>CM057480.1:60779398-63279398 GCA_030035585.1 Dugong dugon | reverse complement strand
AGTCTCATAACATAATACGCAAAATGTCCAGAACACAATCCAAAATTAGTTGGCATATAGGAGTCAGAAAAATCTTGCCATTTGTGAAGTAAAAGACAATCAACAGATGCCAAACCTGATATGGAATTATTATAAGACTTTAAAGCAGCTATTGTAACGATGCTTCAAGAAGCAACAACTAATTATTTTGAAACAAAAAGAATATGAGAAGCTCTTGGAAAATAAATAAAAGATAAAGCAGGACCAAATGGAAAACTTAGTGCTAAAAAATACAATAATAAAATTTAAAAATTGCCTGGTGGCCTCAGTAAAAGAATGAAGATGATAGCAAAGAGTGAGTAATTTGCAAGTAGATCATAGAAATTAGTCCAACTTGAACAATAAAGAAAAAAAGATTAAGGAAAAATTAGCAGAGCCTCGGGGGCCTGGGGGACAATACCACAAGGTCTATCATTTGTGTCAAACTGAGTTCCAGAAGGAGAGGAGAAAGAAGATGGAGAAAAAAAGTCATTGAAAAAAATGTCTGAAAACTTCCCAATTTTAATGAAAGACGTAAACCTACAGGTTCAAAAAGCTCAGTGAACTCCAAAAAGGAAAAACTCAAAGAAATCCAGGTCCAGAAACATAAAAATCTAACTACCGAAAGCAAAGGAAAGAAAATATTCTGAAAGGAGGCAAACAATACATTTTATATAAAGGAGCAGCCATTCAGATGACTATAGAGTTCTCATCAAAATCATGGAAGTCAGAAGGAAGTAGAACATTTTTTATATTATTATTATTTTGTTGTATTGAAATATAATTCACATATCAGAAAATCCACTCTTTGAAGTGAACGTTTCAGTGATTTCAGAACATTTTCATCACCTTGAAAAGAAACTCCATACCCATGAGCAGTCACTCCTTATTTCTCTCTGACCCTAGCCCCTGGAAGCAAATAATCTACTTTCTGTCTCTATTAATTTGCATATTCTGGACATTTCATATAAATGGAATCATACAATATGTGCCCTTTTATGTCTGACTTGTTTAACTTAGCATAACATTTTCAAGGTTCATCCGTCAGTACTTGATCCCTTTACATAGCTGAATAATATTCCATTCTTTAGATATACCACATTTTGTTTACCCATTCATCATTCAATGGACAGTTGGGTTGTTTCCACTTCTAGCTATTATGAATAATGCTGTTATGAACATTTACGTACAAGTTTTTGTGTAGATCTATGTTTTCAATTCTCTTGGATATATATATAGGAGTGGAATTGCTGGATCATATGATAACTTTAGTGTAACTTTTTGAAGAACTGCAAAACTGTTTTCAAAAGATCTACACCATTTTACATTCCCACCAGCAATGTATGAGGGTTCCAATTTCTCCATATCTTTGTCAACATTCGTTATTGTTCATCTTTTATTTATGTTAGCCATCCTAGTGGGTATAGAAGTGGTAGCTCCTTGCGGTTTGGGTTTGCATTTCTCTAACGACTGATGATGTTGAGCATCTTTCCATGTGTTTAATGGTCATTTGTGTATCTTCTTTTGAGAAATGTCTATTCAGATACTTTGCTCACTTTTAAATTAATCAATCTCTATTTGTTATTATGATGAAAATAGATCAATCAATCAATCAATAGATAGATAGATGTAAAATAAAGAAATGCCATTTCAACATTTTTTACATATACAATTCAGTGATATTGAGTTACTTTTCTTTTTAATGTAGAGTTGTAAGAATTCTTTATATATTGTGGATACTAGACCTTTACTAGATATATGATTTGGAAATATTTTCTACCTTTCTGTAGGAGGTCTTTTCACTTTCTTGGTAGTGCTTATATGTTTGTCTTATGCTTTTATGTTATTCATGGAATAATATTTTTAAGTTCCAAAAGAAAAGAATTTTCAGCCCAGAATTCTATGTCCAGTGAAAACATCCTTCAGGAATAAAGGATACAAAAACACATTCTCAGAAAAAAGAAAAGTAACAGATTTTGTTGTCAGCTGTGAAAGAAATCCTGAAGAAAGTTTTTCAGAAAGAGGAAAAATGATATCGAAAGTAAACTTACCAAAAAACAAACAAACAAAAATCCAAACTTGTGGTTGTTAAGTTCTATTCATGGCAGGCCCATGTGTTTCAAAGTACAACCCATGTGTTACAGGGTAGAACTGCTCCATCGGGTTTTCTTGGCTATAACTCATGGAAGCAGATCACCAGGCTTTCTTCTGCAGAGCCACTGGGTCAATTTGAACTATCAACCTTCAAAGACAGAGCAACAGAAATAGTTAAATATCTTAAATATCTGAGTAAATATAACAGACTATTCTTCCTCCCTTAAATTCTTTAAATATACATGGGGGTTGAAAACAAAAATTACAATCTTGTCTAATGGGGTTTTAAGGTATATAAATGTAATGCATATGACAATTACAATATGAAAGGAGGAAGTTAAAGGGACTATATGGTGATAAGGTTTCTACATTCCATTTGAAGTTATAAAAAATTAATTTTACGTAAGCTTTGAAATTTTAGGTATGTACTTGTAATCCATAGAGAAACCACTTAAGAATCTCTACAAGGATATGAAGCAAAAAAAAAAATTCAAATAATCCAAAAGAAGAAATGGGGGAAAGAAAAAACACTAAGTAAAAAAACCACAATATCATATTAATTCATGCAGAAAAAAGCATCTGGGGAAAAAAAATCCAACATCCGTTCATAGTAAAAACACTCACAAACTAGAAATAGAAGGAAATTTTCTTAAGTTGATAAAGAGTGTGTATAAAAATACCTACAGCTAGCATTGTACTTAATCATGAAAGATTGAATGCTGTCTCTCTGAAGACAAAACAAGCAAAGATGTCTGCTCTCACCACTCCTACTCAACATGATACTGGAAATCCTAGCCAGTGTAAAAAGGGAAGAAAGAGAAATAAATGGCATACAGATTGGAAAGGAAGAAACAAAACTGTCCCTATTCATAGATAACATGAATATCTATGTAGAAGATACACGTAATCTTAAAAAAAAAAAAAAAAAATCCTAGAACTGATAAGTGAGTTTTGAAAGCTACGGGGTACAAGTCAACACACAAAAACCATTTGTATTTTTATATTCTAACAATGAACAATTAGAAACCAAAAATAAAATTCAATACCCTTTATAAATGCTCAAATAAATGAAATGCCTAGCTATAAATCAAACAAAACATATGCAGGATCTGTATTCTAAAAATTCTAATGAAATAAATCAAAAAAGAACGAAATAAATGGAGAACGTACTGTGCTATGTCATGAACTGGAAAATTCAATATAGTTAAGACGTCAATTCTCCTCAAATTGATCTGTTGGTTAACACAATTTGAATCAAATTCCCAGCAGGATTTTTTATAGATATAGACAAGCTGATATTAAATTTATATGGAAAAGCAAGGGAATTAAAATAACCAAAAGAATTTTTAAAAGAAGAAGAAAGTCAGATTTACTATAAAAGTATAGTAATCAAGAAACTAAAGTATTGGCAAAGGGATAGACACATAGACCAATGTACCAGAATAGAGTACAGAAATGTACCCACACAAATATGGCTAATTCATTTTTTTATTGTGTTTAATATATATATATATATATATATACACATATAAACATCTGCCCATTTCAACATCTTCTGCGTGTTTAATGCCATGGTATTAATTATTTTCCTGATACTGTGCAACCATCACCACTAACCAATTCCAAATTTTTCCATCTCCCTTATGTAGATGCTCAGGGCCCCTTCAGCAATGACCTCCTCTTTTTTCTTCCTTCCAACCCAGATAACCACTAATAAACTTTGGCCTCTATACATTTGCCTATTCTAGATATTTCATTTAAGTGGGATCGTGCAATATTTGTCCTTATCTATTTGCCTGACTTATTTCACTCGGCATGTTTTCAAGGTTCATCCATGTTGTAGCATGTATCGGGGCTTCGGTCCTCTTTATGACCGAGGAGAATTCCATTTTATGTACCACATTTTGTTTATCCATTCATCTGTTGTTGGATGTTTAAGTTGCTTCCATCTTTGGTTATTGGGAATAGTGCTGCAGTGAACATTGGTGTACAAGTATCTGTTTTGTTTCTGCTTTCAATTATTTTGAGTATATACTTAGGAGTCGGATTGTTGGATCATAATTCAAAGCTTAACCATTTAAGGAACCACGAAACCATTTTCTACAGTGGCTGTGCCATTTTACAGTCCTAACAGCTGTGGATGAGGTTTCCAATTTCACCATATTCTCACCAACATCTGTTAATTTCAGGGCTTCGAACAGTTCGGTCATGGCCAATGGAAGCAAGGGCAGTGTACATGTTGCACAGCAACCAAAGCTCTTGCCCATGGGATTTTGTCCCGAGTAGGAAATAGAGCTGCCCCACTGAAAGATGGTTCAACACACAGTCAAGGCGGCACCGTCAGCCCCTTTTCAAACCCGTAAAAATCCTGGTTAATCTGCAGTTTGTTTGTTTTTTTTATTCTGCATAGCTATTTTAGGGGATGTGAGTGGTATCTCATTGTGGTTTTGATTTGCATTTCCCTAATGATTAATGCTGTTGAGCATCTTTTCACATGCTTATTGGCCGTTTGCACTTCTTCTTTGGGGAAATGTCTATTCGGCTTCTGTGTCCAATTTTTGATTGGGTTATTTACCTTTTTGTTCTTCAGTTGTAGTTCTTTATATTCTGAGTGTTAAACCCCTATCAGATATATGGTTTCCAAAAGTATTCTCCCAGTCTGTATGTTGTCACTTCACTTTATTCATGAAGTCTTTTATGAACAAAAAAAAATTCTTTTTTTCTATTTTGATGACGTCCCATTGAACTATTTTGTATTTTGTTGCTTTTGCTTTCAGTCTAAGAATCTCATGTTAAAAGGTGCTTCCAAAGCATTATCCCTGTGTTTTCTTCTGAGCGATTATAGCTTTAGTTATTACATTTAGGTCCTTGATGCATTTGAGTTACTTTTCATACGTGATGTAAGGTATGGGCCCAGCTTTATTCTATGCATATGGAGATCCAGTTGTCCCAGCTCCCTTTATTAAAGAGACTGTTCATTCCCCATTGAATGAATTTAACTGCCCTTGTTGAAAAATTAATTGACTATAGATGCACAGTTTTATTTCTGGACCCTCAATTATATTTCATTGATCTATATGTCTATTGTTACTTCATTCTACTTAGATCACAATGAACATCCGTGGAAGCAGCAGTCAAGAAATCCAATGATGTATTGTATTGGGCAAATCTGCTGCAAAAGACCTCTTCAAAGTTTTAAAAACAAAGATGTCACTTTGATAACTGAGGTATGCCTTACCCAAGCCATGGGTTTTTTTCAATCTCTTCCTATGCATTTGAAAGCGTGACAATGAAAAAGGAAGACAGAAGAAGAATTGATGCATTCAAATTGTCGTGTTGGCAAAGAATATTGAATATAGCACGTACTGCCGGAAGAATGAACGAATCAGCCTTAGGAGAAATACAAGCAGAATGCTCCTTAGAAGCAAGGATGGTGAGACTTTGTCTTGTTTACTCTGGACACATAACCAGGAAACACCAATCCCTAGAAAAGCACATCATGTTTGGTAAAGTAGAGGGTCAGCAAAAATGAGAGAAACGCTCAATGAGACAGATGGACACAATAGCCACAGCAATGGACTCAAACATCCCAATGATCATAAAGATGGTGCAGGACCAAGCAGCGTTTTGTTATAAATAAGGTCACCATGGGTTGGAGCTGACTCACCAGCAACTAACAACATACAAGTACCAGACTGTTTTGATTACTGTAGTTTTATAGTATGTTTTGAGATTATATTGTGAATCCTCCTACTTTACTCTTTTTTAATATTGCTTTGGCTATTTGGAGCCCCTTGCCATTCCACATAAATTTGTGGATTGGCTTTCCATTTCTGCAAAGAAGGCTGTTAGAATTTGGTGGGGATTGAGTTGACTCTATACATGCTTTAGTAGTACCGATAACTTAACAATATTAAGCCTTCCAATCTATGAACACAAAATAACCTTCCATTTATTTCAGTCTTCTTTAATTAGTTTCAGTCATGATTTATAGTTTTCAGTGTACAAGTCTTTCATTTCCTTTGTTAAATTATTTCCTAGGTATTTTATTCTTTTAGATGCTATTATAAGTGGAAGTTTTCTATAATTTCCTTTTCAAAATTCTCATTGCTGATGTATAGAAACATGACTGATTTTGGTGTGTTGAACTTGTATCCCACCAATTATTCTAACTTCATTCATTAGCTCTAGAAGTTTTCTTGTAGATTATTTGGGGTTTTCTACATATAAGATCATGCCATGTGTGAAAAGGGTTCATTTTACCTCTTCCTTCCTGGTTTGGATACATTTTATTTCTTTATCTTGTCTGATTTCTCTGGCTAGGGCCTTCAGTACAATACTGAATAGCAGCAGCTACACTGGGCATCCTTGTCTTGTTACTGACCCTAGAGGGAAAGCTCTCAATCTTTCTCCATTGAGTATGATGTTTGTTGTAGGTTCTTAATAAATACCCTTTTTTGTATTGAGAAGATTCCCTCTACTCCTAGGTTGTTCAGTGTTTTTATAATAAAAGGGTGTTACATTTTGTCAAACGCCTCCTCTACATCAATTGAGATGATCATGCGGCTCTTCTGATTTGTTCTATTAATGTGGTATATTATGTTGATATATCTCCTAGTGTTGAACCACTCTTGCATTCCTGGGATAAATTCCAATTGATCAGGGTGTATAATCCTTTTAATATGCTTTTGGATTTGGTTTGCTAGTATTTTGTGGAGGATATTTGTACCTATATTCATAAGGGATATTGGTCAGTAGTTTTTCTTTTCTGGTGGTATATTTGTCTGGCTTTGGTATCAAAGCAATGCTAACCTCATAGTCTGAGTTAGGAAGAGCTCCCTCATTTTCTATTTTCTGAAGAGTTTAAGAAGGGTTGGGGTCACTTCTATAATTGTTTGGTAGAATTCTGCAGCTAAACCATCTGGCCCAGGATTTTTGCTGTTGTTGTTTTTGTTGAGATGTTTTTGATTACTGATTCAATTTCTTTACATATTGCTGGTTTGTTGAGATCTCCTAGTTCTTCTTGAGTCAATGTAGGAAGTTTATGTGTTTCAAGGAATTTGTCCATTTCATCTAGGTTATCTAATTTGCTGTATACAATTGTTAATAATATTTTCTTATAATTCATTTTAATTCTGTAGAGTCAGTTGTAATATCCCCATTTTCATTTCTGATTTTAGATATTTGCATCTTCTCTCTTTTTTTCTTTGTCAGTCTAGCTAGAGCTGTGCCAATTTTATTGATCCTTTCAAAAAACCAACATCTGGTTGCATTGATTATTTCTATTGTTTTTCTATTCTCTATTTCATTTATATCTGCTCTGGTCTTTATTATCTCCTTCCTTCTGGTAGTTTTGGATTAGGATTGCTGTTCTTTTTCTAGTTCCTTAAGTTATAGAGTTAGGTTATTGATTTTAAGTCTTTCTTCTTTTTTTAATGTAGGCAGTTACCAATATGATTTTCCCTTTGTGCACTGCCTTCTCTGCGTCCCATAAATTTTGGTATGTTGTGCCTTTATTTTCATTCGGCTCTAAGTATTTTCTGATTTATCTCTTCAATTCTTCCTTGCCCCACTGGTTGTTTAATAGCGGTTCTTTAATTTCCACATATTTGTGTATTCTCCAATTTTCTTTCTGGAGAAATAAAATTGATAACTGGAGAATTAGTTCTCCAGTTATTAATTTCTAATTTTACTTTATTGTAGTCAGGGAATATGCTTTGCTTTGTGACCTAACATATGCTCTATCCTGGAGAATTATCCATGTACAATGGAGAAGAATGTGTACTGTGCTGTTGATGTGTGAAATATTCTACATTTTTCTCTTAGGTCTAGTTGGTTTATAGCATCATTCACATTCTCTACATCCTTACTGATCTTCTTTCTAGATATTATGTCTGTTAATGAAAGTGGTATATTGAAGTCTCTGACTGTCTATTTCTCTCTTCAATTCTGTCAGTACTTGCTTTATATATTTTAGGGCTCCGATGACATATATATATATGTGTGTGTGTGTGTATATATATATATATATATATATATAATATCTTCTGGATGAATTGACCCTTTTATTATTATATAATGTCCTTCTTTATCTCTTATAGCAGATTTTTACTTAAAGTCTATTTTGTCTGATATTAACATCATCACCCCAGACCTTTTGGTTACTATTTGCATGGAATATGTTTTCTATCCTTTCATTTTCAACCTGTTGGTGTCATTGGGTCTAAGATATGTCTCTTATAGATGGTATATACTTCTATCTTGTTTTTTTGTTGTTGTTGTTTTAATCCATTTTGCCCTTCTTTTTTATTGGGGCATGTAGTCCATTTACATTTAGGTCCAAAGGACACATTCTGCTCCCGGCGCTACTTTCTTGGTGGTATGAGATCCCCCAGTCTCTCTGCTTGCTTCTCTCTTTTATGTCTCAAAAGACATTGGCTTAAGACACTCTCTAATCTTGTAGATTTCATTAATATAACTGCGAGTAATCCATCTTATTACATCATAGTGATAGGATTTACAACACACAGGGAAATCACAACAGATGACAAAATGGTAGACAATCATACAATACTGGGAATCATGACCCAGCCAAGTCGACAGACATTTTGGGGGGACATAATTCAATCCATGACAATGTCCTTCATCAGAGATGTACATTTTTCTGCTGTATTTCTTCAAATTTTCTTTCCACCCCTTTCTCTTTCTTATCTCCTTATAAGATTCCCGTGATGTGTATGTTAGTTTGCTCGATGTTGTGCCACAATTCCATTAGGCTATGCTCAGCAGTCTTGAGCCTTCTGTCTTATTGCTCTTCAGTCTCCATAATTTTAATTACCTTATCCTCTAGACCACTGATTCTTCTGCCAGCTTAAATCTATTATTAAATCCTTTTAATGTGTGTGTGTATGTGTATGTTTATTTCAGGTAAAGCATTTTTCAGTTCCAAAATTTCCACTTGATTTCTTTTTATAATGTGTATCTCTTTATTTTTATTCTCATGTTGTTCATGCATAATTTTCCTGATTTTCTTTAGTTCTTTGTATTTTCCTTTAGCTCTATGAACTTGTTTAATATTCTTGCATTATATTCTTGAAATCTGTCCATTAGTTGAGCATCCATAAATGCAATTTCTTTCCCTTCATCTCGTTCACTTGAATGGGTCATCATTTCCAGTTTCTTTGTGCTCCTTGTGATATTTTTGTTGAACCCAGGATATTAGAATTTTACAAGGTGTTATCTTTCTCAATTCCCCCAAATAAACAATGGTTTCAACAGCACTAATTTCTACAAGAAACTTTTAGGCTGGCACAGCCTTCAGACTTTGCTTACTTCTCCGTCTCCCTCCTTGCAATATCTCCAGATCAGGCCAGATTCAGTTGTCAGTCCTTTAGAAGACCCCAGACATATCAGAAACCACACACTAATCAATCTGTTCTCAAGGGGTGCTCAGTCTTCAGTCTTTGGTTACTTCTGTCTCCTCTGCACTATAAGGGTTCCAATTCCCACCAGATCAATGCTTTTATTCTTTTAGCAGCTCCCAAACTTATCAGAAAGCACACACTGATTAAACCACTCTCTGGCAGGTATAACCCTCAGTCCTTAGTCGCTACTTCCTCCCTGGCTCTGTGAGGGCACCATTTCCCACCAGACTGTGGTTAGAAAGACATAATGTATGTTTGATGTTATTTTATGTTCTGATGCAAAGCAGTTATTTATCTTGATTTCTTATAAAATCTCTGGGCCGTATTTGAAAGAAACGATGCTTAAAAAATGCTTTCTTTCCATCCCCACAGAGGAAATTAAATTTTTCAAGTAATTTTTTCTTCTGTCAAAATACATGTTGCTCTTAAGGCTTAGGTAAATATACCATTAGGTTATTGCCTCAAAAATTAAATAAGCCATTCTTCAAAATCTTACCATAAATAACATATTTATTACCTTAGAAGTGACTCTAGATACAGAGCTGTATTCTGAGCACTATGTTGTGTTCACTTTTCTCTGAATCTATTTTAAATAGATTTTTGCATTTGTTCTTATTTCTAATCTGGTTCATTTGAGCATTCAACATTTGCATTTTTACACAGTCACTAAAAGATAATTATTCAATGCATATGCTTTTTGATTAAATGTGTGAAACTTCTAAATAGAAAACAGAAATTACTTTTAAGTATATTATAAAAGAACTAAATTTACCTTTGGTTCACGGAACAATGATCAGCTTTTCTTGTAGTTTCGTTTATGGTGATTGTCACAGTCAGCGAAACCCATAGATTCTAGAAAGAAGTTTAGCCCCAGTTAATTCTACATCTAAGCAGAAGTAGCCCCAAACTGACCTTTATGTGACAACTTTCATTACTGCATCTTGAGCTAAATGTTGTCAATAAAAGTCACAGTTAAATCAGGTTGGCATTAACTGAGCAGACCAAAAGAACTGCTTTAGAGGCTTAATATATTTTCCATTTTATCAGATCCTGTCTGAGAGCAGGGTGAGTCATTACAGTGGAACTCGATTTCTTCACTCTGACAGAGTAAAGAGAGAGAACACTGAATTCTATCCAGACCAAGATCCAGAACCTAGAGTAAGAAAAACCCAATTCTGAATGTATTTGATATAACTTGTCCTCAGAGGAATTTCAGGTTGGTAAAAATCTCTCCTTTCGCCTTCCCGAGGCATCTTTGTGTTTTCCCCAAATTCCCCGTACGACCTCAGATGACTACTGTCCCCACTTTGAATAAGGTCATCTGGTCGTTCTTTTTAAAGAGATATCTAATCTCCAAATACATGTTGCTATCATTTGCCCCACTTGCCCCCATTAAAACCTTTCTAGCCCTAGGACCCATTCTCTTATCCCTTGGTCCCTAGCTATACGTATCTATCTGTCTGCCTGTCTGTCTGTCTATCTATCTGTCTATCTTCATCTTCATGTATATCTATACCTATATATATTTCATAGCTGGTAGGGCACAGGGCACAATGTTCTTGAGAATGGGGCTTTGGGACCAGGTTGACTTGGGTTTGAGAACAGAACTGTCACTTACTATGTTCTTGATCAAGTTACTAAACCACTCTGCATCTCAATGCCCTCATCCAGGAGTAGACTCAAGTATAGTTATCTGCTTCATAAGGTGATTTTGATAATTTTATTAGATAATACAAATGAAATATTTAACACAGTATCTGACACAGTAAGCACTAAATACGATCATTGTCATCATCACTGTGTAGTCTCTACTATGGTAATTAGATGACATATATATCTTCCCCAACAGAATTAAAATTTGTAGGGCCAAGAGTGTATCTTGCTCACCACTCTCTTTCCCAAAATGTTCGATAATATGTATCATGTAGTAGGTACTCAATAAATAATTTGTAAGTGAGTAGCTGTGCTTGATAAGTTTCTCTCCATACACACATATGTAGTTTTTTAAGGAATATTTCTTCCTTATCCCTGGTACCTTACACATGACTGACATTCCCTTCATTTCAAGTAATTGCCTCCTGTCTATACTTTCTAACTACTTCTCATTGTGCATTTCCAGTCTAGGGCATAAGCTCGGTTAGGACAGGGACTTTGTCTTTTTTACCCCTGTGTTATTAGAGCCTAGCACAGTGCCAGACATATCAATAGGAACACAATAAATATTTCTCAAAAGAACAAATAGATGCTTTCTGACTCTGACTTTCAATATCTGCTTCCAGTTCTTACCTGGGTCACTTCCATCCAATGCGCTCCTTCTTTACTATACAGTATTTTTATTCAATGCTCCATACACCTTCTGGAAATAGAGTCTGTCCTCACTCCAGTCCAACCTCAGTACCCAAAAACTTAGGCCCCATTGATCAAAGAATGATGTCTCCAAGGGATTATGTACGTATCATATTTATTGGTGGCATTATTCTAATGAATCACGGTAACGTGTTAATTTAGGGTCTCCCACCTACCTTCCTTGTTGAGATGTTGCTGTTAGGTGCGGTTGAGTCCTTTCTGACTCATATCAACCCTATGTACAACAGAACAAAATACTACCCAGTCCTGCACCATCCTCACAGTTGTTGTTGTGCTTGAGCCCATTGTTGCAGCCGCTATGTCAATCCCTCGTGCTGAGGGTCTTCCTCTTTTTCTCTGACCCTACCCGTGTTGAGATAAGGGGATGGAAATGGAAATGAAAAGAGCAGATTCAAAGCAGCTAGTAGAACGCAGTTGCTCACTGGATGGTGATAAAAGTGAACTGCTGAGATTATATCTCAAGTAGTTACTGAAAAGAGAGAGATCCTAACATATGCTCTATCCTGGAGAATTATCCATGTACAATGGAGAAGAATGTGTACTGTGCTGTTGATGCGTGAAATATTCTACATTTTTCTCGTAGGCCTAGTTGGTTTATAGCATCATTCACATTCTCTACATCTGGTGTAGCTTTGTAAATACCTTTCCCATCATGCCCTCAAGTAGATGCCAACTCCCTAATCTGACCAGCTTACTGCTGGGTCTTTGTTCTGTCTCTCTAAAGCAGAGGTTCTCAACCTACACTATACATGGGAATCACCTGGGAGCTTTTAAAATAAGGAGGCCTGACTGCACCTATGCGCGCATGCGCACACGCAGAAGGCTTGGCAACTTACAGTATGTTAAAAACATATATTCTAATATGCAGTCAAGGCTGAGAGCCACTGGGTCCTACAAGGTTCAACCCCATTCATGTTGTAGCTTTTGGGGTACCAGAAAATGCAAACTTAAAGTCTGAGGCACAGGACAAAAGAACAGACCAGCAAGGACTGTGGTCAACTGGCAGCTCATGCCATGCCCAAAGTGTCAGCCCTCAATGAACTGTAGCCAATCGTGGCTGTGTGGAAATGTAGCCCAGTGTCACCACATCTTCTAAATTTTCAAGGGAAGCCAGAAGTCTGGATTTAGATGATCTTTCACAATTTAGTGTTGGCAACCAATTCAATTTTCTTCAAAATACTGTGCGCGCTAAAAAAAAAAAAACATGGCTAGGTTCCATCCACGGGGCCAATAATTTGCAATTTTTACTTTATACCAACTGCTTTCCCGTATCATATTCTAAGGAATCTTTTCGATACTCTTCAGCAAGTCTGTATTAAATTCTTAGAAACTTAGATTCCTTTTTCATCATTCATACGTGCTCTAGGTATTGTTTTGAACAAACTGATAGGTATGGTTGGACTAATTTAATGGGCCTAAAAAACTCTGTGATTTACAATATGAAATGCACAAATACCTTAAACTTAGAGCTACTGCCAGTATTCATATCACCCCCATCTACTGATATTTACCAATATCTCAAATAGGCAAAGTGCTGACTAGGCGTTGTGGAGTTCAAGCAAGTGACATGGTTCCTGCTCTATGGAAGCATCAAGTATACTTAGGGAGAGTGGACATAGATACGTGGGATTTTAGTATAAATACAACGCAAGTCAATAAATGGTACAGGCCTGGCTAGACCTGAATTTTACATGCAGGAAGTATTCAAACTTTTCATTGAAGGGGAGATAGAGGCAGGTTGTAGAGGCCCCCAGAATTGACAAGTTAAGATTGCTAGAAGCAATGGCAAGATTTTTTGTGTTTTTCCTTTTTTTGTTTGTTTTGTTTTTTGATTGTTGGTTTTCATTGTCGTTGCTGTTTTTTCATTTGTTGCTTTGTCTAGCTTCCCAGTGGGAAAGTGACATGACAAGCAGTATTTAGGAAGAGTACTCTGGACATTGTAGGTGGGACAGATTGGACAGTAAATACTAAAGGAGGGGAGTCTGTCAGCAGGTCACAGCTAAGACACCAGTGTGAGGGGAAGAGAGTCTTGCCTGCATGGTGACAGAAAGAATAGGAAGGAAAGGAATGGCTTAAGAGACTTTGATTTCGGCAAGAGAAAAAGAAAGGCCATTATTCAGTAGGCCCCTTTGATGGGCTTCATTCTGGGTTGAGCACTTACCATAAAATTCTCTTTTTCACTTTAGACAGACTCGAGATAGAAGTGGGAAAGCACTTGAAGGAGATTCCACTATATTACCACATTGTAAAACGTATCTTACAGAATTTAGAAACCAGCTGGGTCCAACTCCCTCAGTCTATTGATAAGAAAAGTGAGGTCTAGGAGGTGACCTGACTTCTCCCATACACTTTGGTACCTCATAGCAAAGCCAGAATAAAGCCCAAGGCTGCCAACTTTTCACCATGTCGCTTCTCAGTCCAGCATTTCCCCATACATGCGTGGTAAATGAGGTATCAGATTCAGACAAGACGGTGAAAGTGGGCAGGTGATAAAATACGGTGTCGAAAGCAATTCCATAACTAGTCATTGCAAACAAGGGATGGGGAGTCACCTTGAAGCGAAGGTTATACAACTTTATCAACGGTTGAGATCAAGTCAGGAGTGATATACAGTAGGCAGTATCACCTACCTCCCTGTCATCAGCCCAGCACAGATATTGAGATAAGGGGACATAAATGGAAATGAAAGGAAAGCAGATTGAAAGCAGCTATTAGAAAGCACTTGCTCACTGGAAGATGATAAAACGGAAGAATCACCACTCTGGAAAGGTTGTTGTGGGGATATCACGGAGATTCAGGGAACAGTGAGGTGCTGTTCGGAGCTGGGCTTGGAGTGGTGTCAGCTTCAGGACTTTCTAATTGGCAAGTGGAAGCTTTAGCCCCTAAACAACACATCCTTGCATTGTAAACTGAGTAATACAATGACCTTTCTTTTCTCTTCCTTATTCCACCCCTTTACCCAGTTGCTGCTGTTTCTAGCCCCACCTGGGTTGGGTCCAGGAGGGAGAAAGATTAGAGAAAAAGGAGCTGGATCTAATACTGAGGGTGTGATGACCATGTAGCTTTGGGACACTCTGGGACCCCAAAATTCTAATATTCAGGGGAGCGTCCACGGACTACTTGGGATTTCTCACCCCAGAGACCTCCATAAGCAGTTCCTGGTGAGACAGATGCCTCCTCACTGGCTTCCAGTAGCTCACTTCACACAGTCTCTCTCTGAGGGTCAGTTCACTATACAGGCAAGTCCATCTCCCTCAGGGCATGCAGTCCAATTTCTTTCTGCTGGGTGTGTCTGGCTCACAGGAAACCCACCCCTTTGCCTGATTGTCTGTAGAACTACGATGCTCTCTGGAAACAGCTGACCACTTCTCACCTTTAGAAGTCAGGTCTGAGTCAGCTTCCAGTCCCTGCATCCCCCAAATTTCAGGAAATGGATGCCAACTGCTTTAATTATTTATCTCAATACCACCCACATGTGGCTTAAGGTAACAGACAAGCACTCCCTCCTCACCATGGTAGAAGGATGCAGAGAACACTGATAATTCTCTCCCAAGAAATCCTCACTGGGTGACCTTGTAACCCCAATGAATCGCTTGCATTTGTTTATTGTTGTTGTTAATGGCCATCCAGTAGGCTCCGGACTCATGGCGATCCCATGAGCAATGAAACAAGATGCTGCCAATTCTGCCCTGTCCTCATGATGGATTTGGGATTGGACCATTGGGATCCATAGGGTTTTCATTGGCTGATTTTCAGAAATAGATCACCAAGCCTTTCTTCCTAGTCTGTGTTGGTCTGGAAGCTCCACTGGAACTTGTTCAGCATCATATAAAACAGGCAAGCCTCCACTGGCAGACTGGTGGTGGCTGCACCTGGGGTATGTTGGCCGGGAATTGAACCCCGGTCTCCCATGTGGAAGGTGAGAATTTTACCACTAAAACACCACTGCCCCCTGCATTTGTTTACACAGCCTGAGGATGAGTGATGGGCTCATGCTGGCAGAACCAATTTCCCAGTATTCTAGAATTGCCTGCCTGATGTACTGGACTAGCAACTCATGTTAGACTTGCATCTATTTTATTGTTCTACTCGTACAGTCATATCCACCTCAAAGAGATGGATTGACACAGTGGCTGTAACGTTGGGCTCAAGCATAACAATGATTGTGAGGATGGCTACAGGACTGGGAAGTGTTTCATTCTGTTGTACAAAAGGTCTCTATGAGTCAGAACCAACTCAATGGCACCTAACAATATCAACAACAACAGTCATATAGGACCTATGTCAAAATGTGGAGAAGTCAAAAAATTTTCATCTAAGATCAACTTATATATGGAAGCCACCTCTTCCTACTTAACAACTACTATTCCTTACCCCACCTGGCTTCAAGACTCTTGTGCAGTAACATGAAAGTATAACCAATTCGATGCCCAAATGATTTCGACAGTAAGGTAGTCATCTGTGGGTCAAGATAGTCAATTCAAGTTACTTAGACTTCTGGGTGATTTGCTTCTTTAGTTCAAGGTGAACGCTTTGAATAGTTTTCCTAAACACATTGCCAGAAAGTTAATTAGGGTAAGAGTTTGACCTACAGAGGGTGAGGCATAAAAATTCTTGGCATTTTGAGGTCAGGAGGATGATCAATTTCTTTTTGTATATCTCTTGCCAAGCTGTTCTCACTTTAATTTTGAAAACTTGTGTGGATTTCAAAAACACAGTCATTTATACTTGGGTCATTATAAAAAGGAAGCTTTCTCAAAAAGGATATTGGCTGGTTTTTAGGCCACCAGAAAGCTTTTTATGGGATCTTTTAAACCATTCTCCTTTAAGCCAAAAAGGGAAATTAAATTTAGCCAAGGGTGAATGGACTTCTAACAGAGGCAGAGTTCAAGGGAATCCTAAAGCTTCCCAATTTCAGGGGTGAAGAAAATAAATCCCACCCCCTCCCCCGCCCCCAGTTTATCATGGCAGCAACATTAGGTATCTTGCAACATAGTGCAGAAAATTCTCTTTTTAGAGTCATTTTGATGAATTATGCATCTTTACAGAAATCATACAAGGGCTTTATGCCATCTTACAGAGTGGGGCAAAGGTGCCATCTGAAAGGAACTGTTTGATGATTCTTTTAAACAGCTCTCTGTGTTTAAAAAAATAGATCAATGATACTGGGAAACAGCCGGGTGAAAATCTTAATCTTGAAAAATCCATTATGAAATATTTCAAGTATGAAGTGTAGAGAACACTGTCATAAACACCCATTAAACACCACTCAGCTTTGCCATATCTTGATGTTTCACTGTAATTGTTTAGCTCTTTTTTAAAATATAGAATATTTTAGATACAGCTGTCTACCCCTCCTTTTTCTGTTATCACAGAGGTAAATACTGTGCTGATTTTGGTGTTGATCATTCACAAAAATGTTTTTCTTTTAACAAATATATATGCATCTCTAAACAATACACTATATTATTTTGCATTTTTTCCTCAACATGATGCTTTAGAGATGTATCCAGATTGTTGTATGCAGCTCTATCCAGATCATTCCTTTTCACTCTATAATATGCCATTGTGTCAAGATATCACAGTTTATTAGCATTTATGGATTCTCTTACTTATGCTCAATAGCTAGGTTTTTGATATTACAAATAATGCTGCAGTAATTAATCTTCTACCTGTCTCCAGGTGCACACAGAGGGAGACATAGAATGACTGGAACCAATGACATTTGCATCTTCTGCTTTAATACATATAGATTGCCAAGTGGCTCTTGAAGCACATGTACCAAATGATCCATCAAGAAAGTAGGCTATTGTTCTACTGCCTCACCAGCGCCAATACTGTGAGATTTTCTTTTTAACATTTGCCAGTAAAATGGTGTATAATAATACCCAATTATTGTTAAAATTTGTGTGTACCTGATTACTATTGCTGTTGAGCATCTTTTCATGTGTTTATTGGTCCTTTGCATTTTCCCCTCTGTGAATTGCTTGTTCTTTTGCCAAGTTCTCTGCTGGGTTGTTTGTATTTCTCTTAATATTTTGTAAAGTTCTTTACAGCCTTGTTTCTATCACTTTGTTAGTAGTATGTATTCCAAATATCTTTTCCCAGTCTATAACTTATTTCTCAATTAGTTTAGGTATCTTTGCTTTACAGAAAATTTTAATTTTAATGTAGTTGAAATTATCCACATTTCATTTATGGTGTATAGTTTTTGCGTCTTTAGAAGAAAGTCTACTGAACAGAAGGTTATATTTTATTTCAAGGTCTTAAATTTTGATTTTTCCCAGTTAGGTCTTTAGCGAACCTGGAATTTATATTTTAATATGATAATAAGAAAAGATCTTATTTTTTTTTTCCACAAAGATATTCAACAGTTTTAACAACCTTATGGCTTAGGACATCTTCCTCCACTGAATTTTAATGCTATGCTGTCATTTCCTCTTGTTTGTGAATCTGTTTCTGGGCTCTTTATTCCCTTCCATTGGGCTGTCTTAATCTCTGTGCCCATATTACAGCACTTTAATCACTATACCTTTATAAAAATTATATTACCTGGTATGTCAAATCCCCCAATCTTCTTTCACTTCTTCAAAATTGTTCTAGCTATTCTTGGAAACTTGCTCTTCCATATGAATAATAAAATCAGTTGTTTCCAAGCACACATACAAAAAACAAAGAAGCAAACAAAAAAGTAGTGTGGGAGCAAAGGAGATTCAATGGATAAAGGACAGTCTTTTCAACAAATGGTACTGAAACACCTGGACATTCACATGCCAAAAAGTGAATCTAGACACAGAGCTTACACCTTTCACAAAAATTATTTCCAAATGGATCAAGACCTAAATGTAAGATGCAAAACTTTTCAACTTCCAGAAGATAACATAGGGGAAAATCTAAGTGACCGTGAGTTTGGTGATAATTTTTTAGATACACCAAAGCCCAATTCATAAAAGAAAAAACTGGTAAGTTGAACTTCATTAAAATTTAAAAACTCCTGCTTTGTGAGAGACACTGTTAAGATAATGAAAAAACAAGTCACAGACTGGGAGAAAATATTTGCAAAACACAGATCTGATAAAGGACTTGTATCTAAAATATACGAAGATCTCTTAAAACTCAACAATAAGAAAACAAATAACCCTGTTGAAAAGTGGGCAAAATATATAAGCAGGTTCCTTACCAAAGAAGACTTAGAGACGTTAAATACGCATATGAGAAAATGCTCCGTATCATATATCGTTGTTGTTAGGTGCCCTCGACTCGGTTTCCACTCATAGCGACCCTATGTACAACAGAATGAAACACTGAGCGGTCCTGCACCATCCTCACGATCGTTGTTATGCTTAAGCCCGTTGTTGCAGCCACTGTGTCAGTTCATCTCCTTGAGGGTCTTCCTCTTTTTGCTGACCTTCTACTTCACCAAGCGTGTTGTCTCTTCTGGTAACATGTCCACAGTATGTATGAAGAAGTCTCGCCATCCTTACTTCTAAGGTGCATTCTGGCTGTACTTCTTTCAACACAGATTTGTTCGTTCTTCTGGCAGTCCGTGGCATACTCAATATTCGTTGTCATCACCAAAATTTAAAGGCGTCAATTCTTCTTCAGTCTTCCTTGTTCATTGTCAAGCTTTCACATACCTATGAGGTGATTGAAAATACCACGGCTTGAGTCAGGCACACCATAGTCCTCAAAATGACATCTTTGCTTTTCAATACTTTAAAGACGTCTTTTGCAGCAGATTTGCCCAACGTAACACATCATTCCATTTCTTGGCATTGATTGTAGATCCAAGTACAATGAAATCCTTGACAACTTCTGTCTTTTCTCCGTTTATCATCGTGATGTTGCTTATTGGTCCAGTTGTGAGGATTTTGGTTTTATGTTGAGGTTCGCTTTTCTTTATGTTATCCCTGGTGTTGCAGTGGTTAAGCACTCAGCTGCCAACTGGAAGGTCAGCAGTTCAAATCCACCACCCACTTTTTGGGAGAAATATGTGGCAGTCTGCTTCTGTAAAGATTACAGCCTTGGAAACCCTATGGAGCATTTCTACCCTGTTCTGTAAGATCACTATGAGTTAAAATCAACTCGAAGGCAATGGGTAATGTAAACTATAGGCTTTAGTTAATACTAATATTTCAATATTTGTTCATCATTCGTAACAAAGTACCACAGGAATGCAAAGTGTTAATAAGAGAAATGGTGAACAGGGAAGGAGGAACATGGGAATTCTCTCTGCACGATATTTCTGTAAACTTAAAACTGCTCTAAAAAATAAAGTGTATTAAAAAAACATCTACTGTGCCTTCAGTGGGCCTTGCATTGAATTTATATGTTCATATGGATTAAAACGGATATCTTCATAATATTAAAACTTCTTATTAATAAGCATGCTACTTCTGTTTATTTGTTCAGGGTTTTTTTAATGTCCCTTTATTTGTTCGGTTTTTTCAGTAATGTTTTTCATTTAAGATTTTTATTGTTCTCCATAAATCCTTGAGTCTTTTTTTTTTCCTTAGATTAATTTCTTGATATTGTGTATGTTTTGTGGTTACTGTAATCGTACTTTTAAAATAACATGGGAGTGAATTGGTATACAAGAATGTAAATTCTTTTTGTGCATTTATCTTATATCCAGCTGTCTTACTGAACTTTCTTCGTTAGTGATTTCTTAGATTAATTAAAAAATAGATTCTCTTTAATTGTTTGTGTAGACAATAATGTTGTCTGTGAATAATGAAAGCTTTTCATTAACAATCCTGATATACCCCAAGAGTATGGCCCCGGACACCCTTTTAGCTCAGTGGTGAAGTCACTCCTGAAATTCACCGTTCATCCGGGGATTGGACAGCCTTATAAAACAAAACGTGACTAATGAGGCTAAGCAGTCCAAGGACAAGCACTAGAAGGCAGGAGGGGGCAAGAAAGCTGGTGATAGGGAACCCAAGGCTGAAAAGAGACAGTGTTGACATGCTGTGGGGTTGTTAACCATTGTCATAAGGCAATATCTGTACTAACCGTTTAATGAGAAACTATTCGTTTTGCAATCCTTCATCTAAAGTACAAAAAAAAAAAATTATCGATGTGAGATCAAACTGGCAACAGCAACTCAAAAGGTTTGAGGGGAAGCCTAGGGGGCAGTGAGTTGAAGATAATGGTGATGGAATAATTTGGAAAAGGATAGTGAGAATAGCAGCACAACTGGAAGAATGTAATTGATGTCGCTGAATTATACATGTAGAAATTTTGAAATGGTGTAATTTGGCTATGTATATTTTCACCAAAAAAAAGGTCCTCCAAGGTTGAGAAGGGAGAGTGTTGACATGTCGTGGGGTTGTTAACCATTGTCATAGGGCAATATGTGTACTAACTGTTCAATGAGAAACTATTTGTTCTGTAAACCTTCATCTAAGGTACACACAAAAAGAAGAATTATCTATGTGAGATCAAATTGGCAACAGCAACTCAAAAGGTTTGAGGGGAAGCCTAGGGGGGCAGTGAGTTGAAGACAATGGTGATGGAATAATTTGGAAAGGGATAGTGAGAATAGCAGCACAACTGGAAGAATGTAATCGATGTCACTGAATTGTACATGTAAAAACTTTTGAAATGGTGTAGCTTTGGCTATGTATATTTTCACCAAAAAAAAAGGTCCTCCAAGGTCTAGAAGGGAAAATGTTGACATGTCGTGCAGTTGTTAACCAATGTTATAAAACAATATGTGTACTGACTATTTAATGAGAAACTATTTGTTCTGTAAACCTTCATCTAAAATACAATAAAAAAAAATTTTTTTTAATGAGATTAATGGGACACAACAGCCCAGGGACAAGAACTAGAAGGCAGGAGGGGACAGGAAAGCTGGTAATAGGGAACCCAACATCAAGAAGGGAGAGTGTTGACATGTTGTCAGGTTGTTAACCAATGTCATAAGATAATATGTGTACTAACTGTTTAATGGGAAACTATTTGTTCTATAAACCTTCATCTAAAGTACAATTAAAAAATTAGAAGAAAATAATAATAATCTTGATATATTCTTTTTCTTGTCTTACTGTGTAGGCTAAGACATTAGCATAATACTGAATAAAAGTAATAGCAGGCATCCTTGCTTCATTCTTGACTTTAAACAGACTGTCTGATATTTCACCATAGAGCATGGCATTTATTGTAGGTTTTGATAGATACCCCTATCAGATTAAGGATTGTCCTCTTTTTTCTTAGTTTCTTAAGAGGTTTTATCATGAATGGATTTTGGTTTTTATCAGATATATTTTCCTTGCCTATAAGATAATCATGTAGTTCTTCCTCTTTTAATTTGTTTATGTAGAAAATTTCTTTCATAGATTTTTCTTAGGTTGAACCACCCTTGAAGTTCTGGGACAAATCCAACATAGTCGTTATGTACTATTTTTTTAGACTCTGCTGAATACACATTGCAACTATACAGTATTATTTCAGATTTTTCCACTTACATTGATAAGTGAGACTGGCCTAAAATTTTACATTCTTTTATCTGTATTTATTGATATCTGGTTTTGTTACCAACATTATAATAGCCACACAAAATATATTGGAGAGCATTCCTCTTTTACTAGTCACTGGAATAGTGTGTATAAGATTGGGATTTTCTATTCCTTTCAACCTGCATTATGCAGATGACACAGCCTTGCTTGCTGAAAGTGAAGAAGACTTGAAGCACTTACTGATGAAGATCAAAGACCACAGCCTTCAGTATGGATTACACCTCAACATAAAGACAACAAAAATCCTCAGAACTGGACTAATAAGCAACATCATGATAAATGGAGAAAAAATTGAAGTTGTCAAGGATTTCATTTTACTTGGATCCACAATCAAAATCCAAGGAAGCAGCGGTCAAGAAATCAAACGACTTGTTGCATTAGGCAATCTGCTGCAAAAGACCTCTTTAAAGTGTTAAAAGCAAAGATGTCACCTTGAAGACTAAGGTGCGCCTGACCTAAGCCATGGTGTTTTCAATCGCCTCATATGCATGTGAAGCTGGGTGATGAATATGAACAATATTACATAATATTATTCATAAATTTCTCTAATGTAATACCTGTTGCAATGTACTTATGTGCCATTTTCTAATGCCTCTCATTGTTTTGTTTTTTCCTTGTTCAACATATACAAGTTTTCTTTCTATTAATCTTTCCAAAGAATTAGCTTTTGGTTTTTATTGCCCCTTTCTATTGCTATTTTTAATTTGTCTCTGCTCTTATCTTTATTATTTCTTTCCCTCTATTCTCTTTAGATTTCTTCTCTCAAGGCAAACTTAAATTTGCTATGTATTTTAAAGGTAATCTGCTAAAATGAAATTCAAGAAGAATGCCTTTAACTATGTTTCTGATTTAAAAGAAAGCTGTAAAGACCTTTTGCCCTAGTTAGAGCTAGACTGGTAAGGTCGTCATATATTATCAAAAGGTTGCTGGTTAAAATAAACCTTCTATAATATGTAGAGTTTACAAGTTTAACTGATAAATACAGATTTCTTCAACAAACACTCAAATAAATGTAGTTTCCTATAACAATAATTTTTAGTCATAAAATTGTAAATCAAGAGCCCTTCAAATTATTCTAACAAAACTTTCAGAATTACAAGAGAGCTCTTTGCCCATCTCAGCAATAGACTTAGGCAAAAACTTAACCTTATAATGATGAAATATTCAGCTAGTGTGGATTAAGCTTAAACTTTAAGGTTACAGGTTTGTAACCTCTGCTAGTGCTTTCTTTATCAGTCTTTCAACTTGCAATGTCTAGTTGAGTGTTGGTTGTTATTAGTTGCCGTCCGTTGATTCCTATTCATGGTTACCTTCTCAAAAACTATCAAGGGTCTCTCATTCTATCAATGTTTCTTGTTAAATTGCTTTTGAGTCTTCAGTTTAATTCCTAGCCGGAAATGGAATAAACACAATAGTGACTTTATAATTGTCTTTCCACAGTTCAGTTGTTCTTATACTAACTCCTTGTGTTGGAACCTTAGTTCATTAATTTTCATCTTATTCTTTCTTTTTTTTTCCTTTCTTTCCTTTCTAGGTATAAGAATTTAAAGCTATGGATTTATCTTTAACTGGCAGTTTAGCTACATCCCACAAATTTGTTATGTTGTATTTTTATTATAGTCCCATTCCAAATAATTCCTAATTTTTATGTAATTTGTTCTTTGATCCATTGGGATTTGGAAGAGTGGTTTTATTTTTTTTGTTGTTGTTTTTTTTTTGTTTATCTGGTAGGTTGGTTGGTTTAGTGTGGTTTCATTTGGGTTTTCCAGATGGTTGTTAATTATCTTTTATTACTGATTTCTAAGAAATTGAATTGCATCACTGCCAAAGAAAATAATATGTTTGAGACCAATTTCCTTTGTGAAATACTACATTGAATAGATGGGTTTTTTATAATTCTTAGACACTAAGTTCCATATGTATTTTTCATTAGCTCAAGCTCTTTAGTTGTTTAAATATTCTGCTTACTTGCTAATATTTTTCCTCTTGATCTATAAATTTCTGACAGAAATGTGTTAAAATCTCTCACTATCACAGTAAAGCTGTCATTTTTTCCTTGTATATGTTGAAATTTACTTTATGTATTTTGAGACTATGATATCAGATGCAAAAAAATAAATAAATAAAGTATTTATAGTTAATTGTTCCACCCCAACCCACTCAAGGAGCCCTGCTGGCGCAGTGGTTAAGAGCTCGGCTGCTAACAAAAAGGTCAGCAGTTTGAATCCACTAGCAGCTCCTAGGAAACCCTATGGAGCAGTTCTACTCTGTCCTATAGGACTCCTATGAGTAGGAACTGATTTGAAGGTAATGGGTTTTTTGGTTTAGTGACCCACCTTATGAATAATAATGGTTTTACCCAAAGTTTATTTGGCTGGTATTTGTTAACATGGGTCTTTCCTCCCCTTACACTTAGTTTATAACTTTACATTTGGATTGTGTCTTATAAACACCATGGACTTATTTTGGTTTTATTATACAATTTGACTGTGTCTTTCTTTTAAAAGATGAGTTTATTCCACTTACATTTATTGTGATTAATGGCTTACTTCTATTTATCTCTGCCATACTTTGTGTTTTCTGTTTATTCTGTTATTTTATGTCTCTTGTTTCCCTTTGTGGCTTCTGTTATAATAACTGAGTTTTCTTTTGGATTTTTTTTTCCATATTTATGTTTCCACTCCCTTAATGATGAATTTTAAATTTGTTATTTGTATACATGATCTAATAAAATCTAAAATTAATTAATATCCCTTTCCTCCTCCCAAACAATTCAGAGATCTTGGAATGCTTTAACTATGATTACCCTCATTTTATCATACATGTTATTGTTGTCTGACATTTTGCTTCACCCCGTTTTTAACACCCCCCCATTAGTCATTATTACAATAGTTTATACAATTAATGATGTTAGATTTATCCATTTTTTTTTATTACTTCTTGTTTTTCATGCCTTTTTGCTGGATTCAGTTTTCTTATTCCCTAAAGTAGTTCTTTTGCTCAATGTTTGTTAGTAGCAAATGAAATTTGCCTGCAAATGTCTTTCTTTAACCCTCACAATTAAATGATAATTTTCTGGATGTAGAATTCTAAATTGGCAGTTATTTTCACTTAACAATTCTGAATGTATTTTTACAATGGTTTTTAATTATTTTTTCCTTTGAAGATAATCTGTCTTTTTCTCTCTGTTTACATTTAAAATCTTTTCTTTATGGATCTACAGTTTTAGTTCACAGGTATCTGGCAGTGAATTTATTTTTGTTTTCTTCCTTGGAACCTGTTGAGATTTTTTAATCTGAGGTTTTAGGTCTTTTATAACTTATGAAAAATTTCTAGATGTTATTTCATTAAATTACTCCCCTTCCATTTCCTGTACCTTTCTTTCTAAAATGCAAGATTGATATAGATTGATAGACTGGTTGACAGACATAGATCTTTGCATTCCTTTCTCCGTGTCTCATTTCATGTACCAGTGTGGCATTAGAACACAAAACCCTTGACTACCAAGTCCAGAAACTCCCTCTCAGGACATCTCTGGTCTGTGGTTGCTGCTCAGGACTCCGTCTGGTGTTCAGTTACTTTACTTTGAGCCCCTGGAGATTTCTCATGCTTTCTTGAAAACTCATGTGTGCATTTAGAATAATATTCATTGTGTTTAATAGAAGATTTCCAGGTGATTGTTAGTAGAAATGTCTTTGGGTTATCTAAAACAGCCACAAACCAAGCCCATTATTGTTGAGTTGATTCCAACTCCTGGCAACCCCATGTGTTACAGAGTTGAACTGCTCCAGAGGGTTTTCTTAGCTGTAATATTTATGGAAACAGATCATGAGGCTTTTCTTCTGCGGCACCGCTGGGAGGGTTCGAATAGCCAACCTTTAGGTTAAAAAAACAAAAACAAAAAACCAAACCCATTGCCATTGAGTTGATTCCAACTCATAGAGACCTTCTAGAACAGAGCAGAACTGCCCCATAGAGTTTCCAAGGAGATGCTGGAGGATTCCAACTGCCAACCTTTTTGTTAGCAGCCTCGCTCTTAACCACTGCACCACCAGGGCTAGAGTAAACCATTTGCATCACCTAGGGACTTTTGGGGTTATCTAATTTTTAATATTTCAAGAAATGAAAGTCAAGTCTTTTAATCTTCAAAAAGTACTTAATTATGTTACTAAGTTTGAACCACTTAATACAAGCACAAGCCTTGATGATTTTAGAAAATGTGCCTGCTACTGGGGTTGAATGAAAAAAGGCTATCCAGTTAACTTGTCATTAGAAGAGTCAATTACACAAAACCCCACTTCGTCCATCTCATTAATTAATATTTTACTTTAGTATTTCAACCCCCTCAAAAGTTCTAAACTGTTTGAGTAGCGTCTTAGTTATCTAGTGCTGCTATAACAGAAATATCACAAGTGAGTGGCTTTAACAAACAGAAATTTATTTTCTCACAGCTCAGGAGGCTAGAAGTCAGAATTCAGGGTGCCAGCTCTAGGGGAAGGTTTTCTCTCTCTGTCAGCTCTATGGAAAGGTCCTTGTCTCTTTTCAGCTTCTGTTTCTCAGTTCCTTAGTAATATTCACTGGTGTGACATCTGCCTTCCTCCATCTCTGTTTTTTCCTTGGTGATCTTCATTGGTGTGGTATCTGCCTTCCTCTGCTTCCCCCGTCTCTGTTTGCTTGGTTGCTTGCTCAGTCTTCTCTTTTTATTTGTCCAAAGAGACTGACTTAAGACACATCCTACACTAATATTGCCTCATTAACATAACAAAGAAAACCCATTTCCAAATGGGATTATAACCACATGTATAAAACCAAAAAAAAAAAAAAAAAAACCTTAAGTCTAATTCCGATTCATAGAGATCCTATAGGACAGAGCTAATTGTCCCATAGAGTTTTCAAGGCTGCAATCTTTAGGCAAAGAGGCTGCGGGGTTCGAACCCTGACCTTTTGGTTAGCAACCAAGAGCTTAATCACTGCGTCACCATTAGGGCTCCTTACCACAGTTATAGGGGTGAGAATTTATAGCACACTTCAATCCATAACTAGTAGTTTTAAAGAAATTTCATTATTTGCTTCTTTTGGTTTGTTTTCATCATTTTTTTTTTTTCTTGTAAAAAGGAACTTGTACATGTTAACTAAGGTTAAGTGATTACAGTTAAGGGCAGGTGAACTAACCTTGATTCCTTTCAGATGAACATTCTAGGAATAAACACTCCTCTGAATCCATTACATCTAATTCTTAATTAGATCTCCTTTTGTTTTAAATTGTTTCATAGAGACTATGCTTTTAGTATATCCTGATGGTTTTGAGGCCCAGGCTCAAAATTTACTCACTCCCTCTAACCTTCCTTTTACATATTTACATACTTTGGAATCTTCCTCACGTCAACTCTTGTATAACATTTATGATTATTCCATCAAGTGTATCCCACAACTCTTTCCCGAAGTCCTAGGGTCGTACCTTCTTAGCAAATATATAAATTCTTCCAGAGCAAGAAAAGCATACAGGATTCTCTCTCACGATTCGTCGCCATAGAACGTGTGAACATGGCAGCCAAATGGAAACAAAATGAAAGAAAAGAAGTGCTTGCCTGAGTAACAGCCTTATGAAATAGGAATTTCACTACCAATAAGTTATATAGGACTGAAGCAATGAAGGTTGATGAAACCACCCACAAGACCACATGTCTAATTATTTAATTCCTGCTTATAGGCTGCCTCGCTGAAGGAAGGATTAAAGTAGAAAGAAAGTCAAATCCCTGTTAATCAGTTACAAAGCAAGAGAAACCAGAGCGGGGAAAGCCAGAGGAAAGAACAGTATTCTGTTTTCCTATTGTAGAGCTTCCCAAAGGGCCACTTGTCATTCTACCTCAAGCTGGAAATTCGAAGACTTCTTAACAGTTAAATTCATTCAGTCATGTAACAAATGCTTGTTGAGTACCTATTACATGCCAGGCACTGTTCTAGGCACTGGGTACACCAAAAAGAAACAAACCCATTGCCATCAAGTTGATTCCGACTCGTAGCGACCCTATAGGCAGAGTAAAACTGCCCCAAAGGGTTTCCAAGGAGTGGCTGGTGGATTCAAACTGCTGACCTTTGGGTTAGCAGCAAGCTCTCAACCACTGTGACAAATCAGACAAAAATGCCTGCCCTTATGAAGCTCGAATTCTAGTCATGGGGAAGAGATAAATGAATTTTAAAAATAAACAAACAAATCAATACATAAATGAATAGAATGTATAACTTGTCAAGAGTACAATGGAGAAAAATTTAAGCAGAACAGGGGGTCAAGGGCCAGATTTGGGAGATCATAATTTTAAATAAAGTGGTTAAAGAAAGCCTCACTCAGAAAGTGACATTTGCACAAACAGGGAACTATGGGAGCAAGCCATGAGGCTATCTGGGGGAGGGACATCCCAGGAAGGGAGACCTGCAAACGCAAAATCCTTAGGCAAAAAGGAGACTGGCGTGTCCAAGGACTAGCAAGAGGCAACTTTGACAAGAGCCAGCTGACCAAAAAGGAGAGTTGTCAGAAATGAGGTTAAAAGAGCTATGGAAAGGAAGAGCAGGAAGATCTTGTAGGGTCCTATAGGCCATTATAAACAATTTGGATTTTTCCCTGAGTGGGGTTGGGTGACATTGGATGGAATTTTGAGGCAGATGTGAGACAATTTTATTTCAAGCAATTTTGTTTTAAAAGGGAGCAGAAAAAAATGGCAAAAGCTGGTGGCAGCTGTAAGGTTAAAAGAATATATATATATATATGTACACATATTTTTTTTAATGGAGGAAATTATGTATCTTTGTATATTGATGGGAAGGGTCCAGTAGAGAAGGAAAAATAGGTCACGTATGAGATAAAGAGGATAATTATTGCATGGCCACTACAGCTAGAAGAAAGGGAAAGATCTGGTGTGCAAGTGCAGGAACTGGCTTAGACAGGACCAGGGGCGGTTCCCTCATGGTGACAAGAGAGAAGGCAAAGTATGAGCACAGATGCCAGTGAGTTGATGGCTGTGATGGTGAGAGTATGGGGAAGTTCTCATCCATTTCTCTTGGAGGTAAGAACCAAGCTAAGCTAAGAGAGACAAGAAGGAAAGCGGTGTTAGAGGTAGGAGTAGGGAAGAAAAGGAGCCTCCCACAAGGCTACATGAGGCAGCAAAGAGAGTGATGCGCAAGGTTCGTATCCTAGCTCTGTCACATAGTAACTCTATGATCCTGGATAAAATTTTTAACCTCCTTGAACCCCAGTTTCGTCTTATGCAAAATGGGATAATACTAGTGGCAACATCTCTGATGCTTACCTATAAGAGTGGGAAATAGAATGCTCCAGAGACATACAGTGTCATTGTTAGATGGTGTTTAAGGACCTAGCTGAGGCTACTACTTATGATTTTGAGACGAGGCAGGAGATGGTCTCCACCTATGTTACCTGTGCAGATGCAGGTAAAGAGTAGGCAGAGAGTTGGATGAAGGGTTAAAGGAGCTGAAGGTGTATGTAAGTCAAGAGATTGTCATGATGGGCCATGGAGTATAAGCTGTGCAAGGAGGGAAGTGAAGATATTGAAGTGTTGAAAATACGCTGGGGCTGGAAGTCCTAGTGGCACTGAAGTAGTTTTGGAGTTGGGGTACTAGCTAGAGAGAAGAAGCTGTGGTTGGAAAGTGGGATTGGTGAAAATAAGACTATAGATGAGAAGGGGTTATTGGGAAAGACAAAGATGAGATTATGAGCAAGGGAGTGGGTGGTTAGTTAGTGGAGAAGGCAAGATCGATGCCAAAGAGGAAATCAAGGAGCTGAGAGACCAGGATCTTTAAGGGGCCATCTATATATAGATATTGAAATCACCTAGAATTGTAAGAGCTGAAATGTTGATGAGCGTGATAGTGGTCCAGGAACTAAGTTCCTCAAGAAACAGGAGGAGTGGCTAGGAAGTTGATAAATGACTGCAGCTAGGAATGTTCAGATATGAAGGATTTTAAGAAAAAGGCAGGAAGACTAGCCTGGGAGTGACAAAGAGAAATAAGGAAGACACCTCCCCCACCTACAGGTCTAATTGTACAAATGAGCTGGAAGATAAAACTGCCACTACTTGCCAGCTTGACTCTCCACCATCCTTTTAGAAACACAAAAGTTTCTTCTCCTCTAAGAAGCCTTCTTTGCTCTCCCTAGTCCACCAAGATCTCTCACTCGGGACTTAATAAGCTTTATCTTGACTTCGGAGCTGTCTTATGTGCATAGACATGGTCTTCTCGAATGAACCACAGCGTTCTTTGACATGCTGGAGAAAGCAAAGGCTCTGAAAACAATCAGAATTGGATAAAATCCTGGCTCTACCATTTTAGTAGCCATTGTTGTCGTTATTGTGTGCCGTCAAGTCAATTCTGACTCATAGCCACCCTACAGGAGAGAATAGAACTGCCCCACAGGGTTCCCAAGGAGCCATCGGTGGATTCCAACTGCCTACTTCAAACAAATGCTTTTGTCTGAGATTCCATTCCCTCCTTACTACCATGAAGGCCATACTGAGAATTAAATAATACTAATATTTAAAGTCTCTGGCACAGAGTAGAAGCTCAATGCCTTTCTTTCCCCTTATTTCATGCACCGGGCCTCTTTACATGGGGTTACAGGAGACACCATAGAGTAAGTAGTAGTGACAGTGACAAGCAAGGCTGATATCCCGGCTCTGCCACATACCAGTCATGTGACCCTGGGAAAGTTTCTTAACCTTCCTGGACACCAGTTTCCTCTCATGCAAAATGTAAATGAAATGGTGTCAACATCACTGCGTTGTGATGAGTATGAAAACAGATCATGTAAAATCAATTACAACCATTACTATTATAGCAAGCACTTAGTACATGTTGGCTCTTAGCTTATATTATGTATTAGACACTCAATTACTTATCAATTAATGGATAAGTTGTAATATTTTACGTCCACTCTCTTTTCAGGAGATTTGTCCTCACCAAGCTTCGAGTCATCCCAAAAGGAGCATTTTCAGGATTTGGAGACCTGGAGAAAATGTATGTACCTGCCAAGGCTGTGTGTGAATGCCTAGAGCTGACCCTGAGCAGCAACCTCAGATCACATCTAGTGTGATGTTCTATGCTTAGAAGCCAGACTGACCCCCAGCAAACTTTTTGGACCTCCTCTCGTTTTATTTCCTTACCATAGTTTCTAAACAACAGTGACGAATCTTCCAGAGTGTGGCCCTTAGAATGAGCAAAAGATCAATCCAAGCAATCCTCACGTTTGATTAAGGATTTGCTCCCAAAGTACCTGTAAGTGGAATTCTTATAAACCAAAGCTGATTTCCTCTACTAATATCCATTATCTTTCAGTGATGCTTTCTACTCTTTCTGATTAATTTTTAATTGACAGCAGCGTGTAAGATTTGTGCTGTAGAGATTCTCTGCAGTTCTCATTGACAAGTCATGTTGATGAGTGGGTGGTAATAGTTATGTAAACATTTAAATGTATTAGGGAAGTTTTCAGCACAGGGAGAGATTTCCTTTGAAAAGGGAAGACTCCTTTGTTAATGGGAATGTTCACTTTTTATTGGGCTAGTTTAATGTAGGGGTTTCCCCAAATAGAGTTTTATCAAAGTGGGGTGCAGTAAACTCTCCTACACTTAAAGCAACCCCACCCTCCCTCTGTCTGCCCTGTAGACATTTCCATCCTGGAGATGTGTTCTTCACCACAGCCGCACAGCCAGGAATCAAGACTTAAATGCCATTAAGCACAGCAACAGATAGAAGGATTCAATGGAAGGGACTTAGTTTTCCATTATAAGCAGGAAGCAGTCCTGCGGGCACTTGAGTTTCTCCTTCCTGAAGCCATTCAATTTTTGTTCTTGGTTCTTTCACCCCTGTCTTAGTTATCTAGTGCTGCTCTAACAGAAATACTACAAGTAGATGGCTTTAACAAAGAGAAATTTATTCTCTCACAGTTTGGGAGGCTAGAGGTCTGAATTCAGGGCACCAGCTCTAGGGGAAGGCTTTCTCTCTCTGTCGGCTCTGGGGGAAGGTCCTTGTCATCAGTCTTCCCCTGGTCTTCTCAGAGCAGGGACCCTAGGTCCAAAGGATGCGCTCCACTCCTGGCTCTACTTGCTTCGTGGTAATGAAGTCCCTATCTCTCTGCTCGCTTCTCTCTCTTTCTATCTCTTGTAAGATAGAAGGTGATGCAGGCCAGCCACAGCCCAGGGAAACTCCCCTTACATTGGATCAGGGCTGTGACCTGCATACGGGTATTGAATCCCACTCTAATCCTCTTTAACATAACCTAATCTTGCCTCATTAACCACAGGCAGAGATTAGGATTTACAACACATAGGACAATTACATCAGATCACAAAATCGAGGACAACCACACAACACTCAGAATCAGGGCCTAACTAAGCTGACGTACATTTTGGGGGGACACAACTCAATTCATGACAACCTCCCTTTAAGAAGATTAGTTGCGGAGATCTGAGGAAGCAAAAAAGAAATCCGTTAATAAAAAGAACACAAAGCAGAAAGAGTGGCAGTGTGATTCATAATAAGCCACTGGTTTAGAAGAGGGTGGTCAGAATCTTGGGTGTGAGTGTTTGTGTCCACACAATTTTACCGTGCATTCTCGATTATATCACCTTATCTCTCAGGGCCTTGGCTTCCTCGTCTGTGTAGTAAGGGAGGAGATTAAAGAGGGGGAGCTGCTTTATGCGATCTCTAATATCCAAGTGCGAGCGCCCTCTAGTTGGATGAGAGCCCAGGTTAAGCAAGAGCTGACATCTTCCAGGGTTTACCTTCTTGAAGGCACTCCACATTCACAGGAATTAGAAGGTGGAGGCACTCACCTGAAGACAGCTGACCAGGGGACCCAAGGAAGCAACAGAGGTGGAGAGCTTTTGACTCAAAGTGTACTCCTAGATGGATTAACCATTGTCCTACCAATAGTTAGGATAGACTCTATGACTCTTGAACTCCCCCGACTCCATCCACCTTGGGTACCCTATAATTAGACAGAAACATATCCTAAAGACAGGGAAACCAGATATCACACATAAAAATTGTTTTTGTTGAGTTGATCCTGACTCATGGCGACCTCATGTGTGTCAGAGTAGAACTGGACTCCACAAGGTTTTCAGTGGCTGATTTTTCAATGGCCTTTCTAGTGGTTAAGAGCTATGGCTGCTAACCAAAAGGTTGGCAGTTCGAATCCACCAGGCACTCCTTGGGAACTCTATAAGGCAGTTCTACTCTGTCATATAGGGTTGACAGAGTCAGAATTGACTCAACGGCGATGGGTTTTTTGCTGGTTTTTTCTTCCAAGTCACCTCTGGATGGACTCGAATCGCTAACCTTTCGGTCAGCAGCCTAGCTCATTAACCTTTTGCACCACCCAGGAACTCCAGATATCACAAATAATCCACCGAAATCCAATTCAATTCAGCGAGTGTGGCTGACTCCTCATTGGGTGTTCAGCATCAGACAAGACTTCTGTGGTGATGTAGACGGGTGAGCCGAGCTGGCAGAGCAACATCCAGTTGGCTTAGTAACTCTTTAGCATTCTCAGATACAGCTTGTCCATTTCCACCTCATGTCTTTGTTAATCAGCCTGTACTGACACAGTAAAAGACACCAAAAATAAAATCAAAGAAGTCTCCCCCCACCCCCGATGCTTTTTATGTCCTAAGGCTTCAAAAACAGTCCCTAATAGAGGACTCAGAACTGAACTGAATTCTGGAAGACTGCTTGTACCCTTCGGTCTCCACGCTCACCTTCATCCATTTTCTTACCTTCTGTTCTTGGTCACTGATAAATTCTCGTCTCTCTTCTAGACCTATCCCCTTCACGTACATTCTTGCTCCAGTTTTTAAGCAGTTTTCTGACCTTGACAAATTTATTGGATTCCTCTTCAATATCTCCTTCTCCATAAATCGTATTTCTGCAAACATGGCCAGATTCATTCATTCTGCAGACATGGCCAGATGTCACCCATCTTTAATAAAAAGGAGTACACAAGTTTTGTGAATAAATTCTGCTTCCTTCTATGCTTCCCACCCTCTCTCTTTCCCATCACTACTACTGTTTTCAAAGACCAACTTGTATTCGCTGCCTCCCTGCCCTTTCCTGTCACTCACTCCTCAGCCTGAGCACCCGCTATCTATCACAAATTCAACAATGCTATTAAATAATTCTATCAAACGTCCCAGCAATATTATAACTGCCAGATCTAATGGGTTCTATTTTGTGCTCTTAATATTTAACCTACATGGAGCCTTTGATTTTACTGACCATTCATGCCAATCTTCCCAAAACCCTTCCCTCTTTTAACTTCCAGGACACCACACTTTCGTGCCTCTCCTTTTAACCTCCTGTTCTATATCCAGTTCTCTCCATTTTTCTTGTTCCTCAGCTGCCTCTCAAAAGTTCAGATTGTCCAGGACTCCATTTTTGGACATCTTCTTCTTTTACAGCTCCAACCCCAAACCATTATTTATGAAATGATGTCTTTGTACCAGTGTTCCTAAGTCTTTATCTGGAGCCCCTCTCTCTGAGGCCATAATTCTTATTTTCAAATGGAGAGACTCCTAAGCATCTACAACTGAGTGAAATGCAACTACTTCAGATTTAAGATATCCAGAACTAGCATGTTAGATTTTCCTTTTCTAACTGAAGTACACAGTTTAGAGTTCAGTCTTGGTATTACATAGTTCTGTGAGGTTTGACAAATGCATGATGTCATGCGTCCACAACTACACTATCGTAGGGAATAGTTTCACTGCTCAGAAACGCTCTATTCTCCTTTTGTTCATTTCTCCCTTCCTCCCCTCCTCCCAACCCCTAGCAACCACTGATCTTTTTACTTTCTCCAAAGTTTTGCCTTTTGGAATGGCATATATTTGAAATCAAACTGACTTCTTTCCCTTAGCAATGTGTATTTAAGGTTTTTCTGTGTCTTTTTGGAGTTTGAGATAGCTTATTTCTTTTTATTGCTGAATAATGTTCTATTGTATGGCTATACCACAGTTTATTTATCCATTCACCTACTGAAAAACATCTTGATTGCTTCCAATTTTTGACAACTATAAATAAACCTCTAAATATTTAATGCACAGGGTTTTTTTTAAGGTCATAAGTTTTTAACTCATGTGGGCAAATACCCAGGACTACCATTACTGGATCATATGTTAAGACTATGTTTAGCTTTGTATGAAACTGCCAGACTATCTTCCAAAGTGGCTGTATCATTTTGCATTCCCACTAAGAATGAATAAGAATTCCTGTTGCTTCACATCCTCACTTGCATTTGGTCCGTCAACATTTTGGATTTTAGTAATTCGAATAAGCAGCACTCAAGAAATCAAACAACATATTGCACTGGGCAAATCTGCTACAAAAGATTTCTTTGACGTGTTAAAAAACGAAGATGTCATTTTGAGGACTAATGTGCACCTGACCCAAGCCATGGTATTTTCAATCGCCTCATAAGCCTATGAAAGTTGAATGATGAATACGGAAGACTGAAGAAGAATTGGTGCCCTTGAATTATGGTTTTGGTGAAGAATACGGAATATACCATGGACTGCCAGAAAAAGAAACAAATCTGTCTTGGAAGAAGTACAGCCAGAATGCTCCTTAGAAGCAAGGATGGCGAGACTTTGTCTCATATACTTCGGACATGTTATCAGGAGGTGACCATTCCCTGCAGAAGGACATCATGCTTTGTAAACTAGAAGGTCAGTGAAAAAGAGGAAGACCCTCAAGGAGATGGACTGACACAGTGGCTGCAACAATGGGCTCAAACATAGCAATGATTGCAAGGATGGCACAGGACTGGGCAGTGTTTCGTTCTGTAGTATGTAGGGTCGCTGTGGGTCGGAACTGAGTCGATGGCACCCAACAACAACAATAGGTATATAATGATATCTCATTATTGTTTTAATTTTCGATTCCCTAATGGCTATGGGGCAGTTCTGTTCTGTCCTATAGGGTTGCTATGAGTCAGAATTGACTCAACAGCACACAACAACAACAACGACATATGATACTGAGCATCTTTACCTATGCATGTTTTCCAACTGTATCTCTTCTTTGGTGAGGTATCTATTCAGATCTTTTGCCCACTTTGTAATTTGGTTCTTTGTTTTCTTATTGTTGAGGTGTAAGGGTCCTTTGTATATTTTGGATTCAAGTCCTTTATCCGATGTGTGTTTTGCAAATATTTTCTCCCAGACTGTGGCTTGCCTTTTCATTCTTTCACAGAGAGGATTTTTTAATTTTAATAAAGTCTAACATCTATTTTTTTTCTTTCATGAATCTTGCTTTTAGTGTTGTATAAAAACTCATTGCCAAACCCCAGGTCACCCAGATTTTCTCCCATGTTGTCTTCTAAAGGCTTTGTAGTTTTGCTTTTTACGTTTAGGCTTATGGCATACTCTGAGTAAATTTTTGTTTCTTTTTTTATTGCACTTTAGGTGAAAGTTTACAGCTCTCTGAGTAAATTTTTGTGAAGAGTGTAAGGTCAGTGTCCGGATTCATTTTCTTGCATGTTGATGTCCAGTTGTTACAGAACCATTTGCTAAAATTAAAAAAAAAAAAAGAAGAGGAACTATCATTTCTCCATTGGATTGTTTTTGCTCCTTTGTCAAAGATCACTTGGCTATATCTGTGTGGGTCTATTTCTGGGCTCTACATTCTGGGCTCATTGATCTGTTTGTCTATTCTTTCCCAAATACCATACTATCTTGATTAGTGTTGTCTTGACACAGTGGTTAAGAGCTCAGCTGCTAACCAAAACTGTCAGCAGTTCAAATCCACCAGCTGCTCCTTGGAAACCCAATGGGGCAGTTCTACTCTGTCGTACAGGGTCGCTTATACTAAGTCTTGCAGTTTTTATACTAAGTCTTGAAGTTGGGTAGTGTTCGTCTTCCAACTTTGATCTCCTTCTATATTGTGTTGAGTATTCTGGGTATTTTGCCTTTCCATCAATTTTAGAACAAGTTTGTCACTATCCACAAAAATAACAGATTTTGATTGTAATTGCATTCAGTCTATAGATCAAGTTGGAAAGAAATAATATCTTAACAATATTTAGACTTCCTATCTATTAACATGGAGTATCTCACCATTTATTTAGATCTTATTTATTTCATCAAAATTTTCTAGTTTTCCTCCTCTAGATTGTCTTAGTTATCTAGTGCTGCTGTAACAGAAATACCACAAGTGGATGGCTTTAACAGAGAGAAATTTATTCTCTCACAGTCTAGGAGGCTAGAAGTCCAAAGTCAAGATGTCAGCTCCAGACGAAGGCTTTCTCTCTCTCTGTCAGCCCTGGAGGAAGGTCCTTGTCGTTAATCTTCCCCTGGTCTAGGATCTCCTCAGCCCAGGAGTGTCGGATCCAAAGGATGCACTCTGCTCTCAGCGTTTCTTTCTTGGTAGTATGAGGTCCCCCTATCTCTCTGCTGGCCTCTCTCTTTTATATCTCAAAACAGATTGGCTTAAGACACAATCTAATCTAGTAGATGGAGTCCTGCCTCATTAACGTAACTGCAACTAATCCCACCTCATCAACATCATAGAGATAGGATTTACAACACACATGAAAATCATATCAGATGACAAAATGGTGAAAAATCACACAATACTGGGAATCATGGCCTAGCCAAATTGATACACGTATTTTTGGGGGACACAATTCAATCGTAGGTCTTGTACATATTTTGTTAGAGTTTAAACTATTCCTTTTGTTGTTGTTGTTTTGTTTTTTCGGTGCCAGTGTTGAGTGGTGCTAGGTTTTTAATTTCAAATTCCAGTTATTTACTGGAGCAATTGAATTTAGAACAACTGAATTTAAACATTTGAATTTTGTATATTAACCTTGTATCCTGCAACTTTGCTATAATCACTTATTAGTTCTAGGAGTTTTTTCATTGATTCTTTGAGATTTTCTACAGAGACAATAACGTTGTCTGTGAACAAAGACAATTTTATTACTTCCTTCCAAATCTCTATACCTTTTATATCCTTTGCTTGTCTTACTGCATTAGCTAGGACTTTCAGTATGATGTCCAATAGGAGTGGTGAGAGAGGACATCATTGTTCCTGATCTTAGGTGGAAAGCATCTGGTTTCTCACTGTTAAGTATGATGTTACCTGTAGTTTTTTCGTAGATGTTCTTTATCAAGTTGAAGAAGTTCCCCTATATTCCTAGTTGGCTTAAAAATTTTTATCATGAATGATTTTTTTTTGTCAAATGCTTTTCCTGCACCTATTGATATGATCGTATGATTTTACCTCCTTAGCCTGTTGATATGATGGGTAACAGTAATCGATTTTCAAATATTAGACCAGCCTTGCATACCTGAACTATATCCTGCTTGGTTGTAGTTTGTTTTTTTAATACATTGTTTGATTCAGTTTGCTAATATTTTGCTTAGGAAGCTTTCTCTTTAAATTTCTCATCTTCCCAGTGAATAACATATCCATCTTCCCAGACTTACAAACAAGAAGACCCAAAGTCTCCCTTGGCTCATTTGCCCTGTCTCTGCTTTATAGCCAGATATTCTTCCAGTCCTGTTGATTTCCCCTCAAACAATATCTCTGGAATCCAGCCCTCCTCTCCACTTCCAGTGCCACTACTAGGTCCAAAGTTTCATCAACACTTATGTAACCTACTGCTTGAGGTTACCCCTCCTGTCGCAGCTCCAGTCTCCCCTCCACCTAGCTACCACAACTGCATTGCTCAAACTCCCTTGTAGAACCTCTAGCGACCCTGATTCCTACAGATTTAAATCTTAAATTCCTGGACAGAAATCAAAGCCCTTTGTACCTGTTCATCTCCCACCACATTCACTGTATACCTCACACTGTCCCCAGGTAGGACAATTGGCCATTCCTCAAACACTATCATTACAGACATTATACAGGCACACCTCAGAGATATTGTGGGTTCAGTTCCAGACCACCACAATAAAGTGACTATTGCAATAAAGCGAGTCACAGGAATTTTGTGGCTTCCCAGTGCATATGAAAGCTACATTTACATTGTACTGTAATCTATTAGGTGTGCAATAGCATTATGTCTAAAAAAAGGTATATATCTTAATTAAAAAATACTTCATTGCTAAAAAATGCTAACCATCATCCGAGCCTTCAGTGAGTCATAATTTTTTTGCTGGAGGGGAGTCTTGCTTCAGTGTTAATGGCTGCTGACTGATCAGGGTGATGGTTGCTGAAGGTTGGGGTAGCTGTAGAAATGTCTTAAGACAAGACAACAATGAAATTTGCCACATCAATTGATTCTTCCTTTCACAAAAGATTTCTCTGTAGCATGTGATGCTGTTTGTTAGTATTTTACCCACAGTAGAACTTCTTTCAAAATTGAAGTCAGTCCTCTCAAACCCTGACGCTGCTATATCCACTAAGTTTATGTAATATTCTAAATCCTTCGTTGTCATTTCAACAATGTTCACAGCATCTTCACCAGGAGTAGATTCCATTTCAAGAAACCACTTTCTTTGTTCCTCCATGAGAAGCAACTCCTCATCCATTGAAGTTTTATCATGAGATTGCAGCAATTCAGTCACATCTTCAGGCTGTACTTTTAATTCTAGTTCCCTTGCTGTTTCCACCACATCTGCGGTTACTTCCTTCACTGAAGTAATGAACCCTTTAAAGTCATCCATGAAGGTTGGAATCAACTTCTTCCAAACTCCGGTTAATGTTGACATTTTTGCCTTCTCCCAGGAATCAAGAATGTTCTTAATGGCATCTAGAATGGTGAATCCTTTCTAGAATGTTTTCAATTTACTTTGCCCAGATTCATCAGCAGAATCACCATCTATGGCAGCTATAGCCTCCCAAATGTATTTCTTAAATAATAAGATTTGAAAGTCGAAATTACTCTGCACTCCATGGGCTGCAGAATGGATATTGTGTTAGCAGACATGAAAACAACATTAATCTCCTTTTACATCACCGTCAGAGCTCTTGGGTGACCAAGTGACCAATGAGCAGTAAAATTTTGAAAGAAATCTGTTTTTCTGAGCAGTAGGTCTCAACAGTGGGCTTAACATATTCAGTAAACCATGTTGTAAACAGATGTGTTGTCATGCAGGCTTTGTTATTCCATTTATAGAGCACAGGAAGAGAAGATTTAGCATAATTTTTAAGGGCCCTAGGATTTTTGGAATGATAAATGAACATTGACTTCAACTTAAAGTCCACCAGTTGCATTAGCCCCTAACAAGTGAGTCAGCCTGTCCTTTGAAGCTTTGAAGCCTGGCATTGATTTCTCCTCTCTAGCTATGAAAATCCTAGAAGGCATCTTCTTCCAATAGAAGGCTGTTTCATCTACACTGAAAACCTGTTGTTTAGTGTAGCCACCTTCATCAATTCTCTTAGCTAGATCTTCTGGATAACTTGCTGCAGCTTCAACATCAGCATTTGCTGCCTCACCTTGCACTTCTATGTTATGGAGATGGCTTCTTTCCTTAAACCTCAGGAACCAACCTCTGGCAGCTTCAAACTTTTCTTCTACAGCTTCCTCACCTTTCTCAACCTTCACAGAATTGAAGAGAGTTAGGGCTTTGCTCTGGATTAGGCTTTGGTTGAAGGGAATATTGTGGCTGGTTTGATCTTCTATCCAGACCACTAAAACTTTCTCCATATCAACAATAAGGCTGTTTCACTTTCTTACCATTGATATGTTCACTGGAGTAGCACTTTTCATTTCCTTCAAGAGTTTTTCCTTTGCATTCACAGCTTTGCCTACTGTTTAGCACAAGAGGCTTAGCTTTCAGTCTGTCTTGACTTTCCACATGCCTTCCTCGCTAAGCTTAATCATTTCTAGCTTTTGATTTAAAGTGAGAGATGGGAGACTTTTCCTTTCACTTGAACACTTAGGGGCCGTTGTAGCGTTATTAACTGGCCTAATTTCAATATTGTAGTGTCTCAGAGAATAGGGAGACCTGAGGAAAAGGAGAGAGGAGAGGGAACGACTGGCCAGTGGAGCAATCAGAAAACACATAACATTTATTGATTAAGTTTGTTGTCTTATATGGGCATGGTTTGTGGTGCCCCAAAACATTACAATAGTAACATCAAAGATCATTGATCACAGAGCACCATAACAGATAAAATAATACTGAAAAAGTTTCAAATATTGTGAGAATTACCAAAATGCAACACAGAGACACAAAGTAAGCACGTGCTATTGGAAAAATGGCGCCAGTAGACTCGAGACACAGGGTTGCCACAAGCTTTCAATTTGTAAAAATCACAACATGTGCAAAGCACAATAAAGCAAAGCTCAATAAAATGAGGTATGCCTGTATTGCTTATTTAGAATGTGATGGGTAGTTCTTTGGGAAATGTCTGACACATGAAGGGATCGAAAAGTAGCTACAAGGGAATAAATGAATGAATGAAATACACTTTCATACTGTTCTTATGTAGATACTTGTCCCTCTGCCTGAAATTCCTCTTGGTAGAATCCTGCTCAATCTCCAGGGGTCAACTAAATGTTAGCTTCTCTGTAAATCCTTTCTAGAATTCTCCCAGTGCTTCCAGCTTATGATCCTCTGTTCACAGTATTAATAGCACATTTATGAGAGTGTATTAGGAATTTACAGGTTTTCCCACATCCCTCCATTGTAAGTTCTTTCCCTGGACTACTGTCACAGCCTTCTACATGCTCCAACCTGCCCCCCCACCCCCATCATGCCCTTTCCTCACCCCCATCCATTCACAACGTAGCAACTAGAGTGATATTTTCTAAAATCAAATCGATCATGTCACCTCCCACACATACCCTGCACACACACATATACACTGAAAAACACTTCATACCTTACTACTTTTCTTAACAGAAAAAAGAAGTTCCTTAATACAGCTAGGGGTATTGCTCTGGATAGCCAGACCTCTCCCATTCTCTTCTTTGGTACACTGGCCTTCTTTCAGTTCATAAAAATATATCATGTTACCACTCACCACAGGAGCTGGCACATGCTTTCTGACTAGAATGCCCTTCACACTCTGCCCCTTTCATTTAGTTGGTTCCTACTAATCCTTCTGATTCCCACCCCAGTGTCACTTCCACAAAAACAAAAACCCTCTCTGACCGCTCCAACTATGTCAAAACCTCCTACTATCTACACTCTCATATCACCATGAAGTCCCTGTGTGGTTGTTAATTTTACATTTAATTATGTAATAATCTAATTCATTTCTAATTCCTCTATTGGACTTACTGTAAGTTCCATAAAGACAAGGCCAAAGTTTATTTTTGCTCAATATTGGATCCATGGTATCTAATATAGAGTCTGGCATATAGTCAGTATTCAGTAAATACCTGATGAATGAATGAACAAATATAATTAGTTGAGTAGATAAGATATCCAAATATAAAAAGAATATAACTAAGCAATATGAGTGATAATGATACATAATATAGAAGTTGATCAGCATGTAAACACTGGCAGAAGATCAACTATGATATAGGCAGTTTTGTAGTTATAGTTTAAAATATAACCCAAAACAAAAATGTGCAAGACAGTATGTGCAACATAGGTGACGCGTATTTGTTAGGACTGTCTCTGCTGTGAGAGACAGAAAAAAAATAAACCTCCAACAGACCTGAGGAAAAGAAGAAAATTTAATGGCTCATTAACTTGATGGTCAGAGGGGAAGAATGGCTTTGGAGACAGCTCTACTCAGGTCTCGATGTTCTTAGGGCTTAGGCTATCTCCCTCTCTCAGGTCCATCTTCCATTATGTTAGTTTCTGCCCTCAGCCTTATCTTCTCCTGGCAAGGTGGCAGTAGCATGGCTTCATGTCTTCTCAGGTTCTATTCTAGAAGGAAAGAGCTGACCTTTCTTTTGCTCAGTCCCATAAAGGTCCTAAGATTTACTCTGGTTACATTTCATCACACAACCACACTTGGACCAACCACTGCAGCTAAGACAATGTGGTGCTCAAATTGTCTTTGGCCTAGGTAATGGGCTCCATCCTTCCTTAGAACTGGAAACAAAGGCCTACCCCAACCACATAGACTTAGAATGGGATAGGGAAGGTCTACAAACAAATATCAAGGCCATTGTTGGGTAAAAAGAAGCCTAGATGATGGTAGTTAGACAAACAATTAATGTCTAAAAAGAAAGTAACCCCTATTGGCACCCAGAAGAGAAAAGTCTCTGGGGCCTGGTTGTTTGGGGATGGTTTGTGGAATTCAGCTGAGACTTGAGATTGACTAGGATTTGTATTGTTAGGAGTTTCTATTATTATTACTCTCCTCATCACAATTTTTGTCATTGTGGTTAACGTTTATTGAGGACTCACTGTGTGCTAGGCACTGATTGATTCATCATCTTTTTTTCATCCACCCTGTCACACTAGAGGTAGGTACCATCATTAGTGCCATTTTACAGAAGAGCAAACAAGCTTGCAGAGATCCAATTACCTGTCCAAGGTTACAGAGCAGGTAAGCAGTAAAAGATATTCCAGGATGGAAATTACCTCATCTACAAGGAACTAGACTAGTTTGCAGAGATTCTGAGTTTACATATCTTTATTTCCTTCTCCCCTTGTATTTGTCCCCACATTTGGCAAATATTTTAACCTCTCTGAAACTCATTTCCCTCATCTGTCAAATGTTAATAATAAAGCCTGTCTTAGTTATCTAGTGCTGCTATAACAGAAATATCACAAGTGAGTGGCTTTAATGAACAGAAATTTATTTTCTCACAGTTTAGGAGCTAGAAGTCCAAATTTAGAGTGGCAGCTGTCTGCTCTCGGGGACAATCCTTGTCTCAGCTTCTTCTTGATATTCTTCGGAGATCTCCACGTGGCATCTATGTTTCCGCCATTCATGCTTCTTGCTTCTGTGCCTAATCTGCTCCTTTTATAGCCCAAAAGTGATTCCGACTCATAGCGACCCTATGGGCCAGAGTAAACTGCTCCATAGGGTTTCCAAGGAGTGGTTGGTGGATTTGAACTGCCAGCCTTTTGGTTAGAAGCCAGGCTCTTAACCACTTAACAACATAACAAAGGAAACCCTTTTTCCCAAATGGGATTACATCCACAGGTATAGGGATTAGGATATTGTCTTAGTCATCTAGTGCTGCTATAACAGAAATACCACAAGTGGATGGTTTTTAACAAAAAGAAGTATATTTCCTTACAGTAAAGTAGGCTAAAAGTCCAGATTCAGGTTGTCAGCTCCCGGGGAAGGCTCTCTCTCTCTGCCTTCTCATCAGTGTTCCCCCGGACTAGGAGCTTCTCTGGAAAGGGACCCCGGTCCAAAGGACTCGCTCTGCTCCCGGCACTGCTTTCTTGGTGGTATGAGGTCCCCAACTCTCTGCTTGCTTCCCTTTCCTTTTATCTCTTGAGAGATAAAAGGTGGTGCAGGTCACACCCCAGGGAAACTCCGTTTACATTGGATCAGGGATGTGACCTGGGTAAGAGTGGTGTTACAATCCCACCCTAATCCTCTTTAACATAAAATTACGATCACAAAATGGAGGACAACCACACAATTCTGGGAATTGTGGCCCAGCCAAACTGGTATACACATTTTTGGGGGGACATAATTCAAACCATGACAGATATACAACACATATTTTGGGGGGAACACAATTCAATCCATGACAAATTCTATCTCAGGGCTGTCAAAGCCCTTAATCAACTCATCTCAGTGTCTGTCACAGAATAGGCATTTGATGAGTTTGATTCTCCTCCGTCCCCCTTTCTCCTGTTAATAATGATGGAAAGAGTCCAGTAAGCCTACTCCAACCCTTGCCAATAATTCTTCCTCATTTATTAACCCAGTTTCTTCTATCTGTGTCCAAAGTCAACAGAGGAAGGAGTCTTTTGGCTAGAACACTGAACAGCAGCTTCCTCACTAGAAATAAAACAGCCACTTTCACACCTTGGCTTTCATTAGCACCATTACCTCAAACCTCTCCACTCTTCCTTGGTCGGAGACTGGCTGGGATTAAAAGGAAAGCATCAAACCCTCTGCAATGTGAAGTGGCTCTGCAAAGTGCACTGTAAACTGTTTACATTGTCTTTAATTACTTGGGAGCCATATGTCGGCTTGGTATAAAGTGTGAAGATTACACTGAATAGAGTAGGGGGAGTAGGTGACAATGTGGTGATTTATGGTAACCAGAAAAATTAGGTATGGAAATGAGTGCAATTTAAAAACACATCTATGTGCTATTATAACACTGGAGGGGGAAGAAAAGCCAGTTTATAACAAAATATCTTTGAAAATAGGAGTATGATGAATATGTAAATGAGACCAATCAACATCAGCTGAGATATGGTATATGCAGATGAGGCGGCAATGAGCCAAAATGTGAAATAGCTCCCAAACCATAAATATGAACCATATAAAATTCATTTGAAATATTCATGATAACATAAGGACAAAAAATATAATCAAGTGATTTATTTGCATATGAAATGAGAACACTAGTCTGACACCCCAGCCTCCACTCCAGATCACTGGTGAAAGAAAAGTTAACTTAATAGACGGACTTTTAGAGGAAGAGATTGATTGAGTGAGAATTGTTGCAAACACACGAAAAAGCTGAAGATTTTCCCAATTCTCAGTTCCTCAGGCGAAGCACAGACAAAAGGAAAGAAGTAAATGCAGGTTGCCGAAAATGTAACAGAAACAGCTCTAGAAAATGTGGGTTCTGATCTGCTTTGTGGAGACCCTGAGCACGTCCTTGCTTAAACGGCTTAAGTTCCTACCTCCCCCAACCTTCTGTGATTCTGAGAGTTAATGGGCAAAGGAGCCCCTTAAGCCATGAGTCATTAAGCCAGGAGTCCCATTTACTGAAATAAATTCAAAAGGAGAAGCTGATCATCTTTCAGGCTCCTGGTTAAAAAAAAAAAAAAAAAAAACCAAGAGGCCAGTGATGGACTAGTTAGACCTCTGAATGGAAAGAGGGGACTGTGGGAAGGCTTGACTCCCCGGGCATAAGGAAAATAATGAGGTTCAATGTTATCACGTCAGTTTGCATGTTATATAATCCTGGGGAGCTTTTTACATAATCCAAAAGCCTGAATATCTTTTCTAGAGATTTTTATTCCCTAGGGTGTAGTCCAAGCATTGATCATTTTTTAAAAGGCTCCCCAGATGATCCTAATGTATATCCAAGGTTGACAGCCATAAGATAGATGATATTTCAGTCTGAATTCAATTCATACAAAGAACTTTCACCAACTGGTATAGCGTCTACACGGTGTGGCTGGAGCAGGAAAAACAAAAGGAAGGTGTCTTAATCATCTAGTGCTGCTGTAACAGAAATACCACAAGTGGATGGCTTTAACAAAGAGAAGTTTATTCTCTCACAGTAGGCTACAAATCCAAATTCAGGGCATCAGCTCCAGAGGAAGGCTTTCTCTGTCAGCTCTGGAGGAAGGTCCGTGTCATCAATCTTCCCTTGGTCTGGGAGCGTCTCAGCGCAGGAACCTCAGGTCCAAAGGATGCACTCTGCTCCCAGAGCTGCTTTCTTGGTGGTATGAGGTCCCCATGTCTCTCTGCTTGCTTCTCTCTTTTAGATCTCAAAAGAGATTGGCTTAAGACACTATCTAATCTTGTAGACCTCATCAACATAATTGCCGCTAATCCATCTTGTTACATTGTAGTGACAGAGTTTACAACACATAGGGAAATCATATCAGATGCTAAAATGGTAGACAATCATACAATACTGGGAATATGGCCTAGCCAAATTGACAGATTTTTTGGGGGACACAATTCAACCCATGACAGAAGGGTAGTAAGAGATAAGGCCAGAAAACAAGCTTTATGTAGCGTGTTACCGGCCATGGTGATGACTTTGAGTGTTATAGTGTCATGAGAATCAAATGGGATGTTTTGGACAACCAAGTGAAATTATCTGGCTTACGTTTTCTTTTATAATTTTGTTTATTTTGTTGTTGTTGTGGTTGAGAATATACACAGCAAAACATACACCAATTCAACAGTTTCTATATGTACCATGTAGTGACATTGATTACATTCTTCAAGTTGTGCAACCGCTCTCACCCTCCTTTTCTGAGTTGTTCATCCCCTATTACCATAAATTCACTGCCCCCCTAAGACTCTTATCTAATCTCTCAAGTTGCTGTTGTCAATTTTATCCCATGTAGATAGTTCTTAAAAAAGCATAATGCTCGAGGCAGACATTTTTTACTAGTTAAGCTAAATTGTTGTTTGGTTTTAAGAAGACTTTAGGGAATATTTTTGGTTTAAGGTTTAAAGATTATATCAGGGCAATAGTTTCAGGGGTTCATCCAACCTTCATGGCTCCAGGATGTCTAGAGTTCATAAGAATTTGAAATTATGTTCTGCATTTCCTGCCTTTTGATCAGTATTCGTCTATGGAATCTTTTATCAAAATATTCAGTAATGGTAGCCAGGCACCAGCCAGTTCTTCTGATCTCATGGCAAAGGAGGCAATTGTTCATGGAGGCAGTTAGTCATACATTTCATATCCTCCTCCTATTCCTGACTCTCCTTCTTCTTCAGTTGCTCCAGGCGAATAGAGATCAATTGTTGTGCCTTGGATGGTTGCTTGCAAGCATCGAACTAGGAGGCAGAACAGAAGCACTAAACATATTATTAGGCCAGTTAACTGGGATGTCGCATGAAACCATGACCCTAAACCTCCAAACCAAGGAACCAAATCCCAAGAGGTGTTTGGTTGTACCTAAGCAGCCTCAGCAGCTACTTTTTTCTTTTCACTTTTTTAAATCATTTTTGTTAATTTATTTATCACACAACTTTTGTCAATTCAGCTTTTTACAGGTGTACAACAGCAATTATTACAATTACCCTTAATATGATTTTTTTAAGGTCACTCAGACTGTTTTGTAGAGAAACACATACATGGATTTTTATTTGCTAATAATGTGTTAAGGATTTTGGTACTTATATTTATGAGGATATTAGTCTGTACTTTTCTTGTAATTTCTTAATCTGGTTTTGGTATACTGTCTTATAAAATGAGTTTGGAAATATTCCCTCATCCTCTGTATCTTGAAATAGTTTGTTTTACAGAGTTCAATAGAGAAAGAATAGCTTTTTCCATAAACAGTGCTAAATCAACTAGGTATCTATACGAGGAAGAGAAAAAAAAAACCCACCAATACCTCATGTCATATATAAAATTTAACTCTAAATGGATCATAGACTTAAATGTAAAAGCAAAAACTTTAAAACCCCTAGAAGAAAATCTTCAGAACCTTGGGATAAGCAAAAAGTTCTTTTAAAAGACACAAAAGATATTGAAAACAATATTTTGAACCCCATCAAAATAAAAAAAAATCTTCTGCTCTTCAAAAGATATCATTAAGAAAATGAATAAGCCACAGACTGAAAGAAAATGTTCACAGTACATACATCTGACAAAGAACTTGTATCAAGAATATATAGAGAACTCTAAGAAGTAAAAAAATAAGCCAGGCAGCAGTCCAATTAAAAATCTGAACAGACACTTGATGAAAGGTATACAATTAGGCAATAAATACATGAAAATATGCTCGACAACACTAGTCATTCAAGAAATGCAATTTCTATGAAATACTATTACATACCCACTTGAATGGCTAAAATTAAAGACTGAAAAAGAAATATTGATGAGAATGTGGAGTAACTGGAACTCTCATACATTCCTAGTGAGAATGTAAAATGGTACAAGCCCTTCAAAAAAGTTTGACAGTGTCTTATAAAGTTTTTTACCCAAGAGAAAAGAAAACATATATCCACACAAAGACTTGTTCAAGAATGTTCCTAACAGCTTTATTCATAATAGCCCCAAACTGGAAACAACCCCAAATCGTTCATCAGATGAAAAAGCAATAAAAAGGAACAAACTGCTAAAACACATAACAGTGACAAATCTCAAAAGCTTCATGTTAGTGAGCAGCCATCTAAGATGCTCCACTGGGCTCACCCCGTCGGGAGCGAGGAAGAATGAAGAAAACCGAAGACACGAGGGAAAGATTAGTCCAAAGGACTAACGGACTGCAACTACCACGGCCTCCACCAGACTGAGTCCAGTACAACTAGATGGTGCCCGGCTACCACCACTGACAGCTCTGACAGGGATTACAATAGAGGGTCCGGGACAGAGCTGGAGAAAAATGTAGAACAAAATTCTGACTCACAAAAAAAGACCAGACTTACTGGCCTGACAGAAACTGGAGAAACCCCGAAAGTACAGCCCCCAGACACCCTTTTAGCTCAGTAGTGAAGTCACTCCCAAGGTTCACCCTTCATCCAAAGATTAGAGAGGCCCATAAAACAAAACGAGACTAAAGGGGCACACCAGCCCAGGAGCAAGGACTAGAAGGCAGGAGGGAACAGGAAAGCTGGTGATAGGGAACCCAAGGTTGAGAAGGGAGAGTATTCACATGTCGTGGCGTTGGTAACCAATGTCACAAAACAAAATGTGTACTACGTGTTTAATGAGCAGCGAGTTTGGTCTGCGAAACATCGTCTAAAGTACAATAATAAAAAAAAAAGCATCAGGTTAATCAAAGAAGGCAGACACAAAAGAATATATATCATATGATTCAATTTACATGAAAAGCTAAAAAAGAATATCTAATTTATGGTGAAGGAGACTTGGTGGCACAGTGGTTAAAGCACTTAGCTGCTAACTGAGTATTTTAGCAGTACTTGGTCAGTAGTTTGAACCCATCAGCTGCTCTTCAAAAGAAAGATGTGGCAGTCTGCTTCTGTAAAGATTACAGCCTTGGAAACACTATGGGCAGTTCTACTCTGTCCTATAGGGCCACTATGAGTCAGAATCAACTCAAAGGCAACAGGTTTTAATCCATGGTGACAGAAAGCAGAGCTGAACGTAATAGTGGGGATTTTCTGGGAAGGGGCACAACAGAATATTTTAGGGTGGTAGAGACGTTCTATATCTTGATCGTGGTGGTAGTTACACAGTGTATAAATTTATAAAATGTCTTCAAATAATTAAAATGAGTACATTTTATTTGATATCAAATTATAGTTCAATAAAGTTGATTTAAAAAAATAATATGTATTAAGCACCCATACAGGACAGGTATTGTAACTAACACATCTCATTTAATCTGCACAAAATTCCTGTGAAGTGGATGTTGAATATTGCTTTACGGACAGGCATACTGATGTTTAGAAAGGGTAACCAACCATCCAATCAGCATCAGAGAGTTCAAAATTGGAGAGGCTAGAATTGGAACCCAAGGCAATCTGATCCTTTCTACTACACAAGGCTGCCTTTTTCATGGCACCTACCATTTTCCAAAGTTATACTACTGGAGTAAAAGAGGAACAAAGGGAAGAGCTAAGGCTATGAAATTTTCCTTCAGTCTCATTTATAATTAGACGACAGGATTTCTGGGCCTAAATATTTGGAACATCCATAAAACAGAACCAAGAGTCATTTTCTACTGGGACAGTCATAGAGGGGAGGAAACCTCTTCTTGGAGACTTTTTTGCCTTCAAGTTCTAGCATGCCAACTCATTTCTGGGTAAAGCTCTTGCTGAGATTGGCTTTGGTCCAAGAGTTGGCAAACTGAGCAGCCTGTTAAGTTGCAAATTAACTTAGTCAGCAGTTGGGAAATGTGAGTTGGACCAATTAAGTTGTCATTATTGGCCCAGGTCAATCATAGTTAGTGTCTAGAAGGTGAAAGTTTTTATCTCATTTCCTGTTCTCCATAAATATTCTGAAAATAAAAAAATTTTGTTGTATTTATTGCTTCAACTGAGAACACAAGAAGCTGTTTTCTTGTCACTTTTTGGGTTGTTGTGGTTTTAGTATTTCCATTAAGTCTGCTTATTTTTAACTGTTTCTAGTTGGGTCCTTAAAATAGACCCTATAACATCTGATAGCTGCCTAGCTCAGAAAGCGTTTAATTAATTAAACACTGTATTTTTCTGCTGGACTCTTTTGTTTGTTTATATGAGGCTGATAGGGAAACAGAGTTCCAGAGGTAGAGTGATGTTATGGATGCTCCCAACTCTGTAGTCTTTATAACTCTCCACACCTCAGTCCCTTACGCTTTCTCTTTGAGGGTAGTATGGGACTTCCTTCCTGACAGGGATTACAAGGAAGAGCCACATTGTGATCTAGCAAGTTTATAGTGATAAAGATGTGTGTCATGGGTGTACCCTGGCTTGGGAAAGCACAGATAGACCCTTATTTTAATCTGTCACCTCTAAGATCCTCCACTCTCTTGGCCACTCAATGCTCCAAGGCATCCATGGTCCCCGTGGGTGGCTTCTGTTTGGCGCCTTTCATTCAACAGCTAAGACTTCCAGGTGGCAAGACTGGACAGAGGTTACTCAAACAAGGCTTTTCTGGCTTGCCATCAAACACAGTCTCCTTCCATTTTCTCATCAACAGCCAAGTGAGGTCATCTTCTCTATCTTTTGAGACTTCTGCTTCAGCCACATTTGCCCTTCTGAACTTTCTTCACAAGGCAAGCTGTGGGAGAGACCTTGAAATGTGTTAAGTTTGTCGGGGCTCACAGATATATCAGAAAATGAAATAGTCTTTTTTTTTTTTTTTTCCTCCCTGCCAGTAACTCAATGTTTGTGTCTACCCAGAGAAGATACAATTAGGGCAGCAAAATACTCAAGATAAAAATATCCCTATGGCTCTGCTCCCAGGACTCTTGCAAGGGTTTTTTATTTTTTATTTTTCTTAACAGAATGGTATTAAAAATAAAAAGATGCTATTTAAACACAGGCTCCAATCGATGCACAAACTGTTTATTTTTATTTCCTCATTTAGCCTGTGCCCATCACAACCACATCCATCTGGGTCGTTTATGACTTAATAAGATGCCTTAAACAGTAAAAGACTCAAATAGGATATGGACCTACTCGCCTGCCCACCAACAACAAATAAAACTACCTGAATCTTACACTTCATAAACCTCTCCTGGGTACTCAGCTCCACCCTGACCAGCCTACTGGGAAATCAAATGACCAGAGATTTGTTTTTATAGTTCATACCATTCTAGAAGTTAAGCAAGCAAGGAGGAAAGTATAAGAGTGAGGGATAAATGCCAGAGAAGCCTAAATGAATCAAGCAAATGTTAACCACCCCACTGGGTCTGAGATTCTGAGACAGTCTGGGCGTAGAGAGAGCAATTGTTGATGCCAAGTGTTTTATAAACATGTAATTTGCACTTGGATGTGAGCGTGCTTTGAAAAGTTAAAGTATGAATAATAAAGAGAGCATGTTTGCTCTGCTCCCGGTTCATGGTGTTGCAGCTCTACCACACAATGACTCCTGGCTTTGCCTTTTCCTCTGTGCATATTCCTCCAAAGCACCTAGCACAGGGCTGGGCACACTGCAAGGAAAATGGCAGACAAGACTGAATATGTCATTTCTGCCTCTTGGTTCCTTTCCCAACCTTTCAGAAACTCTTCGCCAAATCAGGCTCTCAGTATTTATTGATTGTCTTGTTCTTGGTTCTTCTTTCTCAGTACCGAAAACAGCACCTGAAGAACGTATTGGCACTGAAATTCCAAGGAGTCCTTGAGTTGGCTCCTCTAATACAATTTGCATTTTCCAACAGGCATGGAGCGTGTAATGCCACATTCAAAGGATTGAATTGCTAATGGTGGGGTTTTAGTCAATGTGGCACATGTGCTTAAGATTTACTTTAATCAGTGAAAAAGTTACATCTGAACTTACTGATCTGAACTGCAAATGCAATTTGAACTCCATGTGCACATGAACTTAAATTTGAGGAAAGGTGATCTGTGATCACACTGACATTAAGTGTGGTTCCATTCACCCTCTATTGAGGATGGGCTCCCTCACTGCCTGACTGACCAGGTGAACACCTCAGGCTATTTTTTTGTTTGTTTTCTTGTTTTCTCATTGTTTGGGGCTAGTCTTCACATATCTGTTTAAAGTGGGCTTCATCTTTAAATTTCCTTCCTTACTTCTCTTCACATGTGCATATAAACTCAGTCCAATTAAGTAAGTCAGTTAGGATTTGACTTTTCATTTAGCTAACATTTTTCTTTGGGGAAAAATAGCAGGGTGGCCTATTGCCTCACCAAGTCCCATCACAACAACAACAACAAAAACCTGCACAGGGAGTAAGTTCCACCTGAACTTCAAGGAAATAAAGCCAAATCAGTGATCACTGCTTGGGGCTTTTTAAAGGGAGGAGATTTATAGACTTCAGTCAAGTACTGAAGACAAGCGCAGGCTGATGGATGACACTAGATAATCCAACAAGTGATTTAGCAGGAATATAATCAGGGTTCACAGAGTCAATGATTGCGACTTCCATCACTCCCTATACACCTGTGAGGATGCGCCTTGGAGAACTGATAAGCTTTTCTCAAACCTGGGACACCTCCTTCTGACCAGGGCGCATGCTGTTGTGTTTGTTCTGCATGTTTGTGAGCAACTCGAAGAGAAACCAAGCAAACTCAGAGAAGCATAACCCATCCATCAATCAATAATTCAACAAATTCTTCTTGAATCACGAAATATGGGTTAATTGCATCAGGGAATGATTTGATGAAGCTTATATGCCAGTCACTGCTAGATGTTACGGGCACTCGAAATGAAGACACACAGTCCCTGCTCTCAAGGAGTTCCTGTATTGGTTAAGACGACAACGATCACAGCTGCCATTTGTTGGGTGATTATTTTACCAGACATAGAGATTAGCCACGTCACATGCGTTATCTTACTTAATTATCATACCAGCCTTATTATTATCCTCATTTGATAATAAGGGATTGAAGCCAAAAGAGTTAAGTGACTTGCCCACGATCACACAGCTAGTAAGTGATGGAGCTAGGATTTGAAGCCAAGCACTCTGACTCCAAAGCTCAGGCGGTTACCTACTATACCGTAATATCTATGCAGCAAGGGTAGCCAAGACTACACATGCTATAGGTGGGTGATAGCCTTGCCTTCTAATAGAAAAAAGTCGGACATGCATAAACACAAGTTCACAGAGTTCCGGTTCATTTTATTTGTAGGAGTAGCGGTAGCAGTTATGTATCTGTGTATTTGCTTCCTGTTTTCCCATTTCAAAATGTCTTATATGCCTATTAGCTCATTCAATCTCCAGCACCAACCCTTGAATGTTAACTGTGGCAAGTATGTGTACCCACCTCAAAGATGAGAAAATGAGGCTCAGAGATGTCGTGGAGATGAAATTCTCCTGATGCCACATGCCATGCACTTTCTCCATATAATGCTTCATTTCTTGCCACGCTGCCTCTCATTTCTTAAAGAAAAATTAGATCTTGACAGCCTTCTAGTCATGTCAGCACAAGATCATAGCAGAATGTCCAAGTCAGAAGAAAATGTAACCCTTATATTTCTGTCAAGTGTATAACCTTCACATACAGGTGTTTTTGCTCAATCTTTCTCATACTTTTCCACTCAGTTTTGAGCACTTGGCAGTGGGGAAAAAAGGGTACCCAAGAAAGCACAGTGGTTAAGGGCCTCTCTGTTGGTGCTCCGAAGACACAGCTGGACTCTAAAAAATACAACTCCCATACACCTGTTTCAGGAGCATACCCATTGTATGGTTCATAGGGGCAAACTAAGCCCAAGCTCCCCCTCTTGTGTTGGAAAATCTAGATCTCAGACAGAAACAGGAGACTGGCTATAGACATTTTCTTGGCAATCTGGTTGAAGCAAAGGTCAGAGAAGTTCAGGTCAAGGTAGCACATAAGGTTTCTACCGGATCAAGTACAGCTAAAGTTGTGAGTGTGGTGGCTTAGGATAGGAGGAGATAGAGCAAGGCAGCGGATATGCTGGAAAGAAGCAAAAAGATCTTCTTTGCTCCTTCTGCCTCCAACCAAAGCCCAGAAGCCTTCCTGGCATACCCAATGGAGCCCACAGGAAGCCTACAGCAGAAAGAAAGCTATCCCGGTCTGCATGAACTCTAAAGGAGGAGTGCCGCAGAGCTAATCACTGGACTGAGATCGCCATTTAATGTCCTTCTTCCACAAGCCATTCATCAAGTTTATAGCAGCAGCAAGGGTTCATTACCATGTTCCTGTTTTGCACATTCTTGAACAAGGTTATGCCTCCAATTTTAAGTGTGGTTTACTGGAAGAATCAGGAAAGGTGAGAGAGTGAGAGGGTTCCTGGAGGGAGCAGTAATAAACAGAATAGGTGCTCCTCACAACTGGAAATGTGAGTCTCCCCACCTGTTTACGATTTTGTAATCAGAAAGAACAGCACATCATTCAAACTCTTGTATTCATTCTTATTAGTAGTTCCTAAGCTCCTTTTTGGAAACCCTGTTGGCACAGTGGTTAAGAGCTATGGCTACTAACCAAAAGGTCGGCAGTTCGAATCCACCAGGAGCTCCTTGGAAACCCTATTGGGCAGTTCTACTCTGTCCTAGAGGGTCGCTATCAGTCGGAATTGACTCGACAGCAATGGGTTAAACTCCTTTTAGGAGCCCTGGTGGCACAGTGGTTAAGCACTCAGCTGCTAACTGTGAAGTTGATAGTTTGAACCCACCAGCCACTTCGCAGGAGAAAGATGTGGCAATCTGCTTCAGTAAAGATTTACAACTTTAGAAAACTCTCCTACAGAGTTGCTATGAGTCGGAATCGACTCGATGGCATTGGGTAGGCCCCTTTTAGCAATCTATCTGTTCGTTCATACCTCAGTCAGTCTTCCATTTTAGGAGCTGAAAGAAAAGCTATGGTGTGGTTCTAACCCTCAAAGATTTTACACTGGAGTCACATAAATAAAAAGAATATGTGTTAAACACAGAACACAAACCAGAACCTAAGCAACCACTGAATGCTGCTGTCCAGACTTCAGGTGCTGAAGCAGTTCAAAGAGGAGACAGTTAGCTCACTGAGGCAGAGAAGCCAGGGAAGGTTTTGTGGAAAGCACAAGGTTTCCATAATCAAAGGGGAGGGGGTAAAGTGGTCTGTGTGGCAGATATTAATGTAACAGATTCAAAACATAGTGGGGGTCTGTGATGGTTAATGTTATGTGTCAACTTGGCTACACTGATTCTCAGTGGTTTGGCAGACATTGCTCTTCTATAACATAATATAATGCAATCACTTCTGTGATGAGATCTGGTATAATGTGATCACCTCCATGATGAGATCTGCTATGAGCAGCCAACCAGTTGAAAAGGGAGTTTCCTTGGGGGTATGGCCTGCCTCCAACATATAGATGGATGTTGTAGCAAGGCTATTTCTTGCTCTGGATCCTGCATCTGATTCATCATCATCTGACCTCTGGTTCTTGGGAAGTGAGCCAGCAGTCTGCTGCCTAACCTGCAGATTTTGAGTCCATCATCCCCTGCTACCACGAGTCAGGAGAACCCTCCACCCTGAGGTCTGACCCATGGATTGTGGGACTTGCCAGCCTCTGCAACTGCATGAGCCATTTCCTTGAATTAAGTCTCTCTCTCTATATTTTTATATATATACGTTACACTGGTTTTGCTCCTTTAGAGAACCTAGCCTAAGACAGAGTCTGATGTCCCCCTAAATAGGTCGACAGGCTCTTGCAGTCCTTAACCTTGTCCTTTGATCACATTATGCACAATGGGCTCCTGCTGAGCTCTCAGAGTTCAAACAGGAATAGAAGAGAAGCAACTCCATGCACTAGCATCACTGTATCTGAATTCATTGGGCTCTTGATTCTTTTTATGGTTCCGTAGGCAAGAGGCAAGGAACCTGTCCATCAATGTCCTGATAGTGTAGTGGCCTACATTGACTAGATAGGCTCAAATTACATATAAAACTGCTCAGTGACATTGATTTAGAAGAGCTGATGTTAAGAAGTTCAACTTTTCATGGAGTAGATGTTTCTTAGACTTGGTTTATGCAGAACCAAAAGAAATAGAAGGTTTATATGTACCCACTTATCTCAGCCCAACTGTATAGTCAAATCAGGGCACAAGTTAAATTCACACTAGGGCCTTATTTTTCCAATTTACTTGTTTTTGTAGATTGCATTTACTGAATAAATAATAAACATGCTCCACTATTCCACCCCTGCCCCAGCCCACCCCAGCCAGAAGCAAGTACAGGAGAATTGTCAAACTATACTGGGATAGTTTGGTGCAACCAGTGAGTGCTCTTTGCTCCAGGAAATACTTCTCCTTCCTGATGAGAGAACAAACAATCCTGACCTAAGCTTGGGCAGGAATAAAGTCAGAAAGGGAAATATTCTGCTCCTGTCCAGAAAACAATAATTATTTCCTGGTCTCCTCTGGAGGAAGTCAAGGGAAGGCTCCCTATTCTCAAGCCCATTTCCTCAGTTGTTACAGAAATCTGGGAGAGCATTGGGATGCTGTTTTAATGCTCTTGGAGTGGCTCTATCCTGCCTTTTTTCATAAACTGCTATCAATCTCAGGCATACAAAGCAGGTTGTAGCTGGTCAGTGAGTTCATGGGTGATACAACACAACAGCTGTTCTCTGACTCTTTCAACTGTCTATTTTAAACAATGAAAATCGCAGGCTTTGGCTGAACTAAATATGCCACCTCCTCAGGCCTTCCTCATCATTTCTGTCTCTTCGGCCCTAACCTGCTCCTGCCCCTGGAGTCTGGGATCACCAACCTTCCAGAATCATTGTCTCTGTAGAGCTTAATCTCCACCTTTGGAGCAATGAACAAAAGAAAGTGCTGCTTCAGAGTTCACTAATGCATGATTAAAAGCAAAACTATGTCATTTGAAAGACTTCAAAGATACAGTAATGCAAACACATGTAGGGGTCCTGTGACCATCTTGTGTAGAGGAGAAAATGCTCACAACAATGAATTTTTTTAGCTCTTTGTCAAGGGCGTTGATGAATTGTGACTCTCGCTTTTGTCAGATTGGTTCTTCCCCACTGTTAGAATTACCACACAGCTCTGACGATTTGGGGGGCAGCCGTGTTTCTCTGCTCTTGTTCCATCATCCTTTGTTCGGTATCTAAAACCTCATTTGCCATCTACTTCTGTCTTGTCCGGTTCTACTCCAAACAATTCTCCAAGATAGGGGTGGCTGATCCTCTTTAAACCCATGTTAAATATTCCAGAGCCAGGCCACTGGGAAAATTTGGGGAAGGCAAAGTTTCAAAAGAACCAGTCCTAGATTCCACAATAGAAAATACGATATGGAAGACTGTGCACTTGCCTTCCTGTGCCCCTTGAAAATTTTCCCAAATGAATGGCTATGCATATGGTGGCGGAGGGGGAGAGGTGAAGATACTGTAAGTTACTCTCATTGCACCATTTCTTCTTCTTCAGTCCTTCTGAGGCTGAGAGTCTAATGCCTTCTCTTTAGACAAGCATGTCAAGGAGATAATCTCAAGCAAACAATGCATTGCCAGGCCACAGCCCCTCAGACTCCCCGTTAATTCTAGAATATTCCATTGCAATGCTTCCCAGCGACCCCCATCTTGGGTTTTCCTCAGAATAATCTAGAAATATTAAAAGAACATAAAATCCTCCAAGGCCATCAATCAAACATAACAGACGAACTGAAATAATTCTTCACGCAGCTTGGTGCTCTTAACAGATACATGCATTTCTGGAAAGGAGACATGGTCTCAGCTCTGCCCATCCTAATTACAATTTCCATTTTCCGGTATACTCTGGGATTTCTGCGTGGCAGCAAGAGCTCCCTGACATGTCACCCTCAAAAGCTGGACTAAGCAAAAAAGCATACTGTCTCTTTTCAGAAACAGCACAGGCGTGCTTGCTCTAGCATGTAAACATTTTACACTGAGTGGATTTCATTTCTATCCATGCTTGTCACAAATGAGCACCACCGAACTGCCTCTCAACTGCACTGTATGAAAAAAGTCAGAGCTAAGCATGAGGGATAGATCCATTTCATTTAATTAGAGTTTCAGAGAAACCTAAAATAAAAGGTCTGTATCTCCTTAAGTGTTCTGTTTCTGCATGAGGCTATCTGTCTTGCACTGTCAGGTAGTTTGAATTGAAAATGACTCCAAATGCAAAGCCTTTAAACCCTGAACATTTGGCGCAGGTAATATTAACACAGACAGACTATGAGACAGACCACCTAGCCCGTGCCTAGTCCAGATTTTCTACTAGTGTCCACTATGCCCCCGCATCAGTGCTGGAGCCCTGACTTAATACTGTCTTAGGAAATGTTCATTGCTCTCAGCATATCGCTTGTGTTCACATCTTATTTTGATTCTCCCATTTTATTTTCAAGACCCTTTTATATCTCTTCCAGCTGACCCATCCTACTTTGCTTGCTACTACTGTCCTCCTAGGACCCTCTCTGCCAGCCGGGTCAGACTCCCCACCGCCCCACATGCATGCTGTTCCCTTTTTTACCTTCTTGTCTTTATTCATTCTGTTCCCCCACCTGTAGGGCTACCATGCCTCTCTCCATTTACACGTAACCACTTGGCAATCATTCCTTCCATCAGCAAATTTACTGAGCACCTACTGTGTGCCAGGCACTGTGATAGACGCTGGAGAGACAACTATGACCAAAACAAACAGGGATCCTTGCCCTCATGGAGTCTGTATTCTTGGAGCAAGAGACAGACAATAATCAATAAGCCTGTTTTAAAAAAATCAAGTAACTTATGTTTTAGTAAGATGGTTAAGTCTTGAGGGTGATAGAGGAGAAAAATCGGAGCAGTGTAAAGGTGATCAGGAATGCCTCTTCTAAGAAGGCTCAAAGTCCCTTGGTGGTGCAGATGGTTAACATGCTCAGCTGCTGACTGAAAGGTGGGAGATTCAAGTCCACCCAGAGGCACCTCAGAAGAAAGGCCTGGTGATCTACTTCTGAAAATCAGCAATGGAAAACCCTATGGAGCACAGTGCTATACTGACACACGTGGGGTCACCATGGGTCAGAGTCACCTTGATGACAACTGGTACTGGTATACAAAGGCTTATTCTTCTGATCTGGGGTACAGAGGCCACAAGATACTCAAACTCCAGGGTTTTACCCGCTGTACTATCTCCATGGCCCCCTCTGCAGCACTTAACTGGGCCTTTTCCGAAAATAAACCTAACTTCAATGGAGCAGGAAAAACAAAGTAGGCGACAACTTTGTTCTTCAAATAGCTCCCCCAAACACGGTGAATATTGTTTCACAGAACACCATGTACTTATTTACTGGACATCTTCCTTTGACAACCTGTAGACTCTCCCCCACTGTGGAGCCAGGAATGCTGTTCCCGATGGAAATGTTTTTGGTTTTGTCTTTCACATTTAAGACAAGATTTTTTTTTCTTCTGATTTTGAAAGCAATACATGTTTACTGTAGACAAATGCAATCAAACAAGGCAGAAAGTTATAAAGAATGAGAATTTCACAAGGAGATATCAGTGTTTTGATGACTAGCCTTCCACAAATGTTTTCCTCTGGCTTGTACAAACATATTTTTAAAAAGCAAAGATGGGATTATATTATGGATGCTCTTTTAACTTAACCGTGTGCTGGCAAATTTATTTTAGAGGAAACTGGTGGCCATTCACATGTTAAAAGACATGGGCAAGAATCCAATCCCAGTCCCACTTTCTAGATCAAGAAAGCCAGAACTCCCTTGGGACAGTGAGAAGTGGAAGGGATCAGAAAACAGATGAGGGAAAAATGGGAGCCTGTGAGAAACACATGTCCCCTCTAGTCTGAACCCAAAGTCTTGCAGAATGCAAAACACACACACACACACACACACACACCCCAAAAAACATCTAAACAAGAAACTGAGGAGACACTCTTATAAAGAAGTAAATTTTTATTCATCATTTTGGAAAAGAAGATGAGAAAGTGAGCATTGTGTCTCTTCTTGTGTTGCTCCAAACCCTCTCCCCTGAAGGCTGAGGAAGGACTTCAGGGGAAGGCCTCTCTGAAAGGGGCTCTGTGATCTGTCATCTTTATATTCAATGGATGCTGAATATCATTAGAAGGAAATCAATGCAGAAGATGTCAGGTCTCCAGAATACATGCCTGGCAAGAAAAAAGACGACCTTGGCCTCCTTTGAAACTGACTGGAAAACAAGAACGTAAAAGGCCCCTAGTCACACCTGCAGCCCGCTTTCCCGGAGATAGAGGATGTGTACTTGCTACCTGGAAAAACTGCCATTCTGGGTCTATGAATGTGTTAAAGTTTTGCTTTAGATTTATAGTTAAGATATGTGAGGGGCCCAGAGGCAGTAAAGTTGATTTGTGATTGTAAAAACAGCTGGGAGGCAGTGTCTGACCTCCTGCTACCCCACATGTGGGAAGGAGAACCAAGATCAACAGTGCAAGACTGACTCCCATGAGGCGGGGGTCAGACATGCCTCCTCTCTCCGCCATCTTTACTAATTCTGACACCAGCCGTCCTTCCCACGGCACTCTCTACTTTCTGCTGGGTTCGATAATTCATTGCAACGGTCACACAGAACTCAAAGACCATACTCACAATTATGGGGTTTATTAGGGAAGTAACAGGTTACAGGCTCAGGAACACTCAAGGATGTAATTCTTCCATCAGGAAATCCTCTTCCCAGTCGTGCTTGCAGGCACGCCTCTCCCTGGCCCTCAGTCTCTGCCCAAAGTCCCTCAGCTTTCTCCCTCTGTGGGCTGGGAAGCCCACTGCAATGTCTCCTGAGAGTCTCTCCTAAGAGTCTCTCTTGCTGGTCTCTCCTTCGTTGTTGGTGCTGGTATCTTCCCTCTCTCCTGCCTCTGGGATGGCTTACCACAAGCCCAGCAGGACGGCAAAACTGACCAATCCCTTTGGTGGGCCACAATTACCATATCTGCACAATCCTACCCAATCACTTGGGTAGGAGTTATAAGATCGTTGCTAGAACGGCCATAAGAAAGTAATCAATGGCACCACAGTGATCTATCTGCTGACATCCAGCATCTAACAGATACGTACACAAGCACACATATACACATACAATAATAAAATGCTTCCTGTTAATGATTACAATATCACCATTACAATTTCTTTCTGGAGCTCTGGTGGCTTAGTGGTTAAGAGCTATGGCTGCTAAACAAAATGTCGGCAATTTGAATCCACCAGCTGATCCTTGGAAACCCTAGGGGGCAGTTCTATTCTGTCCTATAGGGTCACTATATCCCCCTTTAGTTCTCGCTACTGCTTTGAAAGTTATAAGTTCTATTTCTATTATTTTATAGTTTTCTTATCATTTTTAAAAGCGTGCTTACTAAACCCCAAATCAATCAGCATCACTTTGTTCTATGTGAACAACATAAGAAACTTAGAAATCTTTAATTCCGATCTCCCCCTTTCAATTTTCCATATCAGCACTTCAGTTCTACCTTAAATTTCCCCAAATTGGCGTTATTTTGAATTGAAGATTGTTCAGAATTGCTATCATTTTTGCCAAGGATTTTGCTTACCATTGTTTCTTAACCTCTACTTGTTTCTTCTAGATTTAATTTTCTTCTTGTTGAAGAAAATAAAATGATTTAATTGTCCTTTCAGTTAAGATTTATAAGAAGTAAGCTCTCTTCAGTCTTTGTACATCTGAAAATATCTTCCCTGCCCCCTCCTGAACTATTAATAATTTTTCAGGTGAATTTAGAAATCTAATTGACCATAATTTCCACTTATCATATAAATCTATTAGCCTCTAGCATCTGTCGCTGCTTATGTGAAATCGGCTGTCAGTCTAATTTTTGGTAATCTATCTTTTCTCTCTGATAGGCTTTCAGATTTTTTTTCCTTTATCTATAGTTTCACTATCGCTTGAGAATTTATTTTTTATTTTTCCTACCTGCAGCTTAGTAGCTTCCTCACATGAGGATTGTCTTGCCTCATTAGTGGGAAAATTTTTATTATTATCTCTACTCTCTTCCTCATTCTGCTGTCTTCTGGACCTCCTATTAGACCTAGATTGGAACACCTTATTCTATCCTTTTTGTCTTTACATTTGTCTTCACATTTTCCATCTTTTTTTAATCTTTGAGCTTTAATAAGAGTGATTGCTGTATCTACTTTCCAACTCATTGATTTTGTTTTAGCCATTTTTAATCTATTATTCAATCCAATTTCCTTGATTGCATTTTCTTATATCAGAATTTCTTATTAATTGTTGTTTCAAATCTGTCCTTCACTCTTTCCTATTTTTATTTTATGATTTCTTTGTCTTTCTTTGCCTCTTTGAACATTTTAAAAAACCTATTTATTTGAAAGTTTCATGCAGTCTTGTTTTGATCTCATTATTGAGGTATAAATGCTCTCTCTAGTGTTGTATTTCCTTGTATGCTTCTTTAACAATTACCCTAAGCCCATCTTAAGAGGGATAGGTAGGGTGTGATCAGTGGTTGTCTCATGCTCCCTAGGTTGAGGAAACATCCTAACAGACAGGTTCTTATTTGTTGCTGCCAATCACATTCATTTTTCCTGGAACTGAGATGATATTTCTATTAATTTCTTGTCTTGAAGTCACTGAACCCAGTGAATGGTGGGAATTCTCACTCAGCATAACTATGTCACTAGCCTAGTGTTATAAATACTTGCAGGTCACTACTCCCACCTAGGGCCCTGTTATGGATTGAATTGTGTCCCCCTGAAAAATGTGTGTCAACTTGGCTAGTCCATGATTCTCAGAATTGTGTGATTGTCCACCATTTTGTCATCTTTTGAGAGATAAAAGAGAGAAGCGAGCAAAGAGACAAGGGGACTTCACACCACCAAGAAACAAGAGCCAGGAGAATAGCATGTCCCTTGGACCCTAGGTCCCTGTGCTGAGATGCTCCTTGACCAGGGGAAGATTGATAACAAGGACCTTCCCTGAGAGCCGACAGAGAGAGAAAGCTGGCGCCCTGAATTCGGACTTTTAGCCTCCTAGACTGTGAAAGAATAAATTTCTCTTCGTTAAATCCATCCACTTGCGGTATTTCTGTTATAGCAGCACTAGATAATTAAGACAGGCCCCAGGATGCTTCTCTGATGTTTCCTCTGATCAGTAAGTAGACTTTTAGAGTCCCCCCTCCCAATTTCACAGATGGAGCAGCCCTTCCTAACTCCTGAATTTATGCAGGTAGTTGGGATCTAACTCCTCTCAGGCAAATGCATCTGCAACCTGGACCTATCTCCCAATGTGCGTTTTGAAGCTCCAATACTCAGCCATTAAATCAATTAAAATGTTTCCTTTTTTTTTGCTTCAGTGTTCACTCACCATTCCTACCAGGTTGAGGGTGGAAAGACTTCTATCTATGGTTTCTAAAAGGGCTAAGTGGTTTTTAAATGTCTAACATATTTTATCCAGTATTTCTATGTATCTGGAGTAACACTTCCCTAAGTTTGAAATTATTTCCAGATAAAAAGTTAAAAAACATATACATACTTATATCTGCATTTTAGGTTGGATTTTTTCTTTATGCTCATCATACCCCCTATCAGATGTATCTCCTCCTATCAAATCCTCTTGCTTATACTGGCCAGACAGAGCAAAGAAGCAAACGCTCATTCATTGAACCCTTATAGTGTGCCAGGCTCTGGACTAGGTGTTACCTATAAAAAAAACTCATAACCCTCCAGCAACAAGGTAGAGGTGTTGCAAGGTAGACTAAGGAGTCAATCGGCTTTCTTCCTTACCACGGGCTATCAAACTGAGACAGTTCTTTGATAACAATAATAGATCAGCTTTTTTCGTGCTTAGTACATTCTAGGCACGCATCTAAGTGCTACAGTTACAGAAGTTACTCATTTATATTCACAACAACCCTAGGTGGGAAGTAATATTCTTAAACCCATTCAACAGATAATGCAATGGAGGTACACATAGATTAAGTTACTTGCCTAAGGTTATACAACATGTACGCGGCAGAGCAGATTAGCTAGGACCCTACACTCTTAGCCATTAGCTATACTGCCTGTCTGATATGAAGAATCTTCTCAGTGACAATTCCCTGTTAGACCAAACTCAAGGATATTGCCCACCCTTGGCTGGTAGCACAACTTTCTTTATGTTTATATCACTACTTCTTAAAATTGAAAAAGCGTAAGAATCACCAGGACGGCGTGTTAAAACAATGATTCATGGGTTCCACACCCAGAGATTTTGATTCAGTAAGATTGAGAGACAGGAGAGCAAGAATTTCTAACAAATGATGCCAATGCTGGCAGTCCAAGGACCACACTTTGCACAGCACTGATCTAGATATGTTAGCAAAAAGTGTGTATACCCATACATAAGTTCATATGTAGTGTAGATGTGTAAGGAGATGTATGAATACTAGGTAGGAAGGTACGCAGGTAGATAGGTAGCTAGGTAGAGAGATAGGTAGGTAGATAGATAGATAGATAGGTACTATATTCTTCAGTTCTAAGATGCCATTGATTAAAAAGCACACCATCAATTTAATAACAAGGTTTAGAGAAGGAGAAAAAAACACCTGCTTTATATTGTATGATACTCAACTTCAGAAATGTTAAAAAGTGTGAAATAATGTACTCCTTTGAATCTTAAGTATACGATATACACATACATATATACACATGTATATGTATGTATGTATATAAACCAAACCAAACCCGTTGCTGCTGAGTCACTTACGACTCATAGTGACCCTATAGGATAGAGTAGCACTGTCCCATACAATTTCCAAGGAGCCGCCGGTGGATTCAAACTGTCGACCTTTTGGTTACCAGACAAGCTCTTAACCAGTTTGCCACCAGGGCTCCATATATATATTCCATATATATTTATTCCATATATACATTCCATATACATATATTCCATATATATATTCCATATACATATAGTCCATATATATAGTCCATATACATATAGTCCATATATATAGTCCATATACATATATTCCACATACATGTATATTCCACATATATATATTCCACATATATATATATTCCATATATATATTCCACATACATAATTCCATGTATATATATATTCCACATATATATATATTCCACATATATATATATTCCGTATATATATATGCCACATATATATATATTCCGTATATATATATGCCACATATATATATATTCCGTATATATATATGCCACATATATATATATTCCGTATATATATATGCCACATATATATATATTCCGTATATATATATGCCACATATATATATATTCCGTATATATATATTCCACATATACATATTCCGTATATATACATTCCACATATATATATATTCCGTATATATACATTCCACATATATATATTCCACATATATATACAGTCCACATATATATATAGTCCACATATATATATAGTCCACATATATATATTCCATCTATATATATTCCACATATATATATTCCATCTATATATATTCCACATATATATATTGCATCTATATATATTCCACATATATATATTCCATATATATATATTCCACATATATATCTTCCATATATATAGTCCACATATATATAGTCCACATATATATATATACATGTGGAATTTTTTTTTTAGAATTTGTTTCTTTTTGTTAGAATTTGGCATATACATTATCTGTATCTACCTACCTACATATTGATTATGGGTGGGAGATAAAGACAGAGGGAGAGGGAGATAGAGAGAGGTATTCAATTTTTCAAACAAAATATACATACTTGAGCTTTCTGGTGATGTTTGTCTTAAGCAGAAAATACCAAGTTCTATATCTTGTGATCCAAGAAATACCTAAAACTGTATATGCTCAAAGTTCTCTCCTCCTAATGCTTGAAATTCTCGTCTTACTCATGGTTTCAGGATTGCAGTCCTTTATTAAAACTCAAAATTGTACCTGGAAATAGTGATGTGTAAACCACCAGCGCCCGTGAATGTTTTGAGCAGCTCAAGACCGGTTACCCCCTTGTGGCCTTAGATTCCTGAGAGAGTTGAAGTAAATGATCTCTAAGTTCCCGCCTCTCATTAGAAGTTATTCTGCAGTTCTGTAATATGATGCTCTCGTAGGCAGACAAGCTTTGATAGCGGACTACAAATCAGGGTGGATCTAGAGGCTTAAATGCCACTGGGTGTCGAGGTTAGAGCCAAGATAGGCATCGCCATGAGGGCCTCTGAGATCCGAAATGCTTTCCTCGTGGACACTGCCTGGGAGTTATACTCCACAGCTTTGCCCCTTGAACAGGCATGACCTTAACGTGTATAAAATGCTCATTGTCCTTGGTCCCTTTGTCACTGGCAAAGACCCTTTGAAAATGAAAGGCAGTATGAAATCAAACAAAGCACTTGAGAAAACCATGCTAACAGGAGCAAGCCGCATACAAGGACATCCTTGGGACATTGTTAGCATTTTTGTTCCCCTCCGCTCACCTATAATTCCTGGCGATTCTTTCCAGCAGCATTAAAGAGTACAGTGTATCTTTAATAAAGCCATCCCGTGTTCCAGAAAAGCAATGCTTTGTATAAAGTACAAAGCCCATAAAGGCCAGCATTGATGCTTAAAGACATTGAGACACCTTGAATGTGACGGTCGGTAGGCCCCTGTGTAAGCAGAGAAAGCAGCCCCATCTGTGGCATTATGTGAAGGGCCTGGAAGGGATTCTCCACACAAAACAGAATTTTTAAATAAAGTACCTTCTCTGGTTCATCCCTAATGCCCAAATTCTATCTCCTAACACCCTTTTATGTATTAACCATCATCCTCTGTCTAACCCCCGGGGGAGAGAGCTGCTGAGTCTGCAGTAATAGCTCTGGACTGAGTTGATCACGACAGTTATGAGTTCCATCTCAACAATGGATGTCTGGAGGAGAAGCGTTACGGAAAGAAAGAAAAGGAGTGCAGAATGGAGCTATCACCAGAGAAAAATAATGGTAATAACAGGAGTGATAATAACCTTTCCAGTCACATCAAACATGTGCCTGATGCTTCACAGTTTACCAAATGCTTTAACAGACATCATTCCTTTTTTATTTTGATCATATGAAGTAGACAGGAGAGGTGTTTACCCACTTTACATGAGATCTGTAGAGCTCGAGGTCTTATCCCAGGTCACACTACTGATAAGCACGTGGAAAAACTAAAGCTAATCACCATGTGGTGAATCCTGAGCTCACCGCTTTGCTCTAAAGGTGTCCTGAGGACCCAGACACTGATAGAGATTTGAGGGAGTTGCCACCAACCTAGAAGGTCTGGCTTTCCTTAAGTACCCAGTGTCTTGTAAGAGGCCACTGTTGTTCTCAGGTGCCCTGGAGTAGGTTCGGACTCGTTGCGACCCTATGTACGACAGAATGAAGCGAGAGGTTTCATTCCAGCCTACGCCAAATCAAAAACTCCGCTGCCGTCAGGTCGATTCCCACTCATTCCTGCCCAATAGGACAGAGTACAACTGCCCCAGAGGGTTTTAAGGCTATAATCTTTACAGAAGCAGACTGCCTTATCTTTCTCCTGCAGACCAGCTGGTGAGTTCGAACAGCCAACTTTTTCATTAGCAGCCGAGCACTTAACCACTGTGCCACCAGCATTCCTTAGAAGCTAGACAATACCGTGTTCATGCAAGGTCTTGTCTCACCAGCTTTCAGGGGCACAGCGCTCATCCCCCGCTCCCTCTTAGAACGGGCTTCCTCTCACTCAGTCCTCAAGCAGAGAATGGGCGGGAGGCAGTGTCAGTCAGCCCAAGCTCTTCTACCGGATATAAAACATCTGAGCCCTCCAGGGAGCTGGGCTTTGCGTTTACCTTCCACAGCTTTGCATTATGTCTGATTGGCCTCTACTCATTACAATCTTGCATCATCTTTTCCTTGAATGTCTGAGGACCTGAGGCTCATGTAAACCAACCCGACCTACCATGCAATCAGAGTAGGTCACAGATGCGATTTAAGGTGCTCCAGACTGACTAAGGCAGATTAGGAAGAAAGGCCTGGTGGAGATCTACTTCCAAAACTCAGCCAGTGAAAACCCGGTGGATCACAGTGGTCTGATCCTGTTGTGCATGGGGTCACCATGACTTGGGGCTGGACTGGATAGCAGCTAACAAGAAGATAGGCTCAAGGGCTCCAAAAATAATGCTGCTGTCTGCTCCTTTGCCCCTTTGCACCTAATATTCCTGGGGACTCTTGAGCTACAGTTTTGCTCTTTATTAAAATATCCACTCCCCAGACCCCCAACCCAGGAGAATCAAACTTAAGTCAACTGTCAGACACTGTCACTTTGGTGTGGATGAATTTTTCTTCCTCAGAGCAGAGACTAGTAGAGAGAAAGGGAGGAGTAAAAAGACCCTGAAAGCCACCCAGGCCACGCAGAGCGTGAGGCCGACCGGGCCTCCTTCCCATGATGCCTTGCAGTGGGCGCCCCCTTCCGGCAAGCGTGGTGCTGACCGTCCCATTTCCTCTCAAATATCGTTATTTCCTGTCTGAGCTGAAAACCCTTCTCGTGTGTTTGCCTCTGCATTGAGTCCATCTTTACCTACTATTTATTTTCACTTTCAAATTGGTGATTTTCCGTCTGTCTTTAATTTTGTAAAGTGTTTGGGGAGTTGGAGAAAGAAAAACTAACCTTTCAGCCTCCGCTCCTGGGTTCTTGTTGGCAGGTTATACACTGTTGCTAGCATAAGACTTATCTTTAGACGACACCAAGCAGCCAGGAACAAAGGAATCACTCAACTCTGTGGAGAAATGTTCTAATAGTTTTCCCATTTCCTCATTGTCCCTGCACATCCCCCCCGCCGCGTCCCCCCAGCTCTCTTTAAATACTAGGGGGCTTACTCGGTCACTGACCTTCTGTAATCGTATTGATTGTCAGCAGTTGCGATCTAGTTGGAAAGCAAGTTGCTATGGTGATTCCTGTGTTTTACATTTAAAGACACAATGATCCTAAAAGGGGGAAAAATTGCTTGTGGTTGGTGACAGAGAAACATAATTAGATAAACAAATTGTAAAACTAATGCATTCAAATGAATTCTGAAATCCAAATCGAGATTTGATGTAATCAATTGGTCTGGAAATTTCTACCAAAAGTACATTTGGTTGGAATGTTTCTTTTCCTCTCAATGCTTATATTTTTAGAAAAGAAATGAAACAAGGGAAATGTATCATGGACAAGCAGGAAGAGGGTGATTATTCATAGCTGAAAGTTAGGTAGGACATCCATAGCACTAGGGGCATTGCACTGTGTGCTGGGATTATATCAGCCTAGGAGCTGGCCGACCCAGGTTCTGCTCCTCCTTCTATCTTTAACTTGCTGTGCAACTTTGGGAAAATCATCTACCCTTTCTGTTCTTTAGCATTTTTTCACTGGGAGCTGAGATAACAGCTTTTTCTTCTTTCATTTATTTAGTCTACCAACAAACAGTTGTTCATCACCTACTATGTTCCAGGCAGATTTGGGAAGGTTTTGAAGGCAGTCGCTTTGGTCACTGTGCATTTAGAGAAGAAGAAGACAATGCAGTTTCCTTGCATTTCAGATTAGAAGCTCCTTGAAGGCAGAAGCTGTCTTGTATATGTCTGAAGAAAAGACCTACAAAGGAAGTTGAGATTTGGGGCCAACAAACCCTAAAGCATTGTTCATACCTGTTCCCTCCAACACGATAAAAATCGAAATGCTGCCAGTGTGATGCAGGGTGCCTGGGACTAGGGACAGTGAGACCACGCTCAGCTCTGGCCCTCAGGGGCCTGCAGCAGAAGTACCGCTAGCATGACTATTAGTCCCACTGTGATAAAATACTCTCAGAAGGGCACAAGTAGCGTGCTACAGAAGCTCAGAGGAGGGAAAATTTCTTCATTTGGGGGGGTTAGGGAATGTTCTCTGAAGAAAACTTTGACGATCAGGCCTGAAAAGAAGAATAGGGTTTCTTTCCCACTCTGCCACTCAGGTATGAGGGCAAAATAGATATTTTCTTCATACAATATAAAGCAAAGGACTTCAGGCCCTGCAGAAAGTGTTCATCTGTCCATTCAGCTCACATTTATGGAGTGCCTGCTAGGACCACGGTGACAGGCCATGAGTACAAAAAAGTCCTCGACTCCAATGGGTTTATAGTCTAGTCACTAGACTAGACTCTGTTGTTGTTAGGTGCCATTGAGTCAATTTATACTCATAGCGACCCTATAGGACAGAGTAGAACTGTCCCATAAGATTTTCTAGGCTGCAGCCTTTATGGAAGCAGATCACCAGGTCTTTCTTCCACAGAGCCGCTGGTGGGTTCAAACCACCGACCTTTCATTTAACCGATGTTGAGGAGAGCTTAACCATTGTACTAGCAGGGCTCCTCAGAGTGGACTCTAATGGAAAATAATACTAATGACAACAACAGCAGACGCAATGAAAATAACTACCATTTCTTCATGTACTTAACATGTAATTATTTCATATATAATCGTCACAATAATTTGCAAGGTAAATACCATTGTCCCCGTCTCACATATGAAGAGACTAAGGCTCGAGTAACTTTGCCAGCTTCACACAGCTAGTAAGTACAAATATGTGTCTACAATGGTAGATCTGTTGCCTGGCCCAAAACACAAGTGCCACCTTCCCTGGAAGACAGTTAGCCTTGACTCCTTGGTTCCATAGTTCCAGCGAGAGACTCAAGTAACGGAGGTTGAGTGGATTAATGAAAATGGGTCCTTATCATCATAACCAAAGAACACCTTAACCTAGTCTACCTCTCTTACTAGTTAGCCAAGTAATTATAGCTTTAATCTATTGTATTTTAAAAGGGCAGGTAGAGGAATGTAAATCTAGACTCCAGGTACCAAAGTCCCTTCCTTCCGTTGCTGATGTTCTGAAATTTTAATTTCAGGGGCGTTAGAAAAAATAAAAACAAACATTTCCTAAAAGATATCTTCTCAACAGGATTCCCATTACATGAAATCATTTACTAAAGGACAAAGGTGTATTGCACAACTAAATATAAACATCCATTGGGAGAACAGAAGAGCCCTCAGAAGCTGCTAATGTGAGGAAGGCAATCTGGGTCTCCTTTCCTGCCCACACATCCCCCTAGCCCCAGCAGGTACAATTTCACCATTATTTCTTTGACTACTCTCTAAGCTTTTATTTCAACAAAGGGTTCTAAGACCCAGGATGAAAGGAACATATGCTAAACTAGTTTGATGATTCCCAACGTCTGGTGACATTAACCGCCTTGAACCCAAAGATTCATCTTGAAAGAGAATCCACTCTCCTCATCCCTCTCCAGAGTGGTGACATTTTTCTCCAGGCAGTGATAAAAATCTCATAAAATAGGAACGCTCTTTTTAAAAACTTCATGCCTTTTTCTTGGCCACATGGGGCATCTTGCTATAAAAATGTGGACACTCTCAGGACCAATGTGAAGTGAAGGAGGTGCTGGCATAGTGCGCTTCAAGACCACTTTGGGTTGGGATGGGGAATCTACTGATCAGAAATGGAGACAAAACCAATTAAATATGGAGTCAGTGAAAACAGACCCCTGAACTCCTAAATGGTTGCCATGGGCAAGATGGATAAGACTTTTGCACGTATGGTTCTCACGAGGATGCTACACTCAAGCGTTGCAAAGGGGAAAATTACACAATCAATGTGACTCAAATTCAGAATCGGCCAAATGTGAGTTGCTTGTTGTTACTTCACTGCTGCCCATAAAGGAGGCACTTGTGTGCCAAGAAGACGAGTTAATCAGGTGGAAATGGAGGGGCATAAACGATAGAGTAATTATAAATTACAGAGTGAAAGCAGAGGCTGGAAGGAGGACGAAAGCCAGCTGGGAGAGGAAGGACTGTGTTACAGGTTTGGGAGGGTGGTGAAAGGCACAGTAGAACCCAGAGAGAATTACTGAGGAAGCTTGGGGGGTACTGTGGGGTGTCGTGTGGACAGGACAGCCTACAATAGCTGCCCCTCCACCGGCCTCCCCCTTCCCCCATTTAAGCACACACATATTTGTTGCTGTCTTCGGGGAAGAGGCTCAGGATGTCTGACAAGGGGGAAATCAGCTCTGGCTTACGAGGGATCGATGGAGCCCTCGTTAAGCTAACAATAAAACAAATACTGTCTTCAGTAGGATAATGGCTCCAGTTAAGGGATTCTTTTTCACCTTGCCCTACGGAGGCTCCCTTGTGGGTTTGCCCTCGGAGTCCCCTGGCAACCGCTACCAGGGAAAAGAGAGAACAGCGCCTTGAGAAGAGGGCTTTATGGAGCTCCCCTCCGACATCTTGTTAGAAATGGAAGCCACTTGCCAGGGAGGGCACCAGCGATGTGGCTGGCTGCCTTTTAATAACTGAAGCACAGAAATAATTAAAAAATCACAGAATTCTAGGGCTAGCAGGGACCCAGGAGATCAGCTGGATCAACGGTGTTGGTTTATAAATGAGGAACAAAGGCCCAGAGAAAGCTGATTTGACTCAAGGAGAGCAGTTAATTAGAGGCAGAGTCAGGATGAGAACCTAGGTCTCCTGACTCCAGTGAAGTAATAAAAACAATAGCAAGTGGCATGACCTTTGCATAACACTATGTGCTTTTCCTCCTAGTGCATGAACATGCATTATTCATCTGATCGTCAACAACCTGGCCAACTGTAATCGATTGAGTGAAAACTGTACCGAGGGACAGAGGGTCTTAGCATCATTTCACGAAGGAAAATGGTTCTCAGGGAACACTAGTGATTTGCCAAAGTGATGAAGGACTCCCTCTTGCCCCGCTCCAGAGGCCTCGCCTGGTGTGGCTCTGCATGGGTGGGGTTTAGAAAGCTGGGGGTTCCAGTTTCTAAACCGGAACATCCTCCCAGGGTGTGTGTGCTAATGGATTTAGTAGTCCTCATTGTTAAAAAGTTGTTCTCTCTGGCATGCTTTTTTTTCCCATGAAATAAATGAAAAAGGGACACACACACAAAAAAAAGCCCAGAGCCCCTAATTCATTAGGAACAGCCACATTGTGTGTTCACTGCAAGAGGCCAGGCAACTCAACTCTAGGATAGTAAATCCTGTGTCACTATGGAAGAGAGGAGTCCCTGGGTGGGGCGAACGGTTAATGCACTTGGCTGCTAACCAAAAGATTGGAGGTTCAAGTCCACCCAGAGGCACCTCAGAAAAAAGGCCTGACAGTCTACTTCCAAAATATCAGCCACTGAAAATCCTATGGCACACAGTTCTACTCTGATACACATGGGGCCACCATGAGTTGGAGTCGGCTTGACAGCAATTGAAAAAAAGAATAAAGAGTGATCTCTGGCTAAATGGGGTGAAATATAGACTTGATTTTGAGAAGGATGTTTGTCTGTTTGTTCCCTTCTAACTTGGTCAAGCGATACTCCTGCCTGACTCCTAATTAATCAGTCAACGAGAAGCTACTAATCACTTATGCGTATGCCTACTTTTCCCTCAACACTAGACGTAAAACTCACCCCCTGCCCAGATGGAAGGAGTATTTGCTGAGCAAGTACTAGGTACCACACAGGGTGCAGGACTCTTACCTTAGGTATTAGAGTAGGATGGACTGTGAAAAAAACTTCAAAATGTCAGGGACTTTAACAATAAGAAGGTTCTTCCCTTCTCAGGTAGAACTCCAGAATGGTATTCCTCAGCACCGTTATTTAGGATCCCAGGCCATCAAGAGTTTCTCCATCTCCAACCGTGGCTTCCAAGGTTGCCCTAGGTGCCTTCAGCTGGTCAACTGGAAAGGAGACAGAGCATGGAGGAACGCATGGAGCGGGGTGGGGGATTAATGGCCCAGGTCTGTAGTGACACACTTCACTTCTCACATGCCAGGGAGGTGCCTTCTCACAATGCTGCACCTAACAGCAAGATTGGCACAGAAATGTAGTCTAGCTGTGCATCCAGGAATGTTGCTGTTGCTGTTGGGTGCTGTTGTGTTGATTCCGACTCATAGTGACCCCATGTGACAGAGTAGAACTGCTCCATAGGGTTTTCTCGGCTGTAATCTTTATGGAAGTTGATTGCCAAGTCTTTCTCCTATACAGCCACTAAGTGGGTTGAACCACGATCTTTGTGGTTAACAGCCGAGCACTTAACTGTGTGCAACACCAGGGCTAAATATTGGTGGAAAGCTAAAAATCTCTGCTATACATTATTTCCATAATCCTCAAAAGCCACAAGAGGTAGGTATAATTATCCCTATTGAAATAAATAAGTCTCAGGGAAGTTAGTAGACACGTCCAAACTCACAGAAGTAGGCAACGATAAAGCTAGAATTTAAATCCAGGCCTGTCTGGCTTCCAAGTTCACCCTTCCACTCATAAACGTATATATGAACTAAGACAAACACGAGTCAGCAGTGGCGTGCTAAAACAAGTGAGATTACCCATGTGAAGCATTTAGCGCAGTGCCCGCTACACAGCAAATGTCTAATCAAGGTTAATTACTACCACCATCAACATTCTTCCAGGCAGCCCTGAGTCAACACAGCTCAAACCTACAAGTGTCCTGAACCAATAGTTTACCCTCCTCTGTGGGAGCAGCCCCTCCAACCTCCTCACTTCCCTTTCTTTGGTCTCTACTGAAGCTGGGAGGTCATATTGCAAACCAAGAGACTCAGTCAACATCCGTTACCTTTCTCCTCCACATGCAGTGTCGCCTTCTTTACCCCTTTGCCAACCCATTTGCCAATCTTTCATCTCTTAGAACTCAGTGAATTCCTCTTTAAACCTGACGGGCATACACAGAATAATACAGCTCCCAACTTTTATCTGGTTCTACCCCAGGAAATCTCTCTCCCACCCCCTACTCTTTCTCCCTCCTTCACCTTCTAGCATCCTCTTTTAAGTCCATTTGCTTTCCCAAACAACAATCCTACTCATGGCTCCCAAGCATGAGTACTAGCTGCAGGCCTGCATCCAGGCAGAGATTACCTCTTAGGCCACCAGCTTGCACTCTACCATTTTCTCCACCCTTTTCTCCAAGTTCCACTCTGTTCTTATTTTCTTGCATATTATATACATTACCTTGACCTCTTACATACTTTGGACATGTTATCAGCAGGGATCAGTTCCTGGAGAAGGGTATCATGCTTGGTAAAGTAGAGGGTCAGCAAAAAAGAAGAAGATCCTCAAAGAGATGGATTGACACAGTGGCTGCAACAATAGGCTCAAACATAGCAATGATTGTGAGGATGGCGCAGGACCCGGCGATATTTTCTTCTGTTGTACATAGGGTCGCTGTGAGTCAGAAACGACTGCACATCACCTAACAACAACAACAACTTTGAACTTATTTTGATTTTTGAATCACTGGGACACTTAATTTGACTGTTTGAAAAAAGATGATTTGTGACCCACATCAAACCACTCGTGAATCACCACATGACTGTGAAGAACTGCTGGTCGAGGGGAAATTGCAAAGATTATAATATTGCATAATTACAATATCGATGGTGGGAAATAAAGGGATGTTGCAAGAAACACCAAAAAAAAAGTTGCTAGAATTTAGGCTTTGTTTGGACATTAAATGCGAGGAAGGGACAGAGATGACCTAAAGATTCAAAACTTGGTTTAGCCCAATGCATCAGTAGGGATGTCAGATGGAGTTGTTGGCTGGGGTTAGGATTAGGGAGGAGAGTTGGGAGGAAAAAAAAAAACGGGCCTGCTCTAGACTGGTTGTCCATACTCTATGTTTTCCAGCCTCCCCGTGCAAAGTGGAATATGCCACAGGCAGTTGTAGATGTGGGGCTCTGGTCCAAGAGGGATATTTGTTTCTATGCTGTGTGAGTCACTTGCAGAGAAGTTCTAGCTCAGGAGATGTGGCAGATGAGTTGAATCAGTCCAAGGGGGCCTCCACAGGGAAAGCTTTAGGGAAGCCAAGACAGAACTTGCAGACACTGATGTTTAGAGAAGATGTGGTGGGAAGGGGAGCCCTGGTGGCACAGGGGTTAAGAGCTCGGCTACTAACCAAAAAGGTCAGCAGTTGGAATCCACCAGCCACTCCTTGAAAAGCCTATGGGGCAGTTCTAGTCTGCCCTACAAGGTCGGTATGAGTCAGAATCAACTGGACAGCAACGGGTTTGGTTTTTTGGTGATGGGAGAAATACGGTCTATGGGGGAAAACAATAAAATGGATAAGTACCCACTGGAGAAAAAAAACTGAAGTTGTCGATGAATTCATTCTACTTGGATCAACAATCAATGTCCATTGAAGCAACAGTCAAGAAATCAAACCATGTTTTGCAATGGGCAAATCTGCTGCTAAAGACCTTTTTCAAGTTTTAAAAGGTGCAGATGTCACTTTGATGATGAAGGTGCACCTGACCTAAGCCATGTTCTTTTCAATCACCTCATATGCATGAGAAAGCTGAACAATAAAAAAGAAGACAGGAGAATTGACGCATTTGAAGTATGGTGTTAGCGAAGAGTATTGAATATACCGTGGACTGCCAAAAAAATGAACAAATCTGTCTTGGAAGAAGCACAACCAGAACACTCCTTAGAAATGAGGATGATGAGTCTTTGTCTTGCTTGCTTTGGACACATCATCAGGAAAGTCCAATTGCTAAAAAAGGACATCTTGTTTGGTAAAGCAGAGGGCTAATGAAAATGAGGGAAGCCCATAATAGGCACAACAATGGACTCAACCATACCAACACGCATGAAGATGGAGCAAGACTGGGCAACGTTTTGTTGTGTTACGTTATGTGTAAGGTCACCATGAGTAGCAGCCAACTCTATGGCAACAAACAGTAACAGTTTCCCTAGCTATGTGTCAGGCACTTGACAATTATCCCACACTTTCCTCCAGCTCTGTTCTGTTGACTTGCACTACAGAAGGTAGACTTTCACAGAACTAAATTAAAGATTTTTGGAAGGCGGGCAGGCTGCTTTTTACTGTCTTACAATTTATATTTTGCATATAAAATATACTAAAAAAAATGCTTATCAAGTGAGTTGCTGCTTGCAACTTCAGATTATCTGTAGAAGGGGAATTTGCCGGTTGACTTATATGTATCACCTTGCCAGAACTTAAGTACCATGCGTAGTGGGGAGACGTAACGCTGTTTTGTGGCTATATAGGCACACTGCACTTGACTGCTAACAGAAGGGCGGGTGGTTTGAAACCACTAGCAGCTCCATGGCAGAAACATGTGACAGTCTGCTTCGGTAAAGATTTACTGCATTGGAAACCCTGTGGGGTCCCTATGAGTCATAATCAGTTTCAATGGCAGTAAAAACCAAAACCAAACCCATTGCCGTCAAGTTGATTACAACTCATAGCAACGCTATAATTATGACAGGGTAGAACTGCCACATAGGGTTCTCAAGGAGGACCTGGTGGATTTGAACTGCTGACCTTTTGGTTAGCACTCCTAACTCTTAACCACTATGCCACCAGGGTTTCAACAGCAGTAGGTTTGGCTTTTTTGGTTTAGGCACATTACTCCCAAGATTTCCACCATATTGGGAATTAAAGCAATCACAACAACAGGTTTTTTTGAAGTGAAATCATTTTCAAAGTCACTGGAAACATGACCTATCCATCTGGCTTCTGCTGTCTCTTTGAGGCACCGTGCATTGTGGGTTCGTATCCCAGATCAGCGTCACTTGCTGGCTGTGTGGTACTGAGGGAATTACTTAACCTCTCTATGCCTTTGTTTCCTCTGCATTAAGGGAAACTAAAGATGGTACTTATCTCCAGGGTTGTTGTGGGGATTAAATGATTTAACAAATGTGAAGCACAGAAAATTTACCTGGAATATAGTAACGGTTTAATAAATGTTAGCTATTGTAACTGTGATTTTTAGTCCCTTTCCACATTGGCTAAGGAAGGTAAGGGAAATGTGTTATATGAAAATATAGATTATTCCTTAATATTTTTAATTAAGATAAAACTAAAAATGGACACAGTCATTTGTTGTTGGTGTACTTGACAGAGAGTGAGTTGAACTCAAACGTCTGAATGCTATCTCCCTCTCATCTTGCGGACGTGCTTAGGGGGTCTTTAACAAAGATTCACAACCCCACGAGAAGGGAGCAGATCAGGGAAGGCAGGATAGATTTGGGTCCATATCGAGAAAGGAAGACATTTCCCTGCTGCCATCCCAAGGACATGAGATGAGCCCTCTGCCAATATCCTCACCACGCCCCAACAAAACGCCCCAGCCTGTATTGAACCTCTCCCAAAGGGAACAGTGTACTTGTTATGACTTCAGTGGTGGGGACAATCCACACTGAGGCATCTACATGCTTCTGCCTAATCTCCTTTGTGGGGCCAATGGACCAGATGGCCGGTCTTACTGTGGTTAAGGCTCAGAATGGGGCTAGAGTTTGGGATAATGACCTAGCCTGGTTTAAGGATTAAAATAAATGATGTGTAGATGGGATTAAGGAAAGCACATGGATTTCCCTATGTAAAGCTTAGAGGAGCATTCCTAGGATCCCTGTGACACTGTTTTTCCCAGGACAGTGGTTGGCCGACTCAGACTTTCCCAGCTGCAGAGGAATTCAGTCCTGTGGTCCACAGAGATGAAGGCAGGCTGTCAGACAGGCAAGGTGATGTTTGAGCTTACTGTGTGACAAGCAGTGTGCTTTCACACACACCATCTTCTTTAATGCCTTTGACAACCCTGTGGGATAGCTATTATTCCCATGTTATAGACAAGGAAAGGGAAACTCAGAGAGACTCTGTATTTTGCCCACAGTCATACAGCTACTAATAAGAAATGAAGGTAGGACTCAAACTCAGGTGGCTATTGTAAAGTCTCTGGATCTGACCTTAAAGGAATTCTAAATGAAGGTGGCAGCGTATATTTGGAGAGTTTTATAATTTTTTCCAGAATGCATTTTCATGGAAAACTTCACCTCTTCTGTCCTGTATTTATTTCGATTGCACAGCACATTCCAAGAACTGGGGCAGCAGATGTGGTACAAACACAGAAAACTGCTATATAGATGTGTGTGTGTGTGTATTGTACTTACATATAGATGTGTATATATGTATATATATATATATATATATATACACATACACACACATACACACACATATATATATACATGCCCCGGTGGCATAGTGGTTAGGAGCTTGACTGCTAACCAAAAGGTCGGCAATTCAAATCCACCAGCCGCTACTTGGAGAAACCCTATGGGGCAGTTCTACTCTGTCCTATAAGGTCACTATAGTCAGAATCCACGGCAACGGGTATATATATATATATGTATACGTATGTGTGTGTGTGTGTGTATATATATATGTATATATATATATGTATATATATATATAGCCTTGGTGGCACAGTGGTTAAAGAGCTTGGCTACTAACCAAAATGTCAGCAGTTCGAACCCACCAGCAGCTCCACAGGAGAAAGATGTGGCAGTCTGCTTCCGTAAAGATTACAGCCTTGGAAACCCTACGGGGTCATTCTACGCTGTCCTATAGGATCGTTAGGAATCAAAATAGACTTGACAGCAGTGAGATATATATATATATTCGTATATATATAATTATATTCAAATGAGACATCCAACAATTCATATATTTTTTCCACTAGCTCATGTGCAGCGCATCAAATGAAGGCAGAACCCGGTTAAGAAAACCCTAGAATACTAGACTAAGTCTAGTGCTGATTGATTGATAAAACCCAGAAACTCATCTCTAGATTTCCACCACTGAGACCAATACCTGAAACACAGAAGCTGCTTCGTCAAAATTGGTTGACTATTTGTTGAATTAGTTCTTCACCCTTTAAAAGATTCACTCCAAGCTTCTGCTAAACACGAAGCTTCCCTCCTGTGCTAATACACAATCTGATTTGCAAATACTCTGTTTACCGGCAAGTTTTCAAGAACGCAGCGTTATTGTCCAAAAGCAAAGGTGGAAAATCTTCTATAAGCCTTCAAAGATCATTCATTCATTCAGCAAACATTTGGCTGGAAACAGGAATACTAACATAAAAAGCATTGTCTCTGTCCTCATGGAGTTCTCTGCCTTTTGATGGAGACAAACCAGAATGCAAACCCAACATGCTATGTGAAGAGCAGCTATAGACGGTGTGTGGGGATCCTGGACACAGGAGACTCAGGGAAGGAAGAGTCAACTCAATGTAGTCTGAGGTTATTACAAACAAAAGAAAGAAATTTGATTCAGTTAAAATTACAAATATTTTACTGCAACTGAATCCCATAATATGCCCAGTTTGGAAGGGGTAGATGTGTTGGAAGAAAATGGAATTCTGTAGAAAGAAAGATAGGAAAGAGATGGGGGAGACCTCTTTGAGTAGTATCTTCTATATCAGAAAGAAAGCAAAGAAGAAGTTCCTAAGAGTTTTTTATTTCTTATTATATGCTGTTGTTCGATTCATAAATGTGTCTGAAATGCTAGAGAGGCCTTTAACCACTGGTCACAGCTCTTCAGCTCTTCCTTATCCTATAAACCTGCAGCAACTCTGCTCTCAGTGAAATAATCTCAGCATTTGGTAAATGAGTCTCTGGCTACTATTATTTTTTGATGTTAGCTGCCATCAAGTTGGTCCCTGATTCCTGGGGACTTCATGAAATGCCTCTGGGTCCTGCACCATCCGAATGATCGGTTGGGCATCAGACCATTGTGATCCATAGGGTTTTCATTGGCTGATCTCAAGAGGTAGATCACCAGGCCTTTCTTCCTAGTCCTTCTTAGTCTGAAAAGTCCACTGAAACCTATTCAGCATCATAGCAACATATAGGCTTCCACTGACAGACAGGCAGACAAATTAAACACTCTATGATAGGTTGAAACTTTATGCTGAACCTGATTGAATTCTGTATGCTCATTCACCCCCTTAAGTCCCACCCACCAAAAGTCCCTCACTCTCCCCATTCCTCCACCAAGTGTACTTGTATATAGGTGCCATTCCAGTGACCAGAGAATGCAAATCCAAGGAAGATAATTTGATTGTGGCCCTGGAAACCACCCCAGAGAGATGCCCTGATATCCCCAGCCCCTCGTGCATGCACGTCTCCCTTCCTTCGTAGAAACACGGAATCTCCAGCACAGAAGGGACCTTAGAGATCATCTTCTCTAGCCCCAACTCAAGTGGTTGACGAGCTCCTACAATGACCTGTCACCCTCCCTGTTTTCTCCTCTGTGGGTGTTTTGTCAATTCAAAGACCTCATCTGGAAGCCAGGGAAGGTCTGGGGAATGCTATGACACAGAAAGGTAGGGACAAAGGCATCCATGTGCTATTGGTATGGCAGAGTAAATGCACATATGTGTTCCTTGCATGATGTGTATTAAGAAAAAAAACCTGGGATAAGAGCCTACCTCATAGATGAGCTCCTAAAACTCTCTCTCTACTCTGTCTCTTTTATTTACCAGCCTTGTGTATGTTGCTACAGAAACTGGAGGAATGGTGGGTAGAGGGAGAGAAAGGGAAGGAGGAAGAAGAATAACAAACTTCATCTCTGCAATTTTGGAAATGTCGTTTCTGGGCCTGAACTCATTTTCTTCACTTGTTTGTTTATCCACTCGTCTACCTATCCATCTATTCATCCATTCACTAAACATTTATTGAGCACCTGCTACATGTCCGGTACCACTAGACGCTGGAGATACAAAGATGAATAAGATAACTCCAGGAGGTCTAAGTCTCCAGGGTGAGGAATTAGACACAGCAGCAAGCAATGACAAAACAATGTGGGGATTGCTTTAACTGAGAAATGAAGAAAGTCTTGTGAGAACCTCGAGGACAGGAAACCTTCAATGGTGGATGGTAAGGGAAGGATTTCCAGAGGGGATGCAGGGTCTTAAAAACAAATACTTCATTCCCCTCAAGCTTTTCAGCCCTCTGTGAGGGGTACCCAAACCCAAAACCAAACCCATTGCTGTGAAGTGATTCTGACTCATAGTTACCCTATAGAACAGCATAGAACTGCCCTATAGGGTTTCCAGGGAGTGGCTGGTGGTTTCTAACTGTCAACCTTTTGGTTAGCAACCAAGTTCTTAACCCCTGTACTACCAGGACTCCCAGGGGTGCCCAGAGGGGTATTATTACCATCCCCCAACAGAAACTTGGAATTCAAGGTGTGGTCTTGAGACCAGTATGATCACCTGAGCTATTAGAAATGCAGAACCCCATGGAGCCATTGAGGCTGGATGAACCCTCAACTTAGTACCCTGAGATAATCTTTGAACCTTAAATCTTAAACCATAAACATCCCCTGAAGTCTTCTTTAAACCAAGTAATAGTTGAGCTTAGTTAGTTAAGAATGTCTGCCTTGAGCATTGAGCTCTTTTAAAGAACTACCTCTACGGGATCAAACTGACAACCAAGGTTACATAAGAAGCTTGGGGGAGCAGTGAATTTATGTTAATGGGGGAGGAACAATTTGGAAAAGGGGGATTAGAATGGCTGCACAACTTAAAGAATGTAATCAATGTCACTGAACGGCACATGTAGAAATTGTGGAATTGATGTGTGTTTTGTTGTGTGTATTTTCAACAACAACGAAAAAGAACTGTAGAACCCTAGGCTCCACTCAAGACCTTCCCAATCAGAATCTGCATTTTAATAGGATTCCCAGGGGATTCGTATGTTCATTAGAGCTTGAAAAGCACTGGCCTAGAAGATAAGGAACCGTGGTGGTACAGTGGTTAAGCACTCGGCTGCTAACCGAAAGGTCAGTGGTTCAAACTCACTAGCTGCTCCAGAGGAGAAAGATGTGACAGTTTTCTCCCATCAAGATTACAGCCTTGGAAACTCTATGGGGCAGTTCTACTCTGTCCTGTAGGGTCACTATGAGTCGGAATGAACTTGACAACAATGTGTTTGGTTGGCTCGGTCCTAGAACATAAGGGGAGCCTCATCTATGGAGATACTAATCAAGCCTACCACAAAGTTAGGATCTCTCACCCAGGAAGGGCAGCAATCAATATCTACATTGGTCGGTTCCCAAACATTTGATCTCGGTATTCTTTGCATTCATAAAAGTTATCAAAGACACCGAAGATATTTTGTTTATATGTAGTATATCTATGAACATTTACCATACTAGAAATAAAATCTGGAAAGGATTTTACTTATTTATTAATCCATTTAAAAATGATAATAATTCCTTATGTGTTAGCGTAAATAATAGGTGTTGTACAAAATAACTATTTCTTCAACAAATATTAGTGAGAAGAGTGCCATCGCTTTACATATTTGTAAAACTTCAAACACCTGCCTTAACCGAAGACATATGGATTCTCATATCTGCCTCTGCATTCAATCTGCTGTGATATCACATGTCAAGTGGCCTCTGAAAAATACCACTGGACACTCATAGAATGAGAGTGAAAATGATATCTTAGTGTTATTATTAAAACAGTTTTAACCTCACAGACGCCCTGAATCTACAACTGCTGATCTAGAACATCCCTAGAGCTGTCCTCTCTCATATACCCTGTGATGGTTAAGGTTATGTGTTAACTTGGCTAGACCATGATTCTCAGTGGTTTGGCAGATATTATGTAATCCTCCTCCATCTTGTAATCTGATGTGAGCAGCCAATCAGTTGAAAGGGGAGTTTCCTTGGGGGTGTGGCCTGCATCCAATATATATGAATGTTTTGGCAAAGCTTGCCCTCTCTGAGTCTTGCATCCAACTTGTCATCTTCTGACCTCCAGTTCTTGGGATATGAGCCAACAGCCTACTGCATGACCTGCAGATTTTGGGGATTTGCCAGCTCCCACAGCCCCCATGAGTCATCAGCCTGCTGTCTGGTCTGCCAGTTTTGGGTTCACCAGCCTCTGCAGCCATGTGTCAGGAGAAGCCTCCATCCTGACCCCTGACCCATGGATTTGGGACTTGGCAGCCTCCACAACTGCGTTAGCCATTTCCTTGAAATAAATCTCTGTTTTTTTCTCTCTCTATATATATAGATAGATTTACATATATAAAGTTAGATCTACATATACACATACATGTTGATTTACATATATACATACATGTGGCTAGATTTACATATATGGAGAGAGAGATATATACATATATATTTATATATATATGATTCACTGGTTTTGCTCCTCTAAAGAACTCAGCCTAGGACACACCCTTTACCTGTTGATTCTGAAGAAACACCATCACACCACGAATTGCTCCAATTGCAAACAAAATTCTCATCTCGACTGAATCGTTTGAGACAAAGAATGGTTTCATAATTATGTAAGTCCTCTTGATGTAAAGCTTCCACATCCTACCTTCAAAGATCAATTGAGTGAGCCCCATAATTGTGTACTATCTTAGCCAAGGCAAGGATCTTAGTTTCCTGGTGCTGTTGTAACAGAAATACTACAAGTGGGTGGCTGTAAAGAACAGAAATTTATTTTCTCACAGTTCAGGAGGTTAAAAGTCTGAATTCAGGCCATAGCTCTAGGGGGAATGTCCTTCTTTGTTTAGTTCAACTTCTTTTAGCAGGCAGTCCTTAGAGATCCTGGGTTTACAGATTCGTCTGCCTCAGTCTGTTGTCAGCATCTGTCTTCCCCCTTATATGCATGTCTCTGTGTCTAATCTCTTTTTAAAACTCAGAAGAGGATAGGTTTGTGATCCACCCTACACTGGTATGTCTTCAACTGACTGATTGGTTACATTGCATTAGATTGCATTATGGAAGGTAATGACTTTATATTAGATTAAATTGTACCTGCAGGAATGGAAGTTAGGATTCCAGCACATATTCTGGGAGGACACAACTCAATCCATAGCACTAGATCACTTCTGTTAACCTCCCTGGAGCTAGTAATGGCTGTTCCAACTCTAACTCACTTGGGTGCAAGGAAAATACGCATAGAAAAATACTCAGTCAAATTGCAGGCAGTAACCAAACTAAGGCATTCTTATGTAACATTTCCACAAATCTTATGCCACATATTTAGTATGTAAAATGTTGCAACTTTTTAAATTAATTTTTACTTGTGGAAAACTAAGTCTGCCTAGTACCGCTGCTATTTTATCATCAGGTTCTAGCCCCTGGTTTCTATTGCTACGATTTCATTTTAGCTTCTCCTGTGCTCCGAGAACCTTACTTCTCCATCCACTGTCATAGCAGCCGAGGGAAAAGTTGCCCTTGCTCCTGAAGTAACTTTTTTAAAACAGAAATCACAGGTACTGAAAGGGACGTTAATGACCATCCAGTCCAGCGGTTCTCAACCCTGGCTGCACATTAGAATCACCTTCACTTGGAGAATTAAAGGGAGAGAAGGATCCATGCCAGGGCTCTACTCCAGACTCTATAAATCCAAATCTCTGATCTGGATCCAGGCTTTGGAATTTTTTAAAGCTCCTCCAGATGTGCAGCCAGGATTGAGAAACCCTGATTTAGTCCAACTATTCACTTTACTGGAAACCCTGGTGGCACAGTGGTTAAGATCTACAGCTGCTAACCAAAAGGTCAGCAGTTCGAGTCCACTAGCTGCTCCTTGGAAACCCTGTGAAGCAGTTCTACTCTGTCCTGTACGGTCGCTACGAGTCGGAATCGACTTGACAGCAATGAGAATTCACTTTACAGGTGAAAACAAAAGTAGGTAGAGAGGGGAAGGAACGTTACGTGCAATCACTAGGACAGAACTAGAATTTGAACATCGCCTTCTGGCCAGATAATATGACCAAGACTCTTCCATTAGTTGTCTTAATTCAGAGTGCTCAAAATACAAAATGGAGTTTGCTCTCCTTCCTTTGACTACAATGAACTTTTCAGTCAACTTTATTGAGTTATATTTCATATACAATAAATTACATGCAACCATTGTAAGTTTAAAGTTTGATGAGTTAAGCAAATGTATACAATCACGTTACCACCTCATCAATTCTGGCATAGAACATTTCTATCACCCCAGAAAATCTTCCCTACCTCTTCCCAGTCAACAGCTCCCACCCTAGCACCCAGGCCACAACTGACCGGATTTCTCTCATTGGTTTTTTTCTTATTTGAGGGCCTTATAAATGGAATCGTATGGTACACATTCCTTCATATCTGGCCACTTTCACTCAGCATAGTGTTTTTAACATTAGACCATGTTGTATCAGCAGTTGGTTTTATTTCATTGGTGAGTGATATCCTATTGTATCGACATTCCACAGTTTGGTTATCCAGTCTCAGTTTCGGCTATTGCAAATAAAGCTGCTATGAACATTTGTGTGCAAGTTTTGGGAGGACGTAAGTTTTCATTTCTCTGAATAAATACTTAGGAGTGAAATTGCTGGATTACAGTAAAGGTATATGTTTATTATATGTTTAGTTTTATAAGAAAATGCTCAACTTTTCCAAAATGGATGTACATTTTACACTAAGTATGAGGGTCCTTGTTGTTCTGCCTCCTGGTCAATAGTAACAGCCAGTATTTATAGAACATTTCATAAATGTCCGTCAATCAACTGTGTGCTTTAAAAGTCTCATCTCATTGAAACCTCTTAACAATCTAATAAGGAAAAAATCCAAATAGCAGAAAAGAGGGAGAGTCCTGGACTGTGTTGTCATGTCTGCTGAGGCCCCCTGGTAATGATCCTTAACTTACTTCATTGCCAGAAGCTCTGTGGCAAGATCAGGACCAAGGTTACAGTTCGGGGCCCAGTACTCACTGAGAGCAGTGACGTTGAGATCTTACCTGTTCACCTCAAGAAAATTGCTCTTGAATTACTTGAAAGTACAAATCCCTTGCTAATAACAATACAGCAAGGCCTGTTCTGAGTTATCTGGATTTTAGGATATCGCGCTCAGCAGTACAATGTCAATGTTCTGATAAGCTAAGGAATTTTTAAAATTCTAGATTACCATCACCAACTGCTTCCCCCCCTCTTCCTGCAGGCTGGGTTATAACTCATGGCGGCTTCCGGCCTGTGTACAGATTGTCAGCCATCCAGACAGTACTTAGAGAACGTTTTCCTTTCATTCCTGAGAACAGCTGCCATTGACTAGGCTTGAGCCATGAAAATATAAAAAGGCTTTATTGTATATTTTATGTGGTGCTAGAAAAGAATGGGGTAGAAATTCATGTCAATCCACGTGGCCTTGATAACAGAAGGGATGGTCGTCCAGCACCTCAGCCTTCCCCACTCAATGCTACATAGCGACAGCCATACTAGTTCAAAATGCATGAAGAACAAGATTCTCTGGGCCCTCTTCAGCCCTAAGAGACTCATACCTGATATTTAATAAATAAACCCCATACTCAAAGGTTGTTTTTGTTCACTGAAAAAAACAAAAATTTTCTCCATCCCCTGCCGCTCCTGGCTGGGAGTTGGGTGGTGTGTTTTCAGGATCAACAGGGTCACGCACTGAAGAAATCTCAACAGTGGAGCTCCCGTACTTGACGGCGAAGGCCCATTACCCCCGGTTCTCCTGGAAAAATTATCTCATGTACCCCTCATTTTACAATGAAGGATCTGAGGTGTGGAGAGGTGCTCCACATGGCCTGGGAGGCAGGGCGGTGCTGAGGAAAGGCCTGAGCTGGTTCTGCATAGAGGCTAGGCCATTATTAACAGGACTGTCAGAAGGAATGTATGTATAGTGTCTGGTTAATGGCAGACACCCAATGTTATGCACTGAACTGTGTCCCCCAAAAATATGTGTTGTAAACCGTAATCTCTCTGCCTGTGGTTATAATCCCATCTGGGAATGGGTTGTCTTTGTTATGTTAATGAGACAGGGTTAGTGTAGGGTGTGTCTTGAGCCAATCTCTTCTGAGATATAAAGAGATTAAACAAGCAAGTGAGCAAGCAGAGATGGGGGAAGAGAGATGCCAAGCCACTTGCAGATCTCCCAGGAACAGAAACTTAAAAGAGACAATGACGTTTCTCCAGACCCGAAGAGAGAAAGCCTTGCTCTAGACCTGGCACCATCAATTCAGACGACTAGCCTCTTAAACTGTGAGAAAATAAATTTCTGTTTGTTAAAGCCACTCATTTGTGGTATTTCTGTTATAGTAGCACTAGATCACTAGGACACCCAATAAATGATTTAATAAATAAATAAATAGAACTAGATTAGACTGGAACAAGATGGCTGAATTTCTCAATGAAGTGCTTTTCCATCACTGCACACTATTCACCTTCCCCCAACCCTCATGTGGCCAAAGGCTCCACCATACGCCCACCCCAACACCCTCTCCTGTCCTAGAAGTCGAGGCCATAAAATATGAACTACCTCCCTGGTGACATAGTGATTAAGAGCTTGGCTGCTAACCAGAAAGTCAGCAGTTTGAATCCACCAGCCACTGCTTGGAAACCCCATGGGGCAGTTCTATTCTGTCCTACATGGTCACTATGAGTCAGAATCAACTCAACGGCAATGGCTCTGAAGTAATTATTTTACAAATGTTTTTTGGCTTGTTTGTTTGAATGACTTCTGGTTCTCTTTAATTAAAAAATAAAAAATAAATCTAGATAAGGAAAATCTAAGAACATAAATTCAGATAAGGTGAAATGTCTACCTTTTGGGCAATATTAAGCCAAGACACTACTATAAGTGGTAACCAATTCCTACTGGTAACTGTTAGTGAACCTGGAAATAGCTTTTGGAGGATCTGGCCCAATTTGCATTTAACCCCTCTCTCCCTTCTAGTTCTTTCTCAAATGTCTTGTTCTGCATCTATGTGACTCTTTCACTCAAGTCTTCTAAATCTTTAAACAAATTCCTTCTTCTTCCAGAGCTGTCCCTGCCCCTCCTCAGTCCTGTATCTCTTAGCATCCCCTTTTACTAGCAGGACAGAAGAGTCAAATAAATGGCCAGTGGCCAGCGGGTTCTCTAAACGCACACACACACCACCCTTATCCACATTCAACTGTGAAAGTTGTGAAGACGTAAATTTACCAAAGGAATCATGAAAGATGCCATCATGGAATAAGAGGGTCTTCTCTCTCACAAAATGGTTCCTATCTCATGACCCTGCACCGCCAAGTTGACAAGCCCCAGATGTCACCAGGCTCCCTCCCCATGGAGGTAGTTGTTACTCACAATCACCCGCAAGGCCTTCTCCCTTCTCTGTGTTCCTATCCTTTCCCTTGATCATGAGCCTTTCCAGAACCCTTCAGCTGGATTGCAGGCCCGCAGAGAGAGGGCTTTTGCCTTGGCCAATTTGGTTGCATGCTGCTTGTGAGATTTCCTGAGACGCTGTCAGCTGCCTCATCCAAACTGCATGACAGTCTTCCTCAGGAGGCCTAATAAATGGCACGTTTCATCTGTGAGCCACTTTATAAACATTAACTGATTAAGCCACCCTCATTCCTCACAAGCTCTGGGCCTCTGCGGAGTGGACTTCATTCTCCACTGCACTCAACATACCTCAGGAGGAAAATGCTGGGACCTGAAAGATCTTTCCTGGGTATTTTAGGCCAAGACATCATTAATGCCAAAGGCTTTGCAATAATAACCCCCACTTGGATAATGACATAGAGGAGGAGGGGCTTAAATCTATGTTTTTAGAACAGACTGAATTGAGGTTCTCATCTCCCAATGCCAGACTGTTGTTGTTGGATGCTGTCAAGTCAGTTCTGACTCATGGCAACCCTATGCACCACGGAACGAAACACTGCCCGGTCCTGCACCATGCTCACAATCCTTGTTATGCTTGAGCCCATTGTTGCAACCACTGTGTCAATCCATCTTGTTGAGGCTTTTCCTCTTTTTCGTTGACCCTGTACTTTACCAAGCATGATGTCCTTCTCCAGGGACTGATCCCTCCTGACAACATGTCCAAAGTATGTAAGACGTAGTCTCGCCATCCTTCCTTCTAAGGAGCATTCTGGTTGTACTTCTTCCAAGACAGAATGCCAGATTAGGAGAGAGAAAAACTGGACTCTATGGTCTAGGGCTGAATGGCCAAACCTCAGCCTGTGGGCCAACTGCAGCCTGCCTCCTGTTTTTGTAAATAAAGTTGTATTGGAACACGGCTACGCTTACTCTTTTACAAATTATCTATGGCTGTTTTGTACTACAATGGCAGAGTTGTGTAGTTGCAAAAGACACCGAATTGACTCACAAAACCCAAAATAATTACTACATGGCCCTTGACAGGAAAAGTTTGCTGACTGCTGATCTGGGAAACTTCATGTCTGTCTTCATCCTATATATGCCCTAAATGTCTTTGAGTATGTCTTTTTCCTCTCCAGTCCTCAGTTTGTAGACCAATAATCTCTAAACTTGCCCATTATCTTGGGCTTTTTCTCCTGTTGTTTTTAAATACTAGCATCTAATATATTCATTTTCTCTTATCATTATGGCTGACTTCTGCGAGGGTTAGGACAGTTTCCTGTGCCTTATGAATCCTTAGCACTATGCTCTGTGCTGAACCCTAAATCGATTTATAGAACGTAACTGAACTGATTTGAATTAAATTTCTTTTCTCTGCAGAGAGATCTCTCAGAACGATGTCTTGGAAGTGATAGAGGCGGATGTGTTCACCAACCTGCCCAAGTTACATGAAATGTAAGCAAGAAACACGGGGAATCTGTTCACAACTGTTTTTGACAGCAGCCTTAAAGTTCTCTTGTGTTTCTGGGAGCCTCCAACCCTGTCCTGTCCTCAAATTCCCAGATCTTCCTTATAAGGTGTCACAGTTGGCAGAAAGACACCATCATGTGTCTCTGCCTGGTGACCCAGGCACCAGCCCAGAGCCTACCCTCATACTGCTGCCTCCCTCTCAGAGTTTTTACTGACTGGACCCAAGAACTTTGCCTCTAGACTGTGAGCAAGTACTTCCATCCCATCCTCTCATCCAAAATTATTCCATAGCCAAAGCCCAGAATAAGTCGGCTAGTCCTAGTTTGAATACTAGTGTATGCCATATACTCACTATGAAACCTTGGCCAGATACATAACCATTCTGAGGCTTAGTTTTCTCAGTTGTAAAACTGGAAGAATAAAACTACACATTTCATAGGATTACTGTGAGGAATAAATGGGATGATAAAAGTAAGTTAGATCTAGCACAACAACCGGCTTAGAGTAAGAATGCTATTAATGATTCTTTGTTCTTCTACTCCAGCCAAAATTTACTATCTCCTGTTGATGTTCTGGTTTTACTTACATGTTAATACTCACACAGTGTATCATTAGATCCACATCTATATCATAACAGTCTGTAATAGAATTAATTTATAGAATCATAGAATTTCAAGGCCAGAAGAGACTTTAAGACTTTCTGGTTCAGCACTTTCCAAATTATGTTCTGTGGATCACTAGGCCCTCAGGAAATTATTCAGTGTTTAAAAAAAGAAAGATTCTATGGTCGAATAAGATTAGGAAGCATTGGGCTAATAAAGTTAGACAAGTTTGTTTACTGTAGGACGACTTCTCAGAGCCTGTAATATGCTAATACATACTTGGAATCTCCACAAAGGATATTGTATTAACAGTTTCTCAACTAATGTCGTGGAAAAGGTTGTGTGTGTGTGTGTGTGTGTGTGTGTGTGTGTGTGTGTGTGTGTGTGTGCGCGCGCGCGCGCGCGCACAAGGAGCATTTATTAACATCTGTCTTAGGCTGGGTTCTCTAGTGGAGCAAAACCAGTGAAGCATATATATGTAGATATATAGAGAGAGAGATTTATCTCAAGAAAATGGCTCACTCAGCTGTGGAGGCTGGCAAGTACCAAATCCATGAGTCAAGCCTCAGGCTGAAGGCTTCTCCTGACTCATGTGGTTGCGGGGGCTGACCAATCCAAAATCAGCTGGTCAGGCAGAAGGCTGCTGGCTCACAGCTTTGGAAGAGCTGGCAAATCCCAAGATACGCAGGTCAGGTGGCAGGCTGCTGGCTCACATCCAAGAACCTGAGGTCAGAGGGTGATAAGTCAGATGCAAGACCCAGAGAGAGCTTTACCAGAACATCCATATATACTGGATGTAAGCCACACCCCCAAGGGAACTGATTGGCTTTCAACTGATTGGCTGCTCACATCAGGTCACAAAATGGAGGATGGTTACATACTATCTGCCAAACCACTGAGAATCATGGCCTAGCCAAGTTCACACATAACCTTAACCATCATGACATCTTACAAAATTCCCGCAGAAAGCCGATCTGAACCACCCTCCTAATTTTATGCATGAAGAATGAAAGGCACAGAGAAGTTGGGAGGCTTGTCTAAGGTCACCCAGCCAAATCCACAGCAGGACAAGGACTTGAACATCAATCTCTTGACTCCTAAACCAGTGTTTTTCTGTATATTTTTAAAAATAAGCATTCTGTGTTCAGCATTCATCAAATATCCACAGGGGACAAATACAAAAATATATCTGTATAAAAACCAGAACACCAAACCCGTTGCCGTCAAGTCAATTCCTACTCATAGCGACCCTATAGGTCAGAGTAGAATTGCCCCATAGGGTTTCCGAGGAGTGGCTGGTGGATCCAACTGCCAACCTTTTGGTTAGCAGTCAAGGTCTTAACCACTGAGCCACTAGAGCTCCCTATATGTGTATAATAGGGAATCTGTTTAGAAATAACCCTCAGTCTGTCCATTTTGATAGAGTCCCTTCTTTTTCCTTCCTTACTTACACTCACTGTACCTCCCATCTTTTTCTTCTCCCACTTTGATTCTTCCTTCCTGTCACTAAGTTTCTGCAATGGAGGTCTTCCCATTGCCCTCATGCTCATTCCTTTCTCCTCTTCCTGCTTGACTTCTCCTTACCCTAGTAGGGAAAAGATACCTGACTGGGGTCTCAGAACCCACAGAGAATATCAGAGAAATGGACCAAAGGGCAGCCACCCCTCTAAGCAGGGTGGAGCGGGCATCCCTCGATGCAGTTCAATGGATAGTGGAGCTAATGGGATGGCTATTTCATCTCGTCCCTGCATGGAGAGGCGCTCTCACCCCCGTGCAGCAGCAACTGTACTTGAAGTGATTAATTACCTGGTACTTGGATCTGGGTAGCCACAGGTTACCACAACATAAAAGCTAATGTAACAGAGAGGAAGTAATAAACACAGAGCATTTCTGCAAATATACATTGATCCAGCAAAACGGGCAAAGGGCAGGCTCTGTTGGAATCCAAATGTGAACGTGTTCACCTCCAGACTATTGATCAGGACACAGCACTGGCCAACACGGGGCAGTAGTTACTGCTGCCCCAGAGCTGAGAGGGAGCAGCCTCAGTCTACAGCAGGAGTGGAATCACTGTCCCATTCCCAACTGGTGCTGATTTCAGGGTTAAAATCAAAGAGATATTGGCTATACATCCTCCAGTCTTCATTTTCCTTTGCCTGTTCACTCTTTTTTCCTCCCATCTCCTTTTGCCTACTTACCGTTTTTCCTTCCCTTCCATCCCTTTTCATCCTCTTTTATATTTTTCTTCCCCTTCTCTCTGTCTCCAGACCAGACAAGAGTTCGTTTTCCCATATTAGTCTCATCCCTATTCCTTAACTTCCTCAGACCCTGGGAGATCCTGCCTGCTTAAAGACCTAACTGTGCACAGGATGAAATGACTTAGCTAGTGCTTTGTTTGCATCTGATGGACAGTCCCCAGGAGGATTTTGATGGTGAGAGTTAAATGCGACAGGGTGGATATTTCATTTACACACTTTAGTATTGCAAAATGTGCTGCATATACCCTCCGTATTTGTTGAAACGATGGACGGATGGATGATCTATGGATGAACTCTTTGGATACTGTGAAAAACGCTACAGTACACCTTACTGTTGAGATCACTTACATGCTCTTTCCTCTTTTACAGTAGAATTGAAAAGGCCAACAACCTGCTGCACATTGACCCTGAGTCCTTCCAGAACCTCCCCAACCTGCGATATCTGTAAGAACTCATGTCTTCTGGAGCCCTCTATGATCAAATTGTGCATTCTTATTTTAGCAACATGCCCACTCAACACTCTGGGCATCGATTGCTTTTTATCAATGATGGGAACGGAAGTAGGGGTGATGAGATGCTGGGTGGTGGGTTTCAGTTTAGTTTAATGAGCGAATTGCACTAATATAATTCCATTTTGTTTTCGTTTGCAAAAACAGACATAATAAGGAATGCCATTTGCATTAATGGAACTGTCACATGGACCTCTTGCAGAACTCGGTCATAATTGAGTGTTAATGAGATGCAGCCAAATGTCTGCTAGTGTTTAGCTTGTGACCTTGACCTCAGAGACATTGTGTCTCTTGTTCTGCATATATGCATTTTTTGATAGGTTACGATGTTTTATTTTGTAAATTTTAGTTAATAACAGACATGGTATTTTGTCAGCAGAAAGATTCCTGGTGTTTGAGCTCCATCCCCTGGGCCTGCTCCCATCAGCAAAATCTCTGTACTTCTTCCACTCAAATGACTTTCAGACTTGGTGAGGGCTCAACAGGACCCTGCATTATATGATGGGGCCCCATAAAGTAACAGTTCGGAATTTAGACTCTGGAGTCATATTTTCCAGGACCACTTACTAGCTATTGATCATGGCCAAGGACGTAACCTCTTAAAGCTTGTTTCCTCTATCAAGATACTAGAGATTATATAATGCATGTTTATCTGTTATCTGTTAGCATAATAATGATTCATAACCAACAACCATTTATCATTTCTCATCTGTCTGTGGGCCATCAGCTGAATGGCTCAGTTGATCTGGGCCAGATTTGCCTGACCTTAGTTAGGCTCATACATCTGTGGTTAGTCGTCAAGTCAGCTAGGCACTGGCTGCTCTGGATGGCCTCAGTTGGGATGACTCAATTCTCTTCCAAGTGGTTTTCATTCCCCAGCAGGTTAGCATACGCTTGCTCTCATGGCAGTGGCAGCATTCCAAGAAAGAGCTGAAGCTTGCGAGCCTCTTGAGGCCTAAACCTTGAAGCCTAAACCTTGAAATAGTACACCATCTCTTGTGGAGCGTTTTCTTAGCCCAAGCAATTCACCAGCCCAGCTCAGATTCAAGAGGTGGAAAAATAGACTCTAGTTCTTTTTTTTTTTTTTTCTCTCTAAAGAACAGAAATTTATTTTCTCACAGTTCTGGAGTCTAGAAGTGCAAATTAAGGGCATTGGCAGGGCTGTGCTTTCTCTCTCTTCTAGTTTCTAGAGGCTGCCAGAAATCCTTGGTGTTCCTTTGCTGCTTAGAGGGTCATCTTCTACTCCATCCTATAGGGTCACTATGAGTTGGAATCGACCGGACGGCAATAGGTTGTTTTGTTTTTTTTTAGTTTTTTGTTTTTTAATATTACCCAGTCAATTTCCTTCGTTCCTTCTCGTTTTTCTCTTTCCCTTTCAATGACCATCTCTCTCTCTCTCTTTCATTTTCTCCCCCTTTCCTCTTAGAAAGTCTCTGAGTGGAATATGAGGCCCACAGAACCTGCAGAGGCATCTCATTCACATATTATCACATATGGGTAATGTGAAGCCGCCCCTGCTCACACACATACTCTGTAGCATGTGATAATAATGACATGCCTGAGAATGGTGGATTGGGATCGGGTGAATGAAGAATGAGGAATAATTGCAACGTTTAAAATTAAGGTATCCAGAATTTGGCTCGGTTGTTGGCCCATGCCTCTTGGCCAACAGCATTTGTTCTTAATAGTAAGGACCCTTAGCCCTCCCTCTGAGGGACTTGTGAGGGCATGGGCATGGAAAGCACAGGTCTAGATGGGAGGAGGGCGACTTGGCAGAACAGAGGGGACAAAGCATGACTCTGACTCTTGAAGAGGCTGATACCTGTGATGTCTGTCATCATGTCCAGCCTCCTTTGGTGTCCTTTTCTCCCTTTGAGATGTTGAGTAGTCCTCAGTCTCACCTCCTCCCCCGACCAAGGTCACATAAGGTTGGAGGTGACAGATTCCAGCCACGTTCTCTTCTGAGAGGAGGTTACTGTTATAGCATTTTAAACCTGCCCTTTAACTAGGGAAAGAAAAGAATTAATAAGCAGTTTGGAGTGATTGTGTCATTATCAAAGGAGTCTCCTCGATTGCTCTTAAAAAAAGTTGTATTTATATAATTCTAGAGTGTACAAAAGCCACTGGTGGTTCAGTGGTAAGATCCTCATCTTCCGTGCGTGAGACCTGGGTTCCATTCCCGGCCAATGCACCTCCCATGCAGCCACCACCCATCTGTCAGTGGAGGCTTGCATGTTGCTGCAGAGCTCCTGGACTAAGACAGACTGGGAAGAAAGGTCTGGTGATCTACTTCTGAAAATCAACCAGTGAAAACCCTATGGATTACAAAGGTCTGATACACAACCAGTCATGAGGATGACACAGGACCAGACTGTGTTGTGTTTCGTTGTACATGGGGTCACCATGAATCAGGGCTGGACTTGACAGCAGCTAATAACAGCAGGGTACAAAATCCTTTCACATACATGACCATGCAGCTTTCCATCAGGACATTGTGACTAAGAGTCGCCCATCTTAAGCCTTCTGAAGGTATCTCCTTGCCCAGGGCGGACCCTCCCCTGCTTATCCACTTGTCCTGGGCATGGGGCACCCGACCCTGGGAACTGGAGCAGCTCTCTCCTACCAGCACTGCACCTGCTTAGGACTCAGACCATGGCCCTCTGAAATATCTTCCAAAATTTAAGAGAGATCACCTAAATTCACAGCTGGTCCTCTAATCTGGAGGATTATATCATGGAAACCAAACCCAGTTAAGCTTCCATGTCCTTCCATGCTCATTGGTTTCTGAGCCACAGTCATAAACAGTTTCATGATCCAGCAGCCAGGTATAGGTGGGTGGCAACGATTTCAGATATTTTTTGGGAAGATGAACTGCTTGCTTCAAGGCCAAGAAAAGCACAAAATGGATGAATGGATCCACAGGGGATCAGTAGGATTGAGTTGTTGTTTTTTCCGTAAGTCAAGATAAACGTTTATCGCTGCAGCCACCAAAGCAGGAAATTACAGGGGTTAAGGGTGAGTTGCTATTTGACTTGAGCATCCTGATTGCTACACACACATACTCAGAAATGTTGTTCTGTAGTTCTCAGCGCTGATTCCGTTTCATGCTGATCAGTTGATGGCACGGAATTCAAGACAACTAGAAATCAGCACTCTTCATCTCTGCCTTCACAATTCCCTGAGGAACCTGAAGTGGTTTAGCAAAAAAAAAAAAAATTCATGAATAAAGAAAGGTACTTTAACTAGAAGAATATGCATCAAAGGCTTCATCTGGGTTTTTTGTTTTGTTTTAGTTTTTAAGTCAATATTGTATTTGCAGGCAATATTTCTGTCTTTACCACTCTGCCTCCCTGGAGTTGACCTTTTACGTATGGAAGATTATCTATTGATCTGTAAATAAGGTTTGCACAATATTCTCTCGCCTTTGCATCCTGTCACTGTAATTCTCAGGCAGCTGGATGTTGCTCTTCGCTACTCAATAAACCATAACTCCCTCTTGGCAAACCTTTCACACAGCTGGGTGGGCCCCCTCCTCCCACCTTCCACTGACAACCATCTTCCTTCACATATGGCCCCATTAGACCTCCTTGGGATGCCTGCTAATGGCAACCACACCACCTTTTCTCTCCACTTGGGAACAATTCCAGGAGATCTTGTCACCAGGACTCCCCTCGGCAGTTCAGGCTGTTTCCTCCCATTCTCCCCCAAGTCCCTCTCTCCTTCTGGGCTGCTTTCATTTGGTTTGGTGAGAGAAATGAAAGTAATTGAATTATTTACTGCAAGCAGGAGAGCAAAGGAGCAGAGTGCAGGGATTTAGGAAGCAGCTCAGGGGAGATAGGAAGCACACAGGATCAGCACCACCCACTGGGGCTCAAGGCTAGGCTCCTCCCCTTGTTAGCCGTGTGACCTTGAGTAAGCGGCTTAGCTTCTCTAACTCTCAGCTTTCCTTTCTGTAAAATAGGAATAATAACATCATCTACAACATAGAATTGTATTAAGTGAGTTAATACAAACTAAACGCTGAGAATACCTGACATCTAGAAAATTCTCAGTAAATGTTAGCAATTCTTATTAAATTACTGATCCTGTCATTTATAAGCTGAGGGAGCCCATGCAATGCACTTGATCTCTCTGTACCTTAGTTCTCTCTTCAGCTAAAAAAAGAAAAAAAAGATAATGTCTACCTTATAAAACTGTTGTAAGGATTAAATGAGATACTGACGGTAAAATCTCTGGTATATCGTACCAGTTAAACCAGTTGCAATCAAGTTGACTCCAACCCATGGCAACCCCACGTGTGTCAGAGTAGAACTGTGCTCCATAAGGTTTCCAATGGCTGATTTTTTTTCGGAAGTAGATTACCAGGCCTTTCTTCTGAAGCACCTCTTGGTGGGTTCAAACCTCCAATCTTTCAGTTAGCAGCAAGTGATGAAACTTTTGCACCTCCCAGGGAGTTCGGATATATTATTAAAAAAAAAAAAATTGCCATCGAGTCAATTCCAAGTCATAGCAACCTTATAGGACAGAGTAGAACTGCCCCATAGGGTTTCCAAGGAGAGGTTGGTGGACTGGAACTGCCGACCTTTTGGTTAGCAGCCAAGCTCTTAACCACTGTGCCATCAGGGCTTCTTGGTATATTATAGCAGTACAATAAATGTTTCTGATACGATGATCATGATGATCATGATGATGGTGATGGTGGTGATTATGTCTCTTTCCTCTTCCAATATTCCTAAAGGTTTGAAGGCCACTTTGACTGCTTGTTATGGACAGAATTCACCAGTCCTTATTCAAAGATGGAACTACATCATTTGTGGCTCTCAAAGGGCAGAGACACTCTTCTGAGTTTGATATATCCAGAAATGCCCTTCTAACAAGCAGAATTAATTACCCTGCAATGTCCTGGTGGAAGGCTCCTAATTCTGCCTTTTAATGCTTATTTTCAATACTAAAAAGTCGATTCCGACTCATAGCGACTCTATAATCCAGAGTAAAACTGCCCCCACAGGGTTTCCAAGGCTGTAAATCCTTATGGAAGAAGATCACCACATCTTTCTCCCACGGAGCAGCTAGTAGGTTCGAATCACGTTCCTTTCGGTTAGCAGCCAAGCGCTTAACCACTGCGCCACCAGGACTTCTTTTTCAATACTAGAAACCCACAATCTCCCTCTCCACTCCCATCCAAATGAATTCCAATTCTGCAAATGGACAGCTAGTCTGATAGTGCTTCCCATTTTTATGTTGATTTATAGTCAAACACTTTTTAATATACTTTGTTGCATTTGAACCTCACAATAATCAGTGGGGTAAGTGTATACATTTCATAGGAGAAGTAAATAGACTTACTTAGAGTCTCTAGTTACAGGGCTCTCTGACAGCAATGTGCAATCAATGTCCCTATAGATTGGGTTACTCTGATACTTGTGTGCTCAGCCATGTTCACCTCTCTGTGGCAGTTGGAGAAAGAGCCCTACTAGAGTTCATTTTAGAAGTCATGGCCACCACGTGCATGGTGGACAGGATTAGTACCTCCCATTCTCCCCTTATCATTTGGGATACGAATTGGTGAATCAGTAAGAACTCATTCAGTCAGTCAGTCAGTCAACAATCATTTGTTAAGGACACACTACATCCCAGGCGTTGTTGTGGCCATTGGGTGTACAACAAAAGACAAGACAGATGAAGTCTCTGTCCTCCTGGAGCTTACACTTTAATGGGGGAGACAAATGACTTGGATAATGTCAAGTGGTGTGATAAACGCTATCAAGAAAAGTAATTCAGAGAAAGGAGAGAGTCTTGGAGAAAGGATGGTAGTGAAAGGCTTTGTGAGAGATACAGGAGGCATATATGGATAGTTCTGCACCTCAAGGAGTTCAGTCTTATGGAGGAAGGCTATCGTTCTTGAACCCCTAAAAATCACAAGATATCTGTGGAACTGGGTGGCACTGGTCACAGATAAGAGGAATGACCCAGTGCCCTCAGCTGGCTTAGTCAGGGAAAGCTTCGGAGTGGGGACAAGAAGGGGAGCTTAGCTGGAACTTGACGGATGATTTGGAAAGAAAGAAAAAAAGAGGGGTGCGGAATTCCCTGTGGAAGGAAAAGGTGTGTAAATGCAAGAACGAGAAAGAATAGGAGAGCGGGCAGAGACTGGGGTGTCCCAACTAAAAACAGGGGTGTAAACTGGGAAGGAATGTGACCATATTTGGATGGATTGTGTTGAACAAGATGGAAAAAAAAAAAAGTGAAACCAGGCATCTCGGGCTGATATAATAGAACAAAGTAAGCTATAAAAGGTTTCTGAGCAGCACAGTGGCACGATGACAATGATTGGGACTACAGCTTGACCATAGCAAGGTACAAGCTCTACTCAAGGGAGACCTGCTAAGGGGGGTTGCCACAGCCCTGGGTCCCGTAAGGATGGCACCAGCGGGAATAGAAAGGCATTGTTCAATGGGAGATTCATTTCAAAGAGAGAATCACTGGCACGCAGTTCACTTCTGGGTTCAACATGGATCCAAGTGACCGCAATTATTTTTGCTCACTCGCCTCCAATAACCCCAGAAGCCTTTCTCATCCCAACACCTCCCCTAAGCACCTCCCACACAGATCATCCCACAAACAGCACTCATCAAGCTTCATTCTGGGCCAGATCATCCTATACAGGGGCTGTGATTATTGGGAAGAAATCATTAGCCATCTCCCTGGCGGTCAGTGTTGTAAGGATCTGAGGATGTCACTAGGACTACGAAGATGTTTGGGCACAACAGGGATTTTATGCAATTGCTTCTTTTATCAGTGATCTGTCTGGCAAAGCTGACTTTGCCTGCCATTGTCAACTTTGGGAAAATATGGCTAGATTTTTCCTTCTGGAACTTTGAAACTCAGGGATGTGATTTCAACCTGAGCACATCAGCTGCAAGAGGTGAAGTATCCCGTCTTGTCTGAGGGCTGGATCATAAAAATGGCCAAGTTTAGGGCTGCTAACCTTCCTATCCCCTCAGTGTACTTTGTTTTGCAAGAAGCCTGAGTCCTTTTCATCAGCAAGGAAAGGATTTGATCAACTGATTCACATCGGTAGGTTCCAAAAACCAAAACCAAACCTGTTGCTGTGGAGTCGATTCCATCCAGGCCCTAAACCTCTTTTTCCCAGTGGAATTTTCATTTTCAAAAGAGGAGCCTGGACAGGGCAATGCTAAGCCCAAGAGTTGATAATGATAGGCTCTCCGCCATTGGAGCTTCTGAGGAGAGAAACGTCCCATAGGAGTCACTCAAATAGCACACTGGGCGGCATCTGCTCCACCCGCCTGCGATTCTGTACAATTATGTTTTCACAGGAAACACCTTCTTACAAGGCAGGTATAACCCTACCTCACTAATGTTGAAAGACCCGTCTCTCTCCTCACCACAAATCAGATACAAGGACAAGTCTAGAGAGGGTTCAGAGAGGAAAGAGTCTCAGGGAACTGAATGAATCTCAGCCCTGATTTCTTCCTTAGTGCTGGTATCACCCAGAAAGTGTTGCACTAATCCCTTTAGGTCATTAGTTTCTTCATCTGCAAAATGGAAATCATAAAATAAACTTGAAGAGGCTAGTCAGATAAAGGAAATGAACCCTCCATTCTCTAAGGTTCTTCTAGCCCTCCAGTGCTTGGTTTCTGAGCCGTGATCCTCACCAGTCGGGGGCTCCCAGTGTCTCTGTCTGTCCTGAGCTCAGCATATTCAGGCCCAGCCATGAAAGACCTTGTGTGGTCTCTATGTAAATGAGAAAGCCCAGCCTCCTGCAGACTGCTTTGTTTCCCAGAGCAAGCTCTTCTTGCCCAAGACTTCAACAGTCCCTTTAACTGCTGAGATCCGGTGGGTGCATTAAAAAACGTCAACCAGCTGCAAATTATTTCTCAATTAAATATAGCAGAAGCCCAACTCCTGGAGCTAAAAAAGATGGGCACAAGAAACATTTCTGCCGCTTTTGATCCCTCATAAATGGACACAGCCCCCCCGAGCAGAGCCTGAGAGGCACTGGGTGTGCTGACAAGGTGACAGAGCAGACAGCACCCAGCGGCTAGTGGAGCTGGCAGGGGAGGGACAAATGCTAGTCCAGTCTTGCCCAAGGCGTGGACAGAATGAGAGAGTGGGGTCTGAATGGGCATCTGGTGAAGCCCACCCCCCATGGAAAATAAACTGCTGCCTCTCACTTCACCACTGCAGACTCAGTGTTGGGGGCTTGGGGGTGTTCTTGTCCTTACAGACTCTTTGATTTGTAATGATCTCAGGGAGAGGCCACGTATAAAGAAATTACAGCCAACACAGGGACTATCAGCTACCACCTCCCCAGGGATGGGCCAGCCTCTGAAAGCAGGGATGGGCCACAGGAGGTGGGCAGTGCAGGAGGTAGTGGAGGGCAGTGTAGACATGGGGAGGAGGGAGGTGGGGCCCCAGGAAACCCTAGTTACCAGAGTCCACACTACTCCAGGGTGCGTACGGCATTTTCTTCATCTCTAATCCCCAGCACATGGCACAAAGGAGGGAATCCATTATTTATTGGTTTAGTTTCTTTCAGAGGAACCTGGCTGTGATCCAGGCCTCTAGGGCACTTGGTTCTCACCTCATTCCATAACACTTGTTGAACCCGTTGCCATTGAGTCAATTCCGACTCATAGTAACCCTATAGGACAGAGTAGAACTGCCCCATAGGGTTTCCAAGGAGCAGCTAGTAGATTCAAACTGCCGACCTTTTGGTTAGCAGCCGAGCTCTTAACCACTGCACCACCAGGGCTCCAACACTTGTTGAGGGACCCATCTTTTTCTTGCTACCTATTATACATTGAATTGTTTCCCAAAAACAGCTGAAGTCCTAATCCCTGTACTCGTGAATGTGACCTTGTTTAGAAATAGGGCTTCCTTTTGCTATCAGTTAAATTAAGGAAGTCATACTGGAGTAGATCAAAAACCAAACTCGTTGTGGTTGAGTCAATTCCAACTCACAGCAACCCTATAGGACAGAGTAGAACTGCCCCCTAGGGTTTCCAAGGAGCAGCTGGTGGATTTGAACTGCCGACCTTTTGGTTAGCAGCCAAACACTTAACCACTGAGTAGGGTAGGTCCTAATCCTAATCTCTTCTGAGTGATGTCTTATAAAAAAAGAGAAGGACAGACAGGGAAACAGAGTCACACGCAGCAGGGAGACAGCATGTGAGGGACCATCTACAAGCAGCAAAGGAACACCAAGGATTTCTGGCAACTACCAGAAACTAAAAGAGAGGCATGGAACAGTTTCTCTCTCAACGTCCCCAGAGGGAATCAACATGGCCAAGGCCCTGAAGTCATACTTCTAGCCTCAGGAACTGTGGGAAAATAAACTTCTGCTCTTAAAACTCCTCGCCCTGTGGTGTTTTGTTATAGCAGCCCCGGGTGACTAAGACAGTGCCCTTAGTCATCCCATCTGCGTTGCCTGTTGTCTTTCACAGCGCATGTTCTTAGGCTGTAAGCTCCCTCCAGAAACAGGCAGGGTCTAGCCCAGTGGCCCAGCTAGTCCCACACTCTTGATTTGTCCCCTGGGAAGGGCATTGGCTTCCCCAAGGGGGTGGCTTCAGGAGAAATATGTACAGGGGCTCACCCAGCCAGACCAGCTGATTCAGGACTGGAGAGCAATGAAGGGTGGGGGAGAGAGCACCTCCAGTTCTCCTGACGTCTACCCCGAGCAACGGGCTGTCTCCGATTCCTCTCTGGGCCGCCACAGAGAGTGGGGTCTGCCCACAGTAGGCCCTTAATGAGAATGTGGGCCTAGGTGTGAATCTTTCTGTTTGGATGGTGAAAGGGGAGCAGCTGCTGTTTTTAGAGAAATATCTTGGGGCGTTATGGAGTGTGAACACTGAAGTGACACATACTCTAAGGAAGAATATTTTCACCTTCAGCAGACATTACAAAAATGTTCTGCTGCAGTTTAATCACGAACTCGCCCCCAGCAAACACCCCACAAATAATGTCTGGTTCAAGAAGCGGTCATTTTCTCTCTCATGGGTTTGGGATGCAGAGACAGCAGGGCTAGGAAGCAACAGCGGGATGTTTGGGGCCGTGCGAGGTGGTCACCCTCACAGAATTCACCAGCACAGTCTCCGTGGACATGGCCAGACCACCAGAGCAGGTGGGCACAGACCCACTCAGAAGACACTAGGAAGTGAGGTTATTCTTTTTAGGGGAGAGCCACAAGTCTCAGATCCCAGCCCTGGTCCTTGTTGTGAGAACTTGTCACCAAGTAACGTGACCTCCCTGGGCCTCAGGTAAAATGGTGAGAAATAAATCTGCCCCACCTCCTTCAAAAGGTTGTTGTAAAGTAGAGATGGGAAGGGGAGAAGAGAGAGGGGAAGGAAGGCACGAGAGACAAGGGTGTGGGAGCACTTGGAGAGTTAAAAGCAGCAGACAGGTGCTAGCACTGCTAATTGTACGAGGCATTGCTGAGTGAGAGGGGAATGGGTAATAGGAATCAGAATCTAGAAAGCATTTTTCCATCGAATTAACACACTTAATTCTTACAAAAGCCCTGTGAGATCTTCACTGATGGTTCCATCTTACAGCTGGGAAACCGGAGGTTCAGAGATGCTGGCTGGAATTACCCAAGCTCACAAAATGGGTTAAGAAGTTATCTTGGGGCAGGAGGGACAGGGAAATTGGTAAAGTATGGAACATCTACTATAGGGCAGACCCCGAATGAGATATTTGCTTCACACGACTCAGTCGGTGGTGAGCCAGGTATTTTCTCCCAATTTACAGATGAGGATTTTGAAACTCAGAGATTATGTAAGTGATAGAACTGAGAATGGAAGCTAGAAATGTCTGACTCCAACCCAGTGCGTTCTGTTTCCCAGCACACCACAGCTGGGTAATTGAGTGTGGATGAAGCCAACATAAACACACCCAGTGTTCTGAGCCAGCGTTGACACCTTCTTAATATAGGTGCCATTGGAATTTGTGATCGTCTACTTGGGTTAGGTTCAAGTGTACCTAAGAAATAGCTCCCTAAATAATTAATATGAGGAATGAGTTGTGGGGAAGGGTGTGCAAACTGTTTAAAATATTAACTCTTTTGCGACTCCCCTATGTAATTTAAAAGTTACTGCTTGCCACATATTGGTAGTTTGATTAAAGTCATCCTTATATCAGCATCCAAGAAGGTCCCAAAAGATTGCCCCTTGGCAACGTTCTGCTAGCAGTGAATCTAACCTGGGGAGGCTTTACGCTTTGAAAGTCCTTACGTAGCCAGCATGGTAAAATGGAAACAGCATCACTGTATAGCAGCTCAAGCACTAGAGGGCCTGGGTTCAGATTCCACTTCTTCTGCTTTCTAGCGGGCAAATTAACTTAAATTCTCTAAGCCTCAGTTTCCCTACTTACAGAATGGAGCTAATCATAGTACCTGTTTAAAGGGTTGTGATCAGGATTAAATAGCTTTGATAGAGGCGAAGCATTTATAATGGTACCTAACGTGGTAAGGTAATTGGTAAGTATTAACTATTATTCTTTCTGGTTCAAGTCCAGAAATTTGGATGAGTTACTGACCTTCTGTGAGCCTTGCCTCCTTTGTCTGTAAAAGGGATACATTATCCCCACTTGAGGAGCTGAATGCAAAGTCAAATGAGAACTAGCAAATAACTTTCTCAGTCATTCATGTAAATATGAAGCATGCTTATTTTCCAGACCTTTCTTTCAGAATTATAAGGAAAGAAATCTGGGTCAGAATTTTCATCTTTGTAACTGGTTTTTAGGAGCATAGTTACTTCCCAAAGAGCAGGCCTCTGCTGCCACAGACCACTTCAGCCAGGTAGGAGGGGACAACTTTGAAACTCTCCATGTGGTCTTCTTAAAGGCCCTCTCTCAACCTGAGTGAACAGCCCTTGCCCTTCTCACTGGTGTGGGGAACCAAAAAAACAAACAAACGCATTGCATCAAGTCGATTCTGATTCTTAGCAACTCTATAGGACAGAGTAGAACTGCCCCATAGGGTTTGCAAGGAGGGGCTGGTCATTCAAACTGCCGACCTTTTCGTTCGCAGCCAAACTCTTAACTACTACATCATCAGGGCTCAGTGGGAGAACAGACAGGGAAAATTCACAGCCATCTCCAAAACTTCTCACAGTGTCTCTCCCCAAATCCAACTCCCCACACTGTTTTTACACACAATGTGGGTGAGAGGTTACAAACTGTGGAACTGGTTTTCAGCAACCTCCTTTATAATTTCTACTGATAGCCCCACACTTCATTTGGAAGGTAGCATCTCTCAGACTTGGTGTCTCAGGAAAAACTCCGACTTTGACATCCTGTTACACTGATATCGGCCCCAGCCACCAGGGTGTCCCATAGCATGCCCCAGCTTGAAAAGACAGTGACACGCATAAGCAAGAGCTGCACAGTAGCCTGTCACAAACTTTGTTATTATACATTCAGGCCCGTTTTGTCAATGGTTTCTTCTCAGGTTAGTTCCCTTTGGATTCAGGTTTCCGTTGAAGAACGGGATTCCTTTTTACCCAGGCCGAGTGTATGTAGACGTTCACTGCTGGGCTAGCAGTGGGAATCGGATCCTGCTGCTGATATCCTGTACGACTCTAGGTGAGTGCAGAGTCTCCTGCCTTACCTCTCCTAGACAGCAGCTAGAGGGGGCGATCTTAATCCATTGCCGGAAGTTGTTAGTAGGAAGGGAACAAAAAGTTCACTTGTCACAGTCTGCCCTTTCTTTCATTCATGCGGTTCTGATTTTCTGGTAGAGGAAAGAACTTGGCTGATAACCAAAAGGTCAGCAGTTCGAATCCACCAACCGCTCCCCAGAAACCCTATGGGGTAGTTCTACTCTGTCCTGTAGGGTCGCTATGAGTCAGAATTGACTCAACGGTGACTAACAACAGCAACCGAAGGATGGAGTGTGCCCACTAATAGAAGACTCTGCCAAAGAGTTTGCCAACCATGTTCTAAATAGTAATGGCATTTTCAGAGAATCAGTATAGTCAGAGAACCAGTATAAATCTTTATCTTCTAGCAGGGGCTCCAAAGTTGAACTCTGAAACACCAAACTCAGGATACAATCTACAAAAAAAAGGAGGGGGTGCAGAGTCCAAGGCTAAATGGGTTTGGGGAAAGCCTGCATCCTATTTCCTTCTCTTGGCCATTTATAATAAATGTTACCATGTAAAAGCTCTGAGGAGCTCTGGTGACATAGTGGTTAACAGTTCAGCTGCTAACCCAAAGGCCAACAGTTCAAATCACCAACCGCTCCTCCGAAACCCTATGATGCAGTGCTACTCTGTCCTATAGGGTGGCTCTGAGCTCACTCTGTGGCAACAGGTTTTTGCTTAAAGGCTTTGAGAAGCCTGCAGGGAAAAGAAAAAGAAAACAGAAAACCTGCTTAACCTTATTAACTCAGCATTTCCCAAAGGTTTCTGACAACTGTAGTCTTCCGTTTGTAGACAAAAGTGTCAATAGCCTCTGGAAGCAGTGTTTCTAGAGAAATGCTTAATGTTTCTAGTTTGGAAAGGATCTTCGAGGTCACAGACTTCAACTCTCCCCTCATGAAGAAACGCTTCCACACAGTTGTTGTTGGTAGTCACCATTGAGTCAGTTCCAACTCATGACGACCCCATGTGTTCAGAGTAAAATTGCTCTATAGGATTTTTAAGGCTGTGACCTTTCAGAAGCAGATCTCCAGGCCCTACGTTTGAGGCAACTCTGGGTGGATTGGAACTGCCAGCCTTTCAGTTACTAGTCCAGCACTTAACCATTTGTGCCACCCATGGATTCCTTCCACCCAATTACTGGGCACATTTCCAGAGGTAGGGGGCTGACCGCTTCACAGAGCAATCCATCCCTTTGCTGGACAACTCACATAATGAATTAGAATCAGTCAATATGGTAAACCGGATAATGGTAACAGCACAAGCTTCCCAGTCAGAAAGATCTGGGTTCAACCTCTCCCTCTGCCCCTCCTTACATGTGGCATCCAGAGGGTTACTAGACCTCTCTCAGCTGAACCTCCTCAACTCTAATATGAGGATGGTAATGATACCTGTCTCCTAAGGTAGTAGAGCGGAATAAATAAAATAATCGATGTTAAGTGCTTGGTGTGGTGCCTGGTATGTAGGAAGTGTTCAATAAATGCTGACCATTATTTTTATTAATCCTATACTTGCTTTCCAGAGCAAACAGCACAAATCTATTACCATTTCCACCTGGCAGTCCTTCAGAACTGCAGGCTTCTCTTCCAAAGTAAAATATCTTGTGCATTGGACAGTAGGGTCTGATTTCCTCACCCCATCAGCAAAAATAATTGAGAATATGTTCCATAATAAATTTATCTACAAAGCAGATGCATGTACTACTGCTGTATTAATTGTGTGCATTACAAAACATACACACAAAAAATATTTTTAAAGGATGAAATAAATAATGCTCTTAAATTTTCATGTTGTTTTATTATGTACCATTTTAAGTGGCACCAAAATAAAACGGTTTTGCTCTTACTAAACATATTATTTATAACAATATATTTTTAAAAGTAATGTCATTGCAAGGGCTTCAGTGCTTTTTGAATCATCAGTTTAACCCCAAGGAAAGCAATTCAAAGGTCATTTCAGTAGTTGGTTTTTAACAGCTGTCAAAGCTGAGAACAAAATTTCACAAAAATAGGTAGATCCAATGGAAGAAGAACCCGATGCTGCACTCACCAACTCATCATACTTAGAGTTCAATCCTACACCCCTTTTATGCAAATCTTTTTACTGAAATTCAGCTAGTAAACTTTCTTCCTTAATGTCAGTCAGATGTTCTTACCAACTACCTAGACAATGTTGCATTTTTATATTTTTAATGAAGTGTTCAAAACCCAGTAAAAAGACTTAAACAGGTTAGAAAATTGTCTTTCCTTGTTTTTTTTCAATAGGCAATGTGAGGGTTTTCATAAATGATGACATACTTACTCTGATGACAATAATTTATTTTCATTGATAAGTTAACCATTTCCAAACACAGTTTTTCCAAATACTCTCTCCATAGCGTGAGTTTCTTCCAAGTGCAAGTGCATTTCCTCCCATTGCTAACACATCACCTTTGCCTTAAAGAGACAAATTACCACCTGTTACCAGTTGCCATCAAGTCAACTCCGACTCTTAGCGACCCCATATGTATGACAGTACACCTGTGCTCCACAGGTTTTCAGTGGCTGGTTTTTCGGACGTGGATCACTAGGCCTTTCTTCCGAGGTACCACTGGTTGGACGCAAACCTCCAACCTTTCAGTTAGCAGCCAAGCATATTAACCATTTGCACCACCCAGGGACTCCAAAGAGACAGATTAAACATGTCAAATTGGAAAATATCTGCTTTGTAGCATTATTTTGACAGCCATTTGCCATCGCAGAAAAAGTCAACAAATGTGGAATGCTTCTCTTTTTGTGAAAAGTGTGGAAGTCATCTTTAATGTTGTCAACTCTGTAGTCATTTTCCTTGAGATTTTCCTTGACCAACCTCTAGGTGACTGGATGGTCCAGGCTGGAAAAAGCCAGCGCTCAGAGACTAAACAGACTCAGACAGGAATGGAGAGGGATCCGGGCAGGTGTGACCGGCGGGAAACAGGAGGAAATTAGAGAAAAGTGGGCAGAGGAATCCGGGAAATTTGCTGCGGCTTTCACAGTTTGCAACAGGGCCCAAGGAACATTAAGACCCTGTTGCCGTTGACTCATAGCGACCCTATAGGACAGAGTAGAATTGCCCCATAAGGTTTCCAAGGAGCAGCTGGTGGATTCGAACTGCCGACCTTTTGGTTAGCAGCCAAGCTCGTAATACTGCACCACCAAGGAGCATAGGGCAGCAGATAACAGGCCAGCCTACCAGGGTATCATGTCCCAACGCAGACAACAGGGACCCAGACAGGGAAGCAGCATTTCCGCATCCAAGAGAACTGGGGAAAGTAAGATGTGACCCAGGTCGTGGCAGAACCAGGAAGTTAAACAGGTCTCAGTTATGACAAGTGGAACGCAAGGCTGTAGCATGACCACAGCATTAGCAGTGCCTACACATGGTGCCAAGTGATTTATGAGCATTCACTCAGTTTCCCTATGAGGTTAATCTTATCATTTCCCCGGATTAAAGATGAAGGATCTGTGTCCTAGAGATTTCAACTAACCTCTTAAGGTCACCCATGTAAAATGCAGTATAGCCGGGATTTGAACCCAGATCCTCTGGCACCAGAGATGGCACTTTTGAGCCTACACTGCACTCCCTGCCTGAGAATAGGGCCTGAGCTGGATTCTAAACCGGGATACTAGGTCAAAACAGAATCTGCAGCCAGGCGGACAGTGCTGAACTCTTCAAAACGCCGCTCTTGGACTCATTAAATTCCCCCTGATTACTAAAGAGTCTGGTTTCCATGGAGACTGAGGCAACTTGAGCTGAATATGGGATTTAAATAGTCCCTGTTTTGCAGGCATGAGGCTGTGGAGACAGGAAACGGCGCTTTCAGTACTATCTCACGTAATTCCTTACCAAAAAAAATATATTTACAGAGAAAGAAGTTATGTCTCTGAGAAGGTCAGTGAGCTACTCAGTGTCATCCAGCTAGGGAGAGGGAAGGCACTTGGATCCGGGGTCGGTCTCTAACCTTGAGTCTAAGCCCTTGTCATTGTACCACAGCTTCTTATATACTCTCCCATCTAGCTGCGAGATTCTGTGACTCTTTACCTAGTCAAATCTTTAATGACTTAAAAAGCACGGTTAGCCTCTTTTATAATGGTGTATGTAAATATGCAAACTCCCGGTAAATAAGAATCTATAGGCATAGACATAACAGAAATCTCAACATTGGCGAGCCTCATGAAATAAGCAGTCTTCTCATATATGTAAGTAAATTAAGCACAGCCCACTCTTCTTATCCTTCATTGGCGTCACTTTTCCCAGAGTGGTCAGGAAAGAGTCAACGTCATCCAGGAGACTAAAATCTAATACAATTAAACATGTTAAAAAAAAAAAAAAAGCCACAAATAGCTTAGGTGCAAACAAAATCTCTTCATGGGAAACCAGTTAGAAGGTAGAGAAAGAAGTTCAAGTTCAAATGCTGAGCCTTGGCTCCCAGCAAATGTGCTCTTTGGCAAAAATAATAGACTCCTACAGTGGACACACGACTACAGCATCCCCTCCCTAAGTCAAATCTCCGTAAAGCATCCTAATGAGCCATTCTACCCTTGGCATGAGTTCTGTGCCTGCCTCAGTTCACAAACCGAAAGAGCTGATTCACACAGTCTCAGAATTGATTATTCCTTGCCATGGTGAATTTTGGGTGGAATGGAGATGAAGGATATTGGTTGCCATGGGTGATGGGGAGGGCAGTCTTGTCCTTCCTCCTTGACTTATTTTTATCAGTCCAGTGGGTTAAGTATTCATTTCCACAGTAGATACGAAACAGTCACCCAATGGCTTGGCCTGATCACTACTATGAAGTACGGTGGTAACGGGCTAGTGGGAACACGCACCTACTCTGCTCAGGGTATCCCCAAGTTGTCTTTCAAAGACATTACTTCCCCATTCAGCACTCTGAAGTGGCTTCCAATCACCTAGCCATCAAGTCCATACTGTCTACTTGGCTTAAAAAGCTTTTGAGATACTGCTTCCTCCCTCCCTTTCAGTTCCATCTTCCACTGCTCCCCACTCTCCCACACCCCTCCGGTGGTCCAGCTGGACACACTCACGTCTCTTAGTTCAGGCAGGAGGGTTCTATACTTCCTGAGATACTGGTTTGCTCCCCTTTCTACAAGCAGTTCTCCCTGTTAACTCCAGCCCACATTGCTGTCCCCTTTTCTGAACTCCTAACATACTTGGAGTTGATAGTGTATGGTTTAGCACTAGACCATCCTCTGAGTGTTTCCTTGTGCTAGGCTTAGATCTTCAATTCACTTGGAAGCTTCTTGAAGACAAGGCACTGTCTTTGGCTTCCTCTCTTGCACAAGAAGAGGTTGCACTGGAAGGTTACCTTATAGCCCAGTGCAACACAAGCAAATACACACACTGTTAGCACACACACACACACACACACACAAAACAAGACTACTGAAAAGTACTAAGGACAGTGAACCTTAAAACTACGGGGTCACCTGTCAATGAAAGGTGAGTGTGTTATCCACTCAGGTGGCAGGACGTAGTGGGCAAGGCATGAATGGTTCCAACAATTGCAGGGACCCAACTAAGTTCATCCTGACTTAGGAGAGGCACTCACTTCCATTATCGCAACCTGAAGACTAGGAAGAGTCAGGCACGAAAGGTGTTAACACAGCTGAGAATGTGAGGCCTAGAATGTGAGGCTGGCTGTTGAGAGGGGAGAACTGTGAGCCAGTTCCCTTCCTTTAAAATAACCATTTGCAGAACTTAAATTTGCTGGCATTTTACCCTCAGGCCTTTACCTGTTTTTGAAGATACACTGCGGTGGAGTGAATCAAAATAGTTTTGCAGCCAATAGTCATTTGACGGAAGCAAACCCATTGAGACATAGAGCTCCTAGCTAATTACTCACTTCCAGACTTCATCAGACATGAATTTATTGATCAAAGGGGAAAAATGAATTGAAAACTGAGTGTTCATCCAAACTCCATTTCCTGTGTTATCTTGGGGTTATACAGAGTTTCAGCTACAGAGTTATTACCAATAATCCATCTTACTAAATGGTCACTAGATCTTTTTAAGTGTCTGAAACTCAGCACTACTGGAATAATGTTAGCCATCTTTGCAGCGTGTTTTCTTTTCTATAAAGACCAAAGATTTCAGTGCGCATCTATAGATATCCATAGATAGCCCGTAAGTATAGTGGCTATGGAAGTTTATGCTATTGGTGTTAAATAATGCATGTGGACCATTCTTACTGGACAATCATGACTTCTTCTCTCCTTTAATTATATAAAATTCTCATTCAAGTACTAGGAGAGATGGCCAGGTTGCTGCTCGTATGATACTGAACCAGTTAGGTGTGATGAACACAAGTAGTAAATAATTCCTTGAGCGCTCATCTCTTGACAACATATGACACGTTGTCTGGCATAAAGAGATTGATATACATCAAGAACATATTCAGCACCAAACACTGTGCCAAAGTTGGGATTTCATTGTTGATTCCTGTCCTCATGGCACCTACAATCTGGTTGACAAGACAGGCACTGAATTTAAAAAAAAAAACACACAAAATGAAGTGTAAGTCTAGAATTTTGATGAGTACTAAAAAGGAAAAATGCTAAAATAATATGGTTACTGGGAATAAATCAAAGGCTGTAAAGTAAATTAGTCAGGGAGCTTCTCTCTGAAGATAAGACATTTGTAACTGGAGCCTAAAGGTGAGTAGCAGTTGACCAGGTGAGGATCAGATGGTGAACCTTCCAGATAGAGCATGTTGAAGTGCCTGTAGGCAGGAAAGAACTTAGTGTGTCTGAGGAACTGGGAGAAAGCTACTGGGGCTTAAGTGCATCAGGGGAATAGCATGAGATGAGGGTGGAAAAGTAAGCAGTAAGGAGTACAAATTTTGCCCTGAGTAGTATGGGAAAGAACTAAATCATTTAAAGCAGAGGAGTAAAGAAATCTGATTTGCAGTTTTTAGAAGAATACTCTGTGTGTTGTATGGAGAATGGACGGGAAGAGGGCAAGATTAAACATGTGGAAAGCAGCTAGAAGACTATTGCAGAAACCCAGTGGAAGGCTAATGGTGGCTTGTTCTGGAATGGCGTCAGTGGAGGTGAAGGAAATTGCCTGAAATCAAGAAATATTTGGAAATGGAATCAAAGAGGACTTTAAGATGGAGTGGGTGTTGGGTGGTAAGGGAGAAGTCAATACAGCTATCACATTTCTAGCAAACAATTAATGGATGGTGGTGCTACTTCTGGAAGAATTGAGGAGGAGCAGTTTGGTGGAGGTGGTAATGGGGACAATAACTCAGAAGGCAAGTATGAACCTAAGAGTTGTCCACATATTGATTAAAGCCATGAGATATGAGAAGTACCTAACGAGACTATAGAGAAGAAAACAGCAAAAGGCTCAGACAGACAGAGGAGGGTGAGGTGGTGTCAACAAAGAAAGCTAAAAAAGAGTGATAGAGGAGGAACCAGAAGACTGGCATACAATAAAAACCAACAGAAAAGAGAGACTGGCAAAGAGTAGTGAATGCTCCTGAAAGGTCTAATAAAATGAAAATTTTAAGCGTTCATTAGATTTGTTTGTTCGTGGGGGGGTGAGGTTTTGGCGTGATGAAAGCAGTTTCAGTGGAGAACTGTGGGAGAAACACAGATCAGAGCAGGTGGAAGACAAATAAAATATGAGAAAATGAAGATAGCATGTGTAGGTAATTCCTTCTGGAAACTTGGTTGTGAAAGAAGAAAGAGAAACCAAGCTGAACTGCAACTGGAGAAAGATACGGGGTAAAGGGAGATAGCAGCCACCAATGAGTCTAAGCAAAACATGAAATTCAGCGCAAGTTGGTGTCTCTCTTAGCCTGATTACCCACAAAAAGCCTGAGCAAGGACTTACATACAAGTAGTTTAATTTTATATCCAAACCCAAGGAAAAGAACTAGATGACTAGGAAGAGGAAAACAGAAAAAAGAAAGAAAGCCAACTCAAGAATATATTAATCAAGAAGCTGATCTCCGCTAGGAAACTGAGGTTCCGTGAGGCTAGAGTTCCTGTCAGGTGTCATGTAGAATATACCTCCAAACTGTTCACCCACAGAATGAAAGAGGGGAGTTCACCACTAGTCAAGAATTGCCTATGTTGTTTTAACTCCTTTGCACTTCCAAATCTGCACATGCCTCAGAATGGTTGAGCAGGTTCCTGTAGGTACTCCACTCAGAGGAGGCAAAGAATCTCAGGACAGAAAATGAGAGACAGGTGGTACGGCTGAGGCAAGTGTCTGCAAAGTTAAATCTGTATGTAGCTGGTTGCCATGGTAACAGCTGGAGTAAAAGATCGACCAAAAGGATGTGAAGCAGGGCACAACAGGTGTCTGATATAATGTCTACCTTGATCTTCATGCAGCCCACGTCCTTTCCAGTCTGGAGATATGAAATGATTTGCGTCTAACTCATGACAGAGTTGGCATGGAGGCTTCCTGGATCCTGGCCTCCAGACCTCCCCGCCTCTGTTTACAACTAATTATCCCCAAGTAGCAGTGATACCTGACAAGTAAATTAACTAAATAAAAGTTTTGATACATTCTTGGTGACAGAAGCAAGAAATGTTTTAGAAACATCAACCAATTAAACTAATATTTTATGAGCACATACTGCATTCCAAACCTGTACACAGTAGTATGGGAATGTCAGAGAATCTTAAACATGGTCCCTGCTTTGATGTCTCATTGCGGGAATGCAACATAGACACATGGGAAGAGATCTAAAAATAATAGAGGGCTAGATTCGATGAAATAACAAATGTGGGATAGAACTGTGCCAGACTAGTGGGTATTTAGGGTTATGACATGTTTCTGTTGGAAATGAGTAGACCCTTGGGGGTTATGAAGAACAACTGGAAAAGCTATTCATTTGGGTAAAAACTTCAAATGTCAACTGAAAGTACCTCTGTGTAGTTAGAATACAGGTGATTTTTATTTTCTTCTGTAGATATTTCCATATTTTTCTCAAGTCCCACAATAAATATGTTTTACCCTTATATTCAAAGAATATATTTTTTGAAAAATAACCGAAGGATACAGAGTAACAGGAACCCACATGCATTGCTGGTAAGAACGTAAAATGGTCCAATCACTTTGGAAACAGTTTGGCAATTTCTTATAAAGTTAAACATACACTTACCATGTGACCCAACAATCCTACTCCTAGGTATTCACTCAAGAAAAATAAAAAAAATTGTGTTCACACAAAAACCTGTGCACAAATGTTAAAACCTCTTTAAAAAAATAGTAACTGCCAAAAGAATTGGAAACAACCCAGATGTTCTTCAACTAGTGAATGGATAAACAAATGGTGGTACATCTATAAAACACCATATTGCTCAGAGGGATGAACTACAAATACCTGCAAAAACATGGAAGAATCTCAAATGCACTGTGCTAAGGGAGAGAAGCCAGACTCAAAATGTTGCATACTGTATAATTCCACTTACACAACATTCTGGAAGAGGCAACATTACAGGAACAAAAAAGCGATTCGTGGTTGCTAGGGTGTCGTGGATTGAATTGCATCCCCCAAAAATATGTGTCAACTTGACTGGGCTACGATTCCCAGTATTGGGTAGTTGTCCACCATTTTGCAATCTGATGTGATTTTCCTATGTGTTGTAAATCCTACCTCTATGATGTTAATGAGGCAGGATTAGAGGCAGTTACATTAGTGGGGCAGGACTCAATCTGCAAGATTGGGTTGTTTTAAATCAATCTCTTTTGAGATATAAAAGAGAGAAGCAAGCACAGAGACATGGGGACCACCTACCACCAAGAATGCAGAACTAGGAGGGGAGCAAGCCCTTTGGACCTGAGGTCCCTGTGCTAAGAAACTCCTAGACAGGGGAAGATAGATGACAAGGACCTTCTGCCTGAGAAGACAGAGAGAGAAAGCCTTCCTCTGGAGCTAGCACCATGAATTTGGACTTCTAGCCTCCTAGACTGTGAGAGAATAAAATTTCTCTTTCTTAAAGCCATCCACTTGTGGTATTTCTGTTATAGCAGCACTAGATAACCAAGACATAGGAGTTGGAAGTAGAGGAAGAATTTAGCTACAAAGGGGCAGCACGAGGGAGTTATGAGGAATTATGGAACAGTCTCTATCTTGATTATGGTAGTGGATACATTATGGCATGCATTTGTATTAACTCATAGATCTCTACACCGAAAAGAGTTCATTTTTCTTATGTAAATTTTAAGTGAATAAACAACACAATAAATCCTTCCCAAGAAGCATACTACTAGCTCCACCTCCAAATACAAAAGACCATCTCAAGGGCTGTTGATGTAATCAAAAGAAGAGTTGGCCAAGATGGGTTCCATGTGGATTGTTGGAAAGCAAGAGGGAACAAAACATCTGAAAATCATTACAGAAAATCCAGAAGCAGGATTCACTGACTTCTGAATAAAGAAGTAGAGAATAAGACATCAAAGTTTACTCAGGGTCATAAACCCAAAATGTCACATGGTCCTTTACAATGATGAGTGTATCATTGAGAGATCTTTCGGTTGCAAGCAACCGAAAACAACTCTGGCTTAGGTAAGCCGCACACAGAAAAGGGAGATTGGAATGGGGAGGTACTGGAAAGGATTCTGAGTAACTCACAGGAGTGAGGGAAATGCTGACGATTGGTAGGTCAGACACCTAGCATTTGCCACTTGAAAATCTTGACCATTACTGCAACAGTCCAAACCAAATCAAACCTGTTGCCGTCAAGTTGATTCTGACTCATAGCGGCCCTACGGTCAGTTCCACCCAAATTTCAACTGTTTTAACAGATGCAACTGGACAGTGCCTAGCCTAGTCTTGTATACCTCTCAACAGCTTGCTAAACCTTGGCTGGAACCTTAAAATAGAAAATGTAAGCATGATTCAGGTATAGTATAGTATTTCCTAGTAGGTTTTTCTGATAGTTCAAAATTGATATTTTGAAAGCAGAAAGCTCATACTCTTAACAATTGTTGAAATACCCAGTTTCATTTTTTTCCTCTCATTTTGTCTCTCTCTAGGTTAATATCCAACACAGGTATTAAGCACTTGCCAGCTGTTCACAAGATTCAATCTCTCCAAAAGGTTTTACTGTAAGTTTTTTCTTGAGCGGTCGCCAACTTTTTACACAGTGGCTGTCTTGCCCGACAGCCTCTGGGCCTATAAGGTGCATTGTGTAGTCCACAACCTCCAAATGTGTTGCTCTGGGTAGCAGGTGGGCAGAGATAGGAAAGCAAGCAGCAATTGCCTTTGGTTTCACCTGCAGGTCAGCTAATCTCAGTTTGGAAAAAGTTAGCAGGCTGGGTTCCTCAATAAGGTCATTGTCAGTGGAGCCAGCTGTGGCAAGATCAGGAGGTCTCTTCTCTTCACTAGTTAACTGCTTTATATACTGCCCCCTGCAACTTACCTGTCTTCTACCAGCCTCTTCTCTTCCCTTCAGAACTCTCATGCTGCCCTTGGCATAGAAAAACAGACAAATAAATTCATGCTGCAGAGTTAGTGACATAAGGGGTTGGCCTTCTCCCAAAGTATCTGTATTTTGAAAGAGGAGGAGAAAAGGTAATGTGTCGTGGCAAATTTATTTTCAAGGGTGAAATTGTAAAAATCTGGACAGACCCAAAAGGAGGAGGTGGAGAAATGGTGTAAGAGCTAGGGAGGAGGAGAGTAGGGGGGAGCGAAAGACAGAGAATCATCCTAGAATTTGCCGAATCCTTCTGAGCAGAGGATTTCTCCATTTTTGTGTCAGAACACACCTGACAGGGAAGCCTGATGGGAGGATGAGGGATACACACAGGAAAATGGGACGTGGCCCTGTGATTAAGAGCTATGGCTGCTAACCAGTTCAAATCCACCAACCGCTCCTTGGAAGCTATGGGGCGGTTCCACTCTGCCCTATAGGGTTGCTATGAGTGGGAATCCACTCAATGCAACAGGTTTTCATTCAGGAAGAGTAAAATCAATGATAATATTGCTCTGGGACCCAAGGAGAGTGGAAGAACAGAAGCTAGTTGTAACAACGCTGTTGGGATGGTAGGAGATGAAGACTCAACCAAGGTGAAAGGAGAAGCTTGGTACAGAGGTGAAAGATCAGCTTAAGCATCTTTGTCATATTGAGCAGACACCAACCGTGGAGGCAAGGAAAATAAAGAGCCTAGAGAGAACTTTAACACAGTGCAATTAGCTAAGAAAACTTTCAGAGAGAGAAACCACTGCACGTCTGCAATTCCATTTTTAAGGAGAACTAATATACTAAAGATAAATTACAGGCAATTATTTTGGAAAGTTTCAATAATTGCATTAAAATGTTACTTCAGTTATAGACCATATCATGCCAAGTAACTGTGGGAAGGTGACATGAGTGGGGTTGATGTATCCGTCTGTACTTTCTTCTAGAGACGTTCAAGATAACATAAACATCCACACAGTTGAAAGAAATTCATTCATGGGACTGAGTTTTGAAACTGTGACTCTGTAAGTAAGGAAAAAAAAAAACCCAGTGCAATACCATTTGATTTTTCATTTGATGATTTTTTCTTATAAGGGTATACTCCTCTTTGTTTCACCATTTAAACTCTCTGGTCCTGTGCTTTTTTTCTCATTTCCCATCTTTACATTTCAGAATCACAACTTGGAGTCATGTTAATAATTTATGATTCTGTGGTGCAATTCAGGTATTTAAAATTGCTCTTTGAGTGATGGTGTCCTGTGATGCAACATCTGTTTCAAAGGACAGAATAACTCATGCATCAGTAAAGCCAGTTATTGCCTGGCAAGCCTTCTGTGGCCCAAAGGAAAAGCCTGGGAAGGAGGCTGGATCAAGAGGACACGGCTGTTCCCTCATAACCATGCCAACCTGCTCCTGCTCAGCCCCATGCTGAGAATACTATGGCTTCTCATTTTCTTGAAACAATCATATATTTTAATGAGCTAGTGTTACTCCCTTTGACTTTTTGGAAAGTTTTAAATGCACTCTGTGTCCCTGGAAACACTGGTGGCACAGTGGTTAAGAGCTATGGCTGCTAAGCCAAAGGTTGGCAGTCTGAATCTACCAGGCACCCCTTGGAAACCCTATGGGGTAATTCTACTCTGTCCTATAGGGTCGCTATGAGTTGGAATCAACTCGATAGCAATGGGTTTGGTTTGGTTTTTTTCTGTGTGGTTAGTGATCTACCTTCTATTCTTTTGTGCCAAGAGCCAGCATGGCAGTTTACCCACTCCCCAGGGTGGCTGAGAAAGAGGAGACTATGGACTCCCTAAGTCTTTGTGAGATCCATGGAAGTTAGAGGCTCAGAATGACATTTGGGGGCCCAGTAATTATATCTATAAGGAATGTATTTTATCTATTTTAGAAATTGTTCTGTTTTTTTTAAATATACCAGTATGTCCAAAAGGAAAGTTCCAGCCCTGAAATAATTTCAGTATTTTTCAAAGCAATAATATAATTCAGAGACCCAGCTTTAAAAAACAGAGAAGGAAAATAGTAGACAGAGAGATGAGAGACATGTTGATGAGTAAAGCTGTATTTGATGTAAATTAGAGAGAACAAGGAAAAAAGTTTTAAAACAGACTAGCAAAGGAATCAGATGTATCAAGGGAAAAACCAAATCAAATCAAAGCATGTACTGAGAGTACATAGCGTTAGGACAAAGATTATAGGTGACTAACACCTAATCCTTTCACTCAACAGCCCTTGATACTTGGGGTGTGTACGTGTGTGTGTTGGGATGGGCGGAAGGATGAAAGAAGGGAAAGCAAAAGAAATAAATTAATTAAAATACAAACAGAGTAAAAGGTGTGTAAAATAAAGGAATAAGCAATTCTTTTAAGAGTAAAGAAGGAATAATTTATTCTGACTAGCCTGCGATGTGAGGGCTGGAGGAAGAGTTAAATGAGGGAAGGAAGATTCAGAAAAGGAGACTGTGTTTAAGATGGGCTTTAAAAGATGAATGAGATTTAGCCAGAGCATTGGCAAAGGCCAAGCAGAGGAAACAGAATAATCAAAGCCCTGAAAGAATTAAAAAATACACATACACACAGGGAGCTTTTGGAAACGGGTAATTGCCTGAGTAATACTGGCCAGCTGGGCTTTAAAACAAAGGCAACAGTGAAAGGATTTCTAGGCTATATCATGAAGGGAAAAGATGAGTGATAATCAGCTATACCTGGATGTCTATTTTTTATTTCTTTAAATTTGACTATGAACACATGTATCATTTTTAAGTATAGTGACTTAAAATTAATGTTATATCATGGAAGCTCCATAGACACCTCCAAACTCCCTAAGGGACTGAATTACTGGGCTGAGGGCTGTGGGAACCATGGTGTCAGGGAACATCTAGTTCAATTGGCATAACATAGTTTATAAAGAAAATGTTCTCCATTCTACTTTGGTGAGTAGTGTCTGGGGTCTTAAAAGCTAGTGAGCAACCATCTAAGATACTCCACTGGTCTCACCCCTTCGGGAGCAAGGGAGAATGAAGAAAATAAGATACAAGGGGAAGATTAGTCCAAAGGACTAGTGAACCACAACTACCATGGCCTCTACTAGACTCAGGCCAGTACAACGAGATGGTGCCCAGCTACCACCACTGACTGCTCTGACTGGGATCACAACAGAGGGTCCCAGACAGAGCTGGAGAAAAATGTAGAACAAAATTCTAACTCACAAAAACAGACCAGACTTGCTGGTCTGACAGAGACTGGAGAAACCCCGAGAGTATGGCCCCTGGACACACTTCTAGCTCAGTAATGAAGTCACTCCTGAGGTTCACCCTTCATCCAAAGATGAGACAGCCCCATAAAACAAAATGAAACTAAAGGGGAGCACCAGCCCAGAGGCAAGGACTAGAACGCAGGAGGGGACAGGAAAGCTGGTGGTAGGGAACTCAAGGTTGAGAAGGGAGAGTGTTGACATGTCATGGGGTTGTTAACCAATGTCATAAAACAATGTATGTACTGTTTAATGAGAAGCTAGTTTGTTCTGTAAACCTTCATATAAAGTACAAAAAAAATTAATGTTATAATGTGGCAAAGTTATTAATAATAAAATATTTTATACAGAACATATAATTAATTGGGAGTGTGCTAGTACCGTTCTCACAGCTGTGCACATTAATACACACCCTTTTTGTCCAGATCATAAAACATAACACAAGCCTTCCTAATCTACCTCATCTCGACTTTCCCCAACTGGAGACAAAAGACCTGAGGAAATAAAAAATTCTTACGTAGCCTTGCAAACCCAAACCTACAAAAGAAACGTATAGATCTTCTGCTTTTCTCTGACTCCTGTTCAAGAACACCCGGTGATTCTCCAGAATTTAGGAAAACACTTTCCAAGCAAGGAAAGTTATCTTTTAAGAGTCAATACTTCTCTGACATGTCTCTAAAGGATGAATTCACATTTGTGAGAACATCTCTTTTCTTAGCTCTGACGGCCCTTAATCCATAGATGATAGAATCAGAAGATTTATACTCAACCCCAGCTTAAATCTCCAATTGTTCTTAGTTTGCGTGCTATACCTGGATGTAGGGCGCTTTCTCCCAGCAGGGGCATCCACATGCACTCAGGGGAAAAAAAGCATGGCAAAATGGCACTGATGACTGGAAAAGCTTTGCCATTTTCAAAATCCTGAGGCCATGTTCTATACACGAATGAATGAATGTATAAAATTATTATTTTAAAAACAGCCTACAAGGAAGGATTATCAGAAAATTGGCTAATGACTCAGAGGGAAAGGAGCCATAAGCCCATCACATGGTCATGTTGGAGACCTCCCCAGCCCCCACCCTGCCCCTGAGGGAGGGGGTTCTGAAAGGGGAGAGCACCTAGACCTGGCCAGCCAGTAGAGTGGCCTAATTTAGAAGAAAGAAAATGAGGTTGCACGTGGGGTGGCTCCTTGCACACCCTCGAGCCACAGGAGAGACTCACTTCACTATGTTTCCTCCCTTCCTCTGTCGGCTTCCCCCTTCTGCCTGCTCCTCCAAGACCTTTAATGCACCAGGTCCTCCCAGCACCTTCACTCCTAGGATGAGGGTGGGCTCTGCATTTTAGCCCCCTGAACCTCTGCTGAGCAAACACACTGGTTTTTGTCCCAGGGACACCAAAGTGTTAAGGTAAGCCCTGTGATCCAGGTACTCCTTAGCTGACACTCTGCCCAGCTTGGCATCATTATCATCCTTTGGTTTAAAACAGGTCTACCCCTCTTTGGAGACTAGGCGTGTACTTGATAAATGTTGGCTTGTTGTTATGTTAGTGCTTTGAGAGCACGACATCCTAGCATAAACCCGAAGGCAGGAATCCAGGAAACAATTTGTTTTTTGGGTAAGGATCCAATTTTAACATCAAAAAATGCCACCCCACCTCTCCACATGTTAGTATTGTTGACTGAGAAAATCCATAAACATAAAAGGCTACTCTGAATACAATAATTCTTTTAAGTTAGTCTGTATTTTATTTAATCGTAGTAACATCTATGTGTAAGACATACATGGGCAGGAAATATTAATTATCCATTGCTGTTGTTATGTGCCATCGAGTTGATTCCGACTCATGGAGACCCTATAGGACAGAGTAGAACTGTCCCGTAGGGTTTCCAAGGCTATAATCTTCACGGGAGCAGATGGCCAGGTCTTTTCTCCAGCGGAGCAGCTGCTGAGTTTGAACCACCAACCTTTCGGTTAGCAGTTGAGCACTTTAAAAATTGCACCACCAGGGCGTCTTATTAGTTATCTAGGCTACAGAAAAACAGGTGGAACCAATATGGCTCTGCATGCCCCTTCTGTTTCCTGGGTGGCACAAGTGGTTTGTGATTGGCTGCTAACCTAATGGCTGGTGGTTCAAACCCACCCAGGGGCACCACAGAAGAAAGGCCTGCTGATCTACTTTTGTGAAGGTTACAGCCGAGAAAATCCTATGGAGCAGTTCTACTCTATAACAAACACATGAGTCAGAATTGACTCGACAGCAACGGGTTTGGGGTTTCATGAGTGTGTTAGATTAATTAAGGGTCAGCCAACTACGGCCCAGGAGCTGAGCGGTTTTTACAAATAAACATGTGCAAACTGTTGGATAATAGGGCATACTAAATTTGAACCCAAATTAAGCAAAATATTATCTTCCCCTCATATCTTCTTCTCAATAGTAGAGCTTTATTACAAGAAAAAAGAAAGAAAAAAAACCTCAATTATTATTACATTTTGAATTTTGCCAATAAGAATTTGGTGGAAATTTGTTTTATTACTTATTTAAGTTCCCATCTAATATCCTCAGTTTTGCCTTTTGAGGATATTTTATAGGTACTTGTACCACAAAACCTAAAATATTTACTATCTGGCCCATTATAGAAAAAGTTTGCAACCCCAATGTTTGATACAAACCCCTCAGGGATCCACACCCCACAGGTTAGGGGCGGCTGCCCCACAATCTCACTGTCCCCTGGGACAGTCCCACCAATGAGCTGGGAGACCTGATGGGCTGTGAGAGGCTTTCTCCTGGTAGGTAGGGGATCTACTTATTTATCTATCTACCTACCTTCTACCAGTTGTGGTTGAGTCAACTATGACTCATGGAGACGCCATGTGTGCCAGAAACCACAGGGTTTTCGATGGCTGGATTTTTGGAAGTAGATCACCAAGTTTTTCTTCTGAGGTGCCTCTTGGTGAATGCAAACCTCCAACCTTTTGCTTAACAGCCAAGCACTTAACCATTTACACCACGCAGGGATTCCTCTTTGCTCTCTGAATGGATTAATTGGTTGTTAATATTTTAAGTGATTTGCCTTGCTCCTCTTTGAATTTTTTTTTTTTTTTTTTTTTTTTTTAACTAACTGCCTTTCAGGAGGAAGAAAACAAAGTCCAGTTGCTCTCCTGTGATTTTAAGCTTTTTTCTAGCTACCCATTGCAGCGCAGGAAATAGTCCTGGAATCGTAGGCACTTCTCTGGGTCAGTTTTTTTTAACACAGAGATGTGTAAATTCACTAAGGCTGCCAGGGGGAAGGGCCTGACGGCAAAGGAGCAGCAGACTGTCAGAGGCTCTTGAGGCTAAGCTCTCCTGGCCTCGGAGATAGGCTTTGTTTTCAGGTCCACCCAGAAGGAGAGCAATGTGGTGATGTCGGCCAAGGTGTCCTTGGGCCTCTCGAGCAGGCAAAGCTGTTCACTGACCTTCTGTGCACATGCGGGATGACTGCCCTTCCTTCCCTTGGAACCTCCTCCCATGTCCACGCCAACCGCCTTGTCCTGCCTCAGCCCACAGTCTCTGTAATTGATTTCTCTTTCTTTCTGGCTTACCCCAGAGCCACCTCCACAGACCTCCAATAACCAGGTCCCTACGGGTCACGGGAGATGTTCAGGTGGTCGGACAGCTTAATTAGATCACTTTTTGATGACAGCCAGGCCTGCTGGTGTAGGTGAGCATGGGTAAAAGGCTTAAGGCCTTAGCAAAAAGTGACAGCAATATTCATTCTCTGTCTTATAAACCCAGCTCAATGATTGTAGGTCTTCTGTTCTTCAGGACGGGGAGAGATCATAGTCCGTTCCCCTGTGGCATCTTTTCTGCACGCAGATGACATGTGCCAAAACCTTATGGGATCCAGGCTGCTGTGCCAAAGCGTGCGTTTTATTAAAAAATTAAATATAATTTATTTCCTTGAATAGGTAATATATGCACATAATACCAACCTCAAAAGTCACAAAAGGTTATACAGCGCTAAATCAGTCTCCCTCCCACCCTGTCCCCCAGCCTTCGGGGTGGCATTTTATTTATGCCACTAACCTGTGCTGTCTGAACTTGCCACAGTACTTCCAAGCATGAAAGCCCTGTGCTGTCTGCATGTAACATTATTGGTTTTTTAATGGGCCTTTTATTTCAGATGGCTGAATAAGAATGGGATTCAGGAAATCCACAACTGGGCATTCAATGGAACCCAACTAGATGAACTGTAAGCAGCCCTGACTATTCTTCCAAGCCATTTAGAGGGAAAGGGCTCTTTGAACAGAAATGTTTATGTGGCTTTGTGTTTCCCTTCTCCTTTTCTCAACTTTATCCTCAGGAATCTAAGTGACAACAGTAATTTGGAAGAATTGCCTAATGATGTTTTCCGGGGATCATCTGGACCCATCATTCTGTGAGTAGCTTCCCTTGTCTCCTTGTGCAAGGGCTCTGTGTGTGTGTGTGTGTGTGTGTGTGTATGTGTGTGTGTGCAAGTTAGGCATTAACTCTCTTCAGCTCAGTGAAGCTTCCAAAACAGGGCTGGCAATCATATGCAAAGACTTATAGAGACAATGTAGGGGCGACCCACATTCTAACTTTTAATAAAGTGACAACAACATCAATCATAATAACTCACATTTAAGGAGCACTTAGCATGTGCCAGACAGTGTTCTAAGAGTTTAAAGCGTATTCTCTAGTTTAATCTTTGCAATAATCCTCTGTGGTCTATGGTAGGGGTCAGTATTTCCATTTTACAGAAGAAAAAACTGGCTTGCCTGAAGTTGTTAATTGCCCAAGGTTGTGCAGGTTTCAGAGCAGGGATTTAAACCCAAACTAGGCTGACTCATGGTACAGACGCTTAGCCACTGTTATATTACTCTTCCTTGGAAGGGAAAGCACAATTCTCCCTTCCTCATCCTCAAAATCTAGGAATTTCAAACCAAATCCTCAGAGAAGAAACTAGTCCACAGGGCTGATAAGTCCATCCAAGCCACAGCCTCATCTACCCTGAGACCAGAAGAACTAGATGGTGGCCCGGCTACCACTACTGTCTGTTCTGATCAAGGTCACAATAGACAGATCCTGATAGGACAGGAGAAAAATGTGGAACAAAACTCAATTTCTTAAAAACTCCAGACTTACTGGGCCAGTTGAGACTAGAGGAATCCCTGAGAGTATCACCCTGAGACGTTCTTTAAACCTTGAACTGAAATTACCCGCTGAGGTCATCTTTTAGCAAAAAAAAAAAAAACAAACAGATTGGCACACAAAATAAAGGATATTGCTAGTGAGTATAGTGCACCATTAAAAAACCATCTATATGAGACCAAAAGGTCAATATACACTCTAGTGCAAAGATGAGAAGATAAGGGGGCACCTCAACCCACTGACTACTCCAGAGAATGTTGAAGCTGGACAGGACCTTCTACTTGCTCATTAGTTATCTGAAGAAACCAGGGCCAAAGAAGGGAAGTGGCCTGCTGAAGATCACACCAGTAGTAAACGGCAGAGCTTGGACCAGAGCTAGGTCTCCTGACTCACAGTTCCATGTGTTTGCACCATACCATGTTGCCTGAAGTATGTAAATATGTTAAATCAAACCTAGAAAAATTATTTAATAAGGTCTCCTGCAATCAGATGTGAACTGAGATCAAGGGGAAAAGAACTGTAAACACCAGCCACCCAGCCTAAGGACATAAACTAAGGATCTGTAAACACAGCCCAGGAGCATGCCTCCTGAGGTTCCAGAAGCAAAGCAGCTCTCAGGCGGAAGCAGAGCTCAGTGGTTCTCAAAAGAACGTCGAATGGAGAACACAACACATTAAGACCCCAGGCAGACCCACTGTGAATCCAGGCAAGAAGAGGAATGTCACCATCAGAAGCAGTTCTGCAGCTGGATGATCCCCAAGGATCCAAGAGTCACAGGCATATTGTTTCATCGTTTATACCACAGGAACGTATCTGGCCAGAATTGAGTGAATGCAATTTACGGAAAATCCAAAGGCAGCATGAAGCACTTCCCGTGACTGAGAAGGGGAGAGAGTGAGGATACATTCCCACAGCTTTCCATCTCAGTGCACGAGGATATAAGTGCAGGATCCTGGCCAAAAGCCCAGCCTATAATTGCTAGTCCCCTCCTCCTTCCCTCAAGGGCAAGAGGCCAGACTGCCTTCACATCAATCCTCCCTTTCTGCGGCCTTCAGGTTAGTCCAGAGATGTTCTCCCAGCCTCTCGGCTTACTAACCTGGGACTATATGGCCTATCCCACTTCCAACTTGCAAGCTGATGCTCCAGTCCCAGCTCAACCCTTGCGGGAGCACTGCTTATTTAACTGTGCAGAGGACGAGCCCACCGCAGGTGCTCTAGGTTAATGGGTCAGACTAGGAGCGTGTGCAAACTGCTCAGCCCAAAGTGGATGTTACTCCAGCTTGAGCTGTGACTGTGGGTCAGATTCCCCAAAAAGGAAGACTGTGCTATGGGTATTTGCATGTGGAAGTTTGCTGAGGAGCGCTGGCTGGAAGAAGTTGAACTGCGATGATTTGCAACAGAAGCCTCAGCTGATCCCATGGGAAGCTCTAGAATCAAGATGGCCCTTTGACGTTGCACTGGATTATGGCAAGGGCCCTGGCTTTTCTGCCTCTGCAGTGAGAATCACTGGATGCAGGCTTTCCCTGGGGAGGGGACAAATCCTGGGTGAGGTGGCTCTGTTAAGCAAGGGCAATCCCCTCAGGAGAACTCATCTGGTTCCCAACTGGTGCATGCAACAAAATCACCCAGTGGGCTTGTAAACGCTCAGATTGCTGGTCCCCACCCCCTGGCCCCCATCCAGAGTCTCTGCTTCAGTAAGTCTGGGTGGGGCCTGAGAGTTTGCATCTCTAATAAATTCCCCAGCGAAGCTGATGCTGCTGGTCCAGAGAGCACTCTTTGAGAGTCACTGCTCTAGAAGCAATGTTGGGAAATGGGGATCCCCCTCGCCTTCAAAATATCTCCTCCGCAAGCTCACTGCGGTGATCATTCCTCCCCCACAGGCTCAGAATTTTGTCCTCAACAGATACGTGCGAGGGGTGCTAAGGGAGTTAAGAAGTCACCCAAACCAACAATAGCTCCTTTCCTGAAGGCAACATTTCTGGTTGAGTGAAGAATGGGGGGCAGGGGTAGGGGGGCTCTGCACACCTGAGGGTGCAAGGTAAGATGTTCCATCGCAAAGAGAAATGGATGTAGAGAAAGCCAAGGGCACACAGACAAGCTCCACCGAGTTTCAGAGGAATGGCCCAGCCTCCTGATTGCCCCCTCCTGAGTCTTGACCTTGAACATCAGCAGTCATCTGCGTGTTTTCACCTGATAGTCTGAACTCACTCAAGCTTTTTTTTTTTCTTTTTAAGCATTCGAGCAATTGCTGTTTCCTTGAGAAACAGTTTCCTGTGGGGAAAATTTAATGCATTGCCTTTGCAGGCTGGAGCCAGTACAATCATATTCTGATGGTTTATCAAATTGATTTGGTGATAGCTCAGATTCATTTGATAGTTCAGATTCAAACACTGAGTTATTTGTGTAGGAATGATTCTCTTCCATTACCACTGTACCCACAGTCCTATAGATAGTAAATTGCCTTTTTATCCTGCCTGGGATCATGAAAGAGAGGTTTTCTAGCCATCTGTCGGCGTAGTATACACCAGAAATGTGCTCTCACTTATGGAAATGATTGACCTGTAATAACATCTTTGCTGGGAAAAATAGAAATTGTTCAAATCAAATTTGTGGCACTGGCTATAGCACACTTTATTAAACGGGGCAAGGAGCAATATTTAACTCCTGCCTGTCCTGACTCAGTGTCCTATTACCAGTCTACTTTGTATCTCAAAACCAAGAATCCTAACAATGTTGGAGCAATTTAGGATTGCTAACTCTCTTCAGCTCCAGCCATCGGCCCATGGGGGTCTCCTGCTGGTACTTTTCAGGAGGTAAATTCTCAAAACCAGTCACTACTACAATAAAGCATGTGTTGCAATGTTAACCAAAGGGAAGACCGCCGACATGAGACCAGCCTGGAAGACAAGGATTGAAAGCATCAGCCCATGGCTACCCCTTCCCCTTTGTCCCGCCTCCCAGGAACAATGGCAGTAATTAACTAAACATTCTCAGCTAATCACTGAGGAGGCTGGGTCTCACAGGTCACACATTTTGTAACTGTTCACCGCGTACCTACTGTCTGTCTGGTGCTATGCTACGTGTGAGTGGAGCCCTGGTGGTGCAGTGGTTAACAGCTCAGACTGCTAACCAAAGGGTCGGCAGTTCAAATCCATCAGCCACTTCTTGGAGACCCTATGGGGCAGGTCTGCTCTGTCCTATAGGGTCTCTATGAGTTAGAATCAACCCAATGGTATCAGGTTTGGTTTGTTTGGTTTTTATGCTCTGTGTGAAGGATAGAGACATTAAAAATATAAAAATAAATAAAAATAAAAAGAGAACCTGCCGCTGTGATGGAGGGACTGATGTCCCTGCCCAGTATAACAAGTGCTGCAGTAAAAATATTCACAGGAGGCTACAGTAACACAGAGCAGTTGCCCAATAAATCCTTGTCATTGTGTGATACAGGGACTTTTAACAGGGGAAGTGACAGTGTGTGAGGGACAGGGGAGTTCTTACCATCTTCTGCCTGAATTACTGCAATAGCCACTTCATCCCCTTATGACCTTCAGTCCTTTTGCCTTCCACTTTACCTAACAGATATTTACTGAGTACCTGGTTGGTTAACAGCTCGACTGCTAACCAAAAAGTCAGCAGTCTGAATCTACCAGTCGCTCTGGAAACCCTGTAGGGCATTTCTACTCTGTCCTACAGGATCACTAGGAGTTGGAATTGACTCGACGGTAATGGATTTGTTTTTTGTTTTTTGGGTTTTTTTTGTTTTTTTTGGTTTACTATGTGCCAGGCACCCTTCTAAAAGTTAACATTACAAAAATACAGCTTTCAATAAGTCATTCTTCTGCACACATAAATTCTAAACTCTTCTGCGTGACTTCCAAGGCTCAGAGATCTGATCCCCTCTCATGGTTCCTTTTATTCCTTAAAACACGGTTACCCAGAATAATCCGTCTGAATACCCTCACTGTTCCATTTTTGTGTTCTAGGCCTCTCTCCAAGCCCACTTTTAGCCAATAGTCTCAATGATCTGCTTCCATGAAGTCGTGAATAACTGATAATGTCTTAGTTTGTTACTCCCTCCAGGGATATTTGCATTCTAACAGTGGAGAGTGCTTTTATAAAGGAATTAAAATATAACTATGATGGTTAAGATTGTGTGTCAGCTTGGCTGGGCCATGATTCTCAGTGGTTTGGCAGTCGTATAATGTTGTGATCACCCCCATGATAGGATCTGCTATGAGTAGCCAATCAGTTGAAAGGGAATTTCCTTGAGCGTGTGGCCTGCATTGAATATAAGTGGACATTCTGGCAAGGCTCGTGGCTTTTGCTTGCTCTGGATCCCGCAGCTGGCTCCTGTTCATCTGACCTCCAGTTCTTGAGATTTGAGCTAGCAGCTTACCTGTGGTCTTGCCTGCTGATCTTGGGATTCATCGATCTTCGAAGCCTGTGAGCAACAGCCCTGCTCTCTGACATGCTGATCTTGGGTTTGCAAGTCCCTGTGGCTACGTGAATCAGAAGAAGCCTCCAGCCTGACCCACAGACTTGGAACATTCGGGTCTCTACAACCGCGTGAGCCATTTCCTTGATATAAATCTATATATATATTTATATGCTTCACTGGTTTTGCTTCTCTAGAGAACCCAGCCTAAGACAATAACATTAGATTTCTAGGCCATGCAGAAGGCTTGTAGACAGGAATTAACTAGATGTGCTTGTGAGTGTGTGTGTATACATGTTTTAAAGGCACAGAGAGCAAAAATGGGAAAAATAGTGTAGTTAAGTCTCAAATCACACTGTGCATGTACCCATTTAATTCTTCTTTGTCCATACTAATACAAATTTTTATGGATTTTTCTTATTCCTTGGAGATACCAGAGAAACATTATTTTTCTGCCAGTCTAAAATTTGGAAGTCTTCACAAATTCCATGTTGAGTCACTCCAGCAAGTATCCAGTAAGCTTTAGAGAAATACCTCTACAAAGATTTGTATCTCCCTGTCTATCCCAGGAGCCATTTGCACTAAAGGCTTTTGCTGTACTGAACTCTAAGTGACTTTGCATCTCTCTCTTACCAACCACTCCCTCCTTTCAATGGACACCAACAAGCTGCCTTAGCCTGACAGCAGCAAAGCCACCTACTGGAAGTGACAGAAGCGCATGTATTTTGTAGCTATGATAGGAGGAATCTGAAAATACCAGCTAGCTCCTGAGTACTGAGCAGACAGTCACCCAAGCTTTCCAAGCAGGCTTCCCAATCTAATGCCTAGCCATTGGATTGCATTCAACTCAATCCACCCAAAAAGTTATTCTGTTGATTCCCTAACACATATCTATCTCCCTGTAAATTTTGCACAGGTTGCTCCCTTCCCTGGTGCCTTTGATACTGTTGGTCACGTGTAGTTGCCTGTCACAGAAGCACAGTTTTGCTGAGCTCCCTTTAAGTCCAGATTTCTTCTCAGCCTGCCTTGCATCACCCTCCCTTTTGACTCAGCTCTCCTTGAAGACTTGCTCCAGCCTCTCAGTTTTATTGCAAAGCTGAAGCATCTCAGCTAATCAGACAGCTATCTACTGAATAGATTTCATAAGTCCAGCCCCTTGATAGATGTAACGCAGAACATAAAAGTATCTTAATAATCCCTGCTCTCTGGGCTTCTGAAATCCGGCTAAGGAGACAAAACAAACATACATGAAAAGTCGAACAATATGAAACAATAGAAGAGACAACACTGGTACAAGATGCTTTGTAACTGCTAGAGGTCAGAAGACATCACAGTTGTCTGGGATGATCTATCTAGTCACTTTCCCAATCCTTCTTCGGTGTCACTCCCCAGCATATCTTCAAACAGCAGCAGTTGTGTGGATGCTTACTATGTGCAAGGTATTGCTCAGGATGCAAGAAGCCCTCTGCCCTCAAGGAGAGATAAAATGCAAATGTAAATAACTAGTACATAAAGCAAAACATAGTAAGGTCATATGAGAGGCAGAAAGTATGCAGAATATAATGCCCATGCACTCTTGTTAGCTGTTACAGATTGATTTGTGTCCCCTAGAAAGGTATGTTCAAGTCCGGATCTCCAGTACCTGTGAATGTGACCCTATTTGGAAACAGTGTCTTTGCAGACATAATTAGTGAAGTTAACATGAGATCATACTGGAGTCGGGTAGTCCCTAATGCAACATGGCTGGTGTCCTTACAAGAAGAGAAGAGATGCAGAGACAGACCCAGAGGGTAGATGGCCATGTGAAGACAGAGGCAGGCATTGGAGTTATGCTGCCACAAGCCCAAGAACACCTGGAGCCACCAGAAGCTAATAGAGCAAGGAAGGATCATCCTTCTGGAATCATGGCCCTGCCAACACCTTGATTTCAGACTCTTCGCTTCCAGAACTACGAGAAAATAACCTTATGTTATTTGTGGTACTTGTTATGACAGACCTAAGAAACTAATACATTGACTTTTAAGAAAAAATACCTGTACAACTGCTTAAAATTAAGGAGTCATAGAGACCTCAATGGGAGTCCACTCTGGTGTTCTATTGCAGTGTAACAAACAACCCCAAAACTTAGTAGTTTAAAAGAGCCATTCCGTTTTGCTCAAAATTTCGTATTTCAGGAATTTGAGTGGCTTGTCTCTGATCCATGTGATGTCAGCTTAGGTGGCTGAGTCTGGGGATCTACTTCCAAGTTGTCCTCTTCATTCATATGTTGGGTGCCTTGGTGCTCCTTGGCCTCTCCCCCTCGACTCTCTCCCCGCGTGGCAACTCATTCTCCAAGGCCTCTCCCCATGGCTTGGGCTTTTTCCAGCATGGTGGCCTCAGAGTAGTTCTGTCATGGCAGCTCAGGGCTCGAAAGACCAAGGTAGAAGCTGTCAGTGCTCTTAAAGACTATCTCCAGAACTGAATTAGCAACCCTTTCACCACACTCTATTAGACAAAGTCATCACAGTTCAGCCGGACCCAACGGGAGGGAAAATCAATCCTTAATGGGAAGAATGTCAAAGAATTTCCAGTCATCTTTAACCCACCATAGAGTACATGAGATAATAAGATGATATTCCATAGAACATAAAATGTGTTTCCATTTGGAAATCTTTAATTAATGTGACTATTTTTTAAATTCTAAACCCAAGGAAGGTAATAGGCATAATAAAGAACAAAAAAAAACTGTTATCTGTTTTGCATTGCTTTAAAAATATGAAAAATGTTTGTGGCAGGTAATGATTGCTTTGGTTTAAATTGGTCCTAAAGGACGTTTTTATGCTTTTATTTCATTCCTTGGAGGAAGCCTTGAACTGTTGTATTTAAAGAATGTGCATAGGCCTCCACCTTTGCTCCCTTCCGCGTTTGAAAAAGAGGGGAGGGAGGGAGAGAGCCAAATTCCAGGTGAAATGAGAACTTGGCATTTACAGAAAACCGAGCAAGTGCCAATAGCAGAAGTGGTCAGAGGAGTGATTGAGAGGAACCAGAAAGATCTCCTGGGGCAGAGAAGAAAGGTGAGAAGTTCTGAAACAATAGGAGGTACAAAAGGAGCAGGCCAGAACAGCAGGGTCATTTAGCAGCATAGACTGAAGACTCAGCACAGGGACAGGGATTCATGGACCAGATTCTAACCCCCAGGGACACCAGATTGGAAGAATTGTAATACAAATGAGGGAAGTAGAAACAAGACCTTGGAACACAGGAACTTTTATCCCACGGTGACATCAATGAATGTTGTAAGAAGTAGTTAGATTCTGGTTATAAACAGAAGGTAGAGCCGAGATGTTTTGTTGAGCGTTTGGAGATGGGATGTGAGAGAAAAAGAAGAGTCAAGAATGACTTTGAAGTTTTTGCATGAACAGCTGCAAAGACTTCAGGTGGGGCAGGTTTTCAGGGAAGATCGGGAGCTCAGTTTTTAATATACAAAGCTTGACATGCCCACTGGTCATCCAAGTGAAGATTGTAAGGAAACAGACAGATATAAGAGTCTGAGTTCAGGAAAGAGGAGCATCCTGAAGATAAAAATTCGGGAGCCATCAGCATATAAATGACGTTTAAATCATAAGACTGGATGAGTTTCCGTGCAGAGTCAGAAAAGATAAAGAAGTTCAGGGGCTGAGCCCAGGGGTGCCCTAATACTTGAAGGTTAGGGAGAAAAGGAGAAACCAGCAAAAAGAGACTGAGAAGGAGCAAAATATTACTAGATATAAAAAAAATCACCAGGAAGATACAAAAATTCTAAATTTTTATACACCTAAAAAAACTATTATCACGATTTGTATGTGGGGCAACTAGTAATATTGACACTGCTGCTGTGTATGTAAGTGTGGAAAATTGTAATGCTGTTTGGCAATATCAGCTGAAGCTGAACATATACATCCCATGGACCTGCAATTCCATTTCTAGGCATACACCCAGAAGAAATATGTAAAATAGTCACCAAAAACACAAAAGTTTTTTAAAAAAAATTATAAAAGCAATATTTGCGAAGGCATAAAATTGGAATCAACCCTAATGTTCATCAGTATTAGAATGGCTAACATTCCTAAAATGGAAACCTCTAGAGCAATTTAAATTAATCAATTATTGGAAGATGGGGGAAAAAAAGGTCATCAAAAATATATGAAGCAAAAATTGACAAAACTAAAAGAACAGACATACAAATCCAAACTATCATAGTGGAAGATTTTAATGCACTTCTCTCAGTAGTGATGGAACAAAAAAACAAAACAGTGAGTACTTGGAAGAGTTGAACAATAGTATTGACAAATTTGATCTAATTGGCATCTTACAAAGAGAGGGCTGATGATAAAATATATAAGTATCATATAAAGATAACCATTTGCTCTAAAAACGTAAATTTTCCTAAATATCCAACAGAGGGTCAACAGCAATAGCAGGTAATCCTAGGATATGAGGAGCAAGTAAGGTGGTGGTCTTACTGGAACCCAGGAGCTGGGGCAACTGATGGAAGCTGTAAACTCAGCAGATCTGTTCCAATAAGAGCGGGAGTCACAGGGAAGGTTCAGTTGCTGCCTGAGGCAGAGGGAGGTGGAGAATGCCTTAACTTTACCCTTCCTCTTACCCTCTGATCTCTTGCCAGTGCCTCCCATTCCCTGAACCCAACTGGAAGTTGATTGACAAGGTGGTATCTGGGAAATGAGCCTGCAGGGATCGTCCCTCCTGCAATACAGAGCAGAGCACAGGAAAGACACCGACAGATGTGAGAGAAACGAAGCAAATGGCCAGCACACTATATCCAATGCTTTGTACTTCATCCTGAGGGTAATGAGGAATCACTGAAGGATTTTAAGCAGGAAATCGCAATCTGGTTGGCATTTCTAAAAGACTACATTGAAAAGTGAAATAGATGGTTGTGGGAAAAAGAGTTATGAAACTCTTGCATTTGCCTAGGCAGAGATTACAGGGACCTAAACTAAAGTGGAAGCAGAGGAGAAGAGACAAGTAGACTGATTTGGAACAAATTTAAAAGATAGTCTTGAGAGGACAAGAGGCTAAAATGACGTCCAAGTGTACGACAGGAGCGAGTCAAGGACGACGCCCAGCTATCTGTTTTGAACAACAGGGGAAGATGGAAGATTCATTTTCTGTGATGGGAAAAACAATAGGAAGAACGTGTCTACAAGAAAGTTAGTGAGTTCAGTTTTGATGCCTGCAAGCCATAAAAATGGCGGAGCCCATTGGACAGTTGATTATCTGGGCCTGGTATTCACAAGTAGGATCTGAACTTGTATGTACATTTGGAAGCCATCGGCATATACCAGATATCTGAAACCAAAGGAGCGGACAAGATTACCTGGGAAGATTATGTACAGTGAGAAGAGAGCCTAGTTTCAAAGAAACTCCAATATTTCAAAGACAGGTGGTGGAGAAGGACGAGCCAGCAAAGAGAATGAGAAGTTAAAGGAGATATCAGAAGAAATCAAAGAGAATGTGGTACCAAGAAAAAGTGTCTCAAAAAGGAGAATTGTTTTAAATGTGAACTGTAATTAGGAGGGCAAGAAAGTTAGAACTAAGATATGACCTTTGTGAATACTGTCTAGAGGCAGAAGAGAAATTAGGTTGGATAGTGAGGTGAGGAAATGGTGAGTTCAAGTATGGACAAGTAGTGTAAGAGGTTTGATTGGGAAAAGGCAGTGAGACATAGAGCAGCAGTTGGAGGTGAGTTTCTTCAGGCGATAGGAAGCCGTTATGAGTTTCTGAGCAAGAGAAGGACACAGTGAAAACAAGGCTTTGAGAATGTAGTTTTCACCAGACTTTGAGAACATATTATGTAGCCTGTGTATGTTCACACTCTCAAGTTTCATTGCTCTGAGTGCTCACTGCTTCGACTTACTGGAAATGCAGACTTCAAAAGATTCTCCTTCCCCAGGTATATCCAAGGGTCCCTGAGGGTGCTGAAATGAATCAAGTCCTGGTCACTGCTTGCTACCACCACCGTCAGATGCACCCACTCATGGCCAAGCTGTGCAACTGCTGACCTCAAGAGGTCCAAACTGATGCCGCTTATATCTCCTCGCTCCCACCAGTTGGTCTTGATTTTTTTCGAGGGTTGCTGCTGCCAACAGTGCTGCCAGAAAAGGTGTTGCTGCTAGAAAGGATGTGACTTCAGAGCCTCCCAGAGACAGGGACCTGGTTAAGCTGTCCATTGTGCTGGCCTCCATGTAGACTTCTGTTGGTTCACCAAAGCAGAGACTCTCCAACAATGCAAGAAAAACAGTCACTCTCTCTACATGATGTTTACTAACAAGGCTACCAGTCATTAAGTTCTTTCTGTTGCTCACGAAGTTCTCGATGTGCTTTGTTGTTGTTATTGTTAGGTGCCGTCGAGTCAGTTTCTGCTCACGGTGACCCAATATACAACAGAACGAAACACTGTCCGGTCCTGTGCTCTCCTCACAGTTGTTGCTATGTTTGAGCTCATTGTTGCAGCCACTGTGTCAACCCATCTCGTTGAGGGCCTTCCTCTTTTTTTGCTGACTGTCTACTTTACCAAGCATGATGTCCTTCTCCAGGGACTGGTCCCTCCTGATAACATGTCCAAAGTACATTAGACGAAGCCTAGCTATCCTTGCTTCCAAGGAGCATTCTGGCTATACTTCTTCCAAGACAGATTTGTTCATTCTTCTGGCAGTCCATGGTATATTTAGTATTCTTCACCAACACCATAGTTCAAAGGCATCAATTCTTCCTTGGTCCTCCTTATTCATCGTACAGCTTTCACATGCATATGAAGTGATTGAAAATACCATGGCTTGGGTCAGGAGCACCTTAGTCCTTAAAGTGACATCTTTGCTTTTTAACACTTTAAAGAGGTCTTTTGCAGCAGATTTGCCAAATGCAATACATCGTTTGATTTCTTGACTGCTGCTTCCGTGGGTGTTGATTGTGGATCCAAGTAAAAAGAAATCCTTGACAACTTTACTATTTTCTCCATTTACCGTGATGTTGCTCTATGTGCTTTAGCTCATTTAACTCTCACAACTCTCTGAGGTGGGTATGATTATTAATTATCATTCCCATTTACAGCTGAGGAAACTGAGACGTGGGGAAGGGACGTAACCTGGTCAAGGTCACAAATCTAATCAGTGGCAGAGCTGGGGTGCCTATGCAGACAGGTTGGGCTGCAGATGCCAAGCATAAGCAGTACTCTATGCTGCCACTTTGTGCCAAGACTGCCTCAGCTGCCCACCAGTCTCCCCTTTCCCTGTGGTGTGTTCTTTTCTTGACCTTTTTTCTGAAATTTTGCCATGGATTTTACCCCAGCTTATCAGAAATATTTTCATAGCTGGTTTTATGGTGGGGTGAAATTGTCTCAATCCCTTAGTCCTATTAAATTAGTGAGTACAAATAGATCCACTGTAGAAGGGGAGATGGCTAATTCCACTCACCAGCAATAGCAAAGCCCCAAATCAGACAGGATGCAAATGTATTCAGGACTCAGGGTGGCCTGTTATCTACCTGGAGTCCCTGGGTAGTGCAAATGGTTAACATGCTCCCTTACTAACTGAAAGGTTGAAGGTTCGAGTCCACCCAGAAGCTTTTCTGAAGAAAGGCCTGACGATCTACTTCCAACAAATCAGCCGTTACAAACCCTAGGGAGCACAGTTCTATTATGATGCACATGGGGTCACCGTGAGTCAGAATCAACTCAACTGCAACTATTTTGTTTTGTTTACTGGGTTATCTAACTAGTCCTACCAGTAACACAGGGCCAGGGCTCCTACCTGAACAAAATGTCCTGTTAGCAGAATACTGATCTGACCTAGATGTGTTGGATAAGTTGGAGTCACCTTCCTTACCCATGTAAGAATATCACTAGAGTGCCTGCTACATTGCCTGCTAACCAAGCAGAAAACTCTAGGCCCCTGGTAATCAAACCATGTTTATCTTTTCTCTTCATAGAGATATTTCAAGAACAAGGATCCATTCTCTGCCTAGCTATGGCTTAGAAAATCTTAAGAAGCTGAGAGCCAGGTCAACTTACAACTTAAAAAAGCTTCCCAGTTTGGACAAATTTGTCACGCTCATGGAAGCCAGCCTCACCTACCCTAGCCACTGCTGTGCCTTTGCCAACTGGAGACGGCAAAGGTGAGTCTTCTTATTTCCTTCCCCTGAGCCCTGCTTGGGCATTGCCCCAGTGCAGAAGTTGATCCAGGGCTTCTACAAATCTGTGGCATGAAGACAATCAACTTCCTGAGAGACCACCCTGACTGAAGCCCTTGAAGATCTCTATGTGGCATCTATCTTTTCTCGATTTGTGCTTGCTTTTCTCTGTGTCTGCTCTGCTCTTTCTGTATCTCAAAAGTCATTAGGTTTAAGACATGCCCTACACTGATATGTCATCATTAACATAATAAAGAAAACCCTATTCCCAAATGGGATTACATCCACAAGTGTAAGGGGTAGGATTCCAACACATATTTTGGGGGACACAATCTAACCCATAATAGGGTACAAGAGCACTACCTTCTAAACTGACCCTGGATGAGTTCCCAACTCATGAGACTTAGAATTTGCCAAGGCGCTGCAGAGGCAAGACTTTATCTCCCTCAGTTTCCACTTTTGCTTCTGTTCTTTTCTCAGAGATATATATCATTTACCTTGTCCCCACTCATATCATTGGGTCACTTCTGTTTTATGAAAGGTAACCATCAATATGTAAAAATATTGGTAGTAGGATCAACAATAAGAATCTTCACAGAGTCCACTCTAAGCCCTGGGAAATGAAGATTGTCTCTGAAGGGTTAAACTGGATCCAGTTTCAATAAACCGAATCATAATCGGCAGGCACCAGGTTACTTAATTTCCGTTTCTAGAATTGAGGCACAGCTAGTCCAAGGATAGGATTTAAGTCAGGAGTTAGATTTAGGACAAGAGAATGGACCTCTTGTTGCCTTCTGTGCCCATTTCTGAGCTTGCTTTGCCTTTCTTGTAAGATCTCTGACTCAGCCCAGAGACTTTCTGCACTCTGGTTTCCGTTCACACTCAATTAACCAGTTGCCACTGAGTCAATTCTGACTCATGGCAACCCCGTGTGTGTCAGAGTAGAACTGTGCTCCAGAGGGCTTTCAATGGCTTGTTATTTTGGAAGTAGATCACCAGGCCTTTCTTTGGAGCCACTTGTGGATGGACTTGAACATCCAACCTCTCAGTTAGCAGCCTAGCATGTTAAACATTTGCACAACCCAGGGACTCTCCAGTCAACTAGGATTGGTTTGAGAAGCCTTATCAGTCTCTAAAATAAAAGATGACACATTCCCCAGCAAAGAAAGAGTCCCTTGGGCCAAGGGAAAATGACTTCCTTCCTGACAATTCCCTTCCTGGAGAGGAGAGAAGAGAGGAGAGGATTCTCCCTCAGTGGCTTCTTCTCATCAACTTTGAGGGTGAAAGGCTCGCTTCACATAACTTGGGACACGTGCCAGCACTCACCCTTTATGATTAAATACAGCCTTTACCTCTTCTACTCCCCAGTCACCGCCCTCCTCATGGTGGTGGTCTTTGAAGGGTTTTAACACTCATTTCCCCACTCAGATGCGAGATTATGGGGTTTGAGAGAAACACAATTATTTAACATTGCTGTGAATTTGTCCCTCAGGGAGGGGTGAGGGAGGTGTGTGTGAGTGTGTTTGTGCGTGCATGTGTGTTTGTGACTTTTTTCCATACAAAATGAGCCCCTGTGTGAAACAGTCCCATTCCTTTAGCCTTTGCTTCAAAACAAAACTATTACCTTTTCTTTCTCTACATGCATGATCCATCTGTCTGGGTAGAATATTTATCATTTGGCTTTAATTCAAATCCCTTCTGAAAGTGTCTCTTCCCTGTTAACAAAGCTTCTTGTACATTTGAGTCTAAAAGGAAAACCAAGACAGGAAAGTGAGACCAAGAAGCACCAGGCTCCCCAGGGGATGAGTTAGTCTTGGAATAAATTAGGCCCCTGTGCAACCTGCATTTGCTCTTTTGGGCGCCCACCAGGGAACTATTTAATATGAGAGAGCCAGGCTTACCTTGCAGACTGACGTATTCTTGAGGCCTGTTGTGGCCCCTGGGGAATGAGATGATAAAGAACAGGACCCTCCATAACACTTTAGGCAAATTCGCTGGCCTCCCAGCATCCTGAGGACCAAAGAGTCAGCGTTTCCAAGGGACAGGGGCTGGCTGGGAGCTAGCCACACACTCCGATCCTCTAAGTTATATGGATGAAAGAAGCAAAAAAGTTCTCATATGTGTCAGAAAACAGTTGAGATCTTCCAGTGGTGGAGTATAGAGTGGAGGAATAGGGGTATGTCCTACCAGGCACAGTAAAAGATAGTTCAATAGAGAGTGGGTAGGGGAAAGGTGGAGTTGATACCAGGTCTGTAAATTATTTGCACTTAGCAGCAAGGCTTAGCTAGTCCCAGGCGCCTTCCTCCCCACATTCAGGTTGTGGCCAGATGGTTTCCCCAATGGGCTGTCCGACTCTAGGAATATATACACTGGCTGTTGTGTTCATTTACAGTAAGCAGCATTAACCCTTGTGCTTAATCTCAAGGGCAGAGAAGCTGCTCAAAACAGGAAAACAAATTCTCGGGAAGAAACGCCATCATTTCTACCCTGAGTAAAGACAGTGATATATTTGCCCTTCTGAATCCAGGATGTTGATTCTATTCCTTTTTGTATTTTTCTAGCTCTGAGCTTCATCCAATTTGCAACAAATCTATTTTAAGGCAAGAAGTTGATGATATGGCTCCGGCTAGGGGTCAGAGAGTCTCTTTGACAGAAGATGATGAGTCCAGTTACGGCAGAGGATTTGACGTGATGTACAGTGAATTGGACTATGACTTATGTAATGAAGTGGTTGACGTGACCTGCTCCCCTAAGCCTGATGCATTCAACCCATGTGAAGATATCATGGGGTACAACATCCTCAGAGTCTTGATATGGTTTATTAGCATCCTGGCCATCACTGGGAACATCATAGTGCTGGTGATCCTGATTACCAGCCAGTACAAACTCACTGTCCCCCGGTTCCTTATGTGCAACCTGGCCTTTGCCGACTTCTGCATTGGCATCTACCTGCTGCTCATAGCATCTGTTGATATCCACACCAAGAGCCAATACCACAACTATGCCATTGACTGGCAAACTGGAGCAGGCTGTGATGCTGCCGGCTTCTTCACTGTCTTTGCCAGTGAGCTCTCAGTATACACCCTGACAGCCATCACCCTGGAAAGATGGCATACCATCACCCATGCCATGCAGCTGGACTGTAAGGTGCAGCTCCGCCATGCTGCCAGCGTCATGCTGGTGGGCTGGATCTTTGCCTTCGCAGTTGCCCTCTTGCCCATCTTTGGCATCAGTAGCTACATGAAGGTCAGCATCTGCCTGCCCATGGATATTGACAGCCCCTTGTCACAACTGTATGTCATGTCCCTCCTTGTGCTCAATGTCCTGGCCTTTGGGGTCATCTGTGGCTGCTACACCCACATCTACCTCACAGTGAGGAATCCCAACATCGTGTCTTCTTCTAGTGACACCAAGATCGCCAAGCGTATGGCCATGCTCATCTTCACTGACTTCCTCTGCATGGCGCCCATCTCCTTCTTTGCTATCTCTGCTTCCCTCAAGGTGCCCCTCATCACTGTGTCAAAGTCAAAGATCCTCCTAGTCCTGTTCTACCCCATCAACTCCTGCGCCAACCCTTTCCTCTATGCCATCTTTACCAAGACCTTCCGCAGGGATTTCTTCATTCTGATGAGCAAGTTTGGCTGCTACGAAATGCAAGCCCAGATCTATAGGACAGAATCTTCATCCACTGCCCACAACTCCCATCCAAGGAATGGCCACTGCCCTCCAGTTCCCAGGGTCACCAATGGTTCCAGTTACACACTTGTCCCTCTAAGCCATTTAGCGAAGAGCTAAAACACAACGTGAAAATGCATCAGTGATGAATGACAGTTCTGTCTTGCCTTTGAAGAGTATGTCAGGGGATAGCTGCCAGCATGTTTCCACATACTTCATCTAATTTAATCTTCCTGGCACACCTATAAGGTAAATTGGTCAGCAACTACTAATGCCATGTGATAGATTAGGAAGCGGAATTATTAATAAAACAATTATGGTAACTAAAATAATACAATCCTGCATTTGTTTTATGCTTTATAATGTTCAAGGTACTTTCATTCAGATTGTCTCAACTGGTCCTCATAAAAGCTCTATTAACCAAGCAGGACAGGGGTTATTCTTGGAGTTTTACAGTTGAGGAAACCAAGACTCACAGACTTTAAATGACTTGTTCAAGATGGGCTGGTTTGCAGTGGCAGAGCCAATGCTATGTGTCCTCACTCCCAGGGAACTGTCAAAAGAAGGAGCATGGTATTCATTCATTCAACAGGTATTTATGGAGCACCCATGTGACAGCTTCATATTGTGTCAACTTGGCTAAGTTGAACTACATTTCCAAAATTCCTCTTTCTTTCGTGTTTATGGTCAAAGTGGGCCACAAGAAACATAGGCAGGTAGAAAGGAGGCAGCAGCCATTTTGCAGCTCACACTTGTGGCTGATCAGCTGATTCAGCTCATTGGCAGGACGCAGCAGGGGAGCCTGCGATTGCTTCACCTTCCCATAGATTCCCCTTCAGGGTCTCTGACTCCAGGTGTGTGTGTTTAGCTCCATGATGAAGGCTCCCAGTTTCAGCAGGATATTTTTGTCACCAAAGTCAGAGGCAACAATTGTGGGTTTTAGTGTGCTTATGGTCTTCCCTCCCTGCCTGCCTGTGGACATCAAGCTCCAGCATCGCATGTGAAGACACATCTTTACAGAGACTGTTTAACCACCCCCACAACTGCGTAAACCAATTCCCTGTAACAAATATATTGTTGTTGCTGTTGTTACCTGCCATTGAGTTGGCCCCCAACTCATGACGACCCCCTGCACAATGGAACGAAACATTACCTGTTCTGTGATATCCCATGGGTGGTTTCAGAGTAGACTATTGTGATCTGTACTATTTTCATTGGCTGAGTTTTGGAAGTAGATTGCCAGGTCTTTATTCCTAGTCCATCTTAGTCTGGAAGCTCCCCCTGAAATCTGCTCAGCATCATAGCAACACACAAGCCTCCAGTAATAAACAGATGGTGGCTGCATATGAGGTACATTGGCTGGGATTTGAACCCAGGTCTTGCCTATGGGAGGGAAGAATTCTACCACTGACCTACCACTGCCTCATAATATATATATGTGTGTGTGTGTGTGTGTATATATATATATATATATAGTCAATTCTCATTTTTGCAGTTTTTATGTTCTACAAAGTTGCAACAAACACTGAATTAGGGACTACTGAACCATTACCCCTAGGGGAAATGCTGGGATGCAAGGTTAGGTTCCTGGGAGCCTCTGGTCACAACATTTTCGTCAACTGATGAATACATAATCTTCCTTTATGTGTATTTCTGTTTAAAAACACTAGATACATATATAAAAACACTGTAACGAACATATACATATTCATTAATGATGACTCATTAACATTGATCTCACAGCCAACAGCACTATAACTCATGCATGGCCAAAGCTTATCTAACACACGTGTTTTCTCCATAAGGCACATCATAGCCTTCTTCTGCTCAGAAACACTCACCCTGGATCTGCTCCCATGTCTTTCTCAAATTTCTACCCACAGAAATCTCCTTCAGCCCTGTCCTTGCCAGCCTCTCATATTGCTTTCCTCCCCTCACCCTTTCCTTCAGAGTCTTCATCACTGAATCTCAAGGACCAGTCAGACAAGGCAGGGTCTTCCCTGGAGTGGTCAGAGGAAAGAGACTAAATGAGTAAATCCAGAAGCTTTAAGGGCAGAGTGAAGAGATGAACTGGGTGCACATGTTGACAGATGATGTTTATCTTGCCACATACAGAAGCTGTAATGGGTGGTGTGTGGCACCCCAGGTTGCTGTTTCCATATAGGGTTCCATGTGCTAAACCCTTCAGACATCGTTTCTGGAAGAGATAAAGGAAGACAGGGAGAAATTCCAAGATGCTGCAGATCTGACCTAAAGTGGCATTCTTACATAGGCCAGTGTCATGTAGCATTTATTAGAAAATCAGAGAAAGACTGTCTTATTCTAATGTCATGGCCCCAAGCTTTGGGTTCATAGAATGTTTCATTTTATCAGGAAAATCTATAAAGGCGCAAGCAAGGAATGAACTTTCAGCTTCTGCATAGTGGGGGAGCACTGGAGGAAGAAGACATGTCCACAGATATAGGATGTTTTGTTTGCTTGTTTAAAACATAACTGAATCCATGAAAAAACTAAGTAAGAATCTGCACAACATAGAGCCCAAACATGAGGTCATGTTGCTGGTTCTCATCAAAATATTTCCAACTGCAAGATGCAGAAACTCCAAATAAAATGACTATGGCAATAAGGCCAATTACATAAGACTTTCCAGGTCTGGATCGGCAGCTCGATGATTCAGAGGTCCCAGGGACCTTCTGTCTTTTCGCTCTGCCATCCTTAGAGTGTTCAGCAGTGTTTTCTCTCGCTATAGCAAGGTTGCTGTAGCAGTTCCCACCACCGCGTCCAGGCACGACCAAATCCAGAAACAAAGAAGGGAAGTCTTTCCCTTCGTGCATCTCTTTTCAAAAAGAAAAAAGTTCCTCCTCCAAGATCCCCAGCAAACGTGTCCCACCCATTACCCAAGATCACTGCCCTGGCTGCAAGAGAGGCAGTAAAATGAGCATCTGCCATATTCACCCTCTGTGGTGGGAGGTGGGATCTGCCAGCCAGGAAGATGAGAGGGGATGCTGGAAAAGGGAGAATGGTCAGATACGCAACTTTATCCTCCAACCTGAGCAACCTAAATCCTCTTCTATGCAATGAGGCCTGTGGGGTTGAAGGTTGGATACATATGGCACCTCCACACCTCACATTTCATGTCCTCATCCCTCTCTGCCTCCACCTATAGCCTTTAGGCCAGCTCTTCCTCCCCATGGTAGTCTGCTCTACCTTCCATCCCCTGGTCCAAGCTCTAGATGCTGTTTAGATCTGAAGGTCACCACTGGAGTCAGACATTCCAAGAAATCCCCTATTAGAGGTCAGGTATGGGAAAGAGGAAAGAAGAGAGGGAAAAGAAAAGAGAACAAATAAGAGAAATGGACTAGAACAGGAAGAGGGAACTCGAAGGAGAAAAGAGAGAGCGGAGGAAGGCAGATGAAAGAAAGGTGCAATGTCTCTTTGTGCTGGTGTCAACCGCGCCCCTTCGCGCTGGTGTCGACCGTCACCCTTCGTGCTGGTGTTGACCGTGACTCTTCGTGCTGGTGTTGACCGTGTCCCTTTCTACTGGTGTCAACCGTGCCCCTTCGTGCTGGTGTCAACCGTCTCCCTTCGTGCTGGTGTTGACCGTGACTCTTCGTGCTGGTGTTGACCATGTCTCTTTGTGATGCTGTTGACCGTGCCCCTTTGTGCTAGTGCTTCCCCAACTCTGTCTTAAGAAAACTCTTTCAATGAAGAGCTCAATTCAAAACGGTAAATGGGATCAGTATCAGATCCCAGTAGAAAGGCCCATTGGTCATTGTGTGATGTTCTAGATTTCTCTGTGCCCCAAGACTAGGTTGAAGGATGAGTAATGAAAAAATATTTCTGAAGGTCTTCAAAGCCTCCTCACTTCAGACACCAGACAGTATAAGAACAGCTTGATTCTTTCCGTAAGCTACGGTCTTCATGCTCGTTTATTTCCCTCCAGTAGTATTATCCACTATCCTCCAGAGCATTCTGTTCTGGGATAGATGTGCCTCCAAATGCGCTAAATGCCAAAGTTTGTAAAAGCATTTTGTTTGTGTTCTTGCTTCCTTTTCTTCTGTGTCCTTCAAAACACAGGATTCCTTTAATCCTGTAGCATTCCTTATAAACACAAAGGAGAAGAATATCATAAAAATCATCTTATTCTCAGTGCTATTTTCCACATAATAAGATGCAGAGAGCATTTTGGGCTCTGCATTTAGAGAACTTTCAGGCAGTTTTTCCCCCATGTATCATTAACTAGGGTCGTTTAAACAGCCAGGTATTAATGAGCTGCATAAAGATGTGCTTTGGCCAGGGATGGTTTTAAGTTGTTTCATAAACCACACAGACTATACCACAGGGTTCCTGTCTCCACAGAACGACTCCACCAAATGTCTACGTTCCTATTATGGAAATCAAGCAGCCAGTGCAAGCGAAGGTGAAGGGGGCCCAGGGAACCTGATGAGACTTTGGCAACCCAAGCAACTCATTTTTTCCTGAAATTTACCAAGTTAGAAGACATTACGCCCAGGGGTTGGAAGCATTATCCTCCTCTGTCTTTGCAAGCTGGACAGCATGAGCCTGGGAAGTGTGAGAATTGTGGCCAGCACCATCCACTACCCAAGACAGCCTGGTTTACCTCTCCACTGCACGCTCCCATGAAATGTCAGGACTGAAGGAAACTAAATGAAAAAAAAACAGTTGCCGTTGAGCTGATGCCAACTCGTGGCAACCCCGTGTGTGTCAGAGCAGAACTGTGCTTCATAGGGTTTTCAATGGCTGATTTTTTTGGAAGTAGATCGCCAGGCCTTACTTCCATGATGCCTCTGGGTGGACTCAGACTTCTAACTTTTTGGTAAGTAGCCGAGTGCATTAACCATTTGCACCATTCAGGGACTCCAAAGGAAACTAGGGGCTTATGTTACCCAAAGTTCTCATCTCAAGATGTAAAATCAAAGGCCCAAAGAGGGAAAGTGACTTGTCCAAGGTCATACAGCTAATAGTGACCAAGCAAGGACTATACAGCTGTGGCTGTGACTTCCAACCAGAGCTCTTCCTTATAATTCCCTTGAGTCAAGGGGCTTGGGAGGGCACACACGTGCACACACACACCCCACACTCAAACAGAGCCACCTCCCTGAACTGATGAGCGAGCCTGAGAAAACCACTCATTGTGGGTAATGAAACACCAGGGGTGGTTTTTATCCTTATACCATGAGCTTTAAAAGAGCTGTGAGAATGCACATTCTGCCACCTCAGTTTGTATTGATTTCCAATCTCTGTTCTCAGAATACATCCCTGGGAGGGAAAATGATGGGTACGCTAACTTCCTGGTGACCACCATACGAGGTATGGATCTCCTGGCCTTTATCTCTATCCTTGCACGCTTTTCTAGTTCTCCTCAAAGCAACTGAAAACCCTCTACCCTCTATCTCCAAAAAAGACTTAGGTCATTCCCTCCACATGCCTCCCCCCAACAAAAAAAAAAAAAAACAAGAAAGGAAAGCACCAGGAAAGGAAGGGAAGGATAAAAATGTTTAAATATTAGAAAGAATATACTGCCTCTGTCTACTAATTGGAGTCCCCAGGTGATGCAAACGGTTAATGTGCTTGGCCACTAACCAAAAGGTTGGAGGTTCAATTCTATCCAGAGGCACCTCAGAAGAAAGGCCTGGTGATCTACTTCCAAAAAATCAGCCACTGAAAACTCTATGGAGCACAATTCTACTCTGACACACGTGGAGTCACCATGAGTAGGAATCAACACAGTGGCAAATGATGGTGGTGGTCTATTAGGTGATGGGAACTCTTCTAATCAAAAGACATAAGGATTAGCATTTGGGATTGTGCAAATATTTGGTTTTGGGATAAATTATATCACTGGTGGCCACCATGAGAAATCAAAAACTAACTCTGAAGAAGCCCACGTGTTTATATGCACAGTTCTGTTTTCCATTCAGTCATTCAGCAAATATCTGTTGAGTGCCTACTATGAGTGAAGCACTATTCCAGACATTGCAAATTCAGTTGTACCTAATCAGACAAAAATTTTAGCTGTTGGGCAGAGGGATGTAGATACAGATACAGATATAGATGATATAGATATATATAGCTAATCTTCAACAAAATTGACTAAAATTGACTAAGTACTACATTCTAGTAGAGGTGGCAGATGACAAACAAGTTAAAGAAATAAAGTGCACTGTATGCAAAATAGTGGCAAGTGCTCGGATAAAAAATAAACCATGGAAGCGTGATGTGAAAGGTCGGGGGTAATCAAAGACCTCAGTGAGAAGGTGACTTTTGACGACAAACCTTACGGATACTGAGGGAAAGGTGCTCCAGACAAAAAGAACAGCAGGGAGAAAGCCCTGAGACCAGAAAAACCAGATCAGTGTGCTGGAGCAGAGAAAAGGGGGGGCAGGAGAGCAGTAGGGGACTAGGACAAAGAAGTACAGGGAACCAGATCCTGCAGGGCCCACCTGCTAGCTGACAATAAGGTCTCTGGCTTTTCCTCAGAGGGAAATGGGCCATGAGAGTGGAGTTTTGAGCAGAGGAGTGACAGGGTCTAATTCGTTTTAAAGGATCACTCTGGATGCTGTGATGAGATTACCCCCATAATCCAGCGGAGAGATGATAGTGGCTTCATCAGGGTGGCAGTGGTGAAACCATAACAAAACCACTTGCTGTTGATTCTACTCCAACTCCCTACCCAGGGACCCAGGCGGGGGCGGGGGGGAAGAAGTGGCCAAATTCTGGCTACAATTTGAAGGCAGAGCCAACAGTCTTTGCTGAAGGATCAATGTGGGTATGAGAGAGAAAAGACAAGTCAAGAATGGTAGCAAAGCTGTTCGCCTAGGCAACTGGAAGCGCAGAGCCACCATCACCTGAGAAGGGCAGGGCACTGGGAGCAGCACTGCTCTTAGACTTGAGCAAAAGTTGCAGACTCCACGTTAGGTTAAGAACTGCCTATTTGGTGAACACAGAAAGGAAGGGACCCACTAGGCCCTCGCATGAGCACTGTGAGATGCAGGAGTTATCATTTCCTGATGGAAAAAAAAAAAAAATGAAGTCCATAAGGGGAAAGAAAATTGAGTAAAATTGACTAATTACTGGGCCCCAAAGGCCATTGTTACACTTTTCATTCTTTCCATCATCATCCTCCAGGTGCATCTTTGACCCTTTTCCTTGAAAATCAGTGGTGAACCTTCACATATTCTCCACATGGTCCTCTAGGCTACAGAAATTGTGAACCATGAAAGTTTGTTGCAGAGTCTCCATGAGGGACCAGGGTCTATCTGTCTGTGTTACAGGCTTTTTACGTTCACTCATCTTTTCAAAACCAGTTTGCCTTTCTCAAGATTACCCACTGAAATTTCACATAGGGGCAATTCCCCAACCAAACCTGCTTTGGTCACTACCATTTGTCCCGTTGATTAATTCAGTAGGATTTTTAAAAGTCCTGTGTCTGATTATATATATGCAGTCTTCAACAACCTTTAGGAGAGAGCAGGAGTAACATAGAAAAGGAGGGAGAAAGGAAGGAGATGGTGCACTGGGGTGAGCATTAGTTTTAAACACTCCTGGGTTTGAATCATTACTCCTCAGTTGCTAATCAGTCGGATGCTGTCGGGCTAGCTCTCTTCATTTTGCTTTTCTTCTAAAAAGGTAGAGGTGGTTTGTTTTGAGTTTTGTTAGCTGCCGTTGAGCCGGCCCGACTCATGGTGACCCCATGCACAACAGAACGAAACACTGGCTCATCCTGCATCATCCCCATGATCGACTGGGGATGAAACCATTGTGAACCATAGGGTTTCCATTGGCTTGTTGTTGGAAGTAGATCACCAGGCCTTTCCTCCTAGTCTGTCTTAGTCTGGAAGCTCTGCTGAAACCTGTTTAGCGTCATAGCAACACACAAGCCTCCACTGACAGACGAGGGTGGCTGCTCATGAGATGCATTGACCAGGAATCAAGCCTGGGTCTCCCACATGGAAGGCAAAAATTCTAGCAGGTATGGGTGTTATGGAGTCCCTTGGTGGCACAAATGGTTAGGCACTCAACTACTAGCTGAAAGGCTGGTGGTTCAAACCCACCCAGAGGCACCTTGGAAGACAGGCCTGGCGGTCTGCTTCCAAAAGGTCACAGCCTTAAAAACCCTACAGAGGAGTTCTACTCTGCATACATGGGGTCATCATGAGTCGGAATCAACTTGTTGGCATCTAACAACAATGGGGGTGGTGTGATAGGCAAATACATGAGAGGTTGTCATAAGTACTAATAGAGCTAGTGTCTGTGATTGCCTAACACTAATTTGACACTAACGAAAAAAACCAAACCAAACTCGTTGCCATCGAGTTGATTCCAAGTCTTAGGAACCTTATAGCGACCCTAGGAGATCCTCAATTCTCTAAGAGCTTCCTCCACCTCAGCCTCCCCTCCAGGCTTCCCTGGTTCCCCAGCCTCCACCCTGGGTCTTTCTCCACCATCATCTCTCCACCTGCTCTGCAGCAAAGCTGCTTTCCTGCAGAGCTGTCACTTTGGAAGGGAGATGACAAATGACTCACACCACAGTGATAGTAATCTCTTAAATTTCAGTGGGCATTACACATTCCAAAAGACTTGACTTGCGTTGGCTCATTAGATCCTCAAGAGACTCCTGTGAGGTAGGAAGGACCAGTAAGGCTTCTTTTATTATAAAAGAAGAAATCATCATTCAGAGGTTAAGCGACCTATCTAGGGTCACACAGCCAACCAGTGGCAGAATAAGACTAGAATTCAAGTCTTCTGGTTCAAGTCCATTTAATGACTCACAACTTAGTGTGTCCCCTTCCTAGAGTTACATAAATATAGAGATATTAGACACACCAGTCCTAGCACGGAAGAAGGTCAGACACCTAGGTGTCTAGATTAGACACTTCTAGTAGCGGGCCTGGGCCAGCAGTGGGCCCATGCCCGAGTATCACCCAGCTGGTGCTCCTGGGTCATGGTGACACCTTGACGGTGTAATTTCATCACATAAACAAGGCAAATGGAGTCAGAAGGCAAAGCCCAGTGCTCAGATGGACAAGATTTGTCACTAATTCCCTGGAACACCATCTGTCCTCCTGATCCTAAACACAGTGCCACCCTGCCTGGTATGCAGCTGAGTTTAGCAAAACCAGAGAGAAAGGAAAACAAAGTCCATGAAGTGGGCTCAGACCCAGGAGAGCCCTCACTCATGGGCCAAACTTGGCTGTGGGTCAGCATGGTTAAGAAGGAGTTGGAAATCGCTAAGGTATTTCCTCAAGAGGGGGCTAACCTTTAAGTGTATTTTTGTTCATCCCTAAAAGAGCCCATATATTTGAAGAGAGTAAGACAACTGCATGGCATGGCTATTTTCTCCGCCACAATAGGTCCGTTCACAAATGTGCGCAGCCTAGTAATGAAGCAGTATGAGGGCAGAATTGTCATGTCACCTGGACAAGCAAACCTTGCCCAGGGTCCCATCCTGGCTCTTCTTTGGTGATGCCCCACCCCACAGGTGAGTTCAGGAGTCCATGAAGCCAGGGGCACATAGCCACCCACACCTGCAGCGAACACGCTGAGGATACCTGGGGCCCTATAATCCCCTACCTAAATACTCAGGGCCTACATTGTCCTCAGCATGCATCCACGAGTCCTGAGGGTGGCCATTGGCAGGGTGCTTGTGGAGCTCAGCGGTGCAGGCTACAATACCCCCATGCACGCTGGATGGAATCAGGGTGGGAAGAGAAGGGAGTTGCTGTGGGCCAGTACCTTCATTTGCACTCTTGCTTGAGTCCTGCAGATCTTAGTGGTGGCCTGTAGGAGGGAGTGGAGACGGATCAGTGCCCTCCGGCCCCCAATGCTGAGTAAACCACTCAAAGCACAGGTGGCAGGTATTGTCACTTCCATTAGGGACATAAGCACTTTGACCCTGCTCTGCCCTTCAAATCACTCCACCATATTTACCAAGCCCCTCGCTCAGGCTCCATCACTTTCCCCACCCCAGCACCTTCCTGGTGACTTCAGCACCCTCTGGTTCCTCATCCTGGACCCCTGCCTCTCAGTGCTTTGACTCACTCGCTCCCAGTGGCTTACACCTTCATGGACTTTGGGAATGTGGGGCCAAAGTCCTGATCTTGGAATTTCCAGAAATAACCCCCGCCCCTCTGAAGTCTTCAACTTCAGACACTCACTCCCTGCCTCCCTCGCTGTTCCATGGCCTTCCCCAGCCTTTCCTCCTGGAGCATACCTAGTCTTTCTGGCAGCCATGCCTTTGCACCTGCCCTCCACCAGCCTGAAGGGCCTCCCCATGTCCGTCTACCTGATAAGCCTCTAAGACTTGAAGTCTTTAAGCCTTGGCTCAAACACCACTTTGTTCATTCAGTGGCCATTGATTAAGCACCTACTGGGGAGCAGACCCCATGCCAGGCAGCAGGATTACAAAAGTGAGGAGAATGTTTTCCTTCCCCTACAGTGACTAGTACAGGAAACAGACAAGTAAACATGTAATTCCAGCTGTGTGGTCCTTTACACAAACCACTGTGGGAGCCCACAGGCTTTTACCCAATTAAGTTTCACCAGGCAGGGTTCTATGTCCAGTGAGAGAGATGGATGGCCTGCCTGGAGTTTTACACACTCATTTAGCATCTTTAATAAATATACACATTGTAGGTGAAATGGGAACATCCCATCTGATTTCTTGTACCAGGTTGTCATCTACTTGAACAAAGCCTCGTCTCAAGAAGAAAAGGAACTAATATGAGTTCATCTCTTAATATAGACCAGACATCACTTTATACATGTGATTTCAAGTAATCCTTCCACGATGCTGCAAGGCGGGTATGTAGGTGTTATCTGACACTGAAGGTGTAAAAGCTGAAGTTAAGAAAACATCACATGCCTGGAAAGTGGCTGTCTTAGTTATCTAGTGCCGCTATAAGAGAAATACCACAAGTGGGTGGTTTTAACAAACAGAAGTTTATTCTCTCACAGTCATGTAGGCTGGAAGTCCGAATTCAGGGTGCCAGATCCAGGGGGAGGCTTTCTTTCTTTGTCAGCTCTGGAGGAAGGTCCTTGTCATAAATCTTCCCCTGGTTGACGAGCTTCTCAGCACAGGATCCCTGGGTCCAAAGAACGCGCTAGTCTCTTGGCTCTTGTTTCTTGGCGGTATGAGTTCCCCATGTCTCTCTGCTCGCTTCTCTCTATTATATCTCAAAAGAGATTAATTTAAGACACAACCTAATCTTGTAGATTGAGTCCTACCTCATTAACATAGCTGCTGTTAATCCTGCCTCACTAATATCATAGAGGTAGGATTTACAGCACAGAAAAATAACATCAGATGACAAAATTATGGACAATCACACCATACTGGGAATCATGGCCTAGCCAAGTTGATACACATTTTTGGGGGACACAATTCAATCCATAACAGTGGCCAAGCCAAGTTTCCCTCATTCATTCATTCATTTAATAGTTATTGAGCTCCTACTATAGACTAGATATTATGCCAGATTCCATGGATACAGTGGTGTACAAAACAGGCAAGCTGGCCAGATGGAGCTTGCATTCAGGTGGGGAAGACAGATAATAAACAACCCAGTCAAGGAAAAAGCAACAGAATTACAGATTGTGACAGAGCTATAAATAAATGAATCCAGAGATATAATCACCAGGATCTGGGAGGGGGTGGATGCTATCTGAGACAAGATGGTCAAGGATCTGTCTAGTTGCTAAGTGCAGCTCTTTCCACACTCCCTTCCATGCTTCCAGCGTGCCTCTGGTCCCGTGTACTCCACCACTCCAAGTCTAGCAAACGTTTGCAAAGCATACTAAGGCCAGTGACACTCAGATGCTTTTTCTAAGGTGCTGCAGATTTCATAAAATGTTTCTCACTGCCAACAGAATAAATAGGAGATCTGTGCTTGTATTGATGCATGACCAAAGAGGAGAGATCATAATGAAACTCATTATTAATGTATGCTTTGCCTACTGGGAGCCCTGGTGGAGCAGTGGTTAAGAACTTGGCTGCTAACCAAAAGGTTGGGAGTTCAAATCCACCAGCCACTCCTTGGAAACTCTATGGGGCAGTTCTACTCTGTCCTATAGGGTCACTATGAGTCAGAATTGGCTCGATGGCAATGTTTTTTGTTTAGTTTGCCTACTGTGTATGAATTAGGTAGGTCACTATGATCTGTAAGCTGCGTGTGTGTGGACATGACCCCTGCATAATGTGATTTAAAGGAGTTTAAAGCTCAATCTCCCTCCACTGGCCTCTCCCCTGACCCCACGCCAAACTCAGAATTTCCTCCCCACTGGTGTCCTGCAACACCTGAAATCCCCACCCTTTCAGTCAAATGCATTAAGGTGGGGGGAACAAGGAATAGCAAGTCCAAAGACCCAGTCTGAAGTTTGAACTTCACCCTTCACTGGTTTTATGAGCTTGAAGAAATCACTTACTGTCTAGGATTCTCAATATCTGCAACTGTAAATTGGGATAAGTACTCTATTTTTTTAAAAGATATGTGAGTTAGAGTTTGTGAAAGGATGTTAACCACCCAAACAATTCCAACTATATGACATTCTGGAAAAGGCAAAACTATGGAGATAGTAAAAGGATCGTGGTTTCCAGGGTTGGGGATGGGAGAAGCAATGAATAGGTAAAGCACAGGGCATTTTTAGGGCAGTGAAACTATTCTGTATGAAATCGTAATGGCAGATATATGGCATTATGCATTTGTCAAAATCCACAGAACTGCACAACACAAAGTGTAAACCTAATGTTAATAATAGTGGATCAATACTGGTTCATCAATTGCAACAGAAGTATCACAGGAATGCAAGTCATCAGTAATAGGGGTTGGCAATTCGAATCCACCAGCTGCTCCTTGGAAACCTTATGGAGCAGTTCTACTCCGTCCTATGGCAATAAAAGTCTGAAGCTGGATGTCTTCAGGGGTCACTATGAGTCGGAGTCAACTCAACAGCAACAAGTTTTTATGTTGGGCAGAAGGAGGTATATGAGAGCCCTGTACATTCCGTTCAATTTTCTGTAAACCTGGAACAGCTCTAAAAAAAATAGTCCAATTTAAAAATAATAGTAGTAACTACCCAAACATCACAACTATTGGTTTTGTTGAAAGGTAAAGTTTACTTGGGAAAGACACCAAACTCAGTGTGATTTACTCAGCTGACCTCCTGCCATCCCAGGTACTTTACCTTTAGGGAATGGGGCATATGAGGGCTTGTCTGATAGGGAAAGAGAGTCAGGGTGTGGGGGCCCAGGGTGGACCCATGTGGAGTGAGAGCCTACTGGGAAGCTAGGCAGGCAACTTCAGAGCCTTGGGAACGTGGGTGCTTGAATAGAGAAAACATCCAGAAGTAAATGATGGAGCTCTGAAGTGCCAGAGGACAGCCTGGAAGAGCCAGGGCCTAGTGTGGGCCCTCTCTGATTATCAGTCACAGAGGATCACCAGCAAGGCATGACTATCAAGAGAAATCAGCACTTCATACAACTCAGTTGGAACCCCAGAATGCACAACTGTCACCTCTCTGGCAACATTGTCCAAGTGGGAGCACAGAATAGACCTTCCAGAATAAAAGGACTGTGAGAGCTGACCACCCCAGACCTACGGAGAGAAGTCAGTCCAGAGGGAAATGGAGGTTATAAGAAATAATGGTAAGCACAGAAATCAGTACCATCTGTCAGTGAATGTAATCAACTACTGACTCCTTCAAAAAAAAAATCTCCATTGCCGTCAAGTTGATCCAGACTCAGTGTTTCTGAGGCGATAAATCTCTATGGAAGCAGACTGCTGCATCTGTCTCCCACAGAGCAGCTGGTGGTTTTGAACTGCCAACCTTTCAGTTAGCCGTGAATTGCTTTAACCACTGTGCCACCAGGGCTCCTCCTTCTAAAGCAACTATTACTTAATTGTATATATTATTTATTTAATTGTATAAAATTGTATTTTTTGAATTATGTAAAAACACAACAACAACATGGACAAACTATAGAGTGCTAAATCCTTGTGATGTTTTAGATAAGGAAATGGAGACAGTAACTTTAGACGCAGGAAAAAATTAGTTGAGAACATATGCTAAAAATGAAAGGGTAATCGCTGAATGGAAACACAACAATATAAAAATGGAAATACAATGTTTAGCTTCTAAAACCTAAAACTATAATGCCCCTAGCTGAAAACATAGAAGATTATCTTCATAATCTTAGGATAGGCCATGAGCTCCTAGTCAGAATACAAAAAGTACTAACTATTAAAAAAAAAATTGATAAAATGGACCTCATCAAAATTCAAAATTACTACTCATCAAAAGACACATTAAAATGAAAAAGCAAGCCACAGGCTGGGAAAAAATAATCTCAATACATGTATCTGAGAAAGGATTCATATTCATAATGCATAAAGAACTCCTACAAGTAAACAATAATAAGATAAACTACCTAACAGTTAAAAGAGGGGAGGGCAAACATACATGCATCATATGATCCAGTAATTTCAGCCCTATGTATTTAGCCAAGAGAGGTGAAAAAATACAACATCTGAGGATTTATATAAGAACATTCACAGCAGCCTTATTCATAAAAACCAAAAACTGGAAACAACCCAAATGTCAATCAAAAGTGAACGGATAAAAAAATTTTGGTATATTTACTCAATGGAATACTACTCAGTGATAAAAATTAACAAACTACCAATACACACCACAACATGGATGAATCTCAAAAACATTACATTAAGGAAAGCAAACCAGACACAAAAGACTAAATACTATACAAATCCATTTGTATGAAGTTGAAGAGCAGGCAAAACCACTGTATGGCGATAAAAGTCTGAAGGTGGATGTCTTCAGGGGTGAGGAATTGACTGGGAAGAGAAACTTTCTATCGTGATGGCAATAGAGAAAGTCTTATTTTGTGTGATGCTTACACAGATGTAAACATTTTTTAAATTCACTATATTGAACACTTAAAGTCTGTGCATTTTATGTATGTATAACTCAATTTTTTTAATTCCACCAAAAAAAAGCTAATTGCGTTTCTATATTCAAGTAACGGAAAATATACTAAACCAAAAAAAAAAAAACAAGTAGAACTGCCCCATAGGGTTTCCAAGGAGCAGCTGGTGGATTTGAACTGCTGACCTTTTGGTTAGCAGCTGAGTTCTTAACCACTGCACCACCAGGGCTCCAAAAATATACCAGAGGGGAAAAAACCCTCACAAGAGCAATGAAAACTATAAGGTACATAGGAGTAAATATAACAAAAGATATGCAAGACTTTCACAAAGAAAATGGTAAAATTAACTGAAAGGAAACCTAAATAAATGAAGACATACGGTATGTTTGTCAATGCGAACTTTCAATATTGTAAATGTATCAATTCAGCCCCAGATTAATGCATAAATTCAATGCAATTCCAATTAAAATCTCAGTTTTAGTGATCAATTTGATTAGTAAACATGGACATAAGACGCAAATTTTCACTTATAGGAATATACTCTGGAGGGAAATCCTACTCTTGGGCACAAGAAGACATGTACAAGAATGGCTATTACACCATTCTTTAAGAAACACCAATAAACACATAAATTGCTTTTAGTTATTTCTGATCGCTGAACTGTTTCTTTGTAGTTAAAGAACTTGTCTGTATGAGGTTGATTCTTTGGAATTAACGATGCATCCTTTGTGGCCTACTTTCATGGTCAATTTTAAAAATAATCTTTGCATGCTCAAAAGAACATGCATTCTGTATTTGTTCATTCTATATTTGTCCCGGAGTCCTTGCATCCTCTTGGATTTAATCGCTTCCCCCAAGAATCATTCTACTTCTATCTGGAATACATCCTTCAAGAGTTCTTTCAAAGTGAACTCTTTATAGTAATTACTCCGAGATTTTGTATGCCTGAAAATATCTGCATTTCATCCTCATATTTAAATAATTATTTCACCCTTTATAAAATTATAGTTTTACTGTCTTTTTTTCTTCTTCAATATCTTGAAAATATTAATTTATGCTTTCCCATATCTAGCGTAGCTGTTAAAAAAGTATAGTGGTAATCTGATTTTCTTGCTCCTTTTGGGTAATACGATTTTCATCTTTGAAAGCTTTTAGAATGTTCTCTTTAATGTCACTGAGTTATGTCTCAATGTGAGGCCACCTCTTTTGTTCAGTATTCTGAGTCCTTTCAATCTGGGGTCTTTTCTCTCCTTCTGTGACCCTGTTAGAGCAATATGGATACTTCTTCACTCCTCCATATCTCTTAACTTGCATTCTTTTCACATCTTTATCTTTACAATGTCTTCTAAGAGAGTTCCTGTTCCAATATTTCATTCCACTAACATGTTCTTTGGCTGTATCCATTCTGATAAGCATCCCATCCACTGAGTTCTTTATTTCAGCAATTATATTTAGGTACCCCATATCTCCTACTCTACCTTCAAGAGCAAGTTTCAGAGTCCCTTCTGACATCCATTTTGGTCTTTTCTTTCTTTCCTGTCTTTTTAATGACCTTTTCCTTTGTTCATGTGTGACGTCGTTAATGTCATCCCACAACTCTTCTGGTCTTCTTCGGTCATTAGCATTCAGTGTGTCAGATCTATTCTTGAAATAGTCTCTAAAGTCAGGTGGAATATATTCAAGGTCGTACTTTGGCTCTTGTGGACTTCTTCTAATTTTCTTCAGTTTCGCTTGAACTTGCATTTGAGTAATTGGTTGCCTCTTCCACAGTGGGTCCCTGGCCTTGTTCTAACAGATGATATAGAGTTCCTCCACAGTTTCTTTCCACAGATGTAGTCAATTTGATTCCTGTATATTCCATCTGGTGAGGTCCATGTGTATAGTTGTCATTTACATCGTTGAAAAATGTATTTCCAATGAACAAGTTATTGGTCTTGCAGAATTCTATCATATGATGTCCAGCATCATTTCTATTGCCAAGGCCATATTTTCCAACTACCAATCCTTCTTCTTTGTTTCCAACCTTCACATTCCAATCACCAATAACTATCAAGGCATCTTGAGAGTACGTTTGATAAATTTCAGAATGGAAAAGTCGGTAAAAATCTTCAATTTCTTCATCTTTGGCATTAGTGATTGGTGCATAAATTTGAGTAATAATTATATTAACTGCTCTTCCTTGTGGGTGTATGGATATTATCCTATCAATGACAGCATTGTACTTCAGGATAGATATTGAAATATTCTTTTTGATGATGAATGCAACACCATCCCTCTTCAACTTGTTGTTCCTGGCATAGTAGACCACATGATTGTCTGATTCAACATGGTTAATACCAATACATTTCAGCTCACTCAAAAAAAACCAAACCCACTGCAGTCGAGTTGACTGTGACTCATAGAGACCCTGTAGGACAGAGTAGAACTGGCCTCTAGGTTTTCCAAGGCTGTAATCTTTACTGAAACAGACTGCCACATCCTTCTCCCACAAAGCACCTAGTGGGTTTGAGCCACTGACCATTTGGTTAGCAGCTAAGTGTTTAACCACTGTACCACCAGGGCTCCTCTCTAATGCCTAAGATATTGAACATCAAGCATTCTGTTTCATTTTTGATGACTTCCAATTATTGATTCATACTTTGTACATTCTGAAACTTGATCTTGAGCATAGAGTAGCTAAAGCTAATGGAAGAAATGATGAAGTAAAAGAGCTGAATGGAAGATTTCAAAGGGCAGCTCAAGAAGACAAAGTGTTATAATGACATGTGCAAAGACTTGAAGTTAGAAAACCAAAAGGGAAGAACATGCTCAGCTTTTCTCACGCTGAAAGAACTGGAAAAAAAATTCAAGTCTTGAGTTGCCGTACTGAAGTACTCGATGGGCAAAAAAAAAAAAAAGAATAATGTAGGAAGCATCAAAAGAAGATAGAAGGAAGGCACCAAAAAGAACTGATTGACGTTCAATGATTTCAGGAAGTAGCATCTGATCAAGAACCGATGGTACTGAAAGAAGAAGTCCGAGCTACACTGAAGGCATTAGTGAAAACAAGTCTCCAGGAACTCTTGGAATACCATTTAAAATGCCTCAACAAACAGATGCAATGCTAGAAGCACTCACTCATCTATGTTAAGAAATCTGGAAGACAGCTAGCAGGCCAACCAACAGGAAGAGATCCATATATGCGCCCATTCCAAAGAAAGGTGATCTCACGGAATGCAGAAATTATTGAACAATATCATTAATATCACATGCAAGCAAAATTTTGCTAAAGATAATTCAAAAGCAGTTGCAGCAGTAAATCCACAGGGAACTGCCAGAAGTTCAAGCTGGATTCAGAAGAGGAGGTGGAACAAAGAATATCATTGTTAATGTTAGACGGATCTTGGCTGAAAGCAGACTACAGAAAGATGTTTACCTGTGTTTTATTGACTATGCAAAGGTATTTGACTGTAACAAATTATAGATAACATTTCAAAGAATAGTAATTCCAGAATGCTTAATCGTGCTCATGAGGAACCTGTACATAGATTAAGAGGCAGTCGTTTGAACACAACAAGGGAATACTGCATGGTTTAAAATTGGAAAAGGTGTTTGCCAGGGTTGCATCATTTCACCATACTTATTCAGTCTGTATGCTGAGTAAATAATCTGAGAAGCTGGACTATATGAAGAAGAATGGGGCATCAGGATTGGAGGAAGACTCATTAACAACCTGCGATATGCAGATGACACAACCTTGCTCGCTGAAAGTGAAGAGGAGTTGAAGAACTCAACTGATGAACATCAAAGCCTATAGCCTTCAGGGTGGATTACACCTCAACATAAAGCAAACAAAAATCCTCACAACCGGACCAATAAGCAACATCACGATAAACGTAGAAAACGTTAAAGTTGTCAAGGATTTCATTTTACTTGAATGAACAGTCAACACCATGGAAGCAGCAATCAAGAAATCTTTTTTTTTTTTTTTTTCATCGCATTGGGCAAATCTGCTGCAAAAGACCGCTTTAAAATCTTATAAAGATGTCACTTTGATGACAAAGGTGGGCTTCACTCAAGCCATAGTCTTTTCAGTCACTTCAAATGCATGTAAAAACTGGACAATGGAAAGGGAAGATCAAAGAATAATTGATGCATTTGAATTATGTTGTTGGCAAAGAATATTGGATATGCCATGGACTGCCAGAAGAATGAACAGATCTGTCTTGAAAGTACAGCTAGAATGCTCCTTAAAAGCGAGGATGGCGAGACTTCATCTTGCTTATTTTGGACACATTTTCACAAGGGACCAATCACTGGAGAAGGACATAATGTGTGATAAAGTAGCGGGTCAGTGAAAAAGAGGAAGACCCTCAATGAGATGGATTGACATAGTGGCTGCCAACAGTGGGCTCAAACATACCTGCTGTTGTGAGAATGGCACAGGACCAGGCAATGTTTCATTCTGTTATACGTAGGGTAACTGAGTTGGAATCTTTTTCCTGCTTTATTTTTCCAATATACTCCCATATCTCTCTAAGGATAATTACAATTCTTATTTTAAATGATTGCCATCTCTGTTTCATCAATTCTATTTCCTCTGGTTTAACTTTTATTTTTGTTGAATTTCCTTCATTGTACTTTTACTCCTCACATGTCTCACCATTTTTCCTTGTAAGCTCACCTTTTATTTCCTTGAGACTATCAACTACTTTTGCAAATAACGTTTACCTGGGAGAAGGATAGAAATTTAGGTTCTTCCAATGATAACCTGCGAAGCATTTCACAACACGAATGAATCTGGAGGGCATTATGCTAAGTGAAATAAGTCAATCACAAAAGGACAAATATTGTATGAGACCTCTACTATAAAAACTCATAGAAAGTTTACACACAAAAAGAAACAATCTTTGATGGTTACCAGGGAGGGGAGGGGTGGAGATGAGAAAACACTAAGTAGACAATAGATAAGTGGTAACTTTGGTGAAGGGTAAGACAGTAGACAATACTGGGGAAGCCAGCACAACTTGTACAAGTCAAGGTCATGGAAGCTCCATAGACACATCCAAACTCCCTGAGGGACTGAATTATTGGGCTGAGGGCTCTGGGGACCACGGTCTTAGAGAACATGTAGCTCAACTGGCATAACATAGTTTATAAAGAAAATTTTCTACATTCTACTTTGGTGAGTAGCGTCTGGGGTCTTAAAAGCCTGTGAGTGGCCATCTAAGACACTCACCCCTTCGGGAGTAAGGGAGAATGAAGAAAACTAAAGATACAAGGGAAAGATTAGTGCAAAGGACTAATGGACCACAACTACCACAGCCTCTACCAGACTGAGTCCAGTACAACCAGATGGTGCCCGGCTACCACCACTGACTGCTCTGACAGGGATCACAGTAGAGGGTCCTGAACAGAGCTGGAGAAAAATGTAGAACAAAATTCTAACTCACAAAAAAAGGCCAGACTTACTGGTCTGACAGAGACTGGAGAAACCCAGAGAGTATGGCCCCTGGACACCCTTTTAGCTCAGTAATGAAGTCACTCCCGAGTTTCACCCTTCAGCCAAAGATTAGACAGGCCCATAAAACAAAACAAGACTAAAGGGGCACACCAGCCCAGGGGCAAGGACTACAAGGCAGGAGGGCACAGGAAAGCTGGTAATAGGGAACCCAAGATCGAGAAGGGAGAGTGTTGACATGTTGTGGAGTTGTTAACCAATGTCATAAAACAGTACGTGTACAAACTGTTTAATGAGAAGTTAGTTTGTTCTGTAAACCTTCATCTAAAGGACAATAAAATATTTTTTAAAAATTTAGGTTCTGCTTGTTCTCCAGGTATTTTCTCAAGGGGTAGACAGCCTCTGTTATAATTGCCTAGCCCACTGGGTGGGGGTGGGAGGAAGAGGCAGGAATAACAGAAAGCTCAGGGGGCATCTAGGTGTTGTGACTAACGACTTCCCACTTTGAATCCAAAGCTACCGTGATACTACCTGCCAGCTTTGGCTGGTCCTACCCATAGAGGCAGGCCATGGATCACCCAGAGTAATGTGGGGAAAAGAAAAAGACACAACTAGAAACTGTCTGCCAGCCAATCCCTTGGATATCCTGGCCTTCTTCCCCTCCAGTCCACCATTTCTCCCACCCTGGAAGTCAAAAACATTTATCTCCCTAAAGAGTCTCACAGTTGCTGTGTGAGTTGATGAAAACGGCAGAGATCTATCAATCTTAATTTTTTCCTGTGACATCTCCATGGCTGAGTTCAGAAAAGAAAGTCAACACCATGCAAAGACTGAGCCACATGTGACTCCATCTACGTTAAGGTTACACAAGAAAGTCTCTGTCAAGAGAAATTTTTGAAAATACATTGTAAGACAGAGAGTATTGATGGCTGAGTTCAAACCTAGATTACATGCTGGCTCTGAGCTCAGGCTACACAGCTTTAGTTCCCATCTTCAAACCAAAGAGAGGATTTCAGAATCAACTGAATTTGGTCAAAGCTCACCAATAGCACTAGAAAGAGAATATTTGACTACTTTCAACAATTCCTCAAGGGCAATAAGTCCTGAGAGGGCTGAATAGACAGTCGCAACGATATGCCCCATAGGACACAGCCCCTGCTCTCATCTAATTCATTTTTTCTCTCAGCGTATCTTTTCAAACTTCCATAGCTCTGTTTCTTCCTCTCCCTGAAAGAACATCTTCATCTACTCTAATTTTATTCATTCTGTTCCATTAAGAAGATCGAGACAATGACTAGGATAATGAGTCTCTCGTGGACTCTCATACCAGAAAAGCTACAATCCAGTACCTTCAGTAAATTCTGGGTAATCACTAATTACTCTGAGATTGAGCAAGACACTCCCCATGGCTCAGTTATGGAAATTGTGGATTATAGGGAACAGCATCAAGCTCCTTTTCTCTGCCAAAGGCTACTCAGCACTTGTCCGTACCCTGTGGAGAACTAAAAAAACAGACGTGACTGAGCCTGCTAGCAATTTGTCCCACAAGGGATATTCTTTTCTCCTAGTGAAACGGAATCAATTTATAAGCCAACTCATTTCTGAATAAGTGGCTAAAGTGTCCCACATACAAAGTCCTTTGAGTAAGCATGAAATAAAAATATTGCCATTATTAATCATATTGATATGCACTTAACAATGAATAGAGATACATCACAAGACCTTCCTAAATCCCTCAGCTGTAAGACCATCATCAAAGGTTGTTGTGAGGCTTCAGTGACAAGTAAGGGTGTCCTGACCAATCAACAATAATAATATAATTCCCAGAAATAATGAATACTTCCTAGTTCTCCTCGTTTCTATTGTTCTAGACCTAAGGAGACACACATAGATACCACAATACCATTACAGAACTCATTCTCTCCCAGTCCCCTTTACCCCTGTCTCTTTCTCTATCCCCAAGCTATGACGAAGACTCATTCCCACAGTTTTCCAAAGAGAGAGGCAACTTCCACTAAGACTCCATCCACCTAACCAAGAAAGAAAGTTAAAATCTGGAAAAAAAAATAGACAATAACCAGTCATGATTCTTCAGTTGCTGCCGCCTTCTTCTGTCAAAGAAACCCTAAGCCTCAACCTCTTTTTCCTACCGCTAATAAGACAGAAGATCTTGAGGAAAACTGACCCAGCTTCTGGCAATTAGGAATGATCATCTCCCATTTTACAGATGAAGCAACTGAGGCCCATAGAAGTTAAGTGACTTGCCATCTATATCACAAGCAAGTGGCAACAGGTGAACTAGAATGCAGGCTTTTGTGCTTCCTAAAACAGTACTCTCTCACCATCCCCCACATTGTAGGTTTTTAACCGCAGACATTCAAGCATTTTCAATTTTTCATAATCTGTGCAAATAGAATAAGAAAGACATTAGTATTCCTCAACTTTTATTACTTCAGATCTCATCAATCATTTTATTTCGCCATATCAAAAAGGCTTCTCTATTTACCTGTGATCAGTTTCACCCACTAACTGTTGACTTCCTACCACCCTTTGTTAATGGGCCATTCACCAGACCAATGCAAGATCACCATCTAGTGGTGAAAGAAAGTAACTGCAGGCTACACGACACTTCTTGAACCAGATTCTTCTTCGCACCCTCCAGTCCGCCACTCCTACCTTCCCCGCTACCAGCTAAGTTATTTTCAGCAAACTTCCAGAAAAAAATTTACAAAGGAACTCAGCAGTTACCCATTACATAAAATAAAAAATAATTCAAAAATTAATGATATTTTTAAAACACCAGACCAGATGACGTTGAGTCTACTCCAACTCATAGCGACCTCACGTATGTCGGAGTAGAACCATACTCCGTGGGATTTTCAACGGTTGATTTTTTGGAAGTAGATCATGCGGCTCTTATTCCCAGATGTCGCTGGGTGTTAACCATTTGCATCACTCAGGGACTCCATGCTTAGACTCATATGTGGGTAATTATGTACCCTGCCAGCAGACTGCTCCTAACAGTCTAGAGTTTGACATCTAAAGAGACTCTGAACATCAGATAGGTAGGTACCACATTACACATAATTGTAGATAACCACAACTGGAAGTAAGGCTAGAATCTACCTTCACTAAAGGAGTTCTGCAGTCAATCTCAACAACTTCCTAAGGGAGCAAGCACACCTCAAGCAAAACTAGCTGCTATAAAAAGGACAGGAATTCTGATTCCACCCTCAAACAACAAGAATTTATTGAATCCCTACTACAGTAAAAATATATAGACATAGATAAAATGTTAGATAAGCATTGAACAGTCCTGTAATAATCTTGCTTTTGCCCATAACTCACTATTCTATAGAAACTTCTATCTGCATGTTAAACAAATATGTCTTTAGCACCAAATTCAATCATCTTTTTTCAGCCCTAACTACCATGAGCTTCTCTGCAGCCTTTACCACTGTTGACTGAATGCTCTTCCTAAAACTCTCTGCTATCATTAATTCCTTGACCTGTAGCGTCTTGATTGCACACCTACTTCTCTCATCACACCTTTTTACACCTCCCATACTCTCCAAGGTATGTGTCTCCCAAAGATCTAGCTTCGGGGCTCCTTCTCTTTGAATTCTTTTTGCTTCATCTTGACAATCTATCATGTTTGTAACTTCAGCTATCACCTCTATATCTCCATCCCTGATTTCTCTTCTAAGTTCCAATTTTATATTTTTAACTGCCTATTGGATAACTCCCACTGGAACCTCAAACAGAGCATACCTGTTATGGATTAAACTGTGTCCCCCAAAATTATGTGTTGTAAATCCTAACCTCTATGTCTGTGGTTATAATCCCATTTGGGAATGGGCTGTATTTGTTATGTTAATGAGGCAGGATTAGTATAGGATGTCAAATTCTGAGATGTAAAAGAGATTAAATAAGCAATCTAGGAAGCAGAGATGAGGGAAGAGAGATGCCAAGCCACATGAAGATCACCCAGGAACAGAAGCTCAAAGAGACAAGGACCTTCCTCCAGAGCTGACAGAGACAGAAAGCCTTCCCCTAGGGCGGGCACCCTGAATTCAGACTTCTAGCCTCCTGAACTGTGAGATAATAAATTTCTGTTTGTTAAAGCCACCCACTTGTGCTATTTCTGTTGTAGCAGCAGTAGATAACTAAGACAGAATTTGGTACCAAAAAGTGGGGGTGCTGCTCTAACAAACACTAAAAATGTAAAAGTGGTTTTGGAATTAGGCAATGGGTAGAGGTAGGAAGAGTTTTAAGATGCCTAATAATAAAAGCCTAGATTGCCTTGAAGAGACTTGCTACAATTATGGATGTCAAAGGCAATCCTGGTGAGGGTTCAGAAGGAAGTGAGGAGAGCTATCAAGAAAGTCTCTATTGTCTTAGAGAATACATATGGCACCAGCAACAGAATGTTGCTAGAAATGTGGAAGTTAAATGTGCCTGTGAGGATGATTTAAAAGGAAATGATGAACATGTGACCGAACAATGCAGGAAGGGTGATGCTTTTTATGCAGTGACAAAGAACTTGTCTGAATTATGATCAAATGTTTGGTGGAGGGTAGAACTTGTAAGTGATGAACTTGGATATTTAACTGAGGAGATTTCCAAGCAAGATCTCAAAGGGGCCTCACGGTTTCTCCTTGCTGCTTATAGTAAAATGCACGAGGAAAGAGGTGGATTTAAAAATAGACTGTGCAAAATGAAAACAGAACTCAACGATTTGGAAAATTCTGTTGTACAAACTAAGGACACATTTCCTAGAATTTTCACCAAGGATGTGGCTACACAATCTTTTTTTAAAGAGATTAAGCCTGTTTCTGATGGATCTAGCCAACTGCCACAGCAGAAAATCCATCAGATTAGGCTGAAGGGGACAGAGAAAGAACAAAAGGAAAGAATACTGCCTGCCTCTTGGAATTCCATAGACAGGAAACAGGCCAAAGGAGCTACATCTGTTGTCCTCCAAGAAAAGAAAAGGACCATCCCTGCAGCTGCGCAGAGATCAGCAGAACTGTTCGAAGGAAAGCAAGGGAAGCAGAGGTGCCTCAGTCTCAAAGGGTGGGGCTGTGGCCTCTGGGGTTTCAAGGAGTAGATTCACAGCCTCCTAGATTTCAGAGCATCAGATCTTCACCAACTCAGTTCTGGAGTGTGGGACTTGCCATTTGCCAAGAGGATGAGGCTGCTGCCCAGAACTGAGGGGGTAGAGTTGCCATGCCCCAAAGGCAGAAGAATAGGAAATGCCAAAGCCAAGGAGGTGGGGTCATCACTCAGATGAACTAGGAGAATGGGGCCACCCAAAACCAAGGAAGCAGACTTGCTATCCCAGTGGGCCTGGAAGGCAGGGCTGAAGCCCAGGGCCAAGAGGCCTCTGTCCAAAATAAAAATAAAAATAAAAAAATGGGGCCAACACCCAGAGTCTGAAGGGCAGGGCCATTGCCCAGATGTCTCAAAGAACAGAAGATTATTGCCATTCCTTGAGAGCTAATGTAAATTGTTCTGCTGGGTTTTGGACTCGCTTGGTGCCTGTGGTCTCTTCTTTCCCTCTAATTTCTCCCTTTTCAAGGGAAATATCTACCTTGTGCCTGTTCCACCATTGTACTTTGGAAATAGATAACCTGTAGTCTACATGTCAGAGGTTCACAGAGGAATTTTGCCCCAGGATAGAATATGCTTGAAGTCTCACCCATATTCGATTTAGGTGATTCAGAAGATGAGATTTTAGACTTGGGATGGATTTAAGACTTTTGGGATCATGTGATGGGCTGAATGTGTTTTGCATGTAGCAAGGACATGAATTTTGGAGGGGCAAATGGTGGAATGTTATGGATGGAAACAATTCAATCCCCCAAAATATGTGCTGTAAATCCTAACCTCCGAGCCAGGGGTTATAATCTCTTTTGGGAATGGGTTGTCTTTGTTATGTTAATGAGGCAGGATTAGTGTAGCATGTGTCTTGAGTCAATCTCTTTTGAGATATAAAAAAGATTAAACAAGCAAGCTAGGAAGCAGAGATGAGGGAAGAGAGATGCCAAGCCACATGAAAATCACCCAGAAGCAGAAGCTCAAAGAGACAAGGACATTCCTCCAGAGCCAACAAAGACAGAAAGCCTTCCCCTGGAGCTGGTGCCCTGAATTCAGACTTCTCGCCTCCTAAACTGTGAGAAAATAAATTTCTGTTTGTTAAAGCCACCCACTTGTGGTATTTCTGTTATAGCAGCACTAGATAACTAAGATAATACCTAAATCAGAGATCAGCAACTTTCCCTCCAAAATTCCTTCTCCTTTGTTCATCAGTTCAATCCAACAGGCCCCACACTTTGCAGCTACCGTAGCTTCTTACTTTCCCAATCCCCTCTCATCTACCCAGTTCCAAGGGCAGCCATTCTGTGTCTCTCCTTAAGGCCACCACCCTAATTCAGACCCTCATCCTCTCCCACTATGATCACATCTTCCAAAAATATTCGTTTGAAATATATTTGTTGAGAACCTACTGTGTACCAGGCATTTACAGGACACTGGTATAGCAAGGACTCAACAAGACAGCATCCTTGTAAACGGATGCTTCCAGGTCTGCTCGGCGCAGCTAGAAAGACGTGAACCGGTGAAAGCGGAAGAAGCAGCTTTATTTAGCTGGCCAAGTAAAGGAGCCCACTGGGACTTGTGTCACCAGATGACTCCCTGAACAATGGCCCAAGGGGTCTACATGGGTAGAGTAAAACTGGATCTGGGGTCTTCAGGGATGCCCCAAGTGGGATCAGCCTGCTGATTGGTTTGGCCCATAAAGGCGTTCCTGGGGTGGTCCGATCTGTGCCTGCTCACTCTAAGGTGGGGGGGGGGGGGCACAAAGATGGCGTTTTGCCCACATCTGGGGCATAGATGGGGTTTTTCAGCCTCTGACATCAATAAGTCATCCAAGGGGCACAGTTGTCAGTACTGCGCATGTCAGGCGGGCAAAACCTGGTTCCAGATCAGTTTTGACTGGTCTTGAGACCCCAGTCTCTTGTTTTTCTTAACTGGGCCAGTACCAGAAGTATACCTAAACAAGGAAATACCTTGAAAATAGGGATTTAGTTCCTACATTACCTAATAAGGAGACAGCTTATATGCATGGAGTTAGTTCTCATATCACATAGGAATGGCAGACACCGCCCCTTGCTTATTCAAGATGGCAGTCGTGCTCTTGGCCTCATCCTTACTCAGACAGAACTTGTGTGTTATTATAAGGAGAGAGGAAACAAATAAATATGATGAATGAGGAAAAGTACAAAGAAAAAGTTCTCAACATTCTCATCTTCTTGACAATACAACAAGATGATCTGTAACCATTTAAATATTTCAAATCATTGGTTTCTTATTTATTCTGAGTTACTTGTGAAGTGATCTGTAACGAAACCCATCAAAATTCAGAGAAGTTTCACATAGTGGCTAACAAAAAGGGAAAAACCAAAAGTCTGAATTGTTTTTCTAAACCTCAAACTCTTGCTTAACTTTGAAATCATTTTCATAAATTAAGAAACCATTTTTAAACTTTTGACAGTAGACAGAATTAATTAGGCAAGAAACTGTACATGTGCTTTGCCGAAGCTAAAACTGTGAAACTACCAACTTTTGTTTCTCAAAGGCAAATTAGTAGTGTGTGCCTGTTTTGTTCTTTTATCTGGAAATCTCAAAGTTTAAAGTAAGCTCATTATCCTCACTAGGGAGTATTAGCCCATCAAATTGATGTTTATTGAGCCTAAGGAAGCAATCAACACATATGTTTCTTCATTTTCCCAATATCAATTGCTAATGTTTAAAGCCTTGTATACTTGAGTAGACAAACAGCCCTGGGTGGCATAAATGATTTTCATTTAACTACTAACCAAAAGCTTGACATTTTGAACCCATCCAGTGGCATCACAGAAGAAAGGCCTGGCAATTACAGCCAAGAAAAGCCAATGGAGTTCGGTTCTACTTCATAATACAGGGGGTTGCCATAAGTTGGAATCAACTCAACGGCAACAGGTTTGGTTTTGGGGGCGGTTTATACTTGAGTGAGTGATTCATTCATTTATTCTTTCACCTAACAAACACTTATAGAATGTCTACTATGTGTCAGGCGAGGGGCTGGTTTCTAGAGTAGAGAAATAAGACATTTTCATTATCCTTAAGGAATTCATAGTTCAGAATGACAACGGACTGCGAAATGGTGAGGGAGACGAGAGCTATAATACAAACTCGGACGAAGTTCAGCGCGTAAGGTTCTAGGGAAGAAGGCGTACAAGAGTGAAGCAAAGCTTCACCAAAAAGAGACACGTAGGTTAGGTCTGGACATATGAACTTATTTTTTTTACAGTCAAGATGGAGAAGAATATTGCAGATAGAAGGAAAATGAGGTGCTCGGAGATGTGACACGGCAGGTCATTATCCACTGGGGCATCTATGAACGGATGAGAGGATGAAAGCCCCTACTTTAGATAATGGAAGAGGCAATGAAACAGGAATCAAATCTAAACAGAAGTATCAAGCAGAAAACAACCAGTTTCCGACTTTAGCTTGTTTGACACCTACTCAACCAATAACCATTATCATGCTGATGTACATAGATATGAATCTATTTCAAAAGCATAAACCACTGGTACGTTTTCAGACTCTGGACTCTGCCTTTAACCATCTCACAATTCCACCAAGACCTTAAATTAACATAACATCAACACATCCATTTCCCCAAGGCAACCATGAATTTATGAAAAGAGACTTTACTTCTGCCCACTGGTTTGTGTTATCTATCTAGTGTTTGGCAGTTTGTGTTGTTACCACAGCAACAGGTGGACAGTTACGTTTGACACAGAACATGTGGTACTGCTAAAAAAATTGCTTCATGAGGTTCTTTCTGGTACCATTTTGACCAGAAGAGTTAAAGATAATGTAAGGAGCCATTCTCTCCGAGCAGGGATGGAAACAGAAAAAGAGGGGATAAAATAAGGCATGGAACTAGATAAGAGTTTCACAGACTATGTCCTGTGGCAAATAGTTAATATGTCTTATTAGAAAGTCTCTGAGGAAAACAATGAGTTAAACAATGTTAATATGAACTTGACCTTCCCAAAGGAGAGCGTACACAGGTTCACCGACTTACTTGACCATGGGTCACTGTTTCACCTAGTGACTCAGAGACTAGCATTCCATGGAACATAAATTTAGGAAATGCCGAGTTAGTCTTATAGCTTAAAAAAAACACCGTATTTTACATAGAAACACTATAAAATTAGAGGAACATCCTGTCACTGAGCTGTGACCCCCAAGGTCCCTTCTCTTCTGTATATTGAAAACAGTGCTCCAGGTGAACATGTAAAGTCCCTCAGTCAATCAATAATTATTGACTGAGCCCTGTACTAGACACTGTGATGAAAAAATGAGAAGCAGAAATCTTGGTCCCTAATACAAAGAGAAGGAACCCCAGTGGTACAGGAGTTAAGCACTCAGCTGCTAACCAAAAGGTTGGCAGCTCGAACCCACCAACTGCTCCACAGAAGAAAGATGTAGTAGTCTACTTCCATAAAGATGTACAGTCTTAAAACTCTATGGGGAAGTTCCACCCTGTCCTACGGGGTTGCTGTGAGTCGGAATCAATTCAACGGAAATGGGATGATAGAATACAAAGAGTTTTCAATCTTACTGGGAAGAGGAAAAAAATTAGATAGGTAGATTGATGATGACAGGTGATTGAAGACAGAGAGACAGAGACATATACAGATAGACAGATAGATATGCATGTAAGTAATCATGAAACAATTAGAAAACTATATTTAGTTATACACATAGCTTCCAGGCCCCAAAGTAGGCTTACAATTCAGTAATGAACTGTGGTCCTTCTCTTCCTAAAGCTGACAGTGTAGATGGGGAAAAAAATATTAAATCAGCAAAATCACAAGTAGGTGATAAGTGCACAGAAGAGAACAAGTGTTATGCGGCCTAACAAAAGCAGACTAATTTAGTATCTCATATAGAAGGCTTTTCTGAGGAAGTGACATTCAAGCTGAAATTGAAAAATCAGGGAAACAGTGTCCTAAGCACAGGAAGAGCATGTGCAAAGTCCCTGAGGTTGGAAAGAGCTTTCAGTTCCTGGAACTAAAAAAATACCAGTGCAAAAGGGAGGGTGTACGGGAGGAGTATGGAGAAGTGACCTGAAGATAGGTTATGAAGTTTGCCTTTCATTCCAATGGAAATGAGAAGAATTCGAAGGGTTTAAGCAGAAAAATGTCATAATCTGCTTTTTGTTTTAGCAGTGTAAGACACTGTGAATCACTCAGTTATCAAACTAGATGATTCGGTTACTGATTCAGTCACTGATTCATTATCTGGTGAGATGGAATGGAAGTCCAGAAATGGAGGGAGCCCCCTGAGGTGTAGTTTAAGTGTGGCTTCTCCCACAATCCTTCAGCTGGTCCAGGGGGCATTCATTCTGAAACAGAGCTTATCCTACAGTTGCAGGAAGATCCCTGATCTTCTGTTGGTGGGGCAGTGTCTGTGCATGTGTGTGGTGGTGGAAAGCTGTGCAGGGTTTCTATATATAAAGCATGGTTTGAGTCAACAAGAGAGAAAGATAGTGTGAAAAGAAAGGGCCAGCTGAAAGGCCACACTCGTTCCTTAGTGTCAGGGCTTTTTTTTTTTTAACCCAATCCTATGCTATTAAACACAGTTTTCTCTGAGAGATGTTAACACCATCGGTTGTTACCAACTAATGCTTTCACGCCCCACTTGTATGTCAGTTTGTCATATTGTGAGGGCTTGCGTATTGCTGTGATGCTGGCAGCTATGCCACCAGTATTCAAATACCAGCAGGGTCAGTCTAGTGGACAGGTTTCAGCAGAGCTTCCTGACTAAGATAGACCAGGAAGAGTCTATTTCTGAAAAAAATTAGCCACTGAAAACCTTACAAATAGCAGCGGAACATTATCTGATATAATGCCAGAAGATGAGCCCCTCAGGTTGGAAGGTACTCAAAATATGACTGGGGAAGAGCTGCCTCCTCAAAGTAGAGGAGACCTTAATTACATGGATGGAGTCAAGCTTTCAGGACCTTCGTTTGCTGATGTGTCTTGACTCAAAATGATAAGAAACAGCTGCAAACATCCATTAATAATCAGAATGTGGAATGTACAAAGTAGGAGTCTCATCAAAAGTGAAATAGAACACATAAACATAGATATCCTAGGCATTCGTGAGCTGAAATGGACTGGTATTGGCCATTTTGAATCAGACAATCATATGGTCTACTATGCTGGGAATGACAAATTGAAGAGGAACGGTGTTGTATTCATTGTCAAAAAGAGCATTTCAAGATCTATCCTGAAGTACAAAGCTATTAGGGATAGGATAATATCCATACGACTACAAGGAAGATAAGTTAATACGACTATTATTCAAATTTATACACAACCACAAATGCCAAAGATGAGGAAATTGGAGAGTTTCACCAACTTCAGCAGTCTGAAATTGATCGAACATGCAATCAGGATACATTAACAATTACTGGTGACTGCAATGGGAAAACTGGAAACGAAGAAGGATTGTAGTTGGAAAATACGGCCTTAGTGATAGAAATGATGCCTGAGATAGCATGATAGAATTTTGCAAGAACAATGACTTCTTCATTGAAAATTCCTTTTTTCAACAACATAAATGGCGATAATACACGTGGAGTTCGCTAGATGGAATACATAGGAATCAAATCGACTACATCTGTGGGAAGAGACAACGGAAAAGCTCAGTATTATCAGTCAGAACAGGGCCAGGGGCTGACTGCAGAACAGACCATCAATTGCTCATATGCAAGTTCAATTTGAAACTGAAGAAAATTAGAACACGTTCAGGAGAGCTGAAGTATGACCTTGAGTATATCCCACCTGAATTTAAAGACCATCTCAAGAATAGATTTGATGCATTGAACACTAATGACCAAAGACCAGACGGGTTGTGGAATGACATCAAGGACATCATACATGAAGAAAGCAAGAGGCCATTAAAAAGACAGAAAAGAAACAAAAGATCAAAATGGATGTCAAAAAAGACTCTGAAACTTGTTCCTGAATGTCCAGTAGCTAAAGCAAACAGAACAAACGATGAAGTAAAAGAGCTGAACAGAAGATTTCAAAGCGCAGCACAAGAAGACAAAGTAAAGTATTACAATGACACATGCAAAGACCTGGAGTTAGAAAACCAAAACGAAAGAACATGCTCAGCATTTCTCAAGCCGAAAGAACTGAAGAAAAACTTCAAGTCTCAAGTTGCAATAGTGAAGGATTCTATGGGCAAAATACTGAACAACATAGGAATTATCAAAAGAGGATGGAATACAGAGTCACTGTACCAAAAAGAATTGGTCGACTTTCAGTCATTTCAAGAGGTAGGATATGATCAAGAACCCATGGTACTGAAGGAAGAAGTCCAAGCTACACTGAAGACTTCAGTGAAAAACAAAGCTCCAGGAATTAATGGAATACAAATAGAGATGTTTCAACAAACGGATGTAGCGATGGAAGTGCTCACTCATCTATGCCAAGAAATTTGGAAGACAGCTACTTGACCACCCGCCTGGAAGAGATCTATATTAATGCCTACTCCAAAGAAAGGTGAACAACGCAAAGTGGAAATTATCAAACAATATTATTAATATCACACACAAGTAAAATTTTGCTGAAGATCATTCAAGAGCAGTTGCAGCAGTACATCAACAGGGAACTGCCAGAAATCCAAGCTGGATTCAGAAGAGGATGTAAAGATAGGATTATCATTGTTGATGTCAGATGGATCCTGGCTGAAAGCAGAGAATACCAGAAAGATGTTTATTGGTGTTTTATTGACTATGCAAAGGCATTTGACTATGTGGATCATAACAAATTACGGATAACATTGCGAAGAATGGGAATTCCAGAACACTTAATTGTGCCCATGAGGAACCTGTACGTAGATCAAGAGGCAGTCATTCGAACAGAACAAGGGGATACAGTATGGCTTAAAGTCAAGAAAGGTGTGTGTCAGGGTTGTATCCTTTCACCATACTTATTCAGTCTGTAAGCTGAGCACATAGTTCAAGAAGCTGGACTATATGAAGAACGGGGCATTGGGATTGAAGGAACACTCATTAACAACCTGTGTTATGCAGATGATACAACTTTGCTTGCTGTAAGTGAAGAGGACTTGAAGCACTTACTGATGAAGATCAAAGACTACAGCCTCCAGTATGGACTACACTTCAATATAAAGTAAACAAAAATCCTCACAATTGGACCAATAAGCAACATCATGAAAAATGGAGAAAAGACTGAAGTTGTGAAGGACTTCATTTTACTTGGATCCACAATCAACACCCATGGAAACAGCAGTTAAGAAATCAAACAACACATTGCATTGGGCAAGTATGCTGTAAGAGAACTCTTTAAAGTGTTAAAAAACAAAGATGTCACCTTGAAGACTAAAGTGTGCCTGACCCAAGCCACGGTGTTTTCAATCACCCCATATGCATGTGAAAGCTGAACAATGATTAAAGAAGACCAAAGAAAATTGATGCCTTTGAATTACAGTGTTTTGGAAGAATATTGAATATACCATGGACTACCAAAAGAAAGAACAAATTTGTCTTGGAAGAAATATAGCTTGAATGCTCCTTAGAAGCAAGGATAGCAAGACTCCGTCTCACATACTTTAGCCATATTATCAGGAGGGATCAGTTCCTGGAAAAGGACATCACGCTTCGTAAAGTAGAGGATCAGTGAAAAAGAGGAAGACCCTCAATGAGATGGAATGACACGGTGACCACAACAATGGGCTCACGAAAGACAACAATTGTGAGGATGGAGCAGGACCAGTCAGTGTTTCATTCTGTTGTGCGAAGGGTCAGAACTGACTCGATGGCACCTAACAGTAACAGCAGTGCTTTATCGGGGGATCAGCAAGTTAACCTTGTTGCTGTTTCTGTTATCGTTGTTGTCAGTTGTCATCAAATGGCTCTGATTCGCGGCAACCCCATGTATAACAGAACAAAGTTACCCCATCCTGTACCATCCTCAAGATTGCTGGTATATTTGAGTCCACTGTTCTGTCTATTGTGTTAATCTACCGCATTGAGGGTTTCCCTCATTTTTGCTGACCCTCTTCTTTACCAAACATGGTATCTTTTTCTAGCCATTGATCTTTCCTGATGATGTGTCCAAAGTAAGCAAGCTGAAGTTTCATCATCCTCCCTTCTAAGGAGCATTCCAGTTGAATTTCTTCTAAGTCTGATTTTGTTTGTAGTCAGTTAAAAATAAGAGAGATTAGCAGGGCCCCGCATGAGTGGAACTCGGACAGGGGACAAAACTGTTGGCAACGTGGCACAGGCCTCCTCTCTTTCTTGCTAATGCTGAACTAGGAATCAGGAGACCTGTTCTAGACCCTGCTCTGTCACAGTCTAGCTATGTGACCTTGCATAAATCACTTCACTTCTCTGACCCATATTTTTCATCACATGTAAACGTGGGAGTAGACTTATATACTCACAAAGGCCCTTTTCCATTCTAACTTTCTTTGATTCTATGATTCTCTTTACCAGAAGAAAGTTGGCCCTTGAGACCTCTCACAGCAGAAGTGGGGGTGGAGAGGGAGAGAGGGTGGGGCAAAGGAGAGAAGAAGAGGGAGGGTACTGCATGTGAACAGCTGTTGAGTTCACATCAGCCTTGTAACCTGCCTGTGTCCCTCCCCAGAGACGGGGACTGGGCTTGCTAAAAAATAGCCCAGGGGCTGTGAGAAAACCAAGGAGCAGAAACATTCTGCCACATGCCTGTTTCATGTTTAATACTCCACACAAATCCATGATGTGCAATTCTACTGCGCGCTGCCGAGGGGGAGAGCCTGCCATCTTGAGAGGCTGAGATGCTTTTAGAATGTGGGTTTAGAAAGCCTGCTTCCCATGAGTCACTGATAATAATCTAATAGCACAAAATAAGATTGCTTTTGAAAATATCTGAATTTTGGCTTTTAGAAGATGCCCTATTTTATTAAATGATTTTTGAAATGAGTTTGAATTTTGATGCATAATGTTCTTATGTATTGAAAAAACATATATAGTAGCGAGGGGTGGATAACGGAAGAAATAAGACTGGCCTTGTATTGATCATTGTTGAAACTGGGTGATGTGTCCATGGAGATTCACTATGCTAGTCTCTTTACTTTCACTTCTATCTGATATTTAGAATATTAAAGTTTAAAAACAGAATAAATGTGGTTACTCTAAAATGTGCCCACATTGAATTTTCCAAATATATTACATTTCTAAATTTTATTAAAAAAACCAGATGACTAGATAGACCTCACTGTAGATCAGGGCATGGCAAACTATGGCCCATGGGACAAATCTGAGTGTTACCTGGTTTTTGTAAATAAAGTTGTATTGGAACACAGACATGCTCATTTTTTTCTGCGTTGTCTATGGCTGCTTTTGCACTACAACAGAATAGTTAAATAGTGGCCACAGAGACCATACAACCCGCAAAGCAAAACTTTATTAGCTGGCCTTTATATAGAAAAGTTATAATCTGTATATTGTAGATTTGAGCTACCTTTGGCTTGTATGGACTGTGGAAACTGCAAATATTCAATTCTAACCCTAACACCACAGACCAAACCTTGACACCAAAAATCCAACAGAAACAAAGCAGCTAATCAGGCTGTCCAATGGAATGTTCTGTGATAATGGAAATCTTCCATATCTGCACTGACTAATACAGTAGCCACTAGCCAGATGTAATTACTGAGCACTTATAATGTGCCTCGGGGGCCCTGGTGGCACAGTGGTTAACAGCCTGGCTGCTAACCAAAAGGTCAGCAGTTCAAACCCACCAGCCACTCCTTGGTAACCCTATGGGGCAGTTCTCCTCTGTCCTATAGGGTCACTATGAGTTGGAATTGACTCGACAGCAATGGGTTTTTTGGTTTAAAGGGACTAAGGAACTCGATTTTTAATTTTATTTAGTTTCAATTTAAATAGCCACCTACAGCTAGTGACCATTGTATTGGAGAGTGCAAAGCTAGAATTTTGATGTCTTAGCCAGTGGTTGGCTGGTTAATGTTTAATAACAAGGCAGGTGTGCACACATGCGTGCGCACACACACACACACACAGATACTCTGCTTTGCAGCATTTGCTGAGTTCACCCATTTCCATGGTGAATTCTTCCACTAGGCTAAACTTCAAACTCCCAATGTGACATCACCAAAGGCAAAGGTGAGAAGAGATACGCAAATTGACTCTCATGGGCCAGTGCCAGCCATCTGCAGCACATCCACAGTGGGCCCTTGGTTTTTGGACTACAAGCACCTTAGCAGCCACACATGATAGAGTATATGAGGTGGTAAAGAAGCTCAGATAAACCAGAGGTGAACACAGAGACACAGGATTCATTTGTGGCTCTGAAATGAGGCAGGACAAGAGAATAAGTACCAAGAGCAAAACTGCCCCTAAAGCATAGGGAGGCATACTAAAGAAGAAAGTGGATTGTAAAAGAGCAGCACAGGGAGAAAGTAAAATTTCTACAGAATAGCCTCCTTCCAACTTAGTCTAGTCTTTTTGGAGAAATACCCATGGCCAGAAAGGTGCCTTTCCCTAGGTCTAGGGCCATTGGCTCCCAAGAAGACAAGAAGAAGAAACAATATCACCCACCTCTTACATCTGAAATGATTGAAGATTCAAAAGAAAGTCAGTGTCAACAATAGAAATCATCCCAGCTTCAAACCCAGAGCCATCAAAAGGCCCAAATTGCAAAGTGAGAGCAGCAAACGTAAAGGCTTACTAACATGGACCAAGTGACAAGAGAAGCAGGGATCTTGCAGGCTGGCAGGTTCTAGCCTCCCATTTCTCCTATTCCAAAATCATGTAGCATGGAGACTTTTATTCTTGGGGTAGGTTGTCACAGAGGAAACAATCACTCACCTTGGACACTGTTTTAAGATGAAAGAAGAGTGGGAAGAGAATTTAAAGTGTATAGTATAGGACAAATGAGAGCTGGGGACCAAGGGAGAACAGTAAGAAGGCTGAGCGTGGTGGAAGTGAAAAGGATGAGGAGGAAAATCAGGGGACAGGAAGTACCAGAAGTAAGAGGTCAAAACTAGAGTAAATATAGGTAAATAGTATAAAAGAGACTAAAGACCCAAGGCACCAGGGAAGAAAGGGAAGGAGGGAAGGAAGGAAAAGCAATGTAGCATTCAATAAATATTTACTGAGCCTCAATCACCAAGTTAGGTGCTGTGCTGCAGAGACAAGGTATAGTGCCCAGCCCCTGAGCTCCTTGTGCATACTCAGGAGGGGGAGACAGCCATAAACAAAACTTGCATTATGGTGTGATGGATGCCCATGATGGAAAAGGGCAAGTTTGGGGATCAGGAAGGAGAGGTGTCTAACCCAGCCCTGGGGGAGCAGGGAAGGCTTCCTAGAAGAAATGTTATCACCTAGACCAGGATTCGAAGAATGAGTGAATGGGAGCTAACCAGGGAAGGGTAGGGGAAGAACAATACAAGCAGCCAGAATGACATACACAAGTGCAGAAGGCAAAAGAAGCCTAGTCCATTGGTGTGGGGGCCAGCCATGTTTGCCACCTCTGTTCTTATTGTCCGGCTATAATTATCAATAACTAATTATCAGTAGACACTCTCCAAATGTGCTCTTACTTTGAATGATAAATTATGTGGTCTCCTTATCCACTGGCAGAAGTTGGAGGAAAAAGGACTTAAAACAGGCAGTAAACACCCCCAACCATCTGCTTTCTCTTCCAAAGAAATCTACGCTTCACTTCCAGGGCCTGCCCAAGGAGCCAGTGTGTTCTGGAAGAGCAGACCGGCCAGAATAATGACTGGCAAGCCAAATTAAGGGCAGATCCTGCCAGGACAGGAAACAAAAGGGAAAAGTAAGACTGAAAGGAGAGGTAAGTGTTTCTGAAAGCCTGAGCTGAGTGGAACAGCTAAACCCTAATTCTCCCAGAAAGCGGTTTAAAAATGCCTCCAGGCAGAACCAGAGAGAAACTTTACTATTTATCGACCAGTTAGTAAACAATTCTGACCCTTTGTGTAAATTATTTAGAGCAACCTTTCAGGGGAATTTAATTTTAGAAAATGGGCAAAGAGAGTCACATGCAGAATTCTTCCCCCAACAAATACATCGCAGGTAAAGAGGCCAGAGAGGAGCTGAAATTCCTGAAATGCCCCGTTGCCATCACAACAGAAGAGAATCTAATTTCTTTATTACCATGGCAGACAATTCTCCAGGTGCTCTTCGGAACCTAAGCCCTTTTGTGAATTGGAGTTGATGGAAGAATAATGAAAGAAAGACAATTTTTTTATCACCAGAAAATAAGTGTGAGTTTTCAAACAACATTTACACATCTCAATATGGGGTGATATTTTTCAGAGACCACCATAGGGCTTAGGAAAAGATGTTGTGTCAGCCTGTTCAAGGAAAGGACATGTGATCTGGAGCTGGCCTTCTCCACAGGGCTCAGGTGTGCAGAGCTGACCTGAAGAGATTGAGATAGGACGCTAAGGTACCCAGGGTCGTCCTGGATCATTGATTCCAGTTAACACTGTCCCTCAGCAAGACAGGGAGCCAGAGAACTCTTCCTTGAACACCTTTGTTTGCCTTCCTTCTGCACCCTCTGTGGTATCTCCTCTCCCATTCCCAGGTGCCCTAAGTGCTCTATCATTTGGATTCTGTGGTGTTCCCGGAAACACCAAAAGTTCCCAAGCTACCCACAGACTCACTAGGAAAGTGATCACTGTGAACCTGCACCAATCATTGGTCCCATCATTCCACTAGATTTCTCTGCTCTTGACCCATTCTTCCTTCATATGCCTCCACATTCCCACTGAGAGCCTGTCATGGATTGACTTACGTTCCCCCAAAAATGTATGTATCAACTTGGTTAGGCCATGATTCCCAGTATTGTGTGGTTGTCCTCTGTCCTCCATTCTGTGATTGTAATTTTATGTTAAAGAAGATTAGGATGGGATTGTAACACCCTTACTAATGTCACATCCCTGATCCAATGTAAATGGAGTTTCCCCGGGGTGTGGCCTGCACCACCTTTTATCTCTCAAGAGATAAAAGGAAAGGGAAGCAAGCAGAGAGTTGGGGACCTCATACCACCAAGAAAGCAGCACCGGGAGCAAAACGTGTCCTTTGGACCTGAGGTTCCTGTGCTGAGATGTTCCCAGACTAAGGGAAGATTGATGACAAGGACCTTCCCCCAGAGATAACAGAGAAAGCCTTCCCCAGGAGCTGATGCCCTGAATTTGGACTTGTAGCCTACTAGATTGTGAGAGAATAAACTTTTCTTTGTTAAAGCCATCCACTTGTGGTATTTCTGTTATAGCAGTACTAAATGACTAAGACGGGGCCCAAGAGAGACTTGGGGAGTTGGGTATCCTTTATAGAGAAACCTCGTTTAGCCAAAACATTCTAGGAGGGAGAATTGTTCATCCAGTTAATCTGCTTTCTGTTAAACAGAGGGCTCAAGCCCGGGACCAGACTTTCAGTTGGCTGTGGCATGATGGGGAGATATGAGGAAGACCTTCATTGCCTATTGTTTATGCCTAAAATCTTAGAACATTGAAGTGCAAACATAGTTTAGAAATCGTCTAATCCAGCCAACTCATTTTATAGATAAAGAAACTGAGGTCTCCGGAGATGAGAAGTTACCCAAATTCACGTTATTAATTATAATAAAATGGTTTTTTCTTACGATAGTTACCATATATGGTAGGCAGAGATGAGTCCCACCATGAGCTGCTTCTGACAGGTCTCTTCTTGCCTTTGATCCACTTTCTTGACACCATCAGCTGATGCCAAAAAAAAAAAAAAAAAAGACAGTTGCCATTGAGTCAATTTCAAGAATGCTGAAATAAATTTGCTATTAGATGCAAATTAGGTCAGACAGTGAAAGATGCAAATCTTTTACAGGGGAACCAGAGGAAAAGGGCATTATACAACACCTCAGGACCCACTGAGAGAATTCTGTGATCTTTTTTTTATTTTATTTGCTTATTTCAACGTCATTTATGATTTTTCCTGATGAGGCCTAGCAGATTTCTATACTGCCAAGGGCCCTGCTTTCTTTTCTAGATGCCATCAAAGGCTTATTTCTGCTGGTATTTGACTGATTTCTTGTCCAAAATGCCCAATCCAGTTGTGGAAAGAGCTCCTTTGTTTGGGCAGAATTTGCTGACCCCCCAAATACTTTGCCTTCCCACCAGACTATCCAAAAAAGTGAGGAAGACTCCTACTTCCTGGACTTTGTGCTTATTTTGCTAATTATGTCCCCAAGAAGAGATGACTTTTACTTCCAATGCATACAATGATCTTGGTGGCATACCTCACCCGCTCTTTATTTTTAGCCCTGTCTTCCTTAGCATCCAGGCATCATTTCATGGGAACTAGACCAGAGGATGGCCTGAGTGTCCCATGCAAGCTATAGTCAAGATCAGTCCTCCATTTCAACTGGAAGACTCTGACCTGGGCTAGCAGGCTTCTCCTCTCCCTCTCACTGAATTCTTTCTCAGATGCTCCCTGGTCCCTCACACAGAGAGATTACTGGCAGGTACACCCCACCAGCCTTTGGGACTCATCTGAATCCCTAAGTGGGCACAGTTTAACTTCAAGCTAAGATCCCTCCTACTTGGAAGATGTCTTCCTAGAGAGGCAGTGCAATGCTGTGGAGAGTTCAGCCTTTGGCCTCAGAAAGACCAGGGTTTTAATCCCAGCTCTATAAAATCAGATTCCTAATATCGACCTTGCAGAGTTGTGAGGATAAAAATGAAATAGTGCATGAAAAACACTCAGCAAGGGTATCCGCCATTTTTATTTTTCATTATCATCTCGGTGATTCTAGGGGCCGATAGCTGCCCTGGTTTTGCTCCTGTCAATATCATTTATCAGGTGCATTCTGCATCTCACCTCCATAAATGGAGTTTCGTCTCCCTTCCCAAATGGCTCATGTATGTGGTCCCTATCTCCCCTTGCTCCAGGCTCAGTGTCTCCCACTTCAATCACTGATGAATATGTACATGCGTTCATGACGATCTGCCCTCCAGACCTGCACTGACACTAACCCTCAGTAGTTGTGTGTCTATAAAAGGGAGGCTGTGCCCACCCCTTTTGCCCAAGGCCCCCTCCCATTAGTCTCTGAGCCATTGAAATTGCCTTTGTTTGAATGGAGGTTTGTCAAAATCCTCATAAAGGGCTCATGTGCAATTCCATTATCAGGAGGCTCGTCTAGAAATGACAATAGTAATGGAAAATATTGACTAGAGCAGCAAAGCTCAATTTTTTAGCAGTCAGAATTATACCTTTTCATCAAATTGAGGTCCCAGAGAGCCAAAAAAAAAAAAAAAAAAGGTAATTAAACAGACTTATATGAAAAATTACAGATAACATCTTCCTGTTCAAAGTAATCAGAGGTGCAGATACAGAGCAGGAAGTGTGGTGTGTAGAAATCTGGGGGAGCTATGTCTATGGACGTTTAAATTGTCATCTGGCCCCACAACAGCAGCCTCTTCTGCAGCACTCCTCCATGGCAACCTCTGAATCTGCGTCAGAGCAGCATGCAATGTCTCTGACCTCCAGGAAAGGCATAGGGAGTTCAACAGCAACAAATAGACCCCATGGAAGAAGTTCGGGAGGACAACTGCCCGAATTGCACAGCAGGTCATACGATTCCTCTGCAAGAAACCTGCCAGGTATGTCAAGTCCTGATGCTTAGCTGGAGTCCCTGAGTGGTGCAAACAGTTAACATATTCAGCTGCTAACCCAAAGGTTGGAGGTTCAAGTCCACCCAGAGGCACCTTGGAAAAAAAGCCTGGAGAGCTACTTCTGAAAAATCAGCAGATGAAATCCCTATGGAGTGCAGTTCTATTCTAACACACATGGGGTCACCATAAGTCAGGGTCAACTTGACAGCAACTGGTTAATGCTTAGCTTCGCGTCCACGATCTAGCCTACTTTCCCCACCTGGGCTCCACAGCTCCCCGAGACCACCCTCCCTGCTGGTCAGGCAAATTTCTTCCCCACATCATGCTCCTTCCCATTGCCTCACCTTTGCTCATACCGTGCCCACAATCACCTTTTCTCACCCTCACTGATGCCTCACTTCTCTAAACTCTTATTGCACTGATGTCCTTATCTGTTCAAGTCTGTGATTACACCCTTCGCAAGTAGACTGTGCATTCATTGAAAGCAAGAGTGGGAACGTCCAATAAAGTGCTGGAAGATGAACCCCTAGGTTGGAAGGCGTTACAAAATGATTACAACAATGGACTCAACAAACATGCCAGAGATCGTGAAGATGGCTGAGGACCGGACAATGTTTCATACTGCTGTACATAGGATTGTCATGCGTCAGAGCCAACTCAAAGGCAACTAAAAACAACAAAATAAGAAGTCTGGGTCATTGGTCTTGGAAGTCGCTCTCCTAGTCTCCAAATCCATTGTAACAAAGGTTTTCTCTCTAACGTCAAGCCCCAAGGCCAATACCATGCCTCTGAAGCTTCCCTTGAGTCATGCAGAGATTTAGCTAAGCCCTTTTTAAATGTTCCTCTGGTGTCTTTCTCCGGGGAAGATAAATTGACACAGTGGCTCTAATGGCACTGATCCTCTTTCTGGAGCAATAACAAGGTGCCAGGATTCCCTGAGAGCCAAAGGAGTAAGAAATCTCACCACCTGCTTCCAAGTCAGGAATTTCCACACTTTTGCTCCCTGATTGAGTGTATTGCTTTTAAATTTCCAAAATAATTAATTCTAACAAGAAAGGTCCAGATATGCTTTTCAAATTATGAAAACACACACAAATTTTCTGCCAACCCAATAAGATGAGAAAGCAAATTGCCAGCTTGTTGTTTTTAACTTATTTGTATCCTTCAAACAAGCCTGCTTGTTCTGCAGGGAACCTCTGACCCCAGTGCAGAGAATATGAGTGCAGACCTTTACAAAGTCCAGTCCTCACCATGGCAACACAGAGCTCCCTCTATGGTGAGCCAGAACTACACTCAGCCCATATTTGGGGAATGTTGGGAGGTAGGTGCAGGGTGTGAGAGGGAGTTGTGTAAGGAGGTTCCCAGGTGGATGAGAATGGTGACACTGACCTGCAGATGAGGTGTTTTACCCTGTTGTCCTTCGTTACATGCACATTGCTGTTGGTGTTGCTGTTAGTTGTCCACAGCTTGATTCTGAGCACATTGCTACTACCCTAGAATTCATTCCCAGCTGAACATAATGTCTACTCACAGCCTATGTAAGGCGCAAAGATTCTGGGCCAACGGGCTGCACAGCAACATTCAAGGCTTCATTGGGCTACAAGCATCACTGCTCCAATCTAGAGGAACTAGTTGGTAGTGAACAAACTAAAATCTGCATTTTGTCCATTCGGTACTCTTTTTGCCCCTGGGTACCAGAACCTTCCTGCTGCCAGTTATCCCCTCTTTCCAGTTAGTCAATCATTTAATGAATATGTGAGGAACACCTAATCTCTTCCAGGTCCTGTGCTCGGACCTCAGGTTTTGGTAGTGAGCAAGACATCGTCTCAGATGTCTCACGGTGCTCAGAGTTTAGTGGGGCATGCAGACCTTCCACTTATAGAAACACAAGTCACATCAGCAAGCAGTTTTAGCATAGAACCTAATCTGGTCTTGACATCAAAGATGGTTTCTGCAGTTGATTAATTTCTTAACTATCAAAGTACTTCCCTCCATATCCCACATTTTCTTGCTTGGGACTCTCCCCCATACAGCCAGAAGCATCAGTGCTCTAAAAAAAGGAATAGAACTTTTACAGCAAGAAGGCAAAGACAAAGAAATAGCTCATTCTCAGCTTTGGAGTTTCTAAATAGATTTTTAAATCTGCTACCAGAACAAACTGGCATGAATGCCAAAGCTTTCACTGGCAAGTGCTAGCCTTCTTCAGAAATAAACTCCTAGACTTGAGTGTCAATAGAAAAACTTGGAAGAAATCAGAGTGTCAGATTATTCCATGACAATTCCTCAAAGAGAGGGTAACTGAGGTGCCAATTTACATGGCCCCCAGGGGTCAGTTGTGAGAGGGAAAGTCAGCATGTCTATGGATGTCTTGTGACTAGGAGAAGCCACATGTTAGCCGAGGTTATGTGGTGGACAACTCTGCCACTGATGGTATGAGGACATGGTTAGTTCTCTTTTGATAATGGCTACACCAATGGCCAGAAAGGATGACACATCTTGACAGAAACTAGAGGGAAGGATGCCAATGACCACAGATGAGCCAAAAAGTGGTCACTAAAACAGATATTATATGGCTAGAGATCAAGGACCAAGGCCTTGATGTCTCCCAAATGCCTTGACAACATACGAGTACTGCCACAAATTAGATGCAGCTCCATGGAGACTCAAAGGTGAGGGAAATACCTGAATTTACTAAATTTAATTCTGGAATTCCAGAGAAAACCCTGGAAACAATTGAGTTTCAATAGCACTAACAAGAATATCCTGGAAGTAACTGGATTTAATGGAATTAACAAAAACGGGGTTTGTGTCCTGCCATTAGACAAAGCAGGGCTCAAAATTTAAAAAGTTGAGATATAGAAAAATAAACTTACTTTGGATGCACGCCTGAGTTTTGTGCCCCAAATATAGTACACCTGCTACAAGTCCCTGAAGTGACTATTTCAGTGGGAACCTATGGGATGAGTAGGTATCTGCCGGGTGGGTGGAACATTGCAAGGAGAATGGCTCATGGTCAGCTTATTATTGTTGTTGCTCTTAGTTGCCGTTGAGTCGATTCTGACTCATGGTGACCCCATGTGTGCAGAGCAGAACTGCTCCATAGGAGTTTCAAGGCTGTGACTTTTCAGAAGCAGATCACCAGGCATATCTTCCCAGGTGTCTCTGGGTGGGTTCCAACCACCAACCTTTCAACTGCTTAGCCATTTATGCCACCCAGGGAAAACTATAGTAAGCTTAAAACCCAAAATCCAAATCTTTTGCCTTCGAGTCCATTCTGACTCATACAACCCTGTAGGACAGAGTAGAACTACCCCATAGGGTTTCCAAGGAGCAGCTGGTGGATTCTAACTGCTGACCTTTTGGTTAACAGCCGAGCTCTTAACCACTGCACCACCAGGGCTCCATAGTAAGCTCAAAAACCAAAACCAAATCCATTGTCATTGAGTAGATTCCAACTCATAGTGACTTTATAGTAAGCTCAGTACTGAGTACAACTTGCCCTTAGCGCATAGTCACATGTATGGAAATCTGCATTTTGGAAGAGGACAGAAGCAGCGGGCTCCAAGAGATCCATCGCTGCCCTTGGAAAGTCAGGTGGGAGTGGAGGATGCGTTTCTCATTAGAGAATGCGTTTTTGGCCAGAGGAGCTTTCCAGAGTCTCCCAAAATCACACCCTAGACATTGTTGTCTCCTTATCTTTTTTGTAAAGCCAGATCTAAGATAAATAGATAAGAAACGTTTATTCAAAAGGGGGGGGGGGGAATCACAAAATTTTTCTCCACCATGTGTTACCAATTGAGCATGACTAAAGTGTAAATTTGATTTCCTAATTCCTCCCCAAATTACTAGCTTAAGCACTGATTTGAATTGTTTTCTACCACGTGACAGTAAAAAAGATAAAGAAGATATTTCTTCTGGAGGCAAACAATAGAGGACTGGTTATTATCTTATAATTAAGAGTGAAAAACAGAAAGAAATAAAATGAAGATTACTGACGCCGTAACTTAAGTGACATTTGGAGTCGGGGTGGAGAACAGACCAGAGTAAGAAATAGATTGATCTGGTCACAGGAATGGTGGGCTCCTTTCATCAGCCATACCGAGGGACATCCACAGTCATGCCACATGCCATCTTTCCCTGTACCTCTTATGGGACCACCTTGAAATATGATTTGAACATGACGGCTGAGGATCAACATTACTGTCTTCTTTTCTTGCAAAATAATACAAAGTTATCCAAAAGTAGTAAGGAGAATGAGAAACAAAAAAAAAAAGTACATTTTCAGCAAAACTGGGAGAGAGTTGAAATCTCAGGACCACTCCCCCCGCCCCACCAAAAAAAATGGAAGAGCTGCAAATAGTGTAATTGAGAAGGGACTATATGGGAAAGAGCAGAAGAAAGATTCTAGACGGAGAATGACTCAGCTGCAGCTTCCAAAAAGAGTGTGGCAACCAAGGTGCTGCTTAAAGGTGAAGGGCACACACTGTGATGCAAATTTTAGTTTGTAATAGGAAGAACGTAGCGGCCCCATGTGTTACAGAGTAGAACTGCTCCATAAGGTTTTCTTGGGACTCCCTGGAGGGCACAGACAGTTAAGCGCTTGACTACTAGCCAAAAGGCTAGAGGTTCAAACACAACCCAACCAGAGGTGCCTCGAAAGATAGGACTGGTGATTGACCTGCTCCCAAAAATTACAGCCTTATAAACCCTACAGAGCAGTTCTACTCCACACACATACGGTCGCCAACAACAACAATCTTTATGGATGGGTTTCATCAGGCCTTTTTTCCGCAACACGGCTGGGTGAGTTTGAACCACAACCTTTAGGTTAGTAGCCTAGAGCAAACCACTTGCACCAGGCTGCCATGAGTCAGAATTAACTTGACAGCAATGAGTTTGGTTTTTTTTTTTTTTTTTTTGGTAATAAGAACAGGAATATAAAAACTGGAAGTGCACCATAAGATCTAAGAAGCAGAGGAGGCTGGGATCAATGAAGGAGCACATGTCATATTACAGTCCATGTCTATGGCATCAGAGGAGACGACAGTCATGCATTAAAAAATAGTAACTAGCTTCATTGGTTAAAAAGAAGTAAAGTCCAAATAAACTCACACACAAAATCCTGTATCATGGGAAAAGTTCAACTAATCTGGAGCATAATTTTGGCTCCTTCTTTACACAGTTAGGGGGTCAAGAATAATTTGCCTCCTCTAAAGTTGAGTAATAAAAGAATAAAATAGCATAGGATCTATACAAAGATAATATAAGAGTAAAAAAAAAAATGAGGAAAAGAGTAAGAAAAACAAATGGCAATGAAGAACACAAATAAATGTTGCCATGGAGAAAACGAAAATTAAAAATGCTTAATAAAGCGATTCTTTCTATTAAAATGTGCACAAAGCACAGATGCACAAGTGCTCAGGAAAGAAAGAGCAAAACAAGGAGGAAGTAAATATGCATTCGCAGCACTCAGGGAAGAAGTAGAAAAAATCAGAATAAAGCCATCACACAATCAAAAGGAGCAAAGGGGAAAATAAACACTACTAGACATGGTATGAGACATAAAGAAGAGAAATTTTTAAAAAGGAGAAAAGTTCAGTGGAAATACCATTAAAAATGGTCTGAAGGAAGATGATTAAGATGGAAGACAGTTAAAGGACAGCCAGTATGAACATGACCGTCCCCAAGGAAGAAACTTAAATAATGGGGGAAAAAATATTTTAAGATATAACTCAAAAAAATAAAAACAAAAAACGTGAACCTATCTATTGAAAGGCAACACCATACCAAGAAATAATTGACCCTAGACTTATCCTAATGAAAATATTAGACTTCAAATATGAAGAATGAACCTTTTTGCAGCCAGTATCTTTTGGGCAAAAGGTTCAAGTGGAAAAAACAGCCTGACCTCAGACTTCTTCACAGCAATGTTCAGTGGCTGAAGGGAGTACCCCAACACCTACAAAATCCTCAAGGAAAGAAAGAGAAACCCAAGGATCTTACATCCAGCAAAACTGTGATTTGAGTTTAAATAAAACAAATTAAATCATCTGCATGAGCCCTTCTTGAGGAGTCTGCTAGAAGGCAAATTTCACCCAACCAAGAAATTACTGGAGAATATAAGGCAAACAACTGACAGAGCGTAGTCTCCTCTGCTAAATATATTATTGAGACGAAAGCAAATGTGAGTATAAGGTGCCAAAATAAAATGTGAATTTTATATGTCCTGTCAATGTAGAATTATTATAAGTAACAAAAGTTAATAGAGGAAGGAAGCAAGGTGAGAGGCAGTGTAGATACACTGATTCTGCTGAGGATAAAGGCTATCACGTAAGCTGAAAAAAAAACAAACTCAAGTAACAAAAATCTCATTTTATGGAACAATATAAAGGCAAACAGTAAGAAAGATATAATTGTAGTATGAGGAAATGGAGCAGGTGACAGGGAGGAAAATATAATACACTAATTCTATCAACTGGCCATAAGAGGAAATTAATAAATATTATATAAAGAAATATAGCTCAGGCTGCTAACCATCAGCGGCTCCTTGGAAACCCTATGCCGCAGTTCTACTCTGTCCTATACAGTCACTGTGAGAATCGACTGAATAGCAACAAGTTTGGTTTTGTTGGTTTTATATAAAGAAATAGAGGATTGAGTATTATTTGTCACATTGATATTTGTCATCTCAATAAATATAAATGGGTTAAACTCACTCTTAGAAGAAAAACATATGCAAAATGGATCACAATATAAAACTCAAGTCCATGCTGAACACTGATGCTCAGAAAAGTTTAAAATAATAGAATGGGCAAAAATATATTAGGCAAATGCATACAAAAAAGAAATATGTCACACTCTGAATATTGCACAAAGTCGAATCCAGGCCAAAAATAATACATAGCAAGGAAGAGAACGTTATAATGCTGAAGGGGGCAAATCTCAAGATAAAACAGTGTGGACATCTATGCATCAAATAACAGAGTAATATGCATAAAACAAAAACTTGAAGAGATTCAAAGATAGAGAAAAGCACATTAGTATTAAACCAGTTGCCATTGAGTCAATTCCAACTCACGGCAACACCATGTGTTACAGAATAGAACTGCATTCCGGGCTGTGACTTTTGGAAGCAAATGTCACGCCACACCCACCTAATTAGCTACACTAAAAACTGACAATACCAAGCGCAGCTGAGAAAGAGAAGCAATAGGGATATTCACATCCTGCTGACAGAAGCGTAAACTTGTATAACCTCTCCAAAACAGTATTTTCCAACAATGCTATTCTTAATATACGCCAGTAGAATATATGCACCAAAAAATCATGCATAAGAATGCGCACAGCAGCGTTTTTCACAATAACCCAAGTATCAGTCAACAAAGGATGAATAAGTTTTGGTGTATTCATATAATCAAACGGCATGAAGCAATGAAAATGAGTGGATTACTGATATGTACAATAATATGTACGAATGTCACAAAGCAGAGCCAAAGAAGCCAAAGAATTCAAATACAATAGTATATATACTAGATGGACCTATTTATGTAAAGTATAAAAACAAGTTTAATTAATTTATGGCATTAGAAATCAGGATAGTGGTTGCTTTGAGGAATTTGGAAGAGGAAGTGATTGGGGGGCTGTGAGAGGTGCTTCCGGGGTGCTGTCAATGTTCTATTTCTTAACCTGGGTGATAGTTAATATGGGGTGTTCACTTTTTGATAACTTAATTGAGTGTCATGCTTTTGACTTGAACATTGTTCAATATGCATGCTATACTTCAATTTTGTAAGTTTATTTTAAGAAGAAAAAATTTCAACAGCCAAAATTATTTTAATTTTTTTAGATATATCTGCTTTTATTGTGTTAAGCCACTGGAATTGTGGAGCTTGCTACAGCAGCTAAAACTATCCTAAGTAATACAGAACTGTGGAGGTCAGCAACATTCATTATACAGATACGGGAACTAAGGCCTAGAAAGTTAAGGGACTTACCCAATGTCACAGCGCTGGTAAATGACAAGCCCTGGTCTGTCAGGCTCCAAAGCCAGAAGGTCACTTTTTTTTTCTTTTTCACTACATTACAATCACAGTGCCTTAATTTTATCACCCAGCAGACAATTTCATACAATCGTACCTACCCTGAAATTACCCATATGTCTTCCGGCAAAACTTGATAATAGAGTTTGGCATACAACACACTTTGAAAAAGAAATAATACTTTTCCCACCATGAAAACATCACTAGCTTATGCCAGGTGGCTGGCTACCCAAAAATCTTACGTATATTTGGCTTTTTTTTTAAATCTATTAGCATCAGGATGAACTGGATTATTGTGATTAAGCCAAATGATGCTCTATAATGTTCCTAAAAAGTGGCATGAATAGAAAAAAAAACTCCATTGCTTTCAAGTCAATTCCAACTCATAGCGACCCTACAGGACAGGGTAGAACTGCCCCATAGGGTTTCCAAGGAGCAGCTGGTGGATTTGAACTGCTGACCTTTTGGTTAGCAGCCCAGCTCTTAACCGCTGTGCCACCTGGGTTCCAATATAAAAGAAGACATCTTTAAAATGAACATGTCTGGACAAAAATCAAATGTATGAACAAGGAGAATCACATGTTTTAGCCCCTCCTCTCCAAAAGCAAACCACATAACTTTGAGAATCTTCAAGAGGAATAGAGTAGCATTTCTTAAGTTTTCTCTCCCAGTGAAAATCCTCAGCCAGACCAAGGCAGCATTCCTGGGTTATTAGCTTAAGTGAGACCCCACTTGCTATCCTATGCTAGAGGCTGAGAGAGTGGAAGGAGGGAGCCCAACACTCACCCCCACCCTCACCTTTCCCAGCTAGGACTGGTGTCCTAAGAGATGGGGCCAGACGCAGGATTCTCCAGGTGAGATCTGCCCTGATCTCAGATCTCACCACAAAGACAACTCAAGCAAAACCGGATTGCACAAAATGGTGAAGCCAGCCTTCCTGGTCTCCACTTTTGATCACCTTCTGTTTTCTTAGACCTTGCTAACCTGGACAACTATGTTGTGACCAGATAATCTCTGGGCAAAATCCCCTCTGGTGGCATTTGCATTTCAGAGGTTGCTCTCAGATACCCAAAGCCCCACTATACAAAATAATTGATTCCCCAGTAGTAGAATTCCTGGCATCATGACAGACTTTGCAGCAAATTATGTGCAGAAAATGGACTGGCAAGTTTGCATGGAGGGAGATTGGAGAACCTTAACTACCCAGCTAAGAAATGTGAAACTATTTTAGAAACAATGATGAGTCACTGAAATTTTTTGAGAGGGGATGTTATGACCAAAGCTTTATTTCAGAAAGATAACTCTGCTTGCAATGTAGAAGATTTTTATCACTATTAATTTCAGTGATTTCTATAATAGTAACACTTATCGGGGTTGGAGCCCTAGCTGTATAGTGGTTAAGAGTTCAGCTGCTAAGCAAAAGTTTGAATCCACCAGCTGCTCCTTGGAAACCCTATGGGGCAGTTCTGCTCTGTCCTATAGGGTTGCTATGAGTTAAAATCGACTTGATGTCAATGGGTTAACATGTATTGAGCATTTACTTGGTGCCAAGCACTCTGTATGCATTATCTCTACTGAATTAGTGGAGGGAAATTTTAAGAAAGGTTTTGAAATCAGCCAAAAAAGTTGCTGGGTGTTAAGACAGAGGTCCTCAGGCGTGCAAAATTCCACTGCCTCAAGCAGCTTGCTTGGCATGCCCTGTAGCTTTATATGAAAATCCTGGTTTCTTTGCTTGACATGCCCTGTAGCTTTACCTAAATTTCTCTTCTCCTTAACTGCCGCCCAAAACTAGAGGAAATTGGTGGAAACTGGTTTAGGCATCATGTTGACATTCAGGATAAGCTTTTAGCTAATTAAAGTACCTCATACATAGTAACTTCCCTGCCCCTGGGTGGATTTTAACCACTATTTTCTGAACACACAATGCATGAAGTTATATGTAAACCCCACAGAGCCTGCGTAGTATGATTAAGAATATTGCTGATGTAACTTGTATGAACTTACTACTTGTAAACCCCTTAAAAGTAACCTTCCCCCCCGCCTTCGCTGAGCAGTCTTGGTGGCAACAGCCCTGACTATTCCTTTCCTTGTGCAATGAAATAATGTTACCTTTCTACTCTCCCATCTCTGTCTCTCGTTTATTGGCTGAGACGAGTAGCGCTGAGCAGAACCTAGGGTTTCCACCCAGAAACAGTGTATTCAGTGGAAAACTAGGCATGTTCCCAGTTAGGATTCTATGGGGTTTCTAAGCCTTTCCTTGTCTTTTAGCTGTTCTGCAGCTCTATAAAACGTAGAAAACTAATAACAATGCAAACATTTTTTGTCCATTGAAATGCAGAAACAAAATGGGTCCAGTGGATGCAATTGATTATTGCTTTATGGATAGACCCTGTTTGCATCTGTTTGTAAATTCATTTTGGTGCTCCTTATCGCCTCTATGTGTGTGGTGCTTTCAACCAGTTATATACCTTACTGGTTCCCTCATTAATTAATTAATGAGTTATATAAGAGCTTCAACACGTGTTCATTTTGTATTTGTATGTTATGATCTTACCTTTTTAAAAAAAAATTCTTGAATAATTCTCACAACATCCTTATGAAATTGGTACTATTCCAGATTATTGATAAGGCAATTGAGGTTTAGTGAAGGAAAGTAACCTGTAAAAGTCACACAGTGATCTTGAAACTGGGATTGGGATGCAAAAACACTTGACTTTTCTAACTGCACCAGCTTGCCACCCTCACGCCCAACCCCTAAAGCTTGTCTCTGAAATATTCCCCATCTCCTCTATGCTGCATGAGAAGGCCCCTGCTGTGTTCTGTTGTCACAGCACTCCCACCATTGTCTGACCCATCATGGTAAAACAGTAACAGAAAAGTAATAGCAAGAATTGATGCTCTGTAACTGGGATTTAGGGAGATAGGGTCTCCGTCTTTTCTGTATATCCTGTCATCTACCACCTTGTGTGGGGAATGGCTGTGGGCCAAATGGACAGCAGTGGGGACCACTTTCTCTCTCTGGTAATAGACCAACACCATCCCTAACCATAAACTTCTTTGCTTTCAATAATGGTATGTTGTTGTTGTTGTTCGGTGCCATTGAGTCAATTTCGAAGCATAGTGACCATATGACACAGTAGAGCTGTCCCATAGGTTTTCCTGGGCTGTAATCTTTATGGGAGCAGATCCCTAGGTCTTTTCTCCTGAAGAGCCACTGGCAGGTTCCAACTGCCAATCTTTTGTTTAGCATCCGAGCACTTAACCTTTGTGCCACAAGGGCTCCTTCAAATAATGGTTTAGGAAGTATTAAAGGTATTGTTCATGATGGTGATTCATAATCACTCACCTTCACATTCCCCCAGTACTATGGACTTGTGAAAGAAGTTACTGTCAGCCTTCCCAAATAAAATCATAAGACGACAATAATTACTTAAATGTGTGTAATGCTGTATATTTTTAAGCCCTTTCATATTTACTATTAGGAAATAGCCTTGGGAAGTAAACAAGTTTATATTAATATAATCATTTTACGGATGAAGAAATTAAGTCCCCTATAGGTAAACTGACTTGCCCAAAGTCATCCAGTAGAATATTGCAAAGCCTGGATTCTTCTCCTTAATCCAGATTAGGTTTCTCTTCACTACCCCAAACTACTGTTGATGCCTTATCCCTATTCCATCTTTCTCCTTTTACACATACACACACACACACACACACACACACAGCATAAACCTTGACCCACGTCAGCAGGTCAGTACACATAGTCTCTCAGCCATTCTCTCTACTTCCCCCACTCCCACCCTCACTCCCAACCCCTGCTTCTCTAAGTTACTTCCTTCTGATCCTTTAGGACCTAATTTACCAGTCCCTTCTTCCACTCTCCTGGACTGAGTTAATTGTTCCTCCCATTTGCTCCCATGTTGCCCTACAAGTCCCTGATGAGAGCATTTGACACAATGCAATATAATTGCCTCTTTTCTTGTCTGTCACCCAATAAACCGTGAGCTCTGCAAAGGCAGAAACATGGCACAGTGAAGATGATCAACAAATGCCTGTTAAGTGTTGAAAAGAACCCGGAAGTTGCCTCAAGAACAGATGCAGTCTCAGCTAGACCCAGGTCTTCCCCGTAAGCCTCATCTGTAAACCAAAGGCTGGGCTCTGGCATGGCTTTGAGGGAAGCTGAGCAGGCAGGTCTTCTGAATTTCCAACAAGCCATGATTTCTAAAAGAAACAAAAATGTCCCCCTCAGGGCCAGCATTTCCCCACATCCAAATATATTCCCAAAGAGCAAATTAAACTTCTCAGAAAACTGCTTTCCAGATTAGAGCCACCCAGGGCACCACTTGCTTCTGCCTTCAGGGAAGTGAAGAGGAAAACATTTTGCCCTTGGCAGTGTCACTACTGAAATGGGATGGATGAGTCAAGTCTCCTGCCTTGGCTGGGAGGGAACATAAATTTGACCAGAATTCTCTTTCCTGCTCTGAGACCTAGTTTCTCCTCTCTGACTACCCACATCTCCCCAGTTGTCAATAAAAACAGCTAATATTTACTGAGTCCTTACTAGGTGCCAGGCACTGTTAAGTATTTGAAATATACCAACTTATTTATCCTCACAACAATACTATGAGGTAGGTACTATTATTATCCCTATTTCACAGATGAGGAAACTAAGGCACAGAAAGATTAAGAAACTTACCAAGGTCATATAATTCATAAGTAGTGTAGCTGAGATTCAAAACCAGGTAGCCTTGAAGATTAGCTCAGGCTCCACCAGTTTAAGCCTGTCTGACTATTCTAGTCCCGGGATAAATTCTGCCTCTCCTCTGAAGTTCTCTAGCAATTATTTTCAGTACAATTTATTTTGTAATTAATTCCCCATCTGGTGTTCTTATATGAAAGTCAAGGCCAAAAGATGATCTCCTTTCACCTTTCCTCAGCCCCAAACTGGGTCTTCACCATGCATATATTCTGTCTTCAGGAAGGAAATGGAGGGAGTGGTGGGTGAAGGGTAGATAGGCCAAGGGCATGCAAAAAGAGAGCTAGATCATTGTTAGCTAAGAGAACTTTGTCTTCAGCAGGGAGTACACCTTCTCCTCACTTGTTGACATGGTTAGGTTCCAAAGACAAGGCCATTATGTGAAATCAGTGCTATGGGGAAATGGAGGATGACCACATCAGATCACAAAATGGAGGATGATTACATTATTACATAACTGCCAAATTATATCATTACATAACTGCCACATCACTGAGAATCATGGCCCAGCCAAGTTGACACATAACTTTAATCATCACAACCAACATTACTCTCACCTTACACTTTGGCATTTGTTACTGTGTACGTCATTAATGCACCAATAGTTGGGTAGTAGATTTTTTACTATTGTCATAAATGGGAAATGTTGGATAAAGAGGCAGTCGCTAAGTGAGGATAAGGTGCATTCCTAAAGAAAATCTCCACAAGACCATTAAGCATATTATCTCAGGTCTGACAGGAGAAAACCAAAAACCAAAACCGTTGCCATCAAGTTGATTCTGAGTCATAGTGACCCTATAGGACAGAGTAGAACTGCCCCATAGAGTTTCCAAGGAGTGCCTGGTAGATTTGAACTGCCAACCTTTTGGTCAGCAGCCATAGCTCTTAACCACTACGCCACCAGGGTTTCCCTGACAGGAGAGGAACCTCTAATATTTCTCATTGACTCAAAACAACAACAACAACAAAACCATACCCTGTCCTCTATTACTCAGGACAATAGCCCTGTAGTACCATTAGGAGGAAGTAGAACATGGAAGCTAAGCTCTGGACTCCAGAGCCTATTTCTTCATCTTCAGTTTATAAACATTTCATAATTAATGATGTGGAGATGACAATCTCTCCTATTAGGCCAACTCTTTTGCAGAAATCAACAATCTGTCAGAGGAAATCCTTTTGAGCAGAAGTTGTTTAATTATCTTCATTATCGTCATGACAGATAACATTTATTGAATTCTTATTATGTGCAAGGCATTGTATATGACTTATCACATTTCTTCTTCCTCCATCCCCAGAAAGCACATATTAAATATCGGTGGCATGAGGCACTGACTCTTCAAATTAAACCAAGCCAGTGCCTGTCCTCAGAGGCTTTCATTTCAAGCAGCTCGGCAGATGACTCAGAAGAGAAACTCAGTCATGCAGCATTATTGAAAATCAAGGTTTCTACATAAATGGTGGTATGATTTATAATGGCTTAAGAAGTGAGTTCGAATCCTTCCTCGGCCACTCACTAGCTGTGTGACTACAAGCAAGTTACCTAATCTCTCTGAGCTTAAATTTCCCCAAAGGAAAAATAAATAACAATACCTCACTGGAGCTGGAGTTGTGATGATGAAATGGTACAACGGCAGAGGAGCCCTCAGTAAAGGATATTTCCTCCTCTTCCGCCCCCGTGTAGACTTCCAAAGCTTACATCATTGACCAACTTTTAGAGAGATCTTTCTGAAATTCTTCCCTGGCTCATTAAACAGAACAAAGTGCACATTTTAAAGTCTTTTCTTGATATCCCAGGGTCACATTCGAGATGCAAGGCTGTTTGCTGCTACCCAGAGTGGCTCCAGATGGTTGATTCTGCTGTCTCCTTCCTCTTTTCAGGAACTTGTCAGAGTGTCAGCTTCAAGCAGCACTCCTTCCCTCCATTCCCACTCCCCTCCCCCAGCTTTGCCACATCAGCAACCTGAATTTTCACAAAACCATTACTCAGTATAGAGTCTGGCCAACCCCTGCTATGTCCCCTACAGAGTGACATTCTTGACTTTGTGCCAGCTTCTCTCCTTTGTCCTCAGAGGTCTTGGAATCTGACTTCTAGATTTGTGGATGTTGTCCACATTGTTGAAGTGTCCCCAAAAAAACTTAGGATACCTGAAGTGGTAGCTGCTGAATATATAAGTAAGTTACAACTTTCATTTTTCTCTTGGACCTGCATTAATTACTTGGCTCTTAAGCCTTAGGTGGGAGCTGGAGAAGTTGAAGGAGGCAGAGACAGCTTTCTGATAATTCCCGTTTTATCTTTTGTTCCCAAAAACTTGGTGTGGACACATGCAGCTAAAACTGAACATAGCTCTGAAATCTGTAATGGCAGCAAGTCCTGGTGGAAATCCAAAGCAAAAGGAGGTCTTTCATAGTTCTCATTTGAAGTTGTCCGCTTTCTTCATTGCCTGTCCAAATAATGCCCATGCTTGCAGGCCCAGTTCAAATCTTGTCTCTTCCTGAAGCCTCCCCAGACCAGCCAGTGCACCTCACCTGTCCTCTGAACCCCTAGCACTTACCCTGCATGCCATTCATCCTGCCCTTACTCGTCCAACTCCCTGAGACCACCTTGGCAAGGATGCCTCCTAAAACCTCCTGCAGTTGCTGTTGACTTGATTCTGACTCATGGCAACCCCATGTGTTACTCCTCCATAGGGTGTTCTTGGCTGCAACCTTTATGGAAGCAGATCGCCAAGCCTTTCTTCTGTGGTGCCACTGGGTGGGCTCGGGCCACCAATCTTTTGGTTAGTAGTCTAGTGCAAACCTTTTGCACCACCCAGGGACCTTATTTAACTCCTCAAGTGTGATGTCTCCTCATGATTCAACTCTCCCCTGACCACATGTAGAGTTGTATGCATCTTGCTGTAAATCTTGGGCAATGAATTTGTGGAAATGTCTGTCCCACCCCCACCCTATCATCTATTTTCAAGTGGTTAAGAATTAGGGCTTTCGGACTCAGCCAATACGGATGGGCACACCTGAGTGGCTGCACCCTAGGAAAATAGATACCAACAGCGCACACACATACACACATATACCCTGAAGACCATAAGCCAAAGGGGAAATCCCTGGCGGCTGAAAAGCTCTTGTTTCCAAGTGGCCTGCTGTCTCAGGGGTGTAATTATTCAGCTAGTTTGGGTGCACAATATACCCTGAGTCAAAATAAAACTCCAGGCTTCCGGAGTGTGAAGAGCTCACAAATCCTTAGTGAATAAGACTTCATAAACTAAGTTTCTTTTATGAGGCAATTAGTGAGCACTTCTGGGCTTTTCCCACTGGAGCAGCAAACTGCAACTGTAAATACGAACAAGATGGTAGACCGGGTTGAAGGGACAGAGAAGTTGGCAATCACGTGTAGTTCCCAAATAAGATAACTCAGTTTAACGGGGTCACTTCTCAACGCCCCCTCGCTAATCCAGACTGATTTTAGGGAAATGCAGTCCCAAGAAAGACAGAACAGTCTGCACTCCGATCGAATATGACAACATTTCATGGTGCTCAAACCACTTGGGCAGGAACATTAGTAACCTGGCGGTTGATCATCAAGTTTAGGGAAATACAATCTGTCCCCAAGTCTGTTCTCCCACTACCTGCAGTTATCTGTGAAGTGGAATGGGGTGTGTGTGTGTTTGGTTGTTGCCTTTTTGTGTTCCTATTGGTTTGTTTTGGTGCAAAACAAGTTTTTTAAAGGTACCCTGTGTTTAAAGAATCAAAATAACTTAATGTTTTCATTTCAACTAATTCATTTGGCAATAGGTTTATATGCCAAAGTGAACTGAGATATAGGGAGACAATAAGAAGGGAAGATATGCACATAAACCATTCATTCACACATTCATCGTTCATTCACTTACCAAAAAAAAAAAAAAGGGTGATTAGGTGTCAGCAAATCCTGTGATGATGTTCCTGGCTCAGTCAGGTAGCTAGTTCAGAAGAAGCAGGTGTCAAGTGCCAAGTAATATCTTTCTAGGGGTTGCCACAGAGTAATTTAATAAGAGTATCAGGTATAGAGAGATTGCTATGTGCCATGTGGTTCACACAGATTGTTGTCAGGTGCTGGCAAGTCAGTTCCGACTTCTGGCAACAACAGAACGAAACACTGCCTGGTCTTGCGCCATTCTCACAATAATTGCTATGTTTAAGCCCATTGTTGCAGCCACTCTGTCAATCCATCTCGTTGAAGGTCTTCCTCTTCTTCGCTGACCATCTACTTTATCAATCATGATGTCCTTCCCCAGGGACTGATCCCTCCTGATAACATGTCCAAAGAATGTGAGACGTAGTCTCGCCATCCTTGCTTCTAAGGAGAATTCTGGTTGTACCTCTTCCAAGACAGATTGCTTCGCTCTTTTGGTAGTCCATTGTATATTCAATATTCTTCTCCAACACCACAATTCAAAGGCATCAATTCTTCTTCGGTCTTCTTTATTCATCATCCAGCTTTTGCATGCATATGAGGCAATTGAAAACACTATGGCTTAGGTCAGGCGCACCTTAGTCTTCAAGATCACATCTTTTCTTTTTATCACTTTGCAGCAGATTTGCCCAATGCAATGCATCTTTTGATTTCTTGACTGCTGATTCCATGGGTGTTGATTGTGGATCCAAGTAAAATGAATCCTTGACAACTGCAATATTTCCTCCGTTTAACATGATATTGCTTATTGGTCCAGTTATGAGGATTTTTGTTTTCTTTATGTTGAGGTGTAATCCATACTGAAGGCTGTGATCTTTGAACTTCATCAGTAAGTGCTTCAAGTCCTCTTCACTTTCAGCAAGTAAGGTTGGGTCTTTTGCATAACGCAGGTTATTAATGAGTCTTCCTCCAATTCCATACATCTTCTTCATATAGTCCAGCTTATTGGATTATTTGCTCAGCATACAGATTGAATAGGTTTGGTGAAAAGATACAGCTGTGACACTCCTTTCCTGAATTTAAACCACACAGTATTCCCTTGTTCTGTTCAGACGACTGCCTCTTGATCTATGTACAGGTTCCTCATAAGCACAATTCAGCGTTGTGGAATTCCCATTCTTTACAATGTTATCCATAATTTGTTATGATCCACACAATTGAATGCCTTTGCATAGTCGATAAAACATAAGTAAACATCTTTCTGGTATTCTCTGCTTTCAGCCAGGATCCATCTGACATCAGCAATGATATCCCTGGTTCCTCTTCTGAATCTGGCTTGCATTTCTGGCAGTTCCCTGTCCATATACTGCTGCATTTATCTCATTTAATTATATTGGTAATACCTCCCTATTACAGATAGTAAAACTGAGGCCCAGAAAAGAAGTCACCAGCTCAAGGTTATACATCTTGCAATTCAAAGATAGATGTTCAAACCTAGGTTCCCTCACTCCAGCGACAGGGTTCCTAACCCTTACGTGGTGCTGCTTCCCACCACAAGGAGCCAGCAGCTCAAAGCTGAGGTTCTTCTGAAGGAGTTCAGGATCCTCCTGGGAGCCATACACTAATGGAGGCCACCATTCTAAAGGGAGCATGCCGCACTCCCAGGCAGGATGCCCTGCAGTACAGTCTATGTTTCCTGAAAGTGAGAATATTCTCTGGGAATTGCCAGCCGCTGGAGTCAAGCAGCCTGCACTCTCCCCACAAGCTCTGCCCCTACAAGCTATGTAAGCCTGGGCAGCTTGGCTCATCTTTATACTTGGCTTCAGTAACACACAGTGATAAACACTCAGCAAAGAGATAAGAAAAGGCTGAATCAGTGCCATGACGTATTTTGGAAGTTCTGCAGCAAGAGTCAAAGGGTTAGTTAGCATCCCAGAAAACTTTCACCCACTCCTTCTAGGTGGGCAATCTGTCCTTCCAAAATGCCCAAGGGTTGGGCATTTGGATTGATGAGGATCCAAGGCCATGGTTAGACACCACCCATAGGAGACTCCTATTGGCTCCCAAAAGATGCCTCATGAGGTCAAAGCCTTATCCAACAAATCCCCTCACCCTTGGGAACAGTCAGGAGTCCTTTCCTCTAGCCACTAACCCACCCATCCTGCCTGTTCCCCTTTGCCCTTTCTGACTATGCCACTCCAGGTCCCACAGCTATATGGTGGTGTGGTGGGTACCCTCACATCCATCGTCAAGTCTCCTGTGTCTCCACTCAGCCAAGCAGCCTACTTGAAGAGTGACAGCCAAATTCAGACTCACCTTGCCCACCATATTAGAACCGAGCTCTTTCTGCCTCAGTCTTGATGGAGACGTCAAAGCATTAGACATCAGGACATCAGAGGAAATAGAAGTAGACCTCCTGCACAGTCATGCACAGTATAAGAATTTATAAACAGAATGAAGGAGACTTGTTCCAGGGCCTGTGGACCCCTCAGCAAATTCAAGGACACAAAACTGGGTTACAGGAGGGTTTTAAGAGAAGTTGATTAAGAGATTTCTTTGGGGAGAGGGATTGTGGGCTGTGATTCTCCACTCCTCTCTCTGTTCAGGGACAGGAATGTGTTACCCTCTAACAGCTCACCTAGAGAACGGCTGGGGCCTGACTCGTGTCTGAGGAAGATGACGAGGTCTGACTCCTGCTCTCAGGAAATGTAGAAGTCGAGAAAAGGGTAACTACATGGAAGGAGCTGAGAGAAGCCTGCTGCACTAGGACAAGCCTACCCACCTAAGGAACACAGGTGCACTCCTCATGAACCACTTGCGCCCACACAGGACATAAAACCAGCATGAGGCCATCATAGGGCTCGAGGAGGGTGCCCGTAAGGATGAGGAGAGGCTGGAGGCGTGCCCAAGGTCCAGGGGCTGAGGAAGGAATCCCAAGGGAACAATGGAATAGCAGTGTAGGGAGAGGGGCTCAGCAAAGAAACCCCAAACCCCCCAAAAAAACCCACTGCCATCGAGTTGATTCCAACTCATAGCGACCCCATAGGGTTTCCTAGGCTGTAAATTTCTACAGAAGCAGACTGCCACATCTTTCTCCCGCGGAGCCGCTAGTGGTTTCAAACCACTGAACTTTCTGTTAGCAGTCAATCGCTTTAACCACTGCGCCACCAGGGCAAGGAAACCCCAAAGAGCCCACAAAAGCACATACCAGGGAAAAACTTCTCTTCAACCACTTTCCAGACACAGAAAGCATAAGACCACCAGTCAAAGCCAGTAAAAACTGTCCTATGCCCTCCCCTCCCTTCCTTACCCCAAGCCCTGGTGGATAACCAAAATAGCAGCAAACAAAGGTGTGAAGGGAGGAGGAGGTGAAGCACAGGGCAAGGTCCTCATGTCAGCTTGAAGATTTCCAGAGTAAGGAAGGTCCAATCTTGGGGGATATTTAATGTTGGTCAAATGTAGAGTTCTGATATATAGCTTGTACTGGATATTCTAAGTCTTGAGTTGAGTCTGCATAACTCATAGGATCCATCAGACCATCTGTTACCTAAGGATAAGCATAAAAGCCATGGGTCTCACCAGAATTTCCTCCAGGGACAGAGAAAGATCTCCTCACTGGATAAAATCTAAAGGATACTGAAAGACAATGTAGACAATATGGTGTTCTCTTTCTACACAAGTCCTGTTTCTTCCACACACTGCTTATGATTCAAAATGAGTGTACCACAACCAGTTCCTCCTGGACAATTAGAACAAAATGATCTAACGGGTTTTCTCTCCACTCCAAACGAAGTCTTCTGTCCTTCACCTCCCCAGTACCCGCTGCCACCCTCACCACAAACATGCCAGTCTGACAGCAACTTCCTGAGGAAGAAAGAGCATTTAAGGAGCAAGGGTCACCTCCTGGAGGGCCAAGAGGAGGACAAAGGACTCAAATCTCCCCAGTATGCTTTTAAACCCCTTATTGGCCTCTGTGGGGTATGATTTGCGGGTGCTTCCAAGTAACACTTCTGCTGTTAAAATTTCTCTCTCCCTCATCTGTTTCATTGACCTGACTAACCCACTGCAGAGTCCTTTGTCATGGTGCTTGTTAGAATTAAAGCGTTCTGAGAAATATATTTTTTGTCATCATTCACACCTTATTGTGAATTATCATATTTCTCAAAATTTAATGCATGCTCTTTCTTGATATGTATTCTTTTAAAATTATTTAAAATTATTATAGCAATTTAAGTATCACGGCTAAAACAAATCAAAGATTAAATACTTTTATTTTTTTTAAATACACACCAATTCTGACCCGTTTGTCTGGGAGGGTTCACGCACCCACCACTCCACCCTCTTGGTTGAGAGTCTCACCTTAGAACTGGCTGAGAGCATATTTCAGAGAACAAAAACAGTGAAACCACCTAGTATTAGTTGGTGTCATGGATTGAGTTGTGTCCCCCCAAAATATGTCAACTTGGTTAGGCCATGATTCCCAGTATTGTGTGGTTGTCCTCCACTTTGTGATTGTAATTTTCCTATGTGTCGTAAATCTTAAGGTAAGATTAGATTATGTTAAACAGGAATAAGGTGGGATTGAAACACCCTTACTAAGGTCACATCCCTGATGCAGTGTAAAGGGAGTTTCCCTGGGGTGTGGCCTGCACCGCCTTTTATCTTACAAGAGATAAAAAGAAAAAGAAGCGAGCAGAGAGTGGGGGACCTCATACCACGAAGAAAGCAGTGCTAGGAGCAGAGAGTGTCCTTTGGACCTGAGGTTCCTATGTGGAGAAGCTCCTAGACCAGAGGAAGACTAATGACAAGGACCTTCCTCCAGAGCTGATTGAGAGAGAAAGCCTTCCCCTGGACCTGACATCCTGAATTTGGACTTCTAGTCTACTAGACTGTGAGGGAATAAACTTCTTTTTGCTGAAGCCAATCCACTTGTGGAATTTCTGTTATAGCAGCACTAGATAACCAAGACAGTTGGTCAGAGGGAAGGCGCTTTCTGAGGATTGAACAAAAATGATGGCGTGTCATCTGGGAACAATTATCTTAGGCTGAGGAGACACAGTAGGCATATTGCGTTTACTTTTTTAACTATTGCTCCAGAACCATCATTTTTTAAAAGGACAGAGGATGATGTTTGGATTCAGGGCTGTAAAATCCTGCCTCATAATAGCATCCCATCTCTCATGTATAATAATTCTTGTTTATCTACAAAGATGTTTTGGAAAACCAGCTGGGGATCAGAGCAAAAGGGGGAGCTTTGAAACCAGGTAGTCTCGCAGCTTTTAACAAGCAGCATGACCCCGGCACATTCCTTACCTTTTCTGAACCTGTTTCCTCATCTATAAAAAACGAGATAGAGTCCCTGGCTGGTGCAAGAGGTTAACACACTTGGCTGCTAACCAAATGGTTGGAGGTTTGAATTTGCCCAAAGGCACCTCAGAAGAAAGTCCTGGCGATCTACTTCTAAAAAAAATTAGCCATTGAAAACCCTATGGAGCACAGTGCTGCTCTGACACATATGGGATCACCATGAGTTAGAATCAACTTGACTGTAACTGAGTTTTCTTGTTTTGTTTCTTTTTAATGAGATAAAAATACATACCCTGAATGTTGTGAAGCTTGAACCATCACCAGGTAACGTGCGTCAAGCACAGTGCATTGCGCACACTAGGGTCTTGATAATATTTTCAGGAGTTTCTGTGAGGGACAACAGAAGCTTTGCCTGCAGACCCTTGTATACAAGGGGAAGCAGAAAAATGAGGGCTTAAGGACCCTAGAAGGTAAACCATATGGTGAGCAGTAATTTTCCCAGGGGGTATTGATGCCGTGGTCCCACTGCTATCTGCCTGGAGGGCTGGACAGAGCTGTCAGCACTGCTGGCAGGAAGTGGCCCAGGAGCAAATGCCTGCTGCATCTTTGCCATCTTGGAATCCTAGTAGATAATCTCCTGGAAGAGCCCAGTGTAGCCCCAGTCCCACCTCACTCCCAGGCAACCCAGGGAGAGGGTCGTGGAGGAATCCAAAGGTGCTGGATGGCTGAGGAAAGAGTCATGGAGAGAGGAAATGGAAAATTCCCAAAAGACTGTCTGTCAGTTCTCAGTCCTGCCCCAGCCTCTGTCTCCTCCTGGTGCCACCGCGCCACCCCCCTACACACACACACACGCACACACGCACACAGAATTAATTAGAGTCACACAAAGGCAGTCTTGCCACACTCTGGCTAGGAACTTACAGGCTGTGTTATCTGCACTCAGTTATTGTCAGCACTAACAGGAAGGCTTCCCGCTATCTCTGCCATCTTCTCTTATCAACAGTCACCGGCAGCAGCCTCAGTCACCCCAGTGGGACGCCTCCACCCAGGCTTAGGGTGAGCCCCTGCCCTGGTCAAACTTTCCAGTTCTTAGAAGGGGGTCTCTCAGCCAAGCTGCTCAGGGCTCTAAGAGTAAGCTCTCCTCCCACTGTTGGGGCAGGAGGATGCTGAGGAAAGAGGTGGCAGCTCACATCCAGTTGAAGGCTCAGGACTGGTAAGGGGAGACTGACTTATTTTCCAAGAGGTTCCAGCCTGGTGGGGGAGGCCAGGTCCCCTCATTCCAATCTGATGCGGTAAGGATAGCATGGACCGGCAAGAAACTTTCAACCTATCAGTGAAACACAGCCCCACCCCCTCATTCCCATCCACTACAGAGAAGTTCTCCCTCCTCACTTCAGGGGAGACAGAAGATTCTACAATGATCCCACCCCTGTCCCGTGCCTCTCATTTCCAGCACCACAACAGACATTATCTTATTTAAGTCAAGGTAAGTATTTTTGTACTGTTATTATAAAACCTTTCAATGTAGACATAATTACACCTATTTTACCTTTGGGAAAAGTGAAGGTTAAAGATGTTAATTAACATGTCCAAAATCACAAGTTTGGCAAAGCAATCAGTGAGGATTTTAACCAGCTTGACCTGCTGCGAAGCCTGCACTCTTCATTACAACAAACGACAACCTGCCCTCTAGAACAAGGATGCAGACAAGAATGGCAGATGGCCATGGCTCCCAAATCCAGGGGAATTGGGTGATACTCACTCCTCCGCCACCACCTAGGAGTTGCTCTTTGAATTGACAATATCTCCAAGCTTCTGTGCAAAAGGTCAGCTCTTATGGGAGCTGAGGAAGACAGCCTATTAGCCCCCTAGGACACAGATGGATGACCCACTAAAAAGGCATGTTCCCTGTGATCCTTAAGGTTGTATGTCAACTTGGCTGGGCCATGCTTCTACATGCAGTTATGATGTAGTCTGACAGATGTATAATGATGCAATCCCTTCTATGATGAGATTTGATATAATGTGATTGCCTCCATGATGGGATCTATGAGTAGCCAATCAGCTGAAAGAGAGTTTCCTCGGAGGTATGGCCTGTATCCAATATAGGTGGACTTTCTGGCAAGGCTCACAGGCTTTTGGTCACTCTGGAACCTGCAGCTGGCTCCTGTTTATCTGACCTCTGGTTCTTGGGACTTGAGCGAGCAGCTTGCCTGCTATCTTGCCTGCTGATCTTGGGATTGGTCGGTCTTCGCAGTCTGTGATCCAGAGCCCTGCTGTCTGATCTGCCAATCTCTGGTTCCCTATAGCTATGTGAATTAGGAGAAGCCTCCAGCCTGACCCATGGACTTGGGATATTCCAGCCTCTACAACTGCGTAAGGCATATCCTTGACGTAAATCTCTCTATATGTATATATTTATATACTTTATTGGTTTTGCTTCTCTAAAGAACCCAGCCTAAGACATTTCCCTTCCATAGTATAGAACCATTGCTGGGAAACATCATCCTGGCCAGGGATCACATCTCATAGCCCACCTTGCATCCAGAGTGGGTGGGGGGGCATATGACTATGCCAATGTGGAGCATACCCAACTAGGCTTAAACAGCAATGAGACTCCAATGGAGTTCATTCCCTTTAGCAATGCAATCTGTTCACGCTGCTTCCTGGACCATGTCCTAGCTCTCCATACAGGTCACTGAGACCCAGAAAATGCATTGAGAGGTACCCTCAAAGGCTTTATCTAAATCGTCTCCAATCTCCCAAGCCCTGAGTTAAATGATGCAGAGATGGCCTTAAAGGCATCTGTCACAGGGTTGCCACGTTGCATGACTATGATGGCACCATTCCTATCATAGTTTAATTAATGGCACCCCAGAGTTGTGCAGTGCATAGCCCACACAGCAAAACACTTCCAACCTCACTCTTTATGTCTTCTTCCCTTTGCAGGAAATTGTACCTCATCCAGCTAAATGTTAACCACAAAAAACCTGTTGCCATCAAGTAGCTAACCCTAATAGACAGGAATTTGTGGCCTAGAGCAATATCAGGTGGCAGCACTAGATGAATATTAGTCAGCAGCCCAAAACAAAAAAGAGCTCTTCCCTCCATTCACCCCAGCTCTTGGTAACACCCTTAGATGCATCGTATTGAAATAAATTACTGGTTCACTAGTCTATTTGCCTCCCCAGATTATAAGCTCCCCAAGGTCAGGGACAGTATCTTATCCTAGCACCTGGCACAGAGCCTGCACATATTAGGTGTTCAGTATACTTTGTTGACAGAATGAATGAATGGATGATTGAGGAGACCTATTCATTTATGAATTTATTGAGTAACTCGGAAGAAAGACCTAGTGACCTACTTCCAAAAACACTATCACTGAAAACCCTGTGGAGCACAATTGTACTCCAATACACATGGGGTTGCCATGAGTAAAAATCGACCCAAATGAACTGGTGATTCCATCCCAAGCACTTTTTTTAGGCAATAGGGATGCAACAGTAACCAAAACAGTCACAAATTCCTATCTTCATGGAGCTTATATTCTAGTAATTGGGTGAGTAAGAGCACTCCAGAAATGTAGGCTTTACGGGGGGAATGTTTGTAGGAAAATTGTTGACATTTAACTGAGTATGAACCACATGTCAAGGGAGCATTGATGGCTCTGTGGTAAAATTCTCACCTTCCATGCAGGTGATCTGGGTTCAATTCCTGGCTAATGCACCTCAAGCACAGTCACCATCTGTCTGTCAGTGGAGGTTTGTGTGTTGCGATGATGCTGAGCAGGTTTCAGCAGAGATTCCAAACTAAGGCTTAGAAAGGCCTAGAAATCTACTTCTGAAAAATCAGCCAAAGAAAGCCCTACATGTCACAATGACACAATGATAGTGTTTCATTCCATTGTGTGTGGGGTCAGCAAAGAGTTGGGAGGCCGACTCTATGGCAGCTAACAACAACAAGTACATGCCAAGGGTTTTACCCTCATTATGTAGCAAGTGATCTGGTGAATGGGCTGAGAGCATGGCTACACAATCATACTGTCAGAGTAACACCCAACTCTACCACTTGCTAACTCTGCGACCTTGGACAAGTTACTTAGTCCCTCTGAACCTCAGCTTCCTCGGCTGCTAAATTAAGGATTAAAGGATGTAATTCCTGTACAGACCACTTACACTAGTTCCTGGTGCACAATAAACATCCATAGGTAAATAGCTACTGGTACTATCCCACTTAACCGTCACATCAACCCTGAGACAGATAATGCAGAAACTAAAGTTTAGAGAAGTAAAGGAAGTTACCTAAGATTACACACATAGGAACTGGTAAAGCTGGATTCAAACCAAGTCTAAAGCTCATGCTCTTAATCACTATGACTTGTCCAAAGAGCAGCCTTGCCACAGTAGGTGTCGCAGAGAGCCTGGAGGGGTCCTGTCCTGTTCTTAGCCTTGGAAGCTAGTTTTTGTTGTAAACTCAATTCAGTACTTACAGAATAATTACTGTGAGTTGTAGACAACCATATTGGTTCCTGGGCCCATGCTCTATACTTCGTCCTCTCAGAGTTATGATGCTGACTTGGGATGCTGACTTGGGGCTCGAAGAAACAGCAGCATTGGCTAAAATTAAAATATGGGCAATAAATCAGCTAGTCACCTGGAGCTAGGAATGCTGATGCTGAGAGAGCAGAAAAGAGAATACTAATGACAATAGTAAAAATAGTCTTCTAGAACTTCAGAAATCAAGAAGCTCACCCTCAAGCCAGCAGTTCTGTCACTTTTGAACTACACTCAGCACTGACCCTAAAAATATCAGAGCAGCTTCTAGGATGACCTCCATGATCCATCCTGCTTAGAATTCCCTCTGCTGGGGCCCTCAAGGAAAGTTCTCAATTAATACCATATGAATGAGTTAAAAAAAAGAAGAAGAAGAAGATGGAAGGGATAGAGGGGAGAGGAAGAAAGGGAAGGGGAGGGAATAGAAACAAGGAAAGGAAAGAACAAAGTTGTCCTCTTTGACACTATATGAAGTCGCGATAAACTAACGAGGAGCAACTGTATCTTTTCAGATCAGAAAGAATTTCCAGTCTCTAGGAAAAGCATCTCTCCCCATCATTCTGAAACTCAAATCCTAGAAACCTAAGGCCTGAGGTGTGGGGAGGGAGAGGAAAACAAAAAAAATCATTATACAAAATGTGAGCCCTGAGAGGCTGAAGTCCCCTTGTCCCCCAAACTCTAGATTTTCATCTGGGTCAGGGACTATGAGGCAGGAAGTTCTCCCAGGGCTGTGATTGATGCTGTCCACAGGAAGAAGGAGGTAAGCTAGGTAAGGAAATGGCTGTGAGAAATGGAAACGCTATGGATGGGCAGCACACACTTAGTGTATGTCCTTCCCGAATGGAACACGGAGCCAGGCCTAGATACCTAGATACCTAGAATGTCAGAACTAAAAGAGATCTTAAGGTTTGACAACTTCAATCCCTTACACTGTACCTAGGAACCGGAAGCTGGGGGCAGTGGATTACTGGTGGATGAGGACAGGAGCCCCAACTGATTGTCTGCTTGAGGCTCTGAGAACAGTCATTTCATTTTGTCCCATCCTCATAGTCTTCCAAAAGGAGATTAATTTTAAAAGATAATTCCATTAATTTCTTTAAAATTCAAACATACCCAAAAGGGTTGGGTTCATTGGTCCTTTATCTCTTTAAGAGATTTTTGCTCTAATTAGACGTTGCTAAATTTTTAACCCCTAGTCTGGGAAAGGATGAGGACTCTCACTAGAGAAATGTGCTCCTGGGCTCCTGAGGAGGAGAAGGGGCAGAAACAGGAGTGTAGGAGTGGACAGGGACATAAGACCCAAGAGGGATTTGAATCCAGTTCTGCCACATATTTAGCCACTTGATGCTGAAGAAGCCAGTGACTCTTCCTGAATTCCAGGTTTCTCTTTTGTAAATGAGGACTCTCCTTACCTAACTTGCATGATTGTTAAAAGGATTAACTGAGACAATGTACCTCACATAGGTATTACTTCTCTTTCTGTTCCTTTCCCTACTTGATTTAAGATTTTTCCCTGGAGCCAGTCTTAGTTGAACATCATAACTCACGGTTCCTGATTTTGACCACCTGTTGTTGCCCATCAAATGTTGCCCAGCAAAGGACAGCACACAGTATAGGCGAAGTCAGCACAACTGGACTAAATCAAAGCTAAGAAGTCTCCTGAATACAACCAAACACTTCGAAGGATAGAGTAGCAGGGGTGGGGGTCTGGGGATCATGCTTTCAGAGGACATCTAGGTCAATTGGCATAACAAAGTTTATGAAGAAAATGTTCTGCATCCTACTTTGGTGAGCAGTGTCTGGGGTCTTAAAAGCTAGCGAGTGGCCATCTAAGATGCATCAATTGGTCCTAATCCACCTGGCGTAAAGGAGAATGAAGAACACTAAAGTCACAAGGAAAGTATTAGCCCAAGAGACAGAAAGGGCCACATAAAGCAGAGATTACATCAGCCTGAGACCAGAAGAACTAGATGGTGCCTGAATACCACCAATGACCACCTTGACAGGGAACACAACAGGGAGTCCCTGATGGAGCAGGAGGAAGGTGGGGTGCAGAACTCAAATTCTAGTAAAAAGACCAGACTTAATGGTCTGACTGAGACTGGAGGAACCCCAGAAAGCATGGCCTCCAGACTGTCTGTCAATCTAGAGCTACAACCATTCCTGAGGCCAACTCTACAGGCAAAGATTGGACTGGATATGGGACATAAAATGATACTTGCAAAGACTGTGCTTTTTAGCTCAAGTACATACATGAGACTAAATGGGCAGCTCCTGGCCAGAGGTAAGATGAGAAGGCAGAGAAGGTCAGGAGCTGGTTGAATGGACACAGGAAATCCAGGGTGGAAAGGAAGAGTGTGCTGTCACAGTATAGGGAGAGCAATTAGGGTCACATAACAACGTATGTATAAATTTTTGTATGAAAGACTAACTTGAATTGTAAACTTTCACTTAAAGTACAGTAAAATTAAAAAAATAAAAAGGAAAAAAGAAAACTGTTGCCTGGCTCTGTCCATCAACAGCGAAGGAGATAGGTTTAAATTCCTTTTTCCTTTTCAGTTGCAATGTCTCTCTTGGAGAATGTCGTTAGTTGCTGTCGAGTCAGCTCCGATTCATGGCGACCTGACGTATAACAGAACAAAATGTTGCCTGGTCCAAAGAAGGGACAAAAGAGGAAGGTGAGAATCTCTATCATCTGTTGAGCTGGTGACGGAACCAGCTATGAAGCATTCTACAGCCAACAAGTTATTATTTTGGTGACGAGTCCTTGATGGTGGATTTGCTACTGGAAGGTACTTCCTCCCTCAACCCAGTCCTTCTTTCCTGAGAAGTGTCTGGACCACTGACTAAGAAACCTGAGTTCTGGTCCAGGCTCTGCCACTTGCTAGGCTTGCCAGATAATCACAGGCAGCTTCTTTATCCTCTCAGAACTCCATTTCCCAATGTGTAAAATGAGAACAGTCAGACATGCCTGGCCCACCTCACAGAGTGGTCATTTGAGGCTAAAAGTGTTCAGAAGCATAAGACCTCATTAATGCCCTTTTTAATTGGATGACTTGAGGGAAGAAATGAAAACAATTTGGGGAGAGGGTACTGACTTCAAGAAGAGCCTGCCTTTCCAAGCAGGAAGGCAGCAGGAATATGCCGGGGCAAATTCCAGCCCATGAGCTGACAAAACACTCCATTCCTGCGTGTGCCTGGTGGAGTTGGGAGAATCAGAGGAAAGGCATATATTTACAAGCTAAGCAAAGGGAAAAATGCCACCATAAAACTGAGGGGGAGGGATAATATAATAAAACAATACAGAGTGTCCTATAACCATGGAAACAATAACAACGCTAAAACAGAAATAGCTTATTAAGTTAAAACAACAGTAAATCTGTCAGAACAGCCCATAGAAACACTCATCTTATGATAGTTAAAAGCCTCTACCAGGCCTATTGTCTTATACTTTCATTAAACTACAGTTTTATAAGCTGAATTATTGCCAGTTTTTGCTCAATTCCCAGAATGAAATCTAAATTGGGACATACATCTTTTGCAAGTGACAGGTAATAATGGACAGTTCCCAAAGCCTGACTTGACTCCGGAAAGCAGGGAACCAAGGCACAAAAAGACTGAGCCCAACAGTTGGTATTTGGGATCCAAATACCGGGTATGGCCAATTACGGCTGCACAGAGAGAACTGCCCAGTCCACTCTCTTACAGGAACCCCAGGCAACTTCTGACCAAGGAAGAGTGGAACGATGAAGCTGATGTTTCCTTCCTCTGCTGAAGAGGGCTCAGATCTCAAGAGAAAATGAGAATCAAACCAGCCAGCTTAAGTCCCTCACGAGTGAGCTAGGTCTACAGTCCTGGCAGGTCATCAGGTCCACCCTGCTCCATATACCAAGCAGCACATGACTGAGGAATTCCAGCATGCCCTGTTGGTTAAGCCTTCGTTCTGAACCACTTACGCTATCCCATTCCTAGCCAGATTTGCTCACTTGCTATGTTGCCTATTCCAAACTTGCCACTTGGAATGTGATATTGAGTATAAACGTGTGTTATGTATCCAATTGTGTCCATCCATATATATATATGTGTATATATACATATATACATGTTAAAGTCCTAACTCCTATACCTATGAACATGACCTTGTTTAGGAATAGTGTCTTTGAAGATGTTGTCAGTTAGGTTAAGATGAGATCATACTGGAGTAGTTGCTGTGATTGCGTGCTGTCAAGTCTATTCTGACTCATTGCGACCCTATAGGACAGAGTAGAACTACCCCATAGGGTTTCCAAGGAGCAGCTGGTGGATTCCAACTGTCAACCTTTTGGTTAGCAGCCTTAGCTCTTAACCACTTCACCACCAGGGATCCAACCAAACGCATTGCCATCGAGTCAATTCCAACTCGTAGGGTGGGTCCTAACCCTATGTGACTGGTGTCCTTATGAAAGAAGAGAAGATACACAGAGATGGAGACAGAGGAAGGACACCATGTGATACTGCAGCTCAAGCCAAACATCGCCTGGGGCTGCCAGAAGCTGGGAGAGAGGCATGGAGCAAATCCCCCTTCAGAGCCTCAGAAGGAGTCAACACGGCCAACACCCCTGCTCTTGGACTCAGCCTCCAGAACTGTGAGACAATTAATTTCTGTTCTTATAAGCCACCCTAAAAAAAAAACACTAAACTCGTTGCCTTCGAGTCAATTCCGACTCATAGAGACCCTATAGGACAGAGTAAACCTGTCCCGTAGGGTTTCCAAGGAGCAACTGGTGGATTTGAACTGCCAACCTTTTGATTAGCCACCATAGCTCTTAACCACTGAGCCACAGGGCTCCACAAGCCACCCAGGTTGTGATAATTTGCTTTAGCAGCCTTAGGAAATCAATGCATTGTGGATCCACCACTACCATGTCCCAGGTGTTCCTTCCAGCCAGCTACCCCCAGATGCCAGCCTTCCTGGTCAATGCAACTCCAGGAACCTGAGAGACCACCCAGCCCCTTCCAGGATTGCCCAGGCCTAATGGGCAGGAGCCAGACATTAGGATCTGCATGACAGAGGACAAAGTGACAGGGGAGTGGGCAGGGAATAGGGCAAGGCCGGAGGGCCCAGGCCCTTAAGGCAATGGAGAATTAGGTATCGGGTGAGTTAATATAAAGGAGCATGCTTTGGATGCAGTTACCCAAGCATCTGTCTGGCGACGAGAGCCTGGATTTTTGACTGGTGTCTGGTGGACAAGATTTTTGTAGCAGTGTCTCAGGATGCAGATGTGTTTTCAAATGCCACCCACATAGCCAGTTTTATAAGCTGAATTATTTCCACTACTTGAGAATTGACAAGGACGAGCTTAAGTACTTGACATGACAATGTTATTTTTTATACTGTGTAGTGTTCTACCCTACAGCCACCAGCCACACTTACCCAAGCCCCCAGCAGTCCCCATATGCACAGACCAGTTCACAAAGCATTCTCTCTCTGCTGACCACCCCATGCCCCTGGCTACAAGCCTGCCTCAGGCTATCTCCTCTGTCTGAGATGACCTTGTCTACCAAGCAAACTTCTCTTATCCTTCACAGCCCTGCTCAGGTCTCACCTCTTCTAGGCATTCTTCCCTGGTTCCCCTCTGTCCAGGGTAATCCCTCTCCCCGCTAGTATCCCAAAGCACTTTGCTTCTCATCCCATTACAGTGTTTATCCCTGTCTACCTAGTATAACTGGGTGAGTCACTGAAAAATAAAATTAAGTGTTGTGAACCTTGTTTTACCCACATCCACCCCAGGATATAGGCGCCAACATTGCTTGTTTTGCAAGGTTCAAATTGGTCTTTACAGACACACACACACAGAGATGAAGGGAAAGGACTTCTGTCTCCAGCCCGCTGAGCTAGGGGAGCTGGATACGAGTGCCATGCGGGGTGGGTGAGAAGCTGCCAGACTTGAGAAGTTGGGGTTTCTTCTGAGACAGGGGCTCAGTGAGGTGCCAGTGCCCGCAGTTAAAGCCAGCGCCCTGGAGGGCTGGGGATAGATTGAGGGCTGTTAGGTGTCAGGCTGTGGTCACTGTGGGACCTCCGGGAGGGGCATCTCTGTGACTTCCCCCAGAGACAGAGGGACAAGACCACTCTCCATAAGGCTGCTGTGTAAGCAAATGGGCAAATGTGACAATGGAAACACCATGTACCTGGGACCTAGACCTTCCCCACTTTTGAGCATTATATAAGCCCAGGTGGTGCAGTGGTTAAGAGCTCAGCTGCTAACCAGAAGGTCGGCAGTTCGAATCCACCGGCCGCTCCTATGCACCAGTTCTACCCTGTCCTAAGGGTGGCTATGAGTCGGAATCGACTCAACAGCAATATTGGTTTTATAAGCCCAGGATTTTTCTATGATCTCATAGAATCAGGGAGGGAACCCCAATACTGACTGAGACTTCATTTCCCACCAAACAGGCAAATGGAGCCTCAAAAGAAAATCTGATCTAGAAAAGTAAAGGATAATGATATGAATCATATTAAAATTCATACCTGCTCCACTTCTATTCAGTCACTCAGGTGCCTGTCTGCCTTTCCCACCGGACTGGGAAGCCCAGAGATCAGGAGTCTTCTCCTGCCCGATCCTACCCTCCTGGTACCACCCTAGGTGGGCCTAGCCTAAACTACTGAAACCAGGCCCTAAGGCCCCAGAGTGAAAACTCAAGGAAATGATGCCATTTCACCGGCACTATGCAATCCACAACCGTCAAAGGCAAGTGGCTGGCTCATCTTCCCATAAATCCCCAATTCTGCTGGAGAAGCAGACAAAGGCAGTTGGGGAGCCAGAGACTGTTTTGTTTTTGCAACTCTTTCCAATGCAGTGCCCTTTATATATGCAGCTGGGGTGGAATGTATCATAAAAGGTGACATTTTATCACAGCAGTTTGTAAATTTTACAGAAGCAGGCTCCCTGTAAATCACCCAGCTTATTCCCTCACTGACTTTATTACAGCAAATCCAGTCATGGATAAACTGTATGCCAGTTTACTTGAAATTTATCTTTTTTATTCAAGCTGAACTGAACCCTTTTAATATTCTTCTCTCTTCTAATGATAAGGCATAATGATAATCTTATTTTCTATTCAGACACCTTTAAGGACTCCCTATTTCTCGGGGAAATACAGTTCCTGTGTGGGACGTCTTTTCTCCCAGGGCCATTTAGAATTTGTTTGTTGTTGTCAGGAAATGTGGGTACTTCCTGCACCTAATCGTTTAAGTCCCTGGAATTTACACTTATGTTTAGTCCTCATTTTCCTACAGCTTGGCTGCTAACCAAAAGGTCGGCAGTTCAAACCCACCAGCCACTCCTTGGAAACTCTGTGGGGGCAGTTCTACTCTGTCCTCTGGGGTCACTCTGAGTCAGAATTGACTCGACAGCAACAGGTTTGGTTTTGGTTATTTTCCTACAGCACGTCTGCTTCCCCAGTTCCAGTGCTTTTCCTCCCAACAACAGATGCACTGAAACCTTTCTCTACCCACCTGTCCAACCCCCTACAGTCTAGTCCTCCAAATCATATATTTAGGGGTAGTGCACACACACACACACACACACACACACACACACACAGAGGAAACCATTACCGTCAAGTCAACTCCGACTCATGGTAACCCCAGGTATGTCAGAGTAGAACTGTGCTCCATAAGGTTTTCGATGGCTGATTTTTCAGAAGTAGATTGCCAGGCTCCAACCTTTTGGTTAGCAGCCAAGCGTGCTAACCATTTGCACCACCAAGGGTAGCACAGGTACTTGAAATTGCTCATGTTTTCCACTTACCCTCTTATGTTGTCCAGTACATGACGCTAGCAAGTACTTGACATGTACAGCCATTGAGATGTACTGTACATGTAAAATACACACAGGATTTCGAAGACTCAGTACAAAAAAATTGTAAAAGAGCTCATTAATAACTTTTTATATTGATTTCATGCTGAAATGGTAATCAACCAAAAAAATGAAACCCATTGCCACCAATTCTGACTCATGGCAACCCCATGCGTTACAGAGTAGAACTGCTCCATAGTGTTTTCTTGGCTGTAATCTTTACAGAAGCAAATCGCCAGGCCTTTCTTCTGCAGCCCCGTGGGTGGGTTTGAACTGCCAATCTTTGGGTTAGTAGTCAAATGCAAACCATATGCGGCACCCAGGGACTTACTAAACTGATATGTGGGGCATAATAGATTAAATAAAAACATCATTAGAGTTCATTTCACCTGTTTCTTTTAATTTTTTACGCAGCTACTAGAAAACTTAAAAATTAGTTGCTTGCATTAGATTTCCATCGGACAATCTATCATATTTCCATGTGCTCTGGGCACATCTTATCACTTTGTTAGATGAAGTCTCACCTCCTCCATGTTGTGTTCTCTGGCCTCTCCCATCACCACGTCCCTTCCTTTGATTTCTATTTCATTTAGAGTTGAGATCTCACAACTTAGCAGGGAATTATTAATTTTTCCATCCAAATCCACATATTTCTCTGTATAGACCCCAAGGCCCTTGAGAGGAGGGAGAGTATTTTATAGTGATGCATATTCCCTTTAGTGCCTTTCATAGTTCTTGGCACACAGTAAGGTGCTCAGAGAATGGATAAATGAAAGAATACAGAAGAAACAAACAAGTCTTGAAGCTCTCTGGCAGAGCACCAGGACCTAGTGGTGAACAGGAACACAGCTCTTTCTTAGATTACAATCTTGTTGACATGAGGGTCCCTGTCCTGATTGTCTGCATATCCCCTACAGTGTCTAACTGAGTGCTGCAGACAAAGAAGTGTTTGAGCAACAGGTATTAAATTGGCTGAGGTCATGGTGCCCCAGAGAACCTGACCCAAGGTAAGAAGTTTCCATCAATGCCAAACAACCAAGGGCAGACCCAGAATTGGGTTCCCCAGACAGAAGCCACAACCTTGCATTAACCGGACTAATATAATTGTTTTCTCCCTTGCCTAGACCATTAAGCTCACCTCCACCTAAAACAACCTTCCCAGAATAACATCGTTGTCATATCCATGTGTCGTTCAAGAATCACCATGGCTCCCTGTTACCAGAGGACAATGTCTGAACTCTCCAGTGTGTCAATCTACCATCCCCTTCTCATCTCCCACTCCCCGGTATATTCCTTCCAGTCTGATTATGTTGGTCTGCAGGATGTTTGTCCAAGATGTTCCTTCCTCCTGTATTGACCTTCCCATTTATCTCAGCCCATCTGACTTCTACCTGTGCCTAGACACTTGGCTAAAACCAGTTTCTCCATAAAGCCTTCCCAGCTCCTCCAGCCCACTTCAATCTTCCCCTCCCTGAACACCTATGATCCTGTTTAGAATCACTATCAAGTTCAATGTCTTTACATCATGTTTCCGCAGCAGATGATAAACCACTCATCTACAGAAACTGTAGCTTATAAATTCTTGCAGAGTGTCAGACTCATCGTAATGCCCACGGAATTCAGGCCAAATTGAATTAAGCCAGTTAGAATATTCCCTACCTACTACCAGTTCGGGAAATTTTGATTCATGGCAACCCCATGTGTGTGTCAGAGTAGAACTCTGCTCCATAGTGTGTTCAGTGGCTGACTTTTTGGAAGTAGATTGCCAAGCCCTTCTTCCAAGGCACCTTTGGGTGGACTGGAACCTCCAACCTTTCAGTTAGCAGCCGAGCATGTTAACCATTTGCACTTCCCAAGGACTATTAAACTATCATTGTTGTTGTGTACCGTTGAGTCAAATCTGACTCATAGCGACCCATGTGTTGAGTAGAACTGGCCCATATGGTTTCCTAGGCTGTAATCTTTACAAGAGTTAGACTATTACCATCCTGAAAACGGTCATATCCAGTGTTTCCTTATGACTGGTGGGAAAGGAGGTGAGTCCCAGAAGTGAGCACAAACCCCAGCAGTGACTGCTCTGGGGAGGTCGCTCTGTCTTGTGGCCAAGGAGGGGGATTAAACAATGGCAAAACAAGGAGCCATACCTTAAAGGATCTTGACTAAGGTGATTCTAAGGCCAGTGTAAGCTTTTTCTGGGGTTAGAGGTGCCCTTTTGGCAAGCCCCTGGTGTGTGGAGGGAAGTATCAGAAGATGAGCATGTGAAACAATCCCCTCACATGGCACACTAACTGGACCCCTTGCCCTCTGCCATTCCCCACTGCACTTCGGAGACCACTCAGAGCCTAGCCATGGTCAGAAGGCCAGGCTATAGGAGGCAGTGGAGGCTGAGGGAAGCCTTGGGAGAGGCCTCACCTCTGTCTAGCTCCATCAGGCTCCTATTTCCTAGTATCCACCACCCACCCCGAAATGCCGTTTGGTTAAAAGTTAAACATCCCAACCAGGAGAGCAATGAATCGATATTGGGAAAAGACTAAAAGCTATAGGTTATCAAAATTATAGAGGATTAAGTGGTCTGGATAATTTAGAGAAATTACACAGTGGGTGAAAAACTCTGTGAACTTTCAAACATGCTTCTGGATATAGGTGCCCACCCACCAGAATCCAGCTGATCCCATGACCCAAACTGCTTGCTCCACAGAGTAGCTCAGCCAAAAGCACTGAACGGTTATTGAGGGTCTGTGGCCTGGATAGGGTGTTGTTTTCACTTCCTCCTCAGCAGATCTGAAATACCAGACATGACCACAGCGTAGTGGCAGACTCAGGATTTGGAATGAAGAGAAATGAGTATGAACTCCAGCTCTTCAACTCTATATCAGAAAGTTATTTATCCTTTCCAACACCCATTTCCCCTACGTGTCTGTCAGTTTGTCATACTGTGGGGGCTTGTGTGTTGCTGTGGTGCTGGAAGCTATGCCACCGGTATTCAAATACCAGCAGGGTCACCCATGGTGCACAGGTTTCAGCAGAGCTTCCAGAATAAGACAGACTAGGAAGAAAGATAAGGCAGTCTACTTCTGAAAAAAATTAGCCAGTGAAAACCTCATGAATAGCAGCAGAACATTGTCTGATATAGTACTGGAAGATGAGCCCCCCAGGTTGGAAGGCACTCAAAATACGACCGAGAAAGAGCCGCCTCCTCAAAGTAGAGTTGACCTTAATGATGTGGATGGAGTCAAGTTTTCGGGACCTTGATTTGCTGATGTGGCATGACTCAAAAAGAAACAGCTGCAAACATCCATTAATAATTGGAAAGTGGAATGTACCAAGTATGAATCTAGGAAAACTGGAAATCGTCAAAAATGAAATGGAACACATAAACATCAATATCCTAGGCATTAGTGAGCTGAAACGCACCAGTATTGGCCATTTAGAATTGGACAATCATACGGTCTACTATGGAGGGAATGACAAACTGAAGACAAATGGCATTGCATTCATCGTCAAAAAGAACATTTCAAGATCTATCCTGAAGTACAAAATGCTGCCAGTGATAGGATAATATCCACACACCTACAAGGAAGACCAGTTAATACAACCGTTATTCAAATTTACGTACCAACCACTAATGCCAAAGATGAAGAAACTGAAGATTTTTACCCACTTCTGCAGTCTGAAATTGATCAAACATGTAATCAGGATGCATTGATAATTACTGGTAATTGGAATGTGAAAGTTGGAAACAAAGAAGGATTGGTAGTCAGAATATATGGCCTTGATGATAGAAACGATGCTGGAGAGCACATCATAGAATTTTGCAAGACCAATGACTTCTTCATTGAAAATACCTTTTTTCACCAACATAAATGGTGACTATACATGTGAGCCTCACCAGATGGAATACACAGAAATCAAAGTGACTACATCTGTGGAAAGAAATGATGGAAAAACTCAATATCATCAGTCAGAACAAGGCCAGGGGCTGACTGCAGAACAGACCATTAATTGCTCGTATGCAAGTTCAGCTTGAAACTAAAGAAAATTAGAACAAATCCACAAGAGCCAAAGTATGACCTTGAGTGTTTCCCACCGGAATTTAGAGACTATCTCAAGAATAGATTTGATCCGTTGAACACTAATAACCGAAGACCAGATGAGTTGCGGAATGACATCAAGGACATCATACATGAAGAAAGTAAGAGGTCATTAAAAAGACAGGAAAGAAAGAAAAGACCAAAATGGATGTCAGAAGAGACTGAAACTTGCTCTTGAACATCGAGTAGCTAAAGCAAAAGCAAGAAACGATGAAGTAAAAGAATTGAACAGAAGATTTCAAAGGGTGGCTCGAGAAGACAAAGTAAAGTATTATAATGACATGTGCAAAGATCTGGAGATAGAAAGCCAAAAGAGAAGAACCACTCAGCATGTCTCAAGCTGAAAGAACTGAAGAAAAAATTCAAACCGCAAGTTGGAACAGTGAAGGATTCTATGGGGAAAATATTAAACGATGCAGGAAGCATCAAAAGAAGATGGAAGGAAAACACAGAGTCATTATACCAAAAAGAATTGGTCAATGTTCAACCATTTCATGAGGTAGTATGTGATCATGAACCAATGGCACTGAAGGAAAACGTCCAAGCTGCACTGAAGACACTGGCGAAAAACAAGTATCCAGGAACTGACAGAATATCAACTGAGATGTTTCAACAAACGTATGAAGCGCTGGCAGCTCTCACTCATCTATGCCAAGAAATTTGGAACACAGCTACCTGGCCAACCAACTGGAAGAGATCCATATTTATGCCTATTCCCAAGAAAGGTGATCCAACTGAATGCAGAAATTATCCAACAATATCATTAGTAACACACACAAGTAAAATTTTGTTGAAGATCATTCAAAAGCGGCTGCAGCAGTGTATCGACAGGGATTCTGAAATTCAAGCCAGATTCAGAAGAGGACATGGAACAAGGGCTATCACTGCTGATGTCAGATGGATCCTGGCTGAAAGCAGAGAATGTCAGAAAGATGTTTACCTATGTTTTATTGACTATGCAAAGGCATTTGACTGTGTGGATCATAACAAATTATGGATAACATTGTAAAGAATGGGAATTCCAGAACACTTAATTGTGCTCATGAGGAACCTGTACATAGATCAAGAGGCAGTTGTCACTGTGTGGTTTAAAGTCAGGAAAGGTGTGGGTCAGGGTTGTATTCTTTCACCATATCTATTCAATCTGTATGCTGAGCAAATAATCCAAGAAGCTGAACTCTATGAAGAAGAACAGGGCATCAAAATTAGAAGAAGATGGATTAACAACCTGTATTATGCAGATGACACAACCTTGCTTGATGAAAGTGAAGGGGACTTGAAGCACTTACTGATGAAGATCAAAGGACCACAGCCTTCAGTATGGATTACACCTCAACATAAAGAAAGGGGGCAGAGAGTGAAGGGCTTTGAATGGCAAGTTAAAGAGTTTAGGTTTTATCCTGTAGGTCATGAGGAGCCATCAGATGTTTACTTGATTTTGGTTTCTGAATATTTGTTTGTTTAAGGGGACAGATATTGCCTACATATATGTTGGGAGATAATTCTCCATGGGTCTGGAATTTTAGAACATTTCAGACTATCTTTTCAAGGCTGTTTGAATAGCAAACGACCTTGGAAGCTAGATATAGGATACTCCTTCAGGGCAGGGGACAAATTTGTTTCCTGATCAATATAGTAAAACTTCAGACATCTCTAAGTTTTAGAAAGATGTTTACCTGTGTTTTATTGACTATGCAAAGGCATTCAACTGTGTGGATCACAACAAATTAGGGGAAAAATTTCAAAGTATGGAAAGTCCAGAACACTTAATTATGTTCATGAGAAACCTGTACCATAGATCAAGAGGTCGTCGTTCAAGCAGAACCAGGGGATACTGCATGGTTTAAAGTAAGAAAAAGTGTTCATCACAGTTGTATCTTTTTACCATACTTATCAATCTGTATGCTGAGAAAATAATCCGAGAGGCTAGACTATAGGAAGACCCATTAACAACCTGCATTATGCAGATGACACAACCTTGCTTGCTGAAAATGAAGAGGACTTGAAGCACGTGCTGGTGAAGATTAAAGATCACAGCCTTCGGTATGGATTACGCCTCAACATAAAGAAACACAAATCCTCACAATTGGGCCAATGAGCAACATCATGATAAATGGAAAAAAGATTAAAGTTGTCAAGGATTTCATTTTACTTGGATCCACAATCATCACCCATGGAAACAGTGGTTAAGAAATCAAATGACATATTGCATTGGGCAAATCTGCTGCAAAAGACCTCTTTAAAGTGTTAAAAAGCAAAGATGTCACTTTAAGGACTAAGGTGTGCCTGACCCAAGCCATGGTGTTTTCAATCGCCTCATATGCATGTGAAAGCTGGACAATGAATAAGGAAGAACAAAGAAGAACTGATGCCTTTGAATTATGTGTTGGCCAAGAATATTGGATATACCACAGACTGCCGAAAGAACAAACAAATCTGTCTTGGAAGAAGTACAGCCAGAATGCTTATTAGAAGCGAGGATGGCGAGACTTTGTCTCACAGACTTTGGACATGCTATCGGGGGGACCAGTCCCTGGAGAAGGACATCATGCTTGATAAAGTAGAGGGTCATCAAAAAAAAGGAAAACCCTCAATGAGATGGATTGACACACTAGCTTCAACAATGGGCTCAAGCATAACCACAATCATGAGGATGGTGCAGGACCAGGCAGTGTTTCGTTCTGTTGTACGTAGGGCCACTATGAGTCAGAATCAACTCGATGGCACCTAATAACAACAACAGAGACATCTCCCTCCCTGAAGTTGTTCCAGGGGAGTAAAGATAAAGACTTCTCCTTCCCCAATCCGGAAGAGATTTGTTTACTTTCCAGAGTAAAGATAAGCGCTCTCTCTCTCTCAATCTCTCTCTCAGAGCAGATGGGCAGGTTGCCAGTAGTCTAAATAAGACCAGAGTTTTCTAGTTTTGGGATTCCTCTCCTGTACCAGCTGGTCCTCACTGTGTCACGCTATAGAGAAGGGGGCTCAGACGACCAGTGCTAAGAAGTTGCTCTGGCTGTAGCTTTTGCTGTGTGTAATAAACGGTATTTGTCTCTGATCCAGAGGTCTTCTGTTTTCTGTCAGTGTGTGCGACACTAACAGGAAAAAACACACTGTGCCAGGTGAACTTGCTAGCTTGCAAGTAGGGCCAGATCTCAGACCCACCACAGTGTCTAACTGAATAAGATAGAGGACTTAAAATAAGTCAATGTAAAACACAATGATATTGACCCAGGGTAGACAAAATACAAGTCACTGTTTCACAAAACCAGGGGATGAGGGGATTTCATGTAATTTGAGGCTTTTCTGCAAGTAGTAATTAGACTTGCTAGTCATTGTTCTCAGCTAGTCAAACAAAATCTAAGGCTGGGGAATCTTGTATTGTCACAGCACAAATCTGAGTGAGCCAGCCCTGCAGAGAGTCGCAAAACCTAGTAGGCTTTGCTGGTACCAGGAAAGTGACAGGAGTTTTTAAAAATGTAAACTAGAAGGGTGAGGATTACACAGAACAGTAGGAATGTAAATTAAGGTAACTAAAGCTTTGGAGATGTAGTCCACTTAGAAATGCAGCCTGAACTTCAACAATTGCACAGGAAGGTACTGAAAAGCCTTCTTAATTGATATAAAAGTGTATTATTCAATAAAAAGACCATTAGAAGGCAGTTCAATATGGGATTTGAACTGCAGTGAAACTAGACAAGAAATTAAAACCAAAAGGTTGGAAAAAAAAAAAAAAGAGAGAGAGAGAGAGAGAACCTGAATAGAAACTCGGAATGGCTAGAAATTTTTTTTCATTTCTTAGTAAGGAGCGACAAGCTTATAACAAAAATCACACTATTTAATGATTGTCGTTCTGCCTGTAAGTTATATTTTCCCTCTGTAAATTACATATTCATTCCATAGTGTACGTTCAGTCATTCAAAATGAATCTTTTTATTATCTTTATCAAGTCCTGAGGGAAAAATACTCTCTCTACCAATTGTAAGAGAAAGTTCCTGAAGCAGCTCAACAGACCCAACCATCTCAAGAGTTAGCAAGTGGTAACCACTAAAAGCTGGAGACATAAGAAGCCATGTTCCAACTTGCGTTACAAGAACATGGTAAGTAGAGTACCTCTAGATTGTAATTCTCAATCTACCACCCAGGCTGCTGTATTCAAAGTTGCAAAACCACCTTCCTTCATAGATGAAAAAAACCACCTGATACCCAGAGTCTTCTCCATACCCCTAACAGTTTATCACCAAATTCTCATCTCAAGTCCCCAGACCACCACCCTCACACATTGCACATAGCAGAGCCAACCTACCCTGTGCTTTCAGCTTCACCCCAAGTTTCCATAATTCACCCCAGAAAGCTTTTTCTTAGTTCACCAAATGTAATGCTTGCCTCCTCCCACCCCTCAAGAAATGGAGCTATTGAAAAGCATCAACATCCAGATCTCCTCTAGCGAACATGTCACTGTGAGAAAGGATCTGCTGTCCTCCCACAGACATATCAATGAGGAGAGATGGTGTTCCCACCTCCACCTACTCCCTACCCCCATTTCCCAAGGACAGCACTATCCATGTGTAATAAGGGTGATGGGAAAGGGCACTTGATTAGAAGTCAAAAGAACTGTGTTCTAAAAATGGCTCTGTTGCTAGCTAACTTTGAACCTGAGGGAAGTCGCTTGACCTCTCTGGGCTTCAGCTTCATCTGCAAAATAAGGGCGTTTCGTTAAAGACCCCTGTCACCTTTAAAAGGTATGCTTGTATGAGTAAAGGGAGTGGGTAGTGACAAAGAAAATGGAAGGGCACCAGAGAGATTCCTCTTCCCTTCAAATAATAATAGAAAATAAAACCTACCACAATTATGTTGTTGTTGTTAGGTGCCGTCGAGTCGGTGTCAACTCATAGGGACCCTATGTAAAACAGAATGAAACACTGCCTGGTCCTGCGTCATCCTCACAATCATTAAGCTTGAGCCCATGGTTGCAGCTACTGTGTCAATCCATCTCATTGAGGGTCTTCCTCTCTTTCGCTGACCTTCTACTTTACCAAGCATGATGTCCTTCTCCAAGGACTGATCCCTCCTGAGAACATGTCCAAAGTATGTGAGACAAAGTCTCACCATCCTCGCTTCTAATAAGCATTCTGGCTGTACTTATTCCAAGACAGATTTGTTTGTTCTTCTGGCAGTCCATGGTACATTCAATATTCTTCACCAACACCATAATTCAAAGGTATCAATTCTTCTTCGTTCTTCCTTATTCATTGTCCAGCTTTCACATGCACATGAGGCTGAAAACACCCTGGCTTGGGTCAGGCCACCTTAGTCCTTAAAGCGACATCTTTGCTTTTTAACACTTTAAAGAGGTCTTTTGCAGCAGATTTTCCCAGTGCAATGCATCATTTGATTTTTTGACTGCTGCTTCCATGGGTGATGATTGTGGATCCAAGTAAAATGAAATCCTTGACAACTTCAATCTTTTCTCTGTTTATCATCGTGTTGCTTATTGGCCTGGTTGTGAGGATTTGTGTTTCTTTATGTTGAGGCGTAATCCATACTGAAGGCTCTGATCTTTGATCTTCACCAGTAAGTACTTCAAGTCCTCTTCACTTTCAGCAAGCAAGGTTGTGTCATCTGCATATCACAGGTTGTTAATGAGTCTTCCTCCAATCCTGATGCTGAGTTTTTCTTCATATAGTCCAGTTTCTCAGACTATTTGCTCAGCATGCAGATTGAATAAGCATGGTGAAAGGATACAACCCTGACGCACACCTTTCCTGACTTTAAACCACACAGTATCCCCTTGTTCTGTCCAAACTACTGCCTTTTGATCTGAGTACAGGTTCCTCATGAGCACAGTTAAGTGTTCTGGAATTCCTATTCTTTGCAATGTTATCCATAATTTGTTATGATCCACACAGTCAAATGCCCTTGCATAGTCAATAAAACACAAGCAAACATCTTTCCAGTATTTTCTGCTTTCAGCCAGGATCCATCTGACATCAGCGATGATATCCCTCACTCCACGTCCTCTTTTGAATACGGCTTGAATTTTGACAGTTCCCTGTTGATGTACTGCTGCAAATGCTTTTGAAAGATCTTCAGCAAAATTTTACTTATGTGTAATATTAATGATATTGTTTGATAACTTCCACATCTATTGGATCACCATCTCTTTGGAATGGGCACAAATATGGATCTCTTCCAGTCAAGTGGTCAGGTAGCTGCTTTCCAAATTTCTTGGCATAGACGAGTGAGCACTCCCAGCACTGTATCCATTTGTTGAAACATCTCAGTTGGTATTCCATCACTTCCTGAAGCCCTGTTTTTCGCAAATGCCTTCAGTGCAGCTTGAACTTCTTCTTTCAGTACCATCAGTTCTTAATCATATGCTACCTCTTGAAATAGTTGAACATCGACCAATTCTTTTTGGTAGAGTGACTCTGTGTATTACTTCCACAAATATAGTTCTTTATAATTTTCTTTACCCTTTTACATAACCTTTGTCCGTTTGATCCTCACAACTAAATAAACCAAAAGAACCACTGTTTAGGCACATATTCCAGATGAGGAAACTAAGGTACAGAAAAATTACAATGCTGGTCAATGGCAGAACTGGAACCGAAATTAAGTAAGCTAACTCCAGCCTATGACATTTCACCTACCACTTAGGAGCTGTTCCCAAGTTCTAAGGAAAGGGAGCCTAGAGTCCATATCATTTTGCCTCAATGCATCTCAACTATGAGTCACTATTTATGGTTTTCTTATCCTCCAAGATGGCAGCTGAATGCAGCTCTTAGCCCTTTCACAGGAATAGCGAAACGTGTTCTTTAGAATGGAAAAGGAGCAGAAAATTCCCCTTGAAGATGCTCTCTGAGGGACCATACTCACAAATTAATTTGGAAAACTGTGAGTCTCACAAATCTGTAGCATTTCCATCATCTTGAGACCCCTGTAATATATTTGTCAAAGGATAAAAATGATGCATAGAAAATACTTGAAAAGTTAGGCCAATTCTCATTTCAAAGACTGATGATAACATGACTTCAATATTATTCATGAAGCACTATACTATGGATTTAATTTTGCCCCCTCAAAAGATACGGTAGACTCCTAACCCCTGTACCTATGAATGTGACCTTGTTTAGGAAAATAGAGTTTTTCTTTGCAAATGTTATCAGTCAAGGTAACAAAGTCATACTAGACTAGGTTGAGTCCTAATCTTAATCCATTCTTAGTGGCATCTTATAAAATAGAAGGAAAGACAGGGAAACAGGGTCACACACAGGAAAGACAGCATATGAGTCTCCATCTACAAGCTAAGGAATGCCAAGAAATACTGAGGGATACAGAAGCTGAAGGAGACAAGGAAGAATCTTCCCCCAGAGCCAACAAAAAGAGAGCATAACCCTACTGACTCCCCAAATTCAGATTTTAAGCCTCCAGAACTGTGAGAAAATAAATTTCTATTCTTTAATGCCACCCACTGCACAATGTTTCATTATGGCATCCCTAAGATATCGAGACACCCTACATCTGAATTTCCTTTACCAGGATTCAAAGCACTATTTTCAAGTCTGACATCTTCTATTTCACGTGCTCTGAAATGAAACCAGGATCACTTTCCTTTCGTTTTATAAATTCCCTAACTGAAAGGTTGGAGGTTTGACATCCACCCAGAGGCCCCTTGGAAGAAAGGTCTAGTGTTCTACTTCTGAAAAATCAGCTACGGAAAACCCTATGGAGCACAGTTCTACTCTGGCACACATGGGGTTGCCATGAGTTGGAATCAACTCAATGGCAACTGGAAGAAAAAAAAAACAGAGACATATAATTTTTTAAAAATACAACATTAATTCTACCTAATTGACAAAAAAATCTGTTAATAATTTATAGGAATGAAAAACACCCATTCGGCCGTGAGGAAAATGAACTTCTTAAATGATCTGTGGGTGGATTTGGGACAATTTTTTGATAAAGGAGAATAAAGACTCTAAAATGGCACTGCATTTCCAAGTCTCTAATTACAAGATGTAGTTACCTAATTACACATAGTACCTGATTATACAGATCTGCACGAATTTTGTAATTGTGCTTAATTACACTAATTAAGCCAATAATCAAACCACAGAGATACAAAGGATTTTCTATGAAGAAAATTGTTAGTAAACTGGATTATACTTATCAAGAAATAACCTTTAAAAGCAAAGATATTTGTCCCACTTATCCCACCCACAACTTCCCAACCTGAGAGTACTGTCCAAAAGTGTGACTCTACACAGATCCATTCCCAGAGTAGAGTCTGTCATAGGATCAGACAGTGACTCAGAGTGATGGAAGGAAACTGTGAGATTCACCCGACTCTCTACCTTTACATCAGGGGAAAGTGACCCCCCGGGAGGAGATCTGACTTGCCCCAAATCACACAACTAGTGAATGACAGAATTAGACTTGGAACCCAGTTTTCCAAATTCCCAGTCCTATGTCCTTTCCTTTCACTGTATCTTCATGCAAGAAGCCAAGGATGTCTCATGCCTGAGGTTCTGGAGTCTCTGAGACCAAGGCAATTGAAAATATCAGTCAGAATGCATCAGGTCCAAGATGCTGCTTTCCCTGTTTAACTCAGTGTTAACCATGTGGGAGTGGATTTGACAACCCCAATTCCAAATAACAGTACTTTAACTAAAAACAAAAACAAAAAACCTGCGGTGGTTAATCTATTCTGACTCATGGTGACGCTATAGGACAGAGTAGAACTGCCCCATAGGCTTTTCCAGGGCTGTAATCTTTACAGAAGCAGATTGCCACATCTTTCTCCCATGGAGCAGCTGGTGAGTTCGAACCACCAAACTTTAGGTTAGCAGCTGAATACTTAACAACTGCGCCACCAGGGCTCCTACTTTAACTAGACTAGAGTTTTTATTTCCCTTGCATAATGTAAGTCCAGAAGAGACAGATGAGAGTGCCACAATGTTATCCGGGACCCAGGGATTTCTAGCTTTCTGCTCTGCCATTCTTAGAGTTCTCATGTTCTCAGACTGGCTGCAAGACTCCACCCATGATGTCTGTATTCCAGGCATCAGAAGGAAGCAAAAAGGAAAGCAGGAAGGGGGGGTGCTTATATTATGGAAGTAGAGCTTTCCCAGAAACCCTCAGCTTACCTCTCTTGAGCCAGAACCTTTTCATATGAGTACTCCTTGCTGCATTTTAGGCTGTGAAATGAGGTTCTTTAGTGGGGCACGTGGACACTGAGCACAAACCAAAGCTCTATTAGAAAGGAGAGAATGAATACTGGTAGGAAACAGTGTCTGCCACACTCAGTCAGTCTGTCCATAAGGCTGTCAGGTATAATGAAAAGAAACAGAGATAAAGAGATGTAGCCCAGGGTAAAATAGAAAGGATACCGTGTTAGGAGTCAGGGAAACTGGACCACAATTTCCTCACCTAAAAAATAACAGGGTTGGATGAGAGTCTTGATCTCCAAATGTTTTTAGCAAGAGAATCCGTCTTTCAAAGGAACCTTGGTATAGAAACTCTATAAAACAGATAAACACAGAGCTGCTTCTCTCTTAACAAGGTGGTTGGAGAGAGGGAGACTCGTGGATGATCCCATGTGCTACTCAGCTCCCCTTTGAAGGAAGGACTTGTTGCCCCAGCTGCTGGGGACATGAGTGGCAGACAGCCTTCAGCTGACAGCCTTTCAGGGACTGCCCCAGCTGCAGAAAGCCCCCTCATCTAAGATCACACTCCCTTCCCTGGCTGACCCACATTCAATCACCAATCAATGCAAGTATATAAGGGCCTGGCCATCTCAGCCCAACTGAGGACGAGCTGTTCTAGCTCCAGACTTCTCATGTGGCTGACTGACACTGTTGCTGGGCTGCATTGAAGCTTGACTTCTCCTTCTGCCCACTTTTGCTTTCCCACACCCCCACATAGGTGTTAATCCCAGGACACTCCTTAATAAACGTCCTACACTCCATCTTCAAGGATGCTTCCTGGGAAACCCAACCTGACACAGGAGCCCACGGCCTGTCCTTTCTATCTTCCACTTACCACTTACCGTCCCCCAATAACTCCTGCCTAGGCTGTATCCTAGTGCTTCATGGAACCCAGTGTGAGAACCATTCAGCTGAATCCTTTAAGAGTTCAAACGCTACCAGTCTGTCTGATGAAGATTTGATCCATAAACACTGGAGAAGTGCAGGGGCAGCTGGAAGCTGAGAAGGCCAGTCTGGAAAGGCTTCTTGGAAAAGGTGAATTAGAGCAAATAAATGGAGGTGTCATGTATTGAATTGTGTCCCCCAAAAATACGTGTCAACTTGGCTGGGATCCTCCATTTTGTGATCTGATGTAATTATCCTGTTATCCTCCATTTTGTGTATTGTAAATCCTGACCTCTATGTGTTAATAAGGCAGGATTAGGGTGGTATGTATCTTGAGTTACCACCCTTCACCACCCTTACTCAAGCCACACCCTTTCTTGAGTCACATTTTCTATCTTACAAGAGATAAAAGGAGAGAGAAGCAAGCAGAGGGAAGGACCTCATTACCTCCAAGAAAGAAAAGCCAGGAGCAAAGCATGTCCTTTGGACACAGGGTCCCTGTGCTTAGAACCTCCTAACCCCAGGGGAAGATTGAGACAAGGACCATCCCTCAGAGCCAACAGAGAGAGAGAAAGCCTTTCCCTAGAGCTGGCACCCTGAATTCAGACTTTTAGCCTCCTAACGTGTGAAAGAATAAATTTGTTTGTTAAAGTCATCCCCTTGTGGTATTTCTGTTATAGCAGCACTAGATAACTAAGATAGGAGAAGAAGGAAATAGCAAGGACATACCTGGATGAAAAAGCAGTATGTAGACTATTAGTTGGCAATACAAAGAAATGAGGTACTGATACATGCTACGATATGTATGGACATTGAAAACAGTGTGCGAAGTGAAAGAAGGCAGACAAAAGATTACATACTGTAGGGTTCCGTTTATATGAAATATCTAGAATAAGCAAATACTTAGAGAGAGGTGGCGGGGGAGAAGAGTAACTGCTAGTTGGGTGAGGCTTTCCTTTGAGGGGGATGTTCTGAAATTGATTGTGGTGATGGGTTCATGACCCTGTAAATATATTAAAAGCCACTTACTTACACACTTAAAATGGTTGAAACATATAGTATGTGAATTATATCTCAATTCACCAATCTCATATAATATATTGGCCATCGACCTTTTGTTTTGTTTTGTATTTGGCCACCCAGTATCCAAATTCCTTTCTGTTGAGGAGACTTCCCTTCTGGGAGTCTTGGTGGGAGGTCTTGGAGATTCTAGAAGGGCAGACTTCCATTCTTCCTGCCTGCACCATCGTGGGCTCAGCATATGGGCTGGAGGCAGCAATGACATGCTCCTGCCTGGGACTTTGAGTCTGCAGGGAGTGACCACAGACACAGAGATGGTAAGCATTCAGGGGCACCAGGGGAGCAGGGCTGTGGCAGCAGTGAGTAGAGAGGGTCAGTGGGGGCAGTTCCAGCAGAGGTATTTGCACCAGACTGTTCCTGGGGTAACTTTGGCTGGGGTCTCTGCTTAGCACCTCCTGGTTTCTGCTATTACCCACATCCCCCGAATACAATGTTTTCCTGGGTCCATCAGCCAGAGTCTGTGCTGGTTGTTTTCAGCAGAGAACTGGTAGGTTTTTGATCCTTTTTACAAATAAGGAAAACAAGGCTCAGAAAGTCTGTTGCTTTTCCAAGACCAGCATGTGGCCAGGCTGGGACTAAAGCCATTGTGTTTTCCAAAACACTCAGCTTCAGAAATGACCTGTAATGTCTTATGAATAGTTTGTGCAAAGGTCACTTTACTGCCTTCTCTGATTTTCCTTCTGAAAATGAACATCTTTTCGATGTGGATTCTGCTGTCAGACTTAAACCACTAGTACGCAGCTCTATTAAAAACGAATATTGTCAGGAATATACACAATCTAACTTATTTGCTAATTAGCAGTTTGTTTTCCTCTCAGAAACTTATCAAGCCTCCAGGGAGGGCTTCTCCAGGAAGGATAGAGTCTTTGGGAGGCCTTTGCTGCAATTACATTGCATCGTGCATATTCATGAGCTCGCTTCTTCCTTGGAGAGGCCAATCAGGAGAGAGTTCACGTAAATCTTCACTCTGAGCAGCCAGAGAAGGAATAACTGCTGGGGCTCCTCGTCTTTGTTGTATGGCACAGGAAGGAGCCCTAGTGGCTCAGTGGTTAAGTGCTTGACTGCCAATCAAAAGGTTGATGGTTTGAACCCATCCAGCAGCTCTGCGGAGAAAGACCTGGAGATCTGCTCCCGTAAAGATTACAGCCTAGAAAATCCTATGGGACAGTTCTACTCTGTCATCTGGACTCATTATGAGTTGAAAATCAACTCCAGCGCACTTAACAACACAGGTTGGGCACTGAAATTGGCCTAAGAAATAAACCCTCTGTCCCCCACCCTTGGCCAAGAAGGAATTGCAAGGCATTGTACAGCCTCGGGTTGCTGGGGGTGCATAGAGTCACCCTCAATCAATCGACTCCTAGTGACCGCATGTGTTACAGAGTAGAACTGTTCCATAGAGTTTTCTTGGCTGTCCTCTTTTCAGAGGCAGATCACCAGGCCTTTCTTCCATGGCATTGCTAGGTGGATTTGAACCACGAACTTTAGGTTAATAGTTGAGCACAAATCGTTTGTGTCACCCAGGAAGCCATGGGTCATGATGGCCCCCTTCTGTAGAGCAGAAAGCTCTCCTTTGAATCACAGAAGCTCAAGGATTGGAAGTACTTTAATAGTTGCCTTGAAAATCACAACCACCCCTCCCTTGACTTGAAGTAATCCTTGCTAACAGCCTCCCCAGTGTGATGGTTAAGACTGTGTGTCAACTTGGCTGGGCCATGATTCTCAGTGTTTGGGCAGTCATATAATGTTGTGATCACTTCCCTGTTGAGTTCCCTGATCAGCTGAAAGGGAGCTTCCTTGAGTGTGTGGCCTGCATCCGAATACAAGAGGACTTCTGGCTTTTGCCTGTCCTGGATCTTGCAACTGGCTCCTGTTCGTCTCACCTCCAGTTCTTGGGACTTGAACTAGCAGCTTACCTGCGGCCTGGCCTGTCAATCTTGAGATCTGTCGACCTTCAGAGCCTGTGAGCAAGAGCCCTGCTCTCTGAGCTGCCAATCCTGGGTTCACCAGCCCCTGCAGCTGCGCGAATCAGGAGAAGCCTCTTTCCTGATCCATGGACTTGGGACAGTCCAGCCTCTACAACCACGTAAGCCATTTCCTTGATATAAATTTCTCTATATACTTATATACTTTATTGGTTTTGCTTCTCTAGAGAACCCAGCATAAGATACCAAGCTAGATCTGAACAGCACTGGAAGCTTACCAAGACAACCCTATTCCACCTCTGCAAAACTCTGTCCATCAGAAAGTTGTTTATATTAACCCATAATCTATCTTTCCACGTTGTTCTTAGTTGCTGTCAAATCAGCTCCAACTCATGGCGACCTTATGTATAATAGAACAAAACATTGCCTGGTCCCGCACCATCTTCACGATCGTTGGTATGTTTGAGTCCACTGTTGTGGCTAGTGTGTCAATCCATCTCATTGAGGGTTTTCTTCATTTTCGCTGACCCTCTACTTTATCAACCATGATGTCCTCTTCTAGTGATTGGTTTTTACTGATGATGTGTCCCAAGTAAGTGAGCTGAAGTCTCACCATCTTTGTATAGTTTCCACAGATGGGGCCAAAATAATCCAATTATGTTATTCACATGAAAAATAAGTGTCATCCCATATACAATGCCTCTTTAAAAATTAGTTGAATGATTTTCTCCACTTCCACCTAAAGACTTGTAGTTTATCCTTAAAACCCAGCTAAAGCCCCTCTACCTCCAGGAATCCAGTGACTATCACCATCAGCACCAGCACTGAGCTGTGCTCCCAGAGTACTATATTCATACAGCCGACATGGTACATCTCAGTCTACATTAAAATTTACTACTCCCCACTTGACTTTGAGCTCCTTGAGGGTAGTCTGTTCTTTCCTCTTGGTACAAACACAAACTCAGTTCTAGAGCCACAAGGACTACATTATCTGCTTCCATCTGCCTTCCCGACCTTAGCTCACGCGGTTGTCTTCCTCATCCACCACAGTTCAGCTGCTCTGACCTCCTTCTACTTCCTCAAACCCAGCCTGTGCTCTCTGCTCTCAGAGACTTCACACCTGCTCCCTCTGCCTCAGACCCTCCCTCCTGCATAACTGCCACCTTCTCATCCTGCCTTCAACTTCCATGTCACCTTTGCAGCCGATCATACCTGGGCTTCTTTCTTGTTTCCTTCACAGCACTCAACACTGTTAATACCTGAGTGGTCCATATTCACTTCCCTGAATGAAGAACTTGTCATCTGGTCTCTCAGCACAAGCAAAGCCCCAGGATTGCTCCAGGAAAAACACCTCCTCCCATCTGAGCCTCCATCTTAGCTCTCACTAGCTCTGTAACACTCTCAGACCTGGCCACTTCTTACTCTATTCACTCTCAAACTTGAAATGTCCACCCTATGGCATCTGCTTTTGGTCCTCTGACCTATCTCGAGGTGAATCCCTATTAGACCCAATAGGTTTTAATATGTCAGATATCTAAGGGATCTTTTCATATCTTCTCATTCTGTGGTTTATGATAAAAACCCTTTGCCTGAGTGCTTCAGACATTTTTCTCTGTATTCAAAGCTTTTGGAATTTAGAGACATTACCTCTCTCAAATGCCTGGCTCTTTGAAAACTCAGGGCAAGGAGTAGTGTAGGAAAGAAAAAGAAGGGAACTTCCAAAAAAAAGTAAGATTTGAGGCCAACTCTGCAGACTGGAAGGAGCCCTGGTGGCAGAGTGGTTAAAGCGATTGACTGCTAACTGAAAGTTCAGCAGTTCAAAACCACCAGCTGCTCCACAGGAGAAAGATGTGGCAGTCTGCTTCCAGAGAGATTTACAGCCTTGGAAGCCCTATGGGGTTGCTATGAGTCGGAATCAACTCGACGGCAATGGGTTTGGGTTTGGGTTTGCAGACTGGATTATATTTTAATCAGTAGGTGATCCACACAGAGAGCTCATCCCATACAACATGGACAGTGCCATTTGGGGAGAAGTGGAAATGGGATTGGAGAGGGGTGAGAGGGGCAGATCACAGAAGATCCTGAAAGACCAATGGAGTATAAACTTTATGGCATAGGCATGGTTGGGCCATAGTAGGTTCTGGAGCAAGGAGGGATATGAGGAAAGCAGGGTCTGAGAAACATTAATTGGGTAACTCTGTGGAATGGCTCAGATAAGCCAACCAGTCAACGCCTTCTAAAATGATTTTAAGCAGAGAAAGCTACACGTCAGCTAAGTGACCCAGCTGCCAAATACTTTATGCTGAATTTGGTCACCAAACACAGGCCAAGGCTGTGTGCATGCATGGTCTGCGAAAGAAGGAACAAGAGTGGCACAAAACAAAACGGGGGCGTTGGGGAGGATGCAGACAGAACACTGGGACAGATTGCTCAGAAAGTCTTCTCAGATGAAGACTGTCCCTAATCCCAGGTTATCAGCTATTCTCAGATTGAAAGAGTCTCTTGCTTCCTTCAGAGCCAGATTTCAGATGCACTCTGCCTTGTCTCCAAATTCTCCTGGCCCCATAATTACAAGGACAAACCTACGCAAGCCTCCTCAGCTCTTACCTTATGAAGTCCAAAGACCATCCTTGTGATTGCTAAGGAAAATTCATGCCAAATAGCTCATCCATAACTCCCCCAGGGGTCCTTCAGTGGTACAAATGGTTAATATGCTCAGCTGCTATCAAAAGGCAGAAGTTTGAGTCCACCCAGAGGTGCATCAGAAAAAAGGCCTGGCAATCTACTTCCAAAACATCAGCCCTTGAAAACCCTATGGAGCAGTTCTACTCCTTCACACATGGGGTCATCATGAGTCAGAACTGACTCAACAGCAACTGATTTAACTTCCCTCACAAGGCTTGGTGGCACAATGGGTAAGAGCTTGGCTGCTAACCAAAAGGTCAGCAGTTCGAATCCCCCAGCCACTCCTTGGAAACCCTATGGGGCAGTTCTCCTCTGTCCTACAGGGTCGCTAGGAGTCGGAATCGACTCCACAGCAAGAGGTTTCTTGGTTTCAAAAGGTATAGCTGGAGCGATGGCATAAGAGGCTTTCCCACTAAGCTCCCTGGGGTTTGTGGAGACAGACACAGCCTTAGCCAATGTCTTCCGAATGACAAGCTGACTCTTCCATGCACGTGTACCACTTGTAGGAGCCGTCATTTATACGGTAGTCTTACTGCCTGTGAGCCCCCGGCCCCACCGTGGACTCTCAGCAGACATCGTCAGTAAAGGAGTATCCATCCCTTGTAACCGCAGCGTCCCTTCACGGCTTTGTGTATTTAACATTTCTCACACACACAGGTGGCACACGCCTGCAACAACAGGTAAAACATTGTGTTAAGCGTTTCTTTCATCCCTACCTCCTGAATTCCTTGATGCTCCTAGGAAGAGAATCTTCCAAGTCTTTAGGCAACCAAAGGACTTCCAGGGAGCTAATCCCCCTGACATACTCGGTGGTCAGCAGACCTGGTGCAGCCATGCGGCATTCAGAGCTGCTGCTTTCACAGACAGAATTGAAAACCCAGGCGTTCACCTGGAAGTTTCCTCTGAGCAAGAATGGAGGCGCGTTTAAGGCAACCAAGATGGAAGAAGAGAGCAAGCCGAGCACTCTGGATGGAAACAAGGAGTCAGAGGGCCTGTAAACTGAAGCTGGGCCTGCTCAACATAGCCCCTGCCCCTAAAAGCCCTATAAGACAGGAGGAGCCTTCTTTCTGACACATCAACAGGATTTCAGTGACAAAAGGCTCCTGAGGAACCCCTTTGCCTGAGGCTCAGCAGACATGAAAGTCTCTCTCCCTCAGCTCCTAGTTAACAGCCTGTAGTCGTATGCATATGCTTGGTGCCAAAATCCAGATTACTTCTCTGGAAATGTAATGAAGCAGCACATCCCTCTGTGACAACTTCGTGAATTCTTCCAGGCATTCTGTTTCTTGAATGATGCTATTGGGGCTGGGGGTGGGGTGGAGAGGGGAGTGGTTTACCTTCTGCAGCCTACCCCCTTTTCCTTTTCCTTCTGGGTGCAGCTAAAATCCTGGGTAAGCCTTCATTCCACCAAATTATACTAAGACGAGCAGTAGAAACGACAACATTATACATACTTCCAGTATTAAGTGATCAGACTGCAGAGACACAGGGAATTCCCTGGATGCATCAGCCTGAAAAAGCCACTCACCTCCCTCACATCTGAAGCAAGCAGAAGCATGCTGCTTTGTGAGTCAGGTCTCTCTTTAAGAAGTGACATCTGCCAGCGTTAATTCATCTCTCACAACATGGGCTGCTCTCTGCTCTAGCTAGCGCCTTCCGGTAAATCTGAGAGCCAGGCCCCCGCATGACCTGTTTAGCTGACTTGCCTTCAGCTAATGATTTTTCATCACTGAACAAGTCCTGTCTCTAAAGAATGGGTGAGAGGAGTTTAAGCCACTTTATTTTTTCCTTCTCTTGTCCAAGTCCCAATATCCACGGGAACCACCAAGGTACCCACTTCATGGCAATCTTCCATTTTGCTGTATCAAACCCGTTGATTCCTGGGCCTTCTAGGAGACATTGCCCAGCCTATGGTTGTGGCCCAAGAAACAGATACAGGTAGCCATGTTTTGTTATACAAGCACCTACCCCACCTGGTCCATAGCTTATGGTGCCAGAGGTGAACCCCCGAACCAAAGACAACCAATCAGTAAGCTGTCCAGCAGCCTATACAAAACATATTTTCTCTCTGAAATTTGAACTTAAAAACATGGAAAACATTAATTATTTAAAAAAAAAAAGTTGTCATCAAGTCCATTCCAATTCATGGCAACCCCATGTGTGTCAGAGAACAGCTGTGCTTCACAGGGTTTTTGGTGGCTGATTTTTTGGAAGTACGTCACCAGGACTTTTTTCTGCGGCACCTCTGGGTGGACTCGAACCATCCAAGTTTCAGATAGCAGTCAAGTGTGTTAACCACTGATGAAGAGGAAAATTAATAACAGGCATCTTACTTTGATTTTTAAGGGTTTTTTTTTTTTTAATCCACAAAACCAAATATTAACCACAATGGCCTGACCTAAACTGCAAAAGCCTGCCAAAAACTGCTCTACAGCAATGTGAATCTGTGTAGTCCTGCTAGAAAAGGGGGACGCTGGTGGCGCAGTGGTTAAGAGCTTGGCTGCTAACCTAAAGGTCGGCAGTTCAAATCCACTAGCTGCTCCTTGGCCACTCCTTGGAAACCCTATGGGGCAGTTCTACTCTGTCCTACAGGGTTGCTATGAGTCAGAATCAACTTGACGGCAATGGATTTGTGGTTTTTGGCTAGAAAAGGATAGTTGTCAAACCACTTCCTCCTAATTTAAATGTCAAAAAGCCTAATGGCTGCAGGTGGGTGGAGGGCCAAATTATTAGCAGTAACCTGATATCAGTGGATCTCAGTAAAGGGGAAAGGCAGGGGTCAATCAATCATGTTAGGATAAACCAGTGGTTGATATTCTATATTTCTCCTTCCTCTTCTCTTTATAAACCCCATTGTATCTAGCTTCTTTGAGTCACTTACTTTTTATGGAATCAAAATGGCCTCCCTACATGCACATAGAATAACTGCTCAGAATAAACCTTATGTTCAAAGGCCGGTGAGTTTTGATTATTTTTAACACCATTTGCACCAGCCTGGGATTTCTGATCCCTAATTATTAGGAGTTAAAACTAAAAAGATGCCTTAATGTAGACGCAGGGTCAAGCCATGTGCAAGCCACACAGCTATGGGGGAGAGAAACTGTAAGAAACAGAGGAGCTAGTGAGAAGAATGAGAGCAGTCATACAGAGGGAGGCAGAGACGCCATGACAGAGAGCAACCCGGTCCCCAGACTGTGGGGCATTTTCTATTGCAGCTGAAGTCCAGGCATCTGAAGCCTTATCCTTTTTCTTCTTTATTGGTGCTCTGCCCCTTGTGGTCAAATAGCCTTATTACGGTCACTCCCTACACACACCCACACCCACACACACCCACACACACACACCCACACACCCACACACCCACACACACACACACGCTCCTGTCGTAACTCATATTTTGGTCTTTTAATGGTCTTTTAACATCCATAGGCTCACAGATATAAATGCATTTAAATATACATACCCACTTCTGCCTGGAGAGCTGTACTTATGGAGCTGGTTTCTGTTCCAGAAATACATTTTATCAGCCTTACTGCCAATCTTAACACATAACCAGCTGCAACACCTTCATTGGCCAAGCACATAAGGTACAGCAGAGAAGCTTTTTCAAAAAATTAAGAATTTAAATAAGATGTTAAAAATTAATCATCTCTTGTGCACTTACAATGTGTGCTGGTTATGGTGTGCGCGTTACACCTTGATAAATTAACAAACAAAAATAATTATTAAAAAAAAGGATGAGCTCAGAGATGCCTACAAATCTTAGAAATATCAAAATAATTTGATATTTGCCCCACGTTTTTGTGCTTTTCTAGGCAATTTCACATGCCGTATGCTAGCGATTCCAGAGATTGATTGAGTTGCCCGTATGCTTTGTTTTAGAAGAGAAATACTGACTTGCTTGGTATTTGGTGGTAGATTCTTCTCTAGAACCTTTGTCTCCACCAACTCCTAACCTAGTGGCAGCATTTTAATTATTCTGCCCTGGATGTTCCTAATATTAACTCAATTCAACAAGACAGATAGTAGCAAATATATTATCTTTTTTTAAAACAGGTATATCCTAGTGATGTGATAGATGTGACATCCCAGGCTACTGATTTATGCTCAGCACGTGGTGAATCACGGGCTTTATACAATGTCTGCAGGATGTGTGCGGAATCACCTCTTGCCCATCTGATCTGTGGCTTTCTGGTTCCTCCTGTAACTCTCCCAGGGTATATAGACACCCAGCCCTTGGATGACCCATGTGGTAACCCCACAGCAAGTTTCCAACTTCTGCTATCACCATTGGAACCACTATCCTCTCTAGAGCTGTGATTCTGCAATGGGCTCAGATCTGACTGTCCGCCCCCTGTGTCTGTGGTACAGATAAATGGGCTCATGCATACACGGAGCTCCCCAAATGAAGGATTCCTGGGTATTGCACGATTTTGAAAAACAAGAACTTAGTTATTGTCAAAAACAGAGGAGATTCCAAATGCCATTGGTTTTTATTTTTCACACTTTATAAAAATGGCATTTATTTTGAACTTGGTTTCTGAAAGTTAGATGTCAATGTAAAGACTGTGATGCATTTTTCCACCATGGCTTTCTTTAAAAACTAGGCTTGCAAGAGTAGTACTGCTTGGGTTTGGATCTGGTTTGGCTTTCCCACAGAAAACTCCTACCCAATTTCTTATTTGGACCTGCCAAAGACTTTGAAGGTAAGGCAGGTACCATTCCCAGTTCACAGATAAGAAAACAAGGCCTAGGAGATTAAGTGTCTTAGAGTGACCCAGCAGGCTAGTGGCACGCAGGAACTATATCCCCTTCCACTACATCAAGTTAAATGCATTTTTGGCCATTCTTTCTGAACATCTCTGAAAAGAAAGTTCTTAAAACTATTTCTGGGCCTAGGACGATTGCTAAATTTTCTCCTACACATTGAATAAGTATGTGGTGTTGGTCTCCTAGGGTCCCTGGGTGTCATCAATGGTTTGCCCTCATCTACCCAGTGGTGCTGTGGAAGAAAGGCCTGGCAATAAGCTTCTGTAACGATTACAGCCAAGAAACCCCCATGGAGCAGTTCTACTCTGTATGAAGTAGCCACGAATTGGGATTAACTCAATGGCAATGGGTTTGGGTTTTTTGCTTGTTTGGTTGGTTGACGTTTTCCAACTATATAACAAATAATCTCTAAATGAGATTATGTTTTAGAGGTTATTATTATATGAAATGAATAATACAGAAGGAAAGCCCGAGGTTAGCCTAGTGTCAGCACAACCAGCCAACAGCACCACCTGTCCTTGGCTGCAGCAGCAACACAATCTCTGACCAGAAGAGCACTGGGCATCCAGAACCACCCTCAGCAAGTGTCGCCAGGAAGGGAGCCCGGTGCTGCTGGCCACTCACTTGGAGAGAGTCAGCTCAGCCTCTATATTTTTCTTCTACACCACGCATGAAAGGAGAAAGGGTTAAGCACTGAGGCCCTATGGAGACATTATCTTAATACCTTGGAATCTTGTGTTATTCATATCCCCATTAGATGGAAACATTTCAAAGGTGTTTAGGGTTTGCGGGGAAAAGATCACATTGCAGCCAGAATGACACAAACAGAAGAACATTAGCATCTCCTGTTGCTCGTTCAGGCCACAGTCAGCAGCAGCGGGAGCCACTATCAATTAATAGAAACGGGTCTTAATTCTTGAATGACAGTCCCCGCTACTTCAAGTCAAGATAAACAGACTCTGTGTGTGTGCACAGATAAGCCTAGAGCTGTGAGTTATGCACCTATTCATGCATGCGTTTGTGAATTAAATCAAACTATCGCTTTTCCTTAGGTCAGTTTTATCTCCTGGCTAATGCCCAGGATGTAGTCCAAAGGTTGCCAGCAAGTTCACGTTCAGCCAACAGTTACCGATGGCATGTGGTGATTCTTCAGAACACATTTTTTTAATACCGCTTTCAGATGTTGTTGTTGTGTGCTGTCAAGCTGTTTCCAACCCATAGCGACCTTTTATACTATCAGGTCACCACTTGGGATAAACATAAGTAAAATCCAGTTCTAGATTTTATGTAGTAATCTAAGGTAACACTTGTAAAGTAGGGTCCACAGACACCCCTATTTCAGAAACAACTGGTGTGGTGGTTAAAACTTCAAGTTATTGGGCCCCAGCCCGGACCAATTCAATCAGAAATACTGGAGATGGGTCCCAGGAACCGGGAAGTTTACCAGACACCCCCAGGAACTCCTAGGTATCCAAGTCTAAGGAAGAGCTAGAAGAAGGTGAAAGTCAGAGCAAGAGACAGACAGAGGCACAGAGAGCCAAGAGCGAGACAAAGATCAAGAGAGGGCGGTTCCAGTTAGCACCCCAGCATGCATTCCTCACCTTCCTCTAACAGTCTCTGCCCCTGCAGGTTCCAGGTCAGCTCTGCCAAGGCCTGTGCCCACAAAAGCCAGGATGCTGATCCTATAGTAGTCCCTCCTCCACCATCAATAAGGGCCTAGGCATGGTCTGGCTCCCATACACTTGGACTCTAACTTGGGGATGACAATTTTTAGCTCCTGCACATCTGCATGAGCATCAGGCTACAAACATCTCCACCCACACTCCTGGGGCATCTGTCTGCCTATGGAGCCTCTAGTCCAGGTTCCCCTCCACTTCACCAAGTATGATGTCCTTCTCCAGGGGTTGGTCCCTCCTGATAACATGTCCGAAGTAAGCAAGATGAAGTCTCACTTTCCTCACTTCTAAGGAGCATTCTGGCTGTACTTCTTCCAAGACAGACCTTAGAGGCATGTGTTGGTCATCACCTCTAAGGGAAGAGGAATAAGGAGTTGGGAATGAGGAGCTCAAAGCCTACAAAGTAGTGCCACCCCGCTCCTCACTACTCCCCAACCCCACTACCTCCACCTCCTCACGCTGCCCCCGACCCCACACACAGCTAGAAGGTAGATTTCCAGAAAGGTACCCATCACAGGACAGGGTTGGAAAACCCTGAGTGCAAACTACTTGGGGCAGAATCAGAGATTTGAAGTATACAGACCAACTCTTTCATCTTCATATTTTTATTTCCTGTTTGTTCTCAGTGGTTCCGTGGTAGAATTCTTGCTTTTCATGCAGAAGAACTGAGTTCGATTCCTGGCCAATGTACCTCATGGGCAGCCTCTACCCGTCTGTCAGCGAAGGCTTGCGTGTTACTATGATGCTGAACAGGTTTTAGCAGAGCTTCCAGACTAAGATAGATAGACCAGGGAAAAAGGCCTGGCAATCCACCTACAAAAATCAGCCTATGAAGTGAAGGGTGAGACAGTACACAATACAGGAGAAACTAGCACAACTTGTACAAGGAAAGGTCATGGAAGCCCCATAGACACATCCAAACTCCCTGAGGGACTGAACTGCTGGGCGGAGGGCTCTGGGGACCATGGTCTCAGGAAACATCTAGCTCAATTGGCATGACACAGCTTATAAAGACAATGCTCTACATTCTACCTTGGTGAGTAGTGTCTAGGGTCTTAAAAGCCTGTGAGCGGCCATCTAAGTTACTCCACTGGTCTCATCCCTTCGGGAGCAAGGGAGAATGAAGAGAATAGGATACAAGGAAAAGATTAGTCCGAAGGACTAATTGTCCACAGCTACCAAGGCCTCCACCGGACTGAGTCCAGTACAGCTAGATGGTGCCCAGCTACCACCACTGACTGCTCTGATCAGGATCACAACAGAGGGTTCTGGACAGAGCTGGAGAAGGATGCAGAGCATAATTCTAACTCACAAAAAAAAGACCAGATTTACTGGCCTATAAAGGAGACTGGAGAAACCTCGAGAGTATGGCCCCCAGACACCCTTTTAGCTCAGTGGTGAAGTTACCTCCGAGGTTCACTGTTCAGCCTGGGAGTGGACAGCCCCGTAAAACCAAATGAGACTAACGAGGTACAGGAGTCCAGTGACAAGGGCCAGAAAGCAGAAGGGGACAAGGAAGCTGGTGATAAGGAACCCAACATTGAGTTAGGATATTGCTGATGTGTTGTGAGATTGTTAACCATTGTCATAGGGCAACATTTGTAGTAACTGTTGAATGAGAAACTATTTTGTTCTGTAAGCTTTCATCTTAAGTGAGAATAACAGCACAATTGGAAGAGCATAGTCAACGTCACTGAACCATGCATGTAGAAATTTTTGAAATGGTGTATCTTTGGCTATGTGTATTTTCACCAAAAAAAAAAAGGTTGAGAAGTTATAGGGTTGATATGTTGCGGGGTTGTTAATCAATGTCATAAAACAACATGTGTACTTCTATTTCATGAGAAACTATTTGTTCTGCAAGCCTTTACCTGAAGTACAATTAAAAAAAATTAAATTAAATTAAAAAAAAAGTCAGCACATGAAAATCATATGGAGCACAATGGTCCGATTCCCAACCAGTCATGGGGACAGCACAGGACCAGGCAGTGTTTCACTCCATTGCGCATGGGATCACCATGAGTCAGAGGCAGACCTGATGACATCTAACAACAACAATATTTAGCAGTGCTTGAAAATCCCAGCAGCTTCAGTTGTGCTAAGGGAATCAAGAGAAAGGATTTTTATTCTCTTGGGAAAGATGCCTTCCTATAGAACGTCCACTTAGGTCACGTAGGAGTAAAACGTCCAAGTTGAATTTTGAGTATATTCAATCTTGGGATGGAGTCATTCCAGGTTAGAGGACGAAGAAGAGGAGGATGTACGCCTGAGGCCAGAGGGATGGTGCCGGCAATAACTGAATTCTGAAAGCCCAAATAGAAAGGTAAAGCATACCAGGCAGGGTCTGAGTTTCTTGCTACAACTGTCTGTGCAGCCTCTCCAGGAAATCATTTTTTTCTCTGATTAATAAAAAGGAATCTGGGGGAAGGGAAGGATATGTGTGCGCCAGGGTAAGTCCACTGGTCTGGTTAACTAAAAGAGGCAAATCCCCTTACATTCTGATTGGAAAAGAGAGAGAGAAGTTTTCTGAGAGCCAATGAGGTATCAGGCATTTTTCTAAAGCTTTGCTTACATCATCTCTTGTAATCTACACAAAAACACTGGGAAGTGGATATGATTACACTCATTTCACAGATAAGATCACTGAGGCTCATACAGATATAAGCAAAATGTGCTGAAGGTCAAGTATCTAGAAAGTAACAAAATCAAAATCCAGTTCCAGGTGTCAGATTCTCAAGGGTGTATGCCTTTCGCCATGCCATACGGCTTCCTACAGACACATACCTAACCCAGAGAATCAACCAGAATCACCAATGCCCAGCAGTCCTGATGCTGCGCCTGCCCCGTAAATCAGATCCTTTGGACACTGACACCAGCCAGGCTGGATAAGCAATGATCAGAACACCTTGGATCCATCCATCCCCTAGGCTGGAGTGCTCACCTCTGCTGCCCTGCTCAGCAATCCTTGCCCCACCCTGTGTTTGTCAGCACCTGATAATATTCACCCACCACCACCACTGACCACCCCAGCATGCCAAGGAGCCAGGAGCAGGCGGTTTGTGACACATAAGGTGGTTTCACTCATAATAGAGCCTCTTCCTGAATTCAAGCCTACGTATATGACCACTATAGGGTTGCTATGAGTCGGAATCAACTCAACAACAACAGGTTTGGTTTTTGCTTTAGGTGACCACATTCCCTACCTTCTCTAAAACCAAGACTAATAGAAAGTGAGCTTTTACAAACTTGGGCACTGAGCTGGTTGACTTTATTGGGTGTGTGTGTGTGTGTGTTTTTTTTAAGCGAGCCAGTAGTATACATGTAGATGAGGATTTCTTCACCTTGATTTTCTCTGGCAACATGCTATCTTGGAGAGTTGGCCTCAGCCACGTGGCGGTAAAGAAATGTCTTAGTTAGGGATTTCTAGAGATACAGGACCAGTGATACAGAGAGAGAGAAGCGGAGAGAGAGAGAGAGATTTACTTCAAGGAATTGGCTCACAGCTCACCCATTGCGAGGGGTGAAGATTCCTACAGGCTTACATCCCAAGCTCCCTCGGTCAGGTCAGGTGCTTGGAAGAGTGAGGTGAGAGTTCTGCCAAAAATATCTACTTATAGTCTAGAAGCAGAACACACCTAGGGAAATGCACTTTTCAATTGACTAAATGATTACATTACATTAGATTACATCATGGAGAGTAATCACATTACATTAGATGTGAGGTCATTACATTATATAATATTACGTTACGGAAGGTAATTCTCTTTACTTAAGGCCAACTGATATAATCACATGTAACTACTCCATAACTGTAACTAGACTAGTGTTTAGCCAAACAATTCTACTGCCTAACATAGCTGACAATCAAGTTGACACATAAAATGAATCATCACAAGAAGCAAAGACGCACTTGACCCATCTGAACTGCTGACAGCATGTTTCAGTGCTCATCTGTGGGAGAATCTACACTATAATTCATCTTCCTTTCCTTCAAACCTAGAGAGTGAGTTCTTGCTTTGAAAATGGTGTGTTCAGTCATGCCTCTTCGATGCACATTTGTAGGAACCATCTAGATACCCACTAATCTGGATGCTAAGCAATCAATGCAAAGCACTAACTAAGCACTCAGCGTGGGTGGGAGAGCATTTCCACACTAAAGCCCATAATGGCTGAGATCCTCTGCTTTAAGCAAATCACTAGGAGACCGTGGCTCCGAGACAATTGAGATTCTGTATGCACCATTTGTCAGGACTTTGGGCTGCTTCCCACATAGGGGTGAGAAAGCCTTCACAGTTGTAGCCTTGGTAATTAGATCATATGAGGTGTTGGTATGTTTGGAAATGAACGTAGAGAAATAAGGAGGTATGTGGATGCTGCTCAAGAGGTGAACTCTCCTGGATACGCCACTCGTGAGACGGCCTCTCCCCACCTCTCGCCTAGCTGAAGCTGCCATGCCCACACCTCTGCTCTAGGGAAGTGGTGCTAAGGCTGACTTTGCACAGAGGTGGCCACTGATTGCATTAGAGACTGAAGGGCTGTACATTCACATTCGTTTAGTGGCCTTTAGCATGGCCTGGACTAAGACTCTGCCCAGTCAGGGACAGTAGGTATTACTGGATTCGGACAGATCAATTTTCTCATGAATTTTTAACTGGAGATACATAGAGAATTAGTCGTGGTAGTAGCCCAGGAGTATACAGCAGCAAATTTGTGGGTCCTGTTTATGAGAGGACACCAGAGTCCATGAACTCTGGATGGGAATGTCTTGGAGTCTCATTGGAGTCTTCTAGTTCTTGAACAAGATTTCAATCTCCATAAGGTCCAGCAGCATGACTGTCCTAGTTTTTTGTGAAATTCATATTTTCCTTCTTTTCCCGCATATCCTTACATCTACCCCATTAGTGGGGGTAAGCTGAAGGACTTTGGGAAAAGCTGCATATTATATCCTCCTATAGGGATATTCATAAAGCACGATAATAGGTTAAAGGCTCTGATAAGTCCTGCAATAAAAACTTTTTTAGCTTTAACTCAACTTTCCCCAAGAATATGTATCAACAAAATCCTTCTTTCTTTCTAAGAATAACTATTAGTATCTTGGGGAAAAAATAGAGACCTTTTCCTAAAATGATTGGCACTAGGTAACCAATGTCTCTGTTATCTAGTGCTGCTCTAACAGAAGTACCACAAGTTTGTGGCTTTAACAAACAGAAATTTATTTTCTTACAATTTAGGAGGCTAGAATTCTGAATTCAGGGCTGACTCTAGGCGAAGTCTTTCTCTCTGTCGATTGTGGGGGAAGGTCATTGTTCCTTGGTTCCTTGGTGATCTTCATGTGGCTTGGCATCTATCTTTCTCCATCTCTGCTTGCTTCTCTATGTGTAATCTGCTCTTTTTATATCTCAAAATAAATCGACTCATTAACATAACAAAGAAACCCCATTCCCAAATGGGATTATAACCATAGGTACAGGGGTTAGGATTTACAACACATATTTTGTGGGGGACACAATTCAATCCATAACAACAGACAATACTTGCATAGTAGTTGAGGTAGAGATATTGGCTTTAAATGAAGTTTCTAGGGAAAGGTAAGGATGGAAAGGACCCCGTAGAACTGGAGCGCTCTGGATGGGGCTGAGCATGTCAGAAGAAGAAACAGCCTGAGCAGAGTCACAAAGACAGAGATAATCACCAAGGACAGTGGGGGCCGGGAGAGAGTTGACTAAGAGAAAGTGTGTCCAAACCTTGCCATTTATGCTGCCATTAGGTCTCCAATTCATCAAACTATAATCTTTAATACCTCTATGACAGCCCTAGATTTGTTGCAGTCTGTATTCACGTCCCTGTTACTGTTTTAAATTCACTGGAGATAATTTTAAACTAATCTTCTAATCTTTTTCCACAAGCCCTCATCAATAACAAATGAAAGAATGATTAAAATAACCCTCTGTGTAGAACCAACTAAGCCAAAATTACTGTGGGGAGTAAATTACTCTAACAGAGATGTAATGTCAATGCCATCACTTACGGAAAGTTTGTTGCCGAATGCTATCTCAATTCAAAAATATGCTAGGGGTTGTAGCCTGGTCTTTGCCAGAATATCTAGGGAGATAAAAAATAGAGGAGGCTTGGATTTTGGTCCACTGGCCCATCTGTGTTGTAGGAGAGACATGGATGGGTGAAGGGACTGAGGTCTTACTAGCAAGGGGAGGCTCTGACTGTACTCCAAGCCCAGCGCTGTTCTATAAGCCCAGTGGTTCTCCCCAGTTCAGATCAGCCCCTGCCTCTAAGACGAGCCCCTTCCAAAATCGTGTAGCCCAGAGGCAGAGGGCCAACACTGAGAGACAAGAACAGCACAGGGAACACAGGTACCCACAGGTACCCACAGCATCCATCAGTGGACAGAGATTGGGGTTGGCTTCCCACCAGATGCTGCAGGCATTTTTCCTATTGATGGTCCCTGGGCCCCAAACAGAGCAGCTGCTGGTTAGCAACTAGCAGGGCAACATCTGTCTGAGAGGCATAGTAGTGGAACAGGGTAGAGAGTAAGTCCAAGAAAAGACCTCAGAAATCATCTATTTCATTCCCCTTGATTTGAGGCATGGGAAACTAAGGCCTAGAAAGGGTCAGCAATTTGCCCAAGGTCACACAAGCTAGTTAGAGTCACAGACAGAGTGTTGCCTAGAGCCAGTAAGGTTTCCCACCCACATTTCTCAAAAGCTAGCTTGATTGCCAGGCTGGGTCTCTCTTACTATTTTCATCCCAAATTGTCATTTGAAATGAAAGCATCCTCTCTGCCTTAGGAGAGGCCGACTGGCTGGTCAGTTTTACACCTCTCAGTGAGACCGAAGGCCCCAACCAAGCAGGGCTCACCAGGCTGGCCATGGTGACTGATTGTGGCAGCAGGTAGCTGATGCTGGTAACTTGAGGAGAGAGGAGCAGGTAACAAGGACATCCAACTGAGGAAGCTCCTGCTCAGGCTGAGCTCCTGCTGCAAATGGAGCTGCAGGCAAGAGGGCAGTGACTCACCAAGCACAGTCCCCTGAGAGTCTACAGTGGGGAGGGGAGGCCTGCACTCACTCACTCACTCATTCACTCATTCATTCACTCACCCACTCACCAACTCACTCACTGAGTCATTCATTCACTCACCCACTCACTCACTCATTTACTCACTCACTCGCGTATTCACTCACTCACTATTGAGTATTAGGGCTTGTGTTGGGGACTGGTAAATGGAAAGAGGGAAGTGATGGAGAGGGAAGAGGAGAGAGGCCGAACTCCAGCTGCTGAAGCCAGAAACCAGTTCAAAATCATGGAGGAGCCAAGAGGCAGTAGTGCCAACACAGAGATGCATCAGCTCAGACCACTTCTGTGCTTGGAAATCCCCAGCAAGCAGAGTAAGAGAATGGATTAACTGATGATCAGCAGCTCCCAAAGGGCGTCCTCCTCCCATCCTCCCTGGCTTGCCTGCTGAGAAGCCACAGCAGGAGCCTAACAGGCTACAGGCAAGAGCCAGTCAAGGCATGAGTTGTTCCCCTTTGTGTTTGCCAGACATCCCATCTTGGTTGCAGGGAAGGCCTCCCGTGAAGGAGTCAGAGGCACAAACTTGAAACACAGATATTTGTATATAAAAGGATACTAATCAGGAAACGCAGCCAGCCAGTGAGGGCATAGGAGACCCTCAGCAAGATGGATTGGCACAGCAGCGGTAACCATGGACTCGAACGTGTGGCAGTTGTGAGGGTGATACAGCACCAGGCAATGTTTCATTTGGTTGTACGTGGGGTCGCCATGAGTCAGAATCAACTTGATGGTAGCTAGCAATAACAACAATCTGGAGAAAATGTGGAAGACAACATAAGTGACAATATAAGACAGTCACTGCTCCCCAAGAGCTTAAAGTCCGGTGGTAAGCATCGTGGGAGTGGGGGCAGGGGGATGATAAGACAGGGACATGAGCACAGCCAGCAATGTGAGGCAGACGCACTGGACGGCCAGTGAGCAGCACAGACCAGGGGATTAAAGGAACTCCTGGTAAGAAGAGAGGCCACGCCAAAACACACGTCCAGGGAGGAAGAGGGGCTCAGATCAAAACCTTCCTGAGTGTCTTTGGTGCTCTCTGGCTACATCAGAATGTAGGAGGGAGACTTACCTAACATATGAAGGGCTTAATTTCAAACATGCATACTGAACTAGGAAGGCCAAATGATCAAAACCCAGCTGAAAAAAGAAAAACAAAAAGGTTTATTTTAAATAAAGTGGATTATTTTTAAATTAGGAGCCTGTTGCAGGAGAATCATGAGTATATAATTTTTTTTTTTTTCTGGCCTTCTGCTTTATTTTAAAAAACAAAACAAAACTGAAAAACCTGACTTGCCTACAAAGAATAAACTCCAAAGGAATTTTGGAGACACCGGAGGAGGAAGTACATAGCTGTGGGTGTCAGAAAGCCACAGGTTCTAATTCCAGCTCTGCTATTTACCAGCATGTTAACTTCTTGGAACCTATTGCTCATCTTCACAGTGGGGATGGCAATGCTGTGAGAGTGTTGAGGGGATTAAAGGGCATAAAGTACATACAGAAGCTGGGACATTGCAGGTACCCAATGTTGGCCCCCCCTAATTAATGACATAAATACCAACACCTGAGACCTTCGCTCCCAAACTAGGAAGGTCATATAACTTCCTGACCAGTGGTTCTCAATTCTGGCTGCAACTGGAATCACTAAGGGGAACTTTTAACACTCCAGACACCCAAACACCACTCCAAATGAATAAAGCAGAGTGTTTGAGGGTGAGACCTAGGCATCAGTACTGTTCTCCCCAGAGTACTCCAGTGTGCACCCAGAGTTACGAATCACTCTACCTAGCTAGATTCTTACTCCTGGATAATAAAGACTTTGCCAGAGAAGCTACATTATTAACTTAAGTGGGTCTAAAGTTAGCTTTCCTCAAAGATTTACTCCTGGAAAAACTCCCAGAGAAGGTGTCTATCACTTCCATGACCTCTCAACCCTCCAGGCCCCTAGGACCCCAAATGTCTCCTCCAGGTCCCCAACAGCCTGTCTCAGGAAAGGCTTGGTTTTAAGTCACTGGTATACTACTGGAAATTAGAAGCTGGATTGCATCTTCAACCACAGGGGGTCTTAGGCCTGAGCTCTCACCATGAAATCTGTAAAAGGGCTTCTGACACCTCAGAGAGTCCATGAAGCACTTTCCACATGCCTCAGAAATCACACCCAGGAAGTGACTGCCTAGCATCCAACACAGTCTCTGCCTCTGGAAGATTTCTCTCCTGGGCAGATAAAGCCAGAGCTTTGAACTGCCTGTTCTACCCTGTCATTGGTGTTCCCACAATGGAGAGCCTTTTTAGCTCACAGCAGGATACTAAGGCAGCGAAGACAAGAGTTTGGCCTTATGGAGACCAATCGCTGATGCCAAACAGCAACACCTCTGACCACAGTCATGTTCTCAGAGCTAAGATGTATGTGCTAAGCTTCTTTCATGATTAGCTCATGGATCCTCAACACAACCCTCTGAGGTGAATGTTAGTATCGAGCAAATCATTACAGACGAAGAGATGAATATGTAGAGAGGTTGTTTAGATTACCAATGCAAATAAATAACAGGTAGAACTGAAACTTGTACCCAGGCCAACACTTTTTAAGGCCCTGGCTATACAGCTTCTCATCTTTAGCCAAAAACTTCCCACAGTGTCAACCACAGACTGACCCGGACTCCAAATCAGCCTTCATGCTGACTGATAAGAGCTGTGGATCCTAATGGAATCCAAGTTGGACAAAGTGACCAGATCACTATAACCACTCCCGCTGCTGGAAAAACAATCCAAAGAATAATCTTACTTATGTTATCAGTCAAGGTCCTGGCAGGAAACAATTCGACTCAGATGTTTCAAATAAAAGGAATTTAATGAGGAGGAATAAACCCTCAGAGGAATGGGCAAGGGACATTGAACTACCAGAAAATGAAGACAGGAGGAAGCCAATTCCACCTCAAAGCCTGAAGGGACAAAGGGAGGAAATAGTGTGATTGTAGCCTGGTAAGGGAGTTCCTGGGTGGTACAAACGGTTACCCTGCTCGACTACTAACGAAAAGGTTAATGGTTCCAGTCCATCCAGAGATGCCTCGGAAGAAAGACTTGGTGATCTACTTCTGAAAAATGAGCCATTGAAGACTCTATGGAGCACAGCTGTACTCTGACATATATGGGGTCGCCATGAGTCAGAGCCAACTTGGCAACTCATTTACTGGAGCCTGGTGTAAGGAAGGAGAGGTTCTCACCCTGGGACAAGGCCATGTCCAGACCCTTGGGGCTCAGCAGGGAGGAAGCTGGCAAGAAAGACCCCAGATTCTTTCTTCCTCCATACTCTCAATTATTCTGGTGCCTCCCAATGGTCAGAGCTTCCCAGAAGCCAGCAGCCCATAAAGCTCAGCCTCCTGAGACACAGAACAGAACAGAGGAGGAAGGTGAATGGGTCTGGGGTGAGAGCAAGTGAAGAATAATCCACATGGAGGGAAAAACGTGGTTTTACAGGGGTGGTTATGCCTGCTGTAAAGGAATTTCTCACTTTCAAAAAGGATTAGATAACTTTCCTAATAATATTTGTGGCTAGATGGTTCATTGTGTGCCTGACACTGTTCTAGGTGCTTTACAGATATAGTGGGCATGAATTTCTGTCCAGTCTCAAGGGCACAAGAAACATTGCAACTTTTAATTTTCTACAAATGAGTTTTAATTTCTACTTGGAGCTCCCACCCTACCAGACTGGCAGGAAACTTCACCTTAGTCACGTTTGGGGTTTTGCCAACCCAAGACCACGGTGCCAAGGTACTAGGGCCTTTGCCCTGGGTCATCTGTCCAAACAAGCTCCCTTGGAAGCATCTGCTGTTCCAGTATGCCTGGTCTTTCAGATCCAGCAGCTCACTGCTGCTTTGAAGGCATACCTGACGGGGCTGGGGCCCTTTTGCCAACACAGAGAACCCCATCTACAGCCTCATCCACCTGCAGCCATTCTTCTTTGGGGTCCTTCCAGGAAGTAGAGCCTGGGTCCCCACTGCCCAGAGACATGCAGAACCTCTCTCCTCCTCACCCCTAGGCTGGGGAATCCAAATAGTACCAATGGATATTGTCTTTGGAAAGCCTTTCCCTTTCTCTTGATTGTGCTAGCCACTCCGTTTCTTCCATAATCTCTCTTCTCCTCTACGTCCTCCGGAAAATCTCTGATAAGCTTGGACTTTTACAAATAAAAGCTGGAGAGTCTCTATAAGCTAGTCCTTCTTCCTTTCCAGCCACATAGCTCCTCTGGGGCATTGAGCTGTGCTTCAATGGAACAGGGGGAGGTAGAAGGAGAAATGTAGGCAGAAAAGACATAAATTAATTCCTCATAATATGATACAGCTGCACCTACTTTTTTTAAACTTTAAGACAACACATGAGGTATAGTAACCCCATTTTCCACCATCTGAATGTCAGTTCGTCTTACTGTGGTAGCTTACATGTTACTGTGATGCTGGTAGCTATGCCATCAGTATTTCAAATACCAGCAGGGTCACCCATGTTGGACAGGTTTCAGCAGAGCTTCCAGACTAAGACACACTAGGAGGAAGGCCTGGTGATCTACTTCTGAAAATAAGCCAGTGAAAACCCTATGGGTCACAAAAGAATATTGTCCAATATGGTGCTGGAAGATGAGCCTCCTAGGGTGGAAGGCACTCAACATACAAATAGCCACAACGACAGACTCAAACACACCAACAACCATGAAGATGGCACAGGACCCAGCAATGTTTCGTTCTGTTATCCATAGGGTAGCCAGGAGTCAAAGCCAACTTGACAGCAACTCACAACTGCAACAGCCCTATGTTACCAATGAGGCTCAGAGGGCTCCAATTATTTGCACACGTCGACACAGTAAACAAGTGGAAAGCAGGCTATGAATCCTCCCTCCACCTGCCTCCAAAGCCTAACTTCCTAACTAGCCCAGAAATGGCAAACAGATTTTGCCTTGTAGGCTAGCTCTGATTGTCTGGTATGGCTGCCTAGAAGCTGTATCGAGAAGGATTCTGATGCATAACTAGCTCATTGGAAAGAACGCCATTATTAACTGGCAATAACCTTCATGAGTGTAGGAGGCAGGCATTGTGGCATGTATTTTCTATCCATTTACTAAAAATTAGACTATTATATATAGTGAAATGAATTGGAAATAAGTGGTTAGAATTTACGAAATTTCACTTTACGCAAAACTATGGAAACACATCTACCTTGTTCAATAAAGAGAATCAATTCATCAGGAAGATCTCGGAATAATCAAGCCACTGAGGGAGGCAGGAGGTAGTGAGTGGAGGAAGAAGAGAGCCTTATGCACACATGGGATCTGCCTTCCCAGAGTTGGACTGGGAGGAGGGAGGTGGAAATGATACCCAAGCAGCCCCTTCACAGCCCAACCTCTTCCCTCAGGTTAGATTGTTATGCTGGGTTAACTCTCCTTTGTCCTTTCGACACTTCTTTTCATTTTTACTTTAATCTCTTGTTTCTTTTATCCAAAAGGTGAAAGAAGGCAACCATTGTGACTGCCCAATGCACTCTCCCATGGGGATGACCCCAGAAATTAATTTATAGAGCCCACTCTCTCTCTGCCTCATCTCTCTCCCATCCCCACCATGACCAGTCAACAACCGCTTACCCCAAGGAACTCAAGTCAGCAAAGCATGGCTTATTTCATTGCATTTTTTTTCTTACACTCTCCTCTCAGCAACTCTTAATGTCCTTCCTTTTAGTGCTGTAAATTCGTTGTTTTGGGTTGATTTATGTGGAACTGTGGATCTTTGTCAGTTTAATTAAGAAAAAAATTACACTGCTGTATATGCTTGTCAACTTAATTTTCAAGATTTGCCTTGTTTTACATTATAAACCTTGGGGACAATTTGTTCTGTCTTTAATCAACACTTGCAGGTTGTGTGTGTGTGTGTGCATGCTGTTTTTGGATGTTTTCGGTTTGTTGTGTTGTGTTTTGTTGTTTGCTTTCAAGCTTAACATGGACAAAGATGCTTCACATTCTCCCTTATTTCACAATCTGTACCATCATGTTTACATTCACTTTGCTTTGAAGAAAAAGCAAACCATTTGCTTTTTTATGAGATGAAGCAGTTTGAGCATAATATAAACTAGTTCAAAAAGTACTGACAAATAGTCAAATGACCTGTGCTAGTGCTGGCTCCACCAATTTTCTGGATGGCCTTAAACAGGTCACCTGCCTTCTTGCTCTGTAAAGTGGACATACCTGAACTTCACAAGAGAGGTGAGAAGTCCATGTTCACCTTGGAATTTATAGATTCTGAGTTAATTAATGTCCTTCGGTTGCACACAACAGAAAATGACACTGTTGTTGTTGTTGTTAGGTGCTGTCGTGTCAGTTCCGACTCATAGCGACCCTATGTACAACAGAACAGAACACTGCCCAGTCCGACATCATCCTCACAGTTGTTGCTATGTTTGAGCCCCTCTTTACAGCCACTGTGTCAAACCATCTCATTGAGGGTCTTCCTCTTTTTCGCTGACCCTCTACTTTACCAAGCATGATGTCCTTCTCCAGAGACTGGTCTCTCCTAATAACATGTCCAAAGTACGTGAGATGAAGTTTTTCCATCCTCCCTTCTAAGGTGCATTCTGGTTGTACTTCTTCCAAGGCAGATTTGTTTGTTCTTCTGGCAGTCCACAGTATATTCAATATTCTTCACCAATACCATAATTCAAAGGCATCAATTCTTCTTCGGTCTTCCTTATTCATTGTTCAGCTTTCACATGCACACGAGGGAATTGAAAAGATCATGGCTTGGGTCAGCAGTACCTTAGTCCGCCAAGACATCTTTGCTTTTTAACATTTTAAAGAGGTCTTTTGTAGCAGATTTGCCCAATGTAATAAATCATGTAATTTCTTGACTGCTGCTTCCATGGTCGTTGATTGTGGATCCAAGTAAAATGAAATCCTTGACAACTTTAATCTTTTCTCCATTTATCATGATGTTGCTTATTGGTCCAGTTGTGAGGATTTTTGTTTCCTTTATGTTGAGGCATAATCCATACTGAAGGCTGTGGTCTTTGATCTTTATCAGTAAGTACTTCAAGTCCTCTTTGCTTTCAGCAAGCAAGGTTCTGTCATCTGCATATCACAGATTGTTAATGAGATTTCCTCCAATCCTGATGCCACATTCTTCTTCATATAGTTCAGCTTCTCGGATTATTTGCTGAGCATACAGACTGAATAAGTATGGTGAAAACATACAATCCTGGCACACACTTTTCCTGATTTTAAGCCATGCAGTATCCTCTTGTTATGTTCGAACGACTGCCTCTTGGTTTATGTACAGGTTCCACATGAGCACAACTAAGTGTTCTGGAATTCCCATTCTTCACAAAGTTATTCATAATTTGTTATGATCCACACAGTTGAATGCTTTTGCATAGTCAATAAAACACAGGTAAACATCTTTCTAGTAGTCTCTGCATTCAGCCAAGATCCATCTGACATCAGCAATGATATCCCTGATTCCACGTCCTCTTCTGAATCTGGCTTGAATTTCTGGCAGTTCCCTTTCAATGTACTGCTGCAACCATTTTTTTGAATTAACTTCAGGTTATATCCATTTTATGTACATAGTTGGCACCTGACTTCTCCTTGATAATCAGAGTGAATCACACCAGTCAATACCATAACCACTTTTTCCTATTCCCAACTTGTGTGAGGAGCCTAATGTGGCCAGGTATCAGTTTCCACTTCCAGTTCAGTGGACCCGTTACTGCTCCTGATGAAAAATTTTGCCTTTAGGTACCAAGCCCTCTAAACCAGCAAAAACCCACAGGAATAGGAACCAAAACCTAGAAAATAGGTTACTAGATAAAACCATTAAATCTTTCCCACCTCACTGGGTGAACAATAATGAAGGATGGGGATTAGTCAACGGAGAGTAACAAAAACCTCAAATAACAAGGGTTGAAACAAGACCAAAGTATATTTCTCTGAAGTAGAAGTCTAGACAGGTGGGCCAAGGTTGCAGTGGCACTCCATGACATCAGGAAACCAGTTTAATGCTACTTTATTGCTTCATTATGTCCAATAGGCTCCCAATGGTCCAATAGACAGATTTGGTTCAAGCTATCAAGTCTGAATTCTAGCCAGTAAGAAGAACAGGGAAGGAGAAGGAAAAATCCTCTCCTGGAAGTTGCACCGATCACATCCCATTGGCCATATATAGTCACATGGTCCCACTGAGCTATAAGGTTGCTGGGATATGTAGTCTTTATTCTGGGCAGCCATGTGCCCTGCAAGCCAAATCCATTGCCTTCTAGTCGATTCTGACTCATAGCAACACTATAGGACAGAGTAGAACTGCCCCATAGGATTTCCAAGGAGCACCTGGTGGATTTGAACCGCTGAGCTTTTGATTAGCAGCCGTAGTTCTTGACCACTACACCACCAGGGCTCCTTACTCCCATCCAAGAGCTTATCACACTGTTTGGAGCTGCTTGTATCACCTTGAACAAGTACCACTTGATGAATGAATTACCCAATAAATGAATCATCTTTATTTTTTGCTTCCCACTAACCTGAAAATTTATCACTTGGGGGCGTTTTCTCCTTCCACTGGATGAAAACTCTGGCAGACTCTGTGATGTTTGTTATCACTCTTAAGAAACAGGATGCCATCTGGTCACTTTAAGTGGCAAAACAGATTTGATTAAGAAATTAGAATTTCCACTCCATTATACATTAATCCACACTTCTATCTTCATTCATGGATAAGACTTCTTTCCATTTCCTCATGGGAAAAAAAGTTCTGGTTTGCAGGCCTACAGGAAGGGCATATAGTTGGCCTCCCCTCTCTCCTCTCTGCAGTGGGAATGTTGGGGAAGGAGAAGGTGAAAGGAGCTCAGAATGCTTTTACCTGACTGGTAGGACCTTAAACTGGCATCTTACTCTCAACCTGGCTAATGTTTAAATCTGAGTCTTTGTGAGTGTTTCAGGGTTCTTCAGAGGCTTTCCTGCTGGGCATAATACCCCCAGTGACAAGGAGAGTATGATTTCATCCTCTGCTGGTGCTTCTCCAGTCACCTTAGGTTTTCTGACTGTCACCACTGACCAGAGACTGCCTCTATCATCTGTGTCTCCTTGCCCGGTAGTTCACCTGGATGGAAGTCCAAATAGTCCACGCCCCTTTTTCCCTGACAAATTCTGGGAGAGCAAGTCAACCTCAACCTATCCATCCTTGTTCTACTGCCCAAGAAACCTCTAGGTTTCTAGATAAAGATCAAACCCAAACCCATGGTGCCCCTCCAACTCCAGGGAGAATGTTAAGCTTTTCAGGTAGTCCTACTAAAGTCCCTCCCTTTAGATTTAAGGTAAGGATACCCAATTAGTTAAGATAATATTAGCTGCTGTAACAAATAAAGCCTCAAATTTCCATGACTTAACACAATAGAAGTTATAATCAGGGTGGGAGGGTGGGGTGACAGTGTCTACTCCATGAAGCCAAGGTTCTAGGCTAAAAGAGGCTCTGCCATCTTCAGCACATTGCTTCCCAGGGCAGGGCATCAACATCAGGTTAGTAAATAGGAGAAAAGGTTGACGCTTGTGTGGGGAAGTTTTTAATCGGCCAGGTCTGAGACTGAAGCATTAATACTTCCACTCACTTTCCACTGAGCAGAACTCAGTCACATACCACACCTAATGGCAAGGGAAACTGGGAAATGTAGACCAGCTTAAGCAAGAGGAAATGAGTTCACTGAGCACCTAACCCATCTTGGCCCCAAGGAGGAAGCATACCTTGGTTTCCACAAGGATAAGGAGGTGGGATCTAGGAAGACCACTGGACACAGTGGTTAAGAGCTTGGCTGCTAACCAAAAGGTCAGCAGTTCAAATCTACCAGTCATTCCTTGGAAACCCTATGGGGCAGTTCTACTCTGTCCTAGAGGGTCGCTGTGAGTCAGAATTACTCTATAGCAACAGGTTTGGTTTTCTCTCTTTTTTTGGTTCTACTACTAACTACCTGTCAGGTCTTGGCCAAGTCAGTTCACCTCTCCCTGAGCCTCAGTTTTCTCATCTGTAAAATGAGGTATTCAGCTAGAGGATTTCTAGGTCCATTCCAGCTCTCTCATTCTGTGGTTCTACAACCTTAAGCGAACCTGGCTGCAAATAGGAGCAGAACCATTACTGAAAGCGCAGCTGCGCCTTGCCTAGGGTGAGAGAAAATGTTCCAGCTACACACAGAGAGAGCAACTGTCCTCAATAGCATCTCCTTTCAAAACTGAAGGACAAGAATCTTCTAGCAAGGCAATGCACATAGCAGCCACAGTTAGAGACTGGAAAAAGTTTAAAGTATGTCCAGAGTCCCAACCATTTCTCCCCATCTCCTTCACTATCAATCTCATCTAAAACACCTTCTCCCTAGCCTGGATTATTGCACTAACTTCCTAACCGGTCTCCGTCTATGCTACCTCTTTTAAAATGTCAAGCTGTTGGATTGCTCTGAATGATACATATTTCAATTCAACTTCAAAAAGTAATTACAGAACACACTATTCTTATTCTTAGCGTCATTCAAGTTAGTCTCCTTGCTTGGAACACCCACCCATTCCCCCTAATCTCTATCTCTCCATACCCCTCTCTTTCAATTCTCCACCCAAACATTTCATTCCCTCCATGAAAGGGAGGCAAAAATTCTCTTCCCCAGCTCTCAAATCCTACAGCCCTCACTGTTTGTCATCCACTTATGTGCTCCTCTGTGAAAGCCTATTGGGCAAATCGGCTGCAAAAGACCTCTTCAAAGTGTTGAAAAACAAAGATGTCATTTTAGGAATAAGGTGCACCTGACCCAAGCCATGGTCTTTTCAATTGCCTCATACATGGAAAAGCTGGACTATGAATAAGGAAGATCGAAGAACTGATACCTTTGAATTACGGTGTAGGCGAAGAATATTTGAATATACCATGGACTGCTAGAAGAACAAACAAATCTGTATTGGAAGAAATACAGCCAGAATGCTCCTTAGAAGTGAGGATGATGAGACTTCATCCCATGTACTTCGGACATATTATCAGGAGGGACCAGTTCCTGGAGAAGGACATCAAGTTTGGTAAAGCAGAGGGTCATTGAAACAGAGGAAAAGCCTCCATGAGATGAAATGACACAGTGACTGCAACAATGGGCTCAAACAGCAACAATTGTGAGAATGGCACAGGACCAGGCAGTGTTTCATTCGGTTGTACGTAGGGTCACTATGAGTCAGAACTGACTCGATGGCATCTAACAACAGTATGTGATCCTCTATGAGAGCACATATGAATAAGGAGGACCAAAGAAGAATCAATGCCTTTGAATTATGGTGTTTGTGAAGAATATTGAATATACCATGGACTGCCAGAAGGAAAAATAGATCTGTCTTGGAAGAAGTATCGCCAGGATGTACTTTAGGAGCAAGGATGGCAAGGCTTCGTCTCACGTACTTTGGACAGGTTATTAGGAGGGACCAGTCCCTGGGGAAGGACATCATGCCTGGCAAAGTAGAGGGTCAGCGAAAAAGAGGAAGACTCTCGATGAGATGGATTGACACAGTAGCTGCAACAGTGGGCTCAAGCATAACAATGATTGTGAGGAAGGCACAGGACTAGGCAGTGTTTCATTCTGTCGTACATAGGGTCGCTATGAGTCCAAACCGACTCAATGGCACCTAACAGCAACAACAACAGGAGAGCCTAGTTATTTGTGTACATCTTATCCTCTCTACTAAATTGTAAGTTCCCTGAGGGAAGAGATCATAGATTATACTATTTGCATTATGCACCATGCTAAATTCTTAATTATTTACTGAATGAATGAATGAGTAATGACTGTGGAGAATTGTTAAAAGGCAGAAGGGAGGCAGCCCTGTTGGAAACAGCAGTGAGTCTAGTTTCTGCTTGGCAAGTGTGTTTTTGTTTTTTGTCTTTTTTGATTTTTCTCAGAGTCCACTGTGGCTGCACAGAACAATCTGTAGGAGGAACCGTAGGTGTGACTCTTCAGCCAAGATAATGATTGCAGGGAGGTCTGATTCAATTCCATCTTGCCCAAGGGCAGTATTAGGAAGCAAGTTAAATGAGAGATCATATTCTGTCAAATCCTGAGAAAATGGCTGGGTGCCTGCCAAATAAAAAATTGCAGCTGGACGGTAATTTGTCTCCCTTTCACTTTTGTAAATGTGAAGCCGTTTACACTGAAACAAAGCAGAGGAGGGGGATGAGAAGTTATTTGGAGAATTCAATCAACGTGGACAACTGTTCTGCTAAATTCAGACAAAACCAGTCCTTTTCCCCTCAGTAGCAGGAAATTATGAGACCGTTACAGGAATCGGTGTTGCACTGTCCATGTCCCTTTGGCCTGTCTAAATCAATGGCTGGAAACCAGGCTGCGGCCCATTAGCTTAGTTGGGTAGAGCCTAGACGCTTAGCTGTGGCATCACCTCAGCAAGTGTCTGGTACTCCTGGGGGCCGCTAGCTGCACTTCCACCCCAAGTCCAGGCTGTACCCCCACCCACAGATGTACATTATGCCACAGTCACAAATGGGTCCAGGTGAGGTGAAGGACCAGCGCAAACCCATCCTCACTATCTAAGAAGCAACTCAGATGGCATATCCCACTAGCATCAGTAGCACTGTCTTATGGTAGCTTGCCTATTTTAGAGCTGCCATAACTATCCATCAAATTATGTGCTCACCACGATCATGCTCAGAAAATAACAGCTATCAGTTACTGAGCTTCTCCTCTGGACTATGCACAGAAGCAGGCACTTCATACCCATTGTCTCCAATCTTCACACAAATCCTAGGAAGTAGAAACTAACCCATCTTACCGATGGGGAAACTAAGGCACAGGATGTTCCAGTACATAGCTCAAGGTCACACAGCTAGTGTGTGGTGGAGTCAAGATTCCAAACAGGGCTCAATTCCTGAGCCACGCATTTTCCACTTGAGCATGCTGCCCACTCCTTTACCAGACTTCACCCACCCCAGTCTCAGGGCTCATCTGGATCATGAGGATATGAAAAGGGGATAATGTGTGCTCCGCAGACTTCAAAGCTCTTTCATATATGTTATCTCATTTATTCCTGGTAACAGCTGGTGAGTTAGATAAAACAGCTAGCACCTACACTTTACAGATTAGGAGAGTTAGGACTATGTGAGAAGTGAGCACACAGTCTCAGCTCTTCTTCCTCGAGACCCTGAACCTGCCCCTCTCAGATGATTCAGACACGGAGGCATAAAAGTGAAAATTATTTTCATTTTTACATCAAGCATGTGACTCTTCCCTACTTGAAAAACCCCTTCTGTGGTTTCCCATGACTGCAGGATTAAGTCTGATGGCATTATTGCATCAAATAATCTGGTACTAGCTGCCTCGCCAGTCTCCTTCCTCTCACTTCTCGTCTGCCTCTCCACTCTTGTACTGCCCTTTCCAACCAAAGTAAGCTGCTCTCCATTCTCTGAGGATGTCATGAGGTCACACCTCTGTGCTCTTATCCATGCTAGTCCCTCTGCCTTGAAAACTCCTCATACTTCCAGACTCTGCTCTTACCCAACTCCCCCAGGCAGAGTTGGCTCTTCCTTATCAGCCTTGCCATGGCATCTGTTTAATCCTCACCGTTGTAACACTTACCACGTGTAGTGCATTAAATGGGTGTCCACCTTTATTCATGAGATTCCTCCAGTTCTTCAGCTCACTGACAGTCAAAGATAAAGTCCTTATCAAAGACTGCAAAGCCTTAACCACCCTGGCTAACCATTACATCTCTGAATTCAAGGCTCTCTGACTACTCATACGGGCCTTCTTGCTCTTCTCCAACATTCCAGGGATGCTTTCATCTCAGAGCTTTTGTTCTTGCTCTTCCCTTTGTCTAGAAAGTTGTCCTCCCAAGCAATCCACAGGCTGACTCACTCGCTGGTGTCTTTTGAGTAAGGCATTCTCTGAACTCCATATTGAATTTCTATCCCTCCTCCTATCCCAGTACTCTCTATTCCCCTTACACATTTTATTTTTCTCTAAAGCATTTCCCAACATCTGTCTGACTATATAGTTTACACATTATTTTGAATTTTTTTTGTCTTTTGAGTGAATGAATGTATGAATGAAACTTTGTGGCCCTAACTCCTTCCAACCCCAACTCAGTTCCCAACACAATGCCTGCCCAAAGATCTAACTTGCCCTGTCCTCTCGCTAGAAAACTCATGTTATAGATTGAATTGTGTCCCTCAAAAATATGTGTTGTAAATCCTAACTTCTACGCCTGTGGTTATAATTCCATTTGGGAATGGATTGTCTTTGTGATGTTAATGATGAAGGATTAGTGTAGGGTGTGTTTTGAATTAACCTCTTACAAGATATAAAAAGAGCATATGACACCAGCAATAGAACGTTGCTAGAAATGTGAATGTTAAATGTGTTTCTGGCGAGGCTTTAGAAGAAAATGACAAACATGAGATTGGACAATGGAGGAAGAGTCATGCTTTTTATGCAATGGAAAATAACTTGTCTGAATTATGTTCAAATGTTTGGTGGAAAGCAGAACTTGTAAGTGATGAACTTAGATATATTTAGCTGAGGAGATTTCTAAGCAAAACGCTAAAGGGGTCTCATTGCAACTTATTGTAAAATGCAAGAGGAAAGAAATAGGCTTAAAAATGAACTGTGCAAAATGAAAACAGAACTTAACAATTTGGAAAATTCTGTTGTACTAACAAGGCCACGTGTCCTAGAATGTTCACCAAGGATGTGGCTACACAATCTTTTGTTAAAGAGATTAACCCTGTGACTGATGTATCTAACCAACTACCACAGGAGAAAATCCATCAGCTTAGACTGAAAGGGACAGAGAAAGACCAAAAGGAAAGAAAAGTTTTCCTCTTGGAATTCTACAGGCAGGAAATAGGCCAAAGGAGCTATATCTGTTGTCCTCCAACAAAAGAAAAGGACCACCCCTGGAACAGCTCAGGGATCAGCAGAACTGTTGGAAGGAACATGAGAAGCAGGGCCTTCTTGATTTCAAAGGGTGGGGCCATAGTCTCCTGGATCTCAAAGGGTGGGGCCACAGCCTCCTAGGTTTCAAAGAGTCTAATCTTCACCAACTTGGTTCTGGAGTGTGGGGCTGTCATTAAGATGTACCAGGGGCATGGAGTCACTGCCCAAAGCTGATGGGGCAAGGCTGCCATGCCCAAGGGTCATAAGAATGGGGACTTCCAGGGCTGAAGGGATTGGGTTGCCACTCAGATGGACTAGGAGAATGGGGCTACCTAAAGCCAACAGAGCAGAGTTGCCATCCTAGTGGGCCTGGAAGGTAGAGTTTAAACCCAGGGCTGAGGGGCTTCCACCCAGAATCCAGAGGGTGTGGCCAGCACCCAGAGTCTGGAGGGCAGGGCCATTGCCCAGAGAGGATTATTTTCAAGCCTTGAGAGCTAATGTAATATGTTCTGCTGGGTTTTGGACTTGCTTGGTGCTTGTTATCCCTTCTTTCCCTCCAATTTCTCCCATTTGTAGTGGAAATGTCTACCTTGTGCCTGTTCCACCATTAGACTTTGGAAGCAGATAACTTGTAGTCTAGATTTTACAGGTTCACAGATGAAGAGGAACTTTGCCCTAAGGTTGAAATACACCTGAAGTCTCACTCATATTTAATTTAGATGATTCAGAAGATGAGATTTCAGATGTGGAGTTGATTTAAGACTTTTAGGATGATGTGATGGGGTGAATGTGCTTTGCATGTGGCAAGGACATGAATGCGGGGGTGGGGGGTGCCAAAGGGCAGGATGTTATGGATTGAATTATGTCACACAAAAATATGTGTTGTAAATCCTAACCTCTATGCCTGTGGTTATAATCCCATTTGGGAATGGGTTGTCTTTGTTATGTTAAAGAAGCAGGATTAGTGTAGGGTATATTTTGAGTCAATCTTTTAGAAGATATAAAAAGAGCAGCTTTGGACAAGCAAGCAAGTAGAGATGAGGAAGGAGAGATGCCAAGCCATGTGAAGATTGCCCAGAAGCAGAAGCTCAAAGGACCTTCCTCCAGAGTCGGCAGAGAAAGAAAGCCTTCCCCTAGAGCCAGCACCATGAATTCGGACTTCTAGTCTCCTAAACGTCTAGAAAATAAATTTCTGTTTGTTAAAGTCACCCATTTGTGGTATTTCTGTTATAGCAGCAGCACTAGATAACTAAGACAACCCTAAAGGGTTGTCCAAGCCAGTTTTGTTTATATGTGTCAGGGAAAAGCCAGAGAACCAAAGGCAAATCACAAATGAGAGACAGAGCTGTGGGTCAGGGAAGGCAAATTATGTCTAAGCAGTCCCTCAAATCAATTGGGACCTAGAACACTCACTATTGAGAGCAAACGTGCAGGATTAAGGGAGCAGAGAGCCAGGAAAGATGAAAGAAATCCCAGGACAATGAGTCAAATAGGCAAAGTAGAGAGCAGTTTGAGAAAATCACGGAAATGGTGGGCTTTGATATGTTCCTGGTGATGAATACTATGGGCAGATCAGAGTGGAAAAGCTAATAAATGTTTGATGAATAAATGAACAGTCAAGGGAAAAGCTGGGGGGACAGTTCCTAGCTTCTGATGGCCAGTTCCTTTCTGGCTCCTCTATTGAAGAACCTGCCTGTGTGGGAGCTGTGATCCATGACTCCAGAGTGCAGGTGCCATGCCAGCGCCAACCTCTAATTAACGTGAGTTAAGGCAGAGCACAGCGAGTGCTCAAAGTAGACTATTCATCTATTTTCCTGGAAAATAAGGCCAATGTTGGCAGAACTGTTTCAATCCATAAGTGAAGTACATGTTTTGAGTTCATGGTCTGCAGTCCTGGCCCCATCATGAGAGGTTCTCCTTTGTGGTTTCACTAAGCAAGAGCAAAGCAGAGCCTGCAACCAACCTCCATTTTGCCTGCACAAAGTAAGCAAGCACACTGGGGAGTACTGGAGACTTTGGCCATGTGCAGGAAAACTAGACAGTAGAAAAAGCATTCCAAATTGGCATCATTCACTTTAGAGGGTGTTCTAATTCTGGGTGTATTTTGATTCTAGAAGTCAAGGGAAAGGATAGGCAAGCACACAAAAGTGCAGTCAGATGCTTCCTATATGTTATATTGGAAAGATGGGGGAAGGAGGGAAGGAACCATGACCAAGAAGCAGCAATTTGTGTCTTTCAGGTCCTTTCCTGCCATCCCTTTCATTCTAACACAAGTGATCATTTTCTGAGTGAAGCCAGGACTGGGATGGAGTGCCAAGATTTTAGAAACACTTCCTTTATTTATTTATTTATTTTTTGAGACAATTTATATTAGGTGAGTACTATGGACTCAAAAGAGTGAAAACATACAGTTAAAGACATCTACATCAACATTTGTCACACTGTGGTGGCTTGCCTGTTGCTGTGACACTGGAAGCTATGCCACTGATATTTCAAATACTTGCAGGGTCTTTCAGGGGACATCTAGGTCGATTGGCATAACATAGTTTATAAAGAAAATGTTCTACGTCCCACTTTGGTGAGTGGTGTCTGTGGTCTTAAAAGCTTGCCAGCAGCCATCTAAGATATATCAATTGGTCCCATCCCACTCGGAGCAAAGGGGAATGAAGAAAACCAAAGACACAAGGAAAATACTAACCCAAAGGACTAAAGGACCAAATGAGCCAGAGACCCCACCAGCCTGAGACCAGAAGAACTAGAAGGTGCCCAGCTATCACCAATGACCACCCTGACAGGGAACATACAGAAAGTCTCAGACAGAGCAGGATAAAAATGTAGAACAGAACTTAAATTCACATAAAAAGACCAGACTTAATGGTCTGACAGAGACTGGAGGAACCTCCAAAACCATGGCTCCCAGATGCCCTGTTAACCCAGAACTGAAACCATTCCCGAAGCCCACTCTTCAGACAAAGATTAGACAGCACTGCAAAACAAAAGGAAACCCTGGTGGTGTAGTGGTTAAGAGCTACAGCTGCTAACCAGAAGGTCGGGGGTTCCGATCCACCAAGTGCTCGTTAGAAACTCTATGGGGCAGTTCTACTCTGTCCTACAGGATTGCTATGAGTCAGAATTGACTCAACGGCAACGGGTTTGGTTTTTTTGGTTTTATAAAACAAAAAATAACACGTGTGAGGAATGTGCTTCTTAGTTCAATCAGATATATGAGACCAAATGGGCAGCTCCCGTCCAAAAGCAGAAATGAGAAGGCAGGAAGAGACAGGAACTGGTCAAATGGGCACAGGGAACCCAGGGTGGAAAGGGAGAGTGCAAGGTCACATTGTGAGGATTGCAACTAATGTCACAAAACAATATGTGTATAAATTTTTGAATAAGAAATTAACTTGAGCTGTAAACTTTCACCTAAAGCACAATAAAAATAAACAAATACCTTTAGGGTCACCTATTATGAACAAGTTTCAGTGGAACTTCCAGACTAAAATAGACTAGGAAGGCCAGGCAGTCTACTTATAAAAAAAATTGGCCAGTTAAAACCTTATGAATAGCAGCAGAACATTCTGATATAGTGCCAGGAGATGAGCCCCTCAGGTTGAAAGGCACTCAGAGTACAACTGAGAATGAGCTGCCTCCTCAAAGTAAAGCCAACCTTGATGTGGATTTAAGACATAACACAAGCTTTCAAGACCTTCGTTTGCTGATGTGGCATGACTAAAAATGAGAAGAAACAGCCGTAAACATCCATTAATAATCATAATGGGGATTGTACAAAGTATGAATCTAGGAAAACTGGAAGTTATCAAAAATGAAATGGAACACATAATGATCAATATCCTAGGCATTAGTGAGCTGAAATAGACAGGTATTGGCCATGTTGAATCAGACAAGCATATGGTCTACTATGTTAGGAATGACAAATTGAAGAGGAATGGCATCACATTCATCATCAAAAAGAACATTTCAAGATCTATTCTGAAGTACAATGCTGTCAGTGATAGGATAATATTCATATGACTACAGGAAGACTAGTTAATACGAATATTACTCCAATTTACACACCAACCACTAAGGCCAAAGGTAAAGAAATTGAAGATTTTTACCAACTTCTGCAGCCTGAAATTGATCAAACATGCAATCAAGATGCACTGATAATTAAGGATGATTGGAATGCAAAAGTTGGAAACAAAGAAGAAGGACTGGTAGTTGGAAAATATAGCCTTGGTGATAGAAACAACCCCAGAGATGGCATGACAGAATTTTGCAAGACCAGTAACTTCTTCACTGCAAATACCTTTTTTCAACAACGTAAACTGCAACTATACATGTGGACCTCGTCAGATGGAACACACAGGGATAAAATCAACTACATCTATGGAAAGAGATCATAGAGAAGCTCAATATCATTAGTCAGAACAAGGCCAGGGGCTGATTTTGAAACAGACCATCAATTGCTCATATGCAAGCTCAAGTTGAAGCTTAAGAAAATTAAGACAAATCCATGACAGCCAAAGTACGACCTTGAGTATATCCCACCTGAATTTGGAGAACTTCTCAAGAAAAGATTTAATACCTTGAACACTAATGACCGACGACCAGCTGATTTGTGGGATGACATCAAGGACATCTACACGAAGAAAGCAAAAGGTGATTAAAAAGGCAGGAGAGAAAGAAAAGACCAAAATGGATGTCAGAAGAGACTCTGAAACTTGCTCTTGAATGTACAGTAGCTAAAGCTAATGGAAGAAATGATGAAGCAAAAGAGCTGGACAGAAGATTTCAACGGGCAGCTCGAGAAGACAAAGTAAAGTATTATAATGAAATGTGCAAAGGCCTGGAGTTAGCAAACAAAAAGGGAAGAACACGTCCAGCATTTCTCAAGCTGAAAGAACTGAGGCCAAAGTCAAGCCTCGAGTTGCAATATTGAAGCTTGTTATGGGCAAAATATTGAACAGCCCAGGAAGCATAAAAAGAAGATGGAAGGAATACACAGAGTCACTGTACCAAAAAGAATTGGTCGATGTTCAACCATTTCAGGAGGTAACATATGATCAGGAACTAATGGTATTGAAGGAAGAAGTCCAAGCTGCACTGAAGGCATTGGTGAAAAACAAAGCTCCAAGAATTGACGGAATACCAATTGAGACATTTCAACAAAGAGTTGCAATGCTAGGAGTGGTTACTCATTTATGCCAAGAAATTTGGAAGACAGTTACCTGGCCAACTGACTGGAAGAGATCCAAAAGAATGTGGACATTATCGAACAATATCATTAATATCACATACAAGTAAAATTTTGCTGAAGATCATTCAAAAATGATTGCAGCAGTACATCAACAGGGAACTGCCAGAAATTCAAGCCGGATTCAGAAGAGAAATCAGGGATATCATTGCTGATGTCAGACGGATCCTGGCTGAAAGCAGAGAATACCAGAATGATGTCTACCTGTGTTTTATTGACTATGCAAAGGCATTCGGCTGTGTGGATCATAACAAATTATGGGTAACATTGCAAAGAATTGGAATTACAGAACACTTAATTGTGCTCGTGGGGAACCTGTACCTAGATCAAGAGGCAGTATTTCGAATAGAACAAGGAGATATTGTGTGGTTTAAAATCAGGAAAGGTGTGCATCAGGGTTTTATCCCTTCACCATACTTATTTAATCTGTATGCTGAAAAAATAATCTGAGAAACTGGACTGTATGAAGAACGGGTCATCAGGATTGGAGGAAGACACAACCTTGCTTTCTGAAAGTGAAGAGGACTTGAAACACCGATGAAGATCAAAGACTACAGTATTCTGTATAGATTACACCCCAACATAAAGAAAAAGTCTCCACAACTGGACCAATAGGTAACATCATGATAAACAGAGCAAATACCACAATCAACACTCATGGAAGTAGCAGTCAAGAAATCAAAGGACGTATTGCACTGAGCAAATCTGCTGCAAAAGACCTCTTTAAAGTGTTAAAAAGCAAAGACGTCACTTTAAGGACTAAGGTGCACCTGACCAAAGCCATGGTGTTTTCAACCATCTCATATGCATTCGAGAGCTGGACAATGAATCAGGAAAACCAAAGAAGAATTGATGCCTTTGAATTACAGTGTCAGCAAAGAATATTGAATACACCATGTACTGCCAGAAGAACAAAACAAATCTCTGTTGGAGAAATACAGCCAGAATGCTCCTTAGAAGCGACAATGGCAAGACTTCATCTCACATACTTTGGACAAGCTATTAAGAGGGATCAGTCCCTGGAGAAGGACATCCTGCCTGGTAAAGTAGAGGGTCAGTGAAAAAGAGGAAGATCCTCCAGAAGATAGATTGACACTGTGGCTGCAACAATGGGCTCAAACATAGCGACAATTATAAGGATAGGGCAGGACTGGGCAGTGTTTTGTTCTGTTGTACATGGGGTTGCTAAGAGTCAGAACCAACTCGATGGCAACTAACAACAAACAACACATCAACATTGACATCGACATCAGTATAGATGTAGACATTAATATAGACAATGATACAGATATGTTGTTGTTTTACACTATATATCTATGTCTAGGTACAGATATGGACATAGATATATAGTATAAAATGGAATACTACCCCTTACTTCCCCACTGCCTAACACACTCCTCTGTCCAAAGGTAATCACTGATGACAATTTAGTGTTTACTTCAAGTTATTCACTTACATGTTTGTAGTTGTATAAGAACATATACATAGTTGAGGTTTTTTTCTTTTTTTTTTTTTTTTGCTTTAATAGGATCAATATACATATTTTCCATGTCTTTTTGTCAGTTAACAAAATGTCTTATTGATCAACACATGTGTTTTGGATTGAATTGTGTCTCCCAAAAATGTGTATCAACTTGGCTAGGCCGTGATCCCAGTACTGTGTGGTTGTCCACCATTCTGTCTGTCTTCTGATGTGATTTTCCTATGTGTTGTAAATCGTATTTCTTTGATGTTAATGAGGCAGGATTAGAGGCAGTTATGTTAATGAGGCAGGACTCAATCTACAAGATTAGGCTGTGTCTTAAATCAATCTCTTTTGAGATATAAAAGAGAGAAATGAACAGAGAGAGAGGGGAACCTCATACCACAAAGAAAGCAGCGCTGGGAGCAAGGCACATCCTTTGGACCTGGGGTTCCTGCATGGAGAATCTCCTAGACAAGGGTAAGATTGATGACAAGGACCTTCCCCCAGAGCCAACAGAGAGAGAAAGCCTTCCCCTGGAGCTGGTGCCCTGAATTCGGACTTCTAGCCTCCTAGACTGTGAGAGAATAAAATTCTCTTTGTTAAAGTCATCCACTTGCATTTTTGTTACAGCAGCACTAAGTAACTAAGACACCATGTTTGTCCATGGAGACATTTTTTAAAACTTTTTATTGTTACATGATATCCCACAGTGTGGGTGCACCATACTGCATTTAATCTCTTCTTTTGATGAATTGTCAGGTAATGTCCAATTTTTCAATATTATAAAATAATATGGCACTAAACGTCCTAGAAAGAGCCCTTTTGGTGCAACAGCTAAGCGTTCGATTGCTAACTGAAATGTCGGCACTTTAAACCCATCCAGCAGCTCTGTGGGAGGAAGACCTGGCGATCTGCTCAGTAAATATTACAGCCTAGGAAACACTAAGGGGTAGTTCTACTCTGTCACATGGGGTCTCTCTGAGTCAGAATCTACTGGGAGATGGCACCTAAGAACAACAAACGTCCTGGTATCTACGTATTTGTGGGCATGCACAAGGATTTTTTTAGAATATCTAGAATTGAAATTCTGGGTCAACCATGGGCACAATTTAAATTTTGATAGAAATTTAAAAACCAGCCCCCAAAACACTTTACCCTCTCCAATCACTCCAACCAACATTGTGTGAGGGACTCTATCTCCTCAGCCCTTGCCCACAATGAATATTATCAACCTTTTAAATATGTATCGTCTGATAAATGAGAAATGAGAACTTGTTTTACTTACATTCTCATGATTACTAGTGGGGCTAAACATCTTTTCATATGTCTATTGCTCTTTGAATATTTTACACTGTGAATTGTGTGTTGCTATTCTTTGTTTTTCTATTGTTGTTGTTGTGTGCCTTTGAGTTGACTTCAACTCACAGTGACCTCATATGACAGAGTAAAAGTGACCCATAGGGTTTTCTAGGCTATAATCTTTACAGAAGCAGATTGGCAGGTCTTTTTCCCATGGAGCCGCTGGGTGAGTTCGAACAGCCAACTTTTGATTAGCAGCCAAGCACTTAAACATTGTGCCACTGTGGCTCATCATTTTTCTATTAGATTGTCTTTTTCTGAGTAATTTGAAGGAGCAGAAATGCTCTCTTTAACTGTTTTCTACCATCTTTGTTTTTATAAAGATTTTTTCTCCTTTATACAGTTGATAGATATGTTTCATCTGCCCAAACCAAAAAAACCAAACCAGTTGCTGTCAAATCCATTGTGGTGATCCCATGTGTTTCCGAGTAGAACTGTCCTCCAGTTCTACTGAACGGCTGTGACCTTTCAGAATCAAATTGCCAGGGCTTTCATCTGAGGTGCTTCTGGATGGATTCGAAATACCAACCTTTCAGTTAGTAGGTGAGCACTTAACCATTTGCACCACCCGGGTACTCCTTCATCTGCCCAACTTGACTATCAGCTTCTCATCAGTAGATACATTATCGCTTTCATTTTATCACTATCTTTATCATAGTTTAAATCACTTATTGTCAGCCTAGTCTGTGTATGTCATACATTGGCCTACATCCCTGGCAGGTGCTGGCAGAGTGGACAGAGCACTGGACTCTCAGTCAGGAGGCCTGCTGTCTTAGGGTTCTCTAGATAAGCAGAACCAGTGATATATAGTGATAGAAAGGTAGATGGATGGATGGATGGATGGATGGATAGACAGATGGATAGATAGACAGACAGATAGATATTTACTTCAAAGAACTGAATTGATCGTGGGGGCTGACAAGTTCAAAATCCATAGGTCAGGAGACAGCCTGGAGACTCCTACAGGCCTTCATCCTAAACTCCATAGGTCAAGCGATGAGAAGAGTAAAGTGAAAGCTCTTTTGAAACATCTATTTATAATCTGGAGGCAGAATACACATATGGAAACTCCCTTTTCAACTGATTGATTGATCACATTACATTAGATTACATTATGGAAAGTAATTACATTATATTAGACATAAGATAATTATATTACATTAGATTACATTATGGAAGGTAATCTGCTCTACCCACAGCCAATTGATTTAATTACATGTAACTACTCCATAACAGCAACCAGACTAGTCTGGCCAAACAATCGGGAACCATGGCCTAGTCTAGTTAACATGCAAAACCAACTATCACACCTGGATTCAAGCCTTATCTCTGCCACCCATCAGCTGGGGAGTCTCTTAATCTCTGTAGTGTCAGGGTCCTCACCCAGCATTCTCAATCTTCACAGAGTTTTTTGAGGTACATACTTTATATAAATAAAAGTTTCTATTGCCATAACCCAACCAGTCATCGTCAAGTAAGTTCTGACTCATGGCGTCCTGGCGTGTCAGAGCAGAACTGTGTTCCACAGGATTTTCAATGGCTGATTTTTCAGAAGCAGATTCCCAGGTCGTTCTTTCGAGGTACTTCTGGGTAGACTCAAATTGCCAGCCTTTCAAGTAACAGCCGAGCACGACTGCACCACCCAGGGACTCTATTGCCATAGACATTGAATACATGCCTATTATCGGGTGGTAACTGCAAGGTTTGAAGGGTGAGGATTTTACTCCATCAGGTCCCATCAGAATGTCAAGATCCTTTGATTGGAAAGTCCCAAAATCTGAATTGCTGAACTTCTGTCTGAAGTTGTCGTTAGGTGTCGTCAAGTCGGTTCAGACTCATAGCGACCCTACGTACAACAGAACAAAACACTGCCCAGTCCAGCACCATCCTCACAATCGTTGCTACGCTTGAGCCCATTGTTGCAGCCACTGTGTCAATCCATCTCATTGAGGGTCTTCCTCTTTTCGCTGACCCTCTACCAAGCATGATGTCCTTCTCCAGGGACTGGTCCCTCCTGATAACATGTCCAAAGTATGTGAGATGAAGTCTCGCCATCCTCGCTTCCAAGAAGCACTCTGGCTGCACTTCTCCTCCAGGGCAGTTTTATATTTATTGTAGTATACTCTGTGCACCGGATAAGAAGAGGTACTTTATAATCAAAAGGCCTCCACTACAGAGAAAAGAAGATGTGCAAACATTCAGGCCATTAAGGGTTAACTTACTGGTGTGGCGTCTTCCCTAACAGCGCCCCTGCAGACAAGAGGAGAGGGTGCACTTTGTACACAATGAATTCTGTCATTCTTCAGGCCCTACCCACAAGGCTGTGACCCTCACCCACAATTTCAATCTACACTCACCCAAGGAAGCTGCTTGCCTTTGTAACAACTTACGTTCTCATTTCAATGAACCCTTACACTTAATTAAACGGTTGAGTTGTTGTACATTAATACAAATTCGATTTCTTTTGCAGCAAGTATGATTTTCCTGGGGTCTCTAGAATCTGTAAAAACCCAGGAGAAAAGACAAAGAAATGCCATATAAATATCAAAATATTTAATATTTTTGTAGTTATGATTTAACCTAAGTAGCAAACATTAGGCCTGTTGTTCAAGACATCACCTGTCAAAACAAAAACAAGAGGGCTGAAGTCTCCTGAACTCCCCTGGCAAGCTATTACAGACTCTGACACATCATCAGATTATGTCCCTCTGTCCTCTGGTCCACTCCTGTGTCTTTAAAATGCCTCTTTGCCAATCACTCAAGAACTCATTTGCTAAACAGAATGAAAGGTCCAGTTGCCTAAAACAGCATCCAGCAGAGTTTTGCCTCATCTCAGTATCTATCATGCTTGATTCCCACTTTGAACTCTCACCACATCTAAGCTCTACATCAGTTGCTACAGACTGTTCTGTAGTCCCAAGAAATTTGAAAGAAAGTTGAGAGCAGGAGCCATGCCTTACAACAGGAGAGAGATTCTTCCATGGCCAAGAGGTTTTTGTTCATGGAGAGGAATCTCCATTACTACTATTGTTTAATGCCCAACATATTACATTCATAAATCTGCAACACAGTTAACATTTCTTTAATATTAAGCAATCAACAGTCCTCAAAATTCACATTTCACTTACATAAATAATAAGTCAATGCTTGTGATTTAACAAGTTAGATTTTCTTAAACACCCGAATATTGAATATAAATATTTTTACTCAAACTCTCCTAAACATTTAATTACAATCACAAATCTAATAAGTCATATTCTTATAAATTCACTAAGCAGGTTAAGTGGCCAAACTCCTTACAAAATATCACAAGGAATATAAAACTTCTTATTAAACTTAAACTTAAGCTAAAACTAATTTTAGTGCTAATAACATGAATCTAATAACATGAGTCATCAGATCCACCCTCATCCCAAAAACAATTCTCAGACTATTCAGTTGAGTTTGCAAGTTTTGTGTTATTGATCCATTGATTTTTTTTTGTTTGTTTTTGTTTGCAAATCCACCAACTGCTCCTTGGAAACCCCATGGAGCGGTTGTACTCTGTCCTACAGGGTCACTATGAATGGGAATTGACTCGACGCAATAGGTACATTATGATTAGTAATCATAATTACAAATAGCTTGCTAGATTGTATTCCTAATTACTATATTATTATGATTAGTAAGTCCACCCAAGGATTCCGTTTCCCAGGAGATGAGAGATTGAGTGCGCAATTACCTCTCCTCCTTAGGACAAATGACCACTGAAAACCTTGCCCACGCACTGTTAAGCTCTCTCTCAACTGCATTGCTATAGGTGATCACTGTGCCAATTAAACCTTGGAGCCCCTTTCTATATCGTTTTTATATGAGACAAAGGCTACTGACCAGCTATTCCTGTTCCAACTATTTTTCCCAAGGACTATTTGGGAATCCGTTTTCACTATTAGCCAACATCTTTACACTGCAAGAACAGGTATATACTTAACAGAAGACACAAAATACCCATGTATATTACATAACACTCCCCTGATTATTAAATTAAACTTAAACATGCTGTGCCATACTCATCCTTCTTGTGTGTTATAACTCATTTTTCCGTCCGTTATATCAGTATTGATCTTTTATGTACAATTCTGAACTCTTAACCTTTCATAAATTCAACTTGCTCCAAATAAACATAATTTTTTGATGCTCAAATTATTACAATTTTATCCTATAAGCTGATTCCTTTGGCTTTTCAGCATTGCTACCTGACACCCTTGAAAGTACACTTTTTCCAGCAATCACAGGATATGGTTGAATTTTCCTGTGCCAAGACGTGGAATCATCTCTTTTTCCCTCCCCAATGAGGATTAGTCTCCTGTTTCAGTTAGACATCTTACTACCTAATAGGATGGTAGAACGGCTTTGTCCCTCAACAGCCCCTCCCCCCAGGAGTGAGCTAAGAGGTAACTAACTTGTCTTTTATTTAGAGCCTGCACTAGGAAGTTGATGCTTAAAAAGACAGTGAAAGAAATGACCAAAAGACTCAAGTGTAAAGAAGAGAAGGGTGAAGGGTGGCAAGAAATGAGATTGGAATTGGTGCACCACCCTTTCCCTCACAACCTATGGTAGCATTTTTTTTTTTTTTTATGCAATGCACAGAAGTTTGCATTTTATCCCCTAAGAACAGGTCTCCATGGAAGGTGTTTAAGTAGCTGGTGTAATCAGATTTATGTTATAGAAATATTGCTTTGACAGCTATGTGAAAAATGACCTGGGGTGGCGTTGTGCAGGCCATAGTCTAGACTAGAAATGATGAGAGATGAACTAGCAGTAGAGGTGGAGAAGAGCGGAGATATTCCAAATACATCTCAGACGGAGAACCGATCAGATTTGGGGAAGAATTGGACGTGGAGGGTGAGGGAGAGGCAGAAGTCTAGAATGTTTTCCAGTTTTCTTTTTTTTTTTTTATTGTACTTCAGTTGGTCTACAGAACAAACTATCTTCTCATTAAACAATTAGTATACATATTGTTTTGTCACATTGGTTACCAACCCCACAACATATTAACACTCTCCCCTTCTCGACCTTGGGTTCCCTATTACCAGCTTTCCCATCTCCTTCTGCCTTCTAGTCCTTGCCCCTGGGCTGTTGTGCCTATTTAGTCTCATTTTGTTTTATGAGCCTCTCTAATCTTTGGCTGAAGGATGAACCTCAGGAGTGACTTTATTACTGAGCTAAAAGGGTATCCAGGGACCATACTCTCGGGGTTTCTCCAGTCTCTGTCAAGTCAGTAAGTCTGGTCTTTTTGTGTGTGTGAGTTAGAATGCTGTTCTACATTTTTATCCAGCTCTGTCTGGGAATCTCTATTGTGATCCCTGTCAGAGAAATCGGTGGTGGTAGCCAGCACCATCTAGTTGGACTGGACTCTGTCGGGTGGAGGCTGTAGTAGTTGTGGTCCATTAGCCCTTTGGACTAATCTTTCCCTTGTGTCTTTGGTTTTCTTAATTCTGCCCTGGTCCCGACAGGGTGGGACCAGTGGAATATCTTAGATAGCCACTCACAAGCTTTTAAGACGCCAGACACTACCCACCAAAGTAGAATGTAGAACATTTTCATTATAAACTATGTTATGCCAGTTGAGCTAGATGTTCCCCGAGACCATGGTCTCCATAGCCCTCAGCGCAGTAATCTGGTCCCAAATTACAGGGAGTTTGGATGTGTCAATGGAGATTCCATGACTTTGCCTTGAACGAGTTGTGCTGGCTTTCCCAGTATTGTGTACTGTCCTACCCTTCACCAAAGTTACCACCTACCTATTGTCTATTTAGTGTTTTTCCATCCCCACCCCTCTCTTCCCTCGTAGCCATCGAAGATTATTTCTTTTTGTGTGTAAACCTTTTCATGAGTTTTTATAGTAGTGGTCTCATACAGTATTTGTCCTTTTGTGATGACTTATTTCACTCAGCATAATGCCCTCCAGATTCATCCATGTTGTGAGATGCTTTGCAGATTCATGACTGTTCTTTACCGTTGGGTAATACTCCATTGTGTGTATGTACCATAGTTTGTTTATCCATTCATCTGTTGATGGGCATCTAGGTTATTTTCCAGTTTTCTGATGGGAATATCTTTGGTGATGATGGCCCCATTCTCTCTTTTGGGAATATAGGAGGAGGAACAGATCTGAGGGGAAAACGCAGATTCTGGAGTGGAGCTTGTGAGTGACATAACCTATGGGTTTGTGGCACAGAATTGAAATCAGGTCTAGAGATGTGGATTTGGAAGTCACCCCTGGACTGGAAGCTGCAGGTGTACGGGGAAGGAGAAGAGTGGACCAAATAAGACCAAGAGCAAGACAAGGACAGAGCCCTGAGGGACACAGGCAGACAAGGACCCTGGAAACAGAGCCAGAAATTACTGTAGGGACAAGTGGTGAGAATATTTTCCCTGTGAGAAAAAAAAAATTCCATATTTAGTTTTCTACCTAATTAATTTACCTATACTCTGTCTCATCCTTAAGAGAAGGTTTGAAGCAGCTTATGAAATATGAAACAATTGGGTAAAAAAGAACATAAGTAAAGGGATTAGCTAAAAGAAGAAAACAAAGGTGGAACAGCTTTGAAACTACAAGTAAAATGAGTACACGCACACACACACAAAGGACACCAGAATGTCATATACAAATGTTAAATGTCCCAAATCTACTTCTAAGTGTCACGACAGCCAGAGTAAAGGAAAACATTATTTATTACAAGAATCACTAGGAACATAAATTTTTTTTAATTCCATTTGTTCAGAAGAAAGGTAAACTTTCCTAATATTTAGGTCTAAAAGAAATTTCTTCTGTGGGTCCTCCTAAAGGGCTATGGTGTGAAATTGTGGACAATACCCTCGCCAGTGCCCTTTTAAAAAGTACCATAGCAACTTTCACACTCTTCTTCTTTTAACATTCTCACTGCTTAACCCCAAACCCCAGGTCAGTAAAAACAGTTTAAGAGAAACCAAAAGAAATGTGGTCCAAGTATATGATTCTTTGATGGTCTGGCTTGTTCTGGGCATAAATTTGACCTTGCCTAGAGATGGGGCCCTAGTGGCACAGTGGTTAAGAGCTTGGCTGCTAACCAAATGTTGGCAGTTCGAATCCACCAGCCACTCCTTGGAAACCCTATGGGACAGTTCTACTCTCTCCTATAGGGTCACTGTGAGTTGGAATTTACGCGACGGAAATGGGTTGGTTTTTTTGGTTTGTTTTAGAGGAGCTGATAGCCTTCCAACAATCCTCCAAGAGTCTTATCCTCACAGTTGAGCTTTTGATAAGAACTGAACAACAGAGTTCAAGTTTATGGTGTCTAGCAGGAACCTGTTGTTGTTGTTATTGTTAGCTGCCATTGAGCAGGCTCCAACTCATGGTGACTTCATGCATAACAGAATGAAACACTGCCCGGTCCTGCATCATCCTCACAGTTGTTAGTATGTTTGAGTCCACTGTTGCAGCTATCGTGTCAATCCATCTCAGGGAGGGTTTTCCTCATTTCACTGACCCTCTACTTTACCAAACATGATGCCTTTTTTTAGCAAGGTCTTTCCTGATGACGTCTCCAAAATAAGCAAGACAAAGTCTCACCATCCTCGCTTCTAAGGAGCATTCTGGCTGTGCATCCTCCAAGACTGATTTGTTTGTTCTTCTTGCAGTCTGTGGGTATATTCAACACTCTTCACCAACACCACAGTTCAAATGTGTCAGTTCTTCTTCTAGCTTCCTTTTTTATTGTCCAGCTTTAGCATGCATATGAGGCAATTGAAAAAACCATGACTTGGGGCAGGTGCACCTTAGTCATCAAAGTTACATCTTTTCACTGAACTGTACATGTGAAGGTTGTTGAAATGGGAGATGTTTTATTACCTATATATTTACTACAATTAAAAAAATTCATTTTTCAGTGACATCTTTGCTGTTTAACTCTTTAAAGGGGTCTTTTACAGGAACCTGAGTATAGATAACCCAGGCAGATCTGTAACCTTTAACAATCTACAGAGGGGGAAGACTTGATCTTATGAAAACAAAGCTTCCTGAGAGTGGTACACCTGAAAAGAAGACCTCCTACTCTCCTATCCAAAAAAAGCACCTGCTGGGCAGAACCAAAATCTTTTCTCAGCAAATGATTCTGCAGATTGTCCTACTGCACAACGTAAATGGCCAGTAAGGCCTCAGCATTCACGCCGGCCATGTGTAGTTGAAGTAAGAAAGTTAGTAACATTACATTTGGGTAGATAATTGCTCTGTGCCCTTGGGACTTTAAATATAGGGGAACAGCAAGGAACATTGAGGCTAATGGAAGTAGGAAGAAACTATCTAGCAAGCAAATAGGTCAATTTAATGCTGAAAAGATGGTTGAAAGAAGAAAAAGGAATTATTGAGTTTGTCACTGAAAATAAAAGTGAGTTTGTCACAACAGAAAACCTTAGCATACTTCAGCTCAAAATCCCACTGACTTCATTCTTCCTTGTCTTTGCAGAGTACACACACATTCTGCTCTTCTCCCGAGGAATTTCAGCACAGTAGGTCCTGTCCCTTGTTGGTGGGGGGTCTTACAGCCAGGCTGAGACCAGAAGTGAATTTCCGGAAAGCCCATAGGCCTGTGGTCTAAGCCATGCCCTGCAATACAGTTTTGTCAGTAAAGTTGGAATGTGATCTTCATCCTTCTGACTCGCCAGGACTCAGTGAGAATTGCTGTTGTCGTTAGTTGCTGTCGAGTCAATTCCGACTCATGGCAATCCCACGTGTTACAGATTAGAACTGCTCCACGGGGTTTTCTTGGTTGTAATTTTTACGGAAGGAGATTTCAGGCCTTTCTTCCACAGAGCCAGTGGGTGGGTCCAAACCTCCAACCTTTGGGCTAGCAGCTGATCACAAATCACTTGTACTTGTACCATCTAGGGACCTCTCAGTGAGAATAACCAAAACCAAATCCACTGCCGTCGAATAGATTCCGACTCATAGCAACCCTATAGGACAGAGTAGAACTGCCTCATAGGGTTTCCAAGGAGCAGCTGGTGGATTTGAACTGCTGACCTTTTGGTTAGCAGCCTGAGCTCTTCACCACTGTGCTACCAGGGCTCCTTGGTGAGAATAGAGAGGTATTATTTATTGGCCCCTTAAGGCCGCAATATAGGGTGAGGACAAGAAAGGTGAAGAATGAAGAAATGAACAGCAAGACCATTCCAGGTAGGCTCTCACAAACAACAGGAAATGGTTACAGTGACTGAAGCCCTAGGCCAGGAAGACAGGGGCCTAAATTAGCTAACGAGATGCTGGTCGCTCCTGCACAAGCTAGGAAGGAGACCCATACGGGCATGGCATTTCCTATTCTTACTATAATCCTGGTAATGAGGACAAGGTGTCAAGTGTCTTCATTCCTCAACCTGCAATTCAGGGTGGCTAAGCTATCAGCTCTGTTACTGCTTTGCAATGGTCTTGCTCTCCAGAATCTTCTCTGCCTTTGTTAGCTATTACTCTCGGTTTTGGACAGGAAACTCAGGAGGTCCTCAAGAGAGCTCCATACACTGATTGGCAGGGTCATAGCAAGCAGAGTGCAAACCATCCCTGGTATTTCCAAATGTAAGTAAGTCCAAGAAGCCTCATTAAGAAAAGCCTTCATTGCTTGCTTCTGAAGCACAGAGTGCAGCTCAGTCACCACTGGCTCTCAAAGAAAAGAACCTGTTTACATTATTGCAATGACCAAGTTGCTGGGGAAAAAAATCTGTGTCCTTCACCAGTACCACTACCCAAGCCCCAGCCCCATGCCCGAGATACCCAAGTAATTGATCTTCCTTAGGGAAGATATTCTTAAGCCTTCTGTTTTCCTTAGAAGGAACTATGATCAGACTCATAAGAGGAGCCTGGATGGCATGAACGGTTTCTGATCAGCTGCTAGCCCAAGGGTTGGGGGTTCAAACCCACCCAGTGATTCTGCAGAAGAAAAGCCTTGCAAACTGCTTCTGTAAAGATTACAGCCAAGAAAAAAAACCTATGGAGCAGTTCCACTTTGTAACACATGAGGTCACTGTGAGTTGGAACTGATTCAAAGGCAATGGGGTTTGGTGTTTGTTTTGGGTTTTTCTTGTTTTTCTTTTTTGGATCAGACTCATCAACAAGCTGCTTAAGATTTAACCCTAGGGTGCTCCGAATCAGAAGGATCTCAAGCAACAGAAATGGACTCTGGGTGATGTAAGAAAAAGAGAATATTCTGGAAATCCATGGAGCTGCTCACAAGGTTGAAGGAACGGCTGGAAAACCAAGCTTGGAACAGACAGGAATGAGGAGGCTCCAGAAGGTTTTGCTGCTCGCTGAGCACTGGCCCTACAGCTGAAATAGATGAACTTCAACTGTTCCTCTGCCCTAGGTTCACTCGACTCAAGGTTAAGGTCCTGGGAGGGAGAAAAACCAACTGACCAAGCTTAGGTCCTATCCTGACTCTTGCTTTACTTGGGTTGTAAAAGGAAGACCCTAGAAACTGTGCCTCTAGGGTCTCCTTTGGCTACTGCTATGGGAAGGAGGACCTAGGACTTACCTGCCCATCACAATCACACACAAAGGAGAGGAATAGATTCCCCAAAATAAAATCAAAGGCTATTAGGAAGAGGTAATGTATGCTGAGTAGCAAAATATAACAAATGTCCTTCACAGGATTGTTGAAGCCACTTCTCTTCTTTTATAGTAAAGGAAGCTGAGATCTAGGTTAAAGAACTTTTAAAGGTCAAAGAGTAAGTTAGAAGCAGAGATGAAACAGAAATTGAGACAAGTACTCTATGTCCTTGCTACTCAAAGTGTGGTCTATAGATCAGCAGCATGGACATCACCTGGAGGCTTAGAAATGCAAACTGTCAGGCTCTACCCTAGAGCTACTGAATCAGAATCTGTATTTTAACAAGATCTCAGGGTGATTCACATGAATTTTAAAGTTTGAGATACCATACTTGCTGTCCTCAAGTTGACTGCAACTCATGGCAGCCCCATGTGTGTCAGAGTAGAACTGTGCTCAATAGGGTTTTCAATGGTTGATTTTTCAGAAGTAGATTGCCAGGCTTTTCTTCCAAGGCACCTCTGCATGGACTTGAAACTCCAACCTTTCAGTTAGCAGCCAAGCATGCTAACCATTTGCACCACCCAGGACACTGCTTTAATCTATATAGACTCCAACCTTTGTAGCACCCAATGAGCACAGAGCCCAGGTGTTCTTCACCTAAACTTGATTGATGATAGTTTTTCCTCAATTCATAGAGAAAACTGATAGAAGTATTTCTTCATCATTTTCTAGCCTCTGTCCCGTGCTAGTTAACACACTTAGAGGAAAGCTATGTGGTCCCCAGAAGCTTAACAATAGGGTCCGCCTAGGCCAGGTTCCAAAACAGAACTGGCAGAATTCTGGAACTCAGGACTTCACAAAGACACTTTGGAGAATGATCAGTCCCTACTGTGAAATAAGAACAAAAATCTATAATGGATATAAATTGCTCTATGACACTTGGAATCAAGAACCATCACATTTCTTTACTATTCTAAATAAAATTAAATATTGTTCAGCCCCACCTGGTGAGCAGGAAATCCAATCACAGTTATTCAGGAGATTCCCTCCTTCTTATCTCAGTTGAAACAGGAACAAGAGGCTAATGTAGATCAACAAAAATTGGCAAAGGGTCCTCTGTCCTCAGCGGCCACAGCCACTGACTTTACCATCAACTCTTCCACTCAAGGCTGCTGCCCCAGAAGGATTGCAGCCATGCCCACTCTCTGCAGTCAGCAAGCTGGAGAAGTCCTCCACGCTCCTCTCCCTCCTCCCCTCCAAGGTGTCATGCTTCATCTTGTATTGGTGTAGGGGTGCTTTGGATAGTGAGATTTTATTGCACACGTATAACATAGGAATGGTTTCTGCTAGCAACACTACTGTTTGTTTGCCTGCTGGGGTGAAATACATCACCATTTTATATAAGCAAAAGCGCTCCACAGGGCTGTGTCACCCACCGTGCTGTGGGACCACCTGTAATCTACATGGCCTTTGCTGCTGTTGGACTTTGTAACTCAAGCACTTCTGCAGCTGTTACTCCTACACCAACCCTTAATCTTAAACCTATACCGTGTTCCTCATCCAGCTGCTTATTGCCTCTTCCTAACTAGTATGTATTGTGTCTCTGCTGGAGAACATGATGGGGGTGTGGTGAAGTCTTCATGGCTAAGATTATTGGGGAAATTTTGAAAAGAGGGTTTCCTCGATGAATGGCTAGTGTTATTAAGGCTGTATAGATCCATTACAGAGAAACCAGTTCTAGCCATGTGTGTGCATGCATATGCATGTGTGTGTGTGTGTGTGTGTCGGGAGTGAGAAGGATGGTATAGATGCTAAGTTGCATGGAGTGATCTTAAGTATGAGCTATTGGCCCCCAAATTCTTTTCACAATCTCAGATGCCTGAACAATATTTTCTAGATAACTAAGTTTCTTGTGCCATAATAAGAAATGAGACTTACATTGTAAATACCCCTGGGATAAAGAATGGAGTGGCTGCTATTCAAATTAAGGTCTAAGTAACTTATAGTAGAGATTTGCCTGGTACAGATTCTGGTTAGGAGAGAGGATATCTAAAGACATACAATGTCAGAGAAGAGGGCACAGAGAGAGTAGAGAAAGGAAAAGTGGGGACACCAAAGATTCACTCATCAGCTTCACAATTTTGACAGCCTCTTGTATTAAGCACCAGTCCCTATGCTGCATTCCAAAAGGGCTTTAAGTATCCAATGTGGTGAAAACTTCAGGGCCAGTGACCACTCCACTGAACATATTCACAGATCAAGAGCTCTTCTGGGGTCACCAGGTTCTAACTGGCCCACTGGACATCAGAAATCTCTCCAAAATCTGTTCTACAGCAACTAAAGTAGAAGGAAAAACTACAGGATTTCCATACATGCCTAATTATATTCTTTGACCACTTAAAACCACACTCAATGAATTATATACAATTCCAAGAGGTAAACGGCAGGTCCCTACCTTCAAAGAGCTTTCAGGTTATTTGAGAAAATAGGCCATGTGCATAGAAAGAAAATTAACAATACACGATGGCCTTCAGTAAGTGGCAAATGGAGACAATAATTTCAGTGAAGTTCCAGGGAGGGAGGAAGAATTGGGAGAGCTATCATCATTAGCCAGGGAGATTTAAAAATATTTCATGAAGAGTTGGTAAGTTCAACCTTACCTTGAGCAAGGATTCTTCATTTGAAGTCAATGTTCTTTGAGGGGGTCCATGAATGGAGCTTCAGAGTCAATGAACCCCTTGGATATGCATGAACTCATTGGATATGCTTCAGATTCTCAAAGGTGTGACTGAAAAACTTGTAAGCCATTGACTTGCAAGAAATTGCATAAGTAGTAAGGAAGAAAAGCAGTATCCTAAATAGGAGAACAAGTAAACAAGGGAATGGTAATGGAATGGTGAAGGAATGGACAAGCCACGTTTACCGGAAAATGAGCAATGCCCATCTGGTGGTAGTAGTGGTCACATGTTCATATAGGGCAGTGTCAAGAGATGGAGTTGGAAAAGCAAGTTCGAACTGGATGGTAAAAAGCCTTGAGTGTCAGGATTATCGTGTGAACAATGGGGAATCACCAGGGAATGACAGTGTTCAGGTGAATGACACAGTGACATGGAGCTTTAGGGAGGTTCATCTGACCGCTTTGGATAGGATGAGGTGGAAGGAGGTAAGCCTGAAGTCAGAAAGCCCCTAGTCCAGGGACTTAGAAAGTAAAAAAAAAAACCCTTGCTGTCAAGTCAGTTCTGACCCATAGTGACACTACAGGACAGAGTAGAACTGCCCCATGGGGTTTCCAAGGACGGCTGATAGATTCGAACTGCTGACCCTTGGGTTAGCAGCCAAGATCCTAACCACTGCGCCACCAGGGCTCCAGTCTAGGGATTAGGGGCAAGAAAATGAGTGGAACTAGGAGATGTAGCTATGGAAAGAATAAGAGGGATACTAGAGATAGTGAGAGGAGAAATAATAAAACTTGTAACTTCAGAAATAATAAAATGATTTAATAAGATAAAGAAATAGTAAAAATTATTTAACAAAATTAAAATTTAGTAACCCTCAATGAGATGGATTGACACAGTGGCTGCAACAATGGGCTCAAGCGTAACAATGATTGTGAGGATGGCGCAGGACCGGGCACTGTCTCGTAATGTTGTACACGGGGTCGTTATGAGTCAGAAGGGACTCGTTAGCACCTAAAAACAAACAACAACAGTAACTTTTCTGCTTTGGGAGTAGAGAAAAGAGCCAAGGATGAATCAAAGCCCCAAGTGCCTGCAGGAATGAAGGCTTATTTGCAGAATAAGGAACAATGGATATAAAGTTGGTTTCCAAGAGACTAGTAAAGACCTTCATTTGTAACACATAGAATTTGAGGTGCTATTTCCCAACAATAGTTGTGTGCCTCTTTAGCAATGTCACCAAATAGTGCCTCCAGTGGTATGCTTCCAGCCCAGGAGCCTCTATGCAAGATAACCGAGTTGGGTTGACTTCTCGGGAGACTCCAGAACTGCTAACATGGGGCTGTATCACTTTGGTTTTTTGTTAGCAATCTTTGCTAAAGCATTTTTTCCGACTGACGTTACCACAGTGTGATTAGGAGACATACAAGGACATAAACATTCCAATAAGATAAAAGCAGCCCTCTCTCCTAGTACTTTCTCAGCACTTCAACTTCATTAGGCTCCATGTTGTTTCATTAGAGTCAATGCCATTTAAATTTTTATGTTCATTTCAAGGCTATTTGTTTTGACAAAGAATTTCTTTAAAAACGCAGTAGGAACTTTCTGGGTTTTATTTAACTTTATAACCATCTATTTTACTCCCCAATAAAGGGGTAACTAAGCATTCTTGTTAAGCATTCTTGTTAAGCATTCTTTGCACAGTTTTGAAATACAATGCAAGACTCTGCAAGGAGGTAATTCATGCCAAGGAAATGCTGAAGCAAGCTATTCAGTGTTTGGTGCTAAGGGCTAGGGACTCAATCCCTCCCCTCCTCCTTAGCACACATAAAAACTAGAGCACCCAAAGTACACTTCCTCTATTTATATGGAGCCCTGGTGGCACAGTGGTTAAGAGCTCGGCTACTAAGCAAAAGGTCAGCAGTTCAAATCCACCAGCCACTCCTGGGAAATCCTATGGGGCTAGGGACTCAACTCTTCCTCTCCTCATTAGCTCACATACAAACTACAGGACCCAAGGCATGCCTCCTCTATTTATACATGGCCCTGAGTGGTGCAAAGTGTTAACGTGCTCAGCTGCTAACTGAAAGGTTGGAGGTTCAAGCTCACCCAGAGGTAACTCACAAGAAAGGCCTGGGGATCTACTTCCAAAAAATCAGCCACTGAAAACCTTACAGAGCGCAGTTCTACTCTGACACGCGTGGGGTTGCCATGAGTTGGAATCAACTCAGTGACAACTGATACTTTTCTCAACAAATGCATCCCTAACTCTGACAGTTCAGATGATAGATGAAACCCGACAGGGAACCCCCAAAAGCCTAGGAGTGCCAACAGACGGGATAACTGTGACTAAACAGACCGGGATGATTTACAAGGAAAGAGGCAGGAATGAATGGGTTTCACAGAATTCCATCTTATGTCTCCCAAGATGAAGCTCTAATTGATCCAGACAGATCTTTTCACTCATCCTCTCTTGAATCAAGTCACTGCTCACCTCTTCCTTTTTGTTCAGTGATCTCCCCAGCTGGGTAGGACTTTCCTCTTATCTATGTAAACGCAGCTGATCTTTCAAGATCCAGTGTAAATCCTGCTTCCTCCCTCAACCTCTTTCTGATTATTTCAGGCCCCCTGATATTCTCTTCTCACAATCATCCAACCAACAAATGCTTTAGAGTACCTACTAGTTGTGGGCATGAGATTCCAAAAACTTCTGGTTTTCCCCTCTAATTGTTGATATATATTAATCTCATTGCTCTAACATAGGCGATTGCTCACTTCTTGTGCTTTTTGCACAGTACCAAACCAATTCCTAGGCAGAGTATCGGTTGATAACTAGTGCTGTCAACTCAACTTTGATTCAGGGAGACTCCATGTGGGTCAAAGTAGAACTGTTCTCCTAGGGTGTTCAATGGCTGATTTTTTGGAAGCAGATCACCATGCTTTTCTTCCAAGGAACCACTGGATAGACTTGAATGTTAGCCTTTCAGTTAGCAGGCGAGTGCATTAATCATTTGCACCACCCATGGACTGTGCCTGGTGTTTTCTAAAGAAAAAAAAAAAGACAAACAGAAGAAACAAGAACATTTAGGCAAATTCAGACCTATCTGTCATTTCAGCACAACTAGAAAGAGAACTTAGAATAATGAAAAGATACAGCTTTCTCTAAGCAGAAGAAATAAGAAAATGAGCCCATCAGAAAGTACTTCTAATATGATCAGCTAGGGCTTTGTGAAGCACGGGAAAGAAGCCCAGCTGACTGCCACTTGGATCTCACGAAGAGTTACTATTCCTGAGAGGGTGACCTCGCTTTGTGTGCAGGCTACCCTTGGACATGGGCAGGAACCCATTCATCCCTTCTATGACACTGTGTGGATCATACCAAATTATGGATAACATTGTGAAGAATGGGAATTCCAGAACACTTAAATGTGCTCATGAGGAACCTGTACAGACACCAAGAGGCAGTTTTTCTACCTCATTTTAATGGGTTTTTTTTTACCCTGTAATTACAAAATCAGTGCTACTACACTCTCCCCAATATGGACAAGAGACTCTTTTTTTTTTTTTAACTTCATGGCTCCCCAGCAGCTCATATTACCCTATACCCAACCCATTGCCACAGAGCGACCCTATAGGACAGAGTAGAACTGCCCTATAGGGTTTCCAAGGCTGTAATCTTCACAGAAGCATACTGCCACACCTTTCCCCTGCAGAGCAGCTGATGGGTTCAAAGTGCCAACCTTTCGGTTAGTAGCCAAACACTTTAACCACTGCGCCACCAGGGCTCCCTATATTACCCCATATAGCACTGTTGTCATGTTGATTCTGACTCATAGCAACCCTATAGGACAGAGTAGAACTGTCCCATAGGGTTTACCAAGGAGTGGCTGGTGGATTCGAATTGCCGACCTTATGGATAGTAGCCGTAGCACTTAACAACTACTCCACCAGGGTTTCTTTATACCCTATAGGAAGCAATAAATACTTACCATCTGAGCTGCTAGCATTTCACAAGAGCATCTCACAAGTTTTGTGGGCCTCTTAACTACTGAATTTCCATATCAAACATGTTTTCTATTTAAATATTTTATAATACTTTTGTGTATGTCCAAACCAACAGACTATATTCTGAGGCAGAGATCTTAGCAGATGAATAAAATTTTTAACATTTACAAGTTTCATAGTATGACTTCTGTAACTCATAAAAAAGCAGAGCAGTTAAAAATATTGTCTGTGGACTCAGAAGGAAAAAGAAAAGAAAGCACTTATTAAAGTAGCCTTGGGAGAAACATCTCCTGGAACACAATTTATCCTTTTCCCAGAACAGAGAGAAAAAAGACCTGAGTGTGCTTTTTAAATTAGAAGGCTCTCTGTGAAGTAGTTTCAGAGAGGCTTATCTTTGGTCTCCACTCGAAGAAGCAATGAAAATTTCAGTGATCAGTCACAGACACTGAGGAAAAGGTTATCAACGCACACATCTGTGGGCTCTGCCATTACACAGTCCTCGGTCCAGTATCAACTCTGCCATGTGCTACATGAAAGAGACCCATTGTAGATTGTCTGATGGGCTGTGTGACAATGGGAAACTTTCACAGCCTCTCTGAGCTTCATCTGTACCAACCAACCAAACCAAACCCATTGCCGTCAAATCGATTCTGACTCATAGCGACCCTATAGGACAGAATAGAACTGTCCCATAGAGTTTCCAAGGAGTGGCTGGCAGATATGAACTGCCAACCTTTTGGTTAGCAGCCATAGCTCGCAGTAGCTCTTAACTACTGTGCCACCAGAGCTCCTTCTTCTCTGAAGATAAAAATACCAACCTCACAGTGCTGTCATAAGGATTAGATGAGAGCATATGTGGAGTCCCCGGGTGGTGCAAATATTTAATGCCCTCAGCTGCTAACCGAAAGGTTGGCTGTTCGACTCCACCCAAACGAAGAAAGGCCGGATGATCTACTTCTGAAAAATCAGTCATTGAAAATCCTATGAAGCACAGTTCCACTCTGACACACACGGGTCACCATGAATCGAAACCAACTCCACAGCAACTGGTTTTTTGGTGGTACAGTTTCTGACTGTCTGGCATACAGTAGAAGTTCAATAAATGTTAGTTTTCCTCCTTCTATCTTGCCAAACCTCTACCCATCTTAGGGACCCAAACTGCTTAGAAAATAACAGCTCTGTTTAGACTGATCCCAAAATATCATTAATGAAAAGCACCTTTGCCTCAGTTTCTCCCGCTGTAAAATGGAAATGATACTACGACCCGACAGCAACGGGTTTGGCTTTTGTGGTTTTGCTTTTTTTTTACCCCTCCTATGTCATAAGGTGCTGTGAGGATCTAAAGAATATGATGTCTTTGAAAAATACATAGAACCATGAAAACAATGTCAGTGAGAAGAGGAAACCCTGGGCTGGTCTTCAGAAGACTGGATTCTAGTCATGTTACCTTGGGCAAGCCACTCAACTTCACAGCCCTCATTTTCTTTATGTTTAACATATGTATAATGAATGATACCTGCAAGGAGCCCCAGTGGCACAGTGGTTAAAGTGCTTGGCTGCTATCTGAAAGTGTGGCGGTTTGAACCCACCAGCCGCTCTGTGGGAAAAAGATGTGATGTGGCAGTCTACTTCTATAAAGATTTACAGCCTTGAAAACCCTATGGGGCAGTTCTACTCTGTCTTACAGGTTTGCTGTGAGTCGGAATTGACTTGACAGCAGTGGGGTTTTTTGTCTGTTTGTCTGTTTTTGGTAATAATACCTGCATTACCTATGTCAGCTGGTTGTAGTAAACCCTTCTTTCCCGTTGTCTATCTTGATCCTTGAGCCCTGGTGGCACAGAGTGGTGTCTGGCTCAAGGTCATCAGCCAACATTTAAACCTAAATTTGTGGGCTCTAGATTTTCCCATTAGAAGATGCTACGATCGACTGAATTATTGGCTCTATAGGTGCAAACTCTTCTTTGAGTCCCAAAGTCTTGCCTGCCCCAATTTCAGAATATTGACCAGTATCATTCATTCAGAGGGTACGTTTCTTGAAGGCAGGGAATACACATTTCTTTCTTAAGAGCTGCCCTCCTGCCCAGCAAGGATCTAGATTGTACCTTACGCAATCAAATGCCAATATGTGCTCATCAAATTGATTTTAATGTGTGTCCGGACTGTATATAAACCTTTGCAAGCAGAATTATGAATGAATACGCATGCGATTAAATACACCAAGGCAGCCTAGTGTATTAGTTGAAGAATGGACTTTAAAGCCAGGGCAGCTAACTTCAAATCATAATTTGCTTCTTGTTATCTGTGTGACTTTGAGAAAAAGACTACATTTCTCCAAGCACTGGTTTCTCCTTCTATCATGCGGAAAAAACTAGACCTACCTTACAAAGAAGGAGCACCGGTGGCACAACGGGTAAGCACTCAGCTGCTAACCAAAAGGTTGCCGGTTCAAACCCACCCAGCAGAACCGAGGGAGGAAGACTTGGCGATCTGCTCCCATAAAGATTACAGCTTGGAAAACCCTTTGGGGCAGTGCTACTCTGTCACACAGGGTCGCTATTAGTCAAAATAGACTCTACAGCACCTAACAACAACCACAGCACCTTACAAAGTAGTAGTGAAATTAAATGAGAAGTGAGGGCATGTAAAGAAGGCTTTTTCTTTCCTCAGAGTCTGTGTGAGGAGGGGGCAGAAGCAGAGAGCACTGCATGGTGGGCAAGAACAAAGTGTTAGTTTGGGCAAGCAGAGACAGAGAGCTCTAAGAAAGCCCAAGGTAACCGAACTAGGTAGCAGAGAGAATATAAAGGTGCTGGGGAGAGAATCAACTCGAGGGCAGTGAGTGTGGTTTTTTGGTTTTGGGGAGAGAAACAAAGTTAAATCTCGCACTTTTACTCACAAAAATTAAATCAGGTTTCAACCTCACTCCTAATGTTTCTGGTTTAAAGGGATGAGCTGAAGGACCAGGTTCAGAAAAGGAAGGAAGTATTCTACTGAGGCAGAAAATTATCTCAAAACATGTAGATTTGCTCTCCTCCTCTTCCAATTTCTCCCCCTCACCATCCTAGGCCTATCTGTAGCCCTTCAGCTAGCACCCTTGTTCTTATTTTAACCAATGCATGCTCAAAACACACACAATCTCATACCTAACCTCACACGCACACAAAGACAAACACACGCACGCGCATGTATGCCCACACATCCTTTACTCCTGACCCCTGGCCCCCAAGCAGTTTAGGGTACCCGCATTTGAGTAGTAGGAATTGCTGGTACTAATGCTGGTAAAATATAACTGATAGGACTTCTGGTTAAATTTGACAGAATGAAGATGTACTTTTGTCTCCACTTCTCTCAAAAAAAACCTCCTAAAAGTAGATGGGCAGATGGTAAATTCCGTAGACCAAAAAACGCTTAAACCTAAACTGGGAAGCAAGCTGGTTTGTGATGCAGACCCCAGAAAAGCTGAAGAACTGGAGTCACCAGGGACATCTGAAGGCTCCTTCCCCTCTAGGACAAAATGAAGAGGCTTGTACAAAAGAGAATGGGATTGAGTCGCTGTACTAAAAAACAAAAAGATATACCCATTATACCTCAAAAATTTGTTAATTTTTCTTTAAAAAATTAATTTAAAAAAAAAGAAACCAAGGAAATCAGGTGGAAGTTAGCAGCCTAAATGGTGAGACACTAGCCCTACCCCAGCTCTCAGTTTCTGGAACAAGCTTATACCTTCCAGACAGAAGATGTGAGGATTACTCTACAGAAACTGAACAGCCCAAGAAAAAAATAGCTATAAGAGTGACCTTTAGGGATCCTCCAGTGAGATAACTAAGTCCCCACATGATTGCCCGCCCATTCTTTAACCCTCCCCTTCCTTCATATAGATCTTCCATTTATCTTTTTAGCACTTTCCTCTTAAATATAAAGAAAAGACACTGATTGCCAGATATATGAGGGAATCTGACAGCAAAAAAAAAAAAAAGAGAGAAATCAACACACCAAGAAAAGAAACTGAAAAGAATTGAGACAATGCAGGGAAAATGTCAAAAAATAAAATAATAATACTATCTCAAAGAGACAAATACTGCATCCGTGAATGAAGAACAAAATGCCATTAAAAGGAAAAATGAGAGAACAAGAAAGACTGTTGCAAATTAAAAATGTAAACACAGATTTTAAAAAAATCAATAGATTAAAAGATAAGGTTGAGGAAATGTCTCAGAAATCAGAACAAAAAGACAAAAAAATGGGAAAAAGAAAATAATTAGAGAACTAATCCAGAAGATCTGACACTTCACTTACATAAACTCCAGAAATCAGGTACAGGAATATCAGAGGAAAGAAAACAATCAAAGAAATAATCAAAGAAAAGAATTTCCCAGTGTTGAAATACGTGAGTTTACAGACTGAAAGGGCTTAGTAAGCATCTAACAGAATAACTGAAAAAAGACACGCATCCCATCGTTCTTATGAAATTTCAAAATATTGGGAATTAGAGAAGATGCCCAAAGCTTCCAGAGAGGGGGGAAAAAAGCGAGTAAATAGTATTTGACTTCTCAAAAGTAGCATAAATTAGATGATAATAAAGCAATGCCTACAAATTTCTAAGGGAAAATTTCTAGTCAAGAACTATATGTCAACCAAACTATCAATCAAGTAAGGAAGTCAAGTAAAGATATTTCCAGATATATAGGATCTTAAAATTAAAAAACAAAACAAAACAAAAATGACCCATGTATTCTTTCTTAGAAAGCTTCAGGAAGATGTGGTCTAGCCAAACAACAGAGAAACCCTGGAAATAAGAAGATATGGGATCAGGGAACAGGGACTCCAACCCAAGAAGGGGGCCAAAAGGATTCCAGGGTGATAACTGTGAAGCAAACTGAGACAGCAACCAGTCCAGACCAGGGTACTTGGATTCAGGGCTCCAGTAGCGATGGCTCCAAGACAGAAAAAGGAAATTGTTTGATTACTTCATGTGTTGGAATGAACTCGAAAGAGTTTTACAGCTCTAGTGGAATATTTGGAAATGAATTATTGATAGACATATAGAAAACTAGGCAAATGAAAAAGGAAGTCAACAATTCAAAAAAAAGTTGTAAAAGAAAAGAAATGAAGTTGTAGAGCACTATGTGTCTCAGCTGTGAATATTTACAAAGTCATAATAAAGAAAAACTAACGGCAGGTCTCTATTGAGAGATGGAAGAAGAGAAGTTAGGGAGGTGTTTAAAAGAGTGATTTAAGTTAGCAAAATCCTCACCTTTCTGCTAACAGTTGAAAGTGGGTGCCTGTGGGAGAAAGAATCAGGATGAAAAGGCAAGGCATGCGGCTACTGCTTTTGTTTAACCGACATCAATTAGGACACTTTTTTCTACCAGTAGCAGGAAACTGGTCCAGCAGTGGCTTATCACATAAGGACATTTATTGTTTACTTAATAATATGTGCAGAAGTAGTTGGTCCCGGGGTTGATTTGGTAGCTCAATGACATCACTAAGGACCCATGTCTTCCCAACCTTCTGCTCCACCACCACTTTTGTCCACTCAGGTCTGCAAGATGGCTGCCACAGCTCCAAACATCATGTTTCACAGGTAGGACATAATGGGCCAAATAGCCAATGACTGACAGGGAGAGTTGTCTTCATGTAACTCTCTTCTCTTAATAGTATATCAGTTAGGATTAGCCTTGGCAATGAGTAACAGAGACCCAAGAGTGTCTAGAACAAGGCAGAATGTTGTTTTATGTAAGACTTTGGAGGTAAATGGTCCGGGCTTGGTACATAGGCCCTGCTCTGCGCTCTCCTCAGAGAAAAAGGCTCCTTCTCTCTGGTTGCTCCACTGGGCATAGCCTCCACTCCCAGAGTCACCTCATGGTTCCAGACGATCACTCTAGCTCCAGCCATCGTGTCCACATTACAGCCAACAGGAAGAAGGAAAGATGAATAAAAACCTGCATGGATGGGGAATCTACTTCCTTTTAAGGAAATTTCCTGAAAGTTGTCAGCTTCTGCTTACAACCTGTTGGCTGGAATTTATCACAAAGTCACAACTGGCTAAAAGGCAAGCTAGAAAATGTAGTCTTTATTCCTGGCAGAGATGTGCACAGCTAAAAATTAGGGGTTATAAAAAGGTAAGAACAAATGTTAGAATGGACAACTGGCAGTTTCCACAACAATTCCAAAAAACCAAACCCATTGCCATTGATTTGATTCCGACTCATAGCAGACCAATTTCCTGCTACTGACTCATAACGACCCCATAGGACAGAGTAGAACTGCCCCATAGGGTTTCCAAGGAGCAGCTAGTGGATTCGAATGGCCCACCTTTTGGTTAGCAGCCGAGCTCTTAACCACTGCAGCACCAGGGCTCCAGAAGGGGCTACTGCATCACTGGAAATACACAGAGAAGGAAACTGTGTTTACTGAAGCTCTTCTCAAAGAGAAAGCATATTGATTGATAAATCATTGGGGGAGGGGAAGGAGGAGGGGGAGAGACTCCCAAGGGTCTGTTCTTCCAAGGAAGGTGGAACTGGTTAATCATTGGACTTTTGGTTTGCTGAGTGAGGTATGCAAGTTTGGGTTCGTGGTTAAATTACTCAGAGATCATGGAGGAAAGGCTAAGTTTTCCTATCAGAAAGCTTTCTCTCTGCTTCCTAAACACACCACTAGCAAAGGATATCAGATTGACAGAGCATCAAGCTACTATCCTGCTTGTGGGGTGAAATCTACTCCAGGTAAGAATAAGATCTGCTGGAGTGTCCTAAGCTTGGCTCAGCCCCACAACTGAGAAGCAAGGAAAAGGACAATTATATCTCACTTGGATTAGGGTTAAGGAGGGCAGTTTACCTGAGGTCAAGTATGTTGGTCTCATCCAAGAAACCCCAAAAATGAAGGTGAATCTATGAATAAGCCAGCAGCCCCCTCAGGAGATTCTCCTCCACTTAGGGCCGACCTCAGAAAAGCTGGAATTTGGTTTTTTGCTATTAATTAGTGTCATGGATTGAATTGTGTCCCCCAAAAATATCTGTCAAATTGGCTAGGTCATTATACCCAGTATTGTATGATTGTCTACCATTTTATCATCTGATGTGATTTCACTATGTGTTGTAAATGCTGTCACTATGATGTAATAAGATGGATTAACGGCAGTTATATTGATGAGGTCTACAGGATTGGGTGGTGTCTTGGGCCAATCTCTTTTGAGATATAAAAGAGAGAAGTGAGCCGAGAGATGAAGGGACCTCATACCACCAAGAAATCAGTGCTGGAAGCAGAGCGCATCCTTCGGACCTGATGTTCCTGCCCTGAGATGCTCCCAGACCAAGGGAAGACTGATGCATCACAAGGACCTTCCTTCAGAGCCAACAGAGAAAGCCTTCCCCTGGAGCTGATGCCCTGCATTTGGACTTGTAACCTACTAGACTGTGAGAGAATAAATTTCTCTTTGTTGAAGCTATCCACTTGTGGTATTTCTGTTATGGCAGCACTACATGACTAAGACAATTACGAAGGTATTATTTTCTTTTAGGAGAGCACTTGGCATCATGACAAGAGAGGTAACAAGAGGAGATCAGAGAACTTCGAAGAGGGACAAAAGCCATCTTGTTCACAAACTTTTAGAGGGCCAGATCTGGACATGGTCTTACTGGTTGAAAAGTGCTGTCATAATGGACATTATTAAAAATAATAAAGACTAATATCCCAGCCCTTCTTCTGTCCTTTAACTGATGAGGTTATCCATGTAGCAGCAACAGGAGTGAGCAAGAAGCTGAGGAACGGCTCAGGGTGTCTGTTTATCCTCATCCATGGCATTGCACTTCCACTTCTTACTTCCTCCCCTGGGCCCACCATTAAAAGCCATCAGATTGAGGCCCCTAGATAGTTCCTCTCCTTTTGTCCCCAAAGCAGGTAGTCTCCAAATAAAATGCCCAGGACGCAAACAGTGTATTTGGTTTTCCAATATAGCCTAACCTATGTAAATTTTCCATTGTTTGTGACCATTTCCCCTATTCCTAACCTAAAAATCATGAAATCGTTAAAGCTTAAAGGGTCTTTAGTGAACGTCTAACTCACCACTCTCTTTTTACACATAAAGAAATCCAGGTCTAGAGAGAAGCAGTGATTTGTCTGAGATCCTCTGCATACAGAAAAACACAGATCTGCCTATACATTCACACGAACTGCCTCAAAACTAGTTTCCGTCTGTCCTGAGCTTGATTTCACTCAGGCTCAATTTAGTTAGCAGTGGCCTTCAGGACTTGCTCAAGGACACACTGCCCAGGGCCACCCCAAATTTCTGTTGCCACAAGCCAAGGCAATTCATGGATCACTAATTTCTTATACTCAAGACTCCAAAGGGGGCTCTTGGGTAGTATCCTCTCTGCACTCCTAGCAAAACTAATTTTCCTTTTAAAGGCCACCTCAACAGAAACAACGCTCCCTTCTCCATAAGCCTGAGGTCATCACTGAAAGCAACATTAGGGTGAGTAGGGTAGAAGCCAACCTGGGAAGGAGATTTCAACAGAGCAAATTCTCAGGCCTCTGAATCCACAGCTTGATCCCCAATGCAGTTGGAAATTCCACCCTCCATGGTGGGCCTCTAAGTTTAAGGTGCTGTCCCTGTGAAATGCAAATCCCATACTGCCCTACCTTGATAGAGCATTGACAAATGGAAGATCAGAGTGCATGGGTGATGAGAAAGGAAGGGGGAGCTCAGAGGTCTGTTTGGTGTGGAAGGCAAGGATGAGAGAAGGGAATGGGGGAAAGAGATTCTCCAAAAGGTTAGAGGACAGACGACAAAGCAGGAACCGCAGGACAGATGTTTATCCCCCACACCACCCCTCACCACCCCTACTTCTCTTTTGATGAGCAGTTTGCCCTCTCTCTTTGGGTATCCACAGTCACCTTAAAGAGGCTGACTCTGTAATCCCACCCGCACCTCCATTTGCAAATGAGAGAAGCCTGATTAGCAACACTAGAGAGGAGATCTAGAATTATTTTACAACCGGCTTCACCTTCACTCACTCAACAAGTAACCAGTTGCCATCCAGTCAATTCCGACTCATGGCAACCTCATGTATGTCAGAGTAGACCTGTGCCCCATAGGGTTTTCAGTGATTGAGTTTTCAAAGAAGATTGCCAATCTTTCTTCCAAGGTGTCTCTGGGTGGACACGAACCTCCCACCTTTCAGTTAGCAGCCGAGTGCATTAACCATTTGCTTTACTGTTTGCACCACCCAGGGACTCCTCCCTCACTCAGGACTCCCGCATCTCCTAACTGAACACCTGGAGGGTGTAGACTGTTTCTCCCCACTAGAAGCACGAGGGCACGCTCTCAAAAGTGCTACACGTTAAGACACAACACAGGAAACAGAGGAAAACTACTCTCTTCTTTTCACACAACTTTGTTTTAGGAGAAGTAGGATAAAAACTTTTATGGAGTCACCTGGGTTTCATGGTTTGATATAAATATTTTCCTTTCCTTTTTATTATCTTTTTTTTCCTGTCTCTTGATAGATGACCCTAAAACTATGTGTCTGGAATGTGTTAAAAAGGTGAAAACCACTGATAGCAGATGGGAAGCTCGGTTGCGTATATCATCCTAGGATTCTGATAAACTTTAAAAATCCATTGCCAGAGGTGGACACGCATGTTGCTTCAAAAGATCTTTGGGAGGGGAAAGTAATTAGTCTACATATAAATTGAACTTTCTTTTCTTTTCTTTTCTTTTTTGGAAGTCAAACCTAATCCTTCAGCATTGACCTCCCAGATTAGTTGGGAGAGTTGAGAGCGGTAGAAGGAAAAACATGTATTAATAGCTTGAGACCAAATGGTTGGAGGTGACATAACTAAAGACTAATGAAACTCTCTAAAATTATTCAAGGACCTCTCCTGCTGTCTCTGGCCAAAAAAAAAAAAAAAAAGTAAACAATGAAAATTCAAATTAGGCACATCTTGCATTGACACTGAGGAGAGATTCCAAATGCGCCCTGCTAGGTCTCAGAAGCTGCAGTTTCAGGTCCCTGCCTGTGCCAGGGCTGGGGTGACGTTCCCATGCCCTTCATCACAGCCCCTCTTCCATGGCCCTTTCCCTGCCTGACGATCCCTCAGAAGGGATGTGAAATTCTTGTCATGACAGATGCTCAGATTAGACTTAGAAGGCTTTTGTGAGGATGGTAGCAGCTCTGACAAGCATTGCTCCAGCAGTGTCAAAGAGCATATTCTTATTTCTGTTTTTAAAGAAAAGCAATGATCCGCCAGCCAGCCCTGCTTCCCTAGACACGTTTCCTCTCCTTGCGTTTTCTGACATTTCAAGTCAACTCCATTCATATTCCCTGCCTAGCACTCAGCAAAGAGTAGCAGGGAATCATGAAGGAAAAGAAAGTGTGTTCCCACCCTCAAGGAGTTTATAATCCAGCTCAAGAGATAATTCTACCATCTTTAAAACCCTTAAGTAAGAAAACAATATCGCATTTAAGTCAATAACAGAGCAAGAAGTAAGATAATATGAATCTTAGGAATTCAAGGTAAAGAAAAATTGGGGCTCCACTGAATTTGAAGAAGGGCTTCTCAAAGGATATCAGACTTAAGTTAGGCTTTGAAAAGTGACAGGGATTTTAGTCCACAAAGACTAAGGGGGGAGGGAATATTCTAGAAAGAAGAATTGGCATAAAGAAAGGTGTAGACATAGGAAAGAGAAAAATGTTTCATTTTCTCAGGAGGTTTTTTGGCATAGCCAGATACAGAAGTATAAAGCATGGTCCCTGCCCCAGAGGACACTGAGTTTATAGCTCTTGAAAATATTCAGATTAGAGATAAAGAGGGTTTGTAATTAGTTGTCTCATTACTAAAATGGATCTGAAAATGCTTACATGGCATAATCATAAGCAAATATTTGAATGGGTATTTGAATAGGAGCCCTGGTGACGCAGTGTTTAAGAGCTATGGCTGCTAATCAAAAGGTCAGCAGTTTGAATCCACCAGCTGCTCCTTGGAAACCCTATAGGGCAGTTCTACTCTGTCCTACAGGGTCACTCAGAGTCGGAACCGACTCAACGGCACCTAATAACAACAACGATAGCCTGCCATTCTATTATGAAGGAAAATTATTTCCTAGAGAAACTATCTTCCTTAATGGTGTGTTAGCTCAGAAGGTATTTTTCTGACACCAAGCACCTGCTGTGAAATATAAGACTGGGTGGAATTCAAAACATTAACAGGTGTTCACAAGGCAAATGGAATCAGAGGAAGAACAACTTATAGGGAGAATTCTATTTTGACAAATGTCCTAAGTTCCAGCCACACTGGGTACAGACCAACAACTCAGACTAACAGTGTTTTTATCACAAATCTGAGGGCCAGAGAATACACTGGGTGGCAGAATAGGAATCCAGAGTAAAATACAAGATCTGCGTGATGGTCCAAACCTAGCCAGATGTATTTTAACAGAAATAAACCCAATACTCAGCACAAGACATAGGAGATATAACTTAGTAACCACAGGTTAATTTAAAAAAAAAAAAAACAAACAAACTAGGAGTCACAAATATAATGTGGCTGCCTCAAGGAAAGCAAATGATGCAAACTTGGGCTATGTTAACAGAACCTCAGTGTCTAGAGGCAGGGAGGGGATGGTCTAATCTATTCTGCACAGGTAGCATCACCTGGTGTCATCATACACTTTAAAGAGGGGTGTAGAAACCCTGCAGTGAGTACTAGAACAATCCATGAGAATCAGCCTAAAAAGAATCAGCCTAGAGAAGAGAGACTTCAAATATCTGAAGGACTGCACCAAGCAGGAGGGATTAGATTGGTTCCCTGCTGTGTGATGCCCAAATTTTCCAAACCAAAAACCAGACACTTACTTGCCAGTGAATCTGTGTGCTACTCCCAAACATGAGATGCAACCTAGGGGATGTGGTCTGAATAATGAAAGTTGAAATTTTCCAGGATCTTGTAATGGTTTATAAGCAGTAAATATTTGAAATCAAAACTATTCTAGAAAATCTGAGGCTTTTAGTCACAGAATATAACTACAGTGAATGAGTAGACGTTCTAGAAAGATAAATTCCAGCGCGATATGAAAGAAAATATTCTAACAAAAAGAGTTGTCCAAAGACTAAATATACTACCTCAGGAGGTGGAGACTTGGCAGTAAGTATTTATTGTGAGCCTGCTATGTAACATCCACTGTCCTGACCTCAAGGGCAGAAACTGAGCAAAGGAATAGACAACTACTACAGTGCACAGGGTATAAAAATTGAATAATATAAGTGAAAAAATATAGGATAGGGGCCTGGAGAATGAGGTGAGGGAGGAGGTGACACTTGAATATAATCTCAAGGTTTGGTTGCAATAAAGAAACTTGACGAGACTGGGATCACTTATAAATTAGAAAGAACATGCCTTGAAAAATCTTAGTTCATAAAACATGTCTACTGACAGGAGGCTTCCACAATCTCTCACCATTTATTTATTTATCAATCAATCTGCTGGGCGAACGAGTTGGAGAAAAGAGTATTTTTATCTAGACTATTAAAAGCAAAACCATTGCCATCAAGTCGGTTCCAACTCATGGCAACCCCAAGTGTTACAGAGTAGAACTATTCCATAGTGTTTTCTTGGCTATAATCTTTACGGAAGTAGATAACCAGGGCTTTCTTCTGTAGCACCACTGGGTGGTTTCGAACCACCAACCTTTTGGTTAGTATTCAAGCTCAAATGATTTGTACCAGCCAGCGATATCTATGGTCAAAATATTGGTCACCTGTTTTAACTGGAAACTTGGATGCATTTTGTTGTTATAGTTCTAAAGGGTGGAATATAAACATCCCTCTCATTTTCTAGGATGGTCGAAAGAGCAAACTCTCTAGCCTTCAAGAAAAAAGAACCATTTTGAATAATTTGAGCTCTGGGCTTCCTGGGTCATTGGGGTCTACTGTGAACAAACAAGAGAATAGATTTGGGGTCGAGGAGGTGGGGTGTCATGGTTTGAATTATGTCCCCCCAAAAATGTGTGTATCGATTTGGCTAGGCCATGATTCCTGGTACTGTGTGATTTTCCTGTCTGTTGTAAACCTGCCTCTATGATGTTAATGAGGGAGGATGGGTGGCAGTTGTGTTAGTAAGGCAGGACCTGATCTACAAGACTGGATTGTGTCCTGAGGCAATCTCTTTTGAGATATAAAAGACAGAAGTGAGCAGTGAGACAGGGGGACCTCATACCATCAAGAAAGCAGCGCCAGGAGCAGAGCGTGTCCTTTGGACTGGGGTCCCTGCACCGAGAAGCTCCTAGTCTGGGGAACATTGATGAGAAGGCCGACAGAGAGAGAAAAAGGCTTCCCCTGGAGCTGACGCCCTGAATTTGGACTTTTAGCCTACTTTGACTGTGAGGAAATAAACTTCTCTTCGTTAAAACCATTCACTTGTGGTATTTCTGTTATGGCGGCACTAGATGACTAAGACATGGGGCAGGAAGGGGATAGAAGACTATCTCTGAGAGAAATCCAAACAGAGATCGTTTTCCTCTAACTAAAAAGAGATCTTTTAAGAAGTACAACCAGAATGCTCCTTAGAAGCAAGGATGGCAAGACTTCATCTCACTTGCTTTGGACATATCATCAGGAGGGACCACTCCCTGGAGAAGTACATCATGCTTGGTAAAGCAGAGGGTCAGCGAAAAAGAGGAAGCTCCTCAACAAGATGGACTGACACAGTGGCTCAACAATGAGCTCAAGCATAATAACGATTATGAGGCTGGCACAGGACCAGGCAGTGTTTTGTTCTATTGTACTCAGGGTCACTATGAGTCGGAAACAATTCGATAGCACCTAACAACAACAACAAAAAGGAGGTCGAAGGTCTTAGTGAATTTTGCTCACTCTTCACCTAATTAGCCCATTGCACACACATTATGTGCCCATTGGTCCATAATCCCCAACAGTGGTGTGACCCTCGACACCATACAGGACAGTGGAGGGAAAGCCTCCATACCTGTGTTTGGATTGAATTGAAGACAGAGCTAAACACTCTGGAGACCTGGCTGAGACGGGAGTGACACCCTCTCATACAGGTTGAAATACTGAGCCACTACTACATAATCTCAATAAAATTTGATGTGCTTTGCAAAACGTGATACTGTTGGTTTGGGAAAAGACAATTAACTCTGGCATCTGTAAAACTAACTGAACTTTTGTATTCTATTGAAACATCAACCCCCTTTACCCCAGGTTTGATAAGGGAGGGGTGGTAAAAATCCCTTCAAACGGTGGCCCTTCCTCAGAGACGTGAACTATATCTTTGTATATATAAAGAAGAGTAAGAAATCACCAAAAAATACTGCAATTATTCTTATTTTCAACCCCTCCCGCTCACAGTCACATTCATCTATATTACTAATTGCAAGTCTAATTATGAATAATAACGTGAAACAGAAGAAACAGCTGTTTAGAGGCCTTTTCTAGCCTTTCCCTGTGGACCCTGACCTCACGTGAAAGATACATCACCTGCCTTCCCTTTTCCAGAAACCCTAAGAACAGACTCAACCTCTGTCCGAAGCCGGGCCTGATCCCTGATCCCTGTGGCAGAACGCAAGGCCTTGGAATCCGTGTGTTTCCATGACAACTAGGCACCATTATAGAGTCTGCCTCCCCTTTGGGAGGCATTGCATAGCTTCTTTCTGGAGCAAAAGGCAAGAGGGAAAGAAGAGAATTAGAGGAGGAGGAGGGAGAGAGGCCGGTGGGGAAAATCGGGGGGAGGAAGTGAAAAAAGAGGGAAGACAGCGCTGGGGGAGAGGTGAAAACTCAACTCACCTAAGAAGTATGTACACAGTATTCGCAATGAGAGACTTAGGGAACATTCTTAGGATTATTTTCTTTTTCTTTCTCTATTTCTCTCTCTATTTTAATCCGGAAATTCCCAGCACCTGGGCTTTTTGCAGTGTTTTATCCGCACACAAGTTCCTCTTGGAATTTCTATTGCCCAGCACTCTCAGCTTTTCTCCCTTTCCTCTTTAATATTTAATATATTAAAATGAGCAGGGGGTCAATATGAGCGGATGAAACCACTAATCATCACAGTACTCAAACTGCTGCACCCTGGTGTATGGAAGATTGCTTTTCCCTGTGGCTGAATGTGCGAGGGGTGCATCCAGGCCCGTGCTAGGAAAGGGGGCCCAGATTCTCGTCTTCCACCACCTCGTCCACAATCGGAGAAAACGCAGGAGATTGGAATGACTCTTCCAGATGCTGCAGAGACAACACCACACACACACAGTTTGTTCTCTGAGCAGTTCCCCCCCAACTGTCATTAAAAACACTCACGCTCCTTCCCTTTAGATTTACTGAAAGTGATAGAGGGTCGCTCCAAAGTTCTTCAGTTCTTCATCTCCACTAACCAGTGACTACTTCAAAAACTGTATAACATTTGCAATAAAATCTTGCTCAATTCTTGAGGATCCGTTACATCTCTTTTGGAGGACGCTCGGAGAATAGAAGAATGGAAAGCCACACCGGCATTCTCTTCAGAAGAAATCTGTGCTAGTCAGCATGAGGTGAGAAATAGGTACCTCATATTTTGGTACAGTTAATATTCTTTTCGATTGTGTCCCTTAATTTCCAAAGAAACAGTGAGATATTTTTCACCCTAGTTATGTTTGCTTTTTACATAGAAATCTGAGGACATCAGATTTAATGATAAAAGCAAACAATTTAGGACCAAATTAACTGATTATTTTATGCTCTTCCCCTCTGCTTCTCTCAGTCATACACAAATGCTGAAAGAAATGTAAGCAAGAAGGACAAAAGAAGGGTGTTCTGCCACCTGAATCTCTCTCCCCTACAGCACCCAGCAGAGGTAGGATTCACTGAATCCCACAGGCAGAGAACGCAAGGCAGGGGGCTATGAGGATAAGGAAGAAGAGGAAGGCAATACCAAGGAGTCTGAGGAGGGTGGAGAATAAAAATGTGGGCAGAGAAGTGAGAGAGATGGAAAAAGCAGAAGTAGGTGGAGAAAGAAGGGGAAGAACCCATTAAATCAGTTGCCATTGAGTCCACTCCAACTCATGGTGACCCCATGTGTGTCAGAGTAGAACTGTACTCCAGACAGTTTTCAATGGCTGATTTTTTCCCGAGGTGCCTCTTGGGTGGACTTGAACCTCCAATCTTTCCATTAGCAGCTGAGCGCATTAACCATTTGCACCACCCAGGACTCCAAGCAGAACAGGGGTATTTAAAAAGGGATGGAAGAAGGAAAGCAGAGAGGAGAAAAGGAAAGAGCCAAAGCTGAAAGAGAGCAAGGAAGCAAATAATAGTGTATAGAGACAGAAAGAAATCAAAAGAAATGGTGGTTCTGATGGTTAAGGTTGTGTGTCAACTTGGCTGGGCCATGTTTCTCAGTGGTTTGGCAGTTATGTAATGATGTAGTCATCCTCCATGATCTGATCTGATGTGATCAGCCAATAAGTTGTAAGGGAAGTTTCCTCAGGGGTGTGGCCTGCTCACTTGCTCTGGAACCTGCATCTGGCTCATCATCATCTGACCTCCACTTCTTGGGACTTGAGCCAGCAGCCTGCCATATTGCCTGCTGATCTTGGGTTCATCAGCCCCTGCAGCTTTGTGAGTCAAAAGAAGCCTCCAGCCTAATGCCTGACCCATGGACTTGGGGCTTGCCAGCCTCTACAACCACATGAACCGTTTCCTTGAGATAAATCTCTCTCTCTCTAGTTCTCTCTCTATATATATATATATATACATATATATATATATATATATATGCTTCACTAGTTCTGCTTCTCCAGAGAACCCAGACTAAGATAGTATTATTGGGCAGACTAAGATAGTATTATTGGGCAGATGATATTAAATCCCTGACACACATGCATGCCAGTAAGAACCTGCTGTATTCTAAAATGGTGGCATTGGAGACTTCCTTTCCAGGCTCCTTGGAATGCTTGAGCCAGCACCCCTGAGGACGGTCTGAGTAATGAGTTGTGGCAGGACCTCATTGCATCTTAATGATTTAAGATTTTCCTTTCACTTCGTGTGTGTAGTTATGGATCTTTTATCTGCTTTATCTGTGGAGCCTAATGAATTCCTGTTAAGTCTTTATAGCAGTTGTCCTTTCCACTTAAATCTTTCCCCTGATCCTATTTACTGGAGTTTACAGTTTAGGGTGTTGTGTAAGAAATTGCTTGTGTTTTTACAACCATCACTAAATGCTGAGTCTGGAAAGTGGTAAACTGTCAGGTGAAGAATCCTTGGTAAGGAGTAAATGGATCCTGATGGATAGGTGGTGCTTCCTTCCTTCTTCCCCTGCTCTGTCTGCTGTCCTGCCTGGGAGCAGATTCAGAGTGCACTAAGGGGAACTTCCTAGGACGTCCGCTTCCCTAAGGTTTGAAGGGTAAGGAGGTCAGGGAAATGGGCTGACATCCAGGAGGCCTAAATTCTGTCCCAGCCTTGCCATGACTAACCAAGTTAGCTTAGGGAAGTTATTTAACTTTCTGAGCTGTATTTTCTCATCTGTAAATTGGGATTAGTATACCTCCCTTTTCTAGGTCAGAGCTGGGAGAGGGCCATGGTATAATTGGAGAACGATGAAAAGGATGTGTGATTGCTGCAGAAGGCTGTTCTATGGTACTGTAGATAAAGAGGAACGGGTAAGCTGGGGCCAGGTAAGAGATGCCTTGGATCTCTCTATGCTTCTCAGTTTCCCACCTGTAGAGTGGGTAGAAAGTATGCCAGTTCTTCTCTAATAAGGAAGTGGGGAGGATGCTTTAGCTATTTGGATAAAAAGTGCTAAGGGTTCCAGGACTGTGCCCCTGCTCCAATCATCCACACTCTTCCTGTAACCCCAGTCCTTCGACATCTTGTCTCCTGAATTCCCCGAGTTCTGCATATGGTCCTATCTCTGTTATGGCTAAAGCAGCCGCAAGGAAATCACTGGCTCCTCACAGTGCCTTTCACTACAGGATATCCTGAATTATTTTATCACAAGGCCCAGGACCCTTAGAGAATGATGCAAACACACCTCCGTCAGAGAAGTTTGATGCACAAACAGAGGCTGTCAAGACAAAATAGCAGCGTTCTGCAAGACCACGCTGTTTGCTATTCTGCCTTCTTGAGTGTCTTTCCTTCTGTCTTAGCCTTCAGAGATAATAAAGTTCTCCAATCTGGTAACCAAGGAGCCCTGGTGATGCAATTGTTAAATGCTCTGCTGCTAACCAAAAGTCAACAGTTCGAACTCATCAGCTGCTCTGAAGGAGAGACCTGGAGATCTGCTCCCATAAAGATTGTAGCCTAGGTGCACACCCGTGTTCACTGCAGCACTATTAACAATAGCAAAAAAATGGAAACAACCTAAATGCCCACCAAGAGATGAATGGATAAACAAATGATGGTACATACACACAATGGAATACTACACAACAGTAAAGGACAATGGTGAATCTGATAAGCATCTCACAACACAGATGAATCTGGAATGCATTATGCTAAGTGAAATAAGTTAGTCACAAAAGGACAAATATTGTATGAGGCCACTATTATAAGAACTTAAGAAAAGATTTAAACTCAGAAGAAAGCATTCTTTGAATGTTACGAGTGTGGGGAGGGAGTGGGAGGGGAAATCACGAACTAGATAGTAGACAAGGATCAAGTTCGGTGAAGAGAAGGACAACGTACAATACAGGGGAAGCCAGCACAACTGAACCAAAGCAAAAGCTAAGAAATTTCCTGGACACATCCTAACACTTTAAGGGACACAGTAGCTGGGGCTGGGCCTGGTGACCATAGTTTCAGGGGACATCTAAGTCAATTGGCATAACATAGTTTATAAAGAAAATGTTCTACATCCCACTTTGGTGAGTGGTGTCTGGGGTCTTAAAAGCTTGCCAGCAGCCATCTAAGATACATCAATTGGTCCCATCCCACTCGGAGCAAAGGAGAATGAAGAAAACCAAAGACACAAGGAAAATACTAGCCCAAAGGACTAAAGAACCAAATGAACCAGAGACCCCACCAGCCTGAGACCAGAAGAACTAGAAGGTGCCCGGCTACCACCAATGACTGCCCTGACAGGGAACACAACAGAGAGTCTTGGACAGAGCAGGAAAAAGATGTAGAACAGAACAGACTTAATGGTCTGACAGAGACTGGAGGAACCTCTGAAACTATGGCTCCCAGACGCACTGTTAACCCAGAACTGAAACCATTCCCGAAGCCCACTCTTCAGACAAAGATTAGACAGGACTATGAAACAAAAAATATGCACATGAGGAATGTGCTTCTTAGTTCAATCATATATATGAGACCAAATGGGCAGCTCCTGTCCAAGAGCAGGATGAGAAGGCAGGAACTGATCGAATGGAAGCTGGGAACCCAGGATGGAAAGGAGGAGTGTGCTGTCACATTGTGGGTATTGCAACTAATGTCCCAACACAATATGTGTATAAATTCTTGAATGAGAAATTAACTTGAGCTGTAAATTTTCACCTAAAGCACAATATTAAAAAAAAAAGATTGCAGCCTAGGAAACCCTATGGAGCAGTTCTACTCTGTGACAGTGGGTCGCTATGAGTCAGAATCGACTTGACAGCACACAACAACCTGGTAACCAGAAAAAGGAAAGATACCCTGAAAATCTGAGGTGTGAAATGCTACTAAGACAATTCAAGCACCTTACCAGGTCCGAGTGTTTAGGTTCAAACCCACGAGGTAAAAGTACAGGAACATCTGATCCCAAATATTTGTCGCTAATGTTTAACTGTTAAAGCTAACGTGGTTCCTGGAACACATAGAGTTTTCTATATATATATATATGTATATAAACACATACATATAGTTTTACTCTGTCCTATAGAGTCTGTATAAGTCAGAATCCACTCAACAGCAATGTTTTTTTTTTAATATCTATTGACATGGAATAAAGGAATGAATGATTGAGTTAATTATCTAGGCTAAAATGCAAATACCCCAAAGAATGTTAACTCATTAAACAGTCTACTTAGTCTTTAAAACCTTAGTGTGAAAATAAATTTTTAAAAAGGAAAAATGAGGAGGAAATAAACGATTATTAAGTGTGTATTTTATACTTAGTACTATGCTAGACATGTTACACATATCCATGTAGGATTAATTTATTTAATCTTCACAGCAACCCAGGAGATCAGTAAAATAATACTTATTTTACATTTAGGGAAATCAGGCTCAGAGAGTTTAAATGACTTGCCTACAGTCACAGAGTTGATAGAAATGGTGAAAACAAGAGAGCACTAGGTACTTGATTGAATAAACGGGGCAAGGAAACACTGAAAAATGATACAGGGTCACAGCAGGAGTGCCTAGACATCCAAAAGATTAATTTTGGTGACTAAGCAAATTTGGAGGACTTCCCTACAACTTAGTCTCCTACTTAGTTCATACCTTTGACTCATTCTTACCATAAATAATTACTCAACTCCTACCTACACAAGTCATTGTCCCAATATTGCAGTGTGGGTATAGACATGGAAAATACAGGATTCTGCCCTCCATGAGCTTACAGCCTAGCAGGGGAGAACAGACATACATGGAATCCTGGTACCTTTAGTGCAAAGTAGAAAAGTATGTCTGCTGAGGAGAATACAGATAAAGCCCTATGGCCATTTGGAGAAAAAAGAGAGAGAGAGACAGATGGATTTAAATGGTGAGAATTACAGAAGGCTTCCTCGAATAGGTTGCCCAGAAGGATGGCCAGAATTTTGGATATGTAGAGAAAAGGAAGAAGAATATTCCAAGTGGGGAAGCAAGACCAGCAAAGGCACAAAGTTAGGAGAATATATGAGAAAGAGAGAGTAGTTCCATTTTGCTAGAGAATAGGGGGCATGAAGGAAAAAGCAGAAAACGAGGATGAAAAGTAGATTGAGCCCAGATCCTTCAGACATGCCCAGGCATGCTGGAACGCTGGTGGTAAGGCCAGATCAGGCTCCTTCCCTAACTAGATAACCAGTTGCCCTTTAGTCTATTTCAACTCATGGCAACCCTCGTGTGTTTCAGAGTAGAACTTCACTCCATAAGGTTTTCAATGGCTGTGACCTCTCAGAAGCAGATCATCAGGCCTTTCTTGAAAGGCACCTCTGGGTGGGTTCAAACCACCAACCTTTTGATTAGTAGTGAGCACTTAACCTTTTGTACCACCCAGGGCCCCTACCTCATTGTAAAATGGAGCTGATAAAATCCTACCTCATGGGCTGATATGAGCATTAGGTGAGGTAATATACACAAAGCACCTAGCACAGTGTCTGTCACATGAAAAGTGTTCAATGAACATTTGTGGTAAGCTATGAATGGGTAGGTACAATGAGGAGCATCATGTGATTAGAACTACACTTTGGAAGTACTCAATTGATGGCAGTGGCAGCAGGAGGCGGCGAGATTGGATGTCTAGGAGAGTGGTGATGAGGGGCCTGGGTAAGGAAGTAATACAAGAGAGCGAATGAACAGGGCTTTTGGCACCTGGTTGGAAATGGGGAGAAATTAATAAAAGCCAAAGGTGGCAATGAGATCTCAAGGTTGTGACTGAAAGATAGGGGTATCATTAGCACACATGGGGAACACAGGAGGAAGAATAGGTTTGATTGGGCTGATTATGACCTCAGTGTTGGTTATGTCAACGTTGGATTGTTCTGGAAACTTCAGGAGAAGATATCTTGCAGGCAGTTAGAAAATCGATCTAGCACTTAGGAAAGAGTTCTAGAATAGAAATAGAGACGTGGAGTCATCTTCTCAGAGGTACTTTAAAAGCCATAAGCTTGCCCAGAGAGAGTAGAGAGGGGAAACACTGAGAACCAATCACGAAAGCCCTGCATTTGATAGACAGGAGTGCCGAGGAGCAGTTAGGAAGCTAGAAAGAGAACCAGGAGAGAGCAGCGTTCCAGAATCCAAAAAAACAGTGTTTTCAGAAGAACGGGGTAGTGAGCAGCACTATATGATCAAGGATAAGGGCTGGTTTGGGCAAAGGGGACATTGATGACCTTTTCAAGATCAAGTTTAGTGGGGAGTTGGAGGGTGAAGAAGCAATGACGCAAGTGGTAGCAGCAAGAACAAGCTACTCCTTTGAGAAGTTTGGCAGTAAAGGGATGGAGAAAAAGAGGAGCCTCTGGGTCAAGGGAGTGACTTTAGGATGGTGGAGTCACCTGGATACCTTCCAAGGCTGAAAAAGAAGAAGTAGAAGAAAGAGAACAACTGAAAGCATCGGAAAGAAGGGACAACTGACAGCTCTTTCCAAAAGTGCTATCAGATAACACATATTTGTTAACACAAGGTACGCTAGCACTAAAAGGTTGGAGATCTCAGCAGATGACTAAGGGCTGCATGGCCAAAAATTAGGCAATATACTTCTGACAAAAGCCCCAGTAAACTGTTAAACCAAAAAACTAAAACTGACTGCTGTCAAATCTGACTCATGGAGACCCCATGTGTACAGAGCAGAACCGCACTCCATAGGGTTTTCAAGGCTGTGACCTTTCAGAAGCAGATCATCAGGTTTGTCTTCTGAGACATCTCTGGGCGGGTTCAAACTGCCAACCTTTCGGCTAGTAGTTGAGCGCTTAACCGTTTGGGCCACTCAGGGGCTCCTGACAACCTCCTAGGATCTGATAATTTATATTGAAGTTGATGCTGAGTGTTCCAGCTCATGAAAAGGTTCAAGCTGATAAAGAATGACTGAGGCTCAGCTGATCCAAGGGCATCTGCATTTGAGGCAATTTCATCAAGTCTTGCCAGAATTTTGTAAATTCTGTAAAATTTTGTAAATTTGTAAAAATCCATGTGATTATCAGAGAAGGAACAAAAGTTGTTGAATGAAACTAGTAATATGGGAGTGAGAAAAATGAAAACTTTTTATTGAGGCATCAGATTTAGAAATCACTTCCCGTTCTTCTCTAGAGAGACAGATAAAAACAAAACATACAAACGTCCCTGTGGAAGTACCGCCTATCACTTAATCGCTTTAATCTTACCGTGTTTTACCACAGAGGATCGTCTTAAATAGTTGGGGCTCCAACCTTCATCAATTTAAACCCAGTGTTTTCATTTGGACATTTGCTTTTAATCAGCTTCTACAAATGAGCCCAATTACCTTGAGTATTAATAATAATCATCAACTTACTAATGACTTCTTTTCCCTCTTCAATTGCAGGATTAAGCACTGCCATTTAATCATGCTCATTTGCATTTTCTTGATGGGAAAAACTAAATCAAATGGTAATACAAAGTTCATTTTCTATGCACATTCACACAGACTTGTCAACCAATTTTTCTCTTCTTTTCTAGTGTTCCCATTCCAATACCCAAGCTAGAAAGCCACTTACTGTGCTCCGCAGAGGGAATTGGGTTTGATGTCAGATGCTCATCAGGGGAAAGTGAAGGGCTAGAGCACATGTACCACCATCACCACCACCATCACCATCATCATCATCAACATCATCATAATTAATTAAAGAATGAGTTGTTACTGAACACTCATGGGATAGGCACTCTTAACGAACTCCACCTCTATTATCTCAAATATAACCTATGAAGTAGATACTCACAGTGTTTCCCATTTTCCAGATAAGCAAACCGAGGCTTAGAGCAGTTAAGTAAATAGCAAATGTCAGAGCCAGGACCAGAGCCCTGTCTCTCTAACTCCAAAGCTAGTGCTCTTAATCACTCAACGGCCTCACTCGCTCATAAAATACTCACACTAGTTCACAAGATCCCTGGCTGTAAACCCTATAGGAAGGAAATGGCCCAGGCCAAGAGGCTCCTTGGACTAAATTAAGCTGAGAAAGTGGATGCCATTCTAAATCCATCCACAGTCATGTGGCACCAGGAGGAAGACCTAGCTCCTGGAACCCCGAGGGCTCTGACCGTCAACAACCTGGGGCCTTGGAAAAAGGAGCCTCCACCCACCCAGTTCTTGACTGATCCTCTAGCCAGTCTAGCTGCCAGATATAGTAGCAGGGAGAATTTATAGGTCAAAGAAACCCCAGTGGCCAGGTACAGGTTTCTGAGAGAAGTCTAGTGTCACCTCAGATGAGAGAGGCCACAATCTGTTGAAAGCCTGGCTGGGATGATCAGTCCCAGATGAGTGATCTAGAAGCTCTAAAACAACACATCCTCAATGTCTACCTTTCCTGGCTTCAGCAAGTTGCTCTGCTCCAGCCTGCCTGCTTTCCCCTCCACTCTGGTCCCTGTCCAAGATGCAGCTCTGCCCACCTGCCTGTGACTCCCACTCATGTTCAGCCATAAGCCCCAGGTCACTTATGATTCCCAACTCCAACACCTTTGACCTTGCACCAGATCTAGCCCTGCTAGCTCCGTTCCTGATCCCTTGGACACCTGTCCATCTCATTAGCCCCCAAAGAATTCACAGGTGTCCGATCCCAGTTTTTCCCAGGACTAGGCTCAGCAATATGTTTATACATGGGCACTTTTAGGCTGAGCCTAATTCAAAAGCAAACCCCCCAAAACAACATAAGACAGCAGCCAGGCTTTCCCAAAGTCCTTTACGGTCTCTGCAGATCCTAAAGTCTTAAAAATAAAAGGGAGTTTTAAAGTCGGTTTAACATCAAAAAATCAGTCAATATAATATCTATTAATACAGTAAAGGATAAAAACCACATGATGATCATAAGAGATGCAGAAAAGGCATCTGACACAATCCAACACGCTTTCCTGATAAAACAACTCAATAACTCGGAACAGAAGGGCCCTTGCTCAACCTGATAAACGGTATCTATGAAAAACCCACAGCAAGCATCATACTTAACAGAGAAAGACAGAATGCGTTCCCTCTAAGATCAGGCATACGATGATGGGTCAGTGTCTAAGGGAGGGGCCGTTCTGAGGACAGAACAGTGTCTGTCACTCAAATTGTCCACCAGCAGACAGCGAGTCCTAGAGACAGAGTAGCTGTCATAACAAGCAGGTAAAACCTGAAAGAGATGCTTCCTAAAGATCACTACGCCACGTGGAGCCGGAGCCCAGGGCAGCCCAGCTCTGAGCCTCCTTCACCAGCCTGCAGCAAGCAGAAGCTGGGGGACGTGCAGAGCCCTCAGCAGAACCAAGAGGATCCAGCGTGTCTTAGTCATCTAGTGCTGCTATAACAGAAATACCACAAGTGGATGGCTTTAACAAAAAGAAATTTATTTTCTCACAGTCTAGTAGGCTACAAGTCCGAATTCAGGGCGTCAGCTCAGGGGAAGGCTTTCTCTCTCTGTCGGCCTTCTCATCAATCTTCCCCCAGACTAGGAGCTTCTCTGGCAGGGACCCCAGGTCCAAAGGACATGGTGGGCTCCCGGCACTGCTTTCTTGGTGGTATGAGGTCCCCAACTCTCAACTTTCTTTTTATCTCTTGTAAGATAAAAGGTGGCGCAGGCCACACTCTAGGGAAACTCCCTTTACATTGGATCAGGGATGTGACCTTAGTAAGGGTGTTACAGTCCTACACTAAAGCTCTTTAACATAAAATTACAATCACAAAAAATGGAGGACAACCACACAATACTGGGAATCATGGCCCAGCCAAACTGATACACACATTTTTGAGGGGACAGTTCAATCCATGACACAGCCCAAGCAGCCCATGTTTAGAATGAATGGAAAGAAAAAGACAGCCATCCTGCAGCCTTGTGAACTGGCTTGCATGCACATGTTCTTTATAAACAACTGCCTTTTAGGGTCTGTTGGCTCATTCTTATTCTCTGGGACCCCTCGGGCCTTTCCTCCAAGGTCCAGAAGACTCCCAAACTCTTAGGTCTAGTGCTCAATTCTTTTATTTTCAATATCAGCTTTATTAAGATGTAATTCACATACCTTGTAATTCACCTTTTATAGATGTATAATTCAGTGGTTTTTGGTATAGTCACAGAGTTGTACAACCATCACCACTATCGAATTTTAGGGCATTTTTATCAACCCCCCAAAAAACTGCACCCATTAACAGTCACTCCCCACTCAAACTCCCCTCACCATACACAACCCCAGCCCTCGGCAACCACCAGTCTACTTTCTGTCTCTATGGATTTGCCCTCTTCTGGACATTTCATATAAATAGAATCATGTAATATGTGACCTTTTGTGTCTGGTTTCTTTGACTTAGCATAATGTTTTCAATGTTCATCCATGTCATAGCGTGTATCACCCCGTCATTCCTTTTCATGCTGAATTATATTTCATTCTACGGACATGCCAAATTTATTTATCCGTTCATCAGTTGATGGGTATTTGGGTTATTTCCATTTTTCAGTTGTTATCAGTAACGCTGCTATAAACATTCATGTAGAAGCTGGTGTCTTTAGGCATTTCAATCTCCCTCCTGGCTGTGCTCCCCACCAGGTGAATGGACCTGCAGTAATAGGTCTCTATTAGGCTGCCCCAGCACCACCTTCTCCACTTTGCGCTATGTCAAGGAGACAAGTTCACACTCCTTGCTGGTCTCCCTGCCCCCAAGATCTCTCCAACTCCAGTCTCTCCACCCACTTCAATGCCAGGTTTACCTTTCTCGGATATGATCTTCATTAAATCAACACCATGCTCACGAGCTTGGCTTGCACTCAGGTGAGATGTCCTCATCCTGCCCTCAGCAGCTTCACTGCCCTCTGGGTCTTGTCCCGGCATCTGGATTGCAGGCCTAAGTCTCTTCACTCCTCTCATTTCTCCTTTCATTGGCTCTCTCCCCATGAGGAGTGGCCTTGCCCATCTCTCTGCCATTTTATGCCCACCTCTCCACTCATCCATCAAACATTATTGAATTCCTATTAAATGCCTGGAGTCCCTGGGTGATACACATGGTTAATGTGCTCAGCTGTTAACTGAAAGATTGGAGGTACGAGCTCACCCAGAGATGTCTCAGAAGAAAGGTCTGGTGATTTACTTCTGAAAAATTAGCCATCGGATACTTTGTGGATCACAGTTCTGCTCTGATACACATGGGGTCTTCATGAATTGGAATCTACTTGATAGCAACTGGTTTGATTTTTTTGGTTTTGTGAAGTGCCTAGGCACAGTGCTGGGCATAGGAGATATCAAGAAAGTAACTGAAAATTACCTTTGCCCTTAAGGAGCTCCTAGTCTATGACTGGGTACAGCCCAGGGAAGGGGGATGTGGAGGGTAAGTTGACTTGTTAACAGAAAATCAAACAACAAATTGGTATATGCAGAAATGGACTATTTGTCCAGTCCTACCAGTGACTCGTCCAGCCCTTTCAGAGTCTTTATTTTACCCCAGATGAAGTTTTCAACAGAACTTTTTTGGGCCAGTGTGTTTATAACTGAAAATTTGAGAACTCTTTTTTTTTGAGTGGAGATTAGAGAAAAGAATAAGTAAGCCCCGTTTGCCCTGAGCAGTGACTGAGGCTGGCAAGTTGGAGGACTCTCAGATTGCCCTGGGCGGCCACATCTGCACCCTGTCAGGATTATCAAAATTGCCATGGCAATGGCCCCAGGGCTCTTCCTCAGATAAACTCACAAGCTCGTTTCAGCCAGACCCAACTGCATGCCCTTGAGGTTTGCATGGTGTAAAAAAAGGCGGGGAGCGTGATGGGGGGAGGAGGAGAAGCAAAGCAGAAGAGGCCAGCCAAAGCCCTACAACCTTGGAATAATACTTGGCTCCATATGAAGAGCGTTCACTTGACACCTGATCTGATCTTCCTTTAAAAATGTTGAGGTAAAGCCGTGAGCAGTTCCAGGTCAAACTGCAAGTGTTTTAAGGTCTCAAAACTTGTCCCCACTATAGACCAGAAGAGGGTGGACCCGTAGAGAAGGAAGGAATGGATAGAGTTTAATTCCCAAGAGGTTCTTGATTCGACCTTTTGTCTGGGGCTGGGCCTCTGCAAAACTGTGATGTCAATACATTTCATTCTCAGAGTCCTGGCCCTTACTTTCTTGAGCCTCCTACCCCCACCTTGGGTCCTACGCAAATCAATGACCAGTTCCCTACACTATCTGTACAGATGGACACACACTGAGGCCCAGAAGAAAAGAAACCAGATAGTCATCCTTCAGGGATGTTGTAAATGAAATCTCTTCATCAAAAGGAAGTTGGACTAGCCGACCCCTAGTTTCATTCCAATGCAAAGGCTCACCAGTTCTAAGACTTGTCTAAAAGAACCCAGCTACTTAGAGGCAAAGTTGTTTAGAGACTCAGGTCTCCCTGCTTCCAGTCTAGAAGCTGCTGGAGGATGAACCCCCAGTTCATCCTTGCTGACGAGACTGCCATGGATTTGAATTTTCACCTCACACAACAGTACTCTGAAGTCTTAACCATCCTTAAGCACCATGTAAATAAACACTGTCTTCACAATTTTTATGGGAAAGGAAGATGTAGGTGGAGGGGAGAATAGAGCAATGGGTTATGCAGAACTCGCTTCTTGCAACTGGCATTTTCCTTAAAATCTGAAAATGCAATCACATTTCATAAACCAAACCCCACTTTTAGGTGGACTGCAACGCCGTGCAAATAGATTTTATTGTGGATTCTTAGAAAAGGGACCATCTTTTTGTGAAGTTAATGACTATCCCTTAATGTATTGATGCAGGATATTTAGATGTTGGGTTTGGTTTTGATTAAAGCTCTACCTATATTCTTGTGGTCATTTTACAAACAGTAAAACTAAGCTGAACAATGAATGAGGAAGACCGAAGAATTGATGCCTTTGAATTATGGTGCTGGAGAAGAATATTGAACATACATGGGCTATCAGAAGAACAAACAAATATACTGTGGAAGAAGTACAGCCAGAATACTCCTTAAAAGTAAGGATGGCGAGACTTTGTCTCATGTACTTTGGACGTGTTATTAGGAGAGACCAGTCCCTGGAGAAGGACATCATGCTCGGTAAAGCAGAGGGTCAGCAAAAGAGAGGAAGACCCTCAATGAGATGAACTGACACGGTGGCTGCAACAATGGGCTCAAACATAACAATGATTGCGAGGATGGTGCTGGACCAGGCAGTGTTTCATTCTGTTGTACACAGGGTGGCTAAGAGTCGGAACCAACTTGACGGCACCTAAAAACAACAACAAAACTAAACTCCAAAAGGGAGTTATGTCTTCTCCATGAACACACTGGGACTAACTATAAGGAGCCCTGGTGGCACAATGGTTAAGCTCTTGACTCTTAACCAAAGGTCAGCAGTTCGAACCCACCAGCAGCTCCACAGAAGAAAAGACCTGGAGAATTGCTCTCACAAAGACTTCAGCCTAGGAGACCCTATGGGCAGTTCCACTCTGTCATAATATAGGGTGGCTATGAGTCAGAATCAACTTACGCAACAACAACAACATGACCCTCGAATCCCTTCCGTAGCCTCCTAACTGCACCGCCTGGGTCTCTGAGGACCTTCATCTGATCTCTTCACCCTGCCTACATCAGAGCCAAGAGCTCCAAGGTGTCTAGAACTTGAGATTTTTTAAGCAGGCTTTCAAACAACCTTGCACTGGACACTGGCATGGAGGAAAAGGCCTGTGTCTCTGCCACACAAAGTCCCTCTGAGCTCCCCTAATCCCCAAGCAATCCCCTGCCTGCTGGGTCTTATTGCTTAAAGGAATATAAGCGCATCTGACATTGACCTGGACAAGTGCTGTGTACTTGGTAAGATAGGGGAAAAGGACAAGCAGAAAACATCTTTAAGTGCATCATGGGCCTGCTTGCTTTCTGCCAGGCCGCTCCAGCTCGCTGACCCCTCCTCTGAAGGGGGGACCCTTGAGACCACAGGCTGGCAAATTATGTGCTCCCTAGGAAGAGGTGAGCTGCAGGAACAAGCTGTTCCTTTTCTCAGAACAGTCAACCCAGCAAACTCACCCATACTGAGCCAAAAGACATTAAGTTATTATTGTTTTTCTGTTTTGCTTCTTGTTTTCCCTTAATGTTACAGACACTGAACTCAAACTGCTTATTGACCAGGTCATTCATTTGACAATTAAGTACAAGTGGAAACTCTAAAATTGTTGTCTAATGTTGATGATTATCTTTGGTAATGGTATCTAACTTCCTCCTAGCCATTCCAGTCTTATCTCTCCAAGTAGGTTTTATGTTTCTAGAAGACTCAGGCAGGGCTATATATGTCTTTGCTTCCCCCACAGAGGGTCTAGCTAATGTTTGGAAGAGTGTTGGCACTCAGTACATTCTTATTAATTCAGATGTAAGCTTTTTTTTAAAAAAAAAAAAAAAAAAGCTTGAACTTGTAGCCATCCTGAATCTCAATTTGAAAACTGAGGCATGCAAAAAAAAAAAAAAAAACAAATTCTTCATTTTCATTCTGAGTTCTCATCCTCCTAGGTTTGCAAGAACTTCAATCTCAGGCATGACCGCATCTCCTTCCTTGTCAGGGTCACCCCAGAATCCAAGAGGCATCCATGGTGCTCCAAAAGTCCAAGGGACTCTATCCTTATGTTGGTCACGCTCACTGCTGACATCCTCCTTGCCCCAGCCCAAGGTGGGCCCTTGAAGTCTGGTGCCTCTCTGCTTTCATGCCCAGACTGGAGGAAAGAAATTTCTGCCCATGTTGGGAGCCCAGGGGCCTAAGGTGAGGTTCACCATTCCGCTCTCCCGCTGAAATTTTACTGCCACCTTGGGGATAGGGCTTCTGCACTGCTGAGCACCAGTCCCCACTAAGTGCTCTCACTGTCTGCTCCCCAACCCCGGCCTCTGAGGGAAATCACTCCCCCTCTCCTTTTATCAGAGCCCTGATGGCTCAGTGGTTAAGAGCTATGGCTGCTAACCAAAAGGTCAGCTGTTCGAATCCACCAGCTGCTCCTTGGAAACGCTATGAGGCAGTTCTCCTCTGTCCTCTAGGGTCTCTATGGGTTGGAATTGACTCGACAGCAACATGTTTGTTTGTTTTGGTTTTGGCTCCTCTTCTTGGAGCCCTGGTGGCGCAATGGTTAAGAGCTATGGCTGCCAACCAAAGGGCCAGCAGTTTGAATCTACCAGCTGCTCCTTGGAAACCCTATGGGGCGGTTTTAGCCTGTCCTATGGGGTCGCTATGAGTCAGAATCGACTTGACAGCAGTGGGTTTTGGTTTTCTCTTCTTATTGCATTCATCAGAGTTTCTTGAAAGAGTTCCCCAAAGCCAGTGAGGGCAGGATTTTGCTCGGACTCCAACTGAGAAGTCAATCTACTTGCTAAAGGATGTATAAAACAGTTCTACTCGTTTGAGAGTAATAGGGCAAAGAACAGAGAAGATTACATGTGGAAAGAAAGTAGAGAGATTTTGTGTATGATAGAGTTCTTTGGGTGAAACTGACTCTGAAAAATATAGAGAAAAAAATAATAGTAATAGTTTATTGGGAGGACAGAACATTCGGTAACGTCCTAGAACTGAAGGAAGATCTGAACAAGCAGTCCTCACAAAGGACAGGAAAAGAGCAGTTCCAAGAATTGCAGTCAGAATTTCACAGGCTGAAGAATGACTCAGCTCTGGCCGCTTTCTGTCCACAGTCATTCCTCTGAAGACTCAATTACCAGTAGAGAAAATCTGATGTGCCCACCACCCTTGGGGCGGGGATCTAGGAGCCAGGGAGTATTTAGGTCCATTGGCTAACCAAAGCAGATTGAAGAGGGGACAGAAAGTTCATCCAAAAGCAAAGCAAAGCATTGTTACCAAATGAAGGGGGTACTAAACAAAAACAGTTGTTGTTGAGTTGATTTCAACTCATGGAGACCCCACGTGTGTCAGAGTAGAACTGTACTCCATTGAGTTTTCAATGGCTAATTTTTTGAAAGTAGATCACCAGGCCTTTCTTCCAAGGCATCTCTAATCTTTCAGTTAGCAGCTGAGCATGTTAACCATTTGCACCATCCAGGAATGCCAAAGAAGGTACTAGGTAGGCAAAATGACCAATGGCCACCACAGGCAGTGTTTGTGCAGAGGAGAGCCTTTCCAAGTAACAAGTTGCCAGGGGCATATCACTGTGTATGGAGGAGAGTAAAGCATCCTCAAGAAGCCCTGGTGGTGCAATGGTTAAGCTCTTGGCTGCTAAAAAAAAGGTCAGGGGTTAGAACCCACCAGCAGTTCCATGGGAGAAAAGACCTGGTTTTGTGCTCCCAGAAAGATTTCAGCCTAGGAAACCCTATGGGCAGTTCTACTCTGTCATGTAGGGTCGCTATGAGTTGGAATCGACCCAATAGCTCACAACAACAACAACAACAAAGCATCCTCAATAATATCACCCTTGATACTTAAAATGAACTTGTAGCATTCGCAGATGCAAAAACCGAAAGCTGACTGAAGAAAAATAATAAAAACATTAATGTAAGGAAATTAATATAAGAAAGGAGACCCCAGTCAGGCCTGAGATTGAAGTTCTAGCCCTAGAGCAGACTGTGTGGGAAGAAAAAAGAATAAGCCACGTCAGCAGTTCAAATCCACCAGCTGCTTCTTGGAAACCCTATGTAGGAGTTCTTCCTACCCAGTCCTATAGGGTCACTACAAGTCAGAATCGACTTGATGGCAACAGGTTTGGTGTTTTGGGGTTTTTTTTTGGTTTTTTTTTGGATAGGATCAGGATATTTGGAAACTCTTGGAGAAGAAAATCACAGAACAGGCCAAAAAGATCTTAGAGATAAAGATTTTACCAGTTACCTTGAAAGGAGCAACTTGAGACTTTTTCAAGAATCTCCCTTCAAAATCATATGTCATTGGTTTATAAAAGTATGTCTAAGCTAAGCTAACTATGTGGAGCCCTGGTGGTGTAGCGGTTAAGAGCTTGCCTGCTAACCAAAAGGTTGGCAGTTCAAATCTACCAGCTGCTCCTTGGAAACCCTATGGGGCAGTTCTACTCTGTCCTATAGGGTCACTATGAGTCAGAACCAACTTTATGGCACCTAACAACACAAGCTAACTATGTAGTAAAATACACATAATTCTCATTATTATGTGTGAATTCAGTTATTTTCAACTAATATTTTTATGGTCTTTACAAAGTCCTGAATTAACAAAAAAATCCCTTCAGCTATTATTAAATACTGGTATCTTGAGCAGATATCTTTCCAGGGAAGATTCTGAACACCAAAGTGGGGAAAACCAGGTAAGCAGTGCCCCTTACTGATGGTGTCTCAGTAACCTTTACTTATCTTTGTGTGTTACCACATGTGGATTAAGGTGAGAATGTAGAATTTAAGAAACAAAACAGTTAGGGCAACATTTCCCAAACTGGTGGTTCACAATCACCTCTTCAAGATTCTCTTTGAGAGAAAACAAAAAGAAGGGGTTCCATGAATTAGAAGGAATAGAAACTAGAAGACCATGGAGGTAGTTCACAGGCCAGGTATGGAGGGCTGTTATGGATTGAATTGTGTCCCCCAAAAATATGCATCAACTTGGCTAGGCCGTAGTTCCCAGTATTGTGTGGTTGTCCTCCATTTTGTGATCTGATGTGATTTTCCTGTGTTGTAAATCCTAACCTCTATGATGTTAATGAGGCAGGACACAAACTACAGGATTAGGTTGTACTTTGAGTCAATCTCTTTTGAGATTAAAAGAGAGAAGCCAGTATAGAGGAGAGGGGCCTCCTACCACCAAGAAAGAAGAGCCAGGAGCGGAGTGCATCTTTTGGACCCAGGATCCCTACACTGAGAAACATCTAGACCCAGGGGAACATTGATGCCAAGACTTGCCCCAAGAGTTGACAGAGAGAAAGCCTTCCCCTGTAGCTGGTGCCCTGAATTCAGACTTCTAGCCTCTTAAACTGTGACAGAGTAAATTTCTGTTTGTTAAAGGCCATCTATTTGGGGTACTTCTGTTACAGCAATGCTAGATAACTAAGGCAAGGACCATGATAAGGAAAGTGTCTATGAAAACATACCAAACAAACAATATATATGGAGTCCCTGGGTGGTGCAAACAGTTAACATGCTCAGCTGCTGACTGAAAAGTTGGAGGTTCAAGTTCACCCAGAGGCACCTTGGAAGAAAGGCCTAGCGATCTAGTTCCAAAATTACTCCATCTGGGAAGTAAAATCATCAACGGAGTGTCTAATAGAGACCCAAGAGTCTAGAAGTTAAATCCCTTTGTTCTCAGCCATAGGCTTATCTTTCTTTTTCAAGAATAAGTAATTCAGCAACACCATGGATGAATCTCAAAATAATTATGCTAAAAAGAAATCAGACGAAAAAGAGTACCTACTGTATGATTTTATTTATTAAAATTCTAGAATATGCAAACTAAGATGTAGTGACAGGAAGCAAGATCAGTGGTTGCCTGGGAATGGGGCGAGGGAAGGAAAGACGTGACAAGGGGAGAGCAGAATTACAAAAGGACAGAAGGAAACACTCGGGGGTGACAGATATGTTGACTTTCTTAATCATGCTGATGGTTTCACAAGTGGCGGTGTCAAAATTCATCAAATTTTACACTTTAAATACGCATATGTTATTGTACATCAATTATACATTAAGAAAGCTGTTTAAAAATATATAGACATAGTTCATTGAGCTTTAATAGCAGTGTTTCTCGACCTAGGCACTATTGACATTTTGGGCTGGAGAATTCGTTGTTGGGGGGATAGTGTGGGGGTTGTCCTGTGCATTGCAAGATGTCTAAGCAGCATCCCTGGCTCCGCCCACTGCCTGCAAGTAGCACCCCTACCCCCAGCTATGACTACCAAAAATGACTGCTGCGGTTGTTGTTAGGTGCCTTCGGGTTGATTCCAACTCACAGCAACCCTACAGCACAGAGTAGAACTTCCCCATAGGGTTTCCAAGGAGCAGCTGGTGGAATTGAACTGCTGACCTTTTGGTTAGTAGCCGAGCTCTTAACCACTATGCCACCAGGGCTCCAAAAATGACCGCAGACATTGTGAAATGTCTCCAATGTGGGGAGAATGCCTTGTGTGAGAACCATAGGTCTATAGGGATTTGGTGGTTTATAAAGGAGGTAAAAAGAAGAGGCTAATCTGAGGCCATGTAGACCACCCAGACCTAGCAATTAGTACCGTGGGTTGAACAGAGCTGCAAGCTAGAATGCCGGAGAAGGAGGAAGGCTGGAGGGCTGTGAAGCTGACAGAAACGTCATGAAGTCCCAAGGCCGGTGCAAGGCCAGTGCTGGGCTAACCAGCAATAGACAAAGGAGCAGAGGAGGGGTTGAAAGATGGCAAAGCAAGGCCTATGGGGAAAAGTGAGGAATTTTTTTATACTTCCCAGAGTACTTTTATGCACACTATCTTACTGGGTCCCTAAATGTCCATGCGAGGAGGAGAGGGGCAGATGCGACTCTGCTCATTTTTCAGATGATGAAACTAAGACCTAGAAAGAGTGTTCATTAGCCTGAGTTCCTAGGTCTCTGAGCCCATTGTCAGCCCTTTGAATATCATCAGTAAAGGAGGTTAGATAATCCTGAATCTAGGGCTTCCAGATTAAAATTCTGAAGGCCATGATCAAGGATTCTTAATTCCTGATGGCCGTCCAACAAGAAACAGCTGTCAACTTGCAGGTGAGGAATTTTGTTTTGAAAATTTCATTTAAGGAAGCATTTCTGGGTGAGCCTTGTCAGACAAAGAATGTATGATTGAAGGATCTTGAGGAACATCCTCTTCTGGCACTTCTGAATAGGAGAAACTTACTTCATTGGAATGGTTTCAAGTCACGGAGAGAGGGCAGGAGGATAAACCAGAGGGCACATGGAGTTTCTCCCTGCTCTGTGATTCTTTGCAGCAAAAAATGGGGGAGAGAAAAGTTAGGAGTGAGAGGCAGAAGGTCATTGGACTTGGGAATCTAGATTCATCCTCAGCACATTGAGAAAGGGGCCAGTTCTCAGTGTCCCAGCCTCCCCTTTCTGCACATTTTTCCCTTCGCGGATACTGAAACACTTGTTTAGAAAGATTACTATCAATCCTTTACACGTACAGTGAAAGTCACAATGCCTCTGCTTGAACAAGGGAAAGCAGTGTTTCACACGCACACACACACAAATTGCAGGCCTGTGCAGCAACCACATAGATGCCACATGGCACACACACACACAAATTACAGGCCTGTGCAGCAACCACATAGATGCCACATGGTCCAGCCCCCTCCCCAGCCCCAAGAACCCTAAGTTAGTCCTCACTGCAGACTGATCACCCAATGAACAGATTCACAGAGATCTCACTCACACCAGCATTCCAATTGGAACTTAGTCCATTATTAGAATTTAATGGCCATCCTTGTTCATGTGTTTACAATGTGATAACGTTTTCACGACCATGCTTGCATTTTTTGGAGTGCCTTTCTTCTGGAGAAGCTCAAGGAATGTTCCATATGGGCTTTGTAATTTTTCAGTTATATATTTTAACAACTCTTTAGTGAAATCAAAGCAAAATCATCAAAAAAAGAAAAAGAAAAAACTTAACCCTCTCCATCCAAAAACCTAAACTAGTGTCACAATACAACAATGGTCTCTCCTATCCATAATATTGTACAGATACAATTTTTCATAACTGTGATCAATGTACCCATATTATTTTAAGGTTTTATTTTACTTAATATTACTTAATCTGGATTTTTTTTTTTTTTTAAATGTCCCTACCTCATTTACAGAGCCCTGGTGGAACAGTGGTGAAGCATTCGGCCACCAACCAAAAGGTTGGCAGTTTGAATCCACCAGCCACTCCTTGGAAACCCTAAAGGGCACTTCTGTTCTGTCCTATGGGGTCGCAACGAGTTGGAATCGACTCGATGACAAAGGTTTTTGGTTTTTTTTACCCCATGTATGTATTTTTATGACACTGCAATATTCAGTTTTTTACCATACCAGATTATTTAACCAAACCACCACTGTTTGATCATGATATTCTTTCACTAGGAGAGGAAAATCTCAGTGGGAGTAGTATAGTTATCTCACAGTACTTTGCTTATTCATTCATTCATTTGGTGAGCAGCTACTGAGCACTTGCTTCTGCAGACACTGTGCCAGCCCCTAGGCTCCCCCTGTGAAAAGCAATTACATACAAATTCTGGGATCCAGAGCACAGAACTATGGCTAAAGAGACAGATGCTGGCTCCAGTATGACTGATGGTGGCTTCAAAGATGGAACAGTCTGCCTTGGGAGGTGGTGAGTTCCTCTCACCAGAAGAGATGAAGTAGAGGTCCAAGTGTGTGTTGGAGACTCTGCAGAGGAGATCTGAGAGTTGCAAATGGGATTAGACCACATAGCAGCTGAAAGGGCCTCTTGAGCCTGAGATTCTAGGATTCCAGTTCCACAAGCTCCTATATTAACAAAATGGTGCCCACTTGGCATCTCTTTTTCCCTCCTGTAGCATGGCCCTCCAGGTTGTCTTCTCTACTCTTCTCTCCACAGCAACTTACCTAGAAGCAAATCTGCTACATTAATTATTCTATATTCTCAGCACCACACAGTCCAAGCTGGTCCTCCCCAGGCCCATACCGCCAACTTCTGCCCCGGGTCCTTCAGAACCCTGATGCCTTTTGTTTTCTCACATTCGTTGAATCATAGGCTTGTCCCCAGTAGTTTCAAGTCTTCTTTTTTCTCAGGTTTTCCACACCTACTACCTTACTCTTACCAGGTCCGCCATTCTGCCTACCAAGGAAAATGAAGTTCTCTTTAAACATCCCTCTCTCTAACTAGGTAGACATTGCTAGTTACCTACTCAATATGGCATCTCCCCTTCTTTCTCATTTAATAGAACTCCAGTTTAGGTTAGGGTGACTAAGGCCCAGCTAAAATATCTACTTTCCCAGGCTCTGGTAAAGTTAAAGGCTGCCCAGGTAAAGATGTGGACAATGAGATACAAACAGTTCACTGCCAAAGCTATTGTTCCCCCAGTCGCATAACTTTTCCTCTCATTCTTCCCCTTTCTTCCTGCTTGAAGTGCAGACAAAAAGCCTAGAGGGGCAGCAGCCATCTTGGAAGCATGAGAAAGATATTAAGGGTGATGGAGCAGAAAGATGGAAGGATCTTGAGACCTCAACAGCATCTTACTGCTGCCATACCGGCATTGGACTACCTGCTTCCTAAATACCTATTTAATGTAGCCACAATAGTCAATTTTCTGCTACTTGCAGCCAAAAGCAATCCTAACCGACATACCACTGCAACATTTCTTTTTTTTTTTCCTAAATTTTCTTTATTGGATTTGTTGTTGTTGGAAACATACACAGCAAAACATACACCAATTCAACAGTTTCTATGTGTACAGTTTAATAACATTGATGATGTTCTTCAAGCTGTGCAACCATTCTCACCCTCCTTTTCTGAGTTGTTCCTCCCTCATTAACATAAACTCACTGTCCTCTAAGGTCCCTATTGAATCTTTCAAGTTCACTGCAACATTTCTTTATGTCTTCACCTCCTCTCTTCCTTTGCTCATATATCTGAGACAGAGGCATCCCTCCAGCTTTTTGAGGGCCACTACATATGCATTCTTGATCACACCCGTCTCCTGCCTCTTCATAGGCAATGTTTTTATGCTTATGCTCTTTCTTATTTGTATCTTCAATTTCTGCCTCTGTTCTTGCTCTTTTTATATCTACTAATGAACCTGGTGGCACAGTAGTTAAGCACTCTGCTGCTAACCAAAAGGTTGGTGGTTAGAACCCACCAGCTCTTCCACAGGAGAAAGATGTAGCAGTCTACTTTCATAAAGATTCACAGCCTTGGAAACCCTATGGGGCAGTTCTACTCTATCCTATGGGGTCGCTATGAGTCAGAATTGACTTGACAGCAACGGGAATGAACCTGCTAGGATCTCTCTAGCCTAAAAAGACCCTTTCCAATACCCAGCTGGTAAACTCTCTTCCTCCTCTTCCCTTTACCACCAGACTCCTTAACAGAGTTGCCTACACCTACTCACTCCTCAGTCTCTTTCAAGCTAGCTTTCACACCCACAACTGTGGAATCAGCAATAAGTTCAACAATGACCTCCTAATTAGCAAGTCACACAGCCTTTTCTCTGTCTCCATCTTCCTCCAGCTTTCAGCATATGACAGTTCTGATCACCTCTTCTTTCTTTTTTAATTTTTTTAAAAGTATAAACACATTACAGAAATTTTGGAGAAAAAATATTTTAAATTATAGACCAAAATGAATATTAGACTACACCCATCTATTTTCTTTCCTTCCCTAAACTCCACAAAACTGTAATAAAGATTTTTTTTTTTTTGCGGGGGGGACAGGAAGTTCAATTTATTGGTGGACAACATAGAGATAGGAAGTTCAATTTATTGGTGGGCACAGGTCAGGTGGGACAGTGCTACCAAGGCCCTCATGAATGCAGGGCCTGCCGCTTGTTCAAGGGGCCATGACTGGAGATGTATTTGACTCAGTAACCGTCTGGGATGAGGCACTTGTCAGCCACCATACCTTCAAACTCATCAGCATTAAACTTGGTGACATCTCACTTCTTGGAGATGAGGACCTTCTGGTACCCAGGGAACCTGAACTTGGCCCTGTATAGGGCCTTAATCACAGGCTCCTTGTTTTGAAGCTTGGTGCAGATGGATATGATTACTTGTTGGATGTGGACCCTGGCCACTGCACCCTGGGGTTTTTCAAAGGCACATTGCATGCCCATCTGGAGCCTAGATTAGGGACAGCAGAAATTAGCAAGTTCAGAGACATGAAAGAGCAGGAAAGGGCTATGTCCAGTGTCCCTCAGGGAACTCATACATGCAACAGGCTGCATACACTACCGAGGAGGCTGCTGTTTGCAGCCACTGGACACTGGCCCCTACAGGGAGGGAGGACAGTTGGCTTAATTTGGCTGCAGAATAAAGAATTTTTTTGTAAAGAATACACCCCTTCCCAAAAACAAAAGGAATATACCCCAAGGATAAAGGGAATGAGAGAGGAAACCACTTGTGGCTGCCATGAGCATGCTCAGACCTCCAACTATGGGAGTGTAATTGACCAAGGGCTCCAGGGGCTGGACTCTGAAACCCAGCTAAAATCCACAGCTGAGTTTGGGTCTGGGTCATGCTGCCTGGGGCTGCTCCCAGTCCTTGGCTGAGCATTGAGAGGGAAACTAAGGCAGGCCTACTCCTGGAACACATAGGATTCCCCCAGTAATCAACTTCGGCTTAAGAACAGCCTTGCTGAATTTCCCTTAGACTACAACATGGTCTAGGATGCTTCTATCCATCCTTCCTTGCCTCTCTCCTTCACTAACGCCTCAGACCATCGCTCTCCCAGTCTTTTCTGGTTCCCTCCCCATTTTCTCTCAAACAGGCACTTCTCTAATAAAATCCTTGCACATCAGGCTTTTGGAGGTCCCAGACTAATACACTATTTCAGATGAAAGATTTCAACAAATATTCGGAAGATAAAAAGCAAATGGAGGAACAGTAACTGATTTAGGTGCGGGACCAGAAGGCCCTGTAGAAATGAATGCTGTCAAGTATCAAGCTAACTTGAGTAGAAGATCCAGAACATCTTAGGAACTTGGAGACACAAGTTACTCAGAAGGTGGGGGTACAGTGTGGAGCTGAAAGTCTGTATATGGAGAGGTTAGAACACCAGATCCTCTCCCCTACCCTGCTCACCGTTCACCCACTCCAACTCAAGACCAAGAGTTATTCTCTGCAGAAGCTTCAGATTTGGGGACAGTAGGTGTGGTGGGAGGGGAACAACTGAGAAATAGGATTTAAATACAGGTTGATTAGTAGAAAACTACCTTCTGGGTGGTTGGACTCCTCCTAGGCCCACCCATATCATGCCTCTGGAAAACAGGCAGCCAGGTCTGTATCTCCAGACAGAAGAATGGAAGAGTTTTCTCTGGGGTTATTGAATAACCCCTGAGCAGGGACCCAAAGACCTCTATATACCAACATACAGAGATCTCGTCAATGAAAAAGCCAGCTCATCTACCAGTCACCCTGCTCTGATGCTCACTTGCAAATGGAGAGAATTAGATCACCTTTAGGGCCGAATTTGCAATGAAGTGTGAGGGTTAGCAATGAAGTGTGAGGGTAGATTGACATGAAGTATGGAAATATATACATACTTACATATATATATGTATACGTATTTTTTGCTGAAGATAATTCAAAAACAGTTGCACCATTACATCAACAAGGAACTGCTAGAAATTCAAGCCAGATTCAGAAGACGACATGGAATGAGGGATATCATTGTTGATGTCAGATGGATCTTGGCTGAAGGCAGAAAATGCCAGCAAGATGTTTACCTGTGTGTTATTGATTATCAAAAGCACTTCACTGTGGATCATAATAAATTATGGATAACTTTGTGAAGAATGGAATTCCAGAACACTTAATTGTGCTCAAGAGGAACCTGTACACAGATCAAGAGGCATTCAAACAGAACAAAGGGATATCACGTGGTTTAAAATCAGGTAAGGTATGCTTCAGGGTTGTATCATTTCATTACACTTATTCAGTCTGTAGCTGAGCAAACAGTCTGAGAAACTGGAATATATGAAGAAGAATGTGGCATCAGGATTGGAGGAAGACTCATTAACAACCTGCGATACGCAGATGACACAACCTTGCTTGCTGGAAGTGAAGCACTTACTGATGAAGATCAAAGACCACAGCCTTCAGTATGGATTATACCTCAACATAAAACAAAAATCCTCACAACTGGACCAAGAAGCAGCATCATGATAAATGGAGAAAATATTGAAGCTGTCAAGGATTTCATTTTACTGGGACCCACAATCATTGTCCATGGAAAGAGCAGTCAAGAAATCAAATGACGTATTGTACTGGACAAATCTGCTACAGAAGACCTCTTTAAAGCATTAAATAGCAAAGATGTCACTTTGAGGACTAAGATGCAGCTGACCTAAGCCATGGTGTTTTCAATTGCCTCATACTCATGGGAAAGCTGGACAATGAATAAGGAAGACCGAAGAAGAATGGATGCCTTTGAATTATGGTGTTGGCAAAGAATATTGAATATACCATGGACTGCCAGAAGAAGGAACAAGTCTGTCTTGGAAGAAGTACAGCCAGAATGCTCCTTAGAAGTGACAACAGCAAGACTTCTTCTCACGTACTTTGAACATGTTATCAGGAGGGACCAGTTCCTGAAGAAGGACATCATGCTTGGTAAAGTAGAGGGTCAGCAAAAAAGAGGAAGACCCTCAACGAGATGGACTGACACAGTGGCTACCACAATGGGCTCAAGCATAACAACGATTGTGGGGATGGCGCAGGGCCGAGCGGTGTTTTTTTCTGTTGTACACAGAGTCCGTACGAGTTGGAACCAACTCAACGGCACCTAACAACAACAACAATGTAGGTATTCCCGAGATGCTGTCCTGAGCCCGCTTCTCTTCTCTTCCAATATTAGCTCCCTGGGTTTCATCTCTCACTCTGGAACAGTGTGTTTCAGAGGGTGCATTGAGGCTCCTTCCCCCTTAAAAATCCCTTGGGACACTTTAAATTCCACACTTTCTGTCCTGATGCCAAGTGTAGGGAAGCAGAATTGCCCAAGGTGGGCCCTGAGAATCTGCCTTTAATCCCAAAAGTGATTCTTAAAGTTTGACAACCACTCATGGAGAATTCCTAAAATTGTGCCTGCTGTTTCAGTGCTTCTCTCCCTCTGCACAAGGGCAGTTCAGCTGCCTCCTGGATCTCCACCCAGCTGTCACCTCAAACTCCACACCTCTGAAACGACATGCGTCACTTCTGTCACTCCCATCTCTCACAGGTACCCTCAGCACTGCTGCTAATCAGCTTCTGCTGAAATCCTACTGCTGAAATCAGGAGAACCATTCTCCCAGTCTCGGGGCTCCACGTGCACCATTCAGTACAGACTGTTATTTCTAAACTATTCTTTGAAGGAGATCCCCCTTTTGATAAAGACCTTGCAAGACCCCACATGATGGCTGGAAGGCATAATTCAGTGTGACAGATACAATGAGCAGCAGGCCGAAGGGCATGCATCTTTAATAGAGCTGGTATCCAAAGAAAACCATGTCTCCCTGTGGCCTGAGAGCAGGACCTCTGCGCCTGGGGAACTTGACGGGAGAGGGCCACTGCATCCACACAGAGTACCAGAAGAAAAACATTTGCTTCACTCTTTAGGGTTCTAGTCCCTGAGTTCTGAATACATCTGAGGGCAAGTCACAGGATCAGCTCATGAGAGAAGCTTCCTGTGGGGACCCTTTTCCCTCTAGGGGGCCTTCATCAGAAGCTCTAGCTACAGGTAAGACCCCAGCCACTCCATCATAAGTCAGTTCTGAGGAATACCATGTTTGTTTAAGTTTTCATTACTATTGCCTTTTATTATCAGTATATTTATAAATCTGATCCCTATTTGTCTTTGGGAGTTGGAAACATTACATCTAAACTTATACATACATTTTAGTACATACATTAAAAGAACCCAAATCATAGAAATTTACTGCAATGGTGAAGAAGGGTTGGACAATATCGGCATATTGTCAGTTGCAGTAATAATTTCACTTGTGGAAGGTTCTGGATCATCTGGATTACCCCTGGGAATGAGGATGCATTTCTAGTCAGAAAATTAGCGAGAGTTGTCTGTATGGTCCTTTTCTTTTTTTCTTCATACATTTTGTGGTAACACATCACTGCTTCCCGAATCTGCCTGTCGACGTTCACAGAGCAATCAGTGTTTAGGTCCATGCTTTCAAGCAACTGAAGCCGCTGATTTAGTTTAGAAAAAACTCCAGCTAATCCTTTCACTGTAAAATTTTTTGACAACTTCTCTCCCTCCTCTTCCTCATTATTTCTTTCTTCTTCAACATTTCTTTCCCCTGCTACACGGCAGTGTTTTGAACAATAAATCATAAAATTAAATACGAGTGAACATCTGAGAATGATAACATCAGCAAATTATGTGCTGCAATGCTGTATGTAGTACATGTTACTAACTGTAAGAGGTACAAAAAAAATAAAAAACAAAAACGGCAGGTCGTAAGTGCAGTTCGTCGTAACTTGAAGACGTAGTAAGTTGGGGACTACCAGTACTCAGCGTCCTCACAACACCCTAGGTGTTCACAATTCATTTTGAAAATACTCAGATGAAGATATAGTGAACTCAATGTGTTGCCCCACCCTAGGTAGTATTTTCATTTTCAAAAAGGAACCTGCAGAGGATAATTCTTAACCCAAAGAAATACATTGACAATGTTGGGATATCCAGTCCTTGAGGATCTACATCAAGGGATGAAGGGGAGAAGAGAGATACAGATGATCCTTCTATCACCTCCAAATCTATAAATTAGTCTGCTGTATGGATGCTAAGGTCAGCTCTGGCTTCCAGGCCCTGGAGGGATTCTTGGCCATAAAATCCAGGTGCCAGAAAGTATGTGAATAAATCGGTGTTCTCAAAGTGCGTTCCTAAGAAGCACCAGTTCTGCACATACTGTTACCCTCTTGGAGATTCAGAATGCATATTAAAAGTTCTGAGAAGTTCTCTAGTAAAAAGCCTTGTTTACCATTTTTTAACCCATTTTCCCCCCAACATTTCTTGAGCTTGGATACCTTTTTCCTAAATACTACCAACTGGCATGGCAGGGAACCAGTATCCTGCAGAACACATTTTGATTAATTCAACACCAATTTTTTAAAATAAAATCCTGTTTCAGAAATCTTTCTCTCCTTCCTTGTGTTGGCTGTATCTAGTATTTTGGCTTGATGTTCGATTTCTAACCCAGATAGAAATTTACCAGGAGGTCTTGCCTAAAACGAAGAGAATGCTTGGTGAATTATTTAGCAAAATGCGTCTTCTCTAAAAAGAAGAATAGCGTGGTTCTGTGGCACTACACACTGTGCACCCATTCACCCATTTGTCCACTCACTGGACACATTGATTCCCAGAAGCACCGGGGGTGGAGGTGGGGGACGTAGTGGGAAAAAACGCAAGGTCTATATGATGAGTCCTGTGACACAGATAAGCACAGAAAAGCTCTAATTCTGTCCTAACTGGGGAAGGATGGGGGAGTAGGCAGGTCAAAGAAAGCTCACAGCAGGGCTGATGGTAGAAATGAGGAAGTTTGGATGCAAGTGAGAGACTGTTCAAGTTCAATCAGCTTAAACAAAAGAGGGACTGCATTGGCTCCTTACTTGGTAAGTCCAAGGATGGTCTGGCCTCAGGCGTGACTGGTTCCACAGAGGCAAAAGACATGATCAGGAATCTCGTTTGCCCCCATCTGTCTCATCTCTGATTTTTCTCTCTGTAGCTTTAGTCACTTTTTCCATGAGACAAGGAGGATGGCCCCCAATTCACAACCTTCCAACGACAAGACTCTCCATCAGTCTGAGAGAAGGATTCTTATGCCCAAGACCGGCCAGTCACAGTCCAGTCCCAGACCCATGCCTGGGGTTAGGAACAAAGTACCTACCAGCCTACAGCTTTGAGTTCCCTCTAAGGCCCACGTGAACCCCAGTGTCAAGTGAAAGATAGAACAGCTGATCCCAACTCGGATTTCACAGCTGAAATGGAGTACGAAATTTCCAAGCAAGCAACAGAGAGGTTGTGTGAAATTTCAGAGTATAACTTTGAAAAGTCATCTTCTTTGTTCTCTCTCTCACTTCTTTTATTTGGTGGTTCCAGGTGGAAAGGTGGGCAGCTCAGAGACAAAACTTTATTTTTCTTACCTTATTTTTTTTTTTTTTTTCTCTGCCCTACATTCACCTTTTCTTCCAGGGAAAAGTAAAACCACCACTTTTAAGAGGCAGAAAATATTGCTTATAGTACTAACAGGATATGTATTGCAGAATCAGAAAATCTTATCTATTCTACTTCAGGTTTTTTATTTCTTTGCTAACTTCCTGCAGCTCCAGTATCTTAGCGTAATGCCAAGAGCTATTGCCTTTTGGCCTAGTGAAGCACGAAGAAAAATAGGATCCACGATCCACGATCTTGTGAAATTACTCATTCCTTAAAATTAAAATAAATAAACTCATTGCTACTAAAAGAAAAAAAACAGTAATACAATCAATTGAGCAATTTTGGACCTTAAAACACACAAGTACACACGTACAATATGATACGTGTGCACGTGCTTACATACGACAGCTTTCTTTAACAATGCGTGGAAATCCTTAGGCTTCATTCAAAGTCCTCAGTAAGGATTCTTTCTTTTTTTTAATGATTGAAGAAAATTAATCCTGGATTTTTTTAAATCTATCTTGTTGTTTTCTTGTTTGTTTTTTGTGCTTTAGGTGAAGGTTCACAGAGCAAATTAGTTTATCATGAAACAACGAATACACATTTTTTTTGCGACATTGGTTGTGAACCTCGCAATGTGTCAACCCTTCCCCTTCTCAACCTTGGGTTCCCCATTTCCATTTGTCCAGCTTTCCTTCCCCTCCTGCCTTCTCGTCCTTGCCCCTGGGCTGGTGTGCGCATTTAGTCTCATATACGTGGCTGAGCTACATGTATTATTGTTTGTTTTATGGACCTGTCTAATCTTTGGCTGAAGGGTGAACCTCAGAAGTGACTTCAGTACTGAGTTAAAAGGGTGTCCAGGGGCCATGCTCTCCAGGTTTCTCCAGTCTCCATCAGGCCAGTAAGTCTGGTATTTTTTTGTGAGCTTGAATTCTGTTCTACATTTTTCTCCAGCTCTGTCTGGGACCCTCTACTGTGATCCTTGTTAGAGCAGTCGGTGATGGTAGCTGGGCACCATCTAGTTGTGTCGGACTCAGTATGGTAGAGGCTGTGGTAGTTGTGTACCATTAGTTAGTAAGGATTCTTGAACTTTGTCTTCCTAAGGCATACTTAATTCTAGAATTTACATTGACCATTGTCCTTTTTTTGTGTATTGACCCCATACATCAAAGTTACATGGGAAGGGGATTGTCAAAATGCAGATTCCTGGGTCTCACCCCAGATGGGGTATCTTAGGATCTCTTGGGATGAGGCCATGAGTCTTTTTTTTAAAGCTTCTCAGATGATACTTTTGTACCCTAAAATATAAGAAGCCCTGTTCTAGAACTTTAGAGAGTTTTACTGGGATTTCTGCGCTGTAGTGTCATATATATTTATATCTCTAAAGTAGGATAAATGAATTGTAAATTCCATGAACTTTAGTTGGTCAGTAAATGTAATTAGCAATCCAGTGGGTCGTGCTCTTTTGAGGTTCTGTGACAAAGGTAGCTATCAACATAGTTATGTGGAACAGAATTCCTTCCGAATGAAAAAGGTTCTCTCCCTACATAGGTCACATATTAATGAGTAGGGCAGGTAAATTCTATTGTAACAAACTTTTGTGATTATAACAAACCAAATCGAAGTGATTTTGTTATAATGGGTACATTACAAGAACTGCCTGGCAATAATTAAGATCCAACTGCAATTCATCACCAGATAGTAAAATTTTATGAAAACTCACTCCAATTGTGAACTTTCTTCCAAATGAACAACCTCACCTCTTCATAAACAGAATTTTATTTCCAATCCCAGACAAGTCGTCCCATCAGCAATATAAGAGGAGCTGCTTACAAAAAGTCCTGGCATTTTAGAGATAGAAGAACCTTAGGGATTGTGAACTCCAACCCTTTCCCCTAAGGAAGAAAAAAATGACAGAACCTAAAGGAAAATCCAGGTGTCTTGACACCCCACCCCACCCCACCCCCCAGAAATATTCAAGCACAGAATTAAATAGCTCTTCTTCCTGGAGTATCAATTGTTCTCAAAGATTCAGGAGTGGGTGGGGGTAAACATTCTTTCTATAAAATACAGAGATAAGTTATGTAGTAGAAAGAAAAAAACCCACGTAAGATATGAAACTTGAAATGTCATTTGAAGAACTGTGTTTCAGACTATGCCCACCCAGATGCCTTGAGTTATCCATTCCTTCTCTCCTGCAATTAAGGCTACTTGATCAAAATGTTTGAAAAGCCCAGGGCTACTCTAACTTCTCTATCAAAATCTGACAGACCTAAAAGAGGCTAGAGAACTTGATCCAAACTAGTCATGGGTAATTTCTTGATACCTATCCAGATAGACCCAGTGTGGCTGAGAACAAATGAAGCAAATCTCCACTCAGATGATTTAATGAGTGTTTGCTATTGGCCCATGTATTCATTTTGTTACTTAACAAATGTATATTGAGTACCTACTATGAGTTAGAAGTTATGACAGGCCCTGGGGGTACTAAGATGAATAGACAGGGAAAAGCAAAATTAAACTCATTATTGTTGTTGTTTTAGAGTGTGTTATATTAAAAAATCCATTGCTGTCAAGTTGATTCCAACTGAGAGACCCTGTAGGACAGAGTAGAACTGTCCCATACGGTTTCCAAGGAGTGGCTGGTGAATTTGAACTGCTGACCCTTTGGTTAGCAGCCAAATGCTTAACTACTGCACCACCAGGGCACCGTGTTATATTATAGGCTATAAAATAAGTTGGAGAAGCCTTCACAGTAAAAATGGCATTGGGCTGAGTCTTGAAGGACACCCAGGAGTTTACCTAACAGAACAATGGAAAAGGAAGAGCTCATTCCAGGTAGGGAGATCAGCATAGCAGAGGCCTGAAGGGGTGAGTAGTTGGGTAAGCAGCTGGAGAGAGGGATCCAGAAAAGAAAGACAATATTATATAAGTGTTGTTTATCATAAGAGTTGTTCTTCATGCCATCCAGCACAACGTGGGTAAAGCCAAATGATTTTTTAAAATAGTAATAATCTACCCTCCTCGGGCAAGAGACTCACAGGAGAGTACAGATGGGTTACTGAAGGAGCCTGCCCTTGAGAGCTGGCTTCAAACCCCAAGAAAGAAATCTGTTCTTCTGCTTCCTGTCTTTAGAGTCTTAGATTTCTTCCCAGCTCTCAAAGTCCATCTCTTCCGACAAGACCTCCAGGATTTCCAGAATCCACACAGAGTCCTTGGAAGGAGAAAAGTGCTTTGATGATCAAATCGAATAGAAAAAATTATGTATCCCCACAGAGCCCTGGTGACACAGTGGTTAAGAGCCCAAGCTGCTAACCAAAAGGTCGGCAGTTTGAATCCACCAGCTGCTCCTTGGAAACCCTATGGGGCAGTTCTGTAGGGTCACTATGAGTCGAAATCAACTTGATGGCAATGGGTTTGGGATGGTTACCATAAAATTTAGTCTCCTTTCCAAGTCCCTTTGTATGTAATAATTTCTTGCTTGGTGATAGAAAGTGGGGTGATAGACATGGGTTCAAATAGGATTCCAACCAGCAAGGCATTTACAAGCTAAGTGACTTTGGGGAAGCTACATAACCTCTCAGGACATCATTTTTCTCATTGTAAATGCCCTGCTGGTCAACTATGTGGCTTAGACATGAAGTGTGGCAGAACCCCTGTCACCCTGCCTAGCCTACAGTGGGCTTTTTCACAGGAACAGCTGCTGTATGTATTATAGCTGCTTCGTTCTTTCAACAAATCTTCACTGAGGACCCACCATGTGGAAGCCAGAAGGAATGCAAAAATAAATGAGTTGGATTTTGTTCTCAAGGACCTCACAGTCTATAGCCCAGATATAAGACAGGTTTGAATAGCTATACTATGAAGTGGAAAGACGTCATTACCAAGGGAAATTACTGGGGACCTTGGGAGGACAGAGATTACTCGTAGTGTGGAGGAGGTTGGGGGCTGGGAAAGAAGGGAGAGGAAGGACTTGAGGTTAGCAAGAAGAAAAGGAAGGGCATCTGAGCTGGGCGCTTTCACTCCTTGTGACGTGGGTATGACGAGTGTTGGCCGGCCCTTCTGACAGACGATATAAGAGAGGTTTGGGCTAGTGGCACGACTCACCCAACTTCACACCTATAGCTGCCGCAGAGCCAGAACAAGCATTCAGAACTTCCGCCTCTAGTAGAATACATTCGCCATTAGCACACTTTGCTTCCTATTACTAGGGCCATTTGCAGACGTGGAGGACAGATCGAGCCAGCAGAAAGCAGCAAAAAACGAGGTGATGTAGTCACTGGCCACTGTCCCGGGTCAAGGCAGACCAGAGCCTCAGCTAGGGGTGCGGGCGGGGGGCGGGGGCGGGCCGGCGCAGGGTGGGTGGGGTGGGAGGCGGGCGGCAGAGGGGCGGGGAGAGGGGCGCGGGCCGCACTCAGGGGCCGTCGGGGCGCGGGTCCAGCCGCAGGAGTCGGTGCTCAGGCTCGCCGGCCATGGGGCGGCGGTCCCCGGCGTTACAGCCGCTGCTGGCGCTGCTGTTGCTACTGCCGCTGCCCCGGGCGCTGCGCGGCGCGCTCTGCCCCGAGCCCTGCAGCTGCCCGCCCGAGGGCGCCCTGCGCTGCCCCGGCCCGCGGGCCGGCCTCTCCCGACTGTGAGTATCGGCGCCCTCGCCCCACCTCGGGACCTTCCTTCCCTACTCCGGGCCACCTTCCCTCCCTACTCTTGTGGCCCCTTTGTTTGGAAGCTTGGAGAAAGACGCTGCGCCCTCTCAAACTTGACCACCTTGTAGGGGGATGAGAACCAAAGCTTGGAGTCATCTTTGCCAGCCGGTGCCGCGCCTTGGGCTTGAGCCCCCCATGCGGACGCGCCATCCTGCCCTTGGCACCCCCAGGCCCGCTCCTTCTCCCTCGCATCCCCCTCCCGTTGGGGCTGAGGCAGGGGGCGTGGAACTACCCAGAGATCCCAGGAGAAAGCCTCGCTGTCTGCTACTACTGGAAGGGGACATGGGTGTGATGCCCCTAAATTAGCAGCTGTTTCTACCCCAAGAAGTCTACCCCAGGTCAGCGAAGGTTACTGTGGGTTCTGGCACCCTGTGGCCCTCTAGGAATAGGGGCTCAGGCCCCTCAGGTACCCTGGGAACTCAGCGGGACTGCTGGTGAGCCCACCTCCCCTAACAGTGCCCACCTACACCTTACTGAACATACAGGTCACTGCTCCACCCCTGCCCGAGGTGTACTTGCATCTCAAGCTGGCTAATTAATGAAAGGCCTTGTGTCCTGCTGCCTGTCCTCCCCCCACCCCACCACCTCCACACTCACTGAGTGGTTATGAGAATGGTATACCTCAGGAAGCAGGTGGGGGTGCTGAAATGATGGGCTGAGGAGGGGATAGGGCAGGAATAGCCTTTAGTACTAGTGTATCAAGAGTCACCAGGTCTCCTTTCTTGGACTTAGAGGCAGGTACCACATAGTGAATGATTCTATTTCTATGAAACGGCCCCAACAGGCAAACCCATAGAGAGAAAGTAGATTTGCAGTAGTAGTTGTCAGGACCAGGTTGTGGGGGGTGGGGGGGAATGACTACTAATGTGTCTGACTTTTTGGGGTGATGAAAATGTTCCAGAATTAGATTGTGATGATGGTTGCACAATTCTATGAACAAACTTAAAACTATTGCACTGTACACTTTAAATGGGTGAGTTTTATGGTATGTGAATCACATCACAATAAAGCTGTTAGAAAAGAAAGGTAAGGAAAAGAAAAAAAGGTGCCATGAAAAGATCAAAAAGGCACAGGCCGGTGGAGGTCGTCAGTAGTTGTAACCTCTAGAGGTGATGGAATTCTGTGCTGGGGGAGGAGAGACCTGCTGCCCTCAGCAGCCTGCCAGGGGCAATACGTCACAGAGGGAAGTCCTCCTCCCTCCGGAGGGGCCGAGCTTCTCCTCATGGAAGAGTTAGTGGCCTTCTGGGAATATTTGTGGTTGAGAGATACAGTTTAAAGGTTGAGGGGTTTATATTAATTAGTTTCCATTAACTCTCTTGTCAGCGCCATTCCCTGAGGGCAGGCCGATAGAATTTGTTTCAATCAATCAACAAATCTGGGGAACTTGCCTTCCACGTCTGAACCCTTGTCCCTCCCTGCCAAGCCTCCCATCTTGCTCTTTTGAATGACTGTGGCATTAACAGCCTTTCTCACTTGCCTGGTACTTATCACACAGCATAGCAGAAATTGAGAATTCAGAGACTTTAGAGATGACCAAGCCCGGACCCTCGCCCTGTTCCCCACCCATCATCTTTACTATAAAGGAAGAAACCAACATCCTGGAGATGGAATAATTTGCCCAAGGTCCCACAGCTATTGAGAAGCAAAGACGGGACTCCATCTCTTAATTATCTTCTTGTACTTGCTTATCTAAGAAGATTAAAAACCAAAAAAATCACACCTGTTGCTGTCGAGTTGATTCCAACTCATAGCAACCCTATAGGATGGAGCAGAATTGCCCCCTAGGGTTTCCAAGGAGCAGCTGGTGGATTTGAACTGCCGACCTTTTGGTTAGCAGCCGAGCTGTTAACCACTGTGCCACGAGGGCTGCTAAGGAGATTATCCTTTCATTAATAAAAAATATTCCTAGCTTCTCCAAAGTTGGCCCTGGTGGGGAGAGGGGGCAGGAATGAGTAGACCCAGTCCCAGCTCCTTCTAGGATTCAGCTTCCATGCTCAGTGATTTCTGCTGCCACCCCCATGCTGGCCTCAGGAGGTACCTCTGCCCTTGAGAAGGCTCAAGTGGGAGAAAAAACAAAATATTAACAACCTCTCTCTCACTGCCCCACAACACAGTTTAGAGAAGCCTGGAACCCCTTAAAAAGATTTTATAGGGCTGACTAGGTTTGAGGGTGAAGGTGGGGAATGGACACAATATAAAGCGCTGGGCTGCTAACTGAAAGGTTATAAGTTCAAACCCACCAGCCACTCCATGGGAGAAAAGACCTGGCGATCTGCTCCGTAAAGTCCTATAGGGCAGTTCTACTCTGTCCCATAAGGCTGCTATAAGTCAGAATCTACTCGATGGCACACAACAACAGCATTCTGAAGCTGGCTAGTCGAGCTCTCAAAGGAGCTGTTTCTCCAGGCCCTGTAGCCTTTGCCATCCATGTGAGATCCTGGAGAATCATTGACTTCCTCCCTCCACAGGCCCTATTTTAGCATCCGCCACCCAGGAACATCATGTCTCAAACATTTAGACCCCTTAGGTCTAATTACTGAGGGGTTCACACAGTCAAGGGCTGTGACCTCCCAAGGATGGGTTTCCTGAAGACCAGATAATTGAGAGATGGCCTCATCCTTCAGTTGAGAGCTCTAAGGAGGTGGAGCTTATGAAGACCAAAACAGAATAACTTTTTTCAACACAGCATCCTCATGACAAAAGAAGTAGTAGGAGGGTTATTACTTTAAAGCAGTAGTTCTCAAAGCGTGGTCCCCAGACCAGCAGCATGAGCATCACCAAGGAGATTACTAGAAATACATCCTCAGGCCTGAGCTCCAATCTACTGAATCCAAAACTGGGGGGTGGGGGGCAAGTTCCCCCAGGTGATTCTGATACGTACTCAAGTTTGAAAGCCAAGACATTGCTCTCCATGAAGGAAATAATCTTCTGGAGAGCAGGAAGTATGGTTGAAACATCCTTATGCCATAATCTCTCCCTCCCAGCCTCCCCCATCCACATACACCATATCTATTTATTGCAAAAAGGCATCTGTGATAAAATTAAAACCTTGAACCCAAAGATAGATGGAAAATTAACAGGAGTGAGGAAAGTTATTATTTTTTTTTTCTTCAGAAAGCAATGGGGATAGAATCCATGGAGGACAGATTGACGAGACCAGGGATGAGGGAGGAATAATATCTGATGGAGTATGATCTCAGTGGGGCTGGGAGAAGAGTGTCTGTCTAAGAACATAGGGGACTGGACAGGGGGAAGGCTTAGTCTTAGAAAGAGTAGGGATACTTCTGAGTCTTGAAGGAAGGAGACGGTATAACTCAATTTTGAGGCAAAGGACAGGAAAAGTGGACAAGTTCATGCTGGAATCCTCTTTATCTAATTGGGGTAAATATATATGTAACAAAACGCTTGCCATTTTAACATTCTTCACATGCACAGTTCAGTGACATTTGTTCGTTTACCATGTCCATCACCATTATCCATTTCCAATTTTTGCCATCACTTTTAACAGAAGCTCAGAGTTCCCGAAGTAATGAGTCACCCTTTTCCCCTTCCTCCCACCTGCTCCTGGAAACCACTAATAAACATTGGTCTCTATGCTAGATATTTCATATAAGTGGGATCATACAATACTTGTCCTTTATGTCTGACCTATCTCACTCAGCATTATGTTTTCAAGGTTCATCCATGTTATAGTGTGTGTCAGGACTTCATTTCTGTTTATGGCTGAGTAATATGCCATTGTATATATGTACCATGTTTTCTTTATCCATTCATCTGTTGATGGACATTTAGGCTGTCGCTACTTTTTTGGCTCTTGTGAACAGTGCTGCACTCAGCATTGGTGTACAAGTATTGGTGTTCCTGCTTTCAAATCTTTTGTGAATATACCTAAGAGCAGAATTGCTGGACCATGCAGTAATTCCGTGTTTAACTTTTTGAGGGTGGACTCCTCTTTTCTTGATGATGAGTAAATGAAATGGTAAAGGATAATTATAAGATAGAAAAATGCTATGAATAACAAGTTATTACCAAACCTGTGGCTGTTGAGTTGATTCTGATTCACAGCTACCCTATAGGACAGAGTAGAACTGCCCCATAGGGCTTCCAAGGAGCGGCTGGGGGATTCAAACTGCTGACCTTTTGGGTGGCAGTTGTAGCTTGCCATAGCTCTTAACCACTGTGCCACCAGGGCTCCAACAAGTTATTAGGTATTCATAAAAAAATAAAAGAGAACTAGAATTCTGGGAGAAGACTCCAAGAGAAAAAGGCTGTGGTCTTGTGCTAACTCGTCCATTGGACTTAGCTCTGCAGAGAAGGGAGCACTTCCAGTTCTGAGAAGGAGGCTAGGGCTGCAGGGCACCTTAGAATTCATCACCAGCCCCTCAATAGATGCTACTTTGTGTTTTAATCAATCCAGTCCTCCATAACCCTGCCTTCTAAGACCTCCATCTAAAATTCACTCTTTGGTTTAAAAAAGAAAAAAAGAAAAGGTACGTGGGTCATAATTATTGATGACTGACAAGCCCACTGCTTACAAATTTTGAAAATGGTATCTTTCATCCCCTTCCATATTTTGTTAAAAACACAGGTATTTTAAAATCTAAAATGTGATACAAAAAATAGCCTTCCACATTGTCACTCGATTAAAATTAATGAAAAAAGAAAGAAAAGAAAAAAACTGATTTTAAAGATTTCCTTTCCTTTTCTTATTAGTTCCAGGCAACTGGAAGGGTGGGGGGGGAACCTCACCTTGCTCATGGTTATATAAAGATCTTTGTCTCTATGACAACAGAAAGGTTGATCTGCTTGATACGGAAACAGCTTCTGAAAAATCTGTAAGAAAATGCTAATAATAATTATGGCAATTTATTTTTTGCATGTTGTGCCTACTAAAACAAATTAAACTCAGAGACTTTATTGTAAGACACAACCAGAGACTTGGGAAGGATAAAATGTGCTGTATCCATCAGTCCAATGTCACGGGGAGAAGCTAGTCTCCAGACATCTTTTCTGAATGTCTTCCTCTTTCTCCCACCATCATCTGAAGTCAGGGTCCAGAATAGGGTTCTTTGCAGGAGGGGGATGTACAAGGGCATGTTCCTGTCCTTAAGGAACCCACAATCTAGGCGGAAGCACAGCCCAAGAGACATGTAGGTGAGGAGAGAGGCGCAAGACTTGTGCCTTGAAGGAGAGAAGGGAAATAGCGCCCAAGTGGAAGAACCACAGGAGACTGGAGCGTCAAGGGAGATATGCAAGGTTAGAATGGACTAGCGATTCCTTGCTGAGAAGCAAGAACTACGAATATGGCTGAATGAATTCTTCCCTCTTCATGCCTCTCCCAGGCTCTTTTAGGGGAGGGGGGCGGTGTGTAAAGGCAAGCTATAAAGTCATCAGAAACCTTTAATTAACTTACCCCAAGGGCTATGCAAAAAAAAAAAAAAAAAATTCCCAGTATGTAATTCTTCACTAATAATATTTCAGTCTAAGTTCTAGGAAGAACCCTGGCTAATAAATGTACAAGGAATAGAATTTAAAAATTACCACTTTGGAAGTGTCTATGTAATAATAACTCCAAGGAGCCTTGGTGGTGCAGTGGTTAAGCACTGGCCTGCTAACCAAAAGGTCAGTGGTTCGAACCCACCAGCCGCTTCACGGGAGAAAGATGTGGCAGTCCACTTCCGTAAAGAGTACAGCCTTGGCCAACCTATGGGGCAGTTCTATGCTGTCCTGTAGGGTCCACTATGTGTTGGACGGCACGGGTTTGGTTTTTGGTTTCGGGTTTCTGTCTCACTAGGAGACGACACCCCCTCCCAGCCAGCAAACCACTCACAGCTGCTGTCCACGTGACCCTGAACCACAGCTCTTCAGTGCCATCTGAGCCAAATCCAGAAAAGTCCAATTTCTCACTAAAACTCAACTTTCAGAATGAAGATTTAGTCTTTATCCCTTGCTGCTGTTAAATCTGTCCTTCACTTTGATGAAATATGGCTACTCCTGGGTTCCTAATTCCACCTTATGAGCAGCAGCAGATGGCATTTCAAAGTCCACAGGGATGAGGAGGCCCTGGTGTGACAGGGTAGGATTCCGACACAGCCCCCAGTTATCTGAACTGATCAATAGAACAAAGACTGGGCAGGACCTGGGTTCTAGCACCAGCTCCCTTTTCCCTAATTTGCACTGTGGAATTGAGCTAGTAATAAACCCTCTGTGCTGTCTGTAAGAAGGACATAATGACTCCTGCCCCTGGGGTGGGGCTGGCTCTTGTGAAGATAAAATGAGACAACAGAGCCAAAAATACTAGCAACGAAAGGTTTCATGTAACTACCAAGTATTATTGTAACAATCCGATTGATGCAGAAAAGACAGAAAAACCCACAGCCCATGTACAAGGTTGAACAGTAAGTATCTCTCAACCAATGGGCAAGTGAGATGGAAGACTTTTGTTCCTGTTGTTGTTAGGTGCCGTCAAGTCAGTTCTGGGTCACGGCAACCCTACGTACAATAGAACAAAACACTGCCCTGTCTTGTGCCATCCTCACAATTGTTGCTACGTTTGAGCCCATTTGTCTTAGCTATCTAGCTATGCTATAACAGAAATACCACAAGTGAGTGGCTTTAACAAACAGAATTTTACTTTCTCACAGTTTAGGCGGCTAGAAGTACGAATTCAGGGCGCAGATTCTAGGGGAAGGCTTTCTCTCTCTGTCGGCTTTGGAGGAAGGTCCTTGTACCGTTAGCTTGTTTCCTTGTTCCTTGGAGATCTCCGTGTGGTTTGGCATCAGTCTTCCTGGATCTCTGCTTCCTTAATCTGCTCCTTTCACATTTTGTAAGAGATTGACTCAAAACATATCCTACACTAAGTTTGCCTCATTAACATAAAGACAACTCATTCCCAAATAAGATTATGACCACAGGCATAGAGGTAAGGATTTACAACACATATTCTTGTGGGTGAGATACAGTTGAATCCGTAACACCGTTGTTGCAGCCACTGTGTCATCCCGTCTGCATGAGGGTCTTCCTCTTTTTCCATGACCCTCTACCAAGCATGATGCCCTTCTCCAGGGACTGAGCCCCCCTGATAACATGTCCAAAGTATGTGAGATAAAGTCACGCTATCCTTGCTTTTAAGGAGCCTGCTGGCTATACTTCTTCCAAGACAGATTTGTTTGTTCTTCTGGCAGTCCATGGTATATCCAGTGTTCTTCACCAACACCATAATTCAAATGCATCAATTCTTCTTTGTTCTTACTTATTCATTGTTCAGCTTTCGCATGCATATGAGGTGATTGAAAACACCATGGTCTGGGTCAGGCACACCTTAGTCTTCAAAATGACATCTTTGCTTTTCAACACTTTAAAGAGGTCTTTTGCAGCAGATGTGCCCAATGCAATGTGTAGTTTGATTTCTTGACTGCTGCTTCCATGTGCGTTGATTGTGGATCCAAGTAAAATGAAACCCTTGACAACTTCAATCTTTTCTCTGTTTATCATAATGTTGCTTATTGGTCCAACTGTGAGGATTTTTGTTGTCTTTATGTTAAGATGTAATCCATACTGAAGGCTGTAGTCTTTGATTTTCATCTGTAAGTGCTTGTTCCTGGGAGGTGTTAATTAGAGAAAATGACCCACTAGGTCTTCTCAACCTGGAAGGTAAGTAAGTTAGAATCTCCAAATAGCAGAGCTCATTATTACCTGGAGTCTGATGTGCTGGCCTTTTCAGCCCAGGCTGAGCTGACTCCAAAATGTGCCACCCAACACCTGATGACTGGCTGTTTCATGTCCTTCAGTTAGGTGGGTCCTGTCTGCCCAGCTGGAGCATCCAAGCCCATTCTGTCCTCTTTTCCACTATTCCCATCCCTGAACCTCAGGCTGGTTACACAGAAAACCTGCATGTCAGACTTGATGAACACTCAGCAATCATGTACTGAAGACTTACTATGTGCTCCTCAATTGCAAGTTCTCGCAATGTAGAGGATCCAGAGACACGGCCCCTGCCCTCCAGGAGCTTACGTTCTTCTAGCCAGAGGAGAGAGAAGAGCAGTTCTCAGAAGACCGCAGGGAAGTGCAGAAGACGATAAAAGCCAAACAAGGGGTATAAACAAAGACTGGTAGGAATTGAGAAGGATGCTGTCCCTTTTAGCCAGAGTATCAAAGAAAGCTTGGTGGACATGTCATTTGAGTTGTAGTTCTTTAAGCCTCATTCTCTACAGGGGTAGCCGAGCTAATGTGGTTATACCATAAACTCAGCCCCGGCCTTTGCCACTAGCTGAGAGAGGCCACTGGGGAACCACTTTGCAAAGTCTCCTACTCTCTCACCAACCAACAACACATGCCCAGTCTGTGTTATGAACAGCCAATAGAACAGTGCATTACTTCACCTTGGAAACCTCGGATAGGGATCTGGTTAAGGCTTTTCTAATTTGCAAGCACCAGAAATCAACTTCGGACTCTTATTTAATCATCAGAGATGAACTTAATAGAAGAATAAAGAGGTAGAAGGATGTGGGCAAGAGCTGCAGAGAATCTGACATCTTAGCAGCAGGAGGTCATGGAATTTCTCTCTAGGTTCCACCTTTACAATGAATCTCCTCTGAAGACTCCTCTTCTCTGGCTGTTCATTGTTGTTGTTGTTGTTAGCTGCTGTTGAGTTGGCTCCAGTTCACTGCAACTCCATGTACAACAGAATGAAACATTGCCCAGTCCTTTTTGGTATGCTCAAGGCCATTGATGCAGCCACTGTATATTTTGAGTGCTTTCCAACCTAGAGGGCTAATCTTCCAGCACTGTATGGGACAATGTTCTTCTGTGATCTATAGGATTTTCACTGGCTAATTTTTGTATCACCAGGCCTTTCTCCCTAGTCTCTCTTAGTCTTAAGCATCATTGAAACCTGTCCACCATGGGTGACCCTGCTAGTATTTGAAACACTAGTGGCATAGCTTCTAGCATCATAGCAACACAGAAGCCACCAACAGTATGACAAACTGACAGACAGGTGGTAGGTCTCTCTATTACAAGTTTCAAATTCCCAAGAGAGACAATCTGTTTGGCCCAGCTTACACCACGTGTTTCCCTCTGAGCAGGGGCTTAGGGTCAGCCTGCACAGTCAATGAGATGCTTCAGAGAAGGGGGCATTGTGGAGCCAGGCAACCACACAAATTGGTGTCTACAGGAGCTGGTAAATTAGTGAAAAGTGATGAAGGCTGTAATTCCAGGCACTTAAACCCATCCTCAAATTAATTAAAAGTAGGTGGTATATCCGTTGCAACCAGCTTTTACAAGCTCACTTAAAAAAAGAAAAAGTTTTTAAGTGTCTAAAAACAGAAGCTTGTCATGAAAGAGCTTCCTGAAGCATATCTGCAATGTCACTGTCCTGACAACATAATATTGCTGCTCCTGAAAAGTATTTCTCAGAGATCATTACAGATGATGCAGACATTCCCCAGGGAGAATTCAGCATGTTGTTTTTATTTCCCAGAGTTATTCTTGTCATGTTATATTGTTGCTGGAAGAATTCTAGTTTAGGGGGTAAAGACTGGGATTTTTTTGCTCTGTGTCTTTAGAAAACTTGAAATGGGTTTTCAGTTGGGGCTTAGATGTGTTTACCATTTTCCTCTGAGGCTTCATATTTTTAATTTCATTGTAGCACAAATGACTTGGAAAATCCATTATCCAAAGAATCTTGTTGAGCATCTTGGTTCACATTATAATTCATAAGCTCTTCAAAGCTCCTTGGGTGCTGTCTTGGAGAAGAGTCACTCAGATTGCACATTTCCATGCAAGTGTTCCAACGGGCTGAACTTTTTATAAAATCAACAAGCAAATGCAAAATCTTCAGAGTGGCTCCCTATACCTGAAATGTTCAATGGAAGGTTGTTCTTTATCAATTTCTCTAAAAGGCTGTCAGGTGAGACCAGTATATCTGAGCCCAAAACAAAGGTACCAAGTGAGAGTATTTACCCTCCCTGTCAGTTGTCCTGTGTATAATCAGGAGAGATTATCAAGACTCTCAAGAGCTAGGGACGAGTCAGAGGCATTTTATGGACCTAAGAGTGACCCATGAGAAGCAGAAGAGTCCATTCCAAAGTACTGCACCTATCCTATAACAGGTGCCCCCCAAATCCCCCATGCCCTCCTCATCCCACCTCCCAGTCCCCCACCCCCCATTGTCGTGAGGCGTAGACTGAGTATGGCGTGGGTGGTTTGACTCTTTCATGGTGAGCAGCTGTGAGTTAAAAAAAAAAAAAAACTTACTGAGCTCTTATCCTACGTTAGATACTATATTCATATTGTATAAACATTTTCTTATTTAATGTATGGGCTAGTTGGTGTGATGGTTAGCTTTATGTGTCAGCTTGGCTAGGCTATAAACCAGTTGCCATCGAGTCGATTCCGACTCAGTGACCCATAGGACAGAGCAGAGCTGCCCTATAGCGTTTCCAAGGAGCAGCTGGTGGATTCAAATTGCCGACATTTTGGTTAGTGGCCAAGCTCTTAACCACTGCGCCCCCAGGGCTCCCAGTTGCCATCTACAGTACTTAGTTATTTAATCCAACCCTAATTTAGGTGTTGCTGTGACGGTATTTTGTAGTTGGGGTTAACTTTCCTGCCTTCATTCACACTGTTTCCACCAAGTGGCATGTCTCCACCTTTCTTTGCCAGTCAAATTCTACCCCTTGGTGTGTGTGTGTATATATATATATATATATATATATATATATATATACACATCCTATCCACACTGTCTGATGATTCAAGCCCAGGCAGGATAACTCCAGAGTCTGCACTACCTGCTAGGCTGCCTCAAGAGAGAGAGCACATGCAATTGATGTTGGAGAAACATTCCATACAGTATGTGGCACCAGAAGGAGACCTTTAACCAAGGATAGAATTTGGCCAGCAGAAAAGTGTGAGGATGCTGCAGTTGATAGAAACAATGTGAATGAAGGCAGGAAATTATGAGGCACTTTCAGGAAATATAAATAGTCTGATTTGTCCAGGGATGTGCTGTCCAGTAGAAACATAATATGAATCACATATGTAATTTTAAATTTTGCAGTAGCCACATTACAAAGGCTTTTAAAAGATGAAATTAAGAATAATGATGTTGCTGTTGTTGTTAGGTGCCATTGAGTTGGTTCTGAGTCATAGTGATGCTATGCACAACAGAACGAAACACTGCCTGGTCCTGCACCATCCTCACAATCGTTGTTATGCTTAAGCCCATTGTTACAGCCACTGTTGTCAGTCCATCTCATTGAGGGTCTTCCTCTTTTTTGCTGACCCTCTACTTTACCAACCATGATGTTCTTCTCCAGGGACTGATCCCTCCTGACAACACGTCCAAAGTATGTGAGATGTAGTCATTGCCATCTTTGCTTCTAAGGAGCATTCTGGTTGTACTTCTTCCAAGACAGATTTGTTCGTTCTTTTAGCACTCCATGGTATATTCAATATTCTTCTCCAACACCACAATTCAAAGGCATCAGTTCTTCTTTGGTCTTCTTTATTCATCATCCAGCTTTCACAAGCATAGCAGGCCATTGAAAACACCATGACTTGGGTCAGGCACACCTTAGTCTTCAAGGTGACATCTTTGCTTTTCAACACTTTAAAGAGGTCTTTTACAGTAGATTTGCCCAATGTAATAAGTCATTTAATTTCTTGACTGCTGCTTTCATGGGCATTGATTGTGGATCCAAGTAAAATGAAATCCTTGACAATTTCAATCTTTTCTCCATTTATCATGATGTAGCTTAGTGGTCCAGTAGTGAGGATTTTTGTTTTCTTTATGTTGAGGTGTAATCCATACTGAAGCTGTGGTCTTTGATCCTCAACAGTAAGTGCTTCAAGTTCTCCTCATTTTCAGGAAGCAAGGTTGTGTCATCTGCATAGTACAGGTTATTAATGAGTCTTCCTCCAATCCTGATGCCCCGTTCTTCTTCATATAGTCCACCGTCTCAGATTACTTGCTCAGCATACAGATTGCATAGGTATGGTGAAAGGATACAGCCCTGATGCAAACTTTCCTTACTTTAAACCACGCAGTATCCCCTTGTTCTGTTCGAATGACTGCCTCTTGATCTATATATAAGTTCCTCACGAGCACAATTAAAGTGTTCTGGAATTCCCATTCTTTGCTATGTTATCCATAATTTGTTATGATCCACACAGTCAAATGCCTTTGCATAGTCAATAAAACGCAGGTAAACATCTTTCTGGTATTCTCTGCTTTCACCCAGAATCCATCTGACAACAGCAATGATATCTCTGGTTCTGCGTCCTCTTCTGAATCTTGAATTTCTGGCAGTGACAGCTGCTTTTGAATGATCTTCAGCAAAATTTTACTTGCGTGTGATATTAATGATATTGTTCAATAATTTCTGCATTCAGTGGGATCATCTTTCTTGGGAATAGGCCTAAATATAGATCTCTTCCAGTCGTTTGGCCAGGTAGCTGTCTTCCAAATTTCTTGGCATAGACGAGTGAGTACTTCAGTGCTGCATCCGTTTGTTGAAACATCTCAGTTGGTATTCCGTCAATTCCTGGAGCTTTGTTTTTCGGCAGTACCTTCAGTGCGGCTTGGACTTCTTCCTTCAGTACCATTGGTTCCTTCTTATACGGTACCTCCTGAAATGGCTGAACGTCGACCACTTCTTCTTGGTATAGTGACTCTGTGTATTCTTTCCATCTTCTTTTGATGCTTCCTGAGTCATTTAGTATTTTCCCCATAGAATCCTTCAGTATTGCAACTTGAGGCTTGAATTTTTTCTTCAGTTCTTTTAGCTTGAGAAATGCAGAGCGTGTTCTTCCCCTTTGGTTTTCCAACTCCAGGTCTTTGCACATGTCATTATAATACTTTACTTTGTCTTCTCGAGCTGTGCTTTGAAATCTTCTGTTCAATTCTTTTACTTCATCATTTCTTCCTTTCACTTTAGCTACTCAGCGTTCAAGAGCAAGTTTCAGAGTCTCTTCTGACATCCATTTTGGACTTTCCTTTCCGTCCTGTCTTTTTAATGACCTCTTACTTTCTTCATGTATGATGTCCTTGATGTCATTCCACAACTCGTCTGGTCTTCGGTCATTAGTGTGCAACATGTCAAATCTATTCTTGAGATGGTCTCTAAATTCTATTATTAAGAATAATGTTAGTATATTTTATTTAATCCAAAATATCTTAAATATTATTTCAACATGCAACTAATATAAAAATTATTAATGAGATATGTTACATTCTTTTTCCTACCAAGTCTTTGAAATCCATTATGTATTTTACACTTAAGCACATCACAATTTGGACTGGCCACATTTTAAGTGCTCATTAACCACACATGGCTAGTGGCTACCATGTTGGACAACCCAAGTTTAATATGTTGGTTACAGGAGGAGAATAGTGAGTGACATGTCTGGCAAATGACATCTGACCCTTTGGTTGGGGCGCCTAGAATGCACAGCTGAGACATCTGTAGAAAATTAATAGGCCAGGGGAAGGCACAGAAGGTATTTGAGCACAAGAGTGTCATTATAGGAATTGTCAGGAAGATTAATCAAGACCAGGCAGGGAAAGCCAAGATGGAGTGAAAGGGAACCAATTAGGGGACAATAGAATAGTCTAGGTGGAGAAAAGAAAGGGCAAGAAGAGTGTCGTGAGTAAGGAATAAATGAGTTGGATGCAAGAAATTGTGTGAAGGCAGAATCCACCAGAGACTGAGTGTTCAATGCTGGAACAGAGGAAACGTCCATACAGGGAACCTGGTAAATTCTCAAATAATAGTACAAGAAAAAAAGATAGTGTCGTCACTTAAGTGCTGAGGAAGACAGAGCGGGAGAGAAAAACCACTCTGATAGCTCTGAAGCTTCATGGAGGAACAGGAATGTAAGCTGTGTCTTGAAGTTGAAGACTGAGCACATACCCTCAAGAAACTGATAGCTCCACTCACAGGAGCAACTGAGGATCACATAGTAGGGTGTATCAACAAGCTCCCCAGTGAACAGTACTGATGTGATTTGGTTGGTGGAAGACATGGCACTGGACCAGGAAAGAAGTGGCCTATGTTCTAGTCCAGACCTGCCACTAAACTGTCATGTGGTTTCAGGGAAACCATTTCACATTTCCTAACTTAAGATTCTTCCTCTGTAAAGTAAGGGATTAAACCAGATGACCTCTAAGGGCTACTTTCATTCTGACATACCTTGAGCTTAATACAATAAATGTTTACAGGAGTAGTCAAACAATCATCAAAACCACCTGGATGAATCTGTGCACCAATGTTCACTGCAGCCCTTTTCACAATAGCCAAAAGGTAGAAACTACTGAAATGTTCACCAAAAGGTGACTGAATAAACAAAATGTGGTATATACATGCAGCTGTAAGGAAAAATGAAGTCCTAATGCATGCCACCACATGGATGAATGTTGAAAACATCACACCGAGTGAAGTCAGTCAGTCACGAAACGACAAATACTGTATAACCTCATATATAGGAAGGGAGCAGAGGAGCTTTTCCTTAAGAGGCATTGAGTTTATGTTCATGGTGGTGGAGAAGGATAGTGAGAATGGTTGCACAACTTGAAGAATGTAATCAGCGTTACTCAATTGTATATGCAGAAATTGTTGCCATGGCGTATGTTTTGTTACGTATTAAATATAGTTTCACCACAATAATAATAACAATAATAAACCTGGATGCATTTTCATGATAGTTCCAAAAATTTCTGGTGTAAATTTAACATATTCAGTGTCCATCTACATTGACTTTACTGACATTACATTTCCATTAACAGTGAAGTCTCAGCTCCTTGTAAGTAAATGCTGAAGGCAACAGGAGGCCAATAAATGAAGACATTCCCTGCCATGAAGTTGCCACATAGGTCTTATGCATTGGAAAGTGTGAAGATTTCCAAATCATTTGAAAAAGGGAAAGCCATTTTTATTTCACTCCAAGATGAAAGCAAGTTTATTGTAATTACTGAGCAGCTTTGGAAAAGAAAAACACACACACACACACAGAAATTCTTAAGTCATTGTTAAATATAGGACAAGGTCTTATACAATAAATACTGAAATATTAACATTCTTTTGAATTAAAATAAGGTAATGATTCCCCTTCCCGTATCAACAAGCTCATTAGGCAAAAATGCTTTAGATATATCATGCGTCTCTCTTTCTCACTCCCTCTGCTTTTGTAGTGTTTTAAAATTCAGAGTTTGTAGCTCTAGCAAGAAACTAATCATCTATGAAAGATGAATGTAGGCTTGTAGCTTTTTTAAATCGATAATATAGATGGCTTTTTTAAACAATTAGAGGGCAATGAATAAAAATATTTCACTTCTACCATGTGCTGGGCAGAAGGAAAGGTAAAAGATTCTGCAGTGTGACCTAAGACACTACCCAGGCTTTGGAGGTTCCAGATCCGTGCTGTATTTCTCTCCCTTGCTCTCCTCTTCCTCTGGCCCTTTGGTCTATTAGCCTCAGAAGGTGGTCCTGCCCAGGTGTCATGGTTTGAATTATGTCCCCCCAAAAATGTGTGTATCAGTTTGGCTAGGCCATGATTCCTGGTACTGTGTGATTTTCCTGTATGTTGTAAACCTGTCTCTATGATGTTAATGAGGGAGGATGGGTGGCAGTTGTGTTAGTAAGGCAGGACCTGATCTACAAGACTGGATTGTGTCCTGAGGCAATCACTTGAGATATAAAAGACAGAAGTGAGCAGTGAGACCGGGGGACCTCATACCATCAAGAAAGCAGTGCCGGGAGCAGAGCACGTCCTTTGGACCGGGGTTCCTGTGCCGAGAAGCTCCTAGTCTGGGGGAACACTGATGAGAAAGCCGAGAGAGAAAAAGCCTTCCCCTGGAGTTGACACCCAGAATTTGGACTTTTAGCCTACTTTACTGTAAGCAAATAAACTTCTCTTCGTTAAAATCATCCACTTGTGGTGTTTCTGTTATGGCAGCACTAGATGGCTAAGACAGTGGAAAACCCTCTTGCATGCCAAGCTCTTAAACCAAGAGGAGGTGGAGAATCTACAGTTGTAATTTTTTTTATGCAATTTCTCTCTTTAAAAGGGAGTCGCTGGGACATCCCAGTTAACTGACATAATAACGTGTTTAGTGCCTCTCTTCTACGTCCTAATTCAATGCACAGTGCCTGAGGTCTTAAAAGCTTGCAGGTGGCCATCCAAGGCAAAATAGTTCCTCTCTATTTGCTTGGAGCAACTGAGGAAGGAGAGTCAGGAATAGGTAGAGGATATGGAACGTGTGGCTAACTGACTTCATGAACAACTGCCTCCTTTGCCATGAGACCAGAAGAATTGGATGGTGCCCAGCTACAGTTACTGAACATTTTGATCAAAGATTCTTCAGAAGAATCCTAATCAAAAAGGGGAAAATGTAGAACAGAATTTCAAAGTCTCACGGACTCCAGACTTTCTAGAGCCATGAAAGTTGGGTGAACCCCTGAAACTATTGCCCTGAGATAATCTTTAAATTTTAAACCAAAAATATCCCCTAAAGTCTTCTTAAAACCAAGCAGTAGTTTAGTTTAACTAGTAAAAACTGTCTTCCTTGAGCATTATGCTCCTTTAAACCAAAACTCAAACCCATTACCATCAAGTTGATTTTGACTCATAGCGACCTTATAGGACAGAGTAGAACTGCCCCCATGGGGTTTCCAAGGAGTGGCTGGTGCATTCGAACTGCTAATCTTTTGGTTAGTGGCTGAGCTTTTAACCACTGCACCACCAGGGATCCACTGTGCTCTTTTAAGAACTATCTATATGGGATCAAATTAACAACAGCAACTTGAAAGATTAGATAGAAACCTTAAGGGGCAGTGAATTTATGATAATGGGGGAGGGACAACTATGTTAATGGGGGAGGGTGAGAATGATTGCACAACTCGAAGAATGTAATTAATGTCACTAAATGGTACATGTAGAAACTGTTGAATTGATGTATGTTTTGCTTTGTATATACTCAACAACAAAATAAATAAAAATTATATTAAAAAATAAAATAAGTAAGTAAATTATAGCCAATTCATGCAAAGAAAAAAAAGGGAGGGGTCTCTGGGTGGTACAAATGGCTGCTAACAAAGAGGTGAGCAGTTCGAGTCCATCCAGAGGCACCTTGGAAGAAAGACCTGGTGATCTACTTCTAAAAAATCAGTGCTATGGAGCACAGTTCTACTCTGACACACATGGAGTCGCTATGAGTTGGAGCCGACTCCATGGCAACTGGTTTTTTGTTCTTTTTTTAAAAAGAGAGAGAAAGACAGAGTGTGTGTCAGTTGAATCATATTTCCCATTCACCCACCTGGGGAGTTTGCTATTTAAAGGAACGCTGCAGCGAATCCTTCTGTAGAATCCAAAACCTTTTGGTAATGCAATGTGTCCCAATTGATAGGTTTATAAACAAGGATTTTCAAATCTTAGATTTCTTTAAAGGGGGAACTGAGAGCCCTGCAGACTCTAAAGGTCTCCAACTAACATCATTATGAGAGTTTGTTAACAAGCCAGTGAGCTGGGAAAATTGGCTCCTACCAAGGTCATCTGTGTTATTAAATGCAAAAGAAAAAAGAAATTGAAAAAAAAAATCCTTGAGTATTCAGGAGACATTAGAAACCATTGGGAAGAGCATGATAAAGTGACATTATTTTTCTTAAGAATTGGGTTTATCTGAATGCAAATAGGAGCCCTGGTGGTGCAGTGGTTAAGCGTTTGGCTGCTAACCAAAAGGTTGGTGGTTCAAATCCACCAGCCACTCCTTGGAAACCCTATGAGGCAGTTCTACTCTGTCCTATAGAGTCACTATGAGTCAGAATCGACTCCACAGCAATGAGTTTTCGGGGAATGCAAATAGCTTATCTGTAAAGGTCCCCCTGTTGTTGGACTCTGACACATGGTGCACTGTTGTTGTTAGGTGGCGCTGAGTAGGTTCCAACTCATAGCGACCCTCTGTACAACTGAATGAAACACTGCCTGGTCCTGTGCCATCCCCACAATCGTTGTTAGGCTTGAGCGCAGTGTTGCAGCCACTGTGTCAATCCATCTCATTGAGGATGACTATTATTCAAATTTACCCACTAACCATGGTGCACTGGGTCTTGGCAATTGGAGTCGGCTGGGGCCCAGGTGAAAGAGTTGATGAAAGGAGCTCTAAGGTGGGGTAGCCCTTCTGAGTAGTCTTACCTTGAGACAAGGGGGCCCAGCCTGTACAGTATGCATTGATCAGTCATTGGAGGTCTCACCATCCTAGCTTCCAAGGAACACTCTGGCTGTATTTCTTCCAAGACTGACTTGTTTGTTGTTCTGGCAGTCCATGGTATATTCAATATCCTTTGCCAACACCATAATTCAAAGGCATCAGTTCTTCTTCAGTCTTCTTTATTCATTGTCCAGCTTTCACATGCATATGAGGCAATTTGAAAATACCATGGCTTGGGTCAGGCACACCTTAGGCCTCAAAATGACATCTTTGCTTTTTAACACTTTAAAGAGGTCTTTTTGCAGCAGATTTGCCCAATGTAATAAGTCACTTAATTTCTTGACTGCTGCTTCCATGGGCATTGACTGTGGATCCAAGAAAAATGAAATCCTTGACAACTTCAATCTTTCCTCCATTTATCATGATGTTGCTTATTGGTCCAATTGTGAGGATTTTTGTTTTCTTTATGTTGAAGTGTAATCCATATTGAAGGCTGTAGTCTTTGATCTTCATCAGTAAGTGCTTCAAGTCCTCTTTGCTTTCAGCAAGCAAGGTTGTGTCATCTGCATACAGCAGGTTGTTAATGAGTCTTCCCCCAATCCTGATGCCCCATTCTTCTTCATATAGTCCAGCTTCTGGGATTATTTTCTCAGCATACAGATTGAATAAGTATGGTGAAAGGATACAACCCTGACATGCTCACCTTTCCTGACTTTAAACCACACAGTATCCCCTTGTTCTGTTTGAACGACTGCCTCTTGTCTAAGTATAGGTTCCTCATGAGCACAATTAAGTAGTCTGGAATTCCCATTTTTTGCAATGTTATCTATAATTTTTTATGATCCACACAGTCAAAAGCCTTTGCATAGTCAATAAAACACAGGTAAACATCTTTCTGGTATTCTCTGCTTTCAGCCAAGATCCATTTGACATCAGCGACGATATCCCTCGTTGCACCATATCTTCTTCTGAATCTGGCTTGAATTTCTAGCAGCTCCCTGTCGATTTAGTGCTGCAACCATTTTTAAATTATCTTCAACAAAGTTTTACTTTCGTGTGATATTAATGATATCGTTCGATAATTTCCTCATTCTGTTGGATCACCTTTCTTTGGAAAGGGCACAAATATGGAGTTCTTCCAGTCAGCTGGCCAGGTAGCTGTCTTCCAAATTTCTTGGCATAGACAAGCGAGCACTTCCAGTGCTGCATCCATTTGTTGACCAGTTAATACGACTAGTATTCAAATTTACGTGCCAACCACTACTTCCAAAAAAGAGGAAATTGAAGATTTTTACCAACTTCTGCAGTCTGAAATTGATGAAACATACAATCAAGATGCATTGACAATTACTGGCAATTGGAATGTGAAAGTTGAATAAGGATCAATAGTTGGAAAATAGGGCCTTGGTGATAGAAATGACACCAGAGATCCTGTGATCGAATTTTGCAAGGCCAACAACTTATTCATTGCAAATATCTTTTCTCAACAACATAAACAGTGACTATTCACATGAACCTCATAGGATGGAAAACACAGGAATCAAATAGACTACATCTGTGGAAAGAGACTGTGAAAAAGTTCGATATCCACAGGCAAACAAGGCCAGGGGCCGACTGTGGAACAAACCATCAATTGCTCATATGCAAGTTCAAGTTGAAGCTGAAGAAAATTAAAAGAAGTCCACAAGAACCAAAATATGACCTTGTGTATATCCCACCTGAATTTAGAGACCATCTCAAGAATAGATTTGATGCATTGAACACTAATGACCAAACAGCAGAAGAGTTGTGGAATGACATCAAAGACATCATACATGAAGAAAGCAAAAGGTCATTAAAAGGGAAGAAAGAAAGAAAAGACCAAAATGAATACCAGAATAGACTCTGAAACTTGCTTTGAACATAGAGCAGCTGAAGCGAATGGAAGAAATGATGAAGTAAAAGATCTGAACAGAAGATTTCAAAGAGCAGCTCGAGAAGACAAAGTAAAATATTATAATGACACATGCAAAGTCCTGGAGTTAGAAAACCAAAAGGAAAGAACACGCTTGGCATTTCTCAAGCTGAAAGAACTGAAGAAAAAATTCAGACTTCAAGTTGCAATTTTGAAGGATTCTATGGGCAAAATATTGAACAACGCAGAAAGCATCAAAAGAAGATGGAAGGAACACACAGAGTCACTGAAACACAAAGAATTGGTCAACTTTCAGCCATTTCAGGAGGTACCATATGATCAAGAACTGATGGTATTCAAGGAAGTTCAAGTTGCACTGAAGGCATGGGCGAAAAACAAGTCTCCAGGAATTGACGGAATACTGCATTGGGTAGCAAGTGTAATTCAAGGCACTGCGGGGGGCCCTGCCCTCCAACTATTGGGTCCAGTCTAGACAACGGTCAGCAGAGAAAAGGGCTATATGTAAGTTATGACCAACCACAAGATCCCAGGACTAGGGAGAGTGACTTAATTTCAATCCAAAGGAGTAAAGACTGCTTCTCCTTCATCTTTAACCCAGAACTGAATGGGTAGGGGGCTTGTAGACAGGATTCAGGAGTAGATGAAGGTTCCAGAGCTGGTGAGGCTAAGGCTTGCCTTTGTCATCCAATCTAAATTTTTGTTCCAATATATGTGACAAATGTACTTGGGCAGGGTGGAGTTTGGCCATGACGCAGGTGCCACCTGTGTTGCACCATCCATGTATTTAAAAATCAAGGCTTAAAACTGTAAAAATGGACTGTGAAAATGTAATAAATATAATAAGCTCCATGGTTCCAGAGTCATGGTCTTCCAAAGGCATCTCACGCCCTTTTTAAGAGTCAGAGAGAATTCTCAGCCCTGCAAGTTTAACTTCATGTTTGCCTCTGCTACTCGCTCTTTTATTTTTCTTTATGTACCACTTTTGTTCCCTTTCTTGACCCTGTACAGCCACTGAACTGTCCTTGCCTTTGACCTCTCTCCCCCAGTTCTCCTTGGCTTCTGCTCTGTATCAAATGGCATTGACCAACCTTTTCCATAAGAGTTCCTGAAGTTCAAATTCTTGGAATACATGTAAGCCTAACTTAAAAAAAAGAAGAAGAACAAAGAAAGAAGGAACTCAATACATCAAATAAAACTTTTTTCTTTTCCATTTTGTTGATCATACTTCATTCAAGTAACATTATCATCACTAGTCCATTCAAAGCCCCTCTCTGTTTTTAGTTATTTTATCCCCCTTTCCCCACTTCTGCCCCTCTCATAGGCAACTCTTCTAACGTGTTTGTGTGCTTTGCTTTCATGTCTTAAGATGGCTAATGTCTGGTGTGCATGTATTTTAACTCTGCAAATAGTATTGTTGTATACCCCATTTATTTCTTACCTACTTCTCTCAGCCCCGTGATTCCAAAATCCACCCATGCTGCTCTGTGTGGCTTTAGACCGTTGCTTCCAACTGCTGACATGGTGTGGACCATCCACATTTTACCCATCCAGTCGCTCAGCAGTGGACACCCAGGTTACCTCCAACCCCCTGGTGCCACAAACAGTGTTATAAAGAAAATCCTTGGACACCTTATCTTAACTACTGGTGTGGGAATTTCTTCAGGATGTATACAGCGTTGGCGAGAACCAAATAAGCATCATCAGTACATTAAAACGGCTATTAATAGCTCACGGGCACATGAATACACAAGTTTAAATAAGGGAGACATACATTTACATGCTTAGAAACTCCTGCTAACTGAAGACAAATCAGAAATGAAGACATGACATCTCTGAAATGAAAACCTAAGTCAGTGGAAAGCACGGTTGTGCAATCACAGAACCCCATTCTCCATGTGGTTTCATGGGAGCACATCTGTTTTGAAAAGCGAGGTGCACCTGTCTCACCCACCCCTCTCCCCATCCTCCGGCCCCCAGGCTTCTTTCTCATGTGAGCCACAGCCACAGAGTCACCTGCTGTTCACTCGGTGGCCCTTTTATGATGGGGAATGTATTTTTACTCTCCTCACTGCTGCCTTTCCTGCTCGGTGGTATCAACATCAACTCTGCAAAATTTCATCTTGCACCAGGGCTGCTCTGCGGTCACTGGGGACTGCCAGAGCGTGATCTACAGCCCCTCTCACTTCCGTGAGACCTTTGCTCCTCATGCCTCATCCTTACATCAATCAAGCCCTCAGGCAATGTCCCCAACCTGAGCCAAACTGCTCTCCTGGGAACCACACTATGCTCTCATTTGGAGGAAGAGGATGCCTGCCTCGGGGCTCCAGCTTCTGAGCTCCGTTTGCATAAATAAATAGCTCTGAAGGGTTTGGTTGAAGCTTTTATGTAAACACTCACCAAAATATGTTCTGCACTGCATTATCCCCAGCAATAAAGATTCTGGAATCAGAATTTGGCTGTCAGTTTTATTGATGTTGCATGGGGTGCAGTAGAATACAGCTTTCTCTTCCGGAAATTTATTGGCTTGGCAGTGCAGAGAGCAATAAAACCGTGTTTTTAATCAGTAAGCCAAGTGGACATGATTCCAGAAGAAATATAGGAAGCAAACATGTCCTCACAAGAAGATTTCTCCCCCCATTGTCCCTACTCTTCTCAGGTCCCCTGGTAAATAAGTTTGGGTGTTGAACCATGTGCTTGGTGGGCCTGTTTTTAGGACTAGAATCAGAGAACCAGCGTTGGATTACTTACTCTAGGTTGTATCATCTCTAAGAGACTGTTGAGTAAAAGCATTTTTTCTGAAATGAAGTTTCTAAAAATTTCTCTGCATTAGCTCTTAGGGAGGAGCCATCGGTAAACTGCTTGGTGGAGGGAACAGAGAGAGTGCAAGATTACCATGTCTGACCCTTCACCCACTCACCAAGACAGAGCAGGTCAGGAGTCACATGCTTCAGCCCAGCAGAACACACTGGGAAGAGCATCTGGAGTCAGTCTCCCAGTTCTGTTACCTCCTTCAGGTTACTTTTGCCATAAAAGGGAAAGACCCACCTATCTTAGCCAGGGTACACAAGAGAAACAGAACCAATAATTTTTTTTTTCTTTTTTTCACTGCCGTCAAGTCGATTCCAACTCATAGCGACCCTGTAGGACAGAGTAGAACTGCCCTATAGGGTTTCCAAAGCTGTAAATCTCTATAGAAGCAGACTGCCACATCTTTCTCCCACGGAGCCGCCAGTGGTTTTGAACCACCGACCCTTTGGTTAACAGTTGATCACTTTAACCACTGTGCCACCTGGGCTCCTCATATATATATGTAATATATATACATATTTTTTAAAAAACCCATTCCGTCGAGTCGATTATGACTCATAGCCACCCCATGTGACAGAGCAGAACTGCCTCATAGGGTTTTCCTGGCTGTAATCTTCACAGAAGCAGATCACCAGGTCTTTCTCCTGCAGAGCTGCTGGGTAGGTTCAAACTACCAGCCTTTCAGTTAGCAGCCAAGCACTTAACCATTGTGCCATCAGGGCTCCTATATACATATATAGATATATACACATGTACCAAAAAAAATAAATAAACCATTGCCATTGAGTCGATTCTGACTCATAGCAACCCTATAGGACAGAGTAGAACTGCCCCATAGGGTTTCCAAGGAGCAGCTGGTGGATTCGAACTGCCGACCTTTCAGTTAGCAGCCAAGTTCTTAACTACTGCACCACCAGGGCTCCACATACATATATACATATATAGAGAGAGAGAGATTGATTTTGAGGAATTGGCTCATGCAATTGTAGGGGGCAGGGAAGTCCCAAATCTGTGGGCCAGGTGACAGGCTGGAAACTCCGGCAGTCTTGTGGCGCAAAGCTGTAGCCCAGGCTTCTCCAGTTGCTGTTGAATTGATTCCAACCAATGGCAACCCCACATGAGCCAGGAAATGAGCCTGGAAATTGGAAATTCTGGCAGAATGTCTATTTACAGTCTTGAGGCAGAATCTTCCTCACTAAGGAAACCTCAGTTTTTGCTCTTAAGGCCTTCGGGTTATTGGATGAGTCCCACATCCATTAATGAGGGTATTCTGCTTTACTTAAGGTCAACTGTTGTAAATGTTAATCACATCTACAAAATACTTTCATAGCAACATCTGGACTAGTGTTTGGCCAGACAACATGGGCACCATAGCCTAGCCACATTGGCACATAAAATTAACCATCACCCCACCTCACACCATTGTTGAATGGATAAAACGAGGTTATAGGTGAGTGTGCCTAACTCATGGAGCCCTGGTGGGATGGCTCAATGTTTAAGAGCTATGGCTGCTAACCAAAAGGTCGTCAGTTCTAATCCACTGCTTAGAAGCTATATGGGGAAGTTCTACCCTGTCTTATAGGGTTGCTATGAGTCGGAATCAACTCGTTGGCAACGGGCTTGGTTTTGGTTGTCTAACTCACACAGCACCTTACACCAGTAGCAAGTCCCTTCTGAGGCTGTAAGGCACCTCACTGGTCAAATCTGCTCATCGTGGAGGAGGTGTTCTTTCCTAGTTGGGAAGGCAATCCCTGAAGCATAAGCATGTGAAAAGCAAGACAGCATCTCCCACCCCTGTTCTCGTATTCCTAATGTTCACTCCCCTCCTTTGCCAGCCCTTGTGTCAAAAGCTGGGCCACTGCAGAGGCTCAGTAAATGTTGACTGATTATATGAGATCAAGAGGGCAATATCTGCCCAAAAGCAAAGAAGAGAAGGCAGGAAGGGGTAGAAAATCAGGACAAATGAAAATGGGGAAACCAGGGTGGAAATGGGGAGAGTGCTGACACAATGTGGGGAATGAAACCAAGGTCATGAAACACTTTATGTACAAATATCGAGTGGGAAACTAATTTGCTCTGTAAACTTTCACCTAAAGCCCAACTGAAAAAAAAAAAATGTAGGTTGGCCATTCACCCCTGCCTTGCAAACACTTTCTCCTGAGTCATCTTAACCCCAGCTTCCTTTAGTGCTCACCCATATCATCCGCTACTGGTGTGACTATTGCTGACTAGTTGCTCTTTTCTCAAGTTGTATGTACTGCATGGTTTTTAATCCCAATTTTAAGAATACCTAGATTGGTTCTCTAGATGTGAGTGAGTGCCTGAAGGAAAAGTTCCTATAGACACCCACTCCCCTGCCAAATGACATCAGATGACCATATAAGTTTACCATAGGAGCAGAGTGATCTGGTTGGGGTAATACTGAAACAGGCTGCTTGGGAAAGATGAGAAAGTTCAACGTAGGAGCATGTTTCTAGTGAATCTTCCATTCTCTTGCCCGCCTGGTTTCCAATTGTGTTTTCACCCTTCACTTCTCCCCAACACAGCTTCTTTTCCATCCTCCCAACCAAGCCTATAAGACCACTCTAGAACTGTTTGTTAACTATTTACTTGGTGCCAAGACCCATGCTTTACATGGGTTAGCTTGGTTAATCACCACAATAATCCTGTGAAATAGGAATTATTATTCCAATTTTACAGATGAAGAAATGGAAGTATTGTTGTTGTTAGTAGCTGTCAAGTTGGCTCTGATTTATGGCAACCTCACGTACAACAGAATGAAATAGGGCCTGGTTCTGTGCTGTTTTCATGATTGGTAGTATGCGTGAGTCCACTGCTTCCACCACTGTGTATTTTGAGTGCCTTCCAGTCTAGGGAGCTCATCTTTCAGCACTGTTTAATGACAGTATTCTGTTGTGACCCGTAGGGTTTTCACTGTATAATTTTCAGAAGTAAATCACCAGGCCTTTCTTCCTAGTCTGTCTTAGTCTGGAAGCTCTGTTGAAACCTGTCCACCATGTGACCCTGCTGGTATTTGAAATACGGGTGGCATAGCTTCCATCATCATAGCAACATGCAAGCCATCACAGTGTGACAAACTGTCAGACAGGTGATGGAAAACTGAAGCATAGAGGGCTTAACAGAATAATAACGTGCTTAATAACATGCTCAGGGTCTCCTAGCCAGGTTGTAGGAGGGCTGGAATTTGAACCCAGGTGTGTCTGATCTCAAAGCCAATAATCTTAACCATTAAATTACACATTCTTTGATAAAGACCAAGAATGAGTCATGATACATGTCTTTACTGATATGACTTAGAATTCTGAACCTGAATCTAGTTGTTGGGAATTCAGGAGTCACACACACCTGCATACACTTGCACACAGATGCGCGCGCGCGCGCGCACACACACACACACACACACACACACACACACACACACTTACTTTATTCATGAACTTAAAAGGCATTTCTTAAACTCTTGGCTTTCCTTTTTTCTTTTCTAGATCACTCACCTATCTCCCTATCAGAGTAATCCCATCTCAAGCTTTCAGAGGACTTAATGAGGTCGTAAAAATGTAAGTAAGATACTGCATATCCAAAGACGTTCATAATGGGAATGGATTTTTTTTCTTTTTCTAAGAGAAAACACAGCTGAAAGGGGATAATTTTTCTCAGAGAAACATTGTCTTTTAGAAACCCTAGTATTTTTCTCGCTATCAAATACGAATAACATCCAGGAACCTTGGAAGAAAAGGTGTGATTTTCAAGAGTCATTAAAATCTAGGTAATTAACCTTGCTTCAGAGAACTGAATGCATTTTGATAAGTGATGATAAACAACTCAAGTGGAAAGGAAGATATTCCAATCATAAAAATTCTGCTTCTGCTAGAGCAGCTAGTCCCCCATGTCACATTTTTAGATAACACCCACATAGAAGAAAATGTGTTGGAAGTTTATTGTGCATCAGAAGATAATCTTGTATCTAAAATATATTAAGTGTATAACAAAAACACACTATTTAAACCTGCACTGATGAAAGGCACTTATCAAAAGTGATAATGGAGTGCGGTCTCATGTTTGTGCAGATGTAACTTCAGTGCTTTATCCCTGGGTCGCACCTTCTAAGGTCCGAGACCCCATATTTAGAGAGAGAACTTTCTAAGGAGTCCCAATATTCCAGCATCCTCCTTAAAGTTAGCCTGAGCCAAAGGACCTCCAAGGCCATTTAGTTCCCAAAGGGCACCTCTGATCTTACCAATTCCCTAGGCTTCGGAAGCTGATTTGCATCTGATGCTACACAGTAAATCCTAGCTCCTTGGGGAACTTCTGATTGCTCTTTAAGGCACTGGCAAGCTATGAAGATAAGGAAAATAATTCCTGAGGAATTACTGCATATTATAGGAAATTCATTGCAGGTTACAGAAAAGTCCATTTGCTTGAGCCTAACCCTTCCTCTTCTGCTCCCAAGTTTAAATGTTGAGTTTTGACAACTCTTAATGCATTAAGACCTCTGAGTGAGAAAAGTAGCCACAGTTAAATAAGCAAACCATCAGGTAGAAAGAAAATGAATCAGCCTAGGAATAATCCATGACTCTGTTGTTCATAAAAGACACTAACTGCCTTAGGTTCTGCCCTTCTGTGGGATAAAGCTCTCATCAAGTCAGAAGCCGTCACTGAAACTTGACCTTAGAAACGCGCCAACTGTACAATTTGTGAATTTGAGATTATTTTCCTCAGCTGACAGCAAATGGTAGCTTATTGGGATTTTATGACAACGCTGATATTACATACATGCTTAGGGGGCAATGTATGGCAAAGCTGGCTTCTTTATGTTTATGTCTTTTTTAAAAATCCATGCATTAGCCCATTCGTTCATTCATTCATTCATTCTCTAACTACGTGCCAGACCATATGAAGCCAGCAGTGATTCAGAAGTAAATGGGGCATACTTCTGTCCTCCATTTGCTCACAGAATGAGAAAATTACAACTCATGAAGGGGCCTCAGAACAGGATTTGGGGAAACCAAGGGTTAAGGTTTATGAACCAATAAATCTAACCCAAATTAAAACCTCACCACAGTGATGGAATTGGGATCCCAGAAATCCTGATCCTAGTCCTGAACCTCCAAACACATACTATTTGCCTCTCCTCCCAGGGCCTCAGTTTCCAAAACTGTAAAACAAGGGAATATGACTAGATTTCCTCAAAGGGCCAATCCACTTCTAACAATCTGTGACTCTGTGAGTATAGATAAATAAGAAACAAATCTGTCACATAAACAGCGGTTAATGAAACTTGCATTTCAGCTGCACCTGGGTTATAGATGTCCCTCAGTGCCCCTAAAGGAGATGCCCCTTTATGATGTGAGGACGACTCCTGGCGTCTCTGTTCCTCTTCTGAGGGGTACCCTGGAGCCCCCGCTGTGGGTCACACACAGAGCTCATTACCATGCAGCCACCATCATGTCTTTCACATTTCTTTTTCTTTTCTCTCTCCCCTAGTGAAATCTCTCAGAGCGACTCCCTGGAAATTATAGAAGCGAATGCCTTTGACAACCTTCTCAATTTGTCTGAAATGTAAGCATCAGCGAAATGATGGTTTATTGCTGTACACTATTACCCTCACTGGCTGGAGCCCACTCGGTATTTGCATTCAAGCATCCATCGCTAGGAATCCAAGAGGAAAAGACAACAACAATTACTAGGTCTGGGCAGGCACTAATTTCTCTCACTGCAGTGGCAGGAAGGTTGCCATGGTGACAACTGTTTCTCCCTGGGAGCTGTATAAACTCCCAAACATCACGACATAAAGCTGGAAATTAAAATTGGCATTGTGGAGTGCTGCCAAATTGCTCTTACCTTATGGAAGGGAAGGCTTAGAGTACTTGGGGTAGTGAAAAAAATTTGGAGAGGAGCATAGCCATCATGAATTGGTTCACTGGGAGCAGTTTTGGCATAGTCACTCATTCAGTAAATGCTTCCTGAATACCTACCATGTAAGAGTCCTGTGTTGGGCATGTCAACATTGTGCTTATTGTTGTTTTGCTGTTGTGATGTTTTAGAAATACCTCTTTAAAATAATCCTTTCTAGTTCAATCAGATACAGGAGACCAAATGGGCGGCTCCTGTCCGGAGGCCAGATGAGAAGGCAGGAAGGGACAGGAACTGGTTGAACGGACACCAGAAACCTGGGGTGGAAAGCGGGAGTGTGCTGTCACGTTGTAGGGATTGCAACTAATGTCACATGACAATATGTGTATAAAGTTTTGTATGAGAAATTAACTCGAGCTGTAAACTTTCACCTAAAGCACACTAAAAAAAATAAGAATAATCCTTTCTGAATTATCACTTTCCCCCAGTTCACAAAAAGGATGGGAGAAGGCTGCATCAGTTCAGTTTTCAGATGATGAACCTGTGGCCCAAAGGTTAAGTGGCTTGCCCCACGTCACACAACACGTTCGTGCCAGGCTAGGACTAGAAATCAGGTCACGTTATTCCTGAGCCAGGGCTTCTAGATAAGCACTCAAGCTTGGCCTCCTTAAGGGTTTTGAAAGTTAAGAGAAGGGTATTAGCAACAGATATTCTTTGAGCACACGCAATTGGATGCTCCTCTAAGTGATGTCATTCAATTCTCAGAGCCACCCTGCACAGTGGGGCAGTCATCCCTTTTGTGCAGTAGAAGGAAAAGAGGCCCAGAGAGGTTCAGGACCCTGACCAAAGTGACACCTTTCACAATGGCAGGGCTGGGACTCAAACCCAGCCCGTCTTTCTTCAAAGCTTGAGCATTTTCCACTATCCCATAAGGCCTTCCTATTAATGATCCAATTAGTGATTATCTAAAAAGAATAAAAAATTGGTAAGTATGTGAGTGCCCAAGTGTCCAAACCTGAGCCCAGTGCTGCCAGAATACAGAGGAGGTAAAATCCAGTTTCCCTCGGGAGATGACGGTGTATCCCCGGAGGTGAGACTAACCCCCCAGGCAATTACAGAGCAATCCACAGCAATGGATAGTCAAGTGCAAATGGTGTAATCTCAATTTAGCTGTGAAACAGAGTCACGTGTGGGGCTCATTACAATTATAGATGACCGTCCTACCCCAGACCTGGAAATCTGCAGTTTTAACAGATTCCTCAGGTGATACTGAAGCACATCTTCTATTGAGAATCACCAGGGCAGCTAAAGGTAAATAGAGCTTCCCATGATGCAAAGAAACATTTATCAACAGAAATAAAAATTGAGTTAAGTGCTCTAAGGGAACGTTTATGGATTTTCCCAAGAACCGTGAATAAGGAAGACTGAAGAAGAATTGATGCCTTTGAATTATGGTGTTGGTAAAGAATATTGAATATACCACGGACTGCCCGAAGAACGAACAAATCTGTCTTGGAAGAAGTACAGTCAGAATGCTCCTTACAAGCGAGGATGGCAAGACTTTATCTCACAGACTTTGGACATGTTATCAGGAGGGACCAGTCCCTGGAGAAGGACATCATGCTTGGTAAAGTAGAGGGTCAGCTAAAAAGAGGAAGACCCTGGACGAGATGGATTGACACAGTGGCTGCAAAAATGGGCTCAAAAACAGCAAGGATTGTGAGGATGGTGTGGGACCAGGCTGTGTTTCATTCTGTTGTACAGAGGGTCACTATGAGTCGGAACCAACTCGATGGCACCTAACAACAGCAACAACATAAGAGTAGGATGCTAGAAATCTGAGACTAGGATGCAGGCTCCATGCAAGCTCTCTCTGTTTTGTTCACAGCTGTATCCCAAGCACCTAGAACACAATACCAAAAACAAAAACCAAACATGTTGCCATCGAGTCCATTCTGACTCATAGCGACCTTATAGGACAGAGTAGAACTGCCCCATAGGATTTCCAAGGAGCGGCTGGTGGATTCGAACTGCCGACCTTTTGGTTAGCAGCCAAGTTCTAGGTGCTTGATAAATTTTGTTGAATAAATTAACGTATGAATGGGTGTTCTAAGGTCAGACCCCAAAGATCCTTAACAGATAAAGTTCCCTTCCATCCCACCTGCACAATGCCCTGTATGGTCCATGATTGCCTGACTCATTGTTGTAAAAATTATTACAACAAAATGTCACTCACATCTGAAGAATCAAAAGGACTTAAACAAAAGATGAATCAGGCACCCGTAGTACCGGAAGTCAGAAAAACTGAGTTTATATCCACACCCCGCTACTTCTCACCTGTGTGACTGGAGACAAATCATTCAACCTCCTGGCTTCATCAACTAGCAACTATCATACAATAGTTAACATTGGTTGAGGCCTTAGTGTGAATCAGACACAACTCATTTCCTCCTCACAACTGAGGCACAGAGAGATTTAAGTCATGTATCCAAGGTCATACAATTGGTCATCAGTAAAACCAAACTAACTCCAGAGTCCTGCTCCTAACCAATACACTGTTTTCTTTATAGAACAAGAGCAATTTTTTTATTTCCTCAATTGGATGGTGCGGGGGTTAAGAAAGCCAAAGTCATTACTAGCACTCAATGACATTTTATTGAACCCAAAGTAGACAAGACTCCAAAACTGTGGCTACTTCTCAAAGAGTCACATTCATAGGGGGAGGGTGTACACCATAGTACCAGCCATGGTGTTACGGCTGCACATTTATACTTTGCAAAGCCCCCCTCACGTGTTCTCTCTTTTAGGCATTCACTAACTACCAACCCGTAAGGTGGGAAGAGTATATATTATTATAACAATTTTATAGAAGGAAACCCTAGCTCAAGGAAGTTAGGTGGCTATGCATCAACACACAACAAATTAGCTATAGAATGGGCACACCACCAGCTGCCATTGAGTCAATTCCAACTCCTGGAGACCCCGTGTGTGTCAGAATAGAACTGTGCTCCATAGGGTTTTCAATGGCTGCTTTTTCAGATGTAGATTGCCAGGCCATTCTTCAGAGGTGCCTATGGGTAGACTCAAACCTACAACCTTTCAGTTAGCAGCCCAGTGCGTTTGCACAACCCAGGGACTCCACAGAATGGGCATAAAAATGTTAAAAATAATTAAAAACCACTAGCCCCTGGACTCTGCCCTGGGTTTTCTCACAGACTGGGTGCCCATCTGGACAACGGGGCCATGTGGCTGCCAGCTCACTACCAAGACAGCCAGTTTGCCTACGAGGGAGATTAGCTGATTTGCTCATCTCTCCTGGGAGCAGAATCTCCTATCACTCCCAGAGTGCAGGCTCCTCTGTGGGGCCTGACCTACTTAGCTGGGAGCCCTGGGTGTCTTGGAGCACAGCTGGTGCTGTCTCCCAGGTATGGTGCTCACGCCGCCTGGGAGGAGGCTGAAAGCAAAGTTTCCTGGAACTAGCCTACTGGGTCTTGCCATCCGTTCCCAATCCCTAGGTCTCAGGAGCACCTCTCAAGCATGAAAATGGCTTGATTGTGGTGATGCCATTTTCAGCCAGCATCCTGTAGCGACATGGTCTTGTGCATCCCAAACAATAAACACTATTAAACTGCTGCCTGTTTTTCCCTCTCTCTTTACAGACTGATCCAGAACACCAAAAACCTGGTGTTCATCGAGCCTGGAGCATTTACAGATCTCCCCCGGTTAAAATACCTGTGAGCAATTTTCCTTTTTAAGCAACTGGGGAGGGGGAGGGAGCAGGGGCACTTGGTGAAAATCAAAACAAAAGGTTGAGAAGAGTATTTTTAACCATAGACTTAGCATTGTTCGCTCACACAGTTCAGTCTTCTGATTTAAATTCAGTCAGCACTTCTGAGAACCTATTACATGCTAACGAGCCGGGTGGCACAATGGTTAAGTGCTCAGCTGCTAACTGAAAGGTTGGCAGTTTGAACCCATCAAGTGGCTCCATGGGAGAAAGACCTGGCGATCTGCTTCCATAAAGATTACAACTAAGAAAACCCTATGGAGCAGTTCTACTCTGTCACGTGGGGTCACCAAGAGTCGAAATCAACTCGACGGGCACCCAGCAACATTATGTGCTAGTTACCAAGCTGGGTGCTTTCAAACACCCATAAGTGGTTGCCAACATTTTCTCTGTCCCAAATGCCTGAGAAGAGCATTGCCCCTTTGCAGTGATTCTTAAAGTTGGAGGTGGGAATGAGGGGTCACGACACTTTAAAAAGGGACAGAATCTCCAAGGCAGGTGGTGATGGGGGCAGAGAGCAGGTGAAAGTGGGGGAGGGATGGCTGATCTGACCCCATCCCTGGTTGACAATTACTGATATCCTTAATCTTATGTATTCATTCATTCATTAAGTAAAAACGTTTTAAGCATTGCCTTGAGATAGGCACTGTGCCACATAAACGAAATCATTTTCTATTTCCCATTAAATCTTACCAAGTCCACTGGCTAGCAGTACATGTCGAGTAGCCCAACAGATTCATTCAGCAATACAGAAATTCCTGAAATTAGAGCAATCTATCAATTTACCTCTATGAATCTTCTCACATATGAAATAATTTCTTACTCACACAGAAAAATTAAAATCGCCCTAATTCAAATGTCCTTTCTCTCTTCCTCCTGATAAATTCAATTTCATACAATCCCCAGAGGAAGTAAAATTACCACCACCACCAAAAAAAGGAAAACAGAAGGGGAGAGGAAGGGCCATCCTCTCTCTGGAATCTTCTGTGTAGTCTCACTTCCGGCTCCCAGAGGAAGTGTGGAGCTACTTTGCCATCTCCAGCACCGGATGGCTCCCACCCCAGGCATTCTGCTTTTGCCAATGTCCAGGGATTCTATAGGAAGCATAAGCATGCTGCAGCACCAACCACTTGAGGAAAACATCCTGGACCATATTTGACACGGCAGCTCCTTAGTATCTAAGCATCATTATTAAATAGCATTTTCACCAAAAAAAAAAAAAAAAGGGATATTGCCCAGACCACAGAACACTGTGCAGTCTAAGCCCGCACCGCTGTCACCAGCCACAGAGAGGCAGGGATTCTGTGTGATCTGGGGAAATGATGAAGAGACTAGGCAGACAGAGCCACACTTGAACCCTGGCTTCATTCCCTTGTCACCAGGGTGCCTGTCAGTTTGTATTCCTTGTCCAGAGTCTGTGCCCAGTGAATTTTAAACTCAGCTGGAGGAAACTCGGTGCCTGGACTCCTCTAAAGGAGCCCCATTCTCCAATTTAACCTATTACTGTGACCGCTCTTCTTTTGGGGGGTTAAATAAAAGAGGAGCCTTGAGTAGCTCCAAATACCAAAAACCAAACCCATTGCCATCAGGTCCATTCCAACTCATAGTGACCTGTCCTATAGGGTTGCCAAGGAGCCACTGGTGGATTTGAACTGCTGGCCTTTTGGTTAGCAGTCATATCACTTAACCCCTTAACCAGTGCACCACCAGGGCTTCACCTGTAGGATTAGGGGCTTTTAAATTGTGATGGTCTTCATGTGCTAAAAGTGTTACTGATAAAACAAAACTCAGTATTTTTAGTTTAATGTGAAAATGGTATTTTCAAAGTGTCTTTGTACTTCATTTTATCTTTATGCCTTAATACCGGTTCCTATTACTTACTCTCTGCCCTCACTACCACCCTGCCCCAAATCACAGGAGCATCTGTAATACAGGCATCCGAAAGCTTCCAGATGTTACGAAGATCTTCTCCTCAGAATTTAACTTCATTCTGTAAGTACCAGGCTGATTGCTATGCATAACAGTTTCCTATTTGTAGCTAAAATTTGGAAAGTAAATATTTCTCATTTCTTTCCTCGAGGGAAATCTGCGATAACTTACACATAACCACCATACCAGGAAATGCTTTTCAAGGAATGAATAACGAATCCATAACACTGTGAGTAAATCCCAGATCCATGTCCTGCCATACAGCCGCCTGCTATTCTCACTTCTAGCTGAAGGTGAGCTCTTTCTCTTGCTTTACCAAGTCCCTCACTCGCTGGTGACATTCTTCTTGACCTAAAATGCCACCAGTGGGAGGAGCTGTGTGGGAGTTGCTGCTGGATCATCAATTCACCTGGCAAACAACGATCAAATCTAGTTTAAAATTAATCAGATGGGCCCTGAGGATTCTCAGTGACTGCATTTTCAACTGATAAAATTGTCACTGCATCCGTGGTATGCTTGGAGGATGGGAAGGCACAGCCTGGAGGGCAGCGGCTGCCCTGATTAAAACAGCACAGGAATGTCAGGGTTTCCACTGAGAAGGGTTTGGAAGGATGTTCTCCAGGTGGGGACAGCAGATGGTCAGTGGACCCTGCTCTCTCCCTCTGATTTTTCACCCTCCCCTTGGAAACTTTTCACTTTGTCTAAGAAGCAATACTATCAATGCCCATTCCCTATACTTTTTAATACTTAAAATTCATGGTTTTCAGACTTGACAGTCAGTCATCAGGTTACCAAGCTTACAGGTCCTCTCTCTTTCATGCTGTTTTCTAAGGCCTTGCTGGTCCTTGGACCACAGTATGTCCTATGGACTAGCACCTTCAGCATCTTCTGGAAGCTGGTTAGAAATGCAAATTCTCAGGCCCACCCAGACCTGCTGACTCAGACTCTACATTTTTCACAAAATCCCCTAGTGATTCGCATGCACGTTAACATTTGAGGGACATCATGCTAAAATAACCCCACCCACCCTCTTCACAGTATACCTGCCTGGTGTCCTTTTCTCCGGGATCCCTGCCATCTCCACACAGGGTACCCTCCTTTTCCTCACCATTCAGAAGCAGTGTCCTGAACACCATCCCATTGATATAGATATTAATACCCAGTGACCACATTCAAGTCTGCTCCCCACATCCACATCCCTCTCACTCTTTCTGCTTTGGGTACAGTCCAAGGTGGAATTGTGACGAGGCAATAAATGAGCTCATCCTCAGGGAATAAAAGAGAGTGAGTGGACCATTGGGATGACCCTGAAATGAGGAAGCAGACGGGCAAGGACAGAAGGGCCATCTCAGAGGGCTCCCTTCTATACCAACAGGTTCTAAAAATTGGTGACAATGGCTGTGTTTGTACAGTACTTTACCTTGTGGACATATAATTCAACACATAATTGTCATGTTACAAAGCTGTGACCAGTGAGGGCCCTGCTCAGAGTATTACAATCAAGAGAATTCAAAGCAGCATCCAAAAATAATCTCAAAATAACAAATTCTTGGGTTCCGGCAAAATGGTGCTCTAGGCAGAAGCACCACGCCATCCCTCCACAGCAAAGATCCAAAAAACTAAGGTGAACAGAGAATACAACAATCCTGAAACCCTAAAACATCAAATGAAGAGATAAAGAACTCAGCAAAGCACCAAATGGAGTGAGAAAACTGACGGAGAATGGAGAGTGAGGAGAGATTCATGCAGAGGTCCCCTACCAGCTAACGCAGCGTGGATCTGCCATCTTGGACTCCTATCAGAGACCAGCAAACAGGGGGTACGAGAAAGCAGCCTCACGGAGCTTCCAGCGGGTGATAAAACAACCAGTAATTGGCGATATATGCTTTCCCACTCCCCACCCTTCTTCACCCGACTCAGCCTCCTCTGCTTCCCGCGGCCATAGTCTCTTGACCGGGAAACAGCGGCTGCTTGGATTCCACATACCCGAACGGGTGGTTCTCTGAGTGCCATTTGTTGGCTGCTGGTGTTGCTTTTTTTCCGCTTCTTTTTATTTCTTCCTTGCCTCTCCCCACCTCCCCCTCCTTTCGCTCGAGTACCTCGCTCCATGTGCCATCTTTGCTTCTTCCTAAGGGGCTGCAGAGCTCCGGTAATTTGTGATATATGCTTTCCCACTCTCTACCCTTCTTCACCCACACTTGGCCCCCTCTGCTTCCCACGGACACAGTCTCTTGTCTAGAAACAACAGCCTGCACTAGCTGGCTCTCTTGAGTGCCATTTGTTGGCTGCTAGTGTTGCTTATTTATTTATTTATTTTTCTCCTTCTTTTGATTTCTTACTTGCCTCTCACCACCTCCCCCTCCGTTCGCTCAAGTACCTGGCTCCATGTGCCATCTTTGTTTCTTCCTGAGGGGCTGTGGAGCTCCATCCGAGTGTGGAGCTGCTTACCGGTTTGGGCTGCCACGCTGGTGGGATACTGGGGCTTTTGTTCATTTCTTTGTTTTGAATTGTTTGTTTTATTTTCCTTTTCTTGAGTTGGGAGCCCTTTCTGGCCAGGCTGAGCTGTGTGGCAGGGAGACTCCCCTTTGGCTTCCACAGATGTGCAGAGGGATCCCTGAGGATCTTTCTTTTTACGTTGATTTTTTTTTTCTTTTTTTCTGTTTCTTTAGGGGCCTTTCTTGTTTTTGTTTTTTAATTTGTTTTGTTTTCTTTTTCCTCTTTTCCCTTTTTGTCTTTCTTCATTGCTCAGTTTCTCGTTTCTCTATATCTTCCTTCTCTTTCTGTTCCCTGAATACCTGGCATTGTATACCTCTACGCCTTCTAGCCAGGCTGTACTGCAACAACTGAGAGCAACTTCCCCAGACCTCATAGCTGCACCGATGGGATGCCTGGGAACTTTGCGGTTCTTTAACCTTTCTGATTCTTATTTATTCATTCTTTTCTTCTCTTCCTCCTCCTCTTTCTTTTTTTCTCCATTTCATAGTCTCACATCTCTCCACTCCAACGGCAAGCTCCCCTAGCATTCTTTTTTGTTTGTTTGTATGTTTTTGGCTCCTGTTCCTCTCTCCTCTCTCCCATATCCATCTTAGCTCCACACATAACAATCTCCCCGCTGCATCCTGCCTACCTGCACCGTGCGCTTGCCATCACACCACCAAGCAGCAAAGGCACAGCCTACTGGAACCTGCACTGCACTGATTACCAACCCGCTCTGGTGGCTGTAGTAAGTGCCACAAACAACCCGTCCCAGTAACTCCTCTTCAGCTACACATGCCCTGCCGAACCAAATCTGAATGACTGACCCTGCCAGTTGAAGAAGGAGGCTAAAAGTATTGTGCCCACAGACAAGCAAACAACAAAGAACACACAGTCTGCCTGCTCAGACATAGTCATTTTTTTTTTAAAAAAGGGACGAAACAAACAAATCTACAATCAGTAAGCGAGAAAAATAACTACTGAATGCCCCGAAGACAGCAGACAATAACAAAACATTTACAAAAACAGGACAGGATGGTTCCAGTAGGCGTCCAAAATAAAACACCAGATGACTCTCCAGTGGAAGAAAATGCACTAGAACTACCTGATAGGGAATTCAAATCTCTAATACTCAGATTTCTCCAAGAACTGAGGGAAAAAGCTGACAAACCTGAGGAAAAAATAGACAAATTCATGGAAAATACGGACAAAAAACTGGAAGAATTCAGGAAAATAATGCAGGAACAAAATGCCAAAATAAATTCACAACTAGAAATTATACAAAGACAACAGTTAGAAATCCAAAAGATAAACAACAAGATTTCAGAAATGGACAATGTCATAGAAGGGCTGAGAAGCAGATTTGAAATGATGGAAGACAGGATCAGTGGAATTGAAGACAAACACTTGGATACAACTCTGTTTGAGGAAAAGTCAGAAAAAAGAACAAAGAAAAATGAAGAGACCCTGAGAGTTATGTGGGACACAATCAAAAGCAAAAATCTTCGAGTGATTGGAATTCCAGAACAGGGGGAGAAAACAGAAAACACAGAGAGGATCATTGAGGAACTGCTGACAGAAAACTTCCCCAATATCATGAAAGATGAAAAGCTGGCCATCCAAGAAGCTCAACGAACCCTGTATAGAAGAGACCCCAAAAGAAAATCACCAAGGCATATCATATTCACACTCGCCAAAACCAAAGACAAACAAAGAATCCTGAGAGCAGCTCATGAAAAACAAGAAGTCACATACAGAGGAGAAACAATAAGACTAAGCTCAGATTATTTGGCAGAAACTATGCAGGCAAGAAGGCAATGGGATGACATATATAAAATCTTGAAAGAAAACAATTGCCAGCCAAGAATAATATATCCTGCAAAACTCTCGTTCAAATTTGATGGTGAAATTAGGTCATTTCCAGATAAACAGAAATTAAGGCACTATGTAGAAGTCAAACCACACTTACAAGAATTATTAAAGGGAGTTCTTTGATCTGAGGACAAACAGCTTCAGCTCACGGGCAGAACCTAGGAAGCAGAATCGTATGAGCCAGATACCAATCTAGGAAATGAACTCTCAAGGACTATCCAAAACCAAAAGAAATACAACAGGGAATCACAGCAGTTAATCAATAAATGACAACAACATGAAAACAATAAAAGAGGGAATAAACGGCATAGGTATAGAACCTTCTAATGGAGAGGAAGGCAAGGCGATACCAAGTAATGGTAGACTGCTTCAAACTTAGAAAGATAAGGGTAAAATTTATGGTAACCACAAAGAAAGTTAACAAACATACTGATAAAAAGAAAGAGGAAAAACATAAAGTCTCAGCAAAAACAAAACCTACAAAAACAAAAGAAATGAAAAAAAAAATCCACAACAAAAGTAACTCAGCACAAGAGAGTAAGAACAAAGAAAATGTCAGCACCACAAAAAAAAAGCACTACAAAATGACAGCAATAAACCCACATCTATCAATAGTTACACTGAATGTAAATGGACACAATGCACCCATAAAGAGACAGAGAGTGACAGAATGGATAAGAAAACTGGATCCATCAATATGCTGTCTACAAGAGACACACCTTAGAAACAAAGATGTGAATTTATTAAAAGTGAAAGGTTGGGAAAAAATATATCAAGCTAACAACTACCACAAAAGAGCAGGAGTGGCAATTCTAATCTCAGATAAAATAGACTTTAAAACAAAATCTACCATAAAAGACAAAGAAGGACACTATATAATGATTAAGGGGACAATCCATCATGAAGACATAACCGTAATAAACATCTACGCACCCAATGACAGTGCTCCAAAATACATAAAAGAAACTCTAACAACACTGAAAAGAGAAATTGACAGTTCCACAATAATAGTAGGAGACTTCAACACACCACTCTCGGTAAAGGACAGAACAACTAAAAAGAAACTCAGCAAAGATACAGAAGACCTAAAGGGCACAATCAGCCAACTTGACCTCACAGACATATATAGAACACTCCATCCAACTGCTGCAAAGTACACATTCTTTTCCAATGCACATGGAACGTTCTCCAGAATAGACCACATCTTAGGCCACAGAACAATCCTCAACAAGATCCAAAACGTTGAGATAATTCAAAGTATCTTCTCTGACCACAATGCCATCAAGGTAGAAATTAACGCTAGAAAGAGCAAGGGAAAAAAATCAATTACATGGAAACTGAATAATACCCTGCTTACACATCAATGGGTAATAGAAGAAATCAGAGATGGAATCAAAAAATTCCTAGAATCAAATGAGAATGAAAACACATCATACCAAAACCTTTGGGACACAGCAAAGGCAGTCCTCAGAGGACAATTTATAGCAATAGATGTACATATCAAAAAAGAAGAAGGGGACAAAATCAAAACGTTAACTACAGAACTCAAAGAAATAGAAAGAGAACAGCAAAAAAAGCCCACAACCACCGGAAGAAAGGAAATAGTAAAGATCAGAGCAGAAATAAATGAAATAGAGAACAGAAAAACAATAGAAAGAATCAACAAAACCAAAAGTTGGTTGTTTGAAAGAATCAACAAAATCAACAAACCACTGGCCAGACTGACAAAAGAAAAACAGGAGAGGACACAAATAACCCACATAAGAAATGAAATGGGGGACATTACAACAGACCCAACTGAAATAAAAAGGATTATAACAGAATATTATGAAAAACTATACTCCAACAAATTTAAAAACCTAGAGGACACAGATAAATTTCTAGAAACACACGGCCTACCCAAACTACAACAAAGTGATGTTGCAATCTGAACAGACCCATAACAGGAGAAGAGATTGAAAATGTAATTAAAAAAAAAAAAAACCCAAAAAAAAGCCCTGGCCCAGATGGCTTCACTGGAGAATTCTACAAAACATTTACAGAAGAGCTTGTACCAGTTCTACTCAAGCTATTTCAGAGCATAGAAGAGGAAGCAACATTTCCAAATTCATTCTATGAAGCCAGCATAACGCTGATACCAAAACCAGGCAAAGACATCACAAAAAAAGAAAATTACAGACCAATATCTCTCATGAATATAGATGCAAAAATTCTGAACAAAATTCTAGCCAATAGAATTCAGCATCATATCAAAAAAAATAATACACCACGACCAAGTAGGATTCATACCAGGTATGAAAGGATGGTTCAACATTAGACAATCAATCAACGTAATCCACCACATAAATAAAAGGAAAGAAAGAATCACATGATCATCTCAATTGACGCAGAAAAGGCATTTGACAAAGTCCAACACCCATTCCTGATAAAAGCTCTCAATAAAATAGGTACAGAAGGGAAATTTCTCAACATAACAAAGGGCATCTATGCAAAAGCAACGGCCAACATCATTCTTAATGGAGAGAGGCTGAAAACATTCCCCTTGAAAACAGGAACAAGATAAGGATGCCCTTTATCACCACTCCTATTTAACATTGTGCTGGAAGTTCTAGCTAGAGCAATAAGGCAAGAAAAAGAAAGGGCATCCAAATTGGTAATGAAGAAGTTAAACTGTCTCTGTTTCCAGATGATATGATACTATACATAGAAAACCCTAAAGACTCCACGAGAAATCTACTGGAACTAATAGAAAGATTCAGCAGATTAGCAGGATACAAGATAAACATTCAAAAATCAGTTGGATTCCTATACACCAGTAAGGAGAACGATGAAAAGGAGATCAGGAAATCAATACCATTTTCAATAGCTCCTAAAAAGATAAAATACTTAGGAATAAATCTGACCAGGGATGTAAAAGACCTATACAAAGAAAACTATAAAACAGTACTGCATGAAACCCAAAGGGATCTACATAAATGGAAAAAACATACCATGCTCATGGATAGGCAGACTCAACATTGTGAAAATGTCAATTCTACCCAAAGCAATTTACAAATACAGTGCAATCCCGATCCAAATACCAGCAACATTCTTCAAAGAGATGGAAAAACTAATCATTAACTTTATATGGAAAGGGAAGAAGCCCTGAATAAGTAAAGCACTACTGAACAAGAAGAATAAAGTTGGACGACTTACACTACCTGACTTCAGAACCTACTATACATCTACAGTAGTCAAAACAGCCTGGTACCTTTACAACGACAGATACATTGACCAATGGAACAGAATTGAGAACCCAGATGTAAATCCATCCACCTACGGTCACCTGATCTTCGACAAGGGCCCAAAGTCCATCAGATAGGGAAAAGACAGTCTTTTTAGCAAATGGTACTAGCAAAACTGGATATCCATCTGTAAAAAAATGAAACAGGATCCATACCTCACACCATATACAAAAACTAGTTCAAAATGGATCAAAGACCTGAATATAAAGCCTAAAACTATAAAGTTTATAGAAAAAAAAAAAATAGGACCAACGCTTCAGGCCTTAATACATGGATTTAACAGGATACACACCATAACCATCAACGCACAAAACCCAACAGATAAGCTAGATAACTGGGATCTTCTAAAAGTTAAACACCTATGCTCTTCAAAAGACTTCACCAAAAGAGTCAAAAGAGAACCTACAGACTGGGAAAAAATTTTTGGACAGTACAAGTCAGACAAAGATCTAATCTCCATAATCTACAAGAAAATCCAACACCTCTACAACAAAAAGACAAATAATCCTATTAAAAAATGGGCAAAGGAAATCAACAGACACTTCACCAAAGAAGACATCCAAATTGCCAAAAGACACATGAGGAAATGCTCGCGATCACTAGCCATTAGAGAAATGCAAATTAAAACCACAATGAGATACCATCTCACCCCGGCATTACTGGCACGAATCAAAAACACTGGAAATAACAAACGTTGGAGGGGCTGTGGGGAGATCGGAACTCTTATGCACTGCTGGTGGGAATGCAAAATGATACAACCATTTTGGAAAATGATATGGCGCTTCCTCAGAAAGCTAGAAATAGACATACCATTCGATCCAGTAATCCCACTCCTAGGAATATATCCTAGAGAAATAAGAGTCGTCACTTGAATAGACATATGCACACCTATTGTCATGGCAGCATTGTTCACAATAGCAAAACGATGGAAACAACGTAGGTGCCCATCAACAGATGAATGGATAAACAAACTATGGTACATACACACAATGGAGTACTATGCAACGAGAAAGAACAACAATGAATCTGTGAACCATCTCATAACATGGATGAAACTGGAGGACATTATGCTGAGTGAAATAAGTCAATCACAAAAGGACAAATATTGTATGAGACCTCTATTGTAAAAACCCATGAAAAAGTTCACACACAAAATGTAACAATCTTTGTTGGTTACCAGGGATGGGAGGGGGGGGGGGAATACTAAATAGGCAATAGATAAGTGGTATCTTGGGTGAAAGGTGAGACAGTACACAATACAGGGGAAACTAACACAACCTGTACAAGGAAAGGTCACGGAAGCCCCATAGACACATCCAAACTCCCCGAGGGACTGAGCTGCTGGGCGGAGGGCTCTGGGGACCATGCTCTCGGGGAACATCTAGCTCAATTGGTATGACACAGCTTATAAAGACAATGCTCTACATTCTACCTTGGTGAGTGGTGTCTGGGGTCTTAAAAGCCTGTGAGCAGCCATCTAAGATACTCCACTGGTCTCATCCCTTCAGGAGCAAGGGAGAATGAAGAGAACAGGATACAAGGAAAAGATTAGTCCAAAGGACTAATTGTCCACAGCTACCAAGGCCTCCACCGGACTGAGTCCAATACAGCTAGATGGTGCCCGGCTACCACCACTGACTTCTCTGACCAGGATCACAACAGAGGGTTCTGGACAGACCTGGTGAAGGATGTAGAGCATAATTCTAACTCATAAAAAAAAGACCAGATTTCTGGCCTAAAGGAGACTGGAGAAACCCCGAGAGTATGGCCCCCAGACACCCTTTTAGCTCAGTGGTGAAGTTACCTCCGAGGTTCACTGTTCAGCTTGGGAGTGGACAGCCCCGTAAAACCAAATGAGACTAACGAGGTACAGGAGTCCAGTGACAAGGGCCAGAAGGCAGAAGGGGACAAGGAAGCTGGTGATAGGGAACCCAAGGTTGAGTAAGAATATTGTTGATGTGTTGTGAGATTGTTAATCATTGTCATAGGGCAATATTGGTAGTAACTGTTAAATGAGAAACTATTTTATTCTGTAAGCCTTCATCTTAAGTGAGAATAATAGCACAATTCGAAGAGCGTAGTCAATGTCACTGAATTGTGCATGTAGAAATGTTTGAAATGGTGTATCTTTGGCACTGTGTATTTTCCCCCCACAAAAAAAAAAGAGGTTGAGAAATTAGAGGGTTGACATGTTGTGGGGTTGTTAACCAATGTCATAAAACAGCATGGGTACTTCTGTTTCATGAGAAACTATTTGTTCTGTAAGCCTTCACCTGAAGTACAATAAAAAATAAATAAATAAAGTCTTTACTTGCAATTCTTGAACATGGGGAAGGAGACTCTGTAGATCCTAGAAATACTTCCTTACAGGCTCCTTTTTCTACTCCCACCACTTCCCTCACCCACCACAGCTCTCCCAGCTGTCTCTAAACTATTTCTAAGCCCTCACTGGAGAATGGGTCTAGAACTACTCATTCTTCATGTCCACTGTCAGAAGCAGGGTATTCACAGAGCCAGCTCTGACTGGGGAGGTATCTTTGTGTCTCAGGATTTGGGCTCTACACATATTTTTATTGGGAACACATAGGAAATATAATAAAATCCATATCATATCAAGAAGTTCATAACCCCAAGGGGAAGAAAAGACATGAAATAATCAAAGAATAATAGAAGCCAGTAGATACTCGCTGGGAGAGTGTGTGATACACAGAAATAAGATCACGAAGAAATCCTCTTGGGCTAGAGTAGTCAGAGGAGGCTATGGGGTAGAGATGAGACTTGAGTTGGACCTCAGAGAATAAGTGAAATTCGTATGAGTAAACATGATAATAAAACCAAACCTGTTGCCATCGAGTTGGTTCTAACTCACGGCAACCCCATGTGTTACAGAGTAGAACTGCTCCATTGGGTTTTCTTGGCTGTAATCTTTATGGAACCACATCACCAGAGCTTTCCTCCATGGCACCACTGGGTTAGTTCAAACTACCAACCTTTAGGTTATAGTTGAGTGTTAACCCTTTGTGCCACCCAGGGGCCTAAACATGATAATAGCAGCTAATATCTAGATGTTGTTGTTGTTGTTAGTTACCATCAAGTTGGCTCCAACTCATGGTGACCTAATGTATAACAGAACAAAATGCTGCCTGGTCCTGTGCCATCTTCAAGATCATTGGTATGCTTGAGTCCATTGGCTGCAACCACCATACATTTTGAGTGCCTTCCAACCTAAGGGGCTCATCTGCCAGCCGTGTACCAGACAATATTCTGTTGTGACCCAGAGGGTTTTCGTTGCCTAATTTTCAGAAGTAGATCACCAGGCCTTTCTTCCTAGTCTGTCTTAGTCTGGAAGTTCCACTGAAACCTGTCTACCATGGGTGACCCTGCTGGTATTTGACATACTGGTGGCATAACTTCCAGCATCACAGCAACACGCCAGTATGACAAACTGACAGATGAGTGGTGGAATACTTAGTGTGTATTAAATGCCTATACTCATTTACACCTTACAGCTGCCCTATGAAGTAGGGACTTTCAGCCCCATTTTCAGATGAGGAAACCAAGACACAGAGCAGTAAAGTAATTTGCCCAAGGCCAAGATTTGGACCCATGCAGTCTGGCTCCAGAAGCATGTTCTTAACCATCATGCACTACCACATGCAGAAAAAAGGGGAACAAGGAATTCAAGTGAGGGAACAGCAAGGCCCTGGGAACATGGTGAACAGGGTGTAGCTTACTCAACTGGAGTAAACACTCTGCTCACTGTTGTTGTTACATGCCATTGCGTCAGCTCTGACTCATAGTGACGCTATGTACAACAGAATGAAACACTGCCCAGTCCTGTGCCATCCTCACAATCATTGCTATGTTTGAGCCCATTGTTGCAGCCACTGTATCAGTCCATCTCGTCAAGGGTTTTGATTGTTAAGGTTGTGTATCAACTTGGCTGGGCCATTATTCTCAGTGTGTTTGGCAGTTATGATGTAGTTTGGCAGTCACATAATGATGTAATCACTTCCATGATGAGATCTGATATAATGTGATCACCTCCATGATGGAATCTGCTATGAGTAGCCAATCAGTTGAAAGGGAGTTTCCTTGGTGGTGTGGCCTGCATTCAGTATAGGCAGACTTTCTGGCAAGATTCAGGGGCTTTTGCTCGCTCTGGATTCTGCAGCTGGCTCCTGTTCATCTGACCTCTGGTTCTTCGGACTTGAGTTAGCAGCTTGCCTGCTGATCTTGGGATTCATCAGCCTCTCCCGTCTGGATCTTTGGTTCGCCAGTGCCTGCAGCTATTTGAGTCAGGAGAAGCCTCTATCCTGACCCATGGACTTGGGACTTTCCAGCCTCTACAACTTCGTGAGTCATTTCCTTGCTATAAATCTGTTTCTCTGTCTCTCTCTCTCTCCCTCTCTCTCTATATATATAGACACTTTACTGGTTTTGCTTCTGTAGAGAACCCAGCCTAAAACAAGGTCTTCTTCTTTTTCACTGACCTTCTACCTTACCAAGCATGATGTCCTTTTCCAGGGACTGGTCCCTCCTGATAACATGTCTAAAGTATTTCAGATGAAATCTCACCATCCTTGTTTCCAAGGAGCACTTTGACTGTACTTCTTCCAAGATAGACTTGTTTGTTCTTCAGGCAGTCCATGGTATATTCAATATTCTTCACCAGCACCATAATTCAAATGCATCAATTATTCTTTGGTCTTCCTTATTCATTGTCCAGCTTTTGCATGCATATGAGGCAACTGAAAGTATTATGGCTTGGGTCAGGTGCACCTTAGTCCTCAGAGAGACATCTTTACTTTCGAACACTTTAAAGATGTCTTTTGTAGCAGATTTGCCCAAAGCAATAAAAACATCACATGATTTCTTGACTGCTGCTTCCATGGGCATTGATTGTAGATCCAAGTAAAATGAAATCCTTAACAACTTCAATATTTTCTCCATTTATCATCATGTTGCTTATTGGTCCAGTTGTGAGGATTTTTGTTTTCTTTATGTTGAGGTGTAATCCATACTGAAGGCTGTGGTCTTTGATATTTATCTGTAAGTGCTTCAAGTCCTCTTCACTTTCAGCAAGCAAGGTTATGTCATCTGCATATCACAGGTTGTTAATGAGTCTTCCTTCAAACCTGATGCCCCACTCTTCTTCATATAGTCCAGCTCCTCGGATTATTTGCTCAGCATACAGGTTGAATAAGTATAATGAAAGGATGCAATCCTGATGCACACCTTTCCTGACTTTAAACCACAAAGTCTCCCCTTGTTCTGCTCAAATGACTGCCTCTTGATCTATGTACAGGTTCCTCACGAGTACAATTAAGTGTTCTGGAATTCCCATTCTTCGCAACGTTATCCCCAATTTGTTATGATCCACACAGTCGAATGCTTTTGCATAGTCAATAAAACACAAGTAAACATCTTTCTGGTATTCTCTGCTTTCAGCCAAGATTCATCTGACATCAGCAGTGATATCCCTCGTTCCATGTCCTCTTCTGAATCTGGCTTGAATTTCTGGCAGTTCCATGTCAATGTACTGCTGCAACTGTTTTTGAATTATCTTCAGCAAAATTTTACTTGTGTGTGATAGTGATACTGTTTGATAATTTCCACATTCTTTTGGGTCACTTTTCTATGAAATGGGTGCAAGTATAGATCTCTTCCAGTCAGTTGGCCAGGTAGCTGTCTTCCAAATTTCTTGAGTGCCTCCAGCACTGCATCTGTTTGTTGAAACATCTCAACTGGTATTCCACCAATTCCTGGAGCCTTGTTTTTCACCAGTGCCTTCAGAGTAGTTTGGACTTCTTCCTTCAATACCATCAGTTCTTGATCATATGCTATCTCCTGAAATGGGTGAACATCGACCAATTCTTTTTGATACAGTGACTCTGTCTACGCCTTCCATCTTCTTTTAATGCTTCCTGCATCATTCAGTATTTTCCCCGTAGAATCCTTCCAAATTCCAACTCAAGGACTGAATTTTTTCTTTAGTTCTTTCAGCTTGACAAATGCCAAACGTGTTCTTCCCTTTTGATTTTCTAACTCTAGATCTTTGCCCGTTTCATTGTAACACATTACTTTGTCTTCTCTAGCCTCCCTTTGGAATCTTTTGTCCAGCTGTTCTACAGACTAAATACCTTGCTTAGGGAATGGGAAATAAGTTTAAATAAATAACGAACATTGGATTGCAAAGGGCCTTGAAGGTCAGGAGAACAGGTTTACAGGCTTAGAAGTAACTCTATGAGAAAAGTAATAAGAAAAAAATCACCTAGTAGAGTAGCCTCTATTCAAATATCCAAGACTTCCTTTGACTTTGACCTAAATCTGATAATGTTCAGGAACCAAGTGGTACTTCTCCCCAGTAAATGTAAGGCAATGGGGGTAGTGGAATAGGAATGAAAGGACAGAAAAGGAGGAGGATAAGAAGAAAATAAACGCTGGGATAATCCATAGGGTTCTGTGAACTCACAAGACTAGGACACCCCATCAAATTCAAGAGAAAGCAAAGATTTCCTTCTCACACATCACATTTCAGCATGCACACACAAGAGCTACATGGTATTCTTATTACAGGGCCACGAGCTCACTTATGTTGGTTATTATTTTAGGAAGAACAGTGCATGCCAATGGGGTGTAATTGCCCCACCTCTGAAGTTAGTGAGGATTGGGGATCCATCTCTCCCAAAGGCCTGTGGGGGCATTGCGCTTTCTTCCCCCTCCTCACTCTTGGCCCATCATCTATAAGGGGAGTGATTAGTTATTTGCTTGGCACTTGTTCTCAGCTGAATGGGCCCTTCTCTAAGCAAAGGATCAAGGATTGTGTGGAGTACCCTGCTGGAAAAAGGGTATTACACTTAAGGAGAAAAGCCTTATTTTCTCAGCTATGAAGTTCCACTCCCTAATTAGAAAATAATGAAGCAAGCCTTCTCTTTCCATTATTAGTAGGATTTGAGATTTTCCTTTTTGTAAAACCTTTCCTGTCCCAAATCTTTGCCAGCTGTGAGCTCATTTAATGAAAACAAAGCACTCACTGGATGCTGGAGAAGCTCAGTGGGGCTAATACTAAAAGGATGTATTATACCCTAAGGTCCTTTTATAGTCACTCTGGCTTTTCATTAAATCTCCTCAAGAGGCCACCTTTAAATGTACCCCTGAGTGAGTGGGCTTTGGCTGCACTGCCTTTAAAAATATTTCAGATGACTGGTCATACTAGTCTCCAAAAGAACACAACTTTGATTCACATCTGAACTTTACAAAGAGAAGGGAAGGTCATGGCAGTTAATTCTCCAAGACCCTTATTGTAAGGGATGCCTGGCTAAAGATGACAAGATGCCAGGCTGCACTGATGACAATTCACAGAGATTTCTGGGTGTTGAAATAGGAAACCTGGGCTCCAGTCCTGGCTCTGCCTCTCGACCCAGCTGAGCAGCCTTACCAAGTCGCAGAACCTTGCCATGCCTGTCTCTCTGCCTAGTCAATGGGATTATCAATACCTCCTTGTGCAATACATGGGGCTGCCATGAGTCAGAATCAACTCGACGGCAACAGGCTTGGTGTGTTTTTTGTGCAAATCCGATCACATACTGTTAACTACACTTCACCTCCACAATGAAAAGCTATAGTTCAGCAACCCCAATCAAGCCAGCGGTTTGTTTTAGACCATGCTGAGAACATCGTGTCTCTTCACCTCTTTTAAATACTTTTTTTTATTTTGAAATTTTTAATCCACTGGAAAATGGAAAGAACAGTATAATGATATACCTCACTTAGATTTACCAACCATTAACAGCTTACCACATCCACCCCATCTCTCCATATATGTGAGTATGTACAACACATTTCCCTTTGGCCAAACCATCAAAGTTTATAGAAAACATGACACTTTACCCCTAAATAATTTAGCAGTATCTCCCCAAAACAGGGACGATTTACATAACTACAGCACCGTTGCATCATCCAATCTACAGTCCATATTCACATGTCCCAAACTATTCCAAAAACGTCTTTTAAAGATGTTTTTTAAAATTCAGAATCCAATCAAAGTTTATGCATTGCATTTTGCTGTTTTATCTTGGTTCCTCCCAATCCGCCTCCTCCTCCATCGAGAACAGGCCCCCCTGACATCCTGTTCCCTGTGACGTTGGATTTTGAGGAGGCCCGGCAAGTTGTCTGGACTGGTCTGACTGTACCATCACAAATAGATTCGGGTCAAACATTTCTCTGCAAGAATACCACAAAGGGGACACTGTGTCTCTCCCACTGCATCAAACCGGGAGGCACACGGTGTCACACTCTCCCACTACTTGGCTGCTTGGTTAAGGTGGTGACTGCTACACCTCTTCATTATAAGGGCCCATTTTTCCCTTTGTACTTAATAAGTGAACTGTGATGGATACTTTGAATTTGTGTGAATATCCTGTTCCCCAACAACCTTTCATTCAGTGGTTTTAGCATCCACGGATGGTCCTGATCTAAAACAGTTATTACATAAACCCACTGCCGCCAAGTCGATTCCAACTCATAGCAGCCCTATAGGACAGAGTAGAACTTCCCGATAGGGTTTCCAAGGCCGCAGATCTTTACAGGAGCAGACTGCCACATCTTTCTCCTGCTGAGCAGTTGGTGGGTTCGAACCGCCAACCTTTTGGTTAGCAGCCCAGCGCTTAACCACTGCACCACCAGGGACCCTTGGAGTTATTACATGGGGAGTTAAAAAGTAGTAATTTTTAAATTCTATCATTCCTTCTACATTTATCAGCCAGCATTCTTCTGTAAAAAAAGAGCTTTCCTCTTCTGTTTTTTTTGTTATTGTTCTTGTTACCCCCCTTCCTCTCTCTCTTTCTCTTTCTCTCTAAATATCACTATACAGTGTGGATTTTTAAAAAATATCATTCACTATATTATAATCCATTACTGTCATCATTCTGTTTGATGCCTGTCACCCCTTTTACTAGCTCCACGTGGTAAAGCCAGATGGCATGATGTGAACTTACCTGAGGTGGAGGTAGACGGCAATCTAGAGCTGGTGGAAGGAAGGAGGCACCCCTTCCAGAGAGCAGGAGCCCTTGCCATGGAGCCTGTGAGCCTGTGGAAATGTGGGGAGCCCTGCTGTACATTCAGAACTAGTGACTGGAGTTTGGTTACCTATACAATTACTGATGGCACATCCGCTATAGAAGTGTCAGCTTCATCCACAGGGAATTATTCAGCTATAAAAGGACTTCAGCAAAGTCCTGAAGGTAAGATGGGAAAGGAAAAGAAATGGTAAATTTAGGGTTCCCCTTCTTTAGGATGGATTTGGTATAATCATTTGACAAAAATTTGCTTATAGCTATATGTCACGGAGCGGATAAGAGTGACAACTGCTAACCAAAAGGTCGGCGGTTCGAATCCACCAGCCCCTCCTTGGAAACCCTATGAGGCAGTTCTACTCTGTCCTGTAGGGTCGCTGTGAGTCGGAACTGACTCAACAGCAACTGGTTTTTGGTTATTTATCAACAGTGGGCATGTTTTCTAAAGCAGTATGCTTGGCCCTTCAGCAATGGGGCCACTCTTTGAGACCCCGAGGATCTGTAAACCTAAACTAGGCCTCCTTTTTAAAATCATCCAGAAACCAGGTGGCCACATGATCAAAGGAAGAACTACGGCAGAACACCTGATACTGCTAAGCTACCCCCAGAAATGCTTTCAGAGCCTCAGGAATACTTGAAGTTCTTGATAAGGCAGCATTCAGAATTAAAGTGTCATCTGTGATTACATTCTAAGGCTGGAATCTTATTTTGAACAAAAAGGTGCCATTCTCTCTGTTTGATTCACAATTACTGACATTTGAATAGAGAGCCGAGACAATGCTTTAAAGTAAGGTACAGCTATTGTAACAGAGGAGAGGAGGCTAAGCCTTCATTTCTGCGCGGTGACAGAATCCTCAAGGCAAAAGAAGCCCTCCTCATTTCATGCTGGCACCATGGTGTTTGGGGAAGAGTTATTTGAAGTGACTCTCCAGCTGTTTCCAAAGGGCATTTAAAGCATTGTGCAGGCCTGACAGCATGTGGCCTCCCACTCACACTGTAATGTCTCCAAAGTAAGGAAGCCACTCTGGAATCACAAGGCAGCATGTTCTATTGTGTGGAACCACAAGAACAGAGACGAAAAGCAGCTGAAAAGGAAGCAGTGAGCTGCAGCCTTCACAAAGCTGGGGCACCAAAGCTATTCCAGAAAAAGAAAAAGCATACATATATATGAAAAATATCCAAATATCCGTGATGGCAACACAGCCCCCAAAAGATTAAGGGCTTTTGGAGAGTAAGTACTTTGCGTGCAGCCCAAGCCACTGACCTGACCCGCTCCAGCCAGGGTATAAAAATCCCTACCCCAGTAGAGGAGGATGACAGTTCAAGTCAACAGGTCACCTGCATTTCATGGAAATCCTATACAGAGCAGAAAACGGGAAACCCTTTCCTTCTGTCCCAGTCAGAGGGCCAGAGGCCACTACAAAATCATAACAACATAATAATTATAAGGAGTCTGGATGGCACAAGTGGTTTATGCTCAGTAGCTAACTGAAAGGTTAGAAGTTCAAATCCACTTAGCGACTCCACAGAAGAAAAGGCCTGGTGATCTGCTCCCACAAAGATTACAGCCAAAAAAACAGTCAGGGGCCAACTCAATGGCAGCTAAAGACAACAACAACAACAACTGCAGCAACACATCAAGCACATGCTGTGTTAGCAGCAGTTCTAAGGGCATACCTGTGAATACCTTTTTAATCCTCACGGCAGCCTCATGAGGTGGATCTATTATTAGCATCCCTATCTTAGGAGAGTGAGGCACAGAGAGGTTAAGTCACCTGCCCAGCTACTCACCTCCTAAATTGCACAGCAAGGATGTGGGGCTCAGGGCCTGCAAACTTAACCACAAGGCTGCACTTAGGGCAGTGGCATTGTGAGCCCGACAAAGGAGGATAAAACCCTAACATGTATTGAACCAGGATCAGGGCAGCACGTAGCCATGACAAGGAAGCAGTCATACAACCCCTGACAGCTTTGCTCACCCAAAGGCAGACCCATTGCCATCTAGTCCATTCTGACTCACGGGGACCCCATGGGCTAACAGAGTAGAACTGTGCTCCATCAGGTTTTCTTGGTTGCAATCTTTACGAGTACCAGTTTGCCAGGCTTTTCTTCTGTGGAGCTGCTGGGTAGGTTCAAACCACTAAACCTTTTAGATTAGCAGCTAATCACAAGCCAGTTTTGCCACTCAGGCCTCTAAAAGCAGGACAGGGGCTACTTTTTCTCGATCCGCTACACAGGCAGCTCCAGCATTCAAAAGGTAGGAAAACAAGGAGGGGAATAGACTCTGGTCTTAATTCTGGCCAACAGACCATCTGATTTGCATCATGAAAATGATGAGAACCGCCAACATCCTCTGATACACCCCAGGACAAGGGCTTCCAAACTGGTAGGCCCAGGCTCAACTGGGGAGCTCCTTCGTAAGCCTGCATATTCCCGGATCCCACTACCACTGGATTCTGCTTCAGCAGGTCTGCAGTTCACCTGGTCAGCAGATCAGCAGCATCTACAGTTTCACAAGCAACCCCAGGTGATTCTGATTTGGTGAATGGAGGAGGAAGCTTCCATAAATACTGGCCTAGACTCTAAGAAATCAGACTTCAGAGAAGTTCAGAGAAAAGATGGCATGATTCCTCCATCTAAAACAGACTGCTATAAAGAAATTGAGCCCCCTGAATGACAGAAGGCAGTCCGAGAATAAGATTCTAAGTCTAAAATAGAAAAGAATTCCAGTGGGATTGAGCTGCTAAGGAGGTAAAAAGATTGCATATAATTATGCAGGATGACAGGCTTAGACAGAGTATCCATCTTCTCAGATAGATATAGTCTATGATAGAAAATGGGGAAGGAAAACTATTGAAAGATGATATCCAGGAATCAAAGCAGAACATATTTAAGAGCTAGCGTGTGAAACTCGAAAGCCAGAGGAATTCAGAAGAAAGCCCCCCAGGGCCAGCCCACTGCTCACACCGTGCAGACTGAGCTCCGCCAGGTACCAGGCATTATGTGAGGTCCAGGCGTTTTAAGAAATGAATTAAACACATCCCTGCTCTTCTCTGCTCCCTCTGGACTCAACCTAATGAGGAGACTTTAAGAATTACTTTTTAATCTCTAATTTATATTTTCTGAATTTCAGTGTCCAAATATGCTTCAACAGTAGTCCCACCTGTATTTATTTCTATGCTGATTGTCTTAGATGTGGTGTGGGTTAATGGAAAGAGACCGGATCCACCCCCGCCACACACATGCACGCACGTAGGCACGCACGCATGCCCACGAGGTGAAATTTAGTGCTTGTTTGATTTCGCAAAGGCTAGAGAAAACTTGCTGACAACAAGCCTGGAGGAGGAGCAGGTGAAGCTTGTACCTAAACCGCTTCCCAAGTGACATCCCCAGCCTGTCCGTTCCATGGGCATGCAGCTGCCAGCAACCCCTGTGTGGGAAAGCTGGAGTCTTGCCAGACACAAGAAGCTTAATTTTCTATTGCACCACTGTCCTTTCTTACTTGGGACTTCCATAATTACTCCAGAAAAACTTACACCAATATTTTCATTTAAGTCAATGGCTTTCAAACTTGTTTGGCTGTGATTTACAGTAGGAAATTTTTCTTACATAAGACCATCCAATTCATTGAGCATATATTTATTGTAATAGTGCTAGGCACTATTGTAGGCAAGGCTTTGAACTGGCTTAGCATTTACATTTCTAACAAGTTCCCTGCTGAGAATTTCCATATCCACCCCCAGATATACTGAATCAGAATCTACAGTTTAATAAGATCCTCAGGTGATTTTCATGTATAACTTCCTGGAAACTAGTTAGAAATACAAATTCTCAGCAGGGGTTCCAGCCAGAACAAACCGGTTTCAAGCCCTGGATGTAGGGGATTCAGCAACGAACAAATCAGTGTGAAATCCTTACGCTCGTGGAGCTTATATTCTGCTGAGGGAGTTAGACCATAAACAAGTAAAATATAATAGTGGGTCAGATGGTGTAAAGCAATGGAGGAGAAACAAATCAGGGAAGGGGCCTAGGGAATGCTGGAGGATGACCAGGAACGGCCCCATGGAGAAGAAGGCATTGAACTCGGCCCACCAGGAGGAGGGTGAGTGGGCCATGTGGAAATCTGGGGGAAGGAAAATGAACACAACCAGCAAAACCGATGTGCTAGAAATAGCCCCAGACAAAGTGTGTTCTGGTCCTGCTTCTGCCCCAACCAGTTTAGATAAGTCACTTTCCTCTGGGAGCCTGTTTCCTCCTTTTTAAAATGATCCTCTCCAAGGTCCTTCTGGCTCTAACCTTCCTGAGTGTCTGTGTTCTAAGGAGCCTCTCATGTCTTATTCAGGGCAGAAGCAGACGGATATACATACGCATGCATGTGTATGTCTGTGCATGCATAACACAGAAATGGTAGAACAAAATGTCATAAAAACACTACCCTCACTACATACCACACACTCTATATTTTCTTTGGGTCCTATTTCATTTTTTTAAATGCTGATTGCACCCACTAAACTGATTTCACTAACCACTAATGAGTCTTAAGGAACTTTTTATTAGACACTGAGATTTTCTTCCTTCTGGAGCCAAATTTAGGATCAGCAAAACCGCATACTCATCCAAAAAAACCAAACCCAAACCTGTTGCCATCCGGTCGATTCCGACAGCGACCCTATAGGACAGGGTAGAACTGCCCTATAGGGTTTCCAAGGAGCGACTGGTAGATTCAAACTGCTGACGTTTAGGTTAGCAGCCAAGCTCTTAACCACTGCGCCACCAGGGCTCATCCAAGAGAGGGAAAAGCTAACTCAGTATTGGAGCCTTCCTCAGCCACCAGCTTTCCAGCAACCCAGAAAGCCCATGTACCTATCTATGCCTGTGGCACCAGAAGCATCAAGCAGACAGCCTCAAAGCCCAGCTCTGCTGCTATGATCCTTTTTTTTTTTTTTATGTTATTCTCTTTTTTTAATGTTTTAAATAAACATTTTATTGTAGAACAGTTTGAGATTTACAGAATTACTGCAAAGACTGTCAGAGTTCCCATATACCTGGCACCCAGTCTCTCCTATCAGCATCTTATATTAGCGTGGTACACTTGTCACAATTAATGAACCGATATCAATAAATTGTTATTCAGTAAAGGCCATACTTTGTTCAGATTTCTCCAGTTTTTCCCTAACGTCCTTTTTCTGTCCCAGGACCCTATCCAGGATGCACATTCCATCTTGTAGTCATGTCTCCTTCGGGCTGTGACAGTTTCTCAGAATTTCCTTGTTTTTGATGACCTTAACAGTTTTGAGGACTGCTGGTCAGCTATTTTGTAAAATGCATCTCTCTACTGGGAAATGTCTGATGTTTTTCTCCTGATTGGACCGGCGCAAACTACATAACCACGTTGAGGCTTCGGTTTCTTATTGGGGTAATGGACAAGATGATGAGGATTAAATCACTACATATACATGGAATGGCTAGTCAAGTAAACCAAACCAAACCGACTCGTAGTGACCCTATAGGACAGAGTAGCACTGCCCCATAGGGTTTCCAAGGAGCGGCTGATGGATTCAAACTGCCGACCTTTTAGTTAGTGGCCAAGCTCTTAAACACTGCACCACACCACCAGGGCTCAGTGGTTAGTCAAGTACCAGCCCTTAACTCACACTTAATAAAATGGTGGTGGTGATGGTGAAGATAGAGATGGAGGTAAACTAGACCAAAAGTACAGCTTCATCCCACCGTGCCATCAGAACCTAAACGTTAGACAAACAGAGCCAGATACTGTGAATGCCAGTAATTACCTTAGTAATAAATGTCACAGAAGGAGGAAGAATGTGAGCTCGAAACTCTGCTGCTCTCATTGCCTTCCAGTTCCTAAACCCCCTCTCTCCCTCCTTCAGCAAACTATATGGAAATGGATTTGAAGAAATACAAAGTCACGCGTTCAATGGGACGACGCTGATTTCACTGTAAGTACACGCTCATTTCCCCAGCCCGTGAATAAAAATGAAACATTCCTCTGGCTATCAGATCCCATTCAATCTCCAGCAGCTAACTCAGGGCAAAAATAAACTTTCAAGTGGCTAGTCCTCGGTGCCTCCCACGTGTTACTAGGCAACTGGCTGGCTGGAAACCCCAGAGCACCCTGATTTCAAAGACAGATGCAGCCTCGATACATTGAAGTTGACAGTTGGCTGAAATATTCAACACCCTCCTTTATGCCTCCTCCATTTCACAGCCTCCCTCTCTAACGCCCTCACTCAGGTGGACGGTATGTGAGAGGCAGCGCAGTTTCAGAAAAGACATTCTTCTCCCTGGCCCGCCAGCAGAGAAATTGGGTAACATCATTTACCAGCGTGATCGGCCACAACAATTCCACTCAGCCCCATCTCCCTATTGTGGGAGGCGGGGGAGCCTCAAGCTCATTTTCCGCAGGGTATGGGAGCTACCCTAGTCAGCAGTGTTAGCAGCCTTTAACTCAAGGGGGCGGGGTGTCCCTACTGTTTCCTTCATGGTTCTCAACCTCTGTGGTTCCTCTTCTAAAACACCGACACATTCACAAAGCTTACAGGGGCTGGGACCAGTGAACCTTAATAGGTACAGGGTGAGGCGATGATCACTCTACACTTGTGTGTAATAAAAACGAAGAGCACATGTGGAAAGCTCAATGAAGGCCTAAATTAAGGGGTTGGGGAGAAGCTTTTATAATAGACAAGTCATCTACACCATGGTCTACACCAGTGCTTATTAAACACACATAAGAATTACCTGGTGGGTGGGGGTAAAGAATTACCTGGAGGTTGTTCAAACGCAGATTCCTGGGATTTAATAGGTCTAGGGTAGGGCCTGAGAATTTGCATTTCTAACAAGCTCCAGGGGATGCTGATGCTACCGGTCTGAAGTTGAGTAGCACAAGTCTATACAATATACTATGTATTTATTGTAACTGTAGACTTTAAACAAAGATCTTACTACATGCATACATGCTAGATAACTTGTTGGCTAAGAGAATAGGCTTTAGAGTCACTGACTTGGATTCAAAATCCTGTCCCACTATTGATCAGCTTGTGTGGCCTTGAGAAAATTGCCTAATGTATCTAAGCCAAGAGTCCTCACCTATAAAATGGATCAACAGTGTTTCATAGACTTGCTCTGAGGATACCTCCACCAAAGTGAAAAGCTCTACTGTGTATCCACCGTATTTAACATGGTGCCTGGCACATAGTAGATGGTCATTTATTATTTAATGAATGGATGAGTAAGTAATTAAATATGATTAGATTTTTCTGTGCTTAGCACAGGGTCTGGTACATAATGAGTGCTCAAGAAATGGTAGCTTTAAAAAGTTGTTCTTCCTATCATGGCATTAATCTTGTCTCGCTTTCTGGTGGGTCACACTTTTTATTGTTTGTTGACTTGAATTTAATGAAGGGTTTATTCTGGCCAGTTGAATCTGTCTCTGCCAAAGGGGAATCAGGCATTGATATCCTCTCGTGGAGCAGCACCCTCAGACACCTCATTCCGTTGTTCGCTCAGAAGTGTTGACTGGGCATCAGCTGTGCTTGAAGGAGCATGCTGTAATCTGAGGGAAACAAAGGTGAATAAGTCCTGTGCTTGCTCTGTAGGAGCTTTCAGCTTTGAAAGAGTCACCTCCAAATGGCAATAAATGCACATTTAATAGTAACTGAAATAGAAGGCTAGACATGTCACCTGCCCTGAGAGAGGGACAGTCCTCTGGGATTCCAAAGGCAGGGGCAAAGGAAGCTAGAGACGGCCTCATGAGAGCAGTGGACTTTGAGCTGGACCTGATTTAGAGAGGCACAGGTAGGAGGAAACCCCATTCTGGAAGATGGCAGCAAGAATGTCCCAGAGGAGGGGGCATGGGATATGTTCAAGGAACAGCCAACAGTACCTTTTAGAAAGCCCTAGACAAAAAAGAGGAAGACCCTCAATGAGATGGATTGACACAGTGGCTGCAACAATGGGCTCAAACATAGCAACGATTGCGAGGATGGTGCAGGACTGGGCAGTATTTAATTCCACTGTACGCAGGGTTGCTATGATTCGGAACCGATTCGACAGCACCTAACAACAACAACAATCTACAGAATCAGACTGTCATATCCTTCTCGAGTGGAGCAGCTGGTGGGTTCCAATCACTGACCTTCTGGTTAGCAGCCAGGTGTTTTAACCACTGTGCCACCAGGGCTCCTTTTAGGGGGGGCCCTGGTATGGGGTTTGAATTCTATTCTAAGGGGAGGGAGAAGAAAGTAGTGTTCAAAACTGGAACAAGCAAAAATTTTAAACTAAATATACATCCAGCCCAGTCTCAGACACCTTCCTTAGATACACACTTGTGCCGAACAATGACACAGAAGCTCTGCAAAGTTCTCAAATACCCTATTTACTAAGGCAGGAGAAGGGCTTCTGGGTGCCCTCAGATACCTCCGGGGTTCCGGGAGTCAGTCCTCACCATTCCCAGAGCATCTCAGTTAGGAAAGCTTTGGGTGGAGTGTGGCGTTTCTCCCACTGTGCCTCAGAAGGTCATCCTTACCTGTGCTTCTCACACCTGGAGGGCCACATCACTTGGGAGAGTTCCCCCGGAAAGTGTGACAGATGCATTTGATTTCCTTTTCTGACCAAGTTACCTCATGCATAGTCTTGAGTATACAGAAAGACCAGGTTTTAATAAAACATGGGAAATGCTCCGTCATGCAATTTGAACAATTAATTTGGCCTGGCTGTCACAAGGATTATTTCCTCATCGAGACTGGTTTCAACGATTTATGACCATAACTGAACGAAATTAAAACAAACCGAAACAGCAAGAAGAGCCATGGAGGTTTGCGACAGAAAATTTCTTTTGATTTAGATTTTAAACAGCAATTGACTCTGACAATCTCATCTCTTTGAAAATGGAAAGGCACCCAGGGGATGGGGCGATGTGAGACTGATGGGTGCATTCTGCTGAAAGGACTGAGGGTTTCCAAGGAAAGTGCCGAGTGGAAGCCTGTGGCAAACAGCCACCCAGGGTGTGAGCTGCAGGGCTTCGGCAGGGTATAGATGGCAGGCGCGATCTGGAGACGAGCAGAGAGACCATGGCAAAGATGCAGAGCAGTGAGAGGAGCACAGGTAATTACCTAGGCATCTCACAGGGCTGAGGGGTGGCTGTTGGTTTGTTGGTTTGTTTTCTCACATAACAGTGGTGCAGAAGAATCATGTTCCCGTGCTTGAAATCATCACACCAACAATGGATGTACACTGCGCTCACTGTCCAGGGTGTTCCAGAATGCTCTTTGAGGTTACCACCCTTCTCTTGTAGGAGGAAAGTGCTCCAAGGAAGGCTGGCAGGCCTGAGCCCAGGGACTCTTCTCCTAGCTCTCTTGACCACCCAGCGTTTGGGCTTGGAGACACTCGCATCAGGGCCCAGTCGGGGCCACTGAGAGCTCTCCTGTCTGATGAGGCTGCTCAGCAGGGCCAGGCTGAGCTGTTTGGGAGAGCAGGTTCCCTGAGCTGCTTTGAGCTAAAGGGAAGAGAAAGCCTGTGGTAGCTATTGCTGTAGCTGCTTTTGGCTTCTCCCATGGCCTTGAGAGCGCTGGCCCTCAACCCTTGGTCTACACAACACACACACCTGGTGATGATCATATACAACTTAGACGTGTCAGGAAGCCTAAGGGCAGTTAGTCTCCTGGTGGGATACAGTGAAATCCTGCAGGAAGAGAGAGGCCCTCTGGAATGACCTCACCATGGTAGGGGTCCCTGGAGCCAGTGTGTCCATTGTAACAGCTGTGGAGCAAGATGGGGCCACCAGATACAACTGCATGGGCCGGCACTCCCCAACTGCAAGGGGCACCATTCACACAGTCTACCCTATCAGTGGGGCAGCTCAGTGACCCTGGGGTGAGGCAAGAGAACCTGGCTCTGCCAGGTTTTCCTGAAGTAGACACAGCTCTCAGGGAAGAATAGGGAAAAGCAAAGGTGATACAGAGAGAAATGAGGTCAGTGGCAAAGAGAATCCTATAACCATCGCTGACCCTTTCCTCACCCAGTCATCCTCAGAGTCCGCTCCAGCTTGGACAGAGCCAACAGGGCTGCCACTGGTAGGTAGTGGGAGGCCCTCTGAGCAGGAATCAAGCTTTTATTCTTCATTGAGAATGTGGGGTTTAAACGGGAGTTTCCTTGTGGGAGCAACTTCACTTCATAGTAAAACCTTAATTGATCCGGGAAAGGGTGAGTACTACAAGTTGTAGGGCCAAGGGTTCCACCAAGTGAGGAGGAAAATTGCAGAGAAAAGGTGATGCCTAACACACTAGTCATTCCCCAGTGTGGCCAAGGACTAGTGCGTCTTTGCTGCACTTTACTGGCAGTTCCTCCTCTTCCCTGTCTCGCTCTGCGCACCAGGCAGGTTGGTGCAAGCACGTGTGTACACAGCTATGACTGTCTACACTATTAAGAGGTACAGAATCCACTAAGGAACCTGTCCTTGCCCACAGGGAGCTAAAGGAAAATGTACATCTGGAGAAGATGCACAACGGAGCCTTCCGAGGGGCCACTGGGCCCAACATCTTGTGAGTACAGCGGTGCTGCCTCCCCGACCGCCCCCTGGGTCCAACAGGCCTCCTGGGGTGTCTGCCACATCATTCCCAGCCTGGTGTGTGGCATCGGCCTCTGCAGCTGAGAAGGCCACGTATGAGAGCAGCCTAGCCTGGTGGTAGAGGGGGTGCTGCCCAGCCGACACCACTAGCGGGAACCCATGGCCAGCGAGCTGACTGGCCCCAGCACTGGGCTGGACAGGGCTCTTGAGGGTGCGAGAGCGGAACCAGGTTCCCTCAGTTAATGGATTCAGTGTAAGGACACATGGGAAAATTAGAAGGAGCAGGAAACGGAAACCCTGGCCTTCTGACGAAGCCTCGGGGAGCCTGAAACATCCTACAGAAACCAACTGCAGCTGCAGTGGGGCTTCAGGAAGGGACACCATGGGGCCCAGATGCTCAGCTCTAACGTGGGTGACTGCATCACCCCCTCCGTGGGGGCACCCGGCCATTACACCATCCTCTGGCTCCCTGTCACTCATCCATTCAACTCACAGCGATTAAGCACAGCCTCTGCTGGAGCCCTGGTGGTGCAGTGGTTAAGAGCTTGGCTGCAAACCAAAGGTCAGCAGTTTCAACCTACCAGCCGTTCCTCGGAAACTGTTAAGGGGCAGTTCTACTCTGTCCTATAGGGTCATTAGGAGTCGTAATTGACTCGACAGCAATGTGTTTGGTTTTGGTTTTTGTTTTCTCTTTACCCAGCACCTTGCTGGAAAGACAGTGATGAGCAAAAACAGCCCTGCCCTTAAAGAGCTTACAGTCAGAGACAGGGAGACAACAACAAACAGGCAAAGCAATAAGCAGGCGTGTGATTTTCAAATGAGAAAAGTACTAGAAAGACGGTGAACAGGGCAACCGAGTTCACTTGTTCATTTATTTATTCATTCATTCAAAAAAATCTTTTCTGAGCCCATACTATGTGCTAGGCACTGTAGTAGGCATCAAGGAAACAGCAGAGAATAAGGCAGAAGTCTCTGCTTTCAGAGAACGAGGGAGGACAGACAAGGATGAAGTAAGTAAGTAAATACATAGTATGCCTGATGGTCTTCATCGTTAGGGGGAAAGCGCTGAGGAAGAGGCGGGCTGGGGAGGGGGAGCTACCATTTTAAAGAGGATGGTCAGGGAAGACCGCCCCGGAAAAGTGTCATCTGGGCAAACACCTGAAAGAAGTCGGGGAGCAAGGTGCGTAGGGGATGTGCAGGAAGGGCATTCCAGGGCCCTGTGGCAGGAACTTGCCTTGTGTATTTGAGGAACAGCAAGGAGGCCAGTACAGTGGGTGAGTGAGCAAAGAGGAGAGTCATAGAACATCAGGACAGCGGTGGCACAGAGCCAGGTCATGCGGGACCTTGTGGCCACTCTAAGGACTTTGTCTTTGCTCTGAGTGAGACGGTGAACCTTTAGGGCTTTGAGCAAAGCAAGGACATGAAGTGACCCAGGTATTCTTGATGTCCTAGCTCCTGCCAGTACCAACTCATGACTGACCACTTTATACCTCCCACTACTATCAGCCCAACACTCTGTCCACTTCCTAACTCTTATCTGCTATCAACTCTTGACTCTACTTCCTGCCCCCACCACTATCAATCCCCAACTGTAAAAGAGTCATGTGCTCAATCCCTAACACATTAAAGAAAATAACTCTATAAAGCAGAATGAGAACATGGATTACCCAAATCCACAAGGGCACAAAAGTAGCAAAGTTCTGTAGCCCTTCAGGTGGAGGCAATAAGGCAAATTCTCCTGCCTTGATTGTTCCACCAAAGGCCCACATTAGTCATCGCTCTATGTTGCCAAGGTCATCTGTCCATCAATCACCTACTGGCCCCCTCCCATATGCTGGGCACTGAATACTGAGGCAGGTGGCTGAGGGGGGCCGTGCTGCTGGAAAAGTTTCACAGAGGACCAGCAAAAGCCACTGGAAGTTGGGCAGAATTTTAAAACGTCCCACTGACTCTTCTTCCTGACAGCTAACTTGTTTGGCATTTTCTTTGACATTGCCTCAAGTCTGGTGAAAGTGAAACATTAATGTGCTGTGAGATTGTTAACCATTGTCATAGGGCATCATGTGTAGTAACTGTTAAATGAAAAACTATTTTGTTCTGTAAGCCTTCATCTTAAGTGAGAATAACAGCACAGTTGGAAGAGCGTAGTCAATGTCACTGAACTGTGAATGTAGAAATTTTTGAAACGGTGTATCTTTGGCTATCTGTATTTTCATCAAAAAAAAAAAAAAGGTTGAGAATTTAGAGGCTTAATATATTGTGGGGTTGTTAACCAATGTCATAGAACAACATGTGTACTACTGTTTCATGAGAAACTATTTGCTCTGTAAGCTTTCACCTGAAGTACAATAAAATATAAAAAAAAAAAAAAAGTGAAACATTAAGGACCTTGTTTGCAAAGCCTGAGTCTTCCACCCAGCTCTGCTTGCATGGCCGAGTGTTTGCTTGCTTTGGGCAGATGACTCCAGGTTGCTTTTAGAGAAGGTGCATTCTGCTTCCCAGGGAGATGACGGCTAACGCCGCACAGCGGCCCTTAATCGCTAACAAGCCTCTGCTTCCTGAAATCTACCCCGCTGGGCTTGCTCACTCAAAGACCTCGCGAGGCATCTGAAGCCCTGAGTATTTCCTCCCAGAACAGGGCACAAAAGCTGATGTCACTGCATGTGTCTGCTGTATTCTATACAACAGGTAGTTTTTTTCACTTGTGCTAAGTGGGAGAAAGGAGAGGGAGAGGGAGGGAGAAAAGGAGAGAGAGACAGAAGAAAGGAAAGAGGTAAGAGAGAAAAAATGCTAACGAGTGTAGGGCAGGTACCACGAGCTACACTCAACCTGGAAAAGAATAACGGGTGCGTATGAGAAAAACACAGCGTAGCTTCTTTGCATTCAGATCTCACTGCGATTGACTGAAGAGAACTAGGGAGAGAGCAAGATGGAGACAAGTGGGAGGGTTCCTCAGAACCCAGGATGATACTATCATTGTGAGGAGGTTTCATTCTATGAATCAAACGTACAAGGTAAATAAATAAAACACCTTTCTCTCCTTTGCTGTTCAGGGACATTTCTTCCACCAAACTGCAGGCCTTGCCTAGCTATGGGCTGGAGTCCATTCAGACGCTAATTGCCATGTCATCCTATGCCCTAAAAAAACTGCCGTCAAGAGAAAAATTTACCAGTCTCCTGGATGCCACGTTGACATACCCCAGCCACTGCTGTGCTTTTAGAAACTTGCCAACAAAAGAGTAAGTAAAAAGCAAAAGGGAAAACCTGCCAAGCTGTGTGAGAAACTCAGGGTTCAAAAGGGCCAGCTGGTGGAGGGCTCCCTGCCCCTTCAGTCCCTGCCTTCCTGGCCAAGGTCACCGCCACGGGGCCGCTTTCAGATAGACAAGAAGACAGTGAACCAGCCAGCTCCCTCGTGGGAGTCGCTTCACCCTGCAGCCAGAGGGCCTCTGAGCCAATTCTGGGCTAACTGAATGACAGCAACTTTAGCAACTGCGCAATGGTGCACAAAACTGGCAGGCAAAGGTCCGTCGGCTCTAACCCTCATCCTAAAGCACCATTTTTAAACAAGTGGGGAGCAGGCTCAGGAGGGCAAAGGTCACCCAGTGTCTTCATCTTTAGTTTTAAAAAGGGACACAAAATGCTGCAGAAATTTTTTGGCTTTTTAAAGCTATTTCTTTTCCAGCAGAAGAGTGTCTTCCATTACAGAACACAATCCCAGCTCCCAAAGGATTATCTTTGCATAAGGAGTGCGAGCTCCTGGTTGGTTCGTCCCCAGTGGGGGCCATCTTGCTGATTCACTTCAATCCAGGATGTAATGGCAGGGTGGCAGGGTTCCATTCTTCCCTTAGAGTAGTGTTTTCCAGACTCTTTTTTTGACCATTGCAATCCAGTACAAATGTCACATATTTAACTGAAATATAAAAAAGCAAGACTTAAACCTTTTTTATATGTGATGCACTTTGATGTTTTCTTGTCTATTTTACTTCATTCTGTTTCACTGTTTGTTTTTAATGCCAGTCTTGCTGCATTCTGTTGTTTTCATGGCCCACTGATGGGTCACAACTTGCAGTTTGAAAAACACTGCCCTGAAGGGCTATGATTCAGCCTAAGGACACAGCCTCAGTCATTTAGATAAGGCGCTGAGAGAGTGACACTGGGATGCAGCTGTCTTTGTTTGGAATCAGCCTATCTATAATTAGTCTGGAGCCCTGGTGGCATAGCAGTTAAGAGCTCAGGCTGCTAACCAAAAGGTTGGCGGTTCGAATCCACCAGCCCATCTTTGGAAACCCTATGGAGCACTTCTACTCTGTCCTATAGGGTCTCTATGAGTCAGAATCAACTCGAGGGCAACGGGTTATAATTAGTCAACCAACATGTACTGTACATGTACTGCTAGGCACCTCGCATAGAGCTTTTGTGGTAGCTGAGAAGATAAAGCACTCACTGTACTCAGAGAGTCATGCACAATTAAACCCTAAAACTGAGCTTCACAGAACATTAATTGAGGACTTCCCACGTTCTCAACACTGTGCTAAGGCCTGAGGATACAAAGATGATCAGCACTCATCCCAACCCTTACGGAGGGACAGTTGTGTGTGGGTAGCACACAGGAATACCAACATTTAAGTCTAATACAGCAAATGTTAAGACAAGCTGAGAACAGCATGCTCTGGCAGCACAGAGGAGGAGTTCCTAAATGGTAGCAGGGTTTATGGAAGGCTTCCTGAGGGAGGTGACTTATGCTGAGCCTTGAAGAACATATAGGGTTTGGCTAGATGGGTTCGACAAAGGTATTCCAAGAAGACATGCTGTGCGTGTGTGACAGCACAAAGGAGAAGAGTGGGAAGGAAGTAGTGCAGAAACTAGAACAAGAATGCTCATGTGTGCACAGAGGAGATGAGCCAGAAGAGAAAGCCAGGGAGAGGTGGGCTATGCTGGGCTCTAAGTGCCAGGCCAAGGAGCTCAGAGGATGTGGGACCACTCAGGAATTTACAGCAAGATGACTCAGATGTGCTTTTACAGGATATCACTCTGGCAGCAGGGTGGAGAGGGGGTTGGAAGTGAGCAACATTGGTGAGAGACCAATTAGGAGAGTGATATAGATGCTGGTTTATGATAATGCTGATTCTGGACTCCTCCATTTTCATGGCCAAGAGGGCACACCCCTTCAGAAATCACTAGCATGTACAAAGTGTATAAAAGTGACTACCTCTGGGTAGGAAAAAAAGGATTATAGGGGGGTAAAAGGGAGGAATTATGTAATTGTGGGCCAAGGAGCCCTGATGGCACAAGAGTTAAGTGCTTGGCTGCTAACAGAAAGGTTGATGGTTCAAACCCACCCGGCAGCTCCAAGGGAGAAAGACCTGGTGATCTGCTTCCCTAAAGATTACTGCCTAGAAAACCCTTTAGGGCAGTTCTACTCTGTCCCATGGGGTTGCTATGAGTCAAAATTGACAAAATTGCACCTAACAACAGTAACAACAACTGTAGGCCAGTCGGTATTGGAGTGAGAAGGGAATGAGGTCACACGGAGGTCGTCTTGCTTGGAATCACAAGTTTACTGACTCCCTCTGTATCCATAAAGCTTGAAATCCTGGGTGCCGGTAAAGATGGAGAGCCTGAAGCTGGGCCAGTAGGATGTTTGTGCAAACTCTGAGTTACGCCCCTGCCCTTGCAGCTGCTAAGCCTGGATAATGCACACAGCTGCCTGGGCAGGTGGCCCCAAAGGCCTCCTCAGTATCTGTGATTAAAATTTCAGCAGAGATAGAGTAGACAGAACCCAGCACTATCATCTGAAGGCCAAGAACAGCCATATTTCCTGTTAACTGTAAATCTGTTCACATACAAGATCTCTTAGAGCCAGCGTCATGTACACACACACACACACACACACACACACACACACACACAATTTCATCCAAGTCTGAGGATTTACAATTCTGACCCAAAATGACAAGCTGTTTAATTTTTGAAAGTGAGTCCTGTAGGTTAAATAATTCTGATGTACCCCCCACCTTCCTACTTCTGTACGAAGTTTTTCTTATAAAGAATTGTCTCATGAGTACTGGAGAAGAAGAGTAACAAAGAAATGTCTATCTGAATCACCCCATTTCTCCTTCCTCCCCAGTAAATGTCGAGCTTCTCACAACCTGCTCTCCTTTCCCTATTTTATTCATCCATTTTCTTTTGTACTTCCCTTTGGTTTCATCTGGAAATGTACGTCCAGGCCTTCTTTAATTTTCTTGACATTCCCCCCCACCCCACCCCATCCCATTCCCATCAGCTTATCTTCTTAACGGGAAAGATGGCAGAGTGGGAAGCACCCACCTATATTTCTGCACATAAGCAAAAAAGAATAAAATCCACCTCATAATGACAGGTCCAGAATCTTCAAATCCTCCCAGAAGAGATTCCCACTTACAATTCAAAGCCAGGAACTCAGAATAGCTATTTGTTCATCAAGGCCAACGTGGAGAGGAGATTTGCAAGGAGCAAACCTTAATACACAGTAAAGGTAGCTTTTAATGAACATTGAAAAATCCATGATTCGATATGACAAATTTAAGCTTTTCATCTCCAGAGCACACACAAAACACTTAGCATTCAGAAGCACTTTATCTGAGCTGGAAGTACTCTAATGACAATTCAGAAGCCTTTACTCTCTCCCCAGGAAGCATTTCAGTTGGGACAATGGTGCAGAGCATGACACTGGTGTAACAGGGAAGGAATGTGGATGAACAAAAGCATAACTCAGGTTTAGTTTAAAGACCAAAAGCTCAACTGCTGCTTTATTTTTATTTATTTATTTTTTACCTCTTCTCTTTCAGGCAGAATTTTTCATTTTCCATTTTTGAAAACTTTTCCAAACAATGTGAAAGCACAGCAAGGAAACCAGATAATGAAACGCTGTAAGTATTTGCGTGCAAAGAAACTCAGGAAGCCGTATCTTGTTCTATAGACACCTTATCATTACCGGCGCCAACGATTTTCTTTTGATAAAAGTCTTGGCTGATGGGGGATGTTTGCCAAGTATTTTTTAACAACTTTCAAAATGGGAATTTCTCTTTGCAAGTGTCATCTAGTCGATCAGGTATTTCCTTCAACTGGTGGGGAAAAAAAAATCTTTGAAAAACGTATCTAAATGTTCATTCAGCAATTAAATTCTCCTCAGAAATTAAAATTTTATTTGTGGGCATTCTTCTGTCACTAAGGGCCCGTTGAAATAATAGCTTCAGTGGTAGGAATTTTCACTAATCACACGGTCAGCATTCCACAAAGACCACGTGATGAATTAAGTGCAGACAGAGCCTCCAGAAGTAGCCACTTCCCTTCAGAGGCTTAGGCCATCATGACCACTGTGCTCCTGAGTTTAAAACTGTTCAGTCTTCCTGCTATCACTACCATACGCTGGATGGGAGCTTTTTCTATCCTACTGACTGATTTTTAACATTTTTTCCTGCTGTAAACGCTGGGTGCCTTGGCATTTCCACGTACCTTAAGTGTAAAAGCAGACACCTCAAAAGATAATGGCTGGTGTCCCTGTGCCACGTTTACTGAGATCAAGAACTTTCAGTATCTGCTCCTCTGTCTCTGGCTGAGAAACGTGATGCCCCTCTAAAATACCTGGCTAATCTCTACTCCCTCTTCTACACCTTTTATTCTCTTCTTTTTTTTTTTTTCCTCCTTCCTTTCAATCTCCAAATTATATACAGGTGGTATGGTGGAAGGACTCTGGGCTTCAGGGTCCTCAGCTGGTATGACTCCTTGACAGTGCCATTCCCGTGACTCTGGGTGTCCTTGGACAACTACTTAAGCTTTCCTGAGACTTTTTCCTCATCTGTAAGAACAGCAGAAATATCATTTGATTCCCAGGCTGTGAGGGTGAAGGGAGTTGCTGAAGAATGTAAAAGTAACTAGGGTAGCTACTCTGTCTCCTTCTTTTCCTTTTCTTTCATTTCGGTCTGATGCCATCTATCCTCCAGTGTTCCATTCCCTCACCCTTTCCACTCTTCCCTCTCAAGATTCCCTCAGACCCCTTTACACTCTTCTCTCTCGATATTTCCTCAGTCAGACACCTTCCCACTCTTCCCTCCCGATATTCCCTCAGACACCTTCCCACTCTTCCCTCCCGATATTCCCTCAGACACCTTTCCACTCTGCTCTCTTGGTATTCCCTCCATCAGACATCTTTCCACTCTTCCCTGTCAATATTCCCTCAGTCAGACACCTTTCTACTCTTCCCTGTCAATATTCCCTCAGATACCTTTCCACTCTTCTCTATGTTCCCTCAGTCAGACACCTTTCCACTTTCCCTCTCGATATTCCCTCAGTCAGACACCTTTCCACGTAATTCTTGCCACCATATGGCTTTATTCTCCTGAACAGGAAGCCATTTCTGGGTACAGTCAATGGCAGAACCGAGGGGTGGCTTGGGAGGAAGGAGGACTTTAGCCCATCCCCAATAATCCTCATCAGCCTGCCCCAAGCCTACCACATGACCATGCAGTCTGGAGTTTGCTATCTAACACTGCTTTAAGACAAGTCCCCTAATCTCCAACAGCACCCCCAAAATGACCTGAAATTCATATACATTCTAAGTAGAGTGCGCTTGCTGTGAAAGCATTCTCTACAATTAGTCCTCTACCTCCCACTTCCTGCCAGACTACCATTCCTGAATGCCTCGGATGTAGAAATTCTAGAACAGCCACTAAGCCTTACCTGCTCTCCCCAAGATATCACTGTCTTCTTCCTCACTGTCACGGCTGGCCCCACTGTCTGCCTGTAGTTCCTGTCCTTCCCCCTCTCATTCTTCATTGGGACTGGAGCAGGGGTGCCACTAACAATTAGAGGTGCTAACTCCCATGGGCGTCCATTCAACCCTTCCCAGCACAGCTCAGTGCTAAAGACAGCTCGTGCTGGGCTTTGTCAATAAGCAAGATGCCGCCTTAGGAGCCCTCCCGGGACAAAACGTAAGTCACAGCTGGTGGGTATTTGGTCTGAAGACAAATCACCGAGGAGAAAAATCGCTAGACATATGCCCTGTAGGATTAAAAATATATATAAAAGAAAAGGCAAAAGACTGGGCAGTGGAGGGGAATCGTATTTGACCTCTTGTTGATATAAATTTATTCAGAAAGCATGAGAGAGTTTTTAAAAATTTTGGATCAATGCTTCTAACAGCAAAAATAAGTTTTATAATGAGAAAGGAGTAACAGAAATCAAGACAGCAATAGTTGGAAGGGTTTTTACCTGATTAAAAAAAAACCTATTATTTTGTATGAGTCACCCAGGGAGCTTGCTTAAAAAGCAGATGGATTCCTGGGCTCTGTCCCTACATATTTTCTCAGGGTTTGGCGTAAAGCCAGGAACCTGCATTTTAAAAGTACCCTGGGTGACTCAGGTGGGGGTGGTCCAAAGGCAGTACTTGGAAGGGCACTGAGAGAGTGAAGAGGAGGAAAGGCCTCTGGACTAAGTATGGACATGAAGATCTAGTGCTGTCACTGTCCCCTTTCATGGTGGTTCCCTTACCAATTAAATGAGGGGTTCAATAAAATGAGATGGTCTTTCAGACACTAAGAAATGAGTGACCCATTTTCTTCAATAGTTCTTTATAACCACCTTATCCCTTTAACGATAGGAAAATATGTGTAATTCTATTGCTGCCCATGAGACAGAGAAAAAGCAATGTGCTGCTTATAAAGGTATTTACCAGTGAAACAGGTGAGGCTCCTAAGCCATCTCCTGCCAGAGGAGCAGCCCTTCTCTAGTTCCAAACTGGTCTCTCTGACACTCTAGTACCTTTGTGGAGTCCCAGGTCATAGATTTGGTTGTTTTTTTTCTGTTCTTTAAGTCTGTGCCTTCCCCTTCAATAACTGTTGTGTGTATTTCATTCACTCACTATATTAGGTACACACTTCCTAATATACAACATGAGCAGTTAAGCTTTGAGGAAAAAAAAAACAAAAACTCACTGCCGTCAAGTTGATTCTGACTCACGGTGACCCTACAGGACAGAGTAGAACTGCTTCATGGGGTTTCCAAGCAGCAGCTGGTAGATTTGAACTGCCAACCTTTTGGTTAGCAGCCAAGCTCGTAAGCACTGTGCCATTAGGGCTCCTGAGCTTTCAGAGTAGAGGAAAATACTCTTTTAATGTGTGAGGAACCCTAAAGTGAAATACATATGTGTAATGGCCTTGACAGGAAAATCATATCCATTTCTCCAGCTCCCAAGATTGTATTAGCAGACTATAGGCAAAGAGAAAGCTTGCTGACTTTACATGCATCAGGCTGTATACTCTCATTGTCCCTGAATCCTCTCAATTCTGCTCAGAGTCAGGTCATCCTTAGCACCTGGTTTAGATTTACCCATTCCACAAACATTTATTGAATGGACACTCTGAGCCAAAAACTGTGTGAGGTACTGGGATTTCAGAAATGAAGAAGTACGCATCCCCTACCTTCAGGAAGCTAACAGACTGTTAAAGAAGGGAGACCTGCATCATCACGTGTTGCTGACAGACGGTTAAAGGAGACCTTCATCATCACGTGTTGCTGACAGACAGTTAAAGGAGGAGACCTTCATCATCACGTGTTGCTGACAGACGGTTAAAGGAGGAGACCTTCATCATCACGTGTTGCTGACAGACGGTTAGAGGAGACCTGCATCATCACGTGTTGCTGACAGACGGTTAAAGGAGGAGACCTGCATCATCACGTGTTGCTGACAGACGGTTAAAGGAGGAGACCTGTATCATCACGTGTTGCTGACAGACGGTTAAAGGAGGAGACCTGCATCATCACGTGTTGCAATAGTTTGATAACTGCAGTGGACTAAGTGCAGCCCTGGCACAGAGGAGAGGTGGTAAACTCCTTGGAGAAGTAGAATCAAGAAAGGCTTCCCAGAGGAGCTTGTCTTTAAGGGTAAGGAGGAATTTACCAGGTGGATGAAGAGGGGAAGGAAACTGCAAGCAGGAGAAACAGCACGTGCAAAGGCCGAAAGGTGACAGAGCAGGGCGTATTCAGAGAACCACACGTCATTTCATGTGACCAGAGGGAAGTCTGCATGGGAAATCTGCAAGAGGTAGTTAAGAATTCCTAACATGTACTAAATACTTAATATGTGTCAGGCACTATTCTAAATGTTCTCCATGCATTACACGTTTAGTCCTTAGCACCACTGTACAAGGGAGATGTGACTGTTGTCCCTATTTGGCAAGTGAAGAACTTGAGGCATGGAGATGTTAAACAGCTCCCCCGGGTTTGCAAAACCTGTAAGCAGCTGAGCCAGGACGGGAACCCGAGCAGTATGGATCCAGAGTGCATGCACTAAATTGCGAGGCTCTGCTGCTGGAGTCCCTGGGTGGTGCACATGGCTAACATGCTAACTGAAAGGTTAGAGGTTCAAGTCCACCCAGAGGTGCCTTGGAAGAAAGCCCTGGCAGGCTACTTCTGAATAATCAGCTGTTGAAAACCCCATGGAGCACAGTTCTATTCTGACATACTTGGGGTCACTTGGTTACTGGTTAAGTGCTTCTTAGAGATGAGACTGGAGAGCAGGCAGAGGCCAGACCAAGGCAGGCGGTGGAGGTTATCACAAGGAGGCTCAAACCTAGGGAAGGTTTGAAATGGTTAAGTGAAATTCACAGATTTGTCCTTAGGAAAGATCACTCCAGGAGGAAGGTACAGGATGGACTGGGGAGAGTGCTGCAGATGGAGGAAGGATGCCAGGAAGAAACCTAACGTAACTGTCCCGCAGGAAAGGGCGAAAACCTGAACTCTGGCGGTAGCAGTGGGGTTGGGGGCAGGGACGGCAGGAGAGGGGCTGTCCCTTCTCTAGGGATGGAGTCCCTCCTCAGTCCACCCCGTCTTTGACTCACACCCCTCAGGACTATCTGCTTTCACTGTTTCTCCCTATTATCCATGACTATATTCTTCTTCCTTTTCTCCCATGTTCCACTAATCTATCCTTGATTTCTAGTTACCTGCCAGGCTGTTTGATTGCCCAAGGCCTTAACTGCTAACCGGTCCATCACTAGCTGACGATTTTCAACAATGCTCAGCTTACAATCTCATTTGTGTTGTTCTGCAGACAAACAGCTCAGTAGCAGTTTGGCTGGCAACTGAATGAGATAAACAGCTGAGAAAAATGCCAAGAAAGGATTCTTTTGGATTTAGCAAGCATACATTGTACCTCTAAATTTGTTTTCCAAAGAAAATCATCCTCTGTAAACAGCTTCATTAAGTCTTTGCATCAGTGTGTAAAATCTATTAAAAAAAAAAAAAAGTCTAACTGGCTTTTCGTTCCCTTAAGGAACTCCTACATCAATTCAGATTCTCAAATAATTTAACAAATGAAAGGCTGAGGCTGTTCTGGTTTTGTTTCCTTTTGTTCATTAGGCTTTAAAAAAAAAACACTAAGGATGATTTTTGAATTTTTTAATACCCAGAATCATACAAAATCTCTTGTTCACACTGAACCGAAATATTCTTCTTACAGTTACTCTGCCATTTTTGAGGATGAACTGAGTGGCTGGGATTACGACTATGGTTTCTGCTCACGTAAGACTCCCCGATGTGCTCCTGAACCGGACGCTTTTAATCCCTGTGAAGACATCATGGGCTATGACTTCCTCAGGGTCCTGATTTGGCTGATTAACATCCTAGCCGTCATGGGAAACATGACCGTCCTCTTTGTTCTCCTGACCAGTCGTTACAGACTGACAGTGCCCCGTTTCCTGATGTGCAATCTCTCCTTTGCAGACTTCTGCATGGGGCTCTACCTGCTGCTCATCGCCTCGGTTGATTCCCAAACCAAAGGCCAGTACTATAACCACGCCATAGACTGGCAGACGGGGAGTGGGTGTAGCGCTGCCGGCTTTTTCACTGTATTTGCGAGTGAACTTTCTGTCTACACCCTCACGGTCATCACGCTAGAACGATGGCACACCATCACCTATGCTGTTCAGCTGGACCAGAAGTTGCGATTAAGACATGCCATTCCGATTATGCTTGGAGGGTGGCTCTTCTCTACCTTACTTGCTATGTTGCCCCTTATGGGTGTCAGCAGTTACATGAGAGTCAGCATTTGTCTCCCAATGGATGTGGAAAGCACTCTCTCGCAGGTCTACATATTAACCATCCTGATACTCAACGTGGTGGCCTTCATCATCATTTGTGCTTGCTACATTAAAATTTATTTTGCAGTTCAAAATCCAGAGCTGATGGCTACCAACAAAGACACCAAGATTGCTAAGAAAATGGCAATCCTCATCTTCACCGACTTCACCTGCATGGCACCTATCTCTTTTTTTGCTATCTCGGCTGCCTTCAAAGTGCCCCTGATCACGGTAACCAACTCTAAAGTTTTACTCGTTCTTTTTTATCCTGTCAATTCTTGTGCCAATCCATTTCTGTATGCAATTTTCACAAAAGCATTCCGAAGAGATTTCTTCCTTTTGCTGAGCAAATTTGGCTGCTGTAAACGCCAGGCTGAGCTTTATAGAAGGAAGGATTTTTCAGCTTATGACTCCAACTGCAAAAATGGTTTCACTGGGTCTAACAAGCCTCCTCAGTCCACCTTGAGGTTGTCTGCACTGAACTGTCAATACACACCTGGTCCTAGAGAAGACTTGCTGCAGTGAGTGTTAACTGTTACGTTGGTAATCACATTATTCAGTTGTACCTATACCTGTGCCAGTAATTGTAACATAAAGAATTGGTTTTAGGAAATTATTTATTCTTAGGCAAATTCAGCAAAAAGGAACCTCTCTCTGCCTAGCTCAAGGTGTGATCCATGGGCTGCTGCCAGTCTGAGAACTATTTTTCAGTGGTACATGATGACATAAAATAAAGAAGTTGAGAGTGTTTAGAAACTTTTATACCAGTTTTGGTGGAGTAATTTTATGTGTGTTGAACCTAATTCAAAAACTGGGGTGGTATTTTACATGTCTTTGGTTTTATCTCATTCCATTTTGTTGTAATATTTATTGCATTTTACAAAAATATTGGTCCATAACAGATAAGAAATTAAAAAAAAAAAACTGGTCCTTCTCCTCAGATAGTATGAGAAACATGCTCTAGAGATGCACTGTCCAATCTGGCAGCCATAGTCACGTGGCTAAATTAAAATAAAGTTTACAATATGATTTCTCAATTGCAGTAGCCATATTTCAACTGCTCAATAGCCACAATTGCTTAGAGGTTACTGTACTGGAAAGCGCAGACAGAGAACAATTTCATCACCACAGAAAGTTCTAATTGGGTAGCAATGTTTTAGAGCCTTTCATCTATCCTGTCTAGATTATACTTATTTGAAATTTAATGTAAGGTAGGCATCTGAAGGCACATTTCAGCCTATTTGCTTAGTTCGGTGTTTAGCCTCTAAAGAGCAACAAAACATTAAGTTGTAGACTGTTAAGCTCCTTGCAGTAGAGACCGTATCTGTTTTGTTTCCCTGTCTCCTAGCCTGGGATCTTGGTAACAGTACGCAACAAATGTGTGAATTACATTGAAGTTAATGAAATCTGTAAGAGAAAACTCTGTTGTCTTTCTAGGGCCCCATCTTTTTATCAAACTAAAAGAAAATATTTAAAGATGCTACAACGTTCATCGTTTTTATCCTTTGGTGGGTATAAAAAAATACATCCAAAATAGAAAGTTTTTATTTATTTGCATTGACTCTTACAGGACAATGACATTATGCTTTGAATTTCAGTGTTCTTTGTGTGCTCCTTTGACTTTTTAAAAATAACTTTTATTAAGAAGTCATTATATGCCAAACATCTTGATAAATACTTTATATAATCCATTTAATCTTCACAAAACTCAATAATACGGATATTATCTGCATCTTATAGCAGAGGATTGTCTGATTCCAAATGGCCAGTACCAGTCCATTTCAGCTCACTAATGCCTAACATTCGATTTCATTTTTGATGACTTCCAATTTTCCTTGAAAATGGATGTCAGAAGGGACTCAGAAACTTGCTCTTGAATGTAGAGTAGCTAAATGAAATGAAAGAAATGAGGAAGTAAAAGAGCTGAACAGAAGATTTCAAAGGGTGGCTCAAGAAGACAAAGTGAAGTACTATAATGAAATATGCAAAGACCTGCAGGAAGAAGATGGTCAGCATTTCTCAAGCTGAAACAACTGAAGAAAACATTCAACCCTCAAGTTGCAATACTGAAGGATTCTATGGGCAAAAACTTGAATGAGCCAGGAAACATCAAAAGAAGATGGAAGGTTACAGCCTAGTTTGGTGAGTAGTGACTGGGGTCTTAAAAGCTTGTGAGCAGCCATCTAAGAATCAACTACTGGTCTCTACTTGTCCAGACCAAAAGAGAAAGAAAAAAACCAAAAACTCAAAGAAGAAACTAGTCTACAGGACAAACAGTCTTCATGAACTATGGCCTCAATTACCCTGAGACCAGAAGAACTAGATGGTGCCTGGCTACCCTACCGATGGTTATAATCAGGGCCACAATAGATGGACCCTGATAGAATGGGATAAAAATGTGGAACAGAACTTCAAATTCCTCAGGGGGAAAAAAAAAAAAAAAAACAACTTCTGGGCTGTTTGAGACTGGAGGACTCCCAGAGACTACTGCCCTTCAACCAAAACTAACCCCAGAGGTCACCTTGTAGCTAAGTAACAAATTATGAATAACGAATATCACTTGTAAGTACTGTGCTCTTTAAAAAATCACCTATAGGACACCAAACGGTCAACGATTAGTTTAAAACAAAGATGAGAATGTAAGGGGTAGGTAAACTAGATTAATGGAAAAGGGGTGGGTAAACTAGATAGATGGAAATGGAACAATCAGAATGGAAATAATGAGAATGTTCATGCATTGTGAAGAATGTAACCAATGTCAGTGAAAAACCTGTGTAGAAATTATTGAATGGAAACCTAAACTGCTGTGTAAACCTTTACCAAGAAAACAATAAAATTTTATTTAAAAAAAAAGAAGATGGAAGGAATACACAGAGTCACTATACCAAAAAGAATTGGTCAATGTTCAGCCATTTCAGGAGGTAGCATGTAATCAAGAACCGATGGTACTGAAGGAAGAAGTCCAAGCTGCACTGAAGGCATTGATGAAAAACAAGCCTCCAGGAACTGACAGAATACGAACTGATATACTTCAACAAACGGATGCAATGCTGGAAGCACTCACTCATCTATGTCAAGAAATATGGAAGACAGCTACTTGGCCAACCTACTTGGCCAACCAACTGGAAGAGATCCATATTAGTGCCCATTCCAAAGAAAGGTGATACTGAGGGATGCAGAAATTATAGAACAGTATCATTAATATCACATGCAATCAAAATTTTGCTAAAGATAATTCAAAAATGGCTGCAGCCATATCTCAACAGAGAACTCCCAGAAATTCAAGCCAGATTCAGAAGAGGATGTGGGATGAGGGATATCATTACTGATGTCAGATGGCTCTTGGCTAAAAGCAGAGAATACCAGAAAGATGTTTACTTGTAATTTACTGACTACACAAAGGCATTCAACTGTGTGGATCATAACAAATTACAGATAACACTGCGAAGAATGGGAATTTCAGGACACTTAATTGTGCTCATGCAGAACTTGTACACAGACCAAGAGGCAGTCATTAAAACAGAACAAGGGGTATTGTGTGGTTTAAAATCGGAAAAGGTGTGCACCAAGATTGTAACCTTTCACCATACTTATTCAATCTGTATACTGAGCAAATAATCCAGAAGCTGAACTATATGAAGAGCATGGCATCAAGATTGGAGAAAGACTCACTAACAACCTGCAATATACAGATGACACAACTTGTTTGTCAAAACTGAAGAACACTCGAAGCACTTCTTGGTGAAGATCAAAGACTGCAGCCCTCAGTATGGATTACACCTCAACATAAAGGAAACAAAAAATCATCACAACTGGACCAAATAAGCAGCATCGTGATAAACATAAAATACTGAAGTTGCCAAGGATTTCATTTTGCTTGGACCCAAAATCAATGCCCATGGAAGCAGCAGTCAAGAAATCAAATGACGTAGTACACTGGGCAAATCTGCGCAAAAGACCTCTTTAAAATGTTAAAAGGCAAAAAATGTCACTTGGGGGATCAGGGAGCGCCTGACTCAAGCCATGGTCTTTCCAGTCACCTCATGTGCATGCGAAAGCTGGACAATGAATCAAGAAGACCAAAGAAAAATTGACACATTTGAATTACGGTGTTGGCAATGAATGTTAATTATACCAAGGACTATCAGAAGAACAAACAAATTTGTCTTGGAAGACATACAGCCAGACGCTCCTTAGAAGTGAGGACAGTGAGACTCTGTCTCGCTTACTTTGGATATGTTATCAGGAGGCAGCAATCCCTGGAGAAGGAAATCATGCTTAGTAGAGGGTAAGCGAAAAAGAGGAAGACCCTCAACAAGGTGGACTGACACAGTGGCTGCAACAATGGGCTCAAACATACCTACCACTGTGAGGATGGCACAGGACCAGGCAATATTTCATTCTGTTATACGTAAGGTTGCTAATGAGTCAGAACCGACTTGACGGCACCTAACAACAACATAATAGAGGAACGTATTATAATTTGCCCGTGTTCTCAAAACTAATAAAAGATTGAGTAGAATTCAAATTCATGACTCTGTGATTCAAGACCTCAACCTCTTAATCACTGTGTTTTACTGCCTCCCACGTTGGTAAATCATTGTCATCCAAAGGTTTACTGTGTGTTCCAAGTTCCTTAAATTGTTCTCATTTTATTATGAAAAATTCCAAATGTACAGAAAAATTGGAAGAATTGTATGGTGAATACCCATAAACTCACCATTTACATTCAACAATATTTTATTACATTGGCTTTATTATGAATCTATCCATTTTTTACCTACCTATCAATTTATCTTTTTTTATGCATCTCAAAGTGGCACACATCAGTGGTTATCAGCCCTAAATACTTCAGCATGCTTATAAATTAACCAAAGTTCAATATTTGTTTTCCTTTTGTTACGTAAAATTTACCTATGGTGAAATGCACAAATCTTAGTTTTACTATTCAGTGAGTTTTGAGAAATTCACATCTCCATATATCCAAACCCCTATCAAGACATTCAACATTATCACCCCAGAAAGTCCCCTCATGTCTACTCTCAGCCAGTCCCTCATTCCCATCCCTAGAGGTAATCACAGTTCTGGTTTTTCTCCCTATAGACTGGTTTCGCCTGTTATAGAACGTCATATAAATGGGATCATACACTACATATTATTTTTCTGTAAGGTTGCCTGGATGCAGTGTTTTTGCTATTCATACAAGTTATTACTTGAATCACTAGTTCATCTTTTCCTTGCTAAGAAGTATTCCATTGCTAAATATACCACAGTCTATTTTCCATTCTCCTACTGACGGAGATCTGGGCTAGTTCCAGCTTTTGGCTCTCCTTTGATGTTTTATTAAATAAATGATAGTCCTAAGTACACCCTCAACACATCCTGTCTGCTTTCAATCCTTAAAACAGATGATAAAAGGTAATAAGCTAAAAAAAATCTCTGGAATGTGTTTTTCACATGTCTGATTTCTCTACTACATAAACTAGTTACTTGTCTTTATTCAGATACAATCCTCTCCCTTGTAAGCCAAGTTCTAGACTTTCTCTCAGGCATACGACAGAATACTAATTAACCATGTTGCTATATACATACACATTAAACTTCTGGGTGCATACATAAATCCCAGAAATAAAACAACAAAATAAGCAAAAAAGCAGAAAGTAAAACAAAATTTAAAATATCTATTCTTGTGAGAAACTATTTAAAACACATTCTTAAGTACAGTTTGAGCCTAAATTACTTGTATGTATACTCTGAAAATAATTTTATTGACCTTTTGCACAAATACTGATCTTTATGTGCAACATTATAACTTAAGTTTCAACACGTGGAGTCATATACATCTGTCTCCCTCATTCTCACTCCCATAGCCTTTCAGTCGCTAGGACCTACCAGTCTTCCCTTCGAATTGTCTTCTATATTGGTTCTGTTTTGCATTCCTACTGCCACACCCACATCTCAGGCCATTTTCCCCTTGCCCCTGAACTATCATCATATAGCCCTAGTTTCTCCCCATATCCAATATTTCCCATGTCCATATGCTCATACCCACCACCAATTAATCTTCCTAGAATCCCACTTCATCTCATTACATACCTGAGCATCTTATCAGTACCTGTAAAGTTCTGTAAAGTTTTAGCTCCTAGCCTACCATTCCGAGAGCGCCAGAGACCGTGCTTGAGTCTGCTCACTTTGTCTCCTGCAGTTTTTCTATGAAATAAACTGCTCCACTCACTTCCCCAACTGTGCCCTCTGCTGTTCCATACTGGTGCCCATGCCATTCTTACCACCTGGAACACCTTCCTGACTGTCCTCCTCCTGCATCCTTTAGGGCCCTACTACAGGTTGATCTTTATCAAGCCCTCCTTAATCCACCACCTCCTTAACCCACTATTGTCAAGACACCTCCAATCCTTTTGGAAAATAAGTGGGGCATAAATAGTAAATATATAATCCATGATGGTCTCTCTTTGTACTTCTCTGGCACTTGTCAGCTGGATCATTCGTCTTTTAGCCTACATAGCTGGGCATTATTATCTGTATCTGTATACCTTTTCTTTCACCTAGCTATATTATAAACGCCTTTAGTGATACACTTGTCTCTTTTACTTGTTTATCCCACTATATCTATCCTAGGGACGAGTTACCTAATACACAAGATAGGCACAGGCTTACTTGTGTTTACTTACTAACCTGTAGTGCACCATTTCACCTGTTTTTCATCACATCAAAGATGTGATGAAACCCATGTGAAATGGTGCACTACAGATTGGAAAATAAACACAAGTAAGCCTGTGTGTACCTTCCTTACTGGTTAATCTGCCCCTGATTACACATGGCAGGTGTTCAGTAATTTTTTTTTTAGCTGATAAACTTTTGTAACTGAAATATAAAATGGTCCTTATTAAGAATTTATGAGATGGTCCCATAGAGAGAGTTTGTATTCTTATTCTGTATAATCTCTTGTACATAAATCATAAAAACATCAAATACTCAAGAAATTTATATCTTGTATTTTTTTTTTACCATGTTTGATATTATTACTGGTAGGTTGCAAAATGGCTAAAAGGGCTAATCAACCTGGAATAACTCATATAAACGTATAAAACAGTTTTTGAAGGCATGGATATTTTATCCTTCATTCACAGTGTTTGCTGTGAAGAGCCTGGTTTTAGTTTCCAAAAAATGTACTAAGTCCACGTGTAAATTTAGAATCTCTATGTTGCAAAGATTTCAACATGTTTTCATAATTAGAAATAATATTTTCTTCAAAATATGTAATATTTTAATTAATATACTTTCTTTTTTCTTAAGAGTTATCACCATGGGCTTGTAATTCAGATTTTTAGTTGTAAATCACCAAGTTCCCACCTGGCTTAGAGTGTGTTCACATGAAAAACAGCATGATATTAACCTACTAACATGAGTCAAATAAAATACTCCACTAAATTCCCCTGCTCAACACACCAATTAATTGTGGCTATTCACTCTATAAAAGTTATTAGTTTTCATACACAACCACTAAAAATTAGTGCCTCTGCTAGACCTGAAGTCTCACTGCCCTAGGGAGTACCGATTATTATTTACACATATTATATCACTGACCTAGGTGTTCTTCACACTGAATAAGATCAGTGTTATGGACTGAACTGTGTCCCCCCAAAATATGTAATGGAATCCATGGGAGAAAGATGTGGCAGAATGCTTCTGTAAAGATTACAGCCTTGGAAACCCTATGGGGCAGTTCTGCTCTGTCTTAATAGGGTCACTATGAGTCAGAATCAACTCGACGGCAGTGCGTTTGGTTTTGATTTACGCCTATGGATATGATCCACTTGGGAACAGAGTTTTGTTTTGTTATGAGGCTTGATAGTGTGGTGTGTGTCCTAAACCTAATCACTTCTTGAGTTATAAGGAACATTATAGACAGAGACAAGCCAGCCACATACAGATGCCACAAGAACATCACCAAAGAACCAGGGCTACAGAAGCTGAAACAGACAACTATATTCCCTCAGAGCCAACAAATAAAGAGAACCTTCCCCGGTAGTTAGTGCCCTGAATTTGGACTTCTAGCCTCCTAAACTGGGAGAAAATACATTTCTGCTCTTTCAGGTACCCACTTTTAGTATTTCTACTAAGCAGCACTAGAACTAAGACAACAGGTAAGGGAGTATTCCAGGCAAGGTCAACTGGTCAGTCCCTCAGAGGCTAACCCTGCATAAAGCTCACCGAGACCATTCTGGCTTGCAGGAGAAGCTGAAAAGTAAGTAAGAAAGCACTGGAGGATGTGAAGGTGAAAAAAGTTTGAGAATTTCTCAAAGTGCTTTGGCATAAGAAATCAGGATACTTGACATTTTTCCCAAATTTTATTTAACATCAGGCAAACTGTACTCTCTATGAGAGATGCTTTCTCCACCTATAAAAGGGTAAAGAATAATACTTTCCAAGGTATTGTTTTTATAAGAACTTAGAAACCTACTTGATGGTATTTTGGTATAAAATGCAACCAGAAATTTTCAGCTTGGACATGAAGAGGAGGCTCCTGAGAGTAAAAGCAACATGATATCAAAACCAAATCTCAGGTAAAGTTCCTGATGCATAGGGCTTAAAGAACAATTTTCTCTTTCAAAATAAACCAAGATTTGTCCGATTCTATCTTTAGCACATGAGATAAGAAAACTGTTTTTAACTGTGGGTCATGATCCATTAGCAGGTAATGACATCAATTAAGTGGGCCAAGGCCATTAATTTTTTTTTTTAAATGAAATAGAACAGAATCAAACAGAAAATGTAATAGGACATCACGTGCTAAAGGTAAGCTTGATTTTCAGAAACTTTTGTTTCAGTTGTGTGTGTGTGCACGTACGTTCATGTAAATATATACTGGCTTGTTAAGTGTATTTCTTAATATGGACCCTGGTGGAAAAATTTTGAAAACTACCCGTCTAGGCAACTTCTCAAGCACTAGGGTATTTTTTTCTAGTGTTATTTTAGACTAACAAAGGAACAACAGGTCCAAAATAATTTGGGAATATCTTAGTTCTCTCTGTAGTTACCACCAAAATTACCATCAGTTATATCAGCATGCAAGAACAATTATTATTGGGCTTTATTTTGTTTTTGATAAGTCTACTTTAATAAAATTGATTATTTTGCCTTTTTAAAAGGTCAGAGGCATGAAGGTATGCAGACAAACAAATGGGACCACCATGACTTTTTTCTCTAATGATAAAACGTACCACCTAAAGAGGGCCAACAATATAGACATAGTATTCGTAATATGCCATTAAAAAAAAATCACTGAAACAAAATAAGCAGATTAAAAATTCACAGAGGAAGAGAACAAAGGAATTTTAGAAACATTATTGCCTCTCCCAGGCACCTGAACCAACACAGTAACCCCAGATGAGTGCACCCACGTCAATATAAATTCAGCTCTTAATTGACAATACTGTTTACCAAGGGCAAATACAGAATGACTGGATAGGACTGGGAGGAAGAGAGCAGTAAGAAGACTAGAAATAGTCTCCTCAGCCCTGGAGAAGATATGATTCAGGGAAAGATACAAAGAATAAGCAGCACCCTCTTTTTGCCATCCATGTAAAGAAGCTGGACATTTTATGGTAGCTGACACCCTTAAAGAGAATCAATAGCTCCTGGCACTTCTCAAGAGCCAGAGAAGGATCTGGTATCGAAGTGGTGGTATGGAAAAGAATAATCACTCTGAGACTGAAGAGGGCATAGCTGGAGAACCTGGTCAGGGGACCAGTCCACTTACTAGTTAGTACTAACTTAATCCTCATGCAGCTGTGGCCAAAGACAACCCCTAATCCATGCTGCCCAAGGCCCAGAAGAGTGTTATCTAGCCTCTGAAAAGATCTACCAGCAACTGAGTCCCTTGAGTAGAATGGAACAAATGTTGGAATAAAATAAACTCTCCAAGTAGTACTGCTTCTCAAAAATAAATGGGACATTTGCTCAGTGCCCAGCCAGACCTACCTAACTAATCCTTAGGGAGTGTTCATACCCCATAACCCACTCATGCCAGCACTGCTTTGGTGTGAGAGTTACTGCCATGGAGAACACCATTCAGGGCTGAAACTAGGGCTCCTAGACTCAAAAGACCATGTGAACTCCATCTCCTGAGAAGCAGAGTGATGGGAAAATGTTTCTTTGAGGGATCCAAAGATTTGCTAAGAGTGCGGTATTACAGAATAGCTTATTAGGATATTAATTTGCTTTGCTTTTATTGCTGCAGGAAAAAGAGCTCTCTGTATGTTGTTTTGTTTTCTCTCCTGATTTCAAAGCAGTATCCAGGTTTCCTCATCTCAAGTGAGACTAACAGGCCAAAGCAGAAGGTTCCCAAAGAGGACATCTCTTCTTGACTTTTGTTTTAGAAGGCCTAAACTAAATGAGGGAATTATGTTAGGGAAAAGGAAGACAGAGAGCGCTTTTAAGGGGATGAGTTTGCAAAGGGGTCTTCCCCTGCAAGAAAAATTGGGAAAAAAGGGGGAAAGGTAGGAAGAGAGGGAAAACCCACCACGGCTTGGAAGAAGACAGAATTTTGAGGTTTCAAGAATTAGAACAGGAACCTAACCCACTCTCTCACAATTCTCCAAGGAGATCACAGGATTTGAAGAGGTGGCCTGGCCATAAAATAAGTATGGAGAGGCTGCTCCTTAGCTCAAGGAATCCTAGCCTCAGCAAAGATTTCCATGTTCAAATACAGTGCAGGAACAGCAGAGCCATCTGCCTCCAAGGGAGCATCTGGGCTTATACAATCAGCATATCACCAGTGACCAGTGCAGACTAAAGACCTAGAGAAGCCTTCTAGAACATCCCGCGACTTATAAGACACCTCAAGACCTCTTGTGATATGGTTTGGGAAGAGGTGGGGTGGTGGGGAACTGGCCCCAATCTAATAACAGATACTGACTTTACCATGAAGGGGATTTGGAGTCTGATTTAAATTTTGACTTGAAGAATAAAGAAATGTGACGTCTCTTCATGCTCCATCACACCCAATGCACCTATGCTTTGTAATGCAGAAATAATGACAGTTAAAACAGTAAACAAATGAAATATGAAAATGCACATTTGTATCTGCATCTGAATTATAATTTATTCAATTCCATACAGTGAACGAAAAATTTGAGCAGTTCTGTACTGGACTATATTTAAAATAAAAGTTAAGTTTCACAACATGCAATGTAGTCCCACCGATTTACAAAGTTGATGTACTGAGCTCATAAGATTTACCACTCTGCATCACCAATAGCTTTTGCAAATACAAAGTCTTTCCCTCCAAAACACATAACACCATCTTTCAAATAGAATTTCCATTTGTTCTTGTTTCGATGAATCTAGAGTAGAGGGAGAAAAATAGTCTAAATTAATTAATTTTGTAAGTGAAAGGATCATCTACATTTCTTTGCTATATCACATGGGATTTTCTGACCCTAAGTGTGAGTTCTTTACAAGTAAGATCACCTCAAGATAGTTTATTCATTCACTCAACAAATATGTGAGTTCTGTGTTTCTGTTTTGGTTTAAATATATACATTTACACACACACAAATATAAAACAGACAAAAGGGAAGCCTTTGAAGAGTTTACATTTTAGTAAGATGGAGGGAGAGAAAATAATAAGTAAATTATCTACAATATTAAAAGATGGTTGAGTGCTATTTTTAAAAGTAGAGCAGGAAAAGGAGGATCATAAACAGAGAGGTGGAGCTGTTATTTTAAATAGGATGGTCAGGGTGGGCCTGACTTCTGAGGCAACATTTGAGCAAAGACTTAAAGTACGTGAGGGATAAAGAAGGCAGATATTGACTCAAGAGCATTCCAGGGAAACGATACAGAAGTGCAGAGGCCCTGAGGAGAAGCATGCCTGGATTATTCAAGAACAGCAAGGAGTTCAGTAGGTCTGCAAAGGGATAAACCAGGAGAATGTAGTTAATATCATCAGGATGAAAAAAGCAGCATTTCATTATGAAGAACAAAGTCACAATAAAGCACTGAGCAAGGTCAGAAAATAGAGCTTATAATCTGGTAGATTCTACTGGCTGTTCTTTGGATTCCATAAATCGGCCTAGACATACAAAATAAAACATAAGAAATCCTACCCACCTTTGAGAGGTAAGAAAACATGAAATCACTGCTACCTCCGGGTAAACCACAAGTGACTATTTAAAAGCCTTAGAAATATATGATCTAAAAATCGAGGCAACAAGAAAAATTAAACCTAGTTGTTGACTATAAGTAGTCAAATGCAAGAAGAGAAGCCTGTGACTGTTATTCAGATTCATTTTGTGAAGCATAAGAAAAAACAAAGGATAAATCTCTGTGTTTTTTTTTTAAAAAGTCCTAATAATGGAAAATGTTTACTCTGAGTTTGACTCACAAATTTTCACTATCAGAGGTCCTGAAAAGTTCCTGGAATGCAAATGACAACAGCAACCTGCACTCAGCACAAGTGATAAAATCTGACCAGAATTAGGAGAAATTAGACAACAACTCATGCTGACAGCTTTATCAAATGACTACATTTATTCTAGAAATACAACAATGGTTCAACATTAGGAATTTATTAATATAAAAACCATATTATTAGACCTAAAGAGTCAAATCATATAATCATACACAATGATGTTGAAAAAGCATTTGATAAAACTCATGCATTTTAGATTTTTTTATAAACTCAAAATAAGAATCAAAGGCTACACACACAAACACACACACACATGTACACATACCTACATCAGCCCCAAATCCAGTAAAATGCTTAGCTGGGAAAACTATCAAAGCATTCCCACTGAAGTCAGGACTATCACACAACTTCTTAACACTCTAGGGGCTCTAGTCAATAGAGGTACTAGCCAATGCAATTATGCAAGAGAAAAGAAGTACAAGAATCAGAAAGGATGAAACAAATTTGTAGACACTATGATTATATGTCTGAAAAATCCAAGATAATCAATGATAATAAATAAGAATTCAAAATTGATATAAAATATACAGTGATCAACAGCCTTCATATATACAAGCAACAGAAGACAGCAACCAAAGAGACAAAATAGCTAAGAATGAACTTTTAAAAGATGATGCTTTCTCACTCCTTGGTCCACGGGAACTGGTATGTTCTTTGCTCTTCATTACTATTTCAAACCATTCCCTTTTCTTCCTCCTTTAAAATACCCAGCTTTGTTTCCATGTCTTCAGACTGTATCGTCTACCACCCCTCATTGTTGCAAGACTCTGTTCCCCCTCAGTCCTTGAGGATTTTTGTTCCTGGTTCAGTCACTATCTCCAATAGCAGCACCCTGTTAAATCCTGATGATTTCATCATGCTATGTGATGGTTAAGACTGTGTGTGTCAACTTGGCTGGGCCATGATTCTCAGTGTTTATATGTAATCACTCCCATGACTGAATATGCTGTGAGTAGCCCATCAGCTGATAGGGAATTTCCTTCGGGGTGTGGCCTGCATCCAAATATAAGCAGACATTCTGGCTTTTTGCTCTCTCTGGATCCTGTGCTGCCTCCTGTTCACCGGACCTCCGGTTCTTGGGACTTGAGGTATCAGCTTATCTGCCGATCTTGGATTCACTGACCTTCACAGCCTGTGAGCGGGAGCCCTGCTCTCCAACCTGTCGATATTGGGTTTGCCAGCCCCTGCGGCTATGTGAATCAACAGAAGCCTCTATCCTGATCCACAGACTTGGGACATTACAGCCTCTATAATCATGTGAGCCGTTTCTTTGATATAAATCTCTTTATATATGTGTATTCACACACTTCACTGGTTTTGCTTCTGTAAAGAACCCAGCCTAAGACATGCTCAAAGACATTCCTTCCAAATACCCTGGCCTCTTAGTTCCCTGACCTTTCCATTAATTTTCTTCCTCAACCCTACCTCAGCCACTTATGAGTTATCAATATAACTGTATAACTATTGATAACTATATCAATGTTACCAACCACTAAACCTCTTCATAATCTCAATTTCAACCACAGCACTTTCCAACCACGACTTCCTATTTTTCCAGCTCACTCCTTCTAAAACCCAGCTCTGTAATATTCCTTTATCCCTACCAGGACCTGAATCCTTTGGTCTTATCATCTTTTCCACTGTTCCTCCCACCCGCCATGGCTTCACTTTCCTCCTTGCCCAGCTTAAATTCTGTATCAGTCATTGTCATCACTCCCCAGCCTCTCTTTAGGTTGTTCTATTTGTTCAGCTATATAAGTTAGTTAAATCTAACTTTTCTACTTATTCTGTGCTCATATCCATGCAGCTGATAATAGATGGAGAAACACATATACAGCCATGCTGACTAGTATCACTATAAATTCATGATCATCAATTTCAAATGGCCCCTTAACACTACCTGGCAAACATATTTATCCAATCCTCACTGTGCTAACTCTCTGGCCACTCCTTCATTTCCTTTACTGTTCTTTTAATCTCTCTTACCTCCCAATTTTAGAGTATACCACGACTCTTTCTTCTGTTTATACTGAATCCCTTGGTGATTTCATCTAATTCCATAACTTTAAACATACCACACACATGCTGATGACTTCAAAAACTTATATTCCAGCTCAGACCTCTCCCCTAAACTCCAGATTCTCATTCAACTACTTCAGCATATCTTCCTAGATGATGAATGCACATCTCAAACAAGTTTAAAACTAGGACACTGACATCACCTTGCCAAAGCTTCACTATCTTCCCCGTCTCAGTAAATAACCATTCATTCTTGCTGGTACTCAGGCCAAAACTCTTAGAGAAACTGTGTCTCCTACTCACACCCATATCTCAACCCATCAGTAAATGTTAGCTCTATCTACAAATCATAATCATATTCCAACCATTTCTACCACCTCCACTACTATTACTGTTGTCTAAACCAAGATCCACTCTTGGCTGGATTAATACAATAGCTTCATAACTAGTTTCCCTGATTTCTCCCTCATCCCCCTACAGTCTAGTATAAACACAGCAGCCAAAGTAATTCTGTTAAAAACAGAGACATCATTTTTCTCCTCAAAGCTTTCCAATGATTCCCATCCAAAAACTAAACTCCTTACCATGGACCACAAAGATCCCTCACTTGCTGCTCTGGCCTCCTCACTGTTTCTTGAATACACAGGCATTCTTCTACCTCAGGGCCTTTATACTGGCTATTCCCTCTGTTGGAAATGTTTTCTCTCCTTTTCATTCCTGTACCTCCTTCTGATGTCTACCCTATCATGTTCGTACTAAGAACTCCTGTACAAGGTAGCCCTGCAACCTACTCCTCTCCATCATCATTAAAATATCAAATTCTATAAATTTAATGTGATCTCAAAGAAAATACCAACAGGGTTTTGTTCTGAGCAAGACAAACTGATTCTGAGGTTAATATAAAAAAAATTAAAATATCTAGGAAAACTCTGAAAAAGAACATTCGTGAAGAAGAACCGATCTTACCAGATATCAAAACCTCAATAATTAAATCAATGTAGTACAGGTCCATGAACACACAAACCAAATCAACAAAACAGAAAGTCAAGAAGGAGACCCAAATGCATACAGAAATTTAGTGTATGATAAAGGAATCATCTCTATCAGTGGGACAAAATAAACTTTTCAATAAGTGATGTTACGACAATTGGGAAGTCCCTGCGGAAAAAAATAAAAGGTAGAATCATATGTCACATTATACACCAAGATGAAACACCAAATGGGTCAAGACTTAAGTATAAAAACAGAAATCAAAGAAATACAAGAATAAAACCCTGTTAAATGAAGATGCAGCATATTAAAATATTTTCACTTTCCACTATAGTGTTCTATTTACAGCACAGAATAAAACCAGTTGCTAATGAGTTGATAACGATTCATGGTGATCCCATGTGAGTTAGAGTAGAACTGTGCTCTATAGGGTTTTAATGGCTGATTTTTCTTAAAAAACCACCAAGCTTTTTTTCTGAGGTGCCTCTGAGTGGACTGGAACCTTTCGGTTAGCAGCCAAGTGGTATCAACAGTTCGCATCACCCAGTGACTCCGTAGCATAGAATGATCTATATACAGTAAAAGGTTTCATCTCACCATTAATCTTCCCTATCAGATCCTTGTTACTGTAATCTTCATATTAACCTTAGATATTCTCTAGGCCTCTAATAACATGTCCACACCCTTTAACTGATTCTCATCCGGCATGCAGACAAGTGGTCATCATTTAGTCCTTTTTCATTGCACATCTTAATATTTTCAAATTCTTCCCCTAATTAACCTATAAATTTTAAAGGTAAATTCTATATGCTAATCAAAGCCAAATAAAATATACTCAGAAAAGACAAAAAGTGCTTCTCAAACTTTAAAGTGCATACAGATCACTGGAGGATCTTGTTAAAATGCACATTCTGATCCAGTACTCTAGGATGGGACTCAAAAGTCTGCATTTGTAACAAACTTGAAGGGAAATTTATGCTACTGGCCTTCAAAACCCGCTGACTAGTAAAGCTCTAAAAAGAGACTGAAAATATTTTCAACTGCTTTGCGTTTGGTTACATTTAATACTACTTGAAACAAGTCAACCAATGACCAGAGCTGGGAAGTTTTTCTTTTATAAAAATTTACTGTAACAGTGTTCCCCTGTGACCTTTTGGATACCTTCTCTCTGTTATCCATCTTCTGACTTCATCATTCCCTTTTCAAAACTGTTCAACGGTTCCCCATTACCATGGTTTCCATAAATTTTTTAGAATTGTTTTTTTAAAACATTCACTAATTAAAGAATACTCTCAGACAACTAGATTTTTAATCATTGTAAATCTAATATCACTCCTTCTACTACCCCACAAGGTTGTTGTAAGAGGCAAAAGACAATATACGGGAAAATTGTGAAAACTACAAAGAACTCATGCAAGCTATCTCCTACAATGCAACACAATAAAGGATACCATATCCATAACTGTCTAGAAAATTCTTTGAGACTTTATTAAATGCATATATAATGCAGTGCCTTATAATGGTTTCTTCACAGAAGGTAATGTACTGTCAGTAAGACACTGAAGTAACTTTCAAACTAGGAACTCTCACTATGCTTTCTTACGGTCATGTTTACCAGCATCTAAGCGGCCTTCTCCAGCTGTATAAAATGTTATAGGAGAGAAAGTAATCTTATTTTTAGAGAAAAGGATTCATTTTATAGCAATTCAAGGCATTATTCTTTGTTTCCCCCTAAGTATATTCAAATTATGACTAGGGAAAAAAAATATCAAAGATGTAAATATGTATGACTTAAAGACAAAAACTGGCCAATCTATCATCTCACAGCTGTAGTATTTTAAAAAAGAAGTATATTTGTTAATTGCTAAAGTTAAATTGCCAGGAGCCCTGCAGCACAGTAGTTAAAGCGATCAACTGCTAACCGAAAAGTTGGTGGTTGGAAACCACCAGCGGTTCTTCGGGAGAAAGATGTGGCAGTCTGCTTCTATAGAGATTTACAGCCTTGGAAACCCTATGGGGTCTGTACTGAGTCAGAGTACTTGACGGCAGTGGGTTAAAGTTAAATTGCTACTAACTTAATCTCTAGATGATACCCCAGAGATATACCTTCAATTTTCTCTTGTCCAGCATTTTCCAATGTCCAACTAACACCAAGTCCCACTAATTCTTCTGTCATGATTTCTGACTCTCCCATGTTCCATGTTCTCATTACTATCCTTAGTCTGGGCTTCTGTTACTTCATGTTTGCACCTACCCCTGTTTTTCTTAGTATCTGCCCGTTCCAAATCACCTAACACTCAAGTTTTTAAACCCAATTACAATCTGTACAATAACCTGCTCAGAAGGCTAATGTCCATCAGATCAAGTTTGGATTTCTCCTACCAGCATTCAGTATGTTCCAATCTGCTCCCTGCCCAGCCCCCTCCCCAGCTTCATCCAAAACCCCTTGCCATCTGACTCAGTTCTACCTGCCCCCTAGGGTTTCCAAGGCTGTGAACTTTAAGGAAGCAGACCGCCACATCTTTCTCCCACAGAGTGGCTGGTGGGTTTGAACCACGACCTTTCGGTTAGCAGACTAGCACTTAACCGCTGCGCCACCAGGGCTCCTTCCCCAGCTTCACAGTGCACCCAAAAAGAAAGCATTCAAAGCGGAGCTATCTCTTCACTGTCCCTCAAACCTACTACACCCACTCATTCCTGTCTTTTAGCAATCTATCCTACTCTGAATGCCTACTCTCCCCACTTAACTAACTATATGATACAAATCACTCAAGGCCCATTTCAAAGCCCCACATCATCCATGAAGGATTTGTGGAGAACTCCAACTACAAATGATTTCTTGCATCTCCTAGCCACTTTTAGGACAGTGCCACGTATCTTAGCATCTGATTTGCGTGCCACTCACCTTAGCATTTGATTTACATGCCGTATCTTTTAGCGCTTGATTTCCCTGCCACCTTACTGTATACCATTCTATTATTCCCTACAGAAACATCTTGTTTCAATAAGCTTTTCGCTTCCTTAAATTAAGGGCTGTTGCTCTTTTGCTATCACTGAGACCACACAGTGCTAGGCCCAAAATACACCCTAAAACTCACAGAATTAAAACAGTTGCTTCAAGATTAATTTAACTGTGAACTAGAACTTACCGTCGTATTTCCTATCATTTTGCATACCTTTCTAATACAAATGCAACTAATAAACCTAAAGTGCAAGAGGTGAATACAGTACCTTGTCGTACTGACAGACAATTACATTATCCGTGTCAAACAGGTCTGGCACGTCCTGCTCACTATCATCATCTCCGGAATTTAAAGGGTCCTAAAGGTGAAAGATGATCATATGAAGGAATTTCATGGTGCCTTGGATTTTTTAAGGAGAGATATAGAGAAATAAAAGAACTTGGAGAGACACAATAGTATACTTAAAGGTGTAAGTTTTAGAGTCAAACTCAGCTTTGAGACTGAATAGCTGCATGACTGACCTCAGGCAAGCTGTTAAAACTCTCCATATCTCAGTTTTCTCCTCTGTAAAATGAGGACAGTAAGAACACACATAGCACACTGGCAATATTAGATAAGACATGGCAGGTAAGACTCAGCTCGCTATCTGACACGTGTAAAAGGTCATCATAAATGACAACTAATACTACTCACAGGCTTAATCAACGCATTTCACCCAGATTTTACCACATTTATCAGGATTAGAGCAGATACTATATCTACCCTGGTTGTCTTCTTTAAGCTCTGCTTCCACCCCCTAAACATCCCACTGTCCTTAGTTAAGACCACCAAACACAGAAGCTGATCCCTAAATACATACCAGTGGTTTAAATTACAGTTTAAGATTAAAAGTTCAAATCCCAACATAAAAATAAAACTCATTTTAAAAGACTAAAGCCAGGTTAATCTTCACTGTTATCCCATCTGACATCAAAGTATACTCAAATACAGACATTATAAATTTATTGAAGAAAGTCACAGCTCAAAAGTGATCCTCACCTCTTCTACAATTTCTGTTTGAGAGTCTTCATTATCATTGCTGTTCACAGTAGAATCTTCATTTGATATACTGTCACCTTCTTCTTCAAGTAACTTCAGCTGTTCTGCATCAACCATCCCTAGAAAGTCATTCCCATCTACATCTCTTGAACTTCCTATTTCTTCACTGGAAGATATATCTCCGGCTCCATCTATTTGAATTATTTCATTGAAATCATCATCTGTGGATGGAGTACTTAAATCCTTCTGAGAATTAGAATCCTAAAAAGAGAGAGAAATTCAATAAGGTTCTTTAAGTCACACAACCTGTGAAATATACAAACACTGAGAAACATAAAAACATTGAATCACACGGAATTCAAAATTACTTTACCAAATATTCAACAAGCAGTCACTTAAAATATATCCCGGCCCTGTAAAATGATGCTCCTTCATAATTTTGTATTTTAGACTATCTCTAGCATTCCCATGTGCTACAGGAATAACGTGTAAATAAAATTAAACTCACTTACAATCATACATAGACAACAAATGAGTTTATTGCTTTCAAATAATATTTGCCAGCTGTTTTTATATCCCATCTTGAATTTATATAGCACCTGAATATATATACTACTGGTTAGTTTCCAAATATTTCTTTTGATATTAAATAACTCAGTGAAGTAGAAAGGACAAGCAGCAGCATGTGCAATTAATAAATAAAATATATAAAAGAAATTTAGTAATCATTTCAGGCTACATAGATAGCTATTGTTTTTATCATTATCTTCATCCAGCACAACTAACAAATGAGCATTTCCTGAGTATTTTACAGGTATTTTCTAATTTAAGCCTAATAACACTCTAAGAGGTAAGGCATTGTGACTCATCAAAGTCATAAGCTAGAAAGGAATAAAGCAGGACTCAAACACAAGTTTAATTTCTGAGACTATACTACACACCTAACTACCATGCAACACAGCCTTCCAAGCGGTATTTCAGAGGCAGAATAAAAATCAACAAGATTGTAAGCTCCTTAAGAACAGGGACTTTAAAAAAAACAAAGACTGTATATGCCACAGAATCTACAGCAGTAGTTCTTAACCTTTTTGAGAAGATCACAGACCCCTTCAAAATCTGGTGACGGCCTGGATGGTATCACTGGAAAATTCTACCAAACTTTCAGAGAAGACTTAACACCACTTCTACTAAAGGTATTTCAGAGCATAGAAAAGGATGGAAAACTCCCAAACTCATTCTATGACATCAGCATAACCCTGATTCCCAAACCAGGTAAAGACAAATTGAAAAATGAGAATTACAGACCAATATCCCTCATAAACATTGATGCAAAAATCCTCAACAAAATTCTAGCCAGTAGAATTCAGCAACATATCAAAAAAATAATTCACCATGATCAAGTGGGATTTATATCAGGTATGCAGGGATGGTTCAACATTAGAAAAATAATAAATGTACTCCATCACATTATTAAAATGAAGGACAAGAACCATATGATCTTATCAATCGATGCAGAAAAGGCATTTGACAAAGTCTAACATCCATTCATGATAAAAAAGCTCTCAACAAAATAGAAAGAGAAAGGAAATTCCTCAACATAATTAGGGGCATTTATACAAAGCCAATAGCTAATATCATCCTAAATGGAGAGACTTTGAAAGCATTTCCCTTGAGAACAGGAACCAGACAAGAATGCCCTTTATCATCACTCTTACTCAACACTGTGCTGGAGGTCCTAGCCAGAGCAATTAGGCTAGAAAAAGAAATAAAGGACATCCAAATTGGTAGGGAAGAAGTGAAAGTATCTCTATTTGCAGATGATGTGATCTTATACACAGAAAACCCCAAAGAATCCACAAGAAAATTACTGCAACTAATCGAAGACATCAGCAAAGTATCAGGATACAAGTAAAACATACAAAAATCAGTTGGATTCCTCTACACCAGCAAAGAGAACTTCAAAGAGGAAATCACCAAATCAATACCATTTACAATAGCCCCCAAGAAGATAAAATTTAGGAATACATCTAACTGGAGATGTAAAAGACCTATACAATGAAAACTGCAAGACACTACTGCAAGAAAGCAAAAGAGACCTACATAAGTGGAAAAACATACCTTGCTCATGGATAGGTAGACATAACATTGTGAAAATGTCTATTCTACCCAAAGTGATCTACAGATACAATGCAATCCCAATCCAAATTCCAATGGCATTTTTTAATGAGATGGAGAAACAAATCACCAACTTCATATGGAAAGCGAAGAGGCCCCAGATAAGCAAAGCATTACTGAAGAAGAAGAACAACGTGGGAGGCCTCACACTACCTGATTTTAGAACTTATTACACCGCCACGGTAGTCAGAACAGCTTGGTACTGGTACAACCACAGATACATAGACCAATGGAACAGAACTGAGAAATCAGACGTAAATTCATCCACCTATGAGCAGCTGATATTTGACAAAGGCCCGAAGTCCATTAATTGGGGAAACGACAATCTTCCACTAATGGTGCCAGCATAACTGGATATCCACCTGCAAAAAACTGAAACAAGATCCATACTTCACACCATGCACAAAAACTAACTCAAAATGTATTGAAGACCTAAATATAAAATTGAAAATGATAAAGATCATGGAAGAAAAAATAGGGACAACGCTAGGAGCCCTAACACATGGCATAAACAGAATACAAAACATCACTAACAATGTACAAATACCAGAAGAGAAACTAGATAACTAGGAGCTCCTAAGAATCAAATACTTATGCTCATCAAAAGACTTCACCAAAAGAGTAAAAAGACAACCTACAGACTGGGCAAAATTTTTGGCTATGACAATTCCGATCAGCATCTTATCTCTAAAATCTACAAGATACTGCAAAACCTCAACAATAAAAAGACAAATAACCCAATTAAAAAATGGGCAAAGGATATGAACAGGCACTTCGCCAAAGAAGACAGTCAGGCGGCTAACAGACACATGAGGAAATGCTCACGATCATTAGCCATTAGAAAAATGCAAATCAAAACTACAATGAGATGCCATCTCACCCCAACAAGGCTAGCACTAATCCAAAAGACACAAAATAATAAATGTTGGAGAGGTTGTGGAGAGACTGGAACACTTATACACTGCTGGTGGGAATGTAAAATGGTACAACCACTTTGGAAATCAATTTGGTGCTTCCTTAAAAAGCTAAAAACAGAAGTACCATATGATCCAGCAATCCCACTCCTTGGAATATATCCTAGAGAAGTAAGAGCCATCACACAAATAGATATATGCACACCCATGTTCATTGCAGTGCTGTTCACAATAGCAAAAGGATGGAAACAATCTAGGTGCCCATCAACAAATGAATGGATAAACAAATTATGGCATATTCACACAACAGAATACTACTCAACGATAAAGAACAATGATGAATCCGTGAAACATAACATGGATCAATCTGGAAGGCATTATGCTGAATGAAATTAGTTAGTCACAAAAGAACAAATACTGTATAAGACCACTATTATAAAAACTCAAGAAAAGGTTTAAACACAGAAGAAAACATTCTTTGATGGTTATGAGGGAGGAGAGGGAGGGAGAAGGGTATTCACTAACTAGACAGTAGACAAGAATTATCTTAGGTGAAGGGAAGGACAACACACACTACAGGGGAAGTCAGCACAACTGGACTAAACCAAAAGCTAAGAAGTTTCCTGAATACAACCAAACACTTCGAGGGACAGAGTAGCAGGGGCAGGGGTCTGGGGATCATGCTTTCAGGGGACATCTAGGTCAACTGGCATAACAAAGTTTATTAAGAAAATGTTCTGCATCCCACTTTGGTGAGTGGTGTCTGGGGTCTTAAAAGCTAGCGAGCAGCCATCTAAGATGCATCAACTGGTCCCAACTCACATGGAGCAAACGAGAATGAAGAACACCAAAGATACAAGGAAAATATAAGCCCAAGAGACAAAAGGGCCACATAAACCAGAGAGTCCATCAGCCTGAGACCAGAAGAACTAGATGGTGCCTGGCTACCGCCAATGACTGCCCTGACAGGGAACACAACAGAGAGTCCCTGATGGAGCAGGAGAAAAGTGGGGTGCAAAACTCAAATTCTAATAAAAAGACCAGACTTAATGGTCTGATGGAGACTGGAGGGACCCTGGAAGGCATGGCCCCCAGACTCTCTGTTAGCCCAGAACTAAAACCATTCCTGAGGCCAACTCTTCAGACAAAGATCAGACTGGACTATGGGACATAAAATGATACTTTTGAAGAGTGTGCTTCTTAGCTCAAGTAGATATATGACACTAAATGGGCAGCTCCTGTCCAGAGGCGAGATGAGAAGGTGGAGAGGGACAGGAGCTGGTTGAATGGACACGGGAAACCCAGGTGGAAAGGAAGAGTATGCCATCACACTAAGAGGAGTGCAACTAGGGTCACATAGCAGTGCGTATAATAAAGTTTTGTATGAGAAACTAACTTGAACTGTAACCTTTCATTTAAAGCACAATAAAAATAAAAATAAGAGAAATTTTTTAAGAAAACAAAATCTGGTGAAAGCTCATATGCTGATTGTTTTGGAAGCACATACCTAGGTTGACACACACATTGTACATGCAACAGGTCACTTTAGCTTCAAGGATAGGGTACAGAGGTACAAATCAGAGACATGGAAAGATGACTACTGAGTACTCAAAGGGCCTTCATCACAACAACCCAAGAAGTTTTGGGAGCCTAGAGGGTAACAGAAGCTAAAGAAGGCCAGCAACAGGCCCAAGAAGCTTTACTAAGATCCAAATAGATGCCTTTCTTTATATTCCCTCTGAATTTGTGAGGTACAGGTGATACTTAATATAATATGATATACCTCAATCCATCAACTTAAGATACAACTTTAATATCTGAATATCGCAATATACTCATCTTTCAAATAGATGACTGTCCTTCTGAAATTCATACTCAAAGTATATTCTCTACGATGAACCCTCACAAAGTGCCCCCAACAAGTAATCCTACATAGAAAAATTCAAATAAATAAAATATAAATATGCTATTTTGCATGCAACTGATTTTTACTACACTAGAAACAGATTCCTTCACAGATGGAATATAAGAAAATTCAGAAGGCAGAGCCAGCACAGCACCCTAGACAAGCACATTATGCTGTCCCTCTGCAGTGAAGACCCGAAAAACTAAGCAGAACAGACACAAACATTAATCCTGGAACCCTCAGTATCAAATGAAAGGATGAAGAACTTGATCAAACACCAAACAGAAGAAGAAACTGAAGGAAAATAGAAAGAGGAAAGATACAGAGTAGAGGTCTCCTACCAACTAACAAGGCACAGCATCGCCATCTTGAAGCATAGCCAGCAACAACCCCAGACAGGGAGTATGTATGGGAAGGCAACTTTATGGAGCTCCCAAGAGGAGACAGAACACCCAGTAACCAGGGAAACATGCTTTACCACCCCTCACCTTTCTGTCCCATACGCCACCGCCACCCCCTTCTGACGGGCCAGGCCATGCCACACACACACCCCTCCACCTGCTGTGCCATTTTTCCTTCCTTTCTTCCTTTTCTTTCTCCCTCCTACCTATCCCTGTACACCACCCCCACCCCTTCCTGACAGGCCACACTGCGCTGCTCAATAATAAAACAAAGCTAAAAAACTTAAAACAGGGAATCAGAGATGTCAATCCGTAAATGACGATTACGCCAAAACAATAAAAGGAAGAATGAACGATGTAGGTATGGAACTTTCAAATGGAAACGAAGTCAAGGTGATATCAATAAAAGACAATTCAAACATAGGAGAGTAAATTTCAAGGTAACCACAAAGAAAACAAACCTCCTCTTCAAACTAAAGAAGAAGAAAAACATAAAGTCTCAGTGAACACAAAATCTATAATAAAAAAAAGAAAAGAAAATCCACCAACAAAAGGAATTCAGCACAGGAAAGTAAGAGCAACAGAAAAAAAGTAAGCACCACAAAAAAAAAGCAGAACAACATGACTGCAATAAGCTCATACCTATCATAATCACATTAAATGTAAATGGATTAAATGCGCCTGCAAAGAGAGAGTGGCAGGATGCACAAAAAAACATAACCTATCAATATACCGCCTACAAGAGACACACCTTAGATACAAAGACATAAATATATTAAAAACAGAAGAATGGAAAAAATACATCAAGCAAACTATAACCAAAAAAGGACAGGAATGGCAATACTAATCTCAGATAAAATAGACTTTAAGGTAAAATCAACCGTAAAAAACAAGGAAGGACATTATATAATGATTAAAGGGACAGTCTACCTAGAAGACATAACCTTAATAAATACCTATACACCCAACAACACCCAAAATGCATAAAACAAACTCTAACAGCATTGAAAAGAGAAATAGACAGTACCACAGTAATAGCAGGAGACTTCAACATACCACTCTCGGTAATGAGCAGAACATCTAGAAAGAAACTCAAAGATACAGAAGATCAAAGGCCAAAATCAACCAACTTGACCTCATAGACATATGCAGTACACTCCACCCAACAGCTGCAAAGTATACATTCTTTTCCAACACACATGGAACATTATCCAGAACAGACCACATTTTAGGCCACAAAGCAACTCTCAATAAAATCCAAATCACTGAAGTAATACAAAGCATTTTCTCTGATCACAATGCCATGAAAGTAGAAATCAGTAACAGGAAGAACAAGGATAAAAACTCAAATACACGGAAACTGAATAATACCTTGCTTAAAAACAATGGAGTAATAGAAAAAATCAAAGAGGGAATAAAAAATTCCTAGAATTAAATGAGCATGAAAGCACATCATACCAAAACCTTCGGAACACAGCAAAGGCAGTGCTCAGAGGTCAATTTATAGCAATAAATGCACACATCAAAAAAGAACAGGCCAGAATCAAAATGTTAGCCCTACAACTCTTAGAAATATAAAAAGAACAGCAAAAGAAGCCCACAGCCAACAGAAGAAAAGAAAAAATAAAGATTAGAGCAGAAATAAATGCCACTGAGAATGGAAAAACAACAGAAAGGATCAACAAGACCAAAAGCTGGTTCTTTAAAAAGATCAGAAAAATCAACAAACCACTGGCCAAACTGACAAAAGAAAAACAGGAGAGGAAGTAAATAACCCAAATAAGAAATGAGATGAGGGACATTACAATGGACCCAAGTGAAATAAAAACAATCAGAATACTATGAAAAATTTTACTCTAACAAATTTGAAAACCTAGAAGAAATGGAAATATTTCTATAAATACACTACCTTGGAAACCCTAGTGGTGTAGTGGTTAAGAGCTATGGCTGCTAACCAAAAACCTGCAGTTCAAATCCACCAAGCACTCCTTGGGAACCCTATAGGGCAGTTTTACTCTGTCCTATAGCGTTGCTATGTGTCAGAATCGACTCAACAGCAACAGGTTTGTTTGTTTGTTTTTAACCTAACCTAACATAAACTGAGATAGAAAATTTGAACAGAACCATAACAAAAGAGACTGAAGAGGTAATAAAAAAAACTCCCAACTTAAAAGGCTCTAGCCCAGACAGCTTCACTGGAGAATTCTACCAAACATTCAGAGAAGAGCTCACACCAGTACTACAGCACAGAAAAGGAAGGAATCCTCCTGAATTCATTCTGTGGAGCCAGAATAACTCTGAAACCAAAACCAAGCAAGGACACCACAAAAAAGAAAATACAGAGCAGTATCTTTCATGAATATAGATGAAAAATTCTCAACCAAATTATGCATCATAGCAAAAAAAACAAAAACAAAAACACCACAACCAAGTCAGATTCATACCAGGTACACAAGGATGGTTCAACATTAGAAAATCAATAAATGTAATCCACCACATAAATAAAAGAAAATAATTACATGATCATCTCTATCGACACAGAAAAGGCATCTGATAAAGTCCAACACCCATTTCTGACAACTCTCAATAAAATAGAAATAGAAGGGAAATTCTTCAGCATAACAAAGGGCATCTCTACAAAAGCAACAGCCACCATCATTCTCAACAGAGAGAGACTGAAAGCATTCCCCCTGAGAATGGGAATGAGACAAGGATGCCCTTTATCACCAATCCTATTTAACACTGTGCTAGAAGTCCTAGCTAGAGCAATAAGGCAAGACAAAGAAATAAGGGCGATCCAAATTGTAAAGGAAGAAGTAGAACTCTCTCTTTCTGCAGATGATATGACCCTATATAAAGAACCTCAAAGATTCCACGAGAAAACAACCGGAACTAATAGAAAGATTCAGCAGAGTAGCAGGATATAAGATCAACATACAAAGATCAGTTGGATTCCTATACGCCAATAAAGAGAACTTTGAAAAGGAAGCAGAAAACCATACCATTTATAATAACCCCTAAAATAAAATACTTAGGAATAAATCTAACCAGGACGTAAAAGGTCCATACAAAGAAAGCTACAAAACACTATTGCAAGAAACCAAAAGAGACCTACGTAAATGGAAAAACATACCGTGATCATGGATAGGAAGATTCAACATTGTGAAAATGTCAATCCTACCAAAACTGATCTACAGATATAACACAATCTCAATCCAAATACCAATGGCATTCTTTAAGGAGACAGAAAAACTAATCACCAACATTATATGGAAAGGAAAGAGGTCTCAGATAAGCAAAGCATTATTGAAAAAAAAAGAACGAAGTAGGAAGACTCACACTACCTGATATCAGATCCTACCATATAGCCACGGTAGTCAAAACATCCTGGTACCAGTACTATGATAGACATATATACCAATGGAACAGAATTGAACCAGATGTAAGTCATCCACCTATGGTCAGCTGATCTTTGACAAAGGACCAAAGTCTATTGAATGGGGAAAACAGTTTTTTGTTTTTTTTTTTAAACGGTGCTGGCAAAACTTGACGTCCATCTGTAAGAAAATGAAGGAGGACCCATACCTAACACCATACACAAAAACTAACTCAAAATGGATCAAAGACCTAAATATAAAATCTAAAATGATAAAAATCATGGAAGAAAAAACAGGGACAACACTAAGGGCCTTAATACATGGCATAAATTCAATACAAACCATTACTAACAATGCACAAACACCAGAAGATAAACTAGGTAACTGGGAGCTCCTAAAAATTACACACTTATGCTGATCAAAAGACTTCACCAAAAGAGTAAAAACAGAACCTACAGACTAGCAAAGAAAATTTGGCTATGACATATCAACAAGGGACTAATCTCTAAAACCTACAGAAAACTTCAACACCTCAATAACAAAATGACAAATAATCCAATTAAAAAATGGGCAAAGGATATGAACAGACACTTGACCAAAGAAGACATTCAGGCAGCTAACATACACATGAGGATATGCTCACAATCATTAGCCATCAGAGAAATGCAAATCAAAACTACAATGAGATGCCATTTCATCCCAACATTACTGTCACTAATCAAAAAAACATAAAATAACAAATGTAGGAGAGTTTTTGGGGAGATTGGAACTCTTATGCACTGCTGGTGGGAATGTAAAATGGTACAACCACTATGGAAAGTGATATGGCGCCTCCTTAAAAAGCTAAAAATAGAAATACCATACAATCCAGCAATCCCACTCCTACAAATATATCCTAGAGAAATAAGAGCCGTCACATGAATAGACATATGCATGCCCATGTTTACTGCAGCATTATTCACAATAGCAAAAAGATGGAAACAACCTAAGTGCCCATCAACAGATGAATAGATAAACAAATTATGGTACATACACACAATGGAATACTATGCAACAATAAAGAACAATGATGAATCTGCAAAACATCTCACAACATGAATGAATCTGGAAGGCATTATGCTGAGTAAAATAAGTCAATCACAAAAGTACAAATATTATATGAGACCACTATTATAAAACCCCAAGAAAAGGTTTACACACAGAAAAAAACAATCTTTGATGGTTACAAGAGAGGGAAGGGGTGAGGAGGGGAAATCACTAACTAGATAGTAGACAAGTATCAACTTTGATGAAAGGAGAGACAACACACATATAGGAGATACCGGCACAATTTGACCAGGCGAAGACATAGAAGTTTCCTAGACACAACCAAACACCTCGAGGGATCAAGTTATTGGGGCTGAGGGCTGGGGACCATGGTCTCAGGGGACATCTAGGTCAATTGACGTAACATAATTCATAAAGAAAATGTACTACACCCTACTTTGGTGAGTAGCATCTGGGGTCTTAAAAGCTTGCGAACAGCCATCTAAAATATATCTATTGGTCCCATCACATCTGGAGCAAAGGAAAATGAAGAAAACCAAAAACACAAGGAAAGTATCAGTCAAAAGGACTGATGGACCACATGAACCACAGCCTATACCAGCCTTAGCCCAGTAGAACTAGATGGTGCCCGGCTATCTCCACTGATCACTCTTACAGGGATTACAATAGAGGGTTCCAGACAGAGTGGGAGAAAAATGTAAAGCAAAACTCAAATTCACCAAAAAAAAAAAAAAAAAGACCAGACTTACTGGTCTGACAGAGACTGGAGGAACCCTCAAGACTATGGTCCCCTGATACCCTGCTAACTCAGAACTGAAGCCACTTCCAAAGTCCATCTTTCAGCCAGAGATTAAACAGGCCTACAAAACAATAACACTGGAAGAGAACATGCCCCTTAGTTCGATCGAGTATACGAGACCGAATGGGCAACACCTGCCCAAAAGCAAAGCCGAGAAGGAAGGAAGGGACAGGAAACCTGGACAAATGGACACAGGGAAGCCGGGGTGTAAAGGGAAAAGGGGAGAGAGCTGACACATTGCAGGCATTTCAACCAATGTCACAGAAGAATTTGTGTATAAATTTTTGAAGGAGAAACTAATTTGCACTGTAAACTTTCGCCTAAAGCACAATAAAAAAGAAAATTCATGCTTGTGAAAAAATTAATGGCTATATCCTCAAAAGTAGAAATAAGTCAACATTGTAAAAATAAAATAAAAATTTTAATTCTGTTTAAAATAAATTATAGAGCAATCTCAAAGTTTCCACTGCTGCCTATGATGTAAAATGCTGAAAAAAACATAAGTACCACTCTAACAATGAGCGAAAGCTGGATAAATTATAAAATCACAACTTTTTGGAATCCATAAAAGAGCTGGTGTCTTAGGGCAACCAAGTAGCCTAACATCCAAGGAGGGGCATCCCTTAGACGGATAAGACATACAGATATATCTCTCTCTGAGAAAAGAAATGACAATTTCCAGGTATAAATGCTATTTACTTCAGTCTCTCTTTTTCTATACGTCTGGCATTCAATCAAAAATAACAAGACAAACATAAAATAAGAACAATCAACCATCAAGGGACAAAGCAATCAACAGAAGCATACACGAATCATATGACCTAGCAATCCCACTCTTAGGTATTTACTCAAAAGAAATGCAATCCCACTCCTAGGTATTTACTGAAAGGAAATATCCTCACAAAAAATCTATATATGAATATATTTAGGGGCTTTACTCACAAATACCAAAAACTGGAAACAATCCAAATGTGCAAATGGTAAATGGATAAACTGTGGCACACCAATATGATGGAATATACTGATACATGCAACACATGGATGAATTTCTAATGTATTATGCTAAAGCTATATACTGTACAATTCTATTTATTTCCCATTCTGGAAAAGGCAAATTATAAGGAAAGGAACAGATCAGTAGTTGCCTGAGACTGGGAAAAGAGGGAGAAAACTGAGTACAAAGGGACAAGAGGGAACTCTTTGGGGTGATGGAAATATTCTATATCTCAGCTGCGGTAGTAGTTATACAACTGCATATGGTTTATCAAAATTCATACTGTACTCCTTTAAAAAGGGTGAATTTTATTGTATATAAATTATACCTCAATAAACATGATTTCTTTTAAATAGTAAATTATTATAAGCTTAGCTTTAGGCCTGAATAGCTTTCATTTTAGTAGCAACAAGTACTGAAAACCTTAACCAACTAGATCTTCTGCTGCAAAATGAATCAGAGCTTCCATAGTACTTTGGCAGCTGAGTACATAAGCTTATTAAAGATTCCAGGACTCTTTCAATTGAATTCATGTAGCATCATCTTCTTTTACTTAAATCAGTGAGATCATCTTTATGCTGGGACAGAAAATTACAAATCCAAATTTTATATCAGTAACTGCAAAAATGACATATCATTTTCAACTTCAAAAGCACTTCCACCAAGCACTGGAAAGATCACATGATTATCTGACTCCAATCTCCTCTTCCAAGATGGTAATTTGACCGAAATAGCCGGAAGCTTTTCAGCAACATCCATAATTGATACTACAGGACCCTGAACAGAAAGATTTAAGTCTTTCACATGGCCAACCAGGGCTTCGAACTGGTTCTTCCCAGTTCAGTCAGAGCCAATGAAGCAACACTGGAACAGATCCGAATTTTTAAAATGTAGGTGAACTGGAACAGTAGCTAGAACATGACAAATTATGGGTAGAAGCCCTGCTAGAAACTCAATCTCTTTCTTAGGAAACAAGGGCAGTATACATGTTGCACAGTAACCAAATCTCTTGCCTGTCAGATTTTGCGCAGAGTGGGAAACAGCAGTGCCCCACTCTAAGATGGCGGCCAACTGTGCCGCTTTGAATGTGCATCGCTCCCCTGAGTTCTGGCAATAATCCAACCTCATGCATCAGGCTCCTGAAAGGGCTCAGTACATCTCTTCTGAGTCTCCCATTCCAGAGCTTCAACCTGTAATTTCCATTCCAGATCACCCAAATTGTAAAAATTTAGATCTGCTCCAGTTGCACTTTGCTGGCCATGAGTAAACTGGTTCGAACCGGTTTGAAGCCCTATGGCCAACATCTACCACATAGATGATGAACAAACTCCTGCAGGCCAAATTCTTAGGAGGGGGCTTTCATTCTCTATCAAAAACAGAAAAAATCTCCCCGAGGATTAATCAAGGGCTTTAACTTTGCCTTTAGGAAAGTCAGAAAAATTATGCATGAAGAATTTCACATTTTGCCCACATTTTTTGACAAATGTCTTGGAAAAGACAATAATTCAAACCCTTAGCTCTAATGTATTTGAGTTTCATGGCAGCAGACAAGACTTATTTTAGAATTATTGGCTGAATCTAAGCACTAATGCATGATGCCAGTGTGCTGAAATAGATAGCAATGTTTTCTTTACTGAGGCAACAAAACCATGCGTTGTCGAGCATCTTGGGAGTTCCATCAATACAGAGAGTACCAAAATGTTGCTAAGCAAATAAAGTTTTCATTTATTTCAAAGACATCAACCTTTGCAGTTTCGCAAAAAAAAGGGGGACTCACAACACAGGAGTTCTTTGATTGTGTCAATGTGAAAATAATGATTAAAATCAGATGCTGGCTACCACTGAGAAGTACTGGTATTTTTATCCTATTAAATGTTAAGGAAGAGCCACACTGCTGCTGATTCTTCTACAAACTCCTGCAGAATGTGGAGAAACATCAGCAGTTCTAATGCAGATGATGTCATCTGCCAGGGGCTCTGGTTTTTCCTTCCTGCTCTAAATCATAAGCCACCTCAATGATTTCCAGGATTCTCTGCTTAGCCAAAGTCTCTTCCATTGTATAGGTCTCCTTTTGCTGAGTAGTACAATAAACAAATGCACTTCAAGATAAGGATGCATAAGCAATGTTTACAATAGCAAAAAGATGGAAACAACCTAGATGCCCATCAACAGATGAATGGATAAACAAACAATGGTACATACACACAATGGAGTATTACCCAACGATAAAGAACAACGATGACTCTGCAATGCATCTCATAACATGGATGACTCTGGACGGCATTATGCTGAGTGAAATAAGTCAATCACAAAAGGACAAATACTGTATTAGACCACTACTATAAAAACTCATGAAAAGGTTTACACACAAAAAGAAACAATCTGATGGTTACAAGGTGGGATGGGGGTGGAAAAATGCTGAATAGACAACAAATAAGTGGTAACTTTGGTGAAGGGCAAGGCAGTACATAATACAGGGGAAGCCAGCACAACTTGCTCAGGGTAAGGTCATGGAAGCTCCATGGACAAATCCCAACTCCCTGAAGGACCAAAGTACTGGGCTAAGGGATGTGGGGACCATGGTCTCAGGGAACATCTAGCTCAACTGGCATGACATAGTTTATAAAGAAAATGTTCTACATTCTACTTTGGTGAGTAGCGTCTGGGGTCTTAAAAGCCTGTGAGCGGCCATCTAAGATACTCCACTGGTCTCACCCTTTCAGGAGCAAGGGAAAGTGAAGAAAACTAAATAAAGATTAGTCCAGAGGACTAACAGACCGCAACTACCACAGCCTCCGCCAGACTGAGTCCAGTACAACTAGATGGTGCCCGGCTACCACCACTGATTGCTCTGACAGGGATCACAATAGAGGGTCCCGGACAGAGCAGGAGAAAAATGTAGAACAAAGTTGTAACTCACAAAAAAGACCACACTTACTGGCCTAACAGAGACTGGAGAAAGAAACCCTGACTGGAGTATGGCCCCTGGACACCCTTTTAGCTCAGTAATGAAGTCACTCCCAAGGTTCACCTTTTAGCCAAAGATTAGACAGGCCCATAGGACAAAACGAGATTAAAGGGGCACACCAGCCCAGGGGCAAGGACTGTAAGGCAGGAGGGGACAGGAAAGCTGGTAATAGGGAACCCAAGGTCGAGAAGGGAGAGTAGTAACATGTCATGGGGTTGTGAACCAATGTCATAAAACAATCTATGTACTGTTTAACGACAAGCTAGTTTGTTCTATAAACCTTCATCTAAAGTACAATAAAAAAAAATTTAAAAGACAAAGCTGCATAGGATGCTTCAAGATAATGCTGTTTGCCAAAGCCAGCTTCCAACTCTAATCATCAAGCTTTCTTCTAATGAAGGGGAACCATATTTCTCCATGGCTAGTAAGTACTGACAGAACTTCGCACCTATATGTGGGTAGAAATATAAGAGAAACTTTAGCTATAAAATACTTTCTTTTTACATACACACGATGGAATACAACACAATAAAGAACAATGATGAATCTACAAAACATCTCACAACATGGATGAATCTGGAGGGCATTATGCTGAGTGAAATAAGTCAATCACAAAAGTACAAATATTGCATGAGACCACTATTATAAAAACCCAAGAAAAGGTTTAAACAGAGAAAAAAACAATCTTTGATGGTTACAAGGGAGGGGAGGATGGGGAGGAGAAATTTCTAACTAGATAGCAGACAAGTGTCAATTCTGATGAAAGGAAAGACAACACAAAATATTGGGGAAGTTAGCACAACTTGACCAAGGTGAAGTCACAGAAGCTTCCTAGACACATCCAAATACCTTGAGGGACCGAGTCACTGGCGCTGAAGGCTGGGGACCATGGTCTCAGGGGACATCTGGGTCAACTGGCATCACATCGTTCAAGAAGAAAATGTACTACAGCCTACTTTGGTGAGTAGCATCTGAAGTCTTAAAAGCTTGTGAGCAGCCATCTAAAACACATCTATTGGTCTCATCACATTTGGAGCAAAGGAGGATGAAGAAAACCAAAGACACGAGGAATATGTTAGTCCGAAGAATCTGAACCTACTGTAGCTTCAAAGGAAACCCTGGTGGCATAGTGCTTATGAGCTACAGCTGTTCAAATTGGCAGTTCGAATCCACCAAGCGCTCTTTGGAAACTCTAGAGGACAGTTCTACTGTATCCTATAGGGTCGCTATGAGTCGGAACAGACTCGACAGCAATGGGTTTGGTTTTGGTTTTGGTGGCTTCAAAGCTCAAGCTTTCAACAACATCCCCCGCTAGCATTTTCCTAAACAATCCTTGATTATCTCCCTTAACTAATCTATTTCCCCACATTAGAACAAAGTACAAGATGACATCTAATGAGTAACAGCAGAATAAGTCCTTCACTCATCACACCAAAAATGTGCCAAGTTCATATAGAGGCCAGGGAGAAAATTCCTCCTAAACTAACAGGATGAAAATTAACACTTACTTTAAAAGCAGTTTGCTTTTTTTTTTAACTGAAAAACCACGTTTCATAATTGCGCTTAGCTGACATTGATTTGTACAATCCTATGTATTATATGAGAAATATCATGAAAAAATTCTCAAAATAAAACACACTTAAATCTCAGCACTTCAGACCAAAACTAAAAACGGATTTGCTAAAAGGCCTTGAACAGGTATCATCAAACACGTGAAACATTCTAGAAGAGGTCAAATAGTTCTAGATAGTCATTTTCTTTGCTCATTGTCCTTCACTATACCCTATTATCTTTCCCATTCTACCTAGGAAATTTAAAATATTCTGAAAATAAAATACTAAGGCAGTACTTAATTACCCATTACTACAGGTTTGTACAGTGGCTCTAGAGAACCACTAAACAATTAGCTAATGATACAACATTTAATTATTTGTCAGGTGTCACTAAGTCTCATAAAAGGAATTAGTTATAAGCCATTTGGGAAAAAAAGGCAAGATTTTTTTGAAAATTTTTACCATCCCAAATTCTCTATGACTCTTTCTGCCATCACTATGAATTCCTTGGAGATTAATATCTCTGGCTTATTTTCAGTGAAGAATGTTAATTACAAGCTATTTTTTAGTGGTTTACAATTCTAAACAAAATTTTAAAAATCTAGTATTTTAGCAGGTAGGGAGAAACAAAAATATATACTGGCAAAATAATTCCTCATGTAGGAAAAACCTCCATGTAAGAGTTTAGGAAAATTAGGTAAAAGAAGAAAGAAAACATTTTGGACTTCTTTTGTATATTAAATATGACAAGGCATTACCTCAAAATATCTGTTTAATTACTGGGTCTTTTAAATTTTATCTGCCAGGAAAAAAACAATTCTGACAACGTAAAGGAGAGGTAAAATGGATTACCTTAAAGCAAATGCATTTTCTTTAAAAAAATACTCTAATTCATTGGTTAAAGTAAAAAGTTCAGAGATGCTGAGCATAAATACTTTAAGAACTAATGGTTATATTAAACACAACAATAAAGCAGTTTTCTGAAGGAAAATAAACATATACTTCTGATTAACCTTACTGCTTAAAAAAAACTCAGGATGTCTAAACACTGGTCACTGTCTGCCCTCTAATACCCTTCCACTGAACACAGAACTACCTTCTCTGAGACAGGTAGGCTGTTGGGCTCCTCTATATTTCTTGGCTGCTTTACAGAATCACATCCATGCATCCTATTTTTAAGAACGCGAAGCTGAACATCAGGCAGGTGCTGGTGCAGAGCATCCCGAGGGCCTGCGGACAAGGGCCCACCAGGCAGAGTCTGAGTCATCCTAGTTGAAACACTGAGCTTCACATTGGAATCTAGTTGAGAGACCTGTGGAGCAAATACGACACCTGGAACACTGATAAGCTGAGGGCTTTCCTGCTGACTCAGCAAAGCTTCCGACATGACTTTGTGCTCGTTCCCAGGAGGTACAAATATGTCGGTGGTGACATTTTCTACTTGTTTCCTATCCACTGCCCCAGAATACAGAATTGTGGGTTGTTGGAACACAGTTTCCGGTCTCAGTGGTTTCTCAGTAGTTGCGTGAAGAGAAGACGGGCTCAGCTGTGGAATACCGGTCTGTATTACTGAAGGCTGCCCAAGCTGCTGAAATACTTGCTGAATTGGATGCTGAAGAATACTTGCTCTTCCAGGAGTCTGTGTCACTATAATTGGCACATTGACTTTATAAAGGTGGCCTTAAAATGGAGAGAGCAAAGCTGTAAGTATAAGCGAATCCTTTCTTTAAAAAAAAAATCTCATGCACAACAGGCTGAGAGGAAATACACCAATATGTTACTAGTGCTTATTTCTACCGGTGTTTATTCTTCAGGCTTTTTTGTATTTTCTACAATGCATATATATTACTCCTACTTTTTTAAATTAAATGTTTTTCTTTAACTCTAGCCTGTTCTACTATTGGTTATATGGTACATTTTAAGATACACACAGGCCAACATATTTAATCCATTTTCTCCCAGTGTTTGATAGACTAGTGTTACCAATCCAAAATGGGACTTTAACAAACATAATCATACAAAATATATTTCTAGTATTTAAGATCTCACATAAAAACTTCAAGACAAGGCTAACCAAAAAAAAGTTTAATTATCAAATCTCTTCTCCCTCTTTCCTCTAAACTACTACTTAAAAGAGGAGAAAGAAGGAATTTATTTTTTTAGCATCAAGTTGGATGTGTTGCTTAAACTTTACAACAACCCAAAGTTTAGATACACTACTCTTTCAAATCAAGAAACAGCTCTCTGAAAAGCAGAGGTCGTTTAACCCCTAAACTTCAGTGGTTCTTTCTAGTATATCATGCAACCTCCAAGAAAGGAGAAAGAGTTGATCAGCCTAATCTTCAGTTTTCCTTGTTAGAGCTAGCAGGCACCCAGATATTTCATTCTGTATCTGATGAAATGTAGATAACTGCCTTGAATTAGAGAAAATATATATAAAGCATCTAAATAATGTTGGGAGAGAGAATTGGGAAAAAAAACACAGGACAAGACCTAGTACAGTGTCTTTTGTGGTAGGTACTTCCATAATAATAATAACCACCATTTACTATTATGTTTAAAATAGATTTTATTAAAATTTCCTATCACTTCTGGTATATATATAGTATATTAAAATCATGAAACTTAATGTCCAGAAGTTAGTACCAATGCTAAAAATGAAATATCCTTAGAATATACTCTCACCAGATGCAGTCTGTAGCGTCACACCTGCTGGTACATGAATAGGATAACCAATACTGGAAGGAAAAGTAAAATTTGCACTGGAGTTTGAGGTGCCCTAGATATGAGAAATTTACATTAGAAAGTTAGAAAAGGACTTGTATCTTTTTCCCTTGGTCTCATAGGGAGTCAAAAAATCTGACTCAGAACAGTAGGACAATAGTTTTACAAGTTCATTAGGGCTCAGTTCTTTGAATAAAACGGCTTTTTAATATTTGATTTAGGTCATCCCACTAGGGATCAAGAGAAATTCTGTTCTACAGCTATTAGCAATGAAGCCAGTAAGTCTTAATGAATACTATGAACATTGATTCATAAAACTCACATCCACTACATAGCTATGCCTGGGCCACTGATTCTCAAGGTGTCAAATACAAGGACCACAGCTGTTTATAAGGGACTTCTATCTGTAAGTGGATCACTTATGGTATTTTAATGTAGACGACAGTATATAATTCTTATTTTGGAATAATTAAACTTTGTCGTTGTTAGTTGCTGTCAAGTTGGTTCTGACTCATGGCGTCCTCACTTGGGGTTTTAAAATAAAAAAACACTAAATCAAAAGGCAAACATTTTTACCTACCAGATCTGCAAATATTTAAGGTTAATAACACCCAATGTTGGTGAAGATGTGATAAAAATCAGTCCTCTGAGACCACTGCTTTTATGAGTATATATTAGTACAATCCTTTTGGAGGACAATTTTGCAAAATATATCAAACTTGAAAATGTGCACCACCTTTGATCCGGAAAGTCTACCTCTACGAATTTATCCTGATTATCACACAAGTACACAAAGACATATGTACATGTATGTTCAATGGAGTGCTATATTTGAAAAATTTGAAATAATTTAAATGTCTACTAACAAAAGAGTAGTTAATTAAACTGTGGTAAAACCACTGGGGTCAATGTATATTTACTGGCACTGAAAAAGGTCCAACAATATTATTAAGTTAAAAAAAATTACAGAAACAGTACAGACATTGATCCTACTTTTACTGTGAAAATCAGTATAATTTCCTCGAAGAAGTCTAGACAGATGTACATCAAACAGTTAAAACAGTTATCCTTGGGCAATAAGGGTGCAGGACTCTTTCACTTTATACTTTATAAATCTCTAGAGAGTTTTGTTTTTGTTTTTACTTTTTATAAGCATACATTATTTCTACAATCAGGAAAAAAGACATTCTCATAAATTTAAAAGTCAGAGAAATTTCTTCTTTGGTTTCCTATCCAAAGCAGTATACTTCCCCATAAATCCTGCTGAGGGCGTGCATTCTGTTTGTTTTTAATGAAGAAATGGGAATAAATAGCCCACTAAACTTTTCACCTTACAAAGTTAAAATGGTTTGAAAGAAAATGAAAAAACAGAAGATTATATATCATCAGTACCACAGAAGAAAGATAAAAAAGTACTATTCTTCCCCACCTGAAAAGCCACTCAATTTTCTATTATAAGTTGTAATTTTATTTCCTGCCCCTAAATGCCAGGGGGAAATAGAGCCTATACTCTAACCTCTACTTTACAAAGACAGACAATGACCAGAATATTCCACCTCAACAGAAGGAAAAACTATGATAAAGTTCAACACTGGGGGGAGAAAAAGTCAGAAAAAATATACCATCTCAAAATTATTTACTTAGGACCCACCAAGTATATAACATTATACAGTGCGTTAGAAGTGCATACAACTTCATAACCCTCCTAACTTTGTAGGTACAGTCGGCAGATCCTAACAACTGCCATGAAAGATAGGAAAGGTTGGTGAGAAGACGTTCATTCTGGAACTCCTGAGTTTTTGCTACATCTATGCTACAGAAGCTCTTCCTCTTCCCCCATTCCTCGCCACATCATTTCCCATTCAGCTAGAGGTTTATGAATTTTATCTATGCCTGTTCTGTCACCATTCACTAAGGGGTGGGTGTATTTTTTAAAGTATATTTTAAATAAGTCACATACCAGTTCTGCTGTGGTTAAAGTGGGAATAGATCTACCAGCAGGGATAACTAACGATGCTGCATAGAAAACAAAATAAACGTTATACATTTGTTACAATTTACCAATTTAATAGAATTGCTAAGTATAGCTTTTTTAAAAATATAGGTATGGTTTCCATCACTAACATGTTTGACCGTGGTGAATTCTTAACTAAGTTCTTGATTCCAAGTGAAGTAAAACTAATTAATTATATTTTTTTCAACGAATTTCGATAAAGACATAAGTACCAAAAGAAAATCTCATGATGATCAAGTTTACCATACTTTAGAAATCCATCACAAAACCCCCAAGTTGTCTTTAGTAAGACAATGTAGCACCAAATCTCCATTAGAACTTTTCATTGGGGAAGAAAAGGTGACATTTGTTTTAAAGTGACATATTTCCAAGACACTATACTACTGAGCAGACTAACCCAACATAGACCCATTCTAAATGTGATAGGTTTGAAATAAATTCCAATTTATTCTCTATCAACGGATGAAGGGATAAACAAAATGTGGTACATACATACAATGAAATGCTGCTCAGCCATAAATAGAAATGAAGTCCTTATACATGCTACAACATGGATGAACCTCAAAGACATTATGCTGAGTGAAATAAGTCAATCACAAAAGGACAAATCTTGTATGATCTCACTGATACGAAATGATAAGAAAAGGCAAAAGTATACTGATCAAAATTTATCAGTAGTTACCAGAGGTGAGAGGCAGGGAGTGAAAGGGAGCCACTGTTTGGGAAGTAGTGAGTTTCTATTCCCATTGATGGGAAATCTGGCACAACATGATTAATGTAATTGATATCACTAAGTTATACACCTGAAAAAAGCTGAATTGGCAAATGTTGGGTTATATATATATTTACAACAACAACAAAGAACAGCTGCTGATACTGCTTATGTACAACCAAATACCTTATGGGATTTGTCTTCTTAGTTCAGAGGTTTAGGGTGATGGTCTCATGGGACATTTCAGTCAATTGACTTAGTAGTGATTTTAGTGCTTCTGTTTTATCTCCTAGTTCATCGTATAGTGCCTGGGGTCTTAAAAGCTTGTAAGCGGTCATACCAGGTACAACAATTGGTCTCTATTAGCCTGAAGCAGCAGGGGAAGAAGCAGGGTCAGGAATCAGAAGACGAACTGGAATGCATGTCTAACATGAACAACTGCCTCCTTTGCCATGAGTACTGCATGGTGCCTGGCTACCATTACTGAATGTTTTGACCAAAGATTCTATAAAAGAAATCTTGATGAAAAGGAGGAAAAATATGGAACAGAATTTCAGATTTTCATAGAATCCAGCCTTTCTGGAGCCAATGAGGCTGAATGACTCCCCAAACCTATTGTCTTGAGGAAATCTTTAAACTGAAACTATCCCCTGAAGTCAGCTTGAAATAGTTTAGCCAAATTAGTAAAGAATGTTTGCTTTGAGTATTGTACTGTTTTAAAGAATTGTCTCTATCCGATCAAACTGACAGAAGCAACTCAAAAGGTTAGATGAGAAGCTTAGGGGTAGTGAGTGTCTGTTAATGATGGTAAAATAATTTGGAAAAGGATATCGAGAAATGTGGCATGTGAAGAATGTAACCAATGTCACTGAACTGTACCTGTAGAAATTGCTGAATTGGTGTATGTGTTGTGTGTATTTTCACCAAAACTAAATAATAATAACAAAGAATATAAGAAATACCCATTCATTAATTTCGTGAAGGTATTTACAGCACTTTGGTAAAGTAAACAATCACAACGACACAAACAAGTTTTAGGAATAAATGGTCTCTTGCAGTCTGCATGTGAAACAGGTACAACTGCTGAGAAAATATGAGAGAACAAATTCTCTGAACTCCAACTCAACCTGCATTAAAGCTGCAATCCCATATAGCTTTCCTTCATGATCTACCAATTTTCTATACTATCCCTTCATTTGTAATACCTCTAAAAAGTTGACCTTGCTGTAAATACAATCTAACATTTAAAAAAATGTTTTAAACAAATAGTAACCACAATAGAATGATTTCATTTCCATCAATGTAACCACAAATATTGAATACTCAAGGTTCATTTTACCTAGCTGAACTTGACTGTTAAAATGTCATTTTGCTTTTTGTTTATAAAAACGTTTTAACATGTTTATGCAGCACATATGCATTAAATGTAATGTTTATTATGGCCTGTTTCTCACGTACAGCATTAAGGAAAATTACCCTAATATCTGTTTCTGATGCTAGGTTGGCTCCATCATATGCAACAAACAGCTCAGAAGAGCAAACATTTTTAAACAAACCATTCTTTCCTTGTTAAGGCAACAGAAGTGAGGCTGCAGAGACTGATGGTTAATGAAGCACAGAATTATTTTTATCCTTTGTTCATCTATGGCTTTGCTTATTAACAGGCATTCCTTTAGAAAGGCTAAATTAGAAAGAATTGGAGTGGCAGAAACACAATGGTATTAGTCTTAATTAGCTGAAGTGAGCAAAGCTTAAGCTGCTACAACTTAAGCCATAGCCTGAGAGGAAACAAAAATCTGTTAACACGCTGTCTGAAGCAATTAAATGAATTTTTTTTCTTGAGGAAAAATAGAAACAATCTTCCTCTTTTAAATACGCTGCAATAAATCCTGAAGGAAATTGCTCTATATTTAAAGAAATCAAAGACAGCTATAAGAGTTTTATAAATGTCTCTACAGCCATCAGAATAAAAGTACTGAACTAACACACGGTTCTAAGGTGAAGTTTCATGCAGCTCCTATTTAATTTGATACTAAATGCACAAGTTATATACATTATTGATGTATGCTCACAAGTTATATATACAACTAAATGTGCCTGAAACATTTTTTTAAATATTCAAGATGGTGTTAATAACCAATTAAGTTTTGACAGAATATGTGTTCTTACGTAAACTAGAAGTGTCAGAATTTTTATCTTCACTTACATATTCTAGAAACATTAACTTTAATTTTCACAAAAAATAAGGTTTTATAACACAGAAGAAAATCAATCCCACAAACATAATTTAAGAAATTTTGAAGTAAGATAATGTGGCATAATAATATGCAAGTTTTTATTTTTTCCTACCCAGCATAAAAAATTCTTTGATACGTTGTGACAGGTAATAGTTTCAAAGTTCTTAGTCCTGCTTTGAACCATTCCAAATCCTAATACCCAAGTCACATGATTCAAAAGGTACAAAGACTGTTCAGTTTCTTCTTTGCGACTAATTATTAGCATATGGATGTCTCCTGATAAACAAACTGAATATTCTAACCTTCAAATTGTCTACAGAACCAGTAACACTGCTGAAATTTTTACCAGATCTGTGTCTAAGAACACATGGACACACTGCACCTACAGTTCACTAGTATTAATCCTCAAACATTAAAGTCACCATAGCTTCTCAATGTTCCTGTTCTACCTCTTCCTTCCTAATGACTGATGGTTTCATTAAAAGACCATTTGCCATAAAGACCAAATAACAGAAGGTGATGGGCAGTACCCTAGAAAAAGGCAATTACAGACAGGTGACTGACTACACAACCCAGTTTGCCCACGACAGTCCCAGTTTATACCTGCTATTCTGAGGTAACTATTAACAGAGCCCCATGTCTTTCTCAAAAGTGGATTATAAATCATATATCATCACCGTAAGTATAGAACAGAAGTCTCCAAGACCTCAGGGTGTTTGGCAAGTCAAAATTACTTTCACAATACTAATATACACCTTTTTCACTATTTTTTTTTTTTTTTTTTTGATGATGCAAAATTGATGAGTACAACTACAGGCACCTTAGTATCAACTGTGGCAGCAGCCACTGTATTCTCCATTGCCACTCACTCTCAGGAAAACAGTTCCACTTAAGAAGGCCCTTGATGAAACCACAAGAATTTCACTAAATTTTCAGTCCTCAAGTACACCCACTTCTCTTTCATATTGTGTGATGAAACAAGAAGACCACATAATGCCATTTTTCAGCATACTAAAAAGCAAGAAGTATGACAAAGAACATTTGTGTGATTCCTTAAGTTGGGAGCGGACTTATCCTCTTTTTTCATAAAACATCATTTTTACATCAAAGAATAACTGACAGAAACTATGGTTATACAGACTTCGGTACCTGGCAGACTTTTTCTTTGTACCCACTACTTCAAAGAAAATAACTGACAGCATTTGTATGCCAATGAAAGAACTCACGCTTTCAAGCAAAAATTAGAATTTTGGAAAATTTATATCTACCGCAGTAATCTTGACAAGTTTCCCACACTCCAAACACTTGTGATGAGATGCTCCACGATATTTACTGAAGACGATTTTATCTTGTAGAATAAATGTGTCAACTGCGTAACTCAACAAACCAATCTTTTCCAAACAACCAACATATGTTACAAATCTACACATAAGTTAAAGAGTCATTCAAAGTGCAAGATAGGCAATGAATTTCAGTGTAACATTATGAAAAATTTATTAATATGGCTGCAGATTCCACCTTGTGGCTAACCTGTCAGAAACTACCACATGTGGAGTTCTGGTGTAGTATCATCTGAGAAAGCTATTAAAATACTTTTCTTTTCTGACTCTATGTCGGTAAGAGGCCAGACTTTCTTTGTGTACTTAAACCAAAACAACATAATCATGACAGACTGAATTTAGCAGATATGAGAATCCAACTATCTTGTATTAAACCTGACATTAAAAAGATTTGCAAAACAAGTAAAACAATGCCATTCTTCTAATAAAATATTTTTTTTTGTTCTGGAAAATTGTAATTTTTCATAAACGTGTTATTATGTTAACACAGGTTTTTAAAATTTATACACCAACATTTTTTAAATATCTCAGTTTTCATTTCTAATAGGATATATAAACCCACAGCCGTCAAGTCGATTCTTACTCACAGCAACCCCATAGGGTTTCCAAGGCTGTAAATCTTTGCAGAAGCAGACTGCCACATCTTTCTCCTGAGCAGCTGCTGGTGGTTTTGAACTGCCAACCTTCTGGTTAGCAGTCAATCGCTTTAACCACTTTGCCACCAGGGCTCCTTAATATGATATATAGATATTTATAAACCACATAAATAACAGCTCTTTGGGGTTCTCATTTTTTAAGAATATAATAGGATCGTAAGACCAAATAAGACCTAAAGACAAAGGGAATTACTAAATAAATGGATACTACATGGAATGAAAATATGGCTGGACAAACAAGTATCAAAGGTGGAACAGAGAAATGACTTAGTCCACTACAGATCTAATTTGAACTTGTTATCAAAGAAGATAAAAAGGTTGATAAGTTAGTTTAGGTTATTTTCATCAGACTTAAGCATGCAATGAGAAAATTAAGATTAAGGAGTACTTCAATTTTTTCTAAGACTATTTACTTGGAAAACATTACTGTAGGGTAGCTAGTAACAAAGAGAGAGGAACAAGGCCTATAATGCATTTTTAAAGACTACATGTACCTCCTCTTGAACCAATTCGTTATAAATTATGTAGAAGAGAATAAGAAGAAAAACTGTCTCGTTTAAAACGCAATTATTTCTATTACTCTAACTTCTAAGACAAGAATAAGAATAAGGTGCTGACTGAAAACCAGTCAGACATATTAGCTGCAAGACTTGTGATTTAAATCACTGGTAATATTACCATCTTGCGGCAAAACCAAGTATTGCAATTTTGAATGACAAAGAACCTGAGAAGTGTAACTAGGCTTTGGCTAAAAGACATCAAGTGTTTCCTCCTCCACACCACCACCTCCGTGTCACCCCTCAGTAAAAAGTCTTTAAATTTCTTTAATAAATAAAATAGAGATAAAGGGGAAAAAAGTTAAAAAGAACATTATTTAAACATGGAAGCAAAAGGGATGTTCTGATAAAACGGTAAAGTTAAAAACAAAAGCATAGCCCAAAACCCAACAACGATGAAAAATGTTTCAATGTGTCAATTTAGAAATTAACACTATCATGGATAATTTTTATAAGCACAGTGTTGGATAAAACTCATGTTTGGGGATTCAATATTCATTGTTTATTTCATTTTTATAAATTATAATTGCTGCCATACTTAAATTCTCTCATTTTGTAATAACGATACTAGTACGTCTTCTCTTCACCTTGGCACAAGTAATTTTCATGTGAATTTACCCGAGCATGCAATGAATGGTCAAGTTATTACTGACAACCTAATCCAAATCTGCCTGCACTTGTTACAGACCCTAATCTATTTAATTTCAGTAAAACTCAATAAAACCTATTTCTGCGTGTCTATGTACACACATATACACACAGTACAGTAGCATAAAGACAGTAAGAAGCAAGGAGAAAAGAAGGAATAAAGGCTAGAAAAGATAGAATAGTATCAAAACCAAAAACCAAACCCACTGCAACCCTATGGACACAGTAGAACTGCCCCATAGGGTTTCCAAGGCTGCAAATCTTTACAGAAGCAGGCTGCCACATCTCTCTCCGGCGGAGAAGCTGGTGGGTTTGAACTGCCACCTTTCCATTAGCAGACTAGTGCTTAACTGCTGAGCCACCCGGGCTCTCTAGAAGAGTATCAGTATCACTTTTATCTAATCAGCTAGTCATTTCCAGTTTACACAGATATATATATAGATATATAATATTGACAAATATTTCTCTTAAAAGTAGAGATCTAGATTCAAGAAGTCCAAAAATAAAGATAAAACGCATATGGTCAATTTCTAGCCATTATTTTATATATCCAAAACAGGAAGCAGTCTGAATAATCTCCATATTAACTCTCCATTTTGCTTCCAACACATTAACAGGATTATAATGCAGAAAATCAGAGAGCGAGAGAGAACGCACACACACACACACACACACACGCGCCCTTCTCTCTGCTGCATCAGCAATAGCGGCTGGCTTCCTCCTTGACTAGACCCAGTCAAACTCTCTGACAGAACCAGTGGGTGCTCCAACGGCCCACAAACTATACAACTTGTTCTTCCAAAGGCTTAATCATTTTTGTGAAATTTGACATGAAAAACAAACAAAAAATAATAATTTGAAAAACTGATTTTTTTAATCAACAGTTACTTGGGGTGGTGGTTTAGTCTCAGTTTAATAGTAATGACTTTGAGGTACAAGCCTTCTCAACTTAAAAACATTACCCTAATTTAAAAACACCACCAAATGAATTTGTTCTGAAGATCCAAATAGTACTAATTTACTACCCAACCTGCTGATGTCTGCAATGTTTGGTGCACGCCGTGTGGCAACTGAAGGGTGTAGAGAGGTGAATGGACGCTGTTTGTGAACAAATCTTCTGTTGCTTTAGACTGCAAGACCTTGGTCTCCCAGAGCTGCAGAGAAAAATTGTTTGCTTTTTTTAAAACACAAAACATCAGGATATTTTATTTCTATTTTTTAAAATGTTTTTTAATTAAATTGTCAGCCAATAGCACAATGAATGGGTATTAATTAAAATGTATCACTTTTTATAGCTGAAAAAAATAAAAAAGGAGAAACTTGTATTGTCTACAAACCTGCTTCAAGTCTTTTAAGACTTGCTCCTCTATACCTTCTTCAGCAAATAGATTCCGCACTCTTTCAATTACATCTTCAATTACAGATCTGTAGAGTGTAGGCTACATAAAAGCACTTGTTAAAGGTTTAAATTCCAAGCCTGAACGTATCTACCCTTTAAAGACATGCAATGTACTCTCTAACCTTGTAGTTTAAAGAAAAGCCACTATAAGGATTTTTACTAAGTACATCCTACTCCCAGTATAGTCTTAAAAACCCAGACCAAACCTGTTGTCATGGAGTTGACTGACTCATAATGACCCTAAAAGACAGAGAAGAACTAGCCACATGGGGTTTCCAAGGAGTGGCTAGTGGATTCGAACCACCAACCTCCTGGTTAGCAGCCGAGCTCTTAACCACTGTGCCACTACATCATCTTAGCGTCCCATATATTGTGTTAGCTTCAGGCCCATAGTCTCAGCCTTTCTACAAGGCTAAGTTAGAGGACTACAATAACACATGCTATAATCATCTCATAAAGATGTATGGTTACTGTTCTGTTAGTTGGCTTTTGTGTCAATATTTAACCTCCCCACTCCCTCCTTTTAGAAAGGGAAATTAATTCAAGGCAGCTGGAAATAAACCTTCTGTTTTCAATTTACCTTTTCTCACAGAGGCCAAGAAAGGGTTCATTAGGGTTCACTATATTATTTCCACAAATGTAAAGTACTGGGACAAGCACTTAAGATAGAGCAACCAAAGACTGCCCCACTTCCAAAACGCACATAGTTCAAAACTGTATTCAGAAGCATTGTCAAGTAAAAGTACAACTGCACCAAAATGGATTTCCTAACAAACACTAAGAAAGACCTGAACCAATTTTACCCTTCCATGATCTACAAACTGCGTAAGGCTAAGTAATGTCCAGGAGCCCTAGTGGTGAAGTGGTTAAGTGTTCAGCTGCTAACCAAAAGGTCAGCAGTTCAAATCCACCCTCCACTCCTTGTAAACCCTATAGGGCAGTTCTATTCTCCTCTAGGGTTGCCACGAGTCATAACTGACTTGACAGCAATGGCTTTGTTTTTTTTAAGTAACATCCTAACACGCTTCCTGGTAAAAACATGCCATGACAATAATAGTAAGCAGAGTTCTACTCAGATTATACACCGGCTTTATCAACAGAACAACAGGTCTGTGAAATAAAGTCCTTCAAATCTATGTAAATTGTGCTCTCTCCCCAACCCTAGCCCAAAAACGGCAATGGTAAGTGTGCTGACAATGACAACCTAGTGGAAGTTCCACTGGTTTAAAAAAAGAAAGGCAAAACAGGAATTTAGTGGAGTTGCTCTTATTTCAAATTGCTTCATTAGGCCAAAATGAACATTGTTGCATCCTAGGACTGCTTTCTCATAAACACTCTAAATATTCCTGCTCATGCTATCAGTAGTCCTGTTTTAAACTAAACCTTCTAAAGATCCAGGGTAACCCTGTGAATAGGCCAATGAGTAATGTTTAAATAAGGAGGTATTCACAAGCATATCCATTAGGATTAAGTGCCTCTAGATTAGCTGCTTCTTCTAGAACAGTTTACCTTGATAAAGGCCTACTACATTGATACTTCAGGGTTAGTCCCAGACTAGTGTGATCCCATTTAAAGCTGGGGGGAAAAGCTTCTAGGGCTAAAAACATCTTTTAAGATCTGCCCTCCCAGGGTAACAGCAGCAGTCAACAAAGAATCCATTAAAACAATTTTTTGAAAGCAAAATAGGTATTGAACATACTTTCTCTTCTGGGACTACACTTGAGAATTTATATTGCTTTCCTTATCCGGTACCTTTGTTAAAACTGCATATAGTCCAGGAAATCTATTTTAATCGCTTGTTTATGAAAAGAAAACACACATCCCTTCTTGGAGTTCGTATCAGATAAAATGGTATACATGGTAAATTTGTATTCAAGTCTAAGTATTTTACGTATTTTGAAACACATTAACATCAGAAATAGATACACATTAAAATAATCTCGAAAAATACACCTGTTTAGGATGGCATATGGCATACACGGAACATATGACACATGTATGAACACACTGCTTTTCACAGATGTGAAATCTGTTGACCTGAACTGAAAATAAAGGTGAATCTTTAAATTTTTTTTTCTTTTAATTCAGGTTTTGAAGATTGATGGAGGGTCTTAAAGTGCCATGTATCCTATAAATTCTAAGATTTCAGTAGCTGTCGGGTAAAAAATAAATGTTTCAAAGTTGTACACTTAAGCATTAAGATGCTGACAAAGGGGACTTCGAAGGGCCCACAAAATATGTGGTTAGGTAACATGAAATATCACATTACCTAGTTTTCATGTTAGTAAACAATATGGCTTGGAGTCAACAATGCTCATACTAAAAATACAGTACAAACGAACTTCGGAAATTTCTTGACTCACAGGAAACTGGGAGGGTGAGTTCCACCTAAATATCCTAACCTGTTGCCGTTATTTGTGGTTGACTCAGCGACCCCATGTGCGCAGAGTAGAACTGCTCCACAGTGCCACCCAGGGTCTTCCTCACTTTCGGTGACAAGTGAGAGGGGGAAGAGGAGGAACACTTGCTCTTCCGGTCAGGGCCAGGCCCAACTTCCGGTTCCCTGGCCCTCTTCGGCTTCCTCACAGAGGTGAGGAAGATAAGATTTCTGAAAGCCTGTGAGGGACCAGAGTAAAAAAAGGGGTGTGCTGGGCGCGGCTGCCTCGAGTCATAAGTCCAGGGTCGTGCGGCGCCCCCTCTACACAGTGCCCAGGCCAGAGGCCAGGCTCGTCCTTACCACGGAGTTGGCACAAGCCATGCCGATGGGTTCAGTGCCTCGCACCTGCGCAGCACACATTACCCCGCAGAGGAGCGCATCCGGGGGCGTTTTTGAACGCCTGGTGCACGTGGCCTGCGCAGCCGCGGAAGGAGGCGGGGGCGGGGCGGGGCGGGGAAGGAAAGAAAAGTTAACGAAGTAAGCTAACTGGAGGAGTGGAGTCGAGGCATGTTGGCCTGAGTTAAGGCAGCTGAAATGGATGATTTAGTCGGCTTTAGACCAACTTTTGAGGCCTTGGCAAAGGAGTTATGAGCTTGGCCGCTAACCAGAAGGTCAGCAGTTCGAATCTACCAACTGCTCCTTGGAAATCCTGTGGGGGAATTCTATTCTTGACTGAAGGGCACGGGGTTTTTGGTTTAGACCAATTCTGGGCAGTTCACGTGACCCTTAGTTACCTTTATTTGCTCAGTCTGTGAAATTGACTTCAAACAAAGGAGAGGGGCGAGGAAGTGGCCGTTTGCTGTTCGTATTTCAGCTTTGAAATCGGTGGAGCGTTAGCTGTCCGCTCTTTTTACCATTTCGTTCCGCCGCACCGTGCCACCCGGAATTGAACTCCAGCAAAAATAAATAACAAGAGCCAAATTCCTCTCAGACTGGTTCTCAAAATATGGTCCTGGAACAAGCAGTGCGAGCCCCAACTGAGAATCTGTTATAAATGCAAATTACCAGGCCCACTCTAGATCTTAGGTATCAAAAACTCTTGAGGATTGGACCCAGCGTCCTGTAATTTTAACCATAACATCCAGGTGATTGATGGGCTCTGAAATGAGACCTATTGAACTATGACAAAGATTCTCAAGCTTCCCTGCACATTGAAAATCCCCTGGGGAGCTTAAAAAAACCAACTGATTTAATTAGTTTTGGATGCTCCTATGGGATTTGCCAACGCCTCCCCGTTTTCTTTGCCTCTTCAGCAGAAATCACCATCTCTTGACTTAGGATAATTCCATCCCTCCCCTGAAGAGCGGGCATCTAGGGGCACACCTTGCCTAGGACTGAAAGTAGATGCGAGCACAGATAACTAGAAGGGTTAGGAAAGAGAATTCATCTATTGCCACTACCCTGCCTTTTAAACGGCTTTTCTAGCCTGCGGATTGGTCTTGACCTAATTAGATGGATAAGTTATTTGATGATTAAAACTATCCGGTTTAAAATTGGCTGACATAGTGCTTATATTATTTATTTGCTCATGTAAGTGCAGTAGAACTACTTATGACCTACCACTCTGTATTTGCTTTGCCTGAGTGGGGTACCTTATGGTTTGTGAGTTTCAAGCAGCTGATTTATATGAAGCCCTTTAGAAGACTTTCCTAAATTGAAAACTACCTGAAATTTCTTTTAGAAAAAGCCTGTAACTTTATATAATAATTCTTAATGGTTGTATCTCTACCTGGCAATTTACTACGGGGAATATTCAAAGTGACTTACCTTTCACCCAAAATAGAAAAGCTAATACCAGTCACTGATTTCCTACTCATAAAACTGAATTAAATTAGTCAAGCTAGTAAGAAAGCTGAAAGGTTGAAGGGTCTTGTTTTCCACCTTTTTCATAGCCAGGTTTTCAAACTTTATTCCTAAATGCATAGGGTTGGTAAGCACCTAAATTTTTGTGACAGCATACAGTTTTATTTTGCTTCATTATATATAACACCATTCTCAGGGCTATACTGTAGATCACATATATTTTCGGAATTAAATTTAGACCTTGATACCTGTGGTGCAGTGAATTACTATTAAATGGCCCTTCTAGCCAGGGTCTTGTGACACCCACAAAATGATTGGATGGGATTACGCAAATAAGGTACTTGTGACCCACCAAGGGAATTGGACAGTTTTTCTGATGCAAATAAGGCACATGGACCCCTTGTAGAGGATTGGTCAGTTTTGCCATCCTGCTAGGCTTAAAGGCAGCCAATCCCAGAAGCTAGGGGTGGGGAAACCTCACTACCATCAATAAGAAGAGCCACAAGTGGAGCATGTCTTTGCACCTGGGGTTACCGCACTGAGAACCTCCTAAACCCAGGAGACAGAGCTGTAATGCTGTAGGCGGCAGCAGCATGAGACGTTGGGAACCAGGAGACGGGTGCCAGATGATGCACAGCGGGCTTCCTGGCCCACGGAGTGAGACAGCTGAGTGCCTTCCGGCAGGAGGCTTCCTGGTGGAGGGGAGTACCTCCAGGCACTTACCTGCAGAGCTAAAGAGCTTTGCAACCCTTGCCTGAGCAGGGCAGAGGCCAGGCCAAAGGCTGAGGGCTGAGGGCTGAGAGGCCTACCTGCAGGCACAGCCAAGAAGAAGCTGTCCTGATCGAAGAACCACATCCTGAGTTTTTTTCTGTTCCTTCCAGGTTGCTCCTGATCCTGAATTGTAAACTGTTACTTCCCTAATAAGCTCTATAATTGTGAGTATGGTCTGTGAATTCTGTGAGAGACCTTTGCAACAAATTATCAAACCAAGCAGAGAAGTACAGAGTGCCGTGGGAAGGATGGCTGGTGTCAGAACTGGCAAAAAGGTTGGAGAGTAGAGGTATGTCTGACCTCGACCTCATAGGAATCAGCCCTGGGCTGATGTTGATCTTGTTCTCTCTCCTCCCCCTGAAGTTAGACGAGGTCTGATACCACGCCATTTTTACAGTACCCATGAAAAGTGTAGCTAAGAACTATTGCCTAGTATATTTAGTATAGTCAGGATATGGAGTGGTGTTATGGATTGAATTGTGTCCCCCCACCCCCAAAATATGTCTTGGAATCCTAACCCCATACCTGTGGATATAATCCCAATTAGGAATAGAGTTTTCTTTGTTATATTAATGAGGGCATATCAGTATAGGGTGTGTCCTAAACCTAATCACTGCTGAGTTACAAGGAGCAGCATAGACACAGAGACAAGAAGCACAAACAGGAAGATAGATGTCACCCCACATGAAGATCACCAAGGAACTAAAGAATGCTGAAATAGATAAGGATCTTTCTTTCCCCAGTTCCAGTGCCCTGAATTCGGACTTCTAACCTCCTAAACTGTGGGGGGAGAAATCTGTTCTTTAAAGAAAATACCCACTTGTGATATTTCTGTTACACCAGCACTAGCAAACTAAGATAAGTGGTTATGCAACTTTGGCAGAGAAATGCCAGCACCCTTCCCTTTGTCCCTTATGATCTGCCTGAATGGTCACTAGTAGGCTCAGCTATAATTTCTTCCTAATAATAGACAATGGTCATTAGAGGAAGTATGCTTTAACTTGAGTTCTGGGTGAAAGCAAGTTGAAAATCTGCTCTGGACCTGTGATAGCCAGTTTCCAAGATGCTCCCCATGATCAAGAGCCTATCTACGGAAAATAGCACCTATGGCAATTAGTTTTAAATTGCTGAATGATCTCTCAAGCTGGTGATGGAAACTGCTATGGCCGATAGAAACTGCTCGTTAGCGCCACCTCCTCAAGCGGCCCCCAGGGCACGCGCCCTACTTGCAATACCTTAGTTACACCTCTGCCCATGACCCCCACCTCCTGGGATTCGCAGACTTGCATAGTCTTCTCCCACATTGTATCATGGTTTGTCTGTGTGACCAATAGCATACAGCATAAGCAGTAGTGTATCACTTCTGAGATTAGGTTATAAATGGCTATGTCTCTATTGGATCACTCACTCTGAGGGAAGTCAATTGTTATATCATGAGGACACTCATGTAGTCTGTGGAGAGGCCAATGAGGCAAGGAACTGAGGACTCCTGTCCCAAGCCAGCAAGGATCTGAAGGCTGCAAACAACCAGGTGAGTGAGCTTGGAAGTGGATCCTTCCCCAGTCAAGCTGCCAGATGATTGCAGCCCTGACTGCATCTTTGTGAGAGACCTTGAACCAAAACTATCCTCTAAGCAGTTCCCAGATTCCTGATCCTCAGAAACTGTGAGATACTTAATATCTGTTGTTTTAAGCAGTTAAGTTTTGGCATAATTTGTTATACAACATCAGAGAACTATACAGGGTCTATTCTCTGCTTTAAGGAGCCCAGATGGTGCAGTGGTTAAGCACTCAGCTGCCTACCGTAAGGTTTGAACCCACCAGCTGTTCCGTGGGAGAAAGATGTGGCAGTCTACTTCAGTAAAGATTTACAACCTTGGAAACCCCCTGGGGCAGTTCTGCTCTGCCCTAAAGGATTGCTGAATTTGGGTTTCTGGCTTCCTAAACAGTGGGAATTGACTTGTGGGCAATGGGTTTGGGGTTTTCTTTTTATTCTCTGACTGGACTGTGACAAGTGGAGACTTGGTTTTCCCTCATTGTAATTTCAGCATTTAAAGTTTTTTGAGGACCCTCATCAGTTATGAGAGCATTTGAAAAATATGTAAAGGAATCTTTATATATTGATATTTGACAGAGTTGGCCCAAGAGTTTCATGAAACAAGCAGACTGCTATATTCGTCTAATGATCACATTTCTTTGTTCAATTTTTCAAACTCAGAGGGGAAGGATGTTGCATACACAAAGCACTTTTGATGTTAAAAATGAAACTCCAAGATCCCAAAGCCTCATTGAGGCCATTTTACACTTAAACTATTTCTCATGTTAGTAAATACAGAATAAAAAAAGGATGCTGAGCTTTGGTTCTTCTTTGAGTATATAGTTCTTTGAAATTCCACCTGGGCCAAAGCATACAGTTCTCCCCTAACTGCCCATCACAGTTTCGAGCACTGGATTTTCGTTTTCTCTGGCTTTGTTTAGAGACAGAGCAAAATATATATTTCATATATCACTGGTAACCAACACTAGTCTTTATAACATTTAAGCAAATTATAATTATCAGATTAATTTCTTTGCATTCTGTATGTTCTCAATAATTTTCCTGAAAGTATCAGTGATTCTACTCCAAAAGTAGAGAAACAGTTTCACTTTACTTATCGTGAGAAAAGGCCCTATCTGCAAAGTGCTTTTTTCTGAATGAGTATATATACATATATATATATATATATATATATATATATATGTGTGTGTGTGTGTGTGTGTGTGTGTGTGTGTGTGTGTGTGTGTGTGTATATATACATATATATATACACACACATATACAGAGCCCTGGTGGCACAGTGGTTAAGAGCTCCGGCTGCTAATCCAAAGGCTGGCAATTTGAATCCACCAGCTGCTCCTTGGAAACTCTATGGGGCAGTTCTACTCTGTCCTATAGGGTTGCTATGAGTGGGAATCAACTGGACGGCACCAGGTTTGGTTTATATATATATATTTATGTATAAATAATGGTCTGTTTCTAAAGTACATTTATATTTTATATACATACATATAAAATGTACTTTAGAAACAGAGCATTGTTTTTTACATACTAAACTTCATAGTCAAATACAGGACATCTCAATAACTGTATAGACTCTAAATAATATATCTGTAATGAAAAATACAAGTTAGTCTATGAGCACATGGCTGAAGGCAACAAGTATTCGTAATTAGTTTCCAAATATTTTGCAACCAATACACTAAGCCCAGCAGCATTGTGCTTTTTTTGCCTCTGTTTCATCCTTCACATCTTCCAGGAAATGAAAATCCAGGAAATCTCTGCCTCGCCCCGTGACTGAAATGGTTACAATGTTGGTAGTTCTGATTTATTTATACTCTGCACTTTTGTAGCATTTTCCATTTTCTAATGCAACTTCAAAATCAACTTACATTACCTGAACATCAGATACTGTTCCACCATGATGAATCCCTACCCACGGCCCCACCCCCAACAAGATTTCAGTTAAAGTGACCGTAGGACACAATGCTACAGCCAACTGGTGATTTTATCACACAGTGGAACACTGTTAATGATCACATTTCTGTCTATTGCAAAATGCTTTAATATTCAAAATATGCATATGTTGTGTACATATGAAAGGTGCTGGCTATATTAACTCAGGGAAAGTATGCAAGATGACTTCAAATACAATTTTCCCCATGGCTACTTTTTCATTATTCTCATCGAGGTCTTTCTTGAGAAGGATTCAGTAATTTCTTAGCTAATAAATGATTCCATTTTTATGTCTTTAATCACAATGTGGATAATCATACATGAACAGGAAGTACTGGCAGGGATAGTGGTCATTGTCTCTGGTTAATTCTCCAACCCAAATTTCCACTAGAGAAGATGGGGGTAAAGCCCTATAAACTGAACTTGAGGCTCTAACCTGGAGAGAACGAACCAGCATTTTCCCTCAATAACTGTATTTTTCTTCTTTCCTGATTTGTCTTATTTTATGAGGAGTAAATGGCAGCATCTTGAATATCCTATATGGTTGTCTTAGGTGCTTTCAAATATTAGAGAAGTGTAGTGTAATATCTTTTGACTCGGTTTTAAGGTCCTATTGAAAAACTCTCAATTCCCCTTCATGGTCTAACCCACACCCCAACTACCTCCCTTATTAGGCTCTACCACTCCTGGGCCTCAACACGTATACACAAACGCCAGAGACCCCCAGATGCCTAACACCCAAGGATGGCCTCTTCTTCCTTGAGCCCGCAGAATTATTCAAAACGCCTTATTCCCAGGAAGACCATAAAATCTAGCTTGCCATACATAAGCTGCCACCTACAGTTTTGGTTCTCTCTTACCCCGTGCCCAGGTACAACCCCCTGTATGGCCCTTTGTGAAAGCCTTCCCTACCTCAAAGCCGGAAGTAATAAAGAGTTCTGCCTTTCATTTTACCCAACTGTCTTTGTGTTGTGTCCCGCCATTCACCCGTACCTAAAAACCCATTGCCATCGAGTCGATTCGACTCATAGCGACCCTACAGGAGGACCCTATAGGAGTGGCTGGTGGATTCGAACTGCCGACCTCTTGGTCAGCAGCCGAACTCTTAACCACTACGCCACCAGGCCTCCTAATTGTACCTGAAATCATATAATTATGAAAGAGGAAAGCAGGGACTGGGATGTGTTTATCTGGGGTGAGCTAGTGAGTAATTCTTTATCTAGTTGTTTTTTGTTTGGGGTTACAGTTTATCCTTACATGGACAAGTCAAGAGAAATTAAGCACCTGGTATTGTTTCAAGTGGTCCCTGGATGGCGTAAATGGTTTGCATTTGACTACTAGCAGTTCAAAAGTTGCAGCACTACATCAACAGGGAGTTGCTGGAAGTTCAAGCCAGATTCAGAAGACAGCATGGAACAAGGGATATCACTGCTGATGTCAGATGGATCTTGGCTGAAAGCAGAGAATACCAGAAAGATGTTTACCTGTGTTTTATTAACTATGCAAAGACATTCAACTGTGTAGATCATAACAAATTATGGAAAACATTGCGAAGATTGGGAATTCCAGAACACTTAAGTGCTCATGAGGAACCTGTACATAGACCAAGAGGCAGTCATTCGAAAAAAACAAGGGGATACTTCATGGTATAAAGTGAGGAAAAGTGTGTGTCAGGATTGTATCCTTTCACCATACTTATTCAATCTGTATGCTGAGCAACTAATCTGAGAAGCTGGACTATATGAAGAAAAATGGGGCATCAGGATTGGAGGAAGACTCGTTAACAACCTATGATATGCAGATGACACAACTTTGCTTGCTGAAAGCGAAGAGGACTTGAAGCACTTACTGATGAAGATCAGAGACTACAGCCTTCAGTATGGATTACACCTCAGCATAAAACAAAAATCCTCACAGCTGGACCAATAAGCAACATCATGATAAATGATATTGAAGTTGTCAAGGATTTCATTCTACTTGGATCCACAATCAATGCCCATGGAAGCAGCAGTCAAGAAATCAGACGACATATTGGGTTGGGCAGTTGCTGCAAAAGACCTCTTTAAAGTGTTGAAAAGCAAGGATGTCACTTTGAGGACTAAGGTGCTCCTGACCAAAGCCATGATATTTTCAATAGCCTCACATGCATGTGAAAGCTGGACAATGAATAAGGAAGACCAAAGAAGAATTGACACCCTTGAAATATGGTGTTGGTGAAGAATATTGAATATACCATGGACTGCCAGAAGAATGAACAAATCTGTCTTGGAAGAAGTACAGCCAGAATGCTCCTTGGAAGCAAAGATGGTGAGACTTCATCTCATGTACTTTGCACATGTTATCCATGAGGGACCAGTGTCTGGAGAAGGACATCATGCTTCATAAAGTGGAGGGTCAGTGAAAAAGAGGAAGACCCTCTATGAGACGGATTGACACACTGGGTGCAAAAATGGGCTCAAGCGTAGCAAAGATTGTGAGGATGGCGCAGAACCAGGCAGTGTTTTGTTCTGTTGTACACAGGATCACTATGAGTTGGAACTGACTCGACGGCACCTAGAAACAACAACTAGCAGTTCAAACCCACCCAGCAGGCACCACGGAAGAAAAGCCTAATGATGTGCTTCCATAAAGATTACAGCCAAGAAAACCCTATGGAGCAGTTCTGTTCTGTTAACACATGGGGTTGCCATGAGTCAGAATCAACTCAACAGCAGTGGGTTTTTTGGTTTATTGTTTCAAATGCAGCGGGGAAAAAAAAAAAACCTTCAGTACCTACATAATGATTCCAGGAAACCTTTAACAGAGACAGATACTTTCATTTCACAATTAGAAGTAACAATTACCTTACTTGGCGTTGGGTATTAAATGAGAAAATGTAACAAGCATCTAGCAAAGTCTCTGGCACACAATCAGTTGCCATTGAGCCGACTCCAAGTCATGGCAACCCTACCCCATGTAGGTGCTAAACAGCTAAGGGTTCTTCCTCCCCATATTTAGCAGCTTTCCAAGGCAAGACAAGTCGAATGTAAAAACAAGCATTTTAATATTTTCAACCCCTTGAAAATGTATGTTTATTAAGAAAAAGTGTACTTGTAATCATATTAAATATGATGTTTTAAATTTTTGAGGTCTGATGCTGCATATTATTTTTCTTTATATGCCCCCTGAGTTCCTAGCATAATACTTCACATATGGCAAGTATTCATTAAAGTTACTGATTTGAATTTATTGTTAAAGTGCTGTAAACCGGAATTTCTAGCCTATTTGTGGGGAAAAAAAAAATAGGGAGTAAAATGCAAGTATCCTTGGGAGAAGTACTGCATTGGCCTAAATTCATCCTGTGATTCATTCAATATTTTTTACTGAACACATTGGTCATAAATTCTGGCCTAGAAGTCAGCACGTAGGACTGACATTACTATCACCACCTACCTCCACCCCTGTATATGGGTCTCTTCCCAGAAAATAGGAAATCACTGCGAGCAGAGCCAACTCAATCAAAATCCCACATGTGGGAGGGGCTGGAAGAAAAATAAATAAGCAATTATCATACAATGGAATTAGTACTAAAAATTATTCATGAGGAGTGCCTGAGCTGAATGTGGAGGGTCAGGGAAGGCTTCCTGGAGCGAGACCCTTAAACTTAGAATGTGGGATGAGGAAAGGACAAAGAGTGTTCCAGGCAGGAGCACGGCATGAGCCGAAGCGTGGGGTGTGAGAGATGACATGGTGTTTGTGAGGAAAGGAGTAGTTCACTTTGGCCAGAGGACGGACAGCAAGGGAAGTTGTGGCAAGAGCGGAGGCTGCCTGGTAAGCAGGTGCCAGATAACGTGTTTCCCAGCACAGCAGCATGGCAGGTGGATTGCAGCAGGGCCACACTGGAGGCAGAGGAGCAGTTAGAAGCCTGCGGGGTGTGGAAGAATGAACAGCTTCCTTTGAAAAGCCTACAGAGAAGCAACGTCCAGGGGGAAGAATTATCCGTTGCCGTCGAGTTGATTCCGACTCATAGCAACCCTATAGGACGGAGTGGAACTGCCCCATTGGGTTTCTAAGGAGCGGCTGGTGGAGTCGAACTGCCGACCTTTTGGTTAGCAGCCTGAGCTCTTCACCATTGCGCCACCAACTCTCCTATGGAGAAGAATAGCAAGATCTAAGTGGCCGATGCATGCCTCTTCCTGGGACTCAATCACAGAAGGCAAGGAGGAAGAGAGGGGAAGACCTCAAAAGTCTTGAGAAGGTATGGGGGAAGGGGATGGAACATCCACTGACAGAAGAAAGGCAATAAAAAGGGACTACAAACTTTGTCTAGTTCACTATTTTATTCAAGGCCATCTCTGGTCCCAGTGCGAGTTTAATATAGAATTTGTCCTTTTCCACAATGAGTACTTAGCAAAGCCTTTGAAAAGTGTTTCAGAATGTCTCAAAATTATCCACTGGAGAGGCAGGCTATTGGCATTTAACAATGCCACTGTTCAAAGATGCTCTTTCCTTGTCCTTTTCCTGGCACTTGAGGACCTTTGGGTGGAATTCTGAGTAGTGTGAAACTATCAGAATAAAACATGTAGAAAAGGACAAGCACTGCAACTTGGTGCCACCTCTCACCCCCACCCAGTCACTCAGATCTGCAGCATCTCTCAAAGAAGAGAAGCAGAGAGACTTTAAATTCTAGAGTGTTCACAACTGGTTTCCAGAATCAGAGCTACCTTAACCATTTATTCTGTTAGAGAGGATTAATAATCTTAGTTCCAAAATCTCAAGAACGTCTCTATTTGGGTTAGTAGAGTTGATATTCAAGCATCACTACCAGTAAAGAAGATGTAAATTAGAAATGTGACCCAAGTATTCACGAAAATAAGTCAGTCATAACGGGTCCATAAAGAAACAGGACCCTCTGTCTGTGGGACAGTGAAAAGTCTCCAACTCTAGTTCCATTTATGGGAAAGAATCTAAGAAAGAATACCTTGTGTGTGCATAGACCTACCTGCATCTGTTCCCATGAACTCCACCTTTCCTGCTGTTGCAATGGGTGACCGTTCATGCTCTCATCTAAGTCAGCCCCTCTGCTGGCCCCGTGGTTCTCATCCTCTCTCATCTACTCCGAGACAGGGTCCTAGCAATCTCTCTCTCCTCTGCCTCACCAGTTTTCCTTTCACTACTGGATTCACTGACCACATGCAGATATATCCACCATCCACATGCCTGGTCTGTAGAGAATTTTAATACAATAATAAATCTGACTAAAAGTCAGTCTGCTTTTTATTATCACTATGTGCTGGAATTCTAAGCAATGTCCGTGATAAAATACTCTTCCCTCCAATTTTTTTTTTTTTTATTGGCATACAGTCTAACCAATTGTTGCAACTGCTGTACAGTTTCAATAATGGACATGTAATCTTCAAATCAGCACAGTTTAATTTCTTATCATTTAATAAATATTATATTCCACATGGAAGGTAGTTTGGAGAACTCTAGGTTACCCAGTCGGACCCCCGACACATGTGGACCCAGATACATGTATTTATTTGGCCAATGAATTCATACTGGTCCAGAATCGTACAAACTTGGCTTTAGATATAGTTCATGTTTCTAATCCATTTGGTCCTACCTATTCCTGGGTTTAAACCATAGATTTGAAATAAACAATGACTGTCAAGATGAAGAAACAGAACTTGAGTTACTTCAATTCTGTCATTCCATGGGACCTGTTGGAGTTTTTATTTGTATCTTTAAATTTAAGAGCATGAAATAGAGGGCGAGTTGCAAGATGTAATATTTTGGTTTGCTAAGTTTTGTTTGGTTACTTTATTCATGACATATTTACTGTATTCACATAATAATACCTTCAAAATTGAAGTTTATTCTGCTATCTTAATTGTTAACCGTTTTAAAACTAAAGAATGAATTTTTAAAATAGCCATTACATTGTTGTTGTTGTGTGCCATCGAGTCGATTCCAACTCATAGCCACCCTATCGGACAGAGAACTGCCCCATAGGGTTTCCAGGGAGCAGCTGGTGCCAACTTTTGGTTAGCAGCCTGAGCTCTTAACCACTTCACCACCAGGGCTCCAAATACATTACATTAGTGGTACAATTAAAACAGTTGCCTCTATTTCATCCTTCACATCCTTCAGAAAATGAAAATCCAGATAATCTCTGCCTCACCCTATAACTCTGAAGTGGTTACAATGTTGGTAGTTCTGATTTATTTAAATTCTATACTTCTGTAATCTTTCCATGTATTTTAATTTTATTAGAATTCACTTATTAGTTACTAGACAATTACTTACATAGAATATTATATCAGACTATAGCAAAGAATCAATGTTCAAACAGGCAGATATAAAAACTATTGAGTAAATGGTTGTGCTTTTTTATTATGCAGAAACTTGGAGGGACTTGCAGGCATTCCCAGTATTTTTTTTTTTTTTTTAATTTTATTGTTGTACTTTAAGTGAAAGTTTACATTTCAAGTTAGTCTCTCATACAAAAGTTTATACATACATTGTTATGTGACCCTAGTTGCTCTCCCTGTACTGTGACAGCATACTCCTCCTTCCCACCCCTGATTTCCCGGCTCTATTAAACCAGCTCCTGACCCTCTCTGCCTTCTCATCTCACCTCCGGACAGAAGCTGCCCATTTAGTCTCATGTATCTACTTGGGCTAAGAAGCACAGTCTTCACGAGTATCATTTTATGTCCCATAGTCCAGTCTAATCTTTGTCTGAAGAGTTGGCCTCAGGAATGGTCTTAGCTCTGGGTTGACAGAGAGTCCAGGGGTCATGCTTTCTGGGGATCCCCTTCTGGGGATCCATTAACTCTGGTCTTTTTACAAGAATTTGAATTCTGCACCCCACTTTTCTCCTGCTCCATCAGGGACTCTGTGCTGTGTTCCCGTGTCAGAGCATTCGCAGTATTGTTGTGAAACCAGTCACTGATTCATAATTATTCTGAATTTCATAACAAAATTTGGAGTGGAATCCCCATACCAACGTGAAACAACATCAACCCAGGCGAGCTCAGCCAAGAAAAATTTTAAAAGCAAACCAAGAGGTGGTTGAAGCAATGGCTGGATTTATTTCAAAATATATAATGCCTTCAACACTGCACATAGAGTTAATGAAAATGCTGAAGAAATGCAAGCTAGCACATCCAAAGCACTTACACTGGAAACAACACAAGATTCAGATGACACACAGTTGAAAGACGGCAAAGGATCATTTTCTATAAGCATTGACAATGAGGAAGAGAAAGTAAATGTTAGCAGGAGTCAACATCAATAGAATAAAAATAATGAAGAAGCAAGAGACACTAGTAAAGATCATAACCAAGACTTCTGTTTTTGCGGGGGGGGCGTTTAAAAATATATTTAATCCCCACCAACTACTATCCCAATTCATACTTACAGCAAAACCCCTCAAAACAGTCATCTACTCACGGTCTCCAGACCACATAAGTAGGCTTCCATTACCATCACTCCACTGACACTGTTTCCATCAAGGTCACCAGTGATTCCCACGGTGCTTAATTCAGTGGTCAATTCTCAGTCCTCATACTGCTTATCAGGAGCATTTGCGACAGCCAATTACATCTTTTTTCATTTGATCTTCGGAATACCATTCTCTTTTTTCTTTTAGTGTAGCTAATCTTCCTCCATCACCTTTATTGGCTTATTCTCATTGTCCTGACCTCTAAATTTTAGAGATGGAGCCCTGGTAGCACAACAGTTAAGCACTTGGCTATCAACCGAAAGGTTGGTGATTCAAACCGACCCAGGGACTCAGCAGGAGAAAGATCTGGTGATCCGCTCCCATAAAGATTACAGCCAAAAAATAACCATGGGAGCAGTTCTACTCTGTCACATGGGGTCGCTATGAGTTGGAATCGACTTAACAGCATCCAACAACAACAAACTTTAGAGAGCCCAAGGCTCAGTTCTCAGACCTCTTTTCTTCTTTATACCCACTCCCAGGTGATCCCATCCAGTCCCACAGCTTTAAATGCTGATGTTCTACAAGTCCAATCTCTAGCCCAGCCCTGTTTCCTGCATGCCAGCATTGTATATCACATTGCTACTTGCCATCTCCACTTGCGTGTCTATAGATAGGCATGTCAAAGTTAACACATCCAAACCTGAATTCCTGATCTTTCTCTCCAAAACCTGCTCCTGCAACAGTCTTCCCCTTCTCCATAAAAGACAGCTCCGCTCTTATGTTGCTCACACCAAAAATCTAGCAGTCATCTTTGGTCCTCTTCTCTTCCTCACACCCACATCCAATCCATCAACACACACAGTTAGCTCTGTTTCCAGTATGTTCTGAGTCTAACCATTTTTTATCTCTCATCACCACGCCTAGCCACCATCACCTCTCACTGGGGTCATGGTAACAGCTTGTGTAATGGGTAGAATTTGTTCCCCCAAAAATAACTGTTGATAGGATCCTGTTTGGAAATAGGGGTTTTCTTTTGTTATGCGAATGAGGCCATACCAGTGTAGGGTGAGTCCTAAACCTAATCACTTCTGAGTTATAAGAAGACTGGGATAGACACAGACACACACTGGGGGAAGACGCCATGTGAAGATGGGCACACACAGCAGATGCATCTACAAGCCCAGGAACACCAAGGATTGCCGGCTACTAAAAGCTGAAAGAGACAAAGAAGGACCTTTCTCTAAAGCCACACCCTGAATTCAAACTTCTAGCCTTCTGAACTGCGAGAAAATACATTTCTGTTCTTCAAAGCCATCCACTGGCAGTCTTTTTTGTTACGGCAGCACTAGATAACTAAGCCTCCTAACTACTCTCTCTGCTTCTGCCACCATCCTCTGTTATGGACTGAATTGTATCCCCCCGACAAAAACTTATGTTGAAGTCCTAGCTCCTATACCTGACCATGTTTGGAAATAGGAGTTTTCTTTTGTTATGTTAGTGAGGTCACATAGGAGTAGAGTGTGTCCTAAACCTAATCCCTTCTGAGTGGTATCTCATAAAAAGAGCAGAGTAGATACAGGACACACAGGAGAGGCCATGTGACCACAAAGGCAGATGTGTCTATGAGCAGCAAAGGAATGCTAAGGATTGCCAACAGTCACCATAAACTAGGAGAGAGGCCCACAGAAGACCGCGATTTGGACTTTTAGCCTCCAGAAGTGTGAGAAAATAAATTTCTGTTCTTTAAAGTCTCCCACTTGTGGTCTTTTCTGTTATGGCAGCACTAGAAAACTAAGACACCCCTCTTTAATGTCTATAAAATCATCCTAACCTGTAATTCGGAGCCTTGCTGGTGCAGTGGTTAAGAGCTTGGCTGCTAAACAAAAGACTGGCAGTTGGAATCCACCAGCCACTCCTTGGAAACGCTGTGGGGCAGTTCTACTCTGTCCTATAGGGTCGCTATGAGTCAGAATCGACGCGAAGGCAACAGATTAACCTGTAATTCAGGTCCCGTCACTCCTGCACTCAAACCCTCCTAGCAGCTCTCATTTCACTCGGAATGAAATCCAAAGTCCTACATGATCCGCCTCCCTCACCTACCCACAACCTCTCTGATCTCCCCCACTCCCCTCCTCTCCTTCTCATTCTGCCCAGGTCACGCAGCTGCCATGCTAAGCACACTCCAATTTCAGCACCTTTTACTAGCAGTTCTCTCTGCTGGACACGCTCTCCCTTCAGGGATCCTGGTGGCTGGCTTCCTCTCATGCTCCAGGTCAATCTCATCTCACCAGAGAGGACTTTCCTGGCCAACCTATGGAAAAGAGCAATCTTCTGCTACTCTTTGTCAGTTTACCCTGCTTCATTTTTCTGTAATTATCACAGCTCGATATAGATCTGTTTATATTATCTGACTTCCTCCACTACTATGTACCCTCTACCAGAGCAGGAATGAACTGTTTTTGGTTATTGGTTACCCCCGTAAAAAAAACCTGTTACCATCAAGTCGATTCTGACTCATAGTGACCCCACAGGACAGAGCAGAACTGTCCCATAGGGTTTCCAAGGAGCAGCTGGTAGATTCAAACTAGCCGGCGTTTTGGTTAGCAACCTAGTTCTTATCCACTGAGCCACCAGGGCTCCATTTGGTTATCCCCAGTGCCTAGGGAAATGCAGGTACATGGTGTGTACTCAGTAAACGTTGGAGCGATCAGGAAGATTAACTGGAACAATGGTCACATAGAATTTTGAGGTGACTCAAAGCGACAACTTGCGATGGACTAGTGCCTTAAGCAGCCTTCAGAAAGTCGGAGACACCTCTGGGAACGTTTCATATTACCAGCAACATCCAGAGGCTTCCTCGTGTGGGGGGTGCTAGATGATTTTTGGAAACACATTGTTCTAACAGGCTTTATAAAAGAATGACAACATCCGCCCAGCAAGAAGAGTTCTGAAAGATAAGCCTGTTGCGAAAAGAACAATGCTCATTACTGCTTTCTGTGGACGAAAAAGGGCAAAGGCTCTTCCCAAGTCACGGCAGCACAGAATATTCTCCTGCAAACATATATTTTTGTGTTCTCACCTAAGAATCTGAAAACTCAGCAGCTGAACAAGATGGACTAAAGATAATATTTCACAAATCACTCAAAGAAAGCAGATTTAGAGCGTACTAGCTCTCGTTAGAAAAAGCTTGTTTGAAATCTGTTGAGAAGGAAGGCATAATTTTTCTGTCTCTTTAGTGGTTAGAAATGCTTAGAGATCAGCATGTTGTTGGGATGTGTAAATCTGTATTCAATACCATTTGTAAACCAGGCGTTAAGAATACTTCACAGTGTTTGTCTAGTGCATTAATTTTAATTATACTCTATCGAACTCGCACAGTGCTTTGAAATGCCTTACAAAATGCCCCCAAGATCTTTTACTAATCTTAACAAAAGCACCATGAAATGCTAATGCTGATGTTGCTAACTCGGCATTCGTCAGCCTGCCTGCGAGTGCTCTCTTCTGCTTTCAGAGCGTACTACAAATGGCATTTCCTGGAATTCACAGAAATTCTGGGGAAGAGCAAAAGCTGCTTCTCAGGAAAATGCTGACATCCAACCATGTTATTTAAATAAACCACCCTCCTCCCTACCCAGGTCAAAAATTCCAGTCTTTATGTGCTGAAAAGAATCTTTTTTCATACCTTTTTAATGAATAAACTGTCTCAATTCCACAGAAAAAGGAAATGTCCTCATATTCACATCCTCACAATTGTCAGATAACTATCAATTCTGAGGTTTGCAAGGCTGTGCTGAGGCAAATACAGGAGAAGAAGGGAAAGTGGCAAACCCCAACATGTTAGGGGATTTGCATCTTTCCCCCAGGAAGCCTCATAGAAATGAACTTCAATTCTTTAAAATAAGGGCAATTGATCAAATCAGGTTTCCTTTTCCTTATAGATGGAACACGATTTTAAAGAAACAATATTACCTGCAGCTGTTATCTATGGTATTTGATTGCAAATCAAGGATTTGCTTTCTAGGCAGCAATTCTGTCTTCCTTTAAAAATAAATTCTAGTCAAATTCGTATTTTTATGCCAGTGCTAAGCAGGAATTTATTAATACAATTATAACAAGAAAACGCCTTGTTTCATATAAACCAGGAAAATATGCAGGTAATTAGGTTGAGTCGCATGAAATTGCCATCAAGAATGGTTAAATATTGGCAATTGCCTATGATTCAACCAAATATACACACAGCCCATTTGCTTTAGGACCCTGGATAAGGACACAAATAGTCCTCCGAGTGGAGCAGCTGCAGAGAATGGGGAGGTGGGGAGAGAAACACCAAAATCTAGTGGAATCACTGTGTATCTACATACAGGGCGGGGCGGGGGGGCAATCTAGGGTGGAGCTGAGACAGTCAAGAATTGACTGATGGGAATTGAGAAATTTTGCTACACATATGTCAGTTTATACTACTTCATCCTTTTGTTATTTTTTTAGACACAAGTCTTCTTAATTCCAAATCAAAACCCAAAGCAAACCTGTTGCCGTCCGGTCGATTCTGACTCAGAGGGACCCTGTGGGACAGAGTAGAACTGCCCCATAGGGTTTCCAAGGAGCACCTGGTGGATTCAAACTTCCAGCAGTGGCTAAAACAGTGCTTGATGATCTGGCCTCTATGAAAGTTTTGAAACTTTAATAGCTAGACAAAAATAGAATTTCAACACACGGAAGCTTTCTTATAAAAAGGAGAGGGTGGAGAAGTTGTTAGATCGGTTTTTTTTAAATCAGAGCTGATTTACTTCATATCTATTATGCCCCCCCACCTTATTTGAAATATATTCTGTATAATTGTGTAAAAATGTTTTCTAAACTTAAAAAATGTGTCCTTTAAATGCATGTTATTTCTGTAAATAGCACTATAGAAATTGGCAAGGGTTGAAAATTCCTTAAAATTCTTCAGTGGACAAAGTTTGTCCTCATTGTCAGGAAAAATTATAAAAGACTAAATAGTGGATGTCCTGCCTACCCATCCTGGTTATCAGTGCCTTTCATTGTCTTCGAATTATTTTACAGCTCTGGAAATTACAGAAAACTGATAATAATCCTTGTCCCTGACCACAGAAGTACAAATTAATTGTGTGAGTACAGGGGAATTGATTATCGACCCATTTTGCATCTACTTATACATTCATTTCAGAATTCCTTATTTTCTATGTATGTCTTTGTTCTTCGAATTCTCCATTTAACTAATTGCAACATCTTATTGGACCCCTGGTGGCATAGTCGTTGAGAGCTCCTCGGCTCCAAAAGGTCAGCAATTCAAATCCACCAGCCACTCCTTAGAAACCCTATGGGGCACTTCTACTCTGTCCTATAGGGTCGCTATGAGTCAGAACCCACTCAGCAGCAATGGGTTTGGTGTTTTGGTTTAACATCTTAAACTCCCACATTAACGAGTTAGATAAAATCTTGGGCATGTATGAGAGTCACGATCTTACCCTCTTGGAAAAATCATCCTTTAACATCATCAATTATAGTTTGGTAATGGTTTTACTTTCCCAGGATGCGCCAAGATGCCATGTTCACTGGCTCCTTAATAGTGAAGTAGTGTGCATATGCCTGACAAAGAGTCAATTGTTTAAGGTTATTGAAATTGATTTCATACCTAAAAGGAAAAAAAAACCAAAAAAACCCCAGACCTTGCAACAGAAGATTTAAGTCCACGGCACAGCAGCAATCATTTGAAATACCTCTTTAATTTTAGAAAAATCAATATGCAATCTACAAAATATTTTGTTACATTATTAAGGTTCAATCTGTCTTACATTTGTATTGCTAGGACATAAAACCATATTTTGAATAAAACATAGTAATACTTCGTCATTGTTAAGGAAGACCTTCTAGCTGAATTTATAAGAAAAAGGGTTGTATCATAAGCACAGCTCCAGACTGAAGGGAACTAAAACCCTGGCACTGTCTAATCTATTAATCAGATCAAATTTTCCAGCCTTTATTTATGTGCCGAAAAGTATCTTTTTTCATGGGTAAATCGTTTTGCTTCCCATAAAAAAAGGAAATATCTTTAAATTCAGATCTGCACAATTGATCGGGTAATTATCAACCCATGAATTCATTTACAGTTAATATGATTCTTTGGTAAAGAAACCAGCCCAGAACAATTAGACCAGAGCACCTAGTCATAAGTTGGTCAACTCCTTCGAAGTTGGCCATTATGTCAACCAAATGACTGACCACCCCCTCAACGGTCAAACTCATAAAAAGGTGATCTAAATTACCTAAATTAAAATGCCAGCAAGGAGTATTTCTTCCCTTCCCACTCCCTTCTTTCCTCCCTCCCCTCCCTTAAAAGCAAGGACTTTTTGAAGATCATCATTTACTTTCTAGCAAAGGAGATTCTGCTTCTTAATTTGTAAGTCTAAATGGACCCCCCGCCCCCCGATTTTTCACTTAGAGCTACCCAGTCACATTTGACCTCCTGCCATTTCCGAGGTCAGACAAATTGTAATAAAAAGCCTCTCCTCTCTACTCAGAATGTTAATTTAACACCAAGTAATGAATATTTAAGGATCCTAATAGATGTGCAAATTAACAATTATCCTGTAGCACCCCGCTGTTAATGCTATCAACCTTGGTGTTGTTGCTGCAGAAACTCAGCCTTTTGTTACTATGTTTCCAGCACCGAAATCTTGAGATGCTCGGGAAGCCTGGATGGCTGACAGTAAACGACCCCAGCAGTGAGGTACCCACTGACACTCAACCTGTGAAGCATGATGGGTGATTAACTGAACTCTGTGCTGAATTTATTTGGAGGTGTAAATATTCATTAAGTTCATCTGAATCAGCCTCTGAGTTCTTTATGAGTAGGATGCCATACAACAAGCTTAGAAAGAATGGCAGTAATTAACCCAGCTAATTTCCTTGGAATAGTGGTTCACTGTCAGGTTTAGCCCGCCTCCACGTTTGTTCTGAACAGACCGAAGTCACTCCCGAGTGTGCCCACACCAGATGATAAGGAAAGACAGTGAAATTAAAAAAAATAAAAAATAACGCACACACAGATTTGCCATCCTATACATCAACAGGGAGTCTCAAGCATACGATAGAATGAGCAGTGCCTTCAGTGAAGTTAAAAAGAACGGCAGTAACTCATCTTCACCTGACATTTGCATTCTTTGCCTCTGTGGTAAAATAATGAAAAGCAATAAAATCTGCTGATTGATACAGACCATCAGAAAAGTCTGTTTTAATCTTTTTTTTTTTTTTTTGAACAGGTTAAAACTAATGTAATACAATGTTAAAACATATGAAATAAACTCTGTGAGCCAACAAACAAACATTTCTGGAAGAACATTTTATCAGTTCTGACCCGAAATTATTTTAGTAAATAGAGAAAAATACCTCCTAATTATATTTAAGATTCAACATAAATTGAAAGTGTATTAATACCATACGGAGGGCTTGTTTTTCAGACTAAAATAATGCCTAGACTATAGATTTCATAAATTTGAAAATTCTGACCTTTCACTATAAATACGGAAATTATAAACAGAATTATAATGGCTAATGTCACTAGCTTTTCATTAGAAACCCAACTATTACAGTCATTTACCTGAATTTGAAGAAAAGAAATGTTGCCTCTTAGAAATCATAATAATCTCATGTCTTTCACTTTGCTCGTCTTTTAAAGAAAAATACTCTAAATTAGGCAGAGTTAGCATAAAATAGCATAATAGCAGAAGTGGCATAAAATCAGAATACAATTTAGACTTCTACTCAACTAAGGCTTGTGTTACCTACAAATAATATTTAATCAACATACATTCTTAGAATTTCTATTGGGAAACAATATTCATGAACTTTAAAAATTCATCTTTAATGTACACACATATTTTAACTAGTGACCAATACTGGGATTCCATTTAAAAGGAATCCCTCCAAGGAAAAGGCAATATGTTTTAATGACTTGTACTAAAATATACATACATATATATCTCAACAGAAATGGCTTCTTTGTAGCACACACCAGAATACAATAATAATAATACAGTGGGGGAAAACAGGTACCAAATACAGCCCGTGACTGCTTACCAACGTGGTAAACACACACACACACACAAAACAAACCCACTGCTGTCGAGTCGATTCCAACTCATAGCGACCCTACAGGACAGAGCAGAACTGCCCCATAGGGTTTCCAAGGAGCGGCTGGTGGATTCGAACTGCCGACACAATACCTCCAAATCTCCATTTCTGCCTGTGGTGTAAACATCATTGTACGCCTAGCCACATCTCAGAGAGTGGAAAACTAAGTCTTCTTGGTTCATGTTTCCTTTGATTGCCTTACCCTGTCACCAGTGCCCATGGCAAGAACAGGTGGAGACTGAGGAGAATAAATATGACACCTCGGTAATTCAAAGTGCAAAACCATGAGCCACCAAGGAATCAAAAATTAAAAATCATTTAGCCAATCCGGCTGCCAGGTCACACATAGACTAACAGTGCCTTTGGGTTTCAATAGGAAGCAAAAACATCTCACAAACCATGGACACATTTTAGATCAAAGCCCCGGGACACAAACGTATCAAAAGTATAAAATTCAGATTGTTGGATTTCAGGTCTAACCTTCTCTAATCACAGCCACGGGACCTGTCCTAAGCCCTCTATTCAGAAGTCATTTCCACTATGCCGAAGCAGAACTGGGTATGGTTTCTGTGGATTTTACATATTTGAAAAGTGGGCCGCCGTCATCGCGGCGGCCTCTTGCTGCTCTTACTGAGTCACGCAGCCACCAGCTTTATCTGGGTCCTCTCCAGCGATTTTAATCCACTTCTTTTCTATTTCAACCTGTTATCCAAAAGGAAAACATGGGCAGTGTTAACAATTGCAACATGACAATAACACCTACTTGGTCCTATTTTATATGCGAGGCAAGGGCTGTAGCCACCTCATCCTTTGGATACTGACTCAGACCCAGCCCCTCCACCCTCGCACGCTAGAACCAAAGCAAGGCACCTGTTCCCCTTTTGGGGACCAGAGTCACACCAGTCCTTCCCTCCAGATTCTGATCTTGAAAACGATCGAAACCCTCACTCTTCCTAGAGTTTTCATTAAATGTATACAGAATGTAAATATTGATAAGACATCTGCAGATCAGGCTAGACACATGACAGACTATACTCCCAAGTACCATCTAGCCAGCCTTTGGCCCACCTGAGATTTATAACTCACCCCAAATTATCTAATTAGCTAGAACACAAACTAGTAAACCAGCTATGCCAACGCATCTGCCTGCCTGCCTGCATCTCAGCTCAAATGTCACCTCTTCATTGAGGCCTTCGCTGACTGCCCTAGATAAGGAAGTCCTCCATCACTCTCCAACCCATTATCTTATTTTATTCTCTTCTTAGTATTTGTCACTCTCTGAAATTATAGTATTTGTTCCCTAATTACTTTTTGTTTAGCCCCACTCAAAAGTAAGCTCCATGGTGACAGGGACCTTGTCTGTCTTGCTCACCACTGTACCCCAGCAGCTAGAGCAGTGCTTGGCACTTAGAAACTGCTCAACAGATACTTCATAAATGGAAGAATATCATTTTGAAACAGCCTGCCAACAGGTGCAGATCTGCCAACTTAAACCAAAGGGGCTGGGGATGTACCTGGATATTGAAGCAAGCTCGCTGATAAATGTGTTTCTGAGGCTGGACATCACTCTCCACGCCCAGAGACCTGACCTCTGTCCTTGAGGCAAAGGTGTCAAGTGTAACAAACTGAACAGTAGCAAATGGATACCAATCAGATGGAATTTCTTGGTCTGATCCAAGCTCTAGTTTGTATGACAGACAATGGGGATGATCGGAACCTTGAGAAAAGAGACATCGAGCGATCAGTCAAAGTATCTCCATGGCCTTGAACATTTCTCTTGAACAGTAAGTAGAGGCACTTGCCCTTCTCATTAATAAGCAATTCCATTAGCACTATGGCACTGTGAGTTACATTTAAATAAAAGACCATCAAAATTCACCATTTTGCACTAGTTAGGGGAAAATCATCTGCATTTTTAAAGTACTAGCTTTAAAAGAAGTCTAACGTTAATTACTATATACATGCATACTATGTGCATACATTAACTCCTAAAAATGGTTTCAATTACAAGAACTATGAGTCCTTCTTTAATTAATTGAAAGATAAAAGTAATGTTAATATTAAACCTAATTTTTTGGCTAGAAAGTCCTTAGGAATTTACAAGCCTTTCTCTTAACCAGACTGAAGAAACTCTTTTAATAATTTTTATGATTCCTTACCACTCTGTTTATTTATAGATAATGCAACTGTAAACTTCAGCCCGAATTAGGTCACATTATTAAACACTTCTGATGTTTTTTAAAGTTCAACTTAGGAAATTATATTCTGTTTCAGAAAATATTCCAGGCCAGGCCAAGAATTCTTTTTTCAGTAGAACAGGTTATTTTTTATTACCATAATTCTCACCCACATGCCTTAAAAGCTTTGACTAGAGCAGCTGTACAGTGCAGGAATGGGCATACTGGCTGTCAGTGTTCCAACCTCATATTTGCTTTTCATTTGATTCCATTTGTCATTTATTAAGCATCTATACTATGCCAGGCCAGGCTCTGTGTGAGACTCAGGGCTATCATCAGGTACACGCTAAAGACTTCAAGTGGGCTCATGGGATGTGTGTGTGTATGTACTATAATGAAAAAACAAATATTTTCAGTGTCATCACTGCAGAACTTTACAAGTACTCTGTGACTCTGTTGCATTGTTCAAACCATCTACATATCCAATGCGGCTGTTCTTTTTACTTAAATAACTGTATGAAATGACAGTAATTTCAACACCCAGATTAAACAACCGCACCACTGACCAAGCTCAAGGAAGAACATTTCCATCAGAATAGAGCTGTAGGCATAAAAACAAGGAGTTTAAAGGATTTCACTGAATTCTTAAAAGATAAATTGCCTTTCATTCCTTACAACCTGTTCCTTGTGCAGAGACTAACAGAATTCTAAGGCTTTAAAAGGCCTTGAGAAGCCATCAATCTATTAAACAACCGATGCTCATTAGCCACCCACACCATTTACATGTACGGTAGGATGACAGCGGCCTGTAAGGTACTTTAAGGCACCCAGATCACGGCAGCAGGTCACGGCAGCAGGTGATAACTATTCACACACACCTATACCCAGAGGGGATTCCACACCGCTCTTTCTAGTCTTCTGTCTGCAGCAAGGATACAGTTAAATGCATTTAATCTTAATTAAGGCATTGTTAAATTCTGCAATGGCCCAGTAGTTAACAGCACAGTCTCAATTCCTGCTCTGCTACTTAGTAGCTGTGTGATCCTAGGCAAGTTACTTGACCTTTCTGGGTCTCGGTTTCCCCATCTGAAAATGGAGATGATAACAACGTGAACCTTATAGAGCTGTTGTAGGATTAAACCAGGTGACACGCACAGAGCAGCAAGCAGAACTGTGTGGGCACATGGTCGTGTAGACATGTTGGACACATATTTTTATTTTGTGAAGAGCCATGGATTATAAATCCAATTTAATTAATTACTATCATTTTTTCTGATAAAAGGACTATGAATTCTACATTTCCATGGCCAAAACTGAAGTTGGAGATTATCTAATTTGATAACCATGTTTTATAGGGAAAGTTGTTTTGGAAATTTTACAGTAAAAATCCTTACCCGAATTGAAGACCTAGTACTCTGAAAATATTAGAGACAAAATCTTTCTACCTGCTTTTATTTTTAAAAAAACTGGTTAAAGATGAAGAGTGTTTTTTCTTTCAGGTGTTCTGGTGTATTTTTCCTGGCTTTTAAAAATGCTAAATATGATGTTTAATGACACACTCCTCCATCAGACTTTGAGTTTCACAAGGGCAGGGACCGTGCGTGTCCCTAGCACAATGTCCGGCAAATTTGGGCTCAATGGGTATTTGCTGAATTCATGAATAGATGGGCTAAAAGAGGAAAATCATGTTATTTATCCCAGGGCTGACCACCGGGGGGCACTCTCTGGCCTTGGTAATTGTTACTCGCAGCCAGGGCTTCAAACAGATGGTTAAGGTTTGAACCCCTGCTGAGAATTTGCATTTCTAACAAGTTCCCTACCGAGAAATTGCATTTCAACACCAGATATACTGAATCAGGATCTGCAGTTTAACAAGATCCTCAGGTGATTCTTATGTATAACTTCCTGGGAACTTGTTAGAAATGCAAACTCTCAGCAAGGGTTCAAATTGGAAGGAACCAGTTAGAAGCCCTGCTCTCAGCATAAACCCATTGCCGTTGAGTCGATTCTGACACTCAGCGTAACTCCTTAGTTTCTTAGGAGCTCAAATGCAAGTCACAAAATCTACTTAAGCTAGTTGATATCCGGTCCACATCTGAAACTGAATTGTTGAGGCTGGAGGGATTAATGGGAGAAGGGGAGACAGCTGCCAATGAGCTGACAACAAAGAGCCAAGAGAAGAAGCAAAGGCAGGCTATGTATTCTTTTTTAATTAGTAAATTTGGGAAGTTAGACATATTTGTTCATTGACCTTCCACAGTTCTCTCTCCCTTTTCTAATTCATGCCACCATCTGCACCTTCTTCGGCCAGCTAGTGTTCTCTCTCCCCCTTTCTTCTTTCCTCCCTTCCTCCCTCCCTCCCTCCCTCCCTCCTTCCCTCCCAACAATGCCAGCTCTCAGGAAAGACTCCTCTGTCATCAGTCACACCTTAGGACAGACGAAGTCTATCAGCTGCCTGCCACAGGCCTCCCTTAGCTGTAAAATGAAAGACTTGACCCATTGTGAAAGGAATATCCAGCCTTGTCGTGCTAGAAGAAGAGGCATTTAAGGGACCAGCAGCTCTTACCATCTCTCCTGAAATCACATGCAAGTGATTCCAAGAATATGAAGTTAATCCTAGTCTCACAAGTCCCACCCAAATTTGAGTGAAAAAAGAAATTATATTTATGCATAATAAACCAAACCGGTTGTCATCAATTCTGACTCATAGCGACCCTACAGGACAGAGCAGAACTGCCCCATATGGTTTCCAAGGAGCAGCTGGTGGAATCGAACTGCTTTCTGGTTAGCAGCTGAGCTCTTAACCACTAAGCCACCAGAGCTTCAATGCATAATAGACTAATTCATATATTCTGTCAGTTTCCATCTTTGGTTTTTTTTCCCCAATAGTGTTGGTTTTTTTAAAACTAATTTGAGAAGGGTAACTTTTAAAAGACTTAAAAAATCTTGCACTCTCTATACAAAAAACTCACATAGGGGTGATTCAAGTTCCTGCCACTCTGGTCCTCAGGCAGTAACACTGGAGTCACTTGAGCACTTGTTAGAAACACAGTATCCCGGGCCCCACCTGCTCCACACTGTAACAAGATCCGCAATCAACATCTACACTGTTAACGCAATCTCAAGGTGACTGGTGTGCACACAAGTTAAAGCACTGCGCTAGGACCAAGATTTCCTCACTGCTCCAACCTTACTTTTCTACAGTTCTCTCAGAAAGCAATCTGGGCTGTAGCCTCTCCAGGGCATGCCTCCCTCCCACTTCTGAATTACTGGAGAAGCCTGGGAGACAGGACCAGAAGATGATCTCGGATATGTCCTCCCCACAGGCCAGGTCAGAGCTCCACCGCCCTCAGGACTACCTGACCCAGCCCCACTGCCACGGCCTCTTCTGTGCACAGACCTGATCTGAACGAAGTAGCTTTGATCCCAAAGGATTTGTTCAGTGAATTATCACTGTCTAATTGACGACTACGCTTGTTAAGACCTTGTTCTGTGTGGGCTGGTGCTATGACAGCCTTCCAAAAGAATCCCTCAAGGCCAAGATCAAGTCCAGTCAGCCTCTCTGGGAACATCCTTTCTTGTCATTGTTCTTCGTGACCTCACCATTACTAAATACTTCATTAAGTCACACACTGGTGGCAGGGCAGTGATGGAGTTCTGGAAGTACAAGGTTACACAGAGCAGGGAGGAATGAGCTCTCCGCCTAGGGGACGTAACAGGCTTCACAGGAGAGGGACAAGGTCAGCCGCTCTCAAAGCTGGCTGCTTGGGAGAGACTTTTCCAAACACCAGAACCTGGGTCTCACCCCAGAGTCTGATCAGTGGGATGAGGTCTAAATATGAGCATGTTTCCAAAGTCTAATGACTCTAAGGGGCCCTGGTGGTGCCGTGGTTAAGAGCTCGACTGCTAACCAAAAGGTCAGCAATTTGAATCTGAATCCACCAGCCCCTCCTTGGAAACCCTAGGGGGCAATTCTCCTCTGTCCTACAGGGTCGCTAGGAGTTGGAATCCACCCCACGGCACCAGGTTTGATTGTTTGGTTTAATGGCTCTAAGAGGGCAGCGACGGTTCAGTGGTGGAATTCTCACCTCCCAGTGGAGACGGGCGTTAGATTCCCAGCCAACGCACCTCAGGCGCAGCCACCACTCGTCTGTCAGTGGAGGCCTGCATGTTGCTACGATGCTGAACAGGCTTCAGTGGAGTTTCTACACTAAGATGGACTAGGAAGAAAGGTTTGGTGATCCACTTCTGAAAATCGGCCAACAAAAACCCGATCGAGCACAAATGGTCCGATCCCGTTGTGAGCGGTTGGCAGGGGTGGATTAACCAGTAAGCAAGGTACACAAGGGCTTACTTACTAATCTGTAGTGCACAATTTCACATGGGTTCCTCCACATCTTTGAAGCCTCAGAACTGAAGACTACCCCCACCTATATGCCTGTGTTTCTGGTGTTGCTATCTTGATAACACCCTACTCATTCTTCCAGGCCATTCTTTACCTCTCTACCCCCAGGCACTTTCTCTGAGATCCCCATCGTCTGCGTTAGTACATGCTGGAATAAAGCACATTTCCACAGTGCGTCTGGATAGCTGCTTCTGGGCCTGTCTCCCTACTAGGCTAAGTTTCTGGGGAGTGGGGATCATGTTAGCATCTCTATCTTCCAAGCACCCGGCACAAAGCCTGTACCTAAAAGAAACCTAGTGGGAGTTTGTTGAATGAATGAGCAAACTTCTTAATAAATTCTTGCTGATTCAATCAGTCAACTCTGGGGAAATGGAGTGGTGTAAGCAGGATCATTTTCACAAGAAGCTTTAATTTTCCAAAATTAGAAAGGAATGCTTTGTATAGGTTCTCTGGTTAGAAAGTAAGCTTGGCTTCCCTGGCCAGGATCAGCTGGAGGGGGAGTGGCAGGAACAGGCTCTTTGGGAAGCCAGCCTCCTGCCCCTCTGACTCCCCGAGACCAGCCAGCAGGATGAGCCCTCTGGGATCCATTGGGGGTCAGTGCTCCTCAACCCCGCAATACATTAAATTCCCCTGAGAGCTTTTTAAAAAATGCTGATGCCTGCACCACACCTCCAGAGATTCTGATTGAATTGGTAAGGAAAGGAAGCCTGAACACCAATACTATTTAAAAACTCTCAGGCTACTCGAACATGGAGTCAGGTTTAAGAAATGCTGCTATTAAAAAATTAATAAATAAACCAAACCTGTTGCCGTGGAGCTATAGGGAAACCCCCAAACAAAAATGCCTCTCTGAAGCTCACAGCTTAGGGGGCCCTGAGAGGAGCTTAGATTTCCCTGGAGGAAAATTTACATCAGGCTGTGAGCTATTTGGAAGCAGGGATCAAACTGTATTCATCCTTATCCCCAACACCTGGCATACAATAAGTGCTCAATAAAGGTTTGTTTGAATGAATGAATGCCCCACTCAGATTCCCTCAACCGCACACCAATTTAGCTCCATCTCCCAGAGTTCTGCTAGAAATAACTCAGTTGGAACAGCGAGGAACCTGGTTTTTTCTCTGTTGTATACACCCACTCCTAACTTGCCATCCTCAAATACATGTGGTGCTAGCACTGGCTTTTCAAAGTTCTAAATTGCTAGATCAATAGTTTTCGTTGCAAAATCAAAGACTAACTGAATTTTTTTTTAAACAGGCTGTGTGCACCTAATTCTAAAACAACCATTTGAGAGGGTCAAATTGGTTAATTTAGCCAATTTGGTTAATTTCACTGGTAAAAATGAAAGGCCGTCTCATTTCAAACAACAGGGAGCAAAACCAAAGGAGGAAGTGCTACTGGCTGAGAATACAAAAAAAGAAATTCCAGGTACACTCAGAGATGACAGATCTCAAAAGGTTAATAAGGAAATCCAAGATATGCAAGCAACATCTTTAACACTCAAGGTTGATGTCAAGAGGCCCAACTGGGCATGCCTACAAATTTTCCCTCAGTGCCACCATCCACAACCTAGCCTAGGATGCTATTTCTTATGATTTAAAAAAAGTTAAATTTATATGGTTGACTATAAATTTCAACCATATAAATTTAACTTTTTTTTTTTTTTTTTTTAAACTAGGGCTCCTCCCTGTTCCAACTGAGTTATTTCTAGCAGAACACTGGGATATGGAGCCAAATTGGAGGCAGGTTTGGGGGATCTTGAGCTGATGCATTCATTCATTCAACCAAACTTTTACTGAGCACTTACTGTGTACCAGCTGTTGGGGATCAAACAAACCAGCTGTTGGACTAAATGTATCTCCTCTGACCCCCGCCCTACAGCATCGGGTGGTAAGCGTGGCCTCAACTAACTGGAGTGAGCATCCATTTCAGCTTGGTTTCAACCGCCCACTGAAGATATTTAAGCTACTTCACATAAAAGTCAACACAGGGTGTTGAATATTTACTTGAATTTTTGTCAGGAAGCCGGTCTATCTTCCATACCACAGCTCGGTAGGCACTCTCATATTTCGCTGACCCCAGAGTGACCTGTATGACAGGTTCTGTCTCGGGTTCCTGTAAACTCCCCAGACAAGCTCGGCGGTTCATTTTGGCTTTCAGAGACTTCTGCCTCTGGAGGTTCATGGTCCAGAGGGCCTTGATCCACTGTGACGGGACAGGGAAGTGTATCATTATGTTGTCACAGGACCTCAAGGAACCAGCTTGGGATGGTTTCTGAGCCAAGGGGGCCATGTTGACGAAGGACTGGAGCTCCACATAAGCTCCTTGGACAACGACTACAGACTTCACGGAAAAAGGAAGATCTTCCCCATGATACAAAGTCTTGAAACGCATCAGCTCAAACCGGCAGGCATCCAGAGGTACAAACTTAATGATTCTCGATAGCTCAAATTCTTGTGCTTTCACACAGTTATGAAAATGATAGTCAAGGATCTCAATTCCCTTTTTTTCTGGGTCCTTTTCAAAATAGCGGTCATCTCGCTTCTGCAGCTCAAGGTCATTCAAGGTTAAAAAGCATTCCATGTTCCCATTCACGAAGCAGAGGCAGCAGATTTGCGTTACCACAGCACTTTCAACCAATCTTCCTTCTTTAGTGATTTTACCCCAAAAGTTGTCCATAATTTCCAGGGAAATGTCTTGTTCCTCGTAGCTCCTTTTTGGTTTTGAAACAGCCGGCAGCTTCATCAGCTCTTCATCCACAGTAGTCAGAAAGTCGAGGAAGTCCTGGTACTCTGTAGACCCCAGCTTCAGCATCTGTTCTATGTCTGGTTCATGAACTAATTCCGTCTTGGAATGGTACTTCCTTTTTTCTGTGTAAGACACATGCTCAATCTTCACAGTATGAATTTTTCCTGCCACGCTAAAGTTCTCAACTTTGGGTTCAGAAAGTCTGCAATGTGGATCAAGCTGTATTTCTTTAAATGGTTTCTCTAACCCCTTCTCATAATACATTTGCAAAATCCCTCCAGGTAAGACTTTCAGAAAAATTGGTCCCCACTGCCGGGAGGACATCATGTTCTTCTTCTCAGGAATTCTCAGCATGAAGGACCATCCGGCTTTCGGCTGACTCCGGAAGAGGGCTTGGGGGACAAAGGAAGAGGCAGTGTCCTCGGCATACAGACACCGCATAGGCAGATTTCCAAGTGAATCTTGATTCTCAGCTGACTGGAGGTGTTCAAGCTTCTCACAGATATAGTTGAGTGAACACTGATTCAGGCTTTTTTGGTCAATGGGCATCTCCTTTGCTTTTGATGGGAATGTCTTCCTGCTTCCTGGGGGGTCAAAGGTTAACTGGGAAGCACTGCCTTCATCTTTCCAAAATGGACTTGAAAAGGCACAGTCATCCTGAAAATACTGAAACTGGGGAGCGTCACTTTGGAACTGCAGGCTTACAGTCTGGTGAGGGCTAGTTTCATCTGGAAGACCCACTTTGGGAGCTGGATGTGCACATGAGTGGTCACTGGGCAAGGAAGCATGGGATAAGCAGGCTGGTTTAGTAGGTAATGAGGAACCTGCTCCTGATGTTCTAAGTGGACTGTTTGAAGATGATTCTGGAATAGGATAAAGCACATGAGTCCCTGCTTTGGGGATTCCAGGAAAACCTGGAAAGTCTTTGGTAGGTGTAGAAAGAGGAGAGTTACTTGGAGGTCCTGGGCTGAGGTAAAAGTCTATGATGGGAGAAGGGAGAGGGGTGCTGCTGGTGGAGGAAGATGCGCTGGAAAATTCCCTGAGGCCAGAGAGGTTCAGCTTAAGTCCTTTAGGTCTACAGATGCCTTGATTCTCTAGAGGGAAATTCTTTGACTTTTGAGGAGACTGAAAAGCGGGGTCATCATCAAATGTGACCCAGTTGCCCGGGTTCGTGGAGCACATCTTTGGGGTCAGATTATGGTCTTGTCAATGGATCAAATATGTTGTCTCTATTAAAGAAGAAAGATAAAACAGGAATATAAAATGAGGAAAAGAACTCAGGTTACAGGGGATCTTTAGTTCTGAGAAATAATCAGATGTAAAAGCACCCAGATTTACAGATCAACTGGATTCAAAGAAATGTTTAAAAGCCGTAGCACTTTTGAATCAAACCAGTAAGTCTTTGAGTGGTAGGTATATAACCAGACCTTGTTAGGGTTGTGGAGAATATAGGAGAAGGAAAAAACCCAATTTATTATAAACTTATATCCCATTGGCAGCCCAAAATATATGTGAGGTTTACAATTTAGAAACATTTTCAAATTTATGATCTCAATTATCAAAATGACACGGTGAGGTATGAATTATTATCCTCAACACTCAGTTGAGATTACTTGGGTTTAGGGTCATTTCCTACAGTTACCCAGCTGGTAAGAGGCGCAACCAAGCTTTTTCTATAACAGCTTTATTGAAATATAATTCATCCATCAAAAAAATCCATCCTTTTCAAGTGCACGATTCAGAGGGTTTGAGTATATTCAGAGTCATGTAATCATCACCACTATCTAATTCCAGAACATTTTCATCACCCTAAAAGGAAAACCCATGCCCATTAGCAGTTACTCTCCATTCTCTCTTCCTTCCAGGCCCTGGCAACCACTAACCTACCCAGTGTCTCTACGGAGATTTCATATAAATGGAATCCTACGATACGTGGCCTTTTGTGATTGGCTTCTTCCACTTCCTACAGTGTTTTTGAGGTTCATCCAGGTTGTAGCATGTATCAGTACTTATTCCTTCTCATGGCTCTGAATAACACCCCATCACATGGATGTATCCCATTTTGTTTATCCATTCATCAGCAGACGAACATTTGGATTGTTCCCACTTTGGGGCTATTGTGAATCATGCTGCAATAAACATTTGTGGACAAGTCTTTGTGGGGGCATGTGTCTGCCTTTCTCTAGGCATAGAAAGAACCAGGGTTTGCACACAGGTCACTTCAGCACAATCTAACACAACATAAATGACTGAATGACTCTAACGACACCAGAGGCAAAGGGCTGAAGGACCCCAGCACTGACCTGGGGGTTGGGGGACCGCAATGCCGACCACAGCTCTGCCACCACCAGCTGAGTGCACAGCCTCACCGACTTCACTTCCACCTCTGCAAACACATGATTAGACTAGAATGATCTCTGAGGCCCTTTCCAACTCTAGAACCTATTAAATGACACTGGACGTCCAACTGAATTTTTTTCCCAAAGCACAAACTGTGTTATGACTAAGTGTACGGGTCTTTGTGCTGGGATCCTGAACCAAACTTCCAACCTGACAGAAAGTAAAACTCCATGAGCTCTACTGGGGTGAACACTCACAACCCACTGGAATGATGCCCATGGGAAAGGCTTGTTTCTCGCCCTCCAGCCTGCCTTCCTGCCTCCCCTTCTGGATAATGAAGGATCAGCTGTGGCAACCACTGAAGCTTGAAAAAGAGCCAACACAAAGAGAAAGGGGGCCCGGGGCACCGCTGCGGGCAGTATGCTCAGTGTTGTCCTTTGCTACGTCTACACATTCCTCAGGGCACAAAAACGGGCACAAAAACACAGAGCGGAGCGAGGCTCACTAGTGCTGTCTCGATGGCATCTCACTGTCACTGCCCGTTAGGCTGGAGCTGCCACGAAGCACTCTCCCCTCAGGGTGGGAGAACAGGTTTCAACGGACTCCACCAGGAGCCTGAGAGGCGGGAAGTCAGCAGGAGTATTTCTTGACCCATCCCCATCCCCTCTTCAGAAGGAAGCCAGCCAAAATAACTCCTCACATAGGGTAAGAGAGCAGGAAAATACTGACTTTTACTGGGCTTAGTAAAAAGAAAGAGAAGACCAAGAGAAGAAATAACCCAGCTTCAGACTGAATCCTATTCTGATCTATACAACTGTTTTGCTTCATCAGTTTCAGCTTGAGAATTTCCAAATTTGGAAACCGCTGGTTTCTTCAGAGTGTTTGCTAATTACGAGGCAAATAAAGTGATTCCCCTCCGCCAAAGAAATCAATCCTGTTACTTTGTAAATGACCTTGAACCTTTTTTTTAAAGCACACATTGCAAAAAATTTCCTAACCTGAGCCAAAAAATCTATGCAGAGTCAAACCGGAAGGATGCTGTTCCCACTCAGAAGAGCCTATTTCTCTAGGAAGCCCACCTGCCCTAGGGCATCAGGCTGTGGGAAATGCAGCCTCAACACAGCTTTCCTCAAGGTTGTTCAAAAACAACAACAGCTCAGTATCGATTTGGATCCAACTCTGAAAGCGGCTTTCCTAATTGAGCTTGCCCCATTTCCTGTCCCTACAACTGGCCGTCCTACCCTTAGTAATGAAAAGGTTCTCAGAATTGCCGCCTAACACATACGTCCAGTTGCCGTCCTCTGGTCAATCCTGACCCACTGTCTAACTCCCTAAACTCCGCGTAACTCCTGCAAAGCCCTTCCTTTCCACACCATCCCCACCCTGATCTATTATCAAAAGTCTGTTTCTGCTGTTCTTGGCTTTTCTTCAGAAACCATTCAAATAAAAGGTAACCTGAAGCTCTACCTTGTCCTGGGGATTGTCAAAATCAGAGTAGATGCGTTTGGTTGCTGAACCAGCATTCCAGGCCGCTTGCAGCTGAAGATTTTGTCCCCACTTCCGCCTGTGTCTGTAAAGAACAATACGCTCCCGATATGGTCCCTACTGTCTGGCTTCTCCGGGTCTGCCCAATGTTGGGGAGCACTGATGCGAACGAAGTATTCAGCAGAGCTCAGGGAAACACCACCAACACCTATCAGCAGCCCTCTGGAATCGGCCGCAAGCGAACCTGCTCCTTACCAAGCCTCAGAACACATGTGGACCCCCAGACCCAGGCTCACCTTTTCCGGGAATGGCCCCCGATGCAGAGGCTGAATTTGGTCCTTTATACCCCTGCCTTTTCTGCTTGGTAACCATGCTGCATAATGTAGCGAAAGAATGTCTTAATGTCAGTATCTGTGTGGTTTCACTGTCTGTTCCCCAAATAAGGAATTCTCAGTCTCCCCCTAAATGCCAGACTCCTCAACAGCAACATTGTAACGAAACCAGCACTGGCTCTAGGAGCCTCCAGCTTTGTTCTGCACAGGCTAGAGGCCAACAGTCCGGTGACCCTCGCCGCTATTCCAGGGCATACATTCCAAAACAAAGCCCCCACCGCCGGGGACAACCCAGAGGACAACAGTGCATCCATGAAGAATTTTCTTCAAGGTTTCCTATCAAAGTATTTAAAAGATCATTCCTATGGAGTGTTCCCTTTTAAAGAGGAAACCAAACGCTGGTAACCAAAAGTAATCATAAAACACCACCAAATCCTCAGCGATGTGAAGAAGCCCGCATAGCACACCCTCATCTGAGGTCACAGAAGTGCCTTTAGGCACCATGTACTTGCGGCCCATAATCTTTAATCACAAACCTGTGGTATTTAGTTCAGCTATGTGACAGGAAATACCATTTGTAAAACATTAAACTGCAGCAAAACCAACCCACGCCTTCAAATATTATCAGTGCTGGTTCCAACTTAACACCCCAGGTGGAGGGCAGACCCCGCTCATCCCACAAAGCATTTAACCTTCACTTTTTCAGGCTAAACTGGGGCCCCAGCAATTTTTCTAACTTTATTTTAATCAACCGTTCATTTCCTAAATTTAGAGAGTAGGCAGAATCCCTATGTGATACAAACGATTAGCTCACTTGGCTGCTAACCAAAAGGTTGGAGGTTTGAGTCCACCCAAACGTGCCTCAGAAGAAAGGCCTGGCGATCTACTTTTGAAAAATCAGTCATTGAAAACCCTGTGGAGCACAGTTCTGACACACACAGGGTCGCCATGAGTTGGAGCTGACCAGATGGCAGCCGATGGTAATGAACAGGTACCAGCTCAAACTGGCCAGCCCCAGGAGATGGCCCGTACCTGACCAAAGACAGAATTTGGAGCTGGGCAGGGATTCTGATTTCAGAACTGTACTCTTATAATCATGTTCAGGAGCCCTGGTGGCTCAGTGTTTAAGAGCTCAGCTGCTAATCAAAAAGTTGGCAGTTTGAATCCACCAGCCCCTCCTTGGAAACCCTATGAGGCAGTTCTACTCTGTCCTACAGGGTCACTATGAGTCGGAATTGACTCCATGGCAGTGGGTTCGGTTTTCTTTGGTATCACCTTCATGTCACTGTCATAGATGCTATGGAAATGGCTATGCAGACATATCTGAACCTCCGTTTTCGCACCTGTAAAATGATGACATTAATATTTACCTCATATGCAAATTGCCTCATAATGTTGTTAGGTGCCATTGAGTTGATTCCGACCCATAGCAACCCTATAGGACAGAGTGGAACTGCCCTACAGGGTTTCCAAAGAGTAGCTGGTGGATTCAAACTGCCGACCTTGTGGTTAGCAGCAGAGCTTTTAACCGCTGTGCCACCAGGGAAGCGGTAGCATGGTGCTTATAAAGTAGAGGTTCTCGAATCTGCATTCACTTTTACTACGAGCCCAGGGTTGAAACAGTAGGCTCCACCGTTTAGTATCTGTGCCAGGCCTTTAGGGATCCCCAGGAAAAATCCCAGGGTTCCCCTCCAACTCTGAATTGCTCTCTCGTTCCCCAGCAAGTGACAATCGGGGCACGAGCCCAGTGGAGGGTGAACTGAGTTGCGCAATGAATGCCGGGATTTAAGCAAGTCAGCACGGCATCTGGAAACTTCAGACGTAACCAGGAAAAGACTGATAAAAAGTCGCATAGGCCTTCCCATGTGTGGCTGATGGCTGGACCGTTAAAACCGGAAAACCTGGGACCCCACTTATCACTCGTGACCCAAGACTCAGCAGAGCACCACTCAGTCACATCACAGTGAGAGGCTGACTGGCCCCCACAGCCCAGCACAGTGTCCCTCCCTGACCCTCTGTTGTGGGAGACTGAGGAGGGCTCCCGGGGTGCCCGAAAGGGGTAGATGACCAGTGTGGGGACTTGTGGGGGCTGGAGGAGGCAGGCCGTGGCCCTGTGGCCCCAGATGCTATTGGCATCTAGGTGGTAGGGGCCAACGATGCTGCTGAACACCCTACAGTGAAAAAGATACTTCCTCACAGAAAAGAATGATCTGGTCCAAAATGTCAGCAGCACCAAGGTTGACAGACCCTGCTCCACACTGAGGTCAGTCAGTTGAGAGTGTGGCAAGCAGGGGTGTGCTTATTTTGTAGATAAACTGAAGGCTTGGGTTTGATAATTTGCCTGAGGTGGCACAACCAGAAAACGGTGCTGCCAGCATGGAACCCAGTCTTGGGTCTTCAATCTCATGCTCTGAGCACAATACCACACTGACTGCCAGGGCAGAATGCAGAATAGGAGAGAGGGCCAATAAAGGAGTATTTTTAAATAAATGCAGGGCTTGGAAACCAAAAGCAACCTCTAACACGAGGGAAAAGGGGCCATCTGGCACTCGAATTGTGGACTCATACGTAGGTAAGGCAGGAAGAGGGGCTGGTTTTAGACACACTGGACAGGCCGAAAGTACATCCAAGTGGAAACATTTAGCAAAAAGCTAGCAACAAGAGACAGTACTCTGAGAGAAAACTGGGGGCTAGGGATGTGGAGTTGGGGGTCTTTGAGGGCTAGGTGAGAGCTGAATGCAAGAGAGAATGGGACAGACCCCAGGGCGCCCAAGGCTGAGCACCGAGTCACTGCACAGGACAGGAAATGCAAGAGACAGCAAGGCACACCCAGGGAGGCCACGTAAAGCCAGGAGCTGCGGGACCACCCAGGCAGGAGAGTTTCCTCGTGGCAGTCTTGAAGAATGGCAGAGGGTACGGACAATCAAGTCTGGGAAGACCTTGGGGTTTAGTAGTTAAGTCAACAGTGATGAGGGTAGGCGACAATTCAGCAGCAGGTAGGGCTGAGGCCAGCCAGGAATCGAGCTGCAGAGGAAGCCTGTGGCCAGCTTCCCTAGCATGGATGCTGGGGCCCATACTGTCTTGCACAGCCCACCCCACCCCACCCCAGTCCTGGGTTTCCTGCAGCTCTGTTCCCTGGGGTGCTGCGTTGTTTCCTAGTAAGGCCCTGCCTCTTCTTATCCTACCTACTTCTGGATCACAGGAGCAACACAAAAAGGGCCTAGGGCTTCCCTCCACCCCCCAAAAAAGGCACAAACCCACTGCCATCCAGTCGATTCCAACTCATAATGACCCTACAGGACAGAGTAGAACTGCCCCATAGGGTTTCCAAGGAGCACCTGGTAGATTTGAACTGCCGACCATTTGGTTAGCAGCCGTAGCTCTAATCACTATGCCACCAGGCCACCAGGGCTCCCAGGGCTGCCCACTCTCCAAAAAATCCAGCCTACCCCGGAAGGAGGCCGACAAGCAAGTCTTCATTCCAGCGAGACCCTGCAAACAAGGGCTGTTTTCAGGGCTGCCTTCTGGCACTTACGTTCCGTGGGCTCTTCAGTGAAAACAGCCAGGCACTCAGAGAGAAAGGAGAAAGGCATTATATTCACAGGGGCTGCCGGCGTGGTGCTGGGGGGCAGGGCTGCCAGCGTGGGGCTGGGGGGCAGGGCCCTGGGGTTACTAGACAGTGGCTCCTGGATTTTGATTCTGAATTCGCAAAGGAAACCACGAGCGCGAGTGCGGGATAAGGTTAGCAGAGGGGGGCTTGGTTCAGATCACCCCCTTGGAAATACGCAAATCTCCTTCCCTCACCCTTGCAGGCCCACTGCCCCTCCCCAGATAAACAGAAAGTCCTGGAAGTCTAAAGAAATAGAAAGAGGGTCTCTCTCTGGACTTAAATACTTGGGGGGGGGGGCTGGGGATAGCTAAGATCAACCACTTTGTTATGAAAACTGGTCAAGTAATTTGTCTTAATTACTGTATAACTGCTTTTAGCGTTTTCAGAGGAGGCAGGTAGCTAAATGGCCCAGAAAGGATACTTAACTCTCTGAAATGTAATTCCTTCCCACACACTAACCATGCTGTGTTCAGATTGGAATGGTGTGTCCAAGAAGTAAGGGCCACCATCTGCTGGGAGAATCACCCAGAGTCTCTACCCTGGACCCTGAGCTTTGGGAACCATCTGCCAAATGTTCTGGTCCAAACTCTTGTACCATACATCTCCTGCTCATTCATTCTGTGAGTACCTGGGGTGTGTCTTCTCAGTGCTGGGTTCTGGGCTAAGCACCATGGGGCCCACAGAGATGGATGAGGCCTGATTCACATGTTGTGTGGTGGGGAAGGAAGGGTGGAGAAGTTAGGAAGACTTATGTTTGAATCTCAACACTGCCACTTACTAGTTGGGGGACCTGGAGCAGGTTACTTTAATTCTCTGAGGCTATTCCCTCAGGCATGAAATGAGGATCATAATAGAGACCCTTTAGGGTTCTTGCACGTATTAAATAGAGTAACATATGTAAAATGGTGGGTACACGGGGGAGGTCAGAAATAAAGGCTGTCATTACTGTAGATTCCTGTTTGTAACATGCTTATAACCTGGTTAAAAAAAAAAAAAAAAAAAACCAAACCCACTGTGGTCGAGTCGATTCTAACTCATAGCAACTGTCATGGATTCAATTGTGTCCCCCAAAAATATCTGTCAACTTCACTAGGTCATGATTCCCAGTATTGTCGGACTGTCTACCATTTTGTAATCTGAGGTGATTTCCCTATGTGTTGTAAATCCTATCACTATGATGTAATAAAATGGATTAGCAGCAGTTATATTGATGAAATCTACAAGATCAGATAGTGTCTTAAGCCTATCTCTTTTGAGATATAAAAGAGAGAAGACAGCAGAGAGACATGGGAACCTCATACCACCAAGAAAGCAGCGCCAGGAGCAAAGCACGTCCTTTGGACCTGGGGTTCCTGCGCGGAGAAGCTCCTAGTCCAGGGGAAGACTGATGACAAGCACCTTTCTCCAGAGCTGACAGAGAAAGCCTTCCCCTAGAGCTGATGCCCTGAATTTGGACTTGTAGCCTACCAGACTGTGAGAGAATAAACTTCTCTGGTAAAGCCATCCACTTGTGGTGTTTCTGTTATAGCAGCACTAGATGACCAAGGCAGTGACCCTATAAGACAGAGAAAACTGCCCCATAGGGTTTCCAGGAAGCGGCTGGTGGATTCAAACTGCCAACCTTCTGATTAGCAGCCGAACTCTTAACCACTGTGCTACCAGGGCTCCTATAGCCTGGTAGGAAAAAAAAACCCATTGCCATTGAGTCAATTCTGGCTCATAGCAACCCTATGGTTGAAAAGACCAGAGAAAACAAACAGCAAGTGAGAGACAGCATGTTTTCACCCTTCTCTGCTACAGTGCATCAAGAGGGCAGAGAGGACGACACCGCGGGCCTGGATCAGGAGTGGGAAAGGCTTCATGCGGGAGGCGGCATCTGCCTGGGTAGCCACACGGGGCAGCCAATCAGGCATTTACGATCCTACCCTCTGCTCCTGTTTCTGCTGATTTGAATCAGGGTAGGAGAGTTTCTCCAGCCTAGCTTTATTCGCCCCAGTAAGCAAACACAAAAAGTCCAGTTACACACATGGTGATCAGTGATACAGCTGGCCTCCCCTCGGGCTGCTCAAAGTGGGCCACAGACCACAGAGTCAACCTCAGAGGCCACCAGGGCTGCATGTGTGCCCCAGAACCCTATGAAAATTATGTGGGGTGCAACTGTTAAGCACTGTGGTTTATCCATGTCCAGTTCTATGCTGTTGCTGACCACCCAACTCACCTGGAAACGCCCATGTCACTGAGGGCACAAAGGAGAAAGCGACTGAATTACAGAGAAAAAGCATGTTTGCAGCTACCCTCACCACTCTCCACTCACACGTGTATCAATATGTAAAAATGTGAGCAATCCCAAGAACAGGAAAAGATCAGAAACATCACGTATTAAGGTCCCATTTACAATCCAGTTATGAAAGATCAACATTTACTTGGGGGTCTTAGTCTCAAATGCAGGTATCAGCACAGAAAAATAATATTTGTGTCTCTAAGATCCCAGGGAGTGCTTAAAAACACACATGTGGATTTTATTGTGTTTTGAAGGCCACCAAAGGTGTTAACAAAAAATTTCACACTTCAAGTCTGATTAGAAACGTGTAAGTGGGCAGGAAAGTCTGGATTTGCCAAACGGCGTTCTCAGCAACAGGCACTGTTGTTGTTAGCTACTGTCAAGGTAGCCCTCCCTGACTCATGGAGAACCCAACATGGGGTCAAATCATTGTGATCCGTGGGCTGATTTTCAGAAGTAAATCTCCAGGCCTTTCTTCCTAATCCATCGTAGTCTGGAAGCTCTGCTGAAACCTGTTCAGCATCATAGCAACACGCAAGCCTCCATTGGCTGGGAAAAGAATCTGGGTCTCCTGCATGGAAGGTGAGAATCCTACCACTGAACCACCACTGTCCTCTATTTAAACTCGCAGATCTTTATGTCTCAACCTGGGAAAGCTTGAGCTCATGGCAGAGTGACCTCCTTCATCTCAACCCTGAGTCCCCATTTAAATGCGTAACTCCCAGCCTCCTCAGGAACGCTGTTCTGAGGCCAAGGCCACCCCAGCCAAGCGCACAGCCCTGCGAGGGGCCTGTAAGCTCCAGACAGACCGCTGAGCAAAGGAAAGTTCTCGCCCAGCCTCTAACGTGCTGGCAGGACACCCCCAGGCTCTGCTCCCCATGCACACGCTAGCTTGGCCAGCCCTTCGCTCTTCTGCTCACAGCACAGGGGTCCCTCTGGGTGAGGCCCCACAGCTGGTTGACCAGCCTGGGAGCCGAGAGGCCAGTGTTGTTAGGGAGTTTTGTTCCAGCCCTGCTTCTCTCTCGCTAGTGAGTAAGTTTTAAACAAATCACTGCTAGCAAGTGGTTCCAAGGTCCCAGCAAACTCCAACTACCTATGAGGATTAATTCTCCTAAAAGGGGGTCTGCAGAGAAGTGTGTGCCTCACTGAAGACCCCTTCCTGCTTCAACTCTTTCAGACTCCTGCAACCATGCTTCAGGCTGGAGGTCTTCCAAAGATGGCCACAACAATATGTCCCATCCCAAGCTCTTCTGAAATTCACCCTGTCGGATGTCTAGGTCAATTGGCATAACAAAGTTTATTAAGAAAATGTTCTGCATCCTACTTTGGTGAGTGGCATCTGGGGTCTTAAAAACTAGCAAGTGGCCATCTAAGATGATCAATTGGTCCCAACCACCTGGAGTAAAGAAGAATGAAGAACACCAAAGACACAAGGAAAGTATTAGCCCAAAAGACAGGGCCACAAAAACCACAGACTTCATCAGCCTGAGACCAAAGAACTGGATGGTGCCCGGCTACCACCAGCGACCACCCTGACAGGGAACACAACAGAGTCCCTGATGGAGTGGGGGAACGGTGGGATGCAGAACTCAAATTATAGTAAAAAGACCAAACTTAATGGTCTGACTGAGAGACTGGAGGAACCCCAGAAAGCATGGCCCCCAGACTCTCTGTCAACCCAGAACTAAAACAATTCCCAAGGCCAACTCTTCAGACAAAGATTAGTCTGGACTGTGGGACATAAAATGATACTCGTGAAGAGAGGGCTTCTTAGCTCAGGTAGATACATGAGACTAAATGGGCAGCTCCTGTCCAGAGGTGAGATGAAAAGGCAGAGAGGGTCAGGAGCTGGTTGAATGGACACGGGAAATCAGGGGTGGAAAGGAGGAGTGTGCTGTCACAATACAGGGAGAGCAATTAGGGTCACATAACAATGTATGTATAAATTTTTGTACGAGAGACTAACTTGAATTGTAAACTTTCACTTAAACTACAACAATAAAAAAAAGAAAAATGTCGTCCTGTCCCCCGCATCAAGAGGTGGGATCTATTCCCCTCCTCTGGAATCTGGGTGGCCCCCCGTCTGCATTGACCAACATGATGTGTGTGGTGGAAGTGACTGTTGTCACATTCTGGGCGTGGCCCTTACCTGGCCCAGACTTCTGCTTCCTGCTTGTTGGAGTCCTGAGCCACCGTGTTAAGAAGTCTAGGCTACTCTGCTGGACAGGGAAGCTATGTGAAGGAGCCACAAAGAGGCACCATAATGGAAGTCCAGCCCAGCTGAGCCCTCAGATGATTCCAGCCCCAGTCACTATCTGACTGCAGCTACATGAGAGACTCCAAGCAAGAACCACCCAGCTGAGCCAAGTCAACCCTCAGGACTGAGAGAAAGAATATTAATTGTTGTTTTAAGCCTCTATGGTTTGGCGTGGTTGTTCTTTAGCAATAGAAAATAGAGCAGTGGGCAATGCCACTGTGCGGCCAGCAGAGCAAGCCTCCCCAGGCAGGTGTCAGAACCTACAGAGCCTGGCAGACACGTGGGGCACAGGGGCACTAAGTCTCAGGACAGGTAACTGGCCAGGAGTCCAGGTGAAGCTCCCAACAGCACTTTGAATTATCCTGTCACAGTGCTTGTAATGGCAGGCTGGGTATTTCCCCAGGTCTCCATTCTAGGCTGGGAGCAACCCCCGAACAGGGGCTGACTGGGTCTTATTCATGCCTGGGTCCCCTGCCCTGGCACAGGGCTGAGGGCCTGAGGCCTTGTTTGGTGAATGAGTGAGAGAAACAAGTACCTGACACTGAAGCCAGGTTCTGACTCATCTGAGCTTCTTGCACGCTTCCTATAGGGCAAGAACTATGCCAAGGAAAGTGCAGGCGAGCTGGAAACTGGGGAGGCAGCAGCAGAAGGACATTGTTGACTGGGAAAAATTCACCACCAGGGCCAAGCTTTCCAGGAAGCTCAGGGTCTCAAAGCACCTCCAGGCCCCAAGCAGACACCAGTATCAGCAGCTTCACCATCTGAGAGTGAGGACTGCCTAGGAAGGCTGTGCAGGACGTCAGTGAGGCAGTGGTGGTTCGGTGGTAGAATTCTCACCTACCATCTCATCTACCATCATCTTAGTTACCTAATGCTGCTATAATAGAAATACAAGGGGATGGCTTTAAGAGAGCAATTTATGCTCTCACAATTTAGGAGGCTAGAAGTCCAAATTTAGGGTGCCAGCTGTAGAGGAAGGCTTTCTCTCTTGTTGTGTCTCGGGGAAGGTCCTTATCATCAATCTTCCCCTCGTCTAGGAGCTTCTCAGTGCAGAGACCCCAGGTCCAAAGGATACGCTCTGCTCCTGGCACTACTTTCCTGGTGGTATGAGGTCCCCTTTCGGTTAGCATTCACATGGGACATGTTAAAACTACAGTGTCTTAGACTGGATTCTCTAGAGAAGCAAAACCAGTAAAGTGTATAAATATATACAGAGAGAGATTTATATCAACGAAATGGCTCAGTTGGTTGTAGAGGCCGGAACGTCCCCAGTCTGCGGGTCAGGCTGAAGGCTTTTCCTGATTCAAGTAGCCACAGGGGCTGGTGAACCCAAGACTGGCAGGTCAGACAGCAGGGTTCTTGCTCACACACTGCAAAGACTGTCTGTCAGTGGAGCTTCCAGACTGAGATGGACTAGGGAGAGGGCCTGGAGAGCTACTTAGGAAAATCAGCCAAAGCAAACCCAGTGGATCACAACCTATTGATCACAATGTTCTGATTTGTAACCAATCATGGGGATGGTGCAAGACCAGGCAGTGTTTCGTTCTGTTGCGCATGATTCTGCCATTAGTTGGGAGCCAAGCTGGCAGCTAACAACAACAGCTGCAGGGCATCTGGTTGCACCAACAGGATGAGGTTTCTCCAGGATCAGCCTCACTAAATTTGGTTTAGCCTGATTCCTAGCGCTCAGGGGCAGTACAACCCCATGGGCCGATTACAGGGGCAGGGGCAGGGCTTAGAGGGGCTTGGCCCTTGGTCATGGCACAGCTGTGGGGTGGGAGGAGGGTAAGGGCACTTGAACTGTAAGCTGAATCGCATACCGAGCCCCCGGGAGCTCTGGGACAGCGACTTTCCTTCTTTGCAGGAGGGCCCACGCTGGTTGCACTATCACCCCAGCTCCCTCCCCCATACCTAGGAGACGCCTCTCTACACAGAGTCCACCCCATTCTTCCTGCTGTGCTGCTCCACGTGGCCACCTGGCCACCTAACCGGGGTGCCCAGCTCAGGTCAGGATGCAGCAAAGTACGGACATTAATTCCAAGTCCAAAAGGAGGACTTGGTTTACTTAAAAGAGTGGACAGCAACCATGCAAGGGCCCACCTGGAGGTTTAACAAAAGGATGCAAGTTGTATTTCAACTCTGCATTCAGGTTTTCCAGCCTCCAAAGATAAAGCAACACCCTGAGCAACAGCTCCAAAGGGGTTTTCCTCTGTTTCTCTTCAAACCATACACCTTGAAGGTTAGGAACTGCTTTACATGTGGAAAGCAGCTATAAGCACCTGTGAAACCAAACTCACTGCCCTCGAGTTGACCCTACAGGACAGAGTAGAACTGCCCCGTACAGTTTCCAACGAGTGCTTGGTGGATTTGAACTGCCGACCTCTCTCGGTTAGCAGCCATAGCTCTTAACAACTATGCCACCAGGGCTTCCAGCACCTGTGAGAGAAGTCAGAAAACACGGATTGCGGAGTCCGCCCAGCTTCTAACTGTGGGACTATGCAAACCAATGACCCACCATGATGGTTTATTTTATGCGTCAACTTGACTAGGCTATGGAGCCCAGTTGTTTGGTCAAACACTAGTCTAGATGTCGCAGTGAAGATATTTACAAGTGATTACATTTAAATCAGTTGACTCTAAAGTAGGTTTATGGACCCGAAGCCAGCATGTCTGCTCAGAGTCTCCTCTGCTCATCTCAGGCCTGGACTACATCCTTGACCTTCACCTTCAAAAATGAGGCTCACATGGGCTCTCTTACTTCAAGGGGCTGTGGGGGGCATCATATAAGGTGACACACTCAAAAGTTTCTTTGAAAAATACGAAGCACTCTATAAGTTATTTTGCTCTGGTTACTCTTGTTAGTTTTCATCAGTGTGGTCTCAGACTATGAGTCTCTGGAGGGCTGAGACAGTTTCCTGAGTAAATTATTTTGGTGCAGTGACCACGCAGAGAGAGAGAAGCTAGATGCTCTTTGTGGCTCCAGCGCTATTAGCAAATGCAGGGGGATCTCCAGGACAGAGGCTGGGCTGGAGTCAGGAGCCTTGTCGGCTCTGCCAGTAAATTAAGCGGGTCACTTAACCTCTGTGGGCATTTGTCTTCATGTGCACAATGGAGCTTACAAGCCACCCACATTCCTATTCACCAGGATACCAGGAAGGCAAAGAATTTGAAAACAACAACACTGCACAAATGGAAATGTAGTATTTGGTGGGCGTGGAGAGTTGAGAAAGGATGAAGAAGAAAAATAAAAGGGGAAAAGAAATAAATAAAAGGGAGGGAAAGCAAGTACCTGGGGTGAAGCGTGAGACCCTCGGAAGTTGGACGCCAAGGAAAGAATGCCGCGGGAGTCCCCAGGGCAGAAAGTGTCCCCGGAGTCAGAGAGTCAGTGTCTGGGTCAAAAGATTCACCCCAGAGGCTTCTGAAGTTCAGCCGCAGCAGAGAAAAGTAGAGTGGAAGGAAATGAAGTCTTCCATAACTTGGCACGAACACACAGCAGAAGAAGTCAAGGCTCACTGCTGTCTGCTTATACAGCTCAGCTCAGATCAAGAAGATAGATGAGGAATTAACAGGTCTACTACCTGGAAAAATTGGGTAAGGTCTCTAGAGAGGCCCAGTTCACCAACTCTCTTTGTGCTTGGGCCTTCTGTACCAAGAGCAATCCTCCAAGGGAAGGAGGAACAAATCTGATTAAGAGAGAACTGATGCATATAGCCCTCTTCACAATAACCAAAAGGTGGAAACCACTCGAGTGTCCATCAACAGATGAATGCATAAACAAAATGTGGTCCATACATATTATGGGTTGAATTGTGTCCCCCTAAAACGTGTGTCAACTTGGCTAGGCCATGATTCCCAGTATGTGTAATTGCCCACCATTTTGTCATCTGATGTGATTTTCCTACGTGTTGTAAATCCTGCCTCTATGATGTTAATGAGGTGGGACTGGAGGAAGTTACGTTAATGAGGCAGGACTCAATCTACAAGATCTGGTTGTGTCTTAAGTCAATCTCGTTTGGGATATAAGAAAGAGAAGCCAGCAGAGAGACAGGGGGACCTCACACCATCAAGAAACAAGCACCAGGAAAATAGTGCATCCTTTGGACCCCGGCTACCTGCACTGAGAAGCTCCTTGACCAGGGAAGACTGATGACAAGAACCTTCCCCCAGAACTGACTGAGAGAGAAAGCCCTCCCCTGGAGTTGGCACCCTGAATTTGGACTTCTAGCCTCTTAGACCGCGAGAGAATAAATTTCTCTTTGTTAAAGTCATCCACTTGTGGTGTTTCTGTTATAGGAGCACTAGATAACTAAGACAATACATAAAATGGAATAGCACCCAGCCAATAGGAGAAATGAAGTCTTGATACATGCTATAATATGGACGGAGCTGGAAGACATTATGCTGAGCGAAATAAGTCAATCACAAAAGAACAACTATCGCATGACCTCACTTACACAGAGACAAGAAAAGGCAAATGAATAGAGACCAAAGTTTATTAGTGGTTACCAGGGGTGGGAGGAGGGGGAAAGGGTGCATCATGGTTTAGGAAGCACTGACTACCTGTTAATGGTGATGGAAAAGTAGATGACAGGTATGAGTGATGGCTGCATATCATGATTAATGTAATCAATGTCACTGGAACTGTACGTGTACAAAATGTTGAATCGGCAACCACTAGGATTTTTTTTGTGGTAATTCTTTTTTTTTTTAATTGTACTTTACATGAAGATTTACAGAACTAGCTTCTCATTAAACAGTTAGTACACATATGGTTTTATCACATTGGTTAACAACCTCACAACATGTCGACATTCTCCCTTCTTGACCTTGGGTTCCCCATTACCAGCTTTCCTGTGCCCTCCTGCCTTCTAGTCTTTGCCCCTGGGCTGGTATGCCCATTTATTCTCGTTTTGTTTTATGGGCCTGTCTAATCTTTGGCTGAAGGGTAAACCTCGGGAGTGACTTCGTTACTGAGCTAAAAGGGTGTCCGGGGTCCACACTCTCAGGGTTTCTCCAGTCTCTGTCAGGCCAGTAAGTCTGGTCCTTTTTTTGTGAGTTAGAATTTTGTTCTGACATTTTTCTTCAGCTCCTTCCGGGACGCTCTATTGTGATGTGATATCTTTTTTTAACATAATAAAAAAGACAGAGAAAGAGAGAGAACTGATGCCACCCAAGTCAGAGAGGAGATAGGAAGGGAACACTGAATGGATTCAAAGGCGTTCACGTCTCCGGGTCCAGAGGAGTTTATCCCCAGCCAAATGAACTGGAACTTGGCACTGAGATCACAGAAAAGCTTTGAGGATCCACAAGAGGCAGAAGGGCCAGAAGGCCAGACATATGGAAATACTGTTCCAATTTTCACAAAAGGCAAAACAAAGGGCTGTGAAAACTAGAGGCCAGAAGGTCTAACACTGACTGATCCCCAGAGTCCCAGAGTTCTACGAAAGGTTACCGGCCTAATGGAGAGACAGCAGTGCAGGGGCGGGGGGCTCTGGTAATGGGCAACGGGGCTTCATTCCGGGCCCTTTCTACCCTTCACTTGAAGGAAGTCACAAAAGCACACTGAAGCTGGGAAAGAAATAAAACCAAAAAAAAAAAAGATTATACCAAATCAATTATACAGAATCAAGAATGCAAGGCCCCAATCTATCGAGACGAAACTCAGTAAAGAATCAATCTAAGAATCTGGATTCTGGTTCAAAACATCAACGGGGTAAGTGCGGTATGAAGGAGGTCTGTCTCAACAGTAATTTACAAGAAAAGGCGTGGGGAGCTGGAGTTAATAAACTTGATCTGAGCAGCACAGTAACAACACTCAAGGGAAAAAAATCAATGCACCTAACAGGGACGTACCAGAGCAGGGGCAGCAGACCTGTGTTCTCTGTGCTGGCCAGGACATATCCTGGAGCATGAGGTCCAATCCTGGGTGTTCCACTTTATCGGGGACATCCAAAGACTAAAGTGTTCCCAAAGCGGGGTCACCAGGACAGTGGGATGTGCTGAGTTCATGTTACAAAAGGAAGGGCTACAAGACCTGGAAGAGTTCACCTAGGTGAGATTTGGTGAGGACACGAGAAGACAAAACTCTTTGAATCAGAAAAAGACTTTAAAAATCATCAAGTCCAACCTTGGCAATTTAGGAATCTCTAATACAACATCCCTGATGAGACACTGGCAATTCAGGAATCTCTAATCCAACATCCCTGATGAGGCATTATCCAGATGCTGCAGAAACTCTTCTGGTGATGGAGACCTCACTGCTTTATAAGTGAGTGCATCTCTTTATCGTTTGGACAGGATGCAGCTCTTCTCCCTCCTGTTAGCCTTAGATTAACCTCCCCACGGCTCCCACCCACGCTCTGGGGGAACACCAAAAACCAGTTGCCATCAAGCTGACTCTGACTCATGATGACCCTATGTATATCCGAGTAGAACTGTGCTCCAGAGTTTTCAGTGGCTGATTTTTCAGAAGTAGATCTCCAGGCCTTTCTTCCGAGGTACCTCTGGGTGGAAACAGGAGTTAATGTAGGTGATGCAGAGAAAGAGGCCGATAAGTGAGTAAGGTACGGGAAGCCCTTCTGCATCATGCTAAAGAGTTTGATTTCATCCTAAAGGCAATGGGGATTCAGTGAAAAAAGTTAAAGAATAAACAGGATTGGATTGATATTTTAGAAACAAAGCTCGGACACAGTGGAGGATGGACTGGAGGGAGGTGAGGCCAGAGGCAGGGAAACCAGACAGGAGGCTATGTCAGGAATTCTGGTAGGAAATGAGGTTGAACCTGATGGCTCCCATCCACGGACGCTTATTTATCTTTAAAGTGTGAAACATAAGGGAGAAAAGACTGTTTTTTACGTCTTTTCTCATGGCAACATCAGTCTCCACGGTGACTTGGTGGTACCAGCAGAGTGAGGTCAGCCTTAGATCATGACCAGTTGTGATGTGCAGGAGCCTCAAACAGAAGAGGGGCCCCGTAAGTGGTGGCTGAATGCATGAACCACGTATATCAGAAAGAGAGTGAAGTCCTAACAAGGTCATGGTCCCAGAAGCATGGATCAGTCAAACCCAAGCAAGACAACAAGTCAGAAACATGCCAGGCAGAGAAGTTCCAGAAGTTGTTGTTAGGTGCTGTTGAGTCGCATCCGACTCATAGCAACCCTATGTATAACAGAACAAAAGGCTGCCTGGTTCTGCACCATCCTCACAATCGTTGCTATGTCTGAGCCCATTGTTGCAGCCACTGTGTCAGTTCATCTCGTGGAAGGTCTCCCTCTTTTCCGCTCACCCTCTACTTTACCAAGCATGATCTCCTTCTCCAGCAATTGGTCTCTCCTGATTAGGTGCCCAAAGTATGTGAGAGGAAGTCTTGCCACTCTTGCTTCTAAGGAGCATTCTGGCTGTACTTCTTCCAAAACAGATTTGTTCATTCTTCTGGCAGTCCATTGTATATTCAATATTCCTCACCAACACCACAATTCAAATGCACCGATTCTTCTTTGGTTTTCCTTTTTCATTGCCCAGGTTTTGCATGCATATGAGGCAACTGAAAATACCATGGCTTGGGTCAGGCACACCTTAGCCCTCAAAGTGGTATCTTTGCTTTTTAACACGTCAAAGAGGTCTTTTGCAGCAGATCTGTCCAATGCAGTATGTCATTTGATTTCTTAACTGCTGCTTCCATGGGCATTGATTGTTGATCCAAGAAGAAGTAAATCCTTGACAACTTCAATAATTTCTCCATTTATCATGACGTTGCTTATAGGTCCAGTTGTAAGGATTTTCATTTTCTTTATGTTCAGATGTAATCCATACCGAAGGCTGTAATCTTTTATCTTCATCAGTAAGTGCTTCAAGTCATCTTCACTTGTGGCAAGCAAAGGCTGTATCATCTGCATATCTCAGGTTTTTTAAAGAGTCTTCCTCCAATCCTAATGCTGCTTTCTTCTTCATATAGTCCAGCTTATTGGATTATTTGTTCAGCACATAGATTGAGTAAGTAAAGAGAAAGAATACAACGCTGTCACACACCTTTTCCTATTTTAAACTACCCAGTATCCCCTTGTTCTATTTGAACAACTATCTCTTGATTCATGTACAGCTTCCATACTAGCACAGTTACGTGTTCTGGAATTCCTATTCTTTGCAGTGTTATCTGTAATTTGTTCCAATCTACACAGTGGAATGCCTTCGTGTAGTCAACAAAACACAGGTAAACATCATTCTGGTACTCACTGCTTTCAGCCAAGATCCATCTGGCATCAGCAACAATGTCTCTCATTCCACGTCTTCTGAATCTGGCTTGAACTTCTCACAGTTCCTTGTTGACGTACAGCTGCAGATATTTTTGAAATACCTTCAGCAAAATTTTGCTATCATGTGATATTAATGATATGGTTCGATAATTTCCGCAGTCTGTTTGGTCACCTTTCTTTGGAATGGGCATGAATATGAGTCTCTTCCGGTTGGCTGGCCAAGTAGCTGTCGTCCAAATTTCTTGACATAGATGAGTAAGTGCTTCCAGTGTTGCATCTGTTTGATAAAACATCTCAACTGGTATTCCATCAATTCCTGGAGCTTTGTTTTTTGCCAATGCCTTTAGAGCAGCTTGTATTTCTTCCCTTAGTACCAGTAAGAAGGGGTTAAAAGATCCAGGTGACCCACTGGAATGGAGGGGGAGGAGTACAGACAAGGAAACTATAAGGAGTTGGCACCTGTCTCAGGTGTAAGATTCGGCATGTCTCCGATATGGGCAGAATGCATTTGGAGTAGCTCATTGCTTACTTGGGACACGTCATCAGGAAAGAGCAATCGTTAGAAAAGGACATCATGTCTGCTAAAGTAGAGAGTCAGCGAAAGCTAGGGGGGGACCTCACTGAGATAGACTGACACCGTAGCTACAACAATGGGCTCAAATATATCAATGATCATGAGGATGGCGTAGGAATGGGCAACGTTACCTTCTTCTGTTACACACAAGGTCGTCATGAGTCAGAGGCCACTCTACAGCAACTAACAATATACAATGGCCTTGTGAGAATTGGGAAAAGGTGCCCTCTTTGATCAGACAGACAACAAGCAGGCCACTAGCCACAGGCATGTGTGCGGCAGCCCTGCTGGGCCCCCATATGTGGTTGGTCAAGGCCTGCTTGAACATGTGGATGTGCATGTGTGAGCAGATAAGTAGGAACGTCTGGCAGGAGAGGGGAATGTGTGTGTGGGGAGGAGGCAGATCCCGACAAGCAGGGGGCTATTTAAAGCTGAGAAAACCCCATCACGTGGTATAAAGCCATTCTCACTTTGAGCTTATGGCAAAAGATGAATGATAAAGACAATGACTTCAAAAGTCTAAAATAACAAATTCCTTCCTTATTAGTGGGGAAAAGTGCTGATTTAGGTAAGTCTGAGCTATCCTGGAATTGGAGGATTCTGACTTTATTGCCTAGTTCCCAGGTAAGCTTGATCATTTTTGTTTTTTTTACAAGATGTTGTTTTTTGAAAAGCAGGAGCACCCAACCTCCAGTGTGCCACTTAGGATGATGCCAGCTGGATACCTCCTCCTGAAGCCATGACTAGCAGAGGCCCCAAGGACTTTCACAAAATTTATGAGGTTTGCTTTCAACCACAAATGAGCAAGATGCCTGGAGCGGCACCACAGGAGGTTCTCAGTGGTAAAGACTGGAGATTAAAACATTTCTCTACATTTGTATTAACGCTAAACCAAGGCCAGCAAAACAGGGTTTGTAGCATCAATTGCCTCTTCTAGGCCTTCCAAACTGGCGCTGAGTAGGAGTTGCCGTGAGCTACAAAAAAGGTTCAAAGAAATGAATACAGGCCAATGTATCAGCCTTTCTCTGAATTTCTGGGCCATGGCTGTTTTAAATTAGATTCCCAATGCTGCTTCCATGAAACTCTTGGCTTAGCTCTGCAATGGAAAACCTATTTTTGTGCTTCAAGTAACAGATATTTATATGAAAGCATGTTCATAATTCCCGTTATGTTTTATTTTCATGATACGCTTTTCTTCTACTTAAGAATAGTCGTAGTTATTATTGTTGTTGTTATAATTATTATTTCTGATAAGTCACTCTTGCAAAAAGCAACAAGCTCAGAGCCTTCCGTACCTCCACATAAAAAAATAATAATAATAATTTTAAAAAAAAAACATTGCCATTGAGTCAATTCTGACTCATAGCAACCCTACAGGACAGAGTAGAACTGCCCACATAGTTTCCAAGGAGCACCTGATGGATTCGAACTGCTGAACTTCTGGTTAGCAGACATAGCTCTTAACCACTACAGCGCCAGGGTTTCCTCCACATACCTCTCAATCATTCAGGACCTTCAGAATCTCTCCTGGGAAAATGTAGTCCCAAAAGTGGCTCTATCAGATGCTTATAGGTTTATATACTCTCTCCCCTCTGGAGTTGTTGCATTTAAACTGTTATCTTTAATAATGAAATGAAATTTTTTTGTCTCCTTAAAGGACAGGAACATCAACAAATGAAGCAAAGAGATATTTCTAATTTAGAGGGGCATGGTTCTTAAGTAGAAACTTGGTTATTCTGTAGAAAGGTAGATCAAAAGATTGGGAAGCCTACTAAGAGGTGGTACCAAAAACCAAACCCATTGCCACTGAGTCGATTCCAACTCACAGTGACACTACAGGACAGTGTAGAACTGCCCCATAGGGTTTCCAAGGAGAAGCTGATGGATTTGAACTGCCAACATTTTGATTTGCAGTCAAGCTCTTAACCAGTGGGCCACCACAGCTCCCTAAGAGGTGGTACAGATGCAAAATCAAAATGGCAGTCTCAGGCTTTAAAGAAATTCATCTAAGAGAAGTCTAAATTGATCACTAAGAAAACGTAAGATACTAGGAGGTATAACCATGGCCTCTCCCCAGAAGTCTCTTTGATTAGAACTTCTGAAGCAGTCCTGGTGTGAAAAAATCAGAGCAAGTGAGGGGAGACAGTGAGAGAAACTAGCATTTGTGAGCATTAACATATGCCAAACGCTTGGCCCAAATTATTTTGTGTTATCCCACTAATCTTCGGAATAGCATTTTGAGGTAGGTTTTATTATTACTGTTCTACGGAGAAGGAAGCCTAGCCTCAGAGTTGTTAAGTAACTTGCCCAAGGCCACACATCTAGTTAGTGGCAAAGCTTGGATTCAAACCCAGATCTGTCTGACTCCAAAATCCGTTTCTTTTCCATTATCACCTAGGGCTGATGTGGGGGCCAGAGGAGAAGGCCAAGGAGTATTGTTGGTTTGTTTTCCTTAAAAGAACAGGGCTTGTTGGGAGGCTGTGGAGTAGATATCTCTGCACAGATATCTTTAAATATTAAAAATAGGCTCCATTGATATTGATCAACACTCCCAGAAATGCCATCAGCCACAAGTAAATAGAGACTCAATCAATGTAAACGTCTCTGCACTGCTAGAGACACAAGAAAACATGCATCAGCCAGAAAATACAGATTACCATATTCATGTACCATGGGGAATAGAAACCACCTTTCCACAAAAGCCTTTTCCTTTCAACACAGATATGAGTTAGGGTATTGGTTGGTCACATGAAAGTTTTAATCTACTGCCAAGTATCTAAAAGAAAGTATTTGGGAACTGGAACAGGTTGTTTGGGAAATTAGGATCTCTTCTGAACTGGGAACATTGGCCAGATAGCGAGTGACACACCACACCAGGGGGCAGGTTCCCCTGTGATGGTGGTGGTGGCACACATTCAACGATGCTACTACTGAACACTGTACTAGAGGCCCTGTCCAATGCAATAAAACAAGAAAAAGTTATAAGTCGTAAGGAATGGAAAATAAAAGACAAATTATTGTTGCTTTGTTATTGTCTACATAGAAAATTCAAGAAAATCTACATATAGACTAGTATAATTAATAGAACAAGCCAGCTGGGATGTTGGCTACAAGATCAAAATAAAGAAAAAATCAGAAACGCTTTATGGTTCAACCAATAATCAACTAGAAAATGTAATAAGAAAAAAAAAGTATCATTTAAAACAGCAGCAAAATCTACAGGAAATAAATACAGCAAAAGTTGTGCAAGATCTTTTACAGCGAAAATCACCAGTTATTATTCTTCTGGGTAAAAGGAGAAGGGCATGTTCACAGATGGGAAGTCCCAATGTTGTAAAGATATCAGTTCTCTTGAAATATAAGTTGAATGAAATTTCAACCAAAATCTCAACGGGATCTATGCGTGTGAGTGTGTGGAATTAGATTAGAAAAACTAACATTTATACGAACTAATAAAATCCAAGAAAGCTGAGAAATTCTGAAAAATGCAAAAATAATCATAATAGCTAACAATTATTGTGCTTCCTTATGTGCCAGGCAACTTTCTAGCATTTCACATGCATTACCTCCTCACAATAATCCTTGAAGCGGATATATTATCATCTTTATTTTATAGAGAGGTGATGGAGAGAAGTTAGATAAACTGTCCAAGGTTACCCGGCTAGGAAATCACAAATGCCCACTGAGTGCTGGGTAGGATAAAGTTTTCTAATTCCACACCTAGACAAACCTGTAGAACATTTTAGAGAAAATACTAAAGGCTACTGGTGAGAAGACAGATTATTTTATGAAGAAGTAACAATTATTTGTGGCAAAACTTCTTAATAGTAGCAATTCATGCAAGAAGACAATGGCATACTTTTCGAGTGCTGAGGAAAAATCATCCAAGTCTAGAGTTCTATACCCAGCCAAACTTTCATTTGTGAGTAAGAGCAAAATAAACACATCTTCAGGAATACAAAGACTTCAAAGTTCACCCAAGACTCTTTATGAAAGAACTTATAAATTTATATTGGCATAAAGAAAAATGAACCCAGAAGGAAGGAGCAGGGTGTCAGAAGCAGCAACTCCCAAAATGCAATAAGTAAAGCAAACAAAGTAATATAAAGTAGGTGAGGAAATTTGGACTCAGAGAAAAGTTTAGGTAGGAAGCATGAGGCTTATACCGATGTTATTAGTTATCTAAAAGACAGGCCTTAAAGTCCCATACATATGCTAGAAGTAGGCCTCTGAATTGGCTCTGAGCTTTCTACTGCCAAGTGGAAAACTGGAAAATACCATCAGTTAAAGGATTCACAGCACCCACAAGACAAAAACAGACAAGTTACTCACAACAACCCCTCCTGGCACTGGGACAAAAAAGCAATTTCTCACATGGTTAAATGGAGACAAGACCTGGGACACTGGTTTCACTATGATTTGGGAAAGAAATTCCTGACCCTTTTTCTTATCTTACAATTCATTTCTAACAAGGAGATGATTATCATTCAGAACCTTCAACCTCTCAGAAATCTCTTCCCTGAGGAATAGAGGAGATAATGCCTCCTTCTTGAGATGTGTTCTTTTGATTGACAGGTATTTTGGAAAGGCCCATCCTTCTGGGAGCCTTCATGAATATTCCAGGGAGAGGATGGGTAAGATGGCCTCTGGGGGCCTGGATGCCTGCGAGGGCACGTGGTGGTACACAATGCTGGCATTTCTTCCCAGAGCTCCCCCTAGAGTCACACATGGTGAAGATTTCCATCTCTCACTAAACCAGTTGTCACCAACGCATAGGCTCGCCCACATAGCCAGAACCAAATCAAACCAAACCCCATTGCTGTCGAGTCGATTCCAGCTCATAGCGACCCTACAGGACAGAGGAGAACTGCCCCATAGAGTTTCCAAGGAGTGGCTGGTGGATTCGAAGTGCTGACCTTTTGGTTAGCCACCAAGCTCTTAACCACTGTGCTGCCAGGCCTCCAAAAAAGAGTTTACTATTTATTAAATTAAATTGTGTTTTCACAGTTACAAGCATTGAGAAGCAATAAGCTTTTCTTTTTCTCCCGACATGCCATGTATTAAGTGGGAACCTAGGTGCTTCCACTGGGTCTTCTGATTAATTGTAAAATGCCTTTGCCTCCCCATCATTCCCACTGTCTGGGCTCCTCTCTGGAAGTCCTTGGGAATTGTTTCGGACTTAGTCAGAGGAAGCTCACCTTCCCTGGGGAGTCAGCTCTACCCAGAAGACCCAATTAATCAAAATATCAGCTCATGTGAAAATATGAGATATTTTCCCTTCCCTTGCTTTCTACTTTTTTTTCCTTAGAATTAAGAAATATAACACATGTGCAGGAGATAGGAGACTAGTGACTGAGACTGAGACGCACAGACTTTGACCAGTGACCTGAATTCCAGACTGGACTCCAGCACTTAGACGCTGCTGTGCGGCCTTGGCCAAGTAACTCCCCCGCCCCTCCCCGAGTCTTAGTTTCTGAATCTCTATCATGAAAATGATAGTAATGTTTACTTCAAAGAGTTTTAAAAGAATTAACTGAAATCACATATGTAAGTGCTTAATACTCAACAAATGTGAGCTATTATTATTGTGGGAGACCTGGTAGCGCAGTGGTTAAGAGCTCGGCTGCTAACCAAAAGGCCTGCAGTTTGAATCCACTAGACACTCCTCGGAAACCCCATGGGGCAGCTCTACCCTGTCCTGTAGGGTAGCTATGAGTTGGAATCGACTCGACGGCAATGGGTTTGGTTTTTTTGGTTTATTATTATTGTAAGGAGCTCTGGAGGTGCAACTGTTAAGTGCTCAGCTGCTAGCCAAAAGGTTGGCAAGGTTGGTGGTTCGAGCCCACCAAGCGGCTCCGCAGGAGAAAGACCTAGCAATCTGTTCTGGTAAAAATTACAGCCTAGAAAATCCCGTGGGGCAGTTCTACTCTGTCACATGGGGTCGCTATGAGTAGGAAATCGACTCGATGGCACCAAACAATATTATTTTTGCAGAAAAGCTGAGATATGTGGGCAGACACAAACAAAATCAAAGGAACCTATACCCCACCATCCATTTCAATACATACCATTTCAATACAGATTCTTCTAATATTTTTGGATGTATTTTTAAAAAGTGAAATTATTTTATAACTTGCTTTTTAAATTTAACATCATACCCTAAACATGTCGGATGGGATTCAATATTCTTGTACAACATCATTTTTAAAAGCCATATGGTGTTCTTTTGGGTTACTGTACCTTTGAATGACCCTGCCCTCCTTCCTCGACACAGCTCCCACACATCATGTATTTTCCTCTCATCTGACCATCCAGGTGAGTGCTGGCTGCCTTGTAGTGGCTATTTGGGGATGCAGTCTTCATCTAAGCATCCAGACCAACCGCTCCTCAGGTCAGCAGCACCTGGCTGACCTGGGGTACAGCCCCAGCATCCAGAGCAGTCTACCTGGGGCTGCCCAGCAAACCCAGAAGCTCATGACAAGCTACACACCAGCACAAGACTCCATGAGGAGATGCAAAAGCTGAAGCAGGCAGACAGGCTGACTGCCAGGGCACTAAATACCTATTTAAAATCCTCAGGAAGAGGAAGAGACTGAAGATTTTTATCTGACTGCACTGTTTTTCTAAGCAACAGTGCCAGGGCAAGTTCAAAACTCAGGAGCTTTCTTTTTTGAATGGGAGGCATGACCCTTCCTTATCACTGACTTTTGAAGACCACATGGTAATACCTTACTAATTCATACTAATGGGAAACTGTCAAACTCAATTCGTGGAGAGGGGTGAATCACATCCTTTTAAAAATAAATTCGTATTTCCAATGAAATTCATTTTTAAAAATCTTTATTTGCAAATAATTCAATACCTTGACCTGTTCTGACGGTGTCTAAGATCGTTCAGAACCTGACCTATAATACATTTGCAGCAAGCACACTTAACTAAAGTCCTTGGCAAGTGTGATCTCCTTAAACACAACAAAAGGTGAACATCGTCCTACAATCCTACTCACACAGCTCATTCCTGAGCAAAGCTGTTTCCTCCTAAGTCTTGTGAAAGTAGATTCCAGCCCAGGCTGCTCCCTGCTGCCAATTCTGAGCAAGCGGGCAGAGGTCTGCAATATCAACACAGATAAAGCCCTAAAAAGAAAATCATCTCCAGACTTGATCTGTCCAGACCCATCCAAGAATTAACATGCTCCTCTAAGCACCCACAGAACCAAGCCTGTCACAGAAACACCGATCCAACTGTAAAGAGAACCGACAGAAAAACCACACAAATGAACTAAACATTTTTCCACCCAGAGTCAAGTTGAAGCAACAGCCTCAGGATTAAAAATAAGCCAGGCTGGTTTTTCTTTGTGGTCCTGCTCATTTTAGCCTCTTCAACTCCAAACAACTCCTGTTTATGGGCACAGAAAGTGGGAATGGGGGAGTTGGCTGGGGGTGGGGGTGTGGGGGGCTGGAGATGTAGAGCTAGAGGGGTGGGGGGACAGATGCAAAGAGCCAAGCCAGCAGAGGAATACCCACAAACCCGCAGTTACGTCAGGTCAATTAAAACGTCTAGTCTGGGGGAGGCTGTAATAGTCTGTCTGGGGTAGTCGGAAAACAAGCTGCAGTGAACTTCCATCTCCCACTAAAACGGCTGACGTGTGGACTGCAGTCTTTATTTACTTCCCGAAGATTCGGTTCTGCACAGTATTGTTAGGAAGCCTTTCTTTTTTTCTTTCTCTCTTTCCCTGTTTCCTTCTTTTGGAATTAGAAAGGCTAATTACACGAAGCATCCTCGTTAGTGGAAAAAAGCACAATCGGAGAGGTAAAAAAAGATGCCAGGTCAACAGTAATAAAAGCTTTTAAATGCAAAATCCTAAAGGGAAAGAGATCTTACTTTTGGACCCAGGAACTGTAGCTTGTGGGTACTGGGGACCCACCCCCAGAGTCCCAGGGGATGCTATTTCCGTAGGGAATGTTTGGGCGGGTGTGGAGGCCCCTGTGGCTGTGGCCCTATGGCCTGGCTCCTTCAGCGCCTTCGACGGCAGGAGGGGACCCCAGACTGGAGATGCCTGGCCTGCTGGTCCCGGGGCCTGGGGGACACACGCCTCCCAGAGACAGCGCGAAGCACAGGAGCCGGGAAGAGGAAAAGTTAGAGTCCCGGGTGGGGGGCCCAGAACCCCGGGGGGAGGGACGGAGGACTGAGCCTGGTGACCCGGTGCGGGAGGCTGGAGGGACCGCGCGCGGCTAAGAGCCCCCGGCCCCGTCCTCCGAGCTGATTCTACATTCTTTTCTTTCCTGTTTGAGTTTTCTTTCTCTTCCGAGCGTCCCGGGTCACAGCAGCAGCCGCGGAGCGGAGGTGCGGAGGGAACGCCCTGTCGGGGACCCCTGCGGCCCTGGGACCCCTGGGGCAGCGAGGGGCGGGTGGGGAGATGGGGGTCAGCGCGTAGGGGTGCCCCGCGAGCAAGCCCACGACATGCCCGAGTCCCGGGGCCGCCCCGCTCCCCACCCGCCAACTTTCCCAGAGAACTGGGGGCTCCACCCTGCAGACGGGGCTCCCCATGCTTCCCCGGCCCTGTCTCCTGGGGCTGGTCACTCACGGGCAGCACGGCTCCGGCTCGGGCAGGCGCCATCCACACCGGGAGGAGCAGTAGGAGGAGAAGGAGGAGGGGCCGGAGGCGGAGGAAGAAGAGAGGAGGAGGGCAGGGCCCGCCGCCGACGGAATAGGGGGTGCCGCGACTCCTCCCGCCACTGCCCTGCCGTCCTCCGCACTCCTTCCCTGCCCCGGATCCCCCGAAGGTTTTTTGATTCTCTATTCCCTTTCCTCCAACCCCCACAAGGGGCGGGGGGTGCTCCTTTCTGTAAAAGTGTGTTGGGGGACATATGGGGTGCGTTTAGAAGCTCCCTGAAGCAAGCGGCTCCGACCCTCGCCAGGTCTGAAGCCCCCCCGCACCCCGGGACTCCGTCCTCATCTCTGGGACTTTGTGGTGGTGTTTTCCCAGTTGCTTCAGTGAGTATATTTTCCTCTTGTGATTGTTGTTGCTGTGTGCCCTTGAGTCCCTTCCGACTCATAGCGACCCTTGAGATGAGGAAGAGGAAAGAATTATTTTTGAAGCCGAGCTCCCATTTTTTTCCTTTCAGGCAGGACCAGCCCTGGTCTCAGGAAAAGATTTAAGATAAAGATGGAGCCCCACCTTACTGGGCATGTCAACAATAGGAGGAGGGCCCGGGGTGGCTTAGTGAGGCCAAGGTGTGTGGACAGATGGGGCGAGATGCCTCCTGCTTGCAGAAGACAGGGAGAAAAGGACTTACCCTCCAGAGAGGTTAGAGCTGGTGGCTTCTAGTCCCCACTCCCTCACCTGTTAACAGGCGAGTCTAGGCAAGTCACTTGGTGTCTTAGCCTCTTCCTCAAGTGGGGCTGCCTCATTGGGAAGGAGTCAGGATGAAAGAGTAAGTGGGGCATGCCCTTTATCCCTCACCCCCTCCTCATCCTAGGATGGGAGACTGGAGCTGGGTTTGAATGGGCCTCAGAGGGGAGAAAAGAGGCCCTGGGACTTGGTGTTCTGGAGGCTGGCAAGACTGGCAGGCTTGTGTTAGGGGAGGTGGGAAATCAGGGAGGCAGAGCTGGGCTACAGGGCATGCAAGAGAAAATAAGGCATCGATGACAGTTTTTAAGCGAAGGACTATTTTGATACAAATCAATACCGGTTGCCACTGACTCACTGAGTGGATTCTCACTCAGTGATTCTATAGGACGGAGGAGAACTGCCCCATAGGGTTTCCAAGCAGCAGCTCGTGGATTCAAACTGCCGACCTTTTGGTTAGCAGCTGTAGCTCTTAACCACTGCGCCACCAGGGCTCCATTTTGATGCAAGTGGTGTCCTGTTCACCTCTGTATCCCCAGAGCCTGGCATTCAGTAGATCTTTAAGGACTCAAAAGAGGCGACTGAGGAAGACAGGTTGAGCAGTCTGCAAAATGGACTTCCTGGGAAGAGAGGGCCGGGCCCAGGGAGAGGACTTAGGAGGCCAAGGTGAGCTTCTCTGCTTGAAGTGGAACACCCGGACGGTAGAAAGGGAAAAGAGGGAATTCTGAATTGAACATGTAGTTGCCTTTGCACAGCAGTGTGATTCTCTTTTAAATGCTCTTTCAGATGTTGTTTTTGACCTTGGGGCTCTCTGGCGAAGTGGGAAAGGTGTTTAGTACCCCACTCAGCCAGCAGTGTCACAAGCCTGTCTTGGGGGCTAGGAGGGAGGAAACTGCCATGGAGGGGGGTGTCTCTCTCATAATTTCTAATTGTGCTTATGCTTAAGACACCCCTAAACAAACAGAAAAAGTTACCGGGTCCTCCCATTTCCCTGTGGCCAAACCATTTCCTCTAGCTACCTTCTGGGAGATGGTCAAGGGTTGAGGAAAGGCAAGTGGGATCCTAGAGAACAGGAAGTCAACTGGTTGGTTGGTTGGTAACTTTTCAGAGACTCTTCTATGGAGTCAGCCTTCTGGTAAAGGAGGAGGGAGGCAGAGGAAGAAAAGGAGGAGAGAGGTGGCAACTCTTGGTTGTTCCTAGGCCTTCACCCAGGCGTTCTGGCAGAAGCACCAAAGTAAACCTCCTGTGCCCTATGTCTAGTTCACCTTCACCAGTGGGCCTTCAGGGGGCCCAGCCTAACCCAGAAAATTCCAGGTAACAAACGGAGATGGGACTCATGCAGAAAACAACCACACACTTGATGGACAGCAATTATCACTGCATTTAAAGAGAGCTCAGCGCACGTTTTAATTCCGTCATCTTTGAAATAAACAGCATGGCTTTGATTAGTAGGTGGCTCACCTGGTGAAAGAAACCTCTTCTGGAAACTTTGACACATCTGCAAGACAAACAGGCCTATAATTGTCTAAAGACCAAATGCAACTGGCTGAAAAACATTTATCTTTTGCAAGGGACAGGCCCTCCGCCTTCTGTGTGACTCAGCGTTGCCCCACAGGTTGCCACTTTAATGAACACAGGTTTATTTCTTGTAACTCCACCACATATTACCAAAGGACCCTTTCGAGCAATGTCCCTTTGTTTCAAAATCTGGTGGTAAATAGCTCAGCCTGGCCTCAATAGCTAAGCCACCACAGCCGTTCGTTGCCAGCCGTGACCTCATTTTACTCCAGTTCCTGTTCTTTTCCTTGCTCTACAATGAGTAGACCCTCTGACTATGTCACTCTCCTTTTTATGAACAGGTTTCTCTTTCCTGGCAGACTTTTCACAGAAATCAGAGCTTTATGTGGCCACATTGTTTAGCAAGGAGTCCCCAAAGCATCTGTAGACATGACCTAGTAGGTTAACTTGGAATTCCTCAAAACTCAAGGCAGCTGAAGCTGTCAGGATCAATTAATATAAATTCAAGCCAGCTTGCAGAAATGCCCTATTTGAAAGGGGACTTATTTGGGGGAAGTAAGGACTTCAGGGACAAGCTTAGCCCTGAATACTTGATGAGAACATTCCTCTCTATGAACTATAGAACAATACCTCCCTATGTTCCAACATTAATTCCTTCCCATTGAAGACAGAGTACGGGTGTTTTTGGAAAACCATATTAAAAAAATTATTACCCACTGGATAGCTTCAAACATAATAAAAATAAAATGGGAAAAATCACCATTTTAGGTGCATGATGCATTCTGAGCTGACGTTTGAACAACACACTGTTGATAAATGACATTCCCCATGAGGAAACCTGAATGCTCTTTGGAGGGAAATTTCCAGAGATAAATCAAAAGCCCACATTTTCACCAAGAATGCCAACTGAAATCACTGGTGTTTAGGAGGATGTCCGCTTAACCAGTTCAGAATGGCCTAAGATTGACACTCTTTGTGTCCCAGGGATAGGACGCTCCCAAGTGTGACTTGAGTACGCACTGGGCACTGGCCAGGCCCTTGGCCCGCTCCCTCAATTGTATCCAATTAGCATTTACTGGATACCCTACGTACAAGACATTCTGCTAGGCGCTGTGGGGTTCCTGCCTCACAGCGTCTGTAGCCCTTCATGGAGATGGCATACATGAAAACGACCACAGGAGGTACGGCGACAGCTTAGGACAAGAGGTGACATGTCCTAAAGAAATACAGAAAAGCCAGAGGAGGGAGGGTATTCTTCTGCATCTGAGCAAGCCGAAAGTGAATGATATTTTACTGTTAATGGAATTGTGTTGTTTCTATTCTTGGACCTGGGGGGGTGTCACCACTCTATGGCGCTACTCCCTGGTGTTGAGGGAGAGCAGTGGGGTTGAGCTCAGAGATAAAGACTCTGATACAACAAATACAAAGGTTTTAAGCGGGCAGGTGCTTTTTCAAGTCCCTACACAGGCAAACGAGGCATGCCTCCAGCATTATTTCCACACAGAAGTCAATTCTTTTAAACCTTCCCTTATGAAAACAGCTCTTCTAATGCTCCCCAGCCTTTTCTGTCAGAAGTTTGGAAGAGCTGTGATGGTTTCCTACTCTAAGGCTCTCACTGCCTGTTAATTTCCTAATTTGGAGTTAATTACTAAACTGCTTAAAAATTTACAGGGACTAGGCAACAGGCTTACCGACAAGCTTTCCATTTATTGCCTTGGTGTCTGAAGACATGGCTCGTAGCCGAGAACAGCAGCTTCCTCTTCTGTCACAGAACAAACTATTCCTTGTAGGGGGCTCTGCCAGATGTTTTCTTAGCCATCATCAACCAACTATGTGGCCACCTTCATATCTTAAATTTAGAGAGGAGTTTGAAGACTTTTAAAGACTTGGGAACTGCTTCCAGGGCTAATGCTGCATGAAACAAAACTATAAATTGCCTATTTCTCTGGGTTTTTTTTTTTTTTTTTTTTTTTTTTTGCTGTAAAGAACTTTGGTTTCAATTCATAATTATTTGGAGAGAGCCTTTGCTCCAAATTTTTTGGTGGCTTTCTTAAGTTTATTTTTTCTCACACTGTTGTGTGGAAATGGTGCAGCTGAGGTGGTTTTTTTTTTAATGGATAAGGAACGTGGAAAGTAGTCATGTTGTTAAAAAGTCTGTTAGCTTTAACTGATAGAGTTGGTGTCATAACAAACGCAATGGAGAATCCAGTTTTTTTACCTTTGAAAAGTTGTCAGTATTGCCTGTTGGGGTGTGTCTTAGTTATCTAGTGCTGCTGTAACAGAAATACCACAAGTGGATGGCTTTAACAAAGAGAAATTTATTCTCTCACAGTCTAGGAGGCTAGAGGTCCAAATTCAGGGTGCCAGCTTCAGGGGAAGGCTTTCTCTCTGTCAGCTCTGGGAGAAAGTCCTTGTCATCATCTTCCCCGGTTGAGGAGCTTCACTGCACAGGGTCCCCAGGTCTAAAGGAAGGGCTCCTGGCACTACTTTCTTGGTGGTATGAGCTCCCCCTGTCTCTCTGCTCGCTTCTCTCTTTTATATCTCAAAAGAGATGGACTTAAAACACAAGGCAACCTTGTAGACTGAGTCCTGCCTCATTAACATAACTTCCTCTAATCCCACCTCATTAACATCATAGAGGCAGGATTTACAGCACAAAGGAAAATTCCATCAGATGACAAAAGGGTGGACAATCACACAATACTGGGAATCACGGCCTAGCCAAGTTGACCCACGTTTTAGGGGGACACAATTCAATCCATAACAGGGCAGGTGATGGCGGAGTTTAAAAATATGGCAAGACGCACGCTATTTATCAGTTTCCCAAACTGTACCTGGAGGGTCTTATCCCTTCACCCAGGGCCACCGGGCTGTGCTATAGAACACAGTGGGAGCAGTGCCACCTGGAGTTGTGCAGCCGGGAATCTAACTTCCCTCTTAGGGTTAAAGGGACTTTTCTTTTCTCATTTGGAATTTCTTCTGTATAATATAATCCAATTTTGATGTAAAGAATATATTTATATATATTACATGTTGTGCTGTTGCTGTGTACTGTTGAGTTGATTCCAACTCATAGCGACCCTATAGGACAGAGCAGAACTGCCCCACAGGGTTTCCTAGGCTGTAATTTTTACAGGAGCAGATCACTAGGTCTTTTCTCCCACGTAGCCACTGGTAGGTTGGAACCACCAACCTTTAGGGTGGCAGCCGAGTGCTTAATCATTTTGCCATCAGGTCTCCTTATATATCACGTGTGCAAAAAATGCTAACAGTTGAATCTCCACAGAGAGATGTGTGTTCTCGATACTTTTCATTATTTTCCAAATTTCTGACAATGAGCATGTAGTATATAATCAGGAAAAGTAGTCCCTGCCATTTTAACACGAGCAGAAAACTCCCATCTCCTCCAGGAAGCGATGCCTGGTTAGTTAAGTCTGTCTCCGTGTGGACTCAGTTCTCTGAGACCTTACTCTGTGCCCAGGCAGAGAATTAACGCTCATGTTTCACATGAGGCCACACGAAGCTGAGACAGAACAGACAACTCTTCTGAGAGGTGGCTGCAAAGGGAAGTGGAGGGAGAGGGCAGTCACTGAAGAGTGTTTGGAGTCGGAGAGGGTTATTTTAAGGATGGGAGAGTCTTGACTCCCAGGACGATGGGGAAGGAAGATTCCAAATTGACAGCTTTACTGTCATCCCAAAGATCAACCAAAACAGCCTGGAGCAGGTCCGAGGGCTCCAGGAGAGACTTCTTGAAAAATATAAAGTTGGTGAACACCCAGTTGGATTTGGCACACTTGAGAGGAGAGTTATATACCTGGGGGAAAATTTAAGGATAAATTAGTGGTAAGTACCCCAGAACCAGGAGTCCCTGGGTGATGCAAATAGTTAATGCACTAGGCTGTTAACCAAAATATTTAAGGCACTTTGGAAGAAAGGCTCTCATGAGTCAGAGTTGACTCGACTGCAACTAGTAAACCATGAAACATATAGTAAATTAAAACAAACAAAAAAATTATTAACTCCAGAGAAAACAGAGTTGTACAGGAAAGGAAAAGTAATCGTAGTATATTACATGGCTTAGCTATCAACTGCATGGGAATACTCAAAATACAGTATACACTGGATACTGGCCTAATCAAAATGCTGATTTAATTGTTCTGAAAAGAAGACAGGGAAAAAGAGAGGAAGTACGTATGGCATGTGAGTGGTGGGGAGTGGGAGGCAGCTGAAACAGGCAAATCCTCATCTTCCAACTGTGAAATCAATTAATAACAAGAAAAGCAAAACTAGCATGCTATTTGGAAATACAGAAATAGATACCAAAAAGTGAAAGAAAGGGGTATCTCTGGGGAGCATGGCATGGAGGCAAGATCAAGGACCTGTTTTTTGTCTGGTTTTTTCTTTGTAATAAGTCTTTTAGAACAGTTTGACTCTAAGTTAATAACTTCAATAAAAATACATTTAATATAAAAAAAAAATTACAGCCCTTGTACATAATCCTTTGCTTGCCGCCCTGAGACAGTCCCAGGGCAGGATGGACACTAAATGACAGCTTGGACTTAGGCATTTATGGGTCACCTCTTGGTCTCAGTAAGGCTGGAGCTCTGGAGGGAGCCAGCATGTGGGTTGGGCTCATCACAGTCTCCTCAGCTCTGGGTGCACAGCAGACTCTCACCACACGCTTGCTCAATGAATGACAAAACGGCGAAGACAAGTTGACAAGTCAGTGCTCACCAGCTTGGCAAAGGTATGCACAGCTGAAGTATTTATAGGTGAAATGACCCAATGTCTGGGATGTGCCTTAAAATACTCCAAGAAAAAAAAGTGTGGGAAAAAAGAGAAAACTGGTAAAATGTTCATAAGGAGTGATGAGGACATAGGGGTTCAGACCGGTCTCTACTTTTGTGTTAGAAAATCCCCATCATAAAATAGTAACAGCAGCAACACAGTTTGAACAGAAAAAGGACTCAAAGGAAAGGGCAGGCTCACAGCATAAATACTGATCCTAAACCTGGGGGCTGGTGCTTAGGCAGGTTTGTGTAACAGGGAAAGAAGTCTCCGGGTTACGCATGCCTGACTTAATGGACAACTTGGACTTGCCTTTTAAATTACGTAAATTTGCCCTTACTTTGAAACGAGTGACTCAAGCCCCACTCCCGACAAATTCGTCCAGGTCACCTTCACCTGCAGTAGTACATGCAGCTTTTCAGTCGTTGAAGAGGCTTCGAGCCTCTTCTCGCACTAAAATAAGGCTGAACAAGAACTGTACGCACCTGATCTGACTTCCTGACAAACTCCATCTAAAGACACACTTAGGAACGGATCTCGTTTGTGATCTGGGGACTGCCTGCATAAGTAAATAAGGGTCAGAGAAGAAAAACATGACAAAGGCAGACTGTGTCAAACCAAACCCATTGCCATCAAGGTAATTTCGACTCATTGCAACCCCATGTGTTACAGATGAGAACTGCTCCATTGGGTTTTCTTGGCTGTAATATTTACGAAAGTAGATCACCAGGCCTTTCTTCCACAGTGCCACTGGGTGAGTTTGAACTGCCGACCTTTAGGTTATAGTTGAGTGCAAAGCATTTGTGCCACCCGGGAAACACCGTGCCAGGGCTTCACATTAGCCCAAGAAGCTAACTGAAAGGAGTGCGAGGTGCTTAATAAAGACATGGGAAGGCTGAGTACTTCAGCTACTGAAAGGTTTAACTTCATTCTCCAAACATACAGCACCTTCAGGAGCAGTGCTGAAAGGCCCCAGGTTAAAAGAGCCTAGACTGCAGTAGGGAACAATCCAGGCTCTGGTATCAGATGAGTCTGCATGTGAATCCTGGCTCTACGATGTACTAGCTGTGTGGCCATGGACAAGCTGCTCAGCCCCTCTAAAGCTCAGATACAAAACTCAGCTTTATCTGTAAAGTGGGCATAGTAATATTATCTATGAGACAGCGGTTGTTGGGAAGATTAAATGAAATAATACGTCAAATCTTAACCACGCCTGACTTATGGTAAGTGGCTAATAACTGGTGGTTATTATATGCCTTGGGAAGTGACCCCACAAAAAGAGCAGGAATCTTCGCAGTTAATTCAGAAAGGCACCCTTTTGCCATGGACTCAACTGTACCCTCTAAAGTCCTGCCCTATCCCTCAGCCCCAGGAACCTCGAAGGATGTACTGACACCCTACAGAACGACCAACAGTCCCCAACACTGCCTGAGCATCTGTGGGGCCAGACATCAGGCAGGGCAGTAGGGGTGGCTGGTCTGGAAGCTCTGGCGGTGCCGCCAAGAGCAAAAGGTGCTGGAATGGAGGTCTGCAGAATGCTACAGAGACATCAGTGCAGCCAGGGAAGGCGTTGGTGAAGGCCTCCTCACAGAGGGCAGTTCTCAGCTGCTCTGGGGGATGTGTAGGAATCTGTGGAGGTAGGTGGAGAAGGTAGGGAAGGGCGTTACTGCCAGAGAGAACAGCAGGAACCAAGGCACAGAGGTGCGAAAGCCTGCAACATGTTCATGAAAAGACACCATCGGGGGCCATCTTGAAGGCTTTCAATCAGGAAAATGGCTACTCAGAAGTATGTTTTGGAAAGATGGTCTGCTGAAGGGGTAGGAGGCCTGAAGTAGAGGAAGATGAGTGGTCCAGAAAATAGGTCGTGAAGGATCAATTTAAGGTATTGAGTAAGGAAAGGGTGGGATTGAGAGATGTTACAAAGGTAGGAAGATCCAATAATGCAAGGTAACCACTGAGATGTATGTCTTTGAAGAAGTACAGCCAGAGTGCTCCTTAGAAGCGACGATGGTGAGATTTAGTTTCATGTCCTTTGGACATGTTATCAGGAGGGACCAGTCTCTGGAGAAGGACATCATGCTTGGTAGAGGGTCGGTGACAAAGACGACGACCCTCGATGAGATGGACTGACACAGTGGCTGCAACAATGGGCTCTAACATAGCAATGATTGTGAGGCTGGCACAGCACCGGGCAGTGTTTCCTTCTGTTGTACACAGGGTCGCTATGAGTCGGAACCGACTCGATGGCACCTAACGGCAACAACAATAGTATGTTAGGTTATAATAAGTACTAAGGAGTAAAAATACAGCAGGGAAGAGGAATGGAGAGTAGGGGAAAAGAGCTGCAATTTTAAATCTGTCAGCAAACCTGATCAACTCTTATCTTCAGAATAAACCCAGAAGCCAACTCTGCACAACTTCCACTGGCACCACCACGGCCCTGGCCACAATCACCTCTCTCCTAGACTACCGTGGTAGTCTCCTAAGCCGTCTCTCCGCTTCCACCCTTGCTTCCCTACAATCTATTCTCAGCACAGCAGCCAACGATTCTCTTAAAATGTAAGTCAGATGAAGTCAGTCTTCTGTCCCCAGCCCTCCACAGACTTCCCATTAACACTCAGAAAGAAGAAGCCAGACTCTACCACAGACCTACACGACACCGTTATCTGGCCCACAGTTACCTCTCCAGCCTCATCTCCTGGTGCTCTCGCCCCGCTCACCCCACTCCAACTTCTTCTAGGCAATTCCCAACATCAATTCATTTAATCTTCACAAAAATCCTACACGGTAGGTGCTATTATTACTCTCATTTTACAGGGACGGACACCGACGTGCAGAAATGCTAAGTAACTCATTTGTGAGGATAAGGATTCAAACCCGGGGAGTATGGCTTCAAGTCTGTATTCTAAACTAGGGCCAAAGGAAGATTTTATAAAAGTTAGGGATAAGTTCAATCTGTTTGTAAACTGGGGGAAAAGAGTCAGCAGAATGAGAAACCGAAGATACAAAGAGTCAAGCCCTAGAAAAGGAGTGGCATTAAGCATCGGAAAGCAGGTTAGCTTTATGGGTAGCAGGGCCCCCACCTCCCTGAAGCAGGAGAGCAGTAAGGACGGTGAATGTGCATGGAAGTGTGCTGGTCGAGGAGTACTCGCCATGACAGGCTATGACCTTGATGCGCAGATCCTGAGTGAGGTGTGCAGGGCTGGAGGAGAGAAGGCGTGTAGCCAGTATTGAAACTTGAACAGAAATGGATTAGAAATACCAGTAGGGCTGTCAGGAACACCGAGGGCCTGTGGCGCTAGAAATCCTAGGCGTATGACGAAGCCAGGCAGCATGGCTATTTGACAATGGCTATTTGGGTGCAGCGAAAGCAGCTGGTTCAGGTGACAGAGAACTGGAAATGGGCAGGGAATAGAAAACAGAAAGGACAAGGGGGCTGGGGACTTGAAGGGCTGGGAACAGGGGGGCTAATCTGACCAACCCAGAGATCCCCACGGCAGGATCCAAACCTTTCTCTGCTGTGAGGACTCTGGGTAACCAGAGCCTCTCTACACTGACAGCTGAGGGCTTTGGGCAGAGGCCCAGGAGTTGGCACTTGTGTTGAGCAGAGATCCAGTGAGTGAGCGCTCTCAGGGAACGAGAAGAAAGTGTTTTAGAGGGTGACTGGCAAGTGCCTTGAGGAAAAGCTCAAGGCAGATGGAGCTGCAGGCAGGGAGGGGGAGGAAGCGGTTTCATGAACACGTCGCTGACCTTCCAGGTGAAATGGGCCTGTGCAAGCCACTCAGAAGAAAGGAGCAATATATTTAGGGCCCTGGGAGTGAAGGTGCTGGGGGAGAGACCCCTGAGGTACAAAGCATCTGCGATGAACCAACGGAAGGCTGACAGGACCCAGGGTCCTTGCTTGAAGAGTGGTTACAAGTAGCTCTCAAGGCAAAACTCGAGAGCCTTAATAAAGGATTGACTGTCCAACTGTTCCAATTTGGGGAATTAAAAAGATTACGTCTGTAAGTCAACTGGGACTTTTGATTCTTGTAAATTTTGTAAATCCGACTTCAATGGGTTTCAGTTTCCTTTATCAAATTTTCATAGAGAGACTGAAAGTTTGATATAAGTATGAATTTATTGATAGCAATTTCCTTAAGCTAGTATTCTAACACAGAGTGAACAAAGAGGCGAAGACAATGATAATAAACCCACAAGATCTGAAATTGGCAAGACCCACTCTCTCCCCTCTGAGACAGAGAGAGAATGAGAAGTCTTCAAAAGGAATCTGGAGACTGCTTTCAATTACAGCAAGAGGTAACGACAATTTGACAATGTAACCCTTTATCCAGAAACATGTATCAGTTCCATACATACCAAATCAATTACCATATAATTGAGTTTTGAAAATATACAAAATATTTGTTGTTCTTACATACTGAAATTAAAACCTAATTTTAAAAACTGGACTGTAAAAACAGCTTAAGGAAACCTATAATATCCATGGTATGTGTACTGTTTTCCACTTTACTGTCAACATCAAATCCTATATTTGCCTTACCAGATACAAATATATTTAAAGTGTTTCAAAGCCACGTACAACACTGACTAGCGCACTAGGTCCAGCCACACTTCAGCTTCTTGGCGGCGGAGCCCTGCGTGGACATGGAGTCTCGGTCCCGAAGCTGTGGGCAGCGGCGGCAGCAGCTCTGGAAAGAACAGTCGCCAACCAGCCATTTGTAAACTACCGGCTCTTGTTCTTTTTAGAATTTCCCTGTGCAAAGAAAAATGCCAACAATAAGAACATAAACTTCCAGAAAAACAATTCTCATCATATATAAACCAAACTGTCTGTCTAGAAATCATATTTCACTTTGGAACAGTTTAGCTTCCAAGAGGGAGAAGAGCTTGCTAAACTTGCATGGCTGACTTTTATTCAATAACCACAGAGCAGTTTTTGCTTTTAACTCTCCCCAAGCCCTACTGCCACGGATCCTATCCCCCTGGTAGGTGATAAAGAAAGAAAAGAAAGCCACTGTCTTACACTGATCAAATCCTCAAACATTCATTTTGTTCCAAAAACAAGGGATCTTAAGACTTCCTAAGGCTGAACAGAAAATTTTAGTCCAAACATGTTTCTTTGTTGTTTAAATAAACACCTCTTAAAGGTCTTAATAGGTTCCAATTTTGAAGATGTGCCAACAAATACCCAAATGGCGCTGATTATCTGTCAAAAATCAGCTTAGATCCTGCTGAGAACACGTCAAAGGGTGATGTCAACTTACTCCCAATTCCCTCACCTATGCAGATGTGGGCTTTCCAGTTTTGCATAACTTTTCTTCTTTCTGGAAGTTCACTTCTGAGGAAAACATTCTAATTAAATTTCTCCATTTAACTATTAGGTACGAATACATTTTCTTCATGTGAGTGGAAAACGCTTGTGAAACGTGGAAGAGCAAGATAATGGCAAACATGGCTGAGGATGCTGACGTGGTTTCCAATGGAGACAATGCCAACTCAACCGTAGCGTGGCACTGTACAGTCTAAACTATGAATAAACAAGGGGCAGAAGAGAAGCAAAATACAGGGACCTCAGAATGATCACAGAAAGGTTAACGACAAACGCTGGGTCCCTGACTCAGTTCTATTAATGACAGGTGTTCTGAGGACTAGATTAAAAAGCTCTGAGGGGGCCTGAAAATTTCCTAACTTCTGAAGTAGCTGTAATCCAATTACCTTCGGGACAGTGAACTTTGCTGTACGCAACATTAAAACCAAAAACCAAATCCACTGCCGTCAAGTCGATTCCAACTCAGAGCAACTCTCTAGGGCAGAGAGAACTGCCCCATAGGGTTTCCAAAGCTGTAATCTTTACATAAACAGACTGCCACATCTTTCTCCCATGGAGCGGCTGGTGGGTTTAAACTGCCAACTTTTTGGTTAGCAGCCAAGTGCTTTAACCACTGCACCACCAGGGCTCCTACTCAACATTAACCTTTCTCAATTCAAAACGAAATGCCTTCTGCTGGTATGGAGATGGAAAAGCTTCCCTAGAATCATTGCTACTTCTTTCCAATGTTAGATGTTAAAACAGGCTTTCACACACAACCACTAAAATAAATTACGTATACCACGAGAAAAACCAAAACCGGACCTTTTCAATACATGTGCTTCCTCCCATTACTAGAAAGATAACCTGTGAGTTAGCTATTGCCCTGCTGGAATATCAACAGGCCAAAAGTGTTTAAAAAAGGCATTCCTCAAGCTCAAGTTTCCCAAAGCACAAGTAACTAGAGAACCGTAATCAGAACCATATTAGCTGGCTACAAACGTAACAGAGGTGTCCTAGCAAAGCATCGGAGGCACCTTCCAAAGCAGCTAGGGGCCAATCCGTATCATGAAACTAAGAAACAAAACTGCAGAGAGCAGATTCCAAGGCAGGAACAAGACTTACTCTTCAAGGAGATCTGACTGTGCAGTATACTGTCCTGCACCACCACCAGCAGTTGCTAAAATAACGCCACGGTGTACTCATTTCTATTTCCTCCCAAGTGCCAGCACGTGGCAGGAACTCAATACACGCCTGCTGAATCAGTAAGCAGCAGCAGCAGATCCCCAAGTACTCAGGCTGGAGACAGTAAATCCCAGCTGATGGTGTACGTATCATCTGAGTAACCAAAATGTGCTCAGCATCTGAGATGATGCATAGAACGTGTCCCTGGCCCCTGAACCTACCTTTCACGGCAGAAGACTACATACGTTATGTTACAACAATAGAGAAATGGTATGTGGATATTCATTTCAACATAAAAATACTGCCCAATATCTACGGATCCCAGCCCGGACAAGTTGAGGCTCTATGGGAAACAAATCAGAGGAAACTTCTGGAATTAGGAGGATAAGAAATGCCTCTGTTATATGGATATTTACGAGTATAAATTTGCTCAAGAAGATTACTCTTCAACAGCACCATTTTAAGACTCTCATATAGATCAAGAGCAGTTCCTATCCTAAGCCCCCTTGGGAGGCCCCCTAATTCTAATACAGCAGCAGGAGAGATGTGGAAACGGCCCAGAAGCGGCAGACACAGTCTTGGGGCCTTCGAGGTCAGACCTTCTCAGCTTATAACTTAATTTTACTTGAGATAAGAAGACAAATGAGATGAAGGAAAATCATTTATAAACAGTTTACATCTCTTAACCATTTGCTCCTGAAATGCAAGACCTAGAGCCATAGTAAATATTACGTTCCCGGAGACTACCTCGCCCCGCCTCGCCTCTCATACCTTGCTGGCCATCTTCAGCGTATCTATCTCTTCTCTCTGCTTAGACAGGGTCTCATTCATGCTGCACAGGTGGTCACTCATCATACTTAACTGGTCCTCATAGCTCCTCTTGGTGGTTGTCAGCTCATCCTAAACAACAAAGGGAAAGAGGGAGAAAAACAGAAAGAAAAGTCAAAACCCCACCATCCATACCATTCTAAAACTTTTTTGATTTGTCAAAAAAATCTGGAAAAAGCCTATCAAGGTGACCTATCTAATCAACTGACGTGAAGGTGAAGGCACAGTCCCAATAAGAGAACAAAGTTAAAGAAAAGGGAAAGAGTTTCTTAGCCTTCAAAATATGTTCTGGATTTCTTTGCAAAGATATAAGGGTTTCCTTCTATGCCATATATAAAACTGTCACAAAAAAGTGAGAGGGTTAAATGATCTTTCCAGATCCCCTCGGTTTTCCTGAGCCGCAGGCGAAGTGAGGAAGTCTGCCTCTGGATAATCCTACCTTCCACACCTCAGTGGCTCACCTGCACAGCAGCGCCCTCTCTGGGAATAAGCATGCCTTCATCTCTCTTCCCATCTCTCCCGCTCTCTTCAGCCCCCTAAAATCTAGTCCTGTACTCCTAGCTAATTCTGTAAACTAACGTGAAACAAGGAGGAAGTGCTAATGTGTTTTTTCTTTGCCCAGTGTCTTAAGTTATCTAGTGCTTCTGTAACAGAAAATGGATGGCTTTAACAAACAGAAATTTATTTTCTCAGAGTTTAGGAGGCTAGAAGTCTGAATTCAGGGTGCTGGCTCTAGGGGAAAGCTTTCTCTGTTAGCTCTGGAGGAAGGGCCTTGTCTCTTCTGAGTTTCTGCTCCCGGGTGATCTTCACGTGGCTTGGCATCTCTCTCCTTCTATCTCCTCTTCCTAGTTTTGTTTAATCTCTTATATCTCAAAAGATTGACTCAAGACACACCCTACACTAATCCTGCCTCATTAACATAACAGAAACAACCCATTCCCAAATGGGATTATAACCACAGGCATAGAGGTTTGGATTTGGAACATATATTTTAGGGGGACATAATTCAATCCATAACACCCAGTATCGTGTTTATATTTAACAGCGGCTTTCTGGAGGCAATGTTTTAAAAACAAAGCACTGAGTAAGAAGGAATATTCCCTGGGTAGCTTAAACGGTTAAGTGCTCGACTATAAACTGAAAGGTTGGTGGTTCAAATCCACCCTGAGGCACCTCAGAAGACAGGCCTGGCGATCTGCTTCCAAATGATCACAGCCCTGAAAACCCTATGGAGCAGTTCTACTCTGCACACGTGGGGTCACCATGAATGGGAATCGACTTGACAGCAACTAACAACAACCACCTTTCAGTTTAGGTCAGTTTTATGAAACAGGAAACAAAAGAAGAGAGTCATGTGTGCAAAACAGTCCTACAGTGCACCATGACAGGTGGTTACAGGGCAGAGGAGGGAAAGGAAGGATTAGAGGTAAACAAGTATTATTTAAGGAAACGCTGACTATAAAGCTATTTAAAAATTAAAATCACATCAGAGAAACAAACACTGCAACCACTTTTTGCCTGATATAAGTAAGATGTTACTTTACAATGAGTCAGAAATAAAGAGGTTAGAAAAAAGTACGTCCACAGGCTGAGTGCCACTGCTTTGGAAAGGAAATGCTGGCCTTGCTGGCCAAGTCTTTTCAATGAAAAAATACACTGAAGTTGCTTAGGTGACACTCAAGGACTCACCTGAAGTCTGCCGATGTTCTGACTGGCCAGCTTCATCTCTTCTGTCAATGCCTCTTTAGATTTTTCAGCCAAGGCCAGTCTTTTAGAGAGTGCACGGCACTGTGAAATCAGAAAACGTTCCATCACCCAGGAAGCATCTTCCAAAACCAACTTTACTTAATGGAAGATTATTGGAAAACAACCCTAAGAGCCAAAAGCCATTCATTCATTTGTTCCACAAACCCACTGAATACCTGCAGGCATTGTACCACACAGAAGATGTGGTCCCCACCCTCATCATTTTAATAAGAAAGAAAACCTAATAACCCACACTCATCAGTGATTTTCTGCTAGCTCTCCCTCAGTGACCAGTGGTTACAAAGAACACAAGAAGTTTCTACTACTCCCCAGGATTCACACTGGATGAGAAGGGAAGTGGCTCCTTCAGAAGTTACCGATGGCTTCTGACCATGTAATATGGACCCTAGGACCATACTTCTCTTGTGTTTCAAGTCCCTTGTTAGAGACCACATTACAGGAGAATAAAAGCTTTATGATCCTACCCTCTAGATTATGCTCTATCTGCATGGAAAAAAAAAATGCGTGCAGGGCTGTAAAGATACCAGCTGCTTTCTTTGGGGAGTCTGCCAAACCCAGACTAACCAGAAACAGGGTAGACCATCAAGGAGGAAAAAGGGAGCTTCCATTTCATGCTATTATTCAAAGAGGATGTGCGATTAGAAGACTCACTGGACTTTCTGCTAAGGCCACTGAGTCTGATGAGGAGGATCTGCAGAGACACATGTAAATGCTCTGTCAACATCACATGCTCACACTGACCCTTCCCGCAAAGTTGTCCAGGGGGTCACCACTTCCTGTTTACAGATAAGGAAAAACTTGGACAATTTAAAAATTCCTGTATCACAATTGTGCTGAAAATACTTGCTAAGATAAACAAATCTCTTGGACATTAAAGAGCCTCAAAAATTCTCTAGCTACTCACTTCATTCCTCACAAGAGAATTTCAGGACAGTCTGGCCAACCAAATCGACCAGCCCTATGAAGCAAGCATCCACCGTGTGCTCAGCACTGATCCTGGCAGAGGGAGGGAGACATGCAGGGCACAGTCCGCATGAAGATGACAATCAGCAATCAAGCCTGGGACACTAACTCAGAAAGCAGGCAGGAAAGAACGAGGGCATAAGTGTCTGCTGCACCATGCGGCTAGGTGACCGGTGCCCCAGCAGTTCTGCTGCAAAGCATCCAGTCTGCTATCCTCCCTTCCTGCAGCCCAACGAGCTCTGCCGCTACTGATCAGTTTATCAAGTATGGATGCAGTGGCTGCTTTGCAAGCAGCACTGAGCTAGGCACAGCGTGTATTTTGGCAGGAAGAGAGAAGACCAGCAAAGTCCTTCACCACTTCCAGCAACTGACCACCTATCAACCTCTCCATCTCTGCAGTACAGCGGAAAAGTACAGACGAGGGCCAATACGGGGTGCCGTCTTTCCTTTTTAATTTCTTTAACAATTTTCACATTATAATTTTCTGTCTGCCATCCATAACTACTGACCTTTTAATATAGTTTCAAAGCAGATACCTTAAAGACATTCTTGTATGTGGAGCAGCATCTATATTTTGTCTTATCATTTCTTTCTTACTCTTTGGTATCTGTAACTTCCTTCCTTTATCCTCCTCCTCCCCCCACCTTTTAATTTTTGGTGATTATCTTGCACGTCTGGAAACCCTGGTGGCACAGTGGTTAAGTGCTATGGCTGCTAACCAAAAGGTCAGCAGTTTGAATCCACCAGGCTCCCTGGAAACTCCACTCTGTTCTGTAGGGTCGCTATGAGTCAGAATTGACACGATGGCAATGGATTTTTGTTTTGGTTTATCTTGCATAGTGTTTTTCTAATTCTCTTAAGAAAAGGAATTATTTGGTGAGGGAAGACGAGAATGTAACAAGAAGTAAGACTGCCTGTCTTTTAAAGGTTGACAAAGCTTACATTTTTCACTTTGCCATTGACAGGAATTTATATTTCCAAACGTTTGTCATTTGGAAATTGGAAAACATTAAAAAATAAATAACTAGATACAGGCCTATTATGAGTCCCCTGAAAATGCCTGGATCTGTGAATGTCTATAATTCTAAACTGCCCACAACTCTCTAAAACAAGTACTCTGTAATAATAATGCTCCAAACACATGTGACCACAGGAAAGGTACCTATCCGTCTCCCAACTATTTTTCAGTCACTTGGAAATGATGAATCAGTCCTGTATTAACTAAAATTAAGATTTTTGGCTGGTATACAGACTGATCGATATGAACTCCAACCAAATGAATGTGAACATGTGGACACTGGCCTCTCTCCTAGTGAACAGCAGGAAGGCAGGGCAGTGACCTAATTGCTAAGGGGTCAGGAAGAAACTACCCAACCTGATGAACCCTCCGCTCACCTCAGCATAGAAATGCACCGACTTACTGTCGGCCAGCTGCAGCTGCGACGTAAGCTCTGCTATCCTGGCCATGTAGTGATTTTTAATTAAGTCTTCACGAGAGTCCACATCCGGAACCTAAAGCGAGCACACAAACATGAATAAATGTCAGCGAGCTGAAGCAGTTCTAGAAATAAAGATTAACCATCACTTTAGAAAAATAAAAGACATTTTATACATTTTCATTTGTCATTTGACATAAGAACATGAGAGACAATTCTAGTTTTCCTACCCCTTGAACAACTCCAGACAGGGCAGGTAAATGTACATCCTAATTTCTTCCATGCAGTACTTCAGAGTGAAGTCGTGGCTTTGGAGAACAGAGCACAAGGGAAGTACTGAGAAGCCCACTGGGACGGTGTCCCTTCCTCCAGCTTTTCTCAGCCATAAACCTGACTTAAAATCTCCATCTGTCTGACTTGTATGTCTACCTCTAATTGGAAGAAGGGGATATTTACTGAAACTCCTAAGACCTGAACATTCTTTTTTTTTCTTTCCCCCAAATTATCTTAAGACAGTCTAATGTTCTTAAACAAATGAACAAATTCAGCTATTTCTACACTGAAATGCTCATTGCCCTTTTTCCAGACTGCTATTTCTACCAGTTACTCTAGCAATGACACACTATTGAGTTTAATTTAAAAATATACGCAGAAGTTCAAACTTACCTAAATTATAAGGCCAATAAGGAAATCAGAGAATTTACCAACCTCCCTGAACTAAATTTACCAGCTCACCCACCATGCTGAGGAGGGTAAGCTGAATGACCTCAGTGTTCTTTTAATGGGTTATTTATAAAATTACACTTAATATTTCCAAATTAAGACATGAAAACCTATCTGACAAGCCAAATCTGACCTGGACTGACTTACTGGGGGGCTGGAAAGAGCTACAGAGCACACTGCTCATTAAGGCCCTTAAAAGGCCTGCTTTCCCAGCCTGTCTGCTACACTGAGGCCGCAGGCCCGGGGGGAGGACTGACATGGCCCTCAGCCTCCCGCAGCACACCAGCAAGCCAGCGGCCAAGCTCGCACCACACCTCGTCCAATTGCCAAGTCAAGTCTTTCACCAAGGCAATCACAAAAACAGGGTTATAATTTGTGGGTGACAGTTAAAATAGAGCTAGAAAGAAAAGCAACAAGGATCCATGGATAACGGGGAAAACGCTGGATCTACACTTGTCAGAAATTTCAGAAAACACAACCAGGCAGGGATGACTCTCGCAGACCTCTGTCAACAAACGTGCTGCCAAGTGTTTACTAAGCAACAACGCGACAGCGACGTACATTACCTCACTGTCCGACATCCTGGTTAAAACTCCGATCTACAACATAAGAGAAAAACAGCTTTAGAACTGGCTGTCTACATTTCAAATACAATTGTTCAAGGAGTATTAACTACAAAATATTACACCTGTAGCCCTGTCTCTTCTCAGTTCATACTAAGTTCTAAGGAGCATCGGGACTGGATTCTAACTACAAGGATGTTATACCCAGGGGAAGGTAACAGCATTCACTGTTTCCGCTGTGAGGCAGAAATGAATAATGATCATCACTAGATACTCTATCAGAATGCCGATTAGCTATTTTCACTGGCTGGGTTACCAGCAAATCACCGGGGAAAAGAAAGAGAGACATCAGCTCTTGACTCTGTGTGGTTATGTCCACACCTGTATACTAAGCAGTAGCCAGGAAGGGGTAAAGACAATATTACGGTGATCGTAACAACTAAATACTCCGAACAGACAACATGAATAATAGTATTTTGGATGAGAGCTCAAAAGGAGAAAGAAGACAGACACTTTTGATATATTTATATGTATATTATTATGACATTCCTAAGTATTAATTTCAGATTTAAATTGATGAAAATGAAAATGTAACTTTAAATATATTAAAGTACTGCCAACATTTTTAAGGCTTGCTTTTGTAGATTAAGATTTAAAAACAGATAGCCATAATTACTGGATTCAGGTTAGCGTTCAAGGTGGAAAGGCATGTGCTTAGGCACAGACTCAAGGAAAACTACTACAAACACAATTTCGATGGATTCCGTTCATCAGAGATGACAGCAATAAACAGTTTTCACAGATTCCAAATACTACCCTTAGGAGTATTACTCTGAACAGTGAGCAGTATACCACTTGAGTGTGCTAATGAGCACTATGCCCATCTAGCTATAAAAGGTCTTTTATACTTTTTAGATAGAACAACCATCATTTTCTACTCACTGAAGCAGGAGTAGCAATTCCTCTTTCACCTCCAGTTAAGAACTGCTTACAGTAACACACCACTCAATTTTATATATTCACATGTGACTGGATTTGGCAAATCCAAATATCCAGGAGGCAAGGATGCATCCATTCCACCTTCCCCCACAACCCCTCACCCCCAGGTTATGGTTTGAGAGTGTGGTACAGCACACAGCTCCTAAAGGAATGGTATTACATAAATGGAAGGAGAAGTTTCAACATATATAATTCCATTATTTTCTCATATGCTAATGAAAATATAGGCTGATATAACCCTAATATGGCAATAAAGACCAAGAACTCAAAAATACTTATGCCTTTTGATCCAATAGTTTCAACCTGAGAAGATATCCCAAGGAAATCATCTAAAAAGCAGAAAGAATCTTATGCATAAAAATGAGATGTTATTTAAAATAGTAAAAATTATAATCGATGTTCAATTACAGGTACGCTAAGGTATATCCATAAGGACTATTATGGAATCAATAAGTTTCTACTGAGTTCCTAAGAACAGGATCAATACTTGTGTATTAACATTATGCTAAAATATTTGAAATTTTTAAAGTACGATCTCAATCTCAACCATGTAAAACATTCTGTAGAAAAGAAAGATTAATAGTTGAAGCTTGGGGATCCAGGAAAATACGATCTTTTTTATTTTTTTTCCTTCTTACTTAGCCTATATTTTTAAATCACCTTTAAATTATATGAATTATTTTTTTATTTAAAATAGATATAAAATTATGTTAACTTTAAGCAATGCTTTTTCATTCCAGTGAAAAAATGGAAATTTGTATTGCCTGGGCTTTTTCTTTCTGAAGGTACTGCTATCTTTTATTACAATAAAGAATAGGTAGATGATGTTCAAATTATAGTACTAGGTATTTTAACAAAAAATAAGAAGCACTGAACCTTTGAACTGTTACAGGGTTAGAAATGGAATAATCTTCTCTCTCCAGTTACTTTTTCAGCCTCAATGAGCGTGAGCCAAAGTAATCTCCTGGTGACTTGTGAGACTCCTTTATGAATTAGTTAACGTTGAAATGGGCACAGGCTTGCTACCAACACCAAGGGAAGAAGACACAAAGGAAGCTCACACCCCCATATGTACAGCTACACACAGTTCACTGAAGGCTGAAACAAAGAAACATCAAGGAAGGCAGAAAACTCTCTCTCTTTTTATCGCTATTGTCTACTATGTGCAAGGCAGTAGTAGGTTAGAGAACTTTGGGTCATTTTTCGCAGGACTGTGCCATGTGCAGAAGGGAAGGAGATGTGCATGGTAAGACCCTTCTCTCGACCTGAAATACTCTTCTCCTGCCTTGGACTCTTGCTCATTTTTAAAACTCAGACATGTATCACCTCTTCTGTGACATCCCCCCAGCCCCTCCAGTCACCCTCTCTGTGATCCTACAGCACTCTGTACAGACGTCTAGCAAAGCTCTTATTCCATCAGACTGCAAGCAACTAAGGGTGGGTAACTTACTCCTCTACACACACCAAACTGCGAACAATGAAAGGAGGCCGACTATCTTGGTTCTGTAAGCCAGGCCATCAAAGGCAATGCCTGCAATGGTGGTTCACAGAAAATGTGGATCTCAGCTATAACTTAAATGATGGGTAGGGTTTTGAATTCAAGAAAGTCAAAGAGAAGGAAAGAGAAGTTGGGAAGAGAAAGTATGTGACTATTTAGGAGCTTATGGAAAAACAGATATCCAGGCAAAAGAAACAACACAAGCAAGGACCCCAAGCCCACTGCCATCGAGTTGATTCCGACTCATAGCGACCACATAGGGTTTCCAAGGCTGTCAATCTCTACAGAAGCAGACTGCCACATCCTTCTCCGGCGGAGCTGCTGGTGGTTTCGAACCACTGACCTCTTGGTTAGCAGTCGATCACTTTAACCACTGTGCCATCAGGGCTCCTTATGAACAAGGCGGGGAGGTAAAAATGCAAAGAACATTACTAGGGAGAAAGAGTTTAGTCTGGGTTTGTGCAAGGAACTGGTAAAAGAAAGGCTAGCAGGGTAGTTTGGAACACAGAATCCAAGGGCTCTGAATGTCAAATAAACAAATGGATTATATTCTGTAGTTAACAGGAAGCCACTAAAAGTCTGGAAGCAAGAGTCTGCGTAATCAGTACTACACACTAAAAAAAAAAATCACCCTGACAGCACTGTGTGAGGTGGATGGAAGGAAAGTGACCCTTAATTAAGTGCGATGCAGACAAACCAAGAACAGAAGAACCAAGGCTATGTACACACGGTAACCAGACAGCATGCTCAGAGTGAGAACAACAGTGAAACTCAACAACAAAAAAACCAAACCCGTCGCTGTAGGGTCAATTCCGACTCATAGTGACCCTACGGGACAGAGCAGAGCTGCCCTACGGGTTTCCAAGGGGGCGCTGGCTGGTAGATTCAAACTGCCCATCTTTTGAGGTCACCATCACTCATGGCCCACTAGTGCTCAGTACTGAAGGTTTTCTGGAATGAACATGCCCCAGAAATCTTTCTCACTTACATATGTAACAGTAGTGCTTTCCATAGAAAATGTCAAATAAAAAGACAATCTTTAACTTACAGCAACTCACATTAATGACTCAAATACACCCAGTGTTACCAACTTTCAGCACTTCTAGAAGACAAGCAATAAACAGATGAGTTTTTGTCAGCTGATCTGTTTTCTGACACTGTTCAGAGCACAAGGCCTTGGTGGTTAGAGGGCAGGCTCTGGATCCAGACATCTGGGTTTGAATCCTGGTTCCGTCACTTATCAAGTGTGTAACTTCGGGGGAGTTGTTCCACCTCTCTGTCCATCAGTTTCCTCATCTATACAATGAAGCTACGATGGTACCTACAATCTCCTAGGATCTATGAAAGGTTTGACTGAGTTAATATATGAAAAGTCTTCAGAACTGTGTCTGGCACAGGATGACTGCAGTCACTATTGCCGTCCTCTGCATCCTCCCTGGTCCAGCCTGGTCTTGTAGTTATTCTCAGGTCAGCATCAACCCTACTGTCAGTGCAAGTAAAAGAAGAGGGCAACCAACAGATGCATGGAACCAGGGAGAGACGAAGGGAGAAAGAAGGGATCAAACCCAGGGGAGAACAGTCTGTGACCCCATCAATGAGACAGACTTTTTTCTGTCTGAAAACAGGCTCTGAAGCAAATTCCATAGTTGAGTGAGTGGTAGCGGCGTTACATTTCCCAGATGGCCCTTGGACAGATACCGAAATTCTGTTGTTTGTTGAATATCCCTCTCATTACTTCATTTATAAACTGTGGCTAAATGTTAAACCTCTGATGTGGGGGTGAAAGCAGGCGTCTTCCCCTATCATGAGGCAACGTGCAGGACTTGTGGCTGGGACACACACTTGTAATTTGGAGAACACTATAGGATCAGTCTGTCAGCATGGTGATCCTCCAAGTCAAAGCTCTGAGAAGTCTGGTTTTTTTGCTTGTGTTTTGCTTTTCTAAAATTTTTAATTCTTTTTTTCCTCACCTACATTATAAAAATTTTCAAAGATACAGAAAAAGTACCAATGAACATTTGTATATCCACCATCTTGTTGTTCTGTGCTGTCGAGTCAATTCTGGCTCATAGCGACCCTACAGGACAGAGTAGAACTGTCCCACGGGGTTTCCAAAGAGCGGCTGGTGGATTCCAACTTCCGACCTTTTAGACTCAATAATTGTTAACATTTTGCTATGTCTGCTTTACTTATCTATGAAAATATTTTCTGAGCAATCTGAAAATAAGCTGACATTATGACACGTCGCCCTAAGTACTTTAGCATTTAGCTTCAAAAAACAGAGGTATTTTCCTGTATAATCATATCATTAGTGTACCTAAAAAATTAACACTAATTCTGAGTTTCTGACACTGTTAAGATACAATGAGGTACGCTGTTGTTGTTAAGTGCGGTCGAGTCAGTTCTGACTCACAGCGACCCTACATACAACAGAACAAAAGAAACACTGTCCTGTCCTGTGCCATCCTCACAATCATTGCGATGTTTGCATATATATCTTAAAAATAAAAGCTGGCTTGTAAATTTTACTCTCAAGTATGCTGTGGATCAGGCGCAAGGTAAACCTGAGGACCATGGCTTGCTCTTCAGTGAGCTAACTGGATAAAGTCAGCAGAAAAGCACACTCCTTGGAAGCAGGATCTGTCAGAAGCTCCACAGCTCTCCCCAAGTTCCTCCGAAAGGTCTGTAAAAATATCCTTCGGACTATGAGGGTTTTTTCCCTCCTGAGTTCTCCTTTTCTGGATTTCCTAATCTATTTATTTACAATGGCCAGGATATTGTAATTAGAAGACCTTTTAAAAAGCGACTTTGAATTCTCTAACTCTACAACAGATGTCTCTTCATCCTCTAAATCACTGCAGTTAAAAATAAGGCAAGAGACATAAAAAGACGAGACTTACCGACCTCAAAATAAACGGGGAAACCCTGACAGTTTAGCCCCCGGACACCCTTTTAGCTCAGTAATGAAGTCACTCCTGAGGTTCACCCTTCAGCCAAAGATCAGACAGACCCATTAAACAAAATGAGACTAATGGGTCACACCAGCCCAGGGGCAAGGACTAGAAGGCAGGAGGGGACAGGAGCTGGTAATAGGGAACCCAAGGTCGAGAAAGGGCAAGTGTTGACATGCCATGGGGTTGGTCACTGATGCCACAAAACAATATGTGTACTAACTGCTTAATGAGAAGCTGTACTCTGTAAACCTTTATCTAAAGTACAATAAAAAAATAATAAGGCAAGAAACAAAGTTACAAGATAACTTGCCAGATACTACCTTATGAAATACAATTAACCTGATGGGTTTCTGTATTTTATATATGTTATAAAGCTTTATACTGTCTAGTAAATACACCATATAATCGGTTACAAATTATATGGTGGTCATTTGTATAAAAAGTATTTGTAGTCATTTGTATAAAAAGTTAGGCATTTGGCTCTGGATCAGAAACATAACCTTGTATTATAGATGTTTCTGTGGAAAAACAGAATTATCTTAAATTTGACTTACTATATCCTTCCTAGAACACAGTCCTCACCGTGGGGACCAAAACCAAAACCCACTGCCGTCGAGTCGATTCCGACTTATAGCAACCCTACAGGACAGAGAAGAACTGTCCCAAGGAGTTTCCAAGGAGTGGCTGGTGGATTTGATCTGCCAACCTTTTGGTTAGCCGCCAAGCTCTTAACCACTGCACCACCAGGGGTCCCACCGTGGGGAAGACTCCTGTAAAATCACAGGAATTTAATGGAGTTGCTTTGTGAAGCACATGGATCACTCCTGTTACAAACACCGGCATGTAGTTTAGATGGCTAACACTGAGCTCTAGGTTACATCCTTACCAATCAGCATTTAAAAAGAAAGCTGAGGGCCACCAAGAAGAGACCTACCAGACTGGTGCTCTGAACAGGCTCCGGCCCAGTCTTGGCTGCGGCTTCTTCCTGGCCCGGAGCACTCACCACGGCAGCGTTTTCCGGTACCAGCCCAACCAGCTGCCCGCTCCCTGCACTCTTCAGCTTATCTGCAATTCGCTGGTTTTCTTTCTCCAGCTTGATTTTGGCTAACTGTGCTTCCAACATCCAATGTTCTTTTTCCTGCTCCAGTTTAGAAATCTTCTCCAAACTTTGCTGAACCTTGAAAAGTAACATAGAGTTTTGTACCTTAGAAGATGATGCAGACAAAACTAAGTGGTCAAGAAATACTTTATAAAATGTAAATCAAAACTACCTCACAAGGGTGAAAAAAATAAAGCTTGAACCTGGAATAGGGAAAGATTTATTAAGCAGGGTACAAACAGCATAATCATAAAACTGAGAAACTGAACTAGAATAAAATAAAAAATTCTACACATCAAAAGGTGTCAAGACAGTGAAAAGGAAAGCCACGAAATGGAAGAAGAGATTTCAAAGCATGTATCCAAGAGGACTCATTCAGAACATATGAAGGGTTCCTACAAACCCATCAGAAAAAGGTAGACAACCCAACAGAGAAAGACACACACACACACACACACACACACACACACACACATACATACACACACAGACAGACTTGAACAAGACTGTTGTAGTAGCTGTTGTGTGCCATCGAGTCAATTCCGACTCATATTGACTCTATCAGACAGAGGAGAAATGCTCCATAGGGTTTCCTAGGCTGTAATCTTTATGGAAGCAGATTTCCAGGTCTTTCTCCTTCAGAGCAGCTGGTGAGTTCAAACTGCTGACCTTTCGGTTAGCAGCTGAGCACTTAACCACTATGCCACCAGGGTTCCTTGGAACAAGACTATAAACTAAGAAGGTGCTCAATAATACTATTCATCAAGGGAAAGCAATTTAAAACCACCTGAATGACTCAGAAAGAAAATACTAACAGTGGGCACATTTGTGGAACAACTGAACTATACACAGTGCTGGGAAGAGTGAAATTTGGGACAAAACTGAAAAACTGTTTGAACGATCTTTGAAGGTTGAACATATCATATCCTATGACCCAGCAATTCCACTTCTAAGTATATACCCAACAGAATGCATGCGTGTATTTACCAAAAGCCACATATAATAATGTTCACAACAAAATTACAGCTTGAAACTACTCAACTACTCATCAGCTGTAAGAATGGATAAATAAATTACGTATATTTGCACAATGGAATACTAAAAAGAGATGAAAATGAACACATTACAACCACCTATAATAACATGGGTATTACAGTGTTGAACAAAAGAAGCCAGTATACACAGTATATACCGAAAGAGTATATACTATACAATTGCATTTAATAAGAACTTCAGTAGCAGGTAACACAATTCATCTACAGTGTTAGAACTCAGGATAATGGTTATATTTGGAGGACAGAAGATTAGTAGCTGGAAAGGGGCAGGAAAAAGACTTCTGGGGTCCTAGTAACTTTTTTTTTTTTTTTTTAAGGTTTACCTTAGACATAAAACCAAAATAAAAAAAAAAAATCCAGTGCTGTCGAGTCAACTGTGACTCATAGCAACCCTATAGGACAGAGCAGAACTGCCCCATAGGGTTTCCAAGGAGTGGCTGGTAGATTCAATCTGCTGATTAGCAGCCAAACGCTTAACCATAGTGCCACCAGGGCTCCTTACCTTACACAGAGGAATGGAATTTTTTTTTTTTTAATTTGGGTGGTGGTTACATTAGTGTGTTCACTTTGTAAAAATCCATCGAGATGCGCATTAATGATTTGTGTAATTTTCTGTAAGTATGATACATTTCAATAAGAAGTTAAAAAAATTCTCTGGGCAAATAAAAGTTTGAGAATTACATAATAAATAATAATAATAAATAGTAAATTTCAAATGCTTCAACAACTATCATCATTAAACAATTACTGTGGACACTGTTTACAGTACCTTCCTCATATTATCTCACTGAAGCCTCCTAACAGTCCTACAATTCTCACTTCTCAAAAGAGGTTCCCAGCAGTTCAACCACCTTCAAAGCTAGCAAATGGAAGAGCTGGATTTGGGACCCCATCTGTTGGCTCAAAAGCTTGGTTCTTTTCACTGTACCACACCGCCTCCCACTGGATCTATTAATCCTTACAAGACTCTGAAAGGTAGATATTATCCTCACACTTGAGAGAGGAAGGACATGAGGCCCAGACAGCATATCTGACTAGCACACGGCTGGTCAACGGCAGAGTGGGACAAGCATTAGCTTTGAAGTCACACGGTTTTGCCACTTGCTATTTCACTTGGGGTAAAATCTACTTAATTTCTCAGAGTCTGACTTTCTTCACACAAAATAAGAATACCCAAAATCTATTTTTAAAGTATTCCACATTTTATTGTTTGTCTCAGGAATGTTGTTTTCAGAAATTATCTTATGGATTAAATTTCTAGGTCCAACATCCTAGGACATTCACGTCAAATAGGTAAGTGACATGCTTCCAATGAAAATAAGGTCTACATAGACAAAGTATTATCTCAGGTGAATTTATCTCCGCTGTCTGTAAAATAAACACTTCCAAACCTAACAGCAAGCCAGGTGTTGAAACAAATAAACCTCTGACAAAAGCTGCATTGGTGTCAACATGCAGCAACTTCGGAAAAATAGAGTACTTACCTCCCGCCCCCAACCCGCTCACTTCTGCTCATTTAAGAAATGAAAATATCTCTGAGGATCTAGCCCCTCCCTTCCTTATTGCCTTCATATTTCAGACATTAGAGACTATCTCCTAGAGAAAGAATTAATCATTGCGGCCACAGTGGCTTGATATCACGTTAGTGACAACTATAACACCAACTGCATACTTGCTTATGTAGCCTTGAATTTAGGTCTATATATCTTAACAGCCTCCTTCAGGTGGTTTAACATTTCTACTTTTTAACAATTACCATGATTTTCCAGGTGCCATACCTGCTGTGCAAGGCCTTCTCGACTTTCAGTAGAACTCAGAAGGACTCGGCGGTTTGCCAGTGCTTCTTCATAAGGCACAGACTCTAAAAGGGGCTACGGAAAAAGCACCAGAAGAATTAAAGGAAAAACAGTGTACCACTCCCCTGATCCTACATACATAAATAAGAATGCTAAATGGGGTTTGACAATAAATTCAGATGTATGCCAATACAGACTACTTCCTTTCATATATACAAAAAAGGCCCCCCCGCCTTTTTTTGGAGGAAGAAGAAAAAAAACAAAGGGGAACTTATCGTACCAGCTATAAGCTACACTAACTAAAACAATATGGACTTGCACAAAAATAGACAGATGAAGGAACAGAATAGAAAATTCCAAAACAGACAAAAGTACATATAAAACTGATTATGTGACAAATGTTGCATTTTTAATTCAATGGAGAAGGATGCATTGGATAAATGGTGCAAGGAGAACTGGCTAACAGTTTAGAAAAATACTATTTGGATCCCTATTTCACACCTTACAGCAGAATAAATTTAAATGAAGATTGAAATTAAACAATTTTGACCTCAAAAATATTGGAAGAAAATACAGATGACTATTTCTATAATCTTAAAAAGTACCCCTGGCCGAGAATCACCATCATTAAGAAATAAAACATGATATAAAAATTAAAACATCTATTTTGATAGAATATAGCAAACTGGGGAAAAATACTTCCAACATGAATAGAGGATTAAAATTTTAAATATATAAAGAGCTCTTTTAACCCTAATTAAGGACATTTATTTAAAAATAGATTAAAGATTTGAACAGAGAATTGACAGACTAAATACAAACAATAAACTTTCAGCAGGATGTTCCACCTGCCTAGCAAGCAAAGAAATGCAAATTAAAACAATAAGAAACCTCTCATCTCTCAGACTGACAAATATCTTTTTAAATTATAATACCCTTGGTTAAATTTGTACTTCTATTTCTGGTAAATTTAAGCAAGTAACCTTCCTGAAGTGTAGTTTGGCAAAATGTGCCAAAATTTGAAATATTGCAGACTTTGAACCAGCAATTCCATTTCTGTGATTTAATCTTAAAGATATAATAAAAAAAAATTTTAGACAGAATATAGGGAGACAGGCAGCCTTTTATGTTGCTAGGAGTGTAAAACAGTGTAGCCACTCTGAAGGGCTACTATTGACAGCAACAATTAAAATGTGCAAGCCATATGACCTGAACATTCCACTTCCCAGTATCCACTCTAAAGAAGGAACCCTGGTGCGTAGTGGTCAAAAGCCTGGCTGCTAATCAAAACGTTGGCAGTCTGAATCCACCAGCCACTCCTTGGAAACCCTACGGGGCAATTCTACTCTGTGCTATAGGGTTGCTATGAGTCAGAATCGACTCAACGGCAAGAGGTTTGGTTTTTTTTGGTACTCTAGAGAAATACCCACACATGTGCCCAAAGAGTCATTTACAGAGCTATCCATTGCAGTATTATTTTAACAGTAAAAAAAAAAAAAAAATGAGAAGAACCTAAAAGCCCTCTAGGAAGGGAACACCTAAATGAACCCTGGAACTTTGATATTACAGAATTCTATGACATATTTAAAAGGAATATAGTAAGCACCATATGTAATGATACTGACAGATCTCTAAAACATACTTTAAATGAAAAAGCAAGTTGCACAATAAAACATACATTTAAGTGAAAAAAATATACTGTATGTTGTCTATAGGTTTATATAACCAAGAAAACCAAACCCATTGCTGTCAAGTCAATTTCAACTCATAGTGACCCTATAAGACAGAAGAACTGCGCCATAGGTTTCCAAGAAGCAGCTGGTGGACTGGAACTGCCAACCTTTTGGTTAGCAGCCGAGCTCTTAGTCACTGCACCACCAGGGTTCCATAGGTATACACCGGTATATATAAAGGCTCAGAAAGCGTCTAAAAGGTTACACACCAAACTAATAATAACTATGGTTACTTCTGGAGAGCAACTGTAATTTGAGACTATAATTTACCTGTAATATTCTGAGTTAATATAAGAAATGTGTTTATGTATCAGGTGTAATTAAAAATTAAAAAGAAATGAAGAGAACAAAGCAAAAAACAAATGCGCAAAGTTGCATTTACAGTAATACCTACAGTAGCATTGTTTATAACAGCGAAAAACGAGAAACAACCTAAAAGTCCACCAGCAACAGTCTGGCTGATTACATTAGTGCATATTTACAGAATGAAATAGTATACAGAAAATATTATCAACACATTAATGGTGACAGTACTTTATCGAGCTATATGAGCTGATATATAAAGACATCCACGATACTTAAGAGGAAAAAAAAAAACAGATTTTAAAACAGTAATAGGCACAGAGGCACATTTTGCTTTTTGTAGCATATATAAACGTCTGTGCATTAAAATTCTTTTTGAAACATATACTCCAACAAAGCTAACAGCGGTTGCCTTTGGGTGGTAGGATTTGAAGTGATGTTAATTTTCTTCTTCATGTACTTCTATCTTCCAATGTCTTTTTACGACGACTATGTATCTTTGTAGTCAGAAACAATTATGAATACATTTCCATTGTTTTTTTTTTTTTTTTTACGATTTTCTGAAGTCTGACATTTACTTCCTGCCTTGCCCTGGGCCCTCTGCCCAGCACTAGGGATGTGAGTCCAACATGGCTGACACTTACAGGCGAAGCTGCTTATCAGGTGAGGTTCAGGTCTTGTCACCTCCTCTTCCCCATAGACCAGATGCATAGCAAGGGGGCGCTGGAGGGGGGCATTTGTCCCAGGCATAAGTCCAAGGGGGTGCCAGGTGAGGCGAGCCAGTGAATCACCAACCCGTATAAGGTTGGCTGGTGAAACCCACCGGTCCCACCACGAGGCCAGGGTGGGGGTGGGGAGGAGGCTCAAACTTAGAGATTGCTCCTGGGTATGATACCTTCCCTACGCCTCTGCCACAGACCCTCCCCAACACCCACCAACCACCTATACCCGCAAATCGTATAAAACCTAAACAATATCAACTGTGGAACAACTGTTGCCATTCTCTGGAATTATTTCTGGGTTTTCCTCTGATTTAAATGTTAACAGCAGCTCACAGACCTTTTTCAAAGCCTTCATGTAGGCAGCGGCTTTTTTCTTGTACTGCAGCATGCATTCAGCTGAAAGAGGACTAATGAATCCAGTCGCTGCCTTAGGCCCATAGCTCAGTGAGGCAATGAAGTAGTCCACGTTGTTGCTGAAGAAAGCTGCCATCTAAATGAAGTATGACAAGAAGATAGATTTGGTGTTCCGGTAACATATCTAAATATATATCTAAAAGCTTTCAGAGAAAAGTGAAAGATGCTGAGAATGGAAATGGAATTTCCACACTTGCCCAGAAGCTCTCATTTATTGATTTGGGAATACCTAGGCAAGGATGTATAATAAAAAGAGGATACTAGTATAAATATTGAGACCAGACTTCTAACATGTCCTACTCTAGACAGCTTCTATTCTGCCTGAAGACCAAGACAGATTCTGATTTGTTTCATATTCACGAATTGTTCACCTCACTAACTTCTGCCACTGTTTTAAGCACCATCTATGTTTGGGTTTCTACATTCTGTTTGTATTTTAACTTTGAATACAGAAGTATCCAAAATGTCCAACAGAAGACATGACACAAACATCTTGAATGTGTAATCTCTACTCATTTATTCTGTAAGTCTCAATTTGTTAATTACAAACCCAATAATAATTTAAAAAAGACTGGAAATTCAGTAAACCCTTGTCATTCACACATTTAGCATTTGTTAAAAGTTGTGTCAGAGCCACAACGACCCGTGACTGCGATTCAGCTGAGCCATGATTTCGAAACTACAGTGCCATACAAAACGGTGATGGGAATGAAAAACGTCTGAGAAGCTTCTTGGAGAAAAGCAAGCTTTAGATACATTAAAGAGTGTCTATTCTCAGAAATAAGAAAAAGTGACTTGTGAAACAGCTGTATCTTGGCAAAAATTGCTCAAAAAGTAAGTAAAAAATCACTAATGGTCAGAAAGGTTGTATTTTTCATTAGTGTTTTACTTTGACAAATGAAATTATGTTAGGTGCTGTGGGTAAAGGACCTAGTTTTACCCCAGGTAAGGTGGTCTTTGTCCTTGGCTCCAGAGAAATGACCTTTGGAGTGGTTGGGGTGCCTGGATCTGGGACTTCCAGGCCACACTAGAGGATTTGTGCTGACTAGTGGGGGCTGCCAGACCAGAAAAGACTCACCTGGGAGGCTGGTATCAGCTAGCCTCAGGAGGCATGATTTAGCCTACCATCCAGGACTGGCTGATAAAAGCCGGGAACACTAAGGCTCAGAGAGCTTCCTGGTTGACAAGAATATCTGTGCTTAGGAAGGTAGTGTGTCCCATGACATGGAAGCTCCAAGTTGGGAACCCTCCCAGATCCCGCCCTACGTGTCTCCTCATCTGTACCCTTTTATAGCTGTAATAAATCTGTAGTTGTAAGTATGGTACAAAACCAAAAACCAAACCCATTGCTGTAGAGTCGATTCTGACTCATAGTGACCCTATAAGACAGAGTAGAACTATCCCATTGGATTTCCAAGGAGTGGCTGGTGGATTCAAACTGCCAAACTTTTGGTTAGCAGCTGTAGCTCTTAACCACTGTGCCACCAGGGCTCCAAGCATGGTATATTGCCCCTGAATTCTGCGAGGTGTCTCAGTGAAATGATCGAACACAAAGGGACAGCTGGAGGCAGCAGGTTAGAAGTTAAGGGTGTTGTGTGGACTCCTGAGCTTGCAGCTGGCATCCTGAAGGGGTGATGGGAACCAGCCCTGAATTTGTGGTCAACAGGTCAGAAGGCTGAGGTGTCATGTGGACTCCCCAAAACTTTAGGCTGCCTATTAGGCAGTCTGAAGGAAGGCATCCTTTTGACTTGTGAGCTCTGCCCAAGCTCTGGGTGGCTAGGGTCAGAGAGAGAGCACCACGGTGTGGCTGGTGACAAGGGTGGAAAAGTGGAATGTGAGGACTGGATCAATCCAATCCACAGTTTGGGGACTAGATCATGCTGATTCTTCCCGCGTAGGTTGTCTTCAGGAAAATGAGGATTCCAAACAATCTGAGCTCTATGTTCCTTGTCAATGGTGTGGGTAATCACATACCCAGTATTTACACTTCGGTCAGGGTAGTATGGTGAAGCTTATTTTCTTTCCTCTAATATTTCTACATTTTCCAAATTTTCTTTAATATGCATATGCTACACCTTCCTACTGGGAATTATAAATTATAAACTTTAGTCAAACTGCATTAGTTAAATATTAAGCTGTGATCAATTAACCTTAGTTCAGATACTTATTTTAGTGAAAAACCATTTATAAAAATTCCAAAGTGAAGATGAGCTACCTTTCCTTAAGGTTTCAGGCAGAGCAAATCTAAATAAACTATGAAATAGGCACATATCTGATATTATAGAGTTCTTATAAAAGGCAGCAAATGCAGAGACTCCTGTAAAATGCCAAGAGTCTCTTTTTCCAGAATTCTTCTTGACTGAATAAAAGTTAGGATCATCCTCAGAAAGCCTCTGGTCTGCCTGTACGTGAAAGAGGTAAAAGAGAGGGAGGTGGGGATGGTTTCTAACTCAAGAATCCTGTAGGCAGAGATCTGTGAGCTGACAGAACCTGAAGACAATATACACCTTTTAATCATGGCTCCATGCTATTGCAAACTGTTACACAGACTGGGCTGAGTCTGGGAAAGATGACACTGAATGTCTAACATGATCTATGATCATTTCTGATTAACTTCAACCATTTGGGGGGAAAAAGTTGTTCCTATTATGGTCAACCTGTCAGAAAAAGAATGACATACAGAGATAAATAGATTAGCATTTCCTTGAGAAATTACCTTGAGTCTGCTCATATATATGGGCTTAAAATAGTCCTGAATACTCTTGTTGGGTTTTTGTACCTTATGGGTAGTTCTCAGAGAAACCTTAATTGTTAAAGGTGTTGCCAACAGCCACATGAAGATGCACTCTGAAAATGTGACTTCTACTGAAACTAGAATATCCAAGATAGAAGGATTTTTTTTTTAACTGTACTTTGGTCAGTTTATAATAATAATTAAATGCTTAACAATCCAAATGATTTTTACCTAATATTAAGGGCTCAATGAAAAGACACCTGTTGAAGTCACTTTAAAAAGTACTTAAGATATAAAACAACAGAAGTGGCATTATCACAAATGTTGTCAAAAATCAGTTAAGCAAACACACATACATACACACACACACACACACACACACACACACACACACACAAAAAAAACAGGAGGAGAAAACCCAAAATTTTAATGGAGGTTGTTCTGGTATTTTTTCTTTTTTCTAATTTTCTGTACATACATGCATAATGTTCTATAAGCCTATATAACAGACCCTTGATACATACAAGGATCTATATTGAGACCATCTAGAATCTTCACATCATCAAATATCGCATTAAAACATAAACTGCGTGTGAGCTGCTCATTCACGACAAATGCTAAACAGTCACTACACCATGTTGTTTTAAGTATTGGGCCGAAAACCTGTTGCCATAGAGTTCATTCCCACTCACAGCGACCATATACGACAGAGGAGAACTGCCCCATAGGGTTTCCAAGCAGCAGCTGGTGGATTCGAACTGCCAACCTTTTGGTTAGCAGCTGAGCTCTTAACCACTGTGCCACCTGGGCTCCAAGTATGGGGCAGGGAGGAGATAAAGAGACAAGTTTATTTTACCAAAAAGCTTGGTATACCAAAATCTTGTAACAGACCAATTCTCCCATGTGATTCAAGAAAAATAAAGGAGCATATTTCAGAAATGAATTTAATGTCAACATAAACCAGAGAAAAATTACCTTTCCTGCTCCATTTGTTAAGGCGACTGCTGATGACAGGATACAGTCATTAGTTGTCATCAGCTTCTGTGTTGCTGTTGGAAGTTCATGCTCTATTGTAGCTTTTTGACTGTAATGTTTGGAAATATCTGTAAAAGCAATCAAGTGAAAACTGATTACTATCTACATACAAGTCCCATACAGACAACTGGGCTGTTAACTTCTCAAACTTACTCTCACACATTTCTAAAATAAATCTGACAAAGAATGATCCCAAGTATCAGGGTTACACTAATATCACATAGGTCATGTTCCACACAGAAAAACAGAACTGAGGAACCGAGTGTCTCCTGACGCCATTTTGGCTGTCTTTACTACAGCAACCTGCTTGTGGGTCTGACTCTCCCTCATGTGAGTGTTGGCTCTAATTCTAACATTCAATAAATGACCCTGGCCAGTATTAGCCAGTCAAAAACCACTGTTTTGATGGCCAAGTAGGCCCTAGTGAGAAATTACAGTACTTACACGAGCAAGCCATGAGGCTGGGCAGCCAACATAGGCAGTGTCCCACAATCCTTATTGGACCTTAGCTAGTTTGCTAGTACACATCCTAGTTGACAATGACAAATGTCTACACAGTCAGTAAGGACCAGATATTTCAGTAGCTGTTTTCATGTGCTATTGCCTCCAGTCCAAGATGACAACAAAGGCCCATGGTTGGCAAAATATAGAAAAAGAGCGTTAGGTATAAAAGGGTTAACAGAAATTGCAGTAGGTAAGACTGTAGCCAAATGGCTGGCTTTGGGGTTTTCTGGGTTTCTGAGAGAGATACTGACTTTGTCTGGGAAAATGAGGGGATTATTAAGATGACACTTGATTTACAAGGATGGGTACTTATACATATATATTTTTTTAAATAATAAAGTATTTACAATACAGCTTCCTTTGAATTTTTTAGAATACTTCTGTTACAAGCACACTAATTATCCTTACAAAAAAGCCAAAAAACAAAAATCACAGAACATGGAAATTAACTTTTATAGTAGGTGTGTACGCAGAGAATTGAATTTATTCAGAATCAAGCGATTTAGTTGATTTTACACTATAAATTAAAAAGCCCTGGTGGCACAATGGTTAAGCACTCAGTTGCAAACCCGAAGATCAGTGGTTTGAACCTATCAGTGGCTCCACAGAAGAAAAGACCTGGCAATCTGCTCCCATAAAGATTACAGCCTAGGAAACCCTGTAAGGCATTTCTACTCTGTCATATATGGTCGTCAGGGGTCAGAATAGACTCCACAGCACACAACAATAACATGAATGAGACTATTTTTACTAAAATGTTAAAACTAGGGAATTTTTTTTCTCCCTTTTTTTTCTTTGTTTTTTATCATTGTACTTTAGATGAAGGTTTACAGAACAAACTAGCTTGTCATTAAACAATTAGTATACATATTGTTTTGTGACACTGGCTGCCAACCCCACAACATGTCAACACTCTCCCCTTCTCAACCTCAGGTTCCCCATTACCAGCCTTCCTGTCCCCTCCTGCCTTCTCGTGTTTGCCACCGGGCTGGTACGTCCATTTAGCCTCGTTTTGTTCTATGGGCCTGTCTAATCTTTGGCTGATGGGTGAACCTCAGAAGTGACTTCAGTACTGAGTTAAAAGGGCATCTAGTGGCCATACTCCTGGGGTTTCTTCAGTCTCTGTCAGATCAGTAAGTCTGGTCTTTGTCTTTTTATTTCTGTGAGTCAGAATTTTGTTCTCTGTTTTTCTCCTGCTCTATCTGGAACCCTCTATTGTGACTGCTGTCAGAGCAGACAGTGGTGGTAGCCAGGCACCATCTAGTTGTGCTGGACTCAGTCTGGTGGGGGCTGTGGTAGTTGTAGTCCATTAATCCTTTGGACTAATCTTTCCCTTGTATCTTTGGTTTTCTTCATTCTTTCTTGTTCTAGATGGGGTGAGACCAGTGGTGTATCTTAGATCGCTGCTCACAAGACTCAAAGACCCCATATGCTACCCACCAAAGTAGAAAGTAGAACATTTTCTTTATAGATTACGTTATGCCAATTGAGCTAGATGTTCCCCGAGACTATGGTCCCCACAGCCCTCAGCCCAGTAATTTGGTCCCTTAGGAATAAAACGAGGGAATTTTTATGTGTACATACATATAAACAAAACAAAAAAACCTGTTGCTGTCGAGTCAATTCTGACTCACAGCAACCCTACTGGACAGAGTAGAATTGCCCCCATAGGGTTTTCAAGGAACAGCTGGTGGATTTAAACTGCCGACCTTTTGGTTAGCAGCCGAGCTCTTAACCACTGCAACAGCTTGTCAACCACCCCTCATGTTTCCCAATACTTGATGTTTATCTTCAAGGACAGAAAGGAGTAGAGACACAAAAGCAGTCTGGGGGCCTCTGACTCTACCATAATCTCCATCAGCTCATGCCAAATACTAACAGTAACATTCTTTGATTTGAACCAACTGACATCTTCTCAACCTTATGCAATATAAGAACAAATATGAACAAAGCACCTTTAAAAAACTCTGTATTTATAGATTCACTAAAATACCAACCAAAACAAACAAACAAACAAAAAAAAACCCAACAAGAAGAAGATATTTTCTACGTAAATGAAACTTGAAGCTGCCCTTTCAATGGATAGCTACCTTCCACCCCTTTGACATCTCCTCTATAGAAATTCTGAAGAAACCATCTGCTGGCACAAATCATACTATCACCATAGGAAAAAATTTAAAAACAAAACAAAACCGTATCCACAGAGCTACTTGTGGTTTAGATGGCCTAGTTCTAGGGTAAGTCAAACTCTGGGATGGAGGACTACAGCCAAGCCCCAGCTCTCCACCCCAAACAGTGAACAGGGACAAGGCACCAGTCCCTTGGATTTCCCACAGGCCAGACCAGTTCTGCAGGGCTGGGGCTGACTATCGTCAACTGCCACCCAGACTGCCTATCCAAGCCATGATTCCTGCAACCTGCGCTAGCTCCAAAAGTACAGTAACTTATAAAGTTCCTTATAACTCAAGACAAGCCACAGAAAGGTCCATTCTCTAGACTGAATGGTAAGGTAGTGCTCGGTAATACTGCTAAGACCGACTCCCAATGCCAGAGATTATGTATCAATCTACAAAAGAGTCTCAAATATCCATCTTATACATACTCTACAACAACATGGTTTTAAGATTTTAAAAGTTCTTTTCTGTGAAATTAGTGACTGGTCACTAATTTTTTATTAAACACAATAAATAATCTAGGCACCTGGGGCTATTGCCAATAGTCCTTAATAACTGCTCCCTCTCTCTCTCTTCCTTCCCCAACCCCTGATGTCTCTAAAGGGAAAAGGAAGGAACAAAGGGGAAAAAAAGAGAAAAGAAAGAAAGAAGGAGGGAGGGAAGCAGAGGGAAGAACAGAGAGAGAGGGAAAGAGGCAGGGAGGGGAAGGGAGAGAGACAGAAAGAGGGAGCGAGAAAGGGTGAGAGAAAAAAACCCCAGATGCAATGCAGCCCCATAAATTAAACAGTCGTGACTCAGAATCACATGCTAAGTAGCGTGAAATGCTTTAGAAGCTTTCCCTCTGCCCTCCAGCTGACTATTATGAGCACACAAACAACTGAAAACTGACCGAAGTTGCCCCGACCTTCATGACTTAAGGCTATGTTAAAACGTGCACTTTGAACATGAAAAGCACAGCATGGTGAAAAGTGAGCACACTCTTTCTGGGGAGTTGAAACCTTGGCTTCCTCAATTCCTTCGTGCCTGTGCTCCAACAAGTGCACAGCACTTTGCCAAATGCCCCTGCAGCACATGCCTGGTTTGGTAAAATCCCCACACCTGCCTTAAGTAACGTATTTTGGCTAAAGTATCGCGCACAAGGCTTTCTCTTCAGCACTCCGTTTGCCTTCAGAAATGGAGCAGACGGGCAAAGCGGAAGGCAGTGAGCTGCGCACTTTGACGTACGCCAAATGCTACTAAGCCTTTACGTGAGGTCTATTCGGCTCGGCGGTGTTTGTTTAAATCTCATTCAGATTTAACAGATCTGAGAATGTGGGACGAATGTTTTAAGCTTATTTACGTGATTTTTCAAGCCTCACCTTTCATGACATCATGAAATCCATGCAGAGCGGCACCGACCTTTGTTAAAACGGAACTGTAGTTTGTCCGAAGGAGTCCATCTGGCTCCGTACCTGGAAAGCCAAAACCACAAATGTAAACATTTTCCCAGGAGATGTCATCTGAAAAATTGACAGCCCATTATCTCCTGCTATTTGGGAGAAGAGAGAGAATGCAAATTGCTTGCGATAGGCTGAAAATGACGGCTTTTAAAATCTCTGCAGACACATTCAGATATAATAGTGATACACATACACGCATCTAACTTTGATGTGTATCCTCCATGTATTTTTAATGGGTAAGTATTTTTAATGGTTAAAGATCAAAATGAAATTGCCAAGCAAGATTATGTCTTTCATTATCCTTTTGGGAATGGAAGTCTGAAAATTTTCTCTTCGTTAACATATAACACATTTCTCATCTTATTCTTTTCTTACACATTAATATCTGCTGAACAGCACTATTACGAAAAGATTGCAGAGTTCCACTTCTGCCACAACGGCTTGAGGAGATCCACGGACCCACCCCCCAATAAAACTAGTGGAAAGTATGAAAAACAAGCACTGAAAGTCTCTGGGAATGGTCTGAAAGACACAGAGAACATGAAAAAATGTTTATTCAAGAAAAACTCCTAAAACTAGGTAAGAAAAGCCAGAGTGCATTCTTTGAACCTACCCTCCCCCTACCTTCTCATTCCAGCTCAGTGGGATGGAAACTCCACGCTAGAAGGATGCAGCCAAGAACACAGGGCAAGTGTGGTCAAGAGGTGGGGCTCCCGTCCTTGCCCAGCCTGCAGTCATGGGGCTGAGGCTCTACCCTGGGCACTGTGCCACCGAGGATACTGGAGCCCCAACTGCCCTTGTCCTAGCTCATGAGACAAAAGTTCCATACCAGAAGAGACAGACTAAGAAGACCTGAGGCTACTGCCCCTGCCTCTATTGGGTGCCCAGCTTCTAAAGCAGGCATGTCACTCTGAGAAAAGCACAACACTGTCACCACCCCAGCTCCACAGCTGTGGATAAGACATTTTGCCCAGGGCCAGGGACGAGGAGGTGGGGGAAGCACACCTAAAAACAGAGAATAAATATCCCAAAGGAACTGTGTGCAGTAAAAAGGCAAAACAAAACAAACCAAACCCTCAGCAAGCTTGCAGTGTTCAAACCTTGCATATTCCAAAGAAAGGACTGGCCCTTGACCATTCCTGGGAGATAACCTCTGAGCCCTTGGAATATTCTGCCTGGTAAGAGTATTTTTGTATACCTGGGGCCTTGGGCCATGCCAGATAATTTATGCTAACAATGTGATTTATGGTGGGGGCCTTGGGCCATGCTGTATCAGTCTGACCTTTGGAGGGACTAGAGACTGAGTAACTAAGGACAGTCATGGAGGCGCTCCACGCATATGTGACTGACCCCCAATAAAAATCCTGGACATCAACGCTCAGGTGAACTCCCCTGAATGGCAATAATTCGTATGTGTTGTCATACATTGTTGCTAGAAGAATTAAGCACTGCCCATGTGACTCCACTGGGAAAGGACAACCAGCTTGTGTCTGGTCTTTCCTGGACTCTGCCCTGTGCACCTTTTCTTTTGTAAATTTTTACCTGCATCCTTTCATTGCAGTAAAATGTAACTGTGAGTATAACAGTTATTCTGAGTTCTGTGAGTTCTTCTAGCAAACCATCAAACCTGAGGGTGGTCTTGGGGACCCCAAATACCAAGTGACTTCATTTGCAACAAAATATGGAGAAGTTTAAGTGTAAATGTGCTCTCAAAAACAAAGGAGGTTTTGGTGAAAAGCAATTGCAATTAATAAAGCTTAACAGCTGGGTGTGGTCACAGAAAAAGACAGTCAAAGAGAGTCTTGCCGAAACCACTGTCATCCCAGGGTGACTGTTGGCATACCCAAGCCTGTGCCTCCTGAGGAGCAACATCAGAGGCTTCACACAGCAGGCATGGGGACAGAGAGAGGGAGAAAAAGACTTCACTAAAATAATCCAGCCAGTCATTAAACAAATAAATAATAACCATAACAAATCTCAGATCAGGGGAACCAATACCCAAAGTTGTTACAATACATCATCTAACCTGTACAGTTTCCTACAAAAAAATTATGAGACATGCAAAGAAACGGGTACTCTGACCCACATACCAGAACAAAGCAAGCAATGGAAACTGCTGTGAGAGTGAGCAGATGCTGGATTTAACAAGACTTTCAAGTAGCCATTATAAATATGCTTAAAAAGCTAAAGCAAAATATGCTTAAAGAAGATATTATGACAATGTCTCATCAACTAGAGATGCTCAATAAAGAGATATAAATCATTTTAAAAGAATAAAATGAAAATTCTGACATTGAAAAGTACAGCAACTGAAATGAAACATTCTCTGGAGGGACTCAACAGAAGATTTGAATGGGCAGAAGAAAGAATTAGCAAACTTGAAAACAGATCTATGTCTATTCTTATGCAATCTAAAGAACAGACAGAAAAAATAAAGAGAAATGAACAAGTGGGTTACCATTAAACGCACCAACATATGCATAATTGGAGTACAAGAAGGAGAGAAGGAAGCAGAAAAAACATCCAAAGAAATAATGGCTGAAAACTTCCCAAATTTATTGAAAAACATGAATCCAGGAAGCTCAAGGAACTCTAAGTAGTATTAACACAAAGAGATCCACAAATACACACATCATACCTGAAAGTCAAAGATAAGAAAAGCTGCAAGAGAAAAATGATGTGACATTTAACAAGAGAACCCCAATAAGATTAACAACTATCTTCTCAACAGAAAAAATGGGGCAAGGCAGTGTGATAACATATTCAAAGTGCTCAATTAAAAAAAAAAAGTCAACCAAGATTCCTATATTCAGCAAAGCCATCTTTCAAAAATGAAGGCAAAATAAAGACACTCCCAGATAAACAAAAGGAAGTTCTTCAAGCTGAAAGTAAAGACCCAGATAGTAATTCAAATTCACATTAAAACAAAAACAAAGAGCACTAAACCTGCTGTCATGGAGTTAATTCCAACTCATAGTGACCCTATAGGACAGAGGAGAACTGCCCCATAGGGTTTCCAAGGAGCGGCTGGTGGATTCGAACTGCTGACGTTCTGGTTAGCAGCCAAGCTCTTAATGACTGAGCCACTAGGGCTCCTTCAAGGAGCAATAGTAAAGGTAATTATGTAATCATGAAACACAGTATAAATGCATATTTCCTTTCTTCTCTTTTTTAAGATACAACTGTGTAAAATAATAGGTATATAATGTATTGTTGGGCTCTAATATATAGAAAGCAATATTTTTGCCAATAACAGCACAAAAAGGGCGAGTACAGGTAAAGCTGTACTGGACTCCAGATGGTAACCTGAACCTACAGGAACAAATGGAGAGAATCAGAAATGATAAATAAGAAGGTTAATATAATAGTAGCTATAAATATGTACTTGCTTTCTTCTCTCAACTTTTTTAAAGACATAAAATTATATAAAGTAATAATTATAACAGTGTATTGTTGGGTTTGTAACATATATAGATGCAATATGTATAACAACAATACCACAAAAAGGGGGAAAAGGGAATTGAGCTATATAGGAGTAATTTTTCTCTCTCTCACTGGAAATAAGTCAGGATAAGTCTAAGCTGATTCTGATTACTTAAGGTATATATTAAATCCCTACATCAACCACTAAGTAAATAACTGTGTGTGTGTGTGTGTGTGTGTGTGTGTGTGTGTGTGTGTGTGTGTGTGTGTGTGTGTGTGTGTGTAGATAGATATAGTGAAAAGTCATTAAAGAAATCAAAATGCTACATTAGAAAATATTTACTTAGTGGGGAAAAAAAGCAGTAACGGAAGAATAGAATAACAAAAAAAGATATGGATATATAGAAAAGTAAAATGGCAGTTGAAAATCTAACTACGTAAATAATAAAATTAAATGTAAATGGATAAAACTATACAATAAAAAGGCAGAGACTGTCAGACTGGACAAAAAAAATAAGATCCAACTATACACTGTCTCCAAAACACACACCTTAGATTCAAAGATACAAATACTGTATTTTTACACAGATAATGCACACCTTCTACATTTGTTTGCCAACTGAGCCCTCCCCCCTCAAGGTATTTTTATAAGTGCCGCTATACCAATTTTTTTTTTACATGTTGCTGTAAAAAAAAGTAAGCATAGTGTGCTTACAAAAATACCTTGTAGGGGGAGGGCATGGTTGGCAAACAAATGTTGAAGGTGAGTGTTACTTGCATAAAAGTATGGTAGACTGAAAGTAAAAAGATGGAAAAAGATACATCACGCAAACAATAATGACAAGAAAGCTTGAGTGGTTATACTCAGATAAAATAGACTACAAAACAGAAATGTTACTAGAGATAATACAGACATTTTATAATTAATAAAAGGGTCAATCCAACAGGAAGATATAACAATTATAAACACATATGCACCAAAATACATGAAGCAAAAACTGACAGAAATGAAGGAAGAAACAGACAATTCAACAATAATAGTTGGATACTTAATATAACACTTTCAATAATGGACAGAGTGCCAGACATCAGATCAACAAGGAAACAGAAGACTTTAACAACACTAAAGAGTAACTAGATCTAACATTTATAGAACACACTACCCAACAACAGCAGAATACATTCTCAAGTACACACAGAACATTCTCCAGGATAGACCATACATGTTAATGCATAAAATAAACTTTAGTAAATTTGAAAGGATAAAAATAATACAAAGTATGTTCTCTGACCACATGGAATGAATTAGAAATCAATAATGAAAGAAATTTGGGAAACTCATAAATATGTGGAAATTAAACAACACATTCATAAATAACCAATGGGTCAAAGAAGGAATCATAAGAGAAATTATAAAATTCTTTGAGACAAATGAAAATGAAGATACAATGCACCAAAACTTACGGGATACAGCTAAAGCAGTGCTTAGAGGGAAGTTTATAGCTGTAAATACCTATAGTAAAACTAAAAAACCAAACCAAACCAAATCCGTTGCTGTCAAGTCGATTCCGACTCATAGCAACCCTACAAGGCAGAGTAGAACTGCCCATACAGTTTCCAAGGAGCACCCAGTGGATTCGAATTGCCGACCTTTTGGTTAGCAGCCGTAGCACTTAACCACTACACCACCAGCGTTTCCAAACTAGGAAGGATATCAAATCAGTAACCTAACCTTACACATTAAGACAGTGGAAAAAGAAGAGCTAATTAAACCTAAAGTAAGCAGAGGAAGGAAATAATAAAGACTAGAACAGGAATTAATGAAATACAGAATAGAAAAATAGAGAAAATCAACAAAACCAAAGTTAGTTTTTTGAAAAAAAAATCAACAGAATTGACAAATCTTTAGTTAGACCGACCAAACAATAAGAGAGAAGACTGAAATTATAATAATAATCAGAATTACAGAAATTAAAAGGATTATAAAGGAATACTCTGAACAGCTGAATGCTAATAAATTAAGACAACTGAGATGACATGAACAAACTCCTAGAAACACACAAACTACGGAAACTGATTGAAGAAGAAAACAAACACCTGAAAAGACCTATATCAAGTAAAGTGACTGAACTAATATTAAAAAAAAAACTACCCACAAAGAAAAGTCCAGGCCCAGATTCCACCAAACATTTAAAGAAGAATTAACACCATTCTTCACAAACTCTCCCACTAAAAAAATAGGAGGAGACACTTCCCAATTCATTCAATGAGGCCAGTATTACCACAATACAAAATAAGGCAAACACATCACAAGAAAACTACAAACTAGCAGTTTTACAAAGGAAATCTCTCTTTTGAAGAAGAATCCTCAAAAAATTCTTGCAAACTGAATCTAGCAACAGATAAAAAGATTTATACACCATGACAAATTGGGATTTATCCTAGGAATGTAAGGTTGGTTTAACAACTGAAAATCTATTGTTGTAATACGCTGTCTCAACAGAATAAAAAAAAACCACACGATGACTTCAATAGATGCAGAAAAAGCATTTGGCAAAATCCAACACTGTTTCATGATTAAAAAAACACAACCAGCAATAGAAGGGAATTTTTTCTCAACCTGATAAAGAATATTTATGAAATACCCACAGCAAAAGAATGAAGTTGGACTGTTACCTCACAACGTACACAAAAATGAACTCAAAATGGAGTGGAGGGAAGAAGCTACCGACAGCAGCTGAGAGGCCGCGGAGCCAGCAACGACCGAGCCAGTCAAGCTGCTGCCACCGTGTCCCCATGGCGGCCATCAAGGATTCTCATGACGACCGGGACACCAGTGAAAATGCAGATGAGTCCAATCACGACCCCTAGTTTGAACCAGCAGGTTCCCTTCCTGCACAAGAAATCAAAACACTGGAGGAAGACGAACTTTTTAAAAATGTTACACCGTTTACAAAAAAAAAAAAAGTTATACCCGTTTGCCCCCGAAAATGAACTCCCTGAGAGGAAGGAGCCAGGCACCAGCAACATGAAGCTCCTGAGGCGGAAAAAGAAGGAAAAGCGCCCGCCTTCTTCTGCGCAGGCGCAAGACCCTGACGATCTGCGCCAACCACGACGTCACACCCCTGACGGTGCTAAAACCGAACGTTGACAACGACAGAGCCTGGGTCTGGAACACCCACGCCGACCTCGCCGACGAGTGCCCCAAGCCACAGCTGCTTGCCGTCGGGTTCGTAAACGCTGAAAATGCACAGAAATCCAAAACAAAGCTTGAAGAGTGCAGAAAAGACACTGAAGAGGGAAAAAAGTAAGGATTGGGCCAAAGTCATAATGCCGAAAAAGTGGCGGAAAAGCTAAAAGCTCTTTTGATGAAGGGGAGTGAGGAGGCAACTGGGACCAAGCTGTCTGAAGATGAAGAGGCCACGAAGAAAACTGGAGAAGTAATAAACGGTCTTCTTTCTTTTCCCTTTACTGTTTTCTTTTTTTTTTTAATCCCACTCAAGCTTTTTGATTTTTTATTGTTTTGTTTACAAAGGACTTTATATAATGCAGTCTGAACTCCAACATTCAGATTGCTTTTTCTAATATTTTGTCCTATTGACGACAATTTCAGAGAATCCATTCCCCAATCATGAAAATGTACTGTGCTTTCTTTTCCACAGTGGAAACACTTATAGTCATCAAAAATAGAGAATAAAAACCATATTTGATAACTATGAAAAAAAAATTAACTCAAAATGGACCAAAGACCTAAATGTAAGAACTAAAATTATAAAACCCTTAGAAGAAGACATAGAGGTCAATTTTCATGACCTTGGATTTGGCAATGGATTCTTAGACATGACATCCAAAACACAAGAAACAAAAGAAAAAATGGATAAATTAGACTTCTTCCAAATTAAAAACTTCTGTGTTTCAAGTGACCCTATCAAGAAAGTGAAAAGACACCCCACAGAATGAGAAAAAAAATTTGCAAATTGTGTATCTGATAAGGGACTTGTATCTAGAGTACATAAACTGCTACAACTCAGTAATAAGAGCCAAAAGACTCAATTAAAAAAAACCAGGCAAAGGATCTGGACAGACGTTTCTCCAAAGAAGATATATAAACGGCTGATAAGCACATGAAAAGATGCTTGCCATCAGTAACCATCAAGGAAATGTGAATCAAAACCACAATAAGATACCACTTCATTTCCCCTAGGATGGCTATAACTAAAAAGTCAGAAATTACAAGTATTGGCAAGGGTGTGGAGAAACTGGAACCCTCATACCCCACTGGAAATGTAAAACAATGCAGCCACTCTGGAAAACAGTCTGGCAGTTACTCAAATGGTTAAACAAAGAATTTACCATATGACCTAGAATTCCACTCCTAAGTATATATCCAAGAAAAATGAGAACATATGTCTACACAAAAACTTGCACTTGAATGTTCATAGCAGCATTATTTGTAATAGCCAAAAGGCAGAAACAACCTGAATGCCCATCAACTAATGAATGGATAAACAAAAATGTGGTGTATCCATATAATGAAATACTATTCAGCCATATATTATCCAGCCATAAAAAGGAATGAAGTTCTGATACATGCTACAACATGGTGAACCTTGAAATCACTGTGCTAATTGAAAGACGCCAGTCACAAAAGACCACATATTATATGACTTGATTTATATGAAAAATCTAGAATAGGCAAATCTATAAACACAGATCAGTGGCTGCCACGGGCTAAGGAAGATGGGGGGATGGGTGTAATAGCAAAAGGATATGGGATTTCTTTTTGAGGTGATGAAAATGTTCTAAAATTGACTGTGGTGATGGTTGCACGTATCTGTGAATATATACAGACAGACCACTGAATTGTATACTTTAAATAGGTGAACTGCATGATTTGTAAATTATATCACAATAAAGCTATTAAAAAATATAACAAAATCATAGGACTCGGAAAACCATGGCATTCTTAAAAGCATCATTTAAACTGAGGTCCATTCAATTATTTGAAAATATTTTTTCTCAAATTAGGCCAAAGGGAAAAAAATACTATTTTTACTTCTAAAGCTTCCCTATGCTACTTGTTGGAGAGCTGATGCAAATTCTTATGATTGGCCTTCTCCATTTTAAGGGAGGAAGGAAAGAAAGGGAATTAATATTTAGTGCGTGTCTTCTATGCCAGATATTTTACATTCTTAATTTAACTTAAAAATCACAACATTTACCTCCATTTTACCAACGAGGCAACTAAGGTACAAAGAGGTAAAGTGATCTGCCCAAGGTAATAAATGGGTAAGGGGCTGGAGGATTTGAATTTGAGTTTTTCTAATTCGAGATCCTAGGCTCTTCCCATTTTACCAAGCTCAACAAGCTTCCTTTTCCAGCTTCTTGTACTCTAACTCCTTCAAGTTGAACCATGAGAGGCAAAACATACTGTTATGGATTGACTTATGTTCCCCCCAAAATGTGTGTCATAAATCGTAACCTCCATGCCTGTGGTTATAATCACACTTGTGAAGGGGTTGTCTTTGATATGTTAATGAGGCAGTATTAGTGTAGGGTGTACCCGGAGTCAATCTCTTTCGAGATATAAAAGAGACTAAACAAGCAGAGCAGAGATGGGGGAAGAGAGACGCCAAGCCACATGAAGATCACCAAAGAGCCAAGGAATAGAAGCTGAAGAGACAAGGACCTTCCCCCAGAGCGGACAGAGAAAGCCTTCCTCTAAAGCCGGTGCCTGAATTCAGACTTCTAGCCTCCTAGACTGTGAGAAAACAAATTTCTGTTTGTTAAAGTCACCCGCCTGTGGTATATGTGTTACAGCAGCACAAGATAACTAAGACAGATACTTACTTGGCAAGGCAAGAAGAGAGACGTAAGTTTGGAGCTTCTCGAACACAGCTGTCATCCTTTTCATATCCTGAGACAGCTCTAGGTTCCTGGCTCTCAATGCAGATGTGCACAGAGAAGACTCACATTCTTCTTCTAAACTAGGAATGGGCAGATGTTTAAAGAGTGAGCATCCTGAACAATTTGCAGTTAGCTACAATAAGACATCTAAATTCTCAAACGATTATACACAAAGAGAGACTCTGCAGAATAAAGAATTTGATCCATAAGGCTCTAACTGTTTTTCACCACGACACACCCAACTGCATATACTGCAAATGCCATGGGTTACATGGAAGAGAAAATAAAGGCATCCTGAGAGCAGCACAAAAAGGGTTTCCTTAAAATATATACGGAGAAAAATATTTCATAGACTGAATTTCTAAGGAGAATTAATCAAAGCAGGCTTGCCACCGACAGTAGCAGAGAGAATCATTAAGAAACCTCTTATACTGGGGAAGCCAGCACGAGTTGTACAAGGAAAGGTCATGGAAGCTCCACAGACACATCCAAACTCCCTGAGGGATTGAATTGCTGGGCAGAGGGCTGTGTGGACCATGATCTCGGGGAACATCTAGCTCAACTGGCATAACATAGTTTATAAAGAAAATGTTCTACATTCTACCTTGGTGAGTAGCATCTGGGGTCTTAAGAGCCTGTGAGCAGCCATCTAAGATACTCCACTGGTCTCACCCCTTCAGCAGCAACGGAGAATGAAGACAACAAGATACAAGGGAAAGGTCAGTCCAAAGGACTAATGGACCAAAGCTACCATGGCCTCCACCAGACTGTCCAGTACAGCTAGATGGTGCCCGGCTACCACTGATTGCTCTGACCAGGATCACAATAGAGGGTCCTGGACAGAGCCGGAGAAGGATGTAGAACAAAATTCTAACTCACAAAAAAAGACCAGATTTACTGGCCTGACAGACTGCAGAAACCCCGAGAGTATGGCCCCGGACACCCTTTTAGCTCAGTGGTGAAGTCACTCCCGAGTTTCACCGTTCATCCGGGGGTTGGACAGCCCCATAAAACAAAATGGGACTAATGAAGCACAGCAGTCCAGGGAAAAGGACTAGAAGGCAGGATGGGACAAGAAAGCTGGTAAAAGGGAACACAAGGTTGAGAAGGGACAGTGTTGACATGTCGTGGGGTTGTTAACCATTGTCATAACGCAATATGTGTACTAATTGTTTAATGAGAAACTACTTGTTCTGTAAACCTTCATCTAAGGTACCAAAAAAAAAAAAAAAAATTATCTATGTGAGATCAAATTGACAACAGCAACTCAAAAGGTTTGATGGGAAGCCTAGGGGGGCAGTGAGTTGAAGACAATGGTGAGGGAATAATTTGGAAAAGGATAGTGAGAATAGCAGCACAACTGAAAGAATGTAATCCATGTCACTGAATTGTATAGGCAGAAACTTTTGAAATGGTGTAACTTTGGCTATGTATATTTTCACCAAAAAAAAAAAAGAAGGTCCTTTAAGGTCAAGAAGGGAGAGGGTTGACATGGCGTGGGGTTGTTAACCAATGTCATAAAACAATATGTGTACTGACTGTTTAATGAGAAACTATTTGTTCTGTAAACCTTCATCTTAAGTACAATAAAAAAAAAAGAAACCTTTCTTATTTACTGACAAATGTGTGTTTGTTTTCAGATTTTTACTATTACAAATAAAGCTGTTATGAACATTTTGGTACAAATAATAAAAAAAAAAGAAACCTTTCTTAATGCGTATGTAGTTTCAAAAGCCAAAATACATTAGAAAAATTTCTATAGCCTCAAATTTAAAAATAAATGCTTAACAGTACTAAAAATACATTTTATCATTTTAAATTTTAAATAGTTACTTCGGAAAACTTAATTATAGGGTAAAAAAAAGTCAGCTCTGTTCAAAGTTTATAAAAAAATGCAAATAATCAAGGAAAATACATTTTACACCAAGCTAGAAAAGACAGCACAGGAATCTTAATCATTTCAATTCTCTTTCCCTTGCCGCTTCTCTTTTTCTACTCTTTTTATAGTAGACAGCTGGATTCAATACTAAGCCCATTTACTACTAAAGAACAGGTCATCTTGTCAATTATAAATGGTATTTAAACCAATGCCCCCAAAACTGCCTAAAAACATGAAAGGCTCAAGAGGTAGGGCTGAAAGCATATGGGGCAGGACCTTCTACGAATAGGAATCCTAGATCAAGAAAGGACTTCTCCAGTATTTCTAAATAGCCAATAGTAAAAAGACAAAGTAAGATAAAACAAAAACACATAAATGTTTTAACTAGTAAATACCACTTTTATAATGGCTCTTAAAGATTCTTTTTAAACATAAGCCAAATCAATAAGGCATATTCTATTTTAGCATGATTTAAACTTCCAGAGTGAATTTTCAAAAAAAAAAAAACTTTACACTTAACCATACCATGTATCTGAATAAATTATAATTTATTAGTTTAAATCAAAAATTTCTGATTCCCAGATGTACAAATCATAGAATTCAGTTACTGAAACACTGTGTTAGGTTATAATAAGAAAGTATGATCACTCTTAACAACTATTTAAAACAAAAATCAGAATGAAATAATGAAAAGCTAAAATCTAATACTTTAGTTTTATTGGTAAGACTAAAGACTTTTGAACTACAACTACTTGTGTATTTTCAATATCTGTAAATTATTCATCTAAATATTTTCTAAACTTGTTTTGCAATATACTGTATGTTCTTATTTCTCTTGTGGTCCAGTTTTATTATTCTTTGAGTACTTAAAAAAAAAAAAGAACTTACATCTTAGGATGTAAAGATTTACAAGAAATGGGGGTCCTGGCAGTTTTAGACCAAAAGTATCAGTAACCTATAAACAGTATTATCACATTTCAGGTTACATATATTATCTTCTCTGTCTTTCCAAAAATATTTAACATGGTCTGTTTAAGATTACTAAATGAGATACTCTACACCGGCTTGAGTAGATAAAGTTTTCAGTTTATAACTTAAATAAATCACCAATAATAAAAACAAGAATATAGCCTTTCAAAGAAACCTAAAGATTATAGAGCTGGATTTAGAAGTTAACTATTGCAGTCCCCATCTAGTTGTTTATAGCCACAAAAAAAAAAAAAAAAAAACCAAAACCGTTGCCGTGGAGTCAATTTCAACTCATAGTGACCCTATAGGGCAGAGTATATCTGCCCCATAGGAGCAGCTGGTGGATTCGAACTGCCGACCTTTTGGTTAGCAGCTGAGCTCTTAACCACTGTGCCACCAGGGCTCCGTTTATAGCAAAGGGATAATAAAAACCCAAAGCTAACATATTTCTTTCAATAAATGTGTCATTTACAATCACTGAAAATACTGGTCCACAGTCTTATGTGGTTATAGAAGTACCCACAGTACAGGTTACAGCTGATAGTCTACAACTCAATTTTCTTAAATATAAGTTCATGCTGCTGAAGTCATGGTTTATCCTTTTCACAAGCCCAAATCGACTGTGGTGCAGAACGGTCAGCCAGAGAACAGGAGACACACATTTACTATTTTATTAATTCCAAAGCAGGCCAGGTGACAACTCCCCAAATTCACTGGCCTCAAGTGGCAAGTACCTTTTTAACTGATAAGGAAGAATCTTTCTAAGAAAACATATGTAGGAGGTTAAATGCTCTGAAAAAGTTTTCAATTTCACAGTTGTTTCCTGGAAAAGAAAAACAATTTCAAGGTTAATAGTGTTATTTGACAAGGGGCAGCTCCTGCTTCCAGAAATAATAACATGAAGAACATTACCAGGACAGTCACAGTATCCTCAGTGATGCTTTCAAATAAATGAAGCATTCCTTCCTCAAGGGGGCGAACGTACGACGCGTTTTCATGAAGGTATTGTGAGAACTGAATGGGAGGGAAGGGGTTGTGAGTCAGATCACAGGAAAATAACACCTGTCAATACACTAGTGCCAGGGCCCACTGAGCTCTCATCCTCAATTCTTTCAGAAACTTTTTTGGATTTCTAAAACTCAAAGTGGAGATGCTCCCCTCTAACAGTCCCAGACAGTATGCCAAGTCCCCATTATCAAAATCAGGAATAGGAAGAGGTGTGACACAGTGAACAACCGGACATTGGAGGAGATGACAAGGACACTGCCTTCCACACCAGCACCTGTCCAAATGCCTGCCTCTCCACAGGTGTCCCAGTTTAAAAAAAAGAAAAAGACTGTCACAACTGTATGACACAGATTATTGGGTTTTGACCTCATTTTTAAAAACCAGCCCATTGAAGGCAGCTTATCTTTACTGTATACAATGCTCAGGATTAATAAATTCCAGGAAGATAATTATTATCAAAACGAGGATATAGGAGGGAAGGGTGGCACATCTGTCCCTGGGGACAACAGAAGGCTCGTGCTCAGACCCCTCCCAAGCCCTTCCCTCCCGTGCATTTGTTCGTTTATATCCTTTCTGCTTACAATAAATGGGTAACTGCAGAATAACTGAGATTCAAGTGGACCAAGAGCCAACCAGTTGCTGTCGAGTTGACTCTGACTCATGACAACCCCATGTGTGTCGGAGTAGAACTGTGCTCCTTAGGGTTTTCAATGGCTGATTTTTTGGAAGTAGATTGCCAAGCCTTTCTTCCGAGGTGCCTCCGGGTAGGCTTGAGCCTCCAACCTTTTGGTTAGCAGCTGAGCGTGTTAACTGTTTACACCACCTAGGGACTCCAGACCAAGAGCACTGGCCACTTAATAGAAAAAGACAACGCTGAGCAAGTAGGATCTTAAATGACGTTACTTAGGACTTGAAACCATCTGACACCTTAAGAAAATGTAAGATTTGCTTTAGTTCAGAGCTTGTTTCTCCAAGATTCCTCAGTTGAGTTGATACCTAGTACTATGAAACCCTTTCTCACAGAATAATTTTGTGATTTTTTTTTTTAATTAAGTCTAGCTAGTCAATAAATCTATGAAAAAGATGTTCAACCTATTTGCATGAAACAGGTAAATCAAACCAATAAAGAGTCTGAACTATTAAGAAAAAAATGAGGATATAAAAAATTGTATAACTGTCACTGATACCTTAGTATTTATAAAGGGCTAATTCAATAAGAAAAATATATTTAGAAAAAGATCCTAAGGCACTGAGGCAATTTGGAGGCAAAAAGGCGACTTTCATTTATGAAGTATCTTAATTATCTAAGCATATAATGGCTCAAATTTGATTTCTCAGTACAGATACGTAAGGTCTCATTTTGCAGAAATGTGATTCAACTGGCTGTGCTGAAAACTACATAGATACAGGGCCCTGGGCAAGTCAACCTTTCTGGGCTTCAATCTTTCGAGCTATAAAATAAGACGAGCTCTAAGTTTAGAGTTCTAAAAGTCTATTTTATGATTTTATGAACGAGTCTATACACATTCTGTTCATCTCTTAACAAACAGTTACTTATTCTCTTTCAACATTATTGACTTGTTAGAAAAATCACATAGGGCCCTTCTTTCACAGGCCAAACCACCTCTCAAAAAGCAAAATATGGAGAAATATATGAAATCTTCAAAGTAAATGAAGTATTTCTGACAAGTAAAGATTAACATATTTGATTCTCACCATGTGGGCAAAATGTGGCAACAAGCTAAAATAAAATTCTAATCATGAACAAAGAACCAGTATTTGGAAAAAAGTTAACTATAGTATACAGGTTTTTTGTTTTTGTTTTTTAAACACACCTTATGATGAAAGCTATATAGTGAGTACAAACAGAGAGAAAAATGCCAGCAAATTAACCCTCCTAATAATAAAATCAGGTCCCCGGGTGGCACAGTTTGCTCTCATCTACTAATCTAAAGGTTAGCAGTTCAAACCCACCCAGCAGTGCCACGGAAGAGAGGCCTGGCAACCTGTTTCCATCAAGATTACAGCCAAGAAAACCCTATGGAGCTGTTCTACTCTGTAACAGATGGGGTTGCCATGAGTTGGACTGACTTGACAACAATGGGAAATAATAAAATGCCACTTTTCATTATGTCACACCCCTGGTCATAAACTACAAAGGCCTCAATCCTATTTACAAACAGGTCTCCACCATGGCCTGCCCTGAGGGGCCTTCCAGAACTATTTTCTCTTTTCAGCCTCACACCCACTCCTCCCTTTGGTAACTTCAGACACCAGCCAAGACAGTCAGCTCACTAGTCCCCTTTCCCTTTTCTAGGGGTAAGAAACCCTCCCCTCCTATTCAAATCTTGCTCATTCTTCAAGGCCCATCTCAAATCCCCAAAGAGTCTTTCCAGACACTACCACAGACAGCAATCGCCCCTCTCTCCTGACGACCTCACACCGCTTACTGCACACCACTCATTCACACTAAGGCCTTCTAACAACTCCCCGGTATTTAATTACTTAAGAACTTGCATTTTTGTCTCATTTTGTCTTGAGGGTAAAAATCATGACACATATAGTCTTCCAGGTCCTCCATGGCACCTGGCCAAAGGTTTCACACACACAGGTAACTACAAATTTGCTGATGCACAGAAGTGCCCAGAAATAAATAACATGTTTCCCTCTTTACTCAGGGCAAACCAAAGGTATTCTGAGTTAACCTTACCTTCTGATTCAATGGAGATATAGTGTCAATGGCAGAATCAACAGGAAAAATCTGAATCCTCTGTTCTGTATAGGTGTGAAAGTTCAGAAGGGCTGTCACGAGATCCTGAACAAAAGCCAGAGCCTGCCCAGCAACGTCCCGCATCTTCAGCTTTAAAATTAAAAAGCATACAGTAAAGTCAACCATCAAATTGTTTCTCTAAAACAACTCTATTAAGCCTGCTTCTGGAGAAAACACTTAAACTCTACTGTAATTACACCCACTCCTCACTTATCGACATGGTTAGGTTCCAAAGACCAGGTCGTTAAGTGAAAACTGGCATTGTGCAAAAACGGAGGATGACCACGTCAGATCACAAAATGGAGAATGACTACATCACTACGTAACTGCCAAATCACATCATTACATAACTGCCAAACCACTGAAAATCATGGCCCAGCCAGGCTGACACATAACCTTAGCCATCACAGCCAGCATTACTCTCACCTCCCATCTTGGCAATCATTACTGCCAGACATATGTTGTTAATGTGCAGAACAGTCAGATAGTAGATTTTTTACTACTGTCATAAATGCAAAATGTCAGATAACAAGAAAATTGGTAAGTGAGGAGTAGATGTATTCCTTAATTTAAATTCATTTCCTTCCATGGAAATTTTAATATTCCTAGCTAAGGTTAATAGTTGAATTATGTACCTCAAATATATATGTTGAAATCCTAAACCCTGTACCTATAAGCCTGACCATGTTTGAAAATAGTTTTCTTTTATTACATTAATGAGGTCATACCAGAGTAGGGTGGGTCCTAAACCTAACCACTTCAGAGTTACAAAAAGAGCAGGATAGACACAGAGACACACATAGGGGGAAGACAGATGACAAGAAACATCAAGGAATTCTAAAGAACACCAAGGATCACCGGCAGACACCAGGAATTAAGAGAGAGGCTCACAGAAGGACTCAACATGGCTAAAGCCCTGATTTGACTTTCAGAATCCAGAACTGTGAGAAAATGATTTTCTGTTCTTTAAAGCCACCCACTTGTGGTATTTCTGTTCCGGCAGCACTAGATAACTAAGACACTAAGTAATTAGAAAGCCACCAGTTTTGGCAAATACATCTCCTCCATTTAATCTAGTCCATTTATTAAGTGCAAGGTCTACCAACCTAGAATACTGTATTTTTACGCAAGTAACATGCACCTTCTAGGTTTGTTTGCCAACTATACCCTCCCCCTCCTGCAAGGTATTTTCGTAAGTGCACTATACTTATTTTTTTTTTTTTTTTAACAGTAACATAAAAAATAAATTGGCATAGTGGTGCTTCCGAAAATACCTCGCGGTGGGGAGGGCACAGTTGGCAAATACAGAAGGTGTGCATTATTTGCATAAAAATAGTGTGTAAATGTATGGCTCAAAAACTTAGCACATATCAAACTTTAGTTCAAATATTATAAGACAAGAGAGACAAAAAAACCAGTGTTATTTATGAATTCCATAAATAGCAAGTTACACACATTTGAAAAAAAATATATCAGAGAGTAAAGCAACAGTGAAACATAATGATTTAGTGCGTTAAACAGAAGCTCAACCAACTAATTCTCTAGTTGTCTCTGAAAAACTTGCCATACACATCGCTGAAAATAAAAGCACACGTTTAATCCTTTACCTGATGTCTCCTATTGTGGAGTGGAACGTTCAGTGCATTATATTGACTATATTCTACAAAACAAAAATGGATGTACATTTAAGTCTCTCGTTTTATGTGAAGCATCAGAAAAACAGCTTAACTGCAAAATAATGAATGCTTTGTGGCAAAATCGTACGTACGTAAGAATTTAAAATGACCAAAGCCACAATCACTCACAGGAGAATAACAGAATTGACACAGAATCAGTGGTTGCTCAGATAAAGTAACATTTCTAATTTTTTATACCTTCAGGTTAAAAAAGAACCAAACAAACTCATGTCTAAGAAATCATTTCAAATCCTTCCTTGGGGCCTATCAAGATTACTTAGAAAGGCTCATGACGTTCTTGCTGTCTCTAGCCATCTCCCTTCTAAAGTAACTGCATGTGGCTGTCACTGCTCATCCCAAACATCACTGTTTTCATGACACTCCGATGTTATAACATCTACCGCCGTCTGCTGGTATTGATCCCAACCACGCAATCCTAACTTTTGTGGGATAGTTTCAACACCTTCCCCACTACCCTCCTCTTTACCCTAGACCCTGTCATCAACCTCTGATAGCTTCCCGACACCTGGCCTCATGCTTCCTCAACCTCCTGGTTCTTGGGAGCTTCATCTCTACTTACTGCTTCAGCCACTCAAAACTGCCTCTTCTGCCTGTGTCCTAAGTCAAAACAACCCCAGTACCAAAATGTTAGATTCTGAGAGTCCTCATGCCATTCTCATCTAATTCTCTCGTAAGTCCCCATCTCCACCAAATCAGCTGGGTATTCCCAGCTTGGCCTCCCGTCCATCATCACCTCTCTGTTCTCCTACCAGCCCTCTTTGAGCCTCGCCTGGTTTCCTTCCCAGCCTGTTCCATCATTTCTACAATGCTTTTATTAACACAAGACCAGAGTAGGGTCCACTGCAATATAGTCTACTAAACTTAAGGGGGCCTTCAGCGCTGCTCAGCGAATATGATCCTACTGCTGCCTCCCTATCACATGTCCCATGACATCTACTCCAGCCCTTTTCCGTGTTAAGTCCCTAACGTTATTCTTTCTCCCTGGCCATCCCATGGATGGGATGGCCTCACCACTACTTTGCCAAGAAGACCAGAGACAAAGTACAAGGGGTCTTACACTCCCCACCCTCCAATCTCAGAGTCTACAGCTTCTTCTTCCCATTTCTTTCCTCACCTAACCCTCCTTCTAGGCCTTAGGACAGCCCTCCCCACCCCTCAGGGAACTAGCCCATCAATCAGGCCTTCTTACATCTTCAGCATCATCTCATTACAAAAAAGGCATCTGCTGCAGCTTGTTTAACGCTATCAACACAGGGACTTCCTCCACTTGCCTTATTATTACTTACTAATTCTCTGCCCTCTCCCCCTCCCTGCATGCACACAACCTGTTCTTCTACTGTGCTAGTCTGTTGAGTTCTCAACCCTTCTTATTTCCTTATTTCCCCCTAAACCCAAACCAAACCACACCCGTTGCCATCGAGTTGATTCCAACTCCTAGTGACCCTATAGGACAGAGTAGAACTGCCCTGTAGGGTTTTCAAGGCTGTAATCTTTAGGGAAGCAGATTGCCACATCTTTCTCCCACAGAGTGGCTGGTGGGTTCAAACCACCAAGCTTTCACTTAGCAGCTGAATGCTTAAGCACTGCACCACCATTAGCTCCAAAGAGGGCAGAAAATATCATAATTCTGCCATTTTTCAGATGGGGACAGAGGCTGAGCCGCCCAAACACGTAAAACCACTGGACCACTGGCGCTTCTCTTCACCCCCTACTGCTCAGAAAACAGCACTGCTCGGTCTGTCTGCTCAGCATCCATTCACTCCTAACCCTTGCGCTAGCCATCCGGGGTCCACTCCACCAGGCAAAGAGCACTTCTCTCAAAGGCCATCAGTCCTCTCAAACTCGCCAAGCGCAGCTGCCTCTCCCCTCATCACCCTCTCTGAGCGCTCCACAGCAGTGCACACAGCTGACCGGTGCCACTAGCTGGGAAGACTCCCTTCTCAGCTTCCATCTCACCCCATTTCCCCAGCTTCTCTCCACTTCAGCCTCTGACCACCGAGATGGAGAATTCACCAAGGACGGCTGCACAGACCTCTCTGCACTCTAAGCCCCTAACCCACCATTCCCAATACAGGGGCTCATCCATCCCATCGAGGTCAACGTCAGTTTATCTCCAAAGGTCTAGCTCCTTACATAAAAATGCAGGTTAAACATATATGCCAATCGATCTGTCAGAATATTAAACAACAACAAAGTTAACCTCATCATCTTTCCCATAAACCCACTCCTCGCCTACCAGACTCTTTGATTTCTGTCAACTGCACCACCATCTTCCCATCATACTGCCTCCTCCCTGTCCCTGGCCCTCATACCCAGCCAAGGACCAAGCTGTTCTCTTTCCTCAATACTTTCCGCATCTCTCCAGACAACCCAGGCTCAGGGCTCCGTTACAGCACACCAGAACTATCACCACGGGAGTCTCAGCCCCTTTCTCCCATTCCAGTGTTGTTTACGATCGGTTGCCAGGTTAACTTCGTGAGCGCATAAATTTCATCGTGACATCCTCTGACTCAAAACCTCTCCAACAACCCCACTGCCTTATGATTTAAATCCCAAGTCCTTAGTCCAGAACTCTATAGTCTCCTCCCACCCTCCTTTCAAAACTTGCCTGTCATTGCCCTCCACATCTCCACCCACCCTAGTCTCCTGTCATGCAGGACTAATTGCTGTGCCCTAGACCAGGACGGCACCTTTCATCCTACACACGATGCTCCATGCAATTCCGTTTCATCCTCCCTTAGCTCTGCCCAATAAAACCTACTCATCTATCCAGGCCTGGCTAAAAGCATGCTTCTTCCAGGAAGGCATCCCCAAACAACCCCACCAGCAGTAATCTCTCCTTCCTTTGGAGGCCCAAGAGGTTCTCTAAGGCACAGTCTGGCTTACATTTTAGACATTTCTATATCCTACCTCTCCCATACTGGACTATTAGCTCCTGAAGGAAGGGATTTTTATCTTATAATCTTTCGCACCCCCTATGCTACCTACCAGGTCCCTGGGTGGCAAAAACCGTTTGCACTCGTCTACTAACCAAAAGGTTGGCGGTTCGAACCCACCTAGAGGCGATCTACTTCCATAAAGATTACAGCCAAGAAAACCCTATGGCGCAGTTCTAGTCAGTAACACATGGGGTCAACATGAGTCAGAATCAACTTAACAACAACAGATGTGGTTTTTGGCTTATGCTACTGGCCCATCTGAGTGCTCAGCAAATGATCCCTAAATATTTCCTGACAAAGTACTAACCTGTGTGCGAGGTGATTAGGACCTAAAATAAGCTAACAACTAGCATTAGAAAAAGAAGAAGAAATTCAACAGAATCAGAAAAAAATTGTAGACCCTGAAGACTGATACCAGGATTAAAGGGAAAAATGAAACGCTGAGGTTTTAAGTCCAGTGGGTCAGAGCATGCTGGTGTTACTCAGATTAATACAAATGCTGGAAACAGGCATTTTCAAAGAGGAACTTAGAATTTTGATGTAATAATGACATGCTGATTTCGGTGTCAAATTAAGCTGCTGTTTTTCTTTGGTTTCTTTTCTTTCCTCTTTTTTTAGATCCTCCCTAAGAAAACTTCAGGGGAAGTAAAAATCAATCTCAATCATGTTATTGTAGAAAAAGGAAACATGTATCAGTTTGAATACAAATTGATTAAATATCCAAACAAATTCTTCTCTGCTTTCAAGGTTTTGACTTAATTATTGAATTATTGTCTAGAGATCACATATTTGCCACTATCACACATGTAAACTGATTTTTTTTTTTTTAAAGGTTTTTGTTGTTGTTGTTGCTCTTGGGTGTGCAGACTACCAGACAGGCCATTCCCAGGGTGAACAGGAAACAAAGCTTGCCCAAGTCAGTCTCCTAACTGTCACTTAGAATCAGACGTAATCAAAGGGCAGGTGGTAGTTTGCTAAGTAGTGTCCAGGGTCTCTACAAGCAGCCATCTAAGATACAACTATTGGTTTCTACTCATCCAGAGCTAAAGAGAAAGAAGGAGACCAAAGACTCAGAGAAGAAACCAGTCTACAGAACCAACAGTCTACACGAACAATGACATCACCTACCTTGAGACCAGAGGAACTAGATGGTGCCCAGCTACCACTACTGACTCTTCTGACCAGGGACTCAGTAGGTGGTCCCAGGTAGAATGAGAGAAAAACGTAGAACAAAACTCAAATTCCTAAAAAAAGCCAGATTTACTGGAGAAGTAGAGACTTGATGAGCCCTTGAGGCTAGCATCCTGAGATACTCTTTAAACTTGGGACTCAAACTACTCCCAGACGTGACCTTTCAGCCAAATGACAGATTGGCCCATAAAATAAATAATATTACCCGGGAGTACTGTGCTCCTCAAAATCATCATCTAGGTGAAACCAAATGGTTAACATTTACCCTACACCAAAGATGAGAAAGGAAGGGGGACTAGGGAAGCTAGATTAATGGAAACAGAACAACCAAAATGGAGATAACAAGAATGCTGATATATTGTGAAGAATGTAACCAATGTCACTGAACAATATGTATAAAAATTGTCAAATGACAGCCTAATTTTCTGAGTAAACTTTTACCAGAAACACAATAAAATATTTTAAAAAAAGAGGGTGCAGGAGGCACAAGAAACCAGCCTGAAAAGATCCCGCTCCCCCACCAACACCACCAGGAGCAAAATCTTTTCCTGTACAAACATGTGGGTACCTCATGTGCAGGCTGGTTTTTACCTTGGGACATGCTATATCCATGCAATAAAAAAATAAGGATTTGGGCTTCCTCCAAGAAAACTGGCTTTGGAGTAGTTATATGTTAATCTGAAATCTCCCCTGTGAAATATGAGGACCAAAGCTCATCAAAAGAACAAAAAGAAGGTAACCCTCTGTTGTGCCAACTAAGTTTTTTTGCCAAATAGATTAGAAATTATTAGTTGACTACCACACGTTGGGAGGTTCAAAGTTGCAAATAAGGAAAAAGTGTACATAGTACCTACTTGTATCATTAAAAGGTACTTTTTCATTGATGATTGATAAGGACTCCTCTAATCTACCTGACAAATCTTCATGAAGATTCTTTAACTGCAATTGACTGAAAGAAAAAAATACAAAACCATATTATCACCAATTAGACAGTGAATCCTCATTTGCTTGTCACCTCAACAGCTGATACTGGGCTTCAGGGAATTGTGCCTTACCTCTGGGATACTTTCGGTGGAGAATTGTTAATAGATAAAGACGAGAAAAATACTAAGCCTCGATTCTAAAACCCCAGGACTTGTGCTGAATGATGTGGAAGTCTGGAAGAATTTATCACAGTCTCGGTTATCTTATCAACCGTAAGTTTATTTCCCCAAAGTAATTTTAGAGCCATTTTAAAATCATAAATTTTCTCCTTACGACACGTGTTTATTCAAGTATTACTGCAAAGTTTTCTTTTTGTTTTTAAAAATATTATGTCAGATCTCTTTTCCCTGAGCTCAAAGAAAATAAACTGATGTTTTTTTCTGATTTTAATTCGATTATGAGAATAGGTATATATCTGAATCATGTATGTAATTCTGCCAATGCAAGTAAATTGAAATAAATACTTTGAGTTGATCCTATTAAAACCTAAAGTGTTATGTTATTTATCAAGTAAATTTAACTCTGAACCATAAGTAATATTTTAATTTTTAAGATTTCGATATCTCTAAATTATATCATATAACCTCTATTTAATTCAAAATAGATATAGAAAGGTTTGCACTGTGATTATTAGTGAGTTTTCTTGCCTGGGACTATCAGAGGGCGTTAGATGGTTTGAAGTAGAAAGCACCCAGTACCCAGTACGGAGTCCCAGAAAGCTATCTGCCATAACCAAAAACATCTGCAGGCTGTGGGCTAGGGCACAAACCACTCTATCAAGAATGCTTAAGAGCCCAAAGCTCACAAAACTGAAATGAACCCTGGAAATGATCTCCTCCCAACTCCTCATTTCAAATGTGAAAAATTAGGATAGGAGCTGCTAAAGCCAAAACTCAGGTCTTCTGATTCTTACTTCAGGCCCCCTTAGAATTCATATTTCCGCATACCATTCTTCTGTTCGAAGTCGACATTCCTTGGCCTCCTTTTCTAGGGCCTGAGATTTTACCTGAATTTTAGAAGGGAAAAAAGAAAAAGCAGATGGCTCAGGTTACAGATGCCCCGGCAACAGTCTCGCCCTGAATGACTAACTTGTGATCTATAAAGTGTGCCGACAATTTACAGAAGCTCTCACAAAGAGCGGGGCTTACTTCTAGTTTAGCCTTGTCGCTCTGCAGTTTCTCAATGGTTTCCATGTACTTCCGTGTCAGGCCATCGACCACTGCTTGGTGCTGGGTGGCCTCCATCTCCAGCGTGGCCAGCTGGTTCCTCAGCTCTGCCTCCACATGCTTGTGCTGCTCGTCGGCTTCAAAAAACTGAAAGGAAAAGACCATTTCTCTTCTCATAATATCCTCATCCGTACAAGCAAAAAGGAAAAGAACAACAGCAAATATTCACCGAGGAACTTCCATATGACTCCATACGCTCACTATACTCACTGGGTCCTCAGAGTAGCCGTATTATCAGCCCCCTCTACAAATGTGGAAACTGAGGCTTACTTAGTGGGGTCCCATGACTTGCCTAGTGCCTCACAGTTAGAATATAGTAGAAATGATCTGAACACAGGAAACCTACTCAGAGCCTCCTTCCTCCCACTCTCATGAATTTCTCTTTCAAACAATTTCTGGCACACTGAGAATTTACCTGGTTAGGGTATAACTTTCCTACCAGGCTAACAGCCACAATTAGATAATCCAAATTAGAATAAATGCTATTGCTAAAACAGGTAAACCTTGTCCCTTCAGTGAGAGTCCTTTTACTAATGAAGAATAAATACACTTAGACGCAAAAGGCATTGAGGTCAAAAGTTCATTTTTTAACATTTCAAAGACTGAGAATTAGTACATATTTATTCTGCCATTTGATTATGGCCAAAAAAAAAAAAAATCAGGAACTATATTTGGATATATTACACTATGCATCTTACAATATACTGAGTAGTTTGGGGACTGTTCCTCAACATTCCACAAATATCTGAGTGCCGGCCGTGGAGGAGGCCTTGTGCTGAGCTGCGCGTACAAAATTAACATGGCCCATACCCTCACAGACCTCACAGCTAACAGAGAAAAAGATATAAAGCCAACTAAATATCACTAAATTAAAAGGCAAACACTACTTATGGATAAACAGCCCCCATCTAAAAGATCCAACCAATCATTTCCTATATAAAATGAATAGTTCCCATATATTTCTATTGTTAAGCATAAACTCACTCTCCTGTCCTCTGAACAAATGTATACTTCAAAGCCCACATCCACATTAAGATGTCTATGAGATTTGAGAAATGAATAAATGACGTGACATCTACACCTAAGACCGAAGGAGACAGTAAACCACCCACACAAACACACAACATTCTATCTGCATTGGTTTCTCGACATTCTATGTCTTACAACCCATTTTTTAATTTATCAGAGAAAACAGAAGATTTCCTTACTTGTATATGCAACCGTTCGTTCTCTTCTATCTTCTTCTGTAGATCTTCATCAAAGACACTCTTCTGCTCTTGACTCAACTGAGAGGAAGATTCTCCACTTTTCTGATGGAAAGAATAAGTTATGTCCACATAACTTTCATCCTTTAGAGAAACATCCTACGGTACACAGATTGGCTATCACCTTAGTAGCTTGTCTCTTCTACGTGTTCACCATTCTCAAAAAATCCTGCAAAAGGTATACAGTCCATCATTTAACTTTTCCTATGTGAGACAAGTCGGAACTGCAAATATTGCGATGGACAGGAAAGCTTTAAAAAGAGAGACAGAGAGGAAACAACAGGTAAAGCTTGCTCTTCTCTGTAGATGAACTCAGTAGCAGCTCTAGGGGAGGACGGAGCAGACCCAGAAAGCTAGCCAAACCAATACGTAAGGAATATCATTTTCATTTGATCTTTTGGTTTGGCAAATGACAGTTTTATCAATTCCGTGCGTCTGAGTCATTAAATTAAACCCCATTTAGAAATTTTAAAAGATTGTTTAACAGCATTCACAAATATAAGTGTATCCAAAAGTTCACATAAATTTGTTTTTTTAAAAAAGCATAACCATATAAAATAAAGCCATTATAAATAAGCAGAAAAGCCCCAAAATTATGAAAACTATCTTCCTTTTGCTTTTTTATTAACATTTTTGAGCGAGAAGAATAGCACTATCTAAAAGACGCAATAATGAACATTTGTTTTCATGTACTATGTAGAACTGAGACTATTCAAGAGACAGGTTAACAATGAAACTGTTCACACATCAGTCACCACCCTTCTCTGCCTTTCTCATACCCTCACGCCTCCCTTCAAGTCACCAGCTGAGCTAAAATGATCCAATATGAACCAAAGATTGTAAAGCCCTTTGAAAATGGAGCAGCTATTAAAAAAAAAAAAAAATTAAATATTCATCATGTCCAGAACCCAAGAGGTGCATAAGGAACGCTGCTGAATGACATACTCTGGTTCTGCAGCTCTTTCAAATTTGAAAAGCTTCAGTTAAAATTCATTCAGAAGTCTTATACCCAAACCTCTGCTAAAACAGTCCTGGGAGAAGACCTTAACAATCTGGGGGCACTGTTGAAGTATAGGTGGCTGTTCCCTCCCCAGGGTCTTTCAGAATTTCCAGAGCACGTGTACCGTACTTTTACGCAAATAACACATGCATTATACACTTCTTTGCCAACCACGCAACCACTTCGCGCATTATCTTCCTAGGTGTGCTATGCACATTATATGTGTGGGTGTGTTATTTATGTGGCTGCATTATTTGTGAAAAATACAGTATTTGGGGAGTTTCCCAAGCTATTCTAGTATGTATCTGTTTTGTCTTCTCTGTTCCCCCTTTATTTAGAAACTGCTGATCTAGAGAATTCTTCCATGTAAAAGAAATGAATATGGGAAAGTTACTGACGTACAATTATGGTGAATGCCCATTATGTAGCAAATACAGTCAGGGCAAAAATACCAAATTGTCCTCGTAAGAATAAACACTTAGAATAAGTATCTGCTATGGATTTATATAAACCTAAGGTATCAGTGTTTCAACTGCTACCTTCACATCATATGAACAGCAGTCACAACTTGACAGTGTTTCTCATTTTATTCATCCTACTTTGTGTTAATGGCAACTCTGTATAGCTGAAAGGTAGCAACAATTTTGACCAATATGAGATTCCCATCTACTTTTCTCAGACACTTAATCATATACACGTTTGGCCCTAACAAATTCTTTAAAACTGAATTTCATATAAAATGTCTCTATACTTAGTTAATACTAATGGTAAATGCCTCCTTTCTTGACCCAATACCCAGGTGTAATATTTGGGGTTAAGTTGAAAGAAACTTAAAAAAAAGAATTTTGGAGTGGGATCTTCTGTTAAAACAAGGATGGCCTGTAGACTTCTGTACTTAATGACAAGCTCACACTAATTTGCTTTTATTTGAATCTACCTTGTTTTTCTTGCCTCGGGGTTCACTTAGAGCCAGTTCATCTTGAAGCAGTTCTACCCTCTTGGCAAGCTGCAGATTTCGAAATGTCAGACTGTCCATTTCCTGTTGTAGTTTTCTCAACGACTGATCCTTCATTTTTAGTTGTTCCTGTATTAAAGTGATAAGAGGCCACTCCTCACAATTTAGTCTTAAGATTTAGAGATTTAGAAATAACACACACACAGAACAACCTTTTTTCATTTCATCAAAACATAATCAAGACCACCTGCTTTAGGGAATTCATGTTGTATGTTTATCATTCCAGTTCTTACATTTGTAGCTGTTTGGTGGCAAAATTATTTTTTGGCCAAAGTAAATTAAAAAATAAAACAAAAACAGCAAGTATACTAAACTTACAGATGGTCATCAAGTCACAGTAAAATATCCGCAACCTTATGATGTCAAACCGATGAGAATCAACGGACACAAAGCTTGAGGATAGAAATTTATAAACTTGAATTTTTAAAGAGAACCTCAGACTCACTGATGGCACCCATCAGTGAGCAAGAATGGAAAGAAATATATTTGTACTCTTTTTTTCCTATAAATCCTCCCTGAATTTAAATTCGTTAAAATAAAGTCTTTTCAACACACTTAAATTTACTTTAACTAGTCTGATAGTCAAAGACAAAAATCTATGTTATTGTAACACAAAAATATTTTCAGATGCTGTTCCATATCAATTCACTTCAAAACTAAATGAAAATAGAAACAAAATCTAAGATCTAAAGAACACACCTTCTGCTGACCATTCTGTACTCCGTTTATATCATAATGGGGTAAGAAAATGGGAAACTAAAGAGAAATATTTAGTTTCACCTTATTCTTAAAAAAAAAATTATTCTAACTATATTTTACTTACAATGTTCTGAAAAACTTTGCATTCACTGATAATCAAACACAGATGGCTAATTGCAATGAAAAGGGCTTAGACTTTTAAAATCTGTTGTTGTACTTAGTTGTTGAATTGATTCTGACTCATGGCGACCCCATGTATGCAGAGTAGAACTGTGCTCCATAGGGTTTTCATGGCTGTGATCTTTCGGAAGCAGATCACCAGGCCTGTCTTCTGAGGTGCCTCTGGGTGGGTAGTAGTTGAGTGCTTAACCATATGCGACACCCAGGGACTCCTTCTTAAAATCTACTGCTGTATATTTAAAAAACTGTACTTCTATTACTGTGACTGAAACAATTGTTAAGCTAAAAAGAGGTCAAGTTTTAATGAATAGGCAATCAGTATATAGAAATAGCAACCTAAAAACCATAGGCTGGTGCCTGCAATCTTCTGACATTAGTTGCATATGAAAAGCAGGGCTTATAGGGCTAAAACAATTATACTCCCATTAAATAGATAAGTATTTTCCTTTTCTATTGCTTGTTTACTAAGCCCTTAATTTTTACTTGAAGTTCAAAGGTAAACATAGGCCCAGCCCACGTACAAATAATCATATATTTGACATCAATGAATGTTTACTATACCCAATAACTAACCCAGTAAAATCAAAAGCCTGCTGTAAGAGAGAACATCCTAACATTCCCTTCTAGCCAAATGGTATAGTCATCAGCACTGTAATTATAATGACCGCTACAATAAATAGTAAAACAAAAATTTCTTTATATCTTTCTAATTAATTAAGCACTCCAGTAGCCAATGATTTATTTCAGAAGGCATCCATCACCACCTCTCTCTCAACCCCCATTTCTGCCATGGGGATAATAATGTTATCTACCCTCACAGAGGTGAAGACAAAATGAGACAAAAGTAGACAAAATGTCTACTTAACACAATGCCTGCCCGTGGTGACTGCTCCAAAGATGGAACCTGCTGTCACCACGTCTGTTGTTTAGGTCATCACCATCATCGCCGCCATCACAGGGTTCATCAAACACAGCCAGCACGGGAGGGTGTCAAACACCACAGGCTACTAAGACAAGCTTGGAAATAACTGTCCTCAGTAATAGGTTTAAACATCCTGAGGAGAAATAATGCTCATTTCTTCAATGACTCAGGTAAGATAATCTTGGCCTGGGTGCAGAGAGGGTAGGGAGGGCTGAACCACCTCATCCCTGAGTCTGTGGTAACAGTGCCTGAGGAGGGGGCACTCTCAGAGACAGACTTCTCTTGTGGAGGGTCCTACGCTGGCTAAGTATGGAGCATATTCCTGAGTCCGGGTTACCTGAGTGACCCCACCTGGGAAATATCACTGGTTGGGGCCACCCTTGAAAGAGACAAGAGTAAAGGGAATCCTAATTACTTGTGTCTAAAGGAGAGAGTGAAGGGAACAAGGGAGAGAGCAAAAGAGTGAGGTAAGCAGAAGAGTTAACTGAAATATGGCCAAGAAGGAATCCATATCCTAGAATTAATTAATCCATTTAAAAAATCTCTTAGGCAATATTTATTACATGCCTAGGAGAATGAAGTAGTAATAAATTCCTTCGTCCCATATCGTATTTCCTTCCTCAGTTAACAAAGGTGCTGACGGTGAAATGTATCACTCAAGCGAAGTGTCCTGATTTAACAGAGATTATTACCATTAAATAGCTGAACCCAAAGGCAAGATGAATGGATTCATTCAAAATGACTCAAAAATGTAGGGGTCTACTATGTGCTAAGTGGCACAGTGGTTGAGCGCTCTACTGCTAACCGAAAGTCAGTGGTTTGAGCCCACCAGCCGTTCCACAGGAGAAAAATGTGGTAGTCTGCTCCCATAAAGATTTACAGCCTTGGAAATCCTACGAGGCAGCTCAACTCTGAGCTGGAATAGCTATGAGTCAGAATCGACTTGATGGCAAAGGGTTTGGGTTTTTCGGACTACATGCTAAGTGCGGGTGATATAAATATGACTATGAGTCGGAATCAACTCAATGGCAATGGGGTTGGTTTTTTGGTTTTATGACACAGCCGCCCTCAGAGAGCTCCATCTAATGATGAAGACAGATAAACCCACCCAAAACCAAACCCACTGCCGTGGAGTCAATTCCAACTCCTAGCGACCCTACAGGACAGAGTAGAACTGCCCCACAGGGTTTCCAAGGAGGGACTGGTGGCCTCAAACTGTCGACCTTTTGGTTTGTAGTGGAGCTCTTAACCACTGCGCCACCAGGGCTCCAAGACAGATAAGAAGCCCCATTAGCCAGATGAATTTACCTAAATAAAGACCTTGAGGTGCAGGAGAAATGCATTAGATAAAGTCAAATAATACTTTTTTGAGTAATTTTAGCTAAGGAAATCAAAGCACATGACATTCATGCCTAAGCAAGTAGGAATATTAAACAAACATAAAAACTGTATTACCTTCTACTGTCCTTAGCGAATAAGTGTCAGAGTTGGGACTTTAACCCAGAAAACTGGCTGAATTCCCTGCGCGGCACATCACCAAACATGAACTTAGCCCTCATGACACAAATGCCCTGTTGCATACCTTTAAAGCAGCAGAATTTGCTTGTTCATCCACAACACCTTTTTTCAGGACCTGATTCTGAGCCCGAAGCTGAAACACAGCAAGCAGGAATTCAGTTTTAAATATAAAGCAATCACTTGAAAGGAAATCAATTCCCATTCCTCTACAAGAATTATTACACTGAGTAACTAAATATCTTCTCACACATATATCAGAATTAAAAAAACACACATCAGCTCCAAAGAGGGCAGTAAATGTCATAACTCTGCCATTTTTCAGACAGGGACACAGAGGCTAAGCTGCCCAAAGACATAAAACTAATCAACAACTAGCCCGTCGCTCTTTCTGTGAAGCCAAGTCACCTCCCTAAATGAAAACTAGTACAAATAGTGAAGTACTGACCGTACCATTTTCCTTGAAATTCTGGCACACCATTCATTTGTAGAATACAAACAACTGGACAAATTATGGAATAAGAACTGTTGATAAAATGAAATGTGGGGCATCAACATGCCTAGTGGGATACTGTGCCTAATATTAGACGTGCAGATGCCATCAATGAGAGTGGGTGGCCTCAGGGACGGCAGGCGTGTCATCAGGCATCAGCTAATAGAGTATATAAACACAAGTAAGAAGCTGGCTCAACTTAGAAATTAGTAATAATAGCAGCTTACATGTGAACGTGCATTAGGTAGTAGGCACCATCTTAAGTGCTTTACACATGTATTACCTCACCTAATCCTCACAACTCTGTGAGGTAAGTACTATAGTTATCAACGTTTTACAGATGAGGAAACTGAGGCCCAGAGAAGTTAAGTGACAATGCTGAGATTCAGACTCAGCAGTCTAGACTTAAGTCACAATGCCAATTCGTGCATATTGGCTACTATTTTACAAAGTTATGTTGAAGCGATAAAAGCAATGGGGAGGAGAAGTGGAGGAAGTCTTTGGAGAAGTAGGACTTGGGCTTTTTTTTCTTCCATAGTTTTTTAACTGAGGTAAAACATAAATAAAGTATAGAAATCAAAATTATACGTCTTGATGACTTGTTTCTTATGTATACACCTGTATGTATAACCACTGGCAGGGCTCGGAAAGATAAAATTCACTTCTGTAGTAAGAGGAAAGTATTCTCAACAGGGAGAACACAGCATGTAAGTATAAACATTAAACTCAGTGTGACCGGCCAGGCTCAGCACAGAGACCATGAGAGACCAGGTTCTTCTCTGAAACGCTGAAAAGAATAGGACAATTTTATCTATGCGCTTAAAAGATAATCTGCTTCAAATTCTGCACAGCTCAGATCTGTCTTCTGAGAACAGAAAAGGCTCTTTTCTGTGCCAAAAGAGTAGGAATATTTGAGTATTTGAAGCTCAATAGAAAATGCAGCTAAGATTCTAGGAAATGAAGCAGGAATATCGCAGGATGTCAGAGCAAAAGACAGACTAAAAGGACAAGCTTCCTCTATTTTTAGAAAGTTAAAAAGTCACAGTTCACTGTCACAACAGAAAAAAGACCCAGATCCTGCCTCTGCCATTTACTAGGCAATATGAACGCTTAACCTTTCTAAGCCTCAGTTATGTGGTAGGTAAAATGGATCAATATACCCGCCCTACCTTCTTCCTTCTAAGGTTGTTACAAGAGCCAGATGAGAAACTTAAGTCAACTCACATTCTAAACCATAAGGTGCCCAACAAATGAGACAGAATTCTTATCAGAATGGAATCAGAGGGGCAACAGATATTAGTTTATCTGGTATAAGGCATTGTGCTAAATAAAAGATATGGGGGGCAGAAAAAAGTAAAAGATATAGTTCCTGTTTTCAAAGTGCTCACAATTTAAAAGGAAGATAAAATACCAAAAGATAACTAGAATACCAGCATTTTCTGCTTTTAAAAAAGTTGTATAGACGTTATCTAGAACAGGAATCTGCAAACTAAGGCCCGTGGACCAAATTTGGTCTACTTCTGTTTTTATAAATAACCTGGAACACAGCCACAAGCATTCATTTATGTATTGTCTACAGCTGCTTTTGAGTTATGACAGAATTAAGTAGTTGCAACAGAAACCATATGGCCCCAACCCTAAAATATTTACTATCTGGCCCTTTACACAAAAAGTTCACCAGCCCCTGCTCTAGAAGTTCAGAAAAGAAAAACACCACTTTAAGTTTCACTTCTGTCATCTAGTATTCTACTTTTTAATCAATACCAACATACTGTTGGATTATGTGCTATCTAGATAACAGAATTCAACACTTTCAAACCCATAGAGCCAAAACACAGCATACTACTTCAGTCTTTAGGTTTCATTTCATACCCCTTTCCTAACTTTTATCTATAATCTTTTACATGTTTTCTCTGTGTGGTATTCAGAAGCTCCTAATGGCTGCTTCCAGAGAACCATGGAAAAAACATGACCCATCAATATGTTGACTACAAGAGACACACCTTAGGCCCAAAAACATAAATAAGTTAAAAATCAAAGGATGGAAAAAATATGTCATGCAAACAGTAATCAAAAAAGAGCAGGAGTGGTAATATTAATCTCTGATAAAACAGACTTTAAATCAAAATCCGTCATAAGAGACATGGAAGGATATCATATAATGATTAAAGGAACAATCCAACAAGAAGACATAACCATAATAAATATCTACACACCCAATGACAGAGCTCTAAAATACAAAAAACAAACTCTAACAGCACTGAAAAGAGAAACTGACAGTTCCACAACAATAGTAGGAGACTTTAACACCCTACTTTCAATGAAGGAGAGAATAGAAAGAAATTAAACAAAGATACAGAAGATCTGAATAACAAAATTAACCAACTTGACCTCATGGACAGATACAGAACATTCCACCCACCAGCAGCACAGTATACATTCTTCTCCAACATACATGGATCATTCTTCAGAATAGATCATATTTCAGCCCACAAAGCAAGCCTCAAGAAATTCAAAAACATCAAAATAATACAAAGCATCTTCTCTGACCACAGCGCTATAAAACCAGAAATTAGTAACAGGAAGAACAAGGGAAAAAAATCAAATCCATGGAAACTGAATAACACCCTGCTGAAAAACCACTAGGTAATAGAAGAAATTAAAAATGAAATTAACAAATCCTAGAATCAAAAGGGAAAGAAAACACAACATACCAAAATCTGTGGGACACAGCAAAAGCAGTGCTTAGAGAATTCATAGCAATAAACACACATATCAAAAAAGGGCCAAAATCAATATCTTAACCCTACAACTCAAACAAATAGAAAAAGCGCAACAAAAGAAAAAAAGGAAATAACAAAGATGAGAGCAGAAATAAATGAAACAGACAACATAAAAACAAGAGAAAGAATCAACAAGATTAGAAGTTGGTTCTTTGAGAAGATCGGTAGACAAACTACTGGCCAAACTGACAAAGAAAAAGAATGAAAAGATGCAAATAACGAAAGAGATGGGCAACATTACAGCAAACCAACTGAAATAAAAAGGATCATAACAGAATACTACGAAAAACTGTACTCCAACAAATTTGAAAACCTAGAAGAAATGGAAAGATTTCTAGAAACACACTACCTACCTAAATCAATACAAACTGAAGTAGAAAATTTAAACAGCCCCATAACAAAAGAAGAAATTGAAGAGATGATTTAAAAACAAAACAAAAACAACTCCCAACAAAAAAAAAGCCCCTGCCCAGATGGCTTCACTGGAGAATTCTACCAAACATTCAGAGTAGAGTTGACGTCAATCCTACTCAAACTATTCCAGAACATAAAAAAGGAAGGAATACTCCCAAATTCATTCTATGAAGCCAACATAACCCTGATACCAAGACCAGGCAAAGACACCACTAAAAAATAAAATTATAGACTAATATCCCTCATGAACATAGATGTAAAATTCTCAACAAAATCTTAGCCAACAGAATTCAACAGCACATAAAAAAAAAATACACCAGACCAAGTGGGATTCATACCATGTATGCAAGGATGGTTTAACATTAGAAAGTCAATCAATGTAATTCACAACATAAATAAAACAAAGGAAAAGAATCATATGATCATCTCAATTGATACAGAAAAGGCATCTGATAAAGTCCTACACCTATTCTTGATAAAAATTCTCGGCAAAATAGGAATAGAAGGGAAACATAATTTGGGGAATATATACAAAATCACCCGCCAACATTATTCTCAACAGAGAGAGACAGAAAGCATTGCCCTTGAGAACCAGAACTAGATAAGGATGCCCTTTATCATCATTTTTATTCAATATTGTACTGGAAGTCCTAGCTGAGCAATAAGGCAAGATAGGGAAATAAGTGGCATCCAAACTGGTAAGGAAGAAGTAAAACTATCCCTATTTGCAGATGACATGATCCTAAACATAGAAAACTCCAGAAGCTCTACAAGAAAGCTACTGGAACTAATAGAAGGATTTAGCAAAGTGGTGCAGTCCAAGATTAATATACAAAAATCAGTCAGATTCCTTTATGCTAACCAGAAGAACTCTGAAAAGGAAATAAGGAAAACAATACCATTTAAAAGAGCCCCTAAAGATAAAATACTTGAGAATAAACCTAATTAGGGATGCAAAAGACTTATACAAAGAAAAATACAAAACACTACTACAAGAAACCAAAAGAGACCTGCATAAATGGAAAAACATACTCTGCTCATGGATAGGAAGACTTAACACTGTGAAAATGATAATATTATCCAAAGCGATCTATGGATCTCTACCCAAATTCCAATAACATTCTTCAACGAGATGGGAAAAACTCATCACCAACTTTATATGGAAAGGAAAGAGGCCCCGGATAAGTGAAGCATTACTAAAGAAGAAGGAGGAGGTTTCACACTCCCCAATCTCAGATACTACTATACAGCCACGGTAGTTAAAACAGCCTGGTACTGGTACAGCAACAGACATACAGACCAAGGGAACAGAATTGAGAACCTAGAAATAAATCTATCCACCATATGGACAGTTAATCTTCGACAAAGGGTTGTAATCCATTAAATGGGGAAGAGAGAGTCTCTTTAACAAATAGTGCTGGCAAAACTGAATATCCATTTGCAGAAAAATCAAACAGTATCCATACCTCACACTATACACAAAAACTAACTCAAGATGCATCAAAGACCTAAATGTAAAATCTACAACCATAAAGATCATAGGAAAAAAATAGGGGCAAACCTAAGAGCCCTAATTTATGGCATAAATAAACTATCAAACATAACTAAAAAAGCACTAACAGCAGAAGACAAACCAGACAATTGGGACCTTCTGAAAATCAAATACTTACGCTCATCAAAAGACTTCCAAAAGAGAACCCACAGATGGGGAAAAAAAATTTGGCTATGACATATCTGACCAGCTTCTAATCTCTAAAATTTGCAGAAAACTCTAACAACTAAACAACAAAGACAGCCTAATTAAAAAATGAGCAAAGGACATGAACAGACACTTCACCAAAGACATCCAAGTAGCCAATAAACACACGAAAAGAGGCTCGCTATCATAGCCATTAAAACCAAAAACCAAACTGTTGCCATGGAGTCGATTCCAACTCAGAGCGACCCTATAGGATAGAGCAGAACTGCCCCCATGGGGTTTCCAAGGAGTGCCTGGTGAATTTGAACTGCCGACCTTTTGGTTAGCAGCCATAGCTCTTAACCACTACAGAGATGCAAATCAAAACTACAATGAGATACCATCTGTCAACTAAACTGTCCTTCATGATAGAGACCATATAGTATACTTCCTTGTATTGCCCACCTACAATGACATATCAGTGCTAGGGATAATTTACTTACTACATTTTTAACTAATCAAATTAAATACTGTACATAAAAGGCATTAACAGTAATGCATTATACAAAAAACCATAAGGTACTATTATTTTAACAGTTCCTTCCCAAGACTCTTCTCCAGACCTAACGGACACCAAGAATCCTCAAAAGTCTTGCATCTAACTCTGTAATGACCAGTGTTCTGCCTTGTGCTATATATAACTTTGGTTCTGGACCAGCCCAGCCTCAGTCAGGCCTATCACAAAGCTGTTTCTCTAAGAAGAGAGTAGAGGTAAGCCAAGTATGGTATCTCTCACTCTGACAATGTGTGATAGGATAATTGGCTTGGGATTATGGTTTTATTACCTTAGATCACTTCACCAACTGTTAGGAGGGTCTGTGGAGAAAGAGAGGTGAACCATCTATATGCATTTTTTCATCTAATGCTCAACAATCTTTGGTGTTAGAACCATTCTGACAAGGCTGTCTTCATGTGCGGACACTGACATTTATACGTGTTTTACAACCCTATAAAACAAACTTTTAGATGTTCAGCTTTTCTTCATTACAAACTAATGTGTGCAATTTGTACAAGGCAAGGTCATGGAAGCTCCATGGACACATCCAAACTCCCTAAGGGACTGAATTGCTGGGTGGAGGGCTGTGGGGACCATGGTCTTGGGGAATATCTAGCTCAACTGGCATAACACAGTTTATAATGAAAATGTTTGACATTCTACCTTGGTGAGTAGCATCTGGGGTCTTAAAAGCCTGTGAGCAGCCATCTAAGATACTCCACTGGTCTCACCCCTTCGGGAGCAAGGGAGAATGAAGAAAACAAGACACAAGGGAAAAATTAGTCCAAAGGACTAACAGACCACAACTACCACGGCCTCCACCAGACTGAGTCCAGTACAACGAGATGGTGCCTGGCTACCACCACTGACTGCTCTGACAGGGATCACAATAGAGGGTCCCGGACAGAGCTGGAGAAAAATGTAGAACAAAATTCTAACTCACAAAAAAAAGACCAGACTTACTGGCCTGACAGAGACTGGAGAAAAACTCCAAGAGTATGGCCCCTGGACACACTTTTAGTTCAGTAATGAAGTCACTCCCGAGGTTCACCCTTCAGCCAAAAATCAGACAGGCCCATAAAACAAAACGAGAGTAATGGGGCACAAAAGCCCAGAACGAGGACTAGAAGGCAGGAGGGGACAGGAAAGCTGGTAATAGGGAACTCAAGGTTGGAAGGGGCGAGTGTTAACAAGTCGTGGGGTTGTTAACCAATGTCATAAAATAATATGTGTACTAACTGTTTGATGAGAAACTATTTGTTCTGTGGACCTTCATCTAAAGTACAATAAAAAAAAAATCTAAATAAATAATGTGTGCAACAGACAACCCTAAACTCATCCCTAAACCCTTCTCTAAACCTCACCAAAATCCTGATCCTAGGCTTCAGAGATGGGATGGAGTATATATTGCTTAATTTTAAAAAGTTGGAAGGTCTGATGTTTTGGTTTTTTAAGTCATGTCAAAAACCAGCTGCTTCAAGATTTAAAGCAACTCACTTTACAGGAAAAACAAAAACAAAAACTGAGGTTCAAAGATGTAAGAAATTCCCCTGAGACTATGCCCTCCCCGCCCCCGGACACCGGGCTAACTCAGAACTGAAGCCACTCCCAAAGTCCACCTTTCAGCCAAAGATTAAGCAGGCCTATAAAACAAACAACGACACATGCTTCTTAGGTCAATCAAGTATACGAGACCAAATGGGCAACACGTGCCCAAAATCAAAGACAGGAAAGCAGGAAGGGACAGGAAAACTAGACGAATGGACACGGGAAATCCAGGGTTTAAAGGGAAAGGGGGAGAGTGCTGACACATTGTGGGGATTACAACCACTGTCACAAAACAATTTCTGTATAAATTTTGAACGAGAAATTAATTTGTGCTATAAACTTTCACCTAAAACACAATTAAAAAATAAATAACTAAAAGGAGTAAACAGAGATGGGGAAAAAAAGATGCCAAGCAACATGAAGATCACCCAGAAGCAGAAGCTCAAGGGACAAGGACCCTCCTCCAGAATCAAAGAGAGAGAAAGCCTTCCCCTAGAACGAGCACCCTAAATTCAGATTCTAGCCTCCTAAACTGTGAGAAAACAAATTTCTTTTTATTAAAGCCAAGAAAAAAAAAAAGACGTCAGAAATTTGCTCCAGGTCTCACTGTTAGAAAGAAGCAAAGCTAGGATCCAAACCCACCCAGATCTGTCTGGCTGTAAAGACCACTGTGCTCTTTCCACTACTGCCTTCCAGGGAGCGGGGAGCCCCAGAGCAAGCCACAGGGGCCTGCTCTAACAGCCATTTGCAGAATTCCAAAAAAAGAAATTCTACATATGCCAAAGAATCGTTTTTAAACCCTTGTCTACAGAGCTAATCCTCTCAGCAAGCTTAATGGTTTCAGGCAACATCACTAATAAAACATAGCCCACTCAACCATTAAGTACGTAGAGGGCTGGGGAAACATGCTAAAATCTAGGTCATTCTATACATTCTTTCCTCTCATGGTTGAGGTTTGAGGACTTTCTTACCTTACAATAAGCCTTACCCATAGATGAAGAAAAGTCTACTCAGATCCTACTTTCCACTTTAGGAAACAAAACCGTTAACTAGTTAAGAAAAAGTGCAATTAAGATAATTTCACAATCCAGGAACTCCCTGAGCTGACCTCCCACCACTCACCATTTCAGAGCTCTGCTGGAGTTCCCTGTGATGCTCTCATCTGAAGTGCTATCAAAGTAAAGCTCTTCAGGAGGGTCACAACTGAATGTATCTTTAGGGAAGTTTATCTAACTCATAATGGACTGAAACCACAGTTGAGTGAACTGGAGATGCGTGAATCCCCAAATATTACAGATCAGTCTTACATGCAGAGAAAGGTCGGATATGCGTGTTGATCCTAGCTCTATCGTCCACCAGCTATATGACTTAGGACAAGTCACTTAACCTGCCAGGTCTTAGTTAACTCATCTGTTAATGAAGGGTTAAGGTTAGCCTGGAACTATGATTTTAATCTTGTCTGGTCCTGGAACCCTTGGGGATCTAGTAAGTTGAGGGCCCACTCCCTAAAAAATGCACTTAAGCATGTAAACACAAAATTCTGCATATGGTATTGGGGGGAAGTCATCTGTGGACTCCAGCTTCAGTATACCCAGCCTGGATGATCCCTCAACCCAATTCTGGTTCTAACATGTTAATGATTTTAAGGAGTCCTGGTAGCGCAGTGGTTAAGTACTTGGTTGCTAACTGAAAGGTTGGCAGTTCAAACCCACCATCCACTCCATGGGAGAAAGATGTGGCTGTCTGCTTCTGTAAAGATTTACAGTCTTGGAAACCCTGTGGGGAAGTTCTACTTTGTTTTACAGGGTTGCTATGAGTCGGAGTCAACTTGATGGCAATGGGCTTAAAGTTCTGGGAAGACCCTTTAGTCTCTCTCCTCATCTCCTTCCTTGCTCCTCCTCCAGGAGGTGGTAGAAAGTATCTGCAGGCTATGTACTACATACTAGTGGCTGGGTTACTTTCTCAGCAAGGCAGGAAAAAGCTGCATCTCTCAGACCTGTCCTCAAATGGAACCCCATCTCCTGCGCCTGCTCCTGGGCAGGTAAATTCACTAGGACCAAACTTGCACCTTTAAGCTTTGCAGTTGAGCTGCACCATCTGTGAGTGGGTAAGTCCGATGAACTAAGAGGAAACAAGCAGGATGCCCCTTGATTTTCTAGGGCCTTGCAAAGTGTGGCCTGCAGACAGCTGCAACAGCACCAGCTGGGAACAGAATCTCGGCCCCAGGCAGACCTACGGAACCAGAATCTTTAGTATCTTCATGGGACTCACTTAGACCCTGATCAAGGGTCCACACTAGCACTATCCAGTATGATAACCAACAGTCACACGTGACTATTTCAACATAAACTATTTAAACAAATTTTAAAATTCACATCCTCAGGTGCACTAGCCACATTCCAAGTACTCCAGAGTCACACACGGCAAGTGGATACCCTATTGGACAGCGCAGATATGAACACTTCCATTATCACAGAAAGTTCTATTAGCACTGGACCCAAACCTGTTTTCCAATCCAACTTTACAAGTAAATCCTATACATCAGCTTTTCAAACCACAGGTTTTAAAAAGCTGACTACTCGATTGTAATCTAATCTTGAGTCTATTTCTCTTATGGGAGGGGGTGATCAGTCAGGCATCCCCAGGCCCCATTATAGAAAGTAAACATATAAATCAAAACTGACTCCTTCCCAATACCAGTAACCCTGTACTAAGAGTATAAGCCTAATGAGCTTTTCCAAAGGCAAAGATCTCCTTAGTAACTAAAGGAAACGTCAATGGCCAAGCAAACTGTTACAACAAAGAATAGATGTTAGGCTTTCCCCATTTTTCACTGCCTCAAAAAGAGCTTAAAAAGATTATCTTTATTTGAACAAAAACTACTATACCGCAGCTGACACCCTTACCCTGGGCAATGGTTCTCCAACTTCAGTGCGCACCGAGCAACTGGACAGGTTTGTTACAACGCAGATTGCCGGGCCTCACCCCAGAGTTTCACATTCAGTAGGTCTGGGTGAGGGTTGAGAATCTGCATTTCTAACCCACTCCCAAACGATGCTGATGATGCTGGTGAGCGACTGCACTTTGACAACCACTGACCCAGCGTGGCACACTTTGAGAAGGTACATACAACGTGAAACTTGCTCGCACACACAGACGAGGGCAGGGGCTCCTGCAAAGCAGGCAGGCTGAACTCAAACGAGCCAGAACGGAGTACTTTCAGCCTCCCTTCTCCCTAGCAAGATACTGCAGCACATCAGACACAGGGTGGCCCGTGGGAAGAACACCAAGTAAGAAACGGTCTTTGATTTTGAATTTACAATGTAGTAACTGAGGAAAACTTAATTAGCTTTCCCTCTCATCTCCAACAGCTAGCTTGTATCTATCACCTATTAACTCCATAAACCTCTGAAAACCAATCTCTGCCCACCTCCCCATTCCCCCTAACTCTACTGAACCTGAAATTTGAAAAGCTTCTAATGACTTCCTAATTGCCCAGACCACTGGGGTCTTAGTGCCCATTCTTACAGAAGTTTCTATCATACTTCATGCTTTCAGCACTCTGTCTGCTTCAGAAATTCTCATCCACTCATGGGTCACCTTTTTATCTAATTAGACTCTCAGTCTCCTTTATGGGAGACCCTTTTTATCCTTCTCAGAAAGAAAGATTAAGACCAAAGTTCTTAAGCAAGGAATGGGCTCTTTCCTAGAATACTGGCTGAGGCCTACATTAAGGAAGAATGAGTAGAATGTGCAAGTGTCGTTTGTTTAGGGATCAGCTCTCTTAATACGTAGGCCTCTTTCATATATTAAGAGGAGATCTTGTTTCTTTATATCCTAAATAAGGCAAAAGGAAGATGTAATTGAATTTCAACATCAGCCCACAATTTCTGCCCCAGGAAAAGTAATAAAAAGGTAGAACACCCCTTCCTTTTGCCAGAATGGTCACTCAGCAGACAAATGGCTAGAGGCAGCACAGATTTTATCTAGAAATTGCTTAGAATTAAAAAGCACATGTAATCTTTTGACTGGTCTCTGTACTCTTGGTGATCTTACATTTCCACCGCATTGCAACTAAAAGAATAAAAAAATGGCCTTACCCAAGAGGGGAGACACTCCCCAAGTCTGGCAGACTCTCTACAGTTGGCTTAGCGTCTCCTCCTGTCACATCCTTCCCACCGATCATTCCCAGTTTCTACCCAAAGTGTTCTCTTTGATTAACTCTCATGGTTTAACTACCATGTTTATGGGAATTATTCCAAAAGCTCTAGCCTTCATCCTGACTTTTAGCCAGTCCGTCTCCGCTAGACATTTTTGGCACTTATCCCAACACACCTCAAACTATGAATAAGATACATTTGTCTTCCAACCCTAAAATTCTACGACTGCATCTAACCTTTAATGCACCCCTTCGGCTCCAAACCGGCTCTCCTTCCTGCCATCCCTCATTCTGTCAGCGGCACTCATGTTCCCTCACCTCAGAGCTTCATGGTCAACTGTGACTCTCTCACTCACCACATCCAATTAATCACAACGTTCCAAAGAATGAATGAGACGCAAGGATGAGCGCGTATAAACACATGCACAAAGCAGGCACTCAGAAATGAGGTATGACTAAAGAGTAACAAAATCCTTCTCTCCATCCCAACAGTCTCTAACTCCATCCAATCCTACATTACTCTTCCTAAAACTATTCCAGCAGCCTCCTGTCTGGTTCTCTCTTCACCAATCTTTGCCTAGCCCAACCCATCCTCCATATACCAGTTTCCTTCCTAAAAAAGTAACATCACTCCCCTCCTTAAAAATCTTTGATGTCTCCCCACTACTCAAACGATAAAGTTCAAACTTCTTATATGACATCCACAATTCTGTATGATCGGGTCCCAACTACCTCTCCAACCTCATCTTACCACTCCCTACCGTGTACCTTACAGTCCTGACACATCAGCACACACAGGCTGTCCCTTTGCCTGAAATGCTACTTCCCTCCCTACCTCTTCCCTACTCTCCAACCTGAGTTAACTTCTACCTTACTTGCCTGTCTCCTCTGGGCTCCCACTGAACAGCAAGACACTTCTCATACTGTATAATTATGTACCATATCTAAACATTCTATCAACAGTGAGCTTCTTTTTCGCTGGAACCCTGCCTCACTCAACAGACCCTAGCAGATTGCTCACCAGGGTCACCTAATAAATGTCTATTGAACGAATGAGTTTACATATCCAGAAGAATAAAACCTTTTAGTTTTGATTATTTTGGAAGGCTATACAATTCTTTCAGCAATGCACTCACTGCTCGAAACATTTTTGAACCTCCTCTTTTGCCTTTGTAGTTTGTTTACTATTTGAAGAAAATCAGCCCCTTTACTTTATACTCATGAAACACTTTTAGCCCAAAACGGGAGAGTCGAGCTTGAGCGCTGCTATCCTCTCCCCACCCGCTTTTATCATATGGATTTGTTCCAAACGACATCTGGCCCTTTAAAGCAAAAAAAAAAAAAAAAAAAAAAAAAAAAAATCCTCCTTCACAGGATGAAAACTTGCCATCCCTGATGATAGCGTGTCAAAGGCTCCAAAGACAATTTTAAATAAAATTGCAAAAAAGTTTTGCCAATAGCAGCGCTGACGGAGTATGTGTAGGATCTCAAAAGACTCCCTATTTGATAGTGAAAAGACTAAGTATGTATGTTGAGGTATAAGTTTTGTTTTATCTCCAAGGAATGTTTCATTTTTACCTTGCTGGGTATTAGGTAAATAAAATCGTTAAGAAAAAAAATCGTGCCTCAGTCTCTCCAAACTGTAAAAATGGGGTTAAGTCTTCCTGTTGCTTCCATGAATGCCAAGATAAATGAAAACTGTAGACTTGTAATGGCTGCTGAACCGATCGATTTCCACAGATGTAAAATCTGACTTGGTAAGTTCATTAGAATATTCTGAAGGCAGAAACACCCTACCCAGAAGCAGCACTGCCCTTTTCCAAGGAAAGGGTTTCATCATTTAAAAGACTGAGGCCATAAGGGCGACAAGAGGGACAAATCCCTGTTCTGCTTAATTCAACGTGTATTGAGCACCTGCTGTTTGCTCTGCCCTATTCCAGGTGGCCGAGGGAAAAAGAAAATGACACAGCCCTAGCACTCTAGCTCTCGAAATCATTCCAGACATCATTTCGGGAAAGCACCCATCCCTGGTGAGGCAGTTTACACGTATGACACTCTATTTACCCTACCGATGCTTCGGGGGTGGGGGGCAAATAAATCATATCATCCCTGTGGGATGGGAGAAAGGTTGATCTTCCCCGTTACTGAGCTGGGAAAATAGAGTAAACAGCGAGAGGAGGAAGTGGTCTTCACCTTTCCCTGCCCCTCCTGGCCAGAATTTCTGACATCCCAGTCCCAAGCCTGCTTGTTCAGTGAGAAGGAAGAATCAAACCCCCGGCTCCATCTCGCAGAAATGCACACGGACCCAGATACCGCCCGGCCGCATCCCCTGGGAGGTGCAGGTGGAGGCAAGGTAATGGTGGACAGAGAGGGCAGAGGACAGAGACGGCGAGTGCTCGCTTGCCCCTCCGCTGTCCCCCTCCATCCCAAGTAGTCGCTGCCAAGGCAACCCGAGGCCGCAGGGCCGGGGACCCCCTATTCCCCGCCCACGATGGGTACCTTCGAGTACTCCTGAGCCAGCTTCTGGTACTTCCCCTGCAACTCTGCCGAGGCCATGCCTCCCCCGCCCCGTCCAGGCCAGGCTGCCCAGGCCGCTCAGCCCCGCCCCCAGACCCTAGCCCCAGACACGCTCCCGGGTGCAGCTCCGCCAGCGCCCGCCCGCTCCGCCAGCGCCACAGCCGCCGCACCTCCTCCTCCACTTCCGGGTTCGCCCGGTGGGAGGAAGGCGGAGGGGGGCCGGGGGCGGAGCGACTGCCAGGGGCGGGGCGACGTCTTGACTTAACCACCCCGCCTTCTTACGCCCCAGGACGTGCGCGTGCACCCTCACTGGCGCGCCTGGGCTCTGACTCTGGGGTGAGTGGGCGCCATCTTGATGCATGGTTCAAGATGGCGACATGGAACCGAGAAGGAGAGAATCGAAAGGCGAAAGAGAATGATGAGAGCCCACAAGTGGACGGGGAAAGAAGGAGAGGGACGGTGGTTGCTAAGAGCGGAGGACCGGAAGAAGAAACATTCTAAGCACGTCAAGAATTCTGGCTGTCTACCCCGGCTGGTTCCTATGGCAACCGCCTGGCGTTTGATGGTTACGTCTTTCAGAAGCCGGATGGAGAGACAGACCTGTGTATTTCACTGTCTCGTTAGCCCGATATGATTGCACAGGATATGCCCTGCACTGTAAACTCTAAGACCTTCCCAAATTTATAACCGTTTGCTGCCACCACCCTCCCCTGCTCCTGACCATGCAAACCTTGATACTGTTTTTTTGAATTTTGATACTGAGATTTCTTTGTGTCCCTTCTCTGCCCACTTCCACCCACCCACCCCTGACCCCATACGTACACCACATCAGAGCCTTTTTCAGTGGATTGGGGAAAAGGAGTGACTTCTGCCACGCATGCAGAACAAAGTGGACATTAACGACAAGTAATTGGGGAGTTGAAGCAAAAAAATATGAGATAATTTATGCCCCTTTTGCTTGAATTAAAAGCCTGCCTCCACTCATTCATTACATGTTTCTTGCAGACATGCTAGATGTTGTTTGAGACATTGCATTCATTGCAGCATGGGAATGTCGATTGATAAAGGAATGAATAAGTAATCTCAGTATACGTTTGCCAGAAATTACAATATGGCAGTAAAACGAACTAGGTCTGTGTATACCAATGTGAGGAGATGGCAAAACACCATGTTGAATGAAGAAGTAAATTGCAGCATACTATAATAAGAAAAGATACATTTTTAACAATATGAAATAACATTTGTATTGTTCATGGACATATGAACATGCCCTAAAAATACAGAAACAAGAACTGGAAGGATACCCATCAAATTCTGGATAGTGGTTGCCTCCAGTGAACAGACTGGGGAGAACAAAGGAGCATGAATTTTCCTTTTACTGCTTTAATTTTTTAAAAGCAGATATGACAGGATGTTAACATTTACTAATCCTAGGTAATAGGTACAGGGCTGTCACTTTAGAATGCTTGACTTTTTTTCCATAATTAAAAAAACGATGTGTACTATACTGGTTTTCTATTTGGCTATGAGCAAGTCTGGGTTTTTATGGTGAAAGGCTGAGGTGGTATGCATTTCCAGCCATTGTGGTATGTAAGAGGATTCTAGTATCTTTTAAATGTTGTTTATATTTTTCAGTGTGATAATAACCAAGTCGTACTGTCCAGTGAACTTGCAGAACAATAGTTTTAAAATTATTATTATTACTTTCCCATGGCACCACCAAGTGGCAGAATTAAACATTTTAAATGTAACATAATGGAATCTCCCATTATTTAACAACAAACCTGCCGTCCCAGAAACAGCATTTCAAAGAAAGAATATGCAACTTTATCCACAGGGCCTGCGTACGTTTTAATTTTACTGAATTGAGAAATTTATTTTCCACTACCTACCCTGGTTGTTCTGTCAAATGGATTGTTTTAAAATCCCGATTGATAAATCTGAGTATAGTAAAATAAGAATCTGTTCCTTGGAAGACACCAGTAAGTGAGTGAAAAGGTAAGCCACAGAGTGGAAGAAGAGATTTACAATATAAATGACCAGCAGAGGTCTCATATCCAAACATATATATATATACATATGTGTATAAAGAGTTCCTCCAAGTTAATAAGGAAAAAGACAAGCAACCAAGTAGATAATTGGAGGAGAGACTTCAACAAGCACTTCACAAAAGAAAGTTACAAATGGCTAATAAACGTGCAAAAAGATGTTCAGTTTCATTGGTAGCAGGAGGAAATGAAATTAAAACCACAGTAAGAGACCACTGCACGCTCACTGGCTAAATGGCTAAAATTAAAAAAACTGAGAACCCAAAGTCGAGAAGGGGAGAGTGTTGACATGCCATGGGGTTGGCAACCAATGTCACAAAACAATAGGTATATTAATTGTTTAATGAGAAATTTGCTCTGTAAACCTTCATCTAAAGTACAATAAAAAGAAAAAGACAGATCTTGGTGAAGATACGGAAGCAGAGAGACTCATAAAATGCTGGTAGGAGTGTAAACTTGTACAGTCATTTGGGAAAAGAGTTCGGTATTTTCAACTCATCTGACAAGATGCATACTCCATGATCTAGCAATTCTACTCTTACATATGTAACCAACAAAAATGTGTGCTCGGAAATGTTCACCAATAATATTCATAACAGCAATATTCATAATCCAAAAACCAAACCCACTGCTGTCAAGTCAATTCCAACTCATAGTGACCCTATAGGACAGTAGAACTGCCCCATAGGGTTTCTAAGGAGTGGCTGGTGGATTTGAACTGCTGACCTTTTGGTTAGCAGTCAAGTTCTTAACCACTGCGTCACCAAAGCTCTAATATTTATAATAGGCCCCTTCAAAAAAAATCGTAAACGAGAACAGATGGATAAATAATTGTACGTTCATGTTATGGGATACCATAAACAGCAATGAAAAAAGATGAACTACAGCTGAGGTCAACAACTGGATGAATCTCAAAAACAATCCAGAGAAGAAGAAGCCAGGCCCCTAAAAAAATGTGTAATTTCATTCATTTAAAGTTTTTTTTAAAAAGGGAGAACTAACAGTGAGGTCCAGGTATGCATGCTTGGGTGAAAAAACTAGAAAGAAAGGTAGGAAAGTGGTAATCACGAAAGCTGAGAGAGTGAACACTTTGTGGCGAAGAAATGGTAGTCTCCAGCAGAGGGCATGATACAGGCTTCTGGGATACTGACAAGGTTCTATTTCTTACCTGTATGATGGTGACATAGGTGTTAACATGTGATAATGCCATGTTGGGTACATTTTTTTCTTGTGCATTTTTTGTATATCTGTGTCATACTTCACAAAAACAAAATTTTTCTTACATTTCGATTGTCCCGTATGCTTACCAGCAATTGTCTCAACCTATAAAACACAGTATACTTGTAATGGTTGCTTGGACCTACTGCAAATATTCAAGTGCTGTGCTGATTATTAAAGCATTTAAAAGCATTACTGTTTTTAGAATGTTTTCAGTTGCAGATGTCAGAAACTGAGCTCAAACTAGCTTGGACCTGAAGAGTGAATTTACGAGAAGGATGTGTGGATATCTCACAGAACCATAAGAAGAAAAGAAGAGCTGCGGCCTTAGGCACAACTTGTACAGAAATCTGAATGCTTCTGCACCTCTCACACTCTCTGTCTCTGCCTCTTGCTACAGGTCTACCTCTATTTCTGCTTCTGTGGGGTAGCAAGCATAGTGGCCCACAGGTCCTGCGCCTCCAGAGAAAAACTAGGTTACTTAGTTACAGTATGAAAAATCCCAAGGAAGGGTGGTATTGGTATGTTACTATTGTTACGTGCCCTCGAGTCGGTTCAGACTCATAGCAACCCTATAGGACAGAGTAGAACTGCCCCATAGGGTTTCCAAGAAGTGGCTGGTGGATTTGAACTGCTGACTTTTTGATTAGCAGCCAAGCTCTTAATAGATATATGACCAATGGAATAGAATTAAGAGTCCAGAAATAAACCCATACATCTATGGCCAATTGATTTTTGACATGGATGCCCCATCCAATGAGAAAAAAATAGACTCTTCAAGAAATGGTATTGCGTGAACTTAAAATTTTATATCGAGCCAAATATCATTCAACTCTGAGGGCATAATAAAAACATTCTCAGGCACACAAGGAAGGCCTCAAAATTTCTGTAAAAAAAAAAGTACCAGGATAACTGGGTTTCCACATGCAGAAGGATGAAATGGACCCCCACTTCACACCATATACAGAAATTAACTCAGGATGGATAAGTGACCTAAATACAAGAGCTAAAATCATCAAGCCCTTAGAAGAAAACGTACGAGTGAAGGTTCAGGACCTTGTTTTTGGCAATGGATTCTTAGGTATGAATCAGAAGCACAAGCAACAACACCAAAAATATAGATAAATTAGACTTAATCAAAATTAAAAACTTTTGTGCATCAAAGTACTTTATCAAGAAAGTGAAGAGACAGCCTACAGAATGGGATAAAATATTTGGAAAACATATTTCTGATAAAGGTTGATATCCAGAACATAAAGAGAACTCCTATGACTCAACAACAAAAAGACAAATAACCCAATTAAAAGTTGGGCAAAGGACTCAAATAAACATTTCTTCATAGAAGATATACAAATAGTCAATATGCACATGAAAAAATGCTCAACACAGTCTTTTTTTTTTTTTTTTTTTATTTAGGTGCTGTTGAGTCGATTGGGCTCATAGTGATCCCATGTGACAGAGTAGAACTGCCCCATAGGGTTTCCTACACAGTAATCTTAACAGATCACCAGGTCTTTCTTCCTTGGAGCCACTGGGTAGGTTCGAACCGCCAACCTTTCAAGCATTTAACTGTTGTATCACCAGGTCTCCAATTAGTCATTAGGTAAATGCAAATCAAAACCATAATGAGATACCACTTCATATCCACTAGGATGACTACTATTTAAAAAAAAAGAAAGTAAGAAAAGGAAAGAAAAAATAAGTGTTGGTGAGGATGTGGAGAAATTGGAACTCTCATACACTGCTGGTAAGAATGTAAAATGGTGCAGCCACAGTTCAAAACAATTTGGCAGTTCCTCAGAAAGTTAAACAAGGAATTACCATATGACCCAGCAATTCCACTCCTATGTATATACCCCAAAGACTTGAAAGCAGGGACTCAAGCAGATACTTATACATCAATGTTCATTGCAGCATTGGTCACAATAGTCAAAAGGGGTAGGCAAAAGGTGGAAACAACCCAAGTGCCCATCAACAAATAAATGGGTAAACAAAATGCCATTCCCTAAATAGCTTACTGAATCCTATAGTGAGCAACTCGTATTTAAATATATTGTATATTTAACATCTCATGTCTTTAGAGATTCACATAGTGGGGCAACAGATGGATTCTGCTGACACAAAGCAGGCACTGATGTGTAGTATTTATATAGATCCAGAACAGCGTGGAACTTCCATTGACCATACAGACAATGACCAATTATGCCATTGGGTTCTTTAGATGATACTGTCAGCCTCTGAGTGAACATTCTTTCATGGAACAGTAGAGCCACGTGTTTGCTGTCTTGGCTGTGATTATGTTTCTCATCTTTGCGTACATCTGAAAATGAACAACTTGTTTCAAGCTTCAAAGCTATCCATGCTTTTAAGTCATAGTTCTACTCCCTAATAGCCTGCTGAATGGAGCAGCTACTGCAGTGGCATTGGAAGATGAGCTAGTCCCACCAACACCTCCCCATGCAATTACTAAGATAACCAAGCAAAAATCCTCTCTGGCTTGGATCACAACTGGTCACCACATTTGATTACCAGGATAACGGACAACAAAGAGTGTTCATATGGGTGGCTATGGGTGAAGGATTAAGGGAGGCAACTGGTGGGCCTTTTATTATAACACACAGTCCTTGTGGATAGTTTTATTTTTAGTCCTGTGGGAAAATGCATAGCACTCGACTATGAAATGAAAAAACAAAAAAAGGAAGAAAGAAAACTTCCCTCTACCTGACCTTTCCCTTGAGCAGCTATCTCCAAAGTTCAGGTTTTGTAATGCACGCTCAGTGGGGCGAAATGTGAACAGAATCTGATGATTTGCAACTTTGAGGGACCCGACTAAAAATAGGAATTCTGTACTTTGAAGTTTTGCAACCTCTTCCTTTGGCAGTACCCCAGTTCTCTTGCTTAGTTGCCGGGGGGTGGGGAGGATGGCGGACAGGAAGGGCGCACAGTGCTGACCCTTGATGTAGCTTGTCCAAGATCACATAACCCACACTGGCAGGATCAAAACTAGAACCCAGGTTCCTCACCTCTGCCATGTGCTGTATTTTCCATTAAGTGCTTGCATATAGAAAACCTTTTACTATTTTGCTTAAATAGGAGGTGAATGAGTCCTAGACGAGGGGAGTGAGTGCCAAAGGGTGCAGTATACTCCTTGGCATATGTTTAGACTGATAGCTTCATGAAAGAAAAAAGGGACGTTGGGGGGCGAGGGGGCGGTGATCTAAGTATCCAGGGTCCAGAATTGTCTGGAACAATCCAAGGGCAGGGTGCAGCCAGGCCTTGGGGTGGGTGGGAAGCAGAAACATTTTACAGCTCAAGCCTTGTCTCTCAACAGAGTTTTCTTCTTGAGCTTCATTTTTGTTTTTTCCTTCTCCCAAAACTGGTTTTCTCTGCCTCCCAGGCTTGATGGCAGGAAATGGCCGCTTGCAGCACCCAGGTTTATAGAAATCAACCTATTGGATGTTTTTTTTTTTTTTTTTTTGAGGTTTCTAACTTTTTCCACCACCTGCCTGTCTGTTTGTCGTTCTGTTATACACGGGGTTGCCATGAGTTGGAGTCAGCTTGACGGCAACTAACAACAACACAACTTTTTATTATGAGCACTTTGAAAACACGTACAAGGATAGAGAGGGTAGCATAATGAACCCCATGGGCACGTTACCCAGTTTCAATAATTGCCAACTCCTGGCCTATAACCCCATCCGCGTTCTTCCACCCCACTTAATTAATTTAAAACAAATGCCAGACATCATATCGTTTCGTCCTTATCCATTTCTGTAAGCTCTATATTTCAGTATGTAGTTGAAAATGACCCCTTTTGTTTTTACATTATTATTAACTAAAAGCCATACTTCATTCAGTTTTTCTTAGATTTTACCTAATGTCCTTTTTCTGTTCCAGAATCCCGTTCAGCACACATTACATTTATTCATCCTGTCTCCTTAGGCTCCTCCTGGCTATGACAGTTTCTCAGACTTTCCTTGTTTTCGACAACCTTGATAATTTGGAGTACGGGTCAGGTATTTTGTAGAATGCTCCTCTAAGGGGATTTGTCTGATGCTTTTTCTCTTGATTGGAACCCTGGTGGCGTAGTGATTAAGAGCTCAGCTGCTAACCAAATGGTCAACAGTTCAAATCCTGTCCTATAGGGTCTCTATGAGTCAGAACCGACAGCAATGGGTTTGGTTTTTCTCTTGATCAAGTTGGGGTTGTGGGTTTTGGGGAGGAAGAGCACAGAGGTAGAGCGCCATTTGCAGCATACCATATCAAGAGTACATACTACCACCATGACTTATCACTGTTGACATTAATCTTGATAACGTATTCGATTTTGCTAATAATTAGTTGGATTTTCTTAAACATGGAGCTCTCTCTTCTTCAATTCTTCTGCTTCAAAATTCTGATTTCACCCCCACTGTCTGAGTGTTGGAGCCTTGGTGGTACAGTGGTTAAGAACTCGGCTGCTAACCAAAAGGCCAGCAGTTTGAATCCACCAGCCACTCCCTGGAAACCCTATGGGGCAGTTCTCCTCTGTCCTATAGGGTCTCTATGAGTTGGAATTGACTTTATGGCAGTGGGTTTGGTTTTTCAGTACCCACTGCCAGTATCATACAGAGGAGCAGAGTAAGGTCTCTGCAACTCCACAAGTGCCCTTTTGGGACTAACGTGTGTCCACTTGCTCCACAGCTCTACAAATAGCACCAATTACAGTCTGCCCATCAGGCTTCACTGGAGAGTCCTGGTCTACTTAAAAATGGCCTTCTAGCTATTCCACTGACTCGCATCTACCCCCTTGTTGCCACAGATTACTAGCTTCATAGATTAAAAACAGCTTCCTATTCCCATAGGGAAAGACCAGAACTCCTGGACCCTACCTGTTTCCCACACTCTGCCTTGGTCCTTCTGATCGACCCCTCTGTGTCTTTGCACACACCACCTTCCTTGATCCGAATGTCTGCCCTGCTCCCTGCCACCTTGACAAATCTTGACCAACTTTCAAAGCCCAGCTCAGCCATTCCCTCTTCTCTTCTAGCTGTCTTTTAGCATTTAAAAAAAAAGTCTGGACCATTATGAACCCACCAGATGCTCTGCGGGAGAAAGATGTGGCGGTCTGCTTCTGTAAAGATTACAGCCTTGGAAACCCTATGGGGCCATTCTCCTCTGTCCTACAGCGTCGCTATGAGTTGGAATCGACTCGACAGCAGTGGGTTTGGTTTGGTTTTGGACCATTATAGGCACTTATTTCCTTCCATTGTTAATTGTCCATTATACCATGGTTAGTCACGTGCCCTCAACTAGACTACAAGATCCTTAGGATGAAGACTGTATCTTATTTACCCTGTTATACTAGACAGTCCCGGGGACAAGCATACTTACAGGTAACTCCCATTGTGCCTACAGCATCTGGAGAGGTGCGCAGGGCTGTCTGTCATCCCACAGAACATGGTTGCGTCACACAGTCACAGGCACAGAGTGTTTCTTTACTTTCCCTGCTGCATTTCCGCACGTTTAGAGGTCATCTTGGACGCATTTCCACTTCCGCCTTCTCCCTCTGGTTTTCTTGCTGTCACTCCTGCCTCCACTGTCCTCCCCCATGTTCCCACACTTGCTCTCTCCCAAGGCTCTTGGTACCATTCTGGAAGCCCAGCCTGTGGGGCAGCAGGTCCTGTCTGTGAGCCCAGGTGGTGTCTTCAGGCCTGTCAGGTCCTTCAGAGCAGAGCACTCACAGGCAATCAGAGCTTTTTTTTTTTTTCTTTTTTAATTTGGCTTATGCTTACTGTCTCTCAAATATATAATGTCAGCGCTTGTCGCTACCAAGTCTCTGTCTCTTTACTTTGACTTGCCAAGGTCCTCCCTCCCCACCATACATGGTATTGTTTTTGTTAGCTGGTGACCCCACATTTTCAGAGTAGAACTGCTCCCTAGTGTTTTCTCAGCTGTAATCTTTATGAAAGCAGATTGCCAGACCTTTCTTCCATGGTGCCACTGGGCAGGTTCAAACCACCAACTTTTGGGTTTGCAGCCAAGCACAAACCACTTGTGCCACCCGAGCTCCTAACATAGTGTACATACTTATGTAGCCCTGAATTTCAAGGAAAAAATCAAAAAAACCAAACCCATTGCTGTCAAGTTGATTCTGACTCATAGCAATCCCATAGGACAGAGTAGAACTGCCCCACTGGGTTACCAAGGAGTGGCTAGTGGATTCGAACTGCCAACCTTTTGGTTAGCAGCTGAGCTCTTAACCATCGCACCATAAGGGCTCCAAATTTCAAGGAAGAAGATTTTTATTCACTATTTCCTTCCCAAACCTATCCATTACCCTTATATATTCTTTGCTGTCAAGTCGCTCCACTGCCATCATCTCTTGTCTGAATAGCCTCCTAGCTGGTGTTCCTGCTTCCACTCCTGTCCAGCTACAATCTTTACTCCATACAGCACCATCAGCCATCCCTGGCTTAGAATGTCACTCAGTCACTTCATTCCAGGTCCCCAGTTGCATATTAGGTATTGCAATGGTAATACTACACCATTGCAATGGGTATATGCAGTGGTGTGCCAGAGCAGGCTCATGCTGACTCATGAGAGCTGACTGTTAAATTTTCAGGGATTGTGCAAGCCAGTTGTTAAACACAGCCATCAGTAAAAATTAAATTATATAAACTTACAGTTAAATAAGTTATACTACAAAGTTAACAGATACTCAGAACTCATCATTGCCTTATTTTACTGTTGCTGTGTGCCTCTGAATCAATTCTGATTCATAGTGAGCCTCTATGACAGAGTAGAACCGCCCCCATAGGGTTTCCCAAGCTGTAATCTTTACGGAAGCAGATTGCCAGGTCTTTTCTCCTGAGTAGTGGCTGGTGGGTTCGAACCACTGACTTTCCGTTAGCAGCCGAGTGCTTAACGAGTGCATAACCAGAGCACCACTAGGGTTCCTTCCTTATTTTACTATTATCTATGCTCTGAAGTTATTTATGTTTATTGTCTCTGTATGGTGGAAACACTATACAATGGTGTGCCACACATCTCTTTGTAACTACATTCAGTGATGTTATGTTGGTAGCTTGAAATTGGCCACAATGAGAGTATTTACACCACGGAAATAGGCAAACGTTACAAATCAGAGCTTTTCCCCCATTCCAGAGTCGCCAGCACACCCTACCTGTAGGGTAGGTGGTATCCGACTTTAGAAGTTGCCAATAACTTAAGAATCTTCTTTGTATGTCCCACAACAAAGGCCTGAACATTGGTCAAGGGAAGTCCCAGAAACGGCCAAAGCAAAACTCACCTGCAAGGCCCCTTGAGGTCTCTCAAGGTCTGGGTCTACTTCCTCTTTGTTTTCCTAGCAGAATGAGTGCTCAGTAAATGTCAACTGGATAAAGAAATGAATTAGTGTTTTCCTCAAGGTACAAAGTTAAACCTAGCTTGAATAAGGCCCTTTGGATTACATTACAGCTAGCACTTGCATTTAATCTATAACTATTAAGTTACAATGAAAATGACTTAAATTTAATTAGTAATTAATTCATTAAAACCAATAGGCAAAGTTTCATAAATGTTAATTGTTACCATTACAATTATTACTCTATAGCCCACAATCTATCCAAATTTATTGATACATCACTGCTCTTCTATATTAGGCATCTCATTCTTAAAACAAGATGTTTTATATTTATGTTTTGAATAATACTATATTTCGAGAGCTTTTCTCATCTTAGCTTTAAAAAACATTCAATCAATAAACCAAATGAAAATTTTGCATTAGCAATTAAAGACAAATGTTAAACATTTTTTCCTGCCTTTCCTATATGACGACGAGGGAAAGTTGATAAAGGAAAGTTCTTCACAGAAGAATTTCAGCTAATAAATGTGGAAGGATGATAGAAAATCACCATTTTGCAATCCCTCACAAAATAATTGAGTCAAGGCACAAATCACCAGAAACCACTGGATAAAGGGTTGGTGAGGAAGTTGGCAATGAGAATCAGGCCACCATCCCCAGAATCCACCCATCAGTCTTAGGGTCAGTAAGAATGGGGCGGCACCACCACTTACGTACTTTCCAATGGGGATGAACTACATAGCACCACTTCTGCAACATTCTTTCCAAAATGTTTAACCTGAATGTCATCCAGGTTTTAGAGCAAACTTCTGGCTTATAGGAAACCCAGAGGTTAAAGGACAAGTTAAAAGACCCCAGAGAAAGCAAATGGACATATACAGAACGCAGAACTACCGTACAACTGAAAAAGCTGGGGAGCAGGGAGTGCTTTATATAAGAAGAGATTTAAGATTTTCTTAAAAAGTTAAACATGCATGCAGAGTATGATGGGCAATTCCACTCCTAGGTATTTACCCAAGAGAAACGAAAACATATGCCCACAAAAAGAATTATATAAAAATATTCATAGCAGCTTTATTCATAATGGCCCAGTATTGGAAATAATCCAGATGTCCAGCAGCAGGAAAATGTATCAGAAAAGTGTGGTATATACACACAATAGAGTTCAACTCAGCAATAAAAAGGAACGTGCAATAATATGGATGAACCTCAAAAACGTGCTGAGCGACAGAAGCTATCCACAAAAAAGCACATACTGGATGTCTCCATTTAAATGAAATTCTAGAAGAAATCAGAGCAGTGATTGGGGACTCGGGGGAGAGTTGACTGTGAAGGTGCAGGAGGAAACTTTCTAGGGTGACTGAAGTGTTCTCTGTCTTGATAAGAGCATATCTTACCAGGTGTACACATTTGTCAAAACGTGTCAAACCGTATGCTTTACTTGTGAGTGGCCATCTAAGATACCCCACTGGTCTCACCCAGTTTGGAGCAAGGGAGAATGAAGAAAACTAAAGACACAAGGAAGAGATTAGTCCAAAGGACTAATGGACCACAACTACCACAGCCTCCACCAGACTGAGTCCAACACAACTAGATGGTGCCCAGCTACCACCACCAACTGCTCTGACATGGATCACAATAGAGGGTCCCGGACAGAGCTGGAGAAAAATGTAGAACAAAATTCTAACTCACAAAAAAAGACAAAACAAAAAAAAGACCAGACTTACTGGCCTGACAGAGACTGGAGAAACACTGAGATTATGGCCCGCTGACACCATTTTAGCTCAGTAATGAAGTCACTCCTGAGGCTGACCCCTTCAGCCAAAGATTAGGCAGGTCCGTAAAACAGAACAAGACTAAATGGGCACACCAGCCCAGGGGGGCAAGGACAAGAAGGCAGGAGGGGACAGGAAAGCTGGTAATAGGGAACCCAAGGTCGAGAAGGGCAGAGTGTTGACAAGTTGTGGGGTTGGCAACCAATGTCACAAAACAATACGTGTATTAATTGTTTAAGGAGAAACTAATTTGCTCTGTAAACCTTCATCTGAAGCACAATTTAAAAAAAAAAACCTGTATGCTTTAGACCTCTGCATTTCACTGTACGTAAGGATAACTCAATTGAGAGAAAGAAACAGATTTAAGATACAAACAGCCAAATACAACATGTGGGTTTGTTGAATCTGGATTAAAGCAAACAACTCTAAAAAGGCACTTTTAGATTCAAGGACACTTGAATGTAGAGTATTTACATAGGCATTTAGACAACTCCAAGGAATTATTAGTTTCTAGAGATGATTTAGATTTAGATGTGATAATGAATTGAAGTTGTCAAGGATTTCATTTTACTTGGATCCACAATCAACACCCACGGAAGCAGCAGTCAAAACATCAAAAGACACATTTCATTGGGCAAATCTGCTGTGAAAGACCTCTTTTAAAAGCTTTGAAAAGCAAAGATATTACCCTAAAGACTAAGGTGAGCCTGACCTAAGCCGTGTGTTTCCAGTTGCATCATATGCATGTGAAAGCTGGACAATGAATAAGGAAGACAGAAGAAGAATCGACACCTCTGAATTGGGGTGCTGATGAAGAATATTGAACATACCATGGACTGCCAAAAGAATGAACAAATCTGTCTTGGAAGAGGTACAACCAGAATGCTCCTTAGAAGCAAGGATGGCGAGACTTTGACTTACCTACTTTGGACATGTTATCAGGAGGGATCAGTCCCTGGAGAAGGACAACATGCTTGGTAAAGTAGAGGGTCAGCGAAAAAGAGGAAGACCCTCAATGAGATGGATTGACACAGTCGCTGCAACAGTGGGCTGAAATATAGCAACAATTGTGAGGATGGCGCAGGACCAGCGTTTCGCTCTGTAGTGCATAGTGTTCCTATGAGTCGGAAACCGACTCGATGGCACCTACCAACAACAACAATGTATTAGTTACCTAGGACTGTGTAACAACTACCAAAAAGTGAGTGGCTTTAAACAACAGAACTTAGTGTCTCACAGTTCTGGAGGCTATTAGGCCAAATGCAGGGTACCAGCACAGTCATGCTCTCTCCAGGGGGAAGATCCCTTCTTGTCTCTCCCAGCCCTCCTTCCTCTGTCACTCTTCCTGTGTTCCTCTTCTCCTCGTTTATAAGGACACTACTCAGATGGGATTAGGGCCCACCCTATTCTGGAATGATTGCCCCTTAACGCATAACATTTTCAAAGACCCTATTTCGTAGCAAGGTCACATTCACAGGTACCAGGGGTTAGGACCTGAGCATATCTTTGGGGGGAACAAAATTCAATCCATGCCATGTATATTTGAAAACTATCATGTTAAAAAAATTAATTGCCTTAGGCAACCAAAAAGAGAACGTAATACAGCCAATGTAAAAGCAGAAATATACAGAAGCTCTCAAAGCTGTGTTTTCTTTTCTTATCAGACCAGAGACCAACTCTTCCTGTTTTTTGTCTGCCTTGGCTGATTTTTCAATTTTTATTAAAATTCACACATTCCAAGCCCACGATTACAAATGGATTATACTATTCACTTTTATTTTATATTTCAGTCAACCAATATTTATTGAAAAATAAGCATGAGTAGTGTACCTCTGGGAACGTTCCAAATACACCTACACTCAATTCTTTCTTCTACCCATAGTCACTCAGCAGAATGCTCTTTCGCCTGGTATAGCTCATATTTCCACCAGGGGGCGTGCCATCATTGAATTTACTTCCCGGTGCTTTGGGAAAGATATAATCGGACCTACAGGATGAGGAGTTACCAGACATGGCGCACATGACGAGTCTTGGTAATTGTTGAGGCACGTCTCTGGTGACCTCATCCCACTACACCTGAGTCTTTAAGAGGAAACAATTAGCCTGTTTGAGCAGAACAGGTAAGGCAAATTAGTAACTGGAAAATTACTAAGTCGTTCTACAGGACGTGTTGGGACATCCTGTATTCCCTTGGGTCTTAGGGTGTGGGCCCCTCTTCTTCACCTGATGGTTGGGAAAAGAGACAAGTCTCCCCCTCTCCACGGGGTGCAGCCCCTTCTTTGTCCAGGTAAACCTGGGCAGACAGCAGGAGCAGGACAGGTGTGTGGGCAGTGGCTATTTGGAGACAGACATGGGAGAAGCGTAATAGAAATAAATAATAACCAGCCTGCTCAGAGCCCAGAGTGCAGAAGACCCCTGCATCCCCCACACCCAGTGCAGCTGCTCCCGGACCATGGCTCCCAACCCCACCTGCCTTAGCAGAGCCATCACTAGAGGGGGGCCCAGGAGAAGGACAGGAATCAGTGTGAGAACTGAATTCTGGTTCCCATTCATTTCTACATTCATGTGCTGACTGAACAGATACCAATGGAGTAACATGTGTGCCAGGCACTGCCATAGATGCTGAAGAGCCCACAGACAACCATCCGGTGGGACAGGTATAGAGTAAGAAAATCGTTATGACACAGTGTAAGTACTTCCATAGACCCATGTAGAAAGAGAGCTCTATGGTAACGGGCAAAAGAATGTGGGTCTTTTGTGGATGGAGAGGAGTCAAGTGCAAAGTTTAGGATGGTTTATAGAGGAGGTGCGTGTTTGAAGAGTCAGTCAGTTGTCCATAAATGCTTATTGAGCACCTTCTGTGTGTCAGGCACTGTTCTGGCACTGGGATGGGTCAGTGAATAAAACAGTTCCAAATCTGTGCCCTCGACTATTCTGTATGATACTGTAGTGGTGCACACATGACATTAAGCATTTGTCAAAACCCATAGGACTGTACAACACAAAGAGTGAGCCCTAATGTAAACTATGGGCTTTAATTAATAATAATGTATCAATATTGGCTCATCAGTTGGAGCAAATGTACCAGAGGAAAGCAAGACGTTAATAATAGGAGAAACAGTGTGCAGGGGGACAGCAGGGGATATGGGAACTCTCTGTACTTTGTGCACAGTTTTTCTGTAAACCTAAAACTGCTCTAAAACATAAAGTCTCTTAAAAGAAAATCCCTGCCCTCAAGGAGGTGCCACTTTGGTGGGGGAAGACAGAGCAGGCCCAGTGAATACAATAAATAAATACATTCTACAGCAGGTTAGAGGTCCGGGGTAGCATAAACGGTTGCACTAACTACTAACCTAAAGATTGGTGGTTTGAACCCACCCAGTGGTGCCGAGGAAGAAAGGCCTGGTGATCTGCTGCCATAGAGCTTGCAGCCAAGAAAACTCTATGGGGCAGTTCTACTCTGTCCTGTTGGGCCGCTATGAGTCAGAACTGACTCGACGGCAATGGGTTTGGTTTTTTTGGTTTTGCTCAAGGTGTGTATGCTGGGAAGGGAGAAAGGATAGGTGGATGCTTGGAGATTGGTACCACATGTGACACATGGAACCCAATGTTGTCTCTTACCAAAGCCATGCAGAACCATCCCAAGACGTCATTTTTTTATAGGTGGACTCTCATCAGCCTGTCATCAGCCCCCTGACCCATCCATCCCTCTTTCTGTCCTTCAGCTAGCTTCCCACCCCAAGAATGGCTCCTTCTCTCCTCCAAGGCCAGGGAGTACGTGTTTCCTCTTCCACGAAGCCTTTCTGCACAGCATCTGCAGTCACAGACACATAGACTCTTCAAGAGGGATCATAAAACCCAAACACCACCTACACCACAGAAAACAATGATTACATACCCACATACAGTCTTGGAGTGTTTTTTATACTTGTAAGTTTTGTCTCCCCGGTGAGCCTGGAAGTGTGAGTTCAGGGGCCTGCCTAGCCAGGGCTGGACTCACAAAGGCCTTCTGGGATGTCTCCTGTGCTCAGATGACCCATGCTCCAAAGAGCAAGTAATATACTGCCAACTTTCATGCTCAGGCTCCGAAGACAGTTTTTATTCATCTTGACTAGAATTGCATGAGAAAGCTGGACAATGAAGGAGGAAAACTGAAGAAGAATTGATGCCTTTGAATTATGGCATCGGCGAAGAATATTGAATAGACCATGGACTGCCAGAGATCGAACAAATCTGTCTTGGAACAAGTACAGCCAGAATGCTCCGTAGAAACAAGGATGGTGAGACTACGTCTCACATACTTTGGACATGGTATCAGGAGGGACCAGTCCCTGAAGAAGGACATCATGCTTGGTAAAGTAGAGGGTCAGCAAAAAAGAGGAAAACCCTCAACGAGATGGATTGACACACTGGCTGCAACAATAGGCTCTCAGTGAGGATGGCGCAGGATCAGGCAGTGTTTCGTTCTGTTGTAATCGCTGTGAGTCAGAACTGACTCGACAGCACCTAACGACTACAACAACCACTAGCATTGAACCCCTTGGTAAAAGGATCAGAAGGGTGTGTGTGTGTCTGTTTGTAAAACTATAAACAAATTAATAACTATCACTTATCCGGAAACCCTGGTGGCGTAGTGGTTAAGAGTTTGGCTGCTAACCAAAATGTCGGCAGTCCAAAGCCACCAGGCTCTCCTTGAAAACTCTATGGGGTGGTTCTACTCTGTCCTATAGGGTCCCTATGAGTCGGAATCAACTGTACGGCAACAGGTTTCATTTTTTGGTTTATCACTTATTAGATGTCTGCTGGGCACCAAGTATTTGATATTCTCACTGAATCTTCACAACAGCCCAGTGAGGAAAACGTTGTTATGCGATCTCTGATTAATAGTCTGTTACAAACTGGTTGGGGGAATGACGTGTGATTCCCTGATTCATTCTGTCTTTGGAAATGTTCAGTGACTTTTCCTGCTAGGCCAAACTTATTCCACTTACCACTTTTATGAGATTACAGCATATGTAATTCAGATCCAACTATGCATGATGACAGAGCTTAACAAGAAAAATACAAATGCATTTCTTTAAATATTTTCAATAAATAGTAATACTGTGAGATGAATAGCTTCAAGGTAAATGATTTGACTGAAAGAAAATGCTCATTTAAATAACTGTTAGATCATGAAGAATAAATCTTGAGCTAAATGCAAAGTAATAAATAATGTCAGTTACAAATGGATATTCTGTATGCTTTCGGTAATTTTTCCTAAACTTTCCCTTAAGAATGCACCTCACAAAATGCTTCAGTATCAAATACTTTGACACTCAGGGAAGTAAAGAGACTTGCCCAGGGTCACGCAAACACAAACTCGGTCTCTGGACTCCCTTTGTCTGTCTACCTCTTGCTGCCCAGAGAAAGTCCTGCAAGAAATCCAGCCGTCGCTCTCCTCCACGTGGGCGCGAGCTGAGGCCAGGGCGCCTTGCAGCTCATGTTGGAAATGCCCAGGAAACAGTCGTCATAAACCAACCCTAAGCCAGGCACAAACGAGGATAAATCTGTCAAAGGGAGATGCTATTCCACACCCGCGCTGGGGAAGGAGGAGGGTCATTGCCTGCCGACCCTCGCGTCCATTCCAGACCTCACCGCATTTTACAACAAAGCCTTTCCTAAGAACACAGATCCCAAAAAGTAGCTGGAAAAGAGCCCTTGGCCATCACGGGTTGTCATCAGGCGGACCCTTCACTCGCCACATCCTCAGAAACAGTGACACCTCCACTGGTGTCTGGTTTCTGTTGTCCTGGCAACACCATCCCCAAATGGTCCCTCTCCTGGGGCACCTCTGAGGGAAGCTGGGTGACGGGCTGGGAGCAGGAGGTTCCACCAAGATATTTCCCAACCTGAAGGGAAGATTGGTGGACATTTATCTGGGGAGAAGGGGAAGATTCAAAAGCCCCTTCAAGGATTGTTTATATTTGTTTATTTTATACCTTTCTTACTCCTAAAAGCTTAAGGAGTTAAGGAAACAGGCAGAGCCCTGGCACAGTTCTACCCATATGACAGGTGTTCTAGCAACATTTTGGATTGGGTGGAATGGAGTGGCATAATTTTAAGAGGGTCATAACATTGTTGTCCTCAGTCATGTTACAGATGAAGAAGCAAACACAGAGAGGTGAAATTACTTGCCCAGAGTCACAAAGCAGCTTAGCCACAGAGCCAGCCCTAGGGCCCCTGGCCGTCATCTGCTCCCCAGGTCTTCCCAGCTCGGCATGCTGCAGCTCACGGAGGGAGAACTCGCTTATGGATTTGCTCAGGGCCCTCCATTACCCTGCTTAGCCTGGCCCAGGCTTGTAGGAGACACTGCTGCTTTGTGTCGCCCTCCTTGGCACAAGATGAGATCAGGTGGTCCCATTCTTCCTGTTCCACTCTGCCAAATCTATCTCAACACATTTCCTGTGCACAAAGCCAGCTCGCCAATTATCTGCTCCAATTAAGGAGAGCAAGACATGGTTAATTCAGCCACTCCAGCACATTGGCCAAGGCGAATGGTCAGGCCGGCAATGCTGGTGACAGGTCCTCTCAGTATCCCTGTCCGTGCTGTGTCCCCTGGCACTTCTCTCCCACTCCCAGATGGCCAGTGTGGTGTCTTCATCTCGTTGTTCATTTCCTTTCTGAGTCCCTGGAGTTCCAGAACGGTACCTTGTCCCGCTTCCCCCTAAATCAACAGACAGTCCCAATTCTGTGTCCTCTCATAAACGAATGTGTTCAGAGCTGTCAGTCGTAGATCGCGGATTAACGCTTAACTCTTACAATCAGCTCTCAAGTGACTTCGCATGTAAGACACCTTCTGCATTAACGCCCAAAGCCAGGCTTGCAGTAATTGAGGGTGAAAATCACGCCTGTTCTGATTTCAGGTACAGACCCCAGACACTCAGCTGTCTATTGCCAGCCTTTTCTGCTTCTTAGCACCAAAGCAAAGAAGGCAGACAAAGGGCTGAGTGTGCAATTGTCTATATCAGTCAGGACAAAGAGTGCTGTCAAGACCAATTCCCTCACCATTTCTAGAGTAAATATTGCCTTATCTGTCCATTATGATATGGAAATGAAATTTATAGATAATATAACCTACCTACATATCTTTTAAAAAATAAAATCAGCATAATGCTTTGACTGGAAAGATCCAAGGGAGAAACAATAGGGAAGTAATTTACAATAAACTAATACGTATTTCAATCCAGAAATGCTTGGGTTCAACAACACCAGAAGTTATAATGAAGGAGTCAAATGCTGTACTTATTCATTCACCATGAATGGGACAACTATCAACAGAAATGAATACAAGTGTGTTATATTAGATACAATGGAGTTGCCATTGATGATGTAATTTTGCAAATAGTGAACAAATCCTTGTAAAGTTCCAAAAAAACAAAGTACAATGTTTCCTTGTTTTACATGGCAGTTGCATTCCTGGAAAATTAGGTGCATCTGAAATCATGAAAAAAATACATTGTGTTTATGTGTAAAATGTAGTTAGGTTCAAGGCACAAGTAATTACAAACGTTCTGTTGTCGTTATTGCTGTTGTTGCGTTAAATCTACATAAAGGTCTGGAACAGGACATCCAAGTCTCTTGTCTCCTAAATACAAGTAGTGCTCCCATTCACTGTGTTAACAAAAAATGTCCCACCCCCAAATTTCCAAAATGTTCCTAGAGGTAGCACTGTGCCCCTCATCCTGTAGAAAAGCATTCCATTAGCAATTACCTTTGGTTACTGCTAACAGATTCCCCAAGTAACAGTGGCTTAAACAAGATTGGAGTTTGCTTTTCTCTCAAGTAAAATAAGCCTGGGTGCAGCCAGTCTTGGGTTGGTTTGTCCACAGCCCCTCTCTTTTCTGTTGTCCCACCCCTACCATTGATTTCCATCTTCAAGTTCATGGTCACAAAATGGCTGCTGAAGCGCCATTGCGTAGGTAGGAAGAAGGAAGAAGGGAGGAAAGTAGGAAGAGCAAAGCCACCTGTTGTTGCTGTTGAGTCAGTTCCAACTCATAGTGACCCTATGTACAACAAAACGAAACACTGCCCAGTCCTGTTATGCTTAAGCCCATCGTTGCAGCCACTGTGTCAATCCATCTTGTTGAGGGTCTTCCTCTTTTTCACTGACCCTCCACTTTGCCAAGCCTGATGTCCTTCTCCAGGGACTAATCCCTCCTGATAAGATGTCCAAAGTATGTGAGATGTAGTCTCGCCATCCTTGCTTCTAAGAAGCATTCTGGTTGTACTTCTTCCAAGACAGATTTGTTCATTTTTCTGGCAGTCCATGGTATATTCAACATTCTTTGCCAACACCATAATTCAAAGGCATCAATTCTTCTTCAGTCTTCCTTATTCATTGTCCAGCTTTCGCATGCATATGAGGCGATTGAAAACACCATGGCTTGGGTCAGGCACACTTTAGTCTTCAAGGTGACATCTTTGCTTTTCAACACTTTAAAGAGGTCTGTTGCAGCAGATTTGCCCAATGCAATGCGTCTTTTGATTTCTTGACTGCTGCTTCCATGGGTGTTGATTGCGGATCCAAGTAAAATGAAATCCTTGACAACTTCAATCTTTTCTCTGTTTATTATGATGCTGCTTATTGGTTTAGTTGTGAGGATTTTTGTTTTATGTTGAGGTGTAATCCATACTGAAGGCTGTGGTCTTTGATCTTCATCAGTAAGTGCTTCAAGTCCTCTTAACTTTCAGAAAGCAAGGTTGTGTTATCTGCATAACACAGGTTGTTAATGAGTCACCTTCCAATCCTGATGCCCCGTTCTTCTTCATATAGTCCAGATTCTCGGATTATTTGCTCAGCATACAGATTGAATAGGTATGGTGAAAGGATACAACCCTGATGCACACCTTTCCTGACTAAACCATGCAGTATCCCCCTGTTCTGTTCAAATGACTGCCTCTTGATCTATGTACAGGTTCCTCCCGAGCACAATTAAGTGTTCTGGAATTTCCTTTCTTTGCGATGTTATCCATAATTTGTTATGATCCACAGAGGTTGAATGCTTTTGCACAGTCAATAAAACACAGGTGAACGTCTTTTGGCATTCTCCCTTTTCAGCCAAGATCCATCTGACATCAGCAATGATATCCCTCATTCCATGGCCTCTTCTGAATCCAGCTTGAATTTCTGGCAGTTCCCTGTTGATATACGGCTGCAGCCACTTTTGAATGATCTTTAGCAAAATTTTACTTGCCTGTGATATTAATGATATTGTTCTATAATTTCCACATTCGGTTGGATCACCTTTCTTGGGACTAGGCATAAATATGGATCTCTTCCAGTCGGTTGGCCTGGTAGCTGTCTTCCAAATTTCTTGGCATAGACGAGTGAGCCACTTAGAAGCTGAAAAAGCCCCCTTTAGGGGCTTTCCTGGAAGTTCCACCCAACAATTCCCTTTATGTATTACTGGCTGTCCCTATCTGCAAAGGAGGCTGGGAAATGTAATTGCTTACTTAGGTGTGTTGCCGCCTCCAATAATACAGGGCTCTGTAGTGAAGAAGCTGGGGTGGAGAACCTGCTGCAGTCCCAAATGCAGATTCAACACACGGGTCCTAAGAGAGGGAGGCGATCTTTTGGTCTCAAGCTTGTGTGGGCTTCAAATTTTGGCTGCTGTTCCATGCAAGGAAGCACAGTGAAGCCTCATTACAATGATCTATCCTGGCTAGAGGAGCCCTGGATGACACAGTGGTTAAGAGCTGGGCTGCTAACCCAAAGGTCAACAGTTTGACTCCACCGGCTGCTCATTGGAGACCCTAGGGGGGCAGTTCTGCTCTGTCCTATAGGGTCACTAGAGCTATGGCTGCTAACCTAAAGGTTGGCAGTTTGAATCCACCAGCTGCTCCTTGGAAACCCTATGGGGCAGCTCTACTCTGTCCTATAGGGTTGCTATGAGTCAGAATGAACTTGAGGGAAACCGGGTTGGTTTTTTGGTTTATCCTGAGTAGATGCTGGTAGCCAAAGCTGGAGACAGAGACCAATCTGAGGAGAAGGGTGTCAAAACCCAAAAACTGCCTGAACCTCTGTTGTTTTTGTTGTCTGTATCTTTAAGGTAATTTCGACTCATAATGACCGCATGTGACAGAGCAGAACTGCCCCCACAGGCTGTAATCTTTATGGGAGCAGGCAGCCGGGACTTTCTCCCACAGAGTGGTTGAGTGGGTTCAAACCGCCAACCTTTCGGTTAGCAGCTGAGAGCTTAACCTTTGACACCACCAGGTCTCCTTACCTGAGCCTCTAGTGTGACAAGTCAAGATGCGAGTGGTTGAGTTTCTCATATTTGATATTTGACATTAGTCATTTGGGTGTGTGTGTGTGTGTGTGTGTGTGTGTGTGTGTGTGTGTGTGTGTGTGTGTGTGTGCGCGCGCGCGCGCGCGCGCACGCGCCTGGAGGTCTCCTAGGGGAGTCTGTTCAGTTTCACAAACGTATCGCACCTTCTGTGTGTCTGGTGCTGTGTGCCAGGGATACAAGACGAAGCTGACAAGGCCCCTTCCCTGGAGAGCTGACAGTCCTGGGATCAGGGCAGAGTGGTGGTGGTTGGGGGGGGGGGGGGGTGACAGCGGCAGAGAGGGCCACTGCGCTCTAACGTGGTCAGTGCAATTCAGAGGGATATGCTGGGCATCATCTGTCCGTGACAGCCAGCACAGTGCCATACAGAGTAGGTACTCAAGGAACAGTTGTATTTGACTTATAATTCTTCTCTGTGGTACTTGGAGAGAGGACTCTCTTCTTGTCCAAGCTGAGGCTCCTTTGGAGGAGTTACCCAGTGCTGCTTCTGTTGCTGCACGCTCTTTTTCTTTCCTTTTCATTCGGTCAACTGAACCATGCCTTAGAAAAAGTTCCTGGAATATATTTTTATTTTCCAGCTTGCATAAATCCTTCTTGGGATGAAGCCATGCCCAAGCCCTTGGAACTAGGAAATATCCAGAGACAGAGACAGATAATAAAAATAATCTGTGTACTTGGGAATTTCTAATTCTTCCTTTGCCTCAAAACTCCTTCAGAAGACAATTTGACAACAATTTTCAAAGCTTTAATAAAATGTTTCTACCTTTCAACCCAGAAATTCCTTTTCTAAGAGTTTAAACTAAGAAAATAATTAATAAGTGTGTACACAAAGATTCAAAAATAGGATGTTTGTTAGAGCCCAGTTTATGATAATGAAAGACTGGAAACCACCTAGATGTTAATGTTTCCAACCAATAGCAAGAGATCAATGAATAAACATGGTACGGTCCATACAACAGCACACTGCATCCACTTGAAATGATTCATTTAACAACTATTTATTGATTACCTGCTTTGTGCTAGACACTGTTGTAAGTAGAATACATTAGTGAATAAAACAATGTAGAAATCACATGCTAGTTATGTACCATAATTGTCTTCATTGACATGAAAATATTTTTAGGTTATATTTTGAAGTGAAAAGAAACAGGTTACAAAACAGTAATCATCATAATAGCTAATGCTGATATAGCATTTATTATGTGCCAAGCGTTGTTCGAGAAGCTTTACACATACTAAGTCATTTTATACATATTGTTGTTGTTAGTTGCCATTGTGGAGCTGGCTCTGGCTCATGGTGACCTTATATATAGCATAACTAAACACTGCCGGGTCCTGCACCATCTTCATGATCTTTGATATGTTTGAGCACATTGTTGTGGCTATTGTGTCAATCCATGTAAGAACCCAGAATAATCCAATACATGTTAAAAATATACTTTCAAACTGTTCGTTACTATTTTATCAAACAAGATGAACACAAGATGCAACAATGAAGCAACTTGTTTTTTCTCCCACATTTACCCCAAACCCACTCTCTGAATGGGGCCTTTCCTGTCCCTGGATGAGATCTCAGGCAGATCTAAAAGCTTTTCAGGTTCCTTTCGGTCAGTTGGATAGTGTTACTTAAATAATGAAAAGTCCAGTCCAGTCCGAACTTCTTTCAATTTGGAGGCCTCTCCTCCACCGTCCCCTCCTTCAGGCTTGGAAGGCCGAAGTGGGCACATGGGTCAGAGGTTGGCGTCTTCCTCCTCATGGTGCGCCTCCTCCTCCTACTCCCTGTCGTTCTGACCCAGACGGAGTTGGGCCCCCTGGGCAGGGGCTTGGGGCAAGGGCGGTCTCTCAGCGGCAGGCCTGAGCCTCCATCAGTCCCTCGGGTGGCCGTGGCCAGGCACCTTCGCAGGCTCCTTCCCTGCAGGCGCTTTAGCGGGTTTCTCCCAAGACTCTTTGCGGAGGAGGCTGCCTCTCCTCCAGCTGGCCGCTCCCAGTTCTACCCTCAGTCCATGGGTTTCTGGCAGTATCCCACACACAGACCCTCTCCTTTGGGCCCCTCGCCCATGCCCTCAGGAGTCCTCTTGGGTGATCCTTTTAAAACAACCCAGGCCAGCTCCCTCTCCGCGCTCACGTGACCCACAGGAACACCCAGTATCTTTGCGGCCACTATGGAGGGCAGTCCTCTTCCTCTTTGCTGTCTGGCAGGCTTACTTCCAGCCACGGTCTCACACGCTTCTCTAGGCAAAAGTCAGACACCAGTCCCCAAACTTCATGTGAAGCTCTCTCAGTGGGTCTCCAAGGGGCTGTCATTTGGCTTGGAATGAGGAATGAATCCTCCCCTCTCCAATTCCTGGAGGCGAGGGTGGGGCCCAATCCACCAAACAAAATTTTCCATAAAATCCTAGCTCTCTGCTCTTTAATCTCACTTTTTATGGGCTGGAGGTGGTGGTTGCTTAATGCCTGCGAAACCAGTTCCCTAATCCCTCAGCCCGCCTTGCATAAGTGGCATAGAAAGCAAAACCAAAAAACAAGCCAGTTGCTATGGAGTTGATTCCAACTTTTGGCGACCCCATGTGTGTCAGAGTAGAACTGTGTACCATAGGGTTTTCAATGGCTGGTTTTTCGGAAGTAGATCACCAGGACTTTCTTCTGAGGTGCCTCTGGGTGGATTCCATCTGCCAGCCTTTCAGTTAGCAGCCAAGCCTGTTAACCAAGGCATAACACCTCAATTTGGAGATTTAGCATGTGAGAGTCCTTGAGCACCTACTATTGTTGTCAGTCTTTAGGGATTCAGCCAAAAGCAAGCAGAGTCACATTTTAACATCTTGTTACATACCTACGTACATACATGCACATACCTGAAGGTTTCACTTCAATTGTTATCAGTGGTTATATTCAGATAATGGCGTTATTTTCTTCTTTTTTGTTTATCTGTGCTTTATCTCCTTACCTGCATTGAGCATGGATTTAAAGAAAAATAATTCTTAAACATTCTTCCAGAAAAAAAAAAATTATGTCCACATATTTATTTTCTAATTCTTTTTGAGTCAGTTTTGGCCTTTTGTATCTTTCTAGGAGTGTTTCTGTTTCATCTAAGTTGTCAGATTTATTGCCATATTGTTGTTCATAGTATTTCCTAATAATCCTTTTAATTTCTATGAGGTTGATAGCAATGTCCCCACTTTCATTCCTGATTTCAGTGATTTGTGTCTTCTCTCTTCTTTTTTCTTGATCAGCCTAGCTGAAGATTTGTCTATTTTCTTGTTTTTTTTTTCCCCCAAAGAACCAACGTTTGGTTTCATTAATTTTCTTTACTGTTTTTCTATTTTATTTCTTTCTGTTCTTATCTTTATTGTTTTTTCTTTCTGCTTACTTTGGGTTTAGTTTGCTCTTCTTTTTCTAGTTTCTTCAGGTTAGACTTTTTATTTTCTTCTTCTTTATTTATTTGTTTTTCTTCTTTTCTAATATAAGTGTTTCACTACTATAAATTTTCCTCCAAGCACTGCTTTAACTGCATCCCATAAATTTTGGCATGTTGTGTTTTGTTTTATGCATTTATTTTCCTACCTTCCTTATCAATTGCATTTTTAAGAAAGCTTAGTTGACTAGATACAATTAAATGAAAATGAAGGATTTTCTAGATTTTCCATTTATGCCCTTTAGACAGTGTCCTACGCTGCCATTGTATTGTGATTGTCCAATCTCCCCCTTGGATCTTTTTGGAAATGGGTGCTGTTTGATACATCTCCTTGCTGCTAAAAGAGTTCTCTGGGCTTCACTCTCTATTGTTCACTGGTTCACATGGATGTAGCCAGCCACCTCTTCAGTACTGAAATACAGATGAATCTCCCATGTAACAAAAAAGGTAACTGTTATCACTGAATCCCTCCAACAATCCTCTTGACAACCACATCTCACCTCTAACGGCTTTACTCCAAAGAGCTGGAGCCACGAGGCACCCTCGCTGGGCCAACTCCCCAGACTTACCTGATTCAAGTTGCCTGTCTCCCTACCACCTCCCACACCTCCTCCCTCAACAAAGCCGCAATTCCATAGTGCACCCCATCCTTGCTCAGTTTCAGGAGAATACCAGTCTGAACTTAGAACATTTCAACCTTCCTAAGGGTCTACCGTGTGCTAGTCATGGCACTGGATACCCAAGGGAGCATGCCAAATATCTGCCCTGTGGAAGGTTAAGCAATGGGGCTGCATTCCACTCTTCAGAATGACTTGGTTTCCCATGGATAGCATTTGAGCAGTTTTTCAGGAGGTAAGGAGGCCTCCACCTAGCAGCCACTCCCCTCTGGACAGTCAGTCCCCTCAGCTGGCCTTCTTCTGCACAACTCTATCTCTTCTTTGACTTTTTTTTTTTTATTGCACTTCAGGTGAAGGCTTACAGAACAAATAGTTTCTCATGAAACAGTAGTACACATGTTGTTTTATGACATTGGTTAACAACCCCACAACATATTAATCCTCTAAATTCTCAACCTTTTTTTTTTTTTTTTGGTGAAAATACACATAGCCAAAGATACACCGTTTCAAAAATTTCTACATACACAGTTCAGTGACACTGACTATGCTCTTCCAATTGTGCTGTTATTCTCACTTAAGATGAAGGATTACAGAACAAAATAGTTTCTCATTTAACAGTTACTACAAATGTTGCCCTATGACAATGGTTAACAATCTCACAACACATCAGCAATATCTTTACTCAACCTTGGGTTCCCTATCACCAGCTTCCTTGTCCCCTTCTGCCTTCTGGCCCTTGTCACTGGACTCCTGTACCTCGTTAGTCTCATTTGGTTTTATGGGGCTGTCCACTCCCAGGCTGAACAGTAAACCTCAGAGGTAACTTCACCACTGAGCTAAAAGGGTGTCTGGGGACCATACTCTCGAGGTTTCTCCAGTCTCCTTTAGGCCAGTAAATCTGGTCTTTTTTTTTGTGAGTTAGAATTATGCTCTACATCCTTCTCCAGCTCTGTCCAGAACCCTCTGTTGTGATCCTGGTCAGAGCAGTCAGTGGTGGTAGCCAGGCACCATCTAGCTGTACTGGACTCAGTCCGGTGGAGGCCTTGGTAGCTGTGGACAATTACTCCTTCAGACTAATCTTTTCCTTGTATCCTGTTCTCTTCATTCTCCCTTGGTCCCGAAGGTATGAGATCAGTAGAGTATCTTTGATGGCCGCTCACAGGCTTTTAAGACCCCAGACACTACTCACCAAGGTAGAATGCAGAGCATTGTCTTTATAAGCTGTGTCATGCCAATTGAGCCAGATATTCCCTGAGACCATAGTCCCCAGGGCCCTCCGCCCAGCAATTCAGCCCCTCAGGGAGTTTGGATGTGTCTATGGGGCTTCCATGACCTTTCCTTGTACAGGTTGTGCTAGTTTCCCCTGTATTGTGTACTGTTTCACCCTTCACCCAAGATACCACTTATCTGTTGCCTGTTTAGTATTTCCCCCCCACCCCTCCCATCCCTGGTAACCAACAAAGATTGTTACATTTTGTGCGTGAACTTTTTCATGAATTTTTACAATAGAGGTCTCATACAGTATTTGTCCTTTTGTGATTGACTTATTTCACTCAGCATAATGTCCTCCAGTTTCATCCATGTTATGAGATGGTTCACAGATTCATTGTTGTTCTTTCTCGTTGCATAGTACTCCATTGTGTGTACGTACCATAGTTTGTGTATCCATTCATCTGTTGATGGGCACCTACGTTGTTTCCATCGTTTTGCTATTGTGAACAATGCTGCCATGAACATAGGTGTGCATATGTCTATTCGAGTGACGACTCGTATTTCTCTAGGATATATTCCTAGGAGTGGGATTGCTGGATCGAATGGTATGTCTATTTCTAGCTTTCTGAGGAAGCGCCATATCATTTTCCAAAATGGTTGTATCATTTTGCATTCCCACCAGCAGTGCATAAGAGTTCCCATCTCCCTGCAGCCTCTCCAACATTTGTTATTTCCAGTGTTTTTGATTTGTGCCAGTAATGCCAGGGTGAGATGGTATCTCATTGTGGTTTTAATTTGCATTTCTCTAATGGCTAGTGAGTGTGAGCATTTCCTCATGTGTCTGTTGGCCATTTGAATGTCTTCTTTGGTGAAGTGTCTGTTCATTTCCTTTGCCCATTTTTTAGTAGGATTATTTGTCTTTTTGTTGTAGAGGTGCTGGATTTTCTTGTAGATTATGGAGATTAGACCTTTGTCTGACTTGTAGTGTCCAAAAATTATTTCCCAGTCTGTAGGATCTCTTTTGACTCTTTTGGTGAAGTCTTTTGAAGAGCATAGGTGTTTGATTTTTAGAAGATCCCAGTTATCTAGCTTATCTATTGGGGTTTGTGCGTTGATGGTTATAGTTTGTATCCTGTTAATGCAATGTATTAAGGCCTGAAGCGTTGGTCCTATTTTTTATTCTGTGAACTTTATAGTTTTAGGCTTTATATTCAGGTCTTTGATCCAGTTTGAAGTAGTTTTTGTATACGGTGTGAGGTATGGGTCCTGTTTCATTTTTTTGCAGATGGATATCCAGTTTTGCCAGCACCATTTGTTAAAAAGAATGTCTTTTCCCCATTTGATGGACTTTGGGCCCTTGTCGAAGATAAGATGACCGTAGGTGGGTGGATTTACATCTGGGTTCTCAATTCTGTTCCATTGGTCAATGTATCTGTCGTTGTAAAGGTACCAGGCTGTTTTGACTACTGTAGCTGTATAGTAGGTTCTGAAGTCAGGTAGTGTGAGTCCTCCAACTTTACTCGTCTTCTTCAGTAATGCTTTACTTGTTTGGGGCTTCTTCCCTTTCCATATAAAGTTAATGATTAGTTTTTCCATCTCTTTGAAGAATGTTGTTGGTATTTGGATCGGGATTGCATTGTATTTGTAAATTGCTTTGGGTACAATTGACATTTTCACAATGTTGAGTCTGCCTATCCATGAGCATGGTATGTTTTTCCATTTATGTAGATCCCTTTGGGTTTCATGCAGTCGTGTTTTGTAGTTTTCTTTGTATAGGTCTCTTACATCCCTGGTCAGATTTATTCTGAAGTATTTTACCTTTTTAGGGGTTATTGCAAATACTATTGTTTTCCTGATTTCCTTTTCATCGTTCTCCTTACTGGTGTATAGGAATCCAACTGATTTTTGAGTGTTTATCTTGTATCCTGCTACTCTGCTGAATGTTTCTATTAGTTCCAGTAGATTTCTCGTGGAGTCTTTAGGGTTTTCTATGTATAGTATCATGTCATCTGCAAACAGGGACAGTTTAACTTCTTTATTACCAATTTGGATGCTCTTTATCTCTTTGACTTTTGAATGCACAGATTATCTGCAAGCTCAAAGTTCTTCTCCTTCGTTTGTAAGGCCACATGTGCTTATGGAGCAAATTAAAATACTATTCATTCAACTAGCCTGGAGAATAAGCCATTATATGGACATATCTTGCTCCAGAAAAAGAAAAGAAAAAATAAACAGAGCTGGACTAGTCCTCAAACAATATCTCCTTCTCCTCACCAAGTGAGCTAGCTTTGTTAAAAAGATAAGACTCTTGTAAAGTAGCTGGGATGACCTAAAGTAGGACGGAGCTATTAACTGCTCTCCCTGAGAAATGAGCAGTGATTTGAGGTCTTGGGAGCTTGGAAGCATGAGGATCAAAGTAAAAAGAGAGGAGACCCAGAATAACAACAGGAAACTGGAGCCCGAATGGAAGTGATGAGATGCTCCCCAGTCTTGAGAACGGCCAAGGCATATTTACCAGTTGCTGTCAAGTCTTCTTCAATATGATCAATTTCACTTAAGTAAGATCATCCTAGAAAACTGGGGGACTTAGGGACATCCAGGCAGCCAACAAGTGGGTTATAAATTACCACTGAGTAAGGTTTCAACCTATGTCATTGGTTAATGGGCAAGATGCTTATCTTAGTCATCCAGTGCTGCTCTAACAGAGATACCACTAGCCGATGGCTTCAACAAAGAGAAATTTATTTTCTCACAGTCTAGTAGACTATAAGTCCAAATTGAGGGCATCAGCTCCAGGGGAAGGCTTTCTCTCTTCTGTTGGCTCTGGAGGAAGGTCCTCATTGTCAGCAGTCTTCCCCTGGACTAGGAGCTTCTCTGAGCAGGAACCTCAGGTCCAAAGGATGCACTCTGCTTCTGGTGTTTCTTTCTTGGTGGTATGAGGTCCCCCTTCTCTGCTTGCTTCCCTTTCCTTTTATCTCTTGTAAGGCAAAAGGTGGTGCAGGCCACACCCCAGGGAAACTCCCTTTACATTGGATCACGGATGTGACCTGGGTAAGGGTGGTATTACAATCCCACCCTAATCCTCTTTAACATAAAATTACAATCACAAAATGGAGGCCAACTACACAACTCTGGGAATCATGGCCCAGCCAAACTGACACACACATTTTTTGGGGGAACGTAATTGAAACCATGACAATGTTGATTCATGAAGGTTATTGATTTTGGAAAATAGGGAAAACTGAAGAGGTTCAACATGCAGGCAATTTCTCTTTATGTGCCAGACTTGTAGAAAGAGATGATTACAGATGAGATGTGTTTATTCTTCACGTTACTAGCTCTATTGAAGAAATGCTTAGAATGTCACTAAAGAAGTGAGTCTGTGTCACACTTTCAGGATACTCTTGGGAGAAATCATAGAAAATGTGCTTTCTTACTGAGAGAGAAAGCCATATACTGTATTAATTTTCTACTGCTGCTAGAACACTTTACCCCAAACTCAGTGGTTTAAAACAACATAAATTTATTATCTTACAGTACTAAAAGTCAGACGTCTGAGATGGTTCTGTCTGGGCTAAAATCAAGGAATGGACAGGGCCACATTCCTTCTGGAGGCTCTAGAGAAGATCTATTTTCTTGCCTTTTCTAGCTTCTAGAGGCTGCCTGCATTCCTTGGCTCATGGCCCATCTCTGTCTTCAAAGCCAGCCATGGTCGGTCGAGCCTTTCTCACATCGTATCACTTTGACACTGACTTTTCTGCCTCCCTCTTCTCGGCTGCTAACCAAAAGGGTTGGCAGTCTGAATCCACCAACCTCTCCTTGGAAACCCTACGAGGCAGTTCTGCTCTGTCCTATAAGGTCGCTGTTAGTCGGAGTCAACTCAACAACAATGGGTTTGGTTTTTTGGTTTTCTTCCATATTTACACACCCTGTGATTACATTTGACCCACCCAGATGATCCAAGATAATCTTCTTATTTTAAGGTCATCTGATTAGCAACTTTAATTCCATCTACAATCTTAATTCCTCTTTGCCATGTAGCATAGCGTATTCACAGATTCCAGGGGCTAGCATATGGACATCTTTGGGAGGTCATTATTCTGCCTACCACACCTGTTTTATGACACCTTCAAAGAGTCTCTGAAAAACTGATCAAAGGATATTCTCAGCAAGGAAATATTGTCAATACTTTAATCACTATTTCCATAATTTCAACACATACAAATACTCTAGGAATTTCATTGCTCATAATCCCAACTATTATTTCCATTCCACTCACAATCTTAATTTTTATTGTAGAAAACTTTCATGTAGACTAAAATAATTCAGTTTGTTTTTAAGTTACTGATTGAGATAGTACAGCCTTATAAATATCTGCAAAACACACCAAATTTGTGTTATGGTTGTTATTTTTGTCGTTGTTGTTACAGTAGTTAATAACTTGGGAGCCCTGGTGGTACAGTGGTTAAGAGCTTGGCTGCTAACTAAAAGGTTGACAGTTCAAATCCACCAGCTGCTCCTTGAAAACCCTGTGGGGCAGTCCTACTCTGTCTTACAGGGTTGCTGTGAGTTGGAATCAACTCGACAACACACAACAGCAACAACATTACATGGCTTAAAAATCATTGGAAAAACTGAAGAAACAAATTCTAGGAAGAACTTTGAGGGCCACAGCTCAAAACCTAGTCATCAAATGAGGTGCTTCCTCTTCCCTTCTGTGTCTCTAAAAAGAAGGAATCAAGAAATGGAAGAGGGAAAGCCAAGGATATTGTGGTAATAATACTGGAAATTAGTAGAACCAAAACTTATATTTGATCTCAAAGGGAAAGAACAGGAGAGACAGAAACACTTTGTCTAATAGTTTTCATTGTTTATTTATCTATTCATGTATTCATTTATCTATGTGGTATATTCTCAGTGTAAAAATTCAAACAATACACAATTACATAAAGTACCTTCCTGTCAAGCAATCTCACATCCCAGAGATAACCTATCTTAACAATTTTGTATGAATCCTTCCAGACTTGTTAATACATAAACATATACGTATGCATATTTGTTATATTTACATTAAGTCAATAGGTGAAACTACACGTACAGTTCTCTAATCTGCTTTTTGCACTTACTAGTAGATCATGGACATCTTTCAATATCAAAACATACATACTATCCCTATTGATAATTTCATGGTTTTTCATTGTAATCAATATCATTGATTTTAACATTCTCAACAGATGGACACAAGGGTTTTCACCATTGTAAACTATGTTGCAATGAACTTATGTTTATACTTACACGTTTTTGCACACTTATTCTATTATCTTCTTAAGATAAACGCGTTAAACTGAATTTCCAGGTTATATATAAACATCGAAACATTGCATACATGTTGACAGCTCTCCAGAAACGTTGAACCAATGACTACTCCTACCAATACCCATGTTGTCATCAAATTAAATCAGCCTTGGAAATATATGCCAGTTTTATAGACAAAAAAGAACTATTCTAGAGATTGATCTACAGCATTTTTGTGCTGTTTTGTTAGTTTTGGTATCAGAAGTTTATAATCTTGTAAAATAAACCAAGTCACTTTACTTCCTTCCTCCCTGTAGCCTATGGGACAGTTGAAATAAGAAATTATTTGCCCCTTGCAAGACGAGTAGAATTCACCTGTTAAACCACTGAACTGGTGCTTTTGTTGGGGATGAAGGTTAAGTAGGTGCTGACAAATTTTTCCACTTTATCTATGGTGATTGGTCTATTTGGATTTTCAACCTTTCTACTAAATTATTCACTTATCTAAATGTTCAGATTTATTGGCATAAAGCTGTAGGTATTTTTGTAATAAAATTTTGTTGTATCTATTATTGTAGGTCTGTGGGTGGCGCAAACGGTTTGTACTCGACTACTGATTGAAAGTTTGGCAAGTCAAACCCACCCAGTGGCACCATGGAAGAAAGACCTGGCAATCTGCTTCCATAGATAATACGGCCAAGGAAACCCTCAGTTCTACTCTGTAACACATGGGATCGCCATGAGTCGGAATTAACTGCAACAGGTTTTTTTGTACCAATTATTACACCCCTTTCCATTTCCAATGCTGTGTATTTGTGGGTTCGCGCTTGTTTTCATAACCAAACTTGTGAGAAGTTTCTCTGTTTATTGTCCTTCTAAGTAACAACTCTTGGTTTTAAGCCTACCTTAGTTTTACTGAGCCCTCGTCGTGCAGTGGTTAAAGCACTCGGCAGCTAAGTAAAAGGTCAGCGGTTTGAACCTACCGGCCACTCTGCAGGAGAAAGATGTGGCAGTCTGTTTCCATAAAGATTTACAGTCTTGGAAACCCTATGGTGTAGTTCTACTCCGTGCTATAAGGTCGCTATGAGTTGGAACCGACTCAACGGCAGTGGGTTAGTTTTTCTCATAAATTAGATTCTGCTTTTGTCTTTTTATTTACCCTTTCTTTCTCCTTCATAGTATTTTATTCATCCTTCTGGCTTTTTAAATTTACTACAGTATTTTATGCTTATTGACAAAAACAGTTAACTTTTTTTAATATTCCCTTGAATACATCTTTTATTGTTAGTTTCACTGATTAATGTCTAAATTACCTATAATTTCAGTTTTTATTTCCTCTTTGACTTAAATTTGTTAAGAACATTTCCAAGCAAATTAATTTGAGGGAAGAGAAATATGCTTTTTCTTATTAATTTCTGGTTTTATTGAACTGGGGTCAGAGAATGCGACACTGTAATTTTTACTTTTCCAAACGTTTGTTTCTCAAGGATGTATATTTTTGTTTGATACAAAATCCTGCATGTGTCTATTAATTCAAGCTTAACCCATTGCCACTGAGGTGATGCTGACTCATAGTGACCCTACATATCACTCAAATTCTCTATATTTTAGTTATTTTATGTATTCTATATATTCAGAATGAGATTTATTAAAATATCCTTTATAATTGTGATTTTGTCAACTTGTCTACATATTTCTAACAGCTTTTGCTTTACTTATTTTGTCCATAAATATTTACAACTGTTTATAACATCTTTGTGGTAGAGTGTACATTCACCAGAAGAAAATATCCCTCCTTATCCTACTTTGTCGGGTCAAATTCTGTTTTGTCTAATATTAATTTTGCCACCTCTACTTTATTTTTTGCTTTTGTTTAATATGCTTGCCCAGTCTTCTATTTTTAGGGTTTCTTTTTTATTTAGGAGCCCTGGTGGCACAGTGGTTAAGAGCTCAGCTGCTAACCAAAAGGTCAGCAGTTCAAATTCACCAGCCGCTCCTTGGAAACCCTAAGGGGCAGCTCTACTCCGTCCTATAGGGTCACTATGAGTCAGAATCAACTTGACGGCAAGGGGTTTGGTTTTTTCATTTTGTTAACAACATGCTTAGTTTTGCTTTTTAAGAGTATCACTTGAAAGCCTTTAACAGGGCATTTAACATGTTTGCATTTTCTGTAGTCACGGGGTTTCCATTACACTTCAAGATCCTGTGCGGGAATCTCCCCCAACACATGGATCTTCTGTCTGAGGTTACAAATAAGTAGTGCAAAGGATTTTAGTTTATAGAATGTTGGCTCCAGAGTTCATCTCATCCAACCTGCTCTTTTCCAGGTGAGAAAACAGACTGGTGTGAGGTCACATCATTTAGTGACAAAGCTGTAACTGGCAGTTAAATATGAACATAACGCTGTAACGTCTACTATTGTCTTACGAAGGCCTTGTTAGGATCAGATGCCATCAGCTGCAGTCCCCCTCACTGGCTTTTCCCTTTTGACAATCCATAGCATTGGCTGGCTCTTGGTTGTGTCTAACGTCACTGTTCCTTTAAAAATACAGTGTAGTAGACAGTTTCCCAAGATCAGTACATAGACACTGAAGGCATGATATCATTTTAGATAGCATAAGATAAATATTTTTATTTTAATGTAACTATGAAAAAAATATCTAGCACACCCTTTAATGGGTATTATAACTTAGAACAGCACTAAGATTAAAAGTGGGACAATTTAAAGAAAAATATTAAGTTAATAGTACAGGTAACTCATATATGAAAAATATCATGAATGACTGAAGTTTGGGAAATCTTGATTTTAGGATAAGTTTTGAAAGTCAGATAAGCCTGGGTTCATATCCTGGATCTACCCCTTGTGAGATTTAAATAAGATACGTAAAAGGCTTGAATTGATAAATCTTTGGCTGTGCCATTTCTCTAACATAGCTCATATTAGTCCTGTATCCTTAAATAGATTGTAAAATCCTTCATTGACAGAACACACACACACACACTTTGCAAAGCTGAAGAGCATTATCACATGGGTTTTTTTTTTTTATTCCAGAGGAAATGTGGCCCAGATGAGCCAGTCACAGCCCGTGTATTTCTGAACTGGATCTGAGCTGTTTTCTTTTTTTTCCCTCCAACCGCATTATAGTCATCAAATACATTAGCAGCAACACTGAGGAGAGATTTAATGGTACTAGGTAAGGCATTCATCAAGTATAATACAAAGGATCTTTGCCCTCTACATGATTATAATCTAAATTAGTCTCCACAGTGACCTGATTCTTGGGAAATACGGCTGCTCTCTTAACTAGATGTATAAGTTGGTTACTTATCTGGATCTCAGCTTCCTCAATTGCAAAATGAATGTTGAACTAGATAACCTGGTTTCTGACAATTAATACTGCACAGCTTATAGAACTCTCCTGTTGGATCCCCCAAGTGACTACTATTCATTCATTCGTTTATTCAGTCACTCACGCATGCATGCAAAGATAAATACAAGAAGAATGCAGCATCAGGATTGGAGGAAGACTCATTAACAACCTGCGATATGCAGATAACACAACCTTGCTTGCTGAAAGGGAGGAGGACTTGAAGCACTTACTGATGAAGATCAAAGACCACAGCCTTCAGTATGGATTACACCTCAGTATAAAGAAAACAAAAATGCTCACAACTGGACCAATAAGCAACATCATGATAAACGGAGAAAAGATTGAAGTTGTCCAGGATTTCATTTTACTTGGATCCACTATCAATGCCCTTAGAAGTAGCAGTCAAGAAATCAAAAGACATATTGCATTGGGCAAATTGGCTGCAAAAGACCTCTTTAAAGTGTTCAAAGGCAAAGATGTCACTTTGAGGACTAAGGTGTGCCTGATCCAAGCCATGGTATTTTCAATCACCTTATAGGCACTTGAAAGATGAACAATGAATAAAGAAGACCGAAGAATTGATGCCTTTGAATTATGGAGTTAGCGAAGAATATGGAATATCCCTTGGGCTGCCAGAAGGACAAACAAATCTGTCTTGGAAGAAGTACAGCCAGAATGCTCCTTAGAAGCGAGGATGGTGAGACTTCTGTCATGTACTTCAGACATGTTATCAGGAGGGACCAGTTTCTGGAGAAGGACATCATGCTTCCTAAGGTAGAAGGTCAGCGAAAAGAAGCAAGACCCTTGATGAGACAGACTGACACAGTGGCTGCAATAATGGGTTCAAATATAGCAACTATTGTGAGGATGGCGCAGGACTGGGCAGTGTTTCATTCCGTTGTACACAGGGTCGCTATGAGTCGGAACTGACAGGGCGGCACTTAACCACAACGACTGTGTGCCAGGCACTGTTAGAGAAATCGTGATACCTGCTCCCCTCAAGGAACTCAATAAAGCGAGAGATTTTGCTAACTGATTTATTATCTGGCTTAAAAACAATAAAGGTTTCTTTTCTTAAGGAAATCGTTACATTGTATAAATGTTTGGGGACAGAAAAACATTGTTTTAACTATCAGATCTCTCAGATTAACAAGGAAATAGCGTCATGAGAGAAATTCTAAAAGACTTTTCTCTGGAAACAAAGCACAGCAATCTGCCCTAGGTGATTATGGAAATCCAGAGTAGAAAGAAGACATCCACATCCGGGTGTATGCAGCCTTGGGCTACGTTCTCTAGCAGAGTCAAGTGAAAGAGAAGGACCAATCTTGCAGAGCTTTCTGACTTGTTGGAAAAATAAAACTTACTTGCAGGCCCCCCACCACGTGGCTCATACAGTGACTTTGCACAAGTTAGGAAAAGGCACATCCTCAAGAAAAACAAATTACAAAATGGTACCCTTTAGAGCAACCAATTACAAAAAGACCCTCTTTCTCCAAACTGACCTAAGGAGAGCACATCTTGGCAAACAGGGCACGGGCTGGCCTTCAGCTCCACTCACCCGCTCTGCGAGGTGACTTTGTACAGCCACAGACGACACAACTGTAGGCAGGAGCCCTGCTTACGGGGAACAACTGAATAGTCCTAAACACTCTGAGGGAGCCCTGGTGGCGCAGTGGTTAAGAGTTCGGCTGCTAACCAAAGGTCGGTAGTTTCAATCCACCAGCTGCTCCTTGGAAACCCTATGGGGCAGTTCTGCTCTGTCCTGTAGGGTCGCTATGAGTCGGAATCAACTGGACGGCAATGGTTTTTTTTTGGTTGTTGTTTTTTGTTTTTTGAAACACGCTGAGGGGATCATCGTGGCATAAATTGTGACTCCTGAGAAAAGATGTTTTAAAAGTTCTAACTTTACAAACCTTTTCCAAACAAAGTAATAGTCTTAGTGCAAGAAGCAGGTTCTCCCAAATTGCCTTTAGAAAATTAGCTCTAGAAAAAAAACCTGCGTTGTTCGTATTAGGCTTTTTGTGCAGATTACCACCGTATCAGCCCCAAGAAGCCCCGACAGCGCGAGGGTTAAACGTTTTAAAATTCTCTTCCGCAGAAGGCTGGATCTTGTTGCCTAGTGACTGCTGTGTGGCGTGCTGCTGTCACTCACCTTGTCTCCAGAGAGTTATCCTCCACTCTCATAAGGAAGGTTATGATTGGACAAAGGTGACATCATAGAGCATAAAAGAATGGCATCTCTTTGTCAAGACAGCACCAATAAAATGATTCAAGAGTTGGTAGCAAAGTGTTTTGGTTCCTTTGTTTTGTTTCTTTAACACAGAGCTAAAAAAAGCGGGAGGGGGGGGGAATACAACGTTTTCTCCATTTCTTGCGGAGCCAATATGGCAGGGGTTAGCACTGAATTTTCAGTCATGAAAAATTTCTTGCTATATGGATCACCTTCATGTCCATTTAATCAACGCTAGCCCAGCCGAAGCCTTCCGAGCTCCCCAAGCACTTGGTTAGCACTTGAGAAGCTGAATAGATTACAGGCAGAAAACGACAGCCCTGCAGCTGGTTATCACACCACCGGTGACAGAGTGGAATTTCACACGAGGCAGGTTCTTTTTGGTGCTTATCTGAGAAGTACCTAAAGGGGTTCCAAAGCATCAGTTTCAAGGACAGCTTTATAATAACACTTCAGGGCACATACACGAGGCATCAAAAGAGTAACAAAATCGATTGAAGTTGAAAGCACGTCTACTTTTAAACTTAAGCAGTTAGAGAAATTTCACTCATTTTAGATAATAAGCAAACATAAGGTCTTTGATTACTTTTGAAATTTACACCGCACATATTTGCACTGCTTTAAAATCCAGCCTATTATCTTTTTTATTTTATTTTTTTGCACTGACTTGCCACGTACTCTTGAATACTTCAGCCACTGAAGGCATTATCTATGGGACTGCAGTGTCGGTTGCAGATTTGTTATGCCAGGCTGCTATATTAAATCATCTGTTAAATGCTTTCCTTTCTTGGTAAATATTCAGTATACAGCGTAGTCACAGCTGGTATAATTGGATAATTGCTTCCAATTAATGCTCTATTTCAAAAGCTGCAACTCCATATAAAGCTTAGAGTTGAGCTGTAACAAAGGCAAACCCCCGTGGGAAACAGAAGAGGGAGTGAGAATTCCTTTCTGCAATTCTACTGGAAAGCAATTAGAGAGAGAGAGAGCACTAATAAATTATATATGGCCCTGCTTATACCTCCACTGATAAAAAACCTGTAGTGTGTCGGCTGAAATATGTAAGTGCACCACTGCCTCTCCCAAAAGCCGGCTGCAGGTATTTAAACATTGTCATTTCTCACTGGAATAATTAGTGTTGCTCTTAAAGTGAAGTAAATCTGACCATACATTTCTTGGAGCAAAACTCGTTTAAAAGAAGGAAAAGATAGTGTTTAAGCAGAATCAAGTGACAAGAAAACACTCATTCTCAGAATTATCACCAAATACTTTCATTTAGAAACTTTATATATAATTGTATTTCCCTTAATATTATATGTAAATATGTAAAATTTTATATATAATTTCCTCTAAGAGTTCACATTGCAAGGGAAGGCAGAAAGTAGGTGGGAGTTCTTTTAAATGAAATCTTAATAGATGTGCAGGGCAAGTTATGTTGCTGACTTGGTTCTTGCTCATCAGACTAGAAAGATACCAAGCATCTGGGTTCTTCAAATGTTTCCTGGGTGGCAGCTACTTGAAGGATTGGTAGGTGGGTGAACCAAATTATGGTGTTGTAGAATTGATAGTACTGTAATTTGATTAAGATTTAGTTTCAAAGAGAAATAAGGAAACCAAAGACTCAGTGAAGAAACTAGTCCACAGGACATATAGTCTACATAAACCACAGCCTCACCTACCCTAAGACTAGAACACCTAGATAGTGCCCTGCTATCACTACCGACCGTTCTAATCAGGGCCATAATAGATGGACCCTGATCGAATGGGAGAAAAATGTGGAACAGAACCTCAAATTCCTAAAAAAAAAAAACAAAAAAACAGACATACTGGACTGATTGAGACTGGAGCACCCCCCAGAGAATATTGCCCTGAGATACTCTTCAAACCTTGAAGCAAAATTAACCTGAGGTTACCTTGTAGTTAAATAACAGATTGGCTCACAAAATAATGTATATCACCCATAAGTACTGTGCCCCTTTAAAAAATCATGTATATGAGACTAAAGGGTTGACAATTACTTTAAAAGAAAGATGAGAATATAAGGGGGCAGAGAAACTAGATTAGTGGAAATAGAACAACCAGAACAGAAATAATGAGAATGTTCCTGCATTGCGAAGAATATAACCAATGTCACTGAACAATTTGCATAGAAATTGTTGAATGGGAACCTAAACTACTGTGTAAACCTTCATCAAAAGCACAATAAAATATTATTAAAAAAAAAAGTTTCTGAGAAGCTGCACTATGTGAAGAAGAATGTGGCATCAGGATTGGAGGAAGACGCATTAACAACCTGCGATATGCGGATGACACAACCTTGCTTGCTGAAAGTGAAGAGGATTTGAAGCACTTACTGATGAAGATCAAAGAACACAGCCTTCAGTATGGTTTATACCTCAACATAAAGAAAACAAAAATCCTCACAACTAAACCAATAAGCAACATCATGATAAACGGAGAAAGGATGGAAGTTGTCCAGGATTTCATTTTACTTGGATCCACTATCAATGCCCATGGAGCAGCAATCAAGACATTGAATGATGTATTGCATTGGGCAAACCTGCTGTAAAAGAAGTGTTGAAAAGCAAAGATGTCACTTTGAGACTAAGGTGTGCCTGACCCAAGCCATGGTATTTTCAATCGCCTTACGTGCATGTGAAAGCTGGACAATGAAGAAATGGTGCCTCTGAATTATGGTGTTGGCAAAGAATATTGAATATACCAGTGGACTTCAAGAAGAACGAACAAATCAGTCTTGGAACAAGTACAGCCAGAATGCTCTTTAGAAGCAAGGATGGTGAAACTTTGTCTCACATACTTTGGACATGTTATCAGGAAGAACCAGTCCCTGGAGAAGGACATCATGCTTGGTAGATTGTCAGAGAAAAAGAGGAAGACCCTCAACAAGATGGGTTGACACAGTGGCTGTAACAATGGGCTCAAGCATAAAGACTGTGATGGCACAGGACCGTCCAGTGTTTCGCTCTGCTGTACATAAGGTCACTATGAGTCAGAACCACTCAATAGCACCTAACAACAGCAGCAACATACGGCTTTGCAAGATCTGGCCTTAGCCCCTTTGCTTTGTAGCCATACTGGCATAGTTCACTGAAAGTCTCATTTTCTCCTATCACAGGGATCTTAGAGAATAGTTACCACTGACCAGAACAATTTTTCATGCTTTCATTCCCCAAGTAACACCTCTGCTTCTTTCAAATCTGAGCTTAAATCACATCTTCAGGGTGTTGTTAGGTGCTGTCAAGTTGATTTTCAACTCATAGTGACCCCATGTGACAGAGTAGAACTGCCTCCCATAGGGTTTTCTAGGCTTTAATCTTTACTGAAGCAGATCATCAGCTTTCTCCCACAGAGCTGCTGAGTGGGTTCGAATCACCAACATTTTGGTTAGAAGCTGAGCAGCTAGCTGTTATGCCACCTGTTACTCAATCTCATAGCCTGCTATTGTTTACTTTCACGGCATTTATTGAATTTACATTTTTAAGACAGGGATTGTCTATTTTTGTGTTTGGGACTAGGCACTCAAATACTTGAGTGAATAGATGCTCAGTTCACTAAGGATGAGCCTTTTGTCAACCCCTCTCCAATATACAAGATTATCACATAAACTTAAATTTACACTGCAGAGTGCTTTAATCTGGCTACAGTCTCTCCTTAGAATTCTCAACTCCCTTCTGCTGGCACACAGCAATTTTGTTTCAGCTTAAATCTCCCTTAAACTAATATTACTTTCTGCAATCTGTTTTCCGTCCAGCTCCCAGTTTCCTTTTATTAAACTTTCTCAGGAAGAACGCAATACCAGTATTTACTTGAGCCAGAATCTTGAGGCTGAGGCAAAACCCTAATGGAAGTAAATTACTTATACAAAAATTTTGTGCAAATCACTTTCAGGTATGGAGGGATTGTTGTTTATCAACTACATTATGAACTAAATAAGCTTTTATAGCTCGCCTTGAAGTTTGCTGGAAAATACCCCTACTCTCCAAACAACAGATTTGTAAATAAACTTTTAGAACACAAACTATCCTTCAGTGTAAGAGCGTTGAATTCTCTGTATACACAAAAGTTAGCTCCTGGCTGTTTTTTCACCTACAGCTTCTAAACATTTCTCTTTATTTAAAATTTCATGGACCATAACTACACTGGCATTTTAAATCTAAATCTACATTTTTTGATGGCTTTATTTCATTTTTAAAAACTATCAAATTCATTATGTTCTGGAATTCTTAAGGAAAAGACTGAATGCATTCTTAATCCACATTTTAATAATAGGTTATTGTTCTAAAAGTATTTTCTTTCCCCTTCAGAACTAGTATGAACTAGAAAACAATAAATGCAAAACTGAGAATAAAATTCTTTTAAGGAATAAATATATGGCTCCCAAATGGCTATAATTTTTAAATGACTGTTGCACTTCAGAGGGATGCCTTGGAAGGAGGGGGGCCATAGAGAGGGTGGTGGTAGTTTCTAATCAATATGGCTGACTCACTTAACTCAACTTGAAAGAACTCTAAGTAGAAAATACTATTTAAATTACCAGCATAGAACTTCAAGGGGGGAAACAAGATAAAGGTGTTGGTTGTAGATGATTCCTTTTTATATTGGATACCCCAATTTTCAAACAGTGACACTACTGGTATATTAAAAGTAACATTAGTGCACTTAGAAATAATCTTAATAATTTTATATCCTACTCAGTTTTTGTTATATTTCAAAATATCTCTCACACACACGGGTTATCTTTTAAACACATGAATAGGAAAAACAGCTCAACTTTAGGAAGAGAATCATTTAATTAATACTATGTTTTTCAGTGATTAAAATGACATACAGAAACCAGGAAAAACAACACTTTCAAAAATTGAAGATATTTTAAATTCTGAAATTGAAACATGTATTTTCATCTGCATAACTCCAATTCTGTACAACTGCAAAGGTGTGTGCATGTGTATGTACATAGGACCATGAGCCGCCTACGTCTACCCCTCCCCACAAATAAACAGCACAAAAATATTATAAAACAAAGTTTATTTTGTAATACTTTATCATAATGAATTGCATCTCTTTGGTAAAAATAAACTTTATAAACATTTTAATAACCAGATTAGATACAAAAACTAAACATTTTTAAGTTGTTTTTAATATGAGCAAAGGACTGGCAGCTGAGAAGTGGTTCACTTGTGACTGGTCATCTACTGGCAGTTATAACTCAAACTCAGAAAAATCGTTATGCTACATCAGAAAAGAGGGCAGGAAAACAGTTTAATATCTCAAAACTGCTTGAGACAGAAAGCATTCTTATATGTTCATTTAAAAATAAATAACAGTTACAATGGATTGGCAATTATACATTTTCATACACTGTATGATGGCAACATAACACTTTAAAATTAAGCACTTAGTTTAATAAGAAATGTACAACAATTTAACACAAAGTTTGACAACGGCACCGGCAGTCAGATGCAAAGAATGTGCTTTAAGAAAAAAATGGCAGGTGTGACGTTAAAATACTCTACTTTGCCTTTCAATAAATATTTTGACTACATCATTAACATATTGGAGTAAACTTTGTTTTAATCAAAGCTTACACATTTCAAATTAAGGAAGAACTATAAAATACGTGTAAACCAGAAAGCCTCAAAAGTCTCATAATTAAATGCTATGGTCTCCACAAACTGCTGTTAAGTTACCGTAGTATTTAAGACAATAGTCTTTACCGCTTTGTGAAGTATTCACATCTGTTGCTTAAATTGCTGGGAAAGGCCTCCTGGTCCACCAAGACACAGGTATTCCCTCCTTAACACTTTCTCTAGCTTTGAATTCATGCTGACAGATATTTAATTGACCATCTAGTATGAACCCTTTACATAATGCCTCAGAAAGTTTAAAAAAAAAGGGGGGGGGGACATTTATATATATGAAACTTGATAACATACAAAGGAACCTAAGTTAGCAGAAGGCATGCTAGCCATAAGGAGGGCAGGAAAGGCCCAAACATGGAAAAAGCAGGTGATCCACCCCCGGTTAGCTTCTTCATGAAGACAGGTAATCTGCTTTCTCTAAATTTGAAAAGTGAAATATTAACTAATTTAGTAATATATTGCACGAATGAATTTCAAAAAAACAAAACACAACACTGACTCTGTTTGGGAACTGGAAGATGAAAATTAATTGTGCTGAGTCAAAACTTTACCAGGGATCAACTATGAACTGGAATTGGTTGCAACACAAATTTTTTTTTTTTTTTTACAATTTACATTTTGATGTAAGGCAAAATTGTATGTTCAGCCACAGTTTTAAAATATGTCAGGACATCCCCATATATGTGACCTCTCCAAAGTGGCCAAGTCGTTTTTATTATACTAAAATTTGTTACTATTATTGGAAATACAATTTACAGTCCACAGGATTTGCAGTGACTCTCCTTAACTGGGTAGCTATTAGCCATGCTTCTCTGTCAACACACCTGAGCAATGGCATCATAATCTCTATGGAAGTCACAATAGGGGAGATGAGGACTGTGTAATTAAAAAGGTTTCTTCCCTTGAAAATAAATGCCTTGGTATATTAGCAAATGGAAGGCTATGCACTGAATTCTGTGCAAAAATTAAGTGCAAAATATCCTGGAACTTCTCCCTGCTAGCTTTTAGCACACAAGTGTTTATCTTCTTGCTAGTGATAAATGTAACTTCAAATGCTTTTATCTGTAGGAAGAGTACAAATAACGGAGAGAAAATGAAGGCATTTAAAGAGTTACTGCTACTTACATTAAGACAAAATAATTCTGAAGATCCCTGCGCCAACTGAGAACAACTTTCCCCCATTTTCATCTCAGGTCATTTTCCTTTGCTTATAAAGAGTAATGGTCTAATAGACAGGAGCCAGGGAGAACACAGGTGGCACAGAATTTCCACAGAACAAAATAAACTGAAACCAGATCACTGAAACACTGTTACTAAGGTCTATCCATAGGGCCATGGTAAGCAGCTTATAAATGTGTGCTGAAACACTGTGTTATTAAAATGATTTTTATAATATGTTGACTATCTCTATTGTGGTAAAAGCACTTTTTTATTGTTAAATTTACTGCCTACAGTAAAAGGTGTGAATTTGGGCTAGCCATTTTCTGTAGTAGATGGGACATATATTAAGAACGGAAGTCCAAACACATCATCCTGCATGCTTAAGGACTATTTTTCATTATCAATGAATTGCAAAATTACTATACTTCAAAAGCATTGGTTCTATTAACGTGGCTATTCAGGGTCAGTAAAACCAACATGGAAGCAAAACAGAGACCTTACTGTTGTTCCCCCGGCTTAAAGTCTTGTTAACTGAAAAAGATATTTGTTTTTTTTAATCAAGTTTCTTGTTTGACAGTTTTGCCCAAATAAAATTTAAGTTAAAATAGAAGTATTTGTTGCTTAAAAAAATCTCAAGAAAATGCTTTATCGTCTTAGAAGAGCAGAAAGCTGCAAACCAACATCATGAGCATGACGTTTGTGTATGTGTATACTGATACAGGAAATTATCAGAAAAATAAAAACGTCATTGTATATGAAACACAGTGTAGCATGAGTTAAGACTGAATTTTTAAAAACCTTTTTTCAAACATTCTAAAAAAAAAATGACAAATAAGTTTAATTGTACTACCATCCTTTGTTCTTTCTGAATAATATAGTTAAAACTATGCAAATGACATTATGAACAAAACATCTCATACAAGCAGATTTCTTCAAATACTTAAAACACCATGGTCGATGCACTTTTGGAACAGCAGTATAAACTCTTTTAGCAAGGATTAATGGCACATATAGGTGTACACTGCCTCCCCAAAAGGGTGTATTGTGTAAGATTTCATTTTATACGAATTTTAAAATCCATGAAGATATTTTTCTCTCTAGTTTTGTTAAATCCTTTGTAGTTAGGTATACATACAAATTTAATTCATACAAAGCTTGGACAGAAGTTTTTTCCTAAATGACCTACCTTAATGATGACAAAGTAATAAGCATTTAAGTGTTTGTTTTAGATTATACTCCATTCCTATTATAAGATTCTCAGAATTCAGAATGTTTAACAAGCAAATGAAAGATCTTCTTATTGCAAAAGTGTATCAACATGGGTGTGAATCCGTAACACGCTCTATGGCTGTATCTTCTCCTTGGATAGTAGTTTCTACTCAACGAAGACAGCTGGTGACTAAAACTTAAGCAATGTTTGCAAAGCACTCTGGGAAAGAGCAAAGGGACCCAATAAATGCTATGACGTGTCTGTAAAGTAAAAAAAATTCAAAGATAACATTGTAATAGGAATTGGAGTGTTCTCAGATGAAAATTATACCACAAAATTGTAATTTCTAAATCTTTGAACTCTTTCCTGTATTCTCTACCTATGTAACAAAAAGGAACTTACTAGACATCTAGGATCTTTTCCAATTTATATTTGACTTTGTTCATGCCTCAAAAAAAAAAAAAAAAAAAAATTAAAAACAAAAACTAAGACAAAATAAAACATCCAAATCTTATCCTTGTGTCAGGGGAGGAATATGTGAGAAAGACATCAGCAAAATTTTTAGCAAAATCAGTAATTACAGTTAATTACAGACTGAAAATGGAAAAAAAAAGAGTTGCAAATTTTTACATTTTGACATATTAACAGAAGGAAAGATTTTTCCTTTAATTTTGAGATAGATGTGGGGTATTTCATTATAAAAATTTCCAAATCTTGGAGACACTTATCACAACAATTATCCTTTTAGGACTTCACATCATATATTTATGATTGGGCATGATCCTAACAGCAATTATTTAACAAAAATAAAAAAAATAAAATAAAACATTAATGTTTTGAAGGAAATAAGTAATCAGCACCCCTCCCACCCTGAAACTAAAGAAGTCCATATGGCTTTGAAATCCCTTGTAAAGAATAAAGTAGAAGAGTATTGCCACACTTCAAAATAATTTCACACTAATAAGGATTTCTATTTCTTCCGCTGCTTTTGATTTTGTGTCTTAACAGTACTTATTAGGGAACCCAGACATGTGCGAATTCCAGCGAGGTGGAGCAGAGACCCAGCTGCCTCTTTGAGCTCCTCATCAATTTCCGGACACGGCTGCTTCCTCCTCTTTTTGCCTGGCCGTCCTTTCCCAGCGGTATCTGCACAGGCCTGTGATGCATAGCCACTGTCTCCAAGAGGGTCATCTTCATAATCAACGTCTGTATCTTCCTCAGTCTGAAACCCTTCGCTGCCATCACTGCCCACATGGCCGCTCTTTGGGATAAACTCATACAGCTCGTCCACAGAAGACAGGGAAGACACACTGGACCTGGATGCGCAGCGCTGCGCAGCCATGCTGCTCGCGCTGTAATTGTGATCCTCCTTGGGATCAGTGCTGGTGGCTAGAGAGTCACTCTCTTGTAAACGCACAGCACCGGGATGGCTAAATGCATTGCTGTAACTCCTCTTTTTCTGCAGTGCTGTTTTAAGAGGAAGAGGTTTCTCACCTGAAGAAAATACAATTTCCATCAACAGGTCAAATGCAAAAACAAGCCATCTGGAAACCATGATATTAAAAAAAAGAGAGAGTGAGACATGAGAAATCAATCAGCTGCAATACTTGGAACTTATGTGGACCCTGATTTGAGCACACAAACTGCAAAGAAAATAGTTATGAGATCATCAGAGACTTTTGAATACAAACCGGATGTCTGACAAAAAAAAAAAAAGAAAAAGAAAAACCTACGATATTACACCTGAGCAGTAAGTGCCTTAGACGAATAATATTTTGTGGTTTATTTCTGTTTTATGTAGTTCATCTCATTCTGCAGGTGTTCATTTGAAAATCTCTCTGAAACCACTTAACAATATATGTACGTTATATGTCCTTTCCATGGAAAATATAATTATGTTGAACTGCTGCACAGAATGCCTCAATATAAATGTACCACTATTTAGCTCGTCACTTCCCTGTTCATATTTAGGTTGTTCCCAATTTTTCACCAATGCTGCAATAAAAATCCTTCTAGATGCCTCTTCTCTCACATATATGCAGATATTTTTTCTAAGAAAAACATCAAGAAGTAGAATTGCTAAGTAAAAGTATATACACATTTTAAGTTATAATTGGTACTCTCAAACTGCCCTCAAAAGTGGTTGTACCAATTCATAACCAACAGTGTATGACAATACCCAGTTCCAATACTTAACACCTAATATCATTAATCATTTTAATTTGATAATCTGAAGGACAAAAAAACTGTACCTCAGTGTTGTTTCACTTTGCATTTCCCCGATTGGTAGAGAAATCGGACATGAGCACTGTCCACGTACATTTACTCTTTTGAACCCACCTATTCAAATCCTTTGCTGATTCTTCTGCTGAACCATTTTCTTATTCTGCGCTTGCAGGACGCTTTTTATATATGTACTGGATATTAATCCTTTGTTACACAGAGTAAAAATATGTTCTCCCAGTATTTTGCTGGTATTACGTTTGTTAAAGATGTCTTTTATTGTACAGAACTTTAAAATTTTGATGTTTAATTAAATTTACCAATCTTTTCCTTTATGGATTTTACATTTAGTATCTTAAAGAAGGCTTTCTAAGGTTATAAATATATTTTCCTATTTATCTTTAGAACTTAAAACTTATTTTTTCTAAGTATGCTATTCATTTGTCCACTTCTTGTTTAATGTGAAAAGTTGTATCACAGCATTAACTCCAATCTCTCAATTGCTCACATAAATTAATGGAAATAGAACAGAAACTAAGTTATTCAGATGAAAATACAATTTAGTGAAAAAGAAGGAACTCTGTAATGCACATTTTGTTTTCTAAATTATATCTGAAAAGGCACTCAGAGAAATGTATTTTAAAAAGACAAGCATGATTGCTTACATTCTAAAATTCCTTGTTCTAGAGAAGTATTTAAAAGCATCATTGCAGTGGCAGCATCCATATCAGACTCTGAAAAGGGAAAACAGTGGTCGCATTAATGCTTTCTAGAAAGGAGAAGGCTATGAAATGTATTTGCATCTATTCAAAGACAAAACCAACATTAAGATTCTGGTGTATATTCTTCTACTTAAAAATAAGTAAGTAAATACATAAAAGCATACACATACATTAAACAAAAATGGATGTTACAGATATCATTTTACAATCTGCTTTTGTTCACTTGAAGTTATGGAGCAATTTTGTGAACATTATTGCATAAAGGAGAATGGAGAGGCACTAGAGACAGTAAAAGTTCTCTTCTTTAATTATTCAAAAGGAAAATAAAGACCTGAACTGTATTTCAGTAATGTTTTGCCCTTCCAAACTCAAAACCAAACTCACTGTCATCGAGTTGATTCTGACTCCAGCGACCCTTAAACAGGCTAAATTAGCTAAGAATGTACACGAAGGCATTACTAGTTTTTATCATTTTTACCCTGAATAATATCCTTACCTATGCATATTACTGTTACAAAGTACTGCATTAATTACATACTCATTATAGAAGACAAAAAAAATAATTGGTTGGTCTATGTCATGTGAGTCTACAAACACTAAATGAATAATTCTTATAGGCAAAAAAATATTAGTAATGCCTTTAGTCATAATTATGCACAAGCCTATGAGAACCACAGATCTATACACTACTCAAGAGAGCAAACATAATAATGCATATTTGATAGGAAAAACTGACTTTAAAAGGCTGGTAAAATCAGCAGATCCTACTCCAGATAAGGTGGTTATGCTCTCCTATCTACTTAGATACTAATATTGGATTTTATTCTCCATCTAGGTCCAAGTGTGATCTAAGAAAAGTAAAATGGTATAATCTAAAATGTAAGGGAAAAGTTAGAAAACACTTATATATTTTAGATTACTTCCCATTCCTATCTCAAAGGTGAAAATGTTTATTAGCCCAGGGTTTTCAATTTTATTTGCAGTATCTAATTCTAAAGTCATTGTAGATAATAAAGCCATGGAGACTGGCTTGTTTTCTCCCAACTGGATGGTAAACTCTCCAAAGGCAAGAAATGCTACTGACTTGAGTAAATCAGAAGGCGGCTGCTACAAGGCAGCATGAAATACTATAGCTCATCTCCATCAAATAAAATGTGACCTCCTGACATGACAGTGTCTACATTAATATCTTCCCAATTAGGCTGTTAGTTTCTTCAGGCTAAGCTGATTATCACCAAATTAATAACTAACACTAAGTACTTTCAGTGAGCCTGACATGTTCTAGGCACTTGTATTAATTCATCAAATCCTCACTTTTGGCTGTGGATATTTTTTAAATATTTCTACTTTAAAGATGAGAAAACAGACAAGAGGGGTATCTAGAAATGGTGGAGGTGGGATCTGAACCACCCGAACCCAGGTCTCTAATTATTCCTCTGCCATCCCTTAATACTTACTAAAATTACAGAATATATTAGAAATTCTGTATCCTGTTATTTGTTTAATAAATTTAGCATCCTGCTATGAGCCTGACATTGTTCCAGGCTTTGGGACTACAGCAGAAAACAAAACAGGAAAATCCCTAACTTCTCAGAAGACAAAGATATAATGAAAACACAGTCTGTCAGACAGTGATAAGCTCTGGGAGAAAAATTGAGCAAGGAAGGGAGACAGACAGTGCTAGGGAGGCGGCCGAAGTTTTAAGGACAGAAGGAAGTACACGAGTCAGGGAAGGTCTAATGGCGAAGGTGATACGTGAGCAAAGACCTGAGAATGAAGCCATGTAGATATGAGGGAAAAGGATTTCAGGCAGAAAGAACAGCAAGTTCAAAGGATTTAAATCAATGATGCCCCATATGTCATTGCCAGAGGACAGCAAAACAAAGACCTCTCCAGTTCCTTAGAATGAAACCTGCCTACAATTTTACAGAGTTCAGAATTCTAATATGTCTTTGAAGAAAAAAGGTACAGAAGCTAGCCCATATGGTATCTCTGTGTGAACTGGAAAAAAGGCCAACTCTTCGTACCAGGACACACAATGGGGAGAATGGCGTGTGGGCTGGATTTAGACCCCACTCACTGCCTCAGCCAGGTATCCTTGTGCCAGGCACAACTTGCATGGCATTAAACAAAGGCCCTAACAGAGAGACTCCTGCTCCATGATGTAATTTTCTTCTAATAAAAAATGGTCTACCTTGTTTCCAATTTTTACAAAAAAAAATAGGAGGTGGTGGGGAGGAAATGACTCTCACACTAAAATCTATTATGATGATGAGCCGATTACAGAAATTTATAATCTTATAAATGAAGTACCTATAAAATCTTTTTTACAATTTTTTTTAAAAAGGTAGCATGGTGACTTTTTTCTAGTAAACTTCCAGCACAACTCAAGGAGTCATATTTCTGAAACACAATACCTAAAATAAAGCAATCTGGTAAGTGGCTTATCCTGATGACATAAGAAGCCTGCATGAACACATTTCTTAGTTTCTAAAATTTTAAAAGTGATAAAAAAAAATAAGGTTCTGTTTATTTAAACAGCAGAATGATAGAAAAGAAGTGCTCCTTAAATAGACTTATTTCTTGTAGAGAATTTATTACAGACAAATTAATTTGAACTCTCCTACGTGAAATTAACTTTATGAAACCAGACACTTTTCAAAAAGATTTTACCTGTATCTGATCTATCTGGTTTAAACATTTCTATGTAGCTTCCTGCCATGCCTTGCTAATTAACTGAAAACTTTCAACATTAAAAATAAGCATGAGAGAAATGACCCTGTACACTATGATAATCAAGAACACCTGATTATCAATGCTTTGTCCAAAGTACAACCTTGAACTTCCTGGACCAGGAGTAATAAAAGTTCTATAGATAGAATTTAAAACAATTTTTATTTGTAGTACCCAATCTGTTTTGGTATTAAAACTAAACTGAAGACACATTTATCGCCACATTTAAAACACTTAAGAATGCTTTTTTCCCTCATTGATAATGTGCTTTATGCCATTTTAAAATTAGTTCTTTCTTTTCTTAAACACTATATACCCATCGCTGTCAAGTCAATTCTGACTCATAGCAACCCTACAGGACAGAGTAGAACTGCCTGTAGGGTTTCCAAGGAGTGGCTGGTGGATTCGAAATGCCAGCCTTTTGGTTAGCAGCTGAGCTCTTAATCAGTGCACCGCGAGGGCTCTGCAAATGTATCTACTCATCTGTTGTTATTGTTGTTAGGTGCCACTGAGTCAGCTCTGGCTCATGGTGACCTTCTGTGTAATAGAATGAAACACTGCCCAGTCCTACACCATCTTCACGATCTATGGAACGTTTGAGTCCACTGTTGTGGCTACTGAGTAGTGTGTTCCATCACAGGGGTCTCATTGTTCAGCACTGTATTGGACAATGTCCTGTTGTGATCCAGATGTTTCACTGGCTAAGTTTTGGAATTAGGTTGCCGGGTCTCTCTTCCTAGTCCGTCTTAGTCTGGAAGCTCTGCTGAAACCTGTCTACCACAAGTGTCCCTGCTAGTATTTCTAATACTGGTGGCACAGCTTCCAGCATCATGTATGCTGCAAGTCACCACAGTATGACTAACAGACAGGCAGTGGTCTACTCATATGTTGCTGTTGTTGGCTGCCATCACGTTTGTCCCTGACTCATGGCAACCCCATACGTACATGGCATAAAAAAGGACCAGTGGAACTACATCAAAATGTTAACAACAGAATCAAGAATGACTTTTACCTTTTCTTCTGTAGATGTTTTTATTTTTCAAATTTGCTATAATGAACATATAATGCTTTTATAATTAGAAAAAAAATAAACAAAAAAATCCTGGATTTTGACCTGAGTTTTTCTGATTTGAGAAATACTGATCTTTACACATACCTTTGAGAGTACGCACTTGGTTCTGCTTTAGTACAGAGGTTAAGTAGTGAGGTGATAAAGAGCCACTGAAAAATACAAAGACAAATGTGCTTATAAAAATCCTTATTTCATTTTTTACAGAATTTATAACACAGATAGCTAATTTGTACAATAGAAAACAAACTATTTTCGCCTTGTTTTCTTTGCTAATACTACTCAGTTTAGGAAGGGTCTGCCAAGGAGGGAAATCACGGGCTTTAGTGTGGAAAAGATCCCAAACTGACTCATAACTATTTGGGTGGTCTTAGGCAAAATAATTAATCTTGCAGTTTCTTCATCTGTAAAACAGGAATAATTAAATCTCTCACAGAGGGCTATTGTGATAACTAAACAGAAAGAATGCATTTAAAATGCCTGAAATAATAGACAATACATAAGTTACTTAGTTTTGTATCCAATGCTTAAGTATGATGTGATATTAGTACAGGTGTTACCATAGAAATTATTTATCAAGACAAATGTCTAAGGCAGACTGGATGGTAATGATGCCAGACAGATAAATTCCTGAATAAATATCAATATCAAATTGAACCTTTTACATTCATGGAAAGAAACCAGCATTCTGTTTTGTTTTTGATTCCAAAAATTAAAATCTGTTACGGAAAACTATCTCTTTTCTTTGGAATTTGTGATAGTATTATTAAAAAACTTGTTAATTAAGTCTAGTTCATACTCAGTTTGACATACACCGAACCTCATACTCTTCCTCACACTTACAAATTATAACATGAGAAGGCTACACAAAGGTATGGCAGATGGGACTGTTATTTTGCCAAAGAACAAAGAGGAGAAAACGTTTCATTTCACATTAAGGTAATGTTTGAAAGTCAAAGATTTTAACTTTTATGCTATCCTGTTTAATCTACCTTTTTTCTCTTTATGCCACAAAATTACCTTTATTTATCATCTAAACACGGTCAGGCTAAAAGATCTAAACATGAACGTGCCAACTATCAAGGCGCAGGGAAGCACACGTGACGCTTTACAAAATGTTGGTGACAATTCTCTCATTTCATCTTTAATAAAATATCAGAGCTAAACAAAACACCTAAGTAACCATCAACAGAACTTTCTTTTAATTTCTAAATTATTATTTCTTTAACTAGACCACCTCATAAGCACCAACATTAACTAAAAAGAAGATATCAACTCCCAAACAACAACGATATAAACTCTGATAACTTGTTTTCTAGGTTTCATTTCATAAGGATAATCTACTACTCAGCAGTTCTGTTACAATGATCCTTCTAATCTTCAAATATGGTGAATGAGCTTAAAATCTCAGAGTGTATATATTACCGACATTTCAATTTTAGCATTACTAGTTTTTACTATAGTTTAGCTACAAATACTTCTCTACAAGTTATCTAATAATATTTTAAGACTTCAGATTGAAAATTTCTACTTAGTATTTTATTAAAAAGTTTAAAAATTTCTTCAAAAAACAAATTAACCATTATAGACTACCCATAAAAGTATCGTAACAGTATCTGGTGCTTTCAACTCGAATACACGTAATAGAATTTTACAATAGATTCTGAAGGCTCTTTAGAAAAAGGAAACAAAACCAGATCTGAGGCGCTCACATCATTTGCAGGTTTGACTTAAAATGAGACAGCTGTAGGATCAACAGGAGTCAGAGGGTTTGAAAACAAAACAGAAGGAAATGTATTACATTTATTTGCAAAAACAAAGCAAAACAAACAAACAAAAACTTCTAAGTGTTATTACACTTGTAAAACATTTTAAAAACGAGACTTGGATATAATTTTGAAATACTGAAAGTGCTATAAAAGAGGAAAAAACAAAATGGAAAAAAATCTAAATATATATACATTATATAATAAATATTACGATGACAAAAACTGTTAATCATCATATTTAAATTTTTTAAATATTCTTTTAATTTCCTGTATCTTTAGGTCTGCATTAGTACTGTAGGCAATTAAAATAATTTAACTTTTTTGTAACAAATCATATTACAACCTTCTTTAAACTTGAAGTATAATATCTTCCGTACTGACTACATCCTACAGAATTTATGTTCTCACCTACCTAATTTCCTAATTGTGTTCCCGAAACACAAGTAGACTATAAGTAAGAATGCCTTAGGCTAATGTCTTATCCATAAATACTTCTCCATAAAATAAAAATAAACAAAGACCTCCATGTTTAAGTTTCTCCATTTCACACAATGATGCTTATAAATCACCACCTGACATGTCTATGGGAGATCCCTTACCTTTGTGGAGAGGCAGGAGGGGTGTAAAATGTTAATGCTGAGGAAAAGGGTTGCTTCTTCAGTGCCTGCATAAGACTGGGTTTATATTCTGGATCAACGCACCATAAAGAACCTTTTCCATTAACCTAGAATAAATCATACAAGAATTAAGACTTGAAATTTTTAGACCGTACAACCAGTGATTAAAGGTTGTTAATAAATGTGTGGAGAAAAAACCACTAAAACCTTTGGAATACAATGTAAAAGTTGAGGTGAGTTTGGTATGCACGCATTGAAGTGATTAAAGGCCCAGAAGCCAGACTGCCTGGGTTCTTTTGTTTTTAATTGTGCATCAGGTGAAGGCTTGCAGAACAAATAGTTTCTCATGAAACAGTAGTACACATATTGTTTTATGACACTGGTTAAAAACCCCACAACATGTCACCCCTCTCCCTTCTCGACTTTTTTTTTTTCTTTTTTTGGTGAAAATATACATAGCCAAAGATACACCATTTCAAAAATTTCTACATGCACAGTTCAGTGACATCGACTACGCTCTTCTAATTGTGCTGCTATTCTCACTTTAGATGAAGGCTTACAGAACAAAATAGTTTCTCATTTAACAGTTAGTACACATGTTGCCCTATGACAATGGTTAACAACCTCACAACACATCAACACTATCCCTACTCAACCTTGGGTTCCCTATCACCAGCTTTCCTGTCCCCTTCTGGCCCTCGTCCCTGGACTGCTGTGCCTCGTTAGTCCCATTTGGTTTTAGGGGGCTGTCCACTCCCCAGCTGAACGGTGAACCTTGGAAATGACTTCACCACTGAGCTAAAAGGGTATCTGGGGGCCATACTCTCGGGGCAGACTGCCTGGGTTCTTATCTCCAGCTCTACCACTTACCGGCTGTGTGACCTTGGGAAAGTTAACTAATCTCTATCTGCTTGTGCCATTGTGCCCACGTTCGTAAAGTAGGGATAATAATAGTATCTACCTCACAGAATTGAAACATGGTTTAAATCAGAAGAAGCAAAGTGTTCTGCACAGTGCCCGGTACAGGCCCATGGGACTGCATGACTCCAGGACACACCATTCCCACCACTGTCTGCAAGAACAGTACAACCTGGAATTGTGCAGTGAACAGCCTGCAGGTTGTACAAGATGGCCCTGCATGGTAAAATGTCAACAAAATGTTAGCCATTAAACTTCAACAACTCAACAACAAAAAAGCAAACAACCCAATTAAAAAATGAGCAAAGGACATGAATAAACAGACAATTGCCAAAGAGGGCATTCAAGCAGCCAACAAACACACAAAGAGATGTTTGTGATCATTAGCCATTAAAACCAAACCACACCTGCTGCTGTCAAGTCGATTCCAACTCATACCGACCCTATAGGACACAGTAGAACTGCCCCATAGAGTTTCCAAGGGGTGCCTGGTGGATTTGAACTGCCGACCTTTTGGTTAGCCGCTGTAGCGCTTAACCACTACACCACCAGGTGCAAATCAAAACTACAATGAGATATCATCTCACCCCTGCTAAAATGGCACTGATAAAACAGAAAACAACAAATGTTGGTAGGATGTGGGGAGACCGGAACCCTTATCCCCTGCTGGTGGGATTGTAAAATGGCACAACCACTATGGAAAACATGATGGTGCTTCCTCAAAAAACTACAAACAGAACTGCCTTATGATCCAGTAATTCCACTTCTAGGTATATACCTTAGAGATCTAATAGAAGAGACACAAACAGACAGATGCGCACCTATGTTCATTGCAGCACTGTTCACAATAGCAAAAAGATGGAAACAACCTAAGTGTGTCCATCAATAAATGAGTGGATAAACAAAATGTGGTACATACATGCAATGGAATACTACTCAGCCATAAAGAATGACGAGTGCTTGAAACATAACGTGAATAAATCTGGAAGACATCATGCTGAATTAAGTAAGTCAATCACAAAAGGACAAATATTGTATGACTTCACTTTTATAAAAAAACAAGAAAAGATATATACACAGAGACCAATGTTCATTGGTGGTTACCAGGGATAAGTGGGGGGACGTTCTCTAGATAGCAGACATTTGTTATTTTTGGTGATGGGAAATGTAACACCGAATGTGGGTGAAGTGCGTACAGCTTAACCAAGTTAAATAATGTCATTAAGATGTACACAAGATAAAAGGACCTTTTGGTAACTGCTGTGGCATATATAATTTTTCAACTGCAACAGCAACAACCAGAAATGTATGTGCAGGTATATATGTATGAATGTAAGCATATATGTGCAATGTTGTTAGGTGCCGTGAAGTCAGTTCCAACTCACAGTGACCCTATGTATAACAGAACAAAAACACTGCCAGGTCCTGTGCTACCCTGAGCCCATCATTGCAGCCACTGTGCCAATCCATTTCATCAAGGGTCTTCCTCTCGTCTCCCAACTCTCTACTTTACCAAGCATGATGTCCTTCTCTAGGGACTGGTCCCTCCTAATAACATGCCCAAACCACATGAGTATAGGTATATGTGTGCACATATAAGTGTATGCATATGTATATGCATGTATGTATGTGCATACATATATATTCATATATATAATAAAGCCCATAGGGGGCACAGTTACAGATACTTCTTAGACATAACCAAACACCTCACGGGATTGGTTTTTTGGGTGTGAAGGCTTAGGACCACAGTCCTAAGAAAACTTGGTCAATTGGCATAATATAGTTCATAAAGCTTGTTTGTCATCCTAGTTTGGTGAGTAGTGCCTGGGGTCTTAAAAGCTTGCAAGTAGCCATCCAAGGTACAATAATTGGTCTCTATTCGCCTGGAACAACAAAGGAAGAAGGAGAGCCAGGAACAAGAGAAGGATGTGCAATGTGTGGCTAGCTGCCTCCATGAACAACTGCCTCCTTTGCCATGAGACTAGAAGAACTGGATGGTGCCCGGCTACCATTACTGAACATTTTAGTCAAACATTCCATAAAGGAATCCTGATGAAAAGGGGGAAAATACAGAATAGAATTTCAAATTCTCATGGACTCCAGACTTCCTGTAGCCATGAAGGTTGGATGAACGCCTGAAACTACTGCCCTGAGATAATCTTTAAACCTTAAACCAAAAATATCCCCTGACGTCTTCTTAAAACCAAACAGTTGAGCTTAACTAGCAAAGAATATCTGCCTTGAGCATTATGCTCTTTTCAGAACTATCTTTATGGGATCAAAATGAGAACAACAACTTAAACCATTAGATAGGAACCTTAGGGGGCAGTGAATTTATGTTAATGGAGGAGGGACAACTCAGAAAAGGAGAGTTAGAATGGATACACACCTAGAAGAATGTAATCAATATCACTAAATGGTACATGTAGAAACTGTTGAATTGGTATATGTTTTGCTGTGTATATTCTCAACAACAAAATAAAATTATATATATATAAATAAAAGAATGGTCATATTAACTTACATTCCTATCAATGGTGTAAAACTACTAGTAATTCCCCATCTCGTCTAATTTAATATTATCAAATATTTTAATTTTTTGAATTCTAATGGGTAAAAACTATTTTGCTTTTTCTTTCACTTTCTGCGTCCCTGATTACTAGTGGGTATGAACATCTTTGCATATGTTTATTAACAATTTGTATTTCCTCCTCTATGAGTTGTTTGTTCATATTCTTGCCCACTTTCCTATTAGGTTTCCTTTTCTTGTTGAATTATAGGAGTTCCTTATGAACAGTGGTGTGCTCCTGTTTGTAAACATCTCTTCTCAATTTCACATTCAGTGACGTGATAACTTGAAATTGGCCATGATGGGAGTATTTATATCATAAAAATCTTCAAAAGCTATACTCTTCCACCCCTCTGCACCCCAGCCAGTTTTTAAACATTTACTAGTATACCATTACTTATATGATTTTGAAGTCTAATCTTTTGTTTGTTACTTGTCCCAATGACTTCCTCTTAGCCAATCATTTTCAAGCTTTCTGTACCATTTGACACTGTTGCCCATTCACATTTAAATTTATCTTACTTGACTTCCATTACACCAGACTTTTCCTAGATTCTTCTACATCTCTACTTATTTTCTGTCACCATTCCAACAATGCTCCTTTCCCCTTAATTTTCAGTGTCTGTAAAGTTTCCATTCCAAATAGCTCAACTATACTCAGAATTGATGCTGATGACTTCCAAACTTAAGAGCTGTAATCTCATCATACCACCTCTCTTTCTCTCTCATATTTCTGTATGCCTAGTAGACAGTTTCTCTTTTATGTCTCACCATAAGTATAAACACAATAGGTCTAAAACCAGAAAAGAATTAAGTGATACAATTAAAAAATAAAATCAAAAGATGCACTTAATATCCAAAATTTCTAATACTATAATAATCTTATTGAGTGGTTTATCACTTAAAAGTTCTTTCTTTAGAAAGATGCCTTTACTCAATCTTGAAACCAGTAATCAGGTGATCCCATTACATACGTTAAGAAGTGAGGTATACTGAATTTATAAAGTCAGTAAAATAAATGCCTAATCCATAAACTTCTAATCCTATTTCATTGTTCATGGTACTTTCCATTTATGATAAGTGATGAGAAAATTTTTTTTTTACTCAAACAGGGCTTAATATTTACAATAGCTTAGATAATAAAGCAACTCATGATCCCATTTCATGTAAAAATAAAAAGAGAAAAACAATTTGTACTACTGTGGTAGGCAGATGCTAAAATGGCTCCTAATGATTCTCACCATCGGGTATTCACACCACTTTGTAATGCCCTCCTCAAGTGTGAGCTGGACCTAGTGAACAAAATATAGCAAAAATGATAGGACATCACTTCCAAGATTAGATTACAAAATAGTGGGACATCTGTCTTGCATTATCTCTGGATTTTTTCACTTGCTTGCTCTGATGAGCCCAGTTGTCATGTTGTAAGCTGCCCTCAAAAGAGGTCCACATGGCAAAGAATGGAGGCCAACATCTCTGGAGTTAACACAGTAAAAAACTAAGGCCCTCAATTCAACAGACCACGAGGAAGTGAATTCTGTCAATAATCATATAACGAGCCTGGAAGCAGATCCTTCCATAGCTGAGCCTTATGATGACGATGGCCCAGGCCAGCATTTTGATTGTAGCTTTGTGAGAGACCCAGAACAACGTCATGCCCAGGTTCCTAACCCACAGAAACTGAGATAATAAATGCAGTTGCTTTAAGCCAATAAATGCAGGGGTAATTTGTTACAAAGCAATAGATAACTAATACAACATCCTATAAGTTAGCTATAAGATGATGATGTGTCCTAATGTCTTGCCACTCAAGGTCTGCCCATGGACTAGCAACATCAGCATCAGCCGGGGGGCCTGTTAGAAATAAGAACTGTCAGTCTCCACCCTAGATTTGCTGAATCTGCACCTGCACTTCAACAAGATCCCCAGGTGATAAGTACGTACATTCAAGTTTGAGGAGCACTTTCTGCGGTGTGATGGATTGCTTTTATATGGCCTTTCTGACCATGGTCTTGTAACTCCCACCCATTGATCAGATGGGACTATGAAAATAAGGTGCTTGTGGTTCACCAAGGAGATTGGACAACTTGCTAATAAATAAGGTGCATGACACACTTGTGGGGGTGAGACTATACAAATAAAGTGTATGAAACCCTAATGAGGGGATTGGTCAGTTCTGCCATCCTGCTAGGCTTAAAATGAGCCATCCCACAGGCAGAATGGGGAGAACCTGACTACCACCAAGAAGAAGAGCTAGGAGTGGAGTGTGTTCTTTGGACCCAGATCCCTGCACTGAGAGCCTCCTGTATCCTGAATTGTAACCTGTTATTTCCTAATAAACCCCATAATCGTTAAGTATTGTCTGTGAGTTGTGTGTGGCTACTCCAATGAATTATCGAACCCAGCAGAGCAGTAAAGAGTGCTATGGGACAGCTGGTGTCAGAACTGGTAAAAAGCCTGGAGAGAGGAGGCATGTCTGACCTCTGCCTCATAGGGATCAGCCTTGGGCTGTTGACACTGATAATGATTCTCCTCCCTTGTGAAGTTAGAGGAGAAAGTCAGATGCCTCCACCACACCATTTTTACACTCTCCTAGAAGATCCTTCAGTCACCTAAAAAAATAACTACTTGCTCTTTTAACGTTTACTATAAGTAAAAACATGAGAGTTCTGCTATCATTTAGGATACAGAAAGCCAGATGAGAATATCACTCTTACCCTAATAAGAAAAATTCAAAAGTAATCTACAAAATCATAATTTTTTATGAGTCTATCAGAGAGCTAAGGCCAAAGGGCAACTAAAATGAACTGAATTCAATAGCATGACAAGGCTCTCTGAGGAAAGATAGAACACAGGATCTGATTCACCTTTGGCAGAGCATGAAAGAAGTGGCAGCCATAAAAAAAAAAAAAAAAGTGAGGGAAAAAAACAGCTTGAACTTTAACAAATTCTTAAAGGCCCAGTGTGAGCTAGCGTGACAGCTTAGATTCCCTGGCATTCACAGATGTAAGCAGGAGTCTGCACCCACTAGCCAGCTCTTTTCCATGGGCCTCTATCAGGTGCTCAGGAAGAAGACTGTAGGCAGGAAAGCAGACCTAAGGAGAGGTGCTCCTGGAGATACAGAGTGATCTGCAGAAACTTCCAGAGTCTGGGGCTGGAGCAGGGATACCAGGTAATGCTCATCCGTGTTCCAAACCCTGCATGAGCCCAAGCCGTTGCTGTGGGGACAGGCATAAAACCTGCCGGCACCTGAGACTCTTCTCCAATAAGTAGCAAAATCTGTCTGCCACTGAGGGAGAGGTCAAATACCCTTAACACCCCAGTTCCAGGAAAGGATCCAGCTATTCCCACACTTCACTGACACTAGGAAAGGAGCAGAAAATCTGCTCGTGTCCAGATCCTCCAATGATACAAAGCAGAGATCTGCTGCCACTGGGAAAAGAGTTGGTCACTCACCTGTACTCAACACCTTCCACTGAAACTAGGCAGAGTTCACCCACCAGGATGAGAAGGGGCAGGAAACTGGCCTGAGCTCTAGAGCAATGCTGTCCAGTAGAACCTTCAATGATGACAGAAATATTCTCTATCTGTGTTGTCCAATACACTAGCCACTAGCCACATATGGTATTTGGCTATTGAAGAAGAGTGTAGCTCTAGACTCTGCACTGAGTAAAAGGTGGTGACTGTCCCTAGGGAAGGCAGGGAAAGCCACACCTCTGAGGCACAAGCCTACAAAACCTACTTAGGATTCAAGCAAGAGAAACCCACCCTACCCCAAGGGAGCCTTGCATAAAGTAATAAGCAACAGTAATCTACTGCTGTGAGAGAGGCAAGATCAGACAGAGACCCTACTCTCCTCCTGCCCCAACTGTGGCACAAGCTGAATGGAGCAAGAATGCTGAGAAAAATCATCTAACACTTCAGGCCTCACATTAAGCACAAATAGTGGCAGTTCATCTTTGCAGGAATTTGCAGCTTGCAGTGCACTGACGGTAACTACGGCAACTACAAAACCCAAACCCAGTTCAATTACTAACTAGATTAATCCATACTTGTCCACACTAACAACTGACAGAAAAAGAGGCATGCCAATTTCTGGGTGAAAAACACTTAACTCAGACTTTACTATTCTTTTACAATGTCTGACATTCAATCCAAAATTACAAAATTCACACAAACACATGAAATAAAACAGTCAACAAAAACAGACCTACAAATGGACTAAACGCTGAAACTATCACACAGACACTTTAAAACAGCTACAATTAATATGTTAAAGGATCTAGTGGGGAATTTTAGCAAAGAGATGGAAACTATTAAAAAAAAGAAAACGCTAGAAATGAAAAATGTGATGAAGTCTTTTATTGGGCTTATCAGCAGAATGAACATAGCAGAGAAAAAAATGAACCTTAAGAAAGGTCAACAGAAATTATTCAAACCGAAACAAAGAGGAAAAAGAGTAGGGAGAGAGACAGAGCATTCAAGAGGTGGGACAATAGCAAATGGTCCAACATATTTTTACTTGGAGTCACAGAAGTAGGAGAGAGAATGAGGCAGAAGTAATATTTGAAAAGATAACTAATGAAAGACAACAAACCACAGATCCAAGAACCTCTGAAAAGCCAAAGCAGGATGAATATCAAGAAAAACACACTGAGGCCCATCATAGTTGAACTGCTGAAAAGCATTGGCACAGAGAAAATCTTTAAGACAGTTTAAAAAAGAATGAGATACAGAGGAACAAAGGTAAGAATGAGGGCTCAGCAGAAACTCTTCAAGCCAGAAGACAACAGAGCAACATCCTGAAAGGGCTGAAAGAATGACCTGCCAACCTCTCCCCTAAACAGCTAAAAACATCTTTTAAATACTGAAAGAAAAAAACCTATACCTTTTCCCCTGAAAACAGCTTAAAAAAATCCATTGCCAGCAGACCTGCACTCTAAGAAATGTTAAATAAACTTGTCCAAGCAGAAGGAACTGACACCACATAGGGCATCAGGGGTCAGCAAACATTTTCCCTAAATGGCCAGATAATAAATATTTTAGGTTTTGCAGGTCATAAGATCTCTGTTGCTACTACTTAACTTTGCTATGGTAGCACCAAAGGAGCCAAAGACAATATGCAAAACAAATGGATATGGTTGTGTTCCAACAAAACTTTATTTACAAAAGCAGGTGGGCTAGATTTGGCCTGCAGACTATAGTTTGCCAAACCTTGATCTACACAAAGGAATGAAGAACACCAGAAATGGTAAAAATGGTTATTTTTGACTTTAATCTCTTTAAAAGATTCAATTAGTTGCTCCAAGCAAACGTAACAACAATGTATCATGCGGTTTGTAATACGTGTAGAAGTAAAATGTATGGCAATGATAGCAGAAAGGATGGAGGGAAAAAAGCATACTATGGTATGATTATTACAATATATGTGAAATAGTATAATATCATTTGAAGGTAGACTGGGATAAATTAAAGATGTATATGAAAACTTCGTATCAACCATTTAAAAGAAAAAACTAAAGACCTATAGCTAACAAGTCAACAGTAGAGATAATATTGAATCATAAAAAATACTGAATCCAAAAGAAGGCAGGAAAAGCAGAAAAAAAGGAAAAAGAACAGATAGAGCAAATAGGAAAAAAAAAAAAAAGCAAGGTGATAGATTTAAACACAACCATATTAATTACATTAATGTAAATGGTCCACACTCCAATTATAAATCAGAGATTGTCAGACTGAATAAATAAGAATAATAAATTGAAATACCTTTAGGAACACTACAGAAACTCAGAATAGAAAATTAGGATATTAAAAAGATTAATGTATGTACCTAGAGTAGACTAAACCTAATTGTTAGATTTATATCAACACTTAAGAAATTTTGAAACATCTGAAATGAAAGCAAATGATGAATTAACATAAAATCAAACTGAAGTCATCTGACTTAACTACTTTTAACTCCCCTGACTTCCCCATATTTTCAGTGCTCCATGGCTATATGCCCCCACCTCACCAAATATAGCAATGTTTATAAACACTGACCTTGCCATGGCTTCTTTCCACTTTCTGAAAACATTTATTCAGGGACAGATTATGACGAACAGAATTCTTCCAGCCTGTTGGCGCAGTAGCAAAATATGGGAAGCGGTCCAGAATCCAGCTATAAATTTCTTTGACGGGCAAACATTTATTTGGAGAGTGTTCAATAGCCATATAAATGAGAAGACTAAAGGAGTAAGGGGGCTTTGAAGTTGCTGATTTTTTTTCTGGGTCCTGGTAGCATGATGGTCCGAAAGGTGGCACATCATCTCCTTCTATGTCATACAATGGACTAACAATAGGCAGACCCTCACTTCCGAGGCTGAAGTTGGTAAGAAGATTAGTACTTTCATGAAGCCAGTTCAAGTTTGTGAGTTCATCATCTGCTGACTCACTGTCCACTAGAGTGGCCTTTGGCCTGGCAGCATCCACAGCTTCAGGTAAGCTTCCCATTTTGTAAATCTGGCTTAACCCTGCAAACTTTTCAGCTCCTGGGGTTTCAGCTCTCTTATCTGGTGTCATTCCAATTACTGGACCCATTTACTCTTACAATTCTGCAACAAAGGAAACAATTATCAATCAATGTAATTCTTAAGATTCTTAACCTCTGGGAAAATGAAAATACATATTTAAATATCCCCAAATCAGAGAAATTATGCAATCAATTGTCCCACATAATACTTACGCACAATATTTGTATAACAAAAACACTAATGGTTACAGCACAAGAACAGAACTGATTTCATGCTATTTGAAATGGTTGTAAGTAAAATGCACTAACATAGCACCAAATGTATGGGTGTTATCAACAAAATTAAATAATGTATTTTAAGTATTTAGTAAAGTATCTAGCTTACAGTAACCACCTAATAAGTACGGCTATTATTATAAAAAATAAACAGACTATTTCTTTGAATTGTAAGATCTTATAATCTAAATATCTTAAAGATCTATGATTTTACTCTAATAGCCATACACATGGATCAGTCCTAATTAAATTTGAAATATTGTTTAAACAATAATTCCAAATAAACCCTCCCCTCAAATCTGAAATATTTATCCAAAAAAGGGATAGATTATTTCTCAAATTTTTATAGTACACCATACTAAAAAAGAGGTAAAATTTCTTATTTCACTAAACTCATTATCAGCTATATTAACTCTACTATAAATTTTATTATTTCTTTTGTAAACGTCAGTATTTTTAATTCTGTATTCTATATCACGTCATCAAGTACTGGCATGGAAAAACTGATATTCTACATTCTCTTAGTCAGGTTTGAACTAACACTGTATTTTCAAGGAAAAAAAAAGTGTTTCTAAACTATCCTTTTTCATTTTAACTTTGTCAAATGACTTTTTTTTTTTTGCTTTTTAAACACACTTCACTTCAAAAACATGTCGTGGGAGAATAACTAACCAGAGAGCAAAGTGATAGAACTAATGTGCTATTTAATTCATTTTCAATGGTTCATTAAGATATCTCATTTCTGAATTCAATGACAAACCTTCTAAATCCTATTCAGTCTACTCATGTTTATATAACTGAAATAAAGGGAAGTATCTCCAGCGTTTTATTCACTTAGAACATACCTGGCAGGTTACTGTAATCTACTCTTAGTAACTGCTACAAGATGTAGTGACAGAACACTCAGTTATCAATAGCGTTAGCTAATGCTTTCTGGGCCAGTCACTGTGCTAAACACTTGACATATTATATCTTAATTAAGCATCAGTTAAACCCTATAAACTAGGCCATTATTACTGACCTAGTTTTACAGATGGGGACAATGACTCAGAGAGGTTAAGTAGCCTGTTTAAGGTTACCTGGCTAGTAAATAAATACAAAAGACAGAGTTTAGATCCAGGCCGACTGACTTCAGAGTCTAAACTCTTACTACTACTCTACCCAGACAACAGTCTACATACATCACCTGTGAGCAACCGATGACAGTAATACAATCCTTTTAAAATTTTAACACACACGCACATGCGTGCGCACACACACACACACACACACATGCACACACACACTCGGGTCACCATGAGTAGGAATCAACTCTATGGCAACAGGTTTGGGTTTTTTGTTGTTGTTATTTTTTAGTTCTTCCTAAAAGATCAGGAACAAGACAAAGATGCTCACGTTCACCAGGGCTATTTAAAATCGTACTAGAAGTTCTAACCAGAAAATTAGGCAAGAAAAAAAAAGAAATAAAAGGCATCCAAATTGAAAATGAAGTAAAACCATCACTATACACAGACACTATGATTCTATATACAGAAAATCCCAAAGATTCCCTAAGAAAGCTGCTAGAGCTAATAAACGAATTCAGTGAAATGCAGGGTACGAGACCAACACACAAAAATCAGTTGTGTTTCTATACACTAGCAATGAACACCCTGAAAAGGAAATTCAGAAAAACAATTCTATTTACAATAGCATCTAAAAGAATAAAATACCCGAGTATAAATTTAACCAAGTAGGTGAAAGACTTGTACACTGAAAACTATAAAACACTGCTAAAAGAAATTAAAGGAGACCTAAATAAATGGAAAGACATTCCGTGCTCATAGACTGGAAGACTTTCTTTTGTTAAGATGTTAATACTATCCAAAGTGATCTATAGATTCAATGCAATCCCTATCAAAACTCCAACAACGTTTTTTGCAGAAAGGGAAAAGTCAATCCTTTAATTCATAAGGAACTGCAAAGGGCCCTAAATAGCCAAGACAATCTTGAAAAATAACTAAGTAGGAGGAACATACTTCCCAAATTCAAAATGAACTAAAAACTCCAGTGGTCAAAACAGTGTGGTACTAGTAAAGGATAGACATACAGATCAATGGGATAGAACTGAGAATCCAGAAATAAACCCAGGCATATATGGCTAATTGATTTTCGAAAAGGAGGCCAATTCCATTCAATGTGGAAAGAATTGTTTCTTCAACAAATGGTACTAGGACAACTGGATCTTCACATGCAGGAACCCCTACTTCTACTACACATAAAAATTAACTCAAAATGGATCAAGGACCAAAATGTAAGAGCTAAAACCATCAAACTCTTAGAAGAAAACATAGAGGTAAATCTTCAAGACCCTGTATTTGGCAACAGATTCTTAGATATTCTTAGCATAAGCAACAAAAGAAAATACAGATAAATTGGACTTTATCAAAATAAAAAACATTTGTGGATGAAAAGACATTATCAAGAAAGTGAAAAAATAGTCTACAGAAGGAAAAAAAAAATTGGAAACTACATATCTGACAAAGGTTTAATATCCACAATATACAAAGGACTCCTAAAACTCAACAATAAAAAGACAAACAACACAACAAAAAATTAGACAAAGACCTTGGACATTTTTCCCAGGAAGATAAACAAATGGCCAATAAACACGAAAAGATGCTCAACGTCATTAGTTACCAGGGAGATGCAAAACCACAATCAGATACCACTTCACACCCATTAGGATGGCTATTATAAAAAAAACAACAGAAAATAACAAATGTTGGCATGGATGTGAAGAAATTAAAACCTTCATGCATTGATGGTGAGAATGTAAAATGGTGCAGCTGCAGCAGAAAACAGTTTGGTGGTTCCTCAAAAAGTAAAATGTAGGATTACACTAGGAGCCATTAATTCTGCTCTCGGGTTTATACCCTAAAGAAACGAAAGCAGGGACTCAAACAGATACTTGTACACCAATGTACATTGCAGCATTATTCACAATAGCCAAAAGGTGGAAACAACCCAAGCGTCTATCAATTGATGAATGGATAAATAAAATGTGGTATATACATACAGTGGAATATTAAACAGCCATAAAAAGAAATGAAGTTCTGATACATGCTACTACATAGATGAACCCTGAAGACATTTGCTGAGTAAAATAAAGTCAGATGCAAAAGGACAAATATCATATGGTCCCACCTACTGTGTTTTTACACAAATAATGCACACCTTCTACATTTGTTTGCCAACTACGCCCCCCACCCACGAGACATTTTCATTAACTGCCACCATGCCAATTTTTTTTTTTTTACTTGTTGCTGTAAAAAAATTAGCACAGCACACTTACAAAAATACCTCAGGAGGCAGGAGGAGGGCGCAGTTGACAAACGTAGAAGGTGCACAAAATCATTTGCTAAGGATTCTAAAGCTAATAAAATAGAGCCAAAATTATAAACTGGACTGAGTTCGTTATTCAAGTCTTATGTTCATAAGAGTACACTCAGTTTCTTAAAGAACTTATACTTTTTAGCAATACTAAAATGAATAGAAGCAATGAGTTGTACTGGTGCAACCAAAAACAAACAAACAAAAACCAATCCCACTGTTGTCAAGTTGATACCAACTCATGGTGACCCCATGTTACAGAACAGATCTGTTCCGTAGGATTTTCTTGGCTGTAAACTTTATGGAAGCAGGTTGCCAGGCCTTTCTTCCACGGCATCCCTAAGTGGGTTCGAGCTACCAACTTTAGGTTAGTAGTTGAGCCTAAACCACATTACTGTAACAGATACTCAAAATTCAGTCTCTTAATAACTACTGACTAAATGTTCTCATCAGAAACTAAGTTAGACGGTTGCAAATATATGCAATTCCTTTGAATTACAAGTTTAGAATAAACCCCATTACTTAAGATGTAAAGCAATATTACAGCAGAAATTTGCCAAAGAGTTGCATAAAATGTGCATCCAAGCAGAGTTTAAAAAAAAAAACAAATACTGACATTAAAAGGCTGACACCGTCTTAATAAGGTTTGAAGAGTCACTGTATTTTCAGGGAGGAAAAAGGAACAGGTTTTAAAGTAGCCTTTTACTTTAGAACACTAAAACCACCATAATAGATAAATAAACAAATTATCTTTTCTGACAAAAAAGTAAATATAAATAGTAAACAAATGTATTAGGAAATATTCAACTTCACTAATCATCAAAGAAATGCAAAGCAAAACAAAAATGTGATATTAAATATGATAACGCATTTAGCACAGTTCCTGGTATATAGTAAGCACAAAAATTAGTAACAAAAAGGATGGCATCCATTTTTGCCCAAATTAGCAATAGTTTAAAAACATTTAATATACAACTTTAGGCTATGACCTAGGCCATTTTGGAAAGCTAACTGGCAATATGTATCAAGAATCACTAAAAATTTATACCTTATGACTCGATAATTCCACTTATGAGTCACTTTCATGAAAATAATCTTATGTAGGAAAAAGATATTTCTCTTATACACATACAGATTTTCATTTAAGAATTATTAAAGATAGTATAAAACTAAAAACCACCTACATAGCCAATAATATAGAAATGGTTAAATAAACTGAAACACATTTATTCAATCTAAATCATTAAAAATTGTCTTGAAGGCTGTAACAAAAAACTTTTTAAAAAACTGGTGAAAAAGTAGAAAATACAAAGAAAAGCTAACAGTGGTTTATCAGTTTGGCTTTGATATTTTTTCTTGTTCTATTTTCCAGATTTTTTACAATGTGTTTGTTATTTTTATAGTTTAAAATCACGACAATAAACTTTAAAGGGAAAAAGCTTGTACTAGATTATTTTTAGTTGTATTTCCATTTCACACACACAAAAAACCACCTCACTAAAAGATCATGGGCTTACATTCATAGGGCTCAAGTCAAACACAGAAGCCACCTCTTGAATTCTTAGTACAGCTTATTCTATTACAAAGTTTTTCTGTAACATGAATTAGCTCATTGGTAAATAGAGGAACGATTTTAGCATAATGTGGAAATCACAATGGCTTGTACACTTTTCCCAGTCTATGTTTTTGTACCACCAAGTAACAACAGCTGAACCCAAAATAGGTTAACCCAGTGGAAAGCAGCAAGCTGCTGAAAATATGGTACAGTACTGTATACAATTCTCATTCAACCCATGTTCTTCCTCTTGGCACAGCTTGGCCACATGCTCTTTCTTGGAAGTGCTTAATGAGCTCTTCCCTCCAAATCTTTATGCATTTTTACCCGTCTCCATAACCTTGCAGCTTCAACCCTTCCTTGCAAACCCTTCCCATCAGGCTATCTTCATCTTTCTTTTTTTTTTTGGTCCTAAATTGACTGTAGTTTTTATTTATTTGTAACAAATTTAGTATCTCTTTAAAAATATTCCAGTATTTTATTAGGACTTGTTTTTGTTAGCATTCTGGTTACAAAGCTGCACACGTTTTGGGTGAGCTGACCCATCAGCTGTGCACAATTTGTGTTTCCAGGAATATATAATATGTAATAATACAACAAAAAGGTATGTGTTATTTCACAACAAAATCAAGAAGACTTGTAAAGTTTTACTTGTTTTGAACATTCTTTTTTGAGAATCACTTCTTAAAATGAACTGAAACCATTCAGTAGCAGAGCACTAATAATATGCACGGCAGTTTGCTTCATAAAGACAAAGGAGCAAAGAAATAAAAGGAAATCCAGGCCTGTGATGTAATACTTCCTCTTTACTAGTCTTTTAATAACAATACTTCAACAAGCCACATCTAACTGTTACATACATAACAAATGTCACTTAAAAAACACATTTAAAGCCAAGAGAATATGATGCGGAAGTTGAAAAATACACTTTAATTTTTTAGCAGTTTAACTAGCTTAATCCAAATGATTAATATATCCACTAATAAATCAAATTTCTAAAACCAAGATATTTCTACAAAAATAAGCCGATAAATGTACTAGACAATTTGTGTTAAGACTCCAAATCTATGTTTCAGGAATAAAAAGAATTTCTTCTCCCAAGGAGAATTTTAAAAGTAGAGAGTTCACAGAAACCCAGTACATCCACTCTGGAATCCCCGTCTAGAGTGACACTGAGTAATCTGTCATGGCAGTATCTCAAGAAGAGGGTTTAGGATTAACATGTACCATTTTTTTCTTTCAAAGCTGTGCAGCTCATGCACGTCCCAAAGGTGACTAGCAGGGATCTGCACATCTGCATATTATGTTCTATATTAAAATGATATTCCCCCTAAGACAAGGAAAATAAAATTTCATACTGGAATTCTCAGATCACTTCCCAAAAGGTCCAAAAAGAACACTTTTGCTTAGACTGGTATTAACATTGGTCTGAGAGAAAACACTTTACTGAGACTAAACAAGAGAAGAGAAACTAATCCACAGAATTTTCAATATTATCTAAAACATGACATGCAGCATTACAGAGAATCAGAGGCTTTATATATAGAAAGCCTTTTTGCCCAAAAATAACTAAGGGACCTCCTAAACACAAAACTTTGGTCTTAAAAAAGTTTTTTTTAGTTATTTTATTTCTCCATGTTTTTAACTGATTGTATCAAACACTGAGTAAACCCAAAAATGTTTTTCTTTATAGTTTTACCATATGTTGTGATCCCTAAACATTATATTATTTAGCTTTCCATGTTTTTTTTTAAGCATTATATAAAATTGAATCATACTGAATATGTTGAGACTTCTCCCCACCAAATTCATTAATAAGAAATTACTGCAGAAGTCAATTCCTTTTTACAAATAACCAATCTTCCATTTTACGAATACTTCACACTTTACTGTACTCTCCACGGCCACTGTAGTTGTTTCTTTATGGGGCTATTACAAACAGTATTGTTAAGGACACCTTGTTTATATCTCCTGGAACACAAGTGACAAGAATTTTTCTGGGGTATACTGGATCACACAGTATTTTTCTCTTCAACTTTAACTGATAATGACAAATTGCTTTCCAAAATGGTTGAACCAGTTTACACTCTCACCAGGACTGTATATATTCCGGTTGCTCCATGTCCTACCAAAAAAAATTCTTTGCAGATCTGATCAATATGAAACTACATATCTCCTGTGATTTTAATTTGCATTTCCCAGATGAAAAGTGAGGTTGAACATCTTTTCATACATATATGCTCATTTAGGTTTCCTTTCTATCAAGTGTCTACTGAAGTCATCTGCCCATTTTTCTGCAAGGTTGGCTTTTTCCTTAATGATTTGTATTGTTTGGATACTAATCCTCATGTTGTGACACAAATATCTTTCTCCAATAGATGGCATGTCTTTTTAGTGTCTTTACGGCAGTCTTTTAATGAAGAAGTTCTTAATTCTAATACAGAATCTATTAACCCTTTCCTTTATTGGGTTTTGCAGTTATGTGTCTCATTTAAGGAATTATTTCCTATACCAAAGTCATAAAGGTTTTATTCCACATATTGTCTTCTAAGTTTTACAGTTTTTGCCTTTCACATTTAAGTCTTCAATTCACCAAAAATGAGTTGGAATCAACTCGACAGCAATGGGTTTGGTATTTTGGTTTTATTCTTCACTTATCAACTATCTTGGTATGCGACATTTCACATTTACGACAATAGTAAAAAATCTACTATACAACTATTTTATGCATTAATGAGGCAGTGGGCACGGCTGCAACAGCTACAGAGTGTCCCCTCCCTCGGAGCATCATCTCTCTCAGGGAGGGTCTCCAGGTGGCCTCTGGAAAGCTGGGCTGAGCTGCCCTGTGCCCTCTGCTCCCTCCTGCCGGCAGGGGGCTCTGCATCTAGCTGCCACATGGGGCTGGCCTCCTCCATGGTCACAGTGGACACGCAGGCAGCCACCGAGCCAGCTAGCAACTGTTCTGGGTTCCCAGCTCCTATGAGGCCTGAGGCCCTTACAGCTCAAAATTGGTGTGCGGTATGAAGGAAGGAAAGAAAAAGGCATCAAAGAGGGTGTTCGGAAGAAATGCCTGCGAGTTTACACGGTCTACCAAAAACAAAAACAAACCCGTTGCTGTCGAGTCGATTCCGACTCATAGTGACTTTAGTAAAGGGCAGAGTAGAACTGCCCCGTAGGGTTTCCAAGGAGTGGCTGGTGGATTCGAACAGCTGACCTTTTGGTTAGCAGCCACGCTCTTAACTACTGCATTACCAGGGCTCCTTACATGGACTACACACAGGATTTTGTCCAGTATTTCAGGCTGATCCAGGTACCTAGTTCACCACACTGCTGGAAATAGATATTTGCATTAGTTTCTGATGGCAATATCCCTAAAGGACACTATCTTGTATCTTAGAGCACTGATTGTTAAATTTTTTCCTGCCTCAGCATACTTGAGAAATTTGACATACTCCTATTAGTAAGAGTGGTTCATTAAGACAGATTCCCAACTGCAAGCAGGTAGAGGACATGTTCCTGGAGGTACAAGTAAGATATCAAAAACTCTATGCACATTTTTTAAAAGAGGTTTGCCTCTTTCCATTCTCTTTAAAAACTATACTCTTAATATAGGAAACATATTTTATCCCCTTAATTATGATTCAGGCTCATCATTATAAAAAGGAATTCAAAAGAATAATGCTTGTAAAGACTGCTCATGTATATAGTACTATCTGCCACTGTATCAGTGTTTCTCAAATCAGGGTATCCCATGGTTCCATTCTGGGGGCCAAACAGGTTTTGTGTATTTTCATTTTGTGCTTTCATTTCACTAGCAGTCTGAAAAATGTATTTTGCCATTTTTAAAGAGAAAGTGAGAGACACTTTTTAAAGAAAACTACTTAATTAACTAAAGTAGGTGCTTCTCAAAATGAGACCTATAATTTTTTTCTTTAAAAGGGATTCATACCTTATTCAAGTTTGAAAAGCACCTCTCACACTAAAAGGCCCCATATTCCTATACTTTAGTTTACTGGGCTCATCTTCTTAGTTCTAGATCCTATTCCTCACTTATACTGTAGTCAGTGTACCTCATTATACAAGTCTATGATCCTTATTGAAAATCCCTGGGGCCGATGTATTTCAAAATTCAGAATATTCTGGATTTTAGAAAGGAAAGACAATACATATATAATATTTTATACTCCCAGTGAAATCTGAAGCAGCACCGCCTAATCAAATAAATTACCATTTCTGCAGCAAAATGGACATTCACACAGAGGGGTAAATAAAGACTATCAACAGCCTCATGTAATTTCAGATCGTGTGTTGCTACAAAATGGGTTAAGTGAAAACTTTCAGGGAAAAAAAAAGAGAGACAGAAAAAACTTTTGGTTTTCACAGCATTTTGGATTCCTAAATTGTAGAATTGTAACTGTAGATCTATTATCTGTTATAGATTGGAAAGACAAATAAATTTCATATGACAGTAACTAAGATCTGAATAAGGGTTAAAAGCTTGCCTTAAAGTGCATGAATTGAATGCATAAACTTTGTGATTCCCACCCCCCCCCCCCAGCTATTTTTAGAAGTCCCTTTTTGCCTATTTGTGGCTTAATAGTTGAGGATAAAGAACAAGCAACTTCCTGATAAGCTAAAATGCATTGTATTATGAATTACTAAAATGTCAGAAGTACCTAAGTGTATAAAGGAATTTAAAATACATTCCAAAACTAAACTATTAGCTATTTTGTAACATGGTTACAATAGCTCTACATCTAGAGATGTGAATAAAAGGTACAGAAAGAGAAGTGCAGAGATGTAATTATTCAGAATAACCTCTCCTGGTCCTTTTCTAAGGGGCTTCAAAAAGAAACTTCCTGCTTCTACTACTCATGTGACTGTTACCATAGCTGTTACAGTCTATGGTGAAATAGCGTAACAGATTTATAAACATTAGATCCTTCATATACAAAAACTAGAGTACAGCATCAATAACAATGGTTTGCTTTGAAGTTTTGAAATTAAAAAGGATGGGCCTGCGTCATGACCACTAACACCCCCTGGCAAGACAGTCGTCTGAAACGGGACTTCTCAGAAGAGCGCTACAGTAACAATTGCATCGTTTTCTTTATGATGAGACTTTCACTTCCTTATTCTATTTGCTTCATGTACTTTGTTTCTTACGTTATGTTAGTATTTTGTCCTTCTTCAAATTATTTAGTTTAAATAATCTAACAGAACTTAAAGCATATAAACTTTTAGAACTTTTAGTATTTTATAGTTAAAAAACAAAACAAACTAAATCCGTTGCCAATGAATCGATTCCGACTCATAGCGACCCTACCAGACAGAGCAGAATTGCCCCGTAGGGTTTCCAAGGAGTGGCTGGTGGATTCCAAGTGCCGACCATTTGGTTAGCAGCCATAGCTCTTAACCACTACGCCACCAGGGCTCCATTTTGTAAAGACCTAAAAAAAGTCAAAGTCTAAGTTCCCTCACTAACAATTCTTTGCCAGATGCCAAAAAGAATATAGAAAATAATCATACTACCTCTGAAATTAAAAAAAAATGTTGAGTTTTCACTATCAATGCCATTCTCAATAACAAAAAGACACAGCAGCAAATATGCTGTAATAAAACAGCACAGAAATATAGTTACATTTATTTGTATCCAACTAATTCAGAATCTATTTTGTTACAGAATTCTTATCAAATTAAAATATTCAAGTAATAATCTGAATATTACTTTACATATATTATGGATTTCAACATTTGCTGTAGTACTTTAAAAACATGGGTTCATGAATATAAAAATTATTTAATGACCAAATAACAGGCTCTCATTCCAGCAATTATCATGAACATAAAAGTTTTTTAAATGTATACTTTAGTAAGTAGTATAGATGCATAGCAAATAAGGAATAATTGCAATTAACTATTCATTTTATTAATGATGTGTTTAATACTTTAAACATGCTGTCTTATTGAATCTCTTCATATTACATTTTCAATTTTAAAGTTTTACCTTATAGTTCTTATAGCCCTAAATGTATGTTATTATTTACTAAATAATTTTTAAATGTTAAAATTTTATATTTAATCCATTACCTTGTCTAAGAATTCTTATTAGGAAATAAAATTTAGCACCAAAAAGACTCAGATCAAAAACAAAATATAGACAAATCCTGATACCTCTGAGCAAACGTATACCAATTTATTTTTCCTTGCACCCCCGAGCAAGTCATTAAATATTTCTTTCCTCATTACCCAAAGAAGGTAAAGAAGTCAATTTTTGCTATTTCTAAAAAGCTTTTACTACACTAGAGCGAAAAAGAACCATACCATCTGCTATGCTTTACTAGTACTGGGAAGAAACTGGAACAGTTGTACCAAGAGACCCCAAAGAACATTTGCAGTCAGTCCTGTGCTTAAAGCAAGGGATGACTGATTACGCCAAACTGTATGGCATCACCTGACTTACAGATAAAATTGTTTCTCCCTACTATTTAGCTTCCTACTTAAAATCAGACTCATTAAATACTTAAACATCTGAATTCCTGACACACATGACGAATGGAATATTTTTTGTTACACCAAAAATTAAATGCATTTATAATTTTTAATTTCTGTCTATTTAGGTGGTCTTTGTACCACCACCCACCATGAACTTAATGTCATCAGCAAACCAAGCCATCTTGCAAATGTCAAAAGAGCAATCAGAGAATAGGCCCCATCTCACATTGGTGGCTTTCCCATCTAATCACTTTGAAGTAATCAATATAAAAAAAGAAAAATTCTGATTTAGGCTAAGATAATCCTACCAAAGGGAAATGCCTGGCAATTACCTCAATTCTTCTTCAAATGTTGCCTCTGATTAAGATTTACTATACAATGAAAAGGAGCCCTGGTGGAGCAGTGGTTAAGAACTACAGCAGCTAACCCAAAGGTCAGCAGTTTGAATCCACCAGCCACTCCTTGGAAACCCTATGAGGCAGTTCTACTCCATCCTACAGGGTCCCTATGAGTTGGAATCAACTCGATGGCAATGGGTTTCTTATATAATGAAAAGAAATTTCCATTCAATTTCCCTATCCTTTCCTCATCTCCAATTCCATTAGGAATTATAGTAAGGTACCATTTCTCAAGACTAGAAGCCACAGTATTAGATTTCCTAAAGTTATTCAACAGTATAATATGCTTATTATAATAAGTGTGACATAAAATATTTTAGCAGCTTAGAGATAATCATTTTCTAAATTTGAAGAACTGCTCATTTTTTAAAAGGAAAACAATTTCCTTCCTGTTAATTTATCATTAAGAGTTGGTAGCAAAAATAGTCTAGGATTTACTGAGCACATGCTATTTGCAAGGCACTGTGTAACATATCTAACAAATGCCAGAGCTTTAAAGATACTCTGTTATCTCAAAACATCTGAAAACATTGGTAATCTTCAGGTAAAAAAAAAAAAAAAAAAGACATACAAAAGGAAGAAACTTGTTACTTTTCCTATTGATTTAATAATGTATTCTTTGTTTTAATTAAGATTCTCCATTATAAATGCTGCCCATTCAATAAAATATAAGATTACAGGATAGAGTCAAATCCCAAATGTACTGCAAAAAGGCGTATATTTGATTATAATGCTACATGATGCCATGTATCCAGGACAACTGAAGCATTACGGTCTCTTAGGGATAAAACTGCCTCTTGGTCATAGATTTAGGTGACACAGCATGTGATCCAGTCTCTACACAAAAAATGTGTACAGCTGCATTTTCTAGTCAAGAAAGGGGTGGGGGCACAATACAAAAGGGTCAAAGATTTGCCTCATATGGAAACTGCTTCTCAAATGGGGGTAGTAAAGGAAGTAAAATTGACGGGGGGGGGGGGGGGGCTTTTCTCCAACTCATGCTAAAAGCAGAAAACACTAAAATCTGGCGGGGGGGAAATCCTGTTGTGACAATCTTCTACCGAATCCACATTTCTCCTACCTCTTCTTGTCTTGCACACGTAGACTTTGCAAACCATCACTGAAATTCCATTTCTGTTTAAATGATTCTGTGCTATCTGTACACAATCTGTAAGAGATGTAAGAGTTTCCTTTCATACTGTTGCAGCATTTGCCTCAAATGTCTCCACTGTTCAGCAGTTTCTTGGGGAAGTTAAAATGAAGCAATAGCTTAAAAGTTAACAAATGAAACACATTTGCTTCTAACCAGCAAACATTAAACAAATCTGGTATTTTATGTATAAAGACCAAATAATTTTATATAAAATGAATCCCTAACATGTAACACGACCTTTCACACAGAGAAATACTGATTTCAAAAATATTCCCACAAAGTAAGGTCAAAATTGAGTAAGAATTGTTTTCTCTGGTTAGGAAAAAGGCTATTTCTAATACTTTTTTTTTCTTTTAATGTTGATGACAAAATAATTTATAAGCTTCTACTATTATCGAAAGCAAATTTAAAATAGGACTACTGGTAATCTGCTCCACATGTTACGAAACGAAATGATGGAAAAGCACTACTGGTTCTCAGAGTAAATCTAGTTCAGAAAACCCATCTCAAACTTCAGGACTGCAACCAATGCCGCGTCCAAACCAAAATGTATTCGAGGTAGAAACTGAGTCCATAGAAATCAAACCAAGGTAATTACAAATGGAGGGGAAATACCCTTACCATCTAGAATTAGAAGTAATGTCACCCATTCTCTAAATGATGTAGTGACTGGGTTAGCCAACCAGCACTTTGGCTTTTTTGTTTGTTTTTGGCAGCCTTGTATTGCTCTTGAACAGTAATGTTGAAAGAAATAAAGTTACAGAAGTCTAAAAGTCAAAGGACCTAATGTTCTAAAGAACAGGGGTAAATTCGGTTTGCATTTTAATATTAACAGGTGGTATTCTTTGTCATCAAAATTTACTTATGTGTAATATCATTTCAATGCTTTGAATATAAGCCATAATTAGTCAGCCATGCACAGTGACTCTCCTACAACTGATTTAATAATGCTACTGAAAATAAGCCTCTTTTAAAAGTATATTCATGATCAGAAATAAATTTAATAAAAGCAGACAGTATCTTACTAATAGCCTACTGATGTCAAATCTGGAAAGAGTAAAATGACTTAAGACTCCATACTGCTTAATTTAGTATATTGATTTTATATGTTATTTTTTAAAAGTATGATTAATTTAACATAGAATTAAGTTGATTTTAAATAGAGCTAAATTAATCTTATATGTATATTTATTTAAGTAAAGTGTATTTCCAGTAAAAAATTATTAAAGAAACTTATGCCATTAAACAGACTATCTCCGAGCATTACAGAAGGTAACACTGACCTTAACATTTAAGTTTCTAAATAAACTTACATGGATACAACAGACATTTTAAGTAGCCATATCAACTGCAGCTACATACTGCTAAGTACCCTAGTGGTCAGCCTACTAGCAGACAGGGTTAGCCACTAAGTGGACGTAAGTTTGAGATGCTTGTGAGATATCCATGTAGACAGGGTGGACATTTGGGATATGCATAACCTATAGTTCCAGAGAGAGATCCGGTCTGGAGACAGATTTGGGAATACAGGCAGTCCCCGGATTACGAACAAGTTCCATTCCTAAATCTTTCCTTAGGTTGGATTTGTACATAAGGCACAACAGTTAGATACGTTCTGTATCTAACATCGCAAAGTCAAATGTTTGTCTTAGTATATAGTATACAGTGTACATTTCTTTGCATAAAAAAATTAAACACTTCTAGATACACTAAAACATCTTTGACATAATATAGTAATAATTATAATGTTTTGATGCATGTTGCAAAGTAGCACCTGTTTGTTATTACGAACCATTGTATGTACCTCAAATTTTTAATACAACAGGCTTTAGAGAGGTTAGTTCATAACTACGGGTTGTATGTAAGTCAGAAGTTTGCACCTCGGGGAATGCCCATTGTTAAACCTAAAATGTATCTGAAATCTGCCCATTTCTTCCAACTTCACTATCACAACTACAGTCCAGGTCACCACCACATCTTATCCAGACCACTGCAGCTCCAATCTACACGAATTGCACTCCACATGGTTGTGTTCTGCATAGTCATACACAAGGGCCCTGACAATATCTTCCTAAAATGGTCTCCCTGCTATCTATGCCTGATCCTCTTAATCTGTTCTCTATACTATGCAAATGGTTAAAAGCTTGACTACTAACCGTAAGATTGGCAGTTCGAACCCACCCAGATGTACCTCAGAAGAAAGGCCCGATGATCTGCTTCTGAAAGGTCACAGCCTTGAAAACCTATGGCGTGCGGTTCTACTCTCACACGTGGGGTCACCAACAATCAGAATTAACTCGATGGCAACTAGTCTGGCTTTTTTCATTCTATAGCTAAGGTGATCTCTATAATATATAAATCTGATAACATCTCTTTCCTGCTTAACCCATCAAGGGGACCCTTAAAGCAAAGTTCAAACTCCTTAACATGGTGTATAAGACCCTGCATGATTTAGGGTCGCTATGTGTCTGAATCAACTTGATGGCAACAGGTTTTTTTTTTTTTTAACCTCTCTGAAAGGAGTCCTGGTGGCCCAGTGGTTAAGTGCTCGGCTGCTAGCTGAAAGATCAGAGGTTTGAACCCACCAACCACTCTGTGGGAGAAAAGATGTGGCAGTCTGCTTCTGTAAAGATTTACAGCCTTGGAAACCCTATGGGGGTAGTTCTGCTTTGTCCTGTAGGGTTGCTAAGAGTCTGAATCAACTCAATGGCAGCGGGTTTTAACTTCTCTGAACACATCTTCTGCCACTCTTCCCCCTTGTTCTCCCCACTCCACACTTTGTTCCCTCTGGATCTTTATAAATGCCACTCCTTTTGCCTAGAACACTTTGTTCCACCTAGCCCCGGCTAACTGCTGTTTCCCATTCATATCTCAGCTTAAGTATCTTAAAGGAAGCCTTCTCTAACATCCCAGACCAGTGAGGGGGCAGGGGGGCAATTCTATTCTCCCACAGTACCCTATAATTTTTGGTAACATTCATCACACCTGAGATGATTTAATATACATCTTTTCTGACTGACTAAAATCTCCATAGGGGCAGAGCTAGTTGTCTGTTTTGTTTATTGCTTTATGCTCAAATATTTGTTGTCTGGCAGACCTTGGTTCTATCTCTGCCGATACTTAACTTTTAATATCTGTAAAATGAGACAGTCGACTTTCCTTCTACAATAATCTAAATGCTAATCAGAAATAAAATTCAAATATTATTAGCTTTTCTGTAGATATACACATGTAAGACCTACATTTCTTAAATGTGTGAACGTATATGTGTGTGTCTGTGTGCACGTGTGCAGAAATGTTAGCACCTTCTTACATAAAAAAACATTCACTGAATGCTTACTGATACCAAGTATTGTTTTAAATGCTTTACTATTAACTCTTACAATCTTCGTAACAACCTCATCAGCTAGTACTATCATTAGTTTCCATCCTAAACGTGGAAACAGATACAGAGAAGTGGAATGATATGGCCAACATCACAAACCTTTATCTACATTCCCAAGCTAGTGCTCCTCTACTTGAAATTAGTTCAAACTATACTAACCCTGTTCAAATACTTCTTGTGCTTGTTCTTGCTATTCTAACATCTGGATTGCCTACCTTTCCTACCATTCAGTGAAAACCCTAACATTTAAGGCCTAACTTAACGACAACTTCTCCATTAATTCCCACCCCAACCTCTTTTAGGGATTTTTAATCCCTCCTACTACATTCCAATAGCAATTATCTCTGTCAACAGCACAAAAGAAACAATATACATGGAATCACTCTGTAAACACTAAAGTTCTATACCTTATAAAGTACTTAACCCAGACTAAGTCATAGGAAATGTTAACCAGAGAAAGAGAATAGAAAACAATGGACTCAACATCCCTAAGCAGAGTACTCTGAGCAAGTACAACCTGTTGAAGAAGAGAAATACGATATTCCTGAAAAAAATTTTACTGAGCAATTTATTATTCAAGTGCAGAATATTATGCTAGATACTATGTTTTCCATTTTGCTTCATGATCTTCTCATTTCCTAAATCTCAATTCTCCACTTGAGAAGTATTTGGAAAATATTATCATCACAGTTTGTTTGTTAGCATATGACATTTTTAACACTCACTTGCATTCTGATATGGCCTATAAGTAGAAGAGAAAGGAAAGGGCCATTTATACCTAGTATTCTAGGCCAGAGGTCTCCGGCTGGTGCAAAGGATTTTTTGTGCTGAACTGCTAACTGAAAGGTTGGTAGTTCGCACCCACCCAGTGGCACCATGGAAGAAAGGCCTGGCAATCTGCTTCTGTGAAGTTTACAGTCAAGAAAACTCTATGGAGCACATCTACTCTGTAACATATTGGTTGCCATGAGCCAGAAGTGACTTGACATAATGCTATTGCATTAGGAGGCCATAGGAGTCCCTGGGTGGTACAAATGGTTAACCTGCTCAGCTGCTAATTGAAAGGCTGGACATTCACCTGAAAGTTGGAGGTTTTAGTCCACCCACAGGCACCTCAGAAGAAAGGTTTAGCAATCTACTTCCAAAAAATCAGTCATTGAAAACTCTACAGAGCATAGTTGCGCTCTGACACACATGGGGTCGCCATAAGTCCGAATCAACTTGACAGGAATGGGTACCCCTACTTATCCTTCAGGTCTCAAATTGGACTTACTTCTTCCAGAAAGCCTTCCCTAACTTTACAAAACCACGTTTGCTGCCCATGATGAACTCCCACGACACCCCAAGCTTATACCCCAGTTGCAGTGCTTATCACACTGTATTTAATCGTCTGTTTACGTAGCCATCTCCTCCACTAGACTGTAAGCTTCTTGAGGGCAGGGGCATGTCTTCATTATCATTGTATCCCCAGAACCATGTGCAGTGCCTAGAAATTAAAATGTGCTCAATAAATAACTTGTTACCTAACCAAAAAAAAAAAAAAAATTATCACAAAAGAAAACTTTTAAAGTATTATCTTAATTCCACTTGAACAGTATGCTACTTTAAAGTAGTAATTGCAGGAAGTTTACAGTAAATTCATTTGTATGAAGCACTACTAATGGAAAAGTTTATAAAAACAAATAGATAATAAGTTTATTAAATGTTGATGAACCATTAATAAAGTCAGCATATAAACCTCTATTATGACTATAAAAGCCATGTCACCAACCCTCACTTTTTGGGGGAAAGTGAGTTCTTATCCCCTCTGTGTTCTCACAGCATTTGAATCTATGTCTAGGAGGGTGTGTCTCACACTGCATCTGATTCCTACCACATACTAATAAGCATTTAATATTTGTTAAATGATTATCTTCACCTTGTAAAAATTATTTAAATCTTTTTGTTCTTCTAAACGGCAAGATAATTTTCCATTAAGCTTTCTGATTACAGGCGCACCCTGTTGATATTTCCGGTTCGGTTCCAGACCACTGCAATAAAGTAAATATCACAATAAAGTGAGTCACATGAGTTTTTTTGGTTTCCTACTACATATAAGTTATGTTTACACTATCTGTAGTCTGTTAAGTGTGCAATAGCATTATGTCTAAAAAAACAATGTACATACCTTAATTAAAAAACGCTAACCATCACCTGAGCCTTCAGTGAGTCATAATCTTTTGCTGGTGGAAAGTCTTGCCTCAGTGTTGATGGCTGCTGACTGATCAGGGTGGTGGTTGCTGAAGGCTGGGGTGGCTGTGGCAATTTCTTAAAATAAGACAATAATGAAGTTTGCTGCATCGACTGACTCTTTCCTTCATAAAAGATTTCTCTGTAGCACATGATGCTACTTGACAGCATTTTATCCACAGTACAACTTCTTTCAAAACTGGAGTAAATCTTCTCAAATCCTGCCACTGCTTTATCAACTGCTTTATGTAATATTCTAAATCCTTTGCTGTCATTTCAACAATGTTCACCAGGAGCAGATTCCATCTCAAGAAATCACTTTCTTTGCTCATCCATAAAAGGCAACTACTCTTCATCTGTTAAAGTTTTATCATGAGAATGCAGCAATTCAGTCACATCTTCAGGCTCCACTTCTAATTTTAGTTCTTTTGCCATTTGCATCACATCTGCAATTACTTCCTCCACTGAAGTCTTGAACCCCTCAAAGTCATCCATGAGGGTTGGAATCAACTTCTTCCAAACTCCTATTAATGTTGATATTTTGACCTCCTCCCATGAATCACGAATGTTCTTAAAGGCATCTAGAATGATGAAGCCTTTCCAGAAGGTTTTCAATTTACTTTGCCCTGATCCATCAGAGGAATCACTATCTCTGGCAGCTACAACCTTATGAAATATATTTCTTAAATAATAAGACTTGAAAGTCAAAATTACTGTTGTGTTAGCAGGCATGGAAACAACATTAATCTCCCTGTACATCTCCATCAGAGCTCTTGGGTGACCAGGTTCACTGTCGATGAGCAGTAATATATTGAAAAGAATCTCTTCTTCTGAGCAATAGGTCTCAACAGTGGGCTTCAATTATTCCGTAAAAAATGTAAGCAGATGTGCTGCCACCTAGGCTTTGTTGTTCCATTTAAAGAACACAGACAGAGTAGACTTAGCATAATTCTTAAGGGTCCTAGGATTTTCGGAATGGTAAATGAGCATTGGCTTCAACTTAAAGGCAGCAGCTAGCTGCATTAACCCCTAAAAAGAGAGTCAACCTGTCCTTTGAAGCTTTGAAGCCAGGCATTGACTTCTCCTCTCTAGCTATCAAAGTCCTAGATGGCATCTTCTTCCAATATAAGGCTGTTGCTTCTACACTGAAAAATCTGTTGTTTAGTGTAGCCACCTTCATCAATTATCTTACCTAGATCTTCCGGATAACTTGCTACAGCTTCTACATCAGCACTTGCTGCTTCACTTTGCACTTCTTTCCTTAAACCTCATGAACCAACCTCTGTTAGCTTCAAACTTTTCTTCTGCAGCTTCCTCGACTTGAAGAGAGTTAGGGCCTTGCTCTGGATTAGGCTTTGGCTTAATGGAATGTTGTGACTAGTCTGATCTTCTATTCAGACCACCAAAACTTTCTTTACATCAGCAACAAAGCTACTTCACTTTATCATTCAAGTGTTCACTGGAGTAGGACTTTTAATTTTCTTCAAGAACTTTTCCTTTGCATTCACAACTTGGCTAACTGTCTGGCACAAAAGGCCTAGCTTTCAGCCTGTCTCAGCTTTCGACATGCCTTCCTCACTAAGCTTGATCATTTCTAGCTTTTGATTTAAAGTGAGAGATGTGCAACTCTTCCTCTCACTTGAACACTTAGAGGACATTGTAGGGTTATTAACTGGCCTGATTTCAATATTGTCGTGTCTCAGGGAACAGGGAGGCCCGAGGAGAGGGAGAGAGACAGGGAAAAGGCCACGCGGTGGAGCAGTCAGAACACACACATTTATCAATTAAGTTTGCTGTCCTATATGAGCGAAGTTTGCAGCACCTCAGAACAACTACAATAGTGTAACATCAAAGGTCACTGATCACAGATCACCATAACAGATATAATAATAATGAAAAAGTGTAAATACTGCAAGAATTACCAAAATCTGACGGAGAGACACAAAGTGAGCACGTGTTGGAAAAATGGTGCTGACAGACTTGCTCAATGCAGGGTTGCCACAAACCTTCAATTTGTAAAAAATACAGTATCTGCAAAAGTGCAATAAAACAAAGTGTGCCTGTATTTCATCCATACTTCTGAATTATTACCTTTAAATAAAGGAAAATCAACAAATGCGTTTCCAACAGTCTAACCAATCAGTATTAAGCTATTAAACACAACTTCTTCTCCACAACTTAAGAATGGCCCTAGTTGTACACAAAAATGCAGATTAACTTTTAAATACTGGAAAGAGCTAGAGCATTAGATTTCAAAGCACTAACACTCACATGTATTTGCAACAGAATGATAATCCCATGACCCTTTCACATGTTTCCCAAAGGACCTTCAATAGATTCTTAAATGCTCTCTCTACTAAGAAGAAAACAATTAGGGCAAAACAACAGGGTCAGAGCTTTTTGACATGTAAAATCAGTGGGCAGAATAAAGTTATAATAATACTAAAAGAAATGAAAAGTTAAGACTTTGCCAAGATTTTAAGAAAACAAGATACGATCAGTTCCCAAATTAAAATTATCCTAAAGAGGATTCTGGTAAGATAGCAGCTGTGGTGGCAGCATCGATTTTTTACTCCTCGTGAATCCCCACATACAAACAGAGCAACTAGAAAGGAAACTCGAAAACCCAGGGATAATATTTACAACGAAGCTATTTGATAAAGTCTCCCCACAAACCTCCAAATACAAAGAACTGAAGACAAACCACCAACAGCCACAAGACTTGTTTTTTATCAGTGTCTAAGTGAGAAAAAGCAGAAGGAGGCAATGAGTTGTCTGAGACTTGAGAACAGAAGTACAAAATAGCTGGCAGGTCTTCACTGGAAAGCACTGAGAGACAATTTGTGAACAGAAGCTGAAGCTGGGGAAAAGGGGGTGTCTACTCCAAATAGCAGGTAAGTATAACGGGTCCACAGTAAGGTCTTTATGCCTGGAGCAGTCTACTCCTTTTGAACTCTTGAAACTGATATTGTGGGCTCCCGTCCAAGACAAAGCCCCACACTTAGGAGCAACTTCTGAGAGTGGAAACAAAACTGAGTAGGATAGGGACAGACAAGATGAAGTAAAAACAAGGTCCAGATAGAAGTGCCAGAGCCTAACAGTCAGGAAATCTCAGAACGCCATCCACCATATTTGTTAATGATACAAACACATAGTTTAAAAAAAAAAGGAGGGGGGAGGGGGGAGGGGAGCAGCATGATGTTAGAATGTCTATCTAAACCAAGTCTCTTTCTGCAAGTTTACGAAAACTAGTTTCACATACAAAATGAGTAGAAGTGTTAAGGTTGAATCCCATACAAAGCTGTAACAAGAAAAAAGAAACAGGGTAAAATAATACCCCTACAGACAATGAAAGCATGCCAGAAAGAGATACTCGCAAAACAGATTAAACTGATCTTAAGAAAACGATATGACATGAAATATACATATATCTGTATATACCTACCATTATGAATTGTGTCCCCCAAAAATATGTCAATAATTCCCAATATTGTGTGGTTCTCTATTTTGTGATTGTAACTTTATGTTAGAAAGGATTAGGGTAGGATTGTAACACCCTCACTAAGTCCCTGATCCAATGCAAAAGGAGTTTCCCTGGAATGTGGCCTGCAACACCGTTTATCTCACAAGAGATAAAAGGAAAGGCAAGCAAACGGAGAATGTGGACCTGATACCATCAAAAAAACAGTGCTGGGAGCAGAGCGTGTCCTTTGGACCCAGGGTTCCTGCGCAGAGAAGCTCCTAGTCCAGGGGAAGACTGATGACAAGAACCTTCCTCCGGAGCTGACAGAGAAAGCCTTCCCCTGGAGGTGACACCCTGAATTTGGACTTTTAGCCTACTAGACCGTGAGAGAATAAACTTCTGTTTGATTAAGCCATCCATCTGTGGTATTTCTGTTAAAGCAGCACTAGATAACTAAAACAGAATTTGGTAATGAGAGAGTGGGGTGATGCTCTAACAGATACCTAAAATGTGGAAGCAGTTTTGAAACTGTGACTGGATAGAGGACCGGCAGCAGCAGAGAACTGGCAGTGGCAGAACCGCATGGTTTAAAATCAGGAAAGGTATCTGTCAGGGTTATAATCCTTTCACCATATTTATTCAATCCATTGCTGAAAGTGAAGAGAACTTGAAGCACTTACTGATGAAGATGAAAGGCTATAGCCTTCAGTATGATTACACCTCAACATAAAGAAAACAAAAATCCTCACAACTAGACCAATAAGCAACATCATGATAAATGGAGAAAAGACTGAAGTTGTCAAGGATTTCATTTTACTTGGATCCACAATCAACGCCCATGGAAGCAGCAGTCAAGAAATCAAACGACATATTACATTGGGCAGATCTGCTGCAAAAGACCTCTTTAACGTGTTGAAAAGTAAAGACGTCACCTTGAGGACTAGGGTATGCATGACCCAAACCATGGTGTTTTCCATTGCCTCATATGCATGTGAAAGCTGGACACAGAATAAGGAAGACCTAAGGAAAACTGGGGTCACTATGAGTCTGAAATGACTCGACAGCAACAGGTTTTTTGTTTTGTTTTGTTTTTTTTTAAGGAAAATCGATGCCTTTGAATTATGGTGTTGGTGAAGAATACTGAATATACCATGGACTGCCAGAAAGAATGAACAAATCTACCCTGGAATAAATAGAGCCAGAATGCTCCTTAGAAGCAAGGATGGTGACACTTCGTCTCACATACTTTGGACATATTACTAGGAGGGACCAGTCCCTGGAAAAGGCTATCACGCTTGGTAAAGTACAGGGTCAGCAAAAAAGAGGAAGACCTTCAAGCAGAGGGACTGACACAGTGTCTGCAACAATGGGCTCAAAAGTGGCAACAATTGTGAGGAGGTGCAGGACTGAGAAGCGTTTTGTTCTGTTGTACATGACTCGGAAAAGACTCGGTGGCACCTAACAACAATAACAACAACAGTGGCCATATGATCTGGCAATGTACTAATAGTACTCTACTTTTTTAAATGATAGGAGAATGAAGACAGAATATACAAAAAATAAATAACGTTTCAATGAACACATGGTGATGGATTGAAACTCATAAATTAATAAGGATTTAAAAAAAAAAAAAGCCTCACTTTCTGAGGAATGCAAGGAACCAATTCATTATCTTGAAAATTGGCTCAATAAAAGCAAAGAATCAAGCAATAATTTGCCTTTCCTACATGATCTGTACCACTGAGCAACCAAATAGTAGACGACAGAAAATTATTCTATAAAATTGTATTCTCATGAAATTATTCCAACAGATAAATAAAAACAAAATTATGGAACTGGAAGAAAAAAAAAAAACCTCACCATTTTGCAACCTGTAGTGGATTAATGGATCTAGGCATTGAGCATTAAAGGCTGCAAACGTCAAAAGAGAGCAAAAACAAGACACTACGTGCCTCCTGATGGAGAAAACGAAAACAGAACAAAAAACCCACCAACTATAGTCTTGAAATGGAATTAAACTCTAGGTCTGGTCACTCCTCTGGATCCAACTGCCAATTTGCAGGAAATGCAAAGGACAGAGGCACATGCTGAACTGCTCTATGAGTATGCAGTGAGCAAAATCCACACTATGCGAAACGCTACAAGTCAAAAGGCCCAGGATTCTTGAATAGATAAATTATAAGGAAATGAAATGGATAGAGGGAAAACCTGGAGACTTGAAGGGGGTTGTGATTAGGAAGGGGCACATGGAAGGGCTCCTAAGGTGACCAGCAAAATTCTATTCCTTAACCTGGAAGATGGTTAAAGGGTGTTGGCCTTATAATTTATACATTTGTTTGGTGTGGCTTTCTACATCTATGTTTTATTTTATAATAAAAACGATAAAAGAGAAATTTTGGAAAATAAAAAATTGCAGCTGATATAATTCAAAAACTACTTCTAGGTATCAGTAGAAAATAGGTTAATACAAAGCTTTTGGAATAATCTTCAAAACAACATAATGAAATTACATGGCAAACCAAGGAACAATTTTCTACAACACTGTTTCTTTCTGGTGTTTGGCAAACAGGACAGTGAATTAAAAAATCAGTACTGTCTTATTACATGGTAACAACCTGTCCTGGTTCTCACGTGTAACACACGTTTAAAAAGTATTTGACATTTACTGATTCTTAGAATAAATATAATTAAATTCAACAAGTACTTCTCCAGCATATATTATGTATGGGGTACTTACAATTTAGTTGAACAGATAAGAAACACATATAACTATAATAGAAAACTTGTATATAGTAAGTGCTTTGAGAAAGGTACAAAGTACCATAGGTTCAAAGCAAAAGGGCATCTCACCGGCTGTTGTATAGTACTAACATTCTAACCAGGCCATTCTCATATTCCTTCAATCTATACTCCCTAATACTAGCAGAATGATCTTTCAAAAATCAAAATCCCCTTTTCAAAACACTTCACAAAGTATTGCACAAAGGAGGCAATTCAAATGCCTACAAGGGCCAACCAGGTAAGTAGCAAATGAATGAAGCCGATCTGGTGTAAGACAATGGAGAATGGACAGGGACTGCCTTGCCTAAAAGGGGGAGAGCAGGTAATAAGCTTTAGCCAATTATGACCATTCGGGAACGTGAAACTAACGTTGCCACAATATTCAAATTTTCAAGTGATGACAAACTCTAGGTTTTTGTGTGTAATGTATGAATATTTAGATACTAGCAAATAATTATTATAAGCCAAACAAAACAAAGCTGTAGGTGAAGGTTACAAAATCTAGTTCTAATACTTTTGTTCCAACAGCTGGTACCTAGGTATCATCAAAATTGAACGGTGGTCTTCATAATTCAGGGAAAAAGTTAATCGACAACTTTTTCTCTCATAAAGTTTTCTTAAAACTTTAGTCTGCTAGCAATAGGCAACAGATAACACAAAAAAAGTAGAAAAGAATATTTGATAGTCACCTCAAAACAACTATTTTTGGTTATGATTGTTTTTATAAATAGTTATGCTTGTAATCATCATTTTATATTGCATGTATGTTATATGCTAAAATTTTCTATTCCTAAAATTGTTTCTAGATTGTACGATGAAGTCAAATACATAAATGTATTTGCTCTTTAGCAAGAGAACACCATGAGACTCCAGAATCACAGACTCAGTAATAAAACCTAAAATCTTTGGTATAGTAACCCACAATCTCCCTAAAACATCTGGTTCCTGTTTGCTACATTTCACACTACCCCCAACCTTCCTGGATATACTATGATCATTCCTTCATGGACTCTCTACTCAATGCTTTAAGATGCTTTAAGACTGCTCAGAGTCACATCTCCTGGGAGACTTCCTTGAATTATTTGCTTTTTCCATAGTGCTTCCTTAAAACCAAAAAACCAAACCTGTTGCCACTGAGTCGATTCCGACTCATAGTGACCCTAAAGGACAGAGCAGAACTGCCCCACAGGGTTTCCAAGGAGCACCTGGTTGATTCGAACTGCCAACCTTTTGGTTAACAGCCATAGCTCTTAGCATCCTATAAAAATAAAAAACAAAAACCATTTGCCATTGAGTTGATTCCAACTCATAGTGACCCCATGTGTTGACCTCCCCATTATAGAAATTCCTTGCTATTCAGGATTATTCATTTGTTTACCTTTCCATCTCTGCCACTAGACCAGTGGTGTGATGATTAAGGTTGTGTGTCAACTTGGTTGGGCCATGATTCTCAGTGGTTTGGCAGTTACGTAATGATGTAGTTTGGCAGTTATGTAATGACGTAGTCATCCTCCATGATGTGATCTGATGTGAACAGCCAGTCAGTTGTAAGGGAAGTTTCCTCAGGGGTGTGGCCTGCATCCAATATATATATATATGGATGTTCTGGCGAAGCTCGCTTGCCTGCTCTGGATCCTGCATTTGGCTCTTTGTCATCATCCAACCTCCAGTTCTTAGGACTTGAGCCACTTGCCAGCCATACTGACTGCTGATCTTGGGATTCGTCAGCCTCCGCAGCCCATGAGCCAGCAGCCTGTCCACTAATCTGCCAAACTTGAGTTTGTCAGCCCCTGAAGCTACGCTGAGTCAGGAGAAGCCTCCAGCCTGATGTGTAACCCAAGGACTTGGGACTTGCCAGCCTCTACAACCACATGAGACATGAGCCATTTCCTTGAGATAAGTCAATCTCTCTCTGTCTTTATATATATATATATATGCTTCACTAGTTTTGCTTCTCTAGAGAATCCAGCCTAAGACAAGGGGTTTTCAAATTTTTGATGCTATCCCACAATAAGAAATACATTTTTCATAAAGACTCATGACACATACACATATCTGAAAGTTTCATGAAATAATTCTTTCACACTTACCAGGTACTATGCACTGAATTTTTTTTTTCTTTTAAGAAATGCTAGTCACAATTTACTACGTCAATTTTTATCACCCATTTGAAAAAATACTAGAAGATGGATCCTTTTAGACAAAAAGCAATACATTCATTTTTGTGTAACCAGTGTCTAGCACAGACCATCATATTTAGGAAGCAAATGTTTAAATGAATGAATAAACATAGCAGGGTGCTGTACTAGAAAAGTGAAAAAGTAAGGCTTTGAAGTCAAGCATATCCATCAGCCACCAACTTACATATGTAATCTTTGACAAATGACTTAATCTTCTTGAGTCTCAGGGAATAACACCACTTACTTAACTCACTGTATTTGTAAATAGTAGCATTCTTGCCACATAATAGGTGCTCTATAAATATTACTTTCCTCTCCCTATCTTGTATTTTCCCCTATTCTTTCCAGAGAATAAGGCAAGATGTACACATTTCATCCTGGTAAATACGATTTTTTAAGAAGAACCTAGGTTATAGTACAAACAATATGGATTTTGAAGTCTGACAGACTTGGGTTCAAATATTCAGCAGTGCATTTACATAATTTCCCAGAATCTGTTTATCTATGGGAATAAAACACCGCATACAGGGTTTTATTATCTGGGAATTAAATTATACACTCATGTGTCTAGAGTATAGTCCTGTGCCAGTACATAGTAGACACTTAACAAAAGGTAGCAATTGTTGCTTTGATTATTAACAAATGTTTTTCAATCAGATTAGAAGAAGGAAGCATTTGAGCTGAGCTTTTAAGGTAAGAGGGGTTGGTCAAAAGCATACCAAAAAAACCCAAAAAACCTCATTGTTGTTGAGTCGATTCTGACTCACAATGACCTTATAGGACAGAGTAGAACTGCCCCACAGGATTTCTAAGGAACGGCTGGTGGTCAAACTGCTGACCTTTTGGTTAGCAGCTGAGCTCTTAATTACTGCACATGGCACAGGCAAAACAGTAAAATCTTAATTTATAAGACATTTCTTCCTTTTTTTTTTATTTCCTCATTCAGGATAAAGAAATAAACCACAAAGATGTAAGCTTATCAATTTACTCAATTCTCTACCTCCAACATTATGTCTAAAACTCAAAATAACTACACTAACCTAATCTCACTGCAAAATTCTAATCTAAATATTAAATTATGTCCAGTGGGCTATACAATGTGAAGTGTATTAATAATATATTTTATTAAGATTTTCAGTAACAGTTCAAAGTAAGTGTGTTTTGTAGTTAACCTAGTTAACTAGAAAAAATTAACTGGAATCCTCATTCAACAAATCTTTGGTTAATCAAATCTTACTCTCCAATACAACTGGTATTATTTTATTAATAACGTTCCCAATGTTAGAATGCCATCAGTCTTCTATTAATTATAAAGTGACCTCCCTCCAGAAAAAGGTTTATATCATCACTTTCAAAAATATGATTTATGTTTTTTATTTCCTTTAACCTCATTTTTTCTTCCATAAATAATCATGGGCTCTCATTAAGAGAGTCCAGGGTCCCTGTTCTTTCTCCAACACAGTTTCCAAGCCATTTCTCAGAAAAGGAAGCTCCTGAGTGGCAGAAGCACCAATACCTATGAAAACACTATCAAGAAGCTTTTATTTTCTTAAGTTTACACCTACCTTTTCCAAGAATTTTCTTATACTACCTGCAAACTTTATAAGGTATAAAGATAATATAATTAAACCATCCTGGTACATTAACAGTAATACCTCTGCTTGGGGAGAATCAAAGTAATTTTTCATTATCTGCGTGAGCAGCAAAAAGATGGTTGTTTTTATGTGGCATATATTTAACCCTTATGATAATAACATCTATATGGCTCCTTAAGTAAAGAGCTTTATTCAGCCTTTTCAGATTTCCAGTAATTTTGTGCTTATAACTGTCAGTGAAATGAAGATCTGTACAGGTGAGGGGTAAATTAAATCAGACACACTCCAGAAGAGGAGGAATGATGACTCTCTTTCTCATGCCTTAGCATCTAAATACAGTGGTTGTTCAATGAATATCTACCAAGTTTAAATGTTTATTTCTGGTGAAAAAATTCGGTTGAGGGAAATAAAGAATACATGAATCAAAATTAAATTAAGGCCTTTGGCGTGGGCTGTGCTTAGTGACTTGCTTCCAAAGAGTATGGAAGTGGGGAGGTGTGAGTAAATCTACAGGGGAGAACCATTGCAAACACAACCTCCACCAGGTGATCAAGGCTAATATCAACAATGGCAAGTCACATTGTTAGCATACACCCTTGATATAATGTGAAGAGAATGGCACTTTATCTAGGTTGTCTTCCTCCCTAAAACCCATAACACCATTCTAATCATGAGATAAACATCAGACAAATCCCAGTTGAGAAGCACTGTACAAAATTCCTCAGTAGTATACCTCAAAACTGTTATGGCCATCAAAAACACGGGAAGTCTGAGATACTGGAAATTTTGGAACAGAAAAAGGACATTAGAGAAAAATTAGTGAAATCTGAATAAAATGTTTAGTTTACCTAATAGTTATATAGCAATTTTGTTTCCTTAATTGTGACAAATGTACCATAGTACATAATGTAAGTAGTTAACAACAGAGGAAACTGAGTGACGGGTATAAGGAAACTCTTTGTACTATCTTGCAACTGTTGTGTAAATGTAAAGCTATTCTAAAATATAATGTTCACTTAAGTTTTAGAAATTGGATTAAAAGAAATAAGGAATGCATGAATCAAAACCTCTTAGAAGTGAACAATGATAAACATTATTTTGGTCCCTTTACATTTGATGGTAAGACAGGGAAAGCATTCTTATATAGTGAAAAATAAAGTTATTAATAAAATAGTACCACAGGCATTGTACAAGTCTATAGTATTAATTATGAAGTCACATATAACCAAAGCAAATACCCCCTGCATCTTCCTTAGTCCTCAACACTTCAACTGTTACCTCTACGACAAAAATTTGCAACACAGTCCCCTCTGTATGAAGGGATTACCCCACATCTCCATTTCCACTCATTACAAGTTATATTCACTCTGCTATCTCCCACTCACTTCACACTCAGCTAAATAAACTTGTGTTTCTTACTAATGTTCTCTTCCCAAAGGTCTCTCTTAATTATTGATTTTTTCCTTTAATACATCGCTCTCCTCCTCATTCCTCTCCATTCCCACAGTTAATAATCAGTCCTGTACACTGCGGTCAAATGAACCTTCCCCAAATAAGGATTTTTATCATATAATTCTTCAGTTCAAGTACCATCTTTCTTTTGTACTAAACCATGTTTAAATTCAGAAGCAATGTTTTCAAGACCATCCACAGTTGGTTGTTATTTTGTATTGTTCCCTTCACTTACAAAGAAAGACCTTTCCATCCATCTCTTCACGTCTACTAGAAGTCCTGCCTTTTCTTTATTCAGAAAATAATCAAATATTCACTAAGCATATAACAGATGTCTGAGAAAATAAGACTCCTTTGAGTGATAAAAGACCTTATAATCTGGTTGTGGTGATAAAACCTAAAGAGATAACTAACAAAGAACATGGGAATATTTGTCTTGTTGAAAGTTATATCCTCGGTTCCTATAACAATGTCTGGCACATGGTACAGGCTCAAAAAATATTAAATGAAAACAAGGCCATATAGAATGCTACAACTCAAAAGAACTATATGCTATTAAAGAAGGGAAGGAGCCCTGGTGGCACAGGGGTTAAGCATTCAGCTGTTAACTGAAAGGTCAGCAGTTCGAATCCACCAGCCACTCCCTGGAAACCCTATGAGGCAGTTCTACTCTGTCCTACAGGATCACTATGAATCAGAATCAAGTTGACAGCAACAGGTTTAGAGAAGGGAAAGAACTTTCAGTTGCAGAGATGAAGGAAACTCTAAAATTCTATGATTCTAAGACTTCTCAGGGCAATCAAAATTTCAGCCAGGCCTCTAGCTTGAGCAAATCATCAGTAGTTATGAAGATATGTGCAGGTGCATTTCCAACAGAAAAATGTTACAGCAGCAAAGGTTAAAAAAAAAAAAAAGAAGTAGAATTGTAATAACAGGCTGAGGTAGTGAATAATGGACAATTCCCGTAGGTTATTGGAAGATAAAATGGGAGAAGGCTGGGGCCAAAGTTTAAAAGGTCTTGAGAAGACGTTTGGTACAGGTACTCTCCAGTTATGAACGAGATCCTTTCCAAAGTGTCTTTAAGTTGTAAGTTGGAACAAGTTTGTATGGTTCTCATTTAGCCTTACTTTAGTGCAAAAAAAGGCTCAAAGCCTTTTCAATATTCAATAATTTAAAAGCCCCAAGTGCAGCAAGTGAATGTGATTGTGATGAAGAATTTGTCGTGAGCAGGGGTTCGTTCAGTCGTTTCAAAGTGAGGGTAAATTTAACAGGGCTTCAAACCGGCTCAACGGGCCCTGGTGATACGGTGGTTAAGTGCTTGGCTGCTAACCAAAAGGCCAGCAGTTTGAACACACCAGCTGTTCCGTGAGAGAAAGATGTGGCAGTTTGCTTCCGTAAAGATTTACAGCCTTCGAAACCTATGGGGCAGTTCTACTCTGTCTATAAGCTGCTATGAGTCAGAATTTACTCGATGGTAAGGAGTTTGGGGTTTTTTGCTGTTGTTGTTCGAACTGGTGCGGTCTAGTTCGAACCCCTGCTGAGAATTTGCATTTCTACCCCAGATATACTGAATCAGAATCCACATTTTAATGAGATCCCCAGGTGATTCTTATGTATACTAAACTTTGAGAACCACTGCTCTACTAGTGGTTCTCAGAATTGGTCCCTAACCAGCAGTATTAGCATCACCTAGGAACTTGTTAGAAATGCAAATTCTCAGCATGGGTTCCAACTGGAACTAACTAGTTGGAAGCCCTGAAATTTACATAACATAAAGGGCAAGTACAGAGTTGTCCCTAAGACTGCTGTTCGTAACCTGGGGACTTACTGTATTCACGTTTGATATAAGGGGTTTTGGTCATTAGAGTGCTATCATCTTCAGGAAACGTAATCTAATGGGAGTAATGTGAACGTGAGACTTTTGAAAGCAAGGGCCTTATTTTCTCCAAGGAGCGCCCCCATCTACTCAAACCCTCTAAAGTTTCCCTTTCAATTCTTACAGCACCTGCCTGCATCATACAATTTAACTCCTAAATACGTCCTCTCAGATTGTAAAATCTTTTTATCTACGTTAAATCTTGTCTCTCCAACCTAAGGAAAGTGATCATATCTTAAGACCTTTTTTCCTTCCTTAAGAAATCAGCAAAGCATTGGGCGCTCAAAACTATTTTTGAGGACCTTTTTGCATTTATTTATGCAAGACCCAGTTACTAAAATGACAACCTAAAAGCAAACAAAAGGACATTAAAAAATTCACACAGAGAAGTTAAAACACTAAGGACAACACTTTTTAAAGGTTTATTTTAATAGTTGGATCTCAGAACTAATAATGCTCCAGCATATTCTCCAGCATGTTGTTAGTGCTTCCTGCTTTAATAAGTGTTTCATCACCTCATTCACTTTCCTTTCTCAACTAAGCATTGCTCCCAGGGGTCAATGCACACACTCATTTCTTAATTGTATTATCTTTTCTGCACTGAAGCCTAGAGTACCTCTCCAATATTTTAATCTATTAATTGAGCACCGTTGTTATGGTGTAATTTTAAAATTCTATAAATGATGCTGCTATAAAAATTCTCTACACAACTCTTTCACACCTTCTAAATGTTTCCTGTGGTTTAGCATTCTTCAGATAAAACTGATTCAAACAAAAAACACGTTACAGAAAGAATTCATATCCACCAAAGCAGGCACAAGGATTGGATTTAAATTTTAAAGTTTTCCAAACTCTCCAAAAGTTTAGGTTTTTTTAAATCTTATCTTCAACTCGTTAACCTTTTATCGCACTATATGCTAAAAAGTAAACTTATTCCCTTAACTGAAATCTATTCATGTTAACATTCCTACCAACTACTGGTGAATTACTATTTTTCCAAGATAAGCTTAAGAAAAGTGCACATACACAAATCAAGGGAGTATTTATTTCATCCCTTAAAAAGCATTTCATTGGTAATATATATCTTTTCAGGTCACAATTTGTATGTAAAAATAATTGAGATTTTTATAAAACTACCACTAAGAGATCCTCCAGAATGTGATTATTTCTGATTACACTTGAACCTCTCTCATGGATGATTTTGAAATTCAAATGATTGTTTTCCAGGGATGGGAAACTCCATAATGTATTATTCTATTCCCCAGACCCATGGGCCTAGTACCTGACTGATGGTGCCTAATACTGCTGAGATTTTAAAGATTAATCATCAAAACGGCAGAGGAAGGCAAAAATGCCAATAACATACCTTAGGATAACTGCAAAGAGACAGATTAAGATTAAGACGGAACAGGGATACACTGAGTGTAAACGGTTCAGATTTTTTCACTTCCCCATCTCAGAAGCACCAAAATAAACGGGAATTCAAAGCTACAGCTCGTTTACAAAGCCCCAGGCTACCACGGAAGCCTCAGATCCCAGAGCCGCTAAAGCACTGGATTGCACTCAACCGACCACGTGGCTGTCACAATCAGAAGGGAGATCGGAGAAACAGCACAAAACTAACCAGGAACTAAATAACCGCCCTCCTCCCGTTAACCTCGGATTCGGGGTGGAAGAATGAAAGTCTGTGTCATTTCTTTACACGCTAAGACTTTTCTCCCCCCGTAAGGAAAAAATGAACTACAGGAGCTACTTCAAAGACACTTTAAAGTAAAAATCAAAACCAAGAAGATCTCAAGACTAAATTAGAATTATAGCCGAAATCCCGTGCGCTGCGGAAGAAGAGAGGCGTTTTGGCAAAGGGGTGGAGTTAAAGTGGAGCAGAGAGCACTGTGCACTTGGGCCGCTTTTCCTCTAACTCCCACCGGCCTTTTGGGTTCCGAACAATCTGCTGCTGCAGTGGGGCGAACTCGGAAGGCAGAAGAGCCTCACACACGTCCTGACGACCTCCTTCTACCTCTCTCCCACAGCCCACCTCTCACCTTGCCAGGCAAACCAAGTCTGAAGGGCAGAGGTAACCGCGGGCCCAAAGAAGGCAGCAAACAGGAAGTGTCCATATTGCACCGCTGAAACACTAACTCCCCACCCACCACGACAGCCACCCTCGGAGGGGCCCAGGACGCCCGCTGGAGGAGGGGCGTGAAGGGCCGGGGACGGCCAACCCCATCCGGGCCCCGCCGCTGCCCACCCCAACGCCCGGCGGCCCCACAGCCCGAAGTTCACTCCCGGCCGCGCCCCGCGCCTCCCCGGTACTACTTGGCCCGGCCCGGCCAGTCCCGCCTAGGGCGGGACGAGGACCCCACGCCCGGCACGTCGCGCTCCACTTCCAGTCGGGGGTGGGGGTGTTGCAAAGACTAGCGTGGGCCGCGGGTACTGCCCCTAACAGCGGATCCCCCTTCCCCGACTCGCGCCCTAGTCATCCTCGGGGCCACCTCAGAGTCCTCCCGGGGAGCCGGCACCCTTCGCCGCGGTTTCCGCCGTACGACACCCCCTCCCGGCTGATCATTACCTCTCAGGAAACTCCTAACTCCTCATGGGGCCACACTCCCCTCAGTTTGACACCCCCAGGAGCCCACACACGACCCGAGCCACTCTCAGGGCAGACCCCCGCGCCGGCGCCGATTCCTCACAGAACAAAAATGTCCGGGCGCGTCACGGGACAGCTGCCTCCGAGCCCCACGCCCGGCGCTGGCCGCCCGCGCTGCCTCAGCGCCCGGGAGCGGCGCCGCGGGCCAGGGCGGGGAACGCGGCCGCCGAGTGGCGCCGGCCGGAGAAGGCGCCGCTCGCCCGGGACTCACCGTCAGCTCGGCCACCGCAGGGGGAAGGCAAGGGACCGGCAGGGGAAGACACAATATGGCAGAGCCCCGCGGCTGCTCCCTGCGGCTTCCAGCAGCCGCCTCCGGGAAGACGCGGCAACAAGCAGGCAGCGGCAGCTGCGGTGGCGGCCGCGGCAGTACCACATCCCCCTCCGGCTCTCTTCCTCCCCCTCTCTCCGCCCTCCCCCACTGCCATGGCAACGCGGCGCCTGGGCCATTAGCCCCGCCCCTCCCTCCCGTCCCCGCCTCCCGCGACACCTCGGGAAGGGGGCTCGGCCCACCCCTCCTGGTCTCCTCCCATCTCCTACCAAAGGGACGGGTCCCTACCTGGCCGGCTGGCCTGATCAGCGGATGCGGGGATGCTGTGTCCGGAAGGGCGGGGCTCGCACGGAAGGCAGGGTGGAGAATTTGTGGGCTAGTGCGGGTTTCGGGGTGTGAAGGGGCTGGGGAAGGCGGGAAAATGGAAAGGCCTCGCCCGTCCCGGGATGGACCTATAGGAGTGCGGCGGAGGCGCGACGCGGCCGCTGAGTGGTCGGGATGGCGCGGGGCGGGGCCAGGGTGGGCGTCCCGGCAGGTCTGCGCCCTGTGCCTGTACTGGGGTTGCAGCGACGGCCCTGGAGAGGTAAGAGTTATCCTCTGACCCCCCCCATAGCCCTAGCTTCTCCGGGTTTCCCAAAGGCTTTGAACGCGTTTTATGAACTGTATTGCGTTAATATAAACTTAAAGTATTATTCCCCTCATTTGAGTGGGGAAACTGAACTCGGTGCGTTTGTGGTGGGAAACAAATGGATTTTGGACTCATCCATAAGTTCAATAAATGTGATATTTTTTGAATATTCACCCAGTGCTAAGGTCTGTGCTAAGCCGCTTACATGCATTACCCATAAACCCATTGCCGTCTCGTCGGTGACCCTACAGGACAGAGTAGAACTTCCCCATAGGGTTTCCAAGGCTGTAATCTTTATGGAAGCAAACTGCCATGTCTTTTATCTCGCTGAGCGACCGGTGGGTTTGAACCACCGACCTTTCGGTTAGCACTCAGCGCTTTAACTACTGTGCCATCAACCATAATCCTCACATAGGATTACCAGATAAAATACAGGACACCCAGTTAAAACTATTTCAAATATACATTGAATAACTTTTTAGTATAAAAAATGCCCCATGTGGGATACACTTCCTGTCATTTTTGTTTTGTTTTTGCTAAACCTGCCAACCGTATCCTCACCCTTATGAATTCCCACTTTACAGGTGATGAAACTGAGACATAGAAAAATAACTTGTCAAATATATAGTAAGTGGCAGAGCTAAGACACCAAGGTACTACTCTCATGATACTGATAATTAAATCTCTGAATTTCTACATCTACAACTTCAAAAACAAGAGCTGTTGTTAGGTGCCATCAGGTCGGTTCCAACACAGTTACCCTGTGTACAACAGAACAAAACACTGCCCAGTCCTGCACCATCTCCACAATGATTGCTATATTTGAGCCTATTGTTGCAGCCACTGTGTCAATCCATCTCATTGAGGGTCTTCCTCTTTTTCACTGACCCTCTACTTTACCCAACATGATGTCCTTCTCCAGGGACTGATCCCTTCTGATAACATGCCCAAAGTACGTGAGATGAAATCTTGCCATCCTGGCTTCTAAGGAGCATTCTGGTTGGACTTCTTCCAAGACAGATTTGTTCATTCTTCTGGCAGTTCATGGTATATTCAATATTTTTCACCAACACCATGGTTCAAATGCATCAGTTCTTCTGCGATCTTCCTTATTCATTGTCCAGCTTTCACGTGCATATGAGGCGATTGAAAATACCACTGCTTGGGTCAGGCACACCTTAGTCCTCAAGGTGACATCTTTGCTTTTTAACAGTCTTTGATCTTCATCAGTAAGTGCTTCAAGTTCTCTTCACTTTCAGCAAGCAAGGATGTGTCATCTGCATGTCATAGACTGTTAATGAGTTCTTCCTGCAATCCTGATGCCCAGTTCTTCTTCATATAGTCCAGCTTCTCAGATTATTTGCTCAGCATAAAGATTGAATAAGTATGGTGAAAGGATACATCCCTGACACATACCTTTCCTGACTGTAAACTGCACAGTATCCCCTTGTTCTGTTTGAATGACTGCCTCTTGGTCTACCTACAGGTTCCTCATGAGCACAATTAAGTGTTCTGGAATTCCCATTCTTCTCAAGGTTATCCATAATTTGTTATGATCCACACAGTCGAATGCCTTTGCATAGTTAATGAAACATCCTTCCTCAAGCGCTGTAATGTGTTAGTTAAAAGATTAATGAACTTGACTTGTATTTTTGAGCTGATACTATGCTAAAGTCATCTAAATGAAGGATGTCAGATGGTTGAACAGGGGTGCAATTTCAGTACTTGCCATAGGTGCCATTTCTTGTACATATGCCACTGCTGTACCAGGTTAATAGAAGCTGCTCAGTGACACTACACTACGTGCCCGAGGCCAATCAATACCTGCCATGCCTGCCATTCCCTGGTTACGCCTCTGGTTTCACCACATTTGGTGAAACCCATGTGAAATTGTTAACTACAGATTAGTAAGTAAGCCCAAGTAAGCCCGTGCTTACTTTGCTTACTGGGTCATCTGCCCAGTCAGGGCTTGCAAATTTGAAAAGATGCTTTGATTCTGTAGGAAGGAGCTGTGGGGTTGCAAGAGAGACAGATGCCGGCCATTCCTGGAAGCAGAATTTTTGATGTGGTAAAAAAATGTGAAATTGTTCACTACAGATGATCTGGTAAGCAAGGCAAGCAGTGTGCTTACCTTGCCTATTGGGTAATCCACCCCTGCAAATGCATCAAAAAATATACTTTTGAAATGCCCTCATGTTTAGGCTGAAAAGTGATAGTCACTCAAATTTACATGTTTACATTTTAAATGCATATATCATTGCAAAATGTTATGTGTATTTACAAAAGACTTTGTGATCACGAATTGATGATTCTAAAAATAACTAGTATACCAAAAAGAAATCCAGACTTCAAAGCCCTAGATGTTGAGGATCGTGTCGTTTTCGTCTTAATATTTATCAATAAAGAAATAACTTCCCTCAAATTATGTGATACAGCATTCCTAAATACTGGTGGGCTACTGAGCTAAAACGTTAGAATTATGAATAAAAGTCTAATTTTTTCCCTTAAGGATCTTTTTCAATGCATTCCTTAAAAGTATTCATAATATCTACATTTTCATAAGCCCAGGTATTGATGGTAGTTTGGGCCAATCCTCCTGCTGAGTACACTAGAAAAGCTTAACAAGATATAAAAAAATATCAGCATGACGGCATCAGAGAGCTAACAGGATAGTGAGGAATTACTAGAACATATCTGAGAAATAATGGAGACCCAGAGAGTTAAGACCGCCATTTTCCCATTCCCTAGAGAGTTGCTAAGAGGATAAGCAAGTCTGGGGACAGAAGTTAAAGTTCAGGGCATGGCAAGGGGGAGGGGGGAGAACTCTGTTGAAGTCCCTTTGCTTTGGACTGGGAATCCAAATGGTTACACCATAGAAGTAAAGGGGCTATTGCTGTTTCAAATAATCTCAGCCTTGAAATTGGATTAGTCTAATTCCTTCTCGCTAATGCCCCCAAGGTCTTGACAGAAACAAACTAAAATCCTTTCCTGAGTAAGATAATATTATCTTAGGCCTCAATCCATTTCTACAAACAATCTTGAAAGTACATACCTCATATACAAAAAAAATGTCATACTAGGAAATAAGAAAAACACAGCAGAAACAATAGAGAACAAAAACAGACCCAAAGGAATTGAGATAGTGGAATTATCACAGATTTTGAAATAACAATGCTCATTATGTTCAAAGAAATAAAACATAAGGTTAAAAATTTTAGAAGACAACTAAAAACTTGAAAAAGAACCAAATGGAAATTTTAGAACTAAAAATTCACTAACTGAAATTTAAGAACTCAATGGATGTGTATAACAGCGTATTGTTGCTGTTGTGAGCCATCGAGTCAATTCCAACTCATAGCAACCCTATATGAAAGACTAGAACTGCCCCCATAGCGTTCCCTAGGCTGTAATCTTATGGAGCAGATCACCAGGTCTTTTCTTTCTACAGAGTGGCTAGTGAGTTCAATCTGCCAACCTTTCCGAGCACTTAACCATTGCATCAACAGCATATTAGACACAGATGTTCTGTATGTTTCTATAATGATCTCAAATCCCGTAAGGTGTAAGTCACTATTATGCTTTCAAAATACCTATGCATAAGTACTCATAATATGAATTTAGAAATAGAAATATGTCTACCTTTGAGAGACTCTCTAACATTAAGTCATTAGAAACCTGTAAGTCATAAGTTATTGAGAAAATTTCTGAATTTAGGTGTAGAAACATAGAAGCATGTGAAGTATGTAAAGAATGAACGTAAACAACATTTAAGTTCACTTTGACCCAGCATGCTGTGACACAAGAAAACGTAACGTAAATCTAAACAACCTCCCTAATCTCTAATCTTGGAGAGAAGATGTATCATGTGGCTACTCTGTAACCCTGGAGAAAAGACATAACATACTAGTCTTTGATGTCACACTGGCCCTTGTTGTGTGGAACTAAGGCAACAAATAAAAAAAGCCCATTGCCACTGAGTCGATTCCCAATCATAGTGACCCTAGAAGACAGAGTAGAACTGCTCTATAGGGTTTCCAAGGAACAGCTGGTGGATTTGAACTGTTGACATTTTGGTTAGCAGCCATAGCTCTTAACCACTGCAGTACCAAATATAAACCTAAATTTCTGCCCACTCACTGAGAGAAGGCAGAGATGGAACTGAGATTCTGTCTGCTACTGCTGACGTTGGACCCTAGTTTGAGGAACCTCCACCAAATTCAGGCCGTGGTAAAGCCTTCCTCCCAAGACTTCTCGTTAAAGGTAAAGCCTGAAGTCTAAAGATTTGGAGTCTAACCATTCAACAAACATTGTACTTGTGATTGTTAATTCTGATTCTCTGGTTTTAAATGAAGGTTGTGAGGTTTTGCTTGAGTGTCTTGCCATGACTTCCTTACAAAAAATAAACAAGTTTATATATGACAAACCTGAGTATCTATTAATGTTCTAAGATAAAATCCTACATGACAAGGTAGAATTAGTGAACTAGAAGATAAGTTAGAAGAAAATATTCAGAATGAAGCACAAAGAAGAAAAAGGATGGAAATACAGAATACAGTGAAAGAACATAAAAGATGCAGAAGGTTTGATGTGTGTGTAATTGGAATTCCAGAAGGAAAGAGGAAAATAGAGCATAAAAAATATTTGAACCAATGAATCCCAAGCAAGATACATAAAAAGAAATCCACACAATTGACACCTAAATGTATCATGAAAAACTGCTAAGATCCAAAAAAAAAAAAGAAAAATCTTAAGAGCAACCAAAGAAGATAAGATTATTACCTTCAAAGAAAGAACAATTAGACTGATAGCTGACTTTTCGGCAAAAATGGCTGAAACCAGAAAATGATAATATGATGACTTTAGAGATTGAAATATATCTTGAGAATGAAGGTGAAATGAGGAAATTTTAAAGCAAACAAAACAGAATTTATCACTAGCAGACCCACCGGGGCATTCTTCAGGCAAAAGGAAAATGATCTCAGATGGAAAGTTGGAGCTGCAGGAAAGAATAATGGTCAATAAAAATGATAAATGTGTGGATAAACCTAAATGAATATTGACTATATTAGACAATAATAGTAATGTCTTCTGTGTTTAAAAATGCTCAGCAACAATGGTATATAAGTCAGGAGAGGGCAAATGGAATCAAGTGTTCTAAAATCTGTGCATTGTCTGGGAGAGCGGGAAAAGTTACAATTAATAGTAGACTCTGATAAGTCAAGAATGAATCTGTAATCTCTAGAATAATCACTAAGAGAATAGTAAAAAAAAGTATGCAGTTTCCAATCTAAGAGAGGGTAGAAGAAACTGAGTAATAAAAAATAATCTAAATGCAATATAGGAGGAAAATAAGAACATACGACAGGAGGAAAAATAGAAAGTACTTAAGGAGATGGTAGATTCAAATCCAAATATATCACTAATTACATGACAACAGATCTTTATTTAATGACAAAAATTGGTTTTGGTTACCTATTTCTTTGTAACAAACTACTCCAAAATTTAGTGGCTTGAAACTATAACCATTTTATTAATTTTCATTATTCTGTGGGTCAGGAATTTGGATAAGACACACTAGAGATAGCTCATCTCGGCTCTGGGTATGTCTGCTGGGCCTAAAATTTCCCAGATAGCTTCTTCACTCACATGTCTGGCACCTCAGCTAGGATGGCTCTGATGCCTGGGGGCTAGCTGGAACAACTTGACTGAGATCATATGTAACCCTTTCAAGACCCAATTGTTTTCTGCTTTGAATTTTTTGGTTGATACCATGTGTTTTCATTAATGAAAGCATGCTGAATCATTGAGTGCTGCTGAATTTTTGGTAGGTAGTATGGATTTTTTTCTTGCCCTCTCCCACAAGTGTACCCTTAGAGTCCAGAGGGACATACTTTGTTCCACTAATTCTACCCCCAGCATCTCCCTGAGTCCACTGGGACATACGTGTCCCAAAAAATTTTTCAAATTTCTATTTTTCCTACCAAAAATGCACACACCTTATACAACACTCTGTAGAAACAGTAATTTGTGGCACATGCCCTTTTTTTGTTTGTTTCAAACAGTCATAAATGCCCCTGCCTTGCGGCAGCATGCACTGTCAGTGGGAAAGCAGCTTCCCAATGAACGTGAGAGGCAGAAAATGTTGGTGGGCAAACATATATCCCACTGGTGTCTTAGTCATCTAGTGCTGCTGTAACAGAAATACAACAAGTGGATGGCTTTAACAAAGAGAAATTTATTCTCTCATAGTCCAGTAGGCTACAAGTCCAAATTCAGGGCACTGGCTCCAGGAGAAGGCTTTCTCTGTCGGCTCTGGAGAAGGGTCCTTGTGATGCATCAGTCTTCCCTTGGTCTGGGAGCATCTCAGCACAGGAACCTCAGGTCCAAAGGACATGCTCTGCTCCCGGCACTGCTTTCTTGGTGGTAAGAGGTTTCCATGTGTCTATGCTTGCTTCTCTCTTTTATATCTCAAAAGAGATTGGCTTAAGACACTATCTAATCTTGTAGACCTCATCAGTATAACTGCCGCCATTCCATCTTATTACATCATAGTGACAGAGTTTATAACACATAAGGAAATCACATCAGATTACAAAATGGTACACAATCATACAATACTGGGAGTCATGACCCAGCCAAGTTAATACACACATTTCTGGGGGGACACAATTCAATCCAGGGCACACTGGTCATGGAAGTGGTAAGGGGCCTTGGCTGTCATTGTCGGCTGGGTTCTTTGGTTTTTCTCCTAGTAGTTGCAGAACCTCTTCCTGTCCACATGGCCTCTATGCATGGACTCCTCAGACTCTTATAGTCAAATATAGGGCTCCCAAGAGGATTAGGCTTGGAACTAGTGCATTGTCACTTCCACTGCATTCTATTACCAAACCCAAACCTGTTGCCGTCAAGTCGATTCCGACTCATAGGGACTGTATAGGACAGAGTAGAACTGCCCCATAGGGTTTCCAAGGAGTGGCTGGTGGACTTGAACTGCTGACCTGATGGTTAGCAGCTGAGATCTTAACTACTGTGCCACCAGGGCTCTGCATTCTATCAGATAAGGCAAATTGCAGGCTCATCCCAGGGTCAAAGGGAGGGAACTACATAAGAGCATAAATACTAGGAGGTGGGGGTAAACCAGTGCTACCAATTCATGTGACCAATTCTCACAGTTGTCACACTGGATAAAAACTCAAAACCCAACCACATGCTGTTTGTAAGAGACATATCTAGGCCAAAAAATGCAGAAAGGTTGAAGGTCAAAGAATGGAAAAAACTAAACCATGCAATAATGTTAAAAAAAAAAGAAAGTATACTTTTCTAATACTGAAAAAAAAGCTGAAATAATTATATTAATATCAGATTAAGAAGACTCTAGGACAAAAAGCATTACTAGAAATAAAGGGAGGCTCTTCATAATGATAAGGATTTAATCTTCCAGGAAGTTAAAAAAAATTCTAAATTTGTATTCCCCAAGTAACACAACCTCAAAGTATATAAAGCAAAAATTACAGAACTACAAGGAGGAATAAAAAAAAAAGAAAGAAAGAAACCCACAATTTTTGCAGGAGATTTTAACAAACTCAGTCACTGATAAAACAATCGATGAAAAATCCACTAGGAATAGTATAGAAGGCCTCAACACCAGTATTAGATAAGCTTGAGTGAAAGGACATATAGAGTACATGTCTATAGTCCTTTCCATTTGTACCTACAGAAACAAATTCATTGGTTCATGTTAGCTCTGTTTTGGTTCATTGAAGCTGGAAGGGATATCAGAACTTCCCAAGTCTTTAGGCAAGTTAGAGCCTATCCCAATTTTACAGATTTATTTACCATTATATACCTTTGCCTCAGTCATCAAATAAACATACTAAGTTCCTACTATGTGCCAGGCCCTGTACTTAGTACAGAGATGAATGCTATAGTTAAAACTACAGGCAAGCAAATCAGAAAATAATATGTATCCTAAGTGCAGTGATAGAGCTTTGCATAAGAAATAACGGATACCAAATCCTAACTCATCCTGGGGTGGGAGTTATGGATGCCCTCCCAGAGTTGATGATGCTTGAGCAAAGGTTGAAGAAAGAAAAGTATATGGAATCCAATGGGAATGGAGGGAGAGTGATTCCCAAGTAAAGCCTACTAGTGTAAGAGCATGACTGTTCAAGTCGGAAAACTGCCCATCATTTAGAATGTCTAGAGTACAGAAGGTTGTTTGAGTTAGGGGTTATCTGGTTGCAAGAAACAGAAACTCATACCAGCTGGTTAAAGTAAGGGAGGAGTGAATGTAAAAACAGGCAGGAATCATGTGGGTCACAACTTGGGGAGCACAGCCAACATTCACGATAACTCTCCTCTTTCTCTTTCTCATCATCTGGTCTCTAGTCTAGAGTTTTCTTTGTGTGTCTGCTTCATTCTCTCTGCATACTGGCCTCTCTGTTCACTTGCATGTGGCCTATTATGACTACCCTAAATAGCATCCTTAGCTCTCCACCGCTGCCGCTACCCAGTTTCCCCAACTTTCCTGCCTAGCTCCCCACAGTTATGATGTAAGTCAGTCTCAGGTTCTCATTTCCAAATTTCCAGGAGCTGTAATATGACTACATGCCAGATGAGCTCAGCAAATTATGGCCCCCCAAAAACCTAAACTCCTTTCCTTTGAGTTGATTTCAACTCACAGAGACTCCATGTGTTACAGAGCAAAACGGAGCTCTGTACGATTTTCTTGGTTGTAATATTTAGGGACGTAGATCGCCAGATCTTTCTTCCTTGGGGCCCCTATGTGAGTTTGAACCTCCAACATTTTGGTTAGTAGTTGAGTGCCAACCGTTTTCGCCACCTAAACCCGAAACCAAACCCATTGCTGTTGAGTTTGTTCCAACTCATAGCAACCCTATAGGACAGAGTAGAACTGCCCCATAGGATTTCCAAGGCTGTAATCTTTACAGAAGCGGAAGCAGACTGCCACATCTTTTTCAGACAGAGTACTATGTTCGACCTTTCAGTTAGCAGCCTAGTGCTTAACCACTGTGCCAATTATGGCTGTACCTGTTAAAAAAGTCAATTCTGACTCATAGCAACCCTATAGGACGGAGTAGAACTGCCCCATAGAGTTTCCAAGGAGCGCCTGGTGGATTCAAACTCCCGACCTTCTGGTTAGCAGCTGTAGCACTTAACCACTTCGCCACCAGGGTTTCCCAGTTATGGCCGGAGGGACTAAATCTGGTCTTGTAAATAAAGTTTTAATGGAACACAGCCACACACATCATTTACATAATGTCTATGGCTACTTTTGCATCACAAGAATGAAGTTGAGTAGTTTCAAGAGAGACCCTATGGCCTGCAAAACTGAAAATATTTGTTATCTCGCCCTTTACAGAAAAAATTTGCTGACCCTTGCACTAGACATTTGGGTGTAGAGATAAGTTGTTGTTGTTAGGTGCTGTCAAGTTGGTTCCGACTCAGAGCGACCCTACGTACTACACAACGAAACACTGCCTGGTGCTGCGCCATTCTCATAGTCGTCGTTATGCTTAAGCCCATTGTTGCAGCCACTGTGTCAATCCATCTCTTTGAGGGTTTTCCTCTTTCTCGCTGAGCCTCTACTTTACCAAGCATGATGTCCTTCTCCAGGGACTGATCCCTCTTGAGAACATGTCCAAAGTATGTGAGATGTAGTCTCGCCGTGCTTGCTTCTAAGAAGCGTTCTGGTTGAACTTCTTCCAGGACAGATTTGTTCGCTCTTTTGGCAGTCCACGGTATATTCAATATTCTTTGCCAACACCACAATTCAAAGGCGTCTGTTCTTCTGCGGTCTTCCTTATTCATCTTCCAGCTTTTGCATGCAAAGGAGGCAATGGAAAACACCATGGTTTGGGTCAGGTGCACCTTAGTCTTCAAGGCGACATCTTTGCTTTTCAACACTTTAGAGAAGTCTTTGTAGCAGATTTGCCCAATGCAATGCGTCTTTTGCTTTCTTGCCTGCTGCTTCCATGGATGTTGATTGTGGATCCAAGTAAAATGAAATCCTTGACAACTTCAGTCTTTTCTCCGTTTATCATGATGTTGCTTATTGTTCCAGTTGTGAGGATTTGTGTTTTCTTTATGTTGAGGTGTAGTCCATACTGAAGGCTGTGGTCTTTGATCTTCATCAGTAAGTGCTTTGAGTCCTCTTCAGTTTCAGCAAGCATGGTTGTGTCATCTGCATAATGCCGGTTGTTAATGAGTCTTCCTCCAATCCTGATGCCCCTTTCTTCTTTATGTAGTCCAGCTTTTCGGATTATTTACTCAGCATACAGACTGAATAGGTATGGTGAAAGGATACAACCCTGACGCACACCTTTCCTGACTTTAAACCGTACAGTATCTTCTTGTTCTGTCGGAACCACTGCCTCTTGGTCTATCTACGGGTTCCTCATGAGCACAATTAAGTGTTCTGAAATTCCCATTCTTCACAATGTTATCCATAATTTGTTATGATCCACACAGTCGAATGCCTTCGCATAGTCAATAAAACCGAGGTAAACATCTTTCTGGTATTCTCTGCTTTCAGCCAGGATCCATCTGATATCAGCAATGATATCCCTGGTTCCACATCCTCTTCTGAATCTGGCCTGAATTTCTGGCAGTTCCCTGTGCAATATACTGCTGCAGGCGCTTTTGAATGCTCTTCAGCAAAATTTTACTTGCATGTGATATTAATGATATTTTTCAATAATATCTGCATTTAGTTGAATCATGTTTCTTTGGAATAGGCATAAATATGGATCTCTACGAGTCGGTTGGCCAGGTAGCTGTTTCCCAAATTTCTTGGCATAGATAAGTGAGCACTTCCAGCGATGCATCAGTTTGTTGAAAAATCTCAAACTGATATTCCCCCATGTGTATGTCAGTTTGTTGTACTGTGGGGGCTTAGGTATTGCTGTGATACTGGAAGCTATGCCACCAGTATTCAGATACCAGCAGGGTCACCCATGATGGACAGTTTTCAGCTGAGCTTCCAGACTAAGAAAGACTAGGAAGAAGGACCTGGCAGTTTACTTCTGAAAAGAAATTAGCCAGTGAAAACCTTATGAATAGCAACAGAACATTGTCTAATATAGTGCTGGAAGACGAGCCCCCCAGGTTGGAAGGCACTCAAAAGATGACTGGGGAAGAGCTACTTCCTCAGAGTACAGTTGACCTTAATGATGTGGATGGAGTCAAGCTTTTGGGACTTTCATTTGCTGATGTGGCGTGACTTAAAATGAGAAGAAGCAGCATCAAACATCCATTAATAATTGGAATGTGGAATGTATGAAGTATGAATCTAGGAAAACTGGAAATAGTCAAAAATGAAATGGAATGCATAAACATCAAAATCCTAGGCATTAGTGAGCTGAAATGGACTGGTATTGGCCATTTTGAATCAGACAATCATATGGTCTACTATGCCGGGTATGACATCTTGAAGAGAAATGGCGTTGCATTCATTGTCAAAAAGAACATTTCGAGATCTATCCTGAAATACAACGCTTTCAGTGATAGGGTAATATCTATACGCCTACAAGGAAGACCAGTTAACACGACTGTTATTCAAAGCAGAGATATGGTACTGTATATAAATACTTAGAGGGAGTCGGCTCTGGTAATCTAAGCTCTAAGAATGGATAAACCCTCCCGCTCCCCTCAGAAAGAGGATAAGGTGAGGGGAAAAAGCAGCCGAAGAAATATTATGAGAAAGCAACTATGTGAAGGCTCTAACACAGGAAAGAAAAGAATCATTCTCAAGTATTCGCCAAATTTTTTACACAACAACGGAAGAGTGCAAGACAGTTACACCTTAATCTGGAGGAGTTCATTAACATGCTAAATTTAGGAGAGAGTGTCACCGTAACTACCTTTAAATAACTCGCTTGTGGCCGATTTCCCAGACCTTTCGTAGTTAGCTCTTGCTGAGGTGAGCTGGCTGAGGCAAAAAGTTTGCTGCATGTACAAACACTTTTAAATGCATGTCCAGGTTGAAATATTATTTACCTTTCAAGAGCGAGAGAAAACAGGCATCAAGAGAATGACACAGATAGATGGATAGCCTGAGACTTTGGGTGTGATTAAATCTAGAATTTACCATTTTGGTAAACTTAGTGGTCATTGTTGGAAAAATCTTTCACAACCCAAGTCTTTCTGGGTGAGTGGGAAAAAAATTAGGGTTTTACAAACCTTAGAGGTCATTCTAGTCCGTTGCTACTCAAAGTTTGGCCTGAGAGGTAGCAGCCTTGGCATCACCAGAGAGTTATTAGAAATGTAGAGTCTCAGGCCCCACCCTAGACCAACTGAATAAGAACTTGCATTAAAAAAAAAAAAAAAAAAAACCTTTAGATGATTCATATGCACATTAAAGTATGAGAAACACTGAATTTTAACAGTAGCTTTCAGACTTTTTAAAACATTGGAACAGTTGTTTTGTTTTAATGAACTTTTTCAGGGAGCCCAAGTCTATAAAACAGATCGAAGTAGACCCGTTCTGGTTGAAGATGGGAAAATGCTTAAAGGCAGAAAAGGGTCAAAAAGGTCTAGGCATTTTCATCCTGCCTGGGCTATCCAGAAACACAGCCACTGGTTTGACAGAATGAGGGGAAGTAATGTCAAAATCCCAGGCCCTCCTCCACCTTCTTCTACTATAATGAATCCTTGGTAGTGATGGGGTGTGACGGTAACTGAGGATTTCTCAATGGAGACAGATACTGTTGTAGGGTAAAAACATCACAAAGTTCAGTAAAGCAAAAAGAAAGTTTTATTCGGCACATATTTAAAAAGGCAAAAGTGGGAAACGGACAACCATGTTGCCAGAGTCCTGTCTGCCCGAGTCCAAGGAAATATCACAGAATAGGCAAGAGTGGGAGAATGGACAAGCATGCTGCCACAGCCATGTCTGCCTGAGTCCAAAGAATATTGCAGAATAGGCAAGAATGGGAAAACAGACAAGCGTGCTGCCACAGCCATGTCTGTCTGAGTTGAGAGGATATTACAGAATCGATAAAAATTGTAAAACAGACAAATGTGCTACTAGTGTGCCCGAGTGCAAAGAATGTTTCAGAATCATCGGTGTATGTTAACATTACAAATGGGCAAAACCAGCGAAAGCTTCACCTTTTCACAGATTGGCTAGAAACTGTGATCCTACGTTTTGAATTGTCTTTCTTAACAATCATTGGTACAGGTTTCAGTAATGACAGTCAGGAGGGTCTTCATTGGTCCAACACTTTGCTATTCACTAAATGTTAATAGGAAAAGATAAGAGCAGAAAGTCTTTTGTGTTCTGTTAGATTGGTTTTAAGTGAAAGTTTCCCTAAAAGATATTTTCCAAAATTATCTTAGTTATTGGCTTCATACCTCAGGGCCCAGTTGATGTGTCCTTGTGAGTCCTTGTGAGCCCTTGTGAGACCAGCTGCAGCTGGGTCACACTCTCTGTGCTCAAGGACAGGGAATAATAACTCCAATATTATTTCCTAAATCAATACCTAAAGGAGATAGAATTGTGGGGCACACATTTCAAACCATAACACCCTCCTTGGCCGCTGCCTACTTTATGGTCAAGTGAAGAGACAGTATGTGTAGTTTTTAAAAGATCTGGACTTAGAAAGACCCAGGGACAGATTACTCAATAAACAAGTTATGCACGGGCTTACTTGTGCTTACTTACTAATCTGTAATGCACAATTTCACCTTTTTGTCATCACATCAGAAACGTGGTGAAACCCATGTGAAATTGTGCACTACAGGTTAGCAAGTGGAGCCCTGGTGGTGCAGTGGTTAAGAGCTTGGCTGTTAACCAAAAGGTTGGCAGTTTGAATCCACCAGCCACTCCTTGGAAATCCTATGGGGCAGTTCTACTCTGTCCTATAGGGTCGCTATGAGTTGGAATCGACTAGATGGCAACAGGTTTTGACTAGTAAGTAAGTACAATTAAACCCTTGCGTACCTTGCTTACTGTAAGCCTGTGTGTACCTTGATTACTGGTTAATCTGCCCCTGGGTGTGTTCTGCCTCAGGAGGGTTGGGATTTTTCAAAGCTTGGGAATCACTGATCTGGATCCTTACTCTTAGCTTAAAGATAGGGAAACTAGGGCACAGAATGTGACCTCAGTGAAACTCTGCTAAAACACAGCTACATTTGAAATTATCCTGATCGCTATTAAAACAGGCAGACCTGAAGTTTCATTCTTAAGGGAAAAAAATGCTAAAATTTCCTATCCCCTCCATCTTGGTTACCTAGTGTTGCCATAACAGAAATACCATAAGTGGTTGGCTTTAAAGAACAGAATTTTATTTTCTCACAGCTCCTGAGGCTAGAAGTCCGAATTCAAGGCACTGGCTCTAGGGGAAGGTTCTTCCTTACCTATTTCAGCTTCTAGAAATGGAAAATATCTGTCTCCATTGTCAGATAGAATCTGTCTTCCCCCTGTGTGTGTCTCTGTGTCTATTCTGGTCTTTTTATAACTCAGAAGTGATTAGATTTAGGACCCATACCTTACACTGGTATGGCCCAGCCATTATATAAAAAAAGAAAAGCCCTTTTTCCAAAGAGGATCACATTCACACGTACGAAAAAAAAAAAAAAAAAAAAACTCAAACCCATTGCCATCGAGTCAATTCTGACTCATAGTGGCCCTATAGAACAGAGTAGAACTGCCCCATAAGGTATCCAAGGAGCAGCTGGTGGATTCGAACTGCCGCCCTTTTGGTTAGCAGCCGAGCTTTTAACCAGTGTGCCACCAGGGCTCCTCAGGTACAGGGGCTAGGAGTTCAACACATATTTTGGGGCGTGCGGTTCAAACCATAACACCCTCCTTGGCCCCTGCCTACCTAACAGTCAAGTAAAGAGACAGTTTGCGTAGTTTTTAAAAGATCTGGACTTAGAAAGACCCAGGTTTGAATCCTGGCTCCACCACCTACTTGTTGTTGTTAGGTGCCATCAAGGCAATTCCCACTCATGGTGACCCTATGTACAGCAGAACGAAACACTGCCCAGTCCTGCTGCATCCTCACAGTCATTGCTATGTTTGAGCCCATTGGTGTAGCCACTGTCTCAATCCATCTTGTTGAGGGTCTTCCTCTTTTTCAGTCACCTTCTACTTTACCAAGCATGATGTCTTTCTCCCGTAATTGGTCTTTCCTGATGACATATCCAAAAAAGTAAGATGAAGTCTCACCATCCTTGCTTCTAAGGAGCATGCTGGCTATACTTCCTCCAAGACAGATTTGTTTGTTCTGGCTCAAGTAAATTATTTAAACTTTTTCTAGGTAAAATGGAGATAATAATAATGCCAGCCTCAGAGGGGTGTTGTTAGGCAAATGAATGTGAGATATTTACCATATAGCCTAGTGAATAATAAGTATTCAATAAATACTAGCTGCTATTAATATTATTTTTAAATGAACAACTATAAAGTCAAGCTGCTTTAATTTTTTAAATTAAAAAGGATTGCACATGTGAAGCTGGAGAAGACAGTTACCCACTGCTAGAACGGTAAAACAAATTGTATCTGCAGCAATAGGCTAAGCGTAAATAAACTTTATTCAAAATTGACTATTGCAGTTGTGGAAATGTTTTTTGATAAATGAGGTAAATATTTACGAAAAGCGGTGAGTATTAAAGAGATTCCAAATTACATTATAGCAAATGTAACTTTTTGCTTCATAGTATTGCATTTAGAGCCAAGCATTTTTAGTAACTGTTACGGATTGGGAGTCCTGGTGGTGCAGTGGTTAAGGGCTATGGCAGCTAACCAAAAGGTTGGCAGTGTGAATCCACGAGCCACTCCTCAGAAACCCTATGGGGCAGTTCTCCTCTGTCCTATAGGTCGCTGTGAGTCGGAATCCACTTCATGGCGGTAAGTTTGGATATCTTCATCTCTTGCTGATCTTCTATTTCCAATGAAGATTTTGCTCTCATTTAAGCAAATTCTTAACAACAGTGACAATTTGGAATTCTAATTTTTTTTATTATGTTGATTAAGTATATACAATATAAGGCAGACTATTAGTCCTTGTAGCCCTGGTGGCACAGTGGTTAAGAGCTACAACTGCTAGCCAAAAGTTTAGCAGTTTGAATCCACCAGCTGCTCCTTGGAAACCCTAATGGACGTTCTACTCTGTCCTATCCGGTCACTATGAGTGGAATTGACTCAAGGGCAACGGGTTTTGGGTTTGGATTAGCCCTTAGCAGAGAGATGAAGGAATGTAAAGCATGGAAAATACTAGAGGATTCTGATTCTCTCCTTAAAAAAGATAAAGTTCTGGTTTGGAAACACATGCATATATCCATGAACAGGTAATGAACAATGTACAGTGGTAACTAAGAGACAGGCAAACCATAGATAACCTTGAGGTAGTCTGGGAAGGCCTTAAGGGAAATTTGGAATTTGATTGGGCATTGAAATTGGTGAAGCTTACTAAATGGAGTGGAGGAGAGAAAAAGAAATAATATTGCAGGTAGTAGAAGACATTGATGGTTCCCCATAACTCATGGCTCCAAACCCTCCAGAAATTAGACATCTATTGTAATTGTCTATATTTCATATGGCAGCTAAAAATTCTTAAGTTTTTAAAAGTGTTTTGTACATCATCTTTTCCCATCTGTTCCTTTATCAAAGCTGCATGATGTTTTTGGAAAAATTACCTTTATTATTTTGACTGCTTGGCACCATAGCTTGCCTTGAATGCTGCCAGCAGTAGTTTTTCCATGCAAAAAGACATGTCAACACAGACAAACAAGTACTCGCACGTACTGGTGATTTCATTTTTGGCATGTTCTGGAAGTTACTAATTCTAGTTCCCTCCCTAGGCAAGGCTGGGCTTCATGAGTTGTGACCAGCAGAGTCCCATGGGGCCTTGTGCTAAATAGGGGCCCCCCTTTGGGGGTTTTATGTCTTCAGTTTACTTTTAAAATTCTTAATAATTTTATCTTTGAATTTGTGTCTTGTAAGTAAAGACGAGTGGGACAAGGGAGCATGTGATGGGGGCTTGGAGCCTTGCCTCGCTTCCCCCACTCCCTGGCACCCCAAGTCGTGACAGCCCTTGTCATGGATTGAATTGTGTCCCCAAAAAATATTTGTCAACTTGGCTGGATCATGATTCCCAGTATTGTATGATTGTGTACCATTTTGTAATCTTATGTAAACTCTATCACTGTGATGTAATAAAATGGATTAGTGGCAGTTATACTGATGAGGTCTGCAAGATTGGTGTCTTAAGCCAATCTCTTTTGAGATACAAAAGTAAGCAGAGACACATAGGAACCTCAAACCACCAAGAAAGCAGTGCCGGGAGCAGAGTGCATCCTTTGGACCTAAAGTTCCTGCACGGAGAAGTTCCCAGACCAAGGGAAGATTGATGACATGGACCTTTCTCCAGAGCTGACAGAGAAAGCATTCCCCTGGAGCTGACGCTCTGAATTTGGACTTGTAGCCTACTAGACTGTGAGAAAATAAATTTCTCTCTGTTAAAGCCATCCACTTGTGGTATTTCTGTTATAGCAGCACTAGATGACTAAGACAGCCCTCATCTCCTTGACCATACCCAGTGACCACTTCCTCTCTGGATGACCAGTTAGGTGGAAGGGGGAAGCCTGCATTCTGCAGTAACAGTCCTGGGTATGGGGTGGGTAGAGTCCAGGTCAAGTACGTGTACTCTGCAGCATCTTGGAGCAAGGCATGATGGTGGCCATCTCTGCCCTTGGCTGGCAGTGCCCGAGTGCGTTTGGTGAATATCTTAACAGGAGCAAAGCAGTCCTGGAGGCCCAGTGGTTAAACTCTGGGCCTCTACCTGAAAGGTTGGCAGTTCCAACCCAGCAGCCTCTCCATGGAGAAAGATGTGGCAGCCTGCTCTGGTAGAGATTCCACTCACTGCCATGGAGTCCATTCCGACTCATAGTGACCCCATAGGGTTTTCAAGGGCTGTAAATCTCTAAGGCTGTAAATCTCTTTCTTCCGCGGAGCTGCTGGTGGTTTCAAACCACCGACCTTTCGGTTAGCAGTCGATGGCTTTTAACTAGGGCTCCTACTCCGTAAAGATTACAGCCTTGGAAGCCCTATGGGGCAGTTTTATTCAGTCCTGTATAGTCACTTTGAGTTGGAATAGACTGAATGGCAATGGGTTTGGTTTCGGTTTGGTTTGGCAGAAAGGGAGAAAGCTCTCGCCCGGCCCTGATCCAGATACTGCCCGAGTCCTGGCATGGAGGTTGCCGTCCTCTGGGAGTCACCCATCTGCCATGGTTGGGGCAGGCAGTGGGAGGGGAGGCTGACTTCCTGCACCTGGGAGGGTACCGAGGCCTGCGGCTGCTGGAGGGTGAACCCGGCAGCCTGGGCGCAGACCACCTGTGCGCAGGGAGTGGTGGAGCCGGGCCTCCCAATGCCTGTGAGGGTCTACGCTAATCTGCAAGTATCCGCGGGCAAGGGGGCACAGCATCAAGGAGCCAATAAAACACACCATGACGGGTTGGCAGAGAGGCAGCGGGAGAAAGGGAAAAGTTCTATATTTTAGTACCTTTAATGGAGTTTCCTCCCTGCTTTTTGAACAAGGCATCCACATTTTCATTTTTCAGTGCGCCCCGCAAATTACGAAACCGGTGCATTCCACTTTTCTTTCTAAGTAACAGACTATGACATCAGAAGTGGTGTTATGTCTTCCATTCGTGAAAATAAGCCACTTTTTACCATACAAAGTATTATTCATCTTCAATTACGTTTGATGGGTTTAGTAAATGGGGAAGCAATTTTTTTCCGTACCCATAAGACTCACTGTATCATTAAATTCACTTTATTATATGATTTAAAATTAATAAGCAGGAAAGGAAATTTAGTAGTTGTCAGTAAAATTCCATTAAAATTGCAGTAATTTTTTTTTTTCTGGATGCTCTTGATATCCAGCAATCATGATATAAAGTGCTGCTTCTGTAAAGGTATTACATTACATCAGAGAATTTATTTTCAGTACTGTGGCAGCCAAGTCTTCTAGGAATAAAATAAGAATTAAAAATAATTGAATCTTTGAAATATACATTCACTGATATGATTGCTGTCTCTTCTTGTGTTAGGGAAGTAATATAGCTTTCCAGGAAGAGCCCAGGATTCTGAGTGAGATGAATAAAATAGCAAGTTATTTCTTTTTTTGCCCTCAATTTTCTATTTGTAAAATGACTCTCCACAAAAAAGAAAATTTCTAAGGTTTCTTCCAACCCTGGAGTTCAATGAAATTTGAATAGCATGCTTTAAAAACACACACATTGTATTTATTTGAATAAATACTCCTGCTACTAAACAACGTTTAATAACTATGGGTCTTGGAATATGTCTGCATGAAAGCAAAAGAAACCTACCAAATTAGCTCAAGTATAAAATCTTTCTTTTCGAATGTGAAATTGTGACATGTAGAACCTGTACGCGTTGCTCTCCAGTCAATTCCAACTCATGGCGACCCTATAGGACAGAGTAGAACTGTCCCATAGGGTTTCCAAGGATCAACTGGTGGATTCAAACTGCCGGTCTTTTGGTTAGCAGCCAACCTTACCCCTTCGCCACCAGGACTCCGCTATATAGAACAGGAGTGCATAAAACACATATGTACAACTATTAAAAATAACTATAAAGTAGCCACCAGCCAGGTTAAGAAATAGAGCACTGCTACCTCTTAGAAACCACTTGTTTGCCACTCTGATAACATCTCCCTCCCTCCCTTGCAGGTGTAACTGGTATATTGCTTTTTAAGATAATCATTCCCTTGCTATTCTTTGCAGATTTTACCATGTATATTATTGTTGTTGTTGTGTGCTGTGGAGTCAATTCCGACTCATAGAGACCCCACAGGACAAAGTAGAACAGCTCCATAGGGTTTCCCAGGCTGTAATCTTTATGGAAGCAGATTACCAGGCTGGTGGGTTCTAACCACTGACCTTTCAGTTAGTAGCTGAACACTTCGCCATTGTGCCACCAGGGATTTATGTGTCCTAAAAAAAACCTTGTTGCCGCTATATTGATACTGACTCATGGCGGCCCCATAAGTTAGTAGCCAAGTACAAACTGTTTTTGTTACCCAATGACCGTAAACAATATGTTATTTTAAAGAAGTTGCATTATTCCAGTGTTCATTGCAGCACCAGTCACAGTAGCCAAAATGTGGAAACAAACTATATGTCATCGATAGATGAATGGATGAACAAAATGTGGAAACAAACTATACGTCATCGATAGATGAATGGATGAACAAAATGTGGAAACAAACTATACGTCATCGATAGATGAATGGATGAACAAAATGTGGAAACAAACTGTATGTCATCGATAGATGAATGGATGAACAAAATGTGGAAACAAACTATATGTCATCGATAGATGAATGGATGAACAAAATATGCATATACGTAAAATGGACTATTACTCAACCGTAAAGAGAAATGAAATCCTGATACATCCCACAACATGGAACCTTGAAAACTTTATGCTGATGAAATAAGTCAGTTGCAAAAGGACAACTACTGTATGATCTCATGTATATGAAATAGGCAAATAGGACAAAGCCAAATCTTATTAGTGGTGTGGGAGGGAGAGGGAAAGGGAGAGTTACTACATTGGGGACGCTGAGTTCAGGTTAATGGTGGTACAATAATTCAGAAAAGGACAGTGATAATGGTTGCACAACATGAAGAATATAATCAATGTCCCTTAATAATACATGTAAAAATTGTTGAATCGACAAATGTTTTGTTATGTATATTTTTACCACAACTTTTTTGAAAAAGGAGTTGTGAAATATCCCATGGTCTACAGGGAAACAGGAAACAACTAAGCTTCAGGAAGAGCAGAAATCAGTGCAGTTCTGGACCCTCAGAATCAAGAGTGTAGGGACCTTCCCTAAAGTCTAGTGTTCCACCATTAATGTGACTCAGCTACCAAAGTATTCAGATAGAGAATCTGCTTGGCTGAAATGGCTTGTTTCTCCTTGGCTAGGGAGGGTCCATCTTTGCTCTAATCAACTGTGGCTGGGGAGAAGGCAGTGTGGTAGACACAAGGCAGCCAGGACAGTAAGTCCTAGGTGGGATTTACTCAAAGATTATGGACGGTTCAGGAAATAGCTAGTTACAATATAAATTCAGCCAACGATGATGTCACCTGGAACAAGTCTGAACTACCATTGGCTTTATTTTCTCGTATATATAGAAACTTTCTGCATTTCACGTTCTTTTTAAAAATACTTTCAGATCCCTAAAAGAAAAAATGCTAACCTTGATTCAATTAATCTGGAAAATTAAATAATTTATTCCTTTTATTACCTGGGCCTTTCTTGGGTGTCTGTGTTGCCACTAATAGAGAAATGTATTGACCAGGACCCACTGCTGCTCTGGTTTGACCGTCTGGTTCCTGGCCAGCCCCATGTCTTTGCACTTTCCTAAACCAATTTAGAAACTCAAATGCCACATATGCAATAACAAACATGTGATGGAATGCCTTCTTGTCTATTTATTAGTATGTAATTTTAAACATAAATTGTTAGAGATGTAGATCACTGATTCCACCCATCCTCCATTCTAAAAGGTGCTGACCCTTGCCCTCATCATACGGAACCTTCAATGGCCTGTTTGTACTATTGGACTCAGGTAACTAAATCATGGGTAGACACTTGGCTGACACAAGGAAATATACCCCATTGCTGAGCTAAGCCAATCAGATAGTCCTTTTTGAACACTGAGAGAGGAGACACAGAAACCTAGGGACTGGGTAGCTGAGTCACTTTCATAGGGGAGCCCCAGGAGTGACTGCCTTACTCCCTCCCTTGTCTCTGTGAGATAAGCATTCTTATTGCACAGATCAAGGGTATAATAGATGAACTATTTTGAGTAGGTTAGTGTTCCTTGAAATCAACCTTGCCCTAAGGTAAATAAAAAAAAAATTTTACATCATTTTCCCTTTTTTTTTTTAAATGAAATTCCTCCCTAAAACAGTGGCAGAACCCTGGTGGTATAGTGGTTAAGAACTCAGCTGCTAACCCACAAAAAGTTGGCAGTGCAAATCCACCAGCCCCTCCTTGGAAACCCTATAAGGCAGTTCTACTCTGTCCTATAGGGTTGCTATGAGTCAGAAGTGACTTGACAGCACCTAAAAAAAACAAAACAGTGGTTGTCTAACATGCATCAGAATCAGCTGGGGAACTTGTTAGACACAGATGCTGGGCCCTATCCCCAGAGTTTCTGATTCAGTAGGTCTGGACTGGAGCTGGGGCACGATAATTCACATTTGTAACATGCTCTTAGCGATGCTGCTGCCACTAGTCCAGTGACCACTGTTGGAAAACCAGTGCCCTAGAAATAATCACCTAAGACCCATATCTAATATGACTATTTTTTATACCAAAGTTAAGGTTTTTTTTTTTTATTCCCAGAGGAATGTAGTGGCTAAGAGCTCATGCCATGGAACCAGATAAAAAACTTTTTGCAGTCGGGTGGATTCCATCTCACAGCGACCCATGTGCTACAAAGTAGAATTGCTCCATAGGGCTTTCTTGGCTGTAATCTTTACAGAAGCAGATTGCCAGGCTTTTCTTCCACAGCATTGCTGGGCAGGTTAGAACCACCAATCTTTAGGTTAGTAGTTGAGTGCAAACCGTTTGCACCACCCAGGAACCTGGGTGCAAATCCTGGCTCTTCCAAGCTGAGTAAACTTTCTATTCCTCTTCATTTACAAAGTGGACAGAGTAATAGACAATACCACCAAGCAGTATAGCACTATACAATTCCAGGAACCCCACTCATAAACATCACAATGTGAATGACGTCTTCTAGAACTGCACAAAGGGGCCATCTTATTACTAGTACCTCCACATAGAGTTGTGACACAAAGTGTAATGCCTATGAAGGGTTTAGAATAGTGCCTGACACACGGTCAGGGCTTATTAGTTAGTGTCATGGATTGAATTATGCCCCCTCAAAAATTTGTGTATCAATTTGGCTGGGCCACGATTCCCAGTATTGTGGGTTGTCCTCCATTTTGTGATTGTAATTTATGTTAAAGAGGATTAGGGTGGGATTGTAACACCCCTACTAAGGTCCCATCCCTGATCCAATGTAAAGGGAGTTTCCCTGGGTGTGGCCTGAACCACGTTTTATCTTACAAGAGGTAAAAGGAAAGGGAAGCAAGCAGAGAGTGGGGGACCTCATACTACCAAGAAAGTAGCACCAGCAGCAGAGCTTGTCCTTTGGACACGGGGTCCCTGCGTGGAGAAGTGCCTAGTCCTGGGAGAGATTGATGAGAAGGCCGACAGAGAGAGAAAAACTTCTGCTGGAGCTGATGCCCTGAATTTGGACTTTTAGCCTATTCTCTGTGAAGAAATAAATTTCTCTTTGTTAAAGCCATCCACTTGTGGTATTTCTGTTACAGCAGCACTAGATGACTAAGACAGCAAGCTTATAAAATGGTACACGTTTCGGCTATGAATAGAAAATCTTGAACACATCGTGTTCATTCAGGGCGTCGGCTCCAGGGGAAGACTTTCTCTCTGTTGGCTCTGGAGGAAGGTCCTTGTCATCAGTCTTCCCTTGATCTGGGAACATCTCAGTGCAAGAACCTCGGGTCCAAAGGACGCGCTCTGCTCCTGGCACCGCTTTCTTGGTGGTATGAGGTCCCCCTGTCTCTCTGCTCGCGTCTCTCTTTTATATCTCAAAAGAGATTGGTTTAAGACACTATCTAATCTTGTACATCTCGTCGATATAACTGCCAGTAATCCATCTCATTACATCATAGTGATAGGATTTATAACACACAGGGAAATCACACCGGATGACAAAGTGGTAGATAATTATACAATACCGGGAATCATGCCCTACCAAGTTGACAGATATTTTCTGGGGGAGACAATTCAATCCATGACACATGGTCATGGTGACTGTATCCTTAGTTAAGAGCTAAGGGAATGCAGTACCACTTTGCAGGTGTTGTTGTTGTTAGTAGATGGCAAGTCAGTTCTGACTTATGGTGACCCCATGGTTTTCAAGGCTGTGACCTTTCAGAAGAAGTTTGACAGGCCTTACTACTGAGGCATCTCTGGGTGGATTTCAACCACCAACCTTTCAGTTAGTAGGATTTTTCTAAGAGATGTGTACTTTGGAGAATAGGGAAGTGGCAAAAGAAAATATGACCGTAATTCTCCCAGGGTACAAAACTATCTCCACCTTAAACTTGTACAGATTTAGTATAAAATTAAGCAAATAATCACTGCTGCCCCAAAATTATATTTTAATACTCAGAAACATTAATTGCCAAACTATCAAGAATTAGCTAGTGCTCTTTATAGATTGAACTCTAATGGTTTTTAAAATGAAGTCAGTTTACTTCTCCAACATACTATGTTATGATTTAAGATACCACTGAAGGGCATAAGTGGTAGACTGCACAGTTTTTATTTGACAAGTTAAGAAAATACTTTTAACAAGCAAACAGTTAAAAATCCAAAGTTGTATTGGGAACTGTGGGTAGTGTAAACTAGGTAATCCTGGTGTCACACAAAAAGTCCTTTGAGATATGTATGTGAACATTCATAGGAATATTATTCATAAGAGCAAAAAACTGGAAACAAGTCAAATGTCTATCAACTAGGGAAGGGATAAACAAAATGTGGTATATTAGTTATTATTGCTATGAACAAATTACGCCAAAATGTAATGGCTGAGAACAACAAACATTTATTATCTCACAGTTTTTTGGGGTCAGGAATCCACCTTGCTTAGCTGGGTAACTCTGGCTCAAAGCTTCTCATGAGGTTTCAGCCAAGCTGTTGGCCAGAGTTATGGTCTCGCCTGAAGACTGGACTGTGGCGGGGGATATCTGCTTCCACGCTCACTCCTGTGGCCATTGGCCTGCCTCAGAAAATGTGCTCTCAAGCTTACCCACCTAACATTGACAAGCCTTGGGTCCTGGCTGGCTGTTGGCCAGTGACATCAGTTCTTTGCCTTGTGGACCTTTCACAGAGTTGCTCACAACATGGCAGCTTAAAGCAAGAGATTCAAGAGAGAGAGAAGAGACATCCCATCATTTCTGCCGGACTCTAATCATTAGAAGTGAGTCACTAGGTCTAGCCCACAGTCAATGAGAAGAAATTACACAAGGGCTTGACTACCGGGAGGTGAGGATCCTTGGGGGCCACCTTAGAAGCTGCCCACCACAGGTGTAAACCCATAAATTGGGATGCTATTCAGCAATAAAAAGGCATGAACTACTGAAACATGCTACGACACGGATAAATCTCAAAAACATTAGACTAAGTAAAAGAAAAAAAAAGCTCATTGCCTTTGAGTCGATTCTGACTTGTAGTGACCATATAGAACAGAGTAGAACCGCCCCATACGGTTTCCAAGGAGCAGCTGGTGGATTTGAACTGCCGGCCTTTTGGTTAGCAGCTGAGCTCTGAACCACTGTGCCACCAAGGCTTCCTAAGTAAAAGCAGCCATACGTAAGCAGCCATATGTAAAAGACCACATAGTGTATGATTCCATTTATTTGACATCCTGGAAAAGGCAAAACTATAGAGACTGAAAAGAGATCAGAGGTTGCCTGCAAACGGGCACAAGGGAACTTTATTGGATGATGTTCTAAAACATTGTTTGTTCTAAAACTGAATTGTAGTGATGGTTGTACAACTCTATTAATCTACCAAAAATCATTGAATTGTACACTTAGCAAGAAAAATGGCGTGGGATACAAAACAACTGGCCTGTATTTTTCCAAAAATGTCAATGTCATGAAGGAGAGGAATTATTCCAGATTAAAAGAAACCAAAGAGGCATGACAACCAATGGCAATGCATGATCTTGGGTTGGATTCTGGATGGTGAGGGAGAGGAGGTGTGGGAAGATATCGTAAGGACGCACTAACGGGAAAATCAGAGAAAATTACATATGGACTGTAGATTATAGTATTGTGTCAATATGAAATTTCCCATATAATTGTCCTGTGGTTATATAAGAGAATATCCTTGTTTTTGGTAACTACATGCTGAAATATTTAGGGGTAAAGGGGCATGTTTTCTGCACATACCTATCAACTAGCTCAGTAAAACGTATCTATGTATATATACAGAGAGGAGGAAATTTCTAACAAATTGCTCACAGCAAATTACTAACAATTGGTGCATCTGGGTGAAGGGTGTATGGGATTTTTTGTACTGATCTTGCAACTCTTCTTAAGTTTAAACTTACTGCAAAATAAAAAGTAAAAAATAAAATAAACCTTTGAACAAAAGTCCCCTTGTCCCTTAGCTTCCATCTGGGGTTAAACACAACTACCAGCAGGAATAGAAAAACTAACCGGAGAAAGAAGGAAACATGATTTTTTGAGCCCCTACCTACCACTTCTCAGGTGCTTCCATGTTTCTTTGTGTTATTTAATTCTCGGACCACCCCTTAGAGCACTGGCTCGGACCTCAGCTGCACATTAAAATCATCTGGGGAGCCTTAAAACTCCTATACCCTGGTCACAAACAGACTCATGAATTCGAAAGCCCTAGGGGTGGGACCCAGTCATCAGCATCCATTGCACAGCCAGCGTTGAGAGCCACTGCCTTAGCCCTACAGCTGTATTACCTCCATTTTACAAATGTCAAAGATGAGGTCCAGTGAGATTCAGTAGCTTGTCATGGTTATGTAGCTTGTGGAAGTGGCAGCAAGGGTAGAAGTGGACACGGGCACACAGGAGAGGTCCATGAGACCCCCATTTGCAGCTTCTCTCCACTGCATCTCCTGGCTTTCTTCTGTCTTCACCAGGCTTTCTGGAACCTCGCCTGCAAAGAACTGATTTGGATGATGTAAAATACAGTCAGACCTGCTCCAAATTATGAACAACAGCAACAAAAAGTAGTTGCCTGTTGAGTCAACTCCAGTTCATGGTGACCCCATGTATGTCAGAGTAGAATGGTGCTCCATAAGGTTTTCAAAAGTAGATCACCAGGCCTTTCTTCCCAGTTGCCTCTGGGTAGACTCAAACCTCCAACCTTTTGGTTAGTAGCCAAGCGCGTTAGCCATTTGCAGCACCCAGGAACTTGCCTGAATTTTAAGGAACTTATAAAATAACATGAAGTTGTAAACTCTAGTGAATACGAAAAATTCTATAAAAGGATATAGCTGCTTTATGAGAGAAATCAGGTAGTGGGAATAGGTTCGATCAGTAAAGGCTCTTTTGACTAAGTGGCCAAGAAATAGAAATTGGCATCTCTAAATATTTCTTTCACTTTTTTCTCGTGAAAACGTTATCTCCTCTTCACGTTTTTCCTCTGTTTTCTCCTTTGCTCCTCCTCAAATTTCCTTCAACTAGATAAAACAGGACCTAAATTTTTAAGTTGTAAAATAAGAAATTTGAACAGATTTCCCTCCAAATTTAGAATAATTAAACGTTGGTCTCCTTTGAGCCATGTTTCTTGAACACTTGTAAATCACTAGGAAGAATGATGTCTTATTTTCATTTTGTTCTATTAATTTTTCATATTATTGAACAGATAATATTCATGTAAACCCCGTTGCTGTCGAATCGATTCCGACTCATAGTGACCCTAAAGGATGGAGTAGAACTGTCCCGTAGGGTTTCCAAGGAGCACCTGGTGGATTTGAACTGCCGACCTTTTGGGTAGCAGCCCTAACTCTTAACCACGGCTCCACCAGGGTTTCCAAAATGTTCACATAATAAACCTTAATTGTCGCAGTTCCTAGTTTTCCCAAACATTTAAAGATAAATCCTTTTCAAGTGCTATTCAAGCTGAAGAAGGGGAAATTTGACCCACAGTTTATCACTTACTACATTAGCATACTAATCCGCCTACAATTTGCATTTGACTGGGAGGTTGTTCTTTTACCCCTATAATCTTGTTGGCAGAATATCACAGTTTTTGGTTGATTTTTCAAACAAATTGTCTACCCACAATGGGGGGAAATAAGGTGGTGTCAATACAAGATGCTTGGAAGTGAATTAATTGCTCTGAAACAATCCATGTTGGTTTAGCCCCTTAGGTGGTGTTCCTTGCACAACTCTGGTAAATGCTAATGATCAGTTCACATTGGCATTTAAACGAAAGCCACCCTAAGACATTTCTCACACTTCCTAATGAATCATTCCTTTTTTCTTCGTCTCAAATTATCTAGGTCTTGTCGTGATCTAGGATAGCTCTTCTTTAACATTCAAGTGTGATTGAGACTTTCCGGCAGCTTGCCAGGTGACTAGTTCAGAATAAACTAGTTCCTTTCTGGCAGCTTTGCCATTCAAAGTGTTTACCTGGATGTGGGCACACGGAGCAAGGAAATTAATAGTAAGCCCTATTGATGGTAACGCTACTGGTAATAGAGATTTTAATTTAAAAATGTAATCGAATATTTTAAGCAACAAAATGCTATTCAGGTGGGAAAATATTCTGGAGGGCCTGTGGTAAAAAGTGCATGCACTCTATATAACCAAACCCACTGCCACTGAGTTGATTCCAACTCATAAACGACCCAATGGGACAGAGTAGAACTGCCCCATAGGGTTTCCAAGGCTGTCAATCTTTACCGAAGCAGACCACCACATCTTTCTCCGCCATGGTGGCTGGTGGATTCGAATCGCTGACCTTTCAGTTAACAGCCAAGCACTTAACCACTGCACCACCAGGGCTCCTTCACTCTATACGGAGGCAGGATATCTCCGGTGTAATGACGCGATTGTTTTCTGTATGTGGACCAGTATAAAGATATACATAATTGTCCAAGAGAAACATTTCTCTCTCTTTACTCATTGCCGTCCAGTGGATTCCTACTCACGGTGAGCTCATGTGTTACAGAGTGGCACTGTTCCATAGGGTGTTCTTGGAAGTAATCTTTATGGAAGCAGATCACCAGGCCTTTCTTCCAAGGTGCGTGGGTAGGTTTGAACCACCAACCTTTAGGTTAGTGGTTCAGTGCAAACCATTTGCGCCACCCAGGAACCAATTACTTAGTAATTCCCTCAGCGCAACTGGTATGATTGTCTTTGTTAGACGAAAGAGTGTCCCTTTCAGTGCCCTGCTATATACTTGGCAACAGATTCACATCAGATTTCTCTGTCCTAGGATAAAGTGCCTAATAAACTACCTTTGAGTAAGAGGTCTATGATTAGTAGCCCCAAATAATTAACTATAGTAGTAGAATTTCTGAAATGTGGACAGGAGAGATTGGTTTTGGTGGGCTGTGAGTGGAAGTCTTTCCAATTACATAAATGACTTCCTGTTCCATCTCTACTTAAGAAGAAATACCTGACAGAAATTCAGGGGAGGAGTCTCTGGGTGCTGTAAATGGTTAATGTGCTCTGCTGCTAACTGAAAGATTGGAGGTCCGAGTCCACCCAGATGTGCCTCAGAAAAAAAGGCCCCGCAATCTGCTTCCGGAAAATCAGCCGTTGAAAACCCTGTGAAGTGCAGTTCTACTCTGACACACATGGGATCGCCACGAGTCGGAGTTGACTCAATGGCAACTCTTTTTTAATTCGGAAAGAGGAAGGACAATGAAAGAGGACTGATGCTAATGGCTATTAGTCCATGTTATATATGCAGAAAACTGTGATACACACACTTTCGTTATTTTGTTTGCTCCTGTCAGCCACCGCAAGGTAGATAACAAAAAAAAACCAACCAAGCCCACTGCCATCAAGTCGATTCCGACTCATAGTGGCCCTATAGACAGAATAGAACTGCCCCCCATAGAGTTTCCAAGGCTGTAAATCTTTATGGAAGCAGACTGCCATATCTTTCTCCCACAGAGTGCCTGGTGGGTTCAAACCGCTCACCTTTTGGTTAGCAGCCACGTGCTTTAACCACTGTGCTACTAGGGCTCCTAGATAAGAAAGATAGACGCACTGATTTCCTACCTGACAAATGGCGGAAGTTTAGTGGCTTGCTTACCATCACTCAGTAAAGTGATAGAGCAGAGATTCAAACACAACTCTCTCCAAAGCCTGCTTCTTTCCACTAACCACGCTGTAATCAAAATGAAAGAAGGGTCAGTAAAATCTGAAAATGAAATCAATCTGAGTATGTGATATTTTATTGAGGGAGACACAAAGTTTGGGAGTAGAGAGGCCAGAAAAGAGAATATTGCTGAGGACATGGCGGGATAAAACTAAAACCAAACAAACCCGTTGTCATCGAGTCAATTCCGACTCACAGTGACCCTAGAGGACAGAGTAGAACTGCCCCATGGGGTTTCCAAGGAGCGGCTGGTAGATTCAAGCCACTGATCTTTTGGTTAGCAGCCGAAACTCTTAACCATTACGCCCCCAGGGCTCCAGGAGACTTGATAGAAAACAGAAGGAGAATACAGACTTCTCTGGGACCAAGGACAAAGAATAAAATGTACTTGGGTACTTGAGGAGACTGGAGGCTCTTAGTAATAGAATTCTTCCATGTTGAACAAAGCTGAACCGTGAGCCTGTATTTGCTGACCTCGATGTAATTGTGGATTTCAAAGAACAGTTCAGTCACTTGTAGTGGCTTCAGGAAGATTAGCCTAAGCGTGTGTTGCTGTTGTTGAGAATTTACTAAGAGGAAGCTTTTAAGAGAAAAGGAAGAGAGCTTCCCCTGGAGTGTGGGAATTTCTCTAGGGTGTTTACAGAGGAATAAAACTGTCGGGGCAAAGACTGGGTGGATGTGCATCTTAACTCTCACCAAAGCAGGAGGATAGCTGTTCCTAGGAAGTTGCTCCAAGAATACGACCTGACCTCTCTGTGGCAGGGAAAAAAAACTGCCTGTACTCCATCAGCAATGTGCCAGCCTTACCGAGAACCCATCGTGTGTGGCACTTGCCGGATTCTGGGAGATGTCGATAAATTCTCAGGATGACTCCTGCCTTTACGGAGCTGATTATCTGATGTGGAGCCAGCACAAGGGCCCTGGAAACAATGCACAGAAGAGAAAACAGATTCTTCCTGGGTCGTGAGTGTAAGTTAGGCTGCCTCTGGGAGCCAGGGAAAGAAGAGATGTGCCAAATCTAGTGATAAAGAAGGCTCCCTGAGGAACTTGATAGTGGCCTTGAACATGAGAGGAATTGGGTCAGGGCCAAGAACAGAGACAAAGGAGATCAAGGCAGGAAGATCCAGGTTTGAGTCTTCTGAGCCATGATATACACGTACGTCCATACCACATATATACATGGCACATGTATGCCCACAAGTGTGGCCATGTATAGATTTCTTTGTATTTGGAGGGTTCATTACCGGTAGGAATGTATGTTAACACAACCACTTTGAAGAGCCATTTGGTGATAATCCGGGTAATTCGTGCTCTTTGTTGCAACAATTTTATTCCTAGGTATATACCCTACAGAAATTCTCCCTCTTGTGCTCAAGGGGATATGAATAAAATGTTCGTTGCAATGTTTTTATTAGCAAGATATTGGAAGCAACTTACATGTCCATCCATAGGAGAATGAATAAATAAATTGTGGCAGATTCATCCACTGGAATACCTACCATATAACAGTTAAAATCAATGAAGTGGAGCTATGTACATCAACATGAATAAATTTTAAAACAATGCTGAGGGATGAAAGCAATTTGTAGAAGAATACATTCTGAATGGTATTCATATGAAGTTTTTAAAACATACAAAACATGCATATTACACATATGTAGTAAAAATATACTACATATTATGTGGTTAAAAAGTAAAAATTCAGGATAGCTGTAACTTCTGACAGTAAGGAAGGTGAACACAACTGGGGCTTCAACAATTTGTATAATATCTTATTTTTTAAACTGGGTGATGGGCACATGAAAACCAAACCAAAACCATTGCTGTGGAATCGATTTAGACTCGTAGTGACCCTATAGGGCAGAGAAGAACTGCCCCATGGGGTTTCCAAGGCTGTAGTCTTTAAGGAAGCAGACTGCCACATCTTTTTTCCGCAGAGCACCTGGCGGGTTCCATCAACTACCCTTCAGTTAGTAGCCGAGCTCTTACCCACTGCACCGCCAGGGCTCCTCATGGGCACATGGGTGTTTGTTTGTTGATCTCTAATATTTGTATCCCTGAAATATTTCATTGAAGACATTAGAAAATGTAAAAAGAAGCCTGAAAAAGAAACAGTGAAATGTTTAACAGTATTTTTTAGGATCACGTGTGCATTAAAATTTCTTCTTTATATTCTTTTATTTTTTCTAAAATGTGTCATTTTTACTATATAAAATTTTGAAGAAAAAAACCAGTACATTATAGAACCATGCTATGGCCCAAGAACAGTAATCAGCACATATGAAAGTCTCAGTAACTATTTATTAAACCGATGGATGTATGATGGACATACAGACGGATGGATGGATGGATGGATGGATGGATGGATGGATGAATGAGTGGTTGGATGAATAAGACCTTAGCCACACAGGCTGGCGGGGGGAAGAAGCAGCTGGGAATGGCAGAAGGAGGCTTTTCCCTGAGGCAGGTAGTCCTATGTGGTACACTGTATGGTGGCCAATATTCCTTCTTCTAAGGAGCAGAACCAATTCAGGTGTCATCAGATCCATTCTGGCAGGTAGGGTTGGGCAAAGGCAGAAACACTAATCTGATCGCTTTTCTCCATCCTTACCCAACCTTCTTTCTCTTTTTCCCCTACCTGCGTTCCTGAGATTCCATCATTCCTAGCACCTGAGCCTGCCCCCCACCATCTGTAGACAAGCAGGAATGTCTATATATACATGTCATTCATGGTCTAAACAGCTAGCCTAAGTAACTTGCCTAGTGCCTAGAGATGGAATGGATCAAAACTACTTAATTTACACCAGTGTCAAAGTCCCAAAAATCATCCCAAACTAGCCAACATTTCGGAAAACTAGGGCTGAGAAACCATAGGCAGATTATACAGATTCAGAAATGCATTTGCTTGCTTTAGATGAGCACACATTTATATTTGTACCAAAGTTCTTGCACTTCCAAGCAGAATTATATATCACTTGGTAAGATTTTGCTTTATTAAACTGACTAACAAGGTAATTCTTTGGACCCAGGTGATTTGAGGAAGATACATCAAGAAGTCACACAGAAAATAGCAGTAATTTTCTAAATACAGCCAGGTCGATTGTATCTGTTGTGTGCTAACAGAAAGACTCCTGGGTTTTAGTAGACAGCCCACTATGTAATCACCCTGGCTGAATAGCCTCAGATACTTTGTTTTGAAGCGAGTGCAGAAATCCTGCAGGTTTAATTGCCAATAAATCAGCATGACCTCGACTCCCTGGCAAGCCTTTTTACAATGATCTTTTCAACCAGAAAATGAAGAGATGGATTTTACAGTGTATGCATACTGCTTATGGTAAGATAACAGAATTATGCTCGCAGTTTCCTCCATTACAGGCTATGCTAGATAATGAAGGGCTCTATTAATGATACATTCTGTTTGCTTTTAGGTTATTTTCATTTTGTATTATAGTTATTTGTTTTCATTATTAGGGAGAGCTATCTTCCTTTTTAAAAAATCCTCCCATCATTTGTTAGTTCAATATTTTACCATCACTTGAGATTCTATTCCTTAGTTAATTCACAAGAATTTGCATGAAAATAGCCTGGCTCACTCAGAAAGCTATTCATTCACAAACTGATTGAACTGGATGTTACTTTTAGCAGAATTTCAGATTTGTTTAAAAAGGTAGCTATTCTTAATTAATATTTCCAATTTATGATTATAACTAACACAGAGATTGTAGCACTCATCTGTACCCAAATGTAACATAAACCTGGTGTTTGTACTTTTGAACTGTTTGTGTGTCTGATTTCATTTTAATTAGAATGAATAATATTTTGATATATATTTATACATTTAGATTTTTAATTGTATGAACACTGTAAGAAAATATCACATTTTCAAACCACTAAACAATAGGTTCTACCTCCTACTTAATTTCAAGGACTCCCGCTGCCTATTCTAAATTTAGGATGATGATTTTCCTGCCTGACAGCAGGGAGCTGGACCAGATGATCTCTTAAGGCTCTGCCTAAAATCTGTGATATAACCTTCTGTGTCAGGAAGCGATCTTCTTTTGGGCTTTGTGTTGGACAATACCATTGTGTATCTAAATACACGTTTTAAGATGTTTTACGACTGATACTCTTCTAGGAAGATGGTGGCAACAGTGCAGTTTTAGAATCTCTCCAAATCCCCACCTAACAACAGATAGGGCAACTAGATAGCAAAACTAAAAATATTTGCAAAATTATATGACAAGGTATCCCCAGAAAACCCAACGTACAACTGAATGAGAACAAATCACCAGTGTCTATAAGACCTGCATGTTATCACCATCAGGAGATAGCAGAGGAAAGCAATGAGGCCTTTGACAAACCTGAGGATAGAGTAGAAAAAAGTAGCCAACAGATATTTATTGGAAGCGCAACAGACTACTTCAAGAAGAGCGGCTGCAACTGGGAGGTGCTTCCCTCGCTTCAATGGCAGATGAGAGCAAAAGGCCCACAGTGAGGACAGAAGAGACTAGAGCACATGGGCCCTACCAAACTCCTGAGACTTACCAGCAAGGGTGCCCTTCTGCGACAGGGCCAGACCTAGACTGCTGGGAGTGGAATCAACATTGATCAGGATAAAGACAATAAAGGCAAAGGAAAGAAAGAATTCGTAGGGCCAGGAAATCTTACCCAGCTAATTTTTTGTTAACACTTTGTGAAAACAACAGGAGCTCTATGAAGTTAGCAACACTACTTGAATCATTCCTCCTTCTAAAAGTTCAGAAAAACTAATTTCACACAAAAATGAGCCACAAGTCAGTTACAAAAAGGAAAAAAGAGAATAAGAAGCAGAATGACATCACTTCAGGCAATGAACACACATCAGAACATGTGTCCACAGAACACATCAAGACTATAATCTTCTATTTCAAAATAAGCTAAAAGATGTTAAGAAAATGATACAAGATATGAAATAAAAACATAAATCAGATTTTTAAAAATTCAGAATTAAGGTAACAGAACTCAGAAAAGAATTAGAAAGAAAAGAAAAATCATTTCAGAAATGAAGACTTAACTAGAATGAACGTAAGAAAATACATGTACAGATATTATCTTAAGAGAAATAGACAGTGAAAATGAGAATTTTAAAAATAAAAAATAGATAAAAATTATTCAAGTTAAAAAAATGAAGGCAAATATCCAACATATAGATAATAGGAAGTTTCCCAAAAAGAAATAAAAGCAAGGGAACAGAAGAAATACTAAAAGCGATTACTCAAGAAAACTTTCCTGAAAGTAAAACAAAAAGAAAAAAAAGTTTGCTATTCCATATTGAAAGAGGATATCATGTATCTGAGAATATCCACCCAGAACAACCAACACCATGGCATAATCTAGTAAAAATTATTGGACTTTAAAGAAAAAGAGAAAAAAATCCTTTAAGCGTCTAGGCAAAAGCAATACACAATTTATAAGAAAAATAAAGTTAGATTATCATCAGATGTTTCAACAGCAACACTTTATGCTAGACAAAAATGGAGTAATGTAATTAAGACATTTAAAGAAAGAAAATATGAGCCAAGGATTTTATATTCAGAAAAACTGACCTTTAAGTATAAAAGGCATGGACAAACATGCAAGAGCTCAGGGAATATTGTTCTCATTATCTCTCCGTGAGGAATCTACCAGAGAATAAGCTTTAGACAACCAAAATGAATAGAGAAACATTGCCATAGAGACTGGCAGTGAGCATTACATAAACAATTATAGGACTGAGACTAAATAAGGGTTAAAAGGGAGAGTATGACATGCAATGGTTATCTAACAATGTACACATAGTACAGCTATTAAAAATACGGGGAGAATGCAGAGAAAATATGTGACAAATGTAGCTATTCTCAGTATTGTATTTTTCTGAGATTTTGGTATACGTAATGTGGGATATGGAGCCCTGGTGGCACAGCGGGTAAGAGCTTGACTGCTAACCAAAAGGTCGGCAGTTCAAATCCACCAGCTGCCCCTTGGAAGCTCTGTGGGGCAGTTTTACTCTTTCTTCTAGGGTCGCTATGAGTTGGAAACCACTTGTCGGCAATGGGTTTTTTTTTTTTTTTTTTTTTAATGTGAGATGAGGAGCCCTGGTGGCACGGTGGTTAAAAGCTTGGCTGCTAACCAAAAGGTCGGCAGTTCAAATCCACCAGCTGATCCTTGGAAACCCTATGGGACAGTTCTACTCTGTCCTATAGGGTCGCCATGAGTTGGAATTGACTGGATGGCAATAGGTTTGATGATGTGGGATAAAGTAAACAGCAATCATGGGATATTCTAATTCTATTTTACCCTCTGTCCTTGAGATCCAGGATTTTTCTTTCCAGTGTGGAAGACAGGAAAGACAAAAGTAATACAGAAGGGGTTAAATAAAAAACCTATAGTCCTGAATTTGAATCAGAAATGTCAATACTAACTCAGAGGTATTTTACATTTTAAATCTATGATTCTTTGTATCTGTGTATTGTTTAACAATAAACATGTTCTTTAAAAGATTTCCTTTTTTAATTTCCTGTCTCTGTCCACTGAACAGCCTAGACAACAATGACCCACCCTGTAGCAAGGAGCAACCCTAGAACCCAGATGTGGTCTTGAAACACCCTAGTACCATTTCCCACTAAAAGAAATCAGGGCTTCTTGGAGAAATGACTCATCTCAGGTCTCGGGCAGTAAATATATAAGATGAGCCTTGAATACCTTGTCCTACTAGATAGTGAGGAAGTTATTAAGATTACCAGGGTCGTGTACAAAGACCCAGGAGCCAACCTGAAAAGACTCCCACTGGCCGAAGCTGGGACAATTTGAGTTTCAAACTTGATAATAATTGCAATAGATCAAAGCCTATCAAATATGTTTAAATACATGTATTCGTAATTACACACACACACATATATTTGTTTAAATTGTTCTTTGGTGGCAAACTATATGGCTTAAAAAAACCCAGAAATTTATTCTCTCACAGTTCTTGAGGCTAGGAGTCTGAATTTAGGGTGTTAACAGGGCCATGCTGTCTTTGAAGGCTTTAGGGGAAGATTCTTTTTTGTCTCATTAGCTTCTGGTAGCTCCAGGGGTTTCCTTGGCTTGTGGCCAGTCTCTGCCTCTGTCTTCATATGACATGAGTTTCTGTGTCACTTCTCCTCTTTGTATATGGGCACTATCACATTGGATTAGGACCCACCCTACTTTAGTATGACCTTATGTTAATTTAACTAATCACATCTGCAAAAAAACAAAAAACAACCCGGTTGCCATCAAGTCAATTCTGACTCATAACAACCCTACAGGACAGAGTAGAACTGACCCATAGGGTTTCCAAGGAGCAGCTGGTGGATTCAAACTGCAGACCTTTTGGTTAGCAGCTGAGCACCACCAGGGATCCATTACATCTGCAAAGATTCTTATTTCCAAATAAGGTCACGTTCATGGGTACCAGGGGTTAGGACTGCAACATATGCTTTTAGGGGATATAATCAATCTGTAACAACTGGTAATGGAAAAGAATCAAGCATTTATACTTCCTTTTCTATATGAACAGTATCATTGGGTCACTAAATAGTAGATGAAGGGAAGCATCTCTTCATAAGAGTATTCCAACTAATAGAGTGTCACCATTTTCAACCTCCAAAGGATTAATGGACATAGACACTGAGCATCAAATCTGCTGACAAACAAACAACAGCAACACAAACAACCAGACATGTGCCTCCTGGTGAAAGAAAATGCTATCACTTAGTCTTCCCAAGGGGATCAGCTTGAGTCTGATCATACTTCTGGATCCAGCTGCCCATATGCGAGAAATAAAGAGGACAGAAGAACGTGTTGAGCCTCACCCTGACCACTCAATCATCAACATTCAGCCTGTGGGGGCGTATACAGGTCAAATGTCCTGGATTGTTCAACAGATACAGTGTTAAAAAAAAAAAAAAGACTGGAGGAGGAGCCTGTCTTAGTTATCCAGAGCTGCTGTAACAGAAATACCACAGTAGGTGGCTTTAACAAACAGAAATTTATTTTCTCAGAGTTTAGGAGGCTAGAAGTCTGAATTCAGGGTGCTGGCTCTAGGGGAAGGCTTTCTCTTTCTGTCAGCCTGGAGGAAGTTCCTTGTCTCTTTGAGCTTCTGCTCCTGGAAGATCTTCACATGACTTGGCATCCCCCTTCCATCTCTGCTTCTCTCCCTTCCTTGTTTTAATCTCTTTGATATCTCAAAAGAGATTGACTCAAGACACACCGTACTCTAATCCTGCCTCATTAACATAACAAAGGCAACCCCATCACAGAGTGGGATTATGTATAACCACAGGCACAGAGGTTAGGATTTACAACACATATTTTTTGGGGATATGGCTCAATCCATACCAGAGCCTAAGGATTAAAAGAGATTTAAAAGAAATGTGTGTGTGTGTGTATATATATATATATATATATATATAAAATGGACAAGATGAAACAGTGATCTGGGGATGTACGCTTGGATTGTTTTATTGTACTTGGGTGATAATGCTGTGAAGAAAGCAAGGGTCGCTGTAATAGGATAGCAGTTACTTTTGGGGAGAGAGGAGGTCATAATTGGAATTGGGCATATGGAGGGGGTTCTTAAGGAGGGGTGGCAGAGTTCTATTTACTGGCTTGGATAGTAGTTACAAGGAGGTTTTCCATATAATTACCCAGTACCACTAGTTGCTGTTGAGTTGACTCTGACACATGGCAACCCCATATGTGTCACAGTAGAACTATACTCCATAGGGTTTTCAGTGCCTGACTTTTCAGAAGTAGATCACCAGGTCTTTCTTCTGAGGCAGTACCTCTGGGTGGACTAGAACCTCCAACCTTTTGATTAGCATCCAGGTGCGTTAGCCATTTGCAGTCTCCAAGGACTCAGTAGCTGACTGATTTTCTGTATTTGTTTTGTTTCTCAATGAAAACAGTTATTTTCCCCCCAAGAGCAGTACACAACACAAAGAGAAGAGACTTGTGTGTTGTTTGCATTTCAGGACACTTCTCTGGTGGCATAATGGTTAAAGGGCTTGGTTGCTAAGTGAAAGGTCGGTGGTTCGAACCCACCAGCTGCTCCACAGGAGAAAGCTGTGGCAGATTGTTTCCATAAAGATTTATAGCCTTGGAAACCCCATAGGGCAGTTCTACTCTGTCCCTTGGGGTTGCTATGAGTCTGAATCAACTTGACAGCAATGGGTTTGCCAGCATCTTCCAAAAATCCTAATATAACCCCATTTCTCCATTAAACTCAGCAAATCCTGTTCTTGGGGTAGCAAACACCTATTTCTACCTGCAACCCTAGGGAAGCAAGTGAGAGACTTGCAAAGTTGAAAGGAAAAATATTTTGCCATTCAAGCAAATTCCTGCAAATAATAATAATGTAAGATTAAGCTGAACTCCTGGGAGAGCATAGGTATAAGTATGTTGTTGTTGTTGTTAGGTGCTGTTGAGTCAGTTCTGACTCATAGCAACTCTACAGGACAGGGTGGAACTGTCCCATAGGATTCCCAAGGAGTGGCTGGTGGATTTGAACTGCCGAACTTTTGGTTAGCAGCTAAGCTCTTAACCAGGGCTCCAGGTATAGGTATGGCAACATTAATATGGTGGTATCACAAAAACTCTCTGAGAAACTGGAGAACCCCTACTATCTCTTCAAGCTTACAACCTCCCTTCATTTAGATCTGACAAGTGAAACCACCATGATCCATTTAATCCATTGATTTTTTTTTTTTTTTTTTACTTTAAAATGCAAAAGGTTACCTGGAGATCAACTTGCATCTCAAATCAGTCTTCATCAGCAAGGATCTTTCTGAAAGCTAACTTTTCTCAAATGGAAGTTAAAGCTGTGAAGCCAGAGTCCACGACGTGCCTTAATAACACATTACCTGTGATTGGTGAGAAGGTAATACCAATTGGACAATTTGCAAATATTGAGCACAATTTTTTCTGTCTTGTCTCAATTTCAAATAAGAAGTCTTCTTGTAAGACTGGAGTTGGACTTCCAAATATATGGTCACCATACCTATATGGCAAAACCATCTTTTGCCTTCTTCTTCCATTCCTAGTAAAAACAATGCTGCTCTTACAGGTAGAGCTAACAGATGGATTTAACACATTCTCAAATTTTTTAATTATTAGAACTAGTCCAAGAGGTTCTGAGGAGGTGCCTTGGAGGCCATTGGGGAGTGGAGTTAACAAGCAGGCAGGGTTACTTAAATCCTATTAATCCTTTAAGGCCCTGCTCAACATCATCTTTCTGCTCTCAAAAAAAGAAAGAAAGAGAACCCAAACTAGTTGCCATAGAGTCGATTCAGACTCATGGTGACCCCACGTGTGCAGAGTAGAACTGCTCCATAGGGTTTTCAAGGCTGTAACTTTTTGGAAGATGATCACCAGGCCTTTCTTCCAAGGTACCTCTGGATAAGTTCCAATCTCCATTCTTTTGTTTAGCAAGCAAGTGCTCAACGATTTGCACCACCCAGGACCCCTCTGCTCTCCAAGCCCCTTTTAGCAGCATTATAAACTGAACCACTCATAACCCAGCTTTCATTATTGCCACTATTACTATTGTGTATTGTTCTTCAACTGCTTTGTTATTGTTAACTTGGTGTCCCTATTCAGTTACAAAGCTTCCTGAAGTCAGCCATCCTGCCTTATACTTTCCTGTATTCCCTATGCATATAGAAGACACTCCGTAGTCATCGATCTCATTGATTGATCCTTTAATTCATTCATTTATTCAATCAACAAGTATTTACTGAGCACCTGCTATGTGCTGTCCTTGATGCTGGCAATACAGCTATGAGCAAGTTGGTGCTGTTATGAAACTTCCATTTTAGTTGGAATAAGGGTAAATCCAATGTACCCTTATTTTCCTTTCCAAATTATGGACCCTAAAATGACTGACATTTCTGCTGCAGCAGGGGCTAAACCATACTTTGTGCAAAAAGGATTCCCAGCCCTTTCAGCAGCTTAAAAAACAACAACAACAACAAAAAAAAAAAAACCCTCATTGTCCTCGAGTCAATTCGGACTCATTGCAACGCTACAGGACAGAGTAGAACTGCCCTGTAGGGTTTCCGAGGAGCGGCTGGTGGATTCGAACTGCTCACCTTTTGGTTAGCAGCTGAGCTCTTAACCACTGAGCCACCAGGGCTCCTTCTGCTGCTTAGTGATAGGCAGTGCAAAAGGAAAGGAAAAACAAAACAAGTCCAGCAGTTGTGAATTCTTTCTGAATACTCTTCCCTTCAGTGAGGGGCTTACTTCAAAAAGCCAAGGGGAGCCTCCTGAAATCTGAGGTGAGGAGGGTTCACAAACAGTTTCCCTTTGACTTCCCCACTTGTCACCATTACTTTCATTCAGACAGAGACTATTTAATACACTATATACATGTCCGTGTACATGCATGCATAGACATGCACACACACACACACACACACATATATACACACATAAAAGTCTCTGTCTCTTCCCTATATTCCTAATGTTTCTAGGGAGACTTTTATTTAAAATTTCTAGGGATACTTCTGTTTTAAAGCAGCAGTTACCCTGGTGCCCTTTGCCCTATGGAGAGATTTCTTATGGGCAGGGCAGCAGCAAAGCTGTAAACCCTGACTTTTGTGATTTCTGTTGTGATGTTGGAGATTTCTCACTGGCTGCTGTTTTTGTCCAAGCAGTAATGGCAAGTGGATCCCTGGAAATCTGGTTACTTCTCAATCCCTGTTATTTATTTCATCAATAGCACTGAAGTGGCAAATTGTATAGTACCATTCCCATTGATTTCTTAAAGTATGTGTTTTCCTGATTATATTTGTTCTGATAAAATAATCTATGACAGAAAAGAAAACTAAAAAAAAAAAGTGTAATTATTTGCTCCAGGTGAATTGTCCAAGCCTTACAGTATGTGTAGTATAAGGTATTAAGACTCTAGTCTTAAAAAAAAGATCCCTGGTAGCACAGTGATTAAGCTCAGCTGCTAACCGAAAGGTCAGCAGTTTGAACCCACCAGCTGCTCTGAGGAAGAAAGAAGTGACCGTCTGCTTCCATAAAGATTACAGCCTTGGAAACCCTATGGGGCAGTTTTACTCTGTCCTGTACGGTCGGTATGAGTTGGAATTGACTCGATGGCAATTGGTAGTCTTAAAAAAAGTAATTATAGTACAGATTTGTACAATGCTACAGATAATGTTAAAAATCAATGAATTGATAGAAAGATAGATAGATAGAGAGATACTTTTTGAATGAAGAAAAAGGTGAAAAAAAGTCACAGGGTCTTCCCTCGATGAGTTTAAAATCACCCCAGCATCCCAGCGCTAGCACTATGCCAACAATAAATTCTGTGTAATGAATGAATTTAATTGATTTCTTTTATTTACCACTCCCAACTCCCTAATACTTACATAGTGGATTATCTATGAAGATAGGAAACATGTTATGAATATAAATAGTAATAGGATTATAATATTATGTATCATTTCAAGCTGGCATCAGTATGGTCAAAACTTAGTGCTTTAAGTCATGGCTCATGTAAATAACTGTCCACCAACTCTTTGATCCTCACTGAGTAATCTGATTACAGACAGATGGGAAGATAAACGTTTCCAAAGGAGAAATCAGGAGTATTTTCCGTGTTGTGCTAACATTCTCAATATTTCCAAGGTTTGCTCGAGGTGACCCATTCTTGCTACCACAAGAATGCTGTTAAAGGTGGGGCTGAGTGTCTTCGAAGGGTTATAAATTAATGGGTTTTCATGTGGGCTGATTATTTTTATTTGTCCAGATAGGAAGGGCATGTGGGAAGCAGATGGCTGTCACTCAGCACAGATTGGCTCCAGATGACTGTACTTTTCCCAAGTTGAGCTCTCAGGAAGTGCAAATCAAGTTCGCCGTGGACAATCAGTGAAACTTGTGGACAACTGGAGTCTTTCCTGTGCAAACTCTGACCTCAACTTTATGTGCCATATTTCCTTGTGTAGAGAGATTTGTTTACCACACAGGACACTTTTGAATCAGTTCAAAGTGCTACAGGTAGAGACTAAAGGATCCCACTCAACTAAGTGCAGCTCACATCTCTTTTCCATTCTAGGAATGGCAGGGAAAATATTGAAATTGCTTAGCTATCCTCTTTATTCATATAAGTGGGATGACAGTAATGCAGTGGCCCTATAGAGTTGGTCTTATCAAAGCAGTTTCCTTACGGGTAGATTATTTGGGGTCCATATGTTAGACCAAAAAAAAAAAAACCAAACCCATTGCCATGGAGTCGATTTTCACTCATAGCGATCCTATAGGATAGAGTAGAACTGCCCCATAGAGTTTCCAAGGAGGGCCTGGTGAATTGGAACTGCCAACCACGTTGTTAGCAACCAAACTCTTAACCACTGTGCCACCAGGGTTTCCATATGTTAGACAGACAGTAGCATATTTCTACTCCTTAAAGATAGGACAGCTTATAAACCTTGGAGTAAGTGTAAGACAATTAATTGTATGTTAATATCTTGCTATTGACCTATATGAATTAAAGTTATAACTTCTTTATGTGACATGTTTGAGACAGCCAACTTGCTTCCCCCTTATGTCTTCACATCCACAAAGCTTGAGTACTCTTTCTCATTTGTTTAACAAGTGAGCAGAGCTCAAAGTCTTGGGACAGGAAGAATTCGAAACCCTACCAAGTCTCCAAGTGGAATACATATTGAACATTGAGTACTGAGTTATCTGGGGGATTGTTCCTAAAAAACAGTGTGAATCAAAACGGTATAACTTAAGAAAATAAATCTATGTGTCTACTTAAATAATAGGTGTCTCTAAATTGGCCCGCACTTCTTGAGCTATGCTATCACATATTCACTCATTTATTCATTTAACAAATTATCAAGTATGTGCTTGACTCTGGGAACTAGCTATGTGCCAGACTTTGATCTAGACAGTGTTTTATCCAGGCAGATAAAAACTGTGGATCTTACACTTTATTGTGTTTCAGGATAGTGCTTCAGTGTATGAGCCACAGAATTACATAGTTCCAAGGTTGCTCCAACTGACTGTCTTATCTTACTTCAGCCTGTGTCTGACCGCTCTTGACTCTCAATTGTTCTTCAGTTTCTCTTCGGCTGGATCACTTTAGTTTGACACACTGATTCAACATCTTTCATATCAGATTCTTCACTTTGTTCTTTGTAGTCCAAAAACTGTCTTTCCCTCCTGGTTTGGTAACCCTGAGAATGAATGACCTGGCAATGAGTCTCTGAGTGCGGCCCCCAGAGCCTACCACATTTCCCCGGAATTAGTCCTCGGTGCCTCACTTATTCAGAAACTGAACTGGAGAGGAGTTCACAGCTCCTATGGGGCAGTTCTACTCTGTCCTATATGGTCGCTATGAGCCGGAATCGACTAGATGGCAATGGGTTTACACAGTTTGGGGAGCCCTGGTGGTCCAGCGGTTAAGAGCTTGGCTGCTAACCAAAAGGTTGGCAGTTCGAATCCACCAGCTGCTCCTTGGAAACCCTATGGAGCATTTCTACTCTGTTCCGTGGGATCGCTATGAGTCGGAATTGACTGGACAGCAATGGGTTTGTTTTTTTTGGTTTACACAGCTTGGAGGAAGGCGGTGGGGCCAAAGCCGCTTCAGGAATCCTGAGGACAGGACAGAGGTGTAGCGAAGGTATGGCAGGTAGGGGGCGTGCTCTGGGTGCCGCTTGAGGAGGGGCGCTAATGAGTAGTTCTTATTGGCCATTGCAGTTTCCTCGCAGCTGGGAGAGATCATTCAGCAATTTAAAACTAATTGCCGTAGGCGCTATTGTCCGTAGATAGGTCCCCGGGGCAGGAGCTTTGGGCTGCCTCTCTAGGGCTGCTGGGATGAAGTGGTTGCATCCAAATCTGGTCTGGTGAAATTCCACTCAAGATTTTAATTTCTGGGAGAGTCGGATTGGCCTAACTTGGATTATGAGCCACCCCTTAACGGGAAAGGGCAAAGCACTTTGAAAGTCTCCCTAAAAACTGCATGCCACAGGAGAGCAGTTTCCCAAAGGGAAAGAAGGGGGAATACGTGCTGAGCAGGTCAAGGAAATTTCCCCCAGAGGTCATTCCTGTCTTACCTCTATTGTCTTTGAGCTTGCTGATACAGTGACTGAGATGCCCTGTCCCCTTGTTCTACCCGGCAAACACTTTTTTATCCTCCTTTGTCTCCTTCAAGTATCAGCTCATCTCTGTCTTTCCCGTGAAGCTTTCGTAGATTTTGCAATGGCATTCCAGGTACTCCTTCTTCCTATTCTGTCCAAATGGAAGTTTTGATTAAGAGTAAAGAGGGAAACTTGTTGCCGTTGAGTGGATTCCAACCCTAAAGGACAGAGTAGAACTGCCCCATACGGTTTCCGAGGCTGTAAATCTTTAGGGAGCAGACTGCTACATCTTTCTCCTGTTGAGCAACTGGTGGGTTTGAACCGCTGACCTTTCGGCTAGGAGCTGAGCACTCAACCACTGTACCATCAGGGCTCCTTAGTAAGGAGGGGAAGATAATTTAAAAACCTGAAGCACTTGGTGGCAGGGCGGGATATGCTGCTCTAGGGGTTATTGGGGGAACACTAAGGCTGTCTTCCCAATTGGACTCCTGGTGTCGGGACCTTTATCTCCTTCCCGTAGATTTGCGAAACGTAGCCTGCTTTCTTCTTCTTCTTTCCCCTCTCTCTTTCTTTTCTTCTTCTTTTGTTGCTGTTACCAACTACTGTATCCCTTGGTTCTCCTTTTCCTCCCGGAGTGGATGCGGAGAGGAATATACTCCCTTCTTGCTGTACACCAGAATAAACACCAGGCTGCTTATTTTCTCTGCCATTCCCGGTATGGAAAAAGAGACCTGAGCTGTACTTGTTTGATTAGTCTATAGTCTCTACCTTTAGTTTTAACAGCTTTGTTGGGGGCTAATTACCATGCAAAACCAAAGAACCAAACCAAAACCTGTTGCTGTGTAGCCTATTCCGACTCACAGTGACCCTGTAGGACAGAGTAGAACTGCCCCATAGGGTTTCCAAGGCTGTAATCTTTATGGAAGCAGACTGCCACATCTTTCTCCTGCAGAGCGGCTGGTGGGTTTGTACTGTGCCACCAGGGCTCCTTGCAAAACAGAAGGGGACAACAAAAGTAACAACATGAGGAAGTTATGAAGTCTCTGAAAACCTTGCACAATGTCTAACTTTTTATCTTTGTCTGGTACCCAGAAGTGTAAATGGCTCATTTTCTGCCCCTGATGGTGGAGCTCTCATAAAATCTCCTCCTTTCTGTACCTCTTCCCTCCTTTATCTTGTTCTCACACACTTCTTACTCCTTCCCTGAGGGCGTCTCTTTCAAGATGTGTAAGTACAGTTTGGGTGTGTACATGTAGACAGTGGAAGGCTGCCAGACTCAAGAAATCATTTGCTGTCAGAGTCACTTCAGGACAGTTGCCTTAGTCCCTCTCAATTGTGTCTCATGCCACCTCAGGACAGCTTTTCACTAGAGCTAAGAGCATAAAAATTGGGCTTGAGGAGAAGGGACTTGGGGAGAGGCAAAGATGTAGGCTATGAGAAGACACCAAAGAGAAACCATACCTCCCTTGCCATTTTGCCAATAAGAGTCCCTGGTAGTCAGTCTGTCCAGGTGACCCTGGACATCAGCTCCAAGTGAAGCATTTAATAGGCTGCTCCAGGTGGACGTTCTGTGTCGATGTGAACCTGGACACTGCAGACACAGAAGTGTGTGAATCGGAGGAGTCCAACCTCGCATGACCAGGAAGCCAGTGCCTTGTGGGCAGACCAGTGACTTACCACAACTTGATAGGATTACACACAAGGACAAATCTTGGCAGCCTTGGTTTGATAAATGGAAATCAAAAACACTAGTCACCTTTTGTAGTAGGAGAGTGCACATCCAAAGTCAACCTTTAAAAACATTTCCAACTGTTGGTGTACTTAATGAATTCAACCACGAGGGGCGAATTCTAAGTGGTGAAGACGGTTGATGATACTAAGCTGTTTGGGTAAGTGAAAAAAGGAAACCACTTAAGGATTTTGAGAAACTCCAGGTGGATTTGAACATGTTGCGGGAGGCAGCGGGCAGCAGCATGACAAATTAGATCTGACTGGAGTATCCATAATTCTCAAAAGGGAGCTTAAAATTCTAAGATAAACTAAATTTGTTGAAAGAAGGAGAGACTTCAAGAATTCATAATTCTCTGTCCAGGGATTGAAGGATTATTTACAAGTATGGAATAGCCCTGTCATGGTTTGAATTCTGTCCCCCCAAAAATGTGTATATCAGTTTGGCTGGGCCATGATTCCTGGTACTGTGTGATTTTCCTATATGTTGTAAATCCTGCCTCTATGATGTTAATGAGGGAGGATGGGTGGCAGTTGTGTTAGTGAGGCAGGACTGGATCTACAAGACTGGATGGTGTCCTGAGGCAATCTCTTGAGATATAAAAGACAGAAGTGAGCAGTGAGACAGGGGGACCTCACACCATCAAGAAAGCAGTGCTGGGAGCAGAGTGCATCCTTTGGACCGGGGTCCCTGTGCAGACAAGCTCCTAGTCCGGGGGAACACTGAAGAGAAGCAGGCCGACAGAGAGAAAAAGCCTTCCCCTGGAGCTGATGCCCTGAATTTGGACTTTTAGCCTACTTTGATCATCTGCTTGTATTTCTGTTACAGCAGCACTAGATGACTAAAACAGTCCTAAGGGTAGAAAGGGAGTAATGGACTTCGTGCCCTGTCCAAGATCACTGGACCTTCTGCACCTATCTGGCTACGTGGTGCTGTTATGTTTCCCTGAATACAGCATGTGGTGACCTCTCCCTCATATTCCTGCCCCACTCTTATCAACCCGCTGGTTTACATAGCACTGTATACTTTCTTTCCATGGCAATTACCACAGTTAGCAGTTAGATATTTATGTGTGTGATAATTTGATCGTCTGACTTCTATAGCATATTGCAAACTCCAGGAACTATGTCTGTTTTGTTCAGAATTGTACCCCAGTGCCTACCTAGTACAAGGTATCTAGTAGTACTCAATAAGTATTTTTTGAACAAGTGAATAAATGAGTTTTTACACTTGTTTTTTCTCTGCCTAGAACATCTTCTCTCTTCCTATTTGGCTGGTGAATACATGTTTATATTTCTTAATATTCAGTTTATATCATACCCCAAAATACTGCTCCAGCAGAGGAAATTACTGCCTCCTTTTTCTCTATGCTTTCTAAGGATCTCGATTGCTGCACTCAGAACACTGTGTTGCAATTACTTGTTTATTTGGCACCAGGTACCCTGGAAAGCAGAGGCAAGGCAAGGGCATCAAAGTGGGGACTATTCAAAAGTGGATAAGGAGAAGCTATCTTCTGCGTTCCTACCCACTCTGCAAGGTGGGTGGCTACCTTTCCCCCACCTTCACAGGCGATGAGAGTACGCTGTCTGGAGAAGCTGAGCTAGAACGTCTCAGGAAATTAGGTACAGAGGAGAGCTGGTAGTAAGGTGCTAGAGTCTGAAAACAGAGGGAAGTGAGAACCTCAGCCCCCTGCCCTGCCAGACGCTAACCACTCCCCAACCCCTTAGGAGACTGGATGATCTTTTTCTGGAAAAGCTAAACACCACCGGAGAAGAGATCTACCTATATTAAAATTCAGGCCTACCAGATGAAAACGTTGGCTGGCCACTGATTATACAATAGTAAAGGCCACCACATATACATACAAACCCACTCACATATACATAGCTTTCAGATAGCTTTTAAGCATCTCATTTTAAAGGATAAATGGATAGAGACAAACCACTAGAGATCTGAAGAAGTCTTGAATATGAAAGTTAGAAACCAGAACAACAATAACAACTACAAAAACTCAAGGGTGGCAGGGGAGATAAAGCTTTCAGAGAAGGAGAAAACTTATTCCAAGGATTGGGGAAGAGAATAACATGGGACCTCTCAACAACAACACTGAGCGCTGAAGGTAATGGAGTAACGCCATTAAAACTCTAAGTAAAAATGATCTTTCAATCTAGAATTTTATACCCACCCACCCAAACCATAGATGATGTGTGAGATAGAATAGAAACATTTCAATACATGCAAAATCTCAAAGAGGTGCTCCTTTCTTGAATCCTTTCTCAGGAAACTTCTGGATGATATGCTGCACCAAATCAAGAAATAAACCCTGAAAGAAGACAATGGGTCCAGGAAACAGCAGATGCAACACAGGAGTAGGGTGAAGGGAATCTCCAGGATGAAGGCAAAGTCCCAGAAAAACAACAGATAGAAGAGGCGCTGTGGCATACCTAGAAAGTAACCAGAGTGAATTAAGTGGAATGGAGGGCTCCAGGAAGGATGTTTCCAGGGGAGATAAAATATAACGACTAGATTATCTAGCAGGTTTGGCCATGTGGAAAATTTTGTTGAGAAATATTTTACAGAGCTGTTGGTACAATTGGCTCAATGCCATGTAAGCAAATGAAGAAAACAGCGGCAGCTATCAACCTCAAGAGAAATGAAAAGACATACAAGAAAGAAAATGTAATCATAATATGCTTTTTGACTTATCAGCAAACAGTTCTTACAATCATATGAATTAACACTGAATATGGATTTAACCAAAACACTACGATACAACTATATTGGGAGGATGGGGGGAGGGGCAGGGAAAGAGTAAGAGAGCTAATAGCCTCACCTACAATAAGAGGAAATAATGGATAATATCCAATTTGATGAATAAAGAGAGAATCATATGACCAGAAACTTGGAGGCAAATAGAAACAGCTAAAATAAAAAAAAAAAAAAAGAAAGGCTGAAAGTGGTTGCCTCTGGATAATAGGATGGTGGGGGAGGGCAGAGCTTCGTGAAGATACTGCCGTTTGAACCCACCAGGTGCTCCGAGGGAGACGGATTTGCAGTCTGCTTCAGTGAAGATTTACAGCCTTAGAAACCCTATAGGGCAGTTCTAGTCTGTCCTATACGGTCACTATGAGTCGGAATCGACTCGACGGCAAATAGGTTTTGTTTTGTTTTGGATCACTGAACACTAACGGCGAAAGACCAGAAGAGTCGTGGGATGACATCAAGGACTTCATACAGGAAGAAAGCAAAAGGTCACTAAAAAGACAGAAAAGACCAAAATGGATGTCTTTTTTTTTTTAGAGCAATTTTTTTTGGTTCTTTTTAAAAAAATTATTTTGTTGTTATTGTTGAGAATATACATAGCAGAACACACACCAATTCAACAGTTTGTACGTGTGCAATTTAGTGACATTGATTATATTCTTCGAGTTGTGAACCATTCTCACCCTCCTTTTCTGAGTTGTTCCTCCCCCATTAACATACATTCACTGCCCCCTAAGGTTCCTATCTATTATTTCAAGTTGCTGTTGTCAATTTCCACTCATAGCAACTCTGTAGGATGGAGTAGAACTGCCCAGTAGGGTTTCCAAAGCTGTAAATCTTTACTGAAGCAGACTGTCACATCTTTCTCCCGCTAAGTGGCTGGTGATTTCAAACTGCCTACTTTTCGGTTAGCAGCTGAGTGCTTAACCACTGCATCACCAGTTGACGTTAACTCGGCAGCTGTGTTTGGTTGTCAGTTTGATCCCATATAGATAGTTCTTCAAAGACCTTAATGCTCAAGGCAGACTTTCTTCTTAATTAAGCTAAACTATTGTTTGGTTTTAAGAAGACTTCAAGGAATATTTTTGGCTTAAGGTTTAAAGATTATTTCAGGGCAAGAGTTTCAGGGGTTCATCCAACCTACCTGGCTCCAAGAAGTCTGGAGTCGACGAGAATTTGAAATTCTGCTCTGTATTCCACCCCTTTTGCTCAGGATTCTTCTATAGGATATTTGATCAAAATGTTCAGTAATGGTAGGTGGGCACCATCCAGTTCTGGTCTCATGGCAAAGGAGGCAGTTGTTCACAGAGGCAATTAGCCACACATTACATATCCTCCTCCTATTCCTGACATTCCTTCTTCCTCTGTTGCTCCAGGAAAATAGAAACCAATTGTTCTGCCTTGGATGACCGTTTGCAAGCTTTTAAGACCCCAGGCACTATGCAACAAACTAGGTGGTAAAGCAGAAGCACTAAACATGGCATTAGGCCTGTTAACTAAGATGTCCCATGAAACCATGACCCTAAACCCCCAAACCAAGAAACCAAATCCCATGAGGCTTTGGGGGGTTTGGTTTTTATGGTAGTTCTATATTCAGCTGATTTGAGGAACTGCCCCTACTGACCTTCTAAACTATATATGTATATTGCTTGGATAAGTAAAAATTAGCTTAAAAAAAAACTGTCATATTGACAAGGAACCAAATTATTAGTCTGCTGAGTTGTCTACATGTCTCATTACAGCTCTGCTCTTATGTGTGGAAGGTAGAAGATATGGTCAGAGGACAGGTTATGAAGTGCCTTCTGTGCTAAGCCAAAAACAGGATTTTATTGCAAAGAGAATAGAGAACCCTTCAGGGATCTTAAACAGTGGAAAAAATGGGACCAGGCATACCCTCTGAGCATTAGTTTCCTCATCTGTAAATGACCATGTTGTCCTAGAAGGACTATTCTGCCACGTTTCCCCTCCTCAACTTTTTATTGTGAAAAATTTCAAATACTCAGAAAAATGGAAAGAATTGTACAATGAACACCTATATAACCACCACCTAGATGCTACAATTAACATTTGACCATATTTTCCTTCTCACATAATGATCCATCTATCTACAGTGGCTGCAACAATAGTTTCAAGCATAACGATTGTGGGGATGGTGCAGGATTGGACAATGTTTCATTTTGTTGTACATAGATAGGGTCGCTATGAGTCGGAGCCAACTGGACGGTACCTAACAACAACACCTACCCCTCTATCCATCCATCAATCCGTCTGATATTTTTTACGCATTTTCAGACATCAGTATATTTCATCTTTAAACATTTCAATATGCATGTCATTTATGAGTTTGATTTTTTTACACGTTAGTTTTCTAAATAAAATTTGCATGCAATAGAATTCACAAATCTTTAGTGTATGATGAATTTTGACAAATGCATATACTTGTGTAACTCACCCCCTTATCAATACGTAGAACATTATCATCACATAAAGAAACAAAAGACCTCACAATTGGACCAGTAAGCAACATCATGATAAATGGAGAAAATATTGAAATTGTCAAGGATTTCATTTTACGTGGAACCACAATCAACGCCCATGGAAGTAGCAGTCAAGAAATCAAACAACGTATTGCATTGGGCAAATCTGCCGCAAAAGATCTCTTTAAAGTGTTAAAAAGCAAAGATGTCACTTTAAGGACTAAGGTGCGCCTGACCCAAGCCATGATATTTTCAATCACCTCATATGCATGCAAATCTGGACAGTGAACAAGGAAGACTGAGGAAGAATTGATGCCTTTGAATTATGGTGTTGGGGAAGAATATTGAATATACCATGGACTGCCAGAAGAATGAACAAGTCTGTCTTGGAAGAAGTACAGCCAGAATGCTCCTTAGAAGCAAGGATGGCGAGACTTCATCTCTTATACTTTGGACATGTTATCAGGAGGGACCATTCCCTGGAGAAGGACATCATGCTTGGTAAAGTAGAGGCTCAGCGAAAAAGAGGAAGACCCTCAAGGAGATGGATTGACACAGTGGCTGTAACAATAGGCTCAAGCATAACAACAATTGTGAGGATGGCACAGGACTGGGCAGTGTTTTGTTCTGTTGTAGATAGGGTCGCTTTGAGTTGGAAACGACTTGACCGAACCTAGCAACATAGCAACAACAACATCATCAACCCAGAATGTTCTCTCATTATTCTGCCACTTTTAGTTTCTTTGCAATTATGAAGTCCCAACAGGAATGAGTGATGACATTGAAGGGTCAAGACATTGCATGAATCAAGAAAGGAGTGGGAGTGAGGTACAAGGGTAGGGCTGTCAACACAGCTACTCTTCTTGTTGGGGGATCCAGGAAAATCAGAGAAGTTGACAGAATACGAAAGATTCCTCTTGGATAATATCTTGTTTAAAGATGTAAATAAAGATTTGAAATCTACTGACTGGCAAAGCCTACAGTAGATGATCTCTGAGCCCTCCCTTCCCACTCTGATGTACAACTTTGTTTTGGGGTTTGGAAGGCAGACTGTTTTCAATGAATTTTACAGGCACTTATTAAGTGTACAACTGTAACAGGGTCCTGAGAGGCTCACTCTTCATAAGGTACTGCTAATACCATCTGTTGGTGGGCAGAATTAACCTACTGTTGCTCTGGCTTAGGGCTTTGATTATAACTATCAGATTTTATAGGGTGGAAGTTGGCAAGCCAAAGAGCTTCTGTAATATACTATATACATATGCATATACCATATATGCATACACCATATGGTGTTGGTGAAGAATATTGAATATACCATCGACTGCCAGAAGAATGAACAGATCTGTCTTGAAAGAAGTATAGCCAGAATGATCCTTAGACGCAAGGATGGTGAGACTTCGACTCACATACTTTGGACATGTTATCAGGAGGGATCAGTTCCTGAAGAAGGATATCATGCCTGGTAAAATGGAGGGTCAGAGAAAAAAATGAAGACCCTCCAGGAGATGGATTGACACAGTGGCTGCAACAATGGGCTCAAACATAGCAATGACTGTGAGGATGGCACAGGACCAGGCAGCGTTTCCTTCTGTTGTACACAGGGTTGCTATGAGTCGGCACTGACTCGACAGCACCTAACAACAACATACCATATGCATGTGGTAATAGCGGTTCTGACCCACCTTCAGTAAAATTTATGCGGTTAATAACTGTCCTGTTGTGACCAATTGTGGGCATTTGTAAGGTGGCTGGCTAGAGTTAGGGTTGTGAGAACAGAACTTTGCTCTACGTGAAGTTAAGTGACCTCAGGACCTATCGTCTCACGTCCTTATTAACTAGACAAGACTTTAATAAATATTCAGTGAAAACTCTGCTGTCTGGTAGAGTTTAATCAGAACTCTCTGGCATTTCTACAAAACTACAGATCATTTATTTTCAGACTGGTGAAGACCCAGACATGCCTTCTCAAGCATAAAAGAAAAGACCAGATGAGTCGAGCAGTGTGTTTTGAGCACCTCACTACACCCCCGGGCCTGGGCTAGGCACCCTGGGGGATTTAGAATAACTGTGAGAATGACTCCTACGGTCAGAGAGAACACAGAACTCACAGCAAACACAAACACCTAAGTGCTCAGCTGTGTGCCCATGTCTGTCCCGGGGCTAGGACAGGTCCCTGTGCTGCAAACCCTGCTCTTCACCCTTGAATTTACTTCCTTAGTGTCGGTCTTCCAGCCAGACTGTGAGCAAAGATAGGATCTGCCTCTTTCACTGCTGCATTTCCAGGACCTAGTCCGGTGCCTGGTACAGAGCAGGTCCCCAGTGAATGTTTAGTAAATGAATAGAAGTTATAAAAAAAGGCATTTGTACAGAAGTTATAAAAGGAACAAAAAAAGACATTTGTATTCAATAAAACAGTTTGAAAATGCAAGCTGTGTCAGTTTAGGTTTTTCAAGACTGTCATTTACCATACAGGTGTAACGTTCTCCGAAAGCCTTTCGGATCCCTGAAGGTGACCTCACCCCCGTGAAGGCTGGCCCTGCTTTTGTGCTTTGACGCCATTACATGTTAAACCATCTGTTACACTATCTTTTTCTTTCCTTGCCTGTCCTCCTCACTAGACAGTACACTCCCTGAAGGCAGGAACCCTTCATCTATGCATCCCAGAGTTAAGACATAGTGGTCGAATAAATGTGTTTCCTGTTTCTGAAGTTATTAAAGCTGCACCCATTTGTTAAACATTTTGTAGGCAGGATTAACCAGAAGTTTTTTTTTTTAAAATAATTTATTTTATTATTGTTGTTGTTGAGAATATAAACAGCAGAACATACACCAATTCAACAGTTTCTACAGGTACCATTTAGTGGCACTGATTACATTCTTCGACCTGTGCAACCATTCTCACCCTCCTTTTCTGAGTTGTTCCTCCCCCATTAACATGAATCCACTGCCCCCTAAGTTTCCTGTCTAATCTTTCGAGTTGCTGTTGTCAATTTGATCCCGTATAGATAGATCTTAAAAGAGTACAGTACTCAAGGCAGACATTCTTTACTAGTTAAGCTAAACTATTGTTTGATTTTAAGAAGACCTCAGGGAGTATTTTTTGTTTAAGGTTAGAGTTTAAAGATGATCTCAGGGCAATAGTTTCGGGGATTCATCTAGCCTCCATGGCTCCAGAAAATCTGGATTCCATGAGAATTTGAAATTCTATTCTACATTTTTCCCCTTCAAAGATTCTGTGAAGAATCTTTTATCAAAACGTTCAGCAACAGTAGCCAGGCAGCATCCAGTTTTTCTGGTCTCATGGCAGAGGAGGCAGTTGTTCATGGAGGCAATTAACCACACACTCCGTTTCCTCCTCCTATTCCTGACTCTCCTTCTTCCTGTGTTTCTCCAGGCCAATAGACACCAATCGTGTCTTGGATGGCTATTTGAAAGCAGTACGCAATGAACTATGAGGTAGAACGGAACGCTAAACACATTATTAGGCCAATTAACTGGGATGTCCCATGGAATCATGGACATCCAAACCTCCAAACCAAAGAATCAAATCCCATGAAGCATTTGGTTGTACATAAGCAGCCTCAGTAGCTACTTTTTTTTGATCATTGTTGTAAATTACCTATCACACAACTTTTGCCAATTCAACTTTTTACAGATGTACAACATATTGTCAGCAATTACATTAATTGGCAGGGTAACCCTACACTTAATCAATTCCATTTTTCCATCACTGTAACTGAAACTCAATAATCCATAAGCCCAGAAGTATTTTTTTAATACATTTTATATTTTTAAAGAATTTTAGTATTACAGAAAAATTGTGCTGAAAATCTTGGCTCTGGGACTCACTACTCAATGTCTTTGGAAAAGTCACTTTAAGTTTCATAGACCTCCATTTTCTCTCAATAGGGATAGTTAAACATTTCCTGGGCTTCACTATGTACCAGACTCTAGCCTAAATACTTTATGACATTATGTGACTTAACTTTCACATCCCATAGATAATAATAAAAAGTTCTATCTTACAAGTGGGAAACAGACTTAGAGAAATTAACTAACTTGCTCAAGGTCACCAAGCTCAACTACCCAATAGCTTACTCACCATTTCCGTCTTAATGTCCAATGTTGTTGTTGTTAGTTGCCGTAGGGTCATCTCCAACTCATGGCAACCTTATGTGTAACAGAACTAAACATTGCCCAGTCCTGTGCCATCTTCATAATAAATGTTAAGTAGGTAACTCCAGCTTAATATGTTGAAAACTGATTTTTTTATTCCCCCATTGTCATCCTTCTTCCCAGTCTTCCACATCTTATTAGATGGTGCCACCTTTTATCTAGTTACTCAGACCAAAACTTAGGAACCATCTTTGATTCCAGTCTTTCTCTCAGTACCCCCATCCCCACCAATCCAATCCATATAGCTGGTCTTCTCAGCTCTATCTCAAAACTATATTCCATGTTCACTAACCCTTACTACCTCTACCATTACCACAAACCAAGCCATCACCTTCCCTCACCCAGGTTCCTGCAATAACCCCATGCTTCTGGTAGTGCCACACCTCTCCCAGCCTCTTTCCCACCATCCACAGGAGAGAAGACAGAGCCCCAGAGTCTATATGCTCCTGGCAAGGCCCTCATCTCTTCCTCCTCCACCAGAGTCACAGCCTCACTACCACAGTCTAATCCCATCTCTCCCTTTATCTAGGTCACCATGAGACACGATTGCGTCCTCCAGATTTGCATGTAAAGAGACTCAAACTTTGGGGGATGTACTCTCTGTACATTTTCAAATCTGACCCTGTCTCCTTCCCCTCCACAGCACAAGAGAACCCTTCATTGTGCCCCTGGAACTCACAGTCCATCATCAGAAAAATTCCATTTATCCTCTTCACTTCTTGCCCTGCTGTGGATTGAATTGTGTCTCCCCAAAAGACATGTTGAAATCCTTACCCCTGCACCTATGAATATGACCTTGGGGCAGTAGGGTTTTTCTTTGCTGATATTAGTAGGAGTAGGGTGGGCCTTTAATCCTGTATGACTGGTGTCTTATAAAAGAGGAAGGCAGACACAGAAAGAGGGTCCTACACAGGGGAAAGACAGATGCCACGTGACAACAGAAGCGGATGCATCTATAAGCAGCAAAGGAACACCAAGATTGCCAGCAGCCACCAGAAACTAGGAGAGAGGCATCAGAAACTAGGAGAGAGGCATGGAACAGTTCCTCTCTTAAAGCTTCCAGAAAGAATCAACACCACTGATATCCTGTTTTGGAATTTTAACCTCCAGAACTGTGAGAAAATAAATTGTTGTTGTTGTAAGCCACTAACTCTGTGGTATTTTGTTACAGCGGCTCTAGGAAACTAAGACATGCCCTAACTGAAATCTAGCTGTCCCCTGCAGCACTGCTTCCTTTGTGGTTCTCTCAGGTGTTGGCTGCTTTTTCTGTCACATCCCGTGTTCCACTGGGCCAGGAGGTGAAGTAGGTAACCTGCATCTTCTTTATTGCCATTTTAAGACCAATGTCCTTCCCTCATCCTAAACCCCCCAAAGTGTAAATAGCTTTAGATCAGACTGAACACCTGCCAACCCTTCTTGTTGCAGCCACCTACAGACCTTGGGTCACTCCCTCATTCCTTGAAGACTTTAGCTCCTGGCTCACTCTCGTTTTCTCCAAAGATAATACTGTCTTAATTCTGGGGAATTTCAATGACATGCAGATGATCTTTCTTATACTCTGGCCTCTCCTGTCCTTGACCTCCTCCATTTTTCTTCTTCTCCAGTGGCCTCATTTTCCACCGTACCTCAGCCATCCATTCCATGGCCTTAAGCTTTGTCACTACCAATAATGGCAACCCCTCTATCATCTCGATTTCAAGTAACCCACTCTCACCCCACCTCCTAACTTTCCTGTTCCCTCCCTTGAGTACCCCATCAGGATTCTACCACCTTTTCACCATCCCTCACCCACTTCTGGCCTCACTTCCCTGCTTTTCCTGCTTAGGTTGCATGGTCTTGCCCTACAATCACACTTTACATACCTACTCAGTCTCTTGCTGCCTCTCCTTTCATTATACTTGCCTGACAAAACCCCAGCCCTGATACCGCCAACTTCCCACCTCCCCTGAACCACCATCCATGCAGATAAACATGATTGGAAAACATGGTCTCACTTTAAATTCATCACCACCAATCTCAGTTAGGCCCTCCATACTGCCAGCTAATCCTACTACCCTTCCTTAAAGTCTTCATTTTCCTCATCTCTTAGATGACTATTTCACGTTTCTCATCTCTCCTCAAACCTCCAACATCTGCTCCCCGTTCTCACTCTCATCAGGATCTTGCTTCATAGGTTACTAAGAAAGCAGAAGCCATGAGAAGAGAAATTCCACACATTCCCACTGCTACATCAACCCACCAGCCTGCATCTGTGCTTGTAGATGCTGCCCTCCCTTCCGTTACAGATGAACTAGCTATCTTAAGGCCAACCCTGCCCTTGTGCACCAGATTCCATTCCTCTGGCCCTCTCAAGGACATTCCCTTTCCCCCTTGAATGAACATTTCATCCTCTCTTCTGGATCATTCTCTCTACCATACATTGTTGTTTCTCTCATATTAAAAAAAAAAAGGGGGAAAAACAAACAAAAGAACCCTCTAGCAACCTGTCATTTTTCTGCTCTCCTTTGAAGGAAAACTCTTTAAAGAAATTGTATCTGTATCTGCCTCCAATTCCTCTCCTCTCCTTCTCTCCCTCTTTTTGAATTTGTCAATATATCCTCATTTTATTTCCATACTTAAAGATAAAAAGGAGAAAAATGTTCAGTAAGTAGGACAATTCTTTTCTGAGCTTTTTTAAAAAGGTGATTAACTTAAGTAAGTGAAGATAAGTGAATGTAGACCTTCCCTCCCCAATAGCTGAAATCTAAAAATAATAATATAAATAATAACAATAGCTAATATTTATTAACGACTCATTTCATACTAGGCGCTTTACCAGACCCAGCAAATGTGTTATTTCTTTTAACTTTTAGAGCTCTATGAGGAAAGTACTAACATACTCCTCATTTTTTAAATAATTTCTTTCTTGTTGTTGTTGTTGAAAATATACACAGCAGAACATACACCAATTCAACAAAATCTAAATATATAGTTCTCTGTCATTGATTACACTTTTTGAGTTGTTCAACCATTCTCACCCTTCTTTTCTGAGTTGTTCCTCCACGATTAACATAAACCCACTGTCCCCTAAGGTTCCTATCTAATCTTTTGAGTTGCTGTTGCCAATTTGATCCCATATGGATTGTTCTTAAAAGAGCATAATGCTCAAGGCAGACATTTTTTACTAATTAAGCTAAACTATTGTTTGGTTTTAAGAAGACTTCAGGGGATATTTTTGGTTTAAGGTTTAAAGTTTAAAGATTATCTCAGGACAATAATTTCTGGGGTTCATCCAGCTTCCATGACTCCAGAAAGGCTGGAATCCATGAGAATTTGAAATTTTGTTCTGCATTTCTCCCCCTTTTAATCAGGATTCTTCTATAGAATCTTAGATCAAGATGTTCAGTAATGGTAGCGGGGCACCATCCAGTTCTTCTGGTCTTGTGGCAAAGGAGGCAGTTATTCATGGAGGCAATTAGCCACACGTTGCATTTGCTCCTACTATTCCTGATTCTTCTTCTTCCTTTGTTGCTCCAGGCCATGTTGTTGCAGTTGTTATTGTATGCTGTCAAGTTGATTCTGATTCATAGCTACCCTATAGGACAGAGTAGAACTGCCTGAGAGGTTTTCCTAGGCTTTAACCTTTATGGGAGCAGATTGCCAGGTTTTTCTCCTGAAGAGCTGCTAGAGACCTTTCGGTTAGCAGCTGAGCACTTAACCACTGCACCACAGGGCTCCTCTCCAGGCCATAGTTCTCATTTTATAGATAAAGAAACTAAGGCATAGAGAGTTCAAGTAGTTAAAAGCTGTTTTGTCTTGGATTCATTCCAACTGAGCACTCATCCCCACCACTCCACTGAAGCAGCTCTTGGAAAAGTTGCTACTGATCTCCATGATGCTCAATCCAATGATCCATGCCATCCCCGTTTTACTTGACCTGTCTTCAGCATTTGACACGGTTGCTCACTCTGTCCTCCTCGAAGCATGTCTTTTTAAGTTGGCTTTGAGACTTTCCTTTGATCCCTATGACTGTTTTTTCTCAGTCTTCTTTGCTGGTTCCATCTCATCTCCCTTTGTGAATCTTATCTGCACTTGAATGGCTTTGAACCAATACAAGCTGGAAACTTTCCATTTGTATCTTCAGCTGAATTTCTTCTCTGAACTCTGGAAAGAGTTATATATAATGTGTATATTTTTATATATAACAGCAAGTTGGCACCTACACATGGATATCTAGTAAGAATCTCAAACTTAATGTGTCCCAAACCAAATATCTGATTCCCTGCCTCCTCACAGCCCTAACCCGTTCCTCCTACAGACTACCCCTCTTAGTAAATGATAGTTCTATACTTCTAGTTGCTCAGACCAACAAGTTGGCAGTCATTCGTGACTATTTTGCTTCTTTTCACACCTAGTAAAAAGTGTTTGGTTGCTAACCAAAAGTTCAGCAGTTCAAGTCCACCAGCTGCTTCTTGGAAGCACTATGGAGCAGTTCTACTCTGTCCTATAGGGTCACTATGAGTCGGAATCGACTCGATGGCAATGGGTTACCAGTCTATCAGCAAATCTTGTTGATTTTACCTTCAACACATATCTAGACTATGACCAATTCAACGGCTGCCTCCCTGGCCCAAGTCCCCATCAATTTCTCCTGGATTATTGCAATAATCCCCTAATTGGTGACACTATTGCCACCCTTGTCTCCTCCAGTCTTTTCAACAGACCAGCCAGAATTATCCTTTTAAAACCTAAGTCAGATCCTGCCATCACTCTGTTCAAGCCCTCTAGTGGCTTCCTGTCTCACATAGAGTACAAGCCATAGTCAAAGGTCCTGCTTGATGAGAGCACTGTCTTAGTTTCTTCATGCTGCTGTAACAGAAGTACCACACATGTGTGACTTTATTTTCTCACAGTTCAGGAGGCTAGACCTCCAAATTCAGGGCACCTGCTATAGGGGAAGGCTTTCTTTCTGTCAACTCTGGAGGGAGATCCTTGTCTCAGCTTTTGTAACCCCTGAATTCCTCAGTTCTTTGGTGATCCTCACATGTGCTTCTGTCTCTGCCAGTATGTGCTTACTTGTCTCTGTGTCTATACTATCCCTTATATCACTCAGAAGTGATTAAGTTTAGTACATATCCTAACTGATAATAGCCTTATTAATATAAAGAAAACCCTATTCCCAAATGGGAATACATTCATAGGGGTCAGGACTCCAACACATATTCTGGGGGAACACAATTCGATTCATATCACTCCCCTTCCTTTCCAAATCCCCATCCTTTGTCCTGCTCTAGCCACGCTGGCCTCCAAACACCTGGCATGCTCCCACCTGAAGAACTTGAACTTGCTGTTCCCTTTACCTCCACTTCTTCCCACAGGTCTTTCTTCTCTCCCTGCCTTCAGTCCACTTCTCAAATGTTACTTTATTATCAAGGCCTTCCCCAGTCACCATATAAAAATTACTAATGTCCTCTTCCTCATTCCAAACCTCCCTCTCTTTTTCCCCTGCTCTGTTGTTCTCCAAAGCACTTACCACCATCTGATATACTGTGTATTTACTTGTGTTATATTTGCCTGTCTCCCCTATTACAGTGTAAGCTTCATGAGAGGGGAAGTTTATCGTGTTTACCTCCATATTTCCGGCACCTAGAACAGGACTTGGCACCTCATGTTTAATAAACATTAGGAGGGTAAATAAATAATAATATGAACTTGTAGCTTTATTACTATAAAACTTGTTATTATCAGGACTTCAAACAGGTTCAAACTGGTTCAGTCATGGCTGACAAAGCGACACCAGAACAGTCCCAAATTTTTAAAATTTGGGTGAACCAGAACCATAACCATAACAGGAAAAATTACAGGTCAAAGCCCTGGGAGACTCGAAAGAGACATAGTGAACCCTTTCAGGAGGTGTTGTGTGAGATTGGATTATTGCCAGGACAGAGGAGAGCGACACATTCAAAGCTGCACAGTTGCCTGCCATCTTTGAGTGGGGCACCAGTTTCCGACCCTTCGAAAAATCCAAAGGGCAAGAGATTTGGTTGTTATGCAATGTGAGCACTGCCCATGTTTTATAAAAGAGAGATTAGGTTTCTAGCAGGGCTTCAGCCTGTAATTTTTCCCATTCAGGTTAGGGTTCCGGTTTTTTAAAAATTTGGATCTGTTCCATTGTCGCTTCCTTGGGCATGATTGGACCAGGAAAAACCAGTTTGAAGCCCTGGTTATTATTGATGTTGTTATAATAATTCAGATTTTCCTTCTTTAGCCAGCTAACTTCTATTCAGCCTTCAAGATTTTGCATAAAAAAAAACTGTTACTGTCTAGTTGACTATGATTCACGGCAACCCCATGTGTGTCAGAGTGGAACTGTGCTCCGTAGAATTTTCAGTGGCTGATATTTTGGAAATAGATCACCAGGCCTTTCTTCTGAGGTACCTCTGGGTAGACTCAATCCTCTAGCCTTTCTGTTGGCATAACCATTTGCATCACCAGCAATGCCCGAACCCATCACCATCGAGTCGATCCCAACTCATAGCGACCCTATAGTAACCCTATAGGGCAGAGCAGGATGGCCTCATAGGGTTTCCAAGGCCGTAATCTTTACGGAAGCAGACTGCCACATCTTTTTCCTATAGAGCAGCTGGTAGGATTGAACTGCCGACCTTTGGGTTTGCGTTTGAGCGCTTAAATGCTGCACCACCAGGGCTCCTTTAACAACAATATAGAGTGTTCCAGTTTCACCACATCTTCTCAAACACTTGTTATTTTCCTTTAAAAAAAAAAAAAAAAAGAGCCATCCTAGTGGATGTGAAATGGTATCTCATTGTGGTTTTCATTTGCATTACCCGGAGGACTAATAACCTTGAGCATCTTTTCAAGTGCATATTGGCCAACTTCATTATTCTGCATGTGGAAATCCAGTTGTCCCATCACCATTTGTTGAAGAGACTATTCTTCACTCATTGAAAGGACTTGGCACCCTTGTTGAAAATCAATTGACCATAGGTGTATGAGTTTATTTCTGGACTCTAAATTCTGTTCCATTGGTCTATATGTCTATCCGTACACCAATACCAGGCTGTTTTGATCACGGTAGCTTTATAGTATAGTTTGAGATCTGGAACTGTGAGTCTTCCTATTCTGCTCTTTTTCAAGATTGTTTTGGCTATTCGAAGCCCCCCTGCAATTCCCTATAATCTGAGGATTGACTTTTCCATTTCTGCAAAATAGGCTGTTGGAATTTTGATAGGGATAATGTATTTTTATTTTCTTGTGCTGTGTTTATCTGGCTTTGGTTTCAGCATAGCGCTGGCCTCATAGAAAGTGAGTTATAAAGTGTTCTCTCCTCTTCTATTTTTTGGAAGAGTTTTAGAAGGACTGGTATTAATTCTTCTTTAAATGTTTGGTAGAATTCTGTAGCGAAGCCAAGTGGTCCTGTACTTTTCTTTATTGGAAAATTTTTCATTAGTGATTCAATCTCTTCACTTGTCATAGCTGTTGAGATTTTCTATTTCTTTTTGAGTCAGTTTGGCTACTGAGCTGGGACAGAGGCAGGGCATGAGCCAGTAACAAAAAGCTACAAGGCTTTCTTATTCTGACAAGCTCTTATTTGGTTGCTGTGAACCCCTGACTGTTTACCAGAGTTATGACAAGTTTAGTTCTGACAGTTTCTGCTTGTTTTTTGATGTTTCTGGGTGGGAACAGGAATGTGGAGCTATTTACCATTTAGTCTATAGGATTACTTTTAAAAATAGAATTACTTAGTCAATGGGCAGGTTGTAATTTTTTTTTTAGAGAAACATATTTCATTTTATTCATTAATTCATTTTTGAAGCTAGTTGTCTTAGGCTGGGTTCTCTAGAGAAGCAAAACCAGTAAAGTGTATAAATATACACTCTCTATATATAGAGAGAGATTATATCAAGGCAAGAGCTCACGTGACTATAGAGGCTAGAACGTCCCAAGTCTGTGGATCAGGGTAGAGGTCTTTCCCAAGTCACACAGCCACAGAAGCTGGCAAGCCCAAGATTGGCAGGTTGGAGAGCAGGGCTCCCACTCACAGGCTGTGCAGATTGACCAATCCCAGGTTTGGCAAATAAGCTGACAGCTCAAGTCCCAAGAACGGGAGATGAGGTGACAGAAAGCAGCCGCAGGATCCTGAGAGAGCAAAAAGCCAGAACGTCCGCTTATATTCAGATGTGGGCCACACCCCCAAGGAGACTCCCTTTCATCTGATTGGCTACTCACAATATATTCAATCATGGGAGTAATTACATTAAAACACGGAGAATCATGGCCCAGCCAAGTTGACACACGATCTTGACCATCACACTAGGGTACATACAAAGGGTAAAAAAAGTAAATAAATGAAAAGGTAGATAGTGAAAAGTAGATTTCCTTCATATTCCCATCTACAGTCCACCCAGGGATATTCTATGTATATATAAGCATATAGATACATTAAAAAAAACCATTGCCATTGAGTGGATTCCTAGTCATAGTGACCCTATAGGACAGAGTAGAACTGCCCCATAGGGTTTCCAACGAGTGGCTGGTGGAATCAAACTGCCACCCTTTTGGTTAGCAGCTGAACACGTAACCACTGCACCACCAGGGCTTCACAGAGATGCATACACAAATACACATATATACCCACTTATAACATATGTACAGATAAATAAATAGGTAGGAGCATTTCTCTTCTTTGGTTAGATTTTTATTTTTTTCTGCATTATATTTGATGAGGATCAGGATACCTTTGCGAAGACACAGGTTAAAAAGAGACCCCAGGCCTCAGTGTATCGTTTGTGTCAAAAACAGCTTTCTTTATTGTCACATCATTCCATCTCAGTCATGCATGGGCTTTTCCTCTGCCTATGTAGTTACTCTGAGGGAAAGATCACTGTGAATATGGGCATGTACAGTCCTTGGTCTTAAATTTTCTAACCATAGCCTCTATGCTTTATGTACAATAGTCATCTTGGGATCCCCTTTCTCCATAATCTGACAGCTTCTAGTGTTGTTGTTGAGAAATCTGAAGTTATTCTGATTGCTAGTATGTGACCAGTTTTTTTGTAGGTTCTTCTCTTCGTTCCTAGTAATATTTCATAAAGATATGCTTCTGTGTGAGTCTAGTTTTCATCCATTCTGTTGGGCATCCAGTAGACCCTTTCAGTCTGGCAACACTGTGTAAATTCTCTTGGATTCATGGATGCTATCTTCCACTCTGTTATTTAGACGTTAGCCCTCCTGACTGGTCCTTCACTATTCTTACCATTGCTCTTCTATTTTCCTTCATCTCCTGGAAAATTTCTTTAACTGTATCTTCCAAAATTTCTATTGAATTTTTTTCCAATTGCTATTATCATGTTTTCAATTCCTAAGAGCTCTTTTTTGTTCTTTTAAAAATTTTCCATAGCATTCTATATGCAGAATTTTGTCTCTCTAAGGATGTTAATATTATTTTAAAAATACATTTTATTTTTCCTGAAAAGATTGTTTCCTCTAAGCTGCTTTTTTTCCTATTTGTTTGCTTTGGTTTTTATCTTCCATGTTAGGGTCTTTTCTCAGATATCTGGTAATCTTTGGTTGTCTGTTCATGATTAAAAGTAAGGGACTAATTTTATGCAGTGTTGGGAATGTTCTATATTCTTATAGAGGTGTGAGTTAGGTGTGTGCAGTTGTCAAAACTACTAAATTTAAGTGTAAAAACTGTACACTTAAGATCTGTGCATTTCACTGTATGTAAATTATACCTCCAAAAAAGATCTATTTTAACAAAACTAAGAATGGATGAAGAATGAAAGCACTCAATGCTCTGAGTAAGTGGGTGGGCTTACCAACCTAGAGTTTTATCTTTAGGACATGTAAGTGGACCATTTGTTGGTACAGGACCCAGCCCTCAGTCATGCTGGTATCCACTAATCCCAATACTCTCTTTCACCTCCGCAAAGAATAAACCCCCAGGCCGCACTAGGATAGAGCAGGGAAGTTACCCAGCCAGTGTGGGGTGGAGAAAGGGCTCTAAGGGTCTAACTGCTTCTCAGACATCTTCCACTTAATCCTCCTAATTTCAGCACAATATCCTCTTCATCCCAGCTCCAGTACTACCTAGTACAGGTGCTAGTTACTGAGTCTTTTGAAAACCCTGCAATGTAAATTGGTTTGCTTACCTCCCTGCACTGTCCAGCTTCCGAAATACCGTTGTTCTTGCTTCTTTTCCCAGCCTCAGGTATATCTGTCTCTCTTTTAAATAACTTCCTTTATTGTAGTTTTTGTAAATTTCAGGAGGAAACAAAGTCGATTGTGTAATCAATCCACTATATTGAATCAGAAAATGTGGTTATTAACTTTCCAGCTTCTGAGTAGAGGAAGGACCACTATAAGAGTTTGGAATACATGCTGAAAGTGATTCCTCATAGCTATCACAGTCCACCCCTTTGGCCACTCAACCTATGTACACACACACACACACACACACACACACAAATATACATACACCCTTTTACTGGCACTTTAATTTCTAAACAACAATAGCAATCTGAACATGCTTTCGCATAACATAATGCAACAATCCTTTGTACAAATGAAAACATGTTCAGTATCTCTCCCAAGGAGGAAATTAAAGTCTGCTTGTACCCTTCTCTGGGTAGTGTTGATTCGTCTTCTTGTTGAGGCACAATCTCTCCTTGATATTCTGTGAACAAAGAACTGAATTATAAAATTAACCAACAACACACCTTATATGAAATAGTAAGGAAAGACAGGGGGAAAAACTGGCTGTTTATATAATTACGTGTGCATTAGGAAGACAAGACAGCTAGCTGCTGTAGTCCTTGTTTCTGCAACTGGTCACGAGGCCACAGTGGTATTTATAAATTCCTCCCTTTATACCAGCGACTCAGCTATTTGGGGTTCATTTTACCTGTTAATTCGGTTAGTGGTAGGTCTAGACATTTTGGACGGCCAAGAAAAAATTCATAAAGAGCCCCCCTTATCCTTTGTTATTTTCAAAATACATCTCTGTAGCCTTCTGGAGTTGCAGGGCTAGTTTTGATATTATCAATTCCCATAAAACGAGAAAAGCAAACAGAGGCCATGTTTTGCTCTTTCCGTGCAGATGAGAGAGTCCCAGTTGAAAATTAAAGTTTGAAAGCTGAGCACTCTTAGAAAGTTAAGCAAAAGTGGATGTTATATAGAGCTTTAGAATTTTCTGATGCTTTTTAAGGAAGTCCCTGATTGGCTTCGCAGAGTAAGTAGGAGGTCACAGCCACGGTGCTCCCTTTCATGATCCTTCAGTCTTCTGACCTTGTCTAATAGTCACACTCATGCATAAGTGAGAAACGTTGTAAAATAAGTGAATATTTGAGTACATATTTGTATCTTACTTTTTCCAGAAAGATGGAAGTGATGTACAATAATATATCTATATACGATAAACTTATTGGAATTCAAATAGAAAACCAAAATCATAAAAAAGGAAGAGAATAAAGACTAATACAGTTCATGTTATTAAATGTTAGATTCGTTTTAATATTTTGGAGGTAAGGACAAAAAGTAAAATCTGATGAGTCACATAATTGTAATGATCAGATAGAAGATATCATAGCAATTCCTCAAGAAAGGCAAACATTTTCTGGTGATAATATTCTAACGAAACTGATTCAATATTACTGTATACAAGCAATTAAGAGACTACCTGGGTTTAGCTTCTAACTCCTTTAGTTAGCAACTGTATCACTTTAGAAGCAAAATACTTATCCCTTCTAAGCTGCTGGGTTCTCAGATATAAAGCAGGAACAAGACTAGGACCCATTCCATAGGTTATGGTAAGAATTAAAAGAGAAGATAATTTACAGCACATGCACAGTATCTGGCACACAGTAAGAGCTCTTTAAATATAGTATTACCCAACTATACTTCTGTGATAGTTAAATTTATGTGTCAACTTTGCTATTCTATGATTCCTAGGTGTATAGCTAAACACTAGTCTAATTGATGTCATGAAGTCATTAGATGGCCTTGGGGAGAGCAGATTATCTTCCATAATGTTTAAGTGGATCCTAAACCTAATCACTTTTATGTTATAAAAAGACCAGAATAGACACAGACACAGACACACACACACATAGGGGAAGACAGATGCCATGTGAAGATAGTCTATAGGCACAAGAACATCAAGGATCACCAGCAGACACCAGAAGTTAGAAGAGAGGCCCACAGAAGGAATTGACAGGGCCAAAACCCTGATTTGGACTTTTAGCCTTCATAATTGTGAGAAAATAAATTTCTGTTCTTTAAGGCCACCCACTGTGGTATTTCTGTTACTGCAGCACTAGGTAACTAAGACAACCTCAGTCAGTAGTTTGATAACAATGTAAAAATGACCTCTATATTGCTATTTGTATCAATCCTCAGGAAAGCTGAAGACCTATCTTTAAATCTAACTCAGTGAAGGGGATTTTGCATGAGACCAAACTAAGTAATACTGATGAGTGGCTTTCTGTTGATCTGTATACCCTCTCCTCACTTATCAACCTGGTTAGGTTCCAAAGACCAGGTTGGTATGTTAAATCAGTACTATGCGAAAATGGAGGCTGACCACATCAGATCGCAAAGTGAAGGATGACTACATCATTACATAACTGCCAAACCACTGAGAATCACGGCCCAGCCAAGCTGATACATCACCTTAACCATCGCAGCCAGCGTTACTCTTGGCTCTCACCTCAGCATTTGTTACCACCAGACATATGTCATTAATGCGCAAATAGTTGGATAGAAAACTTTTTACTATTATCATAAATGCGAAACGTCGGATAATGAGATAGTTGTTAAGTGAGAAGCTGTATAACTTTACCTTAAAACGGAATTTAGACCAGCATTTATTGAATTTACTCCACAAAGTCCAACATCAGGATCACGGCAGGGCGTACAGAGAAGTGTACTTGTTGACAATAAAATGCAGATTTCTGAGCACTTCCACCCAACCTCGTGGATCAGAACCTCTGGGGCTGGAGCCCAGGAGTCTACATTTTTAACTCTTACTGCAGATGATTTTTATGCACACAAAGGGAAAGTAGCAGGGCTTTAAAAGAGCTTTTAGAAATCTCATTACTCTCTCAAGTGAGCTGGCTCTTCTCTCCCTGTTCCAATGGAGTGTGGCCTTCCCTGTTACCAATGGAAGGAAGGTACACATGCCTTGGATCCAAAGCTAGCAAGTGGTAAGACTGCCATCAGTCATCATCCAAGTTGAGAGCCTGACCCCGTGTGCAAGAACTCCACCCACCTCGATACAGAGTGGACATCAGGGGTAATTGCAAACAGAATTGGGTAGTCCTCAAAAAGCAGTTTGGAAAGGGTAGTAAAATTTGTCTGGGTGTCCTCCTTCCTCCCTCGCCAGCCTCAGCTTTCCCTTTTCTCCCCAGCCTGCATTGCCTTTGTATCTGTCTGCTCAAATATTAACTGTTCATAATATATCAGCTGATAAAACATTGGTACAAACCCCTTCAAGGGATATTTGCATTTCAATAGAGGATTCATCAAAATCAAAAAGGTTTCAAAATTAAAAGAGTAGAACTTTAATGATGGAATAACAGATGGTGGGATTGATCCACCCCACCTCCACCTTATTTTGAGCAGAAGCTTCCACTGGCCTGTAAAACATTCCCCTGAATCGCTCTGTAAATACAGATTACAACGAGCGATGGCACAGGGTTATAGCCACATCCCCCGACATGGGGTCCACATTCAGATGCTATTGTCATAGAGCTCAAAGGTGGCTTTATTAATTTATAGCTCATGATTCAAGCCCAGAATATGTGGGTAGTGGTTAGCTTGGATGTTCAGGACACAGAGCTTTAGTCTGTCAACACAGGTTACACCTCAGATAACATAGCCGTCTTCCAAAGTCATACCCAGTCGCTGAGAGAACTGAACACACACAGGGCAACGATCATCCTCTCAGACCTGTTTAACCTGGTGATTTAAAAATACTTCTTGGTGCCATTTTCACTCTTTAGGAAGAGCGACTTGAGAAACCAGTGTATTCTAGGTATGAAGTAGCCAGCATTAACACTTGGGATTTTCCAGGAGAGAAAAGGACAAATACTAAGTAGTGCCCTAGACACCAGGCCCCAGAGAAAGGAGCAGTAAACCTGAGAAGTATTGTTGTTGTTGTTAATTATCATTGAGTCGGCTCCAAGCATGACGACCCCATGCAGAACAGAATGAAATGTTGCCTGGTCCTGGGCCATCCTCACGATCATTGGTATGGATCATATTTGGATGCTATCCATATGGTTTTCATTAGCTAATTTTGGAAGTGGATCTCCAGGCCTTTCTTCCTAGTCTGTCTTCGTCTGGAAGCTCTGCTGAAACCTGTCCACCGTGGGTGACCCTGCTGGTATTTCAAATACCTGTGGCATAGCTTCCAGCATCTCAGCAGCACGCAGGCCACCACAGTACAATAAACTGACAGATGAGTGGTGGGTAAAATGATTCCTTTAGGTTTTTTTAGGGGTGGGAGGTGGGGAAAGGTTTTGGTGCTTCTTGGGAAAACTAAAATGCAGACCCCACCTCTGCCTGGGGCAAATCAGAGGAAACCTCCCTCCATTCGATTCAGAAACCACTAACTGGGAGTTTGTGGTCTTTCTGACTGCGCCTTTGCACTATTTATGAGAATCAGATTAATTTGACAGTTGCCTAAAAGGGAAAGTTTTCATAGGGAAATAATGAAACTCTTTTAGAGAATCAACTCTTCACAGAAACAACTGACACACTAACTGAGGGGAACGATGCTTACCTGTTAAGTATAACAAGCCGAAGAGGCCTTTCTCTGGAAATGTTTTATTAGCCTTAAATCTAGTTACTCTTAAGTGCTCACAATTAATTGTTACACCTCTATAGCTGCGTTTGTAATTCAAGCCTGCCTCTGCCTTTCAACAAGCAGTTCAAAGATTGTGGTTTTACTAAGAGCTGTGGAGTCCCTGGGTGGCGCAACTGGTTTATGAGCTCAGCTACTAAGCAAAAGATGAGGTTTGAATCCACCCAGAGGTGCCTCAGAAGAAAGTCCTGGCAATCTACTTCTGTAAAATCAGCCACTGAAAAGCCTATGCAGCACAGTTCTACTCTGACACACATGGGGCTGCCATGAGTTGGAATTGGCTGACAGCAATTGATTTGTCTTTTTGTTTTTTGGTACTAAGAGCTATTAAGTGGGGCCATGTGCACAGAGTCCAGTCTGAAAAAAAGCTTGCTCAGATCCTCGCTCAGGAAGACAAATGGGAGTTCTCTGAAAGAGGCCGGTGGGTGGTAGCAATAAAAAACTTTCAATGGGAAGGAAGCAAACGACTCAGGGAAAGTATTTGGATAGCCTGTCAAATAACAAACCAGAGGAAATTATGGGGTGGGTCAGGAAGAAGGTCAACTGAAAAGACCTTCAAAGTAGATGTAAACAACCCCATTGGGGTGAGTGTACTTGTGGGCCTAGGCTGCCATGAGCTGGCTGTATGATGAATGTCAGAAAATAGATAGTTCAAGAATTTAAAAGACCCAGGGAAAACCATGCTTTTGAATGCCTCTGGTCATTTTATAACCTTTAGACCTTACAGAGCAGTTTGGCCTCCCGAGAAAATGAGTACAGACATCTGGAGTGGTTTCCCCTGAAACTTGCAGATAGAATAGAGGCACATTAACATTAGCTTAGCCACATAATGGGGCCCTGGTGGTGCGGTGGTTAAGAGCTCAGCTGCTAACCAAAAGGTTGGCAGTTTGAATCCACCAGCAGCTCTTTGGAAACCCTATGGGGCAAGTCTACTCTGTCCTGCCAGTTTGCTATCGGTTAGAATTGACTGGACAGCAGCTGGGTTTGGTCTTGGGTCTTAGCCACATAATGGGATGAGAAACCTGTTTTACTGTATGATGATTCTGCTGATAAATACTCCCTATTGCTTTGATCTCAAAGAGTTTTATATGGCAATTAAAAATAATAGTAATATTAAGTATTTGCTTCAGTTGATCTTGAAAGTGTATCTGTTAGCACCTTTAAATACAGGTTGTATTAAAAGAGGTGAAGTAAAACCACCGCCAACATTGTAATTGCTGTATCTGTCTAGGTGGAGGCCTCGCTCATAGCATACGTGCATATCGATATTCAGCGCGAAGCTCTGGGCCAAGGAGGCTGGCAGAGAAGAAAGTGAGGGAGAGCCAGGGCACTTGCTTGTTAAAATCTTTGCTGAAGAAAGTTGAATAAATAAATAAGGGAAAGGAGATGCCGAAAGAACTCCTTCTGTTTGTGTTCACTCAAGTCTAGGAGTCTCTGTCCTTTCTGTTATGGAAACAACAATTTCTAATACTGGCAATTAACCTAACTGTGCTAGCTGCATTTTTAAAACGATTTAAAATTGGTGATTTTCCATTTGGGATGCTTTATTTTGGCCCTGAAAATCCATACCAGCCTGCTCTCTCGGTTGTTCAAAAACGTCTCTCCTCCAGCTAGGCTGGAAGCTCCACTGTAAATCCCATCTTCTTAACTTTCAAGAGGAGCCCTGGTGGTGCAGTGGTTAGCACTGCCAAATGCTAACCCCATGGTCGGCAGTTGAAATCCACCAGCCCCTCCTTGGAAACCCCACGGAGCAGTTCTACTCTGTCGTATAGGGTTGCTATGAGTTGGAATCGAATTAATGGCAACAGGTTTGGTTTTGGGTTTAACCCTTCGGTTGCTTTCCTCCCTCTCTTCCCTGGAAATCAACCATGAACAGTTTCTACCAGCATTTTGATGCTGTGAGTCCTGGAGGCATCCTTTTGGTATTAGAAATTATCAGAAGGCAGCCATAATCCAAATAGGAAAAACAAGCCAGCATCTGAAATTGTCACTTAAACATTATACTAGTCACACTAGAACTCTTGACTTACTTGTGGGGAATTCTAAGGATAATGCAAAAGTAACCAAGTCTTCAGGGGAGCATGCCAAGATACAAACGAAAATAAGGCCTTCTTTGTTTATCGCCCCACCACCATCTCTTATGACATCCGCTAACAGATGCCGCAAACCTGGAAATGGCCACCACAGACTGTGTGTTTTGGAAAGCACTCTATTATAAACACGACTGTCTCTGGAACATCGAGGAAATAAATGCATTTTCAAAAACAGTCCATGAGTAAATACAATAATGTACTCTTTGGATTGCTTGAATCATTTTCAATTTGGAAATAGAGCTGACGGATGCCAATAGGGAAATTTGTACGCAGTGATCTGAAACGTCTAAATCAGATCAGGCCCACATCTGAAGGCCTTGAATGGCCTTCAGGACCTCCAGCTGAGGATCCTGGAGGAAGCCAGGGCCATCTGGAAGCCCAAAGACAATTCCGTCAGGTGAATGGAACTGGCAGCATCACAGGGATCAGAGCACCTGACTCACAGAAGCCATTCTGAATGGTACTTCCTCTCTCACCAATGCTCGGTGACCCTGGCCGCGTGGCTGTTTGATTACCAATTGCAGTAGTTTTATTTTCTTTCTCTGTTCCTGGAGTTAGTGTTTACCTGCAATGTTTGGAGGAGAACTGGTGCAGTCAGGAAGCCTTTTCAATCTTTTCCTTTGAATTTTCCTTGGCTGTGAAACTCCTTGTTCCCCGCTACTGCCGTGTAATTCCCTTGGCAAGAGCTGCACACTTGCCTCCAGCCCGGCTCCCTTCAGCCTCGCTCTCCTCTGGGTCAGTGAGTCCTCTGGAAGCATCCCTCTCACTGTGTTACTCCCCTAACAGCAAACTGTAGACACCGTTGCCTACTGTAGTGGTTTTCAAAGTGTGGTCCCTGAACCAGCAGCATCACCATCACCTGGGAACTTAGAAATGCAAATGCTCAGTCTCCCTTCCACCTCCCTAGACCCACTCAATCAGAAAATCTGGAGATGGGATCCAGCAATCTGTCGTTTTGTAACCAACTGGGTTAAACACTTTCCCCCTCCTCCCATCACACCCAGGCCTGTGAGTTCCTGATTAGGCATTTCGGTGTGTCAACCCAAGGTTGTCTTACTGGTTCTCTGCCCAAGGTGGCTTCACTGCTCACCAACTGCCCGCCCCCCCCCCCCCCCCCAATTTGGAGTGTGAACAATAAGCAGAAAAGCTGTCCTTGGATAAACTTAATGTGTCATACTCCCCAAAAAACACCCCCCCAGACGCCATATTGAACCCCCCACTGCACCCTATGCATGTTAATTAGTTCCTGAAATCGCTCACCTATTCCCAGAAACTTCATGAATTATGCATAAGTTCCCCATCCTGAACCCTATAACTGCCTTAAAATCCCCAGCCTCAGGGAACTTGATTTGAGACTTAGTCTCCGAGCTCCTTTCTTGACTGGCTTGCAATAAAGTCTACTTTGTCTTCCTCAAAGACTTGGCGTCTCTCAACTGACTCAAGGGGTTGCACTGGGCAGGCAGGACCCATCCTCATTGGGTTACAGTTTAACAAGCCCTCCAGGTAATTCTGATTCATTCTAAGGGTTGAAAACCACTGGCCTATTGGATCAAGTCGAATCTCCTTTTCTATCCTTCAAGGCTCCTGGTTATTCACTCTGGCCAATCAATTCAGTTCCAGTGGTATTTAGTAAGCACTTATCACATGTTGGGGATTTTCTGAGAGGCAGCCTTTGACTGCATTTGCTCTCTGGTTAGCTTGAACTCTAATTTGTCGAACTTTGCATCGTACAGTAACCGTTGACAATGTCAAGGAATAAAGTGTTCCACCTAAAAGAAAATTCCATATAAGGAAGACATACTCTTTTATGTGGCAAAATGTTAGAAATTGAAGACTTTTGTGTGACGGACTCTTGTATTAGTTATATATTGCTGGGTGATAAATTATTCCCAGCATTAGAGGCTTAAGACAACAAACATATTATCATTTCTGTGGATCAGGAATCTGTGTGCAGCTTACCTGGGTGCCTTTGTCTCAAGATCTCTTAAAAACCAGTTGCCATGGAGTTGATTCCACCTCATGGCGACCCCATGTGTATCAAAGAAGAACTGAGCTCCGTAGGGTTTTCAGTGGCTGAGTTTTCGAAAGTAGATTGTCAAGACTTTCTTCTGAGGCACCTCTGGGTGGACTAAAACCTCCAATCTTTTGGTTAGCAGCCGATGACGTTAACCATTTGTACCAATCAGGGACTCCCAAGGTCTCTTTTAAAGCTACAATCAAGGTGTCAGCCAGGGCTGTGACCTCATCCACCTCCAAGCTCACTCACAAGGGTGTTGGGGAGATTCAGTTCCTTGTGGGTTGCTGGGTGAGGGCCTCAGTTCCCCACTGGATGTCGACCTGAGGCCTCCCTCGGTTCCTGGTCACGTGGTTCTTTCCACAGCAGTTCACAACATAGCAGCTGACTCCCTGCAGAGAGAGCAAACACAGGAGAGCAAGAGAGGAGCCACAGTCTTTTTGTTACCTAATCTTGGGAATGACATCCCATCATTTTTGCTGTATTCTGTTTATTATAAGCAAGCCACTAGGTCCAGCCCACATTCAAGGGGAAGGGATTACACAAGGGCATGAAACCAGGAGGTGAGGATCATTGAGAACCAGTTTAGAGGCTCCTGCCATGAGCCCTGGTGGTGCAGTGGTTAAGTGCTCAAATGCTAACTAACAAAAAGTGGTAATTCGAACCCACGTGTCGCTCCAAGGGAGAAAGGTATGGCAGTTTGCTTCTGTAAAGATTTATAGCCCTGGAAACCCCGTGGGGCAGTTCTACTCTGTCCTATAGGGTCGATAGGAGTTGGAATTGACTCAACGGCAGTAGGTTTGGTTTGGTTTGGCCTTGATTCCTAAAATATTTATACACTTTCTTACACAGATTATTCAGAATACAATTTTAACTTCTGAATAAGCTCATTATTATTTTCAATTACAATACTGTATGATGACATATGGGCAAACTCAGAGGTGATGAATACATGCAGGAATTTTTGCTTAAATTACCCCATTATGCCATGCTTTGAATGAATATCTGCTTTTTATAGTTTTTTTTCCTATTTCTTCTTTCACTTCTACAGTACATTATGAATATGTACAACATTTAAGAATGGTAAAAATGAATTTTAAGTATTTTGGGAGTTAACAGAAAAATTTCAGTTACCTGGAAAATTCTGATCATTACATTGTCTGGAGGAAGTTAGAAAACTTGGACTTGATTCAAGTCCATTAATATTCAGAGCATGGAGTGTGCTGGTGGTTGATACACAGCAGCAGCCTTCTCTAGATAATGACAAATTGGAACTGAGGCAGTAACTAGAATCAGGGCATCTAGGGGCTGGGGAAATAGGAAATAGACGCAATCCCCTCGGAAGAAGGAGCTGGCAAGAGCTGGGCGTCAGGGTATCAGCCCAGAACTGGGTTTAGAGAAGGTCTCTCATCAGTGGGCCTTGAGATCAAAGGGGAAGCCAAGCAGAAACCAGTCACACGTTCATACTTGGGTTTAGGCACTCCGTTGACCCTCATCAGCAAAGGGTTCACATAAACATCACATTAAGGAATAATTTCAGTCCCACTGCTTGTTGGCTTTCATTCCAAAGTCTACAGATAAACTACCAACTTCAATGAAGACTGTTTAGGGTCTGATGGACAGATTGAAGGCTGAAGTTCTAGAGGAGGGGCTAAGAGACAGACAGGACCAATATTACAAAATTTACTTTGACTGTTTTTCCTTATTTCCCAATATTCACTTTAAGTATTTGAAACTGTGAGATAAGTAACTTAAGTTCTATGTTCGTTAGACTCAACCAAAGCTTTCTTATATAGTTACTTTCAGTTTTAACTCATTCATTCAGCTCTACAAATAATTATTGAGTACCTGCCAGGTGCCAGATCCTGCCAGGTTGGGATACAGCAATGACTAAAAAAGTACCCCTGTCCCCTCAGGGGACATAGTGGTTAAGAGCTCAGCTGCTAACCAAAAGGTCAGCAGTTTGAATCCACCAGCCACTCTTTGGAAACCCTATAGGGCAGTTCTACTCCATCCTGTATGGTCGCTATGAGTTGGAAATGACTTGATGGCAACAGGTTTGTTTTTTTGAGTCCCCTCAGAGTTTGCAACATAGTGGGGCTGTCAGTGGGGGAGAAGGGAGGCATATAAAAATGTAAACCAGCAGTTATGACAATTTCTGATGGGTAAAATGGGGTCTTTATGAAACACAGCTGAAGGGCACCTAACCCAGCTATGGAAGATTCGCAAAAGCTTTGTGGTGGAAGCAAAGTTTACACCAAGAACTGAAGGATGAGGGATATACACAGCAGAGTACTCAGAGTGGGGGTGAGGGTCAGGGTTTGTGGTGGCACAGTGGTTAACAGCTTAGCTACTAACCAAAAGGTTGGAAGTTCCAAGCTGCTCCTTGGAAACCGTATGGGGCAGTTCTACTCTCCTATACGGTCACTATGAGTCAGAATTGACTCAATGGCAATGGGTTTTTAGAGGGAGAAACAAAGCTAGAGAGATAAGCAGAGACCAGATCTTAACGAGTTTTCTAAGCATGTCAAAGAATTTGGCCTTTAGCTTAAGAAAAATTGAAATTATTTTTTAAGCCAGGGAATGACATAATTAATTTGTGGTCCAGGAAATGGATTGGATGGAGGCTCTGGAAATAGAAAGAAGTGGATTGATTTGAGAGATATTTAGGAAATAGAATGATTAGGACTTAGGAATTAATTGGAATGGGAGTTCAGGGAGGGGGAAGAAGAAAATATAACTCCCAGGTTTCTGGCTTGAGTAACTGGATGGATTGTGGTGCCATTTATTGAGGAGGGAACTCAAGAGGAGGCACAGATTTTCAAGAGAAGATGACTGTTTTTGAATATGCTGAGATTTAGGTGCCAGCGGGACTTACAAAAGGAATTGAGTAGAGACACAGAGCTCTGAATATCAGAATGGACACTTGGACCATATAGTCAAATTTGGAAATTGTCAGTTTGTGGATACCAGTTGGAGCTACAGGAGTGGATTAATGATTCAGAGAGAATGTCTAGTGTGAGAAGAGAAGAAGGCCTAGGCTACAGCCTTGAAGACCACAACACCAGAAAAAAGAAGATTCCCCAGTGGAGATTTAAAAGGATGTCCAGAGTGTTAGGGAGAAATTAACAGGGGATGGCTTAAAAAACCAAGTGGAGGAACTTTTAAAATGGAAGGATGAGTGTCAGCTGATGGTGGGAGTCAGGATAAGGATTGATAAGAAGGTCAGTGGTAACCTTTATGAGAGCAGTTTCAATGAAGACCAAAGCCAGAGTGCAACTGATGGTTGAGAAAAGGATTAGCAGTGAGGAGACCGTACAGAGAGTTCTGGGAAAGTTGGAACTGGCTCAGTTTATTTCCAGACAGATTGGATAACAATGTCAGGGAAATGGGGTTTGGTCTTCCCCCTCTTTATTTGTATGTTAATCATCTGATGCTGCTTTTAAATAAGCGAGGTACCTGCTTACCTACTACTAATAACAGAAACATAAGAATTATCTTCTTATCTATGTGACATAGTTATATCATCATGTACTAAGAGTGGTCTCAATAAAGAGTTGTCAGAAATTGGCTCCTAAGAGCAAAGGTTTGCTTGGCAATAGTTCTCCAACATGTGGTTGTTCATTGTCCAAAAAATCTAAACTCTAGTTCAAATTATCGCTACCTGGTGCATTGATTTTTTTGTTTCTTTTGTTTTTAATTTTATTTATTTTGTTGTTAAGAATATAGACAGCAAAACATACACCAATTCAACAGTTTCTTCATGTACCATTTAGTGATACACTAAGAGTGGTTACACTCTTCGAGTTGTGCAAGCATTCTCACCCACCTTTTCTAAGTTGTTAACATAAATTCACTGCCCCCTAAAGTTCCTATCTAATCCTTCTAGTTGCTGTTGTCAGTTTGATCCCACATAGATTGTTTTAAAAACAGCACAATGCCCAAGGCGGACAGTTTTTATTAGTTAAGCTAAACTATTGTTTGGTTTTAAGAAGACTTTAGGGGATATTTTTGGTTTAAGCTTTGAAGATTCTCCAGGGCAATAGTTTCAGGGGTTCATCCAACCTTCATGGCTCCAGGAAGTCTGGAGTCCATGAGAATCTGAAATTCTGTTCTGCATTTTTCCCTCTTCTGATCAGGATTCTTCTGTAGAATCTTCGATCAAAATGTTCAGTAATGGTAGCCAGGCACCATCCACTTCTGGTCTCATGACAAAAGAGGCAGTTGTTCATGGAGGCAATTAGCCACACATTCCATATCTTTCTACTATTCCCGAGGCTCCTTCTTCCTCTGTTGCTCCAGGCGAATAGAGACCAATTGTGCCATGAACAGCCACTTGCAACCTTTTAAGACCCAGGCACTGTGCATTGAACTAGGAGGTAGAACAGAAGCACTAAACAAGTTATTAAGCCAATTAACTGAGATGTCCCATGAAACTATGACCCTAAATCTCTAGACAAAGAAATCAAATCCCGGGAGGATTTTGTTTGTAGTTGTTGTAAATATGTCTATCACACAACTTTTGCCAATCCAACTTTCTACAGGCAATGAATCGATGATCTCGCCAGCACCACTTCACATCCTCACCTCCTCTTCCAGCCATTGTCACAGAGGCCAGCTCTGTGTCACCTTCCACAGCTTCCTGCAGGTCTAACCTTGACAGTACCTTGTGCCAGGCCCATGGGCCTGTACTGCTCACTTTCTGCTCCAGAGCTTCTCTGAACGCCAGGATAAGTGATATCCCCAGGAACTGGTCAGCATTCACCCACCCACAACACTTTTCCTTGGTGCACACTCGTGGAGTCATTACAGCTGATTTTTTATTAGTATAAAGAATTTTGGTAAAAATTTTTGCTGGACTTTATACAAATATCTAGATTGTGAGGGTTTAGATGGTGTCATGGTTTGAATTATGTCCCCCCAAAACCGTGTGTATCAATTTGGCTGGGCCATGATTCCCAGAATTGTGTGGTTGGCCTCCATTTTGTGATTGTAATTTTATGTTAAAGAGGATTAGGGTGGGATTGTAATACCACCTTTACCCAGGTCACATCCCTGATCCAATGTAAAGGGAGTTTCCCTGGGGTGTGGCCTGCACCACCTTTTATCTCTTAAGAGATAAAAGGAAAGGGAAGCAAGCAGAGAATTGGGGACCTCATACCATTAAGAAAGCAGTGCCGGGAGCAGAGCGCGTCCTGTGGACTGGGGTCTCTGCGCAGAGAAGCTCGTAGTCCGGGGGAACACTGATGAGAAGGCCAAGAGAGAGAGAAAGCCTTCCCCTGGAGCTGACGTCCTGAATTTGGACTTTTAGCCTACTTTACTATAAGGAAATAAACTTCTCTTTGTTAAAACCATCCACTTGTGGTGTTTCTGTTATAGCAGCACTAGATGACTAAGACAGATGGTAAGGGGTATGTGTACTTGTGTAACCCTCCCAACAGAAGTCCCAACAGGACCCCTGCATCTTTGTATGCTTATTGCTCCCTTGGCTTTTATTTTCTTGTTGTTCTCTTTTCTTCCAACATAATTCCCTTAACTATTTATTTCATCATTTGGTTTTATTTATATGCCTGCTTTTATTATATGATTTATTTTCTTTTTGTTGTTGAGAATATACACAGCAAAATATACACAAATTCAACAATTTTTACATGTACAATGTTTATATGCTTTCTTAAATCTTATGTGGAAGGCATTATAAAAAGAATACTTACAATAAATGAGGTGCCACCATATATATTCTAACTAAGCTCTTGGGTTGATAGTACAGGTGGGTTTTACTTTCATAAACAATAAAAGGTGTTACTTAACCAAACAGATCCATTGGAGGCAGAGCTTGGAAAATGGAATTGGAAATAAATTCTCTGCCAAACAGCATTTGCTGTATAAGGAGATTCATGTCAAGGTTTTCTTTTAGTAATGGTTTCCCTGGTAGATTTTTGTCTCACGGATATTCAGAATCCCGTTTCTTAGTGAGGTTTGTTCATCCCTAAATACTGCTAGTTCTCTAGCCAGTATCCATCTTCTCTCTCTTTCTTATTAACAATCTTGATTTTGTTTGGAGCAGCCATGTGCCCAGTTAAAAATCTTAGGGGTAGTCCAGTTCCAGCCAATAAGTTGTACACAGAAATGACTGGGTAAGACTTCTGGGAAAACTCTTTAAAAGGAGGCAAACTAAGCTGGCAGTTAGATTTTACCCTTCACCCTTTCCCTTCTTTCTTTCTGGAATGTCGGTGCAATGTTGCAAGTGGAGTCTTCATCTGCCATTTTGAAACCACGAGGCAGTAAACATGAGGAGGGAAGCCATGTGGTAAAGACGGCTAAGCCTGGGTCCCTGCAGGCCTGTGGAGCCATACGAGCCCTGGAGGGACTGGATTTGCACTCCTGATTCATGAGAATAATCAACCTCTTATTCTTTAAGCCACTATTATTTGGTATTTCTGACTGTTGCATGTAGTCAAACACATTTCCTAATATAATCCCTTAATGCCTTTTAAGATTTTCTGAAGACTGCTGTTCAGACTTCCCATCATCACAGTATAAGAAGTACAAATTCATATGGATATATCTTTTTTTTAAATTATACTTTAGATGAAGGCTTACAGAACAAACTAGCTGCTCATTATACAATTAGCACACGTATTGTTTTATGACATTGGTTACCAACCCCATGACATGTCAACACTCTCCCTTCTCCACCTTGGGTTCCCTATTATCAGCTTTCCTGTCCCCTCCTGCTTTATAGTCCTTGCCCCTAGTCTCATTTTGTTTTATGGGCCTGTCTAATCTTTGGCTGAAGGGTGAACCTCAGGAGTGACTTCATCACTGAGCTAACATATGCAGATATCTCTTGTATTAAACTAATCCAATGGGGAAAAAAACCCTATAATTTATTACAAAAATGACTCAATATTTTATAATTTTAGAGCTGAAGCAAACCTTAGAGATCATCTGTTCACTGAATATGTTATTACAACCTGAAAAATTATATTATTCATAGGTTTATTTGCTTGTTTATTATATGTCTTCCTTACTGAATAGAGACCCACAAGGAAAGGGACCTTGTATTCTTCACTATACCCGCATCACCTAAAAACAGTCCCTGCTACATAACAGGCATATGCTAAATGTTTAATGAATGAATGAATGTAGTTATCTAAGTTCCTCTAATGGAGGAGGAAACTGAATCTCACAGAGATTATGGTTTATCCAGTACTGCAAGCTGTATGAAATTGGTAGTCTTCAACCTGTAAAAATGGCCAATTCATTCTTAGGTTCCACCTAAGAGTGGCAGAATGGAGATTAGAATTGAGGTCTTGTGATTCTTCATCCAGTGCTTTTTACATTGCAATATACTGACTACTGGTTATGATTCATATTATAATTCTTCATTAAAAACAATTTGCCATATATTACAACTAGTACTCCTGTTCATTTAAAGCAGGATTCAATGGTGCCCAGCTACCACCACCAACTGCTCTGACTGGAATCACAGGAGAGCATCCTGGAAAAAGTAGGAGAAAAATATAGAACAAAAAATCAAATTCACAAAAAAGACCAGACTTACTGGTCTGACAGAGATTGGAGGAACCTCTGAGACTATGGTTCCAAGATACACTTCTGACCTGGAACTGAAGCCATTCCCCAAGACCACCTTTCAGCCAAACAATAAACAGGCCCATAAAATAAACAATAACACCAGAGAGGAACACGTTCCTTAGAACAATCAGTTATATGAGATCAAAAGGACAACATTTGCCCAAAAGCAAAGATGAGAAGGCAGGGAGGGATAGAAAATCATAATGAAAGGAAATGGGGACCCCATGGCGGAAATGGAGGCACTGCCGACACATTGTGGGGAATGCAACCAATGTCATGGAACACTTTATGTACAAACTGTTGAATGGGAAACAAATTTGCTCTCTAAACTTTCACCTAAAGCACTCACACACACACACACACACAAAGGATTCAGTTAATAAAGATGCCATCTGTACTGACCTCTCCAGGAAGGAGAAGGAAAGGAAATTATAATTTCCTGAGGAAAGCAAAGCTCTTAATACAAGTCATTGTACTTAATCTTCACAACCGTTCCATTTCACAGGTGATAAAACCAAGCACCAGCTGGGTTAAGTAAGACTGTCTAAGGGTTCCCAGCTAAGTGATGGAATAGATCTGAGGCCAGGTATGTCTTATTCTAACGTTTATGCCCTTCCTGGTGGATCAAATGCTACTTTATTGAGAATAATCAATAAAGCACTTGATAAATGCAAATAATTACTTTACCTACAACTTGACTACATCAGTCTGACTGACTTCATCAACTTAAGAAGCACAGTAATATTTATATTCGATTGCATTAGTTTCTTAGTAGGTCCCTGGGTGACACAAACGGTTTGCTCACAGCTACTAATCTAAAGGTTGGTGGTTTGAACACAATGAGTGGCGCTAAGGAAGAAACGCCTGGTGATCTGCTTCCATAAAGATTACTGCCAAGAAAACCCTGTAGAACAATTCTACTCTGTAACACACGCAGTCACCATGAGCTGGAATTGTCTCAACAGCAGCAACGGATAAAGTCAAGTTTTCTAGTGCTGCTGTAACAGAAATACCACAAGTAGGTGTCTTTAAACAACAGAAATTAATTTTCTCACAGTTCTAGGGGCTAAGAGTCCAAATCAGGGTCTCAGTCATGTTTATTCCTTTCTTGTTGGTAGCCTTGGGTGTTCCTTGCATCCTTGACAATCTTCACATGGCATATGTCTTCTCCCGTGTACACATGTCTCTCTGTCTAATCTACTCTTTTTAGAACCCAGAAGTGATTAGATTTAGAGCCCACCCTATGGTCTAATTAGCATAACAAAGAAAACCCTATTTGTAAATAAGATTATATCCACAGGTATAGGGGTTAAGATTCCAACACATATTTTGAGAGGACGAAATTTAATCTATAACATTAATAAAGATCCTTCCTGCTACCTTTAAAACAGATTCACGTTTTTAACTGAGGACAGCTGTAAGGTACTTGAAAATTATTTCTGGTTTTTGTTTGTGCAGCAAATCTATGATATCTTGATCACATAGATTTTGTACCGTCTGTACACTTGGATTATTGAGCTAGTGGTTTAGAAAAAAGAGAAGCATGAGCTCAGAAAAGCAGCTACTCCTACATGGAATGATATCACACTGTCCAAAAATAAGACTGGTCAAAGATTGCTTATTCCCCCATGAATTGGTTGGTATTTCTTGACTGAAACTTCCTCACTTTGCAGCGATTTTATTCAATCACCTCTCCATTTCTGTAAGATTAGGTAATCAGTGGTTTTAAACCTATTTGTAGAAGTCAGGCCTCTTTTTCAAATGAACTGTTCTGTGGAACATTAGTATGTAAATCAGATAAGAAAAAAATGGCTGGGTTGGAAGGAGCATCTGGAGGTACACCAGCTGGTCTCCAGCTTGAGCCTAGAAGGGAGGCTGCCAAGCCCCCTCTGCAGAATCCCTGCCTAAGACAATCTCTAAGGTCCCTTGGAAGTCTAAAATTCTATGAACCAGTGACTCTCTTGTGTATGTGTTGGCTGTCTTATCACCATGAAGAGCAGTTGTACTCATCAAGGGGAAAGTAATAGTAACTGTCTTTCTCCAGGAACATCTGGTCTGGAAATGAGAACATCGGGGTTCTAGTCCCTGCTTTGACACGGCTTAGGTCTATTACGTTGGAGGCTGTTTGCTCATCTATGGGAAGAGAATAAAACATTTTCCACCTACTTTATTTTTAAATACACTTGTTTAGTTAAAAATGAAATTAGAGTATGATTTTAAAGTATTGTCTTGGAGACCTGGTGGCACAGTGGTTAAGAGTTCAGCGGCTAACCAAAAGGTGAGCACTTCGAATCCACCAGCTGCTCTTGGAAACCCTGTGGGGCAGTTCTACTCTGTCCTATGTGGTTGCTATGAGTTGGAATTGACTTGACGGCAACGGGTTTTTTGGGTTTCAGGAAGATGTACAAGAGGTGTGGATATTGACTTCACTCCAGAGTTGGTGCTGTACAGTTACCACCTCTGTTCGTAATTCAAATAAAATCAAAAGCTTGGAAGTTCTAGTAATGTCCAGATATGGGGACAGGTATTCATTCTTGTTTGTGCATAGTTACAAAAGCTTTCAGAAGAAAGTGGGGGGAATTCCTTTGTTTTTTAAAAATAACTTGTTTTTTTTTTTACAGAGTTGGTATATTTTATCAAAATAGTACATGACCTTTATTAAAATACAGAAACCAAAAAAATTTCTACCACCCAGGCTCACAACAAATGACATTTTCTGAAGATCATTCAAGACATTCTCTGTGCATTTAAGATATAGGCAGGAAGATGACTAAATAGGTAAATATAGGTAGAGTAAGAAAGACATGTAGGCAGGCAAAATTGGATCATATTCTGCATGCTATTTTAAAGCAAAAGATCATATCTTTAATTATAATAAGTAACAGAGGTGAAAGAAATTGAAGTGAAACCATAATGATCATTGAACTTTAGATGAATGTTTCTTAACCATGAAATTTATTAGTTCCTAAAATTAAAAAAAAAAAATTATCAAAAACACTAAGAAGTTGGAATCATTATGTTAATTTTATTTTAAGAATCCATTTTAGACTGTATCAATTCATTCCTTGTGATACAAGATGAGAAAATTAGCATACTTACCTTTCCACCGTCTCCCATCCTCTTGATTTTTGTATTATTCTTATCACATTGTATTCTGTAACCATAATTCTTACAGTTGTTCAGTCTAGTTTTGTATTTAAGTGGTTTGAATTTTCTTCACTAATATTTTTACAATGACTTCCCTACTCCTATGTTTTGATTCAACTTTTGTTGGCTGAGTTTCATTACCTAATTTCCCACAAAGTTCTTGCAAGCTTAAAAAAGCCTGTTCCCTAGGAGTCTTAGTACATGGCATAAACAGAATACAAACAATAAGTAACAATGCACAAACACCAGAAGAAAAACTAGATAACCAGGAGCTCCTAAAAATCAAACAGTTATGCTCATCAAAAGATTTCAGCAAAAGAGTAAAAAGACAACCTACAGACTGGGAAAAAACTTTTGGCTATGACAAATCTGATCAGCGTTTAATCTCTAAAATGTAGAAGATACTGCAAAACCTTAACAACAAAAAGACAAATAACTCAATTAAAAAATGGGTAAAGGATATGAACAGGCACTTTACCAAAGAAGATATTCAGGCAGCTAACAGACACATGAGGAAATGCTCACGCTCATTAGCCATTAGAGAAATGCAAATCAAAACTACAATGCGATACCATCTCACCCCAACAAGGCTAGCATTAATCCAAAAAACACAAAATAATAAATGTTGGAGAGGTTGTGGGGAGACTGGAACACTTATACTCTGTTGGTGAGAACGTGAAAATGGTACAACCAGCTTGGAAATCGATTTGGCTCTTTCTTAAAAAGCTAGAAATAGAAGTACCATACGATCCAGCAATCCCACTCCTTGGAATATGTCCTAGAGAAATAAGAGCTGTCACATGAATAGATACATGCACACCCATGTTCATTGCAGCACAGTTCACAATAGCAAAAAGATGGAAACAACCTAGGTGTCTATCAACGGATGAATGGATAAACAAATTCTGGTATATTCACACAATGGAATACTATACAATGATAAAGAACAACAATGAATCTGTGAAACATCTGATAACATGGGGGAATCTGGAAGGCATTATGCTGAGTGAATTTAGTCAGTCACAGAAGGACAAATATTGTATAAGATCATTATTATAAGAACTCAAGAAAAGGTTTAAACACAGAAGAAAACATTCTTTGATGGTTACGAGGGTGGGGAGGGAGAGAGAGAGGTATTCACTAACTAGAAAGTAGACAAGAATTATCTTAAGTGAAAGAAAGGACACATGCACTACAGGGGAAGTCAGAACAACCAGACTAAACCAAAGCTATGAAGTTTCTTGAATACGACCAAACACTTCGAGGGACTGAGTAGCAGGGTCAGGGGTCTGGGGACCATGTTTTTTTAAAGTTTTTTTTATTGTACTTTAGATGAAGGTTTGCAGAACAAATAGTTTCTCATTAAACAGTCAGTACACATATTGTTTTATGACTTTGGTTAACAACCCCGTGACATGTCAACACTCTCCCTTCTTGACCTTGAGGACCTTTTTTTGGTGAAAATATACATAGCCAGAGTTACACCATTCTGAAAGTTTCTACATGTACAATTCAGTGACATCAGTTACATTCTTCCAGTTGTGCTGCTATTCTCACTATCCTTTCCCAAATTATTCCATCACCATTATCTTCAACTTACTGTCCCCTAGGCTTCCCATCAAACTTTTTCAGTTGCTGTTGTCAATTTGATCTCACATAGATAATTTCTTTTTTTGTACCTTAGATGAAGGCTTGGAGAACAAATAGTTTCTCATTAAACAGTTAGTACACATATTGCCCTATGACAATGGTTAACAACCTCATGACATGTCAACACTGTCCCTTCTCAGCATTGGGTTCCCTATCACCAGCTTTCCTGTCCCCTCCTGCCTTTTAGTCCTTGTCCCTGGACTGCTGTGCCTCATTCGTCCTGTTTTGTTTTATGAAGCTGTCCAATCCCTGGCTGAACGGTGAACTTTGGGAGTGACTTCACCACTGAGCTAAAAGGGTGTCTGGGGGCCATACTCTCAGGGTTTCTCCAGTCTGTCAGACCAGTAAATCTGGTCTTTTTTGTGAGTTAGAATTCTGTTCTACATCCTTTTCCAGCTCTGTCCAGGACCCTCTCTTGTGATTCTGGTCAGAGCAGTCAGTGGTGGTAGCCGGGCACCAACTACCTGTACTGGACTCAGTCTGGTGGAGGCTGTGGTAGTTGTGGTCCATTAGTTCTTTGGATTAATCTTTTCCTTGTATCTTGTTTTCGTCATTCTCCCTTGCTCCAGAAGGGGTGAGACCAGTGGAGTATCTTAGATGGCTGCTCACAGGCTATTAAGATCCCAGACACTACTCACCAAGGCAGAATGTAGAACATTGTCTTTATAAACTGTTATGCCAATTGAGCTAGATGTTCTCCGAGACCATTGGGGACCATGTTTTCAGGGGACATCTAGGTCAACTGGCATAACAAAGTTTATTTAAAAAAAGTTCTGCATCCCACTTTGGTGGGTGGCATCTGGGGTCTTAAAAGCTAGCAAGTAGCCATCTAAGATACATCAATTGATCCCAACGTACCTGGAGCAAAGGAGAATGAAGAACACCAAAGACACAAGGAAAATATTAGCCCAAGAAACAGAAAGGGCCATGTAACCAGAGACTCCATCAGCCTGAGGCCAGAAGAACTAGATGATGCCTGGCTACCTCCAATGACTGCCCTGACAGGGAACATAACAAAGAGTCCCTGATGGAGCAGGAGAAAAGTAGGGCGCAGAACTCAATTTCTAGTAAAAAGACCAGACTTAATGGTTTGACTGAGACTGGAGGGACCCCGGAAGACATGGCTCCCAGACTCTCTGTTGGCCCAAAACTAAAACCATTCCTGAGGCCAACTCTTCAGACAAAGATTAGACTGGACTATGGGACATGAAATGATATTCATGAAGTGTCCTTAGCTCAAGTAGATACATGAGACTAGATGGACAGCTTCTGTCCGAGGGCGAGATGAGAAGGCAGAGAGGGTCAGGAGCTGGTTGAATGGACACTGGAAATCTGGGGTGGAAAGGAGGAGTGTGCTGTCACAGTGTAGGGAGAGCAACTAGGTTATGTGTGTATAAATTTTTGTATGAGAGACTAACTTGAATTGTAAACTTTCACTTAAAGCACAATAAAAAAAAAAAAAAAAAAAAGCCTGTCCCTTTTCTTCATATCTGAGGTACAGTTGCCTGATGTAATCATTTAGAATTAAGTTTGGCTGAATACAAAGAACTTCTTTCCCAGAAAACATTTACAGATAAGAAATTTTAAAAGTTTATTGCTTTCTCACATAATAAAAATCCAGAACTGGCATGATGGCTCCATGAAGTCATCAGGGACCTGTGCTCTTTCCAGCTTACTACCATTTCTTAGACAAGAGCCCTTGTCCTCTTGGTCTGTGAAGGCTGCTTGAGTGCTGGACATCATATCGAAATTTCAGGCAACAGGATAAAGGAAGGGATCAAGCAAAGCAGGCCCCACCAAACAGATTTCTTCGACGTGGCAAACAAAAAAAATTTAATTACAAGGCTTTAGGAAACAGCCTTTTAGCTACTGGCAATTGCTGAGCTCAAAGAAAGAAAAGGAGAAAAAAACTAGCAGCCTTTGCCTGCCACACCTGGATATAGTTTTGGAGTCATGCGTTCCTTCTTTCAAAACTGTGTAGTCATGTGCTATTATTTTCAAGTATTTGAGTATCACTATGGAGATGTCTGGGAGAAAAACAAAGTAACCAGTTGTTGTTGAGTCAACTCATGACAGCCCTATGTGTGTCAGAGTAGAACTGTACTCCATAGGGTTTCCAATGATATTTTGGAAGTAGGTCACCAGGCTTTTCTTCCGAGGCACCTCTGGGTGGACATGAACCTCCAACCTTTCAGTTGGCAGCGAAATATATTAACTGTTTGCGCCACCCAGAGACTCTGTGGAGACATCTAAAGCTGACCTACTTCCTTCTTCTTGGTAAGTAATGTGCCTTTTGGCTTGGATTCTCATAGATTAATTCTTTAGCTTTGAAGGTGAATGGTTTCTTCAGGATATATCTTGGGTTGATCTTTATCATTTTTTCCCCTAATATTTAGTTTGACTTTTTGATTTGCCAATTAAAATAATTATTTCCAAAAAACATTTTTTCTATTATATCTTTGAATATTTCTATCATATCTGCATCTTTTTTAAAATTTTTTTCTTATTGTACTTTAGGTGAAGGTTTACAGAACAAATAGTTTCTCATTACCCAGTCAGTACACATATTGTTTTATGACATTGGTTAATAACCCCACGACATGTCAACACTCTACCTTCTTGACCTTGGAGGACCTTTTTTTTTTTTTTGGTGAAAATATACATAGCCAAAGATACACCGTTTCAAAAATTTCTACATGTACAATTCAGTGACATTGATTACATTCTTCCAGTTGTGCTGGTGTTCTCACTTTAGATGAAGGTTTACAGAACAAAATAGTTTCTCATTAAACAGTTAGTACACATATTGCCCTATGACAATGGTTAGTAACCCCACTACATGTCAACACTGTCCTTAACTCAACCTTGAATTCCCTATCACTAGCTTTCCTGTCTCCTTCTGGCTTCTAGCCCTTGTCCTTGGACTGCTGTGCCTCATTAGTCTCGTTCTGTTTTATGGGGCTGTGCAGTCCCCAGCTGAATGGTGAACCTTGGGAGTGAATTCACCACTGAGCTAAAAGGGTGTCTGGGGGCCATACTCTCGGGGTTTCTCCAGTCTCTGTCAGGCCAGTAAGTCTGGTCCTTTTTTTGTGAGTTAGAATTTTGTCCTACATCCTTCTCCAGCTCTGTCTAGAACCCTCTGTTGTGATCCTAGTCAGAGCAGTCAGTGGTGGTAGCCGGGCACCATCTAGCTGTACTGGACTCAGTCTGGTGGAGGCCTTGGTAGCTGTGGTCCATTAGTCCTTTGGACTAATCTTTTCCTTATATCCTGCTCTCTTCATTCTCCCTTGCTCCCGAAGGGGTGAGACCAGTGGAGTATCTTAGATGGCTGCTCACAGGCTTTTAAGACCCCAGATGCTACTCACCAAGGTAGAATGTAGAACATTGTCTTTATAAACTGTGTTATGCCAATTGAGCTGGATGTTCCCTGAGACCATGGTCCCCACAGCCCTCTGCCCAGCAATTCAGTCCCTCAGGGAGTTTGGATGTGTCTATGGAGCTTCCATGACCTTTCCTTGTACAAGTTGTGCTGGCTTCCCCAGTATTGTGTACTGTCTTACCCTTCACCAAAGTTACCACTTATCTATTGTCTATTTAGTATTTCCCCCCACCCCTCCCATTCCTTGTAACCAACAAAGATTGTTACTTTTTGTGTGTAAACTTTTTCATGAGTTTTTACAATAGATGTCTCATACAATATTTGTCCTTTTGTGATTGACTTATTTCACTCAACATAACGTCCTCCAGTTTCATCCATGTTATGAGATGCTTCACAGATTCATCATTGTTCTTTATCGTTGCATAATGGTCCATTGTATGTATGTACCATAGTTTATCCATTCATCTGTTGATGGGCATCTAGGTTATTTCCATCTTTTTGCTATTGTGAACAGTGCTGCCGTGTACATGGGTGTGTGTATGTCTATTCGTGTGATGGCTCTTATTTCTCTAGGATCATATCTCTATCTTTTTGAAAAAACTGAATCTCCTTTGTATACCTTTTCTATATTATCATTTTTATATCTTTGGTCTCTCATTCTGTCTTTCTCTCTAGTCTGCCCTTTATGTCCTAATATACTTTCATCATACTTGCCCCCTATTTTTGGTTGTTTCTAACGTAAGTTTTCCTGTCTATTTTATTTCTTTCTCAGCCAAATTGCTTTTATCTTCTTCTGTTGTATTTTTTAAACCCACGTAATATTCTTTGAGATCTACTTTTACAGCAATCATTTGTGCGTAATACATTTTGTTCTCCTGATTATTATTTATATATATCATATCATATTATATTATTTATATATTTGTTTAGTTGGTTAGCTATTCTTAAGTAACGTAATAAATATTTGAAAATCTAACATGCAAACTAGGTTCTTGACCATAATCTACTATCTAACTATATGGCTCCTTCATCACATCCTGAGTCTCCCCTATCCAAAGTAACAATTGTCTTGAATCCTGTGTTCATCATTTCTTTGATTTCTTTTTTTATTGTTTTATTGTATCAATATATATTTCTTAAGAAAATATGTTCTTTATATTGGCTGTTTTTAACTTTAAAAAAGGGTAGTGTGTTATATGTAGGGAATTAATTTTTTTATTTATATTGTATTGGTAATATGCCTCCATATTATTGTGTGTAATTGTAGTTCTTTCTTTTCTTTTTTTTTTTTTTTAGTCTTTGGTCTTAGTTTGTGGTATTATTATTAAAAGATTGGTTATTCTTTTTTTCTTCCAACAATTTCTATATGTATAATTCAGTGACATTGATTACATTCTTCAAGTTCATCTGTTTGGACTGTTGTTGTTATTGTTAGGTGCCATTGAGTCAGTTCCGACTCATAGTAATCCTATGTACAACAGAACAAAACACTGCCTGGCCCTGTGCCATCATCACAATTGTTGTTATGCTTGAGCCCATTGTTGCAACCGTTGTGTCAGTCCATCTTGCTGAGGGTCTTTTTCGATGACCCTCTGCTTTATCAAGCATAATGTCCTTCTCCAGGGACTGATTTCCTCCCGATAACATGTCCAAAGTATGTGAGACGTAGTCTCGCCATCCTTGCTTCTAAAGAGCATTCTGGTTGTACTTGTTCCAAGACAGATTTGTTCTTTTTTTTTTCAGTCCATAGTATATTCAATATTCTTCACCAACACCACAATTCAAAGGCGTCAGTTTTTCTTCAATCTTCCTTATTCATTGTCCAGCTTTCACATGCACATGATGTGATTGAAAATACTATAGCTTGGGTCAGGTGCACCTTAGTCTTCAAGGTGACACCTTTGCTTTTCAACACTTTAAAGAGATGTTTTGCAGCAGATTTGCCCAATGCAATGCATCTTTGGATTTCTTGACTGCTGCTTCCATGGGTGTTGATCGTGGATCCAAGTGAAATGAAATCCTTGACGATTTCAATCTTTTCTCCATTTACCATGATGTTGCTTATTGGTCCAGTTGTGAAGATTTTTGTTTTCTTTATGAGGTGTAATTTTCTTTATGTTGAAGGCTGTGGTCTTTGATCTTCCTCAGTAAGTGCTTCAAGTCCTCTTCACTTTCAGCAAGCTAGTTTGTGTCATCTGCATAACAAAGGTTGTTAATGAGTCTTCCTCCAATCCTGATGCCATGTTCTTCTTCATATAGTCCAGCTGCTTGGATTATTTGCTTAGCATACAGATTGAATAAGTATGGTGAAAAGATACAACCCTGACGCACACCCTTCCTGATGTTAAACCACGCAGCGTCCCCTTGTTCTGTTCGAACGACTACCTCTTGATCTGTGTACAGGTTCCTCATGAGCACAACTGACTGTTTTAGAATTCCCATTCTTTGCAATGTTATCCATAATTTGTTATCATCCACACAGTCCAATGCCTTTACATAGTCAATAAAACACAGGTAAACATCCTTCTGGTATTCTCTGCTTTTAGCCAGAATCCATCCGATATCAGCAGTGATAACCCTGGTTCCACCTCCTCTTCTGAATCCAGCTTTAATTTCTGGCAGTGCCTTGTCAATATACTGCTGCCTCTGCTTTTGAATGATCTTCAGCAAAATTTTACTTTCATGTGACATTAATGATATTGTTCCATAATTTCTGCATTTGGTTGGATCACCTTTCTTTGGAATAGGCAAAAATAGGAATCTCTTCCAGTCAGTTGACCAGGTAGCTGTCTTCCAAGCTTCTTGGCATAGGCGAGTGAGTACTTCCAGTGCTGCATCCATTTGTTGAAACATCTTATTTGGTATTCTGTCAATTCCGGAAGCCTTATTTTTCAACAACGCCTTCAGTGCAGCTTGGACCTCTTCCTTCAGTACCACCAGTTCCTGATCATATGCTACCCCCTGAAATGGTTGAACATCAATCATTTCTTTTTGGTACAGTGACTCTGTGTATTCCTCCCATCTTCTTTTGATGCTTACTGCATCATTTAATATTTTCCCTGTAGAATCCTTCAATATTGCAACTCAAGGCTTGAATTTTTTCTTCAGTTCTTTCAGCTTGAGAAATGCCGAGGGTATTCTTTCCTTTTGGTTTTCTAACTGCAGGCCTTTGCACATGTCATTATAATACTTTGCTTTGTCCTCTCGCGCCAGCCTTTGAAATCTTCTGCTCTTTTACTTCATCATTTCTTCCATTTGCGTTAGCTATTCTATGTTGAACAGCAAATTTCACAGTCTCTTCTGACATCCATTTTGGTCTTTTCTTTCTTTCCTGTCTTTTTAATGACCTCTTGCTTTCTTCATGTATGATGTCCTTGATGTCATTCCACAACTCATTTGGTCTTCGGTCATTAGTGTTCAGTGCATCGAATCTATTTTTGAGATGATCTCTAAATTCAGGTGGGATATACTCAAGGTTGTACTTTGGCTTTCATGAAGAATACTTCAATGGTGTGAATTTCTACCATAGTCTATTTATCTATTTTCTTGTTGATGGACATTTAAATTATTTCCAGGTTGTTGTTATTGTGAACAATGTTTCAATGGACATTCTTCCACATGCATCCTGTTTTACAGATCCAAGAATTTCTTTGGAGTATACGCTTAAGAATGGAATAGTTAAAAATAAAAGGAGTGGAAGTGTAGAGTTGTAGAGTATGTGAATGTTCAACTTCAATAGATAATGCCAAACAGTTTTCAAAAGTGATTATACTAATTCACATCTCCACAAACAATATATATGAGATTCTAGATGTGGATCCATTTAGAGCTACATCTGGATGTTGAGGCAAACTTTAATTTTTATTTTTGCCAATTAAAGAGGTATAAATGGTATTTCATTGTAGTGTTGTTTCCAGTTTTGAACATCTTAATCACAATTATTGTTGTTAGACTCTGATAACTTTATTAACAGGATGACCTGTGGGACTGTTTCTATTGACTCTCTTTTACTCTTGATTTTTGGTTATTTGATTCTGTCTCCTAGCATACCTGGTAAATATTTATTGGATGCTGGATATTATGTGTGAAAAGTCATAGAGGTAATTTGAGGCTGAGGCTGAGGCTGATATAACCTTCCTTCAAAGAGGATTAACTTTTCCTTTCTGGCTGGCAGATCACTCTAATCTAGTCTGGAATGGAGCTGGTTAAAAGGTGCATTTTAATCTTTGGGAAGATTTATCTATTTCTGATTTATTCTTATTCTTGGGGTGTAGCTCTTTTGGAGTTCTAACTGGAAATCTGGGTGTTACCAGGGCCCTTCTCTTTGGTGTTACCAGGGCCCTTCTCTCTGAACTCCAGTTTTTGTCCCCCTCACTCCAAGTGACCACTGAAACCTCTACTTGGCTCCCCAGTCACTGGGCCACCATTTTCTTCTCAGTATTTTAGCCTCTCAGTCTTGAGCTGCTTACAGATCAGTAAATGCTTCAAGGGGAAAAGCAATACATTGGGCTCATCTCGATGAACTTCCCTTCTCTCCATGATCTTGGTTTCTGAATGCCTAGTTGCTTTGGAAGCTTTGTACTCTATGTTTAATCTCCCCAGCCCTGTGAGACTCCTGTTGAAAACTCAGCCCAGGGTCCCAGTGACTTATCACCACTTTATACTTGGCTTCTTAGCCTCTCAGCCCTACACTGCTTATGAATTGGCCAGTGCCTCAAGGGAAAAAACACAGCTCAAAGTCTGGCTCACTTTAATGTCCTCTTCTCCCTGGGATCCTGGCCTCTCTAGTCTTGTCTACCTTAGTACCTGTCTGATGCTTCAAAATTATTTTTTTTGGCAGCTTTTCTAGTTATTCTCGATGGAAGAGTTGGTCTGCAACAAATGACTCCATCCTTGCTGGAAGCAGAAAAGTTTTGGAAGACAATTTTAAAAAATGCAGTTTCATTTGCATAAGTGTCTTTTCGTATGAAGCTACCCATCAGAATAAGCCTATCAGAAAGATATCTGAAAATGGAGGAGTATTTTTGTTTCTTATTAGGGGAAAACACAGGCATCAATAGCCAGCAACTGAGCCTGATGGAAGAGATTTCTTGATTAATCTCAAATAGACAAGAAGATTAGACTTTATTGTTATTGTTCAGCTTCCCTTTGCTCTGTTGCAAGCTGTTGGCTTAAAGAAGAGATTTGTGGTAGTGAATCTCTTGGAATACAGAAGCAAAAGCAGACCCAGTTAATCATTTGGGCTTCCCCCTCCACTTTCAATTAAAAATATTCTTTCAAAGATGATCAGTGGCTCCTAGTCATCAGACCCCAAAATCTGTTGTTTTCATCTGAGTTGACCTTTCGGTAGAATTTGAGAGTAGCGATCATACTCATACTCTCCTTGAATCTCTTAACTCCTTGCCTTCCAATATTACAGCTCTTTTTCCATCCCTTCACTGGCTCACCTTTCTTCTTCTACTTCATTAATCAGGATATTTTGACTTTTCTCCTTGGCTCTCTTCTCTCTCCCTTTTGTTTTCTCTTTCTTTCCAGCACTTCACCTATTGTCACTATTATGACGTCCTCATTCCAATCTCTCACTTCTGAGCCCCAGGTCCAAAATTTTAACTGCTTGTTACTTGTTTGATATTTTTACCTGGATTTCTCATTAATTCCTTAAACCTGACATGTTCAAAACAGAATTCGTCACCCTTAACACCAGTCTCCTCTCTTACTTCCCTACTTCTGTCAGTAACATAGCAATCACTAGTTCCTCTGACTCAGTAACATAGCGATCAGTAGTTCCTCTGACTCAGTAACATAGCGATCACTGGTTCCTCTGACTCAGTAACATAGCGATCACTGGTTCCTCTGACTCAGTAACATAGCGATCACTGGTTCCTCTGACTCAGTAACACAGCGATCACTGGTTCCTCTGACTCAGTAACATAGCGATCACTGGTTCCTCTGACTCCCCAGACTCCCTTGTTTCCTACAAGCAACTGATTGCCAAGCACTGTGGGTTCTTGCCTTCCCACGATCTTACCCATCTCTCCTGTTCAAGCCTCATTACTTTTTCCCTGAACTGTCTACTCTTCCTAAACTCCAGTCACACAATTTCCCTGTTCAACAAACTTTGATGGCTTCCTATTGTCTATGAGATTGATTGAACTTCATACTATGGCATTCAAGGCTTCCCCAGTAAGGCTCCAGCCTTAATGCCCCTCTGTTCTGATAATAGAGGATGTTAGAGTTGGACAGGGCCTTGGAGATTATCTGGTCAGACCCAATACGTATAGATGAAGAAACTGAGGCCCAGAGAGGTAAAAGGCTTTTTATCAAGGTCACATAGGTGATCTGTTGAACAATTGTATGGGTATTGCAGGCACTTCAGAAGAAAGCAAAGAGAAGCTTGTGATCTTCCATCTTGAGTTAAAAACAGTAGAATGGAACAATTGTAGGCAGGGAATTATTATCTCATGTTGAGAAAAATACTGAGACTATTGGGCTGGTAGAAAAGAATCATAAAGAATGGACTCTTCTGTTACTATGTAAGCATAACAGTTATCACACAATATTATTGTTGTTAGTCGTCGTCAAGTCGATTCCAACTCATGGCAACCCCATATGTGCAGAGTAGGACTGATCCATAGGGTTTTCAAGGCTGTGACCTTTTGAAAACAGATTGCCAGGTCTTATTTCCTAGGTGCCTCTGGGTGGGTTTTGAGAAACAGTCTGAATTCTACTGGAATCCAGATTGCTGGGTCCATGGAATTGGGGTGGCCCAACCAGGCCATTGTCCTGAGATGATCTTTTGAACTTTAAGCCTTGAGCAGACTGGTTTCCTAAAGTCACCTTAAGTCACACAATCGCCTAGTAAGTAGCTTAGTAAGACCATTTTGTTTTGGCCATCATGCTCTTTTAAAGAATTCAGAAACTTCAGGGTCAGACTAGAAGCTGTGTTTGAGGGTAAATTGTTATCACGAAAGCACTGTTTCCCAGCCGGCTTACGTGGCAATGTCAATAAGATGAGGTATAAGAATCTTTGGAGGTTCTCTCAGCTTCGAAACATTTTTGACTCCCTAGTGGAAATGTTACCCCGGCTTGCAAATCATATACTAAATAAACTTCAGTCGATTTCTGTTATTGGTTTAATATAATTTTTTTTAATGGTTTGAACCACCAACCTTCTAGTGCTTAACCGTTTATGCCACCCAAAGACTTCTATTGCACTATATTAAGATATAATTGTTGCTTGGGATTCAAAGAGTGAAGCTGTGCTCTGAAGGTAGTCACTGTGCCTAAGAGACATGTCTTTCAAAGAGGAAACCAGAACTAGGAGATGGAGAAGCCCTAGATGGGTGGTGTGGTTGAAATCTCTTCTCTCTCGCCAATCTCTCTCTTTCTCTTTCTGCCTTGAATGAAATAATAATACTGACTAGTATTTACTGAGTTCTTTCCATATGCAAATTGCTTTACCTGAATTACTTCATTCAATCCTCATATCAATTCTATGAGGTAGATACTATTTTTATCCCTATTGTACAAATGAGCGCACTGGGCAAAGAGAGAATATAGGACATATAGGTGACAAGTGAGTAGTGGGTGGTAAGATGTCACTAGATATCGTAGAGGTCCTATGAACCTTAGGATGGAGTTCATGTTAGAAGGATTCAAAATTTATAATGTATAAGTCTGTTTGGAGCCCTGGTGGTGTAGTGCTTAACAGCTCGGCTGCTAACCAAAAGGTCAGCAGTTTGAATCCGTCAGCTGCTCCTTGGAAACCCTGTGGGGCAGTTCTACTCTGTCCTATAGGGTCCTTATGAGTCGGGATCGACTCAGTGGCACCAGGTTTGTTTTTGGGGTTAAGTCTGTTTATGTTTTTTCTTCATGTTTGTTTCTCTTTTGGCATCCCTTAGTAATTGATAAAGCCTATCCATTTTGCCCAAAAAGAGGAAGACCCTCAATGAGGTGTATTGACACAGTGGCTGCAACAATGGACTCAAACATAGCAAAGATGCAAGACCTGGCAGTGTTTCATTCTGTTGTGCATGGGGTCGCTATGAGTAGGAACCAATTGGACGGCACCTAACAACAACAACAATATCCATTTTATAGGAGCCCTGGTGGTGCAGTGGGTAAGTGCTTGGCTGCCAACTGAAAGTCAGTGGTTGGAACCCACCAGCTGCTTTGCAGGGGAAAGATGTGGCAGTCTGCTTCCGTGAAGTTTACAGCCTTGGAAACCCTATAGGGCAGTTTTACTCTGTCTTATAGGGTCGCAATGAGCTGGAATTGACTTGATGGCAATGGGAGTTGAATTTTGGTATTTGTTTTATGCTAAGGTGATCCTGGGTAGGTCTTTTTTGTTTGTCCACCTTGAGTCAGAAGGCTTAAGAGGCAGCAGCATGCTCATGGAGGAAGAAACCCCTCGACAAAAGAAAGATGAAAGTTATAGAGGTAGCCTTCCTACTGCTTGAAGAGATTTCCTCTCTTCTAGCGGGGTCCCTTCCAGTGCTAAAACGTGGAATCTTGGACAAGTCCCAACCAGAATGAAAAATGTTGGCCTTTTGGAACTGGAACAGTTCTATGATAAAAAGCAAGTAGAGAAGGTTAACTGTCAATCAGTTAACCAGTAAATATTTATTGTGAGTCTGCTGTGTGCTAATCCAATGCTAGATAAAATCCCTGAACTCAAAGTCAAATGTCAAACATAAAAAGGTAAATATGTACATGAGTGGAATAGAAAAATAAATTAAAAATACAAGGCCTGTCCTAAGGCAGCGTGCCAAAGGCGGAGAACAGATAGTAAACAGGTTTTGTAGGCCTACCTGTGAGAGAGAGTTCCTGGCCTAGGCGATCCTCTGCTACGAAGGAAGAAGGATTTGAGCTGGATATTTTAAAAATTATAAATGTTGGATAAGTGGAAACGAAGGGGAAATGGCAGGAGCAGAGATGACGTTGCAGGAATATGTAATATTTTCTAGGGGCAGTGAGCAGATCTTTCTGACTTGAACTAAAAGTTCCTTGTTATGGATTGAACTGTGTCCTCCAGAGTTATGTGTTGAAATTCTAACCCTGTAAGTGTAAATAGGGCCCTGTGGCTCAGTGGGTAAGGGCTTGGCTGCTAACCAGTAGGTTAACAGTTCGAATCCACCAGCTGCTCCTTGGAAACCCTACGGGGCAGTTCTATGAGTCAGAATTGACTCGATGGCAACGGGTTTGGTTTATTTTTTGGTTTGGATATAGTGGTTTTCTTTCGTTATGTTAATGATGTCATACCAGAGTAGGATAGATCCTAAATCTAATCACTTCTGAGTTATAAAAAGAGCAAAATAGACACAGAGACACACATGGCGGAAGACAGACACCAAGGAACACCAAGGAATGCCAAGAATTGTATGCAGATACTGGAATCCAGGAGAGAGGCTCACAGAAAGAATCAGCATGGCTGAGACCCTGATTTGGACTTTTAGCCTCCAGAACTATGAGAATGTAAATTTCTGTTCTTTTAAAGTCGCCCACTTAGGGAATTTCTGTTACAGCAGCACTAGGTCACCAAGACATTCCTATAGGGTGAGGAGTTTGACTTTACCCTATAGGACATGGGACACTCTTAAAAATTTTTTGAGACAGGCTTTGAAATAATAAATTTTACTTTTTAAGATGATTGATCAGTAGGGACGCAAATTAAGACTTTGTGGCAGAAGAACCTCAACATTCCAAAAGTAAATGAGTCTTGAGGAGACTTTTGAATGTGTCAAGTGTTTAGGAAACTCCGGATTCTTTTTTTTTTTTTTTTTTTTTTTAATTCTGACTGCTGACTTGTGTGGAAGAGAAGGGAGAGCAAAAAGCAGGCAGAATTTTATCTCAAGCATAAGACAGTTACTTTGCTAGCATTTACTCACATTGCTGACATTTTGGGAACAGCTATGGCAGGGGCCACTTCCCCAGAAAAGGTGGAACACAGTTCTCAATATACAGATCAATGTGGGAAGATAGGGGACCTTCAAAATTGGGAACAAATGAAGCCTGATGTGGTGTGTCTTCCTCTTTTAAGAGAAGTTTCTGCTTCACTCCAAAAAAACTTCAGTTATTTATATTAACGTGACAAAGTCATTTTGTATATGGGGAACCAATTTCCTCTTCTCAGCTAGGAGTTTTTATAGGTGCAGCGTGCGCCAAGATTGCCTTTAGAAACGAAACACCTCGCAGACAGGAGCCTCAACTGATAAGGACAAGTAACTGTTCACTCTCAGAGATCGAGGTGTTGCCAAGATTACCGAAAGCATTGACTTTTCGATAATGTTGAGAACGCTTGGCTCTCAAACAGACCTAACGGGGCCAACTATCTTTTCTGGGCTGCCAGAGTCAGGTGGGACAAGTTACTGGAACCGGGGATGCTGAATTGAAAGTCAAGAGGCCCCATTGGCCCTGGTCTGAGGTTGAGATGGAAGCTGCTGGAACAAGGGGCCTAGAGAGGACTTAGAACCAGTACTCAGGTCTACCAGCTCTTAGTCCAGTGCCTCTCCACTACACCAAGCTGTAGATATTCCTGTTATAAGGTTGACAACTTCCTGCCACTCTCGCCCCATCCTCAGCCACGTATGATCCCTAATCTGGGGGAGAAGTTTTGCACACACTCCAGTACTAGAACCTGTCATGGTGAACAGTGGGCTGGGCAGACCTTGCCTCAGAGTCAGATTTATCTATCACAGGACTCTGGTTGCTTACCCTGACACATCCTTGATCTGTCCTAACCTCTGAGAGCTGCTTATCCATTAACCTAACTGGCCTCCTATTTTTCTGGCATCTGGTAACTGAGGGCCTGTCCTTGTACCAGCTTGATACTATCTCTATTTGTTTCCTAGAGCCACTGGCCACAGAGTGGGTGATTTCAAAGAACAGAAATTTATTGTCTCACAGTTCTGGAGGCTAGTAGTCCAAATTCAGGGTGCCGGCAGGGCCATACTCTCTTGGAAGGCTTTAGAGGAAGATCCTTCTTAGATCGCTCAGCTTCTGGTAGCCCTAAACATTCCTTGGTGTAGATGCATCTTCATATAGCTGTCTTTCCTCTCTGTCTGTTTATGTCTCTTCTCTTTATAAGGACACCATTCTGTGTAGGGGTCAGGCCCTGCCCTACTCTCATATGACCTTGTGCCAGCCTAACTGATAACATCTTCAAAGACCCTATTTCCAAACAAGATCACATTCACAGGTACCGGGAGTTAGGAATTCAGTATATCTTTTGGAGGGGACACAATTCAATCCATAATGCTGTCCAAACCTTTGCTCCACTGGTGTCCATCACCCCGAATTAAATCCTTAATGATATCATATTCACTTTTCATGTGGTTGCAGGTAGCTGTGTTCACAGACCAAGTCACTTTACGCAGAAGCTCCCATGTAGCTTGAGATGTGGATTTCAGCTAATAATCAGTTCACGAGGCCCCATGGGGGCTTGGTTCCCTTCAAAATAACAGTACTGACCTTTGGAGCTGAGATCTAGGAATCAGATCAGAACAATGAGGGGAAAATGTCACCAGAGAACAGATGGAACTTCAGATTCTAGGAGCAAGTCCAGTCCTGCAAGGGCATCCCAAGAGTATGGCGACAGGGTGCTGGTGATCAGAGGTACAGGCATATACTTAGTGATTAGTGGCAACAGGAACATTCAGAAATTTTGGCAGGTACGCAGGAAGCTCAGAGAAGTCTGGGATTGGGTAGCAGTGGACAGCCACATGATTCCATTCAGGAGTAGGTATTGGTGATGGTGGTTCTTGGAAAGAGAAAGGCAGAGTCTCAGTTCTGGAAAAACCAGAGGTTTTAGCTTATTCCCTACTTTTTCCCAGCCAGAGGCTCTGTTACTAGCTCTCCATAAAAGGCTCCTTCTGTTCTATCACTTCAGGGGACACCTCCAGTGCCACTTCCTGCTAACCTGCTTTTCTATCATCTCTGCCCTCTGCTGTCCACCCAAACCTTAGGGCTCTGGTTTTGCTCTCTGCTTACTCCTTTGAACTGAGCATTGAGTTTTTCCTCTCTTCCCAGAATGTCCGTATCAAAGGTAAGGAAGGAAGCCATTGGCCAGCTTTGTGCATTCTTAGGTCCATCTTGGTTCCGATTACCCTGGCCCAGGTCAATGCCCCATGACCCCTACCTACCTGGAAAAGGAGGTTAGACATGATGGAACTACGCAATTTACTGAGACAGAGGTGAGGAAATGGGGACAGGAACTTAGTTACTAGAACAAAGGTATTGGTAGGAGATATGCTGACTTTAAGAAAAAGGGCAAATTCTACTTGTTGAAACTCGGGTAGCAAATTTCAAAGTGCTTCTCAAATTTTTCCTCCCAAAGATCAGTAGTTATCGAACTTCAGGAAGCTCAGAATCAGTGCCTGCACAGATTCTGCCTCAGTAGGTCTGAGGTAGGGACTGCAGTCCAGGAAGCTGCAATTTTTCCTGTATACCCTTCCAGAAATATTTTATATATATTACCAAAACCCGTTGCCGTCAAGTTGATTCCAACTCATAGCAACCTTATAGGACAGAGTAGAACTGCCCCATAGGGTTTCCAAGGAACAGCTGGTGGATTCGAACTGCCGGCCTTTTGGTTAGCAGCCAAACTCTTAGCCACTGTGCCACCAGGTCTCCTCATGTATATTAAGTAAAAAATATATGTGCGTTTTCCTCCTTTTTGTTCACACAGTAGAGTACCATACACATGATCCGAACCTTTTTTTTTTTTCCCTTAGCAATGTTTCTTTGAGATTGTGTCATACTGGTATATTAAATTTCCTCATTCTTTTTGATGACTGCATAGTATTCCACTGTGGGATTGTCATGGATTGAATTGTGTCCCCCAAAAATATCTGTCAACTTGACTAGGTCATGATTCCAAGTATTGTATGATTGTCTACCATTTTATCATCTGATGTGATTTCCCTATGTGTTTGTAAGCTCTATCACTATGATGTAATAAGATGGATTAGTGGCAGTTATATTGATGAGGTCTGCAAGATTAGGTAGTGTCTTAAGCCAATCTCTTTTGAGATATAAAAGAAGCAAGCAGAGAGTTATGGGGACCTCATACCACCAAGAAAGCAGTCCCGGGAGCAAAGTGTGTCCTTTGGATCTGAGGTTCCTGCACTAAGATGTTCCCAGACCAAGGGAAGACTGATGACAAGGACCTTCCTCCAGAGCCAACAGAGAAAGCCTTCCACTGGAGCTGATGCCCTAAATTTGGACTTGTAACCTACTAGACTGTGAAAGAATAAATTTCTCTTTGTTAAAGCTGTCCACTTGTGGTATTTCTGTTACAGCAGCACTAGATAACTAATATAGGGACTATACCATAATTCATTTACCCATCCCTTGCTGTTGGACATGCAGATTGTCTCTGATCTTTCACAGTTGCAAACAATGCAACAATGAGTAACCATGTACCTATGTCATTTCACAGGAGCAGTTATGTCTGGATAAATCCTCAGAGGTGGAATTACTGGGTCAAATGGTAAGTGATTTCATAATTTTGATAGATATTGTGAAACTGTCCTTCGAAGACATGAATGTCCTATCAGTATGAATATCATTTTTCACAAACTTAAGCCCACAAAATCTGTTATCTGACTTTTTAGCTTTGACAATATAATAGGTCAAAAATAGTATCTCAATGCTGTTTACATTTCTTTTACTATAAGACAGGATGAGTATATTTCAATATGTTTAGGTCATTTGTATTTTGTTTTTGTGAAGTATATTTCCTTTGACCATTTTTCTACCGAGTCTTTTGGCTTTTATTTTATTGGTTTGTAGGAGCTCTTTTTCTTCCCCCCTAAATTTTATTTATTTTGTTGTTGTCATTGAGAATATACACAGCAAAACATACACCAACTCAACAGTTTCTACATGTACCATTTAGTGACATCGATTACGTTCTTCGAGTTGTGCAACCATTCTCACCCTCCTATTCTGAGTTGTTCCTCCCTCATTAACATAAACTCACTGCCCTCTAAGGTTCCTATCTAATCTTTTGAGTTGCTGTTGTCAATTTGATCTCACATAGATAGTTCTTAAAAGAGCATAATGCTCAAGGCAGACCTTTTTCACTAGGTAAGCTAAACTATTGTTTGCTTTTAAGACCTTATGTTAGCCTTGTGTTAGGTTTAAAGATTGTCTCAAGGCAATAGTTTCAGGGTTTCATCCATGCCCCCATGGCTCCAGGAAGTCTGGAGTCCTGGGAATTTGAAATTATGTTCTGCATTTCCCCCCTTTTGATCAGGATTCTTCTATGGAGTCTTTGATCAAAATGTTCAGCAATGGTAGCCAGGCACCATCTAGCTCTTCTGGTCTCATGGCAAAGGAGGCAGTTGTCCATGGAGGCAATTAGCCACACATTCCATATCCTCCTCCTGTTCCTGACTCGCCTTCTTCCTCTGTTGCTCCAGGTGAATACAGATCAATTATTGTGCTTTGGATGGCCACTTGCAAGCTTTTAAGACCCCAGGCACTACGCAACGAACTAGGAGTTAGAACAGAAGCACTAAACATATTATTAGGCCAATTAACTGGGATGTCCCATGAAACCATGACCCTAAACCTCCAAACCAAGGAACCAAATCCTATGAGGTGTTTGGTTGTACATAAGCAGCCTCAGCAGCAAGTGTTTTGTTTTTTGTTTTGTTTTTTTTTTGTCATTTAAATGTATCTATCACACAACTTTTGCCAATTTGACTTTTTACAGGAGTACAACTTACTGACAGCAATTACGATAACTGACGGTGCCCTGGTTTGTAGGAACTGTTAATGTACTTGGGAAATTAAGCCTTTGGCTGTGATAGGAGTTGCAAATATTTGTCCCAGTTTGTCATTTATCTTTTGACTTCCCTCTTGGTAACTTCTGCAGGGTAACTGTTTATGAAGAGTTTACTTGCTATTGAATTTTAATTAATATTTTCTTAAACGACTTCTGGACTTTATGTTATTCTTAGAAAGATCTTCCCCACTCTGAGATTATGAAAAATTATCTCATAGACACTTCTAGTACCTTTTAGATTCTCTTTTTAAATATTTAAATCTTCAATCCATTTAGAATTTATCCTAGTATAAGAGGTAAAGTTTGCTTTCAACTTTTTTTTTCTAGATCACTACTTAGTTTTCCCTATACCATTTATTGAATAATCTATTCCTCACTCCTATCCTCGTCTATGATTTGAATTGCCACTTTATTCATATTCTAAATTTCCATATGGATTTGGTTTTAACTCTGAACTTCTCTTCTGTGACTACGATGTCTTTCTCTTCATGCACCAATACCACACTGTTTTAATTATAGTAGCTTTATAAGCTGGTTCTGATGCAGGTGATCCATAGAGTACACTTTGAGAAACACTGTCCTAGGGGTTAGTGCAGTACCAACCCTGCACAAAGTGGGACTATGAATTGATTTTAACAAGGAGGAGAGGAAGGCTACAAGGGATGGCATTTGGAAAAACTGAAGACTTCATGATTTGAACCGAACCTGTCTATTTCACAAATTGCAGGCAATGCCTACATCTTACAGCAGCAAGAGATATTACAGGTAATGAATCACATCATTCTTTCTCTGCTTTCTAAGTCATTTACTGACTACATATTATACAGACCAGAATCTGTAGTTGAGGATTTGAGGGTAGAAGTAAAGCTGTGACAGTGGTTGAAATACACTATGGGCATGACTGATAAATCCTGCAATTTCAGGGAGAATGTGGAGTAGAGGACAGACCCTCTTCTTTGTGAATTGACACGTTTTGCTATTAACAAATTAACTCCATTTTAACATTTTTGGCTGGAATTTTTGTCAGTTAAGTTAGTTTTATTTATTTGTATGGTTCTTAAGTTAACGTAAGAACTACATTTACGTGATAGACATTATTTATGGGCTTATAGATTCATGGAGCCTTTGCAATAGTAAATAACTGAAATAGATCAGAAAGTATATCAACATACTTATATATAAATAGATTGTGCCCGCGTAGAACCAGTTCACTCATTCATTCAACATGTGTTAACTGAGCTCCTATTATACTGCCAGGAACTTTTCTAAGTGCTGAGGATGAAGTGGATAGCAACACCAAAAAAAAACAGGCTAATGCATATGAAAACACCAAAATATAAGGCAGCAAAAATATCTATGTTAATCAGAAGTATGATTTAAAGTTACTTTTTAAAACATGATTTAAAAATAGTTGCAATGTCGTGGATTGAATTATGTCCCCCCAAAAAATGTGTGTATCAATTTCGCTGGGCCATGATTCCTGGTATTGTGTGATTTTCCTACGTGTTGTAATTCCTGCCTCTATGACGTTAATGAGGGAGGATGGGCAGCAGTTGTGTTAGTAAGGGAGGACTCAATCTACAAGAGTGGATTGTGCCCTGAGGCAATCTCTTGAGACACAAAAGAGAGAAGTGAGCAGAGAGGCAAGGGGACCTCATACCACCAAGAAAGCAGTGCTGGGAGCAGAGCAAGTCCTTTGGACCCAGGGTCCCTGTGCAGAGAAGCTCCTAGTCTGGAGGAACATTGATGAGAAGGCCAACAGAAAGACAAAGCCTTCCCCTGAATTTGGATTTTTAGCCTACTTTACGGTGAAGAAATAAATTTCTCTTTGTTAAAGCCATCCACTTGTGGTATTTCTGTTATAGCAGCACTAGATGACTAAGACAGTTGCCTAATTAATTAACTATTTAATTCAATCAGATATGAATGGAGACAATGGAAGTAAGAGGTGGTGGAGTCATTAAATTTATTTGACTTGCCATTGACCCAGACCATCTCACTGTACACAGAAGCTGCATTAACTGAGCTGGTGGTTTGGGTTGTCAGGAGTACTAGGAGTGTGTCATGGATTGAATTGTGTCCCCCAGAAATATCTGTCAACTTGGCTGGGTCATGATTCCCAGTAGTATATGATTGTGTACCATTTTATCATCTGATGTGATCTCCCTATGTGTTGTAAACTCTGTCACTATGACGTAATAAGATGGATTAGCAGCAGTTATAGCGATGAGGTCTACAAGATTAGATAGTGTCTTAAGCCAATCTCTTTTGAGATATAAAAGAGAGAAGCGAGCAGAGGCACATGGGGACCTCATACAACCAAGAAAGCAGTCCCGGTAGCACAGCGCGTCCTTTGGACCTGAGGTTCCTGCACTGAGATGCTCCCAGACCAAGGGAGGAATGATGCATCACAAGGACCTTCCTCCAGAGCCGACACAGAGAGAAAGCCTTCCCCTGGAGCCGATGCCCTGAATTTGGACTTGTAGCCTACTAGACTGTGAGGGAATAAATTTCTCTTAGTTAAAGCCATCCACTTGTGGTTTCTCTGTTATAGCAGCACTAGATGACTAAGGCAGAGGGTATTGGGCTCTCAGGGGAGAGAGAGGCTCTTTCCTACTCCGAGGAACTGTCATGGTGCCAACAAGAAACTTCTCCACAATTTTGTGGAGAACCTGCCTGGCTAAGACAGACTACCCGTAGTCTACAGAGACACCAACCTGGGCTGCTTTGTCCCTTGGGAGAGGGAGTAGAAACTGAAATGCACCTTCCCTGACTGCCCTGCTCCACTGTGGCTGCAGAAAAACAAGCTTCTCAGTTTCTCTCCCTTCCCTGCCCTCGGGAACCTTGGCCTCAGTCAACCTTCCCTAGTGTGAGATCTGTTTCAGGCCAAGGAACAAGATTCTTAAAACATATTTTTATGTCTTTGGTTTTCTACCAGGCTGTCCCTTTTCCAGGGTCAATATTTTCACACAGATGGCAGTGACTGTGGTTAGGATTCCATTTTATTACATCTAATACCAATATCGGAGCCCTGGTGGGGTAGTGGTTAAGAGCTGAGCAGCTAACCAAAAGGTTAGCAGTTGGAATCCACCAGCGGCTCCTTGGAAACCCTATGGGGCAGTTCTACTCTGTCCTACAGGGGTGCTGTAGAGTCACTATGAGTCAGAATCAACTCGATGGCAATGGGTTTGTTTTTTATTTTTTTTTAATGCCAGTATACCACCACTTGTCTGTCAGTTTGTCAGACTGTGGTGGGTTTTGTGTTGCTGTGATTGTGGAAGCTATGCCATGGATATTTCAAATACCAGCAGGGTCACCCATGGTGGACAGGTTTCAGCAGAACTTCCAGACTAAGGCAGACGAGGAAGAAGGAACTGGCAGTCTACTTCTGAAAAAATTGGCCAGTGAAAATCTGATGAATAGCAGCAGAATAATGTCTGATATATAGTGTCAGAAGATGAGCCCCTCAGGGTGGAAGGCACTCAAAAGACGACTGCGGAAGAGCTGCTTCCTCAAAGTAGAGTCGACCTTAATGACGTGGATGGACTCACACTTTTGGGAACTTCAGTTGCTGATGTGGCACAACTCAAAATGGGAAGAAACAGCTGTGAACATCCATTAATAATCAGAACTTGGAATGAATGAAGTATGAATCTAGGAAAATTGGAAGTTGTCAAAAATGAAATGTCGACTAATGCAGGAAGCATCAAAAGAAGATGGAAGAAATACACGGTCACTGTACCTAAAAGAATTGGTCAACATTCAACCATTTCAGGAGGTAGCATATGATCAAGAACTGATGGTACTGAACAAAGAAGTCCAAGCTGCTCCGAAGGCAGTGGCGAAACACAAGGCTCCAGGAACTGACAGAATACCAACTGAGATGCTGCAACAAATGGATGGAAACATCTATGCCAAGAAATTTGGAAGACAGCTATCTGGCCATCCTACTGAAAGAGATCCATATTTGTGCCCATTCCAAAGAAGGGTGAGCCAACAGAATGTGCGAATTATTAAACAATATCATTAATATCACACCCAAGTAAAATTTTGCTGAAGATAATTCAGAAGCAGTTGCAGCAGTACATCCACAGGGAACTGCCAGAGATTCAGGCTGGATTCAGAAGAGGATGTGGAACAAGGGACATCTTTGCTGATATCAGATAAATCTTCGTTGAAAGCAGAGACTATCAGAAAGATGTTTACCTATGCTTTATTGACTATGCAAAGGCATTTGACTGTGTGGATCATAACAAATTATGGATAACATTTTGAAGAACGGGAATTCCAGAACACCTAATTGTGTTTGTGAGGAACCTGTACTTAGACCAAGAGGCAGTCATTAGAACAGAACAAGGGGATACTGAGTGGTTTAAAATCAAGAAAGCTGTGGGTCGGAGTTGTATAATTTCACCATATTTATTCAATCTGTATGCTGAGCAAATAATCTGAAAAACTGGACTATATGAAGAAGAATGTAGCATCAGGATTGGAGGAAGACTTATTAACAACCTGTGTTATGCAATTGACACAACCTTCCTTGCTGAAAGTGAAGAGGACTTGAAGTACTTACTGTTGAAGATCAAAGATTACAGCCTTCAATATGGATTACACCTCAACATAAAGAAAATAAAAATCCTCACAACTGGACTGATAAGCAATAGCATGATAAATGGAGAAAACACTGAAGTTGTCAAGGATTTCATTTAATTAGATCCACAGTCAACATCCGTGGAAGCAGCAGTCAAGAAATCAAATGTATTGCATTGGACAAATCTGCTACTAAAGACCTCTTTAAGGTGTTAAAAGGCAAAGATGTCACTTTGAGGACTAAGGTGTGCCTGACCCAAGCCATGGTATTTTCAGTCACCTCATATGCATATGAAAGCTGGCCAATGAATAAGAAAGACCAAAGAAGAATTAATACCTTTGAATTATGGTGCTGGTGAAGAATATTGAATATACCCTGGACTGCCAAAACAGTGAACAAATCTGTCTTGGAACAAGTACAGCCAGAATGCTCCGTAGAAGCGAGGATGATGAGGATTTCGTTCTGTTGTATATGAGGTCACTATGAGTCAGAATCAACTCCATGGCACCTAACAACAACAGCAATACCAATATAAAAAATGGAAAAGTAACAGATTCGGAAACAAGAGTTCTCGGAAGAGCCCATATTCTCATACTGGTGACACCAGGAGCTATAACAGAAGTTCTATCTGGTAGTAGATTAAAAAAATCAATTGCTACACAGGGAGCTAGTCCTCAGCTAACCAGCGTGCCTTCAGCCACACACAGCCTGTTTCTTCCCTAACCTCTACTGAGGGCCTCAATGTCCCCTTCTCTCTTCCTCCTCCAGCTTGTGAAAGCCAATTCTCAGAAAAGCATTTGATACTCTCACTCACACGGTAAATGGCTGATAGATGGTAAAAGGAAGTTAGTGTGGCATAGCTACACTTCAGTAGGAGCCAGAAAGCCCAGCTCCTTTGTATTCTACCACATCCAGGCATAGAGGGAAAGGCTCTGGAGATTCTAGAGGCAGGCTTCTCTGGGTTAGAATCTTGCCCCATCACTTATTAGCTGTGTGACCAAAGACACATTACTTAATCTTGGTGCTCTTGAATTTCCTTTGCTTGAAGTGGGTATTGTAATGCTTACTTACTAGGTTATTTTCAGGACTATTTATCAAGTAGCACAAAACCTGACATATAGAACAATTAGTAGCCAGGTAGAGTGGCATGGAGTTAAATACTAAAATAAATATAATTGGACAAAGGAAATTAGTGTGGGTTGAACTAATAAAAGGAGAACTTCTAGGCTCAGAAGGATGAAATGGGTTTGCAAAGATGTAGGATTCACTTATCTAAAAAGAGAAGAAAAGGCAAATGCATAGAGACCAAAGTTTGTTGGTGGTTGCCAGGAGCTGGAGGAAGGGGGGAAGGGTGTTAATGGTGATGGAAAAATGGCATCCATTGAGGGTAAGGTTGCGTAGCTGATAGTTGTAGTTGCTGTCAATAAGTTGTACACCTGTAAAAAGTTGAACTTTCCCCACTAGGCTACCTCATAGGTGCTGTCCAACCCACGTATTGGCTGCCTTTAACCTAAATATCCCCCTATTGTCCAAACAGCCATGGCCAGAGGGGTCACAAAGCCTCTGGGTCCCAGCCTCAGAGCCAGGCTGGGAGGAAGAAGTGAGGACCAAGCAAGGACTGGCCAGAAGAATCCAGCCCAGGTGTAGGAGGGCACCCAAGTGAAGGGGTGTGAGAAATCAGGCTAGATCCTGGATGAATAACAGAGTCCTTCAACCCTTTGAACTGAGGCTTGGAAGCAGGACGTACAGACAACATACCACGCAAAGCTGGGTAGGCTGCGGCACCGTGGTCCTAGGAAGGCAGGTGCAGCTAGACCCTGGTCAAGTTATTACTGTTTTTAAGTGGGAAGGTGTGAATTCAGTTCAAGTCAGTTCATCAAACTCTTATTAAGTACCTACTGCCTGCCAGTGGAGCCCTGGTTGTGCAGTGTTTAAGAGCTTGGTTGCTAACCAAATGGTTGGAAGTTCGAATCCACCAGCCACTCTGTGGAAACCCTGTGGGGCAGTTCTGCTCTGTCCTATAGGGTGGCTATGAGTCGGAATTGACTCAGTGGCAACGGGTTTGGTTTTAGTCTGTTATCTGCCAGTGGTAGTATGTATGAGCCAGTGGGGAATGACAGTATGGTTCATGGTCCTAACTTCAAGAATCTAAGGAGCCGGGGCGGGGAGGGGGAGGAGACAAACACACACACACACAATTATAGAGCATAGTATCCATCAAAAAAACCAAACCAGTCCCTGTTGAATCTACTCTGACTCATGGCAACCCCATGTGTGTCAGAATAGAACTGTACCCCATAGGGTTTTCAGTGTCCAATTTTTTTGGTAGATTGCCAGGCCTCTGGGTAGATACGGACTGCTGGGTGGGTTGACTATTTGCACCACCCAGGGACTCCATAGAGCATAATACGTACATTAATAAAGACACGTGTGAGGTGTGGAAGAGATGAGAGGGTCATCTCGTTTGGGGGAAACAGAAAGAGGAAGCCAAGGAAAGATTACTCAGGAGCAGACACCTGTGCAGCATTTTAAAGGCGGAATTAGATAAATAGGGGCTTTCCCAGGAGGATGGCGTGGGTGGAGTGCGAGGCTCAGTCTGGGGTCCGGGGGATGGGGATAGGAAGGGTGTGGCAAGAATTAAGTAGGTGACAGATCTCCAGCTAAGCAGGCTGGGGTTCAGGACCAGACTCTGGGCTCAGTAGAGAACTGAGCTGTTAAAGAAGAAAGTGAGGCAGAACCGAGGTGTATGACAGGGCAGAGCAGGGGTGAGGAATAACCAGGTCTTTGTGAATATCTCAGATAAGGCTTGTTGAACTGACCTGAGATGAAATGACTCCGCCGCTTCTTATAATTCGTATTAGTTACCATGTATTGAGGGCAGGGAATTAGTAAAGTGTTTAAAATACATTATCTGTAATCGTCACAGTAATAACCTGAAGGCCTACCACTAAGAAGGAGATTTTAGGTTCTACCACATGCAATTGTCAGGTTTGACAGGGCTTCACACCAGAATCACGTGGGGACCAGACTTAATCAGAATCTACGTTTTAACAAGATCCCCGGTGATTCTTACGTAGAATCAATTTTGAGAAATGCTGCTCCACTAGTGGTTCCCAGGATTAGTCCCTCCTCCCTAACCAGCAGCAGTAGCATCGCCCAGGACCTTGTTAGAAATGGAAATTCCCAGCAGGGGTGCAAACCAGAAAGAACTAGTTCGAAGCCCTGCTATTTGACGTCTGTGGTGTAGAAAAACAGCAATTTCACGTGGCCCAACCTAACGGATCTAAACCAGGTCAGCCTGACGTCAAGGTCAATACTGTTTTCTGTAAGGAGGAAGAGCCAGTTCTGAGTGGCTGAGGCAAAGAGGAGTCATGAGGGCAGGAAGGGTGAAGGCAGGTGGGAACAGGGCAGGCCTGCAGGGTGATGCATCAGGGACACTCAGCTGAGCGGGGGCAGATGTGTTTAGATGTTTAGATGTGTAAATCCTGACACCTTAGTATTCATCATGTGGACAGAAGAAGCGGATAGGAGAATCCTTCTTATTTCTGTCTTTTTCTATGGGCCATATTTTAACAACTACAGTAAAAACAATCAAAATATTTGTCTTTCCTCCTCTCCAGTTAAAAGTATTCCAATGGGAAAGACTCCGTTTTTTTTGTTTTTTGTTTTTTCTAGAAGGCGGAGAAAGAAAAAGGCAAAACAGAATCAGCAAGCCCAGTTTTCTCTGTAACGACTTTTAACAACAGCTCTGTGCTGGTCTTAGGAATATGAAAGTGCCCCTTTATTTTATTTTATTTTTTTACACGATCATATTTTACATAGCAGCAGCTTTTACACGGCACTCCTTGCAGGATGATTTTGGAAAGAGGAAACTGTGTTTATGTTTTGGGATAGCCTTTAATTGCCAGGAAAATAAGTGAAGAACCCGAGGCAGCATTACTACTGAAGCCTGAAAGAAAAGAAGAAGCTTCCAGTTTCTATTACTGCAGTGCAAGGCAGTCATAATTCATGTCATTTATAAAGAGGCTATTATCAAAGGGGGTATGTCACCAATCCCCCTCCGCCCAAATTGTTGGTCTAATTTAGCTAATAACTGTTTTGCTATAACCACTCCCGTCTACATGCAGAAAAAAATGATAAATTCACCACGGGCCACACCACAGATCCTTCATCAACTCTACAAAGGCGTTTTGCACATTGCCTGAGGAAGGATTTGGAATTGATTGTCCAGGGAAGGATGGGAGAGAACAAGAACCTAAAATGGAAATCTGCAATTACAGCTCAGAATATCTTTAGGGAAACGGAACCATTTCCAGGCAAGTGTCAGCAACGCTGCTTGACAAATGGGAATGGTGAGAGGCTTCTGACCGCTGGCACCCCTTACGGTACGCACAGTGACTTTCATTTTTCTCTGGTCCCTTTTTTATCTCCCTTCTAGCCTACCTCTGATGGTCACCCAAACTTGGCATTGTTCATTTAATTTTCAGATACGTATACCCAGTAGGAGCCCTGGTGGTACAGTGGCAAAGAACTCGACCGCTAACCAAAAGATCAGCAGTTCAAATCCACCAGCCACTCCTTGGAAACCCTATTGGGTAATTTTAGTCTGTCCTGTAGGTTGCTATGAGCTGGAATCCACTCGACAGCAACAGGTTTGGTTTGGTTATTGGTATATCCAGTAGGAGCCCTGGTGGCACAGTGGTTAAGAGCTCAGCTGCTAACCAAAAGTTCAGCAGTTTGAATCCATCAGCTGCTCCTTAGAAACCCTATGGGGAAGTTCTACTCTGTCCTGTGAGTCAGAGTTGACTGGACAGCAATGGATTTGGTTTGGGTTATATCCAGTAAATCTTCCATAAATAGAATTGCATGATCTCTCTCCCACCTGGTTATAGGAATTTCCTCCTTTCATTATCAACCCCAAGACGTATTTGAAGGCAGCTCTGAGCAAGACCAGATTAGGCAGCTGCCGCCTCTGCCTTCACACTAATCTGGAGCTGAGAGACCATGGGTCTGGCCCTAGGTAGAAGGGCTTGCTCTTTTTCCTGTGCTGTCAGTCTAAGTCAGTCTTTCCTTCTTCCCTGTATTCTTTTAAAGACTCCCAGGCCCAAGCAAAGTTCCGTCTAGAGTATAAGGGAAAATCTCATTTTATAGACAAATATCTAAACTCTGAAGACCCAAAGTGACGGCAACAAAGAGTTGGCTAGTGGCAGCGGCAGCTTACGGGGGACCTGTCAATGAGGACACGTGCTCCCAAGACACAGGCTGAGTGGTGAGACACGGTGGTACAGGTGGCTGAGTCCTTAGTCGGGCAGTAGAAGACTTGAGTTCTAATCCCCTCTCTGCCACTAAGTAGTTGAGTAGTCTTTAATAAGTCGTTTTGTTTCTCTGAACTTCTGTTTTCTTACCAAGAAAGGTTGGCGGTTCGAACCCCCCCAGCTGTGCCACAGGAGAAAGATGTGGCATTCTGCTTCGGTAAAGATTCCACCTTGGAAACCCTATGGAGCAGTTTTACTCCGACCTATAGGGTCACTATGAGTCAGAATTGACTCCACGGCAGCAGTGGGTTTGGCTTGGAAGATGACTGGATTGGGCTACATCAATAGTTCTCCACCTGTTTTCCCCCAGTGACCCATGACACATTCCTACTACAGCCCTATAATCATACCTAGAATTTGAAGTTACTCCTCACGGAATGGGCTGTTTCTCAGTTTTTTGTTTGTTTTAATGCATGCCCTCTTTTGAAAACCATAACAATACAAAGAAAGATATTTTGGGAAATTTCCAGCTTTATCATTCTCTGATTCTAAGTGGGAAAGAGACTGTGTGCATGTGTTTGTTTCTGTATCAGGATGTGTCTCAAACCTGCCTCCTGGAAGGAATTCAAATATTTGTTGAACACAGTTGAACTGGTGGCTTAAAGGTCATTCCCTCTTTTGGGCCGGGGGGCATATTCCACTCTTTCTCTCTCCTCTCCTCCTATCTCCCTTCTACTTTTATCTCTCCTATAGCTCAAGGGGCGCTTGGGCAGTGGGGCAGGTGAAGTTTGACATAGAACCTGTTCTCATAACTTGGAAGCTCATCCAACCCCTAGGAGATCTAAGCTTTGCTTTCTGAAAGTACCAAATGTCAATTTTCTTTTGTCTTTTCAGCAAGCAGCAAGCAAGAATGTCCTGCAGAGGGCCCAAGCCAGATAGGCTTACATGGAGCACACTGGAGCCCTTTTGTGACTGTCCCCCCTATATCTGGAAAGCTCCAGGGGGAATGTGGCCTGAATTTAAACACTCGGGGCTGTGACCGTTAACAGTGAGCACTTTTGTAGATTCATGGGCCTCTCCTGCCTTTCCTCTCCCATGGCCTTGAATGATCTGTTGTTTGTGGACAATTCACTTGTTGTACTCCAGAGAGCAGGCTGATGCTGGCTCACCCATTGTCTCTTATATGGGCAAACAAAAGCAGTCTTCTTAGGCCAGAGCACCAAGCTGATAAAGGACTGATTAAAGCCTCTTTTGTGGTGAAATTTAATAGGTCTGGGTTGGGCATTAGATTTGATTAACCCCAACCAGTCATTACATGACATTATGTATACAGTACAGCTATGCCCAACAGGCTCTCAGCAGGGTGGAGCCTGGCTATGAACTCTTGGATGATGCCAAGACACTGCAGGCAGAGCTGGTCATCAGCAAAATGGAAGTCAATAAATAACCTTATCTCTGGAGCCTCCAGTTTTCCCTTTCAGTCCCCTCCTTCTCCACCCACCCTTTATATTCACTCTTTCCCAGGAACCCAGTGCTTTCACATTGTTATGCTCAGGCAGGAAGACATCTGATAAACTCATTCACACGGAGTGATATAAGGGGTTACCCTTTCCAAGAGTAGCTGCAGTTCAAAAGAGGAGCTTGGATAGAGAATTATGAAACTCAAAGGGATGAAGCTCTCACGGTGGTGTCCAAGGCTGCCTGGTTCCCCAGCCCAGAGTCTCCTTTCTCACCAGAGTTGGGCCAGGGGGCTTCTCCCTGAAAGCTCTCCAGCACCAACTCCAGCTTCAGTTTGGAGAAATTAAAGAAACTCTGGTGTGCCCATCAGGTGACCCTCAGGCTTCCTTTTCTGCCTTTCCTGCTCTGGTCAGTGCCTCATCTTGGTGACTGGATACTGACCTTGTTCAAGCAACCAGCCTCTGCCTTGTGCTTCAACTCTGATACCTGGTTCACCCAGTCTTCCAGGACTTCTAAGAATGGGTCCATACTTCTGTGTTGCCAATTCTGTCTCTAGTCTCTCTCACCTCACCCCTTCTCACCCCTGATCAGAGCCATCTCACTGGTTCTCCACCCCAGAGTCTCCCTTCTCCCCAGAGTTGGGCCAGGGGGCTTCTCCCTGCTCCTTCTCCCTCCATCCTTTATCTCTTGCTGGTCCTCCCTGAGGCTGACCTGAGCCTTGTCTACTGCTCGTCTCCCATCCAACGAGATTTCCTCCAGCTGTCCCCACTCAGTGGGAGTGATGCTTCCAGGTCCTAGACCCATCTCACTCTCCCATAGTTAACCCTTTTCTTTCCCTTGGTATCACAGAGTACCATAACTATGTGGCAAGAATGAATTAGTAGAAGGCCAACCCGGATTGTCACGGAAATTTATCTAATAGGTAAATTGAATAAATACCCTTCAACATTTCACTGAAACATCTCCCTCCCTCTCAGAGTACTCTCAAGGCACAGTATGTATTCCTCTGTCATGGTACTGATTACACTGTGCTTTAATTGTTGATATATTTACTTACCTCTGTCTCTCACAAGATTGTAAACTTGAGAGCAAGGATCATGCTTTCATTCTGTTAGCTTAGCACATAGTCAGCCTTAAAAAAAAAAAAAAAAAAGAATGAATGATTTGAAAAGTGAGAACCACACTCTAAGTTATAGAATCTCCACTGTTCACCACAGGAGGCTCTTCCTGACATGTCTCTTGGTTGTAATAGCACCTTTATAGGTAACAAATCTTTCTGGCTGATACTAATATAGCTACACCGGCTTTTGTGGGTAAATGTTTGTCTGGTTCACCTTTTTCTGTCATTTTACTTTCCACCTTTCAGTGTCTTTATGTTTTTTAAGATGTATCTCTCTTGTAAAAAACGGACAGCTAGATTTACTTTTATTATTGTATGACAATCTCTGTCTTCTGACTGGTGAATTTAGGACATGTACTTCACTTATAATGATTGATAGTTTTGGAATTATGTTACCCTGTTAATTGGTGCTATTGGTCCTGTTTTTTCTGTGTTCTTTTTTTCTCCCTTCTTTAGGAATACCTGATTTTTTTAATCCATTTTTTCATCCAGCTAGTTTTCAATTGAACTCACATTCTCTTTGTGATGAAAATCCACCTATTGTACAATAAAGGTATTTTCTGACTTATTATTATATACAGTAGACCAATGCATTAGGCTTTCCTCAGGAACAAGTAGCTGAATCTTAGACAATGTAGCACATGATTCAATCACTTATTCTTTTTACTATTAAAAATATGAGCTTGTAATAAAAATAACGGCCTGAATACCAACTATTCTTTAATTTTGAACATTCACAAAATGAAAGGAAAGAAACAACATGGGATGCTTGGGGCAATCTTATATTTTACTTAAGAAACTTAAAATCTTACCAATCATGTCATTTGGGTGTCTATGAATTGCAAGTGACAGAAAATCAAACCCAAACTGACTTAAGCAAAAAAGGAAAGCTTTGGCTTGTGTGACTGAAAGTTTGGTGGTAATGCTGGTTTGGAGGTGGCTCTGTGCAGGGCCTCAATGTGTTACCAGGACTCAGTTTCTACTTACTTTTATCTCTTGAGTCTGCTGTGCTCCAGGCTGCAACAACTTCAACCATATGCTCCTCGTATAGTCAAAACAGGGCTGAAGCAGCTCCACACTGTGGATTCTTTCAGGTTCAAGTCCTACCTGAGAGAGCCAGATTTTATTTCCCAAATGTCCTGCAAAAGCTTTAAATTATTACATCGGCTCTGATTGGGTCAGGAAACCACACCTGAGCAAGACTCAGTGGTTCTTTTTTTTTTTTTTTTTAATTTTTGAACCCTTTTTGCTAATGCACCCTTACTTGGAACCCCAGTAAATAAGTGACCGAGTAAGAAATTACTAATACGTAAATGTTTCCAGACTCTCCTTCCTCATTCTCCTAGCCTGATTGAAAGGATACATTTTGCTGCTTATCTTCTCCAAATCAACTCTGAAGAGTTTCTTTCCACCAGAGCAGATCCTGGACTTTCGTGATTTAGGGCTAAGACTAGGGTGAGCCAGTAAGGTATTCGCCTCTAGTGCAAAACTTAAAGGGCCATTCAAAAAACTCAGTAATCAAGGTAAAGGATTTTTTAAATGCAATTTTTTTAAAAATAAAAATTAATGCAAAAAATCCCTGATGAACAAAATATCAACATTTTAAATATAGACAGGATCCAACAGTGTTGTGCCAAGTCGTATCAGAGCCTAAGGCAAAGAGAAAAATGCGCACCTCTACGTACATGTTTTTATGAATTTATTTTAATGGTTTATCTTTTTTCCAGAACACTAAAGTAGTTGATAAAATATTGAGAAATTTAAAAGTAGGTGTATTAAAACTCACATTATTTTAATTTAAATATTTTATTTATACTCAATCCAGAATTTATTATAATTTCACTTTGTTTTAGTGGAAGCAAACTCATCAAGGATATTTTCATTAAAACCTTTAACCATTAAAAAATGTAGAGGAACATGTATATTGGGATGCACATTTTTAATTAGTGAAGTTATAATAAGTAAAGCAAGTTTTTCTAAATTTGATTCTTAACACCCTAGACGTGAATGTGATTTTCCCCACAAACCTTCTATTTTGATAGGTTTCTCTGAATTAAAAAATTATTTGAGTAAAATTTGTCAAAAAATTGGAAAATGAGTGAAAAAAAATCACTCATAATTCCATAACTCTACAATTATTTTTTTTGGTGGGGGGCAGTATTTCCTTCTAGTGCTTTTTTTATATCTTTCTTTTATATAGTGGTAATATGATATTACAAATAGTTTGTGGTCTGCTTTTTTTCACTAAACCAGTTACCTAAATGGTCTTCATACTTACCAGTTAAAATGACTTCAACACATACCATTGAGTAAATTTCAAAAGTTATCTATTACCCTATTATTGAACATTTGTGTGGCTTCCAATTTTGCACTGCTCTAAACAGTACTGAGAGCCCTGGTGGCACAGTGGTTAAGAGCTTAGCTGCTTACCAAAAGGTCAGCAGTTCGAATCCACCAGCCACTCCCTGGAAGCCCTATGAAGTAGTTCTACTCTGCCCTGTAAGGTGGCTATGAGTCAGAATTGACTCAACGGCAACAGGTTTGATTTCGAGTTTGTCAGCTACCTACGATTTACAGAATTGCAAAGTAGCTCAAAGACAATGAACAAGCCTGGAATATGTTATTATAGCTGATGAATAGATTTCCATTGAAACACAGGCTATGGGTGGAAACAGGATGGTGGTAAGGAGAACAATGGCCCCCAAAATGTCTACATCCTAATACCCAGAACCTGTGAATATGTTATGTTATCGGGGCAAGAGGGAATAAAGATTTTGGATGGAATTAAGGTTGCTAATCAATTGACCTTGAAATGGGGAGATTATCCTGGATTATCCGATGGGCCCTATGTAATCACAAGGATCCTTGTAAGCGAAAATGAGAGGCAGGAGAGCCAGTGTCAGAGTGATGCAGAGTAAGAAAGACAGTCTGCCATGAATGACTTTGAAGATGGAAAGGAACCATGAGCCAAGGAATGTAGACAGCCTCTAGAAGCTGGAAAGTTCAAGAAAATGAATTCTTCCCGAGAGCCTCCAGAAGGAATGCTGCCCTGCAGACACCTTGCTTTCAGCCAAATGAGACACGTTTTGGACTTCTGACCTCTAGAACTGCAGGGTAACAAATCTGTGTTGCTTTAAGTCACCAAGTTTGTGATAATTTGTTACAGCAGCAATAGGAAACTAATACAAGGATCAATCATGAGGAATAGAAACTCCTAATTATGTTGTACCCATGATGTAAATACCCAGCTGAGAATATATGGAAAAGGTCTGGAGTCAATGAACTCATTAGGACCATGTATTACTTAGGAATGCTTTCAGCTGCAAGTAATAGAAAACCTTACTAACAGTGACTTTTAAAAAATAGGCATCCACAGAAGAACTAGATACTGCCCAGCTCCCACCAGTGACCACCCTGACAGGGAACACAACAGAGAGTCCCTGACGGAGCAGGAGAAAATTGGGATGCAGAACTCAAATTCTAGTAAAAAGGCCTGACTTAATGGTCTGACTGAGACTGGAGGGACCCAGGAAGACAATGTCCCCGGACTCTCTGTTATCCTCAAACTAAAACCATTCCCGAGGCCAACGCTTCAGACAAAGATTAGACTGAACTATGGGATATAAAATGATACTTGTGAAGAATGTGCTTCTTAGCTCAAGTAGATACATGAGACTAAATGGGCAGCTCCTGTCCAGAGGTGAGATGAGAAGGAAGAGAAGGTCAGGAGCTGGTTGAATGGACACGGAAAATCCGGGGTGGAAAGGAGGAGTATGTTGTCGGTATAGGGAGAGTAACTAGGGTCACATAACAATGTATGTATAAATTTATAAATTTTTGTATGCGAGACTAACTTGAATCGTAAACTGTCACTTAAAGCACAACAATAAAAAAAAAAAAGATGTCCATTATTCTCATGGAACAAGAAGTTCAGAGGTAGATACTAGCTAGTTTTGGTTCAGTGGCTCACTGATATCAGGGCTCTGTGTTGGCATTTCTGAAATTCTCTTGGCCTTCCCCTCATGGTCACAAGATGTTTGCCACAACTCCAGACAGCACGCCCCAGTCAAAGTGCCCATGCTTCCTCCATTTGTAATGGGCATCTATGGTGCCTGGCTGCCCAGCATTCATTCCCCTTTCTGCTGTAAGTAGCACCCTGATTTGTCCTGCAGAGATCATCCTGGGACTTTTATAGGCAAAAAGAGACATCAGTAGGATGTGAGCCTATTGCTGCTGGGGGCGCGCTCTGTTGAGAGAGCTTGCCTGAAAAGTGACACCATCACAGAGGGATGTCTGGGTGAGAGACGCAAAGAGAGGCTAAGTTCTAATAACATGATTAGAGACACCGGGCCTAGCATGCTTGAGGGGTATGCTATCCCTACACTTTTCAAATACAGTCAATCCTCATTATTCTCTGATTGCATATTTGCAAATTTGCCTACTTGCTAAAATTTATTTGTAACCCCGAAGTCAATACTCATGGCATTTTTGTGGTCTTTCATGGACATGTGCAGAGTCACAAAATATTTTAATCATCCGACCCACATATTCCCAGCTGAGGTTGAACAGGGCGATGTTCTGCCTTCTTGCTTCAGCTCTCATACTATAAGCAAGCGTCCTTTTTGTAGTCTACTTAGTGCCATGTTTCTGGCAATTTTGTGCTTTTCTTGGTGATTTTGCTGTTTAAAATAGCCCTCAAGCATGGTGTTGAAGTGCTGTGTAGCGTTCCTAAGTGTAAGAAGGCTGTGATGTGCCTTATGGAGAAAATATGTATGCTAGATAAGCTTCATTCAGGTATGAGTTATAGAGCTGTTGGCCATGAGTTCAATGTTAATGAACCAACAATATATATTATATAAGATATGTTTAAACAGAATCATACGTAAAACAAGATTATGTATTGATGAGTTGACAAATATGTTGTGACCAGAGGCTTGCAGGAAACTAACCATGTATTTCCCCTAGGTTCGATGGTTAAGTATTTGCTAATTCAGTGTACACAGCAGCTTTACAGAATATAATGACTGCAAATAATGAGAATCAACTGCATATGGACCAGCAAATGCCCTTTTCTTGGCTTTTCTATCACTATTAACTAAAAGATCCTAGCTAACATACTGTCTCGGTAACAAGAATAAAGGTCAATTTGTTGCCCCTAAAAGAAAAACAAGAGAAAAAATACCCAAAAATTTAGAGAATAATCCATGTCCCAATTTACATAGCAACTGCAACCCCTTTGTCATAGAGAAGTGGCTTGATTGTTTGGTTTAGTGTTGGTTTATTTGTTTGTGGTTTTGAACGTGTCAATGCTATACCAAAATATAAGTCAATGGATTGGAGCTATTACAATTGTGGGACAGACATCTTGGGGGAAAAATGGGTCAAGGTAGGAAGAAAGGACCTAGAGACAACTGGTGTTAAGGCAGGCATTTAGGAAAGAAAAAAATCATAGGTAGGGAGTTGAACCAAAGCCTTTTATTTAAGATAAAGGGTAGTTGGATTGAGAGGATGCTAACAAAGCGCACCTTAGGCCAATTGGCATCTTTGGGTAAGTACCAGATCAGGAGATAAAGGCTGTGGGTTTGGGGAGGAGAACAACCAGCTTGGCTGCATGGGATTTAGGAAGTGCCCAGTTTCAACTTCAACTCAGGCTTTATCTGAGATGAGCCAGGAAGAATCTTACTTTCGTCAAAAAATAAGGACTAAAGGAAATGGGAGAACTGACTGCTTTTGGTGTGAATCGACATGAAACCGAAGGAGAAAGCCTGACTTAATTTTTAAGCTGGCAGAGCTGAATTCCATGACTAAGCTCGGTATCTGTAATGTTTTTTTTTCTTCTCACCCATTTGTAATTTCACTACCCATCAAGATCCATTGTGGAGCGCTTTAAACACCCAGGCTCTACTCCTAGAGAAATTGGTCTAGGATGAGACCTCAGGATTTGCATTTTTTAAAAACCTTCACAAGTGTTGCAAAAAATTTTGTTTACATGCTGAAATTCCTCAGTGGAATGAGGTAAATGATAAAACGTTTTGAAATATTTTTACTGTAATGTCCTGTTCGCTCATCATCAAGGAAAGTTACCCAAGTCAAGTGTGGCTCTGGGTGCTTCAGGGTCAGAGACTTTAGGGGAGAGACCTCATCCTCAGTGTGGGAAGGATGTGTCATGTTTGACTGTTGTTGGCTACACACACAAAATTTAGGTTCAACAATTTGTCCAGTGTCCAGCTTAGCACCCCCAGATGTGAGCAACTTGATGATGCTCCATGGAGCTCTTCAAGTAGCTGACAGATCTGGAAATAGAGAAGACCAGATTAAATCAATTTTTGACAACAACGAAGACCAACGCACTAATACATTCTTGAGATAGAACGGGTGTTAGATTTGTGAGAAGCAAAAATTTGCTTTGCTTGGGAAGAATCTTAGTATACACAACAGCTAAGTAACTCTGGAAGGATTGTTTTTGTTGTAGATGAAAATAAGATACATACAGAAAATATAAAGTCACCTAGGTTACTTTCTTTTATATCAAGAAGTAACTAAATGGAAAAAAAAAAGAGAGAGAGATCCTAAATGAACAGAATTTATGCAGTGGAACTTTATATATCATCTTCAGTGAGGACAGCCCAGGAAGAAATGGTGATTATCAGGCCCAGGACTGAGAAAGACCCACAGACTGAGACAGGTCCGAGACTAAAACTAGATGACCACTAGAATGGGGGAAATAAATACCATGGGGGACTGACCAGACTTCCTGGTATCAGCGACTGAGAGGTAAGAAACAGGAACAGGTGGTGGTACTCTGGGAGCAGTCTAGGGTACTAAGGAGTCCAGTCCAAAGGAATAGGCTCCCAGAAGCCAAGCTGAGCAGAGCTGGGGAAGTCCAGGGACTGCTGTTAGTCAGGATGGCGTCATCTTTGAAATTGTCATCTGGTAGGGTGTGAAAAGAACAAGGAAGATTCCCAGATGGAGAAGATCAGAGTAGTGGATGGATAACCAAGACAGGACTCAAACTCAGGAACAAAATGGAGGTCCAGTTGTCAGATATAGAAAATATATTTTTAAAAGATTTTCACTTTTTAATCTCTAGCTATAAAAATGTATACTATAATGCAGCTGAAGTCACCCTGCCCTTTAGAGCTGCATGAGATTGATTCATTCCTCAATTTGTTTCAAGTTCAGTGTCTTCCTCAAGATTTCTGGAAAAATCCCAAGGGCAAGTTCCTAGTCAATTTTAGTTCTCATCTCCTCCCGCTGCAGAATTATTTGTTTGAGGATCATTTTGCTACTCCATACATACTGCCTCTATTACTCATTATATAGACCCAGACTTGGAATCAGTTCCATTCCTTGATTCCTGCCACCCACCAACCCCTTCCACTACCACCACATGAGCCATACAAGGCCACTGTATAGCAGCTTTCACTGAAGGTTTGGGGAGGCAAGGGGGGAGGAGGTTATAGTACAGCAATATGCATAATGTATGGTAAAAAAAAAAAAAACACAAAAAACGTAAGTCATCCGCCTTGTTGAGAGTTCTTCAGTGCCCTGGCACACTGCTCAGTTCCCTCCTGTTTCTCCTCTACCCTGTGATACCCAAGGTCTTAGTAATTTCACAAGCCTTCGGGTCTTATCTTCTACCCCAGGAAGCTTATCCAGGCATAGTATTGCTCTCAGACCCAGAAAAGAATGGCCCAGCTCTGGGGCCTATGCATTAGAGGGGCCTGCTCTGGCAGTCGCCTGGCCCTGCCTATAGGCTGAGGTAGCTAAGGAGCTCAGGGCAATGTCCAGTTAGAGTCTGCTCCCCCACCCTACCCCTTCTAGACCGCATTGTAATATTTTAGGCTTTGTGAGTCAAATGGTCTCTACTGCAACTACTTAATTCTGCCATTGTAGCATGAAAGCCACCACAGACAATGTATCAATGAATGGGTAGTACGGCTATCTTCTAATAAAACTTTATTTATAAAACTGGGCTGTGGGCTAGATTAGTTTGCTTAGCACTGTTCTAGGTCACACACCTGGGACACTAGAATTCCTGCCAAAATAGGGCCTACTTCCAGGGTCTATTCAGCCCTCTTCCCCAGATCCACCTCCCAAAGGTAGACCTCACTAATCCTGTTCACACCCCCAAGCCTGAGAGGTGGTCAGGGGTCATCTGTGGGCAAGCATGTGTTCAGAGCTTGGCTATGAGGGCTGGGGTGTCCTCACATGCGTGCAAGAGGCCCCTCTCGGTGTAGGATCAAGTTGGAAGTAAGAAGAAAGGGGAGGGGATTATTCATGGGCCAGGAGCCAGGGCTGAGGACCAGCTCTCCCCAGGACACTATGTACTGACTTAGAACTCTGAGGAGTCTGAGAAATCCAAACTCCAAGCTAGCCATCATGGATTGAATTGTGTCCCCCAAAAATACCTGTCAACTTGGCTGGGTCATGATTCCCAGTATTGTATGATTGTGTACCATTTTGTAATCTGATGTGATTTCCTTATGTGTTGTAAACTCTATCACTATGATGTAATAAAATGGATTGGCAGCAGTTATACTGATGAGGTCTACAAGATTAGATAGTGTCTTAAGCTAGTCTCTTCTGAGATATAAAAGAGAGAAGCCAGCAGACACACACGGGGACCTCATACCACCAAGAAAGCAGTGCCGGGAGCAGAGCGCATCCTTTGGACCTGAGGTTCCTGCACTGAGATGCTCCCAGACCAAGGGAAGACTGATGCATCACAAGGACTTTCCTCCAGAGTCAACAGAGAGAGAAAGCCTTCTCTGGATGCCCTGAATTTGGACGTGTAGCCTACTAGACTGTGAGAAAATAAATTTCTCTTTGTTAAAGCCACCCATCTGCGGTATTTCTGTTATAGCAGCACTAGATGACTAAGACACTGGCCTTCCAGCTCGTTAAGAAAGAACATCAAGTTGGGAAGATGGGACAAATTTTATTTAACTGTTTGTTAACTTTAAATCTTTGTTGTTGTTGTTATGTCCCATCTAGATAGCGACCCTACAGGACAGAGTAGAACTGTCCCATAGTGTTTCCAAGGAGCCACTGGTGGATTTGAACCACCGACCTTTTGGTTAGTAGCCTGAGCTCTCAACCAGTATGCCACCAGGGCTCCATCTTCAGACTTATATTATCTGTGCCTTTGTCATTTTACCCAGGTTTCTCAAATGTTAAGGGATTTTCCTAAGCAAAGACTTTGTTTTCACCTTTACGAGGAATCCAAAAGAAAAAAAAATTTTTTTTCTCACTCTGCTACAGTAATGTATTTCTTTTTCAGCTTTAAACACTTGGTCAACACCACAGGAGTAGCAAGTATGCTTTGGTGTTAAATCCTGAGCATGGGGTTAGAGCTGCTTAGCTCCTTCCTGCCCAAGTTCAGGATTCTTTCTAGAGACAAGCAGGGAGCGCTAAATCCGCCACTGGGGTCCTCAAGTTTACCTGTGGGGACGGAGGCTTGCCAAGGCCAGGAATCAGGCAGAGTCTGAGAATCCCAAACTACCGCAAGCATCGTCTGGTTTAGAAACCAAGTTTCTCAATTTCTCTAAAAACGGAAGTATCAGGGCTTGTGCTTGCCCCGAGAATTAACGCCCGGTGAGAAAGACACAATGGGGATAATGAGCTTCGTGTCGGCTCTGGAGCTGTTAGGCTAGAGGCTGGAAAAAGGACAGTCCAGCTGGTGGGGAGGGCTTCTCCCTGGTGGCGCTCTCAGCCATCTGTTCCCGAAGCCAGCCATCAGCTCCCGTTGGAAAGGTCAGGATGGGTGTGTGGGTAAAACCTAACGTTGGCTCCACGCGCCTCGTTAGATGCAGCTGCTCCTAGCTTGGTCACGCCTGGGTTTGCACCCAGGACCCTCAAAAGCTCTGCGCATTATGGTAATTAACCATCTGCTGCAGCCTTTCCAGAACCGGCTGATCACAAAGGAAAGCCAGGAAGCTCTCCGCCAACAGCAGAACCCGAGGTGTAAGGAGGCGCCGGAGGCCCCTGGCTCCCTCCCCCCCCAGCCCCCTCCCGGACACTCAGAAGGCTCGAAGGTAACTAGCCCAGCACTCAGCACAACCTCTCCTCTTTCGGGACCCCAGGGACATCGAGCACGGGCTCTCCCACCGCGACACACAAATGTAGTCCACTCAGAGAGAGGAGCTGAACAGGGGAGGGATGTGAATCTGCCGAGACAATGAAGACACCTTCCGTTCACCCGGGAGCCGGAAACACCATTTGTTTGAGAAGGGACTTTTTCTTTGGGGACTGAGTGACTAGAGAGTCTGATTGGCAATTTTTAGATTATCGGTTATTACTGAAGCTCTGAAATTGTACCCATGTATCTAGATATATCAGTCCCCGATTAGTAGTAGTTACTGAGATCCTAAAATTATTTATGGCATAGATTAAAAAAAAAACCAAAAACCAAACCCGCTGCCATCGAGTCGATTCTGACTCAAAGCGACCCAATAGGACAGAGTGGAACTGCCCCATAGGGTTTCCAAGGAGCAGCTGGTGGATTCGAACTGCCAGCCTTTTCGTTAGCAGGCATAGCTCTTAACTACTGCCCCACCAGGGCTCCTATAGCATATATAGATAGCACTAAATGTATAAGCTACATGTTTATGCAATGATACGGAGATCTGTAAATATCTTTTGACAGAAATGTTGTCTGGTATAAACATAGGCTTCCAAGGATGGAACTTTCATTTCATATATGCAGGTATGTTCGTACAGAGTGAAACCTGTGAGAGCCGGAACTCGACGGTACTGCGTTGTTTTTCTGGGTCTCGAAAGTTTTCCGCCTTTGACACGGTGCAGCCTTACTGCTTTTCTGTCGCTCTCTGTTAGTGGAAAATATTTGAGTTTTCCTTCTCTGACAGGTTTCTGCTTTACACAGGTTTTGGCTTTTGCGGGTTTTACTCTACAAGCTATAGTTCTTGGACATATAAATGCATATTTATACATATGTATGCTACATATAGGAGCCCTGGTTGCACAGTGGTTAAGAGGTTGGCTGCTAACCAAAAGGTCAGCAGTTCAAATCCACCAGCCACTCCCTGGAAACCCTATGGGGCAGTTCGACTCTGTCCTATAGAGTCGCTATGAGTTGGAATCAACTCTAGGGCAATGGGTTTCGATTTTTTTGTTTGGATGCTATATATATATATACATTCCACTATCCATCTGTCAGTTTATCATACTGTGGTGGCTTACATGTTGCTATGATGCTGGTATTTCAAATACCAGCAAGTTCACCCATGGTGGGCAGATTTCAGCAGAGCTTCCAGCCTAACATTAGGCAGAAAGGACTGGAGATCTGCTTCCGAAAATTAGCCAATGAAAACTGTACGGATCACAACACAATATTGCCTGATATAATGCTGGAAGATGAGCCCCCTAAGTTGGAAGACACTCAAAATACACAGTGATCGCAACAACAGACTCAAGCATACCAACGGTTGTGAAGGTGGCTCAGGACCAGGCAACTTTTCATTCTTTTGTCCGTGGGGTTTGCCATGAGCCGGAGCCAAGTCTACAGCAACCAACAACAATAACAACATATGCACATTTGACACCATCAATGTATACTATAAATATACTATATATATCTATCTATATATTTGACACCATCAATGTATAATATAGAGCTACATCTGCAAGGGAAGGGGACTTGGAATTGGCTCAAGCCCCAGTTCTGCCTCCTCGCCCATACATGGCTATACTCATGAGAGGATTGTACTCAAGGTAGCAGGAAGAGTGGAATAAGACAAACCTCAGAGCCATTAGCTGGACTGATTGTGAGATTTGTGAGACCTCCTGGGTAGGACTGGAAATCTGTGCGCGATGAGGTGGGGACACGCAGGGAAGCAGCAATGCTGGAGGCCTGCGTTAGCAGCTGGTGCAACTTGATTATACACGAAGTTATAAGGGCAAGGCCAGAGGTTACTCATGCGTCCCTTCCGTGTGTGCCCTGGGAGCACGGAAGAGAGCCTCAGTGGCTAGGAAGGTCAGAGGGAGGAGTCACAGCACAGCCTGATCTGGAAGGATGCCCAAGAGATCACTTGGTGAGGGAAACATTTCAAGATTTAGCATCTACAAAGGCATGAAGATGCTACGGCGTGTCCTGGTGATGGTGAGGGTCTGGGTGGCTGGAGCTTAGGGTGATGGAGATGAGGCTGGAGAGGTGGGGCCGGGGGGAGTCCCATGGAGAAGGGCCCGTGAGCCACCCTACGAGTGAGGGCTTTATCCTGTGCCCAGTGGGGAGCCACCAGAGGACGCTAAGCAAGGGAACTATGAAATCTGAGTTAGGTTTTAGAGAGGTCAGTCTGGCAGCAGAGAGGGAAGACTGGCAGGGAAGGTGATGAGGAGGTTGTTGCAAGAGGCTAGGCAGGAGATGGTGGTGGCGGGGGCCATGGAGCTGGAGAAAAGAGGATGAATTCAAGAGCCCTGTGGGGACAGAGGAGTCCCTGGATGGTGAAAACAATGAACACACTCGGCTGCTAGCCAAAAGGGTGGCAGTTCGTGTCCACCCAGAGGCACCCCAGAAGAAAGTCCTGGTGATCTACTTCCAAAAAAGCAGCCATTAAAAACCCTATGGAGCACAGTTCTACTCTGACACGCATGGAGTTGCTACGAATCAGAGTCAACTCAACAGCAGCTGGTCTTGTAAGCAGTAAAATTGGTAGGATTTCGGGGGCACTTGAATGCATGGGATGAGAAGGAGGGAAGAAACAAGATGACCTGGGTTTCAAGCTTGAAGTTAGGTAGACAGAGACAGAGAATACAGGAGGAGAGGTGGGTCTGGGTGGCTGGGGACTTCTGTTTGAGATATTTTGGTTTGAGATGGTTGCAGGACATCAGGGGTACATACATCTAGAGTGGAGTGACAGGAATTTATACACACACATACTCGCACTCACACACACAAAGGACCCCCTTTACAGATAATTGAATAGGAAATATGAGGAACCCGTTCTAGGAAAAGGCCAATGAGCCCTCATGTGATCTGACCCCTGCTCCCCTCAGACCTCACAGCTGCTCTCCCTTCGGCTCACTCTGCACCTGCCACACTGGCCTCCTTGCTGTCTCTTCACATGCCGAGAACACTCCCATCTCAGGGCCTTAGCTCTAGCTGTTTCCTCTGCCTGGAATGTTCTTCCCCCAGATACCACCTCCCTAACCTCATTTTGGAGCCCTGGTGACGTAGTGGTTAAGAGCTCAGGCTGCTAACCAAAAAGTCAGCAGTTCTAATCCACCAGCTTCTCCTTGGAAATCCTATGGGGCAGTTCTACTTTGTCCTAGAGGGTCACTATGAGTCTGAATTGACTCCATGACAATAGGTTTGGTTTTGGAAACCTCATTTCCAAGCCCTTGTGGTGCAGTGGTTAAAGCACTTGGCTGCTAATGGAAAGGCCGGAGGTTCGACCCCACCAGCCACTCCGAGGGAGAAAGATGTGGCAGTCTGCTTCCGTAAAGATTACAGCCTTGCAAACCCTCTGGGGCAGTTCTGCCCTGTCCTATAGGGTCACTGTGAGTTGGAATCGACTCGATGGCAATGAATTTAGTTTGGTAACCTCATTTCACTCCTCGTTGCTCAAATCTCACTGCCCCATCCCCTCCATACCCCAAATCCTCCTTATTCTTCTCTAGTTTCTTAATTTTAACAATTTGTTGTTAATTGTTTGTTATCCCTGTGAACATGCAAGCTCCACAGGGGAGGGAGCCTTGTCTGTTTTGTTCACCAATGTCTCCCAAGTACTAGAACATACCCAGCACACGGTATGCTCTCAATAAATGTTTGTTGAATGAATGAATATTACAGTGAATGTACTTATAATAAGGACCAAAATTAGATTGATGACTTATCTATATAGAGAGAAACAAAAATCTTAAGCATACTCGGACACATATTTCACAGGATGTAGTTAATAATTACAGCAGTTACAATTCTTAGAGCAAAGAATGAGCCAAGTGTTGGTTGTTTGGGAGGGTGCATAATTCTTCTGGCCAAACTGTATGAAAGCACGATACAACTGAGAAAAATCCCTAGCTGCCATTTGCAGTATGACTGACTATGAAAGGATTATTTTTCGCAAAAATATCTGAGGCTCTGGTCAATTTTCCCAAAGACTTCTTTCTCTCTGAGTATGCATGATAATTTTTTTGAGGTATAATTTATTTACAGTGAAATGATCAGATCTTAAGTGTGTCATTCAGTCAGCTTTGACAAATTCACATCATGACAGACCATTTCCATCACCCCAGCAAGCTCCCTAGTGCACTTTCCTATTCAGCATCTCCCCCCAAGCAATTCTTGATCTGACTTCTATCGCCATAGGTTGGTCTTGCCTGTTTTAGAATCTCAAACAAGTGGATTCGTGCAGCGTATAGTTTTTTTTTTGTGTCAGGCTTCTTTCACTGAACACAATGTATTTCCGGTCCATCCATGATGTTGCATGTATCAGTAATTCTTTTTTTTTTAATTGCTGAGTAGAGTTCCAAGGACTTCTCTTATCTTTTGAAAGACTCATTCTGTTCTCTTTGTGGATTTTATCAATTGCTAATTGCTCTGACGGTAACTTCGCCTGTGGTTCAAGTAGCTCTCTTTCACTTTCCTTCATTTTATGAAGTTCGGTATTCTCTGTAAGACTTGCCACTTCACTTTGTGATTGATTTCCACATTTGCAATGTACTGCCATACATATATCTAACAATGCATGAGAAACTGACCAAGAAAAAAAAAAAGTTTGACAAGATCTATGTGGTTTGACATTACTAATAGAAAAGGAAGAATGTTTGGAGTAGGGACTAATTTTATAACTGGTCAGTATATTAATGAATATTTTTATGTTTTGATCACTTTCGTCTCACAAAGCAGCCTTGAAAATACAGGAACCAGGATAATGAACACTGTTACACAGAGGACACCTCGACCCTCCCTTGTGTGATGTGTGTGTGCCCATGTGTGTATACACAACACATATAAGTCCACTGTGGTTTTTATACTGCAAATTGTTGCTATTCGTTAGTAGATAATAAAATCAATTTAATAGGTTAGGACGAGCATTTTTTAAAAATGAAATCAACTAGAAAAGAAAATATCAGAGGACATCTCGCATTGTAAGAGTAGGTATTGTTTTGTGAGACTTTTGTTTCAGTAATGTGTACATACATCACATCAGTTGGGATATTGATCTGGCTGCTTCAGCTGAGACCAAATAGCAGCAGCTTGAACAAGACAGGCTTATTTCACTTCCCTGCAAGTCTGAGCTGGTAGGCTGTCCACAGTCCTAGGCAGCTCTGCTCCATGCAGCCATGCAGACACCCAGCTCCCTCCTAGCTGGTTGTTCTTCCACTTCTGGGTGTTGTCCTCATTCACTTGATTGAAACTGGCTCATGGCCACATCTTCACGCCAGCCTCTGTGAAGGGAGAAAAAGCCAAGCTTCCTTTTGAAGACGTCATGGGGCAAATGTTACTTCTGCTTAACGTCCAGTGACCTCAGCTTAGCTGCACAGCTATACCTAGGGGCAAAGGGTGTTAGGAACAGTCTCTAACTGGCAATGTGGGAGCAAAGACAAATCCAGATAGCCCTGGAGGCTGACTCCCTCCCCATTTTGATAACTAATGAGATAGCTGGCTCAGCAGGTCTGAATGAACTCAGTGGAAAACAGGCTGCTATCAGCCGCAGAGCTCTAGAACTTTTCCGTTCTGACAAGGCCGCTTCTCCACCAGGCACCTTCCATTGTTACACCCTCACATAGGTGTTCTGTGTCCCCATCTCTGTAAATATGTAGAATACTGGGGGGAAAATTCTCTACTGGAAACCCACCCTGGGGGGTGTCGTCTAGCTATACTGACCTAAGCAAGCCTCTCTGTAGGTTGATTAGGGCCTGGGGATTATAGCGGTCTGCTGCTTCCCTCCATATAAGTTTGCCCCGATAAGCACTATTTTATACCTGACCACACGTCATTACATACGTAAGTAATTAATACTGGAGTTATGATTTAAAACAAAGAAAGAAAACCTTTAGATAATGAGTCTAGCTGATTCCTAGTGTCCAAATGATCCAATTATTAATGTTTTATCCAAGCATTTCTGCCTGGCTTACCTTACTAGAGGTAGGTATTTTAAAGAAAATAATTGAGAATCCAATAAAAATTAGTCCTTGTCCTCTAGAACAGCTCTGCAAATTGTACCAGTTGAGCAACTGTTAACATTTTGCCACATTTGCTTCATCAGTTTCTCTATACCTATGTACCATATGTATCTGTGTATACCTATATAATGTGTATACCCACGTATATCTGTGTAATATATATGTTTATGTAATAGGTATAATATGCATTATTTTTGTCCTGAATCATTTGAGAGTTTCAAACTGTTATGAATTGAATTGTGTCCTCCAAAAATATATGTTGAAATCCTAACCCCTGGACCTGTGAATGTGACCTTGTTTGAGGAAATAGAGTCTTTCTTTGAAGATATTATCAGTCAAGTCATACCAGAGTCAGGTGGGTCCTATCCTAACGCCTTCTGAATGGTGTTTTAGGAACACCAAAGATTGTCACAAAAAAAAAAACAACCAAACCCATTGCCATCAAGTTGATTCCAACTCATAGTCATAGCGACCCTATAGGACAGAGTAGAACTGCCCCATACAGTTTCCTAGGAGCACCTGGTAGATTCGAACTGCCAACCTTTTGGTTAGCAACCATAGCACTTAACCACTTTGCCACCAGGGTTTCCACAGCCACCAAAAACTAGGAGAGAAGCATGAAACAGTTTCTCTTTCAAAGCCCTCAGAAGTAATTGACACAGCCAAGACCTTGATTTGGACTTCTAACTAGCCTCCAGAGCTGTGAGAAAATAAATTTCTGTTCTTTAAAGCCACACATTTTGTGGGTTTTTTTCAGGAAACTAAAGCACAAACACAACGCCCCTTTCCCCTAAATGTTTCAGTATTTTTTCCTAAGAACAAGAACATTATTTTACATAACCACAGTAAAACGATCAAATTAAAGAAATTTAACATTGATACAATGCTACCGTCTAATACACAGTTTCTACTCAAATTTTGCCAAGTGTCCTCATAATGTTTTTTATGACAACCCCCCATCCCCGACTCCATCCAGGATTACACATTGCATTTAATTGTCATATTTGGTAATTTTTTCAATGAACATTTCAGCTCCTTCACTGTTGCTTCCAGTGGAGTGTTTACTGCAGACTCCATTCTTTCTTGCTGGTGTCCTTCCAACACCACCCTTTGACCTCGCGATTGCTTCTCATGGAGGTGGTCAGTAGAATGACCTTAGAGGTTGTAACCACAGAGTCGGACCAAGTCTTGACACAGAGTCAGCATTTAATCAGATACTATTTTAATATGTGTATAAAGTGTGTCTCTATTAGATAGGAAGAACATTAAAAGTTCATTAAGTCCAAAGGACTTTAAACTTGCCAGGAAGACATTTAAAGATCTGAAGAAACCAAAGAAATGCAAAACCCAAACAAAGCTATCTCAGCCTAGGTAGCGTCATAGGCTTTCCCAAGTAGACTGGAGAATCCCCCACCCCACCCTACCACCCCCCCCCAAAAAAAAAATTGGTGTCGAGTTGATTCTGACTCATAGGGACTCTATGGGACAGAGTAGAACTGCCCCAGAGGGTTTTCAAGGCTGTAAATCTTATAGAAGCAGACTGCCGTATCTTTCTCTTGCGGTGCAGCTGGTGGGTTCAAATTGCCAACCTTTTGGTTAGCAGTCAAGTTCTTAACCGCTGCGCCACCAGAGAATTAGGTACTACATAACTTGACCCCACCCTTCTTTACCTTCTGGAGTCTGAGACATGATTATGCAAAGAGGCTCGCCTGGCAGTTGGGGCCATGAGAATATTGTTCTGGATGTCTGCATTTCCAGCCCTCAAACCTCAGCCAATATTCCTGGCCCATGAATAACACCAGACTAAATTTGCTGGGAAATTAATCCCAACATTGTGTATTTAGGATGACATATTTGTTAACCCTTAGTGGCTTAGTAATAAAAAATTATAATAATTTGTAGAGATAAAATTAAAATATTAGAAATAATTTGTATTTTTGGTATTTTAAGAGACTTTAAGACCTTAGAGTGTACCTTAGTTATCTAATGCTGCTATAACAGAAATACCACGAGTGGTTTTAATAAGAAAAATATATTCTCTCACAGTTTAGGAGGCTAGAAGTCTGCATTCAGGGTGCCAGCTGCAGGGAAGTCTTTCTCTATCAGCTCTGGGCGAAAGTCCTCAACATCAATCTTCCCCGGTCTAGCAACTTCTCAGTGCAGGGACCCCAGGTCCAAAGGATGCGCTGTGCTCCCGGCTCTGCTTTCTTGGTGGTAGGAGGTCCCAGTGTATCTCTGCTTCCTTCTCTCTTTTATGTCTCAAAAGAGATTGACTCAACATACAACCTAATCTTGTAGATTGAGTTCCACCTCATTAACATAACTGCCTCTACTCCTACCCCATTAACATCATAGAGGTAGGATTTATAACACATAGGAAAATCACATCTGATGACAAAATGGTGAACAATTACACAATACTGGGAATCATGGCCTAGCCAAGTTGACACACATTTTGGGGGGACACAATTCAATCTATAACACAGATTAACACACAGTATCACACAGATTGACTTTAAAGGTCTAATATAAAATATTATATACTTGAAAAATGAATTTACATATGATTTTAGGTTGAAATTTTACTGTTTGTTAACATTGGAACAGTCAAAAGAACCTAAGGTTCACCATAGTTATAAGTGTAATTTATTAATAAATTTATAAGATTTAATGCCTTGGGAAAATCTATTTATTAGTCAGAGAAAGGTAGCTCTTCAAAGAAAATAGAATACGTTAAATGTATAAATGCATTTGAAATATTTAAAGAGGTTTAATTTACTAAGTTTGTAAGTAACATAAAACATTATAATTAAAGGCCCCTTCAAAGTGATTATTAAAATTTGCCAGATTAATACACAGAATGGTTAAGATCTGTAACTTGAACTTAAAAGTTTAATGACTAAGTTTTTTATTTTGTAATTTTAATATCTTGAATATTAATTTTTAAAAATAAATGAATCTTTTTGTAATCCTTTCAGTGTTCAGAAGCCATTGTCAAAGGCACCGAAATCCCACTGTAAAAATGGCACGGCAGGGGCGTCTGACCTCCTCTAACTTCACAAAGGGGAAGGAGAATTGAGATCACAGCCCAAGGCTGATTCCTGTGAGGTGGAGGTCAGACATGCCTCCACCCTCCAACCTTTTTACTTATTCTGACACCAGCCACCCCTCCCACGGCACTCTGTACTTCTCTGCTGGGTGCGATAATTTGTGGCAATGGCCACGCAGAACTCACAGACAATACTCACGATTGTGGGGTTTATTAGGAAAGTAACAGGGAATAACTCAGAATCAGGATCAACTTGGAAGTAACAGGAACAACAACTCAGGACGCAGTTCCTTGATCGGGACAACTTCTTTTTGCCCTCTGCCACCAAACCCTTCTGAGTCCTGACTGCCGTCATGCCCTGCTGGGTGCTTTCTCCGGCAGGTGTCCTACCTCTTGGCTCTGTGGGTCAGCAAGCGCCCCCCGCAGCCGTCTCACGCCAGTCTCCCTCCTCACGTGGTCTGGCAGCACCGTCTCTCGCTGTCTTCCGTTTTATAGCTCCCTCTCTGTGTCTCTTGGATCTGGGAGGTTCTCAGTGCAGGAATCCAGGTCCAAAGGATGTGCTCCACTCCTTGCTCTTCTTTCTTAGTGGTTGTGAGATCCTCCCTTCCTGTCTCTGAGATGGCTCATTTTAAGCCTATCAGGATGGCAAAACTGACCAAATTCCTCGTTAGGGTGCCATATACTGTATTTACATTGTCCCACCCCCAGAAGGGTGTTGTCATGGATTGAATTGTGTTCCCCAAAATTTCTGTCAATTTAGCTAGGTCATGATTCCCAGTATCGTGTGATTGCCTACCATTTTGTCGTCTGATATGATTTCCCTGTGTGTTGTAAATCCTATTACTATGATGTTAATGAGATGGACTGGGGGCAGTTATACTGATGAGATCTACAAGATTAGATAGTGTCTTAAGCCAATCTCTTTTGAGATATAAAAGAGAGAAGTGAGCAGAGATACTTGGGGACCTCATACCACCAAGAAAACAGCACCAGGAGCAGAGTAAGTCCTTTGGACCTGAGGTTCCTGTGCTGAGATGCTCCCAGACCAAGGGAAGATTGATGACAAGGGCCTTCTTCCGGAGCCAACAGAGAGAGAAAGCCTTCCCCTGGAGCTGATGCCCTGAATTTGGACTTGTAGCCTATTAGACTGTGAGAGAATAAAATTCTCTTTGTTAAAGCCATCCACGTGGTATTTCTGTTATAGCAGTACTAGATGACTACGACAGGTGTCATGCACCTTATTTACATTACTAGCAAGCTATCCAATCTCCTTAGTGGGGCACAAGTACCTCATTTGCATAGTCCTACCAAGTCATTTGATGGAAGTTACAAAGACTATGGCTAGAAGGACCATATCAAGTAATTCACTGCACCACATCCACATTTACAGAGGTCGTCTTCTGGCTAATAAGTTGAGGCTGCTGCCAGCAGGAAGCTTCAAGCAGTAGCTGGTATCCCACCTAGATGCCATTTTGCTGGCAGGGGCAGAAACTGCTCTCTCCTCACCCACACAAGAGCCAAATGAGAAGAGCCCATAGGCTTCTCGATCCGGGACAAGACCAACTAGAACCTTCATTATTCAGGGGACATCAACCTTTGCAAATGCTTTTACCTCCACCCTGCCTTAATTGCTTTCTGGCTTGCCACACGTAGAACGTGTTTTTTATGATTTTAACTATTTCTGATTGAGATAAAGCTAAATCAGACCTTGCCTGGTCCTCTATACTATTTTTATTTCAAATGTAACTATATTACAAAGAGCTACTTGCTTTTGCTGTTTTTTCTTTTCCTCTATCAGATGATGCATATTATTTCTGCCCTACCTCAGGAAAATTCCCAGCTGGTTCTGTTCATTCCCATCTTGGTGGTGGGTAAGGTCTTCTCTTGATACTCATTTCCAGACAAGGTTGTCCACCTGCCTCACCCAGGGTCTAGGACTGTGGGATGCAGGCAATATAGCCACAGGTGACAGGTTGTATCAAAATAATCAAAGCACAAAAATAATTACAGCATATAGAGTTTAATAGAGTGGTTAATCTGTATGCATACCGGGAGACCTCTGTTCAAAAGAAACTGGAAGTCTTGTCTTAAGCTAGTTACAATGAGGTTTTAAGGAGTAAAGGAGGAACTTAGAAAAGTAGCCATTGGCTAACCTTCAGGCAATTGACTGAATCATGTTCCCTTCCCTCCGTAAGGTCAGCTGATATCAGGCTACCAGGTGGCCTTGCCAGCCCTCCCCACTTACTTGCACAAATCCTCAGGTGTTGTTAGAGGTTTGAAATAATAAAGGCACCTCAATGAATTAGGAAATTCCAAGCTTTTAGAGTTATCTCTCAGGAAATTAGGGGAAAAAAATTACTTTGAGTAAAGTTAAATTCTTCGCACAAGGCAAATTTTGGTGGCACAAACAGTTAAGCGTTCTCCTACTAACCAAAAGGTTGGCAGTTCAAACCCACCAAGAGGCACCTTGAAAGGTCTGGCGATCTGCTTCCAAAAGGTCACAACCTTGAAAACTCTATGAAATGCAGTTCTACTCTGACACACATGGGGTCGCCATGAGTCGGAATCAACTGGATAGCTACTGGTTTGATTTGGTTTAGTTTACGGTTAATAGATGTTGCAAAGGGGGAATTTGTGCAATTTTATCGTCACTGTGCCCCTGGTGGCACAGCGGTTAAGAGCTCTGCTGCTAACTGAAAGGTCGGCAGTTCGAATCCGCCAGCTGCTCCTTGGAAACCCTATGGGGCAATTCTACTCTGTCTTATAGGGTCGCTGTAAGTCGGAATCGACTTGATGGCAAAGAGTTTGGGGTTTTTTGGTGTCTCCTATATTTCTATTAATCTGTTCTTGGCTATATTCCACAATGATCAGTGATTTTGTAAATTTTTCTATGCATTCAGAGGGATTTGTCAATCTGGTCAGTTTCTTTAACAGTTGGGAGCTTCCAAAAGAAGAGTCTTTACTAAGACTTCTCCACGTGCTGATGCTTGGGGTGCTTCTCCGTATCTCCCATATGTCTCCTCCACCTCCAGCTCCCCGTCCTTGGCACCCCCTCCCTTCTTCATCTACGTGAGCAGAACACTCCTCCGCCAGTAAACAGCTTCCAAATCTTTATCTCTCCACTTTGAACAATAGCTTCTTTGAGTCTTTGTTTCTGCTTCTGTGTGACTCCAGGAGGGAAAACTGGCCCCAGGGGACCAGGGAGAGAGCAAAGCAGAGAAGGAAATTCCGTGAGACATATAGAGAGATGATCCTGTCACTTGAGAAATGACTCATTTTATCTTGCCTTATCTTTTAGTTTTCAGGGGGACAGGGATATGACCTCAAGGAGAAGAGGTAGGAAGACAATTCTTGCCCCCAGCTGGAGATACTGGGTCCAAAGTATCGGCTGTGGGTTTGAATTCTGCTTCGCCACCGTGTAACCGCTGGTAAGTCACCAACATTTCCAAACCTCACTTTCCTTATCAGTGAAACGGGATCTTTATAGTACCTACTTACCTCATAAGGTTGTTGTGAAAACTAAATGAGAAAAAATGTGCAAAGTGCATAGAACTGTGTCTGGCACACAGCATGGCACAGTGGTTGAGCATTTGGCTGCTAACTAAAAGGTTGACAGTTGGAATCCACCAGTTGCTCCTTGGAAACCCTACGGAGCAGTTCTACTCTGTCCTGTAGGGTCGCTATGAGTTGGAATCGACTCATCAGCAACGGGTTTTTTTTTTTTCTTTCTCTTTTTTTGATTTATCATCATCATCATCTCTCTGCTAGCCCATTAGGCCAGGAAAAATTTATGTTACTATGTTAAAACTTCAGAAAATTCAAGACGCCTGCAAACCAAATTATCTCCCCTATAGTATTGCCACAAGACACTCCCCAAATACTACCCCGGGGGGAATTTCAAGAGTTGTGCTCATATGTCAATTCCTAAGGACACAGTCTGACACACACTTTGTATTGTCTCTCCAGTTTTCACAACGAACTCACAAAGTGAAGTTAGAAAGGCATCATGCTTTATATAATTTATGGATTCCTAAAAAGTTAAAAAAAAAATTTTTTTAAAAATCTAACTTGATACTCAATGCTTAATATATCTGTTTCGAATTCTGAGATCATCAGGTTCAATGACCTAATTTTATAGGAACATGCCCATTACTTCAAAATCCAATAATAATCCTTTTGCAACGTGAACGATTTCATCTCTGGTCTTTGTTCTCCTATCTTCCTCAAAAGAAGAGTTAAGTCTTCCTCATCCAGTCAATGGTTAACTACAGATGAAATGTGTACTGTGTATCCATATTCCTTAGGAGAATGAGATCGAGTCACCAGAGTCTGCCATTTCCACGTTTTTCCGTGTGAGAGCCCTACGTCATGTCTTTAGCTTTACGGGTTGCTCACTTGCTTGCTTGCTTGCTCTTTCTTTCTTTCCCTCTGTTGAAAGACAATTTCCTTACAAAAACCAACCCCTAAAACACACAATAACAACAGATAGTGTATCCTGAAAATCCTTAAATGACTCTATCACTCTTCCCCTTTCCCTAAACCTATTTTTATTAGATTAGCATATGAATTTGTTTAATTTATTTGAGATGATGCAGCTCAAGGCCACCGTGAGTTAAAAAAAAAAAGAAAAAGAAAAAAACCGTTTCTTATATACTACAGCCCTGTGAACTGCAGCCCCAAAAGCACTGATGCTTACAGTGCAGGGTTCCTTCAGGCCCAGTGCCCAGAGCTGACAATGTAAATTCTTGCCAGTATAAATCTTCCCTGCAAACCTGCAAAGGGATTAATCCAGAAAAGGCTGTTTGTGCTGGAGAAGCATGAGTTTGCTAAGACAAAAATCTTTCGAGTTAATCAGTGTTCTGAAAAAGGCAGCATAAAACAGTAGCTATCATGGTCAACAAGGAGGGTTGACTTCTGTTTTCTCGTTGGTTAGGAGTAGAGAGAATAAAAGCCTGGATGAAGGAGAAGCCCCACTATCTTCTCACACCCACCACAGTGCAGATGCACTTTGCCAATGGACTGCACATTACAAGTTCCTCAAAAGTTCTGGGTCCACTAAATCATCTTTCTTTGTGGCAAATCAGTGTAAGCAAATATTTATTGAGCCCCTACTAGGTGCAAGTTTAATAAATTATATTCTAATTTCCGAGATGTATTTTCCTCATTCCCAATGGGTGTTTAATGGAAGGTCTGTCTTAATACTTCAGATTAATCTACTTTCTGCAGTTGTTTTTGTTAGTTGCTATTGAGTCTGCTCCAACTCATAAAGAGCGTATGTATAACAGAACAAAACATAGCCCGGTCTTGTGCTATCTTCATGATCTTTGATACGTTTGAGCCCATTGCTGCAACTAATGTGTCAATCCTCTCATTCCGGGTTTCTCTTGCTTTCATTGACCCTCTACTTTACCAAACATGATGCCTCTTCTAGCGATGTGTCTTTCCTGGTGGCCTGTCTATACTTCTGTGACTTAGTACATCAAGTCTGCCCTTGAGTTTGGTGTCCTTGGGTGGCACAAATGGTTAAGAGCTTAGCTACTACTAACCAAAAAGTTGGCAGTTCAAAAGATTACAACCATTGAAAAGCAGCCCTATGGAGTGCAATTCTACTTTGAAACACGGGGTTGCCATAAGTCAGAATCAACTTGAAGGCAACCAGTTTCTATTTTTTACTTTGGAACATTCAAATTTTGTACAACCTACCCTTTGATAGCTTCTGTGCTGATACCCCTAAACCACCTATATTGCACATTAAATTTAAACCTTCTTTCATTAGCTGATGAATGAGCATTTAAATGTTTGCATACACTGCTAGCCTATCAATGGCTCAATTCCCGCAGGGTCTCCATCTTTGCTTGTCTGGCACTGTTTTGCAATTATATTAATACTTTATTTGCACTTTGCTCTTATTTTAGAAGAATAAGTGGTAAGTGAAGGGAAAAAAGCAAGAATGACAAGAAACACAGGTCTCGGAATCGATATGCTTGAGACAAGATGGACTGTGGTGTGATGGATCACTTTTGTGTGGCCTTTCTCGTCATGGTCTTGTAACTCCCACCCAAGTGTTTGGGCAGAACTGTGCAAATAAGGTAATTGTGGCCCAAAGGGATTGGTCAGCTTTGCCTCTCCACTAGGCTTAAAATGAGCCATTCCAGAGGCAGGGAAGCGAGGATCTCACCACTGCCAAGGAAGGAGGGCCAAGGGCGGAGCACATCTTTTGGACCCGGAAGCCCTGTGCTGAGAAGCAGCTGGAACCAGGAGATCAAGAGAGAGAGAGAGCTGTAACACTGAAGATGGCAAGACGAAATAGCACAGAAATGGTGGGCTTCCTGGCCCACGGGGCAAGAAAGCTGAGTGCCTTAGGGCCAAGGCTTACTAGCGGACTGGGGTGCCTCAGGGTACTTATCAGCAGAGCTAAAAGGGCCTTATAGCACTTGCCCAAGTAGGGCAGAGGCTGAGAGACCAGAGAGAGGCATGCCTGCCGGCACTGTATCCTGAGCATTCCTGAACCTGAATTGTAACCTGTCACTTCCCTAATAAACCTCATAACTGTAAGTATTGTCCGTGAGTTCTGTGTGGTCTTTGCAATGAATTATCGACCTCAGCAGAGTGCCATGGAGAGATGGTAGGTGTCAGAATTGATAAAGATGAGGGAGAGAGGAGGCATGTCTGACCTCCACCTCTTAGGAATCAGCCTTGGGCTGTTGATCTTGATTCTCCTTCCCCACTGTGGAGTTAGAAGAGGTCAGACAGTGCCCCCACCCCATTCTTACAGGACGTTATCAGAAATGCTGAAAGCAATACATTTTTAGTTTCAATCTACTATTCGTTACACTTAAGCCAGTATAGTGTGTTTGAATGGGTTGAACAAAAGTTGAAGAACATTCATGAAAGCTGGAAATAGTTCGAAGATTATGCCTAAAGGAAAAGATATAATTAAGCATTTTATCATTTTTCTGGCTTTCTGCAAACAGATCTTCCCTTCTAATATACATAAGATAATTCAACTTTGTAACATTCAACTTGCATATATATATTTCGGGCATTCCATATGTATATGCAGGAGACTACCTGCAGAGGATCCTGCCTGTAAATCTCTTGCAGAGCAAAATAGTCATTTTAACAAATGAAAACTCTTGATGGTGGAATAAGTACCAATTTTGCTTCTTGTCCCTCCTGAAACCCCACTGAAGTCAAATGTGTTATTACAAAAGAAATAGATTCATATGAGTAAAGAGACTAGAAGGGACAGGTCACCCACAGATGAGATGTTCCAGAGATTTCTGAAAGAGGAGAAGAGAGCTGGCAAAGGAAATTTGGAGAAAGCAGAGTGGAAGGCAGGAGCTGCTCCAAGACGTAAGCTCTTCCTGTCTTTTGTAAAATCCTAAACGAACTGAAGAGAGTTCGCAAAGTGCCTTTAATGGCAATAAGGTAAGGGGGTGGGGAGGTGGGGGAGGATTTCTTCCAGAATAAGATGAGGTCAAGAGGTCAAAGGTTAGATGTTATGAGGATGGGAGAGCAGAGACCCATGCACTGTTGCTGGCAGATCTCAAGAAAGGAACAATAGAGGAGGTGTTATTGCATGTCCCCCTAGGGAGGTTGGGTTAGAAGCAGAAAGCCACTGAACCTCGAAAAACCAAATGCGTTGCCATGGAGTTGATTCCTACTCACAGTGACCCTATAGAACAGAGTAGAACTGCCCCATAGGGTTTCCAAAGCTGTAAATCTTTACGGAAGCAGATAACCACATCTTTCTTCCACGGAGCACCTGGTGGGCTCGAACTATCGACTTTTTGGTTTCCCATGGAACATTTTAACCACTGGGTCACCAGGGCTCCCTGTGAACCTCATAGGACCACGTTTTCCAGACAGAGCAGAAATCCTCAGTACTGCTGCAATGATGATGCATGCCCACTGTGAGATGTGCCCACAATCGGTCTTAATTGCATTAAAAGAAAATAGAGAATTTCTTTGACACATGAATCTTTTTTGTTAAGATTCACAGCTTCTACATTAATAGTAATAGGAGGAGTTGTAGTAGTACCTTGAATAATAGTCAATTTGGTTATCCTGGCAAACTCATGGGAGAGAGGTTTTTGGTCAAAGGGACCTTTTGACACCTACAATTAAGAACTCTGCTTGCCTTCCAGGACCTTTTCCTCACTCCGTCTGCACTACCCATCACGGCTGTACAGTTGAGTTCACTCTGAATTTCTCCACCATGAATCAAATATATTCTATCCAGTTACTACGTACAAATAGTCTTTTCTCCCTCAGTGGAAATAGGAAGAGCATACAGCAAAGGTGGAGGGCAACGTTTGGCCTCCATGAGGGCTTTGGCTTTGATTCTGAGTGACATGATCTGAGTCCATTTTAACAGGGGTTAAGGGAAGACTGTGTTGAGGGAAGACTGTAGGAGACATGGGTGGAAGCAGGGATACCAAGAGACCACCACAAAAAATCCAGATGAGAGATGACAGCAGCTTGTACGTGACTACAGCCGTGGAGATGCTGAGAAGTGACTGGGTTATGGATATATCTTGAAGGTAGAGCTGACAGAATTTCATAATGAATTGAATGTGGAGTATGAGAGAAAGACAAGTCAAGGACGACTCCAAGGGTTTGATCCTGAGCAACAGAAGGATTAATTGATTTTTTTTTCTTTCTTTTTTTTTTAGGACGCAAGAAGTTTATTAGGGAGCACTCTCAGGATCAACACCTATGAGGGAAGGGAAGTAAGCAGGATTGGGCAGAGAACAAAGTAGGGCTGCAATTCAGTCTAAAGTCTATAGCCTACTCCTTAGGAAACTCTGAAGTGGGGGTAGTCCTTCAGAGCTGTCTCTAGTTGGTGTGAGAGGGCTGGGCCTTTACATCATGCAACAACCAGTCACTGGTGCAGGCAGCTCCTAGGAAGGGATGTGACCTTGGATGTGGCCACTCTCTTTACCTAAGGGAAATTCCTGGAAAGGGCTGACGGTAGGAGATGTCAACCCACAGTACTCCCACCAGCTGAGGAAATAAATCCGTCAGTGCTGGAAAATTGGGGACAGTATTTTACAGTGTCCACTGTAATTCCCTAGTGTCATAGGTCCCAAGATGTAAGTTGTGGTGACAGTAGTATTTATTTAGACCAGTTTTGTGGTGTGAGACCATTTATCTCAGTTCCTAATTGCATAGCATCCAAGCCTGTTTCTCTGACCATCTTGGAGATTCTATAAGCTATCTAAAATCTTTTAATAAATTCCTTTCTATTTAAACTAGCTAAAATAAATTCTGTTGCCTGCAACTTAGAATTCTTGCCAATAAAATAAGTGACTTTTTAAATCACAGAAATGTTGTGTCAGGTAGAATAGCACCCCTTTTACTATCTTGTGGCTTGCAAATTCAGCAAGGCCTTCTTCCAAAAGATCCTGGGGTTCTTCCTCTACTCTGAGCCACCATAGCTCAACTGGTATTTTAAAGGTCTTGCTATTCTCAGTTGGATAAGAAAAGTTATGTTTAGTTTGCTTAAATACTTTTGTTAATTTTCTTTGTGGTTACCTTGAAATTTATCCCTATCTTCCTAAGTTTAAACCAGTATTTTATTACTTGATAATGCCTTGACTTCCTCTCCATTTGAAAATTCTATACCTACACCGTTTATTCCCCTCTTTTATTTTCTGACACTGTTGTCATTTACAGATTGACCTCTCTGGTTCCCTGCTGTAAATTTTTTAGTTTTGTTTTATTCTTCAGAGTTCATTATCTAGGTTGGTATCTGGCTGATGCTGTCTTATGTCCTAGATTCAGGTTGTTGTCTGATGTTGGTTCTCTAACTGAAGAACTCCCTTTCATAATTCTTGTAAGTTTGGTTTAGTTTTTACATATTCCCTTAATTTCTATTTATCTGGAAATGTCCTGATTTTGCCATCATATTTGAGTGACAGTTTTGCAGGATATATTATTCTTGATTGGCAGGGTTTTTTTTTTTTTCTGTTAAGGTTTTATATATGTCATCCCATTGCCTGCTTGCCTGCATGGTTTCTGCCAAGTAATTAGCGCTTAGTCTTATTGTTTCCCCTTTATATGTGACTTTTCGTTTTTCTCAAGCTACTCTCAGGCTTTTCTCTTTGTCTTTGGTCTTAGCAAGTGTGATTATGATATGTCTTGGCTATTTTCTTTTGGGGTCTATCCTATATGGGTTCGTTGAGCTTTTTGGATGGTTGGTTTTTCATCTTTCATGATATTAGGGAAGTTTTCTGTCAGCAATTCTTCAATGATCCTCTCTGTGTTTTCAGTTTTCTCCCCCTGTTCTGGAACTCCAATCACTCACAAATTCTTGCTTTTGATTGTATCCCACGTCGTTCTTAGGGTTTCTTCATTTTGTGTGTGTGTGTGTGTGTGTGTTCTTTTGTCTGATGTTTCCTCAAAGTGGTATCCAAAGACTTGTCTTCAATTTCGCTGATCCTATCTTCCATTGTTTCAATTTTACTCCTAAAATCTTCTCTTGCACTGTCCATTTCTGAAATCCTGTTGTTCATCTTTTAGATTTCTAATTGCTGTTTTTGTATGATTTCTAGTTGTTTATTTATTTTGACATTTTGTTCCTGTACTTTTTTTCCTGAATTCTTTCATTGCTTTGCCTGTGTTTTTCCTAATTTTGTCTTTTTTTCTATGATTTTGTCTATTTTTTCTTTACTTTTGTCTGCATTTTCATTCATCTGTTGGAGAACCTTGAATATTAGAGTTTTGAATTCCCTATCAAGTAGCTCCAGTACCTTTTCTTCTACCAAAAGGTCATCTGGTGTTTTATTTTGGTCACTCTCTGGAGTCATCCTCTCCTGGTTTTTTTTCCTATATTTTGATATTGTCTGCTGTCTCCAGGACATTCAGGAATTATTTTCTTCATTTACTGATTGTAGATTTGATTGTTTTGTCCTGCTTTTTTGTTTTCTTTGGTTATGTCTGTTTTGTTGCTTGCTCACCTGTGGGCACCATACTTCTCACCACCTTGTCCAGGTGCAGCAGGGCAGGTCCAGCAGGGGTGGAGGCGTGGGGATGGGTAGTTTGCAGCACTAACTGAGGCTGATGGGGTGGGGCAGGGGCAATACACAGGACAGTGTCAGTGCTGCTGGGGGCGCAGCGCTCAGCACACAGTGCAGATAGGCAGGAGGGAAACGAGAGGATGTGATGTTGCAGAGCCAAGTTGGTGGGTGAAAGAAGAGAGGAAGCAAAAGCAAAAAAAAGTAAATAAAATGGTGGCATGGTAGGACTCAGCAGGTGGGGGTGGGGCAAATTTGATGAGGCCGTGTGCCCGTGGCTCTCTAGCCGAGGAATGTGGCTTGGCCTGTTGAGAAGGGGTGTGGGTGACTCATGGGGCTAGGTGAATAGGAGAAAGGAAAGGAAAGAGGGGAAAGAGAGAGACAAAACCAATCAACCAACAAACAAAAATAAATAAATAAAAACAAAAAAAAATATGGTGCTGGGGAGCCGGCTGTTGGGGGCGGGACAGAATTGGGGTGGCAGCAAGCTGATGTCTCTCACCAAGTGCCAAGCACAGCCCATCAGGAAGGGGTGGAGGCAGTGCAAGGCCTAGGTGAGAGGGAGACGAAAAAGGGAGAAGGGGAAAGAGAAAGAAAAATTATAATTATGGCACTGAGGAAGCCCCCTGTGGGGGCAGTGCAGACCCGGGAGGCCGTGTGCCAGAGGCTCTCCAGCTGAGTGGTACAGCACAGCCCACCAAGAAGGGGGAGGGCACAGCACACGGGGCTAGGTGGGTGGGAGAAAGGAGGGGAAGGGAGAGAAAGAGAAGAAACTACAACAAAAAAAGAAAAGAACACAAACAAACAATAAATAAAGTGGGGCTGAGGTAGTCAGTCAATGAGAGCAGGTGCAAACCCTGGGAGGCCGTGTGCAGTGACTCTCCAGCCAAGAGGTGCAGCATGGCCCCTCGAGAAGGTGCAGGGGGGGGTGCCCAGGGCTGGATGGGCGGGAGAAAGGAAAGGAGAGAGAGAGAGAGAGAAGAAACAGAAAAAGAAAAAAAAAAAAAAACTAAGCAAACAAACCAAAAAAATTGCAGCCTGTCAAGAAGGGGAGGGGATGGCACATGGGGCTAGCTGGGCAGGAGAAAGGAAAGGAGAGAGAGAAGCAACCAAAAAAAGCAAGAAACAAACAAACAAATGGCACTGAAGGGGCCAGCCAGTGGACGTGGGGCAGACCCTGGGGGCAATGAGCTGATGTCTCTCCAGCCAAGCGCCCATGGCCCATTGGAAAGTGGCAGACGCCTCGTACAGCGAAGAAGGGTGGGGGGTGGGGGGAAAGCATGTATCCCTGGCTACCATGTGTTCTGTCTCTTGTTGGGAGTTCCATGAAGTTGCCTTTCCATACTCCCTGCATGTGTTCCTTTGTGGCTGTAGTCCCAGCTGGCAAATCGGTGCCACTTTAGCTGGTAGGGAACCTCCACTCCATAGCTCTCCTCAATCTCTGTTCTCTGTCGGTTTCTTATTCCATTGGATGCTCGACTGAGTTCTTTATTCCTTCATTTGGTGCTTAGGGTTCCAGGAGTGATGTTTGTATCTGTTTTACTTAGCTTTTCCAGTCTTTGCTGCAGAGGGACGGCATGGTGCTTCTGTCTACAGAGCCATGTTGGCTCCGCCTCCTAGGATTAATTTATTTTAATAGATTCTAAAAATTGAAAACTAATAAACAGCATAAATATTAGGGCTGTGTAATCACTGTTCCCAGTAAAGTTATGTTATGATCTTTGGGCCACTCAGAAGAGAAGGTTCCTAGTGATATGTTCACGTGGATTCTTCTTTCTAAAACCATGTCACTTTTTGTTTGTTTCATGAATAAATAATATATAGTTCAAAACCCAAAATGATATAAAGTTTGTACAGTGAGAAGTCTTTCATTCACACCTATCCCATCTGCATCGTATTTAGACCATGCTTATTTTTGTACTTGTTTTGTTTTGTTTGCTTCCTGGAGTTTCCGAACTGCCTTTCTTTTTGTGGAAAGAAGAAACACATGTTATCTTTATCATGTATCGAACACTCTCCAGCTTCTTACTCCTTTTATCTTTTGCTTAGAATGTATTCCATTCTTCTTGGAACCTGCTGCCTTCCTGTTTTAATTTGGATTAATTTCTTCATGTTTGAACTGTGACTTTCTTCTACAATGTTTTGTGTGTGCGTGTGTGTGTGCGTGTGTGTGTGCGTGTGTGTGTGTGGCATTTTTAATTGCTTCACCCTCTCCCATTCTTGCATTATTTGCTTTGATCACATCTTCAAGTTTTTCCAAGTTCTTAGCCACACGGTCTATATTATGGAGTTCCTTTTTATCCTAGAGCTGCAGTCAACCAACTTTTTTTGTAAAGAGCCACAAAGTAAATATTTTAGGCTTTGTGGACCATACAGTTTCTGTCATAACTACTCAACACTACCATTGTTGTATGAAGGCAGTCAAAGACAATAGATAAACAAATAAGCATGGATGTGTTACAATAAAACTTTATTTATGAATATCAAAATTTGAATTTCATATAATTTTCATGTTTCATGAAATTTTTTTCAACCGTTTCAAAATGTAAAAACCATTCTGAGCTTTTGGGTCATACAGAACCAGGCAACAGGCCAAGTTTAATCCACAAGCTGTAGTTTTCCAGCCTCTATCCTAGAGCTTTCCTGCCTGAAGCCATCAGTTGGATGTGCTTGCTCTCTAGGTCGACTTCATAGCTGCCCTCCTGAAAATTCCCTTCACACTCTCCTAGGGTGAAAGCACTGCTTCCTGGATTCCATGTTTTTCTCACTCTTGCAGTAATCCCTCATTTTCTGAAAAACATCCTCAGGTAATTTACTTAGAAGGAAGATCAGCTTTCTCAGTTTTTAGCATTCCAGAAAATATTTTTACTCTTCCCACACATTTTGTTAGTAGTTTGGCTACATCTAGAATTCAAGGTTCAAAATATTTTCCCTTAGCACATCCAGTCATTCTTTATTGCCAGTGAGAAATTAGATGCCAGTGTGATTCTTGTTCATTTTGTAGGTAACTTATCCCTCGAAAACCCCCCTCTAACTCTGAACACTTTTAGAATTTTCTCTTTATCTTTGGTGTTCTGAAATTTCATAATTATTTGTCTAAACAGGGTTTTTCTCCCCCCCTCATTTATTATGTGAGTGAAATTTCTTCCATTTTTCCTTACTGATTTCTACTCCTCCATTTTTTATGTTGTCTCTTTCTGAAACTTCTATTAGCAAGATGTTGAACCTCCTAGGTTGATCCTCCATACATGTGTCTTATCATTTCTTTGATATTTTACATCTCTCATTTTGTTTCGTTTTATTCTAACGTCTATGAGAACTCCATGTCTTTATTTTCCCAATTCCCTACTGAATTTTTTTATTTCAACAGTGCTATTTCTCATGTTTAAGGGAATTCTTGTTTCCGGTTCATTTTTAATAACATTCCGGCTGTGTGTATATTCTACCTTCTCAATCTCTCTAAAGAGCCTGACCCAGTTACTACTGCTGTATAGCAAACTATCCCCATCCAACCATATTCTGTTGCTCACAGGCTCTAAGTCAGGCATTTAGACAGTGCAACAGAAGCAGTGGCCCGCCTCTGCTCTAGCAGATGTGGGACCTCAGCTGGGAAGACTCAAAGGCTGGGCCTGACTCCATAGGAGGGCCTGGAATCATCTGAAGCCATCTTCACTCGCATGTCTGGGGCCTGGGCTGGGGCAATCAACAGGAGCACCTACACATGCTCTCTCCATGTGGCTTGGGTTTCCTCAACACACAGTGATCTCAGAGTAGTTGGATTTCTTACACAGTGGCTCAGGGCTCCAAAGGCAAGTGTCTCAAGAGAACCAGATGGAAGCTATATGTTCATTTCTGACTGGCCACTGAAGTCAAACAGTGCTGCCTTTGCTCCTGTGGTTACAGATGAGTCACTAAGTTGGCCCAGATTTCAGAGGAGAGGACATAGACTCACCTCTCAATGGGAGGAATGTTGAATAATCTGTGGGCATATTTTAAAACAATTACAAAGACAATAGGTTTTTGTTTTTAAGGTCTGTTTTTCTTCAGATAACATCTGCTTCCCTGTTTATGTTTCTTGTTGCTGGTTTGCGCCAATTACACTGTGATTGTCTTGTCCAGGCAACAGAAAGGCTATGAGTGCTGTATATGTGGGGAACACTTGCCATGTGGGAGCTTTGGCTTTGGAATGAATGCAGATGAGACGCAGGCATTTGCTGGGAACATGAAATGAGAGAAGGAAGACTACTTTGCTGTGTGAAACCAAGACACGCTCAAGTTTTCTTGATTCTTTATTCACTTTCTTTAGAGAAAAACCCTTTGATATGATATTTTTGCCTGGCATTTAGTCCCTTGCCATATGCTGTTTAGCTTGCAGAGCATAGGGAGAGGAATAGAGAAAACCTACTGCCTGGCATGTTGTTGTTGTTGTTAGGTGCCGTCAAGTCGGTTCTGACACATAGCAACCCTGTGTACAACAGAAGGAAACACTGCCTGGTCCTGCGCCATCCTCACAGTCGTTGCTATGCTTGAGCCCATTGTTGCAGCCACTGTGTCAATCCATCTCCTTGAGGGTCTTCTTCTTTTTCTCTAACCCTCTACTTTACCAAGTATGGTGGCCTTCTCCAGGGACTGGTCCTTCCTAATAACATGTCCAAAGTACCTGAGACAAACTCTTGCCATCCTTCTTTTGAGGAGCATTCTGGCTGTACTTCTTCCAAAACAGATTTGTTCATTCTTCTGGCAGTCCATGGTATATTCAATATTCTTTGCTAACACCACAATTCAAAGGCATCGATTCTTCTTCGGTCTTCTTTATTCATTGTCCAGGTTTCGCATGCATATGAGGCGATTGAAAATACCGTGGCTTGGGACAGGCGCACCTTAGTACTTAAAGGGACATCTTTGCTTTTTAATACCTTAAACAGGTGTTGACATACTGACTTTCAGTTGATCCTGACTTTTCACTGATTTCCACGAGGAAGACTAGCACTCACTGTAGCTGCAGTTGCCTCTGTTCATGCTCAGGGCTTCAGCAGCCACTGCTTGGCATCAACAGGAAATACCCTTGAAGCCACTTTCCACCATCAGAAACTTGTTGACCAGTGTCATCGGTTGTTGACCAGCTCCCTTTCTCTTTATACTTTGTTGTAGTGAGATTATCTTTTCTTTCTCCTCTTCCTCTTCCTTCTCCTACTTTTCCTTTTCTTTGGTAAGTTTATTTTAATGTTTTGTCATGAGGGAAGGAGCTGAAAGTCTGTGCTCGGAACTCCATTTGGAAACAGAAGTCAATGGGAATTTTCTAAATTAATTTTGTATTGAGTCATTGGAGCATTCATCTCAATGGAGAGAGCTTCGGTGACTATAGGTTTCCAGTCTATGTTTCTCCTTCCCTCCCTCTATCTTTCCTTCCTCCCTCTCTTTCTTCCTTTCTTTGTTTGATATTTGCTAGCATTTAATGAGCTAAACGTTGAACTTGCATCATATCACTAAATCTTCACAATTTTTACTAACTTTGTTACGTTTACTATTATTTTCCAAATTTTACCAGGGTTGAAACTGTGGTTCAAAGAGGTTGTCACTTGCTCAAGGTCACACAGTAATGGGACAAGCTATTACAACCGGGGCTTAACTCCGTAATTAAAGCCCTTGTCTACTCTGCTCTGAACCAAAAAAACCAAACTAAACCCGTTGCCGTCAAGTCGATTCCAATTCATAGCAACTCTATAGGACAGAATAAAACCGCCCCATAGGTTTCCAAGGAGCCGCTGGTGGATTCAAACTGCCAACCTTTTGGTTAGCAGCCGTAGCTCTTAACGACTGCTTAATATTAGTGATCATTTTATTAAATGAGTTTTTAAAGAAGATCCTGGGCTTGAATGTGTCCACATAGAGCTGTTGATGGCAGTAAACCCCAACGACTCAAAAGAACACCCAGTTTTCAACTCTGACACATAAGGCTCCAGTTCTAACACTCTCCACCAACAAAGAAACAAGCAACAACAGCAATAACAAAACCCACCACCACAGGTTTGGAAACACTGCTCCTTATTTCTCTTTCCTTCTTCTGTTGCTACTAAGGAAGAAAAGAGTAGGTCATCAAGGCAGGCAGAGGGGCCCTTCCCTCCTGGCAGTCAAGAAGGAAGGGCTCCCCTCTGCTGGAAAGGGAACTATAATTGCTGAAAAGAGAATTGTTGTTTTCAAATCATCATACTTTGTTTTTTGTATAGGCAACGTGTGCAATGTCCACAAAAAGGCGTACAGTGGAATGAAAGTTTCCTGTCCAGCCTCATCTTCCAGCCGTACATTCCCACCCCCCACCCCCCATCCAACCACCCACCAGTATTATTTCCTTGTGAAACTTCCCACAGAACTTTTATAGAATATGCACACGCACACACACACACACACACACAAATATATACATACACATATAATTTTTTAAAACGTCAAAGAGTAGCCTACAATGCACCCATTGCTTTTTTCATTTAACAGTGTGTCTGGGACATAGTATTAGCATAATGTTCCCTTACATGGCCATACTAACACATTAATACATTTAATCAGTCCTTTATAGATGCACAGTTGGTTTCCAGTCCTTTTTCTATAATGAACAATGTTACATGGAAGACCTCTGTACATACCTCGTTTTACCCATGTTAGTATGTTTGTGGGTTACTTTTCTAGAAGGTAGTAGTATCTGAGAGTGCCTATTACCCACACCCTAGTAAACAAATGCATTGCCGGTTTTTTTTCTTTGTCAGTCTGATAATAAAATGAGGCATCTGGTTGCAATTTTAATTTGCATTTCTATTATTGTAAGTTAGCAAGAATAAAAAAATGGCTCTCTGGGCTGCTTTTGAAGGGCAGTTTAAGATTTACACATTTTCTGCCCTGGGATGTGCTCCTGGTTGTGGGTGCAGAAACTGCCACGGCCTTAGCCTTGCACAGTCAGGGGCCACCACACACTACACAAGCCTAGAAAGGGGCGGAGAGGGGGGAAGGAGAGGCTCTGCCTAGGAAGGACCCCGTTCTGAAAGGAGAAGAACGAAAAGAGGTGATGATGCTAGGCCAGGAACCTAACGATGAAAAAAGGCTGTGCGTGGCCAGCTGGAGACAGCAGGGCCAACTCAAGACTGGGAATACCAAGAGAAATGCCTCATGGTGCGGAGAAACAGCATTGCACCTGGGGATGATGTTCTGTTATGAGGCCCTCTGCTCAGCTGGGAGCCCACAGACATTCCCTTTATAAAGCAACCTTTCTGATCAAAGGTGCCTTGGGCTATCCAGGAGAGATGGAACAGGGGAATGGGTAGGCAAAGGAAGTAGAGCTTAAGTCCTTAAAAAATGTTTAGAGCAGTAAATCTCAATTTCTTTTTTTTAATTTACAGAGCAGTAAAATTTCAAAAGAAAATTTCTAAACTGGGAGAACAAAAATGATACACAATTTCTAATTTTGCTAAATAAAGACATAAATGAAGCAATTAGCACCTATGCCCAATATTATTTCTTAAGAGAAAGGACCTTTTACTTCCTAGAAGGTAAGAGGGAACTAATTCTCAAACAAAAGACAAGAACTTTAAATGATATACAAATCCAAACCAAACCTGCTGCTGTTTTGTCGATTCTGACTCACAGGGACCCTATAGGACAGAGTAGAACTGCTCCACGGGGTTTCCAAGGAGCGGCTGGTGGATTTGAACTGCCGACCTTTTGATTAGCAGCCAAGCTCTTAACGACTGCACCACCAGCTCTCTAATATACAAGTAGCTAGATGGAAAAAGTCATTCTGTTGCCCTACATTTATTTCCGTTTGGTGAAAACTTTATCCATGACTGGGCCTGATTTGAGGAAGTGATGTTTAGGAAACAATGTTTGATAGAGTTTCAGATTGGCATTAAAAATGATTTGAATATAATATTACTAATTGCTAAAATTTATTGAGCACTTACTGTGATCCAGATGTTATTTTAGAGAAGGCGATAGAGAGGTGCAGAAACTTGTCCAAGATGACCCAGCTAGTAAGCGGAGAAGGGAGGACCCAGGCTGGCATGAGGCAATCTGACTCCAAAGGTTTGACTCTTGGCCACTACATTTTGCGAGAAAGCAGCGAAAGTGTCCTTCAAGCAACATTAGTGTACAAAATAAAAATATCTTCCACTAATTTCTTTTCTTTTCTTTTTCTTTCTTGCTATTTTAAACATTTTTAAGTGCACGATTCAATGACATAACTACATTCGTCATGTTGTGCAACCATCGCCACTATCCATTTATGATAGTTTTTCATCACCCCAAACAGAAACAGAGAAAAGACTGAAGTTGTCAAGGATTCCCTTTTACTTGGATCCACAATCAATGCCCATGGAAACAGCAGTCAAGAAATCAAAAGATGCACTGCATTGGGCAAATCTGCTGCAACAGACCTCTTTAAAGTGTTCAAAAGCAGAGATGTCACTTTAAGGACTAAGGTGGGCCTGACCCAAGCCAGGATGTTTTCAGTCGCCTCATATGTGTGCGAAAGCTGGACAATGAATAAGGAAGATGAAGAAGAATTGATGCCTCTGAATTATGCCATTGGCGAAGAATACTGAGTATACCGTGGACTGCCAGAAGAAGGAACAAATCTGTCTTGGAAGAAATACAGCCAGAATGCTCCTTAGAAGCAAGGATGGTGAGACTTCGTCTCACATACTTTGGACATGTTATCGGGAGGGACCAGTCCCGGGAGAAGGACATTATGCTTGGTAGAGTACAGGGTCAGTGAAAAAGAGGAAGACCTTCAATGAGATGGATTGACGCAGTGGCTGCAACAATGGGCTCAAGCGTAACAACAATTGTGAGGATGGCGCAGGACTGGATACTGTTCCATTCTGTTTTACACAGGGTCACTATGAGTCGGAATCGACTCAACGGCACCTAACAACAACCCCGTAAGCAATAACTCCCTATTCCTCCTTCCCCCAACTCCTGGTAACCACTAATAAACTTTTGCATCTATGTATTTGCCTATTCTAGATATTTTGAGTAAGTGGGATCATACGATATCTGTCCTTTTTTGTCTAATTTATTTCACTTAGCGTAATGTTTTCAAAGTTCATCCAAGTCGAAGCATGTTTTAGAACTTCATTCCTCTTTATAGCCAAATAATATTCCATTGTATGTATGTACTACATTTCCTTTACCCATTCATCTTTTGATGAACACTTGGGTTGTTCCCACTTTTTGGCTACTGTGAATAATGTTGCTGTGAACGTTGCCATACAAGTATCTGTTTGAGTCCCTGCTTTCAAGTTTTTGGGGTTTATAACTGGGAGTGGAATTGCTGGGTCATATGACAATTCTCTTTAACTTTTTGAGGAATTGCCAAACTGTTTTCTACTGCAGCTACACCATTGTCTATTTCTACCAGCAGTGGATAAGTTTTCCAATTTCTGTATACTCTCATCAAAACTTGTTCTTTTTCTGTTTTCGTTTATAATCATCATCCTAGTGGATGTGAAGTAGTATCTCATTATAGTTTTGATTTACATTTCCCTGGTGGCTAATGATGTTCAGTATCTTTTCATGTGTTTGGTTGGCTGTTTTTATATCTTCTTTGGAGAAATTTCTATTTAAGTCCTTTGCTTATTTTTTTGGTTGAGTTGTTTGTCTTTTTGTTGTTGAGTTGCAGGACTTCTTTATAAGTTTACTATATTAAACTCTTTTATCAGATATGTGATTTCCAAATATTTTCTCTCAATCTATAGGTTGTCTTTTCACTTTTGGATAATTTCTTTTAATGCACAAACGTTTCTTTTGTTTGTTTTAATGAAGTCTAATTTATCTACTTTTTTTCTTTTGTTCCTTGTGCTTTTAGTGTTGTATCTAAGATTCCATTGCCAAATACGAAGTCCTGAAGATTTACCCATATGTTTTCTTATAAAAGTTTTAGTTCTTATACTTGGCCATTGATCCATTTTGAATTAATTTTCATTTATGGTGTGAGATATGGGTCCAGCTTCATTATTTTGCCTGTGGAAATCCATTTGTCACATCACCATTTACTGAAGAGACTATTCCTTCCCTATTGAATGGACTTGGCACCTTTATCTAAAATCAACTGGCCATAGATATACGGGTTTATTTCTGTACTCTCAATTCTATTCCATTTGTCTATATTCCTATCCTTATACTAATATCACACTGTTTTTTGTTTTTTTTTTCCATTGTACTTTAGATGAAGATTTACAGAACAAACTAGCTTCTCATTAAACAATTAGTACACATATTGCTTTATGACATTGGTTACCAACCCCACGACATGTCAACACTCTCCCTTTGTGAACTTGGGTTCCCTACTGCCAGCTTTCCTGTCCCCTCCTGCCTTCTAGTCCTTGCCTCTGGGCTGGTGTACCCCTTTAGTCTCGTTTTGTTTCATGGGGCTGTCTAATCTTTGGCTGAAGGGTGAACCTCAGGAGTGACTTCATTACTGAGCTTAAAGGGTGTCCAGGGGCCATACTCTCGGGGTTTCTCCAGTCTCTGTCAGGCCAGTAAGTCTAGTCTTTTTTTTTTTTTTTTCTTCTTGTCAGTTAGAATTTTGTTCCATGTTTTTCTCCAGCTCTGTCCAGGACCCTCTATTGTGATCCCTATCAGAGCAGTCAGTGGTGGTAGTAGGGCACCATCTAGTTGTGCTGGACTCAGTCTGGTGGAGGCTGTAGTAGTTGTGGTCCATTAATCCTTTGGACTAATCTTTCCCTTGTGTCTTTGGTTTTCTTCATTCTCCCTTGCTCCAGACAGAATGAGACCAGTGGAGTATCTTAGATGGCCACTCACAAGGTTTTAAGACCCCAGATGCTACTCACCAAAGTAGAATGTAGAACATTTTCTTTATAAACTATGTTATGCCAGTTGAACTAGATGTTCCCCAAGACTATGGTCTCCATAGCCCTCAGCCCAGCAATTCTGTCCCTCAGGGAGTTTGGATGTGTCTATGGAGCTTCCATAACCTTGCCTGGGACAAGTTGTGCTGGCTTCCCCAATATTGTGTACTGTCTTACCCTTTACCAAAGTTACCACTTATCTATTGTCGATTTAGTGTTTTTCCATCCCCACCCGTCCCCTCCCTCGCAACCATCAAAGATTGTTTCTTTTTGTATGTAAACCTTTTCATGAGTTTTTATAGTAGTGGTCTCATACAATATTTGTCCTTTTGTGATTGACTTATTCCACTCAGCATAATGCCCTCCAGATTCATCCTTGTTGTGAGATGCTTTGCAAATTAATCATTGTTCTTTATCATTGCACAGTACTCCATTGTGTGCATGTACCATAGTTTGTTTATCCATTCATCTGTTGATGAGCATCTGGGTTGTTCCCATCTTTTTGCTATTTATACCAATATCACACTGTTTTGATTACTGTAGCTTTATAGTATGTTTTGAAATTGAGAAGTGTGAATCCTCCTACTTTGTTCTTTTTTTTTAGCATTGTTTTGGCTATTTGGGTCCTATTGCAATCCTATATGAAGTTGAGGATCAACTTTTCTATTTCTACAAAAACAACTATTGGAATCTTGATAGGAATTGCAATGAATCTGTATATTGCTTTGGGTAATAATATTAAGTCTTCCAATCCATGAACACAGAAAGTCTTTTCATTTACTGAGGTCTTCTTTAATTTCTTTCAGTAATGTTTTATAGTTTTTAGTGTACAAGTCTTTGACCTCCCTGGTTAAATATATTTCTAAGTATTTTATTCTTTTAGACACTATTATAAATGGAATTGTTTTTTAAATTTCCTTTTCATGTTGTTCATTGCTGGTGTATAGAAACACAACTGTTTTTTGTGTGTTGCTCTTGTACCCTACCACTTTACTGAATTTATTTATTAGTTCTAGTAGCTTTCCTGTGGATTCTTTGGAATTTTTATATATGAAATCATGTTATCTATGAATAGGTATAGTTTTACATCTTCCTTTCTGATTTAATGGTTTTTATTTCTTTTTCTTGCTGTGTTACTCTGGATTAGGACTTTCAGTACAATGTTGAATAGCAATGGTGAAAGCAGGCATCTTTGTCTTATTCCTTATCTTAGAGGGAAAGTTTTCAGTCTCTCAGCATTGTGTATGATGTTTGCTGTGGATTTTTCATAAATGTGCTTTCTCATGTTGAGGAAGCTCTCTTCTATTCCAAGTTTGCTGAGTGTTTTTTCAATCAGGAAAGTTGCTGGATTTTGTCAAATAGCTTTTGTGCATCAATTGAGTTAATTATGTGGTTCTTTTCTTTGTTGTATTAATACAGTATATTACATTGATTGATTTTCTTATGCTGAACCACTTTGCGTTCTTGTGATAGATCTCATTTGATCATGGTGTATAATCCTGTTAATATGTTGTTGGATGCAGTTTGCTAGCATTTTGTTGAGGATTTTTGCATGTATATTTATAAGGGATCTTGGTCTGTAGTTTCTTTTTTTGTGTTGTATTGGTTTGGTTTTGGTATCAGAGTAATGCTAATCACACAGAATGAGTTAGAAAGTGTTGCCTCGTCTTTCATTTTTCTTAAAGAGTTTGAGAAGGAGTAGTGTTAAATCTTCTTTAAGTGTTTGGTAGAATTCTCGAGTGAAGTGATATGATCCTGGACTTTTCCTTATTAGGTTTTTGATTACTGATTTAATCTCTCTTTACTTGTTACTTGTCTGTTGAGATTTTCTATTTCTTCTTGAAATAGAAGTTAATTTAGGTGGTTTGTGTGTTTCGTCTACATTGTCATGGACTGAATTGTGTCCTCCAAAAATATGTGCATCAGTTTGGCTAGGCCATGATTCCCAGTATTGTGTGATTATCCACCATTTTGTCATCTGATGTGATTTTCCTATGTGTTGTAAATCCTATCTCTATGATGTTAATGAAATGGGATTAGTGACAGTTACGTTAATGAGGCAGGGCTCAATCTACAAGATTAGATTGTGTTTAAAGCCAATCTCTTTTGAGATATAGAAGAGAGGAGCGAGCAGAGAGACATGGGGACCTCAAACCACCCAGAAAGCAGCAACCGGGAGCAGAGTGCGTCCTTTGGACCTGGGGTTCCTGTGCAGAGAAGCTCCTAGTCCAGGGGAAGATTGATGACAAGAACCTTCCTCCAGAGCCCACAGAGAGAAAAGGCCTTCTCCTGGAGCTGACATCCTGAATTTAGACTTCTAGCCTACTAGACTGTGAGAGAATACATTCTGTTTGTTAAAGCCATCCACTTGTGGTACTTCCGTTATAGCAGCACTACACAACTAAGACATACATTATCTGATATGTTGGTGTTCCGTTGTTCATAGTGTTCTCTGATAATCCTTTTTATATCAGTAGAGTCAGTAGTAATATCTCCATTTTCGTTTCTGATAGTTATTTGTATTTTCTCTCTTGTATTCCTTGTCAGTCTAGTTAAAGGCTTGTCAATTCTGTTGCCTTTTTAAAAGAACCAACTTTTAGTTTTGTTGATTCTCTCTATTGTTTTTCTAGTCTCTATTTCATTTATCTCTAGTCTTTATTTTTTCCTTCTTTCTGCTAGCTTTGGGATTATTTTATTTTATTTTTTTCTAGTTTTTCAAGGTTTCAGTGTAGGTTATTGATTTGAGATGTTTCTTCTTTTTTAATGTAGCATTTACAACTATAAATTGCTCAGGAGGACTGCCCCACACCAGCCCTCCCACGTGTCCCTTCTCAATCACTTCCTTTTCTCCACATAGAGGTAGGTGTTATCCTGATTTTTATGATAAGTATTTCCTTCCTTTAAAAAAGAAAAGAAAAAACTTTTCCCACCCCCTACTAATTTCTATGTAAGTTAGGGCTTTGGGGTTGAATAATAATTTTGATAAAATTGCAGCTAATAATTATCAAGAATTTACTTAGGTACATTATTTCATTCAGTCCTTAAAACAACTCCCTGAGGTATGCATTACTATCCTCATTTTACAGGTAAGAATACTCACAAACGTGCCAGAGGCACCAAATGGTCTCCCACACTTTTGAGACTGCTAGCTGCTTCAGTCAGGCAGCACTAGAAGCCAAGGAAATAGGGCTAGAAGAGCAATTAGGAAATTATGACCTTGGGCATGTCACTTAACTTCTGTGGATCTGAGCTTTTCCACAGGGTGCTGAAAGCCCCATAGGTTTCACAGAGATTCCCCAAGAGCTGCCTTACAGTGGGGGTAGAGAGGTCAGACGGACAGGGCTCAAAGCCTGCCATTCCTCCCCGTTAAACCAGAGAAGTTTGCATTTCTCTGTTTTACATTTTGGACTTCTATCTTGAAGAAAGAGTTCTGCTGCTAGAAAGAAATTTTAAAAATCACTAGATTAGATGGTCTGTACAGTCTCTGTGAGCTCACACTTGATACCTCAAATAAGTCTCCCTTTGCATTGCATCCTTGGGACTTGTGGGTGAGTAGGGTTAGCTACAGAATTTGCAGGACCCAGTGCAAAATGAAAATGTGAGGCCCTTGTTCAAAAAGCAGGGGAAAAGTGTCATTAAAGGTACTAAAATACAAAGCTTTGTCTTTCTTTTAACTTGTGGAGGTTTTTTTGTTTTGTTTTGTGTTTTTGTTTGTTTTTCATCCAACAAGAAGACATTGCTTTATTAATGATAGAAACAGTACAAATTTCAAACCAAACTGCAGTTGCTCTTTTGAAACACCAAAAAAATAAATAAAAAGCCCTCATTTTCAGATGGCTACATTGTTAATTCCATAATAGCATTTACAATATCATTACTGTTGTTCTTCAGGGTTCAGACTGCCTTTGTTCTCCACGTTTGCTTGTGACATGACCAATTCTATGTCCTTAACTTCAATGCCTGTTTCATTAACCTCTTCCTCTTCATTCTCCTCTTGTATGGTTGGAGTGTGTATGTTTTCTTGAATGTTCAAGACGGCTTCACCTTGAGCTTTGAATTTCTCAGCAGCAGCTAGCTGTGTTTGCTGAGATAAATCCTCGATCTTGGCTTCCTCAAAAATTGCATAGGTATCTGAAGCTGGGCTCTTGTAGACATCTGGCTTTGTGATGACAAACAGGATATTCTTAGATTTCCAGATAGTGACTCCAGTAACCCCTGTGACTTGTCAAAGATCCAGTTTGGACATAGCCTTCTATTCACTCCCACTGTTTTGTGTTATTGACTGGTTCTTCACTGATTTCAGTTGCTGCTGCCAGCTGGGGTTGTTGTGTGGTTGCCTGTGTGGAATCCTATCCCTGGAACTCTGGTACTGATTCATCACTATCAGATTCTGTTCCAGACCCTGTCTCAGCTTTGGGCTGTGGCAACTCTTGCTCTGTAGCAGGGATGGTTCCTATGGCTTCACCGGGCATTTTGTGCAGAAAACATGGAACCAAGATGGTGGCAGAAAAAACCAATGTGGTGTTTTTATTTACTATTTAATGTCATTCAAATAAAGAAAAATTAGAATTATAAATTATTAGTGTAAACTTTACTTTTCATCTTTATATGGTGCAACGCCAGTTTCAAATCCAAATATAAGAGCATTTATCTCCCATACAGAATCAGCAAAAATACACCATTGTATTTTGTCGCTTGTACATGCATACGTATTTTGTTCTTCCCAGAACAGTGGGAGACTGCACAAAACTAGCTCAGCTGTGTTTATTTCCCATCTTGATATGCGAACATTCTACCAACACTCTCTACCTCTGGCTCACTGGTAAGTAGGAAAGGACTGAGAGGAGGAGAAGCTATGGGGTGCTCAATTTTCCCTTTCCTTATATGTCGTCGTTTTCAGCATAAGTGGTTGGCTAATACAGAAAACTACAAGTAAGAAAGGATATGACAGGGTTCCTTGGCTGTTGGGGTTTCTTAGACCACCATTACCTTCTACCTGTGTTCCAAGCAAGTTCTGATAGCAACTCGGGGCCGTCAGCGCCCTCACTTACTCATTCATAGACATAGCTGCTCACTTTGTAGTAATCAATCAGTCTCACTGATTTCCCACACATCGTGGGTCCACTGAAATTCTATGCTTGTGAGGCATTGTGAATGCTCTATACAAATGGAGCAGCATGGAATGGCGACTGACTCATGTGTTGCATACACCTTCTCTGCTCCCACACGTGCTCCACTGCCCCACTTACAAAGATGAAATTGTTAAGAGTTCCAACGTGGGGACAGCAGAGCATTAAAGCAAGTGTGGGGCCCTTCTGAGCGCAGGATCTTTTACGACTGCATAGGTCACATGCTCATAAAGTTGGACCTATGGGTCATGAATGGAGCGTGAACATTTTGATAGGCAATTACTTTGTTCTTTTGATGTGTTAATGCTTCAAAAAGTGAAAAGGCCTGCAAAAAATGCAAATAGTTACAGTAGGTATCACTACTGTTCACCAGTATTCAGTTTTCTTCTACTTCTAGGCTCAGCCCATCTTGAAGAATGTCCATGTGACTTTGGTTAATAAAATGTGAGTAAAGTGATATATGTCTCTTCCAGGCAGAAACTTCTAAGAGCTGTGTGTAGTTAATTATTTATCTTCCTTTCCTCCACCATAGTGACCACCAATGTCCAGATGGTGGTGTTTCCATCAGACTGGGCCCCAGAGTGAGGACAATGTGAAGCAGAGCGCCAACCCTACCACTGACCCAGAGTGGACATGTAGCAAGAGCAAGAAATTAAAATCTTTCTTGTAAAGATTTGAGAGTTGTTTGCTACTGTCTAAACTATTGCTTGATAACAGTGAAGAAGACTTGAAACACTTACTGATGAAGATCAAAGACTCCAGCCTTCAGCATGGATTACACCTCAACATAAAGGAAACAAAAATCCTCACAACTGGAACAATAAGTAACATCATGATAAATGGAAGAAATATTGAAGTTGTCAAGGATTTCATTTTATGTGGATCCACAATCAACAGTAGTCAAGAAATCAAATATGTATTGCATTGGGCTGCAAAAGGCCTCTTTAAAGTATTAAAAAGCAAAGACATCACTGTGAAGAATAAGGTGTGCCCGACCCAAGCCATGGTATTTTCAGTCGCCTCATATGCTTGCAGAAGCTGGATAATGAATAAGGAAGACAAAGAAGAATTCGTGACTTTTAATTATGGTGTTGGCAAAGAATATTGAATATACCATGGACTTCCAGAAGAATGAACAAGTCTGTCTTCAAAGAAGTACAGCCAGAGTGCTCCTTGAAAGTGAGGATGGCGAGACTTCATCTTACATACTTTGGACATGTTGTCAGGAGGGATCAGTCCCTGGAGAAGCACATCATGCTTGGTAAAGTAGAAGGTCGGCACTAAAGAAGAAGACCTTGACACAGTGGCTGCAACAATGGGCTGAAATATAACAACAATTGTGAGGATGGTGCAGGACCATGCAGTGTTTTATTCTGTTGTACGTAGGGTCACTATGAGTTGGAACTGACTCAACAACACCTAACACAACAACACAAACTAACACATTGTTATTACTGCTTTTGTTTTCTGGAATCTAACGTTTATAACTCTGTGGTCGTTCTTAGCTGCCATTGAGTCACCCCTAACTCGTGGTGACCCCATGCACAACTGAACAAAATGCTGCTTGGTCCTACACCATCCTATGATCAGTTGTGTTCAGATCGTTGTGATCCATAGGGTTTTCATTGGCTGATTTTCAGAAATAGATCACCAGGCCTTTCTTCCTAGTCCGTCTTAGTTTGGAAGGTCCACTAAAACCTGTCCAACATCATAGCAACAGGTGATCCACCACTGACAAATGGGTGGTGGCTGCACATGAGCAGCATTGACTGGGAATCAAACCCAGGTCTCCTGCATGGCAGTCGAGAAGTCTACCACTGAACCACCACTGCTTAAAACTGCCTTTGGAATAACCGTAAAATGTATATATATTTTTTAAAAAGCTGCAATTTCTTTTTTTTTTTTTTTTAAGGTGACTTCGTTTGTCTTTAAATAGTAGAAGCACCTTTGGTAAATTTTGTGGATGTTTGTTGTGAATTGAATCATTCGTTGATTTTTGTATGTGTGTTGTTTGGAAGGTAAAATACAAGGATAATGTTCTAAAGGCTAAGCCCAACTTTCCTTTGTATCTGGGGATCACCGCTGATACCCAGAATTGCTGTAACATCCTGGAGTCTATAATTCATGTTATTAGGCAAGGCTTTTTCCTTTTAGGAAGCCTCAATAAAGAGAGAGGATAATAACTCTGCTGAATCTCTTCCTTACCTCACCTCCAGTGGTGGAATGATCAGAAAAGGATCTGTCCCAAAGAGGATATGAAGAAAAACAAGATTCGGATAACCAGGGTCTGAACAACTCTATATTCCTGAAATTCTCCAAATACATCACATTTATGCTAAGTTTACAATTCATATCAAATTCCTCCTCCTTCTCTGGTCTCTGGAAGCATATTCCATCAATGGGAAGAGCTATTTATAAGAAGAAAAGAACATGGAAAACTTATTTTAAAAGCAACTATAAGATCTGGCATCAAGGATATTTCATGGATTCTTTTGTACCCAGAATTAATACTCCAAGGAGAGGGAAAGCCATTGAATGCAAAGGTCTGAGCTGTAAATTAACAATTCTCACGCTTGGTCTTGGTATTTGCTATCAGATAACTTTTAATGAATGAAGTCTATGATTTTTTTTTCTTAGAGCAAATATAAAATCTTCTTCTACAGACCTTAACAGATGGAAAAGAAATACACAAAACTATGTAAAATGCTAACTCTGAGATCAGTTATTTGAAGGTTCATAGAATCCCAAGTAAACTCCATATGTTTGGAAATATGTGGCCCTTTGCATTTGCAGACTTCGCGTTTTCTAGGTTGACATCTTTGGGTGATTGTGAATTTTCATTACAGATAGAACTTTGCGATTTATGAGAGCACAAGTTTGAATAAAATGCCACAAGTTTGGGGTTTTCGAGTCACTACAGTAATCCAGGAAGTTTGCCTAGCCTTCTGCCCGGCAGCCTCATCTCAATAAGGTCTCATCTCAATAAAGTCAGCCTGTTGTGTCAGCTGCATATGCAGTTAAAAACCCCAAGAGGTATAGAAATTCTCTTTGCATTGTGGAAAGGACCCTGCAAAGAAAGACAACCTCTAGTCCCAATGCTGTTGAAGAAAGGTGAAAAACCCTAAGAAAGTGATCGTTCTTAGTCAGAAAATAAATTGGGGCTTGTAAGAGCCCATTGTCAACTACTGCTTCACCTCAGATTGATGGTATGATACGTCTCCCATATCCTGTCTAAAGAGACAAGGAAAAGTGATTGGTGAGATTGTTTTAGGAACTTCTTGGGCCAACGCACACTGCTTTTCAAGTGAGAAGTAAGACTTCAGCGACAACTGCCAAGTCTTTAACTAGTAGTTGAGGAAATGCACTGGAAATACTTTCCTTTCACAGGAATAGGGCTCAGGAGAAGACCCGTACAGATACATGTATGAGGCAATAGATGATGTGGCGTCTACCACTGCAGTTGAACCACCAGGAGTAAAAGTTGCTTCAATCATCTGCAGAACGTGAGGCCAACAGGGAGGTGGCTTCAGCTGACCGTCTTCTCAAGCTGAAGAAACTAATACAAGAAATGTGTCCTAACACAGAAAAAGTGCTCAGAGCACAGGGAATTTGCCTACATTCAAGGACAATAACTTTGAGAAATACATTTAGTGTTATTTTTATGCCAGGAAATGGATAAAGTTGCAAAGGGGACAAAGAGACAGCTGTCATTCCTGATGTTCTTAGAGAAGCACTGACCACATTAAGAACGTCTTCTTCTGAGGTGAGTTCTTTGTGTCCTGCTTTAACATGGTATATTTCTCTGCAATTCCTCACTTCTGACTCCTGACCCAAAAGGTCAGCAAGACCCTGCTGACCTCTCATGGCTTGTCATCCTCCTCTGTTTCAGACACATACATTATAGCAAAAGTTATAGTGTCTCATCACTATAGGCTAGGTTTTGCAGGGTCAGACCAAGTTCATAGCTAATGTCACTTTGGTAATTCTGTAAGATAGGATAGAATTACTTTAATGGCAGAATTTATGTTAATAGTTTTATATATAAAAATACTGTTGGCTGTATTTAGAAACACTTTAAATGCTTGAAGGAATCACTTTAAAATTTCAGTGATAATTTACTGCAATTTCATGGGGGAAATTATATCTCGTGGTGGTAGCATGTATAAATTTAGTTATTCACAACCAGTTCATGAACTCAGGATCCCTGACAGAGGTCAAAGGCTGTGTTTTCTGTTTATACAATTAACCATTCACACATAGTTACTTTACTCCATTCCACATATTTTAAAAGCCACGATTTCTCAGTTTAGGTAAGGTATAATGTTTAAGTCGAAAAAGATTTACAAAAATGTTAAGGAGAGAAGAGAGTCGATATAAATCAGCTGTAACTCAGCTCTGCTGCTGTGTGCCTCTAAGCCTTACAGTCAGATCGTCAGGGGACTTGGAAATTAAGTCACTCTTTGTTAGTTAATCTTATAAAGGAAACGCAGATTAGATTGGAGTTCTGAAGAAGTTGCCTTAAAAGATAGACTGTCTCTCAAGTCATTTCCAGGAAATACCTGGAAATCTAATAAAGATTTGACCCAAAGTCAAAAAAGTTGTAGCCTAATCACTAATTAACATATCTACAGAAAGGATGTCCTTTTCCAGTAGTGTGGCAAGTTGGTAACCTGACCACCTCTTCAGATGAAAACAATTAAAACACTGGGTAAAATTTAAAACTATCTTTTTAAATGCATCAGTGATATAGCAAGAGAAGGACTACTCAGGCAAAAAACTAAGTGAAAAGGGGTAAAGGAACCCAGAGATGTAAACTGAGCAATAAAATGGACTTTACCTTGAGGACATTTGCTGAGAGAAGGACTACTCAGGCAAAAAACTAAGTGAAAAGGGGTAAAGGAACCCAGAGATGTAAACTGAGCAATAAAATGGACTTTACCTTGAGGACATTTGCTGAGCTGGGTGAAGTTGAAACTTTGGTTTTTATGGTTTCATAAAGTGCTGGGGATAAGATAAAAAAAATCCAAGGATCCCAAGGAGGAGGGCGTCTATCAGGAGACCTACAGAACCAGAGACCTTAAAAGACTACACCCTCAGGGTAAGAGTGAACTAGTAATAAACCTACTCTCTCTTCCCTCTACCCCAAGGGACTACATAAAACTCTCTTAATATCTTTTTAATATCTGGAGCCTGGAGCTTTTTTCCCCTTTTTCATTTATAATGTTGATTACTTTTTATCTAAGAACCAACTTATGGCTTTACTGATTCTCTCTATTGGATGTTTGTTTACAGTTTCTTTAATTTCTGCTCTATATTTATTATTTCCTTTTTTTTTACATTATTTGGGTTTATTCTACTACTCTTTTGGTGACTTTTTAAGTTGTATGTTTTACTCACTAATTTTTAATCTTTCTTCCTTAATTTATATACTCTAAGGCTATACATTTTCCTCTAATTATTGCTTTAGCTTCCCTCCCCAGATCTTGATATGGAATATTTTTATTATTGTTCAGTTCAAAATACTTTCTTCTGTCTAGGATGGATAAAGCTGTAAAGAGTGTCACTTTTACCCTAACAATGAGAAAAACACAGATACATGACAAAATTATAACTTTTTTTGAGCCCATCAAAAGAATTGAGGTCATAGCTTGAATTCTAAGGAGGGATAGGCCTTTCCAAGGACAGCAGGACATGCAGACTGGCTTACCTGTAGCAGATCATGGGAAGAAGGGGTGGAGACAGGTAGAAGAAATCAACAAATATTTCAGTGAATTGTTTGAGGTCCAGTATGGGCTGGCACGCTAGTTCAGAATAGCTGGGGGCTCCAGGCATAGTGGGAACTGGCACTTGCTCACACTTTTCCATGAGCCTCCACTGGGAAAATTAGGCACATTTATGCAATCCATTTATGTAATTTATTCCCCTTGAGTGTGTGTGGGACCTGTGGTTTGCAACTCTAGAATATGGCAAAGAATATGGGATATCCCTTCTGGGATTACTTTGCATAAGATTGTAACTTCCATTTTGCCAAAGGACTTTTTCCATAGACTTTCTCTCTTGCTAGCTTTGACAAAGTAAGCTGCCACATTGTGAGCTGTCCTATGGAAAGGTCCATGTGGCAAGAAACTGAGGGCAGACTCCAGATGATAGATGGCAAAGAAATGAAGTCCTGAGCCTGAAAAAAACTGAATCCTGCCAGTAGCCACATAAGTAATCTTGGAAGCTGATTCTTCTCCAGTCAAATCTTCAGAGGAGACCTCAGCACTGCCTGATATCTTGATTACAGCCTTGTGAAAGACCCTGATGCAGAGGCCACAGTTAAGCCCTGCCCAGACTCCTAACCAACAGAAACTGTGAGATAATAAATGGGTGTTATTTTAAGCCACTAAGTTTGTGGTAATTTCTTATGCAGATAACTAATACATCTACTCAGATTTTAATTTAAATTATCATATTTTACATTTTTAGAAATCCTGTTTAGTTCTTTTCAAATTCCAATTAATCATTTTTTAAAATTTCCTGATCCTTGGGTATATTTTCAAGCTTGTCTTTTATTTCTTTAAGCATATTAATGATTGTCTTAGGCTGGGTTCTCTAGAGAAGCAAAACCAGTAAAGCGTATAAATATATATATATAGAGAGAGAGATTTATATCAAGGAAATGGCTCACGTGGTTGTAGAGGCTGTGGGTCAGGATAGAGGCTTCTCCTGATTCATGTAGTTGCAGGGGCTGGCAAACCCAAGATCGGCAAGTTGGAGAGCAGGGCTCTTGCTCACAGGCTGTGAAGATTGACAAATCCCAAGATCGGCAGGCAAGACTGCAGGTAAGCTGCTACCTCAGTCCCAAGAACTGGAGGTCTGACGAACAGGAGCCAGCTGCAGGATCCAGAATGAGCAAAAGCCCCTGAGCCTTGCCAGAACATCTGCCTACACCTGATGCAGGCCACACGCCCAAGGAAACTCCCATTCAACCCACTGGCTACTCACAGCAGATCCCATCATGGGGGTGATCACGTATCACATCTCAACAGAGAAGTGACCACAACATCACACAACTGCCAAAACGCTGAGAATCATGGTCCAGCCAAGTTGACACACAATCTTAACCATCACAATGATGGCTATTTTATAATCTGTATTGATAACTCCAGTATCTAAAGTCTTTCTCTTGTTTCTTGCTCAAGGTGTATGTTTCCCTGCGTACTTAGTTATTTTTGACATTTTGGTGCTCCTTTTTATTAGAAGATGATTTGTGAGCATTATTTTAGGCCTCGAATGAATATGAATTTCTTTTGTGCTGGGATCCCCATAACTACCCTCAGGTTCACTGACTCACTAGAAAGAGTCACAGAATGCCTAAAAAGCTGTTATACTCAGTCAGTGTTCATTACAGGGAACGGATGCAGATTACAATCAGCAAAGGAAAACAGTGCATAAGGCAGAGTCCAGAGAGACCATGTGCAAGTTTCTAGTCATCTTCTTCCAGTAGAGTCATATGGACAGCAATTAATTCTTCCAGCAATGATGTGTGACAATATGTACAAAGTATTGCCAACCAGGGAAGCTCATTCAAGCCTGGTGTCCAGGGTGTTTACGGAGATCAGTTACATAAGCATGGACACCCACCTGACTGATCTTAGTTAGTTAGTCTCTAACCCCTCCAGAGGTCAAACTGATATAATGTGGCCCAAGGCCCCCACCATAAATCACATTGTTAGCCTAAATAAACTATCAGGTGTGGCCAAAGCCCCAGGTATACAAAGACACTCTTATCAGGCAGGATCTTCCAAGTGTTTACAGGTTACCTCCCTCCCAAGAAGCCTGTCAAGGGTCATTTCTTTCTTTGGAATGTGCAGGATTTGGGCACCTGAAGCCTGCTGTGTTAACCCTTTGTAGCACACTTTAGAGATAATTTGTTTTGACCAGGTTCCTAAGTCATTGCAAGTCTAGAACTCATGGTTTGAGGCTTTTGGGATCACCCAGGTCATGTGAATTTGGGTTTAAGTCTACTTAGAGATTGGCTTTTGGTTATAAATTATCAGTGATATTACCCACCTGTTCTGCTCAGTGACAATGCAGTGTTCCTGAAATCCTCAGTGTGTGTGTGTTGGGGTAGTCTATTTATTTTTGGTTCTACCTACAGTGCAGGAATAGTCCTACAGTGAGGGATCCCAGAAGTATATGAGAGCAATTCTCCTACTATATGTACCACGTTTAGAAGCGTCTACACTTTGTCTTCAGTGCCCCGAGCTTCAACAAGCTGTGAAAAATTAACATAAGCTTAAGTATGTCAAGTTAGGCAAACGTCCTTGGGGCAAATGTAACTTCAACAATCTTTGGTTTCCTTCAAATATTTGGCGTGATAATTCTTTGCTATCTATGGTCCTATTGAATGCTTTTAAGAAAAAATTAAAAAATATTTTTTATTCAACATTTTAGTTCTTTTCTTTCTTTTTTTTTTTTTTTTTTTTTTGGAGGATTTAGGGAGCTGGAAAATACCTAGACATCCTTACTACTGGAAATAGACTAGATCACTTGCTTTCATTCTTTCTTTTATAAAACAATAAAGGTGCTTAAGGCTATGACTGTTCCTTTGAATGCAATTTTAGCCATTTCCCATGGGTTTTGTTATAAATTGCTCTCCATTTGTTAATGTCTAAATAAATTGTCATCTCAGGTTTGATTTCCTCTTTGATTCAGGGGATATATTGAAAAGCATTCTTTAATTTTGAAGTGGCTAAGAGTTTTTGCTTTTGTTATATCTCTGTATTTTTCTATTTATATCTAGCTTAATAGGATTATGGGCAGAAAATGTGGTCTATAAAATCTTTATGTTCTGGAATTTATTAAGCTTTTCTTTGGGCCAAGTAAATGGTTGATTTTTATGGATGTTCCATAAACAATAGAAAAGAATGTGCTTTCTTTGTTTATAGAAACCCTATGCAAATAGGATAACATTTATGGTTTAAATGCTTTAAATAAATGTGCTTTTTTCCTTTACATTTACATATGTGTGCTTTTCTTTCACTCTCCAGAGGAATCCATTGCTTTCGGTGGAAGTTTGGACAGTTACAGAAAAGATATAAAGAGAAAGTAGCAGTCTATGTTCAACTTTTGACCACAGAAATGGAATTTTTTCAGTCCATTCTTTAGAAATCAGGTTTTGACCACAGAAGAAAGGATTTTCTGAATTCTGTAAGCTTCATCAGCATATCCAAAGCCAGGCTTGGAACAGTTAAATGTTAAATTTAAAGTAAGCCACAGGTAGACAGAACTCAGTTCCTGTAGTCTTTGTTAGGAAATCACTTTTTTTTTTTTTTTTTTGTCTTGGGGAAGGGTGGAAAGGGAAATTCTGACAACCTTTCTCCAGGCTGAAATCTAGGACTGAGTTGTTTTGAGGGTGGTAATGTTAGTGGAAAGAGCCCTGGTGGCACAGTGGTTAAGCTCTTGGCTGCTAAACAGAAGGTTAGTGCTTCGAACCCACCACCCGCTCCACAAGAGAAATACCTACAGCCTTGGAAATCCTATGGGGCAGTTCTACTCTGTCCTATAGGTTGCTATGAATCACAATCAACTCGACTGCAATGGGTTTGGTTTTGGTTTTGATGTTAGTGGTGGTGGGGCATGGTGGTTGCAAGTAATAGGATATCAGGAAAGCTGGACTTGAAGTGAGCTTGTGCCTGTCCCTCCATTTAAAATTCTTGTCTTCCACCTTCCCAAAGAGTGGGCCCATCACTATCGTGCAAGGGAGGAGGGTGCTATAGCAGTATAAGCACAGTCCCCTGGTGTAGTTAGGCGGAGAGGTGGAGAAACAGCATGGCCCCTTTGCCTCCCTCGACTTCTGTGTGGTGTAGAAGGAAGTCAGAAGCTGTCATATCCCCCAAGGCTAACTAGCTTCCAGGGTGAGGATTGAGCTGACCCCACCACAGAGGCTGCAGGTGGACAGTCTAAGCTAGGGGCCAGATGGTGGTTTGGGTGAGACTTGGAGAAGTGTGCAGTCAGTAAGTAATTGTCCAACCCAAGGAGGGCCTGCCTGCATTAAGAGTTGGAACAAGGAAGCCACCAGTGGCAGACTTACGCGGTGGGTGCCACCTGAACAGGAGGACCAGGAACACCATTACAGAAATGAGAAGACTCTGAACACAACGAGGTCCTGCCCACACAGATACAAGCCCCTCTGCTAGTAACAGATGCCCTCCTGGGAGAAGCAGGGACTGGGAAAAGACACCTGACATGCTGAATATGTACCCAAAGATGATGAAAGATCCAAGAGAGACTGAGACATTACTAATTAGCAAATATAAGTACTACTCCTCATGGCATCCTATCAGGAGGTGCTTGGGAGGAAGATTAGACTTCTAAGAAATTAAGAACCTACATATCCACGGAGCTGTAGGTGGAAATGGGCCACTTCACAAGCAAACTGTCTCACATCAAGTTTGCAGTTCATCTTATTCAAGTCTTCTTTATCCCTTATCTACTTTTTGTCAATTGTTGTTGTATTGTCGTGTGCCCCATAGGGTTTTCTCGGCTGTAATCTTTACAGAAGCAGACCGCCAGGTGGGTTCCAACCGTCAACTTGTCGGTTAGCAGCGAAGCACTTAAGCGTCACACCACCAGGGCTCCTTTTCTCTGCCAAATTCTGGAAACCGTATTGCTCCCTCACCATTTGATAGTTTTCTCAAGTTTTGTTTCTGGGCATTTTTACCATAAATGTTTTGCTATGTTGATGTTTAATATAACAAAATGTTTTCTTTGATGCGTTGTCTTATTTCTCCCTATGAAATGTTCTTTTCTGTCACATGTAATGTTTTTAGCTTTCAAATCTACATTATCAGATAATAACTTTGGCACCCTTGCTGACTTTGCTTGTGTTTGCACGCTTTGTCTCTTTCCTTTATTTTCAACCTTTGTCATTTTGTTCCTGGTACATTTCTTTTAAACGGAAAATATTTGAGAGTATTTTTATAGGGAATTCAACTCATTTATATGAGTTTTTATGCTTTCTTCTTATTTGAAAAGCCCGTTGCCATCAAGTTGATTCTGACCCCATGTGTGTGTCAGAATAGTGTGCTCCCAAGGGTTTTCAATCGCTAATTTTTCAGTAGTAGATCACCAAGTCCTTCTTCCGAGGTGCCTCTGGGTGGATTCAAACCTCCAAACTTTTGGTTAGCAGCCGAGGGTGTTAACCATTTGCACCACGCAGGGACTCCCTCATCTTATTTTACATCTAGTAATGTACTTCAAGGAGCCTTGATGAAGCAGTGGTTAAGCACTCGGCTGCTAACCAAAAGGTCAGCGGTTTGAACCTACCAGCTATTCCACGAGAGAAAGATGTGGCAGTCTGCTTCAGTAACGATTACAGCCTTGGAAACTCTATGGGGCAGTTCTACTCTGTCCTATAGGGTCACTATGAGTCAGAATCGACACAATGGCAATGGGCTTGGTTTTTAGATAACATATCTTGCTGTTGTTTCTCTTTTTTCCTTTCCTTAATCAACAGACAACTATCCCCACCACTAAGATTAAACTATTTGAACACTTTTATTACTTCTTCCATTCCAATCCCTCACCCACCCATTTCTTTCTTTACTTTACTGAAAGTAATGCAGAATTTTGGTTTCAGGTTATTATTACATCTTTCCTTATAGAATGGGTGTTGTGTTCCAAGACACCTTTCTTAACCCTTGCACAGCCGCTTATAATCACATTAGCATCATCCATTTAGATTCAACTATGAATCATCTTTGATTTATGGTTTACCACTGTTTCTTATATATACCCACTGCCACTGAGTCGATTCTGACTCATAGCGACCCTATAAGACAGAACAGAACTACCGCATAGCATTTCCAAGGAATGGCGCCACCACGGCTCCATATATATACATATATTTGGTCTTATGCTATTTTGAGATCTTTGTTCTGAACTTAATTTTTATTTGGTTGGCGTACTTCCCAAGCAATTCCTTCAGAAAGACCATATGTCTCTATATTTTCTGTGCCATTAAATGTCTGAGAAAACATCTGTCTTTTGCTTTCATATATGATGACAGTTTGGCTCAGAGTAGGAACTGGGGTTTGTAGTTCTTTTCTTTCAACTGTCTGTAAATGTTGTCTCACTGTATCCAAGGTAGTGTTGCACATGAAAAGATAAGAAATCGGAACCTGGTCTGATTATCTTTTCATTTAGGCAACCACATATCTTTCTGAAAGCTTACGAGGTTTCAACTTTATTCTTGGGGCTTAGAAACTTCACTAGGATATGATCAGGTTTTTCCCTTTTCCTGAATTCTGCCCAGCACTTAGAGAATATTTCCAGTCTGAAAATTTTTTAGTTCGAGAAAGTTTTTTCTCTACTTCTTCTTTTATACTTGCATCTTGTCCATCCATTTCTTTTTTCCAGCTGGAACTTGTATGATCCCATTTTAAGACTTTTAGATATGGCTTCTGTGGCTCACGTTTTTACTAATTTCTCTTTCTGTGTAATTTTGCTTGGAGACGATATAGCGTCTCCATTTATATGCTCGGATCACTAATTGTGCTTTGCAGCATTGTGCATTTTCTTTTTCCCATCCCTTGAATTTTTGGGTAACTTTTTATTTTGATGTAATTGCTAAGTACAGAAAAGTTTCAAAAACAGTACAAGATATTCCTTTATCCAGTGGCACCACGTCTTTACATTTTGCCCCATTTTCTGTAAAATTCTTAAGTGGGAATCATGTCTTTTCGTTTCAGTTGATAATACTTGTGGCTATCATGAATGGGATTTATTTTCATAACATTTTCTAATTGTTATGTTTAGCATATGTGAAAGTTGATGGGGGGGTAGCTATCTAGTTATCTGACTTCTTATTAAACTTTGTTATTAATCCTATGTTTTTCCGTTGGTTCTTTTGGATTTTCTCAATAGATGATTGAAACGTTCCTCTTTTTCATAAAACACATACTCCAGTAGCTTCCTGGGAAAGGGCATTTGGAAAAGAAAAATGTTGAGATTTTGCATGTCTGGAAACATCCATATTGTGCCCTCACACTTGATTTGCCAGGGCATAATACTCTTAAAAACCAGAAACCCAAACCTGTTGCCCTCGAGTCAATTCCACCTCATAGCGACCCGACCCGTCAGGACAGAGTAGAACTGCCCCCTAGGGTTTCCAAGGAGCCGCTGGTGGATTCAGACTGCTGACCTTTTGGTTAGCAGCCAAGCTCTTAACCACTGCGCCACCAGGACTCCATAATATTCTAAGTGAAAGTTAATTTTGTGGGCATTGTTCCTTTTTTTCTGACTTCCAATAATACTATTGAGAAGTCACCATCATTTGTTTCTCATTCCCAATGCTTTGTGTGTGCTTGTTTTTTCTCTCTGAAAATTTTTAGGATCTTTTCGTTGTCTCGGGTAAGAACAGGTAGTCTTGTCAATAAATACTATGCACTCGGAAGTTTTTCTTAGCACTTTATATGTTATTAAGCCACTGGATCCCCAAACAACTCTGTGAGGTTATTGATACTATAATTATTTCTACTTTGCAGAAGCAGAAACCAAGGCACAGAGAGATTAGGTTATTTTCCTAAGGTCATACAGCTAGTAGGTGACGCACCCAGGGTTTCTATCCAGTTAGTCTGACTCTACAAACCATCCTTTTAACCACTATTCTTAGCTTTTTGAAGAGGGCAAAAGTAACCAAAGAAATTTCCCACTAATTCAATTTCAAGTACTGGGGAAGAGTTAACACTATGCAGAGTTTGCGTTCTTGACCTGCGCACAGACCAAGGGTATTTGTGCAGCAGTTTCTGTCTGTACTAGTTCTTAACAGAAACCAGCCATCAGCTCTTCTTCTGGCCGGAGGCAGGGGGCTGCCAAAGGCAGAACAGGTGTCATTTTCAGCACGGTCTTGAGCCACTTGTGGCCAAAGGCGAGCCTGGCAGAGGTAAGTCATTATCTGCAAGGCTGACCCAGCTCCACTATTGTCGGCAGCAACCACTCCTCTTTGTGACGTCTCGGGGCATCTTGTACCCAGATGCTGCCCAGATGTTCATGCCCTGTCTTCTGTACTTATTACAGTCACAATAGTTCTCCTCTTTTTGCCTCCTAGAACATTTCCTGTAGATGCCAGTCATTGGCACGTGGTCGATCTCTGCTTGTCACACTCCTTGTATTTTTTATTAACTTTTACCCACTTAGGTCTTCCCTGTTAGACTGTGGAAAAGTCTTATACATCTAATCTTTCGTGTTTACAAAGAATGACATGCAAGTGTGTGTGTGTGTGTGTGTGTGTGTGTGTGTGTGCATGCTGTTTAAAAGCTTTGTATCATAAACGTAATATATTGTCAAGTTAAAAAAAGTAGAGAAAGTTATAGTATAGAAGGACGGAAAATGAGAAGCAAATTTTCTCAATTTTTCTGAATCTCCAAATCCTCTCTTTTCATCTGCTGCTTTCTCTTTTTCTATTCCCACTCCACAGAAGCTACAGTAGTTACTTATGTGGGTCTTTCCAGAAATTTCTATGCATGTAATAACATATATGTGTTATATCTTTTAACATAAACGGGATTATGTTGCGCATACAGTTTTGAAACTTACTAATTTCACTTCTTAGATTCTTAACATCTTTATGTAGTTGTACGTTCTTCCCTTTTTAACAGCTGTGTAGTATTCATTGTGTGAATGAATCAGTTTTACTTGCCAATCATCTATGGGTGGGCATTCAAGTTCTCTCTAGTTCTTTTTTGCTATTATAATCAATGCTGTAATGAATATCCTTGGAAAATAATCTTTAATCACTGTTGCAAGTATATTCATAAATAAATTCATTGAAGTGGAAGTGCAGGGTCAAAGCGTATATGCATTTAAAATGTTGGTAAGTACAACCACATTTACTTTCATTAAGGTTATACCTAATTATACTACCATAAACAGTATCTGAGAGGGCCTGTCACCTTCCCCCCACCCCTCCGTATTCAACTCTGGGTTCTAGTAAATGGCTTGTTAATGCTTCCTCATTTAACATGGAGAAGAATTTGCATCTCTTCGCTATTTTAATTACTCTAATCGTGCTTGAAATTGAGCATATTTTCAGGTATTTGTTGGCCACTGGTCTCTCTCTTTGCAATGAACTGACTTTTCATATCCTCCAGTGAGTTGTCTACTGGTCAGTTGGTGGTTTTGGGGTTTGTTTTGTTTGATGTGTACGTTGTTTGTTTTGTTTTATTTTTAGTAGGTTAATGAAATTAGTCCACAGCCTGTTATACGTGTTGCTAATATGTTCCCTGGTTTGTTGTGTATCTTTTAACCAGTGGGTTTCTGATTTTTGTTTTTCTTGTCTTTTAAATTCACTGCTTTTTTTGAAGGGGGGAAGTAGGGGTGTATATGAATGAAAGCAGCTAAAAAGAGTAGAGGGATTGTCTAAGCCCCTAAACACATAGGTGTGGAGAGGAGGAGAGAGCAGGAAAAGAAACCAGGGCATCTTCCAGCCCTGTTGCTCAAGTGCGTCACCCCTGCCACGAGTCACAAGCCTTACAGAGCAGCCAGGAAGCAACCGATATCGAAACCTGAGAAGCCTGTTCACGTAGTTGTTAGTAAAAAAATAAAATAAAATAAAAATATTTTTTAAAACATACATTGTTAGATAAAAGGTAGCTTTGCCCTTTAAAAAAAATGCGTATGGGATACCCAGGATTGGGTGACACATTAATACGCAACTTGTCCTTGCCAACTCTTCCAGCCAGCTTAATTCTCATCAGCCACTATAATTTATTAACAGTGAGGTGAGAAAAGACGTGAATCAGCTTAATGTGATATAAGTAGGGCGTTGCCATAGCAACAAGATGCAGTGTGTTTTCTACTATTTATGTATGGTTTATTTTCTCCGGAGTCTCTGAGTTATTGCTTGAAACAAACGGAATAAGAAACATCTTGTTCTGAACAACCCCTCCCCACCCCTCAGTGTGTATGTGTATATAACAAAAAACAAAAGCACTTGAAATGTATGTTTTAATATGTTTATAGCAAAAAGGCTTACTACATAGTCTTCAATCCACTGTGATTTCGCAGAACTCAAGTGTTTTTTATTTTTACCTCTGAGACACACGATTTCTCACTGAAACCTCTGGCGAAAAAACCCAAAACACAGGCTGGAAGCAAACCGAAGGCTAATATTCGGCTTCTCAAAGGAAACACTCATGCACGTTTTTCTCTACCCAGACTTAAGGACTGGCTGGAACTACTCTCCGCTTACAAAGAGTGAGCTGACTAAGCCTTGTGAGGATTTTTTGTTTTACTCGTTCTCAAATATTCAGAAGAGAAAGCCAGGCCATAGAGGAAACCAAGGCCTGAGTTTGTGACTGTCTCTCTGCGCATGGAAGACACACAGTCATTTAAGCGCTCTTAAAAAAAAAAAAAATTTACCATCGGGTTAATTCCAATTCATGGCAACTCCATGAGCATCAGACTAGAGCTGTGCTCCATGAGGGTTAGCAATGGAGAATTTTCTGGAAGTAGATCCCCAGGCCTTTCTTCTGAGGCACCTCTAGGTGCATTCAAACCTCCAACTTTTCATTTAGCTGTCCATGTATTAACTGTTTGCATCAACAGTTCCCATCCCTTGCCTGAAATACCCTGCATGAAATAGACATATTTCATGAAGAATCCTTGTAATTCTCTCCACTTTCCAACTGAGGGTTAGAATTTACAGTTTTTCATTCGAAGATGGACTTGACCAGCTCCAGGCTGTAGAAAACATCTGGGTTTGGGTTTGTGTTGTGCAGGAAAGGAAATGGTACAGAGTCCCTCTGTCGCCCTCCGCCTTCACGCCCTCTTCCAACTTGCAATTCTATCATAATCACCTCCAGCGTTATCGAGACAGAAGGAAACATTAAACAAAGGGGAGATTTAACTCTCAGTATCTCCACTCTGCATTAAATATCAATCAATGTTTGTTTATTTGGCTATCTTATGAGAATCTTTAAATCACTTCATATGTGTAGCAAATCTTCCTGATCAGATCTTCATGGACCTCGTCAGCCTTCTAGCCAATGGCTGGGGCTTGAGCTGACGAAGCTCAGAAATGACCAGCATCACTTGCCTCTCATGAAAATGGCGTCCCGAGCTCAAATTCTATCACGCTCATCTTCAGGATCCCCAAAGCCCACCCTACTCTGACGTTCCCCCACCACTCTGGTCGGGGAAGAAGGAAGAGTGTTATAATCACTTCCAAGCCACCATTTGGTGTCCAGCAATTCCACACGCCCCAATCCCCTCCCATATTCTGCTGGCGAGAAGGGGCAGGATGCACACAGCCAGTCAGCTACAGCAGTGATATGTTACCCAGCCTCAGAAATCCATAGGAGCTGGATATTTCTACCATAGGAACTGACACCCTATGATGCTCCTCCCGTCATCAATGGTCACTGACACTTATCAATAAACAGAGCATCTAATGCAACCCACATTGGATTCTTCCTTTGAGTCACTTGCCTTCAAGGGTTGCAGCACTTCCAGCTACATTGAAACAGTGGAGTACTGTCTCTTCTTTTGTTTATTTTCTAGGTATAACTTACAGTCAAGTGCACAAAGGTTAAGTGTTCAGCTTAAAGAATTACTTTATGTGTATGCCTAGACACATAGAACATTTCCAAACACTTTCCAGTCTAAACCCCTCCAAACATACACCCTGACTGATTTCTATCCTCCTCAGTTTTGCTTGTTCTTGAACTTCATATAAATGAAATCATACAGTATGAATTTTTTTGTATCTGACTTCTTTAGCTCAACATGGCGTCTGTGAGTATGAGCAGTTCATTTCTTTTTAGCTATGTATTACTCTAATCTATAAATATTCCACAATATATTTATCTATTCCAATTGATGAACATTTCCAGGTTTCCAGTTTGGGGCTACTCATTGTGAATGAAGCTGTTATGAACGTTGTTACACGGCTCTTTGGATGAACGTGTGCAATTATGTGGAGTTGAATTGCTGAGTCATAGGATCTATTTAGGTTTAGTTGTTCTTGTTTGTTGTCGAGTGGATTCTGACTCATGGCGACCCCATGGGTGCAAAGCAGAACTGCTCCATAAGGTTTTCAAGGCTGTGACCCTTCCGAAGCAGATCACCAGGCCTGTGTTCCGAGGCACCTCTGGGTGGGTTTGAACTGCCGACCTTTTGGTTAGTAGTGGGGTGCTTAACTGTTTCTACCACCCAGGAACTCTTAGGTTTAGTGGTTACTGTCAAAGTTTTCCAAAGTGGTTGAACCTATTACACTCTCAACACTTGGTATGGTTAGTCATTCTGGTGAGGACTCTTGGGTTGCGGAAATAGAAACCAATTAGAGCTGACTTAAGAAAAAGGAGGGTATAGCCTAAGGATACAGGATATGGTTAGTCATTCTGGTGTGGCTTTAATTTACATTTTCCTGATGACTGATAATGTTGAGCAATTTCAGGTGCAGGGCCTCAGGCGCCTTTGGGGTCTGCATTTGACCCACAAGTATTCCCATGCCCACGGGAGTGAGACATTAAATAGCACATTAAAAACACCATCACAGACTGAGAGACACCACAGGAAAAAGAAAAAAAAGTATTTTTCCTGCTTCTGAAACCAGGGACCCTGCATTTTCATTTTGCACTGGGCCCCGAAAATTACACAGCCATCCTGCACAGACGCCATCCTTGGCTGCTGAACCCAAATCTTTGGGGTAGGGTCTGGGACTCTGTATGTTCACAAGATGCCCACGTTTATTATGCCCATTTTACAGACTCTTCCCAATAGCATATAAATATGTTTGATTCTTGCAGGTCTTAAAAAAACACACAAACACACATAAGCAAACCAACAAACAAAACCCTCAACACTGTCTCTCTCTGATGCCCTTCAGTGCGGGATTTCTTTAAAGAAACGTCTTATCCTATGTAGCCCCATGAGCCGAGGAATGATGCCTGCCTGCAGAAAGGGGAGCTGCAGGGGTGCTAAGATTTTAAGTTCCTGCCTACAGTCCTTTCTGCCCTTGGGTCCATGAACCACTGCTGTATCCTTCTAGGTTATACCCTCTTTTTCTTAAGTCAACTCAAATTGGTTTCTATTATCGGCAACCCAAGAGTCCTAATAAATATAATTTTTCTCAGCTTCTTAGAAATGCTGGCTCTTGCCTAGCACTCCTTCCTCCTTGACTGCTCGCTTCTCTTTACTTGGCTGACTCCACCCAGTCATGTCTTCATGGTCTCCTATGCTGGATCCTGTCCCCGGCTTCTCCCCTAAGTGTACTGTCCCTCGGCTTCTGCTCTGCTCCCTTCTCTTTCTCATTTTATCATCTTCTGTATTCATTTCCTAGGACTTCTGGAACCAAGTACCAGAAACTGGATGGCTTGTAAGAACAGACGTTTATTGTTTCACAGTTTTGGAGACTAGGAGTCTGAAATGAGGGCCATGCTCCCTCCAATGGCTCTAGGGGAACATCCTTTTTTCTCTCTCCCAGCTTCTGGCAACCCTAGACGTCCCCTGGCTTGCAGCTGCATAACAACGTCTCCACCTCCGTCTTCACGTGGCTATCTTCCGTGTGTGCCACTCTGTCTCTGTGTCTCTTCTCCTCGTCTTATAAGGACGCCACTCACTTGGGATCAGGACCCACCTCCTCCAGTATGACTTCATGTTAACCGATAAACATCTTCAGAGAGCCTATTTCCAAACAAGATCACCTTCACAGGTATCAGGGGTTGGGACTTCAACATTATCCTTCGGGTGGACACAGTTCAATCCATAACACTCCCCAGTCTTGATCATTCCAGCCATCATCTTTCTGTTGGGGCACCCAGCCGTCACCAATCTCCTGAGACCCAGGCCCACTTATCTCCATGACCACCAGGTGCATGCCTCCCAGGTGCCTTGGACTCACCAAGTCCAAAACCAGAGTCATTTCCATCTCCTTTTCCACGGACCTCCTTCTCCCCCTGGGTTCTCTATCTCAACTGTTCAAACAAGAACCTTGGCCACCACCCATACTCCTTCTCCCTGCCTTATAACCATCACTTACTTGTCAATGAAGCGCCCAGTCCTATCCATTCCATCTCCCACATACCTCTGGAAACCATCCACCAGCCTCCATCTCCACTGTCTCGAAGCTAGGGTTAGGGTTAGGGTTAGGGTTAGGGTTAGGGTTAGGGTTAGGTCACATTCTTTCTCCCCAGCTGACCTCCTAATTGGTTGTCTGCTTCCAGCACTGCTCCTATTCTTTAATTCATTTAACAAATATTAATATTTATTAATACTTAATACTTGTTAAATGAATCAAAGAATATTGAGGCATTTCGAGTTCTTTAATGTGGAAAACGGGTATAGGGAAGGATGGGGAAAGGGAAATGAGACTGGACAATAAGCTTGACCCAGAGACGGAGAATGTCACATTTCAGCTAAACATTTGAGTTTTATTCTGTCAGTGAAGGGGAGCCACTGACCAGTTTGACTCCCCAAGTCACACTCACTCACGCTGGTCAGTCGCTGTACCTCCCTGCTCTCATCATCACTCTGTGTGTTGGCTCATGCTGATCTCCGTCTACAATCCCATTCCTTGTCTCTCAGTCCTATCCCACCTGCTCTCGGAAGCCTTCCCAGACTCATCCAGATCCCTCCCCTCCCTGCCCCGCTTTCTCCTTAGGATGCTAAGACATGCCTCACCAGCCCACGGCCCCGTTACTTGATTGCATTCTCTGTTTCACTGGGTGCTGTCACTTACTGTGGGGCACGTCATCCTTTATACATCAGCATTTGGAGAAGAGTGACTATAAGGAAACTATAGGGGATTTAGTTAACAAACCTTGCAGAGTGTGTCCAAACGAAGATTGTCCTTCCAAACAGTCCCCATTCAAAATAATTTTGGAACTCTTCTTCGGGAATAACCTTCTGATCTAGTTTATGAACTGCGTAAGAAATAGATTTATTCCTCGCTGGGATTCTGCATTTTGGGCCCCAAACAGTATTTACTTAGCTTGTTCGTCTACTTTATTCTTCAGACTTGACTTCAAATGACTTTTGGATGAAATTGTAATAGCAGCGTTCAATCAGAGAAGCAGAACCACTATGTGTGGTATAAACTAAAACAAAAACAAAAACCCAGTTGCCTTTGAGTGGATTTCAACTCATGGCAAATCCCATGTGTGTCAGAGTAGAACTGCTCCCTGTTCTCCATAGAGTTGTCAATGGCTGATTTTTCAGAAGTAGATTGCCAGGCCTTTTTTCCGAGGCGCCTCTGGGTGGGCTTGACCCATCAACCTTTGGGTTAGCAGCAGAAGGCCTTAACCATTTGCAGGGACTCCAAGAGTGATACAGAATGAGAGATTTATTTACGGATTAGCCTTTATACATTTGTGGGTGCTGGCGAAGATACCCATAGCAGGCTGCTGTCTCTGCTTCTGGTGTGGATCTGACGTCTCTAGATCAGCGGGATCAGGAAGAAAAGCTGACAAGAAGGAGAAGGACGTGAAGGCAAATTGAAATGCACGTGGGTCTCTCCCTGCTCCCATGCCTGATGATGAGCGTGGCCTGCGGGAGAAGCGGGCGCCCTTTGCAGCGGTCTGCAAGTGCGTCCGGAGTCTGGCCCAGGGGTCAGAGAAGCAGAAGCAGGAGACTCAGCGGCAGCCCAAGGAGCTGCGAGTCCACTGCTGCCCTGGGCCAACAAGGAGAGTCCCCAGATTAGCGACAAGGTGTACAAGCTGCAGCGTCACCAAGCACCCTATACCAACCTTCGGAGCCTAATGCTGCTGATTCAATTCCACCTTCCAAATCTTGCGCAAATTTCTCTCAGGGCCATCCTGACCTGGCCCTATGGGGAAGGGAATTCTGGGAAATGTAGTTTGGGTCAGTAAATTGGCCTAGCACCGTACCGCCATAGTCACACTGAAACTCAAGCTGACGGTTTGCCACCACTGAAAATATTCGAAAGCAAATAATCACAGCATTATCAGAGCACTTCCAGAAAAGGAGTTCCCAGAAATGTTTCGCTTCTGAGAAAGATCAGACTGACTTCTTTAAAAGGGGCAATATTCGTTTGGTTATGTAACATTCTCCTTTCTTTATTGGGCCGTTGTGGGGGGCGGGGCGGTCCTGAGTCCTGTTATTTTATAGCGACTCCTTGTATTTTCTTTTCCTCTAGTTCTGAAGTTGACAGATCTTTTTGTTGTGGCTGTTGTTGGTTATATTTTAGGTCAACTAAGTGTTATAGCTCCTTAATAAGATGTTCAAAAATCATACAGAAGAATGGTTAAGTCCTGGGAGGCGTCCTGGAGCGGGCGCATTCCTTCTGCCTCTCCAGAGCGACTATTCTTGTTGCTTTCTCCGATCATGGCTATACTTCCTAACTACCGATTTTAGAGTCCGCTTTTTTCTGGAGGGCCTCTGGCTCTCGGTCCTTTCCCCACAGCTGGCAAGTCCTTTCTCATTATACGGCATATGTCAGCTTCCTTGTTTTAGCCCTCAGGGGGCTTCCTCCTTTAATCTTTATAATTTAATTTGGGTGATCCTATTTTTGTCACTCTAGGCAAATCCAGAGGCTGGCAAAAATGGTCTGTGGGTTTTAAAAACCTAAATAATAAATGGTATGGTTAATGAATTACATTTTACTCAGGCTAATTTTTTTCTTTTTTTCATTTCGTGAACAAAACCCAGGGGCTTTTGATCCCTAAGAGGATCCCTAAAGTATCGGCCACCTTGGCCATTGCTGACTAATTTATTCTTCATTTGCTTTCTGGAAGGACAGAAAGGTTTTAAGGTAATTCTCTACTATCTCGCTGTCACCACTTTCAAGTAGGGCCTAAACTGTGATATTTACATTGTTCAAAACAAAGTAGAAAAAAAAATCAAGAAAAGGAACTAATCCACCTGCTTTGTTTCTGCTTCTTTTAGGGATCTCTTCCAGTATGAGATTGTAGCCCTTTCTCTTTTTTCATTAGCACGTCCTTGGTAAAAGACTTGGCAATGGGTGATATCAGTTCTACTGAGTGAAGTCATCAGCCTTTTATACCTCAGGAGGAGCCCTGGTGGCTCAGTGGTTAAGAGCTTGGCTGCTAACCAAAAGGTCGGCAGTTCAAATCCACCAGCTGCTCCTTGGGAACTCTATGGGGCAGTTCTACTCTGGCTTATGGGGTCAACTATGAGTTGGAATCGACCTGATGGCAACGGGGGTGTGTTTTTTATACCTCAGGGAAGAGTCATGTACAGCTAAGCTTTCCACTATCATTAAAACTGACAACAGCGTCCTACTACTTCGCAAACAGAAACAAAATCCAAATTCTTCAGCCTGGAATTCAAAGCTCTCTGTGCGCTGGTGCTACATTCCTTTTCCTATTACGTTTCTACTGACTTCTAAATCTAAGCATTTACACTGAAGTGATGCCCAGTTAAGCTGTCCCTAAATGGAACCTCCACATTCCCGTCTTACTCAGGAGCATTATTCTCCTTGGGCTACCATAATACAGGAGCCCTGGTGGCACAGTAGTTGAGAGCGCTCAGCTGCTAACCAAAAGGTCGGCAGTTCGAATCCACCAGCTGCTCCTTGGAAACCCTGTGCCCTATGGGGCAGTTCTACTCTGTACTACAAGGTCGCTATGAGTCAGAATCAACTCTATGGCAATGGGTTTGTTTTGGTTTTGGTATTTCCCAGTGCCTGGAAAATTCCTGGTATGTAATCTGCAGTTAGTAAGCATCTGTTGAAGAGGGAAGGCAAAACAAGTCCAAAATATCTTTGGTTGCCCATTCTGGTGTTTAAGCATGCTCACAGCACCAAGTATTTCTTTATACTTGGCCTAGTTATCTTGCAGCACGGCTGTAGATGTTACCAAAGGACTTAATATAGCCTGGTGCTCTGGAGGAACACAGATCTGGATTCAAATCCACCCCCACCGTTTTAAAGAGCTGTATGGCCTTGGGCAAATTGCTCAACATCTCTAAACCCTGGTGTCCTCATCTGTAAAATGGAGATAATAATGGTATGTGCGGCTTAAATACAGATCCCTGGGTAGTAAACTGTTTGTGCTCGACTACTCATCAGTTTGAACGCACCTGGCAGTGCTGAGGAAGAAAGGCCTGGCAATCTGCTTCCACAAAAATTACAGCCAAGAAAATCCTATGAAGTAGTTCTACCCTGTAACGTGAGGCCAAATGGACTCCACAGCAACGGTTTGGTTTTTTGGTGTTGAGGCTTAAATAAGGAAATCGTACCTGTCAATTCTCAGTCAATGTTCACCGTTACTATGGCTCCCACCTAAACCCCAGCAGGGTGGGTGATGGGTGGCAGGCTGAGGCCAGGCTGGGCCAGTGACCCCTTTGCTCTGGGCTTCCCTTCCATGTTTCTTCGTGCTGGCCAAGGCCCCAGCTGGAGGACCAGGGATCTTCCCAGCTGCTGCCATAGCCATGCCAAGGGTTGGAAAATGGAGACCACGCCAGCCAGGGGTCAGACTCTGCAGCCCAGGAGAGCCCCGTCAACAGCACTTGGAACTTCATTCTCTGCGAGGTGGAGATCGGAATCTGTGTGTTTCCTAATAGCTCTTTGTTTCAGAGTAAGTTTACTCCAGGCTGAAAAAAGGCGGGCGTGGTAGTTCCTTACATTCAAACAAAACAAAACAAAGACAGCCCCCACCTCCACTCCCCACCCCCTACTCAAGCAACGGAACGGCGCCCGGACATTTTCCCAGGCAAAACATGCGGCTGGAAAGGAGGGAGCGGCTTCGTGGAGGATACGCCGACTCCGAGCCTCACAGCGCAGCCCTCCGGGGTGTCAAATCCCGGGTCCTGAACCCCGAAGGCGCCGGGGCTGGCGCGGTTCGCCCCGCTCAGCCAGGGTCTGAGCCGGGAGGGCGCACGGCTGGCCTAAATCTGCCCGCCGCCCCGGGGCAGCACCCGCTCCCCCTACCGGAATCCCGGGAATGTCGCCGGTCCAGGAAGCATCTGTCCGGCCTTTGGGCAGAGGGAGGGGTCAGACCTGGAATTTCTCGGGTGCTTTTGCGCAAAAGTCCCCTAGAATTTTCAGCCTCGTGAATGTGAATCCTAAAGGCGTGAGAGGGAAGTTATCCACTTCCCTGGGCAGCTTTAGTCACGGCACCTCCCGGCTGGGAAGATCCTGGTTCAGAGGAGATTCAAATGCCTCTTTCCTCGGCTCGGAAGATCCCTTCTTTGTGTCTAAGGGAGGACCCTCTTCCCGGGCTGGAAACCGACGCGGCGCTCCCAGGCTGGCGTTTCCAGCTGGATTGTCGCCATCTCGTGGTAGGATTGAGTGGTCGCACAGGCGCATCGGCCGACCAGCATCCCCACCACTTTCTTGGGTCCCAAACATTTCTTTCCTTCTTTCCCCAACCTACTGGGAATTGAAATTTGAAAAGCATGTATCCTGGACATAGAAACTGAGCTGTGATGCCCGTTATTTCCTCGTCTAATAGCATGAGCGCGTCTTCCTAAAGGCAACCAGGTGTTCGCTGGAGAGTTCCTGCAAGCCTCGCTGAGGGACTTTGCCTCCACTACGGTACCGTCTTTACCGTGAATGAGGCGCTAATCCCCCACCAATTTCCCATGATACAAAGTAATGATTAAGAAGACTTGTTCCTACTTGTTAGCAATGTTATTATACTTGATGAGTATTATTTAAGGACCCCTGTTATTAAAGACTCCCTATTATTATTACGCATTTATAATGTATTCTATACGTTCAAAGCACTCAAAGACCATTATCTCCGTGTGCTTTGCAACACTCCAGAGAAGCAGGCAGGTGACAACTTCATCTTATAAAATAGGGAAACTGAGGCACTGTAATTAGGGCAGAGTTCCTGGATCTATGAGTCAGCAGTAGTCATTTTTCCTGGATGATGTCTGTCTTACTTTAAAGTATCATAGATTCCAGTAGATGGTAAAGACACCCTAACGTGGAAAACTAGTTTTGCTCACTCACTTTTAACACCCCTTGTAATCCACTTTAGAAAGCCAGTCACAGAAGTTTTAAAACTTATGAGTCATATGCAGTACTACGTTGAACGTGTGGCTGATGTTAATTGTATTTTGCTTTTTTTAAAGAAAGTTAAGTCAAACACAGTCCATTCAAGAGAAGTTGGAATGCTACAGTCAGTAAACCGTAAACCACATGTATCTTGATTTGGAGAATAAATTGGTTTTCAAGGCAAGTATCCCATGTATTAGCCATAATAAGCAGAAAAAAGACCAGAAAAAAACCACCACATTATTTTAAAATCCATTATCCTCTCAAGGTCCCTGGATGGCACAAACCGTTTGCATTCAACTGCTAACCTAAAGGTAGTGGTTCAAACCCACCCAGCGGTACCACAGAAGAAAAGACCTAGTGGTCTGCTTCTATTAAGATTCTGGTCAAGAAAACCCTCTGGAGCAGTTCTACTCTGTAATACATGGGATCGCCATGAGGTGGATTGGCTCAACAGTAACTAACAACAACAATAACATTATCCTCTGAGACAGGTCCCTGGCTGATGCAAATGGTTTGCGCTCATCTAACTGAAAGATTTGAACCCACCCAGTGGCACCACGGAGGAATAGCCTGGAAATTTGCTTCCGTAAAGATTTCATCGCAACCCTATAGGACAGGGTAGAACAGCCCCATAGGGTTTCCAAGGAGCACCTAGTAGATTCAAACTGCCAACCTTTTGGTTAACAGCTGAACTCTTAACCACTACGCCACCAGGGTTTCCCTGTAAAGATTACAGCTAAGAAAACCCTATGGAGCTCAGTTCTACTCTGTAACACATGGAGTTGCCATTAGTTGGAATCAAACTCAGGGGCAACGGGGCTTTTTGTTTTGTTTTTATCCTCTCAGACACAAGAAAAACTATTTTCTGCTTTCATACTTTTATGTTTGTTCTTTTCAAAAGAGTTTTCAGTCTCGTCAGTCAAACAAAACACCAAACTCATTGCCATTGAGTCAATTCCAACTCATAGTGACCATATAGGACAGAGTAGAACTGCCCCATGGGATTTGCAACCAGGGCTCCAGTCTTATCAGTGGGCGTACTCATATTACCACAGTACCTTAAATTCCTTTGATAACTTAAACCCCAAACCCAAACCTGTTGTCGCTGAGTCAATTCTGACTCATAGCAACCCTACAGAACAGAGTAGAACTTCCCCATAGGGTTCCCAGGGAGCGGCTGGTGGATTCGAACTGCCGACCCTTTGGTTAGCAGCCAAGCTATAAGCACTGAAAAGAAACATCAACATAATAAGTAATTTTGCTCTTTTCATAGAACGCAGTCACACACACACACACACACACACACACACACACACACACACACACACACACACAAAATCCAGTCATCCAGGAGATCTCTAGTGGAAAGCCTTGGGCTTGAATTCAGAGCTGGATCAGAATTGAGGCAAAGGAAGACTTGAGGGGCTTGTTTTACCATCAGTCGCTGAGGTTAGCCTAGCTCCCCACAATGCTCTAAAGCTGAACTTTTTCCTTAGAGCCTTCCCACACCACTTTTAAGGATCCTGTCTTTTAATTCAGTTATTATTCAAAATAATACATTTCTGAATGTCTACTTTTAAGGATGTTGTTTTTGATTTGGGAGTAATCAGGTTAGCCTTCCCAGACTTCCCTTAAATTCATTCAACTCATTCATTCATTCAGAAGGAATGTATTTATAAATTGCTACTCTTTATGGGCCTATAATAAGCACTTTAAATTCATTATCCCTACCCAGTAGTCCTCTGAAGTAGACTGTCATTATCCTAACTTTACAGGTGAGGAAACTAAAGTTCAAAAAGTTCAATTAACCCGTCCATGGCCACACAGCTAGAGGGAGAACTGGGGTAGGTGCATGAGGCTGCACGTCCTGCACGCACAGAAATATGAAGCCACTTTCACCTTTTGGAATCTTTCATGTAGGAAAGCAAGATGCGTGACTAGGAAAGGTAAAAAGGAAACAAGGAGTTAAAAAATAATACAGTGATGAAACATTCCCATTTGGTAGGGAAGAGTCCTGTGTGTACACCCAATATTTATTGTGTCCACAGGGTGGATTCCAATAGGGCCAGCCCTGCTGAGTTTTCCAGCGAGCCCGTGAGCCACATCCTTTTCCTCTTCTGTCCTTAGCCAGCTAGAAACATGGGATAAGGTGGTGACCTACTAGAGAGGCTCATGACTCCCCAAACTCTTTCAGATGCCTAAGCTTCCAGTCAAAGGGAAGGATGTTCTCCAGGAAGACCCCAATCTTAGCTGGATACAAAGAGAGCCCAAAGGCCAAGACAGCTTTAGTTGGACAACAGAAATGTCGAAGCTTACTAGTATCGTAAACAGGAAATTTTCAAGGGAGGTACAGTAAACGCTGAATAAAAAAGGGGTGACATAACATTATTGTGAGATTATCTGCTTCTTGCGAGATTTAAGAAACTGATAGAAAATTGACAGGCAATTTGGAATAGTATTTGAGAGGATGGTCTTTGGAGCTGGGCTGCCTGGATTGAAGTCCTGATTTCATCACCTATTAGCTGTATGACTGTGGACCAGTCATTTGGCCTTTCTGTGCCTCGGTTTCTTTATCTGTAAAATGAAGTGATAATAGTACCTACCTTATAGGGTTGATGTGGAGATTATGGAGTCCCTGGATGGTACAAACAGTTAACACTCTTGGCTGCTAACCAAAAGGTTGGAGGTTCGAGTCCACCTCGAGGTGCCTCAGAAGAAAGGCCTCGTGATCTACTTCCAAAATATCAGCCATTGAAAACCCTGTGGAACACAGTTCTACTCTGGAGTCTCCGTGAGTTGGAGTCAACTCGACAGCAACTGGAAACTGGTGAGGATTATATGTATTAATCTATTTGCCTAAAATAGGATCTGGTCCACGGTAAACATTACATAAATGCTAGTATTTATTGTCATTCTGGTGGAAACAAACTTTTCATTCAAACATATCTGGGCTCCTATCCTGCTGGGTGGTCCTGGGTAAGTTACTGAACCTTGCTAAGCTTCAGTGTCCTCATCTATAACACCACCTTGCAGGGTTGTCGGTGAGGGCTGAGATAATATACATGAAAATACTCACCAATAGTGTTGATCACATAGTACGGGTTCAATAAATTCCCATTTTCATTTTTCCTTAATTTAGCATTTTTGGACACTTCTTAGTGTGGTTAGCGGTGGGAAATGAATAGCAATAATGCGAATATTCATAACCTATAAATATATTACCTTTGAACCCATATCATTAAAAAGAGAACGTGGCCACTTGAATGCCATGAGCATCCAGCCATAAAATGGCAACCAGGCTGGGCTGTTCCGCAAAAGAACAGTCACACACGCCAACAGCAAGTCCTCTCCTTTTCCGTACAATACTTGGGTCGGGTTCACCTTGCCTTCCTCTTTAGGCTGCCCGAGGGCAGGCTTTTCTGCAGGGCTGAGTGGTAAGAAAAGGGACTGGGAAGGTCTCACTGAAAAGCCACAGCGCTCACAGTTGCTTAAGCTCCTTTTGCTTTTCTCAGAAGCCCAGGTCAGAACCACCACAGAGGCCGTAAGGAGGTAGAGGCGCAGACAGACGCAGCCAGGCTCCTTCGGGACCACTAGGGGCCCGGGGTGGGGGCCACTGCACTATTAAATGCAACACCCATTGCCTGCATGCATCCTAGCTCTTCAAAGTGTGGTCTGCAGCCCGGCAGCATCGGTGTCCCCCACAGGTTTCCCTCAGGTCCCATCCCAGACCTACTGAATCAGAATCTGCTTGGTAACAAGACTCCGGCCGGTTCGGATGCACGTGAAGTTTGAGAAGTGCTGACTAGACCACGTGAAGCCCAGTGTGGCTGCTTGGTCCCAACGGATGCTGCGACGGGGCCTGGACTTTAAATTCTTGTATCTTCTCTTCATTTCCTCCTCCCTTGCATTCATAGAGTGCCTTAGAAATGGAAAAGACAACGCCCTACTACGGCGTCGGCGCTGCCTGAGATTGATCCCAACTCTCGAGAGACCCAGAACTGGAAGATGGCCCAGATGACAATTGAAGTCTCACTTCCTGTGGCAGGTGGGGTGGAGTCCGGCAGTATCTCTGGAGTACCTCCGCGTGCCAGGCACCAACTGTAGGACAAAAAGAACAGCACCCATTGCCATTGAGTACGTTCCGACTCGAAGCGACCCTACAGGACACAGCAGAACTGCCCCATAGGGTTTCCAAGGAGTGGCTGGTGGATTCAAACTGCCGACCTTTCAGTTAGCAGCCAAACGCTTAACCGCTGTGCCACCACGGCTCCTTAAAAGAATAGTGTCATGGAAAGCTTTGGACCGGGAGTCCTCGGGAGATCTGGAGTTTGCTTCAAACCTCACCTCTAAGTACCTGGGCAAGTCCCCTCGCCGCCCAGCATCTGCATTTCCCTATCTGAAAAAACGAGGAGCTCAGATCAGAGGGCCCTAAATTCTCATCCGACTTTTAAAAGATGCACTTCTAATTGTCCTCGTCTCCAGACCTTTGCCCAATTGGGTAGATAAAATTATTTTAAACGATTACACATGGCAGAGAGCAACTCAGGACAGGGCGTTATGAAGGCTGAGCTGTGCGTAGCTGGCCGCGCACGGGGTTGCGCGGCAGCAAAGACTCTTGAAGCCGAGTCCAAAAGGCAGAGGAAGTGTCTGGAACCTCAGAAGGCTCCTCCTCCCCTAGCTCCCAGACCCAGTATGGAGGGGGGGCGGGCTGAACTTTTACACTTCGCCACTAGGTGTCGCTGTCATGATGTGAAATCCTTGGCCGGCAGGGAAGCTTGGAGGGAAAAATCTTTGCAGCCCTCTGGGTAAAGGGACAACTCTATACTTCAAGACTTGAAACACAGGTTTCTAAGAGTGCTGGGAAGCTCAGGGCACCGGGCTGTCTTAAGTCTAAGCCCGAATCAGTGCATACGCTCCGCCCCTCCAAGGCTGGCTCCAATAACTTGACAGACCAGCACGAAGGTCAGCAGAGAGCACAGAAAGAGTCCACCCACTTAAGCACACACGCACGTACACATACACATCAGGTTTCGGGAATCTCCCTTCTCACACTTGATCTCTTCCCTCTTGTTCTGGACTCTGCAGTTTGGCCCCTCACTTGCCCTATAAATAGCCAGCAAGGGATTTGGGTCCCAAGCAGAAGCCCCGCCCCCCCCCGCCCCCCCGGAGAGCTTTGCCTGGGCGGTGGAGGGCGCGATCTGGCCTCTCTGTCCTGGGGTGAACAGTGTCCCTCCAGACCCACCAGTGCTCCTCGACATTCTCACCCATGTCATTTCCCCGGAAAGGAGGATGTGTGTGAGGATTTACTGAGGCTCTGCCATGTACCAGGCTCTGGGCTAATTGCCTTTCTTAGATAGTGCATGAGCCCACATTCTCTGCAGCAGCTCCCACTAGCCGCTCTGACTCGGCCCCTGAACAGCACACACTGAAAACCTGTGAACTTTCCTGGGAAAAGGACCAGCAATTACCGTGGGATGTAGGAAAGAGTGCACAGAACTTGGAGCCCCACCCGTTGGTCGGTCGCAGCTGTTTTCTTGACAGAGTGTGACAAAGGGTGCATCATTTAACCTTTCTGAGCCCCAATTTCCACATCTGTAAAAGTACTAAATGCGTACCTTGCAAAGCTGTTTGAGCATACTTTGAACTTGCAAGATGCCAACATATTTAACATTTCTTGGTGTGTTAACTTTTAATATATAATACATACTGGAAAATACACTGTCGTAAGTGTATAGCTTATTGTATTTTCAGACTAAACATACTCTCACAACCAGCACCCAGACCAAGAAGAAGTCTGGGTATCCCAGAAGCCCCTGGACCTTCTTGCAGTCAGTAACCCCCTCCCTCACCACCACACACACGCATTATCCTGACCTATGAGAGTATAAATTTGTTTTTGCCTTAGTATGATTGCAACCTTACAGTATGTACTCTTTTATCTCTGGCTCCTTTGGCTAAACACCCATGTATTTTACAGGTAACAACAGCTTGTTCATTTTAGCTGCTGTGTAGTATTCCATTGTGTGAATATAGCAACAATTTATCCATTCTACCGTTGATAGACATTTGGGTAGTTGCCTGTTGGAGGCTATGACAAATCTTGCTTCTCTGAATATTCTAGTATGTATCTTTCGGTAACATTTTATACTCATTTCTGTTGGACACAAAACTCTGATTTCTAATATTTCTTTTTGTGTGTGCCCCTTGAAGTGAATTTGAATTTGCCCACCTTAAAGCGTACATATTTTGGCAAGCACACCTCCTTCCTGGTAGGCTGGCAGTAAAGCAATCAGAGAAGTTTGGGGCCAGTAGGACTTTGCTGGCTCCTGAAAGCTTCCTTTAACAGGGCTGTAGTCGTATTTCAGTTCTGCCAGCCTCCACAGCCCCTTGTTTCGTGTATAGTAGTCTTGCTGTCAAATTTGTGCAAACCATTGCACAAAAAGAGCCAAAGCTTTTTGCTTTCCCGATATCCCCCACAGAGCTGACCAGAGGTGGAGAACAGGGTGGATGTTCAATGGATTATTTTGTATTGAACCCATGGGGTTGGACAACGCTAGGCTGGAGTAGACCAGCCAGTGGAAGAAGAATTGCCGCCAGGGGAGCTGTAGACCATGCAGCCTCTCTGAATCAAGTCCAGTGGGAAAGGACAGAAGTGTCTTTCCCAGCAGTCTCAGCAAAACCCTCACTGTGCTTCATTGGCTCTGCTTGGCCCTGAAAAAGTGTCACTCCAGCCACAGTCCTGCAGTGCACATTGGCCTGATTTTTTTTTTAACTACGTGCATGTACACTTCTTGCTAACTTTTAAAATCATAAAATAAAGAAAAGCATATAAACTACTTAGTACACCATAGTGAATAATTAGACAATGAACAATTATGTAATCACTGTGCAGGCATCACAAAAGCCCTTACCCCTGTGTCTCTTCCTGATCACAACCACCTTCCTCCTTCCTTCTAGACAAAACTATTATCATATAGTTTCGTTTTGCCTGTTTTAAACTTCACGTACGTAACATGTATTTTTTTTGTGTCTTGTGTCTTTCATTAAACATTGTTTTTTAATATCGATCTATGCTGTTATATAGCTACAGTTCATATATTTTCATTGCTGTGTAGTATTTCAAAGGAGCCCTGGTGGCGCGGTGGTTAAGCACTCGGCTGCTAACCAAAAGGTTGATGGTTGGAACCCACCAGCTGCTCCGCGGGAGAAAGATGTGGCAGTCTGCTTCTGTAAAGATTACAGCCTTGGAAACCCTACAGGGCAGTACTGCTCTGTCCTATAGGGTCACTATTAGTTGGAATCGACTTGATGGCAGAGGGTTGGGTTGGGTTTATAGTGTTTCAGTGTATAAGTATGCCACAGTTTATCTATTCATCTTATCGTTGTTGAATATTCTGGTTACTTTCATTTGAAACGATTAGGAATAATGATGACACTGTGGTCATTTTTAAACATATTTCCTGATATGTATGTGCATATATTTCTCTAGGTTATACATTTAACTGTCAGATTACTGGTTCATAGTATATGCATATCTTCAACTTTACTAGATTCTACCAAATTGTTTTCCAAGTTGTTGTAGCAACTCATACTCCTGTAAGCAATGTAGGAAAGATCTCATGACTTCATGTCCTTGCAAATACTTTGCATTGTCAAATTTCTTAATTTTTGCCAAACAGATGCATCTGTAGTTGGATTTTCACTGTGGCTTTAATTTGCATCTCTCTGTTTACTCATGCAATGAGTACCTTTTGCATGCTTATTAACCATTTATACTTACACTTCTGAAAATTGTGAAAAGTCTTTCCCCATTTTGCTGTCTTTTTGTTAGTGAGTTTTGAATAGATGCCTTATATATTCTGGATCCAAGTCCTACGTCAGTTAAATATGTTGGGAAGATCTTCTCCCACTCTGTGGACTGTGGTTTTGCCCTCTTTTTGGTATCTGTCGTTAAACGGGAAGTTCCTCGTTTGAATGTAATCCAACGTGTTTCAATCTTTGCCTTTACAATTGGTGCTTTTGTAACTTCACATATCTTATTTAAGATATTGCCAAGGTCATGAAGATATTCTATATTGTAAGATACTATTTTATACTAACTTCCACATAATCTGCCTACAATTTACCTGGCATTGGCTTTTGTGCATGACTTTTGTATATGGTATGAATTTCCCCCTGTTACGGATTGAATTACGTCCCCCCAAAATATACATTGTAAATCCTAACCTCTATGCCTGTGGTTATGATCCCATTTGGGAATGGGTTGTTTTTGTTATGTTAACGAGGCAGGATTAGTGTAGGGTGTATCTTGAGTCAATCAAGAGGTTAAACAAGTGAGCAGAGGAGAGATGGGGTAAGATAGATGCCAAGACACAAGGATTTCTCCAAGGAAGTGGAAGTTGAATTGACAAGGACCTTCCTCCAGAGCCAACAGAGAGAGAAAGCCTTCCCCTAGAGCTGGCTCTCTGAATTTGGACTTCTAGCCTCCTAAACTGTGAGAAAATAAATTTCTGTTTGTTAAAGCCATCCACTTGTGGTATTTATGTTATAGCAGCTCTAAATACCTAAGAAACCCCCCAATAGTAACATTTTTCAAAACTATAGTACAATATCACAGCCAGGATATTGACATTAATATTGTTAGATACAGAATATTTTTATCACCACAAGGACTCTTCATGGTGCCTTTTTGTAGCTACACCAATTTCCTTCTCACCCCAATCCCTTTGTTAACTAATCTGCTCTCAAACTTCATTTTTGAAAGATATTTTTAACTGAGTATAGAATTCTTGGTTGACCGTTTTTGTCTTTCAGTGTTTTAAAACAGTGCTCCATTGTCTTGTCACTTGCATTGTTTCTGATGAGAAGTCTATTGTCATTCTCATATTTGTTCCTCTGTGCCTAACGTTTCTGTTTTTCTCTACTAAGATTTTTTTCTTAGTGTTTGCTTCTCAACAGTTGGACTACAATGTGTGTGTGTGTATGTGTGTGTGTTTCCTCTTCCCTTTTTGAGTTTCTCTGACCTTTTATTTGCAATTTGCTGGTTTTCATCTCTTTAAATTTCTATTTTTTCTTTCATACACACACACACACACATACACACACACACACACACACACACACACATATATATATATATATACACATACATACTTATATGAAGCCCTGGTAGCGCAGTGGTTAAGAGCTCAGGCTGCTAACCAAAAGATCAGCAGTCAAATCCACCAGTGGCTCCTTGGAAACCCTATGGGGCAGTTGCTATTAGTCAAAATCATCTTGATGGTAATGGGGTGTTTTTTGTTTGTTTGTTTTGAGATATATATATATATATATATATATATATATATATATATATATAAATATATATGTATATATACACCCTATAACTCTTGGATGCTGTATTCTCTTTTGTTTTCTCCATCCTTTTTCTTTTTGTATTTCAATTTAGATAATTTCTATTAATCTATCTTCAGGTTTGCTAAGTCTTTCCTCTGCTGTGCCATGTCTGCTGATAAGACTGTTGAAGGAATTCATTTATGATAGTGCATTTTTTTAAATTTAGTAATTTCATTTGACTCCTTTTGTAGTCTTCATCTTTCTGCTGAAATTCTCTATCTGCTAATGCATGTTGTCTCTCTGTTCCACTAGATTCTTTAACATATTAATTGTAGTTATTTTAATGTCATTGCCTGGTAACTTCAACATTTGGGTCATCTCTAGGCCTGGTTCTGTTGATTGTTTTGTCTTTTGACAATAGGTTGTGGTTTTTTATTTTTGTTTGTTTTGTTTTTTTACTGAATGCTGGACACTGTAGTAGAAGAACAGTAAAGACTATTGCAGATAATGTTTACTCCTGGAGATGGAAACATTTCTTCACTGTCAAGCCACTTGTGTGGAATGTTCAGTCTATTCAGTAGTTGAGCTGGGTTTGGGTTTGTTGTTGGTATAGTTCTTTTTGGTACACCAAAGAATTTAAATTACTCTAGTGACCAGCTGCTGTTACTTTCTACTTACTGTGAGGTCCAGTGTGCTGGAGGGTTTTTCTCATGTTTCTACTCCACTCTCAGCTCTCTTCAGGCCTTGTATGCTTGTGCCACACAGGGGATCTCTCTCTATGCTCTCTCCCTTCCCTCAGTGGTAGGCTACTGTGGCTTGTTAATCAGCGCAAGGCTCTTGATGGGGAAAGGAGGGATTCGTGGTTATCCTAAACCAACCTCGGTCTTAGGTAGGCTCTGTGTGCCTGGGCCTTGGGGGTGGAGCTTACTCAGAATTCCTGCACCTCCAACTACCCATATAAACCAGTTTCTGCCTTATAGCAGTGTGGATTCTTGGGAAGGAGAGAATTTCTTGACCCACCTCCAAAGAAAGCAGATATTTTCTTTGTATCATTGCAGGATACTGGGCCTGAGCAGGTTTCTTGCCCTTCTTGAGGGGTAGGTGGCTTTTGTTTCTACCCCAACCTCCGGGGTACATGAACTTTGTCTAGGATTGGGGTGGGAAGGGCTTAAGCATTTGACATGGTGTCCCTGCACTGACCAGGGGCAAAATGCACCAATGTGAACATCTCTGGTTATTTAGCTAGTGTCCTCCAATAGGGAGATGATTGTTAACACTTCACCTCCTTTTATCTTGACCTTCTGTGTTATCAAAGAAATTTCCTGAAAAAAAATGTCATTTTTCACTTTTCTTCCTTCTGGAAGAAGCCTATTGTTGTTGTTAGCTGCCATTGAGTTGGCCCCGGACTTAGCATCTTTTGCTTCTCAGCTTTTCAACATTATGGACTTTGAGCCAACTACGGCTTTACTAAAACTGAGGGAAATAAAAAGGGATATGATAAAGAGCATTGGAAAAGTTCAAAGGAATGAAACACTGAATGGTCCTGCACCATCCCATGATACTGGTTGTGGATCAGACCTTTGTGGTCCATAGGGTTTTCATTGGCTGATTTTCAGAAGCAGATCACCAAGCCTTTCTTCCTTGTCCGTATTAGTTTGGAAGCTCTGCTGAAACCTATTCAGCATCACAGCAACACATAAGCCTCCACTGACAGATGGGTGGTGGCTGTGCATGACCAAGAATCAAATCCGGGTCTCCCACATAGAATGCATGAATTCTACCACTGAACCACCAATGCCCTCTTGTCCACTGTCTTTAAAAAAGAACTAAGAAGTCTAGTGACTGGGAACTGTGGAACTTGATAAGTTGAGTACTGCATCCTAGGTCCATGATGACCCCAGCAAAGTTCTGACACTCTCTGAAAATGCAGCTAACCAGCAGACATTTCTTTCCGGCTTTCTCTGCCACAATGACTACTATACTATATACTGAAATATAGAAGTCACCATATTTGTATTGCTACACAGTATATCAGCAAAGGCTAGGCAGCATGGTTACAAGTCAAAGAATAACCTGAGAAAATCTTATTATATTAGACTGATGGCTTCTTCTTTGGTGTGAAAATCAGTAGGGCCAATCACATGAAAAAAAACATACATACCACATTTATCTGCATATACACACATACACATACAGAATTCATATTTATATTCATATTTCCTAGCAGCTCCAACATAACACACTCCTAAAAACTAAGACTCCTGTGGCTATGCTGGTTGCCAAGGTGATTCTTGCTGGAATAAACACAGCTTTTCTGGGTAGACCTGGGATCAGACAAAGAGAGCTTCATTTAGAACAACTCAGGTCCTCTGATGAGGAGCCCTCTCTTTTCCTGAGGTCCCTCTCCTTGCCCACTCCCTCCCTAGCACCAGGCAGAAATACACACTGCTAGCTGCAGGACTGGCTCATAGTCTGAGGAGCTCTGTGTGGGAATCCTCAGTTAACACATGGAGCTCAAAAAGAAACAGGAAAAAAAATCTCAATGCTCAGCTGAATTCCAGAAGCCAGCTCATTCCAACACTAACAAATGAGTGGGAGAACAGGAAAGCAAGTGTCATGATCCCACCCCTCCCCATTTTCCCTGGCTCCCTCTTCCCATCATTCCAGCCTCATCCTCTCCCCCTAGTTCCTGGATTTGAGCAGCTCTAATATTTAAGTCTGAAGACCTAGCATCTTTCACTTCTCAGCTTTTCAACGTTATGGTCCTTGAGTCATTAAGTAAAGCCATTAAAGCCATTAAGGCTTTACTAAAACTGAAAGAAATAAAAAAGGATGTGATAAAGAGCATTGGAAAAGGTCAGCACTCCTTCCCAGGGACACAGGCAGTTTCTTAAACCAGCACAGCCTGCAGGACCAGGGCCTTCCTTTCAGTCCTTTTGACCTGGCCCTGGTGGCCAGAACAAGGGGGCAAGCCAATGGGACCAGTTCAGTCTCATACTATCTCTGAGCACAATTTTTATATGTTTAAACTCCAAATTCTATATTTTTATTTGTTTTTTTGATATTTTCTCTGTCTCACTCCCTAACGTGAGATAGAACAGAGTGCCTTACGTTGTGAGGTCTGGCTGGGACTTTGAATACGCTGTACGTGTCTCCCAGATTACCCTAGAGACAAAACTGAGTCCTTTGCCAATCTCTCCAAGAAAACCCTCATGTTAAATTTTGATGAGTTTAGTAAAATTTACTTAAGCTTTGGCGGGGTTACAAGGAGAGGATCACATCACAGAATTAGGAGCTATCTTCCAGCCCTTCCTCTGCACACCACCATCTCTAAATTTTTCTCTGTCTTCTAGGCATAGTAGTTTCTTTCTCTCTCTGAAACCTCAGTGCTGACATCCAGAATCTGGATGAAGGTGGGGAGTGGTTGAGGGCAGGCAAGAAGAAAACAGGGCTTAGATTCTACCCAAGCTTGCATAAACCTACCCATCAAAATGCTAAGAAAAATGAAGGACTCTTTATTAATGTAATTCACTCTTTTTAGCATGTAGCCATGTCACATATAGCAAAACTTTCTCCTTAACATCAGGAAATACATATACATACATATATATGTGAATATATATATGTGTCATAGATTGTGTCCTCTAAAAATATCTGTCAACTTGGCTGGGTCATGATTCCCAGTATTGTATGATTGTGTACCATTTTGTAATCTGATGTAATTTCTTTATGTGTTGTAAACTTTATCATGTGATATAATAAGATGGATTAGTGGCAGTTATAAAGATGAGGTATACAAGATTGAGACATAAAAGAAGCGAGCAAAGACACATGCGAACCTCATACCACCAAGAAAGCAGTGCTGGGAGCAGAGCGCGTCCTTTGGACCGGAGGTTCCTGCACTGAGATGCTCCCAGACCAAGGGAAGACTGATGCATCACAAGAACCCTCCTCCAGAGCCCACAGAGAAAGAAAGCCTTCTCCTGGAAGTGATGCCCTCTATTTGGACTTGAAGCCTACTAGATTGTGAGAGAATAAACTTCTCTTTGTTAAAGCCATCCACTTGTGGTATTTCTTTTATGGCAGCACTAGATGACTAGGGCAATATGTATACACACACATACAAACATGCACACATACCAAAATGTGTGGGTCCCAATAGAAATCATGCTTGGTTCTGAGCCTAAACAAATGGGAACTACTGGAAATCTCTGTTTCCCTGGCTGAGTTTCTTGGGGCTCACTTGTTCTCCTTGGAGGATATTGCTCTTCTTCTGTCAGAGCTGCTGATCTCCACTCAGCTGCTTGGAAACTAGAGCCACTTCTACCTCTTCATTCTACTGGCCAGGGGCTGTTCTGCTCCCTTCACCCTGCCCAGTGATAGAACATGTGGCTCATGCAGCCACCAGTGATATTTTCCCAAGGTGGGAGAGGTCTCTGTCTCTCATTCAGGCTTATGACTTATGCAACTCTGCTTTTCAAGCACGAAGCAGAGAGCTCTATTCGCGTATATTACATGCTATCTCGTTTCTTAACAGCTCTTCCCTTTGAAGGCTATCCCTCAGTGTTGCACACAAAAATATCCCTGAATACTAACCTTTATTCACTGTCCAAGCGCCAAGTCCCACTACTTTGACTCTCTCCAACTTCAGTGCATCTCCCCAAACCTCTTCCTTAAAGCTCTTCCTGTTTCTCCCAGAGTGTCTATGTCTTTTGGCTATTTGTACAAATAAGATTCATTAAAGCTCATCCTGACATTCTAGAGCAGTGCTGTCCAATAGAAATACAATGCAAGCCCACATATAATTTAAAATTTTCTAGAAACCATAGTTTTAAAAAGGTTAAAAAAAAAAAGCAGGTTAAATGTATTTTAATAACATTTTAAATTTAACCCAACATATCAAAAATATTATAATTTCAGCATGTGATCAATATAAAACATTTTAATGAGATATTCCTCCCCCTCTTTTTGGTACTAAACCTTCAAAATCCAGTGTGTATTTTACACTTACAGTGTATCTCAGTTCAGGCTACTCATATTCTCACATTTCAAGTACTCCATAGCCACGTGTGGTTAGTTGCTGTCATATTGGACAATGCGGATCCTCTCCCTTTTTCCTTTGCTGTTCTAACTCCTAGATACAGCTAAAATTCCATCTCTTAGACTACAGCAGTTCCTATTGCTCTTTTTTCAGAGCTTCTTCCAGTAATCCCTTAGAGGCTGCACCATAAAATTAAGCTACTTTGATTATATTGTATTATTTGCTACTGTAGAGAAGTTTTTTTTTTTTTCTCTTCAGCAAAACTGGGAGCTCTTTCAGAATAATACTTGTGTTTGTACTATATTTCTCAATAACCCACATGATCTACTCTAGTGCAGAGCACAGGTACACACTAACAATGCTTTTTAGCAGCTTAATATGCTGTTACATGTAGTTTTCATGCGATTTCATTTGTACCTTGTCCTTTCAGTTAGATTGAAAACTCCTCCCAAACTAGATTCTGGTTCTTTTTTTTTAAATATCCCAAGCCTCTTAGTACTAATTCTACTAGGATTTAAATACCTACACTTAACCAAAATTGCAGAGCACTAGACAGATAAGTGCTTTTGCATATATAATCCCATTTGAATCTCAACCCTTTGAAGTGAGACTTACTGATATTATCATCACTTTATAAATGGTCAACATGAGGCTCAGAGAAGTTGATTGATTTGCTTGAGGTCACATAGCAGGAAAATGCTAGAAAGTCCAGATGGTCTTACTCAGGGCTTCAAACTGGTTCTGCCCAGTTCACTCATGGCTGATGAAGGGAAACCCTAATGAACCAGAATTTTTAAAATGTGGGTAAAGTGGAATGACAAGCAGAACCAGAAAAATTACAGGTTGAAGCCCTGCTAAAAACTTAATCTCCCTCTTGGGAAACAAGGGCAGCGTGTGCGTTACGTAGCAACCAAATCTCTGGACTGGCATAGTTGGAAACAGTGGTGCCCCGCTTAAAGACGGTGGCCAACTACACCACTTTAAATGTAAGTCATTCTCCACAGTCCCAGCAATAATCCAGTCTCCCACATCAGGCCCCTGAAAGGGCTCACTATGCCTCTTCCAAGTCTCCCATTTCAGAGGTTCGACCTACAATTTTTCCTGTTCCTCTTATTGTTCCACTTCACCCAAATTCAAAAATTTGCTCACAAAACAATTTGTGTATACATTTGTGAATGAGAAATTAATTTGTGCTGTAAACTCTCACCTAAGGCACAATAAAATTATTATTATTATTTTTTAATTTGGGTCTGTTCGATTTCGCTTCATCAGCCATGACTGAACCAGTTTGAAGCAGTTCGAAGCCCTGTTCTCACTACAAATGGAAAGCCTTGCTTTCCAAATCAGGAGTTACCACCCGTACCCCTGCTGCACCCCGCCTCTGGCCCCTGCAAATCAGATTCAGTAGATTCCGGGTGAAGCCAGGAATTCTGTTTTGCTTTGCTTTGCAGTTAATGGTCCCGAGAAGATTCTTAGCCACCTCACCTACCACGTCCAAGAACAAGCATTAGGGACCTGCTCCTCACATAATGCTATGGAAAGGTCAGGTCCCTTCTCTGCCCCCATGGGGAGGACTTCCAGGACAAGGCATTCTTATAAGAGACCTGCCCACCTGCTTTTCTTCCCTGGCTATGCCTTATTCCTCCTTCTCTGTGGCTGAACAGAGAAAGGAGTACAAAAATTGTTAAATATGTGTGAATGAACTTTGGTAAGCGTTGTATTTAAATGTAAGCTCTACATGATCATTTACTCCAAAAATCTAAAGATAATAGTTGAGAACTTTGAGCCACACATCCCCTCTCCACCCAGAATGCCCCATGTCCATTAAAAGCAGAGTTATTAAAAACAGCAGCTACTGGGCATGCTTAGAAACAACTCTTCTCGAGTAAATAACTTGGAATGTTTTTATTTTAGAATATCAAAGGGAGTCTGGACCACATTATGGCTAATTGACTGCATATTTCCATGAGCAGAAATGAAGCTATATTTTAGTTACAAGGATACAGACCACAGTGCCTTTAATGCTTGTTACCAGCTTTTCAAAAAGGAGGAGAGAGAGAAGCAAAAAGTGAATTGCACACCAAATTTCAGCCTGACTTAACCTTAGTTCTAGTTCTAGAACAAGGAGAGAATGAGGAAGGCAGCACATACATTTTGGCCTAATCACAGTGATCGCAATCATGTGGCCATGGCCCTACCTTTGTGTAGATCTATTGGGATAAAGAAATGTTCTTATAGATGGATGATGTTCTCTCTCTCTCTCTCTTTCTCCTGTAAAGCAGCCTAGCTTGATAGGGAACAGTGAATTCTGAAAGCTGAGCATACATGAACAAGGAGTCATTTCTGAAGTTAGGAAACACAGCAAAGTTGATCTGACGCTTTTAATGACCTGCATAATTGTTTTTGGGCTACGCAGTAGTTTGGCTTAATAACCATATTTATTTTACAGCTTAATCCTGGGCTCAGCTAGGGCAGAGGAGTCTGAAAAGAGGGCTGGAGAATGCGTAGTATGGAGCCCCCTCACACTGCCCATCTTATCTCAGTGAGGAGACCCTCCTGAAGCCTCCTGGGCTCTGTCTCCTCCCTGTTTACTTTCCTGGGAAGTAAATGACTCAACTGGGGACTTCTAAAACCTCTAGGCTGTGGGTGGCCTTGATTAAATGCTCTAGGAAGAAAAAAAGAAAGAAAAAATTGTGATTAATCAGAACCCTTCGATACTGAGACTTTCTGGGTGGTGGAAATTTCCCAGATAACTGAGCATTTCCTTCTTTAAACCCTAGACTTTTTGTTTTCATCATTTCCCATCAAATGTATCATACTCTTCCTTGAGTTCTTAAACAATGGATATAATTTAGACTTTTCTTGACTGAGATCATAAAAATTATCATTACCTTGACCTGTCATAGCAAGATGACTTCAGAGGTTACTGAAGTGTGTAAGGTTGTTTATTTCAATATGAAATGATCCATATACATGTAAGTTCTTGCAATTTGTTTTAAAATACTTTTTTTAAAAATTGTGATAAATATGTAGGTAATAAAACATTTGCCATTTCAACAACCTTCACATGTACTGTTCAGTGACATTAAATATGTTCATCATGTCCAACCTTGCGATGGATTTTTATCATTTTCTGGACAATCTCCTTCCCAGGGTACCTGCCACCAGAAGTCTCTTCCCTCTTTTAAACTGCTCCATTTATGGAGATTAGAATAACTGGGGTGTCTCTGAGACCCTGGTGGCAAATGGTTAAGCGTTTGGCTGCTAACCAAAAGGTCAGCAGTTCGAATCCACCAGGCGCTCCTTGGAAACCTTATGGGGCAGTTCTCGTCTGTCCCATAGGGTCACTATGAGTCGGAATCCACTCGACGGCAATAGGTTTGGTTTTTTTGGTTTTTGGGGGGTGTCTCTATTGGGTGTAAAGTAAAGGTAAATAGGCTTTACGAGAAGATCTAAGGGATAGCAAATAGGACTCTCCTGTATCTTAGTGAATGTCCTCATTCTTGCCTATTTTCTGTACAGGGAGATTGACAGAAAGCTGATCCCTAGGAAGGTAAGAGGTTATCATGGCCACTCCAAGGAAGCTGACCTGCAAACTCAGAAGGAAGCTAAGGTGAGATATGAGTCTCTCTTCATAGAATTTATAATCAAAAATGTCTTATTTTTCTCTTGACAAGAATAATGCATGCCAATTTTTAAATATTCAAATCATATAGATATATGCAGTATGAAAAACAGTCTCTCACCCCCACACCTCCCCTGCAGATAACTACTTGTGAAAAGTACATCAATCTTTTTTCTATCTACATAGTAGTATGGCATGATGACTTTTTCAAAAACATAAATTTAAGATTATATACTACCTTAGCCATTCAACTTACCAATTTATCTTGATTATCTTGTGAGTTTTTACATTTTGAGCTACTTCACTGATCTGAAACACAATTTCGTATTCCGTTAAGTACCAAGATTTATTCAAACAGTTCTCTACTGATGGATATTTGGATAACATCCAGCTTTTCAACATTATAATGTGTAATGCATAATTGTATAAGTGAGTGAGTATTTGGGTAAAACAAATTCTTAGATGTGGAATTTGTCCTTCAAAGGGTAAGGGGTTTCACAATTTTAGTAGATGTTGTCAAATTTTCTTCAAAAAATATCATGCCCATTTACATTCTCACCAACAGTAAATGAGAATGCTTCACCCACACTGGATATTATCAATATTTTAGTATTTACTAATTTGGTGGGTAAAAATTTGTAACTCATTGTCATTTTATTTCCTTAAGATTAGCAAAATAGAGCAAATTCTCACTTGTTTTATTGATTCCTTGCATTTCTTTTGTATTACCTTTAATATCCTTTGCCTGTTTTTTCTATTGTTTTATCTTTTCCTTGTTGATTTATAAGTGCTTTTTGTTTATTACGGGAATCAATAAACTCCCTTTGCTTGCTGTGTGTGTTGTACTTTTCTCCTAATTTGTCCTTCACTGGGTCTTTGCCACACAGAAGCTTATTATTTTACATAGCTAATGTTCCCTTTTTAGAAACTAGGAACTGCTGTGCCGAAAAGGCCTTATCCATCCAAAGATTGTAAGAACGTGTACCCAGATTTACTTCTAACACATTTATAGCTTTATTTACACATTTATATTTTTTATCCCTTTGACACGTATTTTGGTGGAAGGAGAGAAGAGAAGGCCAGGATTATTATTTTGCCAAATAGCCATCAGTTGTCACAAAACCATTTATTGATTTATTTTCCCCACAGATTGGAAATACTACCTGTATGAGTTGGAACCGACTCAACAGCACCTGGCAACAGCAACAACATCATATACTGTATTATGTGCAAATCGCCACGTGTTTGGGGATCTATTTCTGAACAACCCTATTCTGTTTCATTGTCCGCAGTCTCTTGCTAGGTTAAAACCACACTGTTAGAGTTACTGAAAACCCTGGTCACGTAGTGGTTAAGTGCTACGGCTGTTAACCAAAAGGTCAGCAGTTTGAATCCACCAGGTGCTCCTTGGAAACTCTGTGGGGCAATTCTACTCTGTCCTATAGGGTTGCTATGGGTTGGAATTGACTCTACAGCAATGGGTGGGTTATAGTCACTATAACTTCATAACATCCCATTACTTGGTAAGGAGTCCCTGGGTAGTGCAGACACTTAATGCACTCAGCCACTAACTGAAAGGTCGTAGGTTTGAATCCACCCAGAGGCACCTCAGAAGAAAGGTCTGGTGATCTACTCCAAAAAATCAGCCACTAAAAACTCTATGGAGCACAGTTCTACTCTGACACACATGGGGTTGCCATGAGTCAGAATCAACCCCACAGCCACGGGTGGTAATATCTGGTAGAGCTTATTCACCTCCTTTACTTTTCATAATTTTGCTGACTATTTTCACAAGTTTATTTCTCTAGATTAAATTTAAAATAATTTTATCAAGTTCTTTAAAAAAATCCTGTTAGACACATACACAATGGAGTACTATGCAACGAGAAAGAACAATGATGAATCTGTGAAGCATCTCATCACATGGATGAAACTGGAGGACATTATGCTGAGTGAAATAAGTCAATCACAAAAGGACAAATATTGTATGAGACCTCTATTGTAAAAACCCATGAAAAAGTTCACGCACAAAATGTAACAATCTTTGTTGGTTACCAGGGATGGGAGGGGTGGGGGGAAAATACTAAATAGGCAACAGATAAGTGGTTTCTTGGGTGAAGGGTGAGACAGTACACAATACAGGGGAAACTAGCACAACTTGTACAAAGAAAGGTCATGGAAGCTCCACAGACACATCCAAACTCCCTGAGGGACTGAACTGCTGTGTGGAGGGCTATGGGGACCATGGTCTTGGGGAACATCTAGCTCAATAGGCATAACACAGTTTATAAAGACAATGTTCTACGTTCTACCTTGGCGAGTAGCGTCTGGGGTCTTAAAAGCCTGTGAGCAGCCATCTAAGATATTCCACTGGTCTCACTCCTTCGGTAGCAAGGGAGATTGAAGAGAACAGGATACAAGGAAAAGATTAGTCCGAAGGTCTAATGGACCACAGCTACCAAGGCCTCCACCGGACTGAGTCCAGTACAGCTAGATGGTGCCCGGCTACTACCACTGACTGCTCTGACCAGGATCACAGCAGAGGGTTCTGGACAGAGGTGGAAAAGGATATAGAACAAAATTCTAACTCACAAAAAAAAAAAAAGAGACCAGATTTACTGGCCTAAAGGAGACTGGAGAAACCCCGAGAGTATGGCCCCCAGACACCCTTTTAGCTCAGTGGTGAAGTCATCTCCTAGGTTCACCGTTCAGCCTGGGAGTGGACAGCCCCATAAAACCAAATGGGACTAACGAGGCACAGCAGTCCAGGGACAAGGGCTAGAAGGCAGAAGGGGACAGGAAAGCTGGTGATAGAGAACCCAAGGTTGAGTAAGGATAGTGTTGATGCGTTGTGAGGTTGTTAACCATTGTCGTAGGGCAACATGTGTACTAACTGTTAAAAGAGAAACTATTTGTTCTGTAAGCCTTCATCTAAATTGAGAATAGCAGCACAATTGGAAGAGTGTAGTCGATATCACTGAACTGTGTGTGTAGAAATTTTTGAAATGGCGTATCTTTGGCTATGTATATTTTCACCAAAAAAAAAAAAAAAAAAAAAAGGTCAAGAAGGGAGAGGGTTGATATGTCGTGGGATTGTTAGCCAATGTCATAAAACAATATGTGTACTACTATTTCATGAGAAACTATTTGTTCTGTAAGCCTTCACCTGAAGTACAATTAAAAAAAAGGAAAAAAAAAATCCTGTTAGTGTTCTGACGAAATGGCATTGCATTTATAATAAAAAGGGAGAATTGGCATTTATATTTTTTGTGTGTGTTTTTCTACTCAAAAATGGGATGTCTTTCCATTAATTCAAATCTTCTGTCTTTCAACTTTCAATGATGTATCATTTTCTTCATGTAGTATAGGTTATATGGAGCCCTGGTGGTGCAGTGGTTAAGAGCTACGGCTACTAGCCAAAAGGTCGGTAGTTCAAATCCACCAGCTGCTCCTTGGAAACCCTATGGGGCAGTTCTACTCTGTTCTATAGGGTCACTATGAGTTGAAATTGACTTGGCAGCAATTTTTTTTTTTTTTTTTTTTTGGAGAGAGGGTTATAGTTATAGGCAGTTTTGTTCATTTATTTCTAAGTATTTTATCTTTTTCATTGCTATTGTGAATAAGACCTTTCCTACCATTAAATTTCCTACCTGCTTGTTGCTTACATGCAGGAAAATTATTGATTTATTTTTAATATTAAATATGTAACTGCCTACCTCCCTGAATTCTCATATTGTTTCCAGTGGCTTTTCAGTTGATTCTCTTAGGGTTTCAGGCATATTGCAGTATCATCTGTGATAAATGTAATTTTTCCTCCTCTCTTAACAATATTTTATACTTTTTATTGGTTCTCTTGTCTGACTGCATTAGCTAGCTCTCCAGAAAAACGAAAAAAGAAGTTAGATAATGGCAGTAAATAGAGGGCATGTTTGTCTTATTCCTGCTTTTCGTGGAAACATTTCCATTGTTTTCCCGTTAAGAGTGAAGCTGAGTTAGGATTTGGGGTATATATGTTTATTATATTACGGGAGTATCTTTTTCTTTCTGTTTTGGCACAGTGGTTAAGAACATGCCACTTATTAGCTATATGTGACCCACTTCCTAGTTATGTGACTTGTGGCAAGAGTCTTAAACTTGCTAAACTTTAGTTTCCTCATCTGTAAAATGACGGTGACAGATAGTTCTTACCTCATTGGCTGACGGTGAGGATTAAGTGAGAAAATGTATACAAAGCCCAGTACATAAATGTTAACTTTTATTATTGTTATTGTCTGACAATATTGTTTCAATTTTATAATATTCTTTTTCTACATCTTTAAAGGTAATTGTGGCTTTTCTCCTTTGATTGTTAATAGGATGAGTCATACCAATAAATGTTCTAAAATTGAATCACCCTTAAATTAGTGCTACTTTGTCACAGTGTATATTTTAAATGAATTGCTGGATTCTGTTTGTTAATATTTTGATCAGGATTTTCACATTATGTTTAAAAGTGAGATTACCCTGGGGTATATGTGTGAGTGTATGGTGTGGGCATGTATGCTATGGACTGTGTGTGTGTGGTATGTTTGTATTCGTTCAGAGAGTATGTACATGAGTATGTATATGTGGCGTGGGTGTGGTATGAGTGTGCATTTAAATGGTGTGTGTGAGGCATGCTGGTCTGTGTAGGGTGTGTGACATGTGTGGTATGTGAGTATGTGTGGGCATGTGGGGTATATGTGTGTGGCATATTTATATCTGTGTAGTGTGTGGTATATGTGATGTGTGGGTACATGGTATATGTATGGTGTGTGTGTATGTGTGATATATTTGTATTTTTGCAGTGTGTGTGTATGGTTCGGATGTGTGTGGTATGTTTGTATATGTGCAGTATGTGATGGTGTGTGGGGTGTTTGTGTTGTGTGTGTGTGAGATGTGGTATGTGATTTCTATGAGGTTTTGGTACCAATTATAATGCTGACCTCAAAATATAATAGGAGAGTTTTTCGTTATGCTCTGGATGAGTTAAATAGCATCAGAACCATCTCTTTTTCAGAGGTTTGGAATAATTAACTGGTTAAATTATCTGGACCTGGGTAGTTATTTGGCAGCTTTGCCAATTTCTTTCATGGTTTGGGTTTTTAAAAATCTCTTTCAGAGTCAATTTTGGTAAGAATTTCTTTGAAAATGATCCATTTCATTCTTATTTATTGAAGACTATAGAAACAGCTGTTTTTGATATGGTGCTAGATAATAGTGTAGCATAATCAAAAAGCTTCTCTAGCACTTAGTATGAAGAGAAAGAGTAAGAATAGTTGAGAGGCAATTTTGACCCCCAAGAGCACTATAAGGATGCTGGGCATGGTCCTGGGATCACATCCTGGGTCCAAAGCCTGCTCTTCCATTTTGAGTTAATTTATTACACCAAGCTTCTTTGGCTTTCTAGACATAGCAACTTGAACTGGACAGTCAAGCTGAGAAGAAATGGTCTGTGTGTGAGACCGGATCATCTTGGTTAGGTAAGTCGATACCTCCACCAGCCGTCTGTCAGTTTGTTGTACTGTGGTGGCTTGTGTGTTGTTATGATGCTGGAAGCTATGCCATCGGTATTTCAAATACTAGCAGGGTCACTGTTATGGATTGAATTTGGTACCGGGAGAGAGAGCGGCTGCTATAACAGATACCTAAAATGTGGAAGCAGTTTTGGAATTGGGTAATGAGTAGCGGCTGGAAGAATTTTAAGGTGCCTAATAGTAAAAGCCTGCCGACCTTTTGGTTAGCAGCTGTATCGCTTAACCGCTGCACCACCAAGGCTGCAATGGTAAAAGCCTAGATTGCCTTGAAGAGACTGTTGGTGGAATTATGGGCATCAAAGGCAATTCTGGTGAGGGCTCAGGAGGAAATGCGGAGAGCTATAGAGAAAGTCTCTACTGTCATAGAGAATACATATGACAACAGCAACAGAATACTGCTAGAAATGTGGATGTTAATTGTGCTTCAGGTGAGGCTTTAAAAGTAAATGATGAATATGTGGTTGGACAATGGAGGAAAGGCAATGCTTTTTATGCAGTGGTAAAAAACTTGTCTGAATTATGCTCAAATATTTGGTGGAAGGTAGAACTTGTAAGTGATGAACTTGGATATCTAGCTGAGGAAATTTCTAAGCAGTATCTTGAAGGGGACTTGTGGTTTCTCCTTGCTGCGTATAGTAAAATACGAGAGGAAAGAGATGGACTTAAAAATGAACTGTGCAAATGAAAATAGAACTTAAAGCTCTGGAAAATTCTGTTATACATACTAAGGACACATGTCCTAGAATGTTCACCAAGGACGTGTCTACACAATCTTTTGTTAAAGAGAATAAGCTTGTAACTGGTGGATCTAACCAACTACCACTGCAGAAATCCCATCAGCTTAGACCAAAGGGAACAGAGAAAGAAGAAAAGAACACTGTCTGTCTCTTGGAATTCTACAGGCAGGAAACAGGCCCAAGCTGCTACATCTGTTGTCTTGCAAGAAAAGAAGAAGACCATCCCTGGAGCAGCTTGGAGATCGGCAGAACTGTTGGAAGGAGCATGAGAAGCAAGGCCTTCTCTGTTTCAATGGGTGGGGCCACAGTCTCCTGGATCTTAAAGGCTGGGGCCACAGCCTTCCATGTTTCAAAGAGACAGATCTTCACCAACTCAGTTCCGGACTGTGGGATTGCCATTAAGTTGTGTGTGATCATTAAGGTTGTGTGTCAACTTGGCTGGGCCATGATTCTTAGTGGTTTGGCAGTTATGATGTAGTTTGGCAGTCGTATAATGATATGATCACCTCCATGATGAGATTTGATATAATGTGACCCTTCCATGTTGGGATCTGCTGTGAGTAGCCAATCAGTTGAAAGGACGTTTCCTTGGGGGGTGGCCTGCATTCAGTGTAAGTGGACTTTCTGGCAAGGCTCGTGGGCTTTTGCTTGTACTGGATCCTGCAGCTGGCTCCTGTTCGTCTGACCTGCAGTTCTTGGGACTTGAGCTAGCAACTTACCTGCCGTTGTGCCTGCTGATCTTCGGATTTGTTGGTCTTCTCAGCCTGTGAGCCAGAGCCCTGCTGTCTGATTTACTGATCTTGGGTTCCCCAGCCCCTGCAGCTACATGAGTCAGGAGAAGCCTCCAGCCTGATCCATGTTCCAGCCTCTACAACTGCATGAGTCATTTCCTTCATATAAATCTCTCTGTATATTTGTACGCTTTACTGGTTTTGCTTCTCTAGAGAACCCAGCCTAAGACAGTGTGACAGCAGGATGGGGCCATCACCCAAAGCTGAGGGGGCAGGGCTGCCATGCCCAAGGGACAGAAGAATGGGGACTGCCAGGGTAGAGAAGGCGGGTCACCACTCAGATGGACTGGGAGAATTGGGAGCAAAGATGCCATCCCAGAGGGCCTGGAAGCGGTCGCTAAAGCCCAGGGCCAATGGTCCTCCACCTAGAATCTGGAGGGTGTGGTCAATACCCAGAGTCTGGGGGGCAAGGCTGTTGCTCAGGTGGTCTCAGAGAAGAGAGGACTATTTTCAAGCCTTGAGAGCTAATGTAATTTGTTCTACTGGGTTTTGTACTTGCTTGTTGCCTGTTATCCCTTCTTTCTCTCCAATTTCTCCCATTTGTAATAGAAATGTCTACCTTGTGCTTGTTCTACCATTGTACTTTGGAAACAGATAACTTGTATTCTGGGTTTTACAGTTCACAGATGAAGAGGAATTTTGCTCCAGGATGGAATCTGCCTAAAGTCTCATGCATATTTGATTTAGATAGTTCAGAAGATGAGATTTGGACTTGAAGACTTTCGGAATGATGTAATGAGGTGAATGTGTTTTGCATGTGGCAAAGATACGAATTTTGGGGAGACCGAAGGGTGTAATGTTATGGATTGAATTGTGTTCTCCAAAAATATGTGTTGCAAATCCTAACCTCTATATGCCTGTGGTTATAATCCCATTTGGGAATGGGTATCTTTATTATGTTAATGAGGCAGGATTAGTGTAGGGTATGTTTTGAGTCAATCTCTTACAAGATAAAAAAAGAGCAGATGAGGACAAGAAAGCAAGCAGAGATGGGGGAAGAGAGATGCCAAGTCACATGAAGTTTGCCCAGAAGCAGCTCAGAAGAGACACGGACCTTCCTCCAGAGCTGACAGAGAGAGAAAAACTTCCCCTAGAGCTAGTGTCCTGAATTTGGACTTCTAGCCTCCTAAACTGTGAGAAAATAAAATTCTCTTTGTTAAAGGCACCCATTTGTGGTATTTCTGTTATAGCAGCACTAGATAACTAAGACAGTCACCTATAGTTGAGAGGTTTCAGCAGAGCTTCCAGACTAAGACAGACTTGGAAGAAAGATCTGACGATCTACTTCTGAAAATTAGCCAGTGAAAACCTTAGGAATCACAACAAAATACTGTCTGATATAGTGCTGAAAGATGAGCCCCCTAGGTTGGAAGACCCTCAAAATACACAGTGGCAGCAACAATGGACTCATGCCAACAATTGTGGAGATGACACAGGACCGGATCCTGGACAACATTTAGTTCTGCTGTACATGGGGTCTCCATGAGTTTAAGCTGACTCAGTAGCAACTAACAACAACAACAATAAATAAATACCTACAAAATAAATGTCATCAGTAGACTAAATCCTTCCACATATGGTGGCCCTTAAGGAAAATATACTAAATGGATTCTTTAGGGGCGGAAATGCTAGAAAGCAATGCAAATCGGCCTGGAGTTCAGAGGAGCTTTCCCCTTTAGCCGGCAGGAGGAATGGGGAAGACTGCCAAGGAAGAGGAACTGAAAATGAGCTGAGAAAGGAGAGAAGGTTTGGAAAGGTCAAGGGCATTTCAGCATAAAATACAGGCATGGGACCAAAACACTGGCTATGGGGATGTACCTGCAGATGTAAAGGAAAGTGCAGGGGCTGGGACCAGTGAAACATCAGGTTACCTGGAGGGGTGGGTGTGGAGCACCAATCTATGGAGAGTTGACATGGTCTACACGTCTGTCAGAAGTCAGCTGACCTCTTGTCTTTACTTGAGGGCTTTTTCATATTTGTACCAACTTCCCTTCACCCTTGAACTTGAGGAAAGTGTGCTAATACCCCCAGGTGGATGGCCTACGTGGTGTTCATGAGCTGTGAGAGTGGGCAGGCATTCTCTCCTCTAGCCCCTCACGAGTGCTGACTTCTTTTCAGTTTCCAGGTGCTGTGTCCCAGGTTAAGCTCTCCCAAGACACAGAAAGCTCCGCTTGTGGGCTCCACTTACCCAGAAGAGCCTCTCCCTGTCTGAGTCAGCTGCTTCTCCCATTGCCATACAGTGCCCAGAAGAATGCTGGGTACAGAGTGGGGATGAGGCCAAATCAGTAACTCTCTCAAGGGATCGTACTGAGGGGAGATGAACTTCCCACTCGCACCAGCTACGTTCTAGTGACTTTTTTTGTTCTGAGAGATCATTTCTGTCCGTGGTCCTCAAGGGAAGGTTAAAATTAAATAGGCTTTATTTGGTTGGCTTTGTGCTCAATTTGGAACAGTTAGAACTGCAAGGGACTCGCACTGAAGAATCTGGAGCCCCCAGAGGTTCTGCGGACAACGCACATAGCTGGTGCTTAGTACATGCCTGCTGACTGGTTAAGTGGCCTTCAGTTAGTCTGGTAGGTGGTTAGTGGCATAGCTCAGCTGTAGGCTCATCTTTCTGGCCCCCTTCCACCACACCCACCCCAATTCACTTCTGTGGAGATGAGGCTGAACTAGGAATGATGAGGATGGAAGCAGTGACCCTTTGAGGCCATTGCAGAAGCTGGGCCTAACACACAGGAGCATGCCAGGGAGTTCAGCCAGGCCCAGTGAGTCTCGGGAATTGGAGCGTCTACACAGAGCAGTGTGTCAGAGCAGAGGCGCCCCAGCAGCAGCCATAAGCCAGAGACAAGGTGAAGCTTACCTGGCCCATCTTTCCTCCTACTACTGCAGATTCAATGACTGTCCCAGGAATAGCTTTCCCAGAGTCTGGATGCCTTAACGATGGGTCCAGCTGATGCCACATCAGATCTGCTGTTTAGCCCACACGCTCCTGACAGAGTTCCACAATATCTCTGACTTTAAGGCTTGAACTTGAAGAAGCTGGTCTGAGAACCATACACAGAGTAGACACCAAATGTCTCCTGCATCAGCATCTCTGGGAGTGGGGCCAGGAGTCTGCACACTTAGTAACAGCCCAGACAGTTCTTCTTTATGCATACTGATGTGTGAACTCTATTTGGGTAATATCGAAACACACCTAATTCCCTGGAAATGGCTAAAAGCTGATGGTAAAATCTGGTGCATAGTCATTCCTTTATTCATTTATTCATTCCATGAATATTTTTAAAGACCTTCTGTTCAAGGCACTATGTTAGGTGCTGTGAAAAATTAAATTTAACTTTTGCAGTTGTTGTTAGCTGCTATCAAGTCAGCCCGACTCATGACACAACAGAACAAAATGCTCTCCGGTTCTGCGCCATCCCCATGACTATAAATCGGACCATTTGTGATCCATAGGGTTTTAAATTGGCTTATTTTTGGAAGTAGATCACCAGGCCTTTCTTCCTAGTCCCTCTTAGTCTGAAAGTTCTGCGGAAACATGTTCAGCATCATAGAAACATGCCAGCCTCCAGTGACAGACATGTGGTGGCTACACATGAGCTGCATTGGCTAGGAATGAAACCCAGGTCTCCAGCATAGAAGGTGAGAATTCTACCACGGAACCATCACTGCTCTCCTAAATTTAACTAGATGGTACTTACTTCAATTCAATTCAACAAACAACTAATGGATATTCTCTCTGTCCCAGGTAAGGTGCACTTTGCTGCAGACCCAACATGAGTAAGCAGATTCTTGACCCCCAGGAGCCCTCAGAGAAATGACATGATGAGAGATGCTGCTGATGATAAGAATAAAGTACCTGAGAGCAGAGATGGGGAAATAGTCCTACGGAAGTGGCCAAAATGAAGATCCAAGAAGGTCTCAGAGATGAGATGACATTTGAAGTTGATCTTGAAGAGTGAGTAGAATTTTGCCAGGAGGGCTGAGAGGAGCCTTCTGCACAGAGGGAGTTGCACAAGTGTCTTAGGCTGGATTCTCTAGAGAAGCAAAGCCCATGAAGCATATATATATATATATATATAGAGAGAGAGAGAGAGAGAGACATTTATCTCCAGGAAATGGTTCACATGGTTGTAGAGGATGGCAAGACCCAAGTCCGTGGGTCAGGTGTCAGGCTGAAGGCTTGTCCTGACTCACGTAGCTCCAGGGACTGATGAATCCAAGATCGGCAGGTCAGATGGTGGGTCACTAGATACGAGCTGCAAAGGCTGACAAATCCAAGATCAGCAGGTAAGACAGCAGGCTGCTGGCTCACAGGCAGCAGAGGCTGATGAATCCCAAGATCAGCAGGCAATACAGCAGGCCTCTGGCTCTAGTTCCAAGGAGCGGAGGTCAGATGATGACAAGCCAAATGCAGGAACCAGAGCAAGTGAGCGAGCAAGCTTTGCCAGAATGTCCATATATATATTGGATACAGGCCACACCCCCAAGGAAACTCCCCTTACAACTGATTGGCTAATCACATCAGATCACATCATGGAGGATGACTACATCACTACATAACTGCAAAACCACTGAGAACCATGGCCCAGCCAAGTTGACACACAACTTTAACCACCACTGAACAAAGTCGTGGAGACACAAAGGTGCATGGCATATTTGTGAACAACGAGTGGTTTGGTGTGATCGGTCTACCAGGTTCCTGCCAAGAGGAAAGCGGCTGATAATGAAGCCAGAAATACAGGCCAATGCTTGACTGGGAGGAACCTTGTCATTCTGGAATCTGGACTTGGTCATATAAGCCAGCATTCCCAAAGCCGGCTATGCAAATTCTTGAGCCTTGTCCAGCTACCCACCGACATGTACTCACTCGGTCTGGGGTGGAGCCTGGGAGTCTGTATTTTCACAAAACTTGGCAAGCTATGCCGGTACATAGTCGGGGTTGAGATCCCTTCAGTGAAGACTCCTAGAAGGATTTTTGTCAACAGTGACAGAGCAGTGGTGAAGTAGTTCAGGAAGCAGATGAGGGGTCAGTTTGGGACACACTGAATTTGAGGTTCTTGTAAGATATTCTAGGCAGAACTGCAGTACCACTTTTTCCTAATGATACATTCAGGTACATCCTTTGCAAAAGTCTCAGGAAATTCTACAACTGCTTATTAAGCGCTTACTATGTGTAAATTCCCGTGCTAGATTGCTATGAGAGAGTGCACAAAAAATGAGTAGGTCCCCAAGACTTCATATATGCAAATGAGTAATTCCAGTGTGCATTAGTCTATGCTGGCTTCAATGATGAAGGTATAGAAAGAATGCTGTGGATGCATAGAAGAAGTGGAGGATTCGTAAGATTGACTCTGTGTGTGAGGACTGAGGAAGGCTTCTGGAGATCTGAGCTGGCTCCTGAATGAAGATACAGGAGAGAAGAGCTAGAACGCAGAGGAAAGTTTGAGCAACGGCACAAAAACAGGAAGTGCACATCTACCCACAAACAAGTATTAAACACCTTATGTATACTCAATACAATGTGAGTGTGGGGCCACAGGAACACGCCTCATAGGCCTCCAACTATGGAAGATCAGTTGACCAAGGGCGCAACTGCTGCACTCGACAGTCCATTGCTGTTCTGGCCAAAGCCACACTTTCATTGGCTGCTCCCAATCAGTGACTGACAGGAACAGGAATTGTAAGGCAGGCCCATTCCTGGAAGATACAGGACTCCTCGGACAGCCCATTTTGGCACCAGGACTCCCTGGTCGCTTTGCCAAGCTTTCCTTAGATTTCACAACAGCCTAGGAGGCTTCCACCCAACCTCCCTTCACTGTCCCCATCTCTCACAGTCAGATTTGCATTGTGGTCTGACGACTCTCCTAGCCCTACTAGCTCCTTCCCCATTCTCTTTCACACGAGCATCCCCCCTAATAAAATGCTTGCACATTTAATGTCCTCATGGCATCTGCTCCCCAGAGGACCCAGACTAACCCAGTTAGGTATTGTGAGGGGGAAAAATATCAAGGCGACTCATTTGCACAGTTCTTTGCATATTGAGTCACCCCTTAAATGCCCTAGTAGGGCTATCTGTTCAAAGGGATTTAGCAGAGAGAGATTTTATAAAAAGAAGAACATTTCTGAAAAGCGACAAATCACTCCACACGTTTTTGCTTGAATATATCTCAAGATTTCTCAAAAAAGGGTGCAGCTGGAATCAAAACAAGTTTGTAGACCAGCAATAGCCTCAGTGGGAGATTGGACTGAGTACAGTACTGAGCTGTGTATTCTCTTGCTCATTCCAGCCCCATTGGCTCCGTCCTTTCTCACGCAGTATATTAAGGATGCCTTCGAAGGTTCTTTCGCTTTCCATGGGGTAATGGAAAGAGGCTTCGGAGCCAATCAGACCTTGGTTCAAATCACAAATGTGCTGTTCTCTGTGTAACCTTGAACTAGTTCCTTAAACTTTCTGAGTTTGAGCTGCTGTTTCCTCACCTGTAAAATGGGTATAGAGTATGGAATTTGCAGTTACTGGGTGGACAATGTATAGAGCGCCAGGCACTCTATAAGTGGGAGTTCTTATGTCTGTTAGTTTTACCAAAAATTTGGGTTGAGATTAGCAGTATAGGGCAAAATGAAGGAGTCAAGGTCACGCTGAAGAATGTTTCAGTCTAAGGATCCAATGTTCCCATCTGACACTGCCAACAATAGGAAACATGGTTCAGAGATCAAAATGAAAATCATCCAACAGCCTAATAGGGACGACACTTTAAAAAGTGTTCTTAACTTTAGCTATTAGAGCCAGAAACTTCTGCAGAGGTCAGTACAGTATCTTATGGCACACAAGCCTCTGCTCCATTTCATCACTGTAGCCACAGATGTAGTCCACAGATTCAGTAGACCCAGATGTTTCCATTGGAGCAAAGAACCATAGATCCTCCTCTCTCAATTCCCAGCAGAAGGCAATCCCAGCTGTGCGTGCACTAGCATGTAAGCCTCTGTGTTGGGTTAAAGATGGCTACAAATTCTCTGATGGTCCTCCTGGGAAATATGGGTTCCATTTCCCCTATTTTTGATTATGGGTAGAATACAGGTGGGGGCTCTGGTGGTTCAATAGTTAAGCGCTTGGCTGCTAACCAAAAGGTTGCTGGTTCAAACCCACCCACTGGCTCAGAGGGAGAAAGACCTGGTGATCTGCTCCTGTATAGGTAGCCTAGGAAACACTGTGGGGCAGTTCTACTCTGACATGGGGTCAGTATAAGTTGGAATCGACTTCATGGCACCCAACAACAAGAGTACAATGGAAGTGGAGCTTTCCTCGTTTTTGGACCAGCCTTTAAGAGAACAGGTATCTTCTTCCTTGCTGTTTTGGAGCTCCGAGTGGCTGGCCAACAGAAACATCACGTGGAGAGGCCCTGAGACTACCGGGAGAGGGAGAGGGGCCTGCCCTTGCTGAGCCCAACCTTGCCGCTGGAGCCTTTCCTGCTAAGGAGCCAGGCACGTGGGGAAAGCCACTGAGGACACTCCAGACCAAATCAGAGCAGCTGCAGCTGAATACCACAGAGCAATCACAGGCAATGCCACGTGCAGCAGTAGAATCATTTGGTGGGAACTGAAGAGTTCTTCTTGACCCCCAAAATAGCAAAACATAATAAAATAGTTGTTGTTTAAAGTCACTAAATTTTGAGTTCATTTGTTATATAGCAGTAGACCAAAAAACCCAAACCCATTGCTGTCACGTCAATTCTGACTCATAGTGACCTATAGAACAGGGTAGAACTGCCCCATAGAGTTTCCAAGGAGCAGCTGGTAGATTCAAACTGCCGACATTTTGGTTGGCAGCCGAGCTCTTAACCACTGCGCCACCAGGGCACCTATAGCAATAGATAACCCTGATAAAAAGTCTGCACTTTGGACTCCATTTGTATGGGGCCCACACAACCCTAAGGACTTCAAATGACTTTGCACCCTGAACTCTTTGTTACACTGAGATTACCAGTGTCTTGGAATTTGTTGTCTGCTCATCATCCCAGGGCTCAAGATGTGTGTGGAAGGGGGTGTTATGGATTCAACTGCATTCTTAAAAATATGTATTGAAATCCTGGCCTCTATACTAGTAAATATGCTCCTGTTGGGAAATAGGATTTTCTTTGTTATGTTAATATATACACAGGTCATACCCAAGTAGGGTGGGTTCTAAATCTAATCACTTCTGCGCTATAAAAAGAGCAGAATGGACACAGATACCCACACAGGGGAAGACAGATGCCGTGTGAAGATCATCAACAAACCAAGGAATACCAAAGAACCAAGGATCCCCCAGGACAACAGACAAGGAAAAAGTCGACACAGCTATGACCCTGATCTGGACCTTTAGCCTCCAGAACTATGAGAAAATAAATGTCTGGTCAGCCACCTGTGGCATTTGTGTTACAGCAACACGAGGTAACCAAGTCAGGGGATGTGCCAAGGAATGTCCGAAGATCAATCTACAAATTGATTAGTCTCCCTCAGCCCTAATCTTTTTTGCCCTTTTAAATTTGGAAGAATTAAGACTATAGAGAGGAGATAGAGAAAGGATGGAGTATGGAAAAGGGAGAAAATGGAAAGAAAAAGAGGTTTCAGATTGATCAACATCTGCTCAGAAATAAAGGAGTAAAACCGAAACCTCCAAACGAAGAAATGGGCCAATTCTCACCTCTCCCCCCCTCCCCTTTGTAAGCCCCATCCATTGTTCAACACCAACCCCGCCTTAGAGGATGGATCAGGACAAATGGCTAATGGCCAACAGAACTCCTTTATTTCTACTTTCTATTTAACATTAGTTTCATTCATTCAGTACACAGCATTTATTGAATAATTGTTATCTGTGGGAGAAACTTAAAATATAGTATAATTGAAGTTGAGTCTCAACCTTTGAGGCTCACAGTAAGATAACATCTCTTTTCATAATCAAATCAATAAAATTCTGCATCCTGTTGCAAGAGCAGGAAATCCATTCTCCTTTCCTGAGGTTTCCCGCCTGTAATACATTCAAGAAGCCCAGGGTGTTTACCCAGATGGCTTCAAAGAAAATCCAGTCTGTCTGCCAGAAGAAACCATTCAACACCATTGTTGTTGCAGCCATGACTTCACTGCGGAGGTGTTGTAAACAGGCGGTTCAACAGGCTACGTAGCCAAAAAAGGCTGAGGTCCGTGACCACCAAAACAAGCAGGAGATGCTGGCCCTGATCATTGCGGGTGTTACCATCAAGTACAAGGCTCATTGCCAGCTTGGCAGTGGTTTCTGAGAGTGCGGGGAGGGAAAAAACACCCCTCTCTTCCAATGCCTCAACTTTGGGTGCTTCACACAGAGGTGTAAGACACCAGATTGCTAGTGAAACATCCACCTACCAAAAAAATCCTCCCTGCCTAAGCATGTCGTGTAACCTGGGTGACCATGTCAGTAGAGGTTCTACCCATAAATAAAAAACCCATTGCTGTGGAGTCAATTCCGACTCATAGCGACCCAACAGGACAAAGTAGAACTTCCCAATAGGGTTTCCAAGGCTGTAGTGGCAGTCTCCAGGTTACTAACATCGGACTAAAGTACAACCTGTAGTTACAAACCAACCCCCCCACCCCCCCACCCCCGTAAAGCCTATTGTCTTAAAAATTCGAAGTACATACAATGGTTTATAATAACAAACAGGCGCTACTTTGTCTTTGTGACACATATCAAAACGTTATTACAATTATTACTGTATTATTATGTTAAAGATGTTTTAGTGTATCTGGAAGTGTTTCTGTAATTTTTTTGTGCATAGAAAGGTACACTATATACTACATACTGAGACAAACATTTGACTAACTGACGTTAGATACCAACCATACCTAACTGTTCCAATTTACACACAACTTCTACTTAGAAACGGAACTCTTTTGTAATCCAGGGACTGCCAGTAATCTTTATGGAAGCAGACTGCCACATCTTTCTCCTACAGAGTGGCTGCTGGGTTCGAACTGCCGACCTTTTGGTTAACAGATGAATGCTTAACCACTACACCACCAGGGCTCCTAGGGAGGCTCATAAGAACCACTAAAACCAATTGCTGTTGACTCTGACTCATGGCAAACCCAGGTGTGTCTGAGTAGAACTGTGCTCCGTAGGGTTTTCAATGGCTGATTTTTTTGAAAGTAGATCTCCAGGCCTTTCTTCTGAGGAGCCTCTAGGTGGACTTGAATCTCCAACCTTTCAGTTAGCAGCCAAGCACAGTATTTGCACCTCCCAGGCAATCCACAGTAGGCACTAGGTACACCGCAAACCAGACCTCCTTCACGAGCAATCAGATTAGGTTCCCGGAGAGGAGAGGAGTACCTCCCTCTGTAGCCCAAGACCTGCTTTGTTTCCTTCCCCAATATTAACCACTTGTCATCCCCCATGGCCTCAACAGAAAGTCACTAATTGTCTAACAACATATTCCTATTGTCCATGGCCACTTCATTACAATAGAATAGTCTCCCTCCCTTGGGGAGGGCATACGCATACAAAAAACTAGGTAACAAGAGAAGAATACATAGAATCATAGAACTTTAGAACTAGAAGAGACTCCCAAGACTATACAGCCCTACCTCCTCATTATACAGACAAAGAAACCGAGGTCCGGTAACTTCAATCAATCTGTGCAAAGCCACGCAGAGCATTTGATAGTTAGCCCAAGTCCTCCACCCAAGTTCTTTCCTCCAGATTTTCACACATGTAAGTACCTCTCTCAGGCTCTAAACTAAATTGAAAGATACTTAAACAATATAGGGGATATACTTTCTTTCTTTGCCTAAGAAAAACAGAAACATTCCTTGTTAAGAAGCCAAGGCAAGGTCTGACAGAGCTTGGCAGCTGGAAGTGTCTTTCTAAATCTGGAAACGCCACATCTCCTTTGAAAAGTGGGAGCAACAATTTGTGCCTCTTAAATGTGAAGAAACATATTTTTTTTTTTTGTGAGAAAAAAATAACTGCAGTGAAATTGCTAAAGACAAATATTGGGCAAGGCAACCAGCAAAGCAAGAGATACTGAGTTTGTCAGAACAATCAGTTTGTTTATGGGCCAAGAGGGGAGAAGAAAACATACAGGTGAATTATTTTCCATTTGCAAAAATGTTCAGAGAATTTTCCCAGAAGACGAATATATAGGAACTCATGAGTTACAAGAACCAAATGCCCAAGTATTTAATAAACAGAACAGGCTGAAATAGCGCTAAAGAGGGGGGAAAAAAAACTTCACTTAATAGTAAAAGCTTCCCACCATCACCATCACCACCTAGGATCATTGAAGGACTGAGTCAGATACGTAAGATCACTATTTTTGGGGAATTTCAGTTTAAAACTCACACTCCATTTACTCACATATATGAATGACATGAAGATTATGATGTGATTTTTGAAGAAGCACCAATAGGTCTTCATTCATTCACTTTCATTTATTAAGTGCTACTGTATGTCATGTCCTGGAACAAGTACAACCAGAATGCTCCTTACAAGGAAGGATGACGAGACTATGTCTTACATACTTTGGACATGTTGTCAGGAGGGATCGGTCTCTGGAGAAGGATATCATGCTTGGTAAAGTACAGGGTCAACCAAAAAGAGGAAGCCCCTCAATAAGATGGATTGACACAGTGGCTGCAACAATGGGCACAAGCATAACAACAATTGTGAGCATGGCACAGGACCAGGCAGTGTTTCATTCTGTGGTGCATAGGGTCGCTATGAGTCGGAACCAACTTGACAGCACCTAACAACAACAACACTGTATGTCAGGAGCCCTGGTGGTGCAGTGGTTAAGAGCTTGGCTTCTAACCAAAAGATCAGCAGTTTGAATCCACCGGACGCTCCTTGGAAACTCTATGGGGGAGTTCTACTCTGTCCTATAGGGTCACTATAAGTTGGAATCGACTCAACGGCAACAGCTTTTTTTTTTTTTTTAACTGTGTGTCAAGAGTATAACAGATAAGAAGTGGGGACTGCCCTCAGTGCTCTCACAGTCCAAGACGCTAAGACAGGCTAATAGACAAATGAGAGCCACAAACAAGCACAACATGTGCTCTGATGGGAGGATGTATAAATAATGGGGCACCACGGCCACATAGGAGATAGTCCGTAATACTCCTGGGCTAAAGGTGATGGGAAGAGCCATTGGTGGTTCATCGGTAGAACCCTCACCTTCCGTGTGTGGGAAACCCAGATTTGTTTGATTCCCAGCCAAGGCACCTCATTCACAGCTACCACCCATCTGTAAGTAGAGGCTTGCATGTTGCTATGATGTTGAAAATGTTTCAGTGGAGCTTCCAGACCAAGAAGGACTAAGAAGAAAGTCCTGGAGATCTACCTCCAAAAGTCAGCCAGTGGATCACAATGGTCTGATTTCATTCCGTTGCGCATGGGGTCACTATGAGGTGAGGGTGACTCCAGACTCCACAGCAGCTAACAAGAGCAGCAACAAAGGTGATGGGGGCAGGGAGGTAGGCTAGGATTTAAATGAAGTGGTGCATGAGCTGAAATTTAGAGAGATTAGGACTAGAAAATAACAACTGTTGGAGAGGCTGAGGGGAGACTGGAACTCTTATGCACTGCTGGTGGGAATGCAAAATGGTACAACCATTTTGGAAAACAATATGGTGCCTCATTAAAAAGCTAGAAATAGAAATACCATATGAGCCAGCAATCCCACTCCTAGGAACACATCCTAGAGAAATAATAGCTGTCACACAAATAGACATATGCACACCCATGTTCATTGCAGCATTATTCACAATAGCAAAAAGATGGAAACAACCTAGATGCCCATCAACAGATGAAAGGATAAACAAACTATGGTACATATTCACAAAGGAATACTACGAAACGATAAAGAACAATGTTGAATCTGTGAAGCATCTCACAACATGTATGAATCTGGAGGGCATTATGCTGAGTGAAATAAGTTAATCACAAAAAGACAAATATTATATGAGACATATGAGACCACTACTGTAAAAACTCATGAAAAGGTTTACACACAAAAGGAAACAATCTTTGATGGTTACAAGGGAGGGATGGGGTGGGGATGGAGAAACACTAAATAGACAACAGGTAAGTGGTAACTTTGGCAAAGGATAAGACAGTACACAACTTGTCCAAGATAAGGTCATGGAAGCTCCATAGACACATCCAAACTCCCTGAGGGATCAAATTACTGGGCTGAGGGCTGTGGGGACCATAGTCTCAGGGAACATCTAGCTCAATTGGCATAACACAGTTTGTAAAGAAAATGTTCTACATTCTACTTTGGTGAGTAGTATCTGGTGTCTTAAAAGCTTGTGAGAAGCCATCTAAGATACTCCATTGGTGTCACCCCGTCTGGAGCAAGGAAGAATGAAGAAAACCAAAGACACAAGGGGAAGATTAGTCCAAAGGATTCATGGACCACAAGTACCACAGTCTCTACCAGACGGAGTCCAGCACAACTAGATGGTGCCTGTCTACCACCACTGACTGCTCTGACAGGCATCACAATAGAGGGTTCTGGACAGAGCTGGAGAAAAATGTGGAACAAAATTCTAACTCAAAAAAATAAACAAATAAATAAGACCAGACTTACTGGTCTGACAGAGATTGGTGAAACCCCAACAGTATGGCTCCCGGACACCATTTTAGCTCAATAATGAAGTCACTCCTGAGGTTCACCCTTCAGCCAAAGATTAGACAGCCCCATGAAACAACACCAGACTAAATGAGCACCCCAGCCCAGGGGCAAGGACGAGAAGGCAGGAAAGCTGGTAATAGCGAACCAAGGTCGAGAAGGGGAGAGTGTTGACATGTCATGGGCTTGACAACCAATGTCACAAAACAATATGTGTATTAATTGTTTAATGAGAAGCTAGTTTGCTCTGTAAACCTTCATCTAAAGTACAATAAACAAAAAAAGAGATTAGGACTAAACTAAGTCTGGGGTAGAGAAGAGGAGACAAATATGAGGGATGAAAGGACGGGTGATTAAATGACTTGGTGACCCGATGGGTATGGGACTGAGGAAGAAGGAGGCAATAGGATGATTCCCAGTGACACACCCTCATGGGTGCTTCGCCTGCTGCCAGCAGTGCAGGCGTGTCAAGGGGCCATACGTCACACCTCCCTCGGCATCTCGTGCACACACAGAAGCAGCCAGCACTATCACCCCCAGGAGGTGATCTATGCACACGGCTGAATCTACCTCTGGCCAGCCCTACCCAACAAGCCCAGTTACTGCTGGCCAATCAGCAACTCTCAGAGGCTCTGCATTCATGATACAGGACAATCTGTAATCTTTGGGGACTTCCTTTCCCAGAGGCTAGACGCCAAGCTGGATTAAGCCACCCTACTTGGCAATAATACCTTCCACACCGTGCTCAATCATTGGACTCTGAGGCTCCATTTTTACTTTTCCCACCAGATTTCTGGTCTGCATGTCTGGATAGTATAGTTAACCAAGTGAGGGAACTGGAAGAAAGGCTAATGAATTTTGATTTTGACTTTGTGTTTGAAGTATCTGTGGGAACAAACAAAAGTTCCTCCAACTAACTTGTGAAATTATTTCTTTTACGTGTTTGGATTGTAGTGAACAGCTTGCCAGCCACTTTGTTTTTGTTCTTTAGCTTGAACACTTCAGCTTTCTAACTGTTCTCCCTCCCTTTTTTGCTACCTTGCTGTTGCATTATAAGATACAACACGTGATTGGATGATTAAGTCCTCTGCTATGACAAACAGGACTGGCCTCATGGAACACCCATTGTATTGTCATTTGGAATTAGTTCAGTCATGGTCTGTTCCCTGCACCACACCATTGCCCACCTGTATACACATTGTCTTGGATTTGTTTTTCTTCTTTTTCTTAATTCCTTTCTCCTGACATAACACAAGAAACAGCTACTCTTTTTTTTTTTTAATTTAATTTTTTTTTTATTGTACTTCAGGTGAAGGCTTACAGAACAAATAGTTTCTCATGAAACAGAAGTACACATGTTGTTTTATAACATTGGTTAACAACCCCACAACATATCAACCCTCTAACTTCTCAACCTCTTTTTTTTTTTGGACAAAATACACATAGCCAAAGATACACCATTTCAAAAATTTCTACATGCACAGTTCAGTGACATTGACTACGCTCTTCCAATTGTGCTGTTATTCTCACTTAAGATGAAGGCTTACAGAACAAAATAGTTTCTCATTTAATAGTTACTACAAATGTTGCCCTATGGTTAACAATCTCACAACACATCAACAATATCCTCACTCAACCTTGGGTTCCCTATCACCAGCTTCCTTGTCCCCTTCTGCTTTCTGGCCCTTGTCACTGGACTCCTGTACCTCGTTAGTCTCATTTGGTTTTACGAGGCTGTCCACTCCCAGGCTGAACCGTGAGCCTCGGAGGTAACTTCACCACTGAGCTAAAAGGGTGTCTGGGGGCCATACTCTCGAGGTTTCTCCAGTCTCCTTTAGGCCAGTAAATCTGGTCTCTTTTTTTGTGGATTAGAATTATGCTCTGCATCCTTCTCCAGCTCTGTCCAGAACCCTCTGTTGTGATCCTGGTCAGAGCAGTCAGTGGTGGAGCCGGGCACCATTTAGCTGTACTGGACTCAGTCCGGTGGAGGCCTTGGTAGCTGTGGACGATTAGTCCTTTGGACTAATCTTTTCCTTGTATCCTGTTCTCTTCATTCTCCCTTGGTCCTGAAGGGATAAGACCAGTGGAGTATCTTAGATGGCTGCTCACAGGCTTTTAAGACCCCAGACACTACTCACCAAGGTAGAATGTAGAACATTGTCTTTATAAGTTGTGTCATGCCAATTAAGCTAGATGTTCCCCGAGACCATGGTCTCCACAGCCCTCTGCCCAGCAATTCAGTCCCTCAGGGAGTTTGGATGTGTCTGTGGAGCTTCCATGACCTTTCCTAGTAAAAGTTGTGCTAGTTTCTCCTGTATTGTGTACTGTCTCACCCTTCACCCAAGATATCACTTATCTGTTGCCTATTTAGTATTTCCCCCCCACCCCTCCCATCCCTGGTAACCAACAAAGATTGTTACATTTTGTGCGTGAACTTTTTCATGGGTTTTTACAATAGAGGTCTCATACAATGTTTGTCCTTTTGTGATTGACTTATTTCACTCAGCATAATGTCCTCCAGTTTCATCCGTGTTATGAGATGGTTCACAGATTCATTGTTGTTCTTTCTCGTTGCATAGTACTCCATTGTGTGTATGTACCATAGTTTGTTTATCCATTCATCTGTTGATGGGCATCTAGGTTGTTTCCATCGTTTTGCTATTGTGAACAATGCTGCCATGAACATAGGTATAAATAATGTCTATTCGAATGACGACTCTTATTTCTCTAGGATATATTCCTAGGAGTGGGATTGCTGGATCGAATGGTATGTCTATTTCTAGCTTTCTGAGGAAGCACCATATCATTTTCCAAAATGATTGTATCATTTTGCATTCCCACCAGCAGTGCATAAGTGTTCCGATCTCCCCACAGCCCCTCCAACATTTGTTATTTCCATTGTTTTTGATTTGTGCCAGTAATGCCGGGGTGAGATGGTATCTCATTGTGGTTTTAATTTGCATTTCTCTAATGGCTAGTGAGTGCGAGCATTTCCTCATGTGTCTGTTGGCCATTTGAATGTCTTCTTTGGTGAAGTGTCTGTTCATTTCCTTTGCCCATTTTTTAATAGGATTATTTGTCTTTTTGTTGTAGAGGTGTTGGATTTTCTTGTAGATTATGGAGATTAGAGCTTAGTCTGACTTGTACTGTCCAAAAATTTTTTCCCAGTCTGTAGGTTCTCTTTTTACTCTTTTGGTGAAGTCTTTTGAAGAGCATAGGTGTTTGATTTTTAGAAGATCCCAGTTATCTAACTTATCTTTTGGGGTTTGTGCATTAATGGTTATGGTTTGTATCCTGTTAATGCCATGTATTAAGTCCTGTGGTGTTGGTCCTATTTTTTCTTCTATGAACTTTATAGTTTTAAGCTTTATACTCAAGTCATTGATCCATTTTGAAGTAGTTTTTGTATACGGCATGAGATATGGGTCCTGTTTCATTTTTTTGCAGATAGATATCCAGTTTTTCCAGCACCATTTGTTAAAAGGACTGTCTTTTCCCCATTTGATGGACTTTGGGCCCTTGTTGAAGATCAGGTGACCGTAGGTGGATGAATTTACATCTGGGTTCTCAATTCTGTTCTATTGGTCAATGTATCTGTCGTTGTACCAGTACCAGGCTGTTTTGACTACTGTAGCTGTATAGTAGGTTCTGAAGTCAGGTAGTGTGAGTACTCCAACTTTATTCTTCGTCTTCAATAGTGCTTTACTTATTCAGGGCTTCTTCCCTTTCCATATAAAGTTAATGATTAGTTTTTCCATCTCTTTGAAGAATGTTGTCGGTATTTGGATCGGGATTGCGTTGTATTTGTAAATTGCTTTGGGTAGAATTGACATTTTCACAATGTTGAGTCTGCCTATCCATGAGCATGGTATGTTTTTCCATTTATGTAGATCCCTTTGGGTTTCATGCAGAAGTGTTTTGTAGTTTTCTTTGTATAGGTCTTTTACATCCCTGGTCAGATTTATTCCTAAGTATTTTATCTTTTTAGGGGCTATTTAAAATTGTATTGTTTTCCTGATTTCCTTTTCATCGTTCTCCTTATTGGTGTACAGGAATCCATCTGATTTTTGAATGTTTGTCTTGTATCCTGCTACTCTGCTGAATCTTTCCATTAGCTCCAGTAGATTTCTCGTGGAGTCTTTAGGGTTTTCTGTGTATAGTATCATATCATCTGCAAACAGGGACAGTTTAACTCCTTCATTACCAATTTGGATGCCCTTTATTTCTTTTTCTTGCCTTATTGCTCTAGCTAGAACTTCCAGCACAATGTTAAATAGAAGTGGTGGTAAACGGCATCCTTGTCTTATTCCTGTTTTCAAGGGGAATGTTTTCAGCCTCTCTCCATTAAGAATGATGTTGGCCGTTGGTTTTGCATAGATGCCCTTTATTAGGTTGAGAAATTTCCCTTCTATACCTATTTGATTGAGAGTTTTTATCAGGAATGGGTGTTGGACTTTGTCAAATGCCTTTTCTGCGTCAATTGAGATGATCATCGGATTCTTTTCTTTCCTTTTATTTATGTGGTGGATTACGTTGATTGATTTTCTAATGTTGAACCATCCTTGCATGCCTGGTATGAATCTTACTTGGTCATGGTGTATTATTTTTTTGATATGATGCTGAATTCTATTGGCTAGAATTTTATTCAGAATTTTTGCATCTGTATTCATGAGAGGTATTGGTCTGTAATTTTCTTTTTTGGTGACATCTTTTCCTGGTTTTGGTATCAGCGTTATGCTGGCTTCATAGAATGAATTTGGAAGTGTTGCTTCCTCTTCTATGCTCTGAAATACCTTGAGTAGAACTGGTACAAGCTCTTCTGTAAATGTTTTGTAGAATTCTCCAGTGAAGCCATCTGGGCCAGGGGTTTTTTTGGTTGGGAGTTTTTTTATTACCTTTTCAATCTCTTCTCTTGTTATGGGTCTGTTCAGGTTTTCAACATCACTTTGTTGTAGTTTGGGTAGGCTGTGTGTTTCTAGAAACTTATCCATTTCCTCTAGGTTTTCAAATTTGTTGGAGTATAGTTTTTCATAATATTCTGTAATAATCCTTTTTATTTCTGTTGGGTCTGTTGTAATGTCCCCCATTTCATTTCTTATTTGGGTTATTTGTGTCCTCTTCTGTTTTTCTTTTGTCAGTCTGGCCAGTGGTTTGTCGATTTTGTTGATTCTTTCAAAGAACCAACTTTTGGTTTTGTTGATTCTTTCTATTGTTTTTCTGTTCTCTATTTCATTTATTTCTGCTCTGATCTTTACTATTTCCTTTCTTCCGGTGGTTGTGGGCTTTTTTTGCTGTTCTCTTTCTATTTGTTTGAGTTCTGTAGTTAATGTTTTGATTTTGTCCCTTTCTTCTTTTTTGACATGTGCATCTATTGCTATAAATTGTCCTCTGAGGACTGCCTTTGCTGTGTCCCAAAGGTTTTGGTAGGATGTGTTTTCATTCTCATTTGATTCGAAGAATTTTTTTATTCCATCTCTGATTTCTTCTATTACCCACTGATGTGTAAGCAGGGTATTATTCAGTTTCCATGTAGCCGATTTTTTTTCCTTGCTCTTTCTGTTGTTAATTTCTACCTTGATGGCATTGTGGTCAGAGAAGATAATTCGAATTATCTCAAGGTTTTGGATCTTGTTGAGGATTGCTCTGTGGCCTAAGATGTGGTCTATTCTGGAGAATGTTCCATGTGCATTGGAAAAGAATATGTACTTTGCAGTGGTTGGATGGAGTGTTCTATATATGTCTATGAGGTCAAGTTGGCTGATTGTGCCCTTTAGGTCTTCTGTACCTTTGCTGAGTTTCTTCTTAGTTGTTCTGTCCTCTACTGAGAGTGGTGTGTTGAAGTCTCCTACTATTATTGTGGAACTGTCAATTTCTCTTTTCAGTGTTGTTAGAGTTTGTTTTATGTATTTTGGAGCCCTGTCATTGGGTGCGTAGATGTTTATTATGGTTATGTCTTCATGATGGATCGTCCCCTTAATCATTATATAGTGTCCTTCTTTGTCTTTTATGGTAGATTTTGTTTTAAAGTCTATTTTACCTGAGACTAGAATCGCCACTCCTGCTCTTTTTTGGTGGTTGTTAGCTTGATATATTTTTTTCCAACCTTTGACTTTTAATAAATCCACATTTTTGTTTCTAAGGTGTGTCTCCTGTAGACAGCATATTGGTGGATCCTGTTTTCTTATCCATTCTGTCACTCTCCATCTCTTTATGGGTGCATTGAGTCTATTTACATTCAGTGTAATTATTGATAGATGTGAGTTTGTTGCTGTCATTTTGTAGTGCTTTTTTTTGTGGTGCTGACGTTTTCTTTGTTCTTCTTACTCTCTTGTGCTGAGTTACTTTTGTTTGTGGATTTTTTTTTTCATTTCTTTTGTTTTTGTAGGTTTTGTTTTTGCTGAGACTTTATGTTTTTCCTCTTTTTTTTTATGTTGGTTAACTTTCTTTGTGATTACCATAAATTTTACCCTTATCTTTCTAAGTTTGAAGAAGTCTACCATTACTTGGTATCACCTTGCCTTCCTCTCCATTAGCAGGTTGTATACCTATGCCATTTATTCCCTCTTTTAACATTTTGATGTTGTTGTCATTTACTGATTAACTGCTCTGATGCCCTGTTGTATTTCTTTTGGTTTTGGATAGTCTTCAAGAGTTCATTTCCTAGATTGGTATCTGGCTGGTACGATCCTGCGTCCTAGGTTCTGCCTGTGAGCTGAAGCTGTTTGTCCTCAGATGGAAGAACTTGCTTTAATAATTCTTGTAAGTTTGGTTTGGCTTTTACATAGTCCCTTAATTTCTGTTTATCTGGAAATGACCTAATTTCACCATCAAATTTGAACGAGAGTTTTGCAGGATATATTATTCTTGGCTGACAATTTTTTTCTTTCAAGATTTTATATATGTCATCCCATTGCCTTCTTGCCTGCATGGTTTCTGCTGAATAATCTGAGCTTAGTCTTATTGTTTCTCCTCTGTATGTGACTTCTTGTTTTTCACGAGCTTCTCTCAGGATTCTTTGTTTGTCTTTGGTCTTGGCGAGTGTGAATATGATATGCCTTGGTGATTTTCTTTTGGGGTCTCTTCTATACGGGGTTCGTTGAGCTTCTTGGATGGCCAGCTTTTCATCTTTCATGATATTGGGGAAGTTTTCTGTCAGCAGTTCTTCAATGGTCCTCTCTGTGTTTTCTGTTTTCTACCCCTTTTCTGGAATTCCAATCACTGTAAGATTTTTGCTTTTGATTGTGTCCCACGTAACTCTCAGGGTCTCTTCATTTTTCTTTGTTCTTTTTTCTGAGTTTTCTTCAGACAGAGTTGTATCCAAGTGTTTGTCTTCAGTTCCACTGATCCTGCCTTCCACCATTTCAAATCTGCTTCTTAGCCCTTTTATGACGCCGTCCATTTCTGAAATCTTGTTGTTTATCTTTTGGATTTCTAATTGTTGTCTTTGTATAATTTCTAGTTGTGAATTTATTTTGGCATTTTGTTCCTGCATTATTTTCCTGAATTCTTCTAATTTTTTGTCCGCATTTTCCATGAATTTGTCTATTTTTTCCTCATGTTTGTCAGCTTTTTGCCTCAGTTCTTGAAGAATTCTGAGTATTAGAGATTTGAATTTCCTCTCAGGTAGTTCTAGTGCATTTTCTTCCAGAGGAGAGTCATCTGGTGTTTTGTTTTGGACACCTACTGGAACCATCCTGTCCTGTTTTTGTAAATGTTTTGTTATTGTCTGCTGTCTTTGGGGCATTCAGTAGTTATTTTTCTCGTTTATTGAATGTAGATTTGTTTGTTTCGTCCCTTTTAAAAAAAATTTGACTATGTCTGAGCAGGCAGACTGCGTGTTCTTTGTTGTTTGCTCATCTTTGAGCACAATACTTTTCACCTCCTTCTTTAACTGGCAGGGTCAGTCACTCAGATATGGTATGGCAGGGCAGGTCTAGCTGAAGAGGATCCACTGGGACAGGTTGTTTGTGGCACTTACTACAGCCACCAGAGCAGGTCGGTAATCAGTGCAGGGCAGGTTCCAGTAGGCCATGCCTGTGCTGCTTGGTGGTGTGATGTCAAGTGCACGGTGCAGGTAAGCAGGATGTAGCGGGGAGATTGTTATGTGTGGAGCTAAGATGGATATGGGAAAGAGGAGAGAGGAACAGGAGCCAGAAACATACAAACAAACAAAAAAGACTGCTAGGGGAGCTTGCCGTTGGAGTGGAGAGATGAGAGACTATGAAATGGAGAAAAACAGAAAGGGGAGGAAGAAGAGAAGAAAAGAATGAATAAATAAGAATAAGAAATGTTAAAGAACTGCAAAGTTCCCAGGGATCCCACTTGTGCAGCTATGAGGTCTGGGGAAGTCGCTCTTAGGTGTTGTAGTACAGTGTGGCTAGAAGGCGTAGAGGTATACAACACCAGGTATTCAGGGAACAGAAAGAGAAGGAAGGTATAGAGAGATGAGAAACTGATCAATGAAGAAAGACAAAAAAGGGAAAAGAGGAAAAATAAAACAAAACAAATTAAAAAAAAAAAACAAGAAAGGCCCCCAAAGAAACAGAAAAAAAAAATAAATAAACAACAACGTTAAAAAGAAATGTCCTCAGGGATCCTTCTGCATGTCTGTGGAAGCCGAAGGGGCGTCTCCCTGCCACGCAACTCAGCCTGGCCAGAAAGGGCTCCCAACTCAAGAAAAGGAAAAGAAAACAAACAAACTATTCAAAACAAACAAATGAACAAAAACCCCGGGATCCCACCAGCTCGGCAGCCCAAACCGGGAAGTAGCTCCACACTCAAACGGAGCTCCGCAACCCCTCAGGAAGAAGCAAAGATGGTGCACGGAGCGAGGTACTTGAGTGAAGGGAGGGGGAGGTGGCGAGAGGCAAGTAAGAAGTCAAAAGAAGCAGAAAAAAAAGCAACACTAGTAGCCAACAAATGGCACTCAGAGAGCCAGCTAGTGCGGGCTGGTGTTTCTGGACAAGAGACTGTGTCTGTGGGAAGCAGAGGGGGCCTAGTGCCGGTGAAGAAGGGTTGGGAGTGGGAAAGGGTATACCACAAATTACGGGAGCTCTGCAGCCCCTCAGGAAGAAGCAAAGATGGTGCACGGAGCGAGGTACTTGAGCTAAAGGAGGGGGAGGCGGGGAGGGGCAAGAAAGAAATAAAAAGAAGCATAAAAAAAGCAACACCAGCAGCCAACAAATGGCACTGAGAGAGCCACCCGTTTGGGTGTGTGGAATCCAAGCAGCCACTGTTTCCCAGTCAAGAGACTGTGGCCGCAGGAAGCAGAGGAGGCTGAGTAGGGGTGAAGAAGGGTTGGGAGTGGGAAAGGGTATACCACAAATTACGGGAGCTCTGCAGCCCCTCAGGAAGAAGCAAAGATGGTGCACGGAGCGAGGTACTTGAGCTAAAGGAGGGGGAGGCGGGGAGGGGCAAGAAAGAAATAAAAAGAAGCATAAAAAAAGCAACACCAGCAGCCAACAAATGGCACTGAGAGAGCCACCCGTTTGGGTGTGTGGAATCCAAGCAGCCACTGTTTCCCAGTCAAGAGACTGTGGCCGCAGGAAGCAGAGGAGGCTGAGTAGGGGTGAAGAAGGGTGGGGGGTGGGAAAGTGTATATTGCCAATTACCGGTTGTTTTGTCTCCCGCTGGAAGCTCCGTGAGGCTGCTTTTTCATACCCCCTGTTTGCTGGTCTCCAATAGGAGTCCGAGACAGCAGATCCGCGCTGCGTTAGCTGGTAGGGGGCCTCTGCATGAATCTCTCCTTGCTCTCTGTTCTCTGTCCGTTTTCTCACTCCGTTTGGTGCTTGGCTGAGTTCTTTACCTCTTCATTTGATGTTTTGGGGTTTCAGGATTGTTGTATTCTCTGTTCGGCTTAGTTTTTCAGATTTTTGCTGTGGAGAGACGCACGGTGCTTCTGCCTAGAGCACCGTTTTTTCATTTGATCCCTACACTCTTGATTAACAGAAATGGAATAGGATTGATTATTAAGGCAGAAAATTCTAGAATTAAGTCTTTTACTAGAATTGGGGGCAGGAGGATGGGCACATCTACTAGCAGTCTATACCCAACTACAGATGTTGTAAGTTCAGCCAGTAGGCAGAGCAGGGGTGTCATAAACAGAGGTGAGACAAGTTGACTTTGGCCATAGGGTATAATATTGAGTCATTGTATATGGAAGGAGCCCTGGTGGCACAGTGGTTAAGCACTTGGCTGCTAACTGAAAGGTTGGCGGTTCAAACCTACCAGCTGCTCTACAGGAGAAAGATGTGGCAGTGTGCTTCCATAAAGATTTCAGCTTTGGAAACCCTATGGGGCAATTCTGCTCTGCCCTACAGGGTTTCTGTGATTGAGAATTGGGCAACCAGTAGTTGTGTATGGTGTTGGGGTATTGGTGGTTCAGTGGTAGAATTCTCATCTTTCGTGAGGAAAATCCTGATTTGATTCCTAGCCAATGCACCTCATGCACAGTCACCACCCATCTGTCAGTGGAGGTTTGCATGTTGCTATGATGCAGCAGAGCTTCCAGACTAAGAGGGACTAGGAAGAAAAGCCTGGCTATTTACTTCCAAAAATCAGTCAGTGAAAACCATTGTACTTGGGGTCACCAAGAGTTGGGGGGCCGTCTAGATAGCAGCTAACAACAACAACAGTTGTATATGGAGAGGAGGCGGGACGGTGGGAGGGAGATTCATACCAGAGCTGAATGGGTAGATGATGGTATTGCTCTCCGTGAAGAAAAATCAGAATCTGGTCCTACAGATACTAGGCAGAGTCTAAGGCTGGAAGTACTGAGGCTCAGAGAAGACAGAGGCAGCATCTGGTTACCAGAACTGAGCTCAGGCAGGAAGTGGACCAGCAGGCTGAGTGAGGCCTGAGGCCCCGTACAGCTTCTTCAGCAGTTCTGCCTTAAGTCCAGGAGCAGTGGGGTGGGCGGCAGGGAAAGAGGTGTGTAGGGAGAGAGCTATGGTAATGGGGGAGAAGGTGTCCTTTGAGCTTGACATCTTCCATTGCCCTGAAGGACAAGAGCGCTTCTTCTTCTCCAGCTTCCAATCCAGGTACACATAACCAAACCAAAACCCGCTGCCATTGAATCGATTCCAACTCATGGCAATCTCATGTGTTACAGTGTGAAAATACTCCATAGGGTTTTCTTGGCTGTAATCTTTTTATGGAAGCAGATCACCAGGCCTTTCTTCCTTGTCACTACTAGGTGGGTTTGAACCGCCAACCTTTAGATTAGTAAAAACCACCCATTGCCATTGAATAGATTCTGACTCATAGCAACCCTATAGGAGAGAGTAGAACTGCCTCCATAGGGTTTCCAAGGCTGTAATCTTTATGCAAGCAGACTGCCACATCTTTCTCCTGTGGAGCGGCTGGTAGGTTTGCACCACCAACCTTTTGGTTAGCAGCTGAGCGCATAAACACTGCACCACCAGGGCTCCAGGGCTCCTTAGTCAATTGCAAATCATTTGGCCACCCAGTGACCCTCTGAGGTGCACATAAAAAACCAAACCCGTTGCCATCGAGTTGATTCCGACTCATAGTGACCCTATAGGACAGAGTAGTAGAACTGCCCCATAGAGTTTCCAAGGAACGCCTGGTGGATTAGAACGGCCAGCATTTTGGTTAGCAACTGTAGCGCTTAACCACTACACCACCAGGGTTTCCAAGGTGCACATCGTGTGTGCTTAATCAGTGCAAGTGCAGTTGGATTAAATTAAAGGGACACCATCAGTTAATTATTCCATAGAGTAAAAGGCTGATTGTGTAGATGAGTGACTGACAGTGACTGACAGAGATATCCTAACAGACCCTGAAAAAGGACAGTTGACTACACATGGACGGAGACTCAGCAGCCTTCCCACCTTCAGAGGGGCTTCCTTGGTCCTCAGTGCCCGAGAATGGCCCTGCTGCCCGTGCTGCGATACCACCGGATTGGGGAGGGGGTCTGTCAGAGTCTTCAGAAGCTCCCTTTCCTTTACCATTCTCACGGGATCTGAGAACCCTCAGTTCTGTTCTGGCGACTCTACCTCAGAACATGCCTTCCCACCAAGCATAAGTAACCAGTAACAACCTGGACACATTCCTGAGTGCTTACCGGATAGGTGAGTAGGAGGTTAGCTTCCCAGGGCCAGTCACCCAGGGGCGCCATTCCTAAAGGCCCCAACTTCAGTGACTCCTGAACTGGTTAATCTGTAACCCATGGGTCCACAACACACCATCAGCACCCTAAAAGAGGGGCAGGAATCTGTTGTATTTAGGCCCTAGCATTAGGTCACCTACAGCTCCCAGAGAAGAAGCTGTTCCTGTGGGGCACGCACGGGAGAGAGGGACGCATAGTTTCTACTAAGGTGAGGGCCGGCACTAGCTACCCCAGATGGACACAGTGTACATTTTTACAAAAGTTGTTTTTTTTTTCTGGACAGATGTAAAGACAAACAGATCCTGCCTGAAGCAAAATTGCGAAACTGAGAACTCAGTGAAATTTGCCTTAGGTGTCTGCAACTGCTGCTGTTGCCCCCTTAGTGGCAAAGCCTTACCCTTCCCTGCCTGCTTCTTCCCGGTTCTGGGTGCCTTCCTGAAGTCTTAAAAAAAAAAAAAAAGACCAAAAAACAACCAGGATCTGATAACATAATTGTATTTAACTGTCTCCTTCACATTACTGTGGTAACTGCCCTAGGTATTTGCATTTTAAAACCTTTCATTATGGAATGAAATGGTTTTGTAGGTCTCCCCTCAAAGGGATTTTTAGGCAATATTAAGCAAGTAAAGATTTTTTTTTAGAGCAGGGAAGTTTTTCCTGGTTTCCAAAATTATACTGCACTCTATCAAAGGCTGGCCCGCCCTGAATGTCAAGAAATGATGGTAAGTTTGCTTTAGATGTGTTAGACGCTAGGAAACTACTTCAGAAGGGACAACGGAGCCCTCCTCCCCACTACTCAAATCCTTCCCCCAAACACTCCAATTCCTCTGCTAAAGAGAATATCCAACATTTATAAGCCTCTGAATTACTAAAATCATTTTTGTATATGTTATTCTCACTTGATCCTCACAAGAGCCCTATGAGATAAAGATTATAATTAGGCTAATTAAAACAGTAATTCCGTTCACTGTTTACTCCTTCTAGAAACACCATTTTCTTGGCTCAGTCTTACTGTAACCAAACAAAAAACCACACCTCTTTCTGTCAAGTAAACTCCAACTCATAGAACCCTACAGGACAGAGTAGAACTGCCCCATAGGGTTTCCAAGGAGTGGCTAGTGGATTCAAACTAGCAACCTTTTGGTTAGCAGCCAATCTCTTAACCACTGTGCCACCAGGGCTTCCAGTGACACTATATGCTCTAGGTTTTCTTCTTTCCTCCCACACCACTTCTTCTCTGGAACCTTTGACAACCCCTTTTCTACCTGCCCCTTAAATGTAGGGGTTCCTTAGAAAGTGCCGTGGGCTTTTACCCCTTTGTGGCTATACTCTCACCCTAGGCCATCTCATTCATCCAGGAACTTTAATTGCTGTGTGTCTTAGTCATCTAGTGCTGCTATAACAGAAATACCACAAGCAGATGGCTTTAACAAAGAGAAATTTATTTCTTCACAGTAAAGTAGGCTAAAAGTCCAAATTCAGGGCATCAGCTCCAGGGGAATGCTTTCTCTCTCTCTGTCGGCCTTCTAATCAACCTTCCCCTCGACTAGGAGCTTCTCCACGCAGGTACCCTGGGTCCAAAGGACGTGCTTTGCTCCCGGCATGGCTTTCTTGGTGGTATGAGGTTACTCCACTCTCTGTTTGCTTCCCTTTCCTCTTATCTCTTGTAAGATAAAAGGTGGTACAGGCCACACCCCAGGAAAACACCCTTTACTTTGGATCAGGGATGTGACCTTAGTAAGGGTGTTACAATCCCACCCCAATCCTCTTTCACATAAAATTACAATCACAAAATGGAGGACAACCACACAATACTGGGAATCATGGCCAGACAAACTGATACACATTTTTGGGGGAACATAATTCAATCCATGACACCATGTAACTACCATCAGAGACCAACCCTCTCTCTTAGCTCCATGCCTTTTCAACATTTCTGTTTGGATGTGTGATGGTCTCTAAAAATTTTTATGTCTAAAACAGAACTCATAATCGAACCCAGTTCACCCACCACCCACCAGCACTACTGAAAACTCTGCTTCCTGGAACGTGTTCTTTGATTCCTCTGTTTCCAGTACATAATCATTGACCAAGTCCTACATATCACCCTCCTAATGGTCTCCCCACTTCCCACCTGGACTCCTGTAATGCTGTGCCGGGCCCCCTTACATCCACTTTGTCCCTCTCTAACCCATGCTCCAGAGTGTAACCAGAATAATTTTTATAAAATACAAGTCTCATCAAGCCATACCTCTGCTTAAAACAGTTAGTACTTGGCCATGGCTCCACATCCTTAAAGTGGCCTCTGAGACTTGGGGCAGTATTGCTCCTACTCAGCCTCTCTAGCCTCATCTCACTGTCCTTGTCACCCTCAACATTCCTTCCCCTCTGGCTTTCTTTCATATCTTTGGAAGTTCAAGTGTCTTGGTAGCTCGGAACTTCTGCACCATCTTTTCCCTTCACCTGGCTAAGTCTTAATCATCCTCCAAATCTCAACCTAAATGGTACTTCCTCAATGAATTCTTTTCTGATTCCTCAGATTAGGCTAAATCCCCTTGAGATGTGCTCTGTTAGCACATAACCCTCATTACAACTGACATGACTTCTTTTGGTTTTTTAATATAATTTTATTTATTTTGTTGTTGTTGAGAATATAAACAGCAAATCATACACCAATTCAACAGTTTCTACATGTACCATTTAGTGACATTGATTACATTATTTGAGTTGTGCAACCATTCTCTCCCTCCTTTTGAGTTGCCCCTCCCCCATTAACACAAATTCACTGCCCCCTAAGGTTCTTATCTAATCTTTTTAATTGCTATTGTCAATTTGATCCCATATAGATAGTTCTTAAAAGAGCAAAATGCTCAAGGCAGACATTTTTTACTAGTTAAGCTAAACTATTGTTTGGTTTTAAGAAGACTTCAGGGGATATTTTTGATTTAAGGTTTAAAGATTATTTCAGGGCAATAACTTCAGGGGTTCATCCAGCCTTCATGGCTCCAGGAAGTCTGGAATCCATGAGAACTTGAAATTCTGTTCTGCATTTTCCCCGTTTTGATCAGGATTCTTCTACAGAATCTTTCAACAAATGATCAGTAATGGTAGCGGGGCACCATCCAGTTCTTCTGCTCTCATGGCAAAGGAGGCAGTTGTTCATGGAGGCAATTAGCCACACATTCCATATCCTCCTCTATTCCTGACTCTCCTTCTTCCTCTGTTGTTCCAGGCTTATAGAGACCAATTGATGTGCCTTGGGTGGCTGCTTGCAAGCTTTTAAGACCCCAGGAACTACACAATGAACTAGGAGGTAGAACAGAGGCACTAAACATGTTATTAGGCCAATTAACTGAAATGTCCCATGAAACCATGACCCTAAACCTCCAAACCAAGAAACCAAATCCCGTGATGTATTTGGTTGTATGTAATCAACCTCAATAGCTACTCTTTTTTTTTTTTTTGTCTTTGTTGTACGTATGACTTCTTTAATGGCTGTCTGCTTACCTAGACTGTAAGCAATACAAAAGCAAAACCAGAAAAATTTTAGCAACCTATCCCCAGTATCCAGTGTAGTGCCTAACACAGAGTCAACACTCAAAAAATACTTCTTGTATTGAATTAAGTGATTTGCCAAGCCAAATAGCAATGTGAAGACTTGAACCCCAACACATCTGACTCCAGAGTCCTTTCCCTAAACCTTCTCCCTTCACTGTATATCCCAGACCTCTCTTCCCACCAATTATTAGATGTCCTAGAAAGGTGGTCATATGATCATCTCTTGAGGGTAAATCTCAGTCTCTAGGTTCAAAATCTGCTACCTCAATTCTGCAAGCATCTCCCTGTGGGCATGAGGACCAGGAAGCAGGTGCTCAGGGACCCCGCTAGTGTGGTGGGGTATGTGGTGGTTTTAAATTATGTCCACAAACTTTTTGCTACTACTCCTTTTAAGAAGTGGAACTTAATTCCTTTACCCTTGAGTGCAAACTGAATTTAGTGACATACTTCTAATGAATAAATTTTGGCAGAAGTAACAGTCTCTAACTTCTGCAACTAGATTATTAAAGACGTAGCTTTCACCTTGCTCTTTTTTGGATCACTTATTCTGGGGAAAGCCAACTGCCATGTTATGAAGATACTCAAGCAGTCCTATAGAGAGGTCCATGTGGTGAGAAACTGAGGCCCCCTGCCAACAGCCAGCAAGGAACTGAGACCTTCTGCCAAATGAGCCATGTTAGTGAGCCACCTTTGGATTGGATCATCTAGCCTGAGTCAAACCTTCAGATGAATGCAGTCCAGCTGACATCTTGACTGCAACCTCACAAGAGACACTGAGCCAGAATGACCCAGCTAAGCTTCTTCAAAATTTCCAACCCACAGAAACCGAGAGGTAATGTTTGTTGTTTTAAGCTGCTAAATTTTGCAGTAAATTTGTTATACAGCAATAAATAACTAACGTCGAGTTAAAAAGAGAGAGAGAGAAATGGTAGGATCAGAGCAAACAAGCAGACCATAAAGATGGTTCTTAGACATGAGGGGAAAGAACAGCTATTGTGTAGAAACTCATTGTCTTTGTATGGGTGTGATTACGTTGTCCAAAACAATGCAGAGGTGGGAAGTTGAACACCAGGGCAGGAGGGAGCCTGAGAATCCTTCTGGGAAGTGAAATACAAGTGGGCATCCAAATATTGGCCCCAGACGACCTGAGGCCGGTAACAGAAGAGCCAGAAGAACTAGATTGGTGGCAAATGTAGCATTCACAATCAGGAACTGAGCTACAGAGGATATCTAGAAGTGGGAGCCAGGAAACCAAACTGCTACAAAATCAAAGGTATATCTAAGGTCACAACAGAAATAAAGGGAGTGGAAACACAAGACGTCACCCCAGCTAGACACTCAGCCAGCAGCCAGCATCTAGTGCCAGACATGTGAGGAAAGAAGCCTTCCAGTTATTCCAACCTTCAGCCATGGTGTCTTCCAGCTAAGGCTGGACAAAGATGAACCTTCTCCATTCTTCCCTGTGTGAATTTTTAACCCATAAAACCCATGAGAAATAATAAATAATAATTGCTATTCTTTTAAGCCACTTAATTTTGGAATAATTTGATATGCAACAATAGTTAACTAATACGCAGTCTTACAAGCATGATGTCATCAACAGAGAAAACTAGAACACTGTCTTATGGAATGATGTGATGGTCAAGGTACCATGTACTAAATATGAGATAGTGGCAAAAAGTGATGCATAATTGAATTTAGACAGTAAAGTTGTACTGCTGTCCTTGCCAACTGAAAGAAACCTGTCTCGGGAGTTTATTTTTGTTGGGCTGAGGAGGGTAAAAAAGGCATTTACCAAATTACCAGCTGTGTTTCAAGTGTCGTTGGCTATATTGATTTATTCCAGTAGGAGCATCACATTTAGAAAAATAGTTGCAGTTGGAAGTACTGACTAACTAAATATATGATAATCTATTTTATTCACTGGATAAATGGAAAATTCAATAAGAATGTGTTAGGAATTACCACATCACATCTTTTAAATCTTTGATGAAGTCACTGATTTCTGAAATTTTCCTCAGAAATTTATTCATTTGTTTATTCAGTAAATATTTACTGAGCATGAACTATGGGCCAGTTGTTATTCTCGGCATTGGAAATAAAGCAATGAGTAATAATAAAAAAAAAAAACCAAACCAGTTGCCGTCGAGTCAACTCTGACTGACCCTGTAGGACAGAGTAGAACTGCCCCATAGTTTCCAAGGAGCGCCTGGTGGATTCGAACTGCCTACCTGCTGGTTAGCAGCCAAACTCTTAAACACTATGCCACCAGGGTTTCCAAAGCAATGAATAGGACAGACAAAATATCTGCCCTCAAGGAGATTACATTCTAGGGAGGGAAACATCATATAAAAATTAATAATTCTACAATATATCGTCAGCTAGTATTAGGTGCCAGGAGGTAATATTTTCTTTTCTTATGGGTAATTTTTTTTTTTTTGTTAAGGAGGAAGAATGCCAAGGTTTACACTAGGCTCTTCCTGTTGTAAAACCCATACTCCATGAGTCAAGGAGTCAATGTGAGAATTCTATCTATATCCTTGCATAATGGAGAAATAACCAGTCTAGGGTCCCACAGGACCTGCATGAAGTGCCCTGGGTCAAAATTCCATTTAATACCTATTCCTCAAAAGCCTCAATACTAACGTGGTTCTGGGTTCTAAGAAATTACTAGTGTTAGTCCAGGCTCCGTGTTGAAGATTCCCTGAAAATTTAAGTGTTTCCCTTTTTCTTGATCACCGTTACCTAGTAAGTGGTTTTAGATCCATTTGGGGAAGAAGAGGAGCAAGATTCACAGTATGTTCTTGTGATATTGACATAAGGTCCTTCCTCAGGCATAATTGACCACCCCTTCAATCAAGGAGTTCTGTATTGTGAACTCACTCAGGTCTGGAAATCAGGTGATGTACCGTGACTCACTTTGGGAGTAGTGTAAGTCAAGCTCTTATTCACCAGGCCTGTCCTCTTAAAAACTGCAGATCAAGTAAGGCTTTAGCAGGCTGCCCATCTCTTTCAGTCTCATGGACCCTGTGGACAATTAACCCTTCTGTAGATCAAGTTATTCTAATTATCATACTGGCCTGTGACCTGTTCAGGAGCCAAGCTTACTTTGCCTCTTCCATCCCCTGGACCATTTCACTTCCACCCTTTGTTGATTTAAGCGTCAATTATTATTTTATATACTACTAATTATCTTAACTAGCGGTGGTCAACCTGACCAAGGACAGATGCTGGAATGTACTAAAATCCTTGCAAAGTGCTGCATAATATTGTCACGAAAAGCTTTTCCCCAGTTCCTCATCAAATGAACACCTCTCCACAAAGAACACCACATCACTCTTTCAATACAATTTTTAAGGGAGAGATTTTTTGGACTTACATCAAGTTCTTCAAATAAATTTCTAAAGAGCTATCTTGAACATTTTGTAATAATCAATTATCATACTCTAGGTCTAAAGTTTAAGGACCTTTCTAAATTCTTGCAGACACCAGTCTCATTTTATTATATGAGTGAATGTGCCTGGAGCTAACTCTACTAGTAAAAAAAATCCTTTAGCAGCTCCTTCAAAGCAACGTGTTTCCTTCAGGTAGCAAGTCTCTATTTTTCGGAAAGACACTCATCATTCCTGCCTCATCTTTAGAATGTGTTCATTACTGGTCTTTCCTGAGGAAACATCTTATTCAGCCTTTATTGCTCCTTTAGTTTCATCAGTGGGGAGATGTACTGGCTGTATGAAATAAGACAGCAATAATTTCTGGCACTTAATGTATAGCACACTTGAGAAGGAGCTCAAGATTTAGAGGATTGAGCCAATTTGGGGTTAATAACTGTGGAGTTAAAAATTATTTCATCAGATGCTATTTGAATTTCTAATTCCACTCCTTTCTTCTCTTTCTCTCTGTTTCTCCATTCTTAAATGGCAAGGCTGGAAGAATCCTTACTGTATTCCGTCTTCTCAGACCTGCCTGCACTGGAGGAAATGTCACTCAGCTTCCTATCACGATTATATGCATGTGGAAACTGGCACAGTTCAGGAAGTAGCTTCAGAATGGGCCTGGGCCCTTCTCCAACATTCCCAAACATGTATCTGTTCTTTTATGGCTTACTTTCTATTGGGTCTCTTTTTTCTCGGTTCTTGCTCAGGGTTATTCCTTACCCCAATTCACTGCCTCCCACTGAAGGATTCAGTGAGAGGTGTTCTGGCAAGCTGCAAGGTGGAGTGGCAAAAGAATGGGTTTGGGTTCAAGTCCTAGCTCTGCAGTTACTGGCTGTGTAATTTTTGACCCCATCACTCAGCCTCTGTGAGCAACAGGTTCCTCATCTGGAAATGTAGTGAATCAATCCTACTCCAGAGAGTTATTACCAGAATTACAGAAATATTTGAAACTACCTACTCAGATATTTGGCACATGGGAAGTAATATATTAATAGATAGACTATACTATTGATCATAATTAGGCCTCTGAATTATTCTTTCTACTGTTTACAGTAAAAATATTAGTTAAAATGTTTTGAGCCTTTACTATATAGGCACCCTTCTAAACTCTTTACATGTGTTAATTGATTTAATCATCTCAACAACTCTGTAATGTAAGTATTATGATTACTGTCCCAGTGTTACAGATGAGGAAACTGAGGCACAAAGAGGTTAACTGACTTGCCTAAGGTCCCATGACTGAAGTGGTGGAGCTGAAATTTGAATATAGTTTGGCTCAAAGCTGGCACCATTTGTCATACAGGAATGATGACTCTAACAGTATAGTTGGAAGATCTATTTAAAAAAAAATACATCATGGTTTTCCAGCTTCTTCGTATTGTATTTTATATTTATTGGGGAGAGAAGTGTTCAATGTTAATAAAATGTACCAGAAAGACCAGCAGAGTCACTCCCTCCAGAAGCAAACTGAATCTATTCTCAGCCATGAAGTTCATACTATTTTTGTCCCAGCTGTAGAATGCTTTCAGCTACAAGTGATTGAAAATTCTCTTCAAATGATCTCTAAAGGAAACGTATTGTCTCACCTAACAAGCAAGTCCAAAAGTAAGGTAAGCTCTAGATTTAGTTGCTTTGGCAACTCAAAGAGATCCTAAAAGACTCCAATTCTTTCTACTTCTATGGCTTGCTGTCCTCTGTTAGCTTCATCCTGAACCTGGTTCACCTCGCGTCTGGTAACAATTGGAATCACATGCTTCTATGCTTCCAAGGAGGTTCCCAATGCTTTCCTAGAGGAGTGAAGACAGTCTTTCCCAGAGCACATCCTCTATGCGCTGCATCTCTTCCCACTTCATTGGCTCATTCCCAGTCACTGTCAAGGAGATGGAATTACCCTTAAGACAATCAGTCCTATCCCTAGAACATAGGGTGAAATCATCTTACCCAGGGCACGTGGACAGGAGGGGTAGAACACCTGAACAAAATTGTGGTCTACTTAGGAAGGAGAAAGAAGGGACTGGATACTGGATAAATGTCCAGCAACATCCAGCACACCCCCCAAGTTTATATTATCTCTCTTTCATGTATTTTCCTATTTCTCTTGGCCCTTATATCATCTTCCCTATACCAGGGATGGAGCCCTGGTGGCGCAGTGGTTAAGCATTCAGCTACTAACCAAAAGGTCAGCAGTTCAAATCCACCAGCCACTTCTTGGAAACCCTATAGGGTAGTTCTACTCTGTCCTATAGGGTTGCTATGAGTCAAAGTCAACTCGATGACAATGGGTTTGGGTTTTTTTGTTTATATCAAGGATAATACTAACAGCTACTTCTCATAGAGTGAGTTGACATGAGACTATGTATATGGAAAGATTTGTAACACTGTACAAATATGAGTTTTAGTTATTGTTGCTGCTGCTGTTGTTGTATTTGGGATTTATTCTTCAGAATGGATTGTGCTGTTAGTAACAGGGCCACAACAGCAGAGGTTGTCTGTCTTTGGTACCTGTCAATCCTCATTTCATCTATTCCCACGTCCTGGGGCCCACTTCTCCCCAATCCCAGGCACTCAGCACCTTACACTGTGTTTTAGGTGCTAAAGCAACCTCTTCCTGGCACCCCATTCAGGCTTATCCTGACATCCAGTGTCTTGTATTCCCAAATTAGGCGCCCACTGCAGTCATCCCACAATCAAATCTCATTTCCCAGCACAGGTGCTCTACACTGGGCTCCAGTTCCACTTTTCCTCTTACTAGTTGTGTGATTTGGGGTAGATCAACTGCACCTCTCTGTACTCCTCATCCCTCAGTGAAATGAAGGGATGGCATAATTAATCCTTAAGGCACTTTCAAGCTTTAACCTTCTGTGAGTCTATGAATTTCAGGCAGTGAGCAAAGAGAAGTAAAGAGTTTCAGGCAGGTGGAGAAAGGGATTTTGGCATCAAGGGCTTTTAATCATAAGGTTATGGACTGAATTGTGTCCTGCAAAAATGTGTGTCAACTTGGCTAGGCCATGATTCCCAGTACTGTGTGATTGTCCACCATTTTGTCATCTGACGTGATTATCCTATGTGTTGTACATCCTAACCTCTACGATGTTAATGAGGCAGAATTACAGACAGTTATGTTAATGATGCAGGACTCAATCTATAGGATTAGGTTGTTTCTTGAGTCAATCTCTTTTGAGATATAAAAGAAGGAATTGAACAGAGAAGAGGGGGACCTCCTACCACCAAGAATGAAGAGCGGGAGCAGGAGTCCCTGTGCTGAGGAGCTCCTAGACCCAGAGGAAGATTGATGACAGTTATCTTCCCCAAGAGTTGACAGAGAGAGAAAGCCTTCCCTTGGAGCTGGCACCCTAAATTCGAACTTCTAGCCTCCTAGACTATGAGAGAATAAACTTCTGTTTGTTGGAGGCATCCATTTGTGATATTTCTGTTACAGTAGCACTAGATAACCAAGACACGTACCAAATGTCCAATTAGCAAGGCTGCTCTGATCTGTGGGTTCCAAAGATACACACACATACATTGAGTGATGTTAACAAACAATAGTACACATCACAACAAGAGTGAAGACATCTAATAAAACAGAGACACACTCAACAGCAGGGCAGACATGAGGGATGCAGGAGCGGGATGTGAGCTGGTGAAATCAGAACCTTAAATACACTTAAATTTGGCAGAGCTGGGAATTCCACTGGGGATGAGAATTAGCAGTGCTGTGGGCATTATTCATATGGGCCTCAATGGTTTGCACTCGACTACTAACTGAAAGGTTGGAGGTTCAAATCCACCAATGGCACTGCAGAAGAAAAGCCTGGTGATCTACTTCCATAAGATACAGCTACTGAAAATCCTATGGAGCTGCAATTCTATTCTGAAAAATACAGGGTCACCATGTATCAGAATCACCTTGATGGCAACAGGTTTGGTTTTGGTTTTAGAGACAAAATTCAAGGGGAACACTGAAGAGATACTCCTGACCTTCCAACCTCAGGAACACATCTCTGCTTGGTCTGACTTTGTTTTGCTTTTCCCCTTCCTACTTTCAGCTAGGCTTCAAAGCGGAAAGGCCAAGATTCAACGAGAAAATCTGTTTCTGTTGTGTTCTCTTGGCTGCCTTAGAGACCTGTCTTGGCAGGTTTTCTGGTGATTTGTCCAAGCCTGAGGCCTTTCTTCCCTGGAGTTTCCATCACCTTGTTTAGGGGAGAAGAAACTCTAAACATCACTATGCATGCCTGAGAGGCAGCCACTCTCTTTCTTAACCTAGAGCCCTTCATCCTTTATTTCCCTCTTTTTTCTCAAAGAAGCCAGACAACCTGCAAACACAGAATAACAATAATTATAATGATAACAATAATAGTAGGAGCTGCCATTTATTTAAGAGCTTACTATTGCTCTGTCCCCAAGCTAAGCACTTTATATGTTGTCTCAACTATTAACTAAGAGGAACGGCAAATATTAATATGATATAAGAACATTAAAGGAGGAAAAATGGGTATTTCATATTGATGGAAGGTACAATCCACCAAGAAGCTATACCAGTAATAAACTTTTATGCATCGAACAATATAGTTCCAAAAATGTATAATACAAAAAATGCTAGAAATACAAAGAGAAATTGACAGAATCACAATCATATCAGAATATATTAACACACTTCTCTTTGAAATAGACCAAGCACACAAAATTAACTAATTATATAGAGAATTTAAATAGCATAGTAACAAGTTATATATAACTTTGCATTCAACAAAGATTACACATTGTTCTGAAACATATATGAAAACATTTACATTAATTGACTATGTATTAAGGCATTAAGAAAATCCCCACAAACTCTAAAAAATCGTATTCATACAAGCATATTCACCGACCAAAATGCAATAAAACGTAGAAATTAACAAAAAAAGAATAGCCAAAAAAAAAAAAGTCTATCTACTTGGAAAAATTTAAATACCTTTCTAAATGATTATTGCTTATATGATCCAGGGTTTAACCAGAAAAACAGACTTACTAGGAGAGTATATATATATTCTGCTCTGATTTGTGGGTTCCAAAGATAAACACTCACATATACACACACATACACACACTGAATGCATGTTAGCAAACAACAGTGCACACTGCACCAGGAGTGAGAACATCTAATAAAAGAGAAATGGCCTAAAAGTAGGGCAGACCCGAGGGATGCAGGAGAGGGGAGTAACTTTGTTTTACAGATCAGTGTGTGTGTGTATATGTCTTTGTATGTATGTGTATATGTATTTGTCTGTGTTTGTATATGTATGTATGTGTATGTATATGTATGTGTAAGATCCCACATATATATGGGATTTGTCACAGAGATCTGATCTTACACAGTTGTGGGAGCTGGTTAAACAGTCTCTGTAAGGCCACTGTCTTAGCATCTAATGTTGAAGCTTGAAGTCCACCGGGCAGGCAGTCAAGATATAAAGTAGGGAAGAGCAAGAACAAGCTGGAATACAAGCACATGCTGAAACCTATGTCAGTTCTTGTTGCCTCTGACCTTCCGACCTGCGGGGTTGTGGGGTTGTGAGTGTCCTTTGTCAGGGGGCTAATACACACCTTGGCCGAGGATAAGCTGAAGCATGATCCAGGGAAAGGTGGAGCTGCTGCAGTCTCAGCTACTGACCCACACCAAGAAAGTGAGCCAGTAGACAATATATGTGAGCTACAAAATGGCTATTGGTTCACTTACACTCTCCAAATTGCCCAGGAGAACCTCTCTTATGGTTCAGCCTAACTGGAAACTACAGGAAAGGGACTTCTGGGATATGTAGTTCAGCCAAGGTGACACATTACAGAGCCACCACAGTCTGTCCCTTATCAACCTGGCACCCATATATAGCTCCCTACTTAATCTCCAATAAAGATAATAACAAAGCCATGTTTCTGTCTAACACAATACAACTATATCCGTATAGCAAAAAATATGCTAGCCCAAGAATCAGAAAACTTTTCCTTACAGGGCCAGACAGAAAATATTTTAGGTTTTGCAGGTCACATAGTTTCTGTCACAACTGTTCAACTGTAACATTATAGTATGAAAGCAGCCATGTTGTTAGTGTTGTTAGTTGCTGTCTTAGGCCGGGTTCTCTAGAGAAGCAAAACCAGTAAAGCATATAAATATATATAGAGAGAAATTTATATCAAAGAAACAGCTCATGCAATTGTAGAGGCTAAAATGTCCCAAGTCTGTGGATCAGGCTAGAGGCCTCTCCCAATTCATGGAGCCGCAGAAGCTGGTGAACCCAAGGTTGGCAGGTCGGAGAGGGGCTCCTGCTCACAGGCTGTGAAGGTCAATGAATTCCAAGATCAGCATACAAGACCACAAGGTTTCTCCTGATTTGTGTAGCTGCAGGGGCTGACAAACCCAAGATCAGCAGGTCGGGGAACTGGACTCTTGCTCGCAGGCTGAGAAGACTGACGAATTCCAAGATCAACAGGTAGGCTGCTAGCTCAAGTCCCAAGAACAAGAGGTGAGACAGCAAGAGGCAGCTGCTGAGTCTGGAACAAGCCAAAAACCTTGGCAAGGTGAGCAGGCAGAAAGTAACCAGTGGAAGGCAGAGAGATGAATTGAGGGGGCAGTGAGCTGCCACAGGCCCCGCCTTTGTCAGTACCACTAAGCAGATTCCATCATGGGGGTGATCCATATCAAATTTCAACAGGAAGTGATCACAATATTATACAACTGCTAAAACACTGAGAATAGTGGCTTAGCCAAGTTGACATACAATCCTAACCGTCACAGTTGCCATCAGGTTGGACCCTGACTCATGGCAACCCCATGGATAACACAAACAAACCATTGTGATCCATAGGGTTTTCATCGGCTGATTTTTGGAAGTAGATCAATAGGCCTTTCTTCCTAGTCTCAGTCGGAAAGTTCCACTGAAACCTGTTTAGCATGATAGCAATACTTAAGACTCCACTGACAGATGGGTGGGCTACACTTAAGTTGCATTGGCCAGGAATTGAACCCAGTCTCCCACATGTAAGGTGAGGAATCTACCAATGAATAGCCACTGCCCTTGAAAGCAGCCATAAATATATAATAAAATGAATGTGGCCATGTTCCAATAAAACATTAGTTACAAAAACAGATGGCTAGCCCTCACACCATTGTTGGCCAGCCGCTGTGTTTATCCATTCACCAAAAGAGGACACAAAGTTCTTTTTTTGATTTGGGTACTCTTCACCTTCTCCTAGCTGATTCACACTCTATCTTTTCATATCCTATAACTTAAATATTGAGATATAAAGTTACTTGCACTTAGCTTGTCTTAGATGATAAGGGGGGAAATAAACAAAAAATATCTGGTTAATATACTCTGTATATAAACATATCAAAGTGAGGAAGAAATAATCCTATTACAGTCTTTATTTCTGCAACTGGTCATGTGGTGGTAGCTGGTCTTCAGAACCTTCTTCCACTCTCCATTCATATTCCCTCATCAAGCACCTTAGCTGGTCAGTTTATTTATTTTTTTCCTGGCGAGGTGACACAAATCTTCACTCCTGTAGGATATGGACCATTATCAGTCCTACCTGAATTGGAGGCTGTTGTAGTTTTTCATTTACTTGATAATCATAAGATATGGGTATACTAAAAGGTACCCTAGCGGATCTCCTGCATTCTAAACATACTCGTTCTTTCAATTCCCCCGTCACAGTCAGGATCAATCACCACAGCCAGTACTGTAACCCTCTTCTTTGTTTGTTCATTCAGTGTCATGAGGAGTCCAAAGTGGCCAGGTGATAGTTCAATGGAATCATTGTTTTGTTCCTTCCAACTCCGTGACCATCCAGCCAAACCATTTGCCACAGCCCATGAACTGACATAGACCCATATGTCTGGCCATCTCTCCTTCCAGGCAAAATGAACAACCATGTACCCTGTTCAAAGACCTACACACCTGAGGCTTCACCAGTATCTTTCAGAGCTGTCTCAGAGTGGGGTCGTAGTGCTGCAGGTATCCACTTTCAGATAGTGCCCACGTATCATACAGAACTATCTGTAAATTACCCTCATGTGTTTTCTTTCTGAGTCAACTGACCATAGGGAACTCTCCATGAGGCCATAGGTGCTATCGCAGAAGTAGGGGGCAATGAGAACCTGGGCCACTTCCTCATGCAACTTAATTTTGCCTTCAGGACTGCTTGAGCCCAATCTTGTATAGTCCGGTTCCACCTGATAATGGAGTACTGCTGTATACACTCAACTTTATGGCTTGGTGGGTCAGATAACACCTAGTTCATGATGGACAGCCAGGCCATGTGGAAACTTGGTGGCTCTTGGTCAAGCATTCAGTTTCTACTAAGGCCCGGATGCGAGACAAAAGCTGTTTCTCAACAAGAGAGTAGTTATTTGCAAAAGATGGCATGGCTTTGCTAAAACAATCCTAATGGTCTGTGCTGTGTCTATAGGAGTCTGCCAAAGACTCTAAACAACATCCCTATGAGCCACTAGCACTTCAAGTACTGTCATAACTTCTGGGTCATATGGCCTTATTGGCATAACAGCTTGCATAGCAGCTTAACCTGTTGCAGAGCCTACTCTTGATCTTGGACCCACTCAAAACTGACAACTTTTTAAGCAGCTCAGTAAATGGGTCAGAGTAGCATGCCAAATGTAGCATATATTGTCTGCAAAATTCAAAGTGACCTAGTATATAGTGCACCTTCCTTAGTACTAGGAGGAGCCAGATGCAGCAACTTGCCCTTCACTTTGGAAGGAATACCTGAATGTATTCCATTGGAACACAGAAATTTTACCATGGTAGTCCCTTGATGGGATTTATTTCCCATCCCCTAGCACACAAATGTATTATCAATGTGTATAGTGTAGTTGCTACTGCTCACCATACCCAATAAACATAATATCATCAGTGTAACAGACCAGTGTGATCAAGGTCCCTGAAGACTAGATTATGACATAAGGCTGGAAAGTTGATATATTTCTGAGGTAGGACAGGAAGAGTGTGTTGCTGGCCTTGCAAGATGAATAACAACTGCTTCTGATAATTTTTAGTAACAGAAAAATAAAAGCATTCACCAAGTTAATAGTTGCATACCAGGAATGTTTTGATTTGCTCCAGCAACAAAACTACATTTGGAAAAACAATTGCAATTAGAGTTACCACCTCATTAAATTTACAATTCTATTGTCATTCTGATTGCAATGACAACTCTTGGATCTTTCAAGTCCTTGAAGGTAGCACTAACCTCTACAATTCCTCCAAGAATGCAGTATTGCTTTTGAGTTACTATTTTAGTAGGTAGAAACAGTTCTAGTGGCTTCCACTTGGTCCTTCCTACCACAATAATCCTTGCTCCACAGGTTAGGGAACAACTGTGGAGATTCTGCCAGTTGCTAAGTATGTCTATTCCAATTATGCCTTCTGGAACTGGGGAAACTACCAGAAGATGGATTTGAGGACGTGCCGGACCCACTAAGACAGATCTAAATGTATTAGTTATATATTGCTGCATAACAAATTATCCCAAAATTTAGCAGCTGAAACAAACACCTATTATCTCACAGTTTCTATGAACTAAGAATCTGGGAGCAGCTTAGCTGGGTGCCTTTGGTTCAAGATCTCTCATGAAGTTGCAATCCAGCTGCTGCCTGGGGCTACAGTCATCTTAAGACTCAACTGGAGATAAGGATCGACTTCCATGCTCACTCAGCTGGTTGTTGGCAGGCTGTTTCTCTGGGCTATTGATCTGAGGGCCCCCATTCTTCATCAGACCCCATAAGTCTCTCCATAGAGTTGCTCACAACATCGTGGTGTGCTTCCCTCAGTACAACTCTGAAAGAGAGAAAGAACCAAAGATAGAAGCCACAGTCATTCTATAACCTAATACCGGAAGAGTTATCCCATTATTTCTGCCGTATTACATTCATTGGAGCCCTGGAAGCACAGTGGTTAAGAGCTTGGCTGCTAACCAAAAGGTTGGCAGTTCAAATCCACCAGCTGCTCCTTGGAAATCCCAGAGCAATTCTACTCTGTCCTATAGGGTTGCTATGAATTGGAATCAACTCGACAGCAACGAGTTTAGTTATTTTTTATATTCATTAGACACTCAACCCATACTCTGGGTGAAGAGATTACATAAGGGCATGAATACCAAGAAATGAGAATCATTAGGGACCACCCTAGAGGCTACCTGCCACATCAGATTATTGAAATAAAATTATGAACAATTTAGAAATAAACATTAAAAGTCAAGATAACAAAACTCACGAGGCCTTCACACAACACATCCTATTTTACTGATTGGAAACTCAAGGCACAGAACAGTTGAAAATTATTTGTCCCAGGTCACTTAACTACTTAGTGGCAAATCCAATACTCAAATCTCATTCTGATTCTAAATCTTCAATCCTGACTCTCACCTCTGCCTCCAAAATCTCCTTTAACAAGGAATTTTATGCCAGATAGTTTCTGCTCCCTTCATTTTCGTCTCTCTTCCTACTTCTGTCTCCACTTCTCTTCCATCAGAAGCCAAACTCACTGCTGTCTAGTCCATTCTGACTCATAGGGACACTATAGGACAGAGTAGAACTGCCCCATAGGGTTTCCAAGGCTGTAAATCTTTACAGAAGCAGACTGCCGCATCTTTCTCCCACGGAGCGGCTGGTGGGTTCGAACTGCTGACCTTTTTGGTTAGCAGCTGAGTGCTTTAACCACTGCACCACCAGGGCTTTTTTTCTTCCATCAAAGAGGAAAACTATTCATGGACTGCATATTTACCTTATTGGATCAAGTATAAGGCACCCTGAAATGTAAAACCATATTTTTTCAAAGAAGAGACCATCTTACACTACAACTATGGCCTTTCCCACTGAACTTTTCCTTCCCCTCTAACGATTTTACATCTTTCCTTTACTTTTTGCCATTTGAGCAGGAGCTGGTGACGTTGACACCATAATTTAAAACAATTTTTCCTTAGCAACAACAGCTGAGTTGCCTTTGCAGGTACCTCCAATTTCAGAGCTTCTCAGAACAGCCCGCTAAAAGGGCCAGCATCACTTTCAGAACAACAAATGAAAAGCCTACAGCATAACTTTAGAGGTTGAATCACACATCTCCATCCCCGCCTACCCCTTCTCTTCCCTTCCCTCCTTCCTGGAGGCCCAATCAGTGAGATTTCAGCAATAACTTCTGCAGCCTGGGAAAATGCTGAGGTTACTTACACTTGGGAGAACCTGGCTGCCCAGAAGACAGTTTCAGTTCCTGCTGCCCACCTACGAATAAGAAGCAACTTGTGTGTTTAGAGCAATCATTGTATTTATGCAGCGGAAGTTACTCTCAGATCACAAATTAAGGGTTGGAAGAAATAACTCTTATTTTTTAATAACCAAACAATTTATTTTATCAGCCTCATTCCACATAGGAGTATAAACCTAATGAGTCAATTCAGAGACCCATCAACAGGGTTAGTTTAAGATGTGGGTAGAGGGAAGGGATGAATGGGGACTCCAGCCTTTGTTGTCATCTGTCTACCCCTGCAACTGTTGAGATGTACATTATCCAGTTGGTCCTCAGTCTTAGAATCATTCTCAGCCCTTGATCCTGACCATAGGCCCCTCCAGGCTGACTCTGTCTGAAGTACTTCTGTGCCCCTCTCAGAAGTATAGGAAACACTCATTTATGCTTCTACTACATCTGGAAAGAACAATTATACAAGTCTTCCCTATACCTATCTGGAGAAGTTTCCAGTTCTTCAATATCTCCCAGGAATTGGCCCTGGGAGCAAAACACAGAACTTATGCTCAGGGACCAACAATGTCTAACTTTCCCTCAGATGGCTCCTCTTCTTCTCCCTTCACCAGTTCTATATGCTTTATCTAATCCCAGGTGGAGAAGAGGAAGAACTGGCTTTGATTAATCAAGTATTCTTCTAAGTCTTTTTTGTCTTATTCGTAAACCTAAGCTTTTGAAATATTCAAAAGACAAAATTTCACTCTTTTCTCCTCTGATTTTCCCTTAACAACCTTCCCCAGGGCACCTGAAATCTCAAGAATGTGAGACGAGCCAAATGTAAAATAAAATAAAAAAAATTATGGACGAATACATATCAATTAATATCAAAATATTATTCCAACACAAATAAATTACTCTGTCTTACATAAAATTGATAAAATTTCTTTTTAAATCCTTAATTTTCTTTCACATCCACCCAAAGCAGGAAATTCTGCTGAACTCCCTGAGCTAAGTTTCCTTGGGGTGAAAAAATATAGTGCCTTCCCTTAAGGATAGTCTAATAAAAGATTCAAAATCTCGGACATAAGAAAGCAGTTATAGCATAATGCAATGTTAAACTATGTGACACTGAGGAGAACTGCAAAAGGAGTCCAGAGACTCCCAGAAACATCCTGTCTGATTCCCATCCCCATACTCCTGTCCCAGTCCTCAAGGTTGACTGGGTTGCTTTGTTCATACCTCTGACGCTAAGAGGCTTATATCTCCTTAACCTTTTGGACCCCATGCTTCATGATCTCACACTAGAGAATCTTCAGATAAAGGTCAGTCTTCACAAAGAAAGTGACTCTATTTTTGGACACAAATACCAAAATCTCCTAGGATAAACAGGACAAACCCTCATGCCTAGGAAAGTTATGCTTGTTATGACTGTCAGTCCCAGAATGGGGCCAACCACGTGACTTTATTTTTCCCCAACCACAGACTCAACCAACAAGAGAACCCCATCCTCTTGCAATACCTCTTACAGTGAGGCCCATTTTGAATCTTTGCTTATTTTCCTGAAACTTTGCTGATTGGGTTATAACAGTAGACCCTACATAGCCTGTCTGATCTCAGTTATATTGAGTCCTCTTCTACTGTTGGGACCTGTTTGACACAGGTCACTGAATAAGTTGTGTCTCTTGGGCCTTCAATGTCCACAAGATGCAAAACCAATATATTCTCTTTTCCATAGTTTCAGGGTTGGCCATTAGATATTTTCTGTTTTCAGAGAAGGAAGCAAGAAATTTGGGGAAGGAAGTCAGGCTCAAAGAGCAGAGTGGTGAGAGCATGATAAGAAGCCATACTGTAAGTTTAAAGAAGGCTAAAGGAAATATAAATTGTCTGGGCCGGACAGTCAGGAATCATCCCTGTTTCCTCACTTTCCCTCATCTCCCACACCCAAATTATGAACAAAGCCTATACATTCTACCTTCAAAATACCTCTCAAATTGATTCTTTTTCTTTCTTTTTTTGCATTTCAATGACTGCAACTTCTTTAGGCCAGGCAGCCTTCATCTCTTCCCTGGACTACCGCTAAAATCTCCTAATTTGTCTCTTCTTTTTCCCATATAATTCATTCTTACTCCCACATAATTCATTCCCTCAAAGCAACCACAGTAATCTTGTTAAATAATGAATAAAGTTACTTCTTTCCTCTGATTAAAATCTTTCAGCTTTTACTTTCAGCAAAGATAGAGTAACAGGGACCATATCTACCCTCCCCCCCCAAGCAACTAGAAAAATGGACAAAAATATATAAAATAACTATTTTCAGACAGGCAGTACAGGACAATTATCCCTGAGAGAAGGTAAGCCCTACAATGGCACAAGCTTACTGCCCGGAGGCAGTTTCCAGTTCACAGTGCTGGGAGAGGTAAACCAAACAGATATGTATGAATTGAAGAGATAGAGATCTAGACAGAGATGATCCAAGTGGCTAGAATTTAGGAGCAGGGTACTGGAAAAAAGGTGAGCAGCACAGAGAGAGAGCACTAAAGATCTGCAGAGGAGTCCCATCAAATTTCTGGTTGAGTACTAATCTGTGCGTATATAAGAGGAACCTACCCTAAGCCATGGAAAGAACTACTTAAATGTGCAGAACAATTCACAGATCTGGGAATAGTTCATGTTCCTACCAGCCAGAGTAGAAAGATCTCATAATTAGGAGGGATTGGGTGGAACCTGAGACCAGCACCTTGCTCACCATCTTGAATAGGCAAAGGGTTGTGCCTGCCATCTTCTGTGATATAGAAACTAACTCCCTGTCTTTAAGCTATCTCCTTATTTAGGTATACTTCCTGTTTCTGGCCAAGTTGAGGAAAACAAGACACTAGGGTCACAGAACCAGCTGAAACTGACAAGAACTAGATCTGGCCCTCCTGACATGCGCAGAACCATTGACCCCCCCACCCTCTGGATGACCCCGGAACTCTTCTCCCATTGGATGGAACCAAACTTTAGTGGCCCAAGATTGGGGGAAGGCTTTCAGAAGCAAGGAGTCTGAGCTCAAGATCCGGTTTGAGAGACACTGGTTTTCAGACTAAGCACAAAATAGCCATACTGCACCAGGAATGCCTTTTCGGGCCAGACCAATTAGCAAGCTGAAGAATCGGCATTCCTGAAGACCCCAGATCCGATTTACTTCACCCATATAAACCCCTTGGGCTATTGTTCTGGGAGGCATCTTGGCGATGCAAGTCCCGGTGTGTTCCTTTGCTTGGCCAACCAAATAAAGCTTCTTCTTTCACTTTAACCTGTTTCGTGTCTCTGTGGCTGAGCCAAACAGACCTGAAGCAGTCAGTCCGGTTACAATCCTCAAAATGTTATAACCTTAGTACCCGTTGCCGTTGAGTCGATTCGGACTCATAGTGACCGTCTAGGAAGGACAGAGTAGAACTGCCCCGTAGAGTTTCCAAGGAGCAGCGGGTGGATTTGAACTGCTGACCTTTTGGTTAGCAGCTGTAGCACTTAACCACTACACCACCAAGGTTTCCATCACCTTAATAGTAGGGCTAAATTAGTCTTAGATTAAAGCCTGCTCTGGAACCCTCTCTAGCAAAACTTAAAAACAACCTCAAAACAAGCCACATGGTTCCAAGTAACTTAACTGCACAGCAGAACAAAATCCAACATTAGTTAAAGTAATAGAACAAAATCCAGCTGTCAAAAAGTGTAAAATTCACAATGGCTTCCAATAAAAAATTACCAAGCATGCAAACAGAACTCTGACTATAGTAGAACGAAGAGAGAGACGAATTCTCTCTTCATAAAACAAGTAGAAATTGGATAGAATTGTCAAATTAACCATTTCAGGACCCTGGGAAATGACCAAAGGAAAACAAGAATTTGAGAAGCTTACAATGATTTTTAAAAAATCTACTAGAACTTCACATGAAAACGGCGGTATATGTTTGTGATAAATATAACTATTGTCACTGAACAATTTGTGTGGAAATTGTCAAATGGGAACCTAACTTTCTGTGTAACACTTCACCAAAAACTCAATAAAATATTATTTAACAAAAGAAAAAACCAGCAGTCTGTGGCCTTATTGCTTAGGCCCACTCCCAACCTCTTACCTCCAGCTTTGTTTCTGAGAAAAGTAGTTTTAAATGACTGACACTGGTTGTAAAAACCAGCAGCTTTGCCGCCAGAGGTGGCAGAGTAGACTTGGAACAGGAGGCCAAAAGCCATGGTAACATTGTCAGTAAAAAAATAAAATTTGGTAGGAAACAAATATGTAAAACTCACAACTCTGCTTGCTAGCCTAAGGTTGTGATCCCAGTTAGAACAACAGGCCAGATCAGGCATAAATGTAATGAGGAGATCCTGAAAAGTGAGAGTTATGTAGGCTAGATTAGCTCTCTACCCATCCTTAGCTGGCTGGGAAACAATGCATAGGGAAAACCTGAGAGCTCAGTGGAAAGTAAAAGCCTAGGCACACTTGAGAACTACCTGAACTTTGAATGCACTCCCCAATCTACACATAGATAGGCCAGCAGAGAGGTGGGTGAAAGCTTTATGGACTCAAGGTGTTTGAGCACAGTTTCTGCCCAAATCATTGGTTGACCACTCAGCTATGCTGACACAGGGGTGACCTCCAGGAAGTTAGGCTAAAAAATAGGAATAAGAATAAAGAATCTGAGCAGAGACATCAGCTGTGGACTCAAACACATGGGAGAGAAAGAGTCCACCATTTAAATCCAGACAAATTGCTAAAAAAAAAAAAAAAAAAAAAAAAAAAAAAAAAATCCCAAAGGGGGAAAATATCAGAATCCAGAGTTGCTACAATATATTATTGGAAATGTCCATTTGTCAACAAAAAAAATGAGACATGCAAAGAAAGTATGACTCACACTCAGGAAAAAAGGCAGTCAATACAATGAGAACTAACTCTGGGTGGGCCCAGATGTGGGATTCAGCAGGCAAAAACTTCAAAGGAGGTATTATAAATATATTCAAACAACTAAAAAAAATGAAACCGTCTAAACTAGGGAATGTCAGTAAAGACATAAAAACTATAAACAAGAACCAAATTGAAATTCCAGAGTTGAAAAATACAATAACTAAAATGAAAATTCTACTAAGTAGGTTCAACAGCAGATTTGAGTTGCAAGAAAAGCAAATTGGTGAGCTTGAAGACAGATTAGAATTTTTTCAATCTGAAGAATAGAGAGAAAACAAATTGAAGAAAAATATTAACAGAGCCTCAGAGACCTATGGGGCAGAATCAAGCATACTCATATACCTATAATAGGAGTCCCAGAAGGTGAGATGAGAGAGAAAAGAGGATCATCAAAAGCATTTGAAAAAATAATAGTAAAAAACTTCCCAAATTGATGACAAACATTAATCTTCAAATTCAAGAAGTTCAACAAACCCATATATGATAAACTCAAAGAGATCCACGCTAGACGCATAATAGTCAAAAAAGCTAAAAGCTAAGAGTGGAAAAAAGAGAAAATCTTGAAATCAGTAAGAGAAAAATGACTTATCATGCACAGGGGAACAAAAATATTTTAAATGGCTGACTGCTTATCAGAAATAATGGAGGCCAGAAGGCAGTGGAGTGACATACTCAAAATTCTAAAAGAAAAGCCTGTCAACCAAGAATCCTATATTCATCAAAACTAAAAATAAGCACATTTCCAGATAATCAAAAACTAGAGACTGTGTTGCTAACTGACCTGCCCTACAAGAAATACTAAAGGAAGTTCTTCAGGCTGAAAAGAAATGATACCAGATGGTAAATCAAATCCACAGGAAGAAAACAAGAGTACCAGAAATTGTAAATATATTAGTAAATAGAAAGATAAATAAATATAATACACAATAAATATATATAACATATATTATTTATACATAAATATATTTTCTCTTTTCTTCTCTTAATTTATTAGGAAACAAGATTGTATAAAGCAATAATTGTAACTATATTATAGTGGGTTTATAACATACAGATTGAAATATATGACAATAATAGTCCAAAGGAGGGAGTAGAAATAGAGCTATATTGCAGCAAAGTTGCTATATTTTCCTTGAATTAAATCAATATTAACTTGAGATAGATTGAGACAATGAATATGTATACTAAAATCTGTAGAGCAACAACTAAAAAAAAGTGCTAAAAAATAAAACAGAAATTAAGATGGTATACTCAAATATTTGATTCAAAGTAATACAGTAAAGAAGGAAAAGAGAACAAAGAAGACATGAGACATATTGAAAACAGATAGCACAGTAGCACATTTAAATCCAAGTATATCAAATATTACATTAAATGTGAATAGACTAAACACTCCAAAAAGCAGAGAAGAAGGTCAGACTGGATGAAAAGTAAGATCCTATTATACGCTGTCTACAAGATACATGGTTTACCTTCAAAGACACAAATAGTTTAAAGGTAAAAAGATGGAAGAAGATACATCATTCAAAGAGCAACCAAAAGAAATCTGGGATGGTCATATTAATGTCAGACAAAATAAACATTCAGATAAGAAATATTACTGAAAGAGGGAAATTTCATGAGGCTAAAAGGATTAATATATTAGTAAGAATAAGTAACAGTTATAAAAGTATATGCGCTTAACAACAGAGTCCAAAAATACAGGAAGCAAAAGATTACAGAATTAAAAGAACAAATGGATAATTCAGAAATTATAGTTGAACCCCCCCTTTCTCAGTAACGGATAGAATTAGACTGTAAACAAGGTACGACTGGAGAAGATTTGAATAACGCTTTCAACCAGCTTAACCTAACTGCCATTTATAGAACTCTATACCCAACAAGTTCAGAATACACGTCCTTTTCAAGTATCAATGGAACATTCTCCAGGGTAAACCATATTCTAGGACCTTAAACAAATTTCAATAAATTTGAAAGACTTACATCATTGCAAGTATGTGTACTGATTGCAACAAAATTTAATTAGAAATCAACAATAGCAAACATTTTGAGAAATCCCCAAATATTTGAAAAATAAACAACATACCTATAAACAACTATTGCATGAAAGAAGACCTCACAAGAAAACATGGAAAATATCTTGAACTGAATGAAAACAAAGCACAGGATATCAAAATTTATGACATACAAATAAAGCGGTGTTTAGAAGAAAATTCTGAGCCTTAATTGCTTATTTTAAAAGACAAAGATCTACAGTCTGTCATTGAAGCAGTCGCCTCAAGAAACAGAATATACTAAAGAAAACCAGGCCACAGCAGATAATAATCAAATTGCCAAGAAAAGAAAAATTCTAAAAGAATTCAGAGAAAAAGATACGATACATACAGAGTAACCAACTGAAGAATATATATTAAGAGATTTCTTGTCAGAAATTGTGTAACCCAGAAAACAATGGGCAGTGTTTTAGGCTGCATTCTCTAAAGTAGCAAAACCAGTGAAGAGTATATAGATCGAGAGAGAGAGAGAAAGAGATAGAGAGAGATCTCTAGGAACTGGCTTACGAGGTTGTAGAGGCTGGCAAGTCCCAAGTCCATGGGTCAGGCATCAGGCTGGTGGTTTCTCCTCACTCACATAGCTGCAGGGGCTGATGAGCCCAAGATCAGCAGTCAAATGGCAGGTTTCTGTTTTATACAATAGAAAAACCAAGCAGTACTTTTGGAGTGTAGCATACCTCCTCATGGGTCACACTTTGTACTTCACCCCTGGGACTTGCTGGAGCTTAGGTCTAGTTATAGGTCTAGAAGCAAAAATGGATGGTGGGGCTTGGTCCTGGGGACATTCAGCAATGTCTTGTAAGGCATCTACTCCAGGTGACTCCCCCAGCAATGACCCAGATGCTGCCCCAGGCCATATCTCAGACAAAAGCTCTTCAGACACAGCTGAGTTAATCTCATCAGATGGGCGTGAAAGGGATAATGGTTTTACTGGGAAGATGTCTTAGCCGAAAAAGATGGAGTAGTCTCTTCATATGGAACTAAAAGGGCTGGTTTTCATTTTGTTTTCTTTTTTAATTGTACTGCCTTCTCGTTCTTGCCCCTGGGCTGATGTGCCCCTTTAGTCTCGTTTTGTTTTATGGGCCTGTCTAATCTTTGGCTGAAGGGTGAACCTCAGGAGTGACTTCATTACTGAGCTAAAAGGGTGTCTGGGGGCCATACTCTTGGGAGCTGACAAAGTCCAAGATCTACAGGTCATGTGGCAGGCTGCTGGTTCACATCCCAAGAATTAGAGGTTAAAGGATGATGAGTCATATGTAGGATCCAGAGAGAGCTTTGCCAGAACATCCGTATATGTATTAGATGCAGTCCACAACCCCAGGGAAACTGATTGGCTTTTAACTGATTTGCTTTCAACTGATTGGCCTTTCAACTTATTGCTCACATCGGATCACAAAATGGATACACAATATCTGCCAAACCACTGAGAATCATGTGGTTTGGCAAGCCAAGCTGACACATAACCTTAACCATCACATGGTTCTTTTTGTTCCTACATAATACACCTTATCTGAAGTTTATTTTGTCTAATTAATAGAGTTAATTCAAAAATATATTGATTACTACTTGAATGGTATATTGTTTTCCATTCTTTTACTTTTAGCCTATATTTAAAGCTTGTTTATATTTATATCTATATCTATATTTAAAGCTTATTTCTTATAGACAGCATTTAATCTGAAAATTTTTGCCTTTTAATTAGTCTTTAGATTATGCACTTTTAAATGTATTGTGGTAAAATATATATAACATTTCTCATTTTAACCATGTTTAAATGTACAATTCAGTAACATTAATTTCATTCACAATGTTATGCAACCATCTCTACTATCTACTTTGAAAACTTTTTCATCACCCTAAACAGAATCTCTGTATCCACTAAGCAATAATTACTCATTCTCTCCTCTCGCCAGCACCTGGTATCCACTAATCTACTTTTGTCTGTATGTATTTTCCTATTCTAGATATTTTATATAAGTGGAGTTTTACAATATTTGTCTTTTTGCGTCTGAGTTACTTCACTTAGCATCGTGTTTTCAAAGTTTATCCATGTAGTAGCATATATCAGGACTTCATTTCTATTTACAGTTGAGTAATATTTCAGTGTTATGTATATGCTACATTTTATTTATCCGTTCATCTTTTCATGGACACTTGGCATGATTTCACCTTTTGAATATGGTCAGTAATGCTGAAATGATTATTGGTAACCAAGTCTCTGCTTTCAAGTATTTTAAGTACATACTTAGGAGCAGAATTGCTATATCATATGGTAATTCTATGTTTAACTTTTTGAGGAACCACCAAACTATTTTGCACCATGCTGGACCATTTTAAATACCCACCAGTAATATACAAGGGTTCCATTTTCTTCATATCCTCACCAATACTTGTTCATTGCTGGTGTGTAGAAAAACAACTGATTTTATTGTATTGATCTTGTACCCTGTAACTTTTCTAAATTTATTTATTAGCTCTATTAACTTTCTTGCGGATTTTTTTGGGATTTTCTATATGTAGAATCATGTCATCTGAGAATTACGATAGTTTTACATCTTCCTTCCCAATTTGGATGCCTTTCATTTCTTTTTCTTGCCTAATTACTCTGGCTAGCCCTTCCAGTACAATGTTGAATAGCAGAGATGAAAGCAGGCATCCTTCTCTTGTTCATCATCTTAAGGGGAAAGCTTTTTGTCTTTCACCATTGAATATGATGTTGCTGTGGATTTTTCACAAATGCCTTTGTTGGGTTGAAAAATTTCTCTTCTATTCTTAGCATGCTGAGTGTTTTTTTCATGAGAGAGTGCTGGACTTTGTCAAATGCCTTTTCTGCACCAATTGAGATAATTATGTGGTTGTTTTCATTTGTTCTATTAAAGTGGTGTATTGCACTGATTGATTTTCTAACGTTGAACCACCCTTGTATTCCTGGAATAAATCACACTTGATTATGGTGTATAATCCTTTTTTATATGCTCTTGGATTTGGTTTGCTAGTGTTCTGTTGTGAATTTTTGCATCTATATTCATGAGAGATATTGGTCTCTAGTTCCTCCCTCCCCTTCATATGGCTTCAAGTTACTCTATACTGTCCTTTCATTTCAGTCTGAAAGACTCCCTTTGGTATTTTTAATAGGGCAGATTTAGTGGTAACAAATTCCCTTAGTTCTTGATTATATGGGGTGTCTTAATATTTGAAACACAGGTTTGTCAGATATAGAATTCTAGGTTAACAATTTTTTTCTAGCGTTTAAACATGTCATCCTACTGCTTGCTGGCCTCTGTGATTTCTGAGGAAAAATAAAATGTTAATTTTAATCAGGATCACCTGTATTTGATGATTTGCTTCTCTGTTGCTACTTTCAAGATATTCTCTTTGTCTTTGGTTTTTGCTAGTTTGATTGTAATGTGTCTTGATGTGACTCTCCTTGATTTTATCCTATTTGGAGTTCACTGAGCTTCTTGGATATATAGATACATGTCATTTGTCAAATTTGAGGAGTTTTTAGCCATTATTTTTTCAAATATTCATTTGCTCCTCTTCCTCTCTTTTCTCCTTCTGGGATTCCCATAATGCATATATTGGCCCACTTGGTGTCTCACAAGTTCTTTAGGCTCTGTTCACTATCCTTCATTCTTTTTTCTTTTTTCTTCTCAAACTGGAACATTTCAATTGCCTGTTTTTCAAATTCACTCATTCTTTCTTCTGCCTGCTCAAATCTGTTGTTAAGCCCCTCCAGTGAATTTTTCATTTCAGTTATTGTACTTTTCAGATCCAGCATTTTATAATCATAGTATCAATTTCTTTATTGATATCCTCTTTTTTTCATACATAATTTTCCTGGTTTCCTTTAGTTCTTTGTCCATGTTTTCCATGAGCTCTTTGAGTATATTTAATACCATTGTTTTAAAGCCTTTGTCTACTAAGTCAATTTCTGGGCTTCCTCAGGGATGGTTTCTGTTGTTTTTTGTTCCTTTGAAGGGGCCATCCTTCCCTACTTCTTTCCACGTGTTCTTATTTTTTGTTGAAAACTGGACATTTGAATATTATAATGTGGTAAGTCTGGAAATCAAATTTTTCCCTTCCCCAGAATTTGCTATTTGTTGTTGTAGTTTGGTTTTTGTTTGTTTGTTTGTTATGTTTTGGGTTTCTGTTGTTGTTGTTTGTTTTGGAAGTTATAGTAGTCTGTTTGTTTAGTGACTTTATTTTTGCAAAGACTGTCTTTGCAAAGAAATGTGATCTCTGATGTCTCTGTTCCTTAGCTTGTGTTGACCTACCATTTTGACAAAGAACAAAACAAACAAACAAAAAATAACCCATCTCTCCCAGTCTTTGCAGAGTGTGCTGGGACACCACTTCAACACTTAGCCAGGCTTGCACTGAGCTTCGGAACCAGCCCAAGATGAAATCATAGAGCTCAGCCTTCAGTGAAAGTATACAGTTTCACAGATATTTTCTTGTGTGCATCCTGCCCTGGACATGTGTGCAGCTTTCCAATTTGCCCTGTCTTAGTTATTTAGTGCTGCTATAACAGAAGTACCACAAGTGGGTGGCTTTAATGAACAGAAATGTATTTTCTCACAGTTTAGGAGGCTAGAAGTCTGAATTCAGGGTACTGGCTCTAGAGGAAGGCTTTCTCTCTGTCAGGTCTGGAGGAAAGTCCTTGTCTCTTCTGAGCTTCTGCTCCTGGGTAATCCTCATGTGGCTTGGCATCTCGTCTTCCCCCCATCTCCGCTTGCTCTCTTGCTTGTTTAATCACTTTTATATCTCAAAAGAGATTGACTGAAAACACACCCTACACTAATCCTGTCTCATTAACATAAGAAAGATAATCTATTTCCAAATGGGATTATCCACAGGTATAGGGGTTAGGAATTACAGCACATATTTTTGGGTGACACAATTCAATCCATAACATACCCCATACACAAGTGTTTTTGAGTCCCTAATTTCCCAAAGTATTTCTCTCCCTGGGTTCTCCTCCTAGTCTTTGGGCATCTATTGTATGTCTCCATCAAATTTTTTAGCCCCAGTTTGCTACAGGAAGTTGCCTGCTTCTTTTTCACCCTGCATGAAATCTGAGATAGATGAAAGAAAGATGAGCACCTGTGTCAGTCTTTCGGTAGCCCCTAGGAAGATTAGAACAGACACATACAATAACTTACGGATATAGTCTACTCTGCTTCCTTCCAGAGCTAGAGGCTAGGGTCCCACTCTAAGAATGCAGGCTGTCACAGCTTTAAGATTGCCATCAAGCGGGGGGGAGGGGGGCACAGGCAAGTAGAAAACTATACAAAGTTTTCCTCCTACTTTGTTGAAGTCACAGTTTTCTTGATTTAGCACTAACTTGGTTGTTGTGAACCTTTGACTGGTTTCCAAAGTTTCAGCAAAATTGGTTCTTCCAGTTTCTGTTTGTTTCTTGTGGTTTCTGTTGAGGAACAGGAGCATGGTGCTGCTTATGCCACCATCTTGCTAGTGCCTCACTGTAGACCATTTATTTTTAATGCAACTATTTTATTTATTTTATTTTATTTTCCATTTGTATTTTATTTTCCCTCTTTTTTTTTTTTTGCCTTCTTTTGAATTGAGTTTTTTTTTAATTAGTGCATTTTTTCTCCACTAACATCTTATTAAGTGTACCTCTTTGTCTAATTTTATTTAATAGTTGCTCTAGGGTTTACAATATACCTCTTTAATTTATCACAGTCTACACTGAAATAATACTATACATGTATATAGTATAGGAATCTTACAATGGATCCTTCTATTTCTTCTTTCTTATCCTTTTTGCTATTATTTACTTGAATTTTATTCTATGTGTGTTGTAAAACCCACAATACACTGTAATTATTTTTGTTTTAACCAAGCAAGTATGTTTTCAAGGAATTTCATAATGAGAAACAAAAATCCTGTATATTTACTCATATGTTTACCATTTCTGGCACTCCTTCCTTTGTGAAGATTTAAATCTCCATCTGGTATCATTCTTCTTCTTCCTGAAGGACTTACTTTTCCGTTTCATGTAATGTAGGCTGACAGCAATGAAATTTCCTCAGCTTTTCTTTGCCTGAAATTGTCTTTATTTTGCCTTAATTTTTGAAAGATATTTTTGCTGAAAGATAGAATTCTAGGTTGATATTTTTTCCAGTAATTTGAAGGTGTTGTTCCCTTGCCTTCTTGATTTCACAGTTTCAGATAAGAAGTCTGCTGAAATTCTTACCTTGAGTCCTCTGTATGTATTATGTCTTTTTTTTTTTTTCCTCCAACTGTTTTGAAGATTTTCTCTTTAGCACTGGTTATCCACAATTTGATTATGATGTGCCTTGGAGTGATTTTCTTTAGATTTATTCCATTTTGAATTTGTTAAGATTCTTGGATCTATGAGTTCATGGTTTTCATTAAATTTGGAAAAGTTGCAATCATTATTTCTTGAAATTTTTTTTTTTCTGTCTTTCCCTCTCTCTCCTCTCCTTCTGGGACTCTGATTCCACATACGTTAGATTTATACTCTTCCACCCATTATGTATTTTTTTCCTATTTACTTGTTACTTAAAAAAAAGTCTGTTTGTCTTTGTGTTTCATCATTTTGGAAATTTCTATTGCTATGTCTTTAAGTTTGCTGACAATTTCTTCTGCATTGTCTAATCTGCTATTAAGTATGCTTTACTTCAGGTTTTGTATTTGCATCTCCAGATGTTTCATTTGAGCTTATATATATATATATAATATTATAAGATATATATATATCTTCTTATTTTCTCCTCATAATGTTTCTACTTTATCTTCTTGAATAGGTGAAGCATATTTTAGTAGTTGTTTTAATATCCTGTCTGCTAATTCTATTATCTCTTTTATTTCTGGGTCTGTTCCTATTGGTTAATTTTTCTCCTGGTTATGAGTCCCATTTTCTTGCTTTTTTGCATGCCTGATAATTTTTATTCGATGCCATACTTAGTGATTTTTACATTGTTGAATGATGGATTTTGTTGTACTCCTTTAAAGAATTTTGGACTTTCTCTATCACATTTACGTCACTTGGGAGAAGTTTGATTCATCTGAGGTTTTCTCTTAAGTTGCGTTAGTATTGGTTCAGAGAAGCTTAACACAATTTAAAATTGTCTAGATCTAATTTTCCCTCACTACTAAAAAAAAATCCTTCTAAGGACTCTACCCAATGTTCTTTGTGTTATGAGGTTGGTAAGAACTCAAACTATCTACAGACATGTAACATCTCCAGAAATTATTTGGTCTATTCTTTTCTGCACGGTTTAAAGTCAAGAAAGATGTGCGTCAGGGTTGTATCTTTTCACCATACTACTTCAGTCTGTATGCTGAGCAAATACTCTGAGAAGATGGACTATATGAAGAAGAATGTGGCATCAGGATTGGAGGAAGACTCATTAACAATCTGCTTTATGCAGATGACACAATTTCGCTTGCTGAAAGTGAAGAGGACTTGAAGCACTTACTGATGAAGATCAAAGACCACAGCCTTCAGTATGGATTACACTTCGGCATAAAGAAAACAAAAATCCTCACAACTGGACCAATAAGCAACATCATGATAAACAGAGAAAAGATTGAAGTTATCGAGGATTTCATTTTACTTGGATCCACAATCAACATCCATGGAAGCAGCAGTCAAGAAATCAAACGATGCATTGCACTGGGCAAATCTGTTGCAAAAGACCTCTTTAAAGTGTTGAAAAACAAAGATGTAACCTTGAAGACTAAGGTGCACCTGACCCAAGCCATGGTATTTTCCATCACCTCATATGTATGTGAAATCTGGACAATGAATAAGGAAGACCGAAGAAGAACTGATGCCTTTGAATTATGGTGTTAACAAAGAATATTGAATATAACATGAACTGCCAAAAGAATGAACAAATCTGTCTTGGAAGAAGTACAGCTGGAATGCTCCTTAGAGGCAAGGATGACAAGACTTAATACACACACTTTGTACATGTTATCAGGAGGGATCAGTCCCCGGAGAAGGACATCATGCTTGATAAAGTAGAGGGTCAGCAAAAAAGAGGAAGACCCTCAATGAGATGGGCTCACACAGTGGCTGCAACAATGGGCTCAAGCATAACAACAATTGTGAGGATGGCGCAGGACCGGGCAGTGTTTCCTTCTGTTGTACATAGGGTCGCTATGAGTCAGAACCTACTCAACGGCACCTAACAACAACAACATTCTTCTCTAGTAGTTCTTTCTCAGACTGTTGGAGTTACACTCCATACAAGTATAGATTAGTATTTAGACAAAAAGTCAAGGGGACTTCCCTAAATATTTCTTAAGTTCTATGTCTGTGCAGCCCTCTCTTGTTCAATAGCCTAGCCAAAAAATTCTAGCTGCATCAGCCCCTTAAACTCTAATCCCTTTCCCCTTAATTCATCAAGACTGCTGGGCTACATATGGATTTCCCCCTTCTTGTGCCTTAACTTACTTCCTCCAGGCAGTAAACTGGGGTAAACACAGCACTCACCTCATTTGTCTTACTTTTCTCATTGATCACTGTCATGGGCTGCCCCTTGTCCAATGTCTGAAAATTATTGTTTGATACATTTTGTCTGATTTTCTAGCTTTTACAGTGGAAGGATAATACCTATAACCGTTAAACCTGCATAGGCAGAAGCAGAAGTCCTAATCAACAACTTTCTATCTAAAAAAAGGCAACAGTTTCATATAACTTAACCCAATAGATCATCTGTCTTTCTATCTTGAAGTTTTAAGGTTTTCTCTTTCATCTTGACATTCTATATTTATGCTACATTATATCCAGGCTTGGATTTATTTTTATTCATTTCCTTCATTCAGTGTTTAATTACTACCTGATGACCTATGTCTTTCTTCAATTCTGCAAAGTTTTCAATGATTTTCTCTTCAAATACATTTTTCTCCTCATTTCTCTATTTTCTTTGCTTACATTCTCTACTAGACATATGATATAACCTCTTATTTCAACCTCCATGTCTCTTCATTTTTTTTTCGATTTTTCTCTTTTCTCTCTCTGTTCTGCAGTCGGTGTGATTACCTCAGATAGTTCTCTTCAACTAAAGTACTATTCAATCCATTCATTAAGTTTCTCAATATTTTAACTTCTAGAATTTCTATATGTTCCAGTTATTTATTGTTGTATTCCAAATTATCTCAAAACTTAGCAGTTTAAAACAACCATTTTCTTTTGCTCATAATTTTGTGGGTAAAGAATTCAGAAGAGCTCAGCTAGAGGTTCTAACTTACAGTCTCTTATGCAGTTGTATAGTCAGTCAATCAGTTGTCTAGTCATACAGTGGTTGGAGCTGGAATGGCACAGCTTTGGAGAAGTTGGAGGATGGCCAGATATCTCTCTTTCTTCATGTAGTTAAAGGATCTCTACATGTGTTCTTTTGCATGGGCTAATTTGGGCTTCCTCATGCATGACAGCCCCAGGCATGAACTTCTTACATGGGAGCTCAGGGATCCAACACAAGAGCTCCAGTAAACAAGGCAAAAGTTGCCTCACATTTTTGATCTCGACTCAGAAGTCACACAGCATCACTTATATCACATTCTACAAGTGAGTCACAAGCTGTCCTTCAAGGGAGGGGACCTAGACCCCACCTCCTGAAGGAAGGAGTACAAAGGACACATTGTAATAAAAGCTTGTGAGATGGGATATATTGTCATGGCTATCAGAATACAACAGCTTTTAAAGATATAATCTGCCACACTATATGATCCTTTTTCAAACTACCCCTCCCCTTTTTAAATAATGTTCTGTTCTTATCTTGAAAGTTCTATTTCTTCCTCTCTGTCTTTGAACATCTTTAAACATACTTAAAGTCCCTTTTGCATTATGCCCTAGGTTGTGGAGGTGATCCAATGGCTGCCTTTGCTGGGTGTTCAGTGGGATTCTCTGATTCCAAACAAATACTTGTATTACATTCTTGGTTCAGAGTTTCTGCATCACAAGGGTATTATGAGAATTTGAGCCTGCATAGGCAGCACAAAATAAAAATTTTTATTTCTCTTGGCTAGCTCTTTGATAATTATGTCTCAGGAATGGAGGCCTGGTCTATGCTCTGTAGGGAGCCTAACTACAGCCTACTCTCATGCCCAGGAAACCTAGAGACTTAACCTTCATCCTTCGGACCAGCATCCTTTGCAGTTGTTAAAACCAATAATACCCTAAGGGGTTAGAATTGCTCATGAGACTTTAAATGTTATTTACCTCTGTGTTATGAGACTTGGAAATTTTTCTTTTTTACTTACTAGTTCAGTTATGTACTTTTAAAGAATATACTTGGTATCTAGCTGTATGTTAGGAGTGGAAACAGGATTTCCCATGTCCTCTTTGTCCTCATAGCAACCAAAAGTCAACTGTCTTTCTAAAAATAGAGCTTTGGATTGCTGAATGTTTGCATTTAATGAATAAATAAGCTCTTTTTTATGGGTCATCTAACTTCATTGTGGGAGAAAATAAAAGAATAGGATTTTTGTGTGGATGGAAAAAGACAGTATGGATGTGTATTTGGGGAAGCCAGAGATGCTGGATTCAGATCATAGATGTCAGGGACCCATTCTTGAAAGGTTGTTCCAATAAAGTTCTGCTGTCTGGAAGGTACCCAGTGAGTGAGTCCAGGCTCTAATGATGTCACTATTCAATGACCTTTCTATCCCCATCAACTCACCATACAGTCTTCATATGGGTGAGAACTCTAAACTGCCTATACTCAAGAGTCTTTGTCCATCAGCTTTCCAATTGAGAAATGAGGTGTACCTGCCATAATTCTATTCAAGTCACATTGTTTGTCCACTCTATGAGAATGTTATGGGAAACTCTAAAGTGGATAGTCTGGAAAACTAGCAAGGTTTAGGAAAGAGCTCTTTTACTTTAACTCATTGGGAACAACACGTAATAGAGCACCAAGAACTAGGTAGCTGGAGGGTTCACTCATGCCACAAGTGCAGAGATTTTATGTGCAGTGAAGATACATCTGTGATACAGGGTAGTGAGAATCCTAGGAAAACTGAATCTAATCCAGCAGAGTCATTTCTCAGCAGGGGTGAGGGTGGTAATGTTTATTGTTATGGATTGAACTGTCTCTCCAAAAAAGATATGTTGAAATTGTAATCCCTGTATTGGTGAATGTGACCATGTTTGGATATAGGATTTTTCTTTTATATGATCACTTAAAGAGGTAATACTGGAGGAGAGTGGGTACTAATCCCTTCTGAGTGGTGTCTTATAAAAGGGAAGAACTGACAGGGAGACAGACACAGGACAGGGGGAAGACAGGAATGTCAAGAAGAATCTAGGGCTCTGAAAAGCTGGAATAAAAAAGGAAGTATCTTCCTCTAGAGCAGACAGAGAGAGCATGGTCCTGCTGGCACCCTGAACTCAGACTTTGAAACTCTGAAACTGTGAGACAATAAATTTCTGTTCTTTAAGGCCATTCGCTTTCTGGTATTTTGTTACAGCACCTCTAGGAAACTGTGATGGTTAAGAATGTGTGTCAACTTGGTTGGGCTATCAATCTCAGTGGTTTGGCAGTTATAATGTAGTTTGGCAACTATGTAATGATGTAATCACCTCCATGATGAGACTAATATAATGTAATTACCTCCATGATAAGATCTGCTATCAACAGCCAAGCAGTTGAAAGGAAGTTTCCTTGGGTTGTGACCTGCATTCAATATATATGGTCTTTCTGGCAAATCTCACTGGTTTTTGCTCTGATCTGGAACCTGCATTCAGATTGTCATCATCTGAACTCCAGTTCTTGGGACTTGAGCCCCCAGCCTGCCATCTCACCTGCCTATCTTGGATTTGTCAGCCTCCACAGCCTGTGAGCCAGCAGCCTGCCATCTGATCTCCAATCTAGGGTTCGTCAGCTCCTGCAGTTGCATGAGTCAAGAGAAGCCTCCAGTCTGACACCAGACCCACGAACTTAGGATGTTAACAGTCTATACAACCAAGTGAGCCATTTTCTTGATATAAATTTTTCTCTCTCTCTGTTTATAAATACATACATACATACATATATATATATACACACACCTCACTGGTTTTGCTTCTCTAGAGAACACATCCTAAGACATTTGGTACCAAGAGTGGTTCTAGAGAAACAAAATTGTAAGGGATGAGTTTTCTAAATTGGTTCTCAAGTCGGGTTAGTCTTAAAGGTGTAGATGACTCTGCTTCCAGTAATAAAGAGGGTACTGCTAATCCATAGTGTAAGGTGGCAATAGAAATATGCAAAATATCACCACCAATAGATCATGTTTAGGTGAGAGGCAAGGCTCCTGATGATTGCATGTTTGCTACTTTTTTACAATTTTGTCAGAATGAGAAGTATAAGGAAGCTAGTTGGTTGGTCTTACTTTCGCTAGACAATGTGGTGAAACAAAGAGAGGAGCTCAAGCACTGCATAAAAGATCTCAAAGTTGCCACTTGAGCCCTGAAAGAAAGCCTTATTTCTTGTAGTAACAGAGCTGATATTGCCAAAAAAGAAACTCAGAGTCTTACTGTAAGAGCGGCTAAATTACAATACCAAATGAATTCCCAACCTCGAATGGTGTCTGAAGTTAAAGTGAGGACATTGTATAGGAAGAAATGGATGCTGAAACTTGGGATGGGGACACATGGGCAGATAATCAGGAAGCTGGGGACACTGAACCCCTTAATTCCATTGAATTGCTCCTGCCAACAAAACCATTAGCCCTTCCACCCCCATCTGATGAAATTAACCCAGCTCTGTTCGAAGGGCCTTTGTCTGAGGTATCACCTGGGGCAGCGTCTGAGTCATCTGCTGGGGAGGCATCTGAGTCGTTGCCTGGGACATCACCAGAGGCAGGTGAATTACAAGACATTGATGAATGTTCTCACAACACAACCCCACCACCCATTTTTGCTTCTAGAACTATGACTACACTTAAGTCCCAGCAAGCTCCAAAAGGTGAAGTACAAACTGTGACCCTGGAGGAGTCACACTACACTCCAAAAGAACAGCTTGACTTTTCTAACATGTACAAAAAGAAACCTTGGGAGTATGTGTGGGAATGGCTATCAAGGGTGTGGGATAATGGTGCAAGGAACATAAAGATGGATCAGTCTGAGTTTATTGATACGGGCCGACTAAGCACAGATTCTTCATTCAATGTTTCAGCTCAAGTGGTTAGGAAAGGATCTAATAGTTTATTTAGTTGAGTCGCTGAAGCATGGATTACATGGTGGCCTATACCATGTAATTGGCATGTTAGAGTGGATCTTTCAGGTTAGACCCACAGACCCACCAACGAAGTGCCCAGAGGACACACCTTTTACCACAATGGTGAGGAACAAATTTGTGAAGGGAGCCACAGCACCCTCGAAGACAGCTATGATCGCTATTTTATGTAAGTCACATTTGACAGTGGGAGCTGCCCTAACTGAATTAAGACACCTACTACAATAGGGCTGATTGGACCCCATGGTGGCAGGAGCCAAGTGGTAGCACTCAACTGACTAAGACAAGGTCGGCATGGTTACTGTAATGGACAGTGGAATCAAAGCAGTAATCAGAATAGTCTGATAACTATGGACTTACGGCTTTGGCTACTCAGTCATGGTGTTCCTAGGAGTGACATAGATGGGAAATCTACTAAATATTTACTTGATCTGTACAAGCACAAGTATTTTAGGTCAAGTGAACTGCAGTCTAACCTGAATCACCCGAAGAGAGTCACGGCCCCTCAATCAATTCCCAGACTTGAGCAAGTTTACAGACCCACAACCCACTGAATGAAGGGGAGACCAGTTCCCCTTGAGGAAGAATCCCACTAAAACCTGTAGCCATCAAGTTGATTCTGACTAATAGCAACCCTATACTCATAGGACCCCACTACACTGCCAAAAATTTATACTGTTAATCTTTCTCCCAGCCTTCCCAAAAGGTATCTATGGCCTTTCAAGAGAGTGTCTGTTCACTGGAGAAAAAAATAATCAGACTTTTTGGGGATTACTGGACACTGGCTCTGAACTGACAATAATTCCAGGAGAACTAAAGCATCATCGTGACCCACCAGCCAGAATGGGGGCATATGGAGGCCAGGTTATTAATGGAGTCTTAGCTCATGTCCATCTCACTGAGGGAAGTGGGTCCCTGAACACATCCTGTAATGATTTCCCCAGTTCCAGAACTCGTAACTGGAATAGATATACTCAGCAATTGGCAGAACCCCCACATTGAATCTCCGACATGTGGAGTAAAAGCTATTATGGTAGGAAAGGCCAATTGAAAGCCATTAGAACCACCCCTACCTAAGAAAATAGTAAACCAAAAGCAATACTGAATTCCGGGAGGGATTGCAGAGATTACTGCCACCGTCAAGGACTTGAAGGATGCAGGGATGATGATTCTCACCACATCCTCATTCAACTTGCCAATTTTACCCGTACCAAAAAACAGGCCTTGGATGGATCTTGGAAAATGACAGTGGATTACTGAAAACCTAATGAGGTGGTGACTCCAATTGCAGCTGCTGTTCCAGATGTGGTTTCATTGCTTGAGCAAATTAATATATCTCATAGTACCTGGTATGCAGCTATCAATCCAGCCAATGCCATTTTTTCCATAGCTGTTTTGAAGGACCACCAAAAACAGTTGGTGTTCATCTGGTAAGGCCAGAAATACATCTTCACTGTCCTCCTCAGGGGTATATCAACTCTCCAGCCATATTTCATAATTTAGTCAGCAGAGAACTTGATCTCCTTTCCTTTCCACAACACATCACACTGGTCCATTACATTGATGACATTATGCTGACTGGACCTAGCAAGGAAAAAGTTTCAGTGACTCTGGACTCATTGGTAAGACATTTGTATGTTAAAGGGTGGGAAATTAACCCTACAAAAATTCAGGCATCTTCCATCTCAGTGAAATTTCTAGGGGTTCAGTAGTGTGGGGCTTGTCAAGATATTCCTTCTAAAGTGAAGGACAAGTTATTACCTCTGTCCCCTCCCATAACTAAAAAGGAGGCACAACACCTGGTGGGAATCTTTGGATTTTGGAGGCAGCATATCCCTCATTTGGGTGTGCTACTGCGACCTATTTATCAAATGACTAGAATAGCTGCTAGTTTTGGGTGAGGCCCAGAACAAGAGAAGGCTCTGCAACAGGTTCAGGCTGCCATGCAAGCCGCTCTGCCATTTGGGCCAAATGATCCAGCTGATCTAATGGTACTTGAAGTGTCAGTGACAGATAGAGATGCTGTTTGGAGTCTTTGTCAGGTGCTTATTGGTGAATCACAGCACAGACCCTTAGGATTTTGGAGCAAAGCCCTGCCTCCTCTGTAGATAACTACTTTCCTTTTGATAAAGAGCTTTTGGCTAGGTACTGGGCCTTAATAGAGACTGAGTGTTTAACATGGATCACCAAGTCACCATGCAGTCTGAGTTTCCCATCATGAACTGGATGTTGTCTGATCCACAGAGTCATAAAGTCAGACATGCTCAGCAGAAGCCCATCATTAAATGGAAGTGGGCTCAGGCAGGACCTGAAGGCACAAGTAGTTGCATGAGGAAGTTGCCCAAATGCCCATGGTCTCCAGTCCTGCCACGTTACCTGCCCTCTCACAGTCTGCATCTATGACCTCATGGGGAGTTCCTTATGATCAGTTGATTGAGGAAGAGAAAACTCATGCCTGGTTTACAGATGGTTCTGCATGATATACAGGCACAACTTGAAAGTGGACAGTAGCAACACTACAGCTCCTTTCTGGGACCCTCCTGAAGGACAGTGGTGAAGGGAAATACTCCCAATGGGCAGAACTTCGAGCGGTGCATCTGGTTGTTCAGTTTGCTTGGAAGGAGAAATGGCCAGGGGTGCAGTTGTACACTGATTGTTTCTTAGACTGGGTTCTCCAGAGAAGCAAAACCTGTAAAGCGTATAAATATATATATAGAGAGAGATTGAGATCAAGGAAATGACTCACACAGTTGTAGAGGCTGGAATGTCCCAAGTCTGTGGGTCAGTATAGAGATTTCTCCTGACTCACTTCGCTGCAGGGGCTGACGAACCTAAGATGGTCACGTCAGGGAGAAGGGCTCTTGCTCACAGGCTGCGAAGATCTATGAACCCCAAGATTGGCAGACAAGATCGCAGGTAAGCTGCTAGCTCAAGTCCCAAGAACCAGAGGTCAGATGAACAAGAGCCAGCTGTAGGATACAGCATGAGCAAAAAAAAACCCATGAGGTTTGCCAGAATGTCCACTTACATTCAGTGCAGGCCACATGCCCAAGGAAACTCCCTTTCAACAGATTGGCTACTCACAGCAGATCCCACTGTGGAGGTGATCACATCATATGACTGCCAAACCACTGAGAATCATGGCCCAGCCAAGCTGACACACAACCTTAACCATCACACTCATTTATGGGCTTTGGCCAATGGTTTGGCTGGATGGTCAGGAACTAGAAGGAACACGATTGGAAAACTGGTGACAAAGAGGCATGGAGAAGAGGTATGTGGATAGACCTCTCTGAATGGGTCAAAGAAGTGAAGGTATTTGTATCTCATATGAATGCTCACCAAAGGGTGACCTCGGCAGAGGAGGATTTTAACAAACAAGTGAATAGGATGATACGTTCTGTGGAAACCAACCATCCTCTTTCCCTAGCCACTCCTGTCATTGCCCAATGGGCTCATGAAAAAAATGGCAGTGGTGGTAAGGATGGAAGTTTTGCATGGGCTCAGCAACATAGACTTCCACTCACCAAGTCTGACTTGGCTACAGTTATCACTGAGTGTCCAATCTGCCAGCAGCAGAGACCAACACTGAGTTCCCAATATGGCACCATTCCTTGAGTTGATTAGCCAGCAATCAGGTGGCAAGTTGATTACATTTTACTGTTTCCATCATGGAAAGGGCAATGTTTTGTTCTTACTTGAATAGACACTCACTCTAAATATGGATTTGTCTTCCCTGTATGCAATGCTTCTGCCAAAACTACCATCTGTGGACTTATAGAATGCCTTATCCACCATCATGGTATCCCACACAGCGTCATTTCAGATCAAGGGACTCACTTCACAGCAAATGTGGCAATGGGCCCATGCTCATGTAATTCACTGGTCTTACCTTGTTCCCCATCATCCTGAAGCAGAAATCTTGATAGAATGATTCAATGGCCTTCTAAAGACACAAGTATGGCATCAGCTAGGTGGCAATACCTTGCAGGATTGGGGCAATATTTTCCAGGAGGCTGAATACGCTCTAAACCAGTGTCCAGTATATGCTGCTGTTTCTCCCGTAGCCAGGATTCATGGGTCCAGGAATCAAGGGCTGGAAATGGAAGTGGCACCACTCACTATAACCCCTAGTCACCCACTTGCAAAATTTTTGTTTTCTGTCCTCATGACCCTATGCTCTGCTGGGCCTAAGGTTCTTAGTTTTAATGGGAGAAACACTCCCTCCAGGTGACACAACAATAATTCCATTGAACTGGAAGTTAAGAATTGCATTCAGCCAATTTGGGCTCCTCATGCCTCTGGATCAACAGGCCAAGAAGGGAGTTACTGTATTGGCTTGTGTGATAAATCCTGATTATCAAGGGGAAATCAGATTGATATTACATAATGGAGGTAAAGAAGAGTACGTCTGGAATATAGGAGATCCCTTAGGATGTCTCTTACTACTACCCTGCTCTGTGATTAAAATCAATGGAAAACTACAGCTACCCAATTCCAACATGAGTAATGATGGTCCAGACCCTCCGGAATGCAGGTTTGGGTCACTCCACCAGGCAAAGAACCACAACCCGCTGAGGTGCTCTCTGAGGGCAAACAGAATATGGAATGGGTTGTGGAAGAAGGTAATTCTTAACACCAGCTACGATCATGTGACCAGTTGCAGAAAAGACGACTGTAATTGTTAAGAGTATTTCTTCCTTGTATACGTGCATCAAATATTTTTGTTTTCTTCACTTATAAATTATACGATGTAAATAGGACTAGTGCATTTTTTATTGAGCCCATGTTGGTTGTATCATGTAGGCACAAGTATGACTTTATAATTTTCTTTATTTAGAGATTATGTATGGTTTAAGGAGATATGTACAGGTGCCAAGTTGACAAGGGGAGGACTGTGATGGTTAAGGTTGTGTATCAACTTGGCTGGGCCATGATTCTCATTGGTTTGACAGTTAAGATGTAGTTTGGCAGTTATGTAATGATGTAATGACCTCCATGATGAGATCTGCTATGAGCGGCCATTCAGCTGAAAGAGAGTTTCCTTGGGGGTGTGGCCTGCATCCAATATATATGGACTTTCTGGCAAATCTTGCTGGCTTTTGTTCTGATCTGGATCTTGCATTCAGCTTGTCATCATCTGACCTCTGGTTCTTGGGACTTGAACCAGTAGTTTTCTATCTTACCTGCCAAAATCTTGGATTGGCAGCCCCTGCTGCCCATGAGCCAGCAGCCTGCTGTCTGACCTGCCGATCTTGGGTTCATCAGTCCCTGCAGCTAATGGTATCAGGAGAAGCCTCTAGCCTGATGCCTGACCCATGGACTTGGGACTTTCCATCCTCTACAACCACGTGAGCCATTTCCTTGATAAAAATCTTTCTCTGTCTCTCTTTCTCTCACTGTCTCTCTCTCTATATATATACATATATATATATGTATATATACACAAGGGCTCTGTATGTATAAGTATATATACATATATATACGTATATATACTTATACATACAGAGCCCTTGTGGCACAGTAGTTAAGAGATTAGGCTGCTAACCAAAAGGTCAGCAGTTTGAATCCACCAGCCACTCCTTGGAAACCCTATGGGCCAGTTCTACTCTGTCCTACAGGGTCCTTATGAGTCAGAATCAACTCGATAGCAATGGGTTTGGGTTTTTATACATATACATATTCTTATACATTACCTCAACATAAAGAAAACAAAAATCCTCACAACTGAATCAATAAGCAACATCATGGTAAATGGAGAAAATATTGAAGTTGTCAAGGATTTCTTTTTACTTGGATCCACAATTCACACCCATGGAAGCAGCAGTCAAGAATCAAAAGACACATTGCATTGGTCAAATCTTCTGCAAAAGTGTTAACCTGTTGAAAAGCAAAGATGTCACCTTGGAGACCAAGGTGTGTCTGATCCAAGCCATGATGTTTTCAATCACGTCATGTGCATGCGAAAGCTGGATAATGAATAAGGAAGATCAAAGAGGAATTGACACCTTTGAATTGCGGTGTTGACGAAGAATATTGAATATATCACGGACTGCCAAAAGAATGAACAAATCTGTCTTGGAAGAAGTACAGCCAGAATGCTCCTTAGAAGAAAGGATGGCAAGACTACATCTCACATACTTTGGACATGTTGTCAGGAGGGATAAGTCCCTGGAGAAGGACATCATGCTTGGCCAGCGAAAAATAGGAAGACCCTCAACAAGGTGGATTGACATAGTGGCTGAAACAATGGGCTCAAGCATAACAATGATTATGAGGATGGGGCAGGACCGGGCAGTGTTTCTTTCTATTGTACATAGGATCACTGTTGAGCCAGAACCATCTCGGCAGCACCTGACAGCAACAACATACATATACATATATATATATGTATATAAATATGTATGTAAATATGTATAAAATATATGTATATATATATATATATATATATATATATATATATATATATATATATATATATATATATATAAACAACCAAAAGGTCAGCAGTTGGAGTCCACCAGCCGCTTCTTGGAAACCCTATGGGGCAGTTCTACTCTGGTTTGGTAGGTTTTGTATATATACCTGTGTGTGTGTGTGTGTGTGTGTGTGTGTGTATGTATAAAACCCAAAAAACCAAACCCATTGCCTTTGAGTCAATTTTGACTCATAGCGACCCTATAGGACAGACTAGAACTGCCCCATAGGGTTTCTAAGGAGTGTCTGGTGGATTTGAACTGTTGACCTTTTGGTTAGCAGCTGTAGCTCTTAACCACTTCACCACCAGGGCTCTCTCTCTTTATTTGTGTGTGTGTATATATGTTTGTGTGTATATATGTATATGTATGTATATATGTACATAAAAACAAAAACCCAAACCTGTTGTCATCTATATACATATATAATGCATATATCTATATTTACCTATATACATACATATATATAAGCTTCACTGATTTTGCTTCTCTACAGAACCCAGCTTAAGACAGAAACTAAGACATTAGTCTTCAGTGAAATTTCTCCCACCTCCTCCTCCTTCTGATGCTTACTCAAAGGGAATTATTTTCAGACTTCTGTCAAAAAGGGGCCTCTCAGTTGGAGATCCTCGAGGTTCCATATTTATACAACTGCTCCTAATACAAGCGAGATAATAATGATGACGATGTCTCTCCAGCCCGTTCTCCAAAGCCCAGCTAAATTCCTACTCCTACATAAATTTTTCTATGTCAGCTCCAGTCTATTCTGACCTCTTCTTCCCTCAGACCTCCAACAGCATTTTTTGTCTATTCCATTCACTGGTCACATCACACATTACCTCAGGATTTTTCCTGTCATTGTCTCAAGTTGTTATTTATCACTAATATTCTCTGTATACCTGTCATGTTTCAAGGTTTGGTGTCTCTGATGAGATTACAGGATTTTTGAGTCCAGGAATACACATTGCACATCTTTATTTTAATAATTTACAGCACTCGCCATAGGCTGACCATGACACAAGGGCTCCATAAATATTAATAAATCATAACTTATTTGTTCACTGTTCTTATTTGGAAGTTCACATGATATACTACATATTCAGGAACTGGGATGCTCTGGAATACCAAAAGCCCTTGAAGAAGTGATTCAGTTTGTAATCTAGTGACATCAGAGGTCCTTTAACCTCAGGAGGAGGAGATAGAATCACCATCAGGATCAGCCCAAAGCTAATTCCTATGAAGTGGAGCTCAGACATACCTCCACTCTCCAATCTTTTTACCAATTCTGACACCAGCCACCCCTCCCATGGCACTTTCTACATCTCTGCGGGGTTCATTAATTCATTGCAATGGCCACACAGAACTCACAGACCATACTCACAATTATGTCGTTTATTAGGGAAGTAACAGGTTACAATTCAGGATCAGGATCAACTTAGAAATAACAGGAACAACTCAGTTCATCAATCAGGACAACTTCCAACGAAGGCAGCTCTCAGCTCTTTCTCGGCCATGCTTGCAGGCAGGCTGTGTTCGGACCTCTTCCACCGGCCCCCCACTCAGGCCAGGCCTATTACTGCAGGGCCCTGCTTGGGCCTACTGCCACCAGGCTCTGTCATCTTTTAGCTGCTTCTAGCCGTCTCGTGCCATTTCTTGCTACCTTCAGTGTTATAGCTCCTTCTTCTCTCTCTCCATGTGTCTCTCTCAAACCCTCTGTGGGTATGCTGCTAATATAGCAAACTCCTTATCAATTTCAAGGCATGCCTCCCCCCGCCCCCAACCAGCAAGACCACAAACCAACTAATCCCCTCAATAGACCAAAAAGTCACCCACTTTGCGTAGTAATTTACCAATTCCTGCAAAGTTCTTAGACAACTTACTTGCACAGTAAACTAACCAGCCAATTATTTTGGCAGAATTATAAACCTAAGGCCAGACAGGCAACATATAAAGAGAAACCGATTGCACTGCACAGTCACACCGTGCTTCAGTCTCTCTATGACACCACCTACAATATGCAGATGATCATTCTTGATGATCTCTGCTACATTGGTAGATTAGCAGGGTTTTTGTTTTTGTTTTTAATTATGTGATAAATGTGAATTTCTTTAAATAAAAGCTTGCTTATTTTAAATTCCTGGCATAGGTGTACCTTACCTTACACAAATGACATAGTTCTGAAAAACTGGATGCAAAATGAGTTTGCATCAAGTGAGTTATTTTTCAAATATCTTGATTTCATCACCTAAAGTTTGATGTGGTGATGTCAGTTGTGAAATTAAATATACAGTAGGGACCTGAAAAAGAGAAAGGAAAAAAAAAAAAAAAACTTGATCAGATTAATTTAACTTGAAATAAAGACCCTGCCCTAATTTATGTACTTATAAATCTAGATTTTTCCGCTTTGCTCATCGCCAACAATATGGAGAAGATCCAGCAATCGAATCACTCCCTTTCTGATTTGCCCCTGCTCTCTCGTTCTCTCCTGAACCCACCTGGTGAAACTACAAACGGGATCAAGCCAACTTTTTGCCTTCAGGAATTCTGCACCTTGAATACAAGCTCTTTCGAAGATAATCACACAGCCCTGTAGATTTCATCATCACCAATCTCCTCAAGCCTCCAGTGCTACACCATCCCCACAACTCGTAATGAATAACTTTGCCTCCCACTTAGCTTTTATATGCGTACACACCCACACATATATATGTAGCTATTGTTATTGTTGTTACCGTGTGTCATTGAGTGGATTCCAACTCATAGTGACCCTATAGGACAGAGTAGACCACCCCATAGAGTTTCATTGGTTGTAAGCTTTACGGGAGCAGATCGCCTTTTCTCCAGCTACAACTGTTGGTGAGTTCGAACCACTGACCTTTCGGTTAGCAGCCAAGTGCTTAACCATCGAGCCACCAGGATATATACTATACATATACATACATATACATATATATATATAAAAAACCCAAATCCACTGATGTTGAGTTGATTCTGACTCATAGTGACCCTATAAGACAGAGTAGAATTGCTCCCATAGAATTTCCAAGGCTGTAAATCTTTTTGTTGTTTTTAATTGTGTTTTAGGTGAAAGTTTATAGCCAAGTTAGTTTCTCATACAAAAATTTATACACACATTGTTATGTGACCCTAGTTACTATCCCTATAATGTGATCACACATTCCTCCTTTTCACCCCGGATTTCCCATGTCCGTTCAACCAGCTGCTATCCCTTTCTGCTTTCTCATCTCGTCTCTAGACAGGAGCTGCCCATTTAGTGTCATATATCTACCTGAATGAAGAGGCACACTCTTCACGAGTATCATTTTATGTCTTATAGTCCAGTCTGTTCTTTGTCTGAAGAGTAGCTTCAGGAATGGTTTTAGTTCTGGGTTAACAGAGAGTCTAGGGGCCATGTCTTCCGGAGTTCCTCCAGTCTCAGTCAGACCATTAATTCTGGTCTTTCTACTAGAATTTGAGTTCTGCACCTCACTTTTCTCCTGCTCAGTCAGGGACTCTCTGTTGTGTTCCCTGTCAGGGTGGTCATTGCTAGTAGCTGGGTACCATCTAGTTCTTCTGGTCTCAGGCTGATGGAGTTTCTGGTTTATGTGGCTCCTTTTGTCTCTCAGGCTAATATTTTCCTTGTGTCTTTGGTGTTCTTCATTCTCCTTTGCTCCAGGTGTGTTGGGACCAATTGATGTATTTAGATGGCCTCTTGCTAGCTTTTAAAACCCTAGACGCCAAGGCTGTAAATCTTTATGGAAGCAAACTGCCACATCTTTCTCCCATGGAGCAGCTGGTGGGTTCAAACCATCGACCTTTCAGTTAGCAGTTGAGTGCTTTAACCACTGCACCACCAGGACTCCATATATATATGTATACACATATGTCATGAGGTAAGAGTGACCTCAACAAAATTACCACCTTATGCATACCTTCTCCCCAACTAACTTACACAGTGAAAGCTGTGAGAGCCAGAGTTCACGGGGACTACCTTGTTTTTCTGGGTCTCTAAAGTTTTCCACTTTTGACAGGGTGCAGCCTTACCACTTTTCTATCACTCGTTTTAGTGGGAAATATTTGAGTTTTCCTTCTCTGACAGGTTTCTGCCTTACATAGGCTCTGGCTTTTGCAGGTTTTGCTGTATAACTAAGATATTTTAAGTGTCCCTCTGCCCATCAGAGACTTAACTTGATCTAAACCCTCAATTTCTCTACCTGTATACTAGAAACTCTCCTTAAGTTTTGTGCACTTCCTTGTCTTTGCCTTGTCTATTCTTTCCGTTTGCTGTGTTTTGTCTCCACAGTGTCTTTGGCAGCCAGGATGTTCAGCTTGGCCCCTTCACCTTCGTCCACAACAAATCCTATAATAATTGTGATTTGTGAATTTCATAACTTCACTGAGACTTGAGGAGGTATAGGACAGTGTCACATGGGACATATACTGCCTTTCACCAACACAGTGACCTTGTGCCCAGTCTCCCATCTCAAGGGTCATCCAAAGCCCTATTCCTGACCTTTAACTCCATGTACAGTCTTCTGGGAAGCACTGTCCACTTCCTAATGCTTCTCTGTGGAGCTGCAGCCCTCTCTGACCAGTCTGGCCAGGTCCCAGCTCCTTCGGGATTTTGGAAAATAACATTTTCAACATCTCATTGTTATGATCTTTTTTGAAACTTTTTCTGACTTACTTCCATTCTCTGTGGTGTCTTAGTGAGTGCTGCTATAACAGAAATACCACAAGTGGGTTGTTTTGGAGAACAGAAATTTATGTAGGAGCTTAGGAAGCTAGAAGTCCAAATTCAGGACACAGGCTCTAGAGGAAAGTCCTCTGTCTCTGTCAGCTCTGGGGGAAGATCTCTTTCTGTTTCTGTAGACCTGGCGTTCCTTGATTCCTTGGCAATCTCCCCACGTATCTTCCCCTCCACTGTTTGTGCTTGCTTCTCTCTGCTTAATCTGCTCTTTTTACATCTCAAAAGTGAGTAGGTTTGAGACACACTCTACACTGATATAATCTCACTAAAATAACAAAGAAAACCTATCCCCAAATGGGATTACAGGTATAGGAGTTAGGACTCCAATACATATTTTGGGGAGATGCAACTCAATCCATAACAAGTGGGAAGATTTTTTTTTCACTAGTTGAAGGAATTCCACCACCCATTGTTGGGGTTCTGTTTCTCTCTTCCTGTAAGGCCTTGCTCACCCAATTAATCTTTTTCTCTTCTTTGTATTGAAACTATCCCACAGCCTACAAACATTCCAACTTTATTTTCTCTTTACACAGTACAAGGGAAACTAACACAACCTGCACAAGGAAAGGTCATGGAGGCCCCATGGACACATCCAAACTCCCCGAGGGACTGAGTTGTTGGACGGAGGGCTCTGGGGACCATGGTCTCCCGGAACATCTAGCTCAATTGGCATGACACTACTTATAAAGATAATGCTCTACATTCTACCTTGGTGAGTAGTGTCTGGGGTCTTAAAAGCCTGTGAGCGGCCATCTAAGATATTGCACTGGTCTCATCCCTTCGGGAGCAAGGGAGAATGAAGAGAACAGTATACAACAAAAAGATTAGTCCAAAGGACTAATTGTCCACAGCTACTAAGACCTCCACCGGACTGAGTCCAGTACAGCTAGATGGTGCCCGGCTACCACCGCTGACTGCTCTGACCAGGATCACAACAGAGGCTTCTGGACAGAGCTGGAGAAGGATGTAGAGCATAATTCTAACTCACCAAAAAAAAAAAAAAAAAGACCAGATTTACTGGCCTAAAGGAGACTGGAGAAACCTCAAGAGTATGGCCCCCAGACACCCTTTCAGCTCAGAGGTGAAGTTACCTCCGAGGTTCACTGTTCAGCCTGGGAGTGGACAGCCCAGTAAAACTAAATGAGACTAACGAGGTACAGGAGTCCAGTGACAAGGGCCAGAAGGCAGAGGGGGAGTAGGAAGCTGATGATAAGGAACACAAGTTGAGTAAGGATACTGTTGATGTGTTGTGAGGTTGTTAACCATTGTTATAGGGCAATATTTGTAGTAACTGTTAAATGGGAGGCTATTTTGTCCTATAAGCCTTCATCTTGGGTGAGAATGGCAGCACAATTGGAAGAGCATAGTCAATGTCACTTAAATGTGTACGTAAAAAGTTTTGAAATGGTGTATCTTTGGCTATGTGTATTTTCACCAAAAAAAAAAAAAAAGCTGAGAATTCAGAGGGTTAAAATGTTGTGGGGTTGTTAACCAAAGTCATAAAACAGCATGTGTACTACTGTTACATGAGAAACTGTTTGTTCTGTAAGCCTTCACCTGAAGTACAATAAAATATTAAAAAAAAAAATTGTCTTCTATTGTACTTCAAGTTATTATCCTATATATTTTTTCTCACCCTCATGGCCAGGCAACAGAATTTTTCTGCATTGGTTTCTCCAATTCTTCACTTCCTATTCACTCCCTGACCACTGCTACATGGCTTCTGCTATTGAAACTGCTCTTACCCAGATCATCAATGACTTCCTTTTGCTAAATAACCGCTAACATTAATAACAGCTACCATTTCATGAAGGCTCACTATGAGTCAGAAACTGTTCTAGGTAAATATTCATATATCTAGAATGTCATCTGGCCTCACAACGATCACATGAGATAGTCAGATTATTTCCTCTCACAGATGAGAAGACTAAGCCTTAGAGAAGTAAAGTAAATTGCTATATAACTGTAAATTGCTAAGATGGGACTCAAACCCAATTTCCTCTGACTCCGTATTAGGAATTGGATGTGTTTAGTTCGTATGTATTCTACCTCACTGCAAAAGTTGGCGCTCGTACCATTTCCTCCTTTGTGAAACTCTTTACTCTTACTTTTCATGAGTCCATTGTTTCCTACTCTCTTCAACCTCTTCTCAGTCTCCTCTCCTGTTCCCAGTGTATAACTTGGACATCTCATGGGCACACAAATTTAATATGTTTTGAAATGAATCTACCTACACACTTCCCCTGCCATGTCTCCCCTGACAAATATGTTTCTTCTGCTGAGTGTTATGTGTCTCAGTGAAGGGTATCACCATCCACCCTGTTGAGCAACCAAGTCACTCTTAACTCTTTCCTCTCCTGCAACTCTCACATCCAATCAATCAATCTATCACCAAGATCAATCATTTCTACCTTCCAAATACCTCCCTCCACCCCGCTGTTACTTCCCAAATTCAAGTCTAGATGATTGCAACCATCCCCTCACTGGCCTCCCTGCTTCCAGTCCTGCCATCTTTAATCAGACGCTTAGTCAGTTTGTTCAGATAGCTTCTCTTGGCTTGGCTCTCATTACCTTTGGACCAGCAGCTACCTGAGGCTGTGTCTCATTCTGGTGCCCAAGCTGAGAAGCAGTGGCTACTCAGGAATCTATTGCAGTCAGAGAAATCATTCTAAATACAAAACACATCAAGTCGTGCCCTGACTTAAATCCTTCAGTGGCTGCCTAATGCTTTCAGAAGACAACCCTAACTTTTTATCATGATGTATCAGTCAACTGTTGCCACAGTGATAATGTGTAAAAAACTACCCTAAAAACCAGATGCTTACAACAACAATCCCTTACTCTCATGCTCGCACATCTCCAAGATGGCTGTGGGTCAGCTGGACTAGGCTAAAATTCAGGCTCCTGGGCTCCAGGATACAAACTGCAGAAGGCAGATTTGTTCAAGTCTGTACACTGCATAAAGGATCTTCACGATGGCTCTGCCTTGTCACCCCAGTTCCCAGCACAGAACCTGGTCCATAGTAGATGCTCACTAAATGTTTGTTAAACAACTGAATGAAACCGGATAGGGCTGGCTCTTGGGAAAACTGAGAAGTTAATTTCTGTGTCTGCAGCCTTCCCATTCTGCATGCTGTTTTCCCCATCATAGTATGTCCTGTTTAGGAATCTGGTTTCCGCACGGTCACTTCCCTCTGCTAACTACTAAAATTTGCTCTTACAAAGGCTCTGCATCCAGTAATTTACACATTAATAAAAATATTAGTTTAGAAACTCTTCCAGGTTTACTTGGCATCTGAGCTCTCTCTCTGAGGACTGTGTCCTCTCTGTGAATTTTGACCTCTGCGGTCGCTATGAGTCAGAATCAACTCAATGGCAATGGATTTAGTTTAGTTTTGTTTTTTTAAGGGATTTAAATCACGGGTTAAAGACAAGGAAAATTTAAACTAAGTAAGTGGCAAGTTATATTGTCCTCCAGGTGACGTTTATTTAAAAGCAGACTCAACGCCCATTAGCCTATCACACAGATGTCGCCTGAACCCCCTCACAACAGTGTTGTCAAGTTTCCCTGAATGAGGTGCTTTATTTTAAGCTCCCCAGGACGGAAGCCTTCTCTGAATATACTGTGAATAAAGACAGCTGCTGCAGACAATGATCTCCCCATAACATACCAGCATTCATGCCAGCCACCCCATGATTAATCCTTCAGCCTATGGTGCACACATGACTTCTTCCAGTCAGATCCCAGAATGCCCTGAGAAACAGGACATCTGAAATAAACATCAGCTTCACTTCAAAAAGATTCTAGGCCTATGTGGTCAATTCAGGGACGGACTATCCAATAAACAAGATATGCAGGGGCTTACTTATGCTTACTTACTAATCTGAAGTATAAAATTTCACCTGTTTTTCACCATATCAAAGATGTGGTGAAACCCATGTGAAATTGTGCACCACAGATTAGAGAGTAAACACAATTAAGCCCGTGCGTACCTTGCTTATTGTAGGCCCGTACTACCTTGCTTACTGGTTAATCCGTCCCTGGTAGTCATAATCCAAAAAAAAGAATCCTTTGTGGAAACCCTGGTGGTGTAGTGGTTCAGAGCTACGGCTGCTAACCCAAAAGGCTGGCAGTTCAAATCCACCAGGTGCTCCTTGGAAACTCTTTGGAGCAGTTCTACTTTGTCCTATGGGTTCACTGTGAGTCGGAATCCACTTGATGGCAACGGTTTTTTTTTTTTTTTTTTTTTTTGGTGAGAACAGGACATGTAAACAGCAGAGCCCAGGTATCTCCTATATCCCGTTCCTTCCTTCTGGGTGGTAACTTCATCTTTGACCTCTCTGAAATCAACAGCTCTCTGCTCTCTAAGGTGGGTCTGGGCAAGGTCTTTCCCTCCCTGCCCTGATTGAAGGCATGTAAGCAGCGAGTTTGCTCCATCTTCCTGATAAAGCCACAAAACAGCAAAAAGAACAGGCTGCATCCCTAACCCGGCTTACTGGAGATGGGAGGGACACAGGAAATTATTTCTTATTGAGTAATTTCTATGTACCACTGTTCTACTGTTTTACATACAGGATGTAGTTAAATCCTCATAACACTTTTCTGCTATATTTGCTATTATCTCTCCTTTGTAAATAGGAAAGCCAAGGCCCAGAAAGGTTAGTTAAGCTCCCACAACTTCCCAGGCCCCAGTCCCTTTAGGATTCCAGAAAATAAAACTTTCGGATATAGAATTAGACATAGGAACAGACGTAGAATTAGAACCTAAATCTGGCCGGTCTCCAAAATCCATCTTCCCAGCACCTACTGTGTGTCTTATGTTTATCTCCTTAACGACAGCATGAAAGATATATTTCCAGAATTGTGGGGTAAGCAAGGAGTTGTTTTGATTAACCAATCAACAATCCTCCAATTAACAAGTGTACACTTAAAGCCCCATGACTGCTTATCTCCATGCCAGGCACTGTAGGGGAGACATAGAAGTAGGTGATGGGCTCTCTGACCCTAAAGAGCTTACAATCCAGGAGGAAGAATGGATAAGTGCTCAATCCTCTAATACAGCTCAGACATGGGAGAGACCAGCATGAGCTGAGTAAGGAATGGATGTCAGGGTTCTAGCTGCAAGAAACTATATTTAAGCAGAAAGAAATTTATTTAAAAATTAGGGGGCAAAACCACAGCATCACTTCACACCCACTAGGATGACTATAATCAAAAAAGAAGGACAATGACAAGTGTTGGCAAAGATGTGGAGAAATTGGATCATTCATATACTGCTGGTGGGAATGTAAAATGATGCAGCCACTTTGAAAAACAGCCTGGAAGTTCCTCAAAATGTTCAACATAGAATTAACATATGACCCAGTAATTCCACTACTAGGTATACAAGGAAGAGCAATGAAAACATACATCCACACAAAAAGTTGGACATGAATGTTCATAGAGGCATCATTCATTGAAAAGCAGAAACAACCCACATGTCCATCAACTGGTGAATGGATAAATAAAGTGTGGTCAATACAAACCATAAGTAACAATGCACAAGCACCAGAAGAGAGACTAGATAAATGGGAGCTCCTAAAAATCAAACATTTATGCTCATCCAAAGACTTCACCAAAAGAGTGAAAAGACAACCTACAGATTGGGAAAAAAATTTTGGCTACGACATATCCGATCAGCGTTTAATCTCTAAAATCTACAAGATACTCCAAAACCTCAACAGCAAAAAGACAAATAACCCGATTAAAAAATGGGCAAAGGATATGAACAGGTACTTCACCAAAGAAGATATTCAGGCAGCTAACAGACACATGAAGAAATGCTCACGATCATTAGCCATCAGAGAAATGCAGATCAAAACTACAATGAGATATCATCTCACCCCAACAAGGCTAGCATTAATCCATAAAACACAAAATAACAAATGCTGGAGAGGTTGTGCTGAGACTGGAACACTTATACACTGTTGGTGGGAATGTAAAATGGTACAACCACTTTGGAAATCGATTCGGCGCTTCCCTAAAAAGCTAGAAATAGAAGTACCATACGATCCAGCTATCCCGCTCCTTGGAATATATCCTAGAGAAACAAGAGCCGTCACACGAATAGATATATGCACACCCATGTTCATCGCAGCACTGTTCACAATAGCCAAAGGATGGAAGCAACCTAAGTGCCCATCGATGGACGAATGGATAAACAAACTATGGTATATCCACACAATGGAATATTACGCAACGATAAAGAACAATGATGAAGCTGTGAAACATCGTATAACTTGGTGGAAGCTAGAGCTTATTATGCTGAGTGACTTTAGTCAGGCACAGAAGGACAAATACTGTATAAGACCACTATTATAAGAACTCAAGAAAAGCTTTAAACACAGAAGAAAACATTCTGATGGTTATGGGGGTGGGGAGGGAGGGTGAGGGTTATTCACTAACTAGATAGTAGATAAGAATGATCTTAGGTGAAGGGAAGGACAGTACACACTACAGGGGAAGCCAGCACAACTGGACTAAACCAAAGCTAAGAAGTTTCCTCAATACAATCAAATACTTCCAGAGACTGAGTAGCAGGGATGCAGGGTCTGGGGACTATGCTTTCAGGGGACATCTAGGTCAATTGGCATAACAAACCTTATTAAGAAAATGTTCTGCATCCTACTTTGGTGAGTGGCATCTGGGGTCTTAAAAGCTTGCAAGCGGCAGTCTAAGATGCATCAAGTGGTCCCAATCCCCGGGGGTAAAGGAGAATGAAGAACACCGAAGACACAAGGAAAGTATTAGCCCAAGAGCCAGAAAGGGCCACCTAAACCAGAGACTTCATCAGCCTGAGACCAGAAGAACCAGATGGTGCCTGGCTACCACCAATGAACGTCCTGACGGGGAACACAACAGAGGGTCCCTGATGGAGCAGTAGAACAATGGGATGCAGAACTCAAATACTAGTAAGAAGACCAGACTTAATGGTCTGACTAAGACTGGAGGCGTGCCGGAAAGCATGGTCCCTGGACTCTCTATCACCCCAGAACTAAAACAATTTCTGAGGCCAACTCTTCTGACAGGGATTGGACTGGACTGTGGGACATAAAGTGATAGTCGTGAAGAATGTGCCTCTTAGACGAGTAGATATAAGAGACCTAAGGGGTGGCTTCTGTCCAAAGGTGAGAGGGAAAGGCAAACAGAGTTAGCAGCTGGTTGAATGTTCATGGGGAATCAGGGGAGGAGGGGAGGAGTGTGCTGTCACAGAATGGGGTGAGCGGTTGGGGTCTCACAACAATGTATGTTAAAAAAAAAATTCTGTATGGGAGACTAACTTGAAATATAAAGTTCATTTAATTACATCAATAAAAAAAAAGAAAGTGTGGTATATCCATCTGATGGAATATTATTCAGCAAAAAAAAAAATGATGTACTGATACATATGAAAACATTATGCAAAGTAGAAGAAGCCAGTCACAAAAGTCTACATATTGTATGAGTCCATTGATTTGAAACGTCCAGAATAAACAATCTATAGAGACAGAAAGTAGATTAGTGGTTGCCTAGAGCTGGGGTTGTAATAGACTCAAACGCAACAGGTTTGGTTTGGTTTTTGGTTTAGAGCCGGAGTCAGTGAGGAATGGGAAGTGACTGCTAATGGGGACATGGTTTCTTTTTGGAGGATTGAAAATGTTCCAAAATTAGATTGTGGTGATTATTGCACAGCCTTGTGAATTTACTCAAAACCATTGAATTGTACACTCTAAGTGGGTGAATTGTATGGAATGTTTTAGATATCAACCTTGATAAAGTCGTTTAAAAAAAAAGAGCAAGTGGATAGTTTACAACCTTTCTGAGAGGCTTGGAGAACCAGGCTTAGAGGTTGTGCAGACAGAAACGATGTTCCAAATTATGCAGCAAACTGGAATGACAAAGACATCACAGTCATCGCTGTTTGCCCAGACGACACACCAACCCAGAATTCATCTTCTGGATTCACAGCAATTTCTGGGAGCGAAATTACCTGTCATATTGCCCCCCCCCCCCCCCACTGGCCAGCAGAATGGATATTCCACACTGTCCCTGCTTCTTCTCACCAGCAATAAGGAGTGGAGGCATCTCATTGGGAGAGGCTGGGTCCTCTGCTCACACCCTAGCTGCAAAGAGGGCTAGGAAATAGAGTAGCTAACATTTTCAGAGGTGGTAAGGTAAAGTGGGTCCCTGGGTGGTGCAAATGGTTTGCGCTCAACTACTAACCTAAAGGAAGCCCTGGTGGCTTAGTGGTTACGTGCTACAACTGCTAACCAAAAGGTCAGCCGTTCGAGTCCACCAGGTGCTCCTTGGAAACTCTATAGGGCAGTTCTACCCTATCTTATAGGGTAGCTATGAGTTAGAATCTACTCGATGGCAATGGGGTCTTTTTTTTTTATGGTTTTTTACTAACCTAAAGGTTGGTGGTTTGAACTCAACCAGCGGCACTGCAGAAAAAAGACCTGATAATCTGCTTCTGTAAAGACTGCAGCCAAGAAAACCCTATGGAGTAGTTCCACTCTGTAACACCTGGGGTCACCATGAGTTGGAACTGACTAGATAGCAATGGGTTTGTTTGCTTAGGGGGAAGCGAATGCTGTCTCAGAAGGGAAATTCTCCAAATGTAGGAAGAGCATAACCACAAAGAATGACAGAGGCTGCGACAGAGGTTTCTCAGAGTGAAGATGGCTGCACTGGTCTTCGAAGGATGGACAGGATTTGGACCAAGAAGAATGGAAAAGACATTCCAGCGGAGGAAATCACATTAGGTAGACAGGAATAAAAACCTGATCCACGAGCCAGAGTGACATCAAGCTCTCGCCTGTGTAGTTGTCCAGTCTGGGAAAGAAAGGTCGCCCCAAGTGAGTTATTAGAAGTCAGCCTCAAGGTCCATATCTCCTATCAGGCTTTCTTTGCAGTCTGCCCACCAGGGGCCTCAGTGACAACTTGGAAGTTAGAAACAACCACCCCGAGGAGCAGGGAGGAGGCACCCAGCTGGTTTCTTCAATTCCTTTGTTTTGTCTCCTTGCACACATGGGCAGGAAACAGCAGTGGAAAGGAGAGCTGCTTCGGAGGTGTATTCAAACGGGGGCGTGATGGCAATTTGGAGTGGGACGTATTAGTTCTGGTTTAGGCTGTTGAGATATTTTGCCAAATGATTTTTCTCCCTCTGTTTCCCATGAATGCAGGATAGATGGGTCCTTTTCTCAGACCACCCCACATCATTTCTTCATTTTCTTGCGTTCTGTTTGGAACCCTAAATCTTTGCTCCGTCTGGGTAGCTGAGATGATGTAGAGCAGGCTGGAAAAGGGTCTGGCCCTTTCGCCATAGTTCATTTCATTTTTATGTTCCCTTTCTATCTGTTTTTTCTTAATAGCTTTGAGATGAATTTCCACTCAGCCTTGCTCTGGCCTTGTGAAAGCTAAGATTTGAGTTATTAGGCACAATAGGAGCATTTATTTATCTGACTTTCATCAAGATAAATAACAAATTTATATAAAATCTTAGCCCATAAAACACATCCCAATATATAAAAAATTAAGTGTGGCTTATTTCAGTCTTGCAAAACTTTGCCATAAAAAATCAACATGGTAAATTAATTTGCTAAATGGCATCTTAGCCTGAAGTCACTTACATCACTATGGAGCAAATGGAAGAGGTGGATTTTAAGAAAGTCTCACCGTGGAGCTTAAAAAAAAAAATCACCACATCAGCAACATCATACATAAAAAGAGGGAAGATGGATTCACCATCAATAAATTTAATAGCAGCCACCGTGCCATTTGCTAGAAATTTACTTTGAGTCTGAATTATTTTAAATAAGGCATCACATAAAAAGGTAAGAAAGAAAAAAATTACCAGCTCAGTTGCCATTAATTCCCCAGCCAGTAACTTTGAAATAGTATAGAATTTACAGGTCGGCAGCAAAAACTCACTCAACCAGGGAGAAAATGGGCCATTTCTCTTTGGTGTCCAACCGAAGATCCCACTTAGGAACTATTCCCTGGTTCCTAAACAGTCTTCTAACTGCATCATTTGTTGATTTTAACTGGGCTCAAACAGCTCCCATGATACAGGGAAATGTGAGTGGATTGGGTTTTCCCTGCACTACAAGGGCATTATCCAGGCCTCCAAGTGGCAACCTGTTTAGATTTGTGTTAATGAGTGTGTCACCAGGGCTCCACATGCTGGCCAGTCCACATCCATTAGCCCAGTCTTTCTTCAGACAGACACCCACAACACAGCTGAATAGGCTTCAGTCTTAGACATGCTAACATTTTTATGATCTCCTGGGATTAGACCATTACTGGCATTTGGATAGTTCAGAAAGTCCTCAGCAATCATTCATGGTCACTATTAGAGTAATAATTTTATTTACAGAGGATAAATTTATACTTAAGCCTTGAAACTAACTTGCTTTTCTTCCATATGCTAAACACAACTGAATTACTTCCAAAGAAAGAACTACAATGCTCAAATATTCACTGGCAAATTGTCTAGGAACTGGCCCTTCTATTGATGTACAGGAATTCTTTTTCTATAAAGGATATAAACTCTTTGGAATATAGTTATAAATTGGGGTTTTTTCCCCTTCAATTTGTTACTTGTCTTTTAACTTTATATTTATTGTCAGACAGGATTTTTTCATTTTTATGCATTAAAATATATCAATCCTTTCTTTTATGGCCTCTGGGATTCGTATCAAACTTAAAAGTCCTTTCCCATGATGATATTATATAAAAATCCTCCTATGTTTTTGTATAGCATTTTATGGCTCGATTTTTTATGTTTAAATCTTTGATACATCTGGAGTTTATTAGATACAAGGAGTAAAGTAGTAATCCAATTTTATTTTATTTTTCCAAATGGCTGCCAAGTTGTCCAAAAACCATTTTATGTTTCATCTTTTGTTAGATAATGCTTGAGAGTGCAATAAGAAACCTGTAAATTGATGTTTCCTGTAGCCTCAGATCCCTCGGAAAACCCATCCCACACAGTATGTGGAAAGCACCATCATTAAGAGATAAGGTGCTACAGGGAGAACGTACATGAATGAGAGGCAAGGGGACTGGAATTAGTTCAAATCCAGGCAGACAAGTTTTGTGAGATCTGAAACATGTAAATTTGTGTTTATGTGTGTGGTGGGGGAGAGCAGGGGTACCCTATAAGAAAAATAATACAAAATCACAAATACAAAATAAAGTACAGGCATCACCAAGATGGCAGAGTAAAAACTCCACACTCCTGTCCCCCAAAGAAACATCAAAAAACAAGTAGAAACTGTCAGAACTCTAGTAAACGGACAGAGGTTCACAGCAACCAGGTGAAAGCTTAATCAAGAAAGAGGCAATGTCAAGAAAATGGCAGAAAAGCTTTGTGGATTTTTGTTAACTAGACCGTGCCCTCCTCCACACCAGCTTGGAAGCTGGATTGAAGTGGCAGCCTGTGTTTCCAATTTGGATCCTGGTCCTGGGCTCTGAAAGGAGCAGACCACACCTTACGCACAAATAACAGTGTTTCTTTGTTCAGACCTGTTGGGTGGCTACCTAAAGGACTGAGCATACCTCTGTTTTGCCCATCTAGGAGGTAGTGTCGGACACTAGAGAGTAACTAATTCACTTCTTGATGTCATCGTGCATCTGTATTGCTTTTATTGTATATTTTATTAATTTTTATGTGAAATTTTCTCAAAGAAGAAATTAAAACTGAAATCAAAAATGATATAGAACTTAATGAAAAGGTGACTACTTCATAAGAAAACCAATAGGGGGTGTAAAACTATACTCTGAGGAAAATGTGTAGCCTGAGTACCAAAAACAGAAGTAGTAAAAGAACAATGAAGAAACCAAAAGAAATTATAGGAGATACTTAATAAAGATGAAGGTTGAAATTATTGAAATGTAAAAAAAAAAAAATGGAAAGATAAATAAAGCCTGAAAATTTTGTTTGTTTACTGTTACAGTTTAAGTGAAAGCTTACATTTCAAGTTAGTTTCTCGTATAAAAATTTATACTTACATTGTTTGTGACCCTAATTGCTCTCCCTATACTGTGATAGCACACTCCTCCTTTCTGCCTTTGATTTCCCATGTCCAACCAGCTCCTAACCCTCTCTGCCTTCTCATCTCACCTCCGAAGAGAAGCTGCCCATTTAGTCTCATGTATCAACTTGAGCTAAGAAGCACACTCTTCACAAGTATCATTTTATGTCCCACAGTCCAGTCCAATCTTTGTCTGAAGAGTTGTAAAGCGTGAAAGTTTGATATTTGAAAAAGACCAATAAATTGGGTAAATCTCTCTCAAACTTAAATAAAGAAAAAAATAGAGAAAACAGAAACATAAGATTGGCAATAAAATTGCCTATATTATGAGGGAATATCGTGAGTGAATATCAAATTGGGCTCTATGGCGCTATATTAAAAAATCTAGAGGAAATTAATGCTTTCCTAGTAAAATGTAACCCTACATTAAAATGAAATTAAAATTAAAGTTGAAGTTTCAGCTCAAAGCCTGAAGTTTCAAGTTTCAAAATGCAACAGACTCAGTACTGCTGTATTCCAAAAGAGGAACTAAACTATAACACAGAATTTACAAAAGCAATAATTTATTGTATAATTTTTGGAATTCTCACCCACTTCGAGAGCACAAAAGGGTCAAGTTGGAAATTAAACCGAGTAATCTGTCAGGAGGCTTTCTCTGGAAAGAGCTGAACTGTGATTCCTACCCTCCTTCTATGCCAAGGGACAAGGGACTTGTTTCCTCCTAACCTCTAGTTTGGAGCCCTGGTGGCGCAGTGAATAAGTGATGTGGTGGCTAACCAAAAAGTCAGCAGTCTGAATCCACCAGCTGCTCCTTGGAAACCCCATAGGGCAGTTCTACTCTGTCCTATCAGGCCGCTGTGAGTTGGAATCGACTCAACGGCAGCAGGTTTGGTTTTGGTAACCTCTAGTTCAAGAGGTTTCAGTGGAACTGCTTTAAGAGTGATGTGTTCCCTGCAGTTGTGGGGGTGGGAGAGGAAGAGAACAATAGTCTAGGTTCTTACTCCCACCTGAGAAGTCTCATGGGCAAGAGATTGGTTGTTCCCGTGGCATAACAGAGGCAGCTGTATAGATGGATAATACTTAAAAAAAAAAGAAACTAGTTGACAAGGCATCCACACGAGTTCCAAAATACACGCATGTGAGAACAAACCATCAATAGCCCCGAGACCTGAGTGGTATCGCCGTCCTCGTATGAGTGAAAGTAGAGGGAAGCAATGGAGCATCTGAGAGACTTGAAAACACAAGAATCTCAAAATGGCCAACAGCAATTTACTACAAAGCGTGGAAGAGCAGTTGGAGAGCAGCAGGTGAAACTGAGAGGGGTTTTGCCTAATCAAATAGTGGGTGAGCCCTTGGGACCAATGGAAGGGACTAACGAGGCCGGCGCAGTCTGGCCCCCATGAACTGTCCAAACCGGCCCAGCAGGGCTGCTTTCCAGGACAGGGCCACATGTTGGAAAGAAACTACTAATAGAAACAAAACTAAGCAGGGTGGGGTCAACAGAAGAGGATGAAAAAGAGGGTCCAGACCAACTGTGTGTAAGAATACAGAGCCAGGAAAGCTCAGAAAACAAGTAGCCATGTTTTTTAATTCTGTGTGAAAACCACAGGAGAATGAGTTCTGTAAAGTTACCCTGCGCCATTCCTCTTTCCAAAAGTTCAGGCAAATAAGTTTCATATTAAAAATGAACAATGGAAAAGGGCTGAGATCAAATCCCACACAAAGTTATAAGAAAAAAGAAAATAATGCATAGAATAACAACCCTGTGGTCCAGTGGTACTCAAACATTTGTTCTCAGCACTCTTTTATGCTCTAAAAAAATATCGAGGACCCCACAAGTTTTTGTTTATGTGGATCTTATCTATCAATATTTACCCTATTAGAAATATTGCGTGATAAGTGATGTTTAAAATATTTATTTATTCATTTATTGAAAGATAACAATGTATCCATCACATGTTAACATTAATAACAAATATTTTATGAAAAATAATTATATTTTCCAAAACAAAAAAGGTAATTTAATGAGAAGAAAGGCATTGTTTTACATTTTTAAAGATCTTTTTAATATTCGGCTTAGTAAAAGACAGCTGGATTCTTGTATCTACTTCAGCATTCGATCTGTTGTGTTGTACTGTTTTAGTTGAAATATATGAAGAAAATATGGCATTACACAGATATGGAGTTGGAAAAGGAAGAAGTATCTTAATAGCTTTTTCAGATAATTGTGGGTATTCTTCTTTGATGTTACACCAAATCTTTACAAATAGATAGTTGTTTGAAGGTTAGTTGCATCATGGAATATGAGACCTCATCTATCAACTTTTCAAACTCTGTTTCATTAAAATCTATTGCTTTATCTTTGAATTAATGTTTTATCCATGTGTGATGGTTAAGATTATGTGTCAGCTTGGCTAGGCCATGATTCTCAGTGATTTGGCAGATACTAAGTAATCATCTTCCATTTTGTGATCTGATGTGGGCATCCAATCAGTTGAAAGAGGAGTTTCCTTGGAGGTGTGACCTGCATCCAATATATATGGAAGTTCTGGCAAAGCTCACTCTCTCGATACTGCATTTGTCTCGTCATCCTCTGACCTCCAGTTCTTGGGACATGAAACAGCAGCCTGCCTCCTGGCCTGCAGATTTTGGATTTGCAGCTCCTACAACCCTGTGAGCCAGCAGCCTGCCACCTGACCTGCAGATTTTTGGTTCGTCGGCCCCTGCAACCGTATGAGTCAGGAGAAACCATCTGCCTGCCACCTGACCCACATATTTGGGACTTGTCAGCCTACACCATTGCTTGAACCATTTCCTTGAAATAAATCTCTCTCTATATATATATTTTTTATATATGCTTCACTTATTTTGCTCCTCTAGAGAACCCAGCCTAAGACCATGAATGACTTTGTAACACATGCATGATCGTTAGAAAATATTAGTTACCTAAGCTATGCAGATCTTCCAAAAGTTGACACATTTAACTATACAATAGCAAAAACTCACATTTGTAAATATTACCACCAATCTCACCAGAAAAGTCTTCAAATACTGAGAAGCTGTCAAGCTCATGGTGGAAATACAAGTTTTCCAAAATTCTAATTTTCACTTGAAAGCTCAGATTTTATCATTGGTAGCAAACACTGTCAATTATTTCTCTTCAAGTTGTAGGCTCACTTGAGTTCATTTTCAAGAAAATGTCTGCTAAATGCCCAAATCTGAATAGCCACAGTTTATCTGTTAGCCATGCTTTCATATAAAGATGGCATTCTATTTTTTTTTAAGTGGTTAGTTCACCTAACAATTCAATTACAATACTTTTCCTGGAAACAACCATCATACTTTGTTATACATTGAGTATTTAATGTATCTCCCATTTTGTCACACAGAATATTAAAAAGATCTCAAGGGCTAAGATTTAATAAAATTAATAATTTTTACCCTCTCCTCAAGAACATTCTTAATAAAACTGACTTTTTAAAAAACAACTATATGTAAAATGACTATTAGTACATATTGATTCCACTACCTTGATTCATGATGAAACACGAGCAATTTTTATCTGTCGTTGGTTTTGAACTATCATTACAAATGTCAATACAGTAAAAAGAGAAATAACAACTTGGTATTATTATGAAAATAGTTTTTACTTCACAGTGTCTCTGTCTTGTCTTGACAGATAAAGGATCTTGAGCCACACTTTGAGATCCACTGCTATAGACAATAAAATCAATGTAGGAAGATATGCTCACAGAACTGATTAAAACAAGATAAAGAACAGTCAGAAAACAATACAATATATGAAGTAACAATATAAATCAAACCTAGAAAAGTCAGAAATGAGGTGACAGATCTCAGGAAAGAATTATAAATGAAAGAAAAAAATCATCTCAAAAATAAAGACTAACCTACAGCTAACAAATACAATAAACTGTGCCGTCAATGAACTAGAAAGTGAAGAGTAGAAAAAAATTTAGATTAAATACAAAAGATAAAGGAAAAGATAAAAAGAATTTGAGAAAAAGTGACACATATTGAAGATAGGCAATGAAGATCCAACAGACAGATAATAGAACACCCTGAGGAGAAAAAATCAAAGTAGGTGAACAGAACAAATACTAAAAATTTAATTTATGAAAACTTTGCTGAAATGAACAGTGACTTGAAAAGACAGGACACACCTTTTCCTGAGAATACTGACCCAGAATGACCAACACCAAGACGTATTCTAGAACGATAGAGAAAAAAAAAATCTTTTGGTCATGTAAGCAAAAGCAACATATACATACAAGGTAAAGAAAATTGCATTAATAGCAACATTTCAATAGCAACTCCATATGCCAGAAGAAAGTGAAATAACATATTTAAGATACTCAAAAAAAGAAAACCTGCTTTTTCTGCTTGGGGACACCACCGGAGAATCATGGTTAAATACCTTCTTCCCACTGCTGTCATGTTGAAGTTAGAGTCTCCTGAAGAGCCCAAACAGCTGTAGAAACTCTTCATCACAGGGTTGAGCTTGGAAACAACAGATGAGAGCCTGAGGAGCCATTTTGAGCAATGGGGGATGCTCACAGACTATGTGGTAATGAGAGATCCAAACACCAAGCACTCCAAAGGCTTTGGGTTTGTCACTTATTCTACTGTGGAGGAGGTGGATGCAGCCATGAATGCAAGGCCACACAAGGTGGGTGGAAGAGTTGTGGAACCAGAAGGGTGTCTCATGGGAAGACTCTCAAAGACCAGGTGCCCACTTAACTGTGAAAAAGATCTTTGTTGGTGGCCCTAAAGAAGACACTGAAGAACATCACCTAAGAGATTATTTTGAGCAGTACAGGACAACTGAAGTGATTGAAATCATGACTGACAGAGGCAAGAAGAGGGACTTTTGTAACTTTTGATGACCATGACTCCATAGATAAGATTGTCATTCAGAAATACCATACTGTGAATGGCCACAACTGTCACATAAGGAAAGCCCTGTCAAAGCAAGAGATGGCCAGTGCCTCATCAAGTCAAAGAGGTCAAAGTGATTCTGGAAACTTTGGTGGTGGCCGTGGAGATGGCTTTGGTGGGAATGACAACTTTCTTCATGGAGGAAACTTTAGTGGGTAAGGTGGCTTTGGTGGCAGCTGTAGTGGTAGAGGATATGGAGGCAACGGGGATAGTTACAATGGATTTGGTAATGATGGGAAAAATTTTGGAGGTGGTAGAAGCTACGATCTTCAAATTTTGGACGCATGAAGGGAGGAAACTTTGGAGACAGAAGCACTGGCCCTTATGGTGGTGGAGGTCAATACTTTGTCAAACCAGGAAACCAAGGTGGCTATGGCAGCTCAAGCACCAGCAGTAGCAACGGCAGTGGCAGAAGGTTTTAATGACTGCCAGGAAACAAAGCTTTGCAGGAGAGGAGAGCCAGAGAACTGATAGGGAAGCTACGGGTTACAACAGAGTTGTGAACTCAGCCAAGCAGAGTGGTGGCAAGGCCCAGCTGCTACAAAAAAGACATGTTTTAGACAGTACTCATGCATAGGGGCAAAAAACTCAAGGACTGTATTTGTGACTAATTATATAAGAGGTTATCTTAGTTTCTGTTCTGTGGAAAGTGTAAAGCATTCCAACCAAGTGTTTTTTGGGTTTTTTTTGTTTTTTTTGCACCCATGCTATTGATTGCTAAATGTAATAGTCTGATCATTATGCTGAATAAATGTGTCTTTTAAAAAGAAAGAAAATGTGAGTTAAGGATTTTAAACCTAGACAAACAGATTTTCAAGTATAAAGTGCACAGATAAACTATTATCAATATATAATAATTTAGGAAATATAGTACTTGTAGCCCTTCCTGAGGAATCTACTAGAGAATAAATGTCAGGAAGCCAAAATGACTAGAGACATCAACATAAGGATTGTGGTAAACATTAAACATATTGAATATATAATTACTTGTAGAACTGAGACTAAATGAGGGTTAAAAGAGAGTCTAGTGTGTAATATATATGCTTTATCAATATAGATATCGTACAATATAAAAAAATGAGGAAGAGAATAAACAACAACAAAAAAACAAATCTGTTGCAGTCAAGTCGATTCAGACTCAGAGCAGCCCCACAGGACAGAGGCAACTAGGGAGAGCAAAAGAAAACCTTTTACTGTATTTTTACGCAAATAACATGCACTTTCTACATTTTTTTGTCAACTGCGCCCTCCCATCGCGAGGTATTTTCGTAAGCCCTCTTTGCCAATTTTTTTTACATGTTGCTGTTAAAAAAAAGAACAAAAAAAACGTAGCGTAGCACACTTACAAAAATACTTTAGGGGAGAAAGGCATGGGTGGCAAACAAACGTAGAACACGCACATTATTTTCGTAAAAATACGGTACTTGTTCTTAGTAAACATTATTCTTTTTCTGAGTCCAGAATATACGGAAACTTAATGTACCAGATAGGTAGAATTTCAGTTTCAGCAAGGAAAAATAATTTGTTTACAGAGGTGGCACAATGGGATAGCCATCTGGAAGAAATGTATGTCATATACAAAGATAAATTTCCAAATGAAGTCCAGATTTAAAAGTAACAAAAAAATTAAAATTTTAGAAAAATTTAGGAGAATAATCAACCTTGGAATAAGAGAAGTATTCTTAAATAGAACAGAAAACTCAGAAACAATAAATGAAAAGGCAGACATATTTGACAACATAAAATGTAACATTTTTGCATAGCAAAAAAATCATAAGCATAAATAAAACAAAAAGACAAATGATAGTCTGAAAAAATATTTGCAACACATTCATTCATTTATAAATATTTGTTTGATCACTCTATGTGATAGATGCTATCCAATGCAATTCTGAATAAAACAAACAGTATCTCTGAATTCTTGGAGCTTACATTCTAATGACAGATGATACACATGACTGATAACATACAAAGCATTCTTACAAATGAGAGAGAAAAATAACCCTATAGAAAAATGGTAAATATATACCATTAGTAAATATATGTATATACACACATATAAACAATTCAGAGAATTCCAGATAACTATAAGCATATCAAATTATATCTGTTATATTCAAATGGTGGAAAAACTGCATATTTCTTCCCAATTCTGCGTTCAGTGACCTCATGCTGGTAGCTCAAAATCAGCCATGGTGTGAATATTTACACCACAGAAATCTGCAAATGCTACAGATCAGGACTTGATTCATTTTTGTTGATTGTCTAAACTTAATAAAATAACAGAGACAAATGTTAAAAATGCAGATTAAACTTAAAAATGTGGCATGTCTGTAGCCATTACATTATGAATAGCATAAAACATTAAGGAGACATTCTTCTAGTATTTGAAAATTATTATCCAATTCAGCAAAGAAGTCATTCACCTCATTGATGAATGAGTAAATCCAACATACGTAGTGTTGAAGCTGAAAGAGATTTCAATTTAATGAATACAACTTACACAAAGTTGTGAAATAGTTTAATAGTAGGTCACATTTAAGATTTAATGACAAAAAATTTATTAGGAAAAGAAATAGTGAGTTGGGATGCAACTCCATTTGTCAAACTGTGGTTGAACTGCAACCATAAGTTGTCTATGGATATGAGTTCAGCAAAAAAATCAACCAAAGAATTCTGTAAGAATCAACTGGCTATATGGAATTTATAATAAAGAGTATTGTATATTTTATTATTATTTGTAAATTGTGTATTTTTAATATCAGTAAAATTTATAATAAATTTATGTACGTACACACACACACACACACAATGTTAAACAGTTAAACATTTACCAGCACACCACTGTTCCACCTACATCCCTTTAGCCAGAATTTACTCATATGGTCAAGGAAGGCTTGTTCCAGTCTGGAAAAACTAATGGCTAGCTAAAAATTCTATTACTGTGGTAAAGGATAGCCTGAATGTGAGGAGAAAATTGGCAGTCCCTGACACAATACTGTTGTTTCCAGTTTATATAAGAGGAACCTGAAACTCAGAAAGCTTAAGTTAATTTGCCCGAAGTCACTCGTCTAGTAAATAGTGGAGCTGAAATTTGGATTCATGTTTGTCTAGCTCCAAAGTTGTCTCCCCCCCCCCACCCGCCCCTTTCTCCACACCATTTTCTATGACCAGAAATATAACTTTACTTAGTTTGAGGTGACAGTGAAACTTGCAGATAAAAGATTTTCCATCTTCCCCATAGGTATGTATTTATAAAATGACTAGTGGAGCGAAGAGTTTCTACTATAGAGGCAAGCAGTCAGTGGATAGCTAGGGTTAGGATGTGGACAATGTATATTCACTGGAAAGCTCATTTGCCTGCAGGGAGATTAAATCCATGGGTTTATCCAGAGAGATGGGAAGCTATGTACCTATTTCCTTTTTTTTCTCAGACACTATTCACATGATTTTATTTATTTATTTAGTTTTTACTACCTCAGAAATAAACATTGCTACAGACACAGGAGCCCTGGTGGTGCAGTGGTTAAGAGCTTGGCTGCTAACGAAAAGGTCGTCAGTTCGAATCCACCAGCTCCTCCTTGGAAATCTTATGGGGCATTCTACTCTGTCCTATAGGGTCCCTGAGTTGGAATTGACTCAACAGCAATGGGTTTGGTTTCGTTTGGTTTACAGACATATCATCAGAGTGGGTGGTGGCCAGAGAGAGGAGAGATAGCTTGGATGTGGGAATGAGATAACTTGAAAAATTGCCTTGCCCCAGTTGGTCAGTAATGCCCTCACCCTAATGTATATTGCTCTGTGTATAAATCTTATTGACTAGACTTTAAACTCCTTAAAGGCAAAAACTGTATCTTGTCAACTCTCCTGACATAATTCCTTCACATAGTCAGTAAGAAATATTGGCTGAATGAATTAATTGTAATTACATGTACTCAGTACTTGTTTATAAGATATACGTCTTATTTTTCTTTGACTGAGCATTCCCTGAAAAGAGGAGTCATGTTTTCCGTGGGGACCAGGAGATTATTCAGCTATTTATCCAACAGATATCCAATAAACTCTTGCCATATGTGAAGCACTACAGAGTGAAAGTGTTGGCCAAGTCTCTATCTTAGACTAGGAACTCCACGAGGATCAGGACCACATCCCCTCCTTCCTTTGGAATTTCCCACATAGGACTCTATATATTCAGAATGCAAGGATCATTATAAAAATAGCTAACATTTATCAAATGCTTACTATGAGTGGGCATTGGACCAAATACTTTACATGTGCTATCCCATTTAATCCTCATAGCAACACTCTGAGGTGGGCACTATTATTACCCCCACTTTACAAAAAGAGGAAGCTGAAGCTTAAGAATTGAAAACCAATAATAATAATAACCAAACCCGTTGCTGCCGAGTCAATTCTGGCTCATAGCAACCCTATACAACAGAGAAGAAGTGCATGAAAAATCACATGGCTATAAAGTGTCAGAATCCCTGGATTCCAATTTCTTAATCACTCTATTATTCTGCCTTCCCCTGGGCTACTAGTGGTGCCAGTTCTCTGGGGCTACACATAAAGGATGAGCCATTAGAAAGCCTAACCCTATAGTTCCACCATGGATACTGGAGTCTTCCCTGAGCCCCCTCCCTTATTAGTCAGACCTGACAGGCAAATACATGGAGGTCAAGTTTTTCGACTAAGAGCCTTGAAAGAGAATCAATGACAAACGCCACTTCTGCTAGCTTTTGGACTTTGATTTTGTGACGGTTTGAGTTATGGATCACTTTCACCTCTTTCTGACTAATTAAAAAACTGAGAGTTGCTTTGATTGCTGAAATTGACTCCCAGAGAATGTGGAAAATACCTTAAGAGAAACAGTAGAGTTTGAGAAGATCTTTTCAGAAATCCTATTTATCTGGTTCGAGATGGATGACTCAACTCATATATTACATTCCCTCTCTCCAAACTCTTACTGAAACAAGAGTGAAGATGTACAAAAGAGAATAGGAGAGAGGAGCTAGGCATAGATAAGAGAATTTGATGACTTTTGGCAAAAGAGAAAGTGTATAAGACCTTACTTACAGTTATAGCTGAGTAAAGGTAACTATAGACCCATGCACATAGAGGATGAAGGTAGAATTCAATATAATTTTTTTATAAGGAAGGAATGAACAAAGGAAGGAAAATAGGGAGATTAGAAATGTCAGAAGTGGGAGAACTCAAGAAAAGTTTTAAACACAGAAGAAAACATTCTTTGATGGTTACGAGGGTGGGGAGGGAGGGTGAGGGTTATTTACTAACTAGATAGTAGATAAGAATTATCTTAGGTGAAGGGAAGGACAGCACACACTACAGGGTTAAGTCAGCACAACTGGACTAAACCAAAGCTAAGAAGTTTCCTGAATACAATCAAACACTCTGAGGGACAGAGTAGCAGGGGTAGGGGGTCTGGGGACCATGCTTTCAGGGGACATCTCAGTCAATTGGAATAACAAAGCTTATTAAGAAAATGTTCTGCATCCCATTTTGGTGAGTGGTGTCTGGGCTCTTAAAACCTTGCAAGTGGCCATCTAAGATGCATCAATTGGTCCCAACCACCTGGAGTAAAGGAGAATGAAGAACACAAAAGACACAAGGAAAGTAGTAGGCCAAGAGACACAAAGGGCTACAAAAACCAGAGACTTCATCAGCCTGAGACCAGAAGAACTAGATGGTGCACGGCTACCACCAATGACCACCCTGACAGGGAACACAACAGAGAGTCTCGGATGGAGCAGGAGAAATGTGGGGTGCAGAACTCAAATTCTAGTAAGAAGGCCAGACGTAAAGGTCTCACTGAGACTGGAGGAACCCCGGAAAGTATGGCCCCTGGATTCTCTATCAGCCCAGAACTAAAACAATTTCCGAGGCCAATTCTTCAGACAGGGATTGGACTGGACTGTGGGACATAAAGTGATACTCGTGAGGAGTGTGCCTCTAAGCTCAAGTACGTAAAAGAGACTAAATGGGCAGCTTCTGTCCAGAGGTGAGATGGGAAGGCAGAGATGGTTAGGAGCTGGTTGAATGGACATGGGGAATCAGGGGTGGAAAGGAGGAGTGTGTTGTCACAGTATGCGGAGAGCAATTAGAGTCACGTAACAATGTATGTATAAATTGTTGTGTGGGAAAAAATGAAAAAGAAATGGAAGAACTTTTTTAGAAAGCTATGCTCCATTTTTGAAGCAAATTAAAATGCAACATGATTTCTAGCATATGATAGAGACTAAGAAACAGAATCTATTTGATCTTCATGATTGAACCTGTTCCTTCGGACCCTTAGAAAAGGGTCTTACCACAATATTTGGGTGTATAGATAATAATATTTACAGAGGCATAATACTAAAACATTGTCCAAAGATTTCCAATTTTTAGAATCAGTCCACAGACAAATCATGGAAGACTTAATCATAGCTACAGCATAGACTGTAAAGGTTACAAACCTGAACAAGGTAAAAATAATACTGTACCTGACAGAGGGTGGGAGGAGAGAAGAGGAGAGGAGAATAAACTAGAAGTGGTAATATCCTCATTGTTCATGATAGAGAATCAAAAGATATGATCTAAAGTAGATCGTATAAGAACTAGACATATAAGTGTATTATATAAAGCTGTACTGAAGGCATGTGCAAAAATCAAGGCTCCAGGAATTAATGGAATACCAGTTGAGATGTTTCAACAAATGGATGCAACGTTGGAGGTACTCACTCGTCTATGCCAAGAAATTTGGAAGACAGCCACCTGACCAACCAACTGGAAGAGATCCATATTTGTGCCCATTCCAGAGAAAAGTGATCCAATAGAATGCAGAAATTATTGAACAATATCATTAATATCACACACAAGTAAAATTTTGCTGAAGATGATTCAAAAGCAGTTGCAGCAGTACGTAGACAGGGAATTGCCAGAAATTCAAGCCAGATTCAGAAGAGGACGTGGAATGAGGAATATCACTGTTGATGTCAGATGGGTCCTGGTTGAAAGTAGAGAATACCAGAAAAATGTTTACCTGTGTTTTATTGACTATGGAAAGGCATTTGACTGTGTGGATCATAACAAATTATGGATAACATTGCGAAGAATGGGAATTCCGGAACACTTAATTGTGCTCATGCAGAATTTGTATGAATCCAAGAGGCAGTCATTCAAACAGAGCAATGGGATACTGCATGGCTTAAAGTCAAGAAAGGTGTGCGATAGGGTTGCAAACTTTCACCATACTTATTCAATCTGTATGCTGAGCAGATAATCCAAGAAGCTGGACTATATGAAGAAGAATATGACATCAGGATTGGAGGAAGACTCATTAACCACATGCATTGTACAGATGACACAACCTTGCTTGCTGAAAGTGGAGAGGACTTGAAGCACTTACTGATGAAGATCAAAGACCACAGCCTTCAGTATGGATTACACCTCAACATAAAGAAAACAAAAATCCTCACAACTGGACCAATAAGCAACAACATGATAAACGGAGAAAAGATTGACATTGTCAAGGATTTCATTTTACTTGGATCCATAATCAACACCCATGGAAGCAGCAGTCAGGAAATCAAACGATGTATTGCATTGGGCAGATCTGCTGTAAAAGACCTCTTTAAAGTGTTAAATAGCAAAGATGTCATTTTAAGGACTAAGGTGCACCTGACCCAAGCCATGGTATTTTCGGTTGCCTCATATGCATGTGAAAGCTGGACAATGAATAAGGAAGACTGAAGAAGAATTGATGCCTTTGAATTACAGAGTGGCGAAGAATATTGAATATACCATGGGCTGCCAAAAGAACGAACAAATCCGTCTTGGAAGAAATACAGCCAGAGTGCTCCTTGGAAGCAAGGATCTCAAAAAACTTCTTCTCACATATTTTGGACATGTTATCAGGAGGGACCCTTCCTTGGAGAAGGACATCATGCTTGGTCAAGTAGAGGGTCAGCAAAAAAGTGGAAGACCCTCAACGAGATGGACTGACACAGTGGCTGCAACAATGGGCTCAAGCATAACAACGATTGTGAGGATGACGCAGGACTGGGCAGTGTTTTGTTCTGTTGTACAGAGGGTCACTATGGGTCAGAGCCCACTTGACAGCACCTAACAACAACAACAACTACTTTACTAAACACGATCCCCTTTTTTAGCAGTTGGTGTTTCCTGATGACATGTACAAAGTAAGTGAGCTAAAATCTTGCCATCCTCACTTCTAAAGAGTATTCTGGTAGTAAAGGTAATATAAGTGAGCTAAATTCCTCATCTTTCAAAGTAAGGAATCAACTGATAAAATCTAAATTTGGTAAATCAAGAAATGAATGATTAGTGTCTTATTTTGAATGATCATGATGACAACAGAAGAACTAAAAATAGACATGAATTTTTTTTACTTCGTGCTACTTTAAAATAATAATCTTAAACAACAACAACAAAAAATCAATGCTTTTGCTTATTTAATTACAGAAAACTTCATGGAACAGTGTTGCTGCAGGCAGCTCTGTAAATCCAAAGGTTGCCCTCCCACCAGCCCTATAAATGAATATTATTTATGACCACTTCGTGACATAGATGTGTACAGCTATTTACCATTTCTTCTGGGAGGACGGATGTTCACATTCATATGAGACAAAAACAAATCAAGATTCAACTAGACAGGTTGCTGTGGGCTTGGGGATTAGAAGAGCAAAAATAAAAATAAAAAACAAACTCGGAAACATACTCTGATAAATCACTTTTCCTTTCTGTCTTGTTCTTAAGAAAGAATTTAACAACCTCATCTGTGTTGCAGACATTTTTATGTACTCGCCACTGAGTTATAAAAAGCATGAACAAAACATTTGGCTGAGCTGGCCCCTGAACTGGAAGCTTAGTTGTAATCATGGCGGGGCTCTTCATCCAGGACTCACTATTACAGAGCACATAGGTCACTTCTTCTGTGCAACAATGGCTCTTCTCTTTTTTCTTACCTTTTTGAACAACCTTTCAGGAAGCTTCAAAATTTTACCAGACCCTGTAGGTTTCACTTCTTAAGACCAAGTGAGATCATTTGAACCTTAGGGGGATGAGAGAATAATTCTTTCAATTCTTACTCAAATGCCTTATTCTCAATGGCTCCTTCCTTCAATATCCCACCATTTTGTTCTTTTGAACCTTTAGGAGTGAGTTGGGTTTCACCTTACTCTTTCATTGTTCATCTTTTTGAGGCTGACAGCCTCCAGGCACCATTACCAACTCTCAACTCGTAAGGAGAGTAGCACGAGACACCTCCTTTTCTAACTGGTTTCTCCAGATGTTTTTTAGGCAATCGGCCAACTTCCTGCCCAAGATAAGAAAAACAAGAGGCTGGGGTCTACAGACCACAGAACAAGTTAAGACCAACCCCGTCCTCTGGGTGACCCCAGAACTTTTCTCCCGTTGAACGGAACCGAACTTCAGAGGCCCAAGATTGGGGGAGGACTTTCAGAAGCGAAGGGTCGGAGCCTAAGATCCAGTTTGAGAGACCCCTCCCTCTCTTTTTGGACTGAGCAAGCGCAGACGACGGAACCTCCTTAGGAACGCCTCTTTCGGGCCAGAACAATCAAGGACCTTGCTTCTTCTGGCCAGGACCTTTCCCCTAAAAAATACTGTTTTGGCCATTGTTCGGGGAGCCATCTTGACGACGGAAGTGCCAGTGTGCTCCTTTGCTTGGCCAAACAAAGCTGCTTCTTTCGCTTTCACCCGTTTCCTATCTCTATGGCCGCGCCAAGCGAGACCTGAGACCCTTGACAACATTTTATGTATGATTCACTTGGGAAAAACCTAAAATTGCTCTAAGCAGGTTGTCATGGATTGAACTGTGTCCCCGCAAAATATTTGTCAACTTGGTTAGGCCATGATTCCCAGTATTGTGTGGTTGTCCTCCATTTTGTGATTGATACAATTTTCCTATATGTTGTAAATCCTAATCTCTACCTGTTAATGTTAATGAGGCAAGATTGGGTTATGTTGAAGAGGATGAGGGTAGGATGTAACATCCTTGCTCAGGTCACATCCCTGATCCAATGTAAAGGGAGTTTCCCTGGGATGTGGCCTGCACCACCTTTTATCTTACAAGAGATAAAAAGAAAAGGAAGCCAGCAGAGAGTTGGGGACTTCATACCATCAAGAAAGCAGTGCTGGGAGCAGAGCATGTCCTTTGGACCTGGGGTTCTTGCGCAGAGAAGCTCCTAGAGTGGGGAGGATTGATAACAGGGACCTTCCCCCAGAGCCATCAGAGAGAGAAAGCCTTCCCCTGGAGCTGACCCCCTGAATTTGGACTTTTAGCCTAATGGACTGTAAGAATAAACTTCTGTTTGTAAAGCCATCCACTTGTGGTATTTCTCTTCTAGCAGTACTAGATGACTAACACACAGGTACCAGAGAATTTGGTAATTTTGAGCATTTTGTTTTACCGATAAAGGAATTCTACCACCTGTCTGTTAGTTTGTCGTACTGTGGTGGCTTATGTGTTGCTATGATGCTGGAAGCTATACCATCACTATTTCAAATACCAGAAGGGTTTTAGTGGAGCCTGCAGACTAAGACAGACTAGGCGATCTACTTCTGAAAATCCACCACCGAAAGCTTTATGGATCACAGCAGGACATTGTTCAACTCACTTGGCCATGTCATCAGGAGAGATCAATTGCTGGAGGAGGATATCATGCTTGGTGAAGCAGAGGGTCAGGGAGGGCAGAGACTCTCTGTGGAATGATGGCACAGTAGCCACAACGATGCACTCAAACATGCCTGTTATTATAAGGATGACACAGGACTGAGAAACTTTTTAGTCTGTTGTACATAAGGTCGTCATGAGTTGGAGCTGACTGGAGGGCAGCTATTTGTCTGTCTGTCAATCCATCTATCCATATCTGTCTATCTATCCATCCATCTATCTATCTATAAAGGAATTAACACTAATGACTGCCAATTTAATAATAGGCTTTGTTTACAAACAATAGTATTTAATCCTCTCAATGTTCCTGTAATACCCCCTGTAAGACTATTATTTTTACCATTTTAAATAAGAGGAAACTGAGGTGAGAAAGGTTAGGAGCTTTGCCCTAGGACATGCATCACAACAAACTGCTCTCCATTCCAGGCCACTGACACAGTTCTCCTCGTCCGGTTATCCAACTGGGGGTCTTTATTAAAACGTCTCCTGAGTCTGCCCTTATAAAAGCAGTTTAGTAAACTTCCAGGAGCTCTAATGGGGAGATTCCTTAATGAATCCCTTTGAAGTTGTCAACACTTCTCACGTATATCTGCAGTAAGGCCATGAGTTGCTTTTTAACCTGTTGAAACAAAGTGCCCATCTTTGATGTTGGGCTCTGAATCCTAATCTGCATTTCCACCCAGACTAGTGCATTTAGGGCAATGAACTGCCCCCTGAAAAGGGGACGCACGTGTGTGGCATCCCTACTATCCTCCTCCCTCTAATTGAACCCACTTTTGTTCTTCTACCTGATTTTTGTACCATCACTCCTGGGGCTTTCAGATACCAGGAGAGGATCACCAAGTCTCCCCACCTAGAACGAAGAATGTAAATAAAGAGGATAAAGGGATCAAACAACAACAAAAACAGAAACATCACACAATATGCCTTCTATTGCACCTTACATCAGCTGGGCCCAGGTCCTGACATTACCCTGCACTCTCTCATGTTCTTGGAGGTATTTAGACCAACTGTGAAGGGCCCAAAGTTTGGAGTTTGGTGCATCATATCAAACCTTTACCTACTCCATTCATTTTTCCATCTACCACCTCTGCCATTAGCCCAGGCAATTCCAAGGCTGTTCCAATGTGATCTAGGCTTGTCCCCTAAGCCCTTCCCCTCCCCTTCCCAAGTTGAGACATTTTCACTCTCTGCCTCCTTCCCATTGGTCCAAGATGTCTGTGCCCTCCATAGTGAGATAGCCTGATCAACTACTTCATGCAAAAAAAAAAGATTTAGAGTGAACCCTCCCAAATAAAGCACACAGTTCCTTCAAGACTAAAAAAGTCTAATGCTAAAAAGTATAAACACATAAAATTTTCTCAGTTTTATTTTTCAACTAACTTACCATGAACATCTTCCCACATCAATTTTCCGCGGCATTCTTTTTCATTTTTCAAAATTCAATTATACTTCCCTCTCTTCTTACTGTTGGGCATTTAGGCATTATGGCTCCAGTTGTTAGCCATAATGAACATCTTATACATAAATCTGTACACACAAAGCATGATTTTTTTAGAATTGTGATTTAGGTGAAAGTTTATAGAGCAAATTAGTTTCTCATTAAATAGTTAATACATAAATTGTTTTGTGACATTGGTTGCCAACCCCGCAATGTATCAACACTCTGCCCTTCTCGACCCCAGGTTCCCTGCTTCCATCTGTCCAGTTTTTCTGTCCCTTCCTACTTTCTTGTCTTTGCTTTTGGGCTGGTGTGCCCATTAGTCTCGTATACATGATTGAACTATGAAGCACGTCCCTCACGTGTGTTATCGCTAGCCCTACAGACCTGTTTAATCTTTGGCTGAAGGGTGAACCTCAAGAGTGACTTCAGTACTGAGTTAAAAGGGTGACCAAGGGCCATACTCTCCAGGTTTCTCCAGTCTCTGTCAGACCAGCAAGCCGTGTCTTTTTTCTGTGTGTGTGTGAATTTGAATTTTGTTCTACATTTTTCTCCCACTCTGTCCCGGACCCTCTACTGTGATCCCTGCAAGCAGGATTTCTGTATGGCGAAGAATGACCAGGGAGGAGGTTCCTAGACCTCCTGTTGTGCAACTTCATTCTCTGTACATGCCCAGTTTCTTTCTGACCACTATCTGCTGTCCTTGGCTTGCAGTCATCACTCTGAAACCTGTTATTGTGGAACAAACTTGAGGAAAGGACTTGAAAATTTATAAACCTTGACACTTGTGTCTAAAAATTTACTTTTATTGTATTTGCCTTGTTTATCAGTTCAGATAAAAGCTGGTAAAATTTAACCAAAATCTTTGTGATCAATTCATGAGAATTCTGTGTGGACAATCAGAAAGGCGAGTGAATTTCTATAGTAAATTTAGGCTTCGTTGGGCCAGCTGCTGCTCTGATTCTTGGATTAGCTGCTTTTCTTCCTTTGCTTCTGTAGCCCCTTTTCCTCAGCTTCAGAAGGTAAAGACAGGAAGTAATTATCCCTGTTTTCCACACTTATGTTGGAATAGAGGCATGGAGATGATGATGATGATGATGATGATTGTAAGTATTCGGTGAGTAAGCACTGACTCTGGCTAAAGCCTTCGTTCTACTGGCAAAATCTTCTAGTCGAGAAAAAATACTGGAGCAGAGGAACAGGATAATCCAAACTGGAGACGTCTTGCCTCTGAGAAATACAAGACTCAGGGCCCTCCCTACCTGCCTACAATGTGATGTAGCTGTGTGTCCATCCACTGTTCAGACTTCCATGAAGGGCAGACTTTCCAAGTCTTTGATGATTAAAAGCAGACACTGGAGGATTAAACTGGAAGTGAGGCAAAGGTTCATAAATCTCCTTTTAGCTACAAGAAGACTGAAGACTTGGCCTGGAGATGGGCTGATGCACTATTCATCACCTTGCTATCTTCAACATTTAGTTATAGAGAGGGGCTCAATTTTAATAGAACACCAAGGAAAGAGCCTGGTGGATGGTTAGGTATTGATTTAAGGTATCATAGAAAATGTGTGTACTCTGTGTCAGAAAGATGGAGGATCTTTTCTTGTGGCCATAATTAAAGATCTTTCCAGCAAAAGACACCTGAAGGGCATCTGTGCACTACACCAGAGGTAACTGCCAGGTTCTTAGCTACTCCCACCCCCACGTTGTTGCTGTTAGTTGCTGTCAAGTCAGCTCCAACTCATGGTAACGAACAAAACGTTGCCTGGTCCTGCACTATCTTTAGGATCATTAGTATGTTTGAGGTCATTGTTGTGGCTATTATGTCAATCCATCTCACTGAGGGAGGGTTTCCCTTGTTTTCACTGACCCTCTACTTCACCAACAATGATGTCCTTTTCTAGTGATTGGTCTTTCCGGATGATGACTCCAAAGTAAGCAAGCTGAAGTCTCACCATTCTCACTTCTAGGGAACATTCTGGTTGTATTGTAATCCCACCTCATACACCTTCCATGTTGGACTGTGGTCCTCTCATAAAAGTTTGGGCTCTACTTTAAAGTGTGAGTTGCTTTTATTCAAAGCCTTCTTTCATTTAATGAGGCAGAAACATAAGAATGTGGGCAGCTATAGATTTGGGGAGAGTACACTTCCTATGTTGTATGATTTGAGGGGCACCAGAAAACCCTGGTGGCATAGTGGTTAAGTGTTACTGCTGCTAGCCAAAAGGTCAGCCGTCGAATCCACCAGGCACTCCTTGGAAACCTTATGGGGCATAGGGTCACTATGAGTCAGAATCGACTCAGCAGCAATGGATTTGTTTGTTTTGTTTTTTGTTTGTTTGTTTGTTTTAGGAAGACCACTCTGTCTCCCATCAGATGTGTCCATTGCTTGTATTAAAAGAACTTTTTTTCACTTTGAGTCTTAAGGCCTTTCTGAATTTGAGGGTCCTCAGTTATGATAAAAGTACTCTGAAAAGGGGCACACAATTAGCTAAAATTTTAGAAGGGGCTCATTTTATTATCATGTTTATCTTCTATATTTTAAACTATTGTAGTGTTTTTCTAATGAAATCTTACCTAGGAACCCTGAAGCAGAGAGGGAGAGCCAGGGCTCACCCACCTGGCTTTCTCCTTAATCTAAGGAAATGCAAAAAAAGAGAGAAAGAAAGAAAAGAATCAGTTGTCTATTTTAAAATGAAATTTGAATTAAATCTTTGCAGGACCTCTTAAGCACCCCCGCAAAACTTTAGAGTTCCTCAATAAATGGTTTGAATAACTAAAAACTGGACAAACTAGACATTATGTGCCTCTCCATATAAAGCAGTAGGAAGGACATAGGACCACCTATGAAGTACTCCTGAAAACAAAACAAAACCAAAACAACCTAAATCCAATCAAGCCTCTTGATCTAAACTATCTGTTTACAGAAAATAAGAGGATAAAGAAACAAGTTAAAGACACCATAAGGAAGCAAGCAGCCAATTGCAGAATGTAGGAAATTCTACAGGACAAATGACCTGGCTTATTCAACCAATAAATAGTATGAGAAAGGAAAGGGGGACATGGAAACTATTATAAAGACTGATACACCAAATGCAATGTACAGGCCTTATTTTGATCTTGACTCAATCAAAGCAATTATAAAAGTAAACTTTTGAGGCAATTTGGGAAACTTCTACGCGAATTGAGTGTTAGATGATATTCTGGAATGATTGCTAATTTGACTGTGAACTAATAACGTAGTGATTGGGGGGGATTATTTGTTTGTTTTGTTTTTTAATCCTTCTCTGAACATTTATTCTATAAATAACCTTAATATATTCACAGTTAGCAAAGAACTCTAAGGCTCCATTAAACACAGGAGCTCTAGAAAGTCTTCCCTTTAGTAGAACTCTAATCTTACAGAAACTGTCTTCTTGATTCAGCGGGTTAAGACTTAATTTCTCAAGGCTTCTCCACTGAATGGGAAAGGTGCAACAGATAATCTTATCCTCAGTCATAAGTGCCTCACAGTTGTATCCCTAATATTGAAGAAGGAAAACAAGTTTATTCTGCAATTACTGTATTGAAGGGCAAGTAGTTCTTCCTGAAATTGTATCATTATCCTTCTTTTTTTTTTAATTCTGAGATTTTACCACTCGGAGGAAAACTGTTGATATTTTTCTCTGTGTCTTTCTAGATATCATCTTTAATGGCCGCATAGTATGCCTTTGGACGCTGCACTATAATTGACTTAACAATTGCCTGTGAAGGTAGTTTCCTACTATTAAAATGCTGGGATGAATAACCTTGGCCATACATCTTTACTTAGTTGTCCAAGAAATTCCTAGAAGTAGAATTTCTGAGTCAAAGGAAATGCATACTTAAAGTTTTGATAAAACTGTTTAAGCACCCTCCCTCCAGAAAGACCTTGGCCATTTACACTCCCACTGGCACTGTGTGAAGGTGTCTCTGTCACTCCATTCTTCCCAACATGAGTGTTAGCATTCACTTCAGTCTTTGCCCATCAATCGCTGGCTGACACTTCACAGGGTCTCCTACCATGCTGCCTTTGCGCTTCTCCGCCTGAGAGGTGGTATATGGCTATTTTAAGTTTATCCAGAGGTTGGCAGCTTTCTTCCTCTGTTTGTGAGGGGGCAGGAATCTGTCACTAGGAACCTGGGCCTCCCGCTCTCAGACCAACAGCGGGGAGAAAGCAGACAGCCCCAGCCTGTCCTTTTCTTTGTCCTACTGCAAGGTGGGCAGGATTTCCATTTCAACATCATGCTTCCAGCTTCAGGAGGTGCCCTTCACATTTCCTATTTAATCACAGGCAACTGAAAGTTAATTCGTTGAGGCTTCTGTTTTGCTTATATGACACAAAGCCTGCCTGCTCCCCAATTCTGTAAAGAACACTTGATTTTTTTTGGTATAATGTAAACTTTACTAAGCACTCGTGAGCGATAGAGGAGATTCTGTCTGCTTTGAATTGCTTTCAATTATGATTTCCTGCTAGTTGCCTGACTTAATAGTTAGCCAAACGTAAAGGAAACGTCACACCACAGGTAACTTGTTTCTTATAAGACCCAGTTGGAGTAATAGGTGCTGGCACAGACCTATCAGATAGGTAGGGATTTTTTGTTTTGTTTTGTTTTTTCTAACAAATTAAGTACCTAACTGATTTATGCCTCTGGCCAGTCTTCCCTCTCCCAGCCCAGCCTCATGACATAACAGCCGTGAGATTATAAAAACATCTAGAGGGAGGTTATGAGAACCAGTAAGGTTCAGAACACGCTGTCTGCCAGTCTGAGCTGCTTTCATGAACACGTGCAAATTCCCGAGCCCATTTTCTCTCCAGAGAGCAGGCTGTTTCTTACTGCTCAAAGCTGCATTATGAGATCAGCTCTCTTATCTTTGAGGCCTCTCCTGAATGAAAATCTCTCTTAAATAAGCCATGCCCCAAGGAGTGTTTCTAGCCAGTGCCCTGATATAAGAAATGAGGGTGTTTTATTCCCTCTGAAGAGGACACAGTGTGAAAGGCAGGCTTTTTAGAAGGGTCACAGAGGGCTATGGATTTTTCCTAATCGTAAATCAAGCTGTTGATAAAAAGCCATGTGCTTTCTGGGAAGGTGTGATTTGAAGTAGCACTGGCCCAAGACATGGTGAATATACAGCACGTTAAATAAGGGGTGACGGCACCTGGACTACAGCTGGGTGGTTCCAGGAATTTTTAACAGTTGTATACTGAAGGCTCCAGGGAGTACTTTGAAAGTATCATCTTTTGGAAGAATCACTTTATTTGTTGTGCACAGGGGCAGCTGTTGGAGTTCATGGTCATCAGAAGACCCACCACTTCCTGCTTTGCTTTAAAATCACACCGTCTCTTCCCAGAAAGAAAGCTGGTTTAGGGTAGTGTTGCCCAACTTTTTTAATACATGCCTTATTTAAACCAAACCCACTACCATCAAGTTGACTCCAACTCACAGCCACCTTGTAGGACAGAGTAGAACTGCCCCACAGGGTTTCCAAGGAGCTGATGGTGGATTCAAACTGCTGACGTTTTGGTTAGCAGCGATAGCTCTTAACTACTTCGCCACCAGGGCTCCATGCCCTATTTAGGTAAATGTAAAAATCTTGTACACCTACTCCCACAAAGATTCTAACAGCCTCTACCCATACTCAACAAAGAAATCACTACCTTCTGTATACCCCTACCAGCCTAGAAGATTTCACCTAGCTTTACTCGAGGGTGTTTTTATTATGAAAATAATAAGGGATTTTTTGTATTTGCCAAATGTCTTCAAATATTGAAAATGACTTTTCAAATCACACTGTTCTCCCAAGAGCGGATAACGGCCCTCCCAGAGGATCAATACCCCATTCCTAACACTCACTAGGAGTCCCTTGGTTGTCCAAGACTCTTTTAACACTCCCATTACATTTTAACAGTCCTCCACATTGTGAAGTTTTCCACCTTCCCACTGTAGAACCAAATAAATGATTTCCCCCAGATTCCTTTCTGTTATAATACAGGTGTGTGACAGATTCTACCATTCAGATGTACCTATGTGAGAATTTGATTCAGAAAGAGCTACCTAAGAAAACAGCATACATTTTTGCTACCACAGGTGGTCACAGAGCAACGTATTTCTGGGGTTGATACTGGTGGCCGCCACTTCCACAATATGGCAAACACTCTATTGTTCTAAGAGGAATGATGGCAGCAGCTCCCTCACCAGGCCCTTTTAACAGCATCATTCTAGATGTTATTTCTAGGAGCTCAGCCTAGAGTAGTGACTCTGAATTTTGGCTGTGAATTGGGATGACCTGAGGAAATTTAAAAAATACTGATGTCTGAATTCTACTGCCAAGCCCTCTGATTTATGGTCAAGGGTGTAGCATGGGCATCAAAATATTTAAAAGCTTCCCAGGTGATTTTCATGTGCAGCCAAGTTTGAGAACTTCTGGCCTCAAACCTGTGTCTCTATTTCTTCCAACAATACTTTAATAAATTCCTTGCCAATTAAAATAACTAGAGTGCATTCTGTTGTCTGTGACTAAGAAGACTGACCAGTAAAATCCCAAGGTCCCTTCCAGCTCTGAAAATGTAGGATTCTATGGTGTTCTGTCTTTTTAAATTGTTGGAGAGGTGCCAAGACAAAACAATAGTCTTTGCAACAAATGGTGCTGGGACAACTGGATATCCCCATGCAGAAGAATAAAGTTGGACCTCCATATACAAAACTTTAATCAAAATGGATTAAAGATTTTAATGTAAGAGCTAAAACTATAAAACTCTTAGAAGAAAACATAGACATAAATCATCGTTACCTTGGATTAGTCAATGGTTTCTTAGATATGACAACAAAAGCACAAACAACAAAAAAAATAGATAAATTGGACTACATCAAAATTAAAAATATTTGCTTCAAAGGCTACCATCAAGAAAGTGAAAAGAAAGCTAACCAATGAGAGAAAAATTTTGCACGTCACCTATCTGGTAAGGGACATGTGTCTAGAATAGATAAAGACTCTTAAAATTCAATAATAAAAAACAAATAACCCTAAAAATGGGCAAAGACTCTGAATTGACATTTCTCCAAAGACAATATAAAAATTGACAGTGAGCACATGAAAAGATGCTCAACATCATTAGTCTTTGGAGAAAGTTAAAACCACAATTGGGTACCACTCCACACCCACGAGGGTGGCTAGAATAAAAAATTAAGAAAAAACAGAAAACAGGGAAGTCCAAAGCAAGATGGTGAGTGAGAAGCTCCATGCTTCCATCCCCCAACCCAAACACCAAAAACACAGTCAGAAACTGGCAGAACAAACTATGTCATACCTCTAGAAACCAGTCAAAAGTTCAAGCAAATGCTGAATCAAGAAAAACACGGCATCTAAATGGTATGAAGGCAATGGTTTTCTATTCACTGGTACCCCACAGCTTCTCTGGTTCAGTGTGTCCACCTTAAAGTTGCAGTGGCCTGCATTTCCAGAAAGGGGGCCTGGTCTCTGATGCTAGAAGAGCAGAGCAGACTTCATTTGCAAATCATTTTGTGTGACTGTTCTAACCTGTCTAGGGGATGCCTGAAAGACTGAAGCAAGCTTGGTTTGGTTTGTCTCTGAGCTCAAGAGGTATGAGGAGGAGTAGGCAATGCCCAAATGCTGTAACTGCCTATAGCTGCCTAACATTACAGAGTGAGATTAAGGCATATGATAGGTACCTAAAAACTAGAAGGAGAAGCCAGGGAGAGAATTCCTGTCAGTAATTAAGGCTTTCAGAAGCACCATATATTCAAGAGAATTGAGAAAGCCATACACAAGCCCAGGGCAAGACTTATGCTCAGAAATTACTTGAGAAGACCCTAGTGTTTCACCTCAGACTGATCTCTAATCTCAGTGCAATCTTGGCTAAGTACTGAAGGAGGGCCAAGCAGAGAGCCAATTTGCAAAGATTGGGAGAAGAGGGGTCTTGGGTTTTTTTGTTTGTTTGCCCACCGCTCCCCCACCCCACCCCACCCCATTGTTCAAGGAAATCTCTGTCAAAACACTAGCTGAATACAAGCTAAGGAACAAAGGTTTCAGTGTCCACACACATACAGGGAGTCTTTGCAGAAATAGATAGGAGAAGACAATAAACAAACAGATTACTACAGCTTTCAACATTTCTTTTCCTCAAAAAATGCCCCCTGGACTGTGGGGACCACAGTCTTGGGGAACATCTAGCTCAATTGGCATAAAGACAATGTTCTACCTTCTACCTTGGTGAGTAGCGTCTGGGGTCTTAAAAGCCTGTGAGCAGCCATCTAAGATACTCCACTGGTCTCACCCCTTCAAGAGCAAGGGAGAATGAAGAGAACAGGATACAAGGAAAAGATTAGTCCAAAGGACTAACGGACCACAGCTACCACGGCCTCCACCAGACTGAGTCCAGTACAGCTAGACGGTGCCCAGCTACCACCACTCACTGCTCTGACCTGGATCACAACAGAGGGTTCTGGACAGAGCTGGAGAAGGATGTAGAACAAAATTCTAATTCACAAAAAAAAAAAGACCAGAGTTACTGGCCTAAAGGAGACTGGAGAAACCCCGAGAGTATGGCCCCCAGACATCCTTTTAGCTCAGTAGTGAAGTCATCTCCGAGGTTCACCGTTCAGCCTGGGAGTGGACAGCCCCATAAAACAAAATGGGATTAATGAGGTACAGCAGTCCAGGGACAAGGGCCAGAAGGCAGAAGGGGACAGGGAAGCTGGTGGTAGGGAACCCAAGGTTGAGTAAGGATGGTGTTGATGTGTTGTGAGGTTGTTAACCATTGTCATAGGGCAACCTGTGTGGTAACTGTTAAATGAGAAACTATTTTGTTCTGTAAACCTTCATCCAAAGTGAGAATAGCAGCACAATTGGAAGAGTGTAGTCAATGTCACTGAACTGTGCATGTAGAAATTTTTGAAATGGTGTATCTTTGGCTATGTATATTTTCACCAAAAATAAAAAATAAAATTAAAAAAACACTACAAATATTGCTGAAAGAAATAAAAGACTTCAATGGGAAAAAAAAAAAAAAAAAACACTAGCTGAATACAAGCTAAGGAACAAAGATTTCAGTGTCCACACACATACAGGGAGTCTTTGCAGAAATAGATAGGAGAAGACAATAAACAAACAGATTACTACAGCTTTCAACATTTCTTTTCCTCAAAAAATGCCCCCTGGACTGTGGGGACCACAGTCTCGGGGAACATCTAGCTCAATTGGCATAAAGACAATGTTCTACCTTCTACCTTGGTGAGTAGCGTCTGGGGTCTTAAAAGCCTGTGAGCAGCCATCTAAGATACTCCACTGGTCTCACCCCTTCAAGAGCAAGGGAGAATGAAGAGAACAGGATACAAGGAAAAGATTAGTCCAAAGGACTAATGGACCACAGCTACCACGGCCTCCACCAGACTGAGTCCAGTACAGCTAGATGGTGCCCAGCTACCACCACTCACTGCTCTGACCTGGATCACAACAGAGGGTTCTGGACAGAGCTGGAAAAGGATGTAGAACAAAATTCTAACTCACAAAAAAAAAAAAAGATGAGCTTTACTGGCCTGACAAAGACTAGAGGAACCCCAAGAGTATGGCCCCCAGACACCCTTTTAGCTCAGTGGCGAAGTCACTCCTGAGGTTCACCATTCAGCCAGGGATTGGACAGCCCCATAAAACAAAATGGGACTAATGAGGCACAGCAGTCCAGGGACAAGGACTAGAACGCTGAAGGGGCCAGGAAAGCTGGAGATAGGGAACCCAAGGTTGAGTAAGGACAGTATTGACATGTAGTGGGGTTTTTAACCATTGTCATAGGGTGACATGTGTACTAAATGTTTAATGAGAAACTAGTTTGTTCTGTAAACCTTCATCTAAAGTGAGAATAGCAGCACAACTGGAAGAATGTAATCAACATAACTGAATTGTACATGTAGAAATTTCTGAAATGGTGTATATTTGGCTATGTATATTTTCACCAAAAAGAAAAGATCCTCCAAGGCTGAGAAGGGAGCAGGTTGACATGTCGTGGGGTTGTTAACCAAGGTCATAAAACAATATGTGTACTAACTGTTTAATGAGAAAATATTTGTTCTGTAAACCTTTACCTAAAATACAATAAAAGAAAAAACACCCCCTGGGGAAGGGAAATGATCTGGTTTCCAGAATTACATTATAATATTCAAATGTCCCTGTTTCAACAAAAAATATCAAGGCATACAAAAATAAACAAAAGGGTGGCCCATGCAAAAGAACAAAAAGTGACATAAACTATTCTTATGGAAGCCAGATAACGGACTTCTTAGGCAAATACTTTAAAACAACAATATTCTATATGTTGAAAGATCTAAAGGAAAACACAAAGACCTAAAGAAAATAAGAAAAATGATGCATGAACAAAATGAGAATATCAGTATAGAGACAGAAATTATAGAAATGAACCAAACAGAAATATTGTAGCTGAAAAGTACAATAACTGAAATGAAAATTCACTGGAGGTATTCAACAGCAGATTTGAGCTGGCAGAAGAAAGAATCAGTGAATTTGAAGATAGGAAAATTAAAATTATTGATTCTCCAGAGTAAAAAGAATGAAAAAGGTTAACATAGCCTAAGGGACTTGTGGAACATAAAAGGATGGCGTATGCAAAAGAACAACAACGACAAAAGAGTGACAAAAATCATCATTGAGGAGACCAGATAATGGACCAACATACGCATTATGGGAAAAATATATTCCATGCAAATAGAAACCAAAAGAGAGATATATTAATGTCAGACAAAATAGATTTTAAGTCAAAAACTGTTACAAGAGACAAAGAAGGATATTATACAGGGGTAAAAGGGTCAATTCATTAAGAAGACATAGCAATTATAAATATATATGCACCTAACAACATAGCCCCAAAATATATTAGCAAACACTGACAGAATTGCAGGGAGAAATAGACATTTCTACAATAATAGTTGGAGACTTCAACACATCACTTTCAATAATGGGTAGAACATCTAGACAGAAGATCAGTAGAGAAATAGAGGACATGAATACAACTAAAAACTAACTAGACCTGACAGACAATGTGGAACACTCCAGTCAACAACAGAAGAATACACATTCTTTTCTAGTGCATATGAATCATTCTCCAGGATAGAACATATATTAGGTCACAGAACAAGTCCTACCAAATTTTCAAAGATTGCAATTATACAAAGTATCTGCTTTAACCACAATGGAATGGAGCTAGAAATCAATAACACAATGAAAATTAGAATATAAAAATTAAGCAACACACTATTAAACAATCAATGGGTCAAAGAAGAAACCACAGGGAAACTAGAAAATACTTATAGAAAACTGAAAATAAAAGCACTACATACAAAAATTTATGGGATGCAATGAAGGCAGTGCTCAGAGGAAAATTTATAGCTATAAATACCTACATTAAAAAAAAAAAGACAAATATCAAGTAAATAACCTAACTTCTCATCTTGTAAAACTAGAAAAAGAAGAATGATTAAGCCAAAAGCCAAAAGAAAAAGGAAATAATAAAGATTAGAGCAGAGATAAATGAAATAGAAAATAGAAAACAATAGAGAGAATCAATGAAACCAAAAATTGGTTCTTTGAAAAGATCAATATAATAGACAAATGTTTAGCTAGACTGACAAGGAATAAAAGAGAAGATACAATAACTAAAATCAGAAATGACAGTGGTGACATTAATACTGACTGTTATGGACGGAACTGTGTCCCTCAAAAGTATGTGTTGTAAATCCTAACCCCTATACTTGTGGCATGATCCCATTTGGGACTAGAGTTTTCTTATCATGTTGTTGCTGTTGTTAGGTACTGTTGAGTCAGTTCCCACTCATAGCAACCCTATGTACAATAGAACAAAACACTGCTCGGTCCTGCGCCATCCTCAAAATCATTGCTATGTTTGAGCTCATTGTTGCAGCCACTGTGTCGATGGATCGACACATCTTGTCGTGGGTCTTTCTCTTTTTCCCTGACCCTCTGCCTTACCAAGTGTGATGGGGAATTGTCCCTTCTGATAATATGTCCAAAATACATGAGACAAAGTCTTGCCATCATCACTTCTAAGGAGCAGCCTGGCTGTACTGCTTCCAAGATAGACTTGTTCATTCTTCTGGTAGTCCATAGTATATTCAATATTCATCAACACCATAATTCAAATGCATCAATTCTTCTTCAGTCTTCCCTATTCATTGTCCAGCTTTTGCATGCATATGAGGTGACTGAAAATACCATGGCTTAGGTCAGGCGCACCTTAGTCTTCAAAGTGATATCTTTGCTTTTGAACACTTTAAAGAGGTCTTTTGCAGCAGATTTGCCAATGCAATACGTCATTTGATTTCTTCACTGCTGCTTCCATGGGCATTAACTGTGGATCCAAATAAAATGAAATCCTTCACAACTTCAGTCTTTTCTCCATTTATCATGATGTTGCTTATTTGTCCACTTGTGAGGATTTTTGTTTTCTTCATGTGGAAGTGTAATCCATAATGAAGGCTCAAGTTTTTCATCTTCATTAGTATTTTACTATATTAATGAAACTGTATCAGTGTAGGGTGTGTCTTAAGCCAATCACTTTCAAGATATAACATGAGCAGATTAGGCACAGAGAAAGAAGCAGAGAAGGGGGAAGATAGATGCCAGGCCACATGAAGATGGCCAAGGAAAGGAGGAACAGAAACTGAAAAGAAACAAGGATCTTCCCCTAGAACCAACAGAGAGAAAGCCCTCCCCTAGAGCTGGTGCCCTGAATTTGGATTTCTAGCCTCCTAAACTGTGAGAAAATAAATTTGTTGGTTAAAGCCACTCACTTGTGATATTTCTGTTATAGCAGCACTAGATAACTAAGACAGAATTTGGTGTTAGGAGTGTGATGGTGCTCTAACAAATGCCTAAAATGTGGAAGTGGTTTTGGAATTGGGTAATGGTAGAGGCTAGAGGAATTTTGATGTGCTTCATAGTAAGGCCCTAGTTTGCCTTGAAGAGGCTGTTGCCTTGAGTGAATTGTGGACTTAAGGACTGTTCAGATGAGGGCTCAAAAAGAACTGAGAGCTGTGATAAGCGCTTCTATCATGAACAGAATGTTGCTAGATATGTGCGCATTAAATGCATTTTTGGTGAGGTTTTAGAAGGAAATGATGAACATGTGATTGAACATTGGAGGGAAGGTGATGCTTTTTACGTAGTGGCAAAGAATTTGTTTGAATTACGTTCAAATATTTGGTGGAAGGTAGAACTTACAAGTGATCAACTTGAATATTTGGCTGAGGAGATTTCTAAGCAAGATCTTAAAGAGGCAGCATGGTTTCTCCTTGCCACTTACAGTAGAACGTAGGAGGAAAGAGATGGACTCAAAAATAAACTGTGCAAAATGAAATCACAACTTAACGATATGGAAAATTATATTGTACAAACTAAGGACATGTGTCCTAGAACTCTTACCAAGGACATGGCTACACAATATTTTGTTAAAGAGATTAAGCCTGATAGATCTATTATACTACTACATCAGAAAACCCATCAGCTAAGATTGAAGGGCCAGAGACAGAACAAAATGAAGGAAAGCTGTCTGCCTCTTGGAATTCTATAGGCAAGAAACAGGTCAATGGAGCAACTTGGTTCCAAACATCTGTTGACCTCCAAAGAAAGAAAAAGACCATCCCTGGAGCAGTTCTGAGATCTGCAGAGCTGTTGGGAAGGAGCACAGGAAGCAGGGCTGCCTAGGTTTCAAAGGGTAGAGTCACAGCCTCCTAAGTTTCAAAGGGTTGAGCCATAGGGAGCCATAGCTCCCTAGGTTTCAAAGAGGAACTGTGCATCACAAAACTGTTAGTAAGGGTTACCTCTAAGAAGTGGGCTTGAAGTGGAAGGAAAGATGGCATTTTTACTTTTTGTTGTATTTTGCTTCCATATCATTAAAACTTTTACTATAGATCATTAACCATTAGAGAGAAGAAAATCAAAACTACAGTGAAATACCATCTTACCTTGACAAAAATGGCACTGATAAAAAAAAAAAACAGAGAACAACAAATGTTGACAAGGATGTGGGGAGACTAGAACTCTTTGCTGGTAGGACTGTAAAACGGTACCACTATGGAAAATGTTATGGCCCTTTCTAAAAAAACTAGAACTACCCTATAATCCTGCAATCCCACTCCTAGGTATATATCCTAGAGGCCTAAACATAATGACACAGGCATATGCACACATGTATTTATTGCTGCTTTATGCACAATAGCAAATAAATAGAAACAACGAAAGTGCTCATCAACGGATGAATGGATAAGCAAACTGTGGTATATACAATGGAATACTACACGACCATAAAGAACAAAGATGAGTCCGCAAAACACGACAGGCATAATACTAAGTGAAATAAGTCAAGCATGTAAGGACAAATATGCTATGATACCTCTTTTATAAGAAGACAAGAATAGATATATAGAGAGAAACCAGTGTTCATTAGTGGTTACCAAAAAGAGAGTTATTATTTTGGTGGCAGGAAAAGTGGCACTGAAAGTGGACATAGTGAGCACAGCATAACCAAAGTAAAAACGAGTGAGCACATATGAATCGGTATAGGCATACTGGTATATGGGTAGGTACAGGTGTCTACAGGTAAGAACAGATAGAAGTATCTATAGGTATTTGTAAATATAAATATGTGGGTTCAGGCACACACATTTATTGAACACACAAATACGAATACTCCTCAGACATAATCAAACACCTTCCAGAGTGGGTTTTCTGGGTTTGAAAGTTTAGGACCATAGTCTCATGGGACAGCTCAGTCAATTGGCGTAACATATTTCACAAAAATCATGATCTGCATGCTAGTGAAGTGAGTAGCGCCTGGGGTCTGAAAAGCATGCGAGCAGCCATCTAAGATACAACTACTAGTCGCTACTTGCTAGGAGCAAAACAGTAGGAAGGTAACCAAAAGTTTAGAGAAGAAACGAGTCTACACAAGCCACGACCCATGTACCTGGAGACCAGAACTAGATAGTGCCTGGCTACCACCACTGACCTTTCTGACAAGGATCACAACAGTAGGTCCCAAATAGAATGGGAGAAAAATGTGGAGCAGAACTCAAATTCTTAAAAAAAGAATTTTAAAAAAGCCAGGCAAACTGGTACAGGAGAGAACAGGCGACTCCCTGATACCATCACCCTGGACACACTTTAAACCTAGAACCAAGCCTAGCCCCTGAAATCACCTTTTAGCGAAATAGCAGAGTGGCACACAAAATAAAGGATATTACCTGAAAGATCGGTGCACTACTTAAAAACCATAATCTGTATGAGACCAAAAGATCATCAATTACTCAAAAGCAAAGATGAGAAGATAAGGGGGCAGGGAAACTAGAGTACTGGTAATAGAATAAACAGAATACAAAGAAAATGTTGACACATTGTGATAAACGTAACTAATGTCACTGAACAATTTGTGTGGAAATTGTCAAATGGAAACCTAACTTGCTATGTAAACTTTCACCAAAAACTCAATAAAATATTACTAAAAAAAAAAAACTTTTGCAATAAACATAGATTACTTTGTGATTAACAACAGAAGAATGAACTAATTCACTTTAGCAAATGTGAGTATGACACAGGAGAAAAGATTCAGGAAAAGAACCAAGAAAGCAGAAGGAAAGGGAAATGAGAGGAAAAGAATAAAAGATTTGGACAAAACTCATCACCAAAAAGGTATTTGGAGAAGAACTAAAAACATAATTACTTCAAGTTAAAAAAAAAAGAATTGCAGAAGAGTTTTTGTAGGTCAAGATAACTAATAAAGACTGTATGCCTGATTTTGCGCTTGCCAGTCTGAGTGATTTTCTCAAGGTTACATAATTAAAGGTAGACTAGACTCTTTAATTATGGAACCTTGATAGTAAAGGAACATTGGAATAATAAATTCAATAGGGAATAGTAAATGTCAGTGTGTTCAATAGACAAGAATTTCTTGAAGAATTTTGAGCAAGTGGAATTTTATTTGGTAGTGACATATAGCAGGGTTCTCAAATCTGGCTGTGTACCTGAATCACATGGATGGCTATAAAAAACAGGTCCCTGGATCCTAGCATCCTTCTTATCCAGTCGGTTTGAGCTGGGGTCCAGTAATCTATATTTGTAAATCTCATGTGTTTCTGATATTCTATCACATTTAGGAATAGCTGGATATAGGGTGGATTGGAGTGCAGAAAATAATACAGACAGAGAGACAGATGGGGCTACTGGAAAAGTCCTGGTGCAGGGTACAGGACTACTGAATTGGAATAATAATAGAACAAGAGGAATCCTTAAGATGATCATTATGAAGGAAATCAGTAGGGTTTGGTGAATGCTTGCCAGTACATCCCATAAGCAAACAGCAGTCTCTTTCATTCACTACTGGGTATCCCAGAACCTCGTACAGTGTATGGTACGCAGTATGGTATGTAGTAAGGGCTGCTCAATAGTATTTACTGATTGAATGAATGAATGGAAGTCAAATTTGACTCCAGAGTTTTGAGTAGGGCGACACTGGTGGTACAAACATTCAGAGATTCTGGTTTCAGGAAAAGAATGAGACTGATTTTCCATGGTTGAGTTGGAAAGGATTGTGAGATAACAATGCCCTAAGGATTATGAGGGAGTTTGGGTGTGCATCTCTCTAGGGTATTGTGGCTGAGACAGTAGTGAGAAGAAGTCTGAAGAACCTGTTCACTGGTCTTAAAGCTTTTATACAACTGGCTGCAAAATTGGTTTCTGTGAGATATTTAATCATGTTGGCATACAGCAGGTTCACAACTTGCTGGTCCACATCTCCCTCTTTGTGGCTTTAATTTAGGTCAACCCACATATTTAGTCAACATCCATGAATGAGTATGTACTCTAGCCTCATTCACCAACTACACCCTAGGACCTCTCAGCTCAGTCCCTCATTTGCTGCTTTCACACACCTAGGCTTCACAACACCCAGACCCCAACAACCACACAGTCTGTTCCTATTATTTACTTGGCCCTTGACCTTTGGGATTTGCCTCCTTTTGACAGAGAGATGGGGCTTCTGCTGCCTGAACCCTGAACTTTCTCTCAGAAATGTTTTTGTACTTTTACTCTGCCTCCCTCTGCTTCTGGCTGTCCTGGGCATTGGTTTCCAGGCTAGTACCCCATAAGGCCATCTTTGTTCTCCCCAGAAGGAAGCTCAAACAAGCATGTAGTAGAGAAATTTGAAAAAGAAATGGGACATTTCCCTCCTTCCTATGGGAGAAACAAAGACCCAGGATGTATAGACTAGAACTTTGGTCCATTTCCATTTAAGCTGTATCATACCTGGGCCAAACCTACTTATAAATAGATAGAATAGAACGTCTTCTTCCTGTGGAATCTCTGGAATTGGTAAAAAGGCCCAGTCTGGTACCCAGGTGCTATATTCCATTGGAATTACCTGTGTTACCGTGAGCACGTCATCTCACCTTAAATGAGGTTGATTGAACTAGTTGATGTCTATCCTCCCTTCCAACTCTAATATTCTTTGATCTAGTAAATGTATCCCTTTGTTCCTGATCCCTCTACCCTGAGGTAGGTGGAAGAGGGAGAAGATCGGGTGTGTGGAACCACCAAGATTGAGGAGAAACATGAGAATGGCATATTTTAATTTCCCTGAGAATACTGGTGAGGGAATGCCAGGGAGACAGGTGGTCAGGCCAGGCTGGAATAGCTTGCTGAAAAGATTCTCCATAGCCATGGGTACCTTATGTGAGACTTGTAAGTCAATATCTGAGCCAAACAAAGGTCAAAGGATTTAGGAAGGTGAAAGCCATGAGTAGCAGTGTTATTACAAAATGGGAAGTGATACGAGAATATTCCATGTATATAGTCTTTGACCTGTGCTCCTAGCCCCTGACTTTTGGGTAGTCATTTGCATTTAAGGGGGCAAAAGATGGAGCAGGGCATGTGAAGGGACTATCCTGGATGATTTGGCTGCATTCCAAGATGTATTGAGTACCTACTATGTTCTCTGATTCCCCATCCCTGACCCCACATCCAGAGATGTAACATTAGGCTGTTATCAGTCTTCCCAAGGTCAAACTGATGTATCTAGAGACCCTCTCCCACTGTCTCAACGGGGTGTTTTTGAATAAAGGAGCTACATTCCCAGTCTTCGAAAGGAATGATAGATAATGCTCTTTGAAGAAGGGGAGAAGGTGATGTGTGTTTGAGAAGCCAAGGAGCTAAGCCCCATTCACAGGAGAAAGTGACCCTTTGTCAGAAGTGTAAACTTCTGGGTCTTCAGAGACTTGAGGATGTCATATGTTCAAGGTGTCACATTGCATTCTGCTCCTCTCATTCTCTATCTATGAAGGATACTGCCACTTAAGAAAACAAGTCTTCAATATAAATCTACTCTGCCTATTTCAAATTAGTGTTTTTGTTGTCTCTCATCTCATTCTTTTATTTTTTAATCAATTTTTAAAAAATATTTCTGAACATACCAGACTGAGTTCAGTACAGCTAGATGGTGCCCAGCTACTACCACTGACTGTTCTGACCGGGATCACAACAGAGGGTTCTGAACAGAGCTGGAGAAGGATGTAACACACACAAAAAAGACCAGATTTACTGGCCTAAAGGAGACTGGAGAAACCCCGAGAGTATGGCCCCCAGACACCCTTTTAGCTCAGTGGTGAAGTCACTTCCGAGGTTCACCGTTCAGCCAGGGATTGGACAGCCCCATAAAACAAAACGGGACTAATGAGGCACAGCAGTCCAGGGACAAGGGCTAGAAGGCAGAAGGGGACAGGAAAGCTGGTGCTAGGGAATCCAAGGCTGAGTAAGGTCAGTGTTGATGTGTTGTGAGGTGGTTAACCATTGCCATAGGGCAACATGTGTACTGTTTAATGAGAAACTATTTTTTCCTATAAACCTTCATCTAAAGTGAGAATATCAGCACAATTGGAAGAGCATAGTCGATGTCACCAAACTGTGCATGTAGAAATTTTTGAAATGGTGTATCTTTGGCTATGGATATTTTCACCAAAATAAAAAAAAGGCCAAGAAGGGAGAGGGTTGACATGTCGTGGGGTTGTTAACCAATGTCGTAAAACAATATGTGCACTACTGTTTAATGAGAAACTATTTGTTCTGTAAACCTTCACCTGAAGTACAATACAAAAAAAAATTAAAAAATAAAAAATTTCTGAACAATGTTCTTCATCTTACTTTGGTGAGTAGTGTCTGGGGTCTTAAAAGCTTGCAAGCGGCCATCTAAGTTACAACTATTGGTCTCCTCTAGTCCAGAGCAAAAGAGAGTGAAAAAAACTAAAGGCTCAAGGGAGCAATTAGTCCAAAGGACTAATGAACCACATGAACCACAGCCTACACAACCCCTAGATCAGAAGAAATAGATGGCGCCTGGCTACCACCACTGACAGCTCTGATTGGGATTATATGAGGGTCCCAGACAGAGCGGGAGAAAAATGTAGAACAAATGATCAAATTCACAAAAAAGACCAGACTTACTGGTCTGACAGAGACTGGAGGAACCTCAAGACTATGGCCTCTGGACACCCTGCTAACTCAGAATTGAAGCCACTCCTGAAGTTCACCTTTCAAGGAAAGATTAGGCAGGCCTATAAAACAAACAATAACACACGTGACGTATGTTCTTCTTAGATCATTCAAGTATATGAGATCAAATGGACTACACCTGCCCAAAAACAAAGATGATAAGGCAAGAAGGGACAGGAAAACTGGACGAATGGAACCAGGGAACCCAAGGGGTGGAAAGGGAAACAGGGAGAGTGCTGACACAATGTGAGATCTCAACCAATGCAACGAAATGATTTACGTATAAATTTTTGAATGAGAAACTAAATTTGCTCTGTAAACTTTCACCTAAAGCACAATAAAAAAAATATATATTTTTGAACATTCAAACTGTTGCTAATTTTTCACTGTTGCAAACCCCGATAAGCGTATTTCTACATGCATCTTTGTACATTTGTCCAAAGATTTCTTGTGGATAAATTCCTGGAAATGAAATTACTGAATCAAAAGGAATTGATGTTTTTAAGTAATTTGATAAAATTTGCCAAATTATGCACTAGAATTATAACAATATACATGTCCATCAGTAGATTATGACAGTACCATTTCCCTATGTACAAAAACCATTTTCAAATATTTGCTAATCTGAGAGGTTAAAAATGTATTTCCTTCTGAATTAATTTCATTTAAACTACCAAATATTGTTATTACATGTTTATTGGCCATTTTAATTTCTTCATTTGTGCTTTTCCTTTTCCTGCTGTTTTTTGCCTACTTTTTTTTTTTTTTTTTTTTACAACACTAAGCTTTATCTTATTTATTAGTAAAATCTCATTATCTATTAAGGCTGTTAACCTTTTTTATGGCATGTGTTGCAAGTTTTTTACCAGTTTGTCCTTTGTCTTTATCCTTTTTTGAGGCATGTCCTTTGCTTTGTCTTTTTTGATAATATAAAACTTTACTATTTTGGGTTATACAAACCTATCTGATATTTGTCTTTGGAAGAGAAAATCTGGAAAAGGAGCCAAAAGAAAAATAAATTTTACTTTTAGAGAAAAGATAAAAAAAAATACATTAGACTTCTCTGCCAAAACAATGCAAGCAAGAAGGTAGTGGAGTGAAATATTTAAAGTGTTGAAAGAAAAAACCACCAATTTAAAATTCTGCATCCAATGAAATTATCTTTCAAAAGTGAAGAACAAGGAGTAACATCAGCCAGATGATGGAGCAGGGCTCCATGCCCCCATAGGAACATTGAAAAACATGCAGAAACTCTCTGAATCAACTTTGCCAGAACTTTGGAAAATAGTCAAAGATTTAAAGCAACCAAGCAAATACTGAAACAAGAAAAAGGCAACTTAAAAATGCTCATGAAATTCAAAGAAATATTTATAAAACACTAGCTGAGGACAAGCTAAAGGAACAAAGACTTCAGTGACCACATATAACAAGGAATATAGTCCTTGCTGAAAATCATTTGGGAAAAGTCATTAAACCAATGGACTACTACAGCCTTCAAAAATAAAAATAAAAAAATCTATATTAAAAAACAGCAAACCTGGGGAGGGGGATAATCTGTTTTCCAGGGTTACCAAATTATAATAGTCAAATGTTCAGTTTTTGACAAAAAATTATAAGGTATACAAAGAAACAGGAAATGGTAGCCCATTCAAAGAAACCAAAAAAAAAAAAAAAAAAGGAACCATCCCTTAGAAAGCCCAGATATTAGGCTTACTAGACCAAAACTTAAAAACAACCATTTTAAATATGCTCAAAGAACTAAAGGAAATCAGGAAAACAATCTATGAACAAAATGAGAATATCAATAAAGAGACAGAAATTTAAAAAGAAACCCAACAGAAATTCTGAAGCTGAAAAGTACAATAACTGAAAAGAAAAATTTACTAGAGGTGTTCAACAACAGATTTGAGCTGGCAGAAGAAAGAATCAGTAAACTTGAAGACAGGACAATTAAAATTGTCCAGTGTAAGGATCAGAGAGGAAAAACAACAAAGAAAAGTGAACAGAGCCTAAGATACTTGTGGGACACCATCAACTGGGATAACATAGGTCTTACGGAGGTGCCAGAGGGGGGAAAAGAGAGAGAGAAAGGGTCAGAAAGAATATTTGAAGAAATAATGTCCAAAAACTTTCCAAATTTGACAAAGACATAAATCTGTATACCCAGGAGCTCAACAAACTTGAAGTAGGATAAAATGAAAGCGATATACACAAGACACATTACAATCAAACTGTCAAAAGACAAAGAGAAAATCTTTAAATGGCAATAGAGAAGCGACTCATCACATAGAATGGATAATCAATAAAATTAACACCCAACTTCTCATCAGAAACCATGGAGGCATTGGAATGACATATGTAAAGTACTGAAAGAAAAAACAAATATATCAACCAAGAATTCTATATCGGCAAAACTGTCCTTCAAAACTGAGGGAGAAATTAAGACATGCACAGATAAACAAAAGCTGAGGGAGTTTGTCCTATAGGAAATGTTAATGGAGTCCTTCAGGTTGAAATGAAATGAAAGGACACTACAAAGCAACACAAAGCTAAATGAAAAAATAAAGATCTCCAGTAACGGGTAACTGCATTTGCAAGTATAAGTCCAGTACTATTGCATTTTTGGGTTGCAACTCCACTTTCTATGTCCTACATGATTTCAAAGACAAACACATAAAACTTTGTAAATCTGTGTTATATGGCAAAAAATATATTAAGGTGTAATCTGTGAGACAGGCCCATAAAACAAAATGAGACTAAATGGGCACACTAGCCCAGGGGCAAGGACAAGAAGGAAGGAGGGGACAGGAAAACTGGTAATGGGGAACCCAAGGTCGAGAAGGGGAGAATGTTACATGTTGTGGGGTTGGCAACCAAAGTCACAAAACAATGTGTATTAATTGTTTAATAAGAAACTAGTTTGCTCTGTAAACCTTCATCTAAAGTACAATAAAAAAAATTTTTTTAAAAAGATGTAATTGGGGACAACAACAATATTACAGGAATGAGAACAGTATTGGAGCAGTTTTTGTATGCCATTGAAATTTAATTGATATTAATTCAAACTAGATTGTTATAAATTTAGGGTGTTAAATGAAATCTCCATGGTAAACACAAAGAAAATATCTAAAACATATATACACAAAAAAAAAAACAGGGGAATGAAAATGCTTCACTATCATAAATCCACTAAACACAAAAAAAGGCAGTATTGGAGGAAATGAGAAACAAAAGGTATAAAATACACAGAAAACAAGTGCCAAAATTGCAAAAGTGAGTCCTTCCTTACCAGTAATTTTAAAAGTAAACTTGAAAAGTAAATGGATTAAACTCTCTGATAAAAAGAGAGAGATTGGAACGATAGATAGGAAAACATGATCCAAGTATATGCTGTCTACAAGAAATGTAGTTTAGATCCAAAGACACAAATAGGCCAAAAGTGAAAACATCGTTAAAAATATTTCATACAAATAGAAGCCAAAAGAGAGTTGAAGTGGTTATATTAATATTCAGCAATAACATAAGGAAAATGGGAAATTTTACAAAGATATGAAAATTAAAAATGCTGTTGAACAACGAATGCCATAAGGAAGAAATTGCAATAGTAATTAGAAAAGGAATGAAATTGAATACATAACATACCAAAACTTATGAGAAGCAGTGAAGACAGTGCTCAAGAGAAATTTATGCTTGTAAATGTCTATATTAAAAAAAAAGAAATGTTTCAAATCGATACCCTAACTTTACACCTTGAAGACTTAGGGAGAAAAGAAAGCAAACTAAACCCACAGTTAGCAGAAGGGAGAAAATAATAAAGATCTGAGTGGAGGTAAATGGAATAGAGAATAAAAAAATAGTAATCAGCAAAATCAAAAGATGGCTCTTTGAAAAGGTCAACAAAATCAACAAAACTTTAGCTAGATTGACAGAGAAAACGAGAGAAGAGGCAAATAACTAAATCAGAAATGAAAGTTCTACTGAACTTAGAGAAATAAAAAGGATTATAAGAGAATACTATGAATAATTGTACACCAAGAAATAATTGTTCTTGTTAGGTGCCATCAAGGTGGTTCTGACTCATATGTACACAGAATGAAACACGGCCCAGTCCCTGCGCCATCCTCATAATTGTTGTTATGTTTGAGCCCATTGTTGCAGCCACTGTGTCAACCCACCTCATTGAGGGTCTTCTTCTTTTCCCCTGACCTTCTACTTTACCAAGCATGATGTCCTTCTCCAGGGACTGGTCCCTCCTGATAATATGGCCAAAGTATGTGAGACGAAGTCTCGCCATCCTTGCTTCTAAGGAGTATTCTGGCTGTACTTCTTCCAAGACAGACTTGTTCATTCTTCTGGTAGTCCATAGTATATATATATATACTGTCTCTTGACAGTTCATGGTATATTCAATATTCTTCACCAACACCATAATTCAAAGGCATCAGTTCTTCTTTGGTCTTCCTTATTCATTGTCCAGCTTTCACAAGCATATGAGGCGATTGAAAACACCACAGCTTGGGTCAGGTGCACCTTAGTCCTTAGAGTGACATCTCTGCTTTTTAATACTTTAAAGAGGTCTTTTGCTGAAAATTTGCCCAATTCAATGTGTTGTTTGACTTCTTGACTGCTGCTTCCATGGGTGTTGATTATGGATCCAAGTAAAATGAAATTCTTGTCAACTTCAATCTTTTCTCCATTTATCATGAAGTTGCTTATTGGTCCAGTTGTGAGGATTTTTGTTTTCTTTATGTTGAGGTGTAATCCACACTGAAGGCTGTGATCTTTGATCTTCATCAGTAAGTGCTTCAAGTCCTCTTCACTTCCAGCAAGCAAGGTTGTGTCATCTGCATGTCGAAGCTTGTTAATGAGTCTTCCACCTTTTCCTGATGCCACGTTCTTCTTCATATTGTTCAGCTTCTCAGATTACGTGCTCAGCATGGAGACTGAATAAGTATCATGAAAGGATGCAACCCTGATGCACATCTTTCTTGACTTTAAACCATGCAGTATCCCCTTGTTCTGTTCAAATGACTGCTTCTTGGTCTAAGTACAGGTTCCTCATGAGCACAATTAAGTGTTCTGGAATTCCTATTCTTCACAATGTTATCCATAATTTGTTATGATCCACAAGTTGAATGCCTTTGCACAGTCAATAAAACATAGGCAAACATCTTTCTGGTATTCTCTGCTTTCAGCCATGATCCATTTGACATCAGCAATGATATCCTTTGTTCTACATCCTCTTCTGAATTCAGCTTGAATTTCTCAAAGTTCCCTGTCGACGTACCGCTGCAATTACTTTTGAATGATCTTCAGCAAAGTTTTACCTGTGTGTGATATTAATGATATTGTTCTATAATTTCCGCATTCAGTTGGATCACCTTTCTTTGGAATGGGCACAAATACTGATCACTTCGAGTCAGTTAGGAGGCTGTCTTCCAAATTTCTTGGCATAAATGAGTGAGTACTTCCAGCACTGCATCTGTTTATTGAAACATCTCAGTTGGTATTCTGTCAATTCCTGGAGCCTTGTTTTTTGCCAATGCTTCAGTGCAGCTTGGACCACTTCCTTCAGTACCACTGGTTTTTGGTCATATGCTACCACCTGAAATGGGTGAATGTTGACTAATTCGTTTTGGTACAGTGACTCTGTATTCCTTCCATCTTCTTTTGATGCTTCCTTCGTCATTTACTATTTTCCCCGTAGAATCCTTCGACATTGCAACGCAAGGCTTGAATTTTTTATTCAGTTCTTTCAGCTTTAGAAATGTTGAACACGTTCTTCCCTTTTGGTTTTCTTTCTCCAGGTCTTTGCACATTTCATTATAATACTTTACTTTGTCTTCTCGTGCTGCCCTTTAAAATCTTCTGTTCAGATCTTTTATGTCATCGTTTCTTCCTTTCCCTTTAGCTACTCTACATTCAAATGTAACTTTCAGAGTCTCTTCTGACATCTGTTTTGGTCCTTTCTTTCCTTTCTATCTCTTTAATGACCTCTTGCTTTCTTCATGTATGATGCCCTTGTTGTCATTACACCACTCATCTGGTCTTTGATGAGTCAAATCTATTCTTGAGATGGTCTCTAAATTCAGGTGGGATATACTCAAGGTCATAGTTTGACTTTCGTGGATTTGTTCTAATTTTCTTCAACTTCAACATGAACTTGCATATGAGAAACTGATGGTCTGTTCCAATGTCATGGATTGAATTATGTCCCCCAAAAAATGTGTGTATCAATTTGGCTCGGCCACGATTCCCAGTATTGTGTGGTTGTCCTCCATTTTGTGATTGTAATTTTATATTAAAGAGTATTAGGGTGGGATTGAAAAACCTTTACTAAGGTTACATCCCTGATCCAATGTAAAGGGAGTTTCCCTGGGCTTTGGCCTGCACCACCTTTAATCTTACAAGAGATAAAAGGAAAGGTAAGCAAGCAGAGAGTTGGGGACCTCATACCACCAAGAACACAGCGCTGGGAGCAGAACGCATCCTTTGGACGTGAGGTTCCTGCACTGAGATTCTCCCGGACAAAGGGAAGACTGATGACAAGGACCTTCCCCAAGAGCCGACAGAAAGAGAAAGTTTTCCCCTGGAGCTGACACCCCAAATTTGGACTTGTAGCCTACTGGACTGTGAGAGACTAAATTTCTCTTTGTTAAAGTCATCCACTTGTGTTATTTTTGTTACAGCAGCACTAGATGACTAATTCAGTCTCTAAATTCAGGTGGGATATACCTAAGGTCATACTTTGTCTCTCGTGGACTTGTTCTAATTTTCTTCAACTTCAACATGAACTTGCATATGAGCAACTGATAGTCTGTTCCACAGTCAGTCCCTGGCCTTGTTCAAACTGATGATATTGAGCTTTTCCATCGTCTCTTTCCACAGATGTAGTCCATTTGATTCCCATGTATTCTATCTGGTGAGGCCCACGTGTATAGTTGCCGTTTATGTAGTTGAAAAAAGGTATTTGCAATGAAGAAGTCGTTGGTCTTGCAAAATTCTATCATGCAATGTCCCACGAAATTTCTATCACCAAGGCCATATTTTCCAACTCTCAATCCTTCTTTTTTGTTTCCAACTTTCAAATTCCAATCGCCAGTAATTATCAACACAACTTGATTGCATATTTGATCAATTTCAGACTGCAGAAGTTGGTAAAAATCTTCCATTTCTTCATCTTTGGTCTTAGTGCTTGGTGGGTAAATTTGAATAATAGTCTTATTCACTGGTCTTCCTTGTAGGCATATGGATATTATCCTATCACTGACAGCACTGTACTTTAAGATAGATCTTGAAAAGTTCTTTTTGATGATGAACTTGATGTCATTCCTCTTCAGTTTGTCATTCCAGGCATAGGAGACTATAAGAAATAATTGCACACCGACAAACTGTACACGGATTATCTACATGAAACTGACAGTTTCCTAGAAACAGAAAAATTACTTAAATTAACTGAAGAACAAATAGAAGATCCCAACAGACCTATAACAAGTAAAGAGATTGAGTCAGTAATCAAAAACTTCCCATAAAAGAAATTCCAGGACCAAATAACGTCACTGGAGAATTCTGTCAAGCATTTAAAACATTAACATCAATCCTTCTCAAATATCGCCCCCCTCCCACCAAAAAAATAGAAGAGGAAATACTTCCTAGCTCATTCTATGAGACTATTTAAATAGTCACATATGGCTTGTGCCTACCATATTAGACAGTACAGAATTAGATGACTTTCAGTTAATTCATACAGTTCTGCAACCATCACCAAAATCTGGTTTTAGACAACTTCCATCATGAGATCCTTTTTAATTTTAAATTTTTGTTAATTATCTTTTTAAATTTTTCTCCAATTAGGTTTTAACCATTATTCAGTCTTTATGCATACATATAGTTTTAAAATTCTTACGAGAATGCATAACTTATTTTGGATTAATTATTTGGCTGATTTTCCTTTTAACTGTTAACTGATATCAGGGCAAAGAAAGAATGAGAATTTTGCTTGAGAATATGGCAGGTGGAAAGAGAGGGATTTTGGGAGTACAGGAAATATCCTAGGAAATGTGACAGAAGGGACATTAGGAGCACAATGGGCATATTCAAGCCTACTTTTGGAGGATGAAGTTGAGAAGGGGCAGGTCCTTAGGGTCAAACCTTTCCCCACCAGGGCTGTCCTTGGGGACAAGAGCTGCGGAGGGGATACCAGTTAGTTCATTGGAAGTAAAGCCCATGAGAGGTCATCAGTCTGTCTTCCAGATGGATTAATTTCAGAGTTTCTCTTCTAGATCCCGGGCCCTACGAAAGTAACTAATCCTTTTTGAGCACCTTCTATGCCTTCAGCTCTGTGCTAGGGTTTTCATCTCATTATTTCTCACTGCTGTGCCTTTACATACCACTTACTGGCATTATTACTTAATTAGCCCTTGCATTATTGCTTTGCATTGCTCTCTCTTCAGGTATGTTCATCTTTTTCTCCCCTCAATTAACTTATAAATTCAAAGTAAGCATTGACCTGGTTTTCTTCTCTTATATCCTCCACATTAAGCAATGTGTGTAGTGAATTCACTCATTCAACAAAAAATTACTGAGTATCAAGTGCTAGTTTTTAGTCTGATATTATTACACATTCACATACACTTTTCCAGGTTATTTTCAGATATGATCAACTTTCCCTTTCCAGTCTTCTGATAACTTCCTTTCTCTTGATTCTATGTATCAAGATGTTCTTGAATGTAAACAACAAAAGTTGAATCTGGCTAATCAAGCCAAGAAAATTTATTGATAAGATGTTGGAATGTTCACAGAACTGTTGGGAGGACTAGAGAACAGGCTTGTATTAGTTATTTAGTGTTACTATAACAGAAATACCACAAGTGGATGGCTTTAACAAACAGAAATTTATATTCTCACAGCTTAGGAGATTAGAGGTCCAAATTTAGAGCACTGGCTCTAAGGGAAGGCCTTCTTTCTAGGCTCTGGTCCTTGCCTCTTTTCAGCTTCTGTTCCTCGGTTCCTTGGCAATTTTCATGCGGCATGGCATCTATCTTCTCCCACTTCTGTTTGCTTCTCCTGTGCCTGGTCTGCTCTTTTTATATCTCAAAAAGTGACTGGCTTAAAACACACCCTACACTGACATGACCCTATCCCTAAATGGGATTATATCCACAAGCATAAGGGTGAGGATTTATAATACATAATTTTGGGGGGACATAATTCTATCCATAACAAGGCTTAAGACTGAATTTCCAGAAATCATGTCTAAGATCACACCCCATAACTGGCCCAATGAAGCAGTCACAGCTCCAGGAACTCACCTGGCAACCACAGCTGACCCCAAAAGCCAGCCATCTAAAAGAAGATGCCCCAAGCTGCCTCCCTTGTCCAGGCACTATCAGCCTGGATTACTGCAGAATCCTCCTAGTTGTTCCTCTTGTTCCATTTTCACTCTCTCCTCCATGGCAATCCACTGTCTTCACAACCAAAGTGAGCCCTAAATATAAAATCAGATCACTACATTTGTTTAAAAATTTTCCAGGAACTCCCCTTTATACTTAAAATAAAATCCCTTACCTTGGCCCACAGGTCTTACATATCTTTCAGACTTGATCTTCTTACATATCTTTCAGACTTGATCTCCTGCCATTCTCCCCTTTCTCTCTCTGCTCCAACCACAATGGACCTTTGTTCTGCTCCATCAACAGAAGAAACTCCTTTCCACCTCAAGGCCTTTGTACTCACTGTTTCTTTTACCTAAAATGCTTTCCCCCAGAACTCATTCGTGGGTGGCTCCTTCTCATCTGTCATGGATTGAATTATGTCCCCCCAAAAATGTGTGTATCAGTTTGGCTGGGCCATGATTCCCGGTACTGTGTGATTTTCCTATATGTTTGTAAATTCTGGCTCTAGGATGTTAATGAGGGAGGATGGGTCGCAGTTGTGTTAGTAAGGCAGGACTCAGTCTACAAGACTGGATTGTTCCTGAGGCAATCTCTTGAGATATAAAAGAAAGCAGTGCCAGGAGCAGAGTGCGTCGTTTGGACCTGGGGTCCCTGCATGGAGAAGCTCCTAGTCCAGGGGAACATTGATGAGAAGGCCAACAGAGAGAGAAAGCCTTCCCCTGGAGCTGATACCCTGAATTTGGACTTTTAGCCTACTTTACTGTGAAGAAATAAATTTCTCTCTGTTAAAGCCATCCACGTGTGGTATTTCTGTTACAGCAGCACTAGATGACTAAGAAATCATCTTTCAGTCTTTACCTCAAATGTCATCTCTGCAGAGACCCACCTCAATCATTTCCTCTAAAGTAAGGGCTACTCCCCAAGTTGCTCTCCAACATATCACCTTATATTACTTTATTTTATTTAACATATCAGTAACTGAAATTAGTTCTTTTTATGTGTCTATTTTTTAGTAGGGTTGAAATTTTTTACTCACAATATACTTAGATGTGCAAGAGAAAAACATTAACTTTTTAATTTCATCTAAATAACTCTAATCTCCATTATAAGCCACCTAACCCACTGGAGACTGGGAGACGGGTACTATATAGTTCAATCCGTTTGCTTAATCAGATCCAATAACACAGTCTCTTGGCAAATGTTCAGTCTTTTAGGGATAAAATGTTAAATATTTCAGAATTTTTCTCCCTCTCGCTGCTCCCTTCTCTGATGGTGAACGGGCATGCAGGGGAGAGGTATCACTTACATGACCACACAGCAGTGGAGGTATTCCCGGAATCCATATGATGCTCTCTGACTCCTCATAGGCCTTGGCTACAGAATGACTGGACCAGACTGTACTGGAGTTGGCTGAGGGAAGCCTACTCCTGTCTCACTATTGGGGTTGTTAAACTGTGCTCTTAGGCCTAATGTTCCTACTTACTGTACCTACTAAAACCAAAAAACCCATTGCTGTTGAGTCGATCCTAACTCATAGTGACTCTATAGGACAGAGTAGGACTGCCCCATAGGGTTTCCTAGGTTGTAATCTTTACAGAAGCAGAATGCCAAATATTTCTCTCGCAGAGCAGCTGATGGATTCAAACAAGTGACCTTTCGATTAGCAGCCAAGCCCTTAACCACTGTGCAACCGGGGACCCTTTTCTAGCTAGTGGGGGTCTCTTTATCCTGTCCCCCATGCTTCTTCAGTCCACTGAAGTTCTCAGCCCCTCTGCCTCCCCTCCATCTCCCAACAGTCTGGCACTGATGTTCTCTGGGCTCCTGTCGCTAGGCCAGCAAGTCTGCGGTAGAGGTAGCCTTTGCATTGTGGAAGAAATAGTATGATCTGAGTCCTTCAGGCTTACTCATTGTCTTAGTTATCTAATGCTACTCTAACAGAAATACCACAGGTGGGTGGCTTTAACAAACAGAAATTTATTCTCTCACAGTTTAGGAGGCTAGAAGTCTAAATTCAGGGCACTGGCTCTAGGGGCAAGACTTCGTCCTCTGCTGGCTCTAGGGGAAGGTCCTTGTCTCTTTTCAGCTTCTGTTCCCTGACTCCTTGGTAATCTTCATGTGGTGTGACATCTATCTTCTCCCATGTCTGCTTGCTTCTTCTGTGCCTGATCTGCTCTTTTTATATCTCAAAAGTGATTGGCTTAAAATACACCCTACACTGATATGGTAGAGGGTCAATGAAAAAGACAAGACCCTCAATTAGATGGATTGACACAGTGGCTGCAACACTGGTCTCAAACATAGCCACGATTGTGAGGATGGCAGAGGACCGGGTGGTGTTTAGTACCATTGTACACTGGGTTGTTATGAGTCAGAATCAAACAACAACAGCACTGATATGACCTCATTAATATAACAAAGAAAACCCTAATCCCAAATGAGATTACATCCACACATATAAACCAAAAAAAAACCCCAAACCTGTTGCTGTCGAGTCAATTCCGACCATAGAGACTCTATGGGACAGAGTAGAACTGCCCCATAGGGTTTCCAAGGAGCGCCTGGATTCAAACTGCTGACCTTTTGGTTAGCAGCCGTAGCTCTTAACCACTATGCCACCAGGGTTTCCTCCACAGGTGTAGGGGTTAGAATTTAGAGCACATATTTTTGGGGGACACAGTCATTGATGTGTAAACGAATTTTAAAAATCTCTTTTCTCTTGAAGATACAAGGCTTTCAACACAATTTTCTTGCTGGGGGATAAAAAACTGAGTAATACCTTTTTTTCCCCCCCCCCCCCAAAACAGGCATCCATCCTTACCCTGAAACTCTAATCTAAGACCCACTGCTGCAGTGGGTGGGAAGTCCCAAGGCAGCAAGATTTAGAGGAGAAATACATCTGACAATATTGCAAAAAATACCTCTCTGTTACACTGCCTCCTCTCCATATACTCTGTCAGAGAAGGGCCTCATGCCCCTTGTTCACTGCTGCACTGTGGCTTCTAGAACAATGCCCGCATGTGGGAGGGCCATAGATACTTCCTGGTGGTTAGACGGAAGGGGTACAACCCATGCTGCATTAGTTAAGAGTGACTTCAAGAAGATAATTACCCCGTGATTTAGAAAATAATATTGGAATCATTATTCCCTCCCCATGAGCATGGAGAATGTGACCCAGCTGGAGCTGGGCTCACAAGGACACATCAGCTGGGCCCTGAGATATAAAGACAACAAGTAGGACAATCTCGGAAAATATCTTTTGGGGAACCTTTCACACAAGAGCATTCAAACAGAACATAAAAAGACTTTTCTACTCTTATCTTTTTCTATTAACATTTAGTGAATAGAAATTTGTTGGACCAATGAAGACCCTCCTGACTGTCATTACTGAAACCTGTACCAGTGATTGTTAAGAAAGGCAATTCAAAACGTAGGAACACAGTTTCTAGCCAATCTGTGAAAAGGTAAAGCTTTCAATGATTTTGCCCATTTGTAATGTTAATATATACTGATGACTCTGTTATGGTCTTTGGACTCGGGCAGACATGGCTGTGGCAGCATGCTTGTCCGGTTTCCCATTCTTGCCTATTCTGTAATATTCTTTGGACTCAGGCAGACACAGCTCTAGCAGCATGCTTGTCGTTTTCCCACATTTGTCTGTTCTGTGATATTTCCTTGGACTCGGGCAGATATGGCTCTGGGAGCATGGTTGTCCGTTTCCCACTTTTGCCTTTTTGAATATACGCCGAATAAAACTTTCTTTTGCTTTACTAAATTTTGTGATGTTTCTCCCCTACAACAGCTGCTACTAAAAAATAAAAAAACAAAACAGGAATGAGTTTCACACCACGTAATTCCTGTGTTTTCTCATGCCACTATTTCCTCAGGGTTCAGAATTAACTGTTTCACCTGGTTATTGATCAATGTTATATAAGACTGGTAGTAATATAAATAATTCTTCAATCTGTGCCGTCACCCGGGGAGCTGTGCACAGATAATTGAAAATATAGAATACATGTGTACCTGATACATGTTTTTTTTTTTTTTTTAGGTTGAGAAATTTCTGGCCCTAAGGTTAATTTTAACCAGTTGGACTTGGTTTGGCTGTTTACATGCTTTCGTTAATACTGCTGCTGCCTGTAGAAAAATTGCCCTCTACTGAGTTGCTATGAGTATTTCAGAATTTTCTTTCTGATTCTTAATGTAATGTGAGCGTATTCTGGAAAATTTGAAAGTTGGCTGTGCTGAGAATTTTTGTTTGTTGGTGCTGAGTGGGGTGATGGATGTAGGTATGCATATTTGGAGAAGCACATTGTTCTGCATAAGAAATGGAGAGCGATTTAGAGGCCTGGGGTGGGAAAGGTCTGGAATCAGGAATTCCAGAAACCAGCCTGTCTAGGTACTACTCGGGGGAAGGGCAACAAACAGGAACCCTTATTTTGCTTGTAGCTGGAAAGAATTGAGAGTTGAGGCACAACTGCACAGAAATATACGAAGTTGTACAATGTACAACTCTCCTATGTCTTTCCTACAAAATCTTCATTAAAAAGAAATCAACAACCAATGTCAATGATCACGATGCTTAGAAACTGTGGGATGGGCGTGGGTCTTGCTGTGTATATTTTCACCAAAAATAAAATATTAAAAAAAAAAAATTTGGTGCTAGGGAAGGAACGAGATATTGATTCCCTTTTAGTGATAGGTTCAAGGCTATGACAGAATCGTTGAGTTAGCCCTAGGGACAGAAATGCAAAATCATAAAAAGAAAAAATGTAAATGCTCTGTAATTCCATTTCACAGAAATGACCTGTCATGGATTGAATTGTGTCCTCCAAAAATATCTGTCGACTTGAGTGGGTCATGATTCCTAGTATTGTGTGATTGTATACCATTTTGTAATCTGATGTGATTTCCTTATGTGTTGTAAACTCTATCACTATGATGTAATAAGATAGATTAGCGGCAGTTATACTGATGAGGTCTACGTGATTAGATAGTGTCCTAATCCAATCTCTTTTGAGATATAAAAGAGAGAAGCAAGCAGAGACACATGGTAACCTCATACCACCAAGAAAGCAGTGCCAGGAGCAGAGCGTGTCCTTTGGACCTGAGGTTCCTGTGCTGAGATGCTCCCAGACCAAGGAAGACTGATGCATCAAAAGGACCCTCCTCCAGAGCCCACAGACAAAGTGTTCCCCTGGAGCTGATGCCCTAAATTTGAACTTATAGCCTCCTGGACTGCAGAAGAATAAACTTATCTTTGTTAAAGCCATCCACTTGTGGTACTTCTGTTACAGCAGCCCTAGATGACTAAGACGCGACCTTCTGTTAACCTTGTGGTGTGTTTCTTTTCTTGATGTATGTATGTTTTGCGCATATACAGAAAATAATTGGGACCACATTGCATAATTTTGTATTCTGCATTTTTCACCTGACGTTGTTACTGTTGTTAGCTGCCATTGAATCAGTCCCCACTTATGCTGACGCCATGCACAGTAGGATCTGACCTCTGTGATCCACAGGGTTTTCAATGGCTGACTTAAGAAGTAGATTGCCAAACCTTTCTTCCTAGGCTGTCTTAGTCTGGAAGCTCTGCTGAAGCCTGTGCAGCATCATAACAACTCACAAGCCTCCACTGACAGATGGGTGGTGGCTGTGCTTGAGGTGCCTTGGCCAGGAAGCAAACCAGGGTCTCCTGCATGGGAGGTGACAATTCTACCACTGAACCACCACCGTCCCCTCATCTAACATTATACACGACTATCCAATGTTATTATTCTTCCAAAAATGTGAGAGTGGCTAAAAAATAGTTCATCAGTGCAGACTTACCAACTTTATTTAATCATTTCTCTATTGTAGCTATTTATGTTTCCCACATTAGCAAGAATATCTTTTGAAGTAAATCTGCATGTGCATCTGCAATTCTTCCCTTAGAATGAAGTTCAGGAAGTCAAGGGCATAAAACTTTTTTAAGATTCTTGATCCCTTCTTCCGTTTTGCAAAAAAGCCTTTCAGAATGGATGATTTACACTCTCACCTGCACAGCAGCAAAAATATTACTTTCACCAGTTTTTGTACTTGATATAAATCGAATCATAAGGTATATACGCTTGAATCTTCCTTCTTCCCCTCAATATTATGTTTGCGAGATTCATATGTGTTGTGGCATATAGTTACAGGTTGTTCCTTCTTATTGCTGATCAAGTCCCATTGGGTGCATATACCATCACTTATTTATCCATCGGTGAGTATTTGGGAAGTTTCCATTTGTTGTTATTATGGACAGTGCTATGATGATACATCTTTTGGAGAATACATGTCCACTTCTTTTTTGGGTAGTTACCTAAGAGTGGAATGGTTGGGTGAGAGGAAATGCTTTAATAGATACTGTCAAACAGTTTTCCAAAGTGGTCATGCCAATTATACCCTATAAGCAATGTATAGAAACCCTGGTAACGTAGTGGTTAAGAGTTCGGCTGCTAACCAAAAAGTCAGCAGTTCAAATCTACCAGGCACTCCTTGGAAACCCTATGGGGCAGTTCTACTCTGTCCTATAGGATCCCTATGAGTCGGAATTGACTCAACGGCAACAGGTTTTGGGTTTTTAAGCAATGTATGAGAGTTACAGTTGCTTCACATCCTTGACATTTGCTATTGTCAGTCTTTTTAACTTTCAGCCATTCTGGTGGGTGTGTCATGGTATCTCATTGTGGTTTTGAAGTTCCCTGATAACTAACACTTTTCACTTGTTTATTGGCCATTTAGATAGCTTCCTTTGTGAAGTGCATATTCAAATCTTTGCCCGTTTTTCTATTGATTAAGTAGGATGTATGTTTTGCAGATATCTTTTCCCACTCTGTGGGCTCCCTTTTCACTCTCTCAGTGGTATCTTTGGAAGAACGCAAGGTTTTAATTTTAATATGGGCAATTTATCAATTTTCTTTCTTTTATGATTAGTACGCTCTGTGCCTGTTTAAATAATCTTGGCCCATTCCAAGATCATAAAAATGTCCTTCGATGTTTCCTCTACAAGTTTTATTGTTTCTCATTCACATCTGCAATCCATTTGGAACTGATTTCGTGTATGGTGTAAGGTAGGGGTACAGATACATTTCATTCCATACAGATAGCCAATTGACCCAGCACCATTTAATGGAAAAACATCCTTTACCCTCTGCCTTACAGTACTTACTGCCTTTCAAATAAATCAGGTGACTGTACACATGTGGTTCAGTTCTGGGCTCTCCATTCTGTTCCAGTGGTTGATTTGTATATTCTTACACAGTGTCTTAATTACTATAGTATCTGTTCGTGTAGGTCCTTCAGCTTGTTCTTCCTTGTTTTCCCACTTTCATAATGGGATATTAGGGATTTTTTTTTTTCTTATTGCTATGTAAGAATTCTTTATCAGCAAGAATATTAATCCTTTCTTGTATTGGTTATAAATATTTTCATATTTGTCATTTGACTTTTGATTTTGTTTATAGTTTTTCTTGTCATAAAGCAGTTTTAAATTCTTATAAAATCTACTGATATTTCATTTTGTGCTTCCCCCACCACCACTATTTTCATGCTTAGGAAGTCTTCCCCCAACCCCCATGAAATTTAAATATAATGTTTATAATATGGAGGGTATGTGACTACATGAAAATACATATTTTTTTCTATAAAATTATCAATATTCTTCCTGACTTTCTAGAGTAGAAAGTTGAAGCTTTGGGGGGTGCAGTGTGTGGAGGAGAGGAAGAAAATCAGTCCTGCTTAAAACTAGGAAAATGAGAATTCTGAGAAAACCTTTGCTTATTTCTCTGAATCCCACCCTCATTGGTCAGTTACATTTGGTAGGAAAAAAAAAAATGTCCCCCAGTATTTCATCTGACTCTCTGGGCAGGGAATTGTCCCTGATTGTGGATTGCTCTGTTAGTGTCAGAGGAAGCTAGAGGCCCTAGCTTTCAAAGACTGGAGCTGAGGCTGACAGCCAGCCATGATCACCCTGTTCCGCAAGTGATCTGGGCTCAGGTAATCAAGAGCCAGCTAGGACAAGACAGGATACTGTCTTCAGAAGAACTGTCCAACCACTGTGGCTCACAGGAGGCTGGCTGGGAGCTACTGGCCAAACCAGCGGGGCTTACAAATATTCCTGACCAACCCAGTGCAGTGGTATCTCAGCTCACAGAATTCCCTGTCTTTGCTGTCTTTTGTGGCAGCACAGAGCCAAGGAAGGTAGTTTAGTTATTTGATTTCTGCTGGACAAGACTAAACCTTTGAAGTGATTATTAAGAGGGAGGGTAGAGGCCCAACTGATAAGGTGAAAATATCGTTTTTATTCTAGTTTTAGCTTGATCTTACACTCATCTTTTTCTTTACAGGGGGAAAAGAAAGAAGGCATAAAACCCATCTTGGCACTACGTGTGTTGTACTTAGTCCATAACCAAAGAGAGTTTTATGGGAAAGTTTTCTGTGTGCCAGTGAACCATTTTCTTTTGGTAGTTTTCAAAACAAAAACACTAACTTAAAAAAAAAGAAATAAAAACACTTACCTCATCCAAACAAAAGAAGGAAAGAAAAACCCATGGAGCTGCTTGCCTTGAATATAAAACTTTTTTATAATATAGTCCTTCCCCAAAATTAATGCATGGGACTGATGGCAGTTATGAAACATTGAAAACTTTGGCTTTTCAGCTACTTAATGTCCTGCTCAGATATCCTCGGAGAAAAGCCAAGAGGGGTTGAAATCTTCTGACAGGCTAATAGACGATTCGCACTTTGGCTCTACTCTTTGACTTTCTAAATTTCTGGAGTGACTTTCAAAAAAGCTAGAAGAAACCAGTTTAGATGGTGACGGGTTTTGTTGTTGTTGCTGCTGTTTTCTTGTTCTTCTTAAAATTACTTTCAGATCTTCACACACAATGTTATGCTTTGATGTAAAGCGTTCTTTTAAGTGGTGTAAAGGGGACTCAACTGTCCTCAGATGACTCCTCCATCTACTACCTGAAACTCAAAAGTCCATACTGGCTTTTCACCTTTTGATGAGGTTTGCATAGGATAAAATGCAATACTCTAAAAGGTTAATACTAACCATTGTTACCTCAGCATGAATGAGTTTACCAGGCCCTCTCTCCAGAGCTAGTTTTGACAGGAAAACGTTACATGCTGTGCTAGGAGCCCATCTCAACTGAGGAGACAGCCGGGAGCAGGAAGGAGCAGGGAGAAGGTGCAGAACCTGTGACACAACCAGAAAATAGGCACAATGCAGCCCAGTGTATGACCTCTCAAAAACACAACTTTGAACAACAAGATGACAAACAACCCAATTGAAAAGTGGGTAAAGGACGTGAATAGACATTTCACCAACGAGGATATACAGATGGCCAACAAGCACATGAAAAGATGTTCAATATTATTAGTCATTAGAGAGATGCAAATCAAAACCACAATGAGATACCACTTCACAACCACTAGATAGCTATGATCCAAAAAATGGAAAATACGTGTATTGGCAAGCATATGGAGAAATCAGAACCCTCATCCATTGCTGGTGGAAATGTAAAATGGTACAGCACTGTGGAAAACAGTCTGGTGGTTCCTCAAAAAGTTAAACATAGAATTACCATGTTGTTGCTCTTAGGTGCTGTCCAGTTGGTTCTGACTCTTAGTGACCCTGTGTACAACAGACTGAAACACTGCCTGGTCCTACGCCATCCTCACAATCATTATTATGCTTGAGCCCATTGTTGCAGCCACTGTGTCAATCTATCCCATTGAGGGTCTTCTGCTTTTTCACTGACCCTCTACTTTACCAAGCATGATGTTCTCCGGGAACTGGTCCCTCCTGATAACATGTCCAAATTACAGGAGACGAAGTCTCGCCATCCTCGCTTCCAAGGAGCATTATGGTTGTACTTCTTCCAAGACAGATTTGTTCATTCTTCTGGCAGTCCATGGTATATTCAATATTCTTCACCAAGACCATAACTCAAATGCATCAATTCTTTGGTCTTCTTTATTCATTGTCTAGATTCACATGCATATGAGGCGACTGAAAACACCATGGCTTGGGTCAGGCACACCTTAGTCCTTAAGGTGACATCTTTGCTTTTAAACCTTTTAAAGAGGTCTTTTGCAGCAGATTCAGCCAATGCAATGCATCGTTTGATTTCTTGACTGCTGCTTCCATGAGCATTGATTGTGGACCCAAGTAAAATGAAATCCTTAACAACTTCAATATTTTCTCCAGTTATCATGACGTTGCTAATTGGTCCAGTTGTGAGGATTTTTCTTTATGTTGAGGTGTAAGCCATACTGAAGGTTGTGGTTTTTGATCTTCATCAGTAAGTGCTTCAAATCCTCTTCACTTCCAGCAAGCAAGGTTATGTCATCTGCATATTGCAGCTTGTTAATGAGTCTTCCTCCAATCCTGATGCCATGTTCTTCTTCATATAGTCCAGCTTCTCAGATTATTTGCTCAGCATACAGATTGGATAGGTATGGTAAAAGGATACAACCCTGGCGCACACCTTTCCTAACTTTAAACCACGCAGTATCCCCTTGTTCTGTCTGAACGACTGCTTCTTGGTCTGTGTACAGGTTCCTCATGAGCACGATTAAGTGTTCTGGAATTCCCATTCTTCACAATGTTATCCATAATTTATTATGATCCACACAGTTGAATGCCTTCGCATAGTCAATAAAATACAGGTAAACATCTTTCTAGTATTCCCTGCTTTCAGCGAGAATGCATTTGACATCAGCAATGATATGCTTTGTTCCACATCCTCTTCTGAATTCAGCTTCAATTTCTGGCAGCTCCCTGTCAATGTACTGCTGCAACTGCTTTTGAATGATCTTCAGCAAAAACTTACCTGTATGCAATATTAATGATATTGTTCGAAATTTCTGCATTCTGTTGGATCATCTTTCTTGGAATGGGCACAAATACGGATCGCTTCCAGTCAGTTGGCCAGGTAGCTGCCTTCCAAATTACCATATGACCCATTAATCCCAATTCTAGGTATATACCCAAAAGAATTTAAAGCAGGAACACAGACAGAAGCCTGTATACCAATGTTCATTAGAGCACTATTCAAAATAGCCAAAAGGTAGAAAAAGCCTAAATACCCACCAACAGATAAATGGGTAAACAAAATGTAGTACATACATACAATGGAATATTACTCAGCCACAAAGAGAAATGAAGTCTTGATACATGCTACAACGTGGATGAACCTTGAAAATACTACGCTGAGTGAAATAAGTCAGTCACAAAAGGACAAATACTGTATGATCCCATTTATATGAAATAGGCAAATGCATGGAGGCCAGTTTATTAGTGGTTACCAGGAGTGGGAAGGAGGGTGAAAAAGGGAATCACTGTTTAGGGAGCACTGAGTTTCTGTTAATGGCGGTGGAATAATTGGAATAGGATAGTGGTAGTGGTTGCACATCCTAATGAATGTAATCAATGTCACTGAATTACACATGTAAAAACTGTTGAATTGGCAAATATTATATGTATTTTTACCACAATAAAAATAATTAAACACACACACACATATTTTTGTTTTATACCTCCTGTCTCTTTCCAACAGCGTAAGTGAATTTTTTTCAGTAAGCATAAAGTTACAGTGAGAAAGGAAAATGATAATTTGGAAGGAGAAAGGCCAGGGAAATGGGGGATAAGGAGCCATCTCCTAACTGGAGGCACATACTCAGGCTTCCTCAAGACTGGAAAGTCATCTTTCATCTGGGTAGGATGTTGTGGCTAAGTTGATCAATGCATTATTCCTCTCCACTTCCTCTCCTCTGTCTATGAGGTAGAGGACAAATACTGAAGTCAAGGACTGCTGGGTCTGCCCCATCCCTTAAGCTGCCTCTGCAGAGGAGGGCAAAGGCTTCCAAAGACCGTGTCAAGTCCTTCTCATCCAGGCCCAGCTGCTCAGCTCTTCCAGAACTTTATGCAGCAGGTCTACTGTTCAAGCTTAGTTTTCTTCTGACCAAGGCAGAGGCACAACCCATACCACTCCACGGTTGTAAGAGGAGCTTTCCCTACATCTTTGACGCTCTCTCAGCTTCTGTGAAACAACTGATCTTCTCCAAGAAACAAACGATTTCCAATCAGGTCTTTCCTGGAGAATGGTGCTGACAAGCTGTTTATAAACAAAGGATAACAGTGTTTAGTGGAACATATCCTAAATAACAGGAAAATACATTTGGCCTTCTCCTGAAACCAAATAAACATTAATAAGCTAAGAAATACTTCAAGGTTTTCTTTTCAAAACATCGAAGTCGTGATTTCTAAGACACTGAATCATGGACACTGCGTCAATACAGCTTTGCATGTAGGTTCAAAAACTCTTTGGGTCTGTGTAAAATATCTAGATGGACACGATGCTTTGCGCATAGTAGGTATTCCCTCAGTACTCACTGATTGACTAACCACATCTGTTGACTCCGTCTCCTCTTACTCTGCTACGTTTCTGAACTAAAATGAGAGCATTATCAAGAGCTCAGTTACAATCTCATCTTCCCAAGAGACACAAATTCCCACAAGAATCAAGTCAAACTAAGTAAGAATAGAAAGAGGTCCATAAACCTCTGATGTTTTGAGGCTTTAACCTTATTATTTTATGACCACTGCCTGGTTTCCTCTGAGGTCTGCCTGATTTCTTCAAAGACTTGGAATGATGTTTGCTTTTTAAAGAAACAGGGACAAAATAAATTAACTCTTTTTAAAAATACTATAGTATCTACTGGTTCTAAAGACACAAAATCAAAACTAAGGCCCACATCATTTTCTGAAGGATTCAAGTGCTGTGAAGAGTCAACCTGACCCTGAGCCCCACTCAGGTGGGCTGAGAAAACGCATTCTCTCTCTGCCTTCCCCGGAAACACTCATCCACCTCCTGCCTTACTCTAACATTTGCAAAGTAAAGGCTGACACCAGAACAGGAGACTAGAGGGGAAGGTAGAAACGAAAAGTGAACACACTAACACATCTCATTGTATACACGAGCTTCCCGTGTCCATATGAGGCTGTTTATTTCTGGGAATTTGATCTCAGAACTCATTAAGGACCTCCATCCTCAACACCTGTGTCTTGGGATTGGAGAGGAGATTCCTTTACTTCCAAGGAGGTCCTTAGCAACCTGTTCTCAAAAGTCTGGCAAAGTATGACTCCTTCTTGGCTATAAAATCTGGTTGAAAATATTAATATATAGATAGAAAGCAGAGTTATTTAGACTACATTGCCATAAAGCTGAAGTGTGACTCAGTTTCCATTTAAGCCAGGAGTCAGAAAACTTTTTCTGTAAAGGGCCAGGTCATCTCAACTAATGAAATCTGCCTTTGTAGCATGAAAACAAATGCAGACAACACATAAATGAATAGACATGGCTGTGTTCCAATAAAACTTTATTTACAAAAATGGAGGGTGGGCTAGATTTGGCCTATGGGCCATAGTTTGCCAACCCCTGATTTAGGATATAATAATAGTGAATACTCACTTCACTTAATTATCACAACGACTGCCATGAGGTAAGTACTGTTACCTAAGGATAACATTCAAAATAATTAACAACTTTATGTACAACCAATCAGAATGGGCAAAGCATAGGTGCATGCTGCTTGAAAATTAACCTGCTATTATCACCCTCACATTACAGATTTGGAAACTGGGGTTTAGAAAAGGGAAGTAACTTGGCCTAGATTGTACAACTAGTACACATACAGAGCTGGGATTGTCATGGATGTAGTTTGTTGCTATGAGTCGGAATCTATTCAATGGCAAGAGGTTTGGTTTTTTTGGTTTAGTCTGACTCTGGAACCCATGCTCCTAGCAACTTGATTTATGCTTCCACAGATCAAGAAAACTTTGCTTCAGGTGCATGCTTAACCCCCTACCAGCTACCTAGTCACAAGCATGTCTGGACAAGAGCAAATCACTCACACCATTTGCAAAAATATTCAAAACACAGGTGAGCCATGGTGAGTTAGAAATATCTCAATATGTTAATATATTGAAAATACTTGGATTGAAAGAAATGTGGATTCCTTTGGGTTCCCTTTGAATTTAATTCTTTCCCCTTCTCTATCCCTATGACTTATGTATTTCGCACATGTTTTTTCTGCTCAGATGTCTACTCAAAAGCTGCTTTATTGTGAGGCCTTCCCAAGCACCCAACAGATTAATAAAATAACAACTCCTGCCCTGTATTTCCTATCCCTATTGCATTGGTTTATATTTCTTCATATCATTTATCACTCTCTGACATACATTTTTAAATGTATTTATTGTTTATCTCCCCTAATTAGAATGCAAGCTCCACTAAGTTAAAGACATTGTCCTGTTGGTCACTATATCCTCAGCACATAGAACAGCAGCTTGTTATTGAATGAATGAATGAATACCTTTTACTGTGCAGAGGACACATGGTAGGTACAATAATAAAAGCACTGGATTTAGAATCAGAGGTGGGTTAGAATCCCAGCTCTGTCACTTACTACCTTTGTGGCAAGCTAGTGAGTGCACAAGTTAACCACTTGACACCTCAGAGGTTACAGTGAGAGCAAAGGTCCTGAGACGGAAGCATGCTAGTCAGAGCAGGGGAGCCAATGTAGCTGCACCCCAGAGAGTCAGCAGAGAGTGGTAAGAGGTGAGAGAGGTACGGGTTGAGAGGCAGATTGTGTAGACCTGGTGGGTTATTTTAGGGATTTTGGATTTTGCTCTGAGTGAAAAGAGAAGCCAATGGGAGGATCAGACAGGAGTAATATGATCTGTTTTAAGTTTTACAAGGATTGTATAAGGGTAAGAGTAGAGGCAGGGAGATGAGTTATGAGTCTGTAGCAATAATCCAGGTGAGATGACAGTGGCTTGGGCCATATTGGTAGCAGTAGAGGTGGTGAAAATTGCTAGATTCTGGATACATTTTGAAGACAAAACCAATAGGGTTTGCTGATGGTTTGGATGTGGAATGTGAGAGGAAGGCTTTGGGGGAAGACTGTGGGAGGAGCCAGTGTAAAGAAGAAGAATCATAAATTTTTGGAGGGTCTAGTTAAGTTTGAGAAGCCTGTTAGACATCCAAGTAAAGATGTCAAGTTGGCAATTGGATAGAAGATTCTGGCATTTATGGAATAGGTACAGGCTGGAGATAATAAATTTGGGTATCGTCAACAAATAGATCAGAAGTTCTCTATCCAGGATGCTCATAAGAATCACCCAGAGAGCTTTTAAAAAATAATGCCTTCGCTGCTATCTTGACCAATGCAATCAGAATTTCTCAGGCTAGGGACTGGGCACTAGTATTTTCAACAAATATACCAGGTGTTTAGCCTTGGGAAGATGAGGTGAAACCATAAAGAAAATGGAAAAGGAACAACCTATAAGATAGGAGGAAAACAGGTAAGTGGGATTTCCCCATAAGCAAGTAGAGAAATTACTTCAAGAAGAAGTAGTAACAAACATTGTCAGTTATTAATCATGAACCAAGTAAGATGAGGACTGAGGAATAATCATCAGACTTAGGAAAACATAGATCATTGTTTTCCTTGACAACCCCTCTTGGAATGGATTCAAGAGAGATTTTATAGTGATAAGCACTATCATATTTATTTATAGTAAAAGAATGTCCAGTAATTAAAAACAGTACCTTTTGATACTCAGAACCCATTAGAAGTTCTCAGTATTGCCAGGTCTTGCTCAGGCATCACCCATAACTCAATAGTCAAGACAAGGTTACTTGGACATTTGGTCCCAGCCTGAGTCTCCTGAAGATGATATGAACTCTGAGCTAGCATCAGGAAGGAATCTTTCAACTTGATGACCAAGGAAGAGGGGTGATAAACCCATCCTGTCACTCCTAGGAGTTAAACCACTCAACCAAAGAAATGCAGAAGAGGACTACACATGAATAGGACAAATAAAAGGAGTCACGAAGAAAACAGAGCTCCTCCTCTTTTTCTGAGAAAATGCCCTCCTCTCTTCCCTGCAACAAACACCAAACATATCCTTAATTTAAAGGTTAACAAACATGAGCTTTGCCAGACCCTGAATCAGAGATAATTCAATGATGTAAGCTGTCCACTGAGAAAGATCTTCTGCTCAAGCTCAAGTCCATGTCTTCCAGGTGTTTCCTCTTGTCCCCCTCCATCCTTCTTGCTGACCATGAATCTACCTTCAATGTATTGATGAATCTGGATGGAGGCATATTGCCAACCAAGAGCCTTTCTCCAATCAAGGCTAATGGATGAAAGCTTTCCCCCACCTCACTCCATTCCCAAGGGAAAGAAGCTCTGATGAGGAGTAAGGATGAAATCAAGGATACGTGGGAAACACAATGGGGTAACTATTTAAAGGGGTGATGTCAAAATTCTTGTCCTCCTTGTTATACACTCACTTTTTTCTCTTGACCTCATCTGGGTGGTGTATGTGAGGAGGCCTAGGGATGCCTCCTTCTTGGAAGGAGGCCCCTAGAGTACAGTCCAGGGGAGCACATATAGGCCAAGAGGTCCTCAAAAGTTATGTTTTCCCACCCAGCTCATTGGAACGGGAGACAAGTTTAGGCCTTGGGGCTGAACCCTACTGAGTAATTAAGAGGGAAAATTTCCCTAGAGAGAAAGTTCTCAACCTGCAATGATCTGTAGATACCGTGGATGGTTCAGGGAACTTAAACAGCCTTAGACATTATAAGTAACCATTTTTCAGAAAAGGGCCATAACTGTCATCGAAGATTCAAGAGCCCAAATCTATGACCCCAAAAGGTTAAAAACCACTGACTTGGACTTACTTCTGTGTTCTTATCCTGTAGAATTATAGGAAATCTCAGGATTGGGGAGTCCAATCTTGGCCTTTATTTCCTACTTGAAGACATGACTAACATCTAGGAGTACTAACAAATATGGTGAAATAAGAAAGAAACAAGTTTTCTTTGTCCAATGTTGCTAAGGTCTACCTGAGAAAGTTTGACATCCATAATTAAATGGGGAGTCCAGTTTGTTTACTCTATAATCCTCAGCATATACTTGGGCTACTTGCCCTATCCTTGCTTGCTCGCCCACCCCCACTCCCATATTACAATGTATTCCAAAGCCAAGTTTAATTTTTTGGTGGTTCACTGTGGTTAATTTTCTGTTCCACTGAGTCGATTCATAGAATAGGTAATGCAACATTGGAACAAGAGACAGCCTGACATTTTTGCATTGTACAGACTATGCAACTAGGGTCGGGTGACCAGTATGAGTATTATCACAGCACTGAGGGAAAAGCTTTCTCAGAAAAGGAAATTAAAAGAAAGAAAAAATGTGACTCAACATGGATGGACCTTGAAAACTGTGCCAAGTGACAGGGGAAGCCAAATACAAAAGGCCACATATAGTATGATTCCATTTATATGAAAGGTCCAGAATAGGCAAATCTATAAAACGAGAAAGCAGATCAGATGTTGGGGGTTGGGGGAAAGAGAGTGACTGCTCATGGGTATAGGGCTCCTTCTGGGGTGATAAAGGCGTTTTAAAATTAGATAGTGGTAATGGTTGCACAACTTTGTGAATATTCTAAAAAGGACACTGAATTGTACACTAGGGGTGAATTTTATGCTTCGTGAATTACACATCAATTTGAAAAATAAAGAAGAGGCATGACTCAAAAAGTATTCATCACAATTATGGCTGAATCACCTTTTTTGGCAATTAGTTTTTGGGCATAGTCTTAAGATTTTATGTGTGTGTGTGTGTATAGTTCTATGCTGTTGAAACTTCCTCCGTCACCCCTCCCCAGTCAATGGAAATCATCTTGCTGGATTTTCTGTTTACAAAAGCAATACATGCATACTTTCAAAAAATTCAGAGATACAGGCAGATATAAACAATAAAATAACTTGAAAACCAGCACCCTAAGAAAGCCACTATTCGCATTTAGGTACATGTTTTTCCAAATTATTTTTCTATGCATATGTTAAGAAAAACATTTCTGAACGATATTCATGTGTTTCTCTCTTTTGCACTTCCTTGTACATCACCAGCCCTCATTCTATCTGAAGCACCCTTTTGCCTTAGAGAATTGGGATTCTTACAGCAGGAATGCAAAGTGGAAAAAGAGTCAATGTTCAGTTTCAAACTTCTAAAATAAGATTTTTGAGCAGATATTAAGATAGGAGTTTGGAAAGGCAAGCTTTAGAACAAAGAAATGCATTTTTCAATGCCTTTATTTTCCGTTAAGAAATCTCTGGAGGGTTCAAACGGGCAAGTGCTGGTCTACTGGCCAAAAAGTTGACAGATTGAGTCCATCCAAAGGCACATCGGAAGAAAGGCCTGGCAATTTACTTCCAAAAGACTACAGCCATTGAAAACCCTAAGGTGCACAGTTCTACTATGGAACACAAGGAGTTGCCATGAGTTGGAATCAACTCAATCACAACTGGTTTGGTTTTTGTTGTTGTTGTTGTTTATTCTCCATTAACATAAGAAGAGAGTGAGCCAATCAACTAAATCATAGAGTGTTATAAAAGTCAAGGATACTTGGGAGGAGGGTTTTGACTCGGGGATTATGGGGGAAAAGAAGGAAATGGAGGAAGGGGAAGCAGACAGTCAGACATGTGTATTCTGACTCTCTTGGCTGAATTCCCGGAGGAAAAGCATGCAGACTGAGGGGTAAACTAAAGGCAAAGGCACTTTTGTCTTGCTCCCCTGGGAAAGCTAGGAGAAGACGGCAGCTCAGGGAAATTCCATTCTCGTATGGGGGGCAGAGAGGATGGAGGATGAGCAAAAGCCAGGCTATGGTGGGACATGACTAGATAGATGAAGCAGAACAGCAATCTCAAACTTAGCTTTGCTCCGACGTGCCGGAGAAAGGAACCCTCCAGGGGAAACTCAAAAATTAGCTGAGCAAAAGTTGGGGAGCAGCCGGTGTACATCAGCCAGATCAGCTGCCCTGCAGTGGAAACCAGGCATGAGGACTGGCCAGTACCCCTTACACCTAGAAGCCATCTTGGGAAGGAGGAGGGGGAGGGGAGAAGCAGCCTTGTTAGGGAATTGAATTTTGAATTGACTGGATATTTACCCAGTAGAGACAATTTTAAATCAAAATAGACTGTTAAACCAAAAGACACTATTAAATCTAAAGAAATACGACATAACTTTAATTGAACGGGTAGAAGTGCATGAGAAGATTAAAAATCCATTTAACCAAATCTGTTGCCATCAAGTTGATTCTGACTCATAGTGACCTTATAGGAAGAGTAGAACTGCCACATAGGGTTTCCAAGGAGCAGCTGGTGGATTCGAACTGCTGATCTTTTGGTTAACAGCCGAGATCTTAACCACTTATGAAAAGTAAAAATGCTCTCTTTTGAGGAGAGCAGTGAATAAACTGTGTCCCCACTAGAGATCTTATATTTTTAGCAAAACGAGGTCATAGCACATGCACTTTTGTAACTTTGTTTTTTAACTTTATAATATTGTTTAACTTTTTTGTTTACATTTTCTTTCCCCCAACTAGGCTATAAATGGAGACCCTGGGGGTGCAAACAGTTAACATGCTCAGCTGCTAACTGAAAGGTTGGAGGCTTGAGTCCACTCAGAGGTGCCTCAGAAGAAAGACCTGGCCATCTACTTCTGAAAAAAATCAGCCATTGAAAACCTCATGAAACATAGTTCTACTCTGACACACATGGGGTCACCATGAGTCACAATTGACTCCACAGCAACTTTTTTTTTTTTAAGCTATGAGTATCTTGAAGTTTCCTGTGTGGCGCCAACAGTTTGTGCTCGACTGCTAACTTAAAGGTTGGAGGTTTGAAACCATGGATTTACTTCTGTGAAGATTATCGTCATTGGTAGCTGCTATTGAGTTGATTTTTGACTCGTGGCAACCCCATGTGTGCAGAGTAGAACTTCTCTACAGGTTTTCAAGACTGGGACTTCCTGAAGCAGATCACTAGGCCTGTCTTCCAAGGCCCCTCTGGGTGGGTTCAAAGGGCCAACCTTTCAGCCAGTAGTCTGGTGTTTAACCATCTGCACCACCCAGGGACTGCTAAACCCTATGGAGCAGTTCTACTCCGTCACACACGGGGTCACCGGGAGTCGGAATCGACTCAGTGGCAACAGGGTTGGTGTTTTGTTCTGTTATTTGGAAGTAGCTTGAGGACAAGGACTGTGTTTTGTATTTTGAATCTACTTTGTATCTACCTATACTTGTTTGTACCCACCTCAGTGCTGAGCACAAAACAAACCCCTCATGTCACCACCATCTAAAACATTTCTAGTTATCTCTACATCCCAGTACTCAGTACATGCAAAACAATGAATAAATGCACTTTGAAGTAAGCAATAATCCATTGAAGCAAGCAGATAGTTTGGAAGAAAGGGCCAGTGGGCTGAGCAGTGAATTCCTCAGGCAAGGGCCGGAGTTCTCATCTTGATCAGTCACCGTGTGACTTTAGATGAGCCTCTTCACCTCTTGGGGTGTCAGTTTCTCCAACTGTAAAATGGGGATAGTCTCTTCACTACCTCCCTTACGGGGATGTTGTGAGATTCAAATAAGGAAATGCATCTACCTGAAACTGCTTAGAAGAGAATGAAAAATGGTCAAGTACAGTGTTTAATCCAATCTAGTTTTACTGGTATACTCCTAACTAGTATACAAAAGTGCCTGAGATCCAGCTTTCTTTGCCTGCTTCCCTCCCTGCACAACCTTCCTTCCAAATCCTTTGCTGCAACGTCCCCCCCCCAACCCCCACTCCTCCGGCCACCAGCTCTCTCTGACTGCAGTAGCCAGACTAGTCAACGATCTCCCAGTAAATACTTGTTTTTAAAGAACAAAAAAGTAGCTGACTTGTGACTGCTTCCTGGACACAGATGTAAAAGGTGATTTAGAGACTGGAAACCAATAAGGGTGTTTTTCACTGTAACAGTGATTAAGGATCTTTAATTCTTTCCACTCCACAATTAACAAGTCTTACAGGCCTTGGCTGAAAACAAATAAACAAAAGTAGGGATTTCTCTTGCACACTTGTGTGTAGGCAAGCTGTGTAGCCAGAATATTCCAGGCAAGGCACGGCACCTGGAGTCCTGACCAGGAGGCCTCTGGATTTATGTTCCGCAGTGTATAGGATATGGTGCTAGAATCTCAATAAAACCCAGAGCCTATCTGGAGGTTCAAGTCCTCCCCAGATGCGGGAGCCCTTGTGGTGCAGTGGTTAAGAGCTCGGCTGCTAACCAAAAGGTCAGCAGTTCAAATCCACCAGCTGCTGCTCCTTGGGAACCCTATGGGGCAGTTCTACCCTGTCCTGTAGGGTCACTATGAGTCTCCAGTGGTCTCAGCATAAAACAAACCAAAAAACCCAAATCCATTACCATGGAGTCAATTCCAACTGCCCCACAGGGTTCCCAAGGGTCGGCTGGTGAATTCCAACTGCTGACCTTTTGGTTAGCAGCCGAGCTCTTAACTACTGTGCCACTGTGCCACGGATAAGAAATATTAGGTATAAGGTGACTGGTACACAGTATGTCCCAAAGCAAGCATAGTCCTGAATCCTGAATAATTCCATTTTGGTTTTTTAAATCAAATCCCAATTTAAGTATCATTCACTATTTAAACAGATTTCTGAGAAGTCTCTTCTGTCTTCTGTAATGTTAAACAATTATTCATTCAGTTAGCAAACATTAAATAAGTGTTTATTACTCCCCAGGGGCACTCAAAAATGAATCAAGCTCAGTTTAATAGGGGAAACAGACATGTCAAATAAGAAATTGTTCTGCACTGTGGCAAGTGCAGTCACAGCAAAGAGGACGGAGGGAGCAACTCAGCTTGGGTGCTGCAGGAAAGGGCTCATGGAGAAGACCTTTGGGCGGCATGTTTTCATTCATGCGGTCATTCAACAAAATACTGCATATTCTATGTGCCAGGCTCTGCACTAGGTACTTGGAATAAAACAGATGGAAATCCTTGCCCTCATGAAACTTACATTCTTGTAGACTATAAAGAAGATAATACATTATTAATCTAATTACTGATAAGTGCTAAGAAAGAAAATTTAAACAGCGAAATTGAGCAAATTTGAAATTGTAGATAAGAAAGCCATGGAAGGTCTTACTGAGAAGGTGACTCTTGAGTAAATATCTGAAGAAGGAGTGGGAACAGCCTTAGGGGGTAGCCAGGGTTGATAAGGAAGAAGGAACAAGCACAAAGGCCCAAAGGTAGACATGTGCCTGGAGTGTCTGAGGAAAAGCAAGGTCAGTGGCCCTGGAGTAAATGAGAGGGAGAGTGGTAGAGACTGTAGGGGTAACTGATGAGAGTAGGGGGGAGACTTTGGACAGGAAGTCATTGGAAGAAGGTTCCCAGCAAGGAGAGACACGATCTGACAAGATGGTTCTGTTTGATGCGTTCATGAGAGTAAGAGCAGACAAGACCAGTTGGGAGGTCATTGCAGTTATCCAGGTGAAAGATGGTGGCTTGGACCAGGGTGGTAGCAGTGTGGGTGGTGAGAAATGGTCAAATTCTTCATAGATATATTTTTTGTATCTTTTTTTCTTTGTGCTTTAGATGAAGGTTTACAGAGCAAACGAGTGTCTCTTCAAACAATTAATATACATATTGTTTTGTGACATTGGGTGCCAACCCCATGACCTATCAACACTCCCCTTCTCGACCTTGGGTTTCCAATCAACAGCCCCCTCCTGTCTTCTCGTCCTTGCCCCTGGGCTGATGTGCCGCTTTAGTCTGGTTTTGTTTTATGGGCCTGTCTAATCTTTGGCTGAAGGGTGAACCTCAGGAGTGACTTGAGTACGGAGTTGAAAATGTGTCCGGGGGCCATATGCTCAGAGTATCTCCAGTCTCGGTCAAACCAGTAAGTCTGGTCTTTTTTGTGAGTTAGAATTTTGTTTTACATTTATCTTCAGCTCTGTCCGGGACCCTCTATTGTGATCCCTGTCAGAGCAGTCGATGGTGGTAGACAGGCACCATCCAGTTCTGCTGTACTTAGCCTGGTGGAGGCTGTGGTAGTTGTGGTCCATTAGTCCTTTGGACTAATCTTTCCCTTGTGTCTTTGGGTAAATTCTTCATATATTTGGAAAGTAAGCCAACATGATTTGCTGATAGGCTGGATGTTGGATGTGAGACAAAGAAAGGAGTCAGAAAAACACTAAGGCTTTTGACCTGCGCAACTGCAAGGATGGAGTGCCATTAATTGAAACGGGCAGACTGGGAGGAGCTAGTTTAGGGGGATAGAGCTACAGTTCAACTTTGAACATGGTGGGTTTGAGATGCTTATGATATCCAACTAGAGATGTCAAATACAGTGTACGTTTTGGTCTGGAGTGCAGGGGAGAGGCTGGGTTTGGAGATATAAAATTAGGCACCATCAGCATGTAGATTGAATTTAACACCATGAGATTGGATGAAATCAACTAAAGATAGTGAAGGTAGAAAAGAAAATAAAAAGGAACAAAGAAAGAAAAGGAAAATATTTCAGACAGAGGGGAAAGCATGTAAGGACAAGAAGGCAGGGACAGAAACTAGTTTGGCTAAGCTAAAACAGGGGTCAAGAGACTTTTTCTGTAAAGGGCCAGATAAATATTTTAGACTTTGCAGGTCATCCTGCCTCTGTTACAACTATTCACCTCTGCCATCGTAGCTCAAAAGGAGCCACAGACAACATCTTAACAAATGAGAGTGGCCATATTCAAATAAAATTTTATTTATGGACAATGAAAATGGAATTTCATATAATTTTCACATCGCAAAATATTTTTCATCTTTTGATTCTTTATAACCATTTAAAATAAATTTTTTTTTAAATTCTTAACTCACAGCCCATATAAAAACAGGCAGTGGGCCGGATTTGGCCCACAGGCTGTAGTCTGCCAACTCCTGGGTTAGAATATAGGGAGCAGTGGAAAATGAAGTTGGAGAAGTAGGCAGAGTTTGCATCACGGATAAGAAATATTAGGTATAAGGTGACTGGTACACAGTATGCACTAAATAAAGGGTATATATCATTATTGATTTGATATGTCACATATAGGGAACCAGAAGACAATTTTAAGGAAGTAAGAGTCATAACCAGAACTGGAATTTCAATCACAGGATTTAGCTATAGCTAAACCAAGAGAAGGGGAGGCAGTATGGTTCAGTGATAGAATTCTCACCTTGAGTGTGGGAGACCTGGATTTGATTCCTGGCCAAAGCACCTCATGCACAGCCAACACCCATCTATCAGTGGAGGCTTATGTGTGCTATTATGCTGAACAGGTTTCAGCAGAGCTTCCAGACTAAGATGGACTAGGAAGAAAGGCCTGGCAATCTACTTTTGAAAATCAGCCAAAGAAAACCCTATGGATCACAATGGTCTGTAAGACCAGGCAGCATTTTGTTCACTTGTGCATGGGGTTGCCATGAGTCAGAGGCCCACTGGACAGCATCTAACAACAACAAGCCAACAGAAACTCGTTACCATCCAGTTGATTCCGACTCATAGCGACCCTATAGGACAGAACAGAACTGCCTCATTGGGTTTCCAAGGAGCGGTTGGTGGATTTGAACTTGCCAACAGAAGGAGGATAAATAAGGCCTTAAATGACATAGGATGGGGGATGACTTGAGGGGACCCAAAGGTACCAGCAGGACATCCGTGGTGATAGGTACTGTAGAAATGCACACATGGATGACAAGATGCAATGATATTTTAATTTTACAAAATATGCCTGGGAAATTATTCATTTGCAGTCCATAAACTAAGATCTTAAATCATTAAAATGGAAGATCCTTCATGGCAAATGAACTGAATTCCTGTGATCTAGGAGCTTCTTTAATTACATGCAAACTTATCAAAATAAAGATAAATATGGTGTCTTGATGCATGAGTTTAAAGCGCCCCCATCCTGCGCAGGATCAACAGCCGGCACGTACACTGATGGTAAAGTGAAGCACTCCCAGTCTTTCCCTCCCACCAGCAGGGGAGAACGTCAGGGTTGTTCTACTGCTTGCTGATTGTGTGATTTTAACCCAGCTTAGCCTCGCTGGGCCTTACTCTTCTCATCTATAAAATGGGACTAATAATATATTAGCCATTTGACGGCTGGAGAATAAATTATTTAACTTTTGGTTCATTTCAGTTCATTTTAATCATAAAAACAATTGTCCAGTGATGTGGCCTGCAGGATTCTCTAATTACCATTAGCATTTTAAAATAAATTTTATGTTATTCCATTCTAGATATAAGACATGCTCATTGCAGAAAATATGTAAAATTCTGAAAAGGATAAAGATGGTGGCATAGGGGTAGAGAATCATCCGCAAACCTCAGGAAAATCGCTATTAAAATTTTGAGGTATTAATTTTTGTTTCTATAATTATTATTATATTTAAAATTTCCAAAACTTTTGCCACCATAAAATTTCAGCTCTTGACCTGCCTTAAAAATAACCTGAAAACACTAGAATATACTAATATTATGTAACATTTTTCTTCTTCAGTACACATAACCCCATAGTCTGCTAACAATATATGATTAAGATTTTTGACGATGTGCTTCAGAACCATTTGCTGAATACTTAAAAACCCAAAATCAGAATTCCGTTTTTAAAGAACAGCTGGCTATGATTCTTCTGCAGTTTTTGCTTTATGGTCCCTTCTGATTCTTAGCTGTAATTAATTTACTGGAAAGATTTTACGTGACTGAATTAACAGTGCAAACATACAATTGTACCATAAAAGTCTGTTTTGTTATTTTCCACGTCTCCCTTTTTTAAATCATAACTATTTTAAAAGAGCCTATCAGATGTGGATCAAATTTTGTTGCACAGCAACTATAAAACCCCTTTTTAACCACAATTTAAAAAAATTCTCAAGAATCATCTAACAGCCTACAAACAGACTTTAAGACATATTTGACAAAATAAAAATTCCAGTCCAACAATGTACTGCCCCTTGAAAATTGTTAAAAAGGACCTAGAGCTAGGAATAATAAATTAATAGTTGGCTATTGAGCATTTCCTGGCTGCTGTTTCAGTTCTCACATTTCTCTTTTGCCCTTAAAAATATGATTGTTGTGATGGGGAAAAGGTACATCTTCTTAATGATTTCTGTGCCTGTTGTTTTGCCCATATTCTCCAGAAAGCCCTTTCAAGACCATTCTCTGGAATCAGGCCTTCTTATGTGTCCTCCAAAGGGAAATTTGGGCATTTGCCCAACATCAATGTCATTGTCAGGAGTCCAGGAATCCTTCTGGGAAAGGCAGTCAGTCTGCTATAGAGAAAAGAGCCCCGGACTAGGGTCCTGGGTTCTAATTCTGGCCCCACCATTATTTAAGTTCCTTGTCTGCTCACTTTACATGAGCTTTCATTTTCTTTCCTGTAAAATCAGGATACTAACTACTGCTCTGCCCACCTCTCAGGGTTGTGGTGAGGAACAAATAAGATAATGCAAGTTAAAAGTGCTTGGAAAACTGTCAAGTGCTAAGTAATTGGCAAGTATTTTTATTTTTATTCATGTACCAGATCCTATAAACATATGTTTCATCCTTCACCATGGAGCTATAGGAACTGAGAGACTACCCCAGACAGACTTCTTCCATGCGACCATAGTTTAAAGACCAGATGAGAATTTTTCACTGGCAATTTTTTTTTCTTTAGGTGTAAGTAATAAGGAAAAAAAAAAAAGTTTCAAACGTCCCCTACTCATAACCCATCTTGGTAAGATATTTAATTTAGCAGCAAGTTGGAAGTGTATGTGTGTGTTTGTTGCTGTTTTTGTTTTTGTTTTTTTTTACCTGCTTATATGATAATTAGATTAACAGAATTTAAGAACACAAAGCTAAAGCTGTGTATGCCTGAAGGGAGACTACAGAAACACTTCTTAAAAATAACATCTCCTGCTTATGCCTTGCCATTCACCATCCACAAAGATAAACGGACAAACCGTATCCTAGCTGAGAATAAACCTCTCTCCAGAGGCAAGCTGTTCAACTGCCTAGGTGGAAGCAACATTCAAAAAAATATTGAGCACCTTCGCTTAGTCATTCTCTCATTAACTTTATGAACATGGTGGGCTTGACTCTGTGTTAAGTGCTAGAGATACACAACTGAGTAAGTACAGTTCCTGTCTTCAAGGAGCTCTCAGTGTGGTGGAAAAAAAGTGGTCATATTAACAGAAAACTACAGAACAATATGGTGAGTACCAGGGAGCTCTAAGCAGTGTACTGTTTCCATTGCGGGCTTTAGCTAACTTCTGGGAAGAATCCCACAAGTATCAAGCCCATTGCAAACATAAAGGGGTTTATGAAATCCATTATGAATATAAAACTCTGTTGTTAGGTTAGGTGCTGTGGAGTCGATTTCAGCTCATTGGGACCCCACGTAACAGAGGAGAACTGCTGCATAGGATTTTCTAGGCTATAATCTTTATGCGGAGCCCTGGTGGTACAGTGAGTGGTTAGAAGATCAGCTGCTAACCAAAGGGTTGGCAGTCCAAATCCACCAGCTGCTCCTTGGAAACCCTATGGGGCACTTCTACTCTGTCCTGTAGGGTTGCTATGAGTTGGAATTGACTCCAAGGCAACGAGTTTGGCTTTTTTTTTAAAATCTTTATGAATGTAGATCACCAAGTCTTTCTCCAGCAGAGCTGTTGGGTGGGTTTGAACTGATAACCTTTTGGTTAGTAGCCAAATGCTTAACCCTTGCGCCACCTGGGCTCCCTATCTGTAAAATTCTATGAAATGTTAACCACTATTATTATGTTCTCTAGTACTCTTTTAGTACTAAGAGACACAGTACATACACCACATGAGATTTTGTGTCTAAATTTCTTTTTAAAGTTTGGTTTTATCATAAAAGTAAACTAAAACTAAATCCATTGCCTTCGAGTCGATTCTGACTCCCAGTGATCCTATAGGACAAAGTAGAACTGCCCCATGGGGTTTCTAAGGATGCAAATCTCTATGGAAGCAGACTGCCACATCTTTCTCCTGTGGAGATGCTGAAAGTAATGCATGCTTACTGCAGAGAGTACGGACAATGCAGAACTCTCCAGAGATAACCGTCATTAACGGTTTGGTATATTCTATCTCATCTAAGACACCATCAACTGTAAGATGCATCCTAAACTCAAAGGTATGAAAAGGTAGAGGTAAATCATAAAACAATATATGTACTAATTGTTTAATGAGCAACTATTTGTTCTGTAAACCTTCACCTAAAGTACAATAAAAAAAAAAAAATTTAAAGAAAAGAAAAGGATTTTACAAGCACTTGACGTCGTGAATCTATAAGAGCAGAAGGCAGAGGCACTGAGGTCAGCCTGAGGGAAATGTACAGAAGCAGCAGCAAGAAACCAGGCTTACATGATTAAGAGATGATTCTATTCAGTTTCATACTAATGTTTTGTGCTTCTAGGCACTGTATATTAAACTAAGAGGGAAACATTCCAAGAAGCCCTGCCTCTTAGAAGATGTCTACATTCCTAAAGTTGTATTTAATACCTTATGAGTAGGTTAAAGAATATGATCTTTGCCCTTCAGAAGATTTATTCTGTATTACTCAAGTGAACCTTTGTCTAGAAGGAGACACATATCTAGTTTCTGAAGCACTGGTCAACACATATATATCGGTCCCACATGGACGTAACAGATATGAAAGAGCATATGGCTTTTTTTTGTTTTTCATTCATTGTCTTATTTTTATTTTCTCTATTAAAATCTAAAGGGTCTTAAGGATTGAAAAATATTGGAATGTCACCTGCCGGGCCTTCTTGTGTCAGAAAAATTAAGGAGGAAGCATGGTAGACAATAGTATTATAGGAAGACCTGTGTATGGAGACCTAGGTTCTGCTCTTAGCCCTAACACTGATTAGATGTGTAATTTTAGATAAATCATTTAACTTCTCTAGACCTCTGTTTCTCATCTCTAATTGCTCTATCTAGTCCATAGGTTATTCTAAAGATCAAAAGAAATCATAAATATGGAAGCACTTCAAAAAATGTAACACATGTATATTACAAGGTATTATTAATACTTACATTTATTATTGGTCTGTAATACCACTTCTTAGATTCAGGCAAGAGGAGTGCCTGCCCTGGGCCTTCCACTTCAGAAGGCCCTACATATCACAAACACATACACATACAAATGTATTAAATCCATCAGCATGTTACTAGAAGGCTGGTCTCGACTCTACCAACAGCAATGACATTCTTTGAAGCAATTCAAAGACTATATACAATATTTTCTAGATCTGCCCAAAGATGGATAATCTTGATTAAGCACATATCAAATTTGATCTCACAGTTGTTCTTGGTTAACAATGGAGTTACCATTTAAATGCTGTAAAGCAGTTAGATTTAATCCAGACAAGATAGGGAGATGCACTGGAATAGTTAAGTGAAACAACAGAAGATCCTCAGATAAATAAGGAATCCTGGTCCTTGGTGAAAAATAATTTTGATTTTGTGTCATCCACAGTTATTTGGTGTGAACTGTTACTTGTTAATAACGTTAGCAAAAGCTTATAAAAACACAAACAAGTCTAAATTTGGCTATTCCACTTTTTAAATAATTTAAAATATTTTTAAATCTTTGGAGAAAATGATTTGTCTCAATAGAAAGATACTATTTAGTATATTTGTATATTGGGCATATACAAGAAAAGTGGTGTTCCAGTAGATATCAGAAAATTGGAACAAGGCAACAAAAATGTTCCCATGATTCTGAAGAAGCTCGTATACGTACATAATATACAGTTACACATATATGTTTGTATATGAACTTCTCCTTCAGAATCATGGGAATATTTTTGTTGCCTTGTTCCAATTTACATGTGTGCGTATACATGTATACACAATGTACACAATGGATATGTAGAGGTGTCATCTCCTATGACGAAGATATTGGAAAAAATTGAACCCCATATTGTTTTTTGTTTTTCTTTATGATACCATTTTTAAAAAAACCGAAAGAAGAACTTAATGCTGTATGGATATAGATGTTGCTTTAGGGGCTAGTGAAAAAAATCACAACATTAAGTGGTAGAATTTATATGATGAAATTAAAATTTTTTCATATTTTCTGAGATAATGATAATTATTGCAACCTCATTGAGATGTTTGAACATTACATGTAAAATTCACTTCTAAATCTAAGTATTCATTTAGGGAATTGATTTGACATTTCTAGTTGCTACTACTTCAACAGAGTAAAATGTCTCCAATTCCATTGAAATTAATCTTGAAAAACATCTAATATTAAGGAATTTTTTTTGAAGTGACAATAGTATTAAGATTAATTTTTAAGAAGACTTTATTTATTTTTAGAAATGCACATTGATACATCCATGGCTAAAATGATATGATATCTAGGATATGCTTCAACATAATTGGGTGGTAGAGTTGGGGAGCATATATGAAGCAAGACTGGCCAATAGTTAATAATTTTTAAAGCTGGGTGATGGGTACATGGAGGTTCGTTATACTCCATACTTGCAAATGTATGACATTTTCCATAATAAAAAGTTAAAAATCTAAGAAGTACAAGAAAAGTTTTCTGTTTTGCTATTATTGTCAACAGAACACAAATTATGGGAAAATTTGGGTTATAACAATATAATTAGTGATTCTTCTGAAAAAATAGAAAAATAAATATACAATTTACGAATTTGTACAGTTTCATCTTATTACTCACCCAAAAATCACTGGTCCATCAGTGGAATATGTAATGTACAATAATAATGAAATCCATTCATTTTTTCTGGTTAGCTGACTTTCAGTCATATAAAAATCATTGTTTTACACATAATGAAATTTTGTCATAATAACAATATATTTGTGTTATGCATTGAATTGTCTCCCCCAAAAAGATGTGTTGAAATCCTAACCCCTATACCTGTGAATGTAATCCCATTTGGGAATAGGGTTTTCTTTGTTACATTAATGAGGCCACAGCAGCATAGGGTGTGGCATAAACCTAATCACTTCTGAGTGATATAAAGAGCAGTATAGAGCTCAGGCTGCTAACCAACAGGCTGGCAGTTCAAATCCACCAGCTGCTCCTTGGAAACCCTACGGGGCACTCTGTCCTATAGGGTTGCTATGAGTCACAGTCAACTTGACAGCAACAAGTTCATAGTCACAGACACAAGGAAGCACAATCAGTCAAGGATTGTCATCTACTAGAAGATGGAATAGACAAGAACCTCTCCCCATAGCTGGTGCCCTGAATTCAGACTTTTAGCCTCCTGAACTGTGAGAAAATAAGCTTCTTTAAAACCACCCACTTGTGGTATTTCTGTTACAGCAGCAGTAGCTAAGACAATTTGTCAAGAAAGGTAGATAGAACAGACTTACTTAACGGTTTGTTAGCTTGATATATAATTTGTAATAATTTAGACCTACTGTGTATAGTCCTCTACTTTTACTCTTGCCCTAGGTACTGCAAATGTTAGGGACAAGCATGTTTTTCTCAGAATTTCCATTTTATTCCTAATTTAACAACTAAGAATGTTTGGATGGGGATCCCTAGAATCATGCTCTTATTCAACTTATAACTGATAGAACTCATATGATGAATTTTAAAATTTGGCATATTTAAGAAAATTTAAAGTATTTTAGGACATTTTAGAAAAACAATGTATAATTTCATGGCACATCAGAAATGGGGCTCAGATATCTCTGAACATTTTACCCAGGGTAGGAACCATGTATTCTCATGGTTGTGTTGATGTTCTCTGCACCTCTCCACCCACCAGTGACCCCAACAACCATGATCTCTTCAGCAAGAATATGTCAGACATATATGGGATCAAGTTACAGTCATTCAGAGAAGACCCAAGGAGTGGTTTGAGATAACTGGTCATCCACACAAAGGATCTTCTTCTACAGAGGCCACAGAGCTGCCCAGCCTTGTGTTTAACACAAATATTAGACCTTAGGACCATAAGTGTAGAGAGAGTGTTTGAGAGTCCCCTATCTTAAAAGTGATGAAAACATTTAGCTTCATATTTCCTTCGCATCCAGATCCCAAACCAGGAAATGCAAAGGGGTAAGAGGGTTAAAGTAATTAAGTTAGTTAGTTTTGCCTAAATTATCCACACACTCATACCCAAAAGTTCTTTTTCTGCTTGAATTAGCTGTATACTAAGTCATATCTCTGCATGTAGCAACATTTTCTGACTCTTGAAAAAATTGATTGTTTCCAGCAATGTACATAAATACCACATCCAGTTCTAAGATACTTTTGATTGTAAGGCTGGCCAAACATGTTGTAACTACCTTTTTAGGAGAGAAAAGAAAATGACTGTAAAATTAATTCCAGTTTTTGAAACCTTTAAATCGGGGGAGGGGTGCTTTAGAATTAAGAAAGTTGTTATAAGTCTCAGGGGAGGCCTTGAGGAGTGGTGGTAGTCATGCAGGAATAGCAGAGGGGCCCTCAGCTCTGGTCATAAAAGCATGGCATGAAGGCAGAGGGACAGTGTGAAGGACACCCAGAATGGGAAGAACCCAAACCAAATCCATTGCCATCAAGTCGATTCCGACTCATAGAGACACTACAGGACAGAGTAGAACTGCCCCATAGGGTTTCCAAGGAGCGGCTAGTGGATTTGAACTGCTGACCTTTTGGTTAGCAGCCGTAGCTCTCAACCACTGCACCAAGTGGGAAGAAGGGGACTTGAAAGCAGCCATGAGTCAAGCAGGGACCAGGCATAAAGATACATTATAGAATCTCCAAAAAGTATGGCCCCTGGATGCTCTGTTAACCCAGAACTGAAACCATTCCTGAAGCCCACTCTTCAGACAAAGATTAGACAGGGCTATAAAACAAACAATAATACACGTGAGGAATGTGCTTCTTAGTTCAATCAGATATATGAGCCCAAATGGGCAGCTCTTGTCCAAAAGCAGGACGAGAAGGCAGGAAGGGACAGGAACTGGTCAAATGGACACAGAGAACTAGGATGGAAAGGGGGAGAGTGCTGTCACATTGTGGGGGTTGCAACTAAGGTCACCAAACAGTATGTGTATAAATGTTTGTATGAGAAATTAACTTGAGCTGTAAACTTTCACCTAAAGCAAAAAAAAAAAAAAAAAAGGAAAGAAAAAAAAAGACACATTACAATATATCTCATCAGGAAATTTGTCAATGGCTGGCTCTGCCTCTAAATAAACCCAAATAACCAGAAACCTGTAAAAAGTTATTGAGATGGGGCCTCACTTCTAAAACTTCTTCCCTTGGCATAGTTTCCAAACCTAACTATCAGGCAAAGAACAAGGCCTTTCAGTTAGCCTGCTTTGAGAAACAAGACTGAGTGTTTTACTTTGAACATTTTAGGTTATGTTTAACTTCATTTTCGTGTAATGTTAAAACGTTTAAAATGCTATGTGTTAAGAAATACAAAATGTTTTGAGACTAAATACCAGAGGATACAGTCATTAGGTGTTACTGTGTTTACCCAACAATTGGCTCCTTTTCCATAATGGACATATCTCTGCTTTAGAATGGAAAAATAAATTAAACAGAAAACAAATTCCCTGCATAAAGGTCATACGAGCTCTTTATAACTGAAGAGGAATGAAGTATTACAATAAGTTTACTGAGCACCTGATATTTAGTTCAGGTGACTTGCTTCACTCTGTAAATGCCAATAGACAGCATTTGTAGGTGTGAACTATTATAATGGTCACTTTGGGGTAATAATCACATCTTTATTCTCTGACTGGAAAAAACAACAGAAATTGTGATCACTATGTGATGAAACAGGGAAAATAAAGATCCTTTAACAGCTTGATGATAGGAACAGTGTTTGAAGAAGAAGAAAGAAAAAGGAAAAGAGGCATCCTGGACCTTTTTGACAGCTGTGATTCTGTCTTCACCACTTCCAAAGTCTAAGCAGATACAAACTGCTACAAAACATCTTTATCTTGTTTCTGTATTCCTCATTCCCAACTCCTTCTTTCTAGGTGGAGGACAGACAGTTGGGGTGAGAAACACTTTGGTTTTTATGTGTCGTTCTCTTTCTTAAGCTCTGGATAAAAAGGATATCAGATGGTAACCAAAGGAATTGCCTCCTTCATTCACAGAGCTCTAACTGTGTGTCAGTGGGGCAAGGGGTGGGGAGTTCAGGGTTTGGGGTTAGACAAGTAAACAAATCATTAGGCTATTGTGTTGATTACAGGCAGGGGTGGATTATCCAATAGGCAAAGTAAGCATGGTGATTACCTTGCTTACCAGGTCATCTGTAGTGAACAATTTCACATGGGTTTCACCATGTCAAAGATTAGTGAGTTAGCACAAGTAAACCCATGCTTACCTTGCTTGCTGCATCATCCCCTCTTTCCCCCACAACCCCAGTCAGGGACTGTAAATCTGAAGAGGCTTTGATTCTGTAGGAAGGTGCTGTGGGGTTGGGAGAGAGACAATACCAGCCACACCCAGAAGCAGAGTCTTTGATGTGGTGAAAAATGTGAAATTGTTCACTACAGATGATCTGGTAAGCAAGGTAAGTACCGTGCTTACCTTGCCTATTGGCTAATCCGCCCCCGGTTACAGGTGGTTGTTGCGTGCCATTGAGTTGATTCCACTCATTTTGTTGTTGTTGGGTGCCATCCAGTCGATTCTGACTCATAGAACTTTCTGCAGTCGGTTGGAGGATCGATTCTGACCTATAGCGACCCTATAGGACAGAGCAGAACTTCCCCATAGGGTTTCCAAGGCTGTAAATCTTTACAGAAGCAGACTGGCACACCTTTCCCCTGCAGGGTGGCTGGTAGGTGCCAACTGCCAATCTTTTGGTTAGTAGCCAAGCACTTTAACCAAGGTGCCACCAGGGCTCTTCTGACTTACAGTGACTCTATATCACAGGGTAGAGCTGCCCTATAGGGTCTCCTAGGCTGTAATCTTTACGGGAGCAGATCGCCAGGTCTTTTCTCCCCCAGAGCTGGAGCTGCTGGTGGATTCTAACTGCTGACCTTTCTGTTAGCAGCCCATGGCTTTAACCAGTGTGCTGTGAGGGCTCCTTCTGACTGAGATCCGGAGTACCAAACTGGATTACTTAACTCAGCCTGTTGTGTGCGTCTTGAGGGCAAGGGGTTGGCAACATACAAGAACGGCTTTCTAGGAAGGAAAGGCTGAATTTAAAGTCTTAACCAATGAGTAGGAATTAGCCAAATGAAGTGTGGTAAAAAGGAGTGTGGAAGAGCCTGCTTGGCAGAAGGGACAGAATAAAACTGGCAGAAAGTGATAAGATCAGGAAGCCAAAAACCCATTGCTGTTGAGAGAGTCTCACCCATAGCAACCCCATAGAACAGAGTAGAACTGCCCCATAGGGTTTCCAAAGAGCAGCTGGTGGATTTGAACTGCTGATCTTTTGGTTCACAGCTGAGCTCTGAACCACTGCGCCACGGGCTCTGATTAGATAGGGGGAGGGGCAAAAAGAGAAAGGAACCTCGTAGATGGGCAGGTAGAGCTGCAAAGGGGCAGGCAGAGCAGTCAAAATCAGGTTTTGATCAGATCCTCTGTCAATTCCGCTTTGAGGAATGCCCCTCCCCTTGTTAATTGGCCCCGTTGTCCTGACCCATGTCACAGCTTCTCACCTGGTTCCAGTGAAGAACAGGTCAATAACCCACCTCACCCTTCTGAATTTGGCATTTTAGCAAGTCTCCATCTTTCTAGTTTCCACGCTGCTTTTCATCCCTGACATTCACACCTGCGAAGCCCCTTCATTCAGAGCATTTTGCTTCTTGTATGGCTGATGCTCCGGGTACCTAATGCCCAGGTACATTAAATCAGTATGTTTTGTACTTACTGATCTTTCTTTGCTAGAAAGAATATAAACACTGGCAATAAGATCTATCTTTGGAGTCGCTGTGTGGTGGCAAACAGTTAATGTGCTCAGCTGCTACCTGAAAGGTTGGATTTTGGGGTCCACCCAGAGGTGTCTTGGAAGAAAGGTCTGGCGATCTATTTCTGAAAAATCAGCCCTTGAAAACCCTATGGAGCACAGTTCTGCTCTGATATACATGGGGTTGCCATGAGTCAGGATCGATTCAATGGCCAACTGTTTTTTGTTTTAAGAGCTATCTTAGTTTTTGTTGTCTTTTTTTAAAATGATTTCTAAAGATACAGCCTAGAGCAATGGACCAAAGACCAAGAAAGCCAATAATGATGATAATAGCTACCATAGTGGACATTCATTGGTTGCCTCCTCAGTGTCTTAGCCTTGCCTACTGTCTTCCACTGTACTTTTTTTTTTTAATAAATTTTTTTTATTGTACTTTAGATGAAGGTTTACAGAGCAAACTAGTTTCTCATTAAACAATACACCTATTGTTTTGTGACACTGGTTGTCAAGCCCATGACATGTCAATACCCTCCCTTCTCGACCTTAGGTTCCCCGTTATCAGCTTTCCTGTCCCCTCCTACCATCTCATCCTTGTCCCTGGGCTGTTATGCTCCTTTAGTCTCCTTTGCTTTATGGGCCTGTCTGATTTTTGGCTGAAGGGTGAACCTAAGGAGTAACTTCATTACTGAGCTAAAACAATATCCAGGGGCCATACTCTTGGGGTTTCTTCAGTCTCTGTCAGACCAGTAAGTCTGGGGTTTTTTTGTTTTTTGGAGTTAGAATTTTGTTCCACATTTTTCTCCAGCTCTGTCCCGGACCCTCTATTGTGATCCCCGTCAGAGCAGTCAATGGTGGTAGCCAGGCACCATCTAGTTATACTGAACTCAGTCTGGTGGAGGCCATAGTAGTTGTGGTCCATTAGTCCCTTGGACTAATCTTTCCCTTGTATCTTGTTTTCTTCATTCTCCCTTGCTCCCAAAGGGGTGAGACCAGTGGAGTATCTTAGATGGCTGCTCACAAGCTTTTAAGACCCCAGATGCTACTCACCAAAGTAGAATGTACAACATTTTCTTCACAAACTGTTAAGCCAAATGAGCTACATGTTCCCCGAGACCATGGTCCCCGCAGCCCTTAGCCCAGTACTTTGGTCCCTCAAGGAGTTTGGATTGTCTATGGAGCTTCCATGTCCTTGCCTTGGACAAGTTGTGCTGCCTTCCCTAGTGTCGTGTACTGTCTTAACCCTCACCAAAGTTACTCTTATCTATTGTCTATTTAGTGTTTTTCCCTCCATCACCTCCCCTCCCTCGTAATCATCAAAGATTGTTTCTTTTCCTGTGTAAATCTTTTAATGAGTTTTTATAGTAGCGGTCTCATACAATATTTGTCCTTTTGTGATTATTTCACTCAGCATAATGCCAGTACTTCGATTTTAATTTGGAGAATCCAGCCCTCCCCATGCAGCCCACGTGCTTCCAGAGCAGCTGACCCAGTCCCTGATTAGTTTAAACCAGCCATCACATTCCACCTTCCTATGAGCAGTTTTTGGTTCAGAGGCAGGCATGTGATTTAAGCAAGTGAATGTCAGGATACTTGCTGGACTGCTAGGACCAAGTCATTATCTCTAGATGTAGATGAGGAAACACGTACTCTTCGGAGCTGTTGGCACCTATCTTGTGATCATAAGGGTTGCCGGCTCTAGGACAAAGTTGACATTACGGAAGGCAGAATGGAAAGATGGAAAGAAACTGAGCCCTTAACTACACGGCTGAGTCCTTAGTGACAGGCCCTAGTGACTGAAGCCTGAGAGAAACTGAGTCTTAGTGACACAAACTAACCCTAAAGCCTGCCCAAGAAGCCCTGGTGGATTAGTGGTTAAGCACTCAGCTGTTAACCTAAAGGTCAGCGGTTGGAACCCTCCAGTAGCTCTGTGGGAGAAAGATGTGGGAATCTGCTTCCATAAAGATCACAGCTTTGGAAACCCTGTAGGGAAGTTCTACTCTGTCCTATATGGTCGCTATGAGTCAGAATTGATTCAACGGCAATGGGTTAAAGCTTGCCCTACCTCTGGACTTTCCAATTTCATAAATCAATACATTCCCTTATTGTTTAAGCCAGTTTGAGTTGCTCTTTTTTATCATTTGCAACACAAAATATTCTATGCTATATAGCTACTATTTGCTGAGAGTGTATTATGTGGCAAACATTGTATCGGGTGTTCTACAAAGACTAATTCTCACAGCCACATTTTGAGGTTGGTGTTAATATCCTCATTTTACCAAAAATGAAAGTGATTCTCAGAGAGGTACATTACCTAGCTCAGACCACCAGTTGGCTACGTAGTCAGAATTTAAACCCTGACTGCAAAGTCCAGGTTTTTTCTCCTTCATCATAGTGCGAAGTTAAATTATCAAGCAAGGAAATCTTGGTCAAATTACTGGCTCAGGGTCCACAACATTGAGATTGGGATCTTGGGAGGAGTAGATACAGCGAAGAGGAAACCAGGTAAAGAACAAAAAGTGATCACAACCCAAGTCATCAAAATCAGGACACTAGAGGTTGGAATCAGAGGGAATAGGGTTCATTTAGGCTCATGAAGTAGGGCTAGAAAGGGGTCTCATGAGTGAAGACAGCAAGAACAGTTGGTTGTACTTGTTCACCTGATTGGGGTTTGTAGCTGAACAATTCTTACTGTGCCCACTTACTTCCCCAAAGGATCCTGATCTGAAAATTAACAGTTATTATATTTTAAAATAAAAATAGCCTCAATTTTGCATTAAGTATTCATTAAAACAAGCCACATAATGAAGTTGATCTACATCAAGAGGGAGACACATCCTGTGGTGGGGCTTGGCCCTTTAAACAAGGTCTGTAATGACTGAAGAGCTCTATTTCCTTCTTGTCAGGACAAGATGGATCCCAAGTAGTATTCTCTCAAAAAAAAAAAAACCAACCCACAAGCTTCTATGCTAAAAGCCATTCACCTTTGATGACTATCTCTTAATTGTTTACTTTTTAGCTAGGGGTTTTTAACTAGGGCTATCAGAACTCTGCAGGGTGTTTAATCTGTTGATCTGTTTGTTTTCAAAAGTCTGAATCCTTTCATTTATGATCCTAGGTGAAGAGTAGCTAAGAGGTTTTTACGTAGGCAAAAAGATCAGCTCCTTAATTTCCATTTCCCTAAGTGTAAATTTCTACAGTCAGAGACTGTCTTGAACTGGGGGAAGGGAAGTTATGAGAATGGATTGGTTTAGACTCTTCAGGGTACTCCTATCCTAAAGCCTGGAACTCCACACCATGGCCCCCTCTCTGGCTGTATACTGAACAAACATATTAATGTTTTCTCAAAATTATATGTAATGGGTGTTCTACTGACCTTAACGATTCACCCTGAATGTGAGACAGAGGCAGGAGCCCCAGAGAACCAAGGCCATCTGACGCGGTTGACACATGTATGCGATTTATGACTCTTTGCCCTCTAGAACAGCATGTGGTCAGTAAATGTCCATCATATGCGTGGACAATGTAGTTTATTTTTGGAAAACAAAACAAAGACAATCGAATTTTTTTTCTCCTTATCTCTTCAGTTTTTACTCTTGTCTTCCTCTCGATTCCCACATCTTGCAATGGCCTGTTTTTTCAGAGGGAGCCATGGAAGATGAGGGCTGGGCAGTAAGTGGCACAAGCTAAGCAAGAGTAAACTCTAGGGTGAAAGGCAGGGAAATGAGTGGCTCGGATCATGTGGGAAGCCTGGGAAAAGGAGTAATCTGGCACCCCTTCAAATCAATTTCTTTAAATAGCTGATGGCAGAGAGAGACTCGTTTTCTATTAATACAAAATGTATAGTTCTTTATGGTCAAAATACAGAATTTATCACATGCATTGAATATAAAACATTTACACTTATTTGGAGTTATCTTTCAGTTCATGTTTTTGCCACCACTTATAAATTGAATAGTTACTCACTCACCAAGCACAGAGGTAAATAACAGCTGCAAAATCTTGTTCAAAATATATTTACAAGTTTTTTGCCTCAGTTTTTATGTCACAAATGCATTTCTAACTTTTTTGAAGTTCTTGTTCTTGCTTCATTTTTCTTATGGGAATTTCTGAGCTAGACAATCTCATGTAAGACATATTCACGGCTTTAAAAGGTAGGAAATAGCTATCTGTCCCAGAAAATAGTGCTAGAAATGTGGAGAAATCCAAACTCAATTCTTACCCCCACCTCTTCTCCCTCCCAGCTTCCCTGAAAAAGCATGCACACCTGGATCCACAGCCCAGTGGGAACACTAGCATTTTACTAACATGCAGGCAAATGCCCAAACTCAAAGTGAAGCTTGAGTCAAGGCTGGGTGGAGGCCACAAGGTATGAGTGAGGCCTCTTGCTTTTCCAATTCCAGATCTAGATCTTGGATAGTAAGTGTGCCACAAGAGAGAAGGGTGAGAATGAGGATTAGAACCAGACTCATGAATCGAGGTCTCAATAGCTGAGCACAAGCCCACTTACCTGACCAGGTGCCAGGATGAGGCTGGCTGGCCAGACCCACGGAGGGGGAACAGGGATAGGAGGAGGATCAGGTCCCCTCAACAGAGGTAGCTCCCCACCCCCATCCCTTTAATTTTACTACAGAGGGAGAAAATGTGCGAAACAGCCTGTTACTCCTAGGGGTAAGAAACAGAAAAAAGTTAAGGCCTGTAGGGTCCCTGGGTGGTATAAATACTTGCCTACGCATCAAAAGGTTGGTGGTTCAAACCCACCCAGAGGTGCCTCAGAAGACAAGCCTGGAGATTACAGCTTTGAAAACTCTATGGAGCACTTCTACTCTGCATACACGGGGCCACCATGGTCGGAATTGACTCGACGGCAACTAACAACACCAACGCCTGCAGGAAACGAAAGTGAGACCCCTCTCTCTAGTGAAGTGTCTCCAGGAGCTAATAAGAGGGTAGACAGAGGGGGAGAAGCTTGGGTGGAAGTTTCCTCCTTCACCAGCTCTGGCAGAAATGCAAGGATTGAGACCCAACAACCCCCCACCCCCACCCCCACCCCACTGCCCTGTTGTTTATTCTCTTTTAAATAATTAGGCTTAATAATCAAACCTTTGTTTAGCCAGGGCTGTCCAACTAGGCTGCCCCTCTCGGAGGAGGTCAGCAGCTCCCTTAGTTATTACCACTGCTCCCCACTACAACTTCCTGAGACCAGTGAGATGCACAGTTCAGCTACTGCTCCCAAAAGTTTCTGTAATGGGTCAGAATGGGCCTTTAATCAGTTTAACTTCAAGGTCACATTGCACCCTGGACTAAATATTCATTCCCTAGTCTATGTCCCTGGTAACTCTGGTGGGGTAGTGGTTAAGAGCTACCGCTGCTAACCAAAAAGTTGGCAGTTCAAATCCACCGTACACTCCTTGGAAACCCTATTGGGCAGTTCTACCCTGCCCTATAGGGTTGCTATGAGTTGGAATTGACTCAACGGCAACGGGTTTTGTTTTTTTCTTTAGTCTATTTCCCATCTTATATCATACCTAGTCATACTGTCCAGAATTGGTCAACAAAGTTTACTTTTAAAAGTCCAAATAAAACGACAAAGTATGGCTGAACACTGAACAATGTGAAGCCCTTCCCATTATTAAATTCCCAGAGAAATTAAAGACCAAAATGAATTCCCCTTCCTATTGTAAACTGAACTCCAAAGACCTTAAAGTCCAAAATGCTCTTCTCCCTAATACCCTGAACATTGCCCCTAAAACCCCACTTCTTCTAGCTTTCTAATTTTCCAGTCCTTGAGTAACTTTTGCTACCCCATTGATTTCTTTTTCTGCAACAGAGGACTATGTTGCTACTCTTCCCTTTTGTTTTTTCGATTGAGGTGAACATATAAACACCAAAACATTTGTCAATACAGCCTCCACATTCACAATTTAATGATATTAATGACATTTTTCATGTTATGCCCACCATTATGGCTATCCTTTTCCAAAATATTCCACCATCATTAACATGAACTCAATGCCCCCAAACACAAACTCCCTCTATCCCTCTCTCTCTCACCCATGGTAACCATAAATAATCTTTGGTTTCTATATATTTGCTTATTTCACGTGAGTGAGAATATATGCTATTTGTCCTTTTGCGACTGATTTATTTCACACAGCATAATGTTTTCAAGGTTCATCCACGCTGTGCCATGCATCAGAGCTTTGTTTCTCTTTACAGCTATGTAATAGTCCCCTGCAAGTATATACCACATTTTGCTTATCCATTCATTTGCTGATGAACATTTCTGTTGTTTCTAATTTTGGCTATTGTGAAAAGTGATGCAATAAACATTGGTGTACAGGTTTGTCCTGTTTCTTTCTTATCATTCAACTACTCCTATCAAGTAGGCCCAGGTTAGTTTCTAAATTTTAACCTGCTACTTAAGTGGGTCCAATTCTTCCTCTAGCACAGATAAACTTCCAACTGCTGTCTTTCTTCTTCTCCCTTTTTTGTTTTTTTATCATTACTTATTTTTCCTTAGGCTCCTGCATGTGTCCTGACTTACTCCTTAGACTCTCTCTTAAAAGGCTCCCATCGTAAAAGAATGTTTGTGTGTTCTGCATCTACCACAAGGCCTTCAGTTCAAATATTGCCTGAGTGGAGAAATCCTGCACAGGAGGGTCTCCTCCCATCAGTTTCAGCCCATGCTTCATTTCCACCTATTACTGTTCTCCCTGACTCTCTCCTGTGGGGTTGGTTGTGTTCTGTGTGCCTTAAAAAAAAAATTTAATGCCATTCATTCTCTAGGCACATGTCCTTATAACAAGAGTCACACCTGCTTCCCTACGTAAAATGTCTGTGTAATCTTGAAATAAATAAGGCCTGAAACAATACCACCACCACCACAACCAGTAATAATAATAATGCTAACAGTTTTCTGAGCCCTTACTACGCACCAAGCACTAGCCCAAGCATTTTATAGGTATTAATTTACTTAACCTTCACAACAATCTCACAACATGAGTAGTATTATCACTCCCATTTTACAAATGCAGAAACTGAAGCACAAAGAAGTAATTTGCCCAAAGTCACGCAGTTAATAAATGGCAAAGGCCCTCGGGGTCTTCCACTCTCCTATCTGTCTACCTTTCTATTACCTACCAGTTCTTCCAGAATATAACATGCTTCTACTGTTTTGACCTAGTCTTCTCTCGATGCTTAGAAATTGAGTTCTGTTTTTAAAAAGTAAAAATAAGGATTCACAACTATCACAGCCCATCCTAAATCTCAAACATAATTAATTTCTTTTAATAGGGTTATGTCTGTACTGTTCCACAGGGAAAGGTATTAGTATTAGATTCTATAATTCCTGAAAGATAAACTCTATTATGAGCATCAGTGGATTGCATGCTTACTAGGTTTTTCCATGTATACATTAAATTTAAATCCTTAGTTCCTAGTTAATTTTTACTACCTAACTGATAAAATATTATCTGAGCATGTACAAAAGAATAAATTTTTGCAGCTTAGGGAGATAAGTCATTCATACTCTAACAAGGATATTTTAAACAGAGCTGGTTATTCCTTCAGGAAAACCATATTGAGATCAAACTAATTTCCTAAATGACATAAAAGGAGTGAACAGCATTGAGGTGTCTTATGTAACTGAGGGCTGACGGCTTGGGACTAGGTGATGGAATGACAGAGGAAAGGGAAGCGGAATCTTTCAAATGGTAAAAATTATAATTTAAAAATCACAGTAAATATCACCTGCCAGGTATTAAAATGATTAAAGAGCTTTTTTTTTTCCACACTCCTAATGTGATAGGTTTTATAAACAAATAGTTTTAAGTACACTAACCTGTTAAGCACCAGTAATTAGTCGAGAAAAACAAACATTTGTGATGTTCTTGAAGCGAGCGTAAACCCCGAGGGAATTTAGTCCTCTGAAATTATGCAAAGTATACACTAAAATAATTCAGGGAGTCTCCTATCCCAAATTAAAAATACAACAAAAAACCTTTAGATTTTTTGCCTGTCTTTCTATCACTATAACTTCTATGACAGCTAATTGCCAACATTATCTGCTAACATAAGTGGACCTGGTGATGAAGCCCTCTGCAACATTTTGGGTTTCAGTCAGAAGAATTAAGAGTCTATAATACCTGTGAATGGGAAGGGTACTGGACTGGCTGGCAGAAGCTTTGCTACTAACTAGTAGTCAAATTTGGTTTTCTCACCTCACCTCTTTGGACTTTAGTTTCCCAGTCTGTAAAATACAGAAATGAGGTTAACAATCTCCAAGGGCCATCCTAACAACTCCTAAATTCCACACTTCTGAATTCAGACGGCTTTGAACACTTTTGTACAAAGGACACTTTGACATTTAATCCCGTGAAATAAAGTAAAAATATGTAAAAAAAAACCAGTGATATGATGATAGGGTAATATTTTTTAATACCTCCCAATAGCTTTTCCATCATTGTTAGTTTCTCTCTTCACCTCATCTGCCATCATGGCTCCAAGAAAGGAAGTAGAGCAAATGTCTTCTCAAGAACAAAGAGGATACAGGACACAAGAAAACTTCCTGACACACAAGAAGGAGGAAAATCCACCCCTTATAACCCTAGGGGAGCCCTGGTGGTGCAGTGGTTAAGCATTCAGCTGCTAACCAAAAGGGCGGCAGTTCGAAGCCACCAGCAGATCCTTGGAAACCCTATGGGGCAGTTCTACTCTGTCCTATAGGGTCGCTATGGGTTGGAATCAACTCCAACGAATTTGTTTGTTTTTGGTATAGCCCTAGGGGATGATGGAAAAAAGAAAAGGGGACAAGGAAGAGGCAGGAAAAGGAAATCAGATCCAATGTGCTTCCTTTCCTTTCCCCAGCAGAGTGGAAGCTAGAAATGGAAGTACGTGGTTGGAGTGTTCAGACAGACATGGTGACATGCAAGAAAAATGGGGAGAGTGGTTTGCTTCCCTGGGCATGCCTGTGAGAGGCTAAGACTGCTAGAAGTTCTTCTTTCAGCTTGACAGCAAGTTCAGTACGATGTAGGAAGAACACTGCAACACTGGTGGCTGGAGGTGGCTCAACAGACAAGCAGGAAGTAAGGCTTCTGGCTCATCAAGGCCTACCTGTGGTATTCAGGGAATCCAGAAATTCCCATGTGTCTCACTGAGAAGATAGAGTGGGATGGAGAGCATCAATGGACCTGCAGAGACCTGGGGTCAGAACAAAGAGTGTGTGGGGCAAATGGCTAGTTACGGACTTGAGCAAAAGGACCTAGCATGATACCTCAAAAGGACAGAAATGACCAGTTTTACCTATAAAGCTAGCAGTCTTGCTATAGGACATGCCAGCCACTAGATATTAAAGGACAAGACAAAGACACATAGGCCTGTGTGGCTCCGTGGCCCTTCCTTGATGTCATGTAAGCCTCCTCAGTGCCACTACCAGCCCATTAGTCACTGCATGAATTTTTAAAAAAGGCATACCCTTTCTCAAGAAACTTTACTTCCATCTATCAGGAAATTGTCATAATATACTGATTTTGCTAAAACAAGGCATTTTACTGCCGTATGCCAGAGATTTGTCATAGTAAATTTAGAAATCTAGGATGCTGAAGACGTGAAAGACACCCACGTAGAATGAGGGGTATCATTGCTGATGTCAGATGGATCTTGGCTAAAAGCAGAGAATACCACAAAGATGTTTACCTGTGTTTTATTGACTATGCAAAGGCATTTGACTGCGTGTTATCCAAATTATGGATAACATTTCAAAAAATGGGAATTCCAGAACACTTAATTGTTCTGGAACCTGTACATAGACAAAGAGGCAGTTATTCAAACAGAAGAAGGGGATGCTGTGTGGTTTAAAATCGGGAAAGGTGTGTGTCGGGGTTCTATCCTTTCGCCATACTTATTCAATCTGTATGCTGAGCAAATAATCCAAGAAGGTGGACTATATGAAGAAGAATGCCGAATCAGGGTTGGAGGAAGACTCATTAACAACCTGCAATATGCAGATAACACAATCTTGCTTGCTGAAAGTGAAGAGAACTTGAAACACTTATTGATAAAGATCCAAGACTACAGCCTTCAGTATGGATTGCACCTCAACATAAAGAAAACAAAAGTCCTCACAACTGGACCAATAAGCAATATGATAAATGGAGAAAAGACTGAAGTTGTCAAGGATTCATTTTACTTGGATCCACAATCAATGCCCATGAAAGCCGCAGTCACCTGACCCAACCCATGGTATTTTCTATAGCCTCGTATGCATGCGAAAGCTGGACAATGAATAAGCAGACCGAAGAAGAACTGGATTATGGTATTGGTGAAGAATACTGAATATACCATGGGCTGCCAGTAGAAGGAACAAATCTGTCTTGGAACAAGTACAGCCAGAATGCTCCTTAGAAGCAAAGATGGCGAGACTTCCTCTCACGTACTTTGGACACGTCATCAAGAGGGACTAGTCCCTGGAGAAGGACATCATGCTTAGTAAAGTAGAGGGTCAGCGAAAAAGAAGAAGACCCTCGAGGAGATGGATTGACACAGTGGCTGCATCAATGGGCTCAACATAGCAACAACTGTAGGGATGGCGCAGGACTGGGCAGTGTTTCCTTCTATTGCGTATGGGATCACTATTAGTTGGAACTGACCCGACATCACCTCTTTTTCACGGACCGACTACAAAGCATGATGTCCTTCTCCAGGGACTGGTCCCTTCTGATAACATGTCCAAAGTATGTGAGACTAAGTTTCACCATCCTCGCTTCTAAGGAGTATTCTGGCTGTACTTCCTGCAAGACAGATTTCCTCGTTCCTCTGGCGGTCCATGGTATATTCAATATTTTTCGCCAATACCATAGTTCAAAGGCATCAGTTCTTCTTAGGTCTTCCATATCCATTGTTCAGTTTTCCCATGCACATGAGGCCATTGAAAATACCATGGCTTGGGTCAGATACACCTTAGTCCTCAAAGTGATATCTTTGCTTTTTAACACTTTGAAGAGGTCTTTTGCAGCAGATTTGTCCAATGCGATACGTCCTTTGATTTCTTGACTGCAGCTTCCATGGGTATTGATTGTGGATCCAAGTAAAACGAAATCCTTGACAATTTCGAGACTTGCTGTTTATCATGATGTTGCTTATTGGTCCAGTTGTGAGGACTTTTGTTTTCTTTATGTTGAGTAGTAACCCATACTGAAGGCTGTATTCTTGGATCTTCATCAGTCATTGCTTCAACTCCTCTTCACTTTTCAGCAAACCATAAATATTTGGAGTTTTTCAGTTGTTTTGTAACAGTCCCGCTCCTCAAATATTTTTTTGAAGAGGAAAACTTAGATCTAAGTTTCACCGTTATCTGGACCAAAGAGAGATCATCTCAAACTCACAAAGCTTTTTCTAATTGAAAAGGATTAGGAAATCCAAAATAAGCTTTTACTTAAAAGAGAAAAAATTGAAACCTATAAAGGTGAAGTAATTTTCCTATCACATATCAAATCAGGGACTCAAACACACTACACAATACTGACCCACACTCCCCTGTGCCTTTACCCCTGCCCAAATACACACACCTTTCTCCCTTTCAGGCTTACTTTATCATGCTTTGTAACTACTTAGTTATCTATGCCAAACTCAGGCAATAATTGATCAAACTCGAACGAGAGAGAAATCACCCAAAGGTCTGAATATTACAGAATCAAGGAAAACTACCAGTTTTTCCACATCCAAAAAATGATAAACAAACGAGTTGGGGGAGAATTGAGAAAAGTATATTTTTAGTCATTACAACAACAGCTAGGGGAAAGATTCCCTCCCCCTCCGCTTTGGGGAGAGAGTATTCTGAAGGGACCAGATACAGATACAAAAGATAATTCCTCTTTGGGGTTTTCCTTTGAGTTTGTGGGGTCTAAAAAAAAAATATCATATAATCACAACCTTAACACATTTACTTCACTCCTTTTCTCACGTATTTTTTCAAACATCATACAAACCACTTCTCCAAAAAGCAAATTGACTAAAGGTCTACTGCATATTGACCAAACCCGTTTAAACACTTCGATGACTTCTTGTAGACTACGATTAGGAACCGAGTCCAAACTTCGATTACCAAATTTACACTTCAGTAAAGTAGATCACCAAGGTTTGCAAATATCCTCAGCTTGGCCAAAGGGTACAAAATCTCTAGCGCTCCCTACAGGTCAAACTTTGAACCTGTCTACCACCAAAAAACCCAAACCATGGCCGTGGAGTGGAATTCCTACTCATAGCGACCCTATAGGACAGAGCAGAACTGCCCCACAGAGTTTACAAGGCTGTAAATCTTCACAGAAGCAGACCGCCCCATCTTTCTCCCACGGAACAGCTCCTGGATTCCAACAGCTGACCTTCTGGTACCTACCACCCAAAAAAAAACCCCACTGCCGTGGAGTGGATTCCAACTCATAGCGACCGTACAGGACAGAGTAGAATTGCCCCCTAGGGTTTCCAGGGCTATAAATCTTTACTCTTTCTGCCGCGTTCCTACCACAGATAATCCGAAATACCGAAGATCGACTCCCTTATTCCACTTTTTTTTTTTTTTTTCTTAAAAATCGGGTGAAGGTGGGAAAGGAAGGGCTGAAACAGCGAACCGAAGGATTAATCACTTCTCCCCATTACATCAGCAGCCCCGCCCTTTCCTCCGAGCACCTCCTCCCCTAGAATCGTCGCTACGCACCAGCGCGCTCTTCGCCCACCCCCCGCTCTATTATATGCCCCATTATCACCCGCCCCGCCACACTCCCCCTTTCCTCTTTCCCCCTCCTCGGCGGGGGAGGGAGGAAACCCGAGAGAGGAAACAGGGCGTTGAAGGAAGGGACTTCGCGATAAGAACGAAGGCCCCATTGGCCCGAAGGTTGTATGGGCGCCTCCCGTTGGCTGCTCGGCCAGAATCCCCGCCCCTCTCCTTCCCCGCCCATCCACCCCTCCCCCCGTCACCCCGCGGCCCTCCCCCGCGCCCCTGGGCAGCCCCGCGGCGGGGAGGGATCGACTGGGCGAGTGGAGGCTCCGGCAGTGTCAATGGCTCCTCCTGCCACGGAGCAGCAGCAGAAGCAGCGGCGACGGGGCTGAGGAGGAGGAGGAGGAGGAAAGGTTCCTTTAAGGAGGAGGAACGACGACGCCTCTTTTCTCCCTATCTCCTCCCTTCACACTCATTTCCCCTTCGCCGAGGAGAGAAGGGGGGAGGAGAGAGAAGAGACCGAAGAGAGAGAGAAAATTCCTTACAGAAATCTCTTTCAGGGGGTGTGGGGGGAGGAAGAGAAAAAAAAAAAGAGCCGGGCGCCCCCTGCTCCCTCCCTCCCTCGTCTCTTCTCCTCCTTCTCCCTTCCTTACCCGCCCGCCCACTCCCCCCGCCGCCGGAGACGCCGCTCGGGAGTCGGCGGGACCGGGGTCTGTCTCACCACCGTCGCCGCGCTTCGCCTCGGGATCCCCAAGCGGGCGGACGCCCTTTCTTTCTTTCTCTCGCTCTGCCCGTCTTTCTGCCTCCGTCCCTCGCGGCCGCCCCGCCCGGCGGCCTCGGCCTTCCCCGTGCGTCAGGCCCGCCCGCCCGGCCTCGCTTGGTCTCTGTCTGTCTCCCGGGGCCTTTCTCTGGACTCGGGGTCTCGCTCGCCCCCTCCGCCCTTACCATCTCCCCTTCCCCTCGTCCCCTTCCTTCCTCCCCCTCTCCCCACCCCCTTCTCCTGCCCCCAAGCTCGGTGTGCGTGTGTGTGTGTCCCTCCGCCAACGCTGCCACCTCAGCCCGGCAAATGAACTCCGTCCGAGCCGCCAACCGGAGACCCAGGCGAGTGTCGCGGCCGCGCCCGGTGCAGCAACAGCAGCAGCAGCCCCCGCAGCAGCCGCCGCCGCAGCCGCCCCAGCAGCCGCCGCCGCAGCAGCAGCAGCCGCCGCCGCCGCCGCAGCAGCAGCAACCTCCGCCGCCGCCACCGCCGCCTCCGCCGCTGCCTCAGGAGCGGAACAACGCCGGCGAGCGGGGTAAGGCCGCGCTGCCTCCCGGCCGCCCGCCGGCTCGGGCTCCCCGCCGGCCCGGAACCGCGGGGAGGGAGGCCCGGGACGGGCGGGCGGGGGCGGCCTGTGCGCCCCGGGGTGGGAGACGGAGGCTGAGCGGAGGCGGGTCCCCGGTGCCGCAGTGTCAGCGCGGGCCGGGCCCCGGCCGCCAGGAAAAGCCGCGGCTTCCCCACTCGCCCGGGCTCCTGCTCAGGCCGCGCTTTGTTTGGTTTTGGGGGCTCGGCACCCTCCGCCCCCACCCATCCTTTTGGCTTCTGGGCTCACTCACGGACCCCGCGGGAGTCTGTGGGTGGCTAGGAGGCAAGGGAAGGGTGGAATTTCCCCCTTTTCTGCCGTCTTCCACGGCTTCGTCTCTCTCTGGCTAATGGAAGGTGGGGGGGACGACTGGGAGGATCGGGCAGTGGGGTTGGCTGGGGAATTTGTTTTCCCCCTTTTCTCCGTCTTCGCCTCCCCCCTTCCTGTGGAGGAGGGGAGAGGGGAATCGGAGTGGTCCTTGGTGTTGGCCGGGGAACTTGTTTCCCCTGCCCTCGCTCCCGAGTCACGGGGTAGGGGGAGCAGTGACTCCGCTCCCAACCCCACAATGTTTGCTGCGCAGTTTGGCTTTAGTTACAGAACCCCTGGGAAGGACCCGTTAAATCAAGACCTTTAAATAAATAAATATAGAAGCCATCGGCCATTTCCAGCCCCCTCCCTCGCGTGCAGTGCAGTTACCCTTCCGCTCTGCCGGCACCCCTCTCGCTGTCCTCCCTCAGCGACCCCCCACGCCCCGGTGCTGCCCTCCACATCTCCTGGTGGGGTTTGAAAGCCCCTTCCTTAGAATGGGCTCCTGGGATTGTGTGTGTATGTGTGTGTGTGTGTGTGTGTGTGTGTGCCCGCCCGCGCGCGCGCGCGTGTTTGTGTATGTGTGTGTTGTGTCCAAGGCCTAGTGAAATGTGTCATTTGGACCCAACTGTGCAGCACTGTCTGGTAACCACCATTGTCTAAGGGCTGAGGCTCCCCGGGGTTGGATTCTTGATTTAGCAAAAATAGTGTTCAGTTCTGCTTGGGAGATGTGGTTTATTTTGGGAGATTTAGGAGGTGGGGGTGTTGCTTTTTGGTCTCCAAACGTAGCTATTTATTAATTAGCTGCTCGCGGTGGGGGTGGGAGTCAGTACCGTATTTATGTGTACGGTTGTTGTTTTAAGGAGGAGGGGAATTATTCGGAGACATTTTGCTTGTTTTAGTTGCCTGATGAAGGTGAAATTATACATGCGTTGGCTGTCAAACCTTTGATTACAGGGATTGAAATTAAATGTCTTTTAAAAATTATACATTCTTTAAATGTGCTTGATCAAAATATTTAGCAAATGAAGGAGGACGATGTTGATTGATCAGAGAAATAGTTTAAAGGGTCTTCAATAGTCACTGTTACAGATAGTCCTTGAGAAAGCAGTTTGCTATATGTTGCTTGAAAGAATGTGATGTTTCAAGCCAGTTGGGGGTCTTGTTGCAACGTAATTGGTAGATGTGTTTCAATGATTCTTGATACATTTACCGTGTTTTGGTAAATTTAAAAATGTTAGTTTCATCTTTACTGTCATGTGCATATCAAGGCTCTCTTGTATTCCGTTCAAATAATAATCAAGTCTCACTCAAGAATTGGCACTACAGAATAGAGTTGACAAAAGAAATTTGAGGGAACAATGACACTGGGTTGAAATCCTAGCGTTTAATATTAAGGATTCTCTTGCTAGAAGTAAGCTTTTTTCAAGATGTACTGACTTGTTAATGACATTAGCGCTGAGTCAAAAGGTTTCAGCTAAACTTAGTCCCATTGTGTACTTCTAAATGTTTGTTCTGAATCTCCATTTTATGATTTGTGTGTAATTTCAAACTTAGTTGAGGTAATTTTATCTTGGATACTTTTCTTCAGTTGTTCAAAGTTATTAGCTACCAAAGTCTTTCCATTTGAAGTAAAGTGATAAAATGATTTGGTTGTTGGCAGTCACGTGTGAGAGTGTCAGTTTTCTTTTCATTGGTGTTCATAAACTGACAAAGGTGCTCGTGAGTCAGAATTTCAGTATGTAGCTAACGAAATGGTAAATCACATTCACTGTAGGATTGTTACTTTGCTGCAGCTAGTAGAAACTGTTCTAGAGACTCTGTTGGCACAGAGGGGAAAGAACTTGCTGATTAGCCTTCAGGGAAAATAGTACGGGTCTTTTAGAGAGCAAATAACTTCAAAATGAATAAAACGTTAAGATGAATTAAAAGGCTGAAATAATAAAGATTTTGCTAACTTTATGTAAAAATATATTATTCCTGGAACATTGGCATTTTGATCACATTTTTAAAATGTACAATTCACATAATTATAAGAAGTGAGCCAAGAAGAATGCTCTTTATTTTAGAAGTTTTGTGGCACATACCCATTGTCAATATTTTTAGTTTGGAAAAGAGAGGTTTTGTTGTTTTATTTTTTAAGAATATGCTGGATTTTACAGTTTTGACAAAGTGATTAAGGAACTACAAATAGCTAACACTTTTTTTTTATTTTTAACTTTTTACTAATGAGATGGATATATAACTTTTGCATTAGAGTCTTGTGTAGTTACATAATAGTGGACTAGACAATATGCTGGGTTAGGGAATTGAAGTGAGACTCACTTGAGTTTGTTCAATCTGTATATAAATTTTTTTTTTTCATATGAAAGATGGACTTTATACTTTTTTAGTGGTGGCAAAATAGTTACAAGGTAGTATTTTTTCAAGCAGAAATTCTGTCAGAACTGGTTTTTACTTACCTCTTCACCCAGAGGTTGTTACCCACTGTCATCGAGTTGATTCAGACTCACAGCGACCATATAGGATAGAGTAGAACTGCCTCGTAGTGTTTCCAAGGATGTAATCTTAAGCAGACTGTCACATCTTTTTCCCATGGAGCAGCTGGTGGGTTCAAACCGCCGACCTTTTGGTTGGCAGCCAAGTGCTTAACCACTGCACCACCAGGGTTCCTTACAGGTTGTTTAATTAGCATCAAAACTTCTCGACGTATATAAAGAGAAGGGAGTGTTGGTAGGTGGGTGGGTGGATACTGTCTAACTCAATTTCAACTCAGCAAACTCATGTGACACTAGAACTGCCCTACAGGGTTTTCTAAGCTGTAACTTTTACAGGGGCACATCGCTAGGTCTTTTGGTTAGTAGCCAAGCGCTTAATCAGTGTGCCACCAGGAATATATATGTGTGTATAGATGTATGTGCATACATACACAGAGAGATCTCCCTGTGGAGCTCAGTTCTAATCTGTAATACATGGGGTCAACATGAGTTGGAATCGACTCGATGGCAACAGGTTTTGTTTGGAATTGGCATATGTATATCTTTTCTCTTAGATGTAATGGCAAACATTTGAAAAAGAAAAACTGAGCCTTAATAGTTTATAGAGTGAAATCTTATGAGAATTCTTCAGAGCCTTCCATGAAGGAGGATTTCTTACACTCCACGTAGAGAATTACTGACCTGGGTATTTCATGCAGTGTTGTCTTTATTTATGTTATCTGAAATGGCTATTGTTTTAGGACTGAATACTATTAGTCGGAATCCATGCGATGGCGTCGAATTTGTTTTTTTTTTTTAACTGAACATTAGCCTTTTTAGTCTTTTAATTTAAATTCCTGAGTTTGGGATTTCAGATACCCCTTTAAGTTAATAGAAAATGACTTGTGTTTCACGTAAGGAAAATTTGATAATATATTCCGTGACTTAATGAAACTGAAAGTAGTGTGGGGATGGATTTTTGATGTTTGTTTTGTTTAAAAATTCTAAAAGAATTTAGTTTTTGCAACCTGTTCTGCTGAATTTATCTTCTTTGATGTAGAAATCTATGTGGTAGTCTTTTTCTAGGAGAAATGTGGGGAAAAGCTTCCAAGTCTACAGAAGTACTGTGTATTCTGCTCAGTAGTTTTTGATGGTTAAATTTGAATTCTTTGAATAGGTAAAACAGATGCATGTGATTTAAAATTCAAAAGTCCCCTCCTACTCTTATCTTCCAGCTACCAAATTATACCTAGGATCAATCAGTATTACAAGTCTCATTTATTATGTTTTAATTAGTAAAAGATGAAATTTGAGTTCTGAAAATAATAATATGGAAGTTTTTGAAAATTTTTTTTGTTTTAATTATTGGAAAAAACCATAGGACTTTTGAAGTGCTAAATTTTTAACTGATATCATTTATAGTTCAATAAATATGTCATTCAATGTCCTAGTCAATCATGAATGTCATGTATTAGTGGACTTTGCTATTAATTTCTAGCCTGAAATAATCTTACAGAGTAAAAATGGTCTCTCTAATCCTGTATGTGTGGGATAAAAATCTCACCTATGGCTCTTAAATTCTTGGGGTTTTGTTATTTTAACTGAACTTGTTGAGACAATTTAGTACATACGGTATTACATAAAACATTCCTGATGGAGCTACATAGTTATAATGTACAACAGCTAGGATACTCTTTAGTCCTGTATGCTAATTATACCTTTTCTGTGGACTGCTCTAGCCTATGATATTTTACTTTCAGGTTCTATCTACTGCTCGTAGAATAAGGAACCTTTGCAACCCTTAAAGATGGAGGAGTTCTGGACAAGCAACATGATTTTTCCTGTTTTAGGAATTAAGTACTGTGAGATTATATATCAAAAAACAAAACAAAACCAGAAATAAAAACATACTCTCCCATCTGGTAGCTAAACCTTAAAACATATTAGGGAATACTTATATATTCCATTGGAACCTGGTAATGCAGTGGTTAAGAGCTAGGCTGCTAACCAAAAGGTCAGCAGTTTGAATCCACCATCTGCTTCTTGGAAACCCTATGGGACAGTTCTACTCTGTCCTATAGGATTGCTATGAGTCGGAATCGACTTGACGGCAATGGGTTTGGGTGTTTTTTTGCTTTTATTTTTTTAAAATACATTCTATCAGAGGAGAAGTGCCACCCAACTTTTTTGTGAAGAAAGGATACTTTTTTGTTTTCTCAAAGCTTAGAAATTATTTGAGGGATAGAAATGAGATGGTGTTAATTCTGATGAGTCCTAAAGGTGTCCCTATATTGCTTTTCTCTTTTTAACTGAGAATTTTGATATGGAAAGTCCAACCAGCTTAGAGACCTACCAGATATGGTAAAAACCACTGGTAAGTAGATCTTGACCTGTTAGTGAGGAGCCCTGAACTTAGATGTGGCAGACAGGACTAGTGAGTGTTTTCTTAGTTTTTTGTTTGTTTTTCCTGTCTGTCTGAACATTGAGAATAGCCAGACTACAATAATAAATTGGTTCAACTTGAGGACTGCTGTCTTTTATTGTTCCCCTATGTATCCCTAACAAGTTATTCTTTGCGTCTGTCTTGCCCCACTTGTATCTGAAGTGTCATTCTCTTTTAGACCTACCTTTTCACTGATTTATCGGCCCTTTGAATTGCATTCTTGTCTTCCAAAAAACTCCAGTTAGTATGTGAGATGATTAATAAGGTACTCCCCAAATGGTAGTTGTTACTCTCTGAGGATGAAATTATGAAGAAGTAAAATATAAATGATGAGACAGTTGGGTAATACAATGGAAGAGCTCAAGAGTTAGAGCTAGATAACAATAGAACCTCTGAGTCTTCATTTATGAAATGGGGATAACGGTTTCCTTATAGAATAATTATAAGGATAAGAGATAGTAAAGTACCTAGCACATGGTAGATGCTCAGTAAATGACAGCTCTTTAAATATAAAAAAAAATAATAAAGGGTGGGAGCAGCTATATATAAACCCAAGAGATAAAATGTGTCTAAGTTATTAGTTTCTGGCATACCCCAAAATGTAATGCAGGTGACTTCATATAATCTCAGAGAATCTTGTTTGTAATTGTTAATAAGTAATTGTGTATCTAATGAATCGAAATATTCTTTAAAGAAAAAAAAAAAGAAACGGGGTATTTGGAATAAAAATTGACTCTGTTTCTGCTATATGCTAGTCTATTCTAGACCCTCTTTCTTATATTCAAACAAACAAACCCGTTGCCGTCGATTCTGACTCACAGCAACCCTATGGGACATAGTAGCACTGCTCTGTAGGATTTCCAAGCCTGCAATCTTTATGGAAGCCAACTGCCACATCTTTCTTCCACGGAGCAGCCAACCTTTTGGTTAGCAGTGGAGTCCTTAACCACTGTACCACCAGGGCTCCTTTCTTATATACTATCTCATTTAATTGCACTACATTGGGCAAATCTACTCCAAAAGACCTCTTTGAAGTGTTGAAAAGCAAAGGTGTCACTTTGGGGACTAAGGTGCGCCTCATATGCATTCAAAAGCTGGACAGTGAGCAGGGAAGACCGAAGAATTGATGCCTTTGAATTACGGTGTTGGCAAAGAGTATTGAATATACCGTGGGCTGCCAGAAGAACAAACAAATCTGTCTTGGAAGAAGTACAGCCAGAATGCTCCTTAGAAGCAAGGACACATTATCAGGAAAGACCAGTCCCTGGAGAAGGATACCATGCTTGTTAAAGTAGAGGGTCAGTGAAAAAGAGGAAGACCCTTGACAAGATGGATTGATGCAGTGGCTGCAACAGTAGGCTCAACAATAGCAGTGATTGTGAGGATGGTGCAAGACCAGGCAGTGTACGTAGTTTGTTCTGTTGTACACAGGGTCGCTGTGAGTTGGAACCAATTTGACGACACTAACAACAACATCTCATTTAATCTTTTTAGCTGTTCTGTAAAGTAGGTGTTAATGCATCTTACTGGTGAGAAAACTGAGGCTCACAGTCACACAGCAGTGAAGATACGTAGTTAAGTAGCACAGAAGAAATTCAAAATTGGTTTATATCACCCAGTCTTTCCATAAGTAAGGGGAGGTACAGAAATAGATTTGTAAAATGTCTCCATCACTTTCAGGGGAAGGAGTAATCTAGCCCTTGCAGCAGATCGGTCCCCTGTTCTATCTATCCTATTAGAGATGGATACATTAGTCTGATGCTGTTGATTGTTGAATCATCTGGTTTCACATTTTTTAAGTAACTAACTGATCATTATTTTATCTCTTAGTAGATTTGTCTCAAAAAGAGACTGTCCTGATTGGCCAGCGTGTTTTTTTAGCTTGTTGATGAGATCACTAAGCTCAAATTATACAAAGAAGGGTAGATTTCCCTTGAATTAGTCATAAGTTATGAATAAAGGGTGTTAAGTCTTCTAGGCCATGGTTATAGATTGGACTATTTAAGGAGGGAAAAAATGTGGGTTAAATTAGTATTAGACTTAAGTGGTAATTTTGTCTGGTTAAGGACCAAAGCTTGGTCCTTAACATGTGTAGCTTGGGGTTTTTATATACATTTGGTTAACACAAGAAATGTGCTTAAACTTAATCCTTAGAAAATAGAGAAATGAAACCAACTAACTTCCTTTACATAATTTATTTTAGTCGAAGGCAAATATTTAAAATAGTTCTTTTACTTTGAAAATGAATACATTAATTGCATTTTAAAATTTTTAAACAAAATAAGATACAGTGTTACAGCTAAGTTCTGTATGTTGTTTACATAAAATCTCGTTTGTATCTAATGAACTGGCACATTCTTTGAAGAATACTTACTCTCCAATTTCTAAAAATCCAATTGTAAAATGTTTTGCCCTTGTAACTTATAGAAGATTGTGGGGTTATGTTCAGAAAAGGGGGTGGGGACCTGTTCTCCCATATGGTGGTTAAACTTTAAAAAACATTAACGAATACTTCCATATCTCATGAGGGGAGAGGTGCCGTTCTCTCTCGCTCTCTTTTTCGTTTTTTGGGTAAGCAGAGCCTACTCTTCTGTTTTTTCAAAGCTTAGAAATTATTTGAGAAATATAAATGAAGTGACAACCTGTGCTTTAAACTTATTTTTCTGGTAATGGTGACTATCTTAGCTTCACCATCTTCCCCTAGTCAACAGCAGCACTCATTTTCCAGATGGCTAAGTCGGGTTATGGAAAGATCTTTGATTGTTGAAAGTTTTCTTTAGCATGGAATTAACTGGCCACAGTGTGGGTTCAACTTTTGGCCTTGGTTTCTTTAGTGTTTTGATAGAACCATTGGACTTGAATCAGTTTAGTCTTTGCTGATTTGCTAACTATCCTTTGGTTTAGATAGGAGAATTATTTTTTACATCAAGTATTGATTTTTAATCTGACATCCATAGTACATAACATAGTATGTATAAGAACACCTGACTTTATGAGACTCTTAACACTTATGAGGAAGAGGGTTATGTAACTCTTTTATTTACCTGTTATATTTTGCGATGAACAGGGTTGGTGTATATGTCACTAGTAATTGTTTCATTCCATATAATTGATCATACCTTTTTGGGGAAAAAACGACTTTAAGGAGAATTAGAAGTGAATAAAATTTAACAAATGAGAAGTAGGAGTCATTTCAGGCTCATATCATAGCAGAGAAGAAGGATCAAAGAAGACAAGTTGGAAAGAAACGGGTGGTGAGGTGGCAGGCGTTTTATTTTGATTTTTTTCTTTTTTTTTTTTTTTATTGTACTTTAGGTGATGGTTTACAGAACAAACTAGCTTCTTATTAAACAGTGCACATATTGTTTTATGACATTGGTTAACAGGCCCACAACATGCCAACGCGCTACCTTTACGACCATGGGTTCTGTACTACCAGCTTTCCTGTCCCTCCTGCCTTCTAATCCTTGACCCTAGGCTGGTGCGCCCCTTTAGTCTTGTTTTGTTTTATGGACCTGTTTAATCTTCGGATGAAGGGTGAACCTCAGGAGTGACTTCATTATTTTGAAATTTTAATATCTTTAACAAAGTGATCTTAAGGTAAAGGAACTGGAATTACTCATTTCTCTGTTTTACATGTAAAACCATCTGTGTGTTAAGGTAAAATTACCCAGTGAACTCATTCACAGTTGTGTGTGAATGACTGATATCCTCATAATCCTCTGAAAGGCATTTGCATTTTTTAGAGACTGATTACTTAGCCAAATTTTGTTATTATTAGGCCCAGTAAAAGAGAGGGGAAGAAGTCCCTGGTAAGCACTCAACTACTAACCAAAAGGTTGGTGGTCAAACCCACTCAGAGGCTTCTCAAAAGTAAGGCCTGACGATTTGCTTACAAAAAGCCACAGCCTTGAAAACCCTGTGGAGCAGTTCTACTCTGCATAAATGGGATCACCATAAGTCTTTCAGAAAATTGACTGGACGGCAACTAACAACAACTAAAGAGAGAGGAGAAATTAAGCACTTTGGAGCAGGACTTATCTCAGAAGAGATAAGCGCTTCTAGGGAGGAGGAGAGTGGAGGATTTGTGCAAGAATCACTTACCTTGCACGTTTATTACTTTTTAAAGTTTTTTTTTCCAAAATAACTAATTTTAGGTTGAGGTTTGGGATAGAGAGAAGTAGAGTTGGAGCAAGTAGGAGTCGCAGTATGTATGGGTCACTGAATTAGTAGTGGTCATTTGAATTAAAAACCACACACACACACACACACACACACACACACACACACACACACACACACACACACACACACACACACACACACACACACACACACACACACACACACACACACACACACACACACACACACACACACACACACACACACACACACACCACTGAGCACCCTCTCATTCACTACCCCACCCCCATTTTCAAACGGCTTGGGTTAGTTTTTCCAGTTTTGAACTTTATGTGAATGGAATCATCCCGTATGTATTCCCGTGTGCCATTGGCTTCTTTGGCTTAACGTTTGTTTATGAGTTTCATTCATGGTTTGCTTGTAGCAATAGTTTGTTCGTTCTTGTTACTGTATAATATTACTTTGCATGAATATACTACAATTTATCTATTCTACAGTTGATGGACATAGAGTTGTTTTCCCTTCCTGGCTGTCAGGAATAGTGCTGCTATGAATATTCTTACGTATATATTTAAGCGAACATGTACACATTTCTGTTGAATATGCTCAGAGTGTAGGTCCTGGGCCCATTAATATGTCTTGTGATTAAAAGTTTTAGCAAGGATTTTTTTAGTTCAGTTTACAGATATTATGAGATTCTTTCTTGTGGGTTTTATGTCAGCATAGACCATTGCTTATCTTTTCCCAAAGGTAAAACTTCCATTTGCTTTATAAGAAATGGAATATAAAACAGCTTCAAGACAGATATGAATATGGCTTCTCATAATTATGTTGTTAAAACACTTGACCTGAAGGAATGATTTTATTTCAAATATTAATGTATTAAGTAATTGATTAACCTTTTTCCTTGAGTCTTTAGTTATGTCTACTCTTAATCTCTTATGAGTCCATTGTTAATGCTAACAGTTAATTTTTCTTGTCCACAAAAAACAGTGTGAAGAAGGCTGCCATGTTTGTTTCTTTTTTCTCGTTTTGATTTTTTGCACATAGCCACATTTGGTGTTAAAATTCTGAGTTATTTTATAGACATGTTATTGTAAACTTTGTTTTTGTGGTACAATTTTTCATATACAAATTTGATTCTTTTAAGCTTTAGAAAATTTCAGCAGATTTTTTTATCTTTATTTTTTGCAAGTATACAATTTCTGAAGCCAAAGAACATTTTACCAATGGAAAGGTTACCCATCAACTTAATATATTTAATTTTCTCCCAAAGATTTGCAGGTTGGGTTTTGTTTTTTTTTTTTTTTTTGGCAGGGAGTGTCTTTTTTACATTTAGGAATTCAAAAAAAAAATACTGTGTACTTTAATATGTGATTAAGCTTTCATTTAAAAAAAAAACTATTACTTTCTTTTGCTGTTGAAGTGACCATAAGTATTTATTCCTCCACTTTGGTTTGGAACCCTGTTTCTTAACTCCTTTTAATAAAGTTTATCCTTTTAATGCATGGGGGGAGGAGGGGATGCCGTTATTTGGCGGTTTATTTCATTTTATTCTTTCTGATTTTCTGCATATCATTGATTACTCTTTATTGTCTTACAGTCAGCTTATTATAAAATTGTAAAACTTTCACAGAAAAATTGGGGCACTTTTTGCTCTCATAGATGTTTTCCTGGTCCTTGACCAGATCAGTACATTCTTGATGTATAGAAGGAAGGTGTTGCCTCTGCCAGCATCCTTGATCTGTTCTTTCCCAAGTGAAAACTTGTACTAAATTGCTCGTGTCTTGTAAGCTTGTACTCCCTTTAATGCAAGTGTCCCCTGAGAATGACAGATGAGACTCTTCTTAAGGGAAGTGCTTGCTTAAAATTGATGATATAATAGCCTTAGATACCAGAGGAGAAAATTTCATTTTATGTCTGCTCTTTTAGCCCTCACTAGTCCAGTGTTAGTGTTAACCATTGTTGTTTCCTGTCCAGAAAGAGTGGTATGGAAGAGACTCTCCTTTTCTTACGCATAGCCGCATTCAGTAAATGTTGCCATTAAGTTTGGGGATAAGGAGCCAGAGCTGCTTCTGAGTGGTTTTTTAATATCATTTCTAAATTAGAGAATTGACTAAGGTGATTTCTGAGATGCTGTAAAATTCTTCCTGTATCATTTGAGTTACCATTATACATCATTGAGGTCTGAATTTGTCAAGTGTTACTACATAGACGTAGTTCTTGCCTTTTTGCAAATTTACAGTTGAGTTAGAGACTGAGTTAAGTAACGGTTAAGATCAGGATGAATTGCAGGTAAGCTTGTTGATATGTTTTTAGCTTATGCCCTCCTAACAAACAGAAATAAACTTTTCCATTGATTGGATTAGTTTATGTTTTGAGCACACGTTTTTCTGCTTACTAATTCAAGGATGGATACACACACAGACACACATATTCTGGGTGTAGCAAATGGTTAAGCACTTAACTACTAGATGGAAGGTGATGGATACACACACACAGACACACATATTCTGGGTGGAGCAAATGGTTAAGCACTTAACTACTAGATGGAAGGTTGGTGTTCGAATCCACCCAGAAGCACCTGGCCATCTGCTTCGAAAAGCTCACAGCCTTGAAAACCCTATGGAGCAGTTCTACTCTGCACACATGGGGTCACCATCAACAACAACACACACATATCATAAACTGGAGTTTTATTTGTAACTTTTTCCTTAGACTGTTTGCAAGAGCAGAGAGTATCCTAGAGAACTTTCTGTGAAATGCTGTTAAGATGAAGGTTTGTTATGACCACTCAGAAGTCTGGTTTATATATTCTGCTCTTTCATCATTGATTGAATTATTTTTGTGCCACAGTTCAAAAATTGTTGCAGCCCAGCGATTGAGCCAAGTTATAGTATTTTTATGTAAGTGATTAAGAAAACATGTGCCTAGTGAAGGAAATTAGTTGCAGAGCTGGAGCCATTTGTCATTTTCATGGTATTGTACTTCAGTATATTTATTGTTTTGCTCTTATATCCAGAAATTGAAGGTAGGAGGACAAGTTTAAATTAAATTATGTTAACTAGAATCTAAGCTTCTCAGTTGCAGAAATAGAATAAGGTTCCTCATAGCATCTGCTACCCCACATACCAACTAGTTGTAATTCCCAGGGTGCTTTTATGTATGTATCTTCTTGATTCTGTTTTAGTATCTCTATTCCTACGTTGCACAGGGAATCTGTCCTCTATTTCTGAGTCATTTGAGAATTAAGATTTGAGGCCCTTTTAGCTGAGTATTTTGAGTTTGTTGCAGGGTCTGTAAAGTTAAGTCTCTGGTTTTAGAGGGCTAGAAAAATGTCACACACCAATCATACATATGCATTAGGAACATAAACATACACAAAGTGAAACTGGGAATATACACCTTTGATTTGGTAGCATGTTAGCAATAGTGTCTTGGGATGGTGGATTTGAGGTGATTTTTGTATTCTTTTTGCATTTCGTTGTTCATCAAATACTGTATATGGAATCTGGAGGGAAGAAGGCTTGTGTTTTTAAAAAGACTTTTGATAGTCCTGATTGTGATGTGAACTCATACTACTTGGTTTTATGATACAGTCCCCATGTAGTGTCATTTTAAATTTGAATAAAAGCTTAAAGCTTTGCATTTTTCAGTGTTTTAAGTGCTTATTCATTTATGGGCATTTTTAGTTTTTGTATTCACAGAAACCTGAGGATGATAATTGGCTGTATCATTTCTAGGAAATAAGGAGGATAAATAATGATAAGAATCAGAGTTCAGAATTAATTAAAAACAAAATTTTGTATTTAGGACTTAGTTTGAGCCAGTTATCCTGTCTTTCTAGGATAAGCTTGAATATAGCATAGAATTTCTTTTTTGCATCAGAAAATTAGGTTAGATTATGTTAGTAAAGGTATACAAATAATATTTTGCTTATATGCCTGGTTGAATGATAGGAGATGGAAATTTAGTATGCAAACAAACTGAATAATAAGAAGGAAAAAAGAAATTTATTGTTAGTCACAACAAGTGGTTGTTTCTTTTTCAGGGTAGCAGGGGTGATATGGACTCATGTCAGTTTAATTATTTTATTTTACTGTGATTTGGTGAAAGCTTACAGTGCACATTAATTATTCAAAAATTGATGCACAAATTATGACATTGGTTGCAATCCTGGCATTGTGTCAGCACTATCCCCCTTTCCCTTTCCACCCTGGGTTCTCTGTGCCCATTCATCCAGTTTTCCTGTCCCTTCCTGCCTTCTTAGCGTTGCTTTTGGGCAGGTGTTGCCCATTTGGTCTTTTATACTTGATTGAACTAAAGAAGCACGTTCCTCAGGTGCGTTATTGTTTGTTTCACAGATGTATCAAATCCTTGGCTGAAAGGTGGACTTTGGGAGTGGCTTTATTTTTGACTTAGCAGAGTGTCAGGGAGCCATAGTCTCGGGGATTCCTCCAATCTCTGTCAGACCAAAAGTCTGGTCTTTGTGTGTGAATTTGAATTTTGTTCTACATTTTTCTCTCACTCTGTCTAGGACCCTCTATTGAGATCCCTGTCAGAGCAGTCAGTGGTGGTAGCTGGGCCTTGAAACTGTGGTTCATGTGGTCGATTAGTCCTTTGGACTGATATTTTCCTCGTGTCTTTCATTTTCTTCATTCTCCTTTTCTCCGTATGGGATGGGGCCAGTAGACATATCTTAGATCTCACAAGCTTTTAAGACTACAGACACTATTCACCAAAGCAGGATGTAGAACATTTTCTTTATGAACTACGTTATGCCATTTGACCTAGTTGTTCCCTGAAATCAATCGTCTCCGGCCCTCAGCCCCGGTAACTCCATCCCTCAAGGTGTTTGGATGTGTCTAGGAAGCATCTTTGACTTTGCTTTGGTCAGGTTGTGCTGACTTCTCCTATGTTGTGTGTCTTTCCTTTCACCAAAGTTACCATTTGTCTACTGTCTAGTTAGTGATTTCCCCTCTCCCCCTTTTAACTGTCAAAGATTGTTTTTTTCTGTGTGTAAACCTTTTCTTGGGTTTTCATAATAGTGGTCTCATACCATATTTGTCCTTTTGTGATTGACTTACTTCACTCAGCATAATGCCCTCCAGATTCATCCATGTTGTGAGATGTTTTGCGGATTCATCATTGTTCTTTATCATTTTGTAGTATTCCATTGTGTGTATATACCATGGTTGGTTTATCCATTCATGTGTTGATAGACATTTAGGTTGTTTCTGTCTTTATGCTATTGTGAACAATGCCGCAATGAACATGGGTGTGCATATGTTCATTTGTGTGACAGCTCTTACTTCTCTAGGATATATTCGTAGTAGTGAGATTTCTGTATCGTGTGGTATTTCTGTCTAGCTTTTTAAGGAGGCACCATGTCGTTTTCCATAGTGATTATACCATTTTACACACCCATGTTCATTTAATAATTTTGTGTGTAGAATATTTTCTTTTCATAAAATTGGACCTAGCAATGAAGAAATCAGTGATCAGTTTATTAAGTGTTGAAACAGATTGCTAAGGGAAATTGTTTTCATCATTAACAGTAAAAAACAAACTTTATTTTTAAGCTATTATATTCCAATGAATTTTGGATTGTGAGCTCTGTTGTGTTTAGGAATAAATGAGAAGAAACTGGCAATGACTTTCAAAAAATATGGGCCTTTAAAACTTAAACTTAGTTATTAGGTTTTGAACGGGCTCATCTCACACTCATTGAATTGTCTTCTGACTATCTTGCAGGCTTCTACACCAAGAGAAAAGAAACATTTTCTTATTAGAAAATACACAAACAAAACCTTCATTAAAAGAGATTAATTGAGTTTACTTTTTGTTTTTTAGGTAGAGACTACTGATGTGGTTTAGGGCAAATCAATCATTAAATGTAGTTCTAGCTAGTAATCAACATAAGAGCTGATCATGTCAGACATAGTTAAATGATTTTCTGAAACAGTGACTTTTGGTAGCTGAAGAAAGAACAACAAAAGCAATATAGCCAGATTTAAATAAAGCTTTTGTTCTTTTATAGAGCAATAAAAACACTATTATTGGTGTTTTGCCAGTTACAGATTTTTAAAAGTTGTATTATATGGAAGCTGTAACTTATAAAAATAGTGCTAGCCGTTTGCAAGTATGCACTTAGTAAATGGTTGTTTGTTTCCCTTCAGCTTACTTCTCCGGAACCAGGTTTGTTCATATTAATAATTTAGATTACTGAGAATGTTAATTTCATAGATGATAAAAACAAAATTGGATGAGGTTAGGTACCTTAGAAGCCAAGAATAGAAATCACATTACTTTGAATAATTTTTTTTTTTTTTTAAAGAAACCAAAACAAGTAAGTAGATGCTTAGAAATGTCTAGCCAGAACTAAGTAAGTACAGGAGAAAGTGATCTGGGCTGGCGGGAAGGGGGGAGAGAGAGAGAGAGAGTGTGTGTGTGTGCGTGTGCGCGCGCATGTGAACACATGATATTGTATCAGAGGAGTAAAACTTGTAAAATGTTGGAATAGTTGAAAAGTTATGTCTATTGGACAGTTTTAACTGTTACTCTTTCACATGGTTGAAGGTAGTTCTTACAAGAAAAGTATCGCTCATTTATTTTTTGTATGCTTAGAAGATAGCTAGAGGAAATGAATTTAAATATCTTAGAGATGGTAAATTAGAAATAGAATTATAGAATATTTGAAATAAAAGGAATCTTAGCTCTATTTCTTGAGGTTTATTCACTTGTTCAAGGTGGCGTTTGGAATCAGAACGCAGGACTTCTGACTCCCTAGCCAGTGACGATAATGTTATCTGTTCTTATTCCAGCATTTTATCATTCTTCATTTTTCATAGTTTAGTTAAGTTGTTGAACATATTAATCTGACAGATTTCTGTAGTTCCCAAGTTGAACTAAACAAAAATTAATTTTGTTTGGAATACTTAAGTTATTCTGTGACTTAAAAGGAGTATGCAAGTGAAATTATAGTTACAGTTTCCTGTTAGATTTATTTAATTTTTTTGCTTTGTTTTTAGCCGTGATTGATTGAAAATGGTAGGTTTTTTATTCAGTGTAAGGAAAACTGTGTTGATGATGGATTCATATGATGATTCCCAATGGAACTGATTTCAAATGTTAAAAAAAAAAAGGTTAATGCTTTTGAAGAGGTAAAGCAAATTTCTTCTTCATTCTGAATTTGAGTGCCCGTTTATGATAATGGTGGTATTTCAGATCAATGAGAAGAGGATTTACTGTTCAATAAATGATATTGAGACTATTGATTATTCATTTGGAAGGACATTCAGTTAATTCCCTACTTTATTTAATACCAAAAAATACATTCTAAATGATTAAAGAGCTCAGCATTTTTTAAACAATGTAAAAGAATTAGAAGAAAGTACTTTTTTTCTAAGCAAGTTAAAAAAAAAAAAAAAAAAAGACCAAAAGCCATTAAAGGAAGATCAAGAAGGTGACTACATAAAACAAATTGAAAGTTCTGTGCAGTGGGAAGAGTACTGTAAACAAAGTTAAGGCAAATGAGAGACTGGAAGAAAAAAATTTGCCGCTTATCTAATATACAAATGATTAATATCGTATATGAGTTTTTATAACTTTTTTTAAGAGGTGAATATTACTAATGGATGAAAGCACCCTCTGGCCAGTCTCCTCCTCACTTTCACCCTTTCTGGAACCAGTCACTATTATGAATTAGATATGAAACTATTCATTGCATTTTTAAATACTTTCACATCTACATGTGCACATGTAAACAGTTAGTTTACATAAGAAGTTACGCTTGTTGCTGTGCGGCAGTCAAGAGCTTGCCTTCAATACGTTCAATACGTTTACAGTTCAGTAGGGTACTAGACAGGAACATAGAATATGCCCTCAAAAGATACTTAACATATTCATGTCAAGTGAGCAGTATAGACCATGAGTGTCTGGCAGCCTTGGAATTGTTAAGTGATTGCTAAGTAAATTTGGTGAATATAGAGGTATATAAAATATAAAGGGAAAAATCAGTTTTTTGTTCCATTCTGTCCTTCCAGTCCTCAGAGGTAACTCAACTGTTTTTTTGTGTTTACTTTGGAATTTTTTAGTGTGTGTGTGTCTGTGTCTGTGTATATGTATGAATGAATATACCTTTTTCATTGAAAAGACATCACAGTGTAAATATTAATCTGTAGCTTGAATTTTGTTTTTTACTTAACAAATATATCGTGGGCATTTTTCTGTGTTAGTAGTTATTAGGTTACCTAATTTATTTTTACAGTTGCCAAGTAGATTATTAAATAAATGCACTACAGTTTATTAGCTATTCTTCTGTTGATTAATATTTAGGTTCTTATTTTTTGCTCTTATAAGACTGCAGTGAACATCCTTGTACAAATATGTTGTGTCACAATTTCAGTAAATAGATTTATAAAAGTGGGTTATTGGGTTAAAGGGACATTTACATTTTATAGGTTGGTAGATGTTACCAAGTTTGTTTTCCGAAAAAGATTGTATAATTTATAATCTCACTCTTAGTAGTTGAGATTAAATGTTATTGAATGAATGAATGAATACATAAAATACTTCAGAGTAGAGGGGAAACAAGTCTTAAGCCTAGATGATTTGGAAAGACTTCCCAGAGAAAATGGATACTAAACTAGATCTTGAAGAATGAGTATGCCACAAATAGTAGAAAGGTAAAAGAAAGATACTTGCCATTTCATCATCTTAGGAATTTAATCATTACTCAACCAATTATTTCCTACTATGTTAAAAAAGGCTAAAATAATAAGAAAGCAAGAATGGTGGAATCTTCTAGAAGGATGATGTAATAATGAAATAATCATATTTCTGTTTCCTTATTGTATTGCCCAAGTATTGCATCTTCCTTCAAGAAGGTATAAAAGAAGATAGGAGACATTGTCTTTGTAGTCAGTCTGCTTTTAGCTTTCTTTGAACACGTTGAGAGTTCGGAATTTTTCATTTTTTTTCCCATAATATGAAAGAGAAGAAAATAGAAAGGAAGACATTTTAAAATTATTAGACAAATGCAAAGAGAAATAGCATTCTAGTCCTGAGCTGCCTGATATAGTAGCCACTAGCCACGTGTAACTATTTAAATGTAAATTAATTCAAATAAATACAATTTAAAATTCAGTTTCTCAGTCACACTAACCATATGTCAAGTGTTCAATTAGCCTCATTTCCCTATGGCTGCTATATTGGATTGTGAAGATATAGAATATTTCCCTTATTGCAGAAAGTTGTTTTAGAGATTACTGCTCTAGATGATGATACTGATAATGAAATTGATTCGTATAAACTGAAATCTAAGACCATGAGTCTTCACATGATTGTATCCTACATGAATTTTCTCAAACTCAAGAATCAAACACACACATATTAATAAGGACAAAAAGAAAAGATGGTATTCTCATTCAGTTAGTCATTTAACAGGAAGGATTCCATCATGCAGTATTTCTGCAACATAAACCTGGACCATCGACTTTTGTTAAGAAAGGTCCTTTGACAGTATTCTTTCATCTTTTATGATGTTTGCATGTAAAAATGTACTTGGTACAAAGAGATTTGCTATGTTTAAATTCTTACGAATATTTCTAGTGAAGTTCTTTTTGACTGTAGCTTTATTTTTCTATGAATTATTCATAAAATGACCTAAACTTCAAAGGGGTCCATTGGGCCCAGGTGATAAATGGTATACTGAGTCTGCTAACCAAAAGTTCTGCAGTTCAGATCCACTAGCTGCTCCTTGGAAACCATGTGGAGCAGGTCTCCTCTGTCCTGTAGGGTCGCTATGAGTTGGAATTGACTCAACAGCAATGGGTTTGGTTTTTTTTTGTTTTTTTTTTAGTGTTAAAGTATGAGAAAAAGGCAGGAAAGGAAAGAGTAGGGAGTAAAGAAAAAGCAGGGTAAATGTAATACCAAAATGAAATAGCAGAAACATAATTTTTTAAAAATGGAGTTATATGTGTTAAAAAGTTACAAATTTTGAAAACCAATCAAAGTAACAGCTACTTACAAGAGGTATACTCAAAGCAAAGTAACACAAAAGTAAAGGATTGGAAAACTGGTAAATTAAACACATATGTTTATCTTTGTTTTGTCTTGAAACACTGTAAATGTTACAGTAAAATAATTTTTTAAAGGCCTAAGCCCACAAAGACCAAAAAAAAAAGGGAGGAGAGAGACAAAAGTTGCCAACATTTGGGAGACTGAAAAGTGGGGGAATGGGTGGTAACTGACTTAACTTACCCAGTAAAGTTGAAGCTAAGTTTGCAGGAATGGAAGCTGTAAGAAGCAAACCAAATCATGACAGAGAACCCAAGAAAGACTCAGGAATCAGAGGCAGGAGTACCTTTCACGGTTGGTTGTAGACCAAAAACCAAACCAAACTGAAGGGTCGATTCCGACTTATAGCAACCCTATAGGACAGAGTAGAACTGCCCCATAGAGTTTGCAATGAGTGGCTGGTGGATCCAAACTGCTGACCTTTTGCTTAGCAGCTGAGCTCTTAACCACTGCGCCACCAGGGCTCCCTGAATACTGGTTGTAAGGCTTTAAAAAGAACAATTAGACTTTGCTGCATCCCTTGCAACCAGGCATTTATTTGCCTCTTTTCCGTCAAGGCAGAAAACTGAAGGTTTATCAAGAGACACAAATACAGATGTGGGTGGAGCTTTCCAACCTAAAGTGGTGACTAAACAGAAAGCCTGCATATAAAAAGTTGAGAATTCCACCCTTTATCCCTTTTTCCTTCTTTGGATACTAGCTTCTAGATTTACAGCTTCCAGGGAAGAGATTAGAAGATTGTTGTTCTTGTTGTTAGTTGCCTTCTCAAACTCATAGTGACCCCATGTGTGCAGAGTAGAACTGCTCCATAAAGTTTTCAAGGCTGTGACCTTACGGAGGCAGGTAGTCAGGCCTGTCTTAAGACTGAGGCATCTCTAGGTGGGTTTGAACTGCCAACCTTTTGGGTAGTAGCTGAGTGCTTAACCGTTTGTACCACCTAGGGACTCCTGATTAGAAGATTACCGTCTGGAAAAACTAACTTGTTTAAGACCATAGGCTTACCAATACTGACGCTGAAAATTAAGCACTTGGCTGCCAACTGAAAGGTTGGTAGTTCGAACCTAACCAGCAATTTGATAGGAGAAAGACCTGACAGTCTGCTTCTGTAAAGATTATAGCCTAGAAAACCCTATGGGGCAGTTCTGCTCTGTCACATGGGGTCGCTGTCAGTTGAAATCAACTCAACAGCACCTAACAACAGCACTTTATTATTTACAGTAGTGTTTCTCAAACATTTTGGTCTCAGGATACCCCTTAACGACTTAAAAATTACTGAGGACACTCCAAGCTTTTGTTTATGTGGGCTGTATCTATCACTAAACCCTAGTGGCATAGTGGTTAAGAGTTTGGCTGGTAAACAAAAGGTTGGAAGTTTGAATCCACCAGGCACTCCTTGGAAACCCTGTGGGGCAGTTCTGCTCTGTCCTTACAGGGTCGCTATGAGTCAGAATTGACTGGACGGCAGTGGGTTTTAATTACTGTATTGTTTAAATTGCAACCAATTTTCAACATATTTCTTTAAAAGCAACAATAATGAACCCATTATACATGTTAACATGTTGTAGGTTTACAAATAACATACAGTGTTACAAAATAACTATTTTCCAAAGCAAAAAAATTTAGAGTGGCATTGTTTTACATTTTTGTAAATCTAATGTAAGGCTTGGAAATCCTGGTGGTGTAGTGGTTAAGTGCTACGACTGCTAACCAAAAGGTCGGCAGTTCGAATCTGCCAGGCGCTCTGTGGAAACCCTATGAGGTCGTTCTACTCTGTCCAGTAGGGTTGCTGTGAGTCAAAATCAACTCAGTAGCAACAAGTTTAGCTTTTTTTAATATAAGGCTTAGTAGAAATCAGCTGGATTTTAATATCTGCTTCTACATTTGGTCTGTTACAGTATCTCATGTCATGTAACCTCTGGAGAACTCCACTGTGCACTTGTGAGAAAATGGGAGTGAAAAAGGCATATGTTAATATTAATTATGAAAATAGTTTTGACCTTACAAGATCCTCTGAAAGACATGGTAATTCTCAGGGATTCCCAGCCCACATTTTGAGAATAGTTGCTCTACGCTGAAGTCCACCAGTCATAACCTCACATAGAATTTCTAAACAGCATTTAGTGCCTTACTGTAATGTATGAATGGATAGCCAGAGATTAGCAGACAGTTGCAGAAAACCTATAACATGAAAGATGGAAGCCAAAGCAGAAAGATGGAAACAAGCAGTTGGAAGCAGAAATGATACAGGGAGGGAGAAAACTTGAAATAAATAGTCTCAGAGAACTAAAAGAAGTGTATTTATGAAACCAGAACTGGAGGCTGTAAATAAGCAGTTTGAAGAGAGCAAAACTGATTTCTTGGACATTGAAAATATCAGAGCAGTTATAAAATGGAAGATATAACTATAAAGTAATAGAAATGTTGTCAGATCTCTTTGTAATATAGGAATGGGGAAGAACTTTGTATACAAAATTTCAAAAACGTATTGCATAAGTTAGAAAGTGGGATGAATTTGTTTACATCAGAGTTAAGGAGTTGTGTGCATTGAAGGGACGTCATGACAATGGGAGAAGACATTTGCAAAATGTAAAAAACAAGGGATATAACATCTAGAAAATTGAAGGAACTCCTGAAAATCAAAAGGAAAAAGACGGCCACACCAATATAAAAATACGTAAAGACTCTAAACAAGTAGCTTATGGAAGAAGAAACTCAAAACTGATAAGCCTTTGAAGAGATGCTCAGAATCATTAGTTGTCAGAAAAATGTAAATTAAAATAGTGAAATATCACTTTACACTTATTACTTTGGGGGGACATGAGAATGCTGGATGCTTAACAGATTACCCCAGAATTTAGCGTCTTAACACAACAGACATTATCTCCAGGTGCTGAGGATCAAGAATATGGAAGCGCCTTAGCTGGGTCATTCTAGCTCAGAGAGTCTCTAACGAGGTTACAGTCAAGCTGTTGATCAGGGCTGCAGTCATCTGATGGTTTGACTAGAGCTGGGAGATCAGCTTCTAAAATGGCTCACTCACATAGCTGTTGGCAGGAGGCCTCAGTTTCCTGCTGGTTGTTGAAAGAAGGTCACAGTTCCCTGCTGCATGAGGCATTCCACAGGGCTGCTTGAGTGGATCCATAACGCTGTTCTTATAACATGGCATAGGGCTTCCTCCAGAGCAAGTGATCTTTAAGAGAGAGCAAGCAGGAAGCCACTGTGCCTTTTTATGACCTAGTCTCCCAAATCTCAATACTGTCTCTTCCGGTTCATTGGAAGTGAGTCAGTAACCATTTCAGTCAGTTGGCCTAATACTGGTTTTGGTGCTTCCGTTCTACCTCCTAGTTTGTTGTGTAGTGCCTGGAGACTTAAAAGCTTGTGAGTTGCCATCCAAGGCACAACAATTGGTTTCTATTTACTGGGAGCATCAGAGGAAGAAGGAAGGTCAGGAATAGGTGGAGGAAATAGAGTACGTGTTCATTCACCTCCGTAAACAACTACTTCCTTTGCTATGAGAGCAGAAGAACCGGATGATGCCCACCTACAGTTACTGAACGTTCAGATCGAAGATTCTGTGGTTGAATCCTGATCAAAAGGGGGAAGTGCAGAACAGAATTTTAAATTTTCATAGAATCCAGACTTTCTGGAGCCGTTGAGGCTGGATGACCCCCATAAACTGTTACCCTGAGGAAATCTTTAAACCTTGAACCAAAACTATCCCCCGAATGCATCTTTGAACCAAATAATAGTTTAGCCTAATTAGAAAAGAATTTCTGCATTAAGCATTATATGCTTGTAAAGAATTATCTTATACGTGAATCACGTATTAAAGTTCACAAATTGATAATAGCAACTAGATAGATGAAAAGCTTGGGGGGGGGCAGTGAGTTTGTGTTACTAATGGTGAAATAGTTTGGAAAATGTTGTTGAGAAAAGTGGCAAAACTTGAAGACTGTAACCAGTGTCATGGAGTTGTGCATGTGTAAATTGTTGAAGTGGTGTATATTTTTTTGCTGTGTGTATTTTCACCAAAAAAAAAATAAAAGTACAACCAAATACCTCATGGGATTTGGTTCCTTGGTTTGGAGGTTTAGGGTTGTAGTTTATGGGACATCCCAGTTAATTGGTCTAATAACATGTTCAGTGCTTCTCTTCTACCTCCTAGTTTTTTGTGTAGTGCCTGGGGTCTTAAAAGTTTGCAAGTGGCCATCCAAGGCACAACAGTTGGTCTCTGTTCACCTGGAGCAACAGAGGAAGAAGGAGAGTCAGGAATAGGAGGATATGGAATGTGTGGCTATTTACCTCCAAGAACAACTGCCTCCTTTGCCATGAGACCAGAAGAACTGGACAGTGCCCAGCTCCCATTACTGAACATTTTGATCAAAGATTCCATGGAAGGATCCTGATCAAAAAGGGGAAACACAGAACAGAATTTCAAATTCTTATGGACTGTAGACTTCCTGGAGCCATGAAGGTTGGATGAACCCCTGAAACTACTGCCCCAAGATAATCTTTAAACCTTAAACCAAAAATATCCCCTGACGTCGTCTTAAAACTGAGAAATAGTTTAGCTTAACTAGTAAAAAAGGTCTACCTTGAGCGTTATGCTCTTTTAAGAACTATATGGGATCCAATTGACAACAGCAGCTGGAAAGATTAGACAGGAACCTTAGGAGGCAATGAATTTATGTCAGTGATAGTTGAAGAACTCAGAAAAGGAGAGTGAGAATGGCTGCCCGACTCAAAGAATGTCATCAGTGTCACTAAATGGTACATGTAGGAACTGTTGAATTAGTGTATGTTTTGCTGTATATTCTCAACAACAATAAGATAAAATTTAGGGGGAAAAAATGTAGTAGAATTTATGGACCCTTAAAATAGCAGGCAAGTTTTTGGATAGTCTTTCCTTCTAATACGGTGTCCTGGTTGCACAGTGGTTAGAGCGCTCAGCTGCGAACTGAAAGGTTGGATGTTTGAGTCCACCAAGCCGCGTCTTGGAATAAAGGCCCTGCATGGCAGTCTGCTTCTGAAAAACCAGCACAGTTCTCTGACACACGTCGGATTGCAATGAGTGAGAGTTGAGTATTTGTAGAGCTCTTACATTATAAACATTAGTGAAAAAATTACAAAAAATATTTGATACCCAAAGCAGCCAGGGACAGTATAAGAAAAAATTATAGCTTAATCTTATGAATAGGGATGCAGAAATCCTTGAATACTAGCAAATTAAATCTAACTTATATTTTTGCAAGAATACATCACCATCAAATGAGGTTGATTGCAGAAATGCAAAGTCAGTTTAATACTAGAAGACATGTTCCCTTAACCTGTTGCCTTGACAAATTAAGAAAAACGTACTCAGTATATTCATGGAGGAGCCAGTTATTAAGCATCCACCATGCACCAGGAATTAGGCACTGATGGTATAGTAGTATATGAACCAGAGTTCCTGTTTTCATGGAGTTTACATTCTAGTGTAAGACAGATTACAAATAATTTTAGGTGATATGATAAATGCTGTGAAGAAACATCAATCAGGATAAGGGAGACAGTGAGTGATAATCATTACTAATAATTATCCACACATTAAGTATAAATCCTCAGTCCCCTTTTTCTTTGTATCTCTGCTACTGGAGTCTCTGGCATTTTCATGTTTTCCTAAGCATAGCTTGAAGACCCTTAGTGTAAAGCAATTGGATAATTAAGTAAGTACACTGGTACAGAATATATGGTGATACTGCTGAAATAGACTTATTGGCTGGCAAGATCTGTCATGTAATAACTCAGTCTTTGTCAGCTGATGTTTAAAAGTTGGAAATTTCTGTTTAGGGGTGATAATATAAATGTATGGGAGCTGTGGTTCTTGGTAAAAACTTGAAATTAATTCAAGGACTGCTCCTATATATGTATATATATATGTGTATATATATATATATATACACACACACACACGTATGTATATATATACGCACATGCATTCACAGAACAGTTTTGCTTTTCTCTCATAAAAGGACTAAAGAAAAAAATAAGCTGTTTATTAATTAAATATTATAGCATAGTTCTAAAGTTGTGATGAGTATATGGTATATGTCTTGGAGTTAAGCTCATTTTGAACACAGTGCTAAATGATGCAGAGGTTGTGTATATTAATTTCACATAGAAAAACTGATCCTTAATTCTAGAGAAGCAATCTCACAAATGTGTCCCCATTGTCATTATTAGGGTGAACAGTAGAGAATCTAAGAATATCTATAACTTTGCCAGAATTTCTCATACTTGCCCCCAAAACAACTCTAAGCCATGTTTATTAGGGTTCAGTAGTATAGCTTTGTATTTGAAGGACAACACTATTCAGAAAAATCTCTGAACTCTTTATTTGACTTTTGGGAGATCTTTGGTATAAGTTGGAATCAACTTGATGGCAGTGAGTTTGGTTTTTGAGTTGATATAAGTCTGTTGGTTCCCTTTGTTTAATCCTTACAAAGGAATTAAGCTCTTATGTGTTGACTTTATTCAAAGACTGCTTTAACTGGTAGCTCCTGGTAAAAATGCTTCTTACAGAAATTTTAATGTTTGTGTATTTTAAATAACTTCAAAGGCAGAATTGTATATTTTAGGTCTGTCATGTCAGACTCCTATTTTATCTCAACACCCTCCCTCCCCCCAAAATAAAGGTGTCTTTTTTTCAAAGATCCTCTACTCTGAATCATCTTTTGCATCTGGCTGCTTCCCAAAAGATACGCGCACAAAGAGTATGCACAGAAGATCTTTGATTTTGCCTATCCCAAAGGTTTCACATTTGCAGCCAGCGAACTGATCTGGTCAACAGACATGTTGTATTTGTTTGCACAGTGTGCCTAAAAAATTTGTTTCCAACATTTTAATTATTAGATTTCAAATTATCTAAATTCCTAGGGTTTTTTTTCTTTCACATTTCAGATCATCTGATAAATCAGATGCCACCATGTCCAGGGTTTGGGACTGGGTAAGGGCTCTGTGGGTCATAAACTCTCCGGTTATCTGTGCCCTCCACCGTTTCTTAATGTTTCTCTCCACTTACTTTCTTTACCTCTGTAAATCCCTTGTGGGCATTTAAGTGTGTGACCCTTGCTAATTTATTGGCCCATATTCAGAGCCTTAAAAAAAAAATGTTTCTAACTGATTGTGGCCTAGGAAACTAACAAGACTAGTTCAGATAAATTAAATGTTTTTTAAAAAAGCTTGAATTTGGGCTGCATTGCCATCTCTGTTTCTCTGGAACTGTGTACTATGTCTTTATGAGAGTATGTATATGTGTATCTACATCTGAGGAACTCTGGTGGTGCTAACCAAAACGTTGGTGCTTCAAACCCACTGGCTACTGCAGGGGAGAAAGGTGTGGCAATCTGCTTCCATAAAGATTACAGCCTTGGAAATCTTATGGGCCAGTTCTGCTCTGTCCTATAGGGTCACTGTGTATTGGAATTGACTTGATAGCAACGGATATGTATATCAATAAACAGATATGTGTATCAATACATTATTGACTTACTCAGAGCATTTGATATGGATTCCCCTGGAGTCTGGTTGGTAGTTCCTATAAGAAGAATGTGAGCTTAAGTAACCTTGGTCAAGGTTCTAATTTTATGAAGTGATGATATGAGGCTTAGAATTAATAAATTCTCCAATCTGTATCACTAAAACATTTAACTTCTTTCATATGTGTCATTAGACTGGGCTCTTGGGATAGTCCTTTATACTGCTTATTACTAAATAATTTTGGCTCTCCTTCTTCTGACACTTTCTGACCCCTTTGTCGTTGAGTTGTGCGAACAGTTCTGACAGAAGAACTGTGAGTGGAAATGTGTCGCTTCCAAGACAGTCATTGAATTGCCAGCGTCAGACCTTCCAGAGCAGTATTCCAAAGAGTGACTGCTCCATAAGCTTGAGTTCTAGAACCTTCACCAACTGATGATGGACATGTAAAGTGAGCGAGAAGTAAATATTGTTTTAAGCTACAGAGATGGGGGGGGGGGCTGTTCATTTTTGCCGCGTAACCTAGCCTATCTGATCGATACTACATTGTACTAATAAAGTGAAGAAAGAATAATGTGATTAATTAATTAAAGGCCAACCAAAAATCCAAACCTGTTGTTGTCAAGTCGATCCAACACATAGCTTCCTTATAGGACAGAGTAGAACTGCCCCATAGGGTTTCCTAGGAGTGGCTGGTGGATTTGAACTGCCGACCTTTTGGTTAGCAGCTGTAGCTCTTAACGACTGTGTCACCAGTGATTCTAATTAAGGGCGGTCATGTTAAAATCTGGAACCTGGGAGCTATTAGAAGATTGGATCTTTAGGGAAACTCTTTATTTGTAAGTTGTGAGCATCATGAAAGGCCTCAATTCTTATAGAAACTGCAGCTTTTTTGAGAGTATAAACAAAAGGTATGCCAGAGATCACAGAACATTTTGCAGTCAGCACAGTGTTATGTATATAGTCTAAAGATGAGTGAGGGTTATAGAGAATCCTTCCTGTTATGAAAGATATGTGTGTGTGTGTGTGATTTTTTTTTTCTCAGAGCAGTATAGATTTGGAAGTTTTTTAAAATAACATTGCTAGATAGATTATGTATACTTGTGACATAACACACAATTTTGTGATGTGATTTTAAAGCTGGAAGAACCCTTAGATATCATCTAATACAGCGTCTTTATTTTATGGATGTTATTTGTGTTGTAAAAGATTAAATAGAAAACATGCTTTAATTACCCACTTTGTACATTATTTTTAGATTTTAAAATACCATTTTGATTTCCCTTTCCCAGTTGGTGTTTTTCTCTTTGCCAGTATTTGTTTTCCTTTTTGCTTCCTCTTTTTCCTTTTCTTCCATATTTAATCCTCACAATAATTCTTAGAATTTCTGCCATTTTACACTTGTGGAGCTTGAGGCTCAATGAGGCTAAATAATACGCCCAAGATCATATAGCTAAGTAGCAGGGGTGGAATTTGAACAAGTTTTGTTGACTCTAATAGCCCATTCTGTTTCCAGAAATTATGTTAAACGCATTTAAGATTTTTGCGCAAATGTAGAGAATGTTTTTACTTTGTGTGACTACTCATTAAAACCAGATTTGTTGGAGTTGACAGGAAACCCAAAACAGTTGTTTAAAAAGAAATTTATTTCTCTTATCTGTTGTAATAGAAATCTAGAGGCAAGCGTCTAGGGTTGGTATGAAGGCTCCACCATGACATTAGGGACCTAGGCTTCTATTTTATTGCTCCAGTATCCTTAAACACGTGACTTTCTGTCTTAGCATCCAAAATATCTGTTCGTACTCCAACATTCTACCTTGCAGGAAGGAAAAAGAGTAAAGTAGGGCACTCTTCCCTTTCCTTTAGAACGTATCCCAGAAGTCATACGGGACACTTCTGCTTATATGCCTTTGCCCAAAACCTAGTCAGGTGGCCAGGTCAGCAGTAAGGGAGGCTGAGAAATGTGAACTTTATTCTAGAAGTTCATCTGCTCAGCTGGAAATCTAGAGTCTTATCACAGAAGGGGTGAATATATTTGGGATGGTAGCAGTTTTCTGCCACGTTACTGTAATTGGGTTTTGTTTCAAATGGTTTTATTCAGTAGGCTTTTTATCGTGCACTTATTATGTACCAGGCACTGTGGTTCTTAAATATATACAATGGTAAACTGTATTAATAAGTAAAATAAACTATCTTCATTCACAGTTTAGGAAAATTTTACTCTCAATAGGTTAAACCAAAGAGTATCCAGGTGTTTTGTTTGTACATACAGAAGAAAAGTCTGGTCAAGAATTAAGTTGATATTTTACTTCAAAATATTGGCAAAATAAGTGAGGAAAGGAGTGTTCTTGATTCATATAGCAAATAGAGTATGATTAATAAAACAATACCTGTGGATTCATTTGGGAATCTGAAAAGTAGAATTAAATTTCAGGACTTTGCCTGTTTTACGTTTTACTTCCGTCACTTGTGGGTCAAGATACCTAATTCCTATGTATATCATTGCCATAGTGAGTATAAGTCAGTGATTTATCTATCCTGTATAGGCTTTTACTCATTTTGACAGAAGCCCCTGTTGCTTGTACATAACAATTTTTTTAAATGTAAGTACTTATTTAATATTTATACTATTTATTATTTTTAATTATGAGTTGTTCAAAGGTAGTTTTTATCATTACCTTTATATGGTTTCTTGTGAAGTATCACCAGAACTTAGTAATTTTTTTTTAATACATTTAATGAATAGAAACATTTATTTAGGATGAATTCTGTTTCAACTACCATAGTTAGGCTACTGGTCTTATAAACTGAAGATTAGTACAGCCATATGCCTTTGTAAACATGACCAAATTACTAGCTTTTTAATCGAAATAAATTTAAAATTCTAGCAAATATGCCAGTTTGTAAATTAGTTACCATTTTGTTCAGTATAGCAAGCAAAACCTATAAAACCTGCTTCAGGTTTATCTTTATGACTCTAGTGAAGGATGCTGTATTTCTTCTGAATCAGCCAGTACCTTTGAAAATTTTGTGCTACAACCTAAAAATGTTAGGTCTAATGGAAAGCGAAAATTTTGAAATAAAAGTACAACTTTTACTTATAAATTAAGAACTGTTTACAGACATTTTGTTTAGAACAACTTATTAAACTAATGCCCTTATGGTTTGGTTATAGATTTTAAGTTTTCTCTAACTGGGTTATTTCAGAGCCATGTAAATGAGCTATTTAAGAACACTTGTGGAAATTAAAATTTATTTCCATTTAATTCTGTTTTGCCTTAAAATAGAACATCTATAAAATCAACTAGTGATTATTTCTGACAATAAATGTATAAATAAAATTCTAACTTGATAATTAGCTCATTAGCTTTCCTGTGGTACCAGCAGGTCTACGGCATTTTTAACTTGAGACAACTTCATGTTGAGCTAATTTACCAGCAATATTTTGGTTTTATTTTCTATGTATATTGAAATAGGTTCAGAGGCAAGGATGGAAATGTATTTGAAGGTAATGTAAGTCTTTGAGTTATTTGTTACAGTTTTCCAGCAAATACTGAACATTTATCACGCAACTGTACTATGATAATCACTGTTGGAGGAGGATCCAGAGAAAGAATAGTACATTGTGCATATTTTGAGATTTGCGCTTATATTTTTATGTTCAGGAGTTTGCCCTGTAGATTGGGTCTTGGTTCTTTTTTTCACTTTTCCTTACCAGTTCTTCACATCACTTCTCTTTGTTTTAATTCCTTTTGTATTTCTAGTCCAGTGGTTTTCAACCCTGGCCTGTGTATCCTGGGCACTGGAGCTTTTTCAAAATTCAGGATGTTTTTGGATGTGAGTAACATAAGTCTGACTCAAACTGGCTTCAACAATAAGAAAACTTACATGTTTTGAGGTATGAGACAGTGGGTCATGGCCTTGTCTCTGATTCTCTACAATTGTCTTAGGTCTGCCCTCCCCAGTGTATCAACAAGGGCCTTAAGTTATTTCCCCCTGAAGGTCCTAGGATGGCTGCCTACCATAAATAATGCAGTATTTATCCTTGTTTGTATCTACCAGGAGAGAAGAGAGAAGGACCTCTTTCCCAGAAGCCAAAAAAGCAAGCTGCTTCTTGTGTGTCTCACTGGGCCAGATTGACTTGGGCCTGCCCATTCTTGAGGCATAGGGAATTACCATAAAATGGCCAGACTATTCATATGGGGTAGAGTGGATACGTCCACTCCTTAGGAAGAAAAGCCTGGGGATGGATATACATGTATATTTCTACAAAGCCTATAGGTGATTCAAAGCACAGCTAGGTTTGAGAACCTCTACACTTCCCACTTCAAGCTTTAAAAATCTTAAAAATAGGGAGGAAAAAAACCTTTTTGGTTTATGTTTTTTTGTTTGATTCTGATTTTTTTTTTTTTTTTTTCATTTTCCAGTGGAACAAAGTTACTCTGTATTACAGTTTAGTTTAACTTACCTTCTTTATCTCTGCTGAAGAGGCTAAAGTTTTGATTAGCCGTGGTTAAGTAAGGCTCTAGGGTAAAACAATTCTTAATTAAGGATACAGATTGAAAACTTACATTCATAATTGTCATTTAAATTTCTCATTAGCCAGCTGTGTGAAATGCAGCCACCTTCTAATGTTGTGGCTGTTGTTGAAGACCCTTTGGCTGTGTGCTGTCTCCCAAATGAGCTTACTTATGGCACGATAAAAAGAAGTATTTTAACTATTTAGAATAAAGCTGCCCAGCAGTCTCATTTATCTTAACACTTAGAAACAAGCAAAAAAGAAAAGACTCTGAGCAGCATAGCATCTACTCATGTATATTATTCTTCAAAAAATCTCCCAAGTTCACATTTAGTGCCTGTTTACCCTTACTTTAAAAACACATGTTTAGCAAGCATGTTTCTTTGGTTTATCATAGAAACGGGGATTCTGTAGTTTGTCTCATAGACAGTCAGCTAGAAGTGATAGCTAACAACATGATAGCAAGAAAGGGGTGGGGGCCTATAAAAAGCAGGAATAACTCAAGAAAGCCAAGAGTTTACTTATTCTAGGAAATAGCTTTGTACTGAGAAATGGGTTCTAAGGATCTCATCATATTATAATAAACACTAGACTGTTTAGTGATCCTAATGATTGTAATATCAAGAAAGTATTACATTATTTTAAGGCTATTCTTTTAAAAGGAAAAATCAGAAATTTGTAAAATCAAAATTGTTAAAGCTAAAATTTTGTTTTGTGCTTTTGAGTGTAAACCGTCAGCTGTCCTGAAAACTTAGCTATGAAACACTTTCTTTGAGGGCTACAGATAAGAAAAACACAGTAAAGCTTTAGCTATTTGTACACAAGGGATTGGATCAGAATCTTTTATAAGATTTCATTGACATTTATCAGTTTACAAAATGTGCTGCTTTTTCTCTGTGTAAATCGCCCAGGACCTGTTGTTTTTAAATCTTGCAGAGTTTTTCTCCTCTTCCTCCCGTCCCCAATCATTGTAAATTAGTTTAATCCTAACCTAACCCATACATCATAAAAGTGAATCTTTTACAGGAGTGATCAACTATTATACTATCAGTTAACTTTGCCACAAGTTGTTTCCCAGATTCCCATTTTTTTTTTTATATTTTAATTTTATTTTTACATTCAAATATTTTGAACTCTGGATGATCTGAATTTTATTGTGGGTACTGTTCCCTGTTGGCATATCTTGGAGGGAAGAAAGAAAACATACTTCTGTGAAGAGCAGCTGTAAAGTACTATTATTGCTGATCAGTTCTGATAGTGCCATTAATTGAGAGTTTGTTACGTAAAGAAGTTATTATGTAAAGGTGATACGAATCCCTTTAATTTTGTAGGTATTAGCACTTTCCTAAACTAGTAACTCCTTTTTACGAAATACAGTATGGTTAAACTTTTAATAAACCCCAAAGTACTTCCACTCGGTTCAGGATTTGCATTTGATGCAACTGTTTTTGATTGCGTATTTATGCTTTAGAAGATTGTTATTGACATCAATCCATAGGTGTACCAACATGAAATTTAAAATAGTTTATAATTTTTTTTTTTTCTATTTTACACTCTTCTAATGTAAAGCTTTTTTTCCTTTGGTTTCAGTTAATCATTTATATAGTGACCCAAGGCAATAGTAAAAAAATGATATTTTGGCGCCATCTGCTGTTCTGTATGTGATATGTCATTTACTTTAGTAAAATTTGTAGGTAAACAAAACCTGTTGCTGTGGAGTCAGTTCGGAATCATAGTGACCCTATAGGACAGAGCAGAACTGCCCCATAGTTTCCCAAACTGTAACATTTATGGAAACAGACTGCCACATCTTTCTCCCACAGAGCAGCTGATAGGTTCGAACTGCTGACCTTTTGGTTAGCAGCTGAGCAGCTAACCATTGCACCACCAGAGCTCCTTAAAACTTGTAGGTAGTAGATTAAAATGTTTTTTTTTTTTTTCCTATTTACCAATATAAAGCATAAAAATAATGGGGATTAAAAATGATCTGTTAGATTTGCCTTATGATTCCTGTATTTTCAACTGGAAGGTGGAAATTACTGGAAAGAAATGACAAGGTTATCGCCTTGTAATTTTGGTGGTAAGAAATAGGCTTGTCAAAAATATTTCTCTACTCTTGCCTCTGCCACTTTTGCATTCAGTGCTCTGAATTCCTGAAGACTTGTCTAACTTCCTGAGTAAGATAGGCTCACTGGACTCCTTATTTACCTTTGTTCGTGCTTCTTATGTCCCTTCTCTTCTGTGAACACTTAGTTATTCGTGTTCTGTATCCACATCTTATCCTCAAGTCCCACCTCTGTCATGCTATGAAATCTTCCCCTTTGAGTCTAAACTACATTTAATCTTACCACTTTTCTGTAACTTCTTTTATATAAATCACTTGCACTATAGATTTGGCATCTTGTTCTATAATTGACTCACATGATCTCATACTCTCGTGTGTGTGTGTGTGTGTGTGTGTGTGTGTGTGTGTGTGTGTGTGTGTATTATATTAAACCAAACTCATCGATTCTGACTCATAGTGACCCTATAGGACAGAGTAGAACTGCCCATGGAATTTCCAGGTAGTGGCTGGTGGATTTGAACTGCTGGCCTTTTGGTTAAAAGCAGAGCTCTTAACCACTGTGATACTAGGGATATATACATATGTATGTATATAGATAACACACATGTCTACTCTTCACCTATCGACTGTCTCATTGGCTGACATTTTGCATTTACAGTATTAAGAAATCTGCTGTCCGACTGTTTTACACATTAACGACGTACATCTGACAGTAATGAACACCAAGGTATAAGGCAAGAGTAACGCTGGCTGTGATGGTCAAGGTTTTGTGTCATCTTGCCTGGGCCATGATTGTCAGTGGTTTGACAGTTACGCAGTGCTGTCAGTTGGCACTTATGTAATGATGTAATTTGGTAGTTGTGTAATGATGTAATCATTCTTCACTTTGTGATCTGATGTTGTCATCTGCCAGTTTTTGCATAATGACCCGGTCTTTGGAACCTAACCATGTTGATAAGTGAGGTGTGTGTGTGTGTCCATGTGTGTGTTTTTGTACACACATACATACATAAATATACCACTCTCTTTTCTTTATTAATTGCCATGTAAGTTTCTTCTTCCCAAACAAATGGTATGTTCTTTGTGGACTAGGGCAGTTTATATACTGATTTTTAATCTTTAGATAACAAATCTGCATGCACACTTAGGTCTGCAGACTTGGAAATCTGATGTCCCAATTAAAAGAATTGTGTGCAGAGTAAAAATAAATGGATTCAGAGCAGTTAGTGAGTTTCTGTGCGTAAATAGCATGATGTCTGTATTTCTGCTGTGATGGTTTATATAGCATTCCCTTCACCCCACCACATACTTATAAAGCTTAATTTTATATTTCCTCAACTGTGGATATCTGTAGACTCTCTCCTTTCTAAGGCAAGGACTTTCATAGTTCCCATCTTTCACCACTGACTTTCACCTCTACCTTTCCATTATCAAGGTTGATAACATTTATCTATTGCTAAAAATGTTTTCTTCAATGATTTGTAGGTAGGTTGATTCTAGAAATTGAAAAATAGTTAAGTGTTTACCTTACTATGAATATGGAGCTAACACCTCTTTTGAGCCAAATAATATGCTAGTGTTATATTTCCTTCTCCGCTAGCTAATGCTATTATTCTTAGGGCATTGAAAGAGATCATTCCTAGCTGTGCTGATGGATTCACTTTTTTACATTCTATTTAAGTGCCTTTACTACATCCTCAAGTTTTTCCAGTCTCTCTACTATCTAATCTATCAATTACTCTACTCTTCCAGGAAATTTTATTTCTGTAGCTTTCTACCAGTCTATGCTGGTTTCTTTGGGCCTGCCTCACACCTTTTATCTTGGGTCTTCTTCCCTTTGTTGCTTTTCTTAGATGTCTTCCTCTTTCTCTGTTTATTTTCTAGTTTTGCAGATAACTTCCTAAGAAAGGTTACACAGGATGTAAACTTTGTATGTCTTTACATGTCTGGAAATTTATTCTACCTTTACCCTTGTTTGGTGGTTTGGTGAGGAGCCTGGACTTAAGTTTATTGTCCCACAGTGGATGCCATTGTTTCCAGAGCCACTTTTCACTATTATCATTTGCTGTACTTGTCTTTTCAGAGTTCAGAGCTTCTCTGAAGTTTCCAGGGAACTTGGCAGCTTCCTCTTGTGCTGCAGCCTATCTTACTGGGTAGTAGCTTCCTCCACTTTGCTTCACCAGTCAACATTCCTTTATTTTTGTGTCTCCCAGGAGCCCATTGAAATCTCTCATGCATCAATGGTCCCCATCCTTTTCTCTTTGTTGTAGGGTTTTTTTTTTTTTTTTTTTAGTTTCCTTACTAATAATGTTAAAGAGTCTTGGAGATAAGATGAGCTTACTTAGACTGCCATTTTCCCCCAAGTTTTTATTTTAAAAAGTTTGAGGTTGAAATACACTGAGAAAGCAACTTGAACATTGTTCTTGTTAGGTGCCATGTAGTCGGTTCCAACTCATAGTAACCCTGTAGGACAGAGTAGAATGCCCCATAGGGTTTCCAAGAGCAGCTGGTGGATTTGAACTGCCGACCTTTGGTTAGCAGCTGAGCTCTTAACCACTATGCAGCCAGGGCTCCAACTTGGACATTGGCTCCCAAAAATGACATTATCATGACCTCACTATACCAGAAAGTGACTACTGATTTCATGTTATGTTTTACAGATAATAGTAGTATGTATATTTGTAGCTTTACAGTGAATAACAGCAAAAACATTAGCAGGGGAGTGGCTGAGTCATAATGTTTTGGAGTTGTTTCTAGTCTCAGTACCACCACTGTAATCCAGACCTTTCTGGCTTATTGCTGTTTTGTTTTTTTAATTGCTGTTATTTGAAGTTTTTTTTTTTATTGTACTGTAGTCTCTTACATGCACAGTGTTGCCTAAGCCACCTCTTACAAAAGGTTTCACAAATACTACAAAACTCCTTAAAAATTTTCCCTGGTTTTCTACAGAATAAAGACTAAACCCTTTACCTTGGCATCTGAGGACCTTTTAGGGCATTCTTTGGCCACCAGTGGTTTTCAAAAGTGTGATCCTTGCACCACCAGCGTCACCATCCTTATGAACTTGTTAGCAATACAAATTCTCACTTCTTTCTCCTCCAAACCTCTTTCTGAATCAGAAGCTCTGGAGTTGGAACCCAGCAATCTGTGTTTTAACAAGAACTTCATGCTAAAGTTTGAGGACTACTGGTCTAGTCTATCCTTCTCACTTTGCATACCAAAAATTGAGGTCTAAAGACGTTAATTGGCTTGTCTAAAGTGATACAACTAGGTAGAGTTTTCTTTATAATACACACTTGATTTGACTTTTTACAAGTTGCAGTGAGAATGGAGTCTGAGATGGGAAAATTGGGAAAGGTTTTGTAGAGAATGTGAGTCTTGACTGAACAGTAACTTTAAGTAGAAGAGCAGTCGGTATTCTAAGTAGAAAGACTACAGTGGCTAAAGGCATGGATATTGATGTATGTAACATGTCATGGGAACAGAATAGAAAATTTGGACTAATAATCAGTAGGTCCTTCTTTATAGGAGTATAAAGATAATATATGTAAAAGAATGATCACAATGCCTGGCACAGAGTAAGAGCTTCATAAATGTTGTTGGCTGCCATTGAGTTTTGACCCCCAACTCATGGTAACTCCATGCACAGCAGAATGAAAGACCACCCGGCTCTGCGCCATCCGTTTGATCGGTTGCAGATTGGACTGCTGTGATCCATAGAGTTTTTTCATTGGCTGATTTTTGAAAGTTGGTTGCTAGGCCTTTCTTCTTAGTCTATCTTAGTCTGGAGTTTCCACTAAAACCTGTCCAGCATAATAGCAACACACAAACCTCCACTGGCAGATGAGTGGTGCGTTGGCCGAGAATTAACTCAGGTCTGCACATGAAAATAAATATTAGCTGCATATTATTGTTGTTGGCTGATGTTTTTGGTTATGTTGTTGATTGCTTTGTAGGAACAACCTCATAAGGTGGTGGTAATGGCTAGATGAGACAATATATGTTGACATTCTTGACACAATTCCTGGTTCATAATAAGTACTTTAATAAATGTCAGTTGTTATTAGTTCCTAGCTTGATAATTCATCTTGTTTGATTCTGAATGCTTAAAGGATGTTTGTTTGTTTTTTTTTTTTTTTGGTATGATGATCTTTGTTTGTGTGTGTACTTTAGGTGAAGGCAAATTAGTTTCCCATTCAGTAGTTTGTACACATATTGTACCATGACATTGGTTGCAGTCCCTCCGATGTATTAGCACTCTCCCCATTACCACCTTGAGTTCCCCATTTCCATTTGTCCAGTTTTCCTGCCCCTTTCTGCCTTTTCGTCTTTGCTTTTGGGCATATGTTGTCCTTTTGGTCTCGTGTAGATGATTATTCTAAGGAGCACTTTCCTCACATGTTATTGTTTATTTATAGGCCTGTCTATTATTTGGCTGAAAGATGATCTCTAGGGATGATTTCAGTTCCAAGTTAGAAAGGTGTCTAAGGGCTGTAGTCTCAGGGGTTCCTCCAGTCTCTCTCAGACCAATAAATCCTTTTTTTTTTTTTTTTTTTTTAAAATGAAATTTAATTTTGTTCTATATATTTTGCCCCCACTCTGTCCAGGACCTTCTCTTGTGATCTGGGTCAGAGAAGTCGGTAGTGGTAGCTGGGCACCATCTAGTTCCTCTGGTCTCAGGCTGGTGGTGGAAGCTGTGGTTTCGGTGGTCCATTAGTCCTTTGGACTAATTGTTTCCTTAAAGGGTGAATTTTTGTCATGATTGTAGAAACTCACAAGTACGTGGCCAGGGAAAAATGGGAACAGCTTTAAAAGAAGGAGACTGGTTAAATAAATCATGGAACATGAAACCATTGAAAACCATGTTTCAGAAAAGAATTCATGACATATGTCATAAACATTTCATGTTCATGATACAGTGAAAATAAAAAAGGAAAATACGAAGCAGTGCATACAGTGTTTCAATTGAATTATATAGTTTGTATAAAGAAAATAACTAGAAGACTATTCTAAAACATTAATGGTGATAAACTCCAAGTGCTGGGATTTTAAATAACCAGTTTTCCTTTTGTGTGCTTTTCTTTAAGGTTCAAATTTTCTAAGTGAACATGTATTGCTTTTATAAATAGAAAAGTATTAGCGTGGTACATACTTTTGAACTGTGGCAGGATTATTAGGATAGTTTTATAGCTCCCCAAAATGACTACTGATAATTTAAAGTGGATAATAAATTCATTTTTTATCTGTGGTCAGCCTTTGGCATTTGGGGATATAACATTGTCTTTTGTGCAGTCAGGAATCATTCTAAACACCCATGGTGAATATTAATAGGAATGATCATTTCTACCTCATAGAGTTTTTGGAAGATTGAATTGGATAATATGTTTTTAAAGACCCTAGCTGGAATTTGAAATATATTTTGAGTGCATCTAGCTAACTTTCAGCATCTCCGTTATGAGAATAGCTAATATTTAAATGCTGTCTCTGCCAGGTGCTGTGTTAAGTAGTATCAGTCTGATTTAATCTTCACAACAATTTTATGAGGTAGGCACCATGATAATCTTCATTTCATAGATGAACTGAAAATCAGGTTAAGAAATTTGTCCAAGATTACTAATAAGCCAGGATTGTAAACAAGATGCCTGATATTCCCTTTCCAGAGGTTGTATCCTTAGGCATGGTTCCTGTACTGTCTCCAAATATTATTGATATTTACAATATGAAAGCATCTAAGGAAATATCCATTATGAAAATAAAGGATATGTTGTGGTGTTTTTGTATAAGATGTTAACTCATTAATACTGTGAGTAAAATATAACATGAAAAAGTATGATTTGCTTTTTTAAAATTAAACATTTCCAAGAGGTATATGTACCATTTCATGGCATTCTTTTATAAACTAATATACTCATAATGGGCCTCGTGTGCCCTATCAGTAAAACACCTGTCAGGTGATCTCTTGATCTGTAAAAATATTACTAGAAATCATGTTGCATTCCCAGAAATTAAGGTCTAACTTTGGGAGCACGAAAGAGAGCTGATGATGCTCTCAGCCCACTTGCTCTTTCTGGGGATGTCCATTGTTTCCTTCTTTCAATGAAATAGTTTCTTGTGTGCATTCACAAAGGAGAAGTTAACTATTCTAATGCTAGTAAGAATATAAAAGCTTTATTCTCATTTTGATCTGCATACTTTGCTTTCCTAATCTTGGCTATTCTTCCCCATGAAACTAAACTAAGAAAAGACATTTCTAGGAATTTCTAAATTTTATGTGAAAATAAAATTAGGGACAGGCTAAATTGTTTTCTTGTAAGCCGTGAGGATATGATGACTTATCTATCCTAGTTTGTATTTCTATAAAACCTTAGTGTGTCACTTATTATGTTGCTTCACTTATAACTTGTTTACATGTATCACTTCTCCATTAGAGCAAGTCCCTAGGTGGCGGATCTTTGTATTCACAGTGACTGGCTAATAAATGAAAATTAACACATTTTAGTTGATGGCTTATATGAATCATAGGTTAGCCTAGAATTAGGTGTGAATGTATTGTTAATTTAGGATCATGGTCATTCTGTTCTTAAATTAATGGTGCACTTGATACTCTGTCATATCAGCTTCTACTTAGGTGGAAATGTACTTTTGAATTACATTGTTGTCCAATAGGACTTTAATTGAGCTTAAAAATAGGTAAAATTTGTGGAAGTTGCTAGCTAAAAAAATTTCTTGTTTGGTAAAATAGAACAGAATAATTGTATTTATTCTATAAATTTTGTCACTTTGGAAATACTGAAAATGAGAAAATGAAGGGAAACATAAAGAATAGAAAAAAGTAATTTTAAATGTTCCATTTTAAGGGAAGGCTATTCTACACTTCTGCTTTCTCTGAAAGCAAATGGGAGAAAATGTCTTAGGCCACGAGAACAGAATGTGATATGTAACAGGAAAAAGTGAAAATAAAGCTAAACTATTCAGAGGATGTTAAGCCTTGAATCAACCCATTGCCTTCAAGTCAATTCCCACTCATAGTGACCCTATAGGACAGAGTAGTACTGCCCCATAGGGTTTCCAGGGAGCACCTGGTGGAAGCCATCTGCCGACCTTTTGGTTAGCAGCTGTAGCACTTAACCACTACGCCACCAGGGTTTCCAATTAGATGTTTTCTTTTATTTCGCATTAAACTAAAGTTATAAGCTATAGTCAGTTTTGGGACTGACAAACAATAATTTTTGTATGTAGTTTGATAATTTTGACATCAAGATAGCAATCCACTTTACCTTAGATAGCTATTTCTCAAGAGTTGGATGGCACATGTACCATGAAACATCAATATTATATGCTAGTAATTATAGCTAATCTATACTTTCTGATTCCCTACTCCTACTGTGTGGTGTGTTTTCAGCAGTGACAAAATCTCTTTAATTCTCTACCTCCAACGCAAATCACCCACTGAAGCTTGAGATCTTACCATTTAGTTTTCATGTTGGGCATCTCCACTTGAATGTCCCGTGGGTAACTCAAACTCAGAATCCAAACCTGAACTCATCTCTTTTTCCTCCTCATCCCTGTTTCAGCCTCCAAAGTTCCCTGCCTTAGTATATGGCACCACCATACACTGGATTGCCCAGATCAGTATTACTCCCTACTCCAGCCTCTTTTCCATCCCTACCCATATCCAGTCAGTCACCAAGTTTTATGCATTTTAGCTGTGAATAGATCTCAAATCTATTCAGTTTTTCCGTTTCTGCTACGATACTTTAAAGCAATCTTCATTTCTCAATTGTATTACTGCCATAGCCTCCTAACTGGTCTCCCACTGGTTTTCTACACCAGTGCTGTCCATTTCTAACTGTTTTTATATTGTTTTGATGATCTTCCTAAAACACAGTCAGAACACTGTACTGTTATATTTAAAACCCTCAGTGGCTATCCAGTGCCAGTTTCTTTAAAGTGTTTATAGCACTGTTTATAATCTGGCTACATGGTATAACCAAACAGCCACTTGCAGTTTCTTGAGACCTGTGCTGTAGGTGAGCACCTTCAAGTCTTCATACACACTATCTCTTCTTTTTTTTTTTAAATAATGTTTTATTGTATTTTTGATGGAAGTGTACACAGCAAACCAGGTTCCCGTTCTGCAGTTACACATATTGTTCAGTGACGTTGGTTACATTCTTCACATTGTGTCAGCATTCTCGTTGTTTCCGTTCTAGTTGTCCTATTCCCATTAACCTAGTCTCATAGCCCCCCAACCTTCTCATCCATGCTTTAGTGTATTTGTTGACTATTGAGTATCATGTAGATGATTTTTTAAAAGAGCACAGTACTCAAGGGTGATATTCATTACTTTATAAACAAACCTGCTATTTATCCAAAAGGTGACTTGAGGGGATTTTTTTTTTTTATAATTTTTTTTAATTTTTTTTTGTATTTGGATGAAGGTCTACAGAACAAGTAGTTTCTCATTAAACAGTACACATACTGTTTTATGACATTGGTTAACAACCCCATGACATGTCGACACTCTCCCTAATTGACACTGGGTTCCCTATTACCAGCTTTCCTGCCCCCTCCTGCCTTCTAGTCCTTGTCCCTGGGCTGTTGTGCCCCATTAGTCTCATTTTGTTTTATGGGGCTGTCTAATCTTTGGCTGAAGGGTGAACCTCGGGAGTGGCTTCACTGTTGAGCTAAAAAGGTGTCCGGGGGCCATACTCTCATGATTTCTCCAGTCTCTGTCAGGCCAGTAAGTCTGGTCTTCTTTTGTGAGTTAGAATTTTATTCTACATTTTTCTCCAGCTCTGTCCAGGACCCTCTGTTGTGATCCCGGTCAGAGCAGTGAGTGGTGGTAGCCGGGCACCATCTAGCTGTACTGGACTCAGTCTGGTGGAGGCCTTGGTAGCTGTGGTCCGTTAGTCCTTTGGACTAATCTTTCTTTGTATCCTGTTCTCTTCATTCCCCCTTGCTCCCGAAGGGATAAGACCACTGGAGTATCTTAGATGGCTGCTCACAGGCTTTAAGACCCCAGATGCTACTCACCAAGGTAGAATGTAGAACATTTTCTTTATAAACTGTGTTATGCCAATTGAGCTAGATGTTCCCTGAGACCATATACATGAATATTTTTAGTAGTTGGAGAAAAGCTGTGGTAGTTCCCAACTGTGTTAGAAACAGTTGTCAAGTGTGGTTCTTTATACCGTGAGACTGGGAGCTGTTTCTAAACACACAGTTGTTACTACCACAGATTTGCCTAAGTTTCCAGTCTGATCTGTGGCTATGGGTAAGTAATATAGAATGTATATAGTATTTATAGGGAAAAGATACTTCTATAAATCAAATTGTATAAACTACCCTCTAACTTTAGGCTAAGAAATGTATAGACTTTAAACTTCAACCAGTCAATAGTAGAGTTTTTAGCAAATCTTTTAGATATAAAGGTATTAAAAATTGAAGTATTCTGCTAGCCTCAGAGTGTATAGACCTAAGTCCCTTCTTTTATTGAAATGAATTCTAATACAAATTTTCAGTAATATTTAACACCAAAGGTTTCAAAGATTATTTTTTAGGTAAAAAGCATATTTATTCTCCAGAAGCCTTTACTTATCTGTGTGATTCCTGTTAGTAGTGACGATTCTAATGTATTTATGTAGGATTTGTAGTGAAATACAGAAATTATAAATTCTGTTATGTATGTGTGTATATACTTAAATTGCATGATATTAACTTCTTATCTTTTAAGAGGACTAATAAGAATTTAATGAAAGCCATACTAATATAGTCTAGAACTGCACTGTACACAGTAGGGTAGCCAGTCGCAACATGTGGCTAATGAGTACTTGGAATAGTCTAAATTGGGATGTGCTGTAAGTATTAAGAATACACATTGGAATTTGAAGATTTAGTACGGGGGGAGAAAAAGAATGCAAAATATCTCATTGACAATTTTATATTGATTACGTGTTGAAATAATATTTTAGATATAGTGGGTTAAATAAAACCTTATTAAAATTAATTTCACTGTTTCTTTTTAATTTTTCAATGTGGCTACTCAAAAACTTTTACATATGTGAATCTCATTCTATTTCTGTCGGACAGCCCTGGTCTAGAACAATTTTTTTGTTTTTTTAATTGAAAATTAAGTTTTCTGTAAGTTACGGCTGAAATTCAATGTTTTTGGTATTGAGAGTTGTTTTTTAGTAGGCTTAAATAATGGCTTGACATCTAAATATTTGCATTCTAAGATTAGATGTAAACTTAAAAAGCTGTAAAGTTAATTTTTTTAACAAAAAATTATTCTGAGGTCTTGTTTTTAGACTTTGTTGTTGGCACAGAAATGTAACTAATCCTTCATGATCTCTTGGATTTTCGGTTAGAGCCAGTTTGGCAGATACCATGGATCATTTACTAGGTTGATTATTTATTTATTTACCAGGTATTTTTTGTTTGCTTCATATGTGCCAAGTCTGTCTTAGGGAATAGTCTGTAATTTCAGGAGGGAACAAGAAAGTAATGGACGTGCATGTAAATGATATTATGAATTTGGAGGTAAAAAGAACTTGAGGCAGTTCCTGTCTGGCTTTTTTTTTTTTTTTTTTTTTTTCCCCCCTGTAAAGTAAGGCATGAGGTCATCATACCCCACTTCTAGTGATGGTTCCTGGGAAAAGCTCCTTGAAGTGAGTTAAATTAAAGATTTCTCTATGGATAATAACCAACATTTATTATTTACCATAGGTCGGGCCCCAGGTTAAACAGTGAGGAAGAATTTATATTCTTTTTTATTCTTTTATAAGAGGGCCTTTACCCTCAGAGCTTATAATTTTGTTAGAGAAGTATGGCATATACCAAAACAGTAAGTAGCAACATAGGCAGCTAAGGTCTGGTAAGGAATGTATTGTACATATATAGTACTGTAGGAGTTCAAAAGATGAAGAGTACACTAGCAACTAGAGATTGGGTTGTTTAAGCTTTCTCCTTTGCCTGTTATCACAGTAGTACCCCAAGTGATTGTTCAGGATGACCCCTTTGTAAGTACCCTCTAGCACTGTACTGATTCCCAGAACAGTCAGTGATAATTTATCATGAAAACTATAAAAACTTAGCACAAATTCGTTACATCAACAGAGTTTAATACAGTATTTTTGGAACCGAGCTTTGAGCTTCGCGTACTTTAGAACACAATGTTTAGAAATGGGAAGTTGAGATTTCTGTGGCATTCATGATTCAAATATGTAGCTTCTTGAATTTATTTGGTGTGAACTTAAGACTGCAGCTGAATTAACCAGCACGTTCTCTTTCCTATTACTACTCTGAATTCCTTCTTTTTTCAATCTTTAATATTTGCTGTGTTGATGGTAAGGTAGAAAGAAGGGTTCCAGAGCCGGGGGTGGAGGGTGGGTATCTATAGTAATAAGAGATATAGATTTTAGGCAGGGGCGGGGTAGGGTGAGGGTTCTGTAGGATAAAATGTTTTAGAATTACTGTTCTTGTACTGTACTTTTGAGTGTTGTGAAAACTGACTAGCTACTAGTAGCATGGAAACAGAGCTGATAGAGATATCACCTCCACATGCATACAAAGAGATGAAACGCACAACAAGAACAAAACTATACATACATACTCTAAGGAAAGATACAGGAAGTCCCCAGGTGCCAGAAACAAAGAGAAATAAAATTAAAGCAGTAAGTGGGAGCTGGAGCTGCTACGGGAGCCTTTTAATCCTAGATATCTGTCCTAAGGGGCCTGGGGTGGAATTTTAGTGCACATATGGAGACAGGAGATATGACCTTGGACCCTTGCAGAATAGGAGAGCTGGCACTAAGGCCCAGATGTGAGGTCTAGAACCTAAAACAACTTGCTCATAGTACATAGAGATTAGAAAAATTGCCCACTAGTCAAGCATCCAATAAAAATAAACCCAATGATAGAACTATCTGAAAGAGAATAGAGGTGTGTGTAAAATGATTGAAGGGATAAAAGAAGGAAATGAAGCATGATAAAGTAACAGAACATATGAAAAAGGAACAATAAGACTTGAAAACCATATCAACTTTTAGAAATTAAAAATACAGTTATGGAAATTAGATAGGTTAGGTAGATCAGACAGATATTCTCGCTTTGGCTGGAAAGGAAAGCCTAGCAATATGTGGTTAAGAAGAACCAAACGTAAAATGTAATGACACAAAAACAGTTGAAAATAAAGGATTGAAATAAGACATAACTAGTCTGATACAAAAAAACAAAAGCAAAATGGATCAGAAAATACTATTATTCAGACAAAAATAGATTTTTAAGACAAAAAGCATTATTAGAGAGAAAGAGAGCCATTACATAATGATGAAAGGAGTAATTCACCGAGAAGAAATAATAATATTAAATCTGTATGTCCAAAATAACAACATTGTCTCAAAGTCTATGAAGCAGAAATTTACAGACTTCTAAAAATAAGTGGATTACTTACAGACATGGCAGGAGATTTTAGCACATTTCGTTCAGAAACAGACAGACCGCCATCAGCTTCAACAAAAGCAAAGGCATAGAATATTTGAACAACACGATTAACAAGTTTGATCATTTGGTATGTTTCAACTGTCTTCTAAAAAATAGAGTGTACATGTTCCCTTTCAAGTACATGTGAAACATTTATAGATATTAAGCACATATTAAACCACAAAGGGAATGGTTCCACAAATACCCAGGCATGATACCACATGGCTACATTTTTGTGTTACAGTTTAGTACATGGAAAACTTACTTGATATTCCAAGTTTCATTTGAAAGTGATATTAACTGAATAATATATAAATGACATAATAATGGCTAAAACATTTAATGAGCACTTAATATGAGCCAGGCATACAGCTGAGTGTTTTGCATATGTTATTCTATTTAATCCTTTTAGCAGCCACGTAAATTATAGGATACTATTAACATCTCTGGAGCCCTGGTGGCACGGTGTTTAAGAGCTACAGCTGCTAACCAAAAGGTCAGCAGTTTGAATCCACCAGCCGCTCCTTGGAAACCCTGCCAGGGCAGTTCTGCTCTGTTCTGTGGGGTTGCTGTGAGTCGGAATCAACTCCACAGAAATGGGTTGGTTTGTTGGGTATTACCATCTTTGATAGATGAGAAAATTAAGGCTTAAAAATGTTAATTAATTTGCCCAATGTTTGCTAGCTGGAAAACCTCTGCTTTTAAATATTACACTGTTACAGCCCCCCCTTTATACCTTTTTATTGTAAAATATAGCCAGATAGAGAAAACTATGTAAAACAAATATGTAGCTTATTGAATTATTACAGTATTAACCCTTGTACTACCAACAGGTCAAGAAATAGAATTGTGTCAGCGATTGCGGAAGCTTTTTACCTGCCCCATTCCAGTCATAATCCCTTCCCTCCTCACTAAAAGCACTTTTATAATAATCATTTCCAGGCTTTAAAAAAAAAAAAAACAGACAAAAAATTTTAATATCGAAGTGTATATTCTTAAACAGTATGCTTTAATTTTGCCTATTTTTTCTCCCTACTTTTTCCTATGCAATTTACTTGTTTTGGCCTGTAGAGTTTCCCATAGATTTGATTTGGTGTTTTTGAAGAGTTCCCGGGTGGTGGGGTGTGCTTTCATCAGGAGATACATAATGGCCAGTGATTTTTATTTTTCTAACATTAGGAACTGTGGATACTCAGTAGTTAAATCAGTTAGCTCTTTGTTGTTCTTAGGTGCCGTTGAGTCTGTTCGGATGCATAGTGACCCACATGTACAGCAGAAAGAAACACTGCCTGGTCCTGCGCCTCACAGTCGTTGCTATGTTTGAGCCCATTGTTGCAGCCACAGTGTCAGTCCATCTCATTAAAGGTCTTCCTCTTTTTTGCTGACCCTCTACCTTACCAAGCATGATGTCCTTGTCCAGGGACTGGTCCCTCCTGATAACATGTCCAAAGTATCTGTACTTCTTCCAAAACAGACTTGTTCGTTCTTCTGGCAGTTCATGGTATATTCAGTATTCTTTGCCAACACCATAATTCGGAGGCATCAGTTCTTCTTCTGTCTTCGTTAAATCATTTCCAGCTTTTGCATGCATATGAGGCATTTGAAAGTATCATGGCGTGGATGAGGCACACCTAAGTCCTCAAAGTGACATCTTTGCTCTCCCAACATTTTATTTTAAAGAGGTCTTTTGCAGCAGAATTGCCCAGTACAATATGTCGTGTGATTGCTTGACTGCTGCTTCCGTGCGTTGATCGTGGATCCAAGTAAAATGAAATCCTTGACAACTCCAATATTTTCTCTGTTTATCATGACGTTGCTTATTGGTCCACTTGTGAGGATTTTTGTGGTGTAATCCATACTGAAGGCTGTAGTCTTTGATCGTCATCAGTAAGTGCTTCAAGCCCTCTTCAGTTTCAGCAAACAAGGTTGTGTCATCTGCATATCGCAGGTTGTTAATGAGTTTTCCACCAATCTTGATGCCACATTTTTCTTCATATAGTCTGGCTTCTCGGATTATTTGCTCAGCATACAGATTGAATAAGTATGATAAAAGGATACAACCCTGACAAACTCCTGATTTAAACCATACAGCATTCCCTTGTTCTGTTCAAATGACTGCCTCTTGCTGTGTACAGGTTCCATATGAGCACAATTATGTGTTCTGGAATTTGCATTCTTCACAGTGTTAGCCATAATTTGTTCTGATCCATGCAGTCAAATGCCTTTTCATAGTCAATAAAACACAGGTAGACATCTTTCTGGTATTCTGTGCTTTCAGCCAAGATCCATCTGACATCAGCAATGATAGCCCTCATTCCACAACCTTTTCTGAATCTGGCTTGAATTTCTGGCAGTTCCCTGTCAACGTACTGCTGCAAACATGTTCGAATAATCTTCAGCAAAATTTTACTTGCATTTGATATTAATGATATTGTTCCATAATTTCTGCATTCTTTTGGATCACCTTTCTCTGGAATGGGCAGAAATATAGATGTCTTCCTGTCAGTTGGCCAGGTAGCTGTCTTCCAGTTGGCCAGGTAGCTGTCTTCCAAATTTCTTGGCACAGACGAGTAGCACCGGTTTGTTGAAACATTTCAATTGGTATTCTGTCAATTCCTGGAGCCTTGTTTTTTGCAACCTCTTGACATTAGTTGAATGTCAACTAATTCTTTTTGGTACAATGACTCTGTATTCCTTCCATCTTCTTTTGATGCTTCTTGCATCGTTCAGTATTTTGCCCGTTGAATACTTCAGTATTGCAACTCGAGGCTTGAATTTTTTTTTTTTTCCCCGTTCTTTCAGCTTGAGAAATGCCAAGTGTGTTCTTCTCTTTTGGTTTTCTAACTCCAGGCCTTTGCACGTTTCGTTATAATACTTTACTTTGTCTTCTGGAGCCGCCCTTTGAAATCGTCTGTTCAGCTCTTTTACGTTCATCATTTCTTCATTTGCTTTAGCTTCCCTGCGTTCAAGAGCAAGTTTCAGAGTCTCTTCTGACATCCATTTGGGTCTTTTCTTTCTTTCCTGTCTTTTTGATGACCTTTTGCTTTCTTCATGTATGATATCCTTGATGTCATCCCACAACTCGTCTGGTCTTTGGTCATTGGTGTTCAGTGCATCAAATCTATTCTTGAGATGGTCTCCAAATTTGGGTGGGGTATACTCAACATTGTATTTTGGTTCTCATGGACTTGTTTTAATTTTCTTCAGCTTCAACTTGAACTTGCATGTGAGCAGTTGATGGTCTGTTCCACAGTCAGCCCCTGGCCTTGTTCTAGCTGATGATATTGAGCTTTTCCATCATCTCTCCTCACAGATGTAGTCTATCTGATTCCTGTGTTTTCAGTCCGGTGAGGTCCACTGTTCAGTCGCCATTTATGTTGTCCGTTTCTATCACCAAGGCCATATTTTCCAATTACTGATCATTCTTCTTTGTTTCCAACTTTTGCATTCCAATCACCAGTAATTATCAATGCATCTTGATTGCATGTTTGATCAGTTTTAGACTGCAGAAGTTGGTAAAAATTTTCAATTTCTTCATCTTTGGCATTAGTGGTTGGTGTGTAAATGTGAGCAGTAGTCATATTAACTGGTCTTCCTTGTGGGGATATGGATATTATCCTATCACTGATAGCGTTGTACTTTAGGGTATATCTTCAGATGTTCTTTTTGATAATGAATGTGATAGTGTTCCTCTTCCCTTTGTCATTCCCGGCATAGTAGACCATGTGATTGTCTGATTCAGAATGGCCTGATACCATTTCATTTCAGCTCACTAATGCCTGGAATATTGATCTTTTTGTGTTCCGTTTCATTCTTGACAACTTCCAATTTTCCTAGATTCATACATTCCACATTGCGTTTTCCAATTATTCATGGATGTTTGCAGCTGTTTCTTCTCGTTTTGAGTCATGCCACATCAGTAAATGAAAGTCCCGAAAGCTTTACTCCATCCACGTCATTAAGGTCAACTACTTAGAGGAGGCAGCTCTTCCCCAGTCGTATTGTGTCTTCCAACCTGAAGGGTTCATCTTCCAACATTATATCAGACAGTGTTCTGCTGCAATTCATAAGGTTTTCACTGGCCAGTGTTTTCAGAACTAGACTTCTTCGTAGTTTGTCTTAGTCTGGAAGCTCCACTGAAACCTGTCCACCATGAGGGACCCTGCTAGTATTTGAAGTACTGGTGGCATAGCTTCCAGCATCACAGCAGCATGCGTGCAAGCCACCACAGTACGACAAACTAACAGATGTGTGGTGGAATTAACTCATTAGATATTACAGAATAGTGATTCTCCAATTTTATTATTTCTTTTTCATTTTATTGCTGGAATGTTGGAATGTTTCTGTAGAGAATTTTCCCTTCATCTAATATTTGGTTACCTCATAGTTTAGTTTGCATCAGAGGCAGAATAAAATCTATATTTGCTGTTATTTACTAGTTTTCAAAATGATGGCTTGATTTTTCACTAGTATCTTTCAACAGTAGCCAATTTTTTTGTTTTTAAGTATCATTTTGAACTCATGGATTTCACTTACAGTTATCTTTATTGATGATGCTAACATTGTCCCATCTTTGGCCAGTGGGAGCCTCTTCAAGTTGGCTCTCTGCCCGTATATAGTTTACATTTTAATGAATACACACATATATATAAGCATATGTATGTGCAGCCTTTAAAATACATGCACAAACTAAACACATTATTCTGTATATTTTGCTTTTTTATACTTACTATATACTATCGCCCTGGTGGCACAGTGGTTAAGAGCTAAGGCTACTAACCAAAAGGTCAGCAGTTTGAATCCTCCAGCCACTTCTTGGAAACTCTATGAGGCAGTTCTGCTCTGTCCTGTAGGGTCGCTTTGAGTTGGAATCGACTTGACAGCAGCGGGATTTTTTTTTAATGTATTGGAGATAGTTCCAAATCAGTCTGTATAGAACTGCTTTGTATTGTTAATGACCATATAATACTGCTATTACCAGTTGTCCTTGAGTTGATTCCAATTCATGGTGACCCCATCTGTGTCAGAGTTAGCACTGTGCTCCATGGAGTTTTCAGTGACTGATTTTTCAGAATTAGATTGCTAGGCCTTTCTTCCGAAATGCCTCTGGGTACACTCGAACCACTAACCTTTATGTTAGCAGCTGAGCACGTTAACTATTTGCACCACCCTGGGACTCTATATTTTTATTTAACAAATCCTTATTGATGGACATTTTGATTGTTATCTGGCAATATTAAAAACAATACTGCAATAAATATCTCGGTACGTCTGCTTTGTCCACATTTCATAGCTGCAGGATCAATTCCCAGAAACGGAATGGCTAAGTAGTAGCTACTACCAAATTGCCCTCCATAGAAGAGTTAAGGACTCTTTTTTCCCTTCTATTCACCTTTGATAATACTAGTTTGCTATCAAACTTTTTGATCTTTGATAATCTGCTAGATGAAAAATGATATTTTATTATAGTTTTTATTTGAATTTCATTTGTATTTCCTTAATTCTTAACTGCCTGTGTATGTGCTTGGCCCAATTTTCTGTTGAATTGTTAGCTTTTTTTTCCACATTGACTTGTAGGCATTCAGATATAAGGAAATTACCATTTTGTGATATGTGCTGCAGTTATTTTTTTTCCCCCTATATTGCTTTTGACTATATGGTGTTTATTTTCCTAGCAGAATTTTAAAACATTGTATATGTTGTTCAGATATACTAAGTTTTTTAAAACAAACAATCCACACTTAGAGAACCCTTCAATAGTAAGGTGCCAACCTGATGTCCCATAATCCCCTAATACTTTACTGTGTATTTTCTACAAACAAGGATATTCTCCTAAATAACCGTACTACAGTTACCAGAATCAGAAAGCATACTACAGTTATCAAAATCAGAAAGCTAACATTACTATCGTATAATCTTTAGACCCCATTCAAGTTTTGCTAACTGCCCTAGTAGCATTCTTTCAGCAAAAAGATCCAGTTCAGAGTCGTATGCTGCATTTAGTTTCTATATCTCTTTAGTCCCCTTCCATTCCAAACAGTGTACTTCTGTCTGGAACATTTCCTCAGTCTTTCTATGACTTTCATGACTTTGACAGTTTGGAAGATTACAAGCCAGTTATTTGTAGAACAAATTAGGATTTGTCTTATGCTTCCTCATAATTAGAAGTGATGTTGTGATCTTATATGCTATCAGGTAGCATACAGTCTCGATTTGTCCTATTAATGATGATGTTCACTTTGATCACTTGATTTCAGGCACTGCCTGGCATCTCTACTATAGAGTTACTCTTTTTCCCTTTCTATTTAGTAACTATTTTGTGGGGAGGTACTTTGGCTATCACATTCGTCATCAAACTTGCAATTTATTCATGAATATCACTTATTTATGTATATCACTATGGATTTATGGGTTTCTGTTTTATTCCATAAGTTATAATCCTTTTACTGTCATTAATTTTGATGTTGCAGTGCAAATTTGCCGGTTGGAGCCCCTTCAGGCTGACTTCTATGTCTTTCTGACAGATCATCATTAGTCTTTGAGCAGTTTACTTTCTAGCACAACATATTTAGGCTCATATACTTCCCTGCCCAGCCCTAGAATCAGCAGTTTCTCCAAGGAGACTCCATTCCTTTTATGGGAAATGGTATTCAGAAGCCAAGATCCAATTGCTAGATAATGCTCGTTGCTTTTGGAGTATCATTGTTTCCAGGTTCTGTAGTGAACAGAGCTAGGGAATACACACACACATGCACACACTTACATCTATATTTGTATATTGAAAATCAGAGTTCACACTGAACTACAATTCCATCTAACACTACAAGGTTTATCTTAGCGTTCTCTTCGTATTTATAACTCCCTTCTCTGAGAAACTTTGCTTTCATTATCCTGTTTGCTCAACCCCCATGTTGTTCGTAATTAATCTTCCATCTTCGCCATCCCCTCTCCTGTGTGGATGCTCTGTCTCTAACTGCCCATTCCAGGCTTCCTTCTGACCCCTGTTAAGCTCCAACATTGCCCAACACCAGGCTGCCCTCTGCTGGATGCCCTCTTCACCCACTTCGACTCTGATACCCCTTTCCCTATCATTGTTTATTTGTTGTTGTTAGTCGCCATCCAGTTTAGTTAGTTGTCAGCTGCAACTAGTGGCGAGCTTCTATATGTTGTTTTTTGTTAGTTGTCAAGGAGTCAATTCCTGACTTATGGAGATGCCATGTGTGCAGAATCGAACTGTTTCATAGGGTTTTCAAGGCTGTGACATTTTGGAAGCAGATCATCGGCCTGTCTCTCAAGGCACTTCTGGGTGGATTGGAACCACCAACCTTTTGGCTAGTAGTTTAGCATTTCACTGTTTGCACCACCTAAGGACTCCCAGCTGTGATACCCCTTGCCAGGCTGCCCTCCTTACCCTACCCCATTTGGGCTTTGATGAAAAAGTATCCACCCCCACCTTCTCACTCCCCGTATTTAGGTATAAACATGTACTTATATTGGAATTTATTTTGCAATAAGAAATGAAGTAGAAACCCAGCATTTCATTCAGATAGTGTGTTAGTTATCTACTACTGCTTTAATAGAAATACCACAAGTGGATGGCTTAACAAACAAAAAGTTAGTTTCTCCCAGTTTAGGAGGATAGAAGTGCAAATTCAGGGTGCCAGCTCTAGGGGAAGACTTTCTCTCTGTCAGCTCTGGAGGAACTCCTTGTCTCTTTGAGCTTCTGCTCTTGGACAGTCTTCATGTGGCTTAGCATCTGTCTTCTCCTCCATGTCTGTGTCTTTCTCTTTGATATCTCAAAAGAGATTGACTTAAAACGTACCCTGTAGTGAGCCTGTCTCATTAACATAACAAAGACAACGCATTCCCAAATGGGATTATAACCACAGTCATCGAGGTTAGGATTTACAACACATATTCTGGGGGGACACAATTCAATCCATAGTAGATGGTTATTCAGTTGGCTGGAATTTTTTATAAAAGTTTTATCTTCTGCCCCAAAAAAGTAATTTAAAATTTTAAGAAAGTACAGCATCCATTGAGCTTTTTTAAAAAATGGATATCATTGTTCTTACTGCTTTTGTTTATAACAGATGATGATGTACCTGCAGATATGGTTGCAGAAGAATCAGGTCCTGGTGCACAAAATAGCCCATACCAACTTCGCAGGAAAACTCTGTTGCCGAAAAGAACAGCGTGTCCTACAAAGAGCAGTATGGAGGTAAGTTAAATGTAATTTAATTTAATGGATTTTGTAACGAAAGAATTTTTAGGAAACAAAGAAAAAGGATATGTTGTTATTTTTTAAAAGTAATGGTTATGTATGGTAGAAATATTTGTTTAATTTGCTTTTGTCTTTGTAGGGTGCCTCAACTTCCACTACGGAAAACTTCGGTCATCGTGCAAAACGTGCAAGAGTATCTGGAAAATCACAAGATCTGTCAGGTACTTCCTATGGGGAAACTAAAGGATAGAGTAAAATAATTTTTAAAATTTATGTTTGATAGCAAAAAATTAAAATTAAACTAAGTATAGTTGAGTATTACATTTGGGATTGAGATATACATTAGAACCCTGACCTTTCCCACATTGACTTTTGTTATATAAAGATGTTTTTTAAATATTTATTTTAACCAGTTTTTGAGATGATACAGAGTTGCTAAAAGAAAGAATCCTAGATAAATCAAGATAAAAGCAGATAAACAAGTGTCATCTATGAAAGAAAAGTTCTTATAAAGTGATCATCATCAAATAATAAAAGCTACTCCTCGTTAGATAAAATGAAAATTGTGCTGCTTAAATAATGAGAAAGTTGTCGCTAGCGTGATAAACAGGTTGTTTGTAATCTGTTTATTAATCTCTTTGTAGCAGCACCTGCTGAACAGTATCTTCAGGAGAAACTGCCAGATGAAGTGGTTCTAAAAATCTTCTCTTACTTGCTGGAACAAGATCTTTGTAGAGCAGCTTGTGTATGTAAACGCTTCAGTGAGCTTGCTAATGATCCAATTTTGTGGTAAGTGAAAACCTATTCCTTATTATCTTGAGATATATTGTTTGCTGCCCCAAATGCTAAATAAAGATAGTAGGAACATTGAAGTGTCCTGTTTATTAGTTACCTGTTTATCACAAATGTGGCCTGTTAGTCAAGGCATGTTTATAAAACAGTAGATAAAGTACTTTCTCTGCTATTTGTCATTTAATAGCAACTGAGCAATTTTGGGAAACATTTTTCATTTAATTGCTTTTTAGAAACAGGACAAGACCTAATTTATAATAGCTATTAAATACGACAGTTTAGTGGACCCAGTAATTCTGTTGAAAAATTTTCTTGCCTTATGTACAAATCTTCCTAATAGTAGTTTAGCGCCAGCTGTTTGCGCCACCTAGGGACCTGCATAATTAATAGAGAAAAATTAGAAATAATCTAAATGCCCAGCAGTAAGGGAATGAATTACATAAACGATGTAATGTCTACTTGAAGGGTTGTCGTGGAGCTGTTAGCAGTGATTCTTGTAGAATGTTAATAACATGAGAAAGGCTGTGTTTTAAAAAGGGAAGAGCAGAATATAAAGTTTTATATGCTACATACTCAAAACTGTAATAAATGAAACTGTAGAAAGCAAAAAAACTGGAAGGAAAAATGTAAAAAAAAACCAAACAGTTGCTGTAGGGTCACCTCAGACTCACAGCAACTCCATATGTGTCAGAATAGACCTGTGCATTATAGGGTTTTCAGTGGCTGATTTTTCAAAAGTAGATCACTAGGCCTTTCTTGCAATGTGCCTCTGAGTGGACTCGAACTCCAACCTTTTCAGTTATCAGCTGAGTGTATTAACCATTTGTACCACCCAGGGACTCCTGGAAGGAAATATAGTAAACTATTAGTAGTGAATATAGTGAAACTGTAGTTTATCTTTTTTAAAAAGTATTTTCTATATTTTACAACAGTTATGTATTACCTTTATGATGATAAAAATAAAGTACACTTTATATTTTAAGGAAGAAAAATTATATTTTAGAAGGAAGAAATGAGAACGAAGAGCAGAGGAAGATAACTGTTATAGTTACTGTTACTCTGGTGGTTGTTCTTGATAGGAAGTGAACAGATTGAAGATAGAGGAAAAATTAAGTTCAAAATATTCTGTTGAAAATCTTCATTTTCAATAAAAACTGTATGAGGCTATTACATTAGGGGTGGCATTTTTTCCCTTGTTGTTATACAGTCGAATTTTAAAGAAATTGTTTATATGCTGTTACATTGTATTAACCAAAATATGTTTTACGTTTCAAGTTCTGTATTTTGATAGTCATTTGTCTGTTCTTGTTACCTCTGTTCTTTATTCAGTAATTCTAATCCATTTTCATGTTTTTGAAGACCTCAAATAATTATTATACTTGTTTAAAACGTTATTAATCTAAAAGGCAATTTATGAAGAAATCTTTTAATTCACCCCCACCACCCCACCCCAGGAAACGATTATACATGGAAGTATTTGAATATACCCGCCCTATGATGCATCCAGAACCCGGTAAATTCTACCAGATTAATCCAGAAGAGTATGAACATCCAAATCCTTGGAAAGAGAGTTTCCAGCAGTTGGTATGAAGTATAAATACAAAACACCGATTTATTTATAATATACATTTTTAAATGAAAGTTTCTTTTAAAAAGAAAAAAGTAAATCTAAATTCAAGAATGCATTTTACAAGTAAGCCAGTGAACATTTATCAGCCAGCAAAATATTCAGCTATCTTTGTCACTGCTTGACATGTTTATTAATTATTTATCCAGTGGCAGTAAGTCTGGAGAGCAGTTATGACTTCTGTGAGTTTATTGGAACTTTTATTTAAATTATTAGTTTTCAGTATTTGTTTTAAAATTTCAAGTTTAGTGTAATTTCCATACGGTCCTTTACCAGTGGTTCTGAACTGGGGGTGATTTTGCTTCCCAGGGGACTTTTGGCAGTGTTCGGAGACATTTTTGGTTGTCCCAACTGGAGGGGAGGGAGCTAACTGGGTAACCAGTGAGTGAGGGTGGGTTTGCTGCTAAATACCCTGCAATCCACAGGACAGCAACCACAACGGAGAACTATATGCCACAAAGTGTCAGTAGTGCTGAGGTTGAGAAACCCTAAACTTTCTTATTGAGTCATGACCTGTTCCAGATTTTCCATTGTACTGTTGATAGAATATTAGTTGGAATAATTGGGAGTTTTTAATTTAATAAAAGTTATATAGTGGTGAATTAAAATTTTAGAATATAATATTTATGTTAGTATTCAGTGGTTTTTTTTCTGTTGTGTTTGTTTTTGACATCTTAGTATAAAGGTGCACACGTAAAGCCGGGATTTGCGGAACATTTCTACAGTAACCCTGCAAGATACAAAGGAAGAGAAAATATGTTGGTATGTTTGGTTTGTATTCTTATAAGACTTGAAATGGGACTCTCTCAGTTCTGTACTGACACCGTTTTTCCCCCCTAGTATTACGATACTATTGAAGATGCCCTTGGTGGGGTTCAAGAAGCTCATTTTGATGGACTTATCTTTGTTCATTCTGGAATCTATACTGATGAGTGGATATATATTGAATCTCCAATCACCATGATTGGTGCAGGTATTTTGAAATACATTATCATTAGAATTTTAACATTTTATTCTTATTATTTGATTTACATGATGAGTTTTTTTAATGCTAGTGACTTAAAATCCAGTTGAACCTTAATAATAGCTTAATGGTAGGAAAGAATAGGAGTAAAGATATCTTGCATATTTTATGTGAAAGAAACAAAAACATAAGAGTTCAGAAATTACTGATATACTATGTCTTCATGTCAGTACTTTCTCCCACTGCTCTTCAGTCGTCTGTTAAAAAAAGGAAAATTATTTGTTAATTTATCTTTTATTTGAAAATAAAGATGTTAATGTTTTTATTGCTATGATTTTAATGGAACTGAAATGTAATATTTAAATATATTTTGTTTTGAACTATTGCAGAAGTATTTTTATGGCCAAGTTGCTAAGAATAGCTTTAATGAGATACTTGTCATTTGAAGATTTGTGCTACTTCTGATTTTTAAGGATACAGTAATGCAGACCATTTTAAAATAGCTAGTAATTATTACTTCTAATGAAATTTGCATTTACTGCCTCTTGTTTGCATTTCCTACCTCCCTCCTCCATTTCCACCATAAAGAAAAGTGGAGGGCAGGGTGGTTAGAAAATTTTTGTCTAGAGATTTTCATTACCTTCCAAATCAAGACCACTACTGTCAATAAATTTAAATACAGATGTCTCTGCCTCTCTCTCCGGTGCTGCTGCTGTTGGTGACTTTGTTTCCACAAGAAACCATTTTTGAAATGTCACTTCATTTGGTATTAAATACTATTTATAATTGAATCTCATTAAAAGATTTATTATACATAGATTTGAGTATAATGATAATCAAATAATATCCCCTTAAAGGCTGATAAAATCTAGTTAACTGATAAAGTGGATATTAGTCTTGTCTAATCAATACTGTTTTTAAAAAGCCCCCAATAAAAGTACCTGATTTAAAAATGTTTTTTAAAAAAAGATTCCACTGTATTAGTTTTATAGCAGAGTATTTTTACTGATTGAAAAAAGTAATTTTTTAAAAATTTATATTTCATCTGTCTGGTAAAGGTAATATGCTTTAAAATATCTTCTCCACAGCACCTGGAAAAGTAGCAGACAAAGTTATAATTGAAAACACTAGAGATTCAACTTTCGTTTTTATGGAAGGTTCTGAGGATGCTTATGTTGGATATATGACAATAAGGGTAAGAAATTTTAAGATGTATAATAATACATTTTGAAATCATTAAGATGGCAGCGGTTGTCTATTTCAAACAAAATTTCTACTTTTCAGTTTAACCCTGATGATAAATCTGCCCAACACCACAATGCACACCACTGCTTAGAGATTACAGTCAACTGCAGCCCTATTATCGATCACTGTATCATCCGAAGTACATGTACAGGTTAGTGTTTCCTTTCTCTTTTATCATAAAATGAGTCACTGTGTTTTTGGCCAGTAGATTTTTAAATAGAGATGTTTTCTTACAGTTGGTTCTGCAGTATGTGTTAGTGGTCAAGGAGCATGTCCCACTATCAAGCACTGTAACATCAGCGACTGTGAAAATGTTGGACTTTATATAACAGATCACGCACAGGTATTTTTAAATATTGTTTCTTGTTTCTTTTCTAATTTTTATAAAGCTCTACTAATTTTTCATTTCTGAATAATTGTTGTAGGGAATATATGAGGATAATGAAATTTCCAATAATGCTTTAGCTGGGATTTGGGTTAAAAATCATGGAAACCCAATTATTAGACGGAATCATATTCATCATGGACGTGACGTTGGTGTGTTCACATTTGATCATGGCATGGTAAGAACATTTATTCGTAACAGAAGAACTGACTCTGTATCAGTTAAATTTCAGATGTTTCGGCATTATTTTCTTACTCTACCCAGTTACCTAAATTGAAGAGTAAAAGCAACTTTAGCATTATATTTTAAAATGTCCAATATTTTAATTCTGTGAATTTGTGCATCTGACATTATATCTGTGTAGAGATGATGGAGCCCTTAGGGAGTTAATATGACGTTTGAGACGAGTATGGGGTCTAATCCAGTAGTTCTCAGACGTAAGTGTGCATACAAATCACCCAGAATCTTTTTGAAAATGAAAATTCCTATTCTGTCCCAAACATAATAAATCAGAATTTCTGAGGCTGGGGCCCAGGATATATATTTTTAGTAAGCACCCTAACTGAGTCCAGTGCAGGCTGTCTGTGGGCTACACTTGAGAAATAATGGTCTCAGCATTAGTTTGACTTCTGTTTTATTTCTCTTAAAGTTTTTTAACTAGCAGGACTTTATAATAGAGATATAAACCAAAGCCAAACCCATTGCCACTGAGTCAGTTCTGACTCATAGTGATCCTATAGGACAGAGTACAACTGCCCCATAAGGTTTCCATGGAACGGCTGGTGGATTTGAACTGCCGACCTTTTGGTTAGCAGCCGAGCTCTTAACCACTGCACCACCAGGGTTCCTTAATAGAGACAGTAACTATAGAATATCAATCTAAAACTGTTACGGGTAGTTACGTTAGGCATCCTTATGAGTGATGTTACGTTTTAAATGTCATACGATTTTACAAAATTTTCTTTTATTTCAAAATAATCTTATTTGTCTATTCAGATATTTTTTTCATTTAATGTCTCACTTTCCTTGAGGTGGTTTTCAAGTCCTAGTACAGCATTAGCACATTTTTTATGTTTTGTTGTGGTGGTGTCAAAGAAATTGGAGAGGATGTGGCGATATGGTGGCAAACAGTCAAGGTTATGGTGAGGTTTTCTTGTTATATGGTGTTAAGCAACATAGGCTTCACCTGTACACGTTGTCAGTGGCAAAGGAAAAATTTTGTTTTCACTGTTTGTGCCTGAAACCCTAATAAAAGCCCTTTCTTAAACTGATCTGCACTCTGAGGAATACCCCTTTATCAAGGGCTGGTTTGACCTGAATAGCTTAAGACCAAAGGCCAGTTCATCATAGTAGCCAATTCCTGAGGTAACTAACTTGAGAAAAACAGTTCCCTTACAACTCAGACTGTAGCTTGGGCCTGTAGGTAAGAAAGCAGTGAAGAGAGATGACCACTTACCCTTTTCCAGTAGGCATATGGAGTTGATATTTTGTTGCAGATTGTAGCACTCTTTTCTAAGGAGGGGAGAATTGGCGGAGTCAGGGCAAAGGTATGGAGGCATGGAGTCTTGAGAGTCTGCCCTCCCTTAGAGCCAGTAGAGCCAGTAGAACTTTCCAATTTTCATAATGCTGATGCTCTTAGCTGGGATGTTTGGTTTGAGAGCAGGTTAAGAGGATAACCAAAAGGTATTACAGAAGCATTGCTTAAGGCATGACTTGATGTGGCATGCTGAATTGATAAAGGGAGTCCCTGGGTGGGCAAATGGTTAACGAGAAAGGTTGGAGATACAAATCCATCCAGAGGCACTTCAGAAGAAAGGCCTGGTGATCTACATCCAAAAAATCAGCCATTGAAAACCCTGTGAAGCACAGTTCTACCCTTACACACAGGGAGTTGCCATGAGTTGGATTCTACTTGAGGACAACTGGGTTTTTTCTTTTTCTTTTTCTTTTTTAATTGGTCAGGGTGCCCACAGAGTTTCTGACAAGTTGTTGTCATTTAAAAAAGACTAGGTAATCACACACACTAAAAAGATTTTTAAGTCACTGGCTATAGTTTCTAGATGGAACTATTATTTTATATTGGAACTGTACTGTGCCAATATTTCACTACTAGTATTGCCTTTAGGCTGTGCCCTAGAGTTACAACACTTCAAGTATTATGTTTATGCATGCAAATGATTTGTGGTAGCAACGTAATTTTAACGGGAGTACAGGTTCCTTATTTTTAAAAGACCTGTGGTGATGGTAACTTATTTCAGGTCACTGTATAATTTATTCATCATGAACCTTGATACAGTATTTTTTATAAATTTGGGCTTTTAAATCTTATAGCATTTTTTAAAACAACTCTAGGCAATGCTATAGATATTCCTGTTGAAGATTAATGAGGATATTTGTGAAGTATGGTAGATTTGTAAGAGAAGAATGGAAAACAAGCATATCTTTATCTGTTGTGTCTGTTTTAGTATTACAACACAGTCCTTAAAAGCCCTTTGGTGGAATGTTTTCCTATTCCAAGTATTCTTTTGGCTTGTTTTCATTTTGTATTGGTAGCTTTTGATTGGTAGTATGATGTCACTAAGGAGACCATTTTAAATCCCCATCTACCCATCACCCATCTTTGTTGTATATGGAACTTGAAAGAACATCAGAATAAACATTTAAACTAGTGCCTCTATCTTTAAAAAAGTTCGTGTTTCTTGTTCTCTGAAATTGTCTTCTTTTCCCCGTCTATGACATACTTAGAATTTAAATTCTTAAGAATTAATTTTAAAAGATTTTCTGTACTTTTTTAAACAAATTGATGTAGTATTGTTAAAAATAATACTACATGCCCCGTGTGAAAGATCCCTCTAGAATTTCAAAGGATATGGTTCTAGAATTTGCCTTAATATTGTGAACTGCATGCTTAAACTTTAAAGTATTAACTCTCCCTATGAAAAATGAGGAAATTAACATACTTCATATTTCAGCCTATTTCCACCCCCCTATATTCTCATTTTTCTTTTGTAGGGTTTATGACATTTACATTCTTAGAGTTCGTGGCCTATATTTACTTAATATTATTTACCACAGGTCCTTTTATCATTTTCTCCATTCCTGGATTTTTTATTTTGATTCATTCTTGAATCAAATTCTTCATTGATTCATTCTTGGTATGGTGGGGTTTTGTCATCTAGCCACTCATTTATTCATTCATTTATTTAAGAAGGGCTTATGGATATTGTAGATTGAATTCTTGCCAGTTGATAATGCCAGTCGATTGCCTTTTAACTGGGCTGAGTATACAGTTTTGGTTATACTTTCTGAAGGATTCTGTAGACATTTTTCTACTTCTAGCATGAGTGTAGTTGAGAAGTCTGAGATCCATCCTGGTTTTTCTTCTTCTGGTAGTGATTTGCTTTTCTACCTCAGTATCCATGTGTTGGATGTTCTTTTCCTTTAAGTTGTGTGTGATTTCCTCACGTCTATTCATGTCCCTTACTGTGTATCCATAGTCTTGTCTGTTTTCTTGTTATTAGTTTTCTTCCAAATTGGTTTTTATCTCTAATTTTTTTAATGGAATTTTTCTGACATACGCAAACGTAAAAAGGATAGTGTGAATTCCCATGTACCCATCACCCCTCTTCAACAAGTTTATCAGTTCACGGCCAGTTTTATTTAATCTCTACCTTCTCACCCATTCTTTACTCCCTTCTTTACTGTGGATTATTTTGAAGCCAATCCCAGACATCAGTTGATCTGTAAATATTTTAACATGTACCATTAAAAGATGGGGATTCTTTCTTTTTCCTTTTTTTGTATAACCGTAATGCCAGCCTCACTGCTTAAAAATAATTCCTTAATGTCATCTTTCCCAAATTTACCAATCAAGTATGTCATCCCAACTTCTGGCAGAGAGAGACCAAGAGCTAGACTAATTGAGCTCCCTCCTCGTGGTTGGAAACATCAAAAGTGGTAAATTGTTCCAATCTAACATTAAGGTCTTTTAGTCCAACCTTTTTTGTTGTTGTTCTTGTTTTTTTTTTCCTTTGATGATCAGCTTTGCCATAATAGTATATATACATTCAGTGTACATTCACTTTTTTATTTGGTATAAAATCAAAGAAGGAAAAACTTTTTTTTTTATATTTGAAGATGCTATTCAATTTGATATAATTCCCTGATTTGAAAAAAAAAGAATAAATTATAATCCAAATGTAGATACACAATTTATAGATAATTTGCACTTTATTTGTGGAATATGAAACCTGGAAACTATTTCTGAATGTTCTTTTTGGAGTCTGTTTTCTTAAAGAATTAAATATGTGGTGTACTAGAGTATTCAAAGTTATATCCCACTTTAACTTCTAGTAAATTTAGCAAAAAGTTCAACGGCTCTGAGTTGAGTACTTGTATGGATATATACAGACGCTTGAGAGGTTAGAACAGTCTTCTCTTCTCAAGGAGCTAATGATCAAGTAGAAATAGATACAGTAAATGTAGTAAGTAGTACTTGGAAATGGCATAAGAAAAATTACTAGTGTTAAAGAAAATTTAGAGAAGGGAGCACATTCAGTTTTTAAAGGGAGATAGAAGAATGAAATGACTTTTTCAGAAGTGTCATCTTGTAAATATGTTATTTTTTTTCTCTTAATATTCAGTCTTAATTGACTCTTTCAACTTAGGATATCGGTATTACAGTAACTTTCATTCTCATTATTAAAATAGAACGTGTCCACCACTGACTGCTCTGACCAGGATCACAACAGAGGGTTCTGGACAGAGCTGGAGAAGGATGTAGAGCATAATTTTAACTCCCAAAAAAAAAAAAAAAAAAAAAGACCAGATTTACTGGCCTAAAGAATACTAGAGAAACCTCAAGAGTGTGGCCCCCAGACACCCTTTCAGCTCAGAGGTGAAGTTACCTTCGAGGTTCGATGTTAAGCCTGGGAATGGACAGCCCAGTAAAACTAAATGGGACTAACGAGGTACAGGAGTCCGGTGACAAGGGCCAGAAGGCAGAGGGGGAGTAGGAAACTGATGATAAGGAACACAAATTGAATAAGGACACTGTCGATGTATTGTGAGATTGTTGACTACTGCTATAGGGCAACATTTGTAGTAACTATTAAATGGGAGGCTGTTTTGTCCTGTAAGCCTTCATCTTGGGCGAGAATGGCAGCACAATTGGAAGAGCATAGTCAATATCACTTAAATGTGTAAGTAAAAAGTTTTGAAATGGTGTTAAAATAAAATAAAATAAACCAAATGAGACTAAAGAGGTACAGTAGTCCAGTGACAAGGTCCAGAAGACAGAAGGGGACAAGGAAGTCCCCTGGTGATAGGGAACACAAGGTGGAGTAAGGATATTCTTGATGTGCTGTGAGATTGTTAACCATTGTCATAGGGCAACATGTGTAGTAACTGTTAAATGAAAAACTATTTTGTTCTGTAAGCCTTCATCTTAAGTGAGAATAACAGCACAGTTGGAAGAGCGTAGTCAATGTCACTGAACTGTGAATGTAGAAATTTTTGAAACGGTGTATCTTTGGCCATCTGTAAAAAGGTTGAGAATTTAGAGGCTTAATACGTTGTGGGGTTGTTAACCAATGTCAGAACAACATGTGTACTACTATTTCATGAGAAACTATTTGCTCTGTAAGCTTTCACCTGAAATACAATAAAATATAAAAAAAATAAATAAAATAAAATAGAACGTGTCCATTATAGAAAAGTCAGGAAATTCAGAGAAGTATAAAGAATATAAAAATCATCCGTAATCCCACTACTCAGATAATCAACTCCCTCATATTTTTGTTTCATCCTCCAAATGGTTTTTAAGTAAAATTTGAGATCATGCTTTTAATATATACTATTTTGAAGCCTGTTCATTTAACACGATAGCATGTGTATAGCATGAGCATAAATCTTCAAAAATATTTTCCTTAGCCAGTCCCCCATTACTGGATCAAGATGAACATTTTTTATATTTACCTGGATTTACTGAATAGATCTTTCCTTGTTTGTTTGTTTGCTTTTTTCCCCCCTGGCTTTGAATTTACTTAGGCTAATTAGAGGATTTCTAGTTGTTTGTTTTAGTTGTTGTTAGTTGCCGTTGAGTCACCCTGACTTGTCGCAAGCCCATGCACAACAGAATAAAACTGTGCCAGGTCCTGCGCCGTCTCCATGATGGGTTGCAGATTAGACCGTTGTGATCCATAGGGTTTTCACTGGCTGATTTTTTGGAAGTAGATCGTCATGCCTTTCTTCTTAGTCCGTCTCTGTTTGGAAGCTCCGCTGAAACCTGTTCAGAATCATAGCAGCATGCACGCCTCCACTGACGAATGGGTGGTAGCTGCCCATGAGGTGCCTTGGCTGAGAATCAAATGCAGGTGTCCCTCATGGGAGGTGAGAATTCTAAAACTGAACAACCAGTACCATTCTTCATTTTACTAAAGCATTTAAATCTGTCTATTCTTAATCTTGAACATTTCTGATACTTAATTTTGGGGTATAGTTTTAAAAAAAATTTTTTTTAACATTCTTTTTGGAAAGTAGCCTCTACCTAAGGGATTAAATTTATTATTTTTCAGGGTTACTTTGAAAGTTGCAACATACACAGAAACAGGATAGCAGGCTTTGAAGTGAAAGCTTACGCTAACCCTACAGTGGTTCGATGTGAAATTCACCATGGGCAGACTGGAGGAATATATGTCCATGAAAAAGGAAGAGGACAGTTTATAGAGAATAAAATCTATGCAAACAACTTTGCAGGTGTATGGATTACCTCAAATAGTGACCCAACAATAAGGTATTTACATATAATTATGGTTAGAAATTACTTTTTCACCTTAGGTTTTGTTATAGGACAAGTCAAGATAACTTAGCCTTAACTCTTACAAGTTTTTCCTAGGTATCTCAATACTGTTTAATAGATTTTACTAATGAAAGTCGCAAATCTGAATAAGCATAGTTATTACATTTTTTTTTTGTATTGTTTGTTTTTATTACTGATCTAAGCCATGCACTATATGATTTTATGAACAATTGCAAATGCTGTGATTTTTATTTAAATTCATCAAACTGCATCATAGATTAGTAAATAGGACTGTGACCTTTCCTTGGGACCTGAATGATCTTGTCTTCTCGTCTTTTTCTGAGAATCAGCAGGTAGAATAACTCAGGGAACTAATTGCCTCAAAGATTCTTAGACAGAGAGATCAAGACTATAAAAAAGTCAAGACTTTAAGCTCTCACTTTTCTCTAATAGTTCCTGCTGTGCCCTCTGGCCACAGTAAGAAAACAAATAGATTCAGTCTTAAAGGCATTGACCAGGATTGTAGAACAGAGCTATTATAATTTAATCAAAGACCATAAATTATTTTAATTTTCAAATTTTATTTTCCACTGGCTTTATAAGAGTAGATTATGGGACTTCCATGTTGTTAATATTTAGCTAATGTTTCTAGTTAAAATTTTCTTTTTAATGTATTGGCTATTTTGAAGGGAATTTTTAATAATGCTGTTTTGCCTGAGGTACTAGATAACTTTTCCAAATCCTTAGGTCTTAGAAAGAACTAGAAGGAAACTTAGACATCGTCTTGTGTGGGTCCCTTGTTTTACAGATTAGGAAATAGGACCCATAGAAGTTAAATAATTGTCCAAGCTCACATGACCACGAGTGGCCTTACATTTGTACAAAACAAGTAAGCTTTGCTGAATAGATGGGTTTAATTATTATTATTCTACATAATTATAGGGGGAATTCTATATTTAATGGAAATCAAGGGGGCGTTTACATCTTTGGTGATGGACGAGGCCTTATTGAAGGAAATGACATTTATGGTAAGCGTATGGTTTTGTTCATAAGATTTTAGAGACTAACCTGTGTATCTGACATTAGCAAAATGGACCACTTTGAAACCATCCAAGTAGGAGAATTTCTTAAAATTCTCATTAAATATTATTCTTTGATATTATTCACTTGGCGAACATTTACAGAGTACCTATTGTTATTGGGTGCCGTCAAGTCGGTTCCTCCTCATAGAAACCCTCTGTACAACAGAACGAAACACTGCCTGATCCTGCACCATCCTGAGTTGTTAATGCTTGAGCCCATTATTGCAGCCACTGTGTGATTCCATCTCATTGAGGGTCTTCATCTTTTTCACTGAACCTCTGCTTTACCAAGCATGATGTCCTTCTCCAGGGGCTGATCCCTCCTGATAACGTGTCCAAAGCGTACCTGCTACATACCACTACTAGGTACAGAGTACCTACTACATACCATTCACTATGCCGTTAACCTGGGATGAAAGTATAAATAGACCTCAAAAAAAAAAGGTATAAATAGGTCTCAAGGACTCGCTGTAGTTCCTTACATTCACTCCATTGTTTAACAATTAAGAAATTATTTCTGTGGTAGTTTAATACATTTTTATACTCAATGGAGAACGAAAATACTTGTTCTTCATTAAAGCTTTTGAGGCATTAATTCAGCAAACAATTATTAGATCTCTAGGTGCTAGACATCAGTATGTCCCTGGGCTTTCTCTCCTGCTAACACTTACCTGGATAACACTTAAATAAAGCTTATTCAGTCCCAGCCACTGTTCTGAGCACCTTACATTTAATTTAATTATAATTAAACCTTACAATCTACACATCAACCCTTTGAGGCAGATACTAATAAATAGCCTCACTTACTGATCTGGAAATGGTGGCACAAAGAGGTTAAATAATTTATTCAAGGTCACACAGGAAGTAAGTAGAATTGCTGGGACTCAATAGCCTGGCTCCAGAGTCTCTGCTCTTAACTACGAGGCTGTACTGCCTGCAGCCCTTCTGCGTTTATAGACACGTGTAGTTCTCTTAGTTTTGTCTTGTGGTGGTAGTTGCCATCGAATCGATCCAATTCATGGCGACCCCGTGTGTCTTGCAGTGCTCACGAATTTTAACTAATAGTGAATGTATAACTTAAAAACCATGTGGCGTTAGGCTCCCAATGTTGACATTGTAACTTCTATTTTTAAATAGGCAATGCGTTAGCAGGAATTCAAATTAGGACAAACAGTTGTCCAATTGTTCGGCATAACAAAATTCATGATGGCCAGCATGGTGGGATTTATGTGGTAAGTTACTGAGTACAATTCTAAAATCTCATACAGTACAACCAGGAAAAAGGAGAGGTGAGGGATCATATCTGCCTTTAGGTAGGTAGGCCATATACAACTTTCAGAGTTTGAATTTGTGACTGTCTTTAATATTTAAACAATAAATAAGACGTATTCACCCTGTCAGTAGATGAATGGCTTCAAATATTGTAGTGTATATAGTGTTTTGTAAAAATTTAATCAGACCTAACAGACTAAATTTAGGCTGTAGGAGATAGACTTTGTATTGAACTCCTTAATTATAAAATAATTGGCAATATGAGTTGAACTCCTAATAACAAACTAGTTGGCAGTCTAAGTTATATTTGTTACGCTAGAATTTTGCTAATGTGACTACCGTATGAATCTCTTAAATTTTCCAAAAGCATTAATATCATATCATCACTGGAAGTACTAATAATACTAGACTTGAATACCTTTATCTTCTGAAAAAGCCAGGTTTTCCTTTGAATTTATGTTGATCATAATTGAGCATCTTGTTATAAAATTTTGAAACCTGTGTATTTTTCCTTTTCCTGTATCTTCTGTCACCATGGTATCTGAAACTATTACAGCTGATTCAGATAAGAAAATAATAGGAAATTTCAAAAAGGTTCTTGTATAATGCTAAGTATGATTCCAGGTCCTGCTCGTAGTTCTAGAAATGGCTGTGTCTTAAATTGTCTTATAAAAATAAAAATTTTAGTAACTTAAGACTTTATCACTCTTAAGTGATTTCACTGGTGATAAGTTTGAAATAACTGTTAACTTGTTGAATGGGAGATCTTCAGTTTGTTACACGTCTTAGGATAAAATAAGAGGTTCTTTTGTTTAAAAAAAACTGAATGCTACTCTTCTTACTGTAATAGACTTGAAAGTACAAAACTACATAAAGAATATTATGAAAACTTTGGAAGCTAAAACTCAGGTAGAGGGTATATAAAGAAAGTGTTGTCAGTACTCCTTACCCAGATGAATTGAAAAAAATGGATTTTTTTTTCCATAATTGTCTTTAAAGGGGGGAGCATTACACACTTATTAAAGGAATATATTATAACTAGTGTAACTTCCATTTAGCATGAGAAAGGACAAGGAGTGATAGAAGAGAATGAAGTTTATAGTAATACTCTGGCTGGGGTCTGGGTGACAACCGGCAGCACTCCAGTACTGAGGAGAAACAGGATACACAGTGGCAAGCAGGTAGGATTATCTTGGACTCTTGGATGGGAAATACATTGGTTTTTAAAGACATTTTTATTACTTGAAAAAAATTTTTTTTTAAATTTTAGGTTGGTGTTTATTTTTATGACAATGGACATGGCGTGCTAGAGGACAATGATATATATAATCATATGTATTCAGGGGTTCAGATAAGGTAAACATTTTTACATTTGGCTTTCTTTTGGGTGGAAGTTGGGTATATACGGGGTATGTAGAAGAAATTTTCCTCTTGTTTAATGCTCAACCTTTATCCTCTTTTTGTAGATACACTCACACTCTTAATTGTGCTCTTGACTTAAATTGTCAACACAGAGCTTTCCTTAGACTAGCTGAGGACAGCAGCCAGTGGAACATATGCCATAAGAGCTTATTTCCACTGTTTTGTCATCCACTGTGAGAGTCATATCAGCTGTCAGTGTGCTCCTTTGTACTTAAGAGAGTGCACCCTGACTCTGCATTGTTGTGTTGAGGTACTGTCGAGTCGATTCTTCCTCGTAGTGAGCTTATAGGACAAAGTAGAATTACCCCATAGGGTTTGTTAGGCTGTAATCTTTTTGGAAGATCACCAGCTCCTTTCTCCTGCGGAAGGACTGGGTGGGTTTGAACCAGGGCTTCAAACTGATTCTTCCCACTCAGTCATGGCTGAGGAAGCAAAACTGGAACAGGCCCAAATTTTTAAAATTTAGGCAAACCGGGACCGGTAACTGGAACAGGAAAAAGTTACAGGTCAAAGCCCTGCTAGAAACCTAATCTCCCTCTTAGAAAACAAGGGCAGCATGTGTGTAACAACCAAATGTCTCGCCCGTCGGATTTTGAGCAGAGTAGGAAACAGTGGTACATACCCCACTCAGAGATGACGGCCAACTGCGCCACTTTAAATGTGTGTCACTCTCTCCATGGTCCTGCCAATAATCCAGTCCACACATCAGGCTCCCTCACTGTGCCTCTTCTGAGTCTCCTGTTTCAGGGCTTCAACCCAGAATTTTTCCAGTCCTAGATTACCCGAATTTTAAAAATTTGGGTCTGTTCCAGTTTTGCTTGGTCAGCCATGACTGAACCGGTTCAAACCCCTGATTTGAACCACCAGCCTTTCACTTAGCAGCTGAGTGGTTAACCATTGCACCACTAGGGCTCCTTGACTCTTCATTAAAACCAAACCAGACCCGTTGCCATTGAGTCAATTCGAACTCACGGCAACTCTGTAGGACAGAGTATAACTCTGCCCCACAGGGTTTCCAAAGCCGTAATCTTTAGGGAAGCAGACTGCCACATCTTTGGCCCACGGAGTGGCTGGTAGGTTTGAACCACTGCCTTTTTGGTTAGCAGCTGAGCGTTTAACCACTGCAACACGAGGGCTCTGTCACGTGGAATCTGTGGTTTCTCAAAAAGAAGTCTATATAAAAGTACTTGTGCTAATGTCTGGCGTGTCATAGGCATTGTAAATGGGAGCATCAAGTTTTTATGCTATTTCAGTAAAATTAATAGTTTTTCATATGCTTCTTTCCTGTATTTTAACAGCAGTCCTAAAGATCATATGATTCAGCCTTTCATTTCACCTGAGGGGGATGTATAGTAATAATACAGTAGTCATTTAACCCACTCAGTTTACTTATTATGAGACTCTATAGTATTAATAGCAGGTGCCTCAGAAAATAGGCCCGGTGATCTACTTCCAAAAAATGAGCAATTGAAAACTTTGGAGCACAGGTGTAGTCTGACACGTGGGGTCACTATGAGTCAGAATCAACTCAACAGCAGCTAGTTTGGTTTATAATATCATCTATAGTAAAGTGTGTTTTGTGGGAAGTACAGGGTTAAGTAAAATTAAACCAGTTTCTTTGCTGACAGACTTGTCAGAGCAAGTTGAGGGACACCACTGCATAGTTGATTTCCACTCTCACTTCATGTAACATGGGAAATGGGAGTAGAAGCAATTAAAATGGCATCATTTTCTATTTTATCATAGGACCGGAAGCAACCCCAAAATTAGACGGAACAAAATCTGGGGAGGACAGAATGGTGGAATTCTAGTTTATAATTCTGGTATGTTATATCTGTCATCTTTTTCTCTTTATCATTTAATGTTAATGAACATTAGAAATGTGCTTTCTAAATACCATACCCTAAATTTTTACCTTTATAGGTCTAGGCTGTATAGAAGACAATGAAATATTTGACAATGCAATGGCTGGAGTCTGGATTAAAACAGATAGTAACCCTACACTAAGAAGAAATAAAATCCACGATGGGAGAGATGGCGGCATCTGTATATTTAATGGGGGTCGAGGTATTGTTGTCAATTTTGCATTAGTGAAAAACCCAGTTTTCCATTATTCTTCTTCAGTATCTTTAATGATCAATGACACTGCCAATTAATTTATAAACGACTGGATTTCAGTCTTTTTCCTTATTAAGTCTTGAGATGGCTTAGGAGATTAGTGCCTAGAGTTAAAGTTTACAGAACTACTTTCTTTTGTAGCCACCTCAAATTGCTGGTTGTCAGTAAATTTTTTAAGGTAGCAGCAGAATTTGTTTACATCCTTCCTCTGGACCTTTTATTATTCAGAATAGTGATATGATTGTAATAAACTCTGAAGTCAAGTTGTAGAATTAGGTGTGAGAAATTAATTGGTCTGTAAAGATACAAAAATGTCTATAGTAAACGGGTATTGATTTTGTAACCGTTTACAACTGTTCTGCTGGAGAATGGAATTAATGAAGCCAAGGTGTGCCTGGTTTAGTAGCCATCGAGGTCAGCTCACATTGCATTGAGCAGAAGTTCCACAGTCCCTGCCCCTTGCCAAATGCTTGTTGTTCATAAAGGGAGCCTAGGGAAGAGTCAGATGCAAATTGGTCACCATTGCTAAAATGACAGTCCAACTCTGTACATACATGAATTATAGCTAGATATTACTCATACAGCATAAACCAAGATCAGTCAACAAAATGTACTACTGCAGCTAAGCATTGATAATTCGTTTCATTAATGACATAGACCCTCAAGGGGCTTAGAATCTAATAATTCAGTAAAGTGACATATCTCTGGTAGGAGTCTTTACAGTATGTAGTGAGGAGACACAATATGGAATGGTCAGTTTCATTTGCAAGGTATTGGGACAAGGGTTCTGGCGTAAATCACTCGAGTGGTGTCTTTAAAAAAATGAGTGGGTGTTCACTGGTAAATGGGGAAGCTGTTGCAGGTATACAAAGTATAATCAGTTCACTCTTTTATTCTGTAAATACTGATTGATCCAAGCACTGTGATATAGATGATGCAGTGGTAAATAAAACACAGTTCTACATCCAGAAAGCTTATAATCTTGAGTGGCATATTGTAAACAGAAGTAAAAGAATCTTAAAGTTGCTTAGTAAGGCAAGAGGTACTAAAAGTTAAGCAGGACAGGGAGAATGGACTTTTAAGCAATAATACTTCAGGAGGTTGTAGTGAAGGTATTAAAAGTCTGGAGGCAATCTAAGCAAGACATGATAAGAGCCTGAACTAAAGTGATAGCATGAGTGGAAGAAGGAGGGGCAAACAATGATAATGTTAGAAGGGGTAGAATCAACAGGACTGGGTCATCGATTAAATGTAAGGATTGCGAGAGGGGCGAAGGATGACACTCTGGATTCTGATATGAGTGACAACTGAGTGGGACCTTGCACTGTGGTAAGGTAACATAGGAAGAACTATTCTGTGGAAAACACGAGTATGGTCAGTTTGAAGCATGCTGAATGCAAGGTATTCGTTCGGATATCCAAGTTGGTATGACCAGAAGGTAACTGATTACACTGAGTTAAACAGATTTAAGAATTCGCAGCACCGTATACGTAATAGGTATAATCATGAGAGGATGTAAGATCACCCAGAGTGTCTACAGGGAAGAGAGCCAAGAACACAACCCTGGAATATTAGTATCTAAGGCGTGAACAGAAGAGGGAGGAAGAGAGAGCCCTGCATCCCGAGGAAAAGGACTTTAGAGGTCAATACTGAGAAGTGTCTTCAGAAATAAAAACATGGTTCACATCTTCAGGAAGCAGAGAAATACCAGTACACAAGTAATTATAATTTATTATACATACATAGGTTTTATAGTAGTAGTATTAGCTAACATGTATTTGGTACTGTGTACTTTTACATCTATTAATCCATTTAATCCTCATGTGGTAGCTGCTGCTGTGCCCTTTTTACAGATGTGAAACCTGAGATAACTTGCCCACTTACAAGCTAGTAAGTGGTAGATCAGTATTTGAAGGCCTGAAGTCTGATCCCCCACCTCAACCCACTCTTAATCATTGTATTACCAGGAGAGAGAAGTAATTACATTTGATGAAAATGGAACTGACATAAAGGAGGAAAGAGTGCAAGATATTCCATGAAGAGCGTATCATAAAACCAAAAATATTAGGGGTAAAAATGCATAGCATAGAGAAGAGCAGATAATGTAGTAAGACAGAGGAGGAGGTTGAGGGAAAATCTTTTGAAAGGCTTTAAATGGCAGGGTTTTTAACTTTCTGAAAGTAGTTATTTTAAGCAGGGAAGTGGATCCTATGAGTTATGGGAAATTGAAAACCGTGCAGCAGATGAAGAGACTGGAGAAAGAGAAATTTATCAGGGAATGAGTGTAGTAATAAATGCCAGAAATAATAAGGGCCTGAACTAAAAAACAAAGGGTGCAGAGGTTCTAGAAATACTTAAAAAGGAATTCAGTTTAATTCACCAGTATTGAGAATTCTGCAGTGGTGAATAAACTAGGCATAGTCCCTCCTATCATGAACTTTCAGTTTACTGGTTAGAATGGTTATTTGCTGTTTTTAGCACTTTTTGGTTAAATTCTACCTTAAATATCTTTGAATTACTAATAAACTTCTGTTTTTGGCTGTGAAATTGGTCTTGTGACTTTTACAATTCAATTAATAAGCAACCAAAAGAAAGCCTAAATACCAATAACAGAGGCTAGTAAAGTTTGTTACATGCATTAGCCTTCATCTGAGGAAATATTTTATTATAGGTCTCCTTGAAGAAAATGATATTTTCAGGAATGCTCAAGCAGGTGTTCTCATCAGCACTAATAGTCATCCAGTCTTAAGGAAAAACAGAATATTTGATGGATTTGCTGCAGGTTTGTATTTTCTTTTGTTACCTGTGGCTTGTTTTCTATAAAATGAAGTGTTTGGTTTTTGATTTATTAGTTCTCTTTTGCTTAAGTATGCTGCCAAAGTGTCTATTAACAATTACTTGTAAGAGTACCTAATCCAAGTTCTGGATTCTTCCACCCTAAACCAAACTTAAAAGAAATATTGGTTACTGTTCAGTAGTTATGAAATATTAGGACAGAATAAAACACAGGCCTGTACTACCATAAGAGTCCCTGGGTGGTACAAACGTTGAACTCGCTCAGCTGTTGACCGAGAGGATGGAGGTGTAAGTCCACCCACCTAGAGGCTTCTCAGAGGCCTTGTGACCTCCTTCTGAAAAAACAGCCATTGAAAACTGTATGGAGCACGGTTCTGCTGACACACATGGGGTCACCATGAGTCTCAGTCAACTCAATGAGAACAATAAACCGATTCCAACTCATAGCGACCCCATAGGACAGAGCAGAACTGCCCCATAGGGTTAGCAGCCAAACACTTAACCACGGCACAATCTTTTAAAAAAACTTGAATTTAATAATGCAAGTACCATGCATATACATGTAAACTTTGTGCCTATGAAGAAGGCAGTTATTTATTATTATTCCTAGTAACCACCTAGCTCCTTTTCAGTGTGTAAACTGGCTATTACCTAAACATACTTCTGGGCTCTATCCCCTTCTAACTTGGTTTGCAACGGAATTTTTAAAAATTAACTATTTCTGAACCTTCCCTCTATTAGCAAGGATACAGTAAAAAGTGAGTTTTACTGTCAGTGATTCAAATAAACATCTGTGTTGCTTTAGATGTTAAGAGGGTTAATGTTACACTTTTGATTAAAAGAATTTGCTACATTTGCTATTTCAGGTTTCTTGTAAGAAAAACCATAATAAAGTGATGCATCTACTGTTTGTAAATTTTACTTTAGGTATTGAAATTACAAATCATGCAACTGCAACACTAGAAGGCAATCAGATATTTAACAACCGGTTTGGAGGCTTATTTTTAGCATCTGGTGTTAATGTGACAATGAAAGGTATGTTGGGGTCTGTGTTCTGCCTATAAGTACTCAAGATATGCCGTGAAAAGATGCTAATCAAAAGCTACTGTTTGTTATTCAGTAACTTAATTCCTCCTGTCACTCCACAGGTTGGCCACAGCCTAGAGAACTATTGTGAAAGAACTGGTCTATTCAGACTTGTTCTGAATAGTTGGGAGTATCTGGCAAGGAAAACTCATTTTAATTCTTGGCTGATTGCTTAGAATTATTTTGCTGGTTAGCCTCTTAAAATTAGCAACTCTTCTGTTAGAACAATCCTGTAATCTTTACAGTAGCTTTTTAAAATCCAAATAGTCTTTGCCCTCTAGAATTTTACTTTTTTTTCTTTTATTACAGATAACAAAATAATGAACAATCAAGACGCCATAGAAAAGGCTGTTAGTAGAGGCCAGTGTTTATATAAAATATCCAGTTATACCAGCTACCCCATGCATGATTTCTACAGGTATATTTCAGAATTATTTGAGTCCTGAAGAGAGGAAGATAAGTCATTTTTCTCTTCTAAACTGGCAGTGTCCACCATTTTTATAGATTCATTTCCCTTAAATATGTAAGCTATGGGCAAAGTAGAAAGACTATAACTGAAAATTTTGTTAATTGTCCACATTGGGGTCTATGATCAATCTACTTGAGGATCCATAAAACATGGAAAACTTCTTGGAAATAACTTTAATATTGCAGTAACTAATGATAACATTCACAATATGGAAGTGTTTGTTTATAAATACTGTTTTCTTAGGAGTTTCAAAGCAAAGCTGGTGGTCATTAAGTCTCAGATATGTCCTAGTCAACGTGGGTGAGGGTTCTGACTCCCCTCTCCTTTAAGTTGATTCAGCACAGAAAGACTTGATAGGAACTGAAAATTTTTTAAACTTTTGAACTGCCTTTTCTGCAATTTACAAATCATTCATTTTCCTCAGAAGACACAAGAAGATAGGAAATACGCTTATTCAATTGAAGTCCTTTTCAAAATTAATCTGGCTGTATGTAGCCACATTAATTTTCAGGTTTGGTTGGTCCTCTTTCCTTGTAAGCCAAAGGTCATAGGTTTAATAATATACAATATAAATAAAATACATTCTTTTCAGTTAGTGACATGGTTCAAGAAAAGTAACGTAAGCTTTTGCTTTTTAGATGTCACACTTGTAACACCACAGATCGAAATGCCATATGTGTGAACTGCATTAAGAAGTGCCATCAGGGACATGATGTAGAATTTATTAGACATGATAGGTATGTAGCACACTTGATTGCTATGTTACCGGAATTATTTTCCCCCTCACTTTCCTAATTTCTGGGTTTTCATTTTGCTTTAGGTTTTTCTGTGACTGTGGTGCTGGAACACTGTCTAATCCTTGTACATTAGCTGGTGAGCCTACACATGATACAGATACACTATATGACTCTGCTCCACCTATAGAATCTAATACATTGCAGCACAACTGAATTCCTTCCCTAAAGAAAAAGTCCTGCCGTTTAACATCATAACTTAAAACTTTTTTTGGAAGAAGATTTAAAATATTTGCCCATGCTACAGGAAGAGACTGTATTAAAAATGGAGGTCAGTTGACACTATGAAGCTCAAGCTACCAAAAAGAAAGTGGCAATATATTGACTCAGGATCTCAAAGCTGGGTGTTTTAGCATTACTGTGTAAAGACTTTTGAAGGGGCAAAAGTGAAGAAAATAAGCTGCAACTTTGTACAGATACCAACTTCTGAAAAGCTGGTGTTTTTACAACTAGCATTGAATGCAGTCCACTTTGCAGTAGTAATCTTCAGTAGACAAGCAGCTTTGTTGCTGCCTTTATGGACATGGGTACCAATTGCTTTTGTAATATGGTAAAAATGTGAGCTAGCACTTCTGCGTTCCTTTTGATTTTTTTTTTTTTAACATGTATTCAGATTGAGAAATATGATTTTAATGCTTTAATCTCATGTAGTTTGTTCTTAATTTCAAGCAAAATCTTATTGTACTTGAACGTGCCCTGTTTTGTTAGCACACCTAGACTTGCTGTAACTGTACTCATGTCCCAGTATGTACGTTCTTTCTATGAAAGAGAAAACACTAATCTTAAATTATATCCAGCAATGTTTCTGGTATCCTTTAAGAAAAGTTAAGACTTATTATTTCCTTCCCTTCCCTGTGCAGCATTCAAAAACCACCCCTAGAGTGTTTTAATGAGACTTCCTAGGAAGGGATGCACTGTAAAACAAAAAAGTATTCTTGTAACTAACTCAGTTTTGTGAAAGGTAAAAACTACTATGTTTTAAAGTACACTTTAGAAAGTCTCTTCAAAACAGTCCTGTATTTGAACTCTGTTCATAAGTTTTTTTTTTGAACAGTTTAGACAAACTGCTGGAAATTAAAACAATTTCCTGCATTAAGCTGAGACAAGTATATATACAGCCCTATACAGTTTCATAGCTTTTTTTCTCCCCCATTTATGTGTATTGGTGACAGTGGGTATAAACAGCCTGAAAGTGTATGCATGTACCATAACATCTAGACTTAATATATTGTGGAGTATTCAATAACCATTATGTAGAAGGTAGATAAGAATTAAAAGGGTTTAATTTCCTAGAAAGAAAATGGAAAAATGGTCATTTTTAAAAAATAAAGTTTATTAGATCATAATGTTGTCTGAATTTACCACCTTTGTCAAAAGTCAACTCAAACCATCCAATGTAGTCTATAGTTCCTTAATCAAAGTCAACAACTTATGGACAGCTTCAGCATCTATAGTCGACCTTTCACTAGCCAGGCAAACTTCCCTTAAAATTAAAAAAAAAAAAAAAAAAAAATTTAGTTTACATTTTCCACAGCGCATTATCCCTCCCCCCTTTACCATTTTTGCAGAAAATGTTTAATAAAAGTCAACTGTATGATTTTTTATACCCAATTATAATTACCGAAATAACCGCAGTGACTTCGTCATCTTCTCAAATTCTCTTGCTTTCCTGTGTCCCTTCTGAATAACCTCCTCTGGAAGATTAGCAAGCCTCGCTGCATTAAAGCCATAGCTTTTAGGACAAGCTCCCTTAATGAATTTATAGAGAAAGGTAATAGTCTCCTGGCTGGGATCTTCACATTCATTTTCTACCATGCATGCCTTGTTTAAAAAAAAGAAAAATATGTTGTTTTATATTCTTGTACTGGCAATGGAAGTGCCCAGCCTTCAAAAACCTGAACTTCTGCGTACAGTTTGCACATACCATGTGTCCTAGGCGCACAGCAACATTTTGCGAATAATTTTCTACTAATGAATGGTAGTGGGTAGAAAACAATGTACGACATTTTATATTCTCAGCAAGTTCCTTAACAACTGCATTTGCTATTGCTGTCCCATCAAATGTTGCAGTACCTCTTCCTGTAAAAGTAAAATGGGCATAATACAGTCGGCCTTTATGAACGAATGCAAAATAGGATAGTAAGATCAAATTAGTACATCCAGAAACATTCGGTAAATAGTTTATGCTTAGCTAAGTAAGTCCGCTCGACTGCTCTTGGGGAGCGTTGCTGCTGTTAGGTTCTGTCAAGTTGGTTCCAACTTATAGTGACCCTATGTACTACAGAACGATTTGGGGAATGGCGATACTTTTTTTTTTTTTTTTAAAGAAACAGGGCTGCTTAAATGCCACTGGTCTTCAGAAATTTCTTATTAGTCTCCCTATTAGTGAATTAATAAATATTATTTTCATAACATATTTTAATAAGGCTAAGATACTTAAGAAAGCTCAGTGGTAGAATTCCCAGCTTTGGGTCGGTGGCGTAACGGTAAGTGCCATGCTCTAAGGGCATTTTTTTCCTTCAATCCATGAAGGACAATCTTCCAGGAAAGCAATTCTTTTTCTTCCATACAGCAATATCTTTATGGTTTTAGAATAGCCTTTCAAATGAACATTGTAACGTCTTACCTAATTCATCCACAAGCACCAGAGAATGTGCTGTTGCATGCGTAAGTATGCTGGCAGTTTCACTCAACTCAACGAAAAATGTACTTTCACCTAAAAAAAAAAAAAAAAAAAAATCACCAAATGGATACTGAGTTACCCAGTGGTAGTACAGGTTATAAATCTAATCAAGAGACTGTGTAATTCTTAAAATACTGTAAGTAATGTTTTTTAAGTAATCAGCTTTGCATAACACCAGAAAATTCAAAAACATCACATTTACATGGCTCATATACAAATTAATCAAGAGAGATGTCTTTAATCACTTTAGATATAGAAATGAATCATCAAATAATAAAGCCTTAGGTTGCGGGGGGGGGGGGGGGGACCTCACCTGACATTATTCTGTCTGAGGCACCAAGTCTAGTAAACACTCTATCAATCGGTGTGAGCCTGCACACTTCGGCAGGTACGTAGCAACCCATCTGGGCCATTACAGCTAACAGGCCCGCCTGTGGAAAGACAAGTATTAAAACAACCTATATACAAAGAATTTACCAGAACAAAGAGACAGCAAGCCCAACATCTTCTTAAGAACCCTTATGTAGGAGCCAGGCACTCTAAAATTTAATCTTCACAATCCCAAGAAATAGGTAGGTTCTGTTCTTATATCCGTTTGCCAGAATGGAGAAAAAATGGGGCTTAGAGAGGTAAGAGGCTTAAAACCTATGAGTCTGCTAAACTAGTGATTCTCAACCCTAGCTACACAGCAGAATCAATTGGGAACTCTTAAAAAAAAAAAAAAAAAAAGTCTAGAATCAATTTCAGGGGGTGGAACCCCTGTACTTTTTGGTCCCATTCTCCAGGTGATTTTCTTAAGAGTGTTGAAAACCAGTGCGGTACGCTATACTGACTCGTTAGCAAATCTGGTGAACAGGAGTATAATATAATACAGGCAAGCCAGCAAACCTTTTCTGTTAAATAACAGCTTTGTGGGCCATAACTGTGTCTCTTGTCACATGTATCAAAAATAGTCATTAGAGGTCATGAACTTTTTTGCTTTCCTATCGGAGTAAGTCTGCCATGGGTCTTTTCATAAGAAGGGTTCCTACAAATGAGTCTACAGAAGCATTGCTTCCTATAGACAGACCTGCCTATAAATACTACCCCTGAATTCTGAAGATGACCTCTAAAGCTAAAGATATTATGAGTTGGGGGTCATTTTGTCCAAACCCTGATAAGCTAAAGTCACAACGGATTTTCGTATTAGAAAAGAAACTAAACTTAGTTCAATCTCCCACCTCTTTTCATTGTTACAGTAATATTCTTTTTATTGTTATAATAATATTCTCTTTATAGCCATTTCTCTCCAGTAAGTATGGCTTCATAAGCATCTATATAAAACAACATTTGCACCTTACTTTCCATGTAACCTCTTTTTATTATGAATACATCTAACTTCCAGGGAACTGAATTCAGTCAAGTCAAAGAACTTGTAAACAAATCATGACCTAAAGCCCCTCCCTTTTTCCACATACACTTCCCCTAACATTACAGACAGGAGTTCCTGGACTGACTGTGCAAATAGTTAAGCACTTGACTAGCTGAAAGGTTGGTGAGTTCAATCCCACCCAGAGGTGCCTTGGAAAACAAGGCCTGGCAATCTGCTTCCGAAACGTCACAGCCTTGAAAACCCTATGGAGCGGTTTTACTCTGCATGCATGGGGTCACCATAAGTTGAAAATGACTCAACAGCAACCAAATATCTGAAACAGGTAAAATAATTCTCTATAACACAAATTCTCCTTTATTTACTAGGAAGCGACTCAATTTTATCTAACTTGGGCTATTTGGGAAAGGATGGCCTAAATATGCAATATATTCATTCCTGAAGTGTTACAAATGGCTTTCTGATAACAAAACCTTAAGAGTCAGCTTACCTGCCTCATGAGTGTAGATTTGCCCCCCATATTTGGTCCAGTAACGAGCACACAATAAGCTTTGCCACTGTCCTCCTCTTCCTCACAGCCTATTAGGATGTCGTTAGGAATAAAGTCATCTCCAAAAAAAGTCTTTGTAATGCAGGGATGGCGTGATCCTCTAAGCTCTAAGAAGGGGGGAGTGTCATCTTCTGGCAACAGAATTACTGGACGACACATAGGACCGTCACCTCCTCGGCTATAGTTCGCCAGACACAAGAAGACATCTGTTAAACAGAGGGTTAAAATAAGTTTTCGTCATTTCAGGGGTTTCTTGGTGGGTAAACTACCATACACGCTCAATAGCACAAAGACCCAACTTCTATAAAAAGTCTTCCAAAATATATTTCACTCGTGGTATGTTCTACTTACTTTTGACAAGTAAGTTGGCCATAACATTAAAAAAAGAAAAATTTAGAAAGCTGAAAAAGTTAACAAATTACAAATGCATAAATCAATTTGCAGTAAAGAAAGTGTGACAACCTGAGCTAAAGAGAAAGGGGAAGATTACACTCTTGAAATGTGTATGCATATGAATTCACTGAGATACAAAAAAAAAATGTAAAGGCTATAAAACTTCAGTATATTAAAAAATAATGGGTCAAGAGTCTTAAATTAGCGTAGCTTAAGTTAGCTACGCTAATTAAAGATTATCAAATACTAAAAAATTCAATTAAAAAAGCTTGTCTCGTTAAGTACTAAAAATCTTCCAGCACTTCTATTCAATTATTCAAGGCTAATGAAAGGCCAGGAGCCTACTAAAAACTAAAAGCAAGTTTCAAGTTGCTGTGGCAACGTAGTCATTTTGCCTAGAGAGAAGGCACGTATATACTTATCAAAATAAATACTATGTTAACTTCTGTCTAGGGTTATGTGTGAAAGGGGACTCCGTCCAATGGATCTGAATCTTAGTGCCTTAACAGCACAACTGAGGAATAAGCTGTTTAAAGTCTTACCCAGTATTGCAATACACTCTACAGCAGACTGCCAGTCCTTGTAATTTTTATCAAAGTTATAGAACAGCCTCCGCATGCAGTCCTTCAATGACACATCTCTCCGTTCTTCAGCATTTATGAGATTAGCCAACTTCTTCTCGATTGTTTTGGTCCAGTATCGTTTACAGCCCTTCTTGGTAGACTTCAACTCATACTCTTCTGGCAAGTTGCGGGTGGTGAAACTCTCTGGAATTTCCAGCTGGTACCGGTTCCTGCCAATCCCCCAATAGACTATGGTCCTGCAGCCAATTCGATTGCGCTGTTTCTCTAAATACTCCAGGAGGCTCTGTTCATTTTCTCTTATGTCAGCAAGAGCCTGGTCATAATCTGAGTCAAATCCTGCTTTTGGAGTGATAAGTCCAGTCTTACGAGCCTTTTCATGGTCAAAGGCTGTATCCCATCGGTTCAGTTCTGTAGTCAAATCAGGAAAACGGCCTTCAGGATTTTTTGTCTGGAGAGTAATGACCTGCTTAAGGAGTTTAGACTTAAAGTCATCAACAACTTCTTCCATTACCTCTATAATTTTACACATTACTTTGAATCCTTCCAGAGCAGAAAGAAAATCAATAATCTTTTTTTTGCTGTATGTAGTTTCTTCATACATTATAGCCCTGCTATCTGGGTGGTTCTGGCTCTTCAGGGGAGACCCAACATTATGTATTTTGCTCAGCAGCCTCTCAAGGTCTGGAAGCTTCTTTAAAAGGTCTGCAACCTCAGAGATTTTGTCAGGCACAGCCATGAGGTCTTCTATGGCATCTAGTCGATCATTGATAGGGAAGGGGCTACAGAGTGGGGCACAAAGCCACTGCTTTAGGAGCCGCTTACCAAAGGGAGTATGGCAAGTGTCAATTCTCTCTAGCAGAGTCCCTTCAGTAGAACCATTTGTCCCATTCAGAAAGATCTCCAAGTTGTTTAATGTCACTGCATCGAGCACCATTCGTTGACTGGCTTTAGCAAAGATAGCACCAGGCCTTGTGGCACTCACCATGTCAGAATCTAAGGGAATATATTCTTCAAAATTAGCCATCGATAAAAGCTCCTGGTCAATAAGGCATTTTTTGAGGTAGAAAACACAACCACCCAGAGCAGACAGGGCCAGTTCACTCTTCTCTCCTGGTGTTAATCCAATGGAATCAGACTCTGAGGTCATACCTTTAAGCACCTGGGGTAACATCACCCCACTGTCCTCATTTACCTTTTCTGTAAAATATCCTCCCTCAAGGAGAATCCTCAAAGTTTTGGCTGCATCCCAAAACTGGGAGCCTGGTATCAGACCTTCCTGAAGAGAAGAGGATAATGAACTCTTCAGAATCATCTTAGTTTCCGCTGAGAGATTTCCCTTCTCCAACAAGACTTGGACCGGAGGATAGTGTGCCACTAGCGTCCTGAACCTGGAACAATGGCGATCGTCTGCAAACTGACCTATGTGAAACTTTCCCAGGGAGGTATCGACAAAGCACACACCATACACACGACTGTGACCAGAACAGTCTTCCTCTTTTTCTTTGACGCTAAGAAGAAACTTGCTGTAGTTCTCAGAGGGGTCGCCTTCCAGCACGCTGTAGGTCTGTGTACCCTTGGTAATGACCCTACAGATCTCCCTCCTCACCACTCTATCGTGCTTAGAGCTGTGTGCCATCTTGCGGCATCGTGCCTCCATCATTTCTGGGGTCTCAGTCTGTTCCACTCGAGCTACTTTATAACCCTTCTGCACCAGGGAGTCTGAATAGCGCCCAAATGCAATTTCAGGGAAACCAGAATGGGCCCAGTTGCCTTTCATGAATACCAGTCCCAGTTCACTAACTCCAATAAGAGCATCCATGTGATACAACTCATAAAACTTCCCCACCTTGTAAAAGATGACAAGATCAAAATTCTGAGACTTAATCTGCCACCACTTCCTCATCCCAGGAGTACAGGAATTAAGGAAATCCTCAGGCACATAAAGTGTGGATGCATCAAAATCAGGGTGATCAGGCCGCCTCCTGCGTTCATCTCTTCTCTTTTCCTCCTTAAGCCAGTCTAAGGTTTCGTGATACCAGACAGCGGGCCGACTACCGTCATCACCTCCCCCACTAACGGGTTGGGATTCAGAATTTTGAGGGGCAGAGAAAGCACTCAAAGTACTCTTAGTTTCTGACGAAATGCCAGTTGCTCTTTTAGTGGCTGAGGGCATTTCCTTCCTTGAAGTTTTCCTTTTAAGAGAGCCATTTCCAGTCACCATTTTCTTCCGCTTTGGAGCAACTTTGACCGGACTGTACACGCCTTCACTCTCGCTGTCCCCCACTCCACTGCTTAGCTCATCGCTGCTTCCTTCCTCCTTTGCATCTGGCTTGAACTCCACATCAGAACCCCCGACGTCACTCTCAGAGTCTGATATGACTCTACGTTTTTTTATTTGGCGGCTGCTACGCCTAGATCCTTGTGTCTTAGGCCGTACTTCTTCTTCACTCTCAATTTCATTATTTTCTTCACGCTTATCTAATGTATTGGTTGCATCTACCTGCCAAGTAAGGAAAGAGTATTAAAAAACAAACTAAAAGGTGGTACATTACAGTACTGCTATAGAATATCTCAGTGTGCTGCAATTTCGTACACAAAGAGAAGAACCCTCCTCCAGAAATGAGAAACTTTTCTCTCTCAACGAGTATCAACTAGACAATCTCAGTTTCACCCCACATTAAAGTGTCACACTGCAGAATAACGTGATTGCTGTCAAGGGAGTTCTCTCCTGTACGAGCGATGAAACCATTAGCTTGACCCTACATCACAAGTACCAACAGGTGATGTCCTCATTGACTGTCACAGCTGTGGAAACAAACTTTCAACGTCCTCCTACAAACAGACATGAGAAGAAGTTTACCATTTTACAAATTCTGGAGTAAATCACACTGGTTCTAGTCCTTGATCCTCCACAAACCAGCTGTACATCTTAGGCAAGCCACATGCCCCTCAGCGTGGGTCACCCTCATGTTTTGTGCTAGGTTGAACGATCCCTGTAGTTACCCAGCCAGTTCTAAACCTCTGATGAGTATGCTACCATTCCTGATCTTAACCCTGAAAATAAAAGTTAAAACTTTTTAAATTTCTCTTAAATACTGCACTATGTTAACTTGCTTATTCCTATTTCATCTAGAAGATAATAGAGTAAGACATACAAAACCGAGCCTAGTTACAGATGAATCTCTTTTGAGTCACAGCTATTTAATGGTCGTGTATTTTTAAATGAAATCTATGTTTCCCTAACACATTTTAATTCACTCAATTTGAAACCAAGGTTGCATTTTAAGGTTACTTAACATTTGTTCTCATCAATGCAAAATACAACAAATAGTGTAAAAATTAAAAGTGTAAACCTGGATAACTGTCAGGGCCTGACTCCACCTTCATATAGAAGCCTACTACCAGACTCCCTGATCAATTTCTGACCAGGCCATTAGTGTCCCTGACTCTGCTCGCTGTCAAAGTGGTTCTATCTCCTGTAGCAAGCCTTGCCCTCCTGCAGGATTGAGAAACTAAGTAAAAAAGAGTGCTAACCACTGAGGTTCTCAGAAAGCAAACTTACCTAAAATCCAGAAACATGCATGTATGTGTGTGCTAAAATATTTATATTAAAAAAAGGACACCATTTTAATATGCTCTTTGTTTCCCATCACCCTCCTAACACAAAAACGAGCCCTGGGAGCACAGTGGTTATAGCTCTCAGCTGCTAACCAAAAGGTCAGTGGTTCAAACCCACCAACTGCTCCGCGGGAGAAAGATGTGGCAGTCTGCTTCAAAGATTACAGCCTGAGAAACCCGATGGGGCAGTTCCACTCTGTCTTACAGGGTTGCTGTGAGTCAGAATCGACTTGATGGCAACAGGCCCTGACACAAACAGTAATGTCCCACCTCCATCTCTTCTTCCTCTTCTGGCTCAGAGGGCTCATCACACACTGCCAATTCAAGCCTCTTAATCTTGTCTTTATTTAAGGCTTCATCTGCACTTTGCATTGCTCTGAGTATTTCAGGCTTTGCACTGTAAAAATGACCTCCCTTCTGGGCTTCCTTTGCTTTTGAACCTAGAAAAAAATATATGTTTTTGTAAGTAAGAACTGTTGGCTGGATAGTTGGTTCGACCTACATTACTTGCACTAATGAGTAAGATTTAAGGTAACAAGTATTTTTAACACCCCATTATTTTCTATTGATACGGACAGATGACTAAAGCACGGACGGAAGGAATCTTTAGGGGAAAGCTACCAGTGAAACAGAGATTACTTACTTTGCGTTCCTTGAAGTTGTCTTAACTGCTGGGTCACCTAGGGACACTTAGTCTCTCTTCTAATGGACTGGCGCCCTGGTGCTAAACAGGTGGGGTATACCTCTCCAAGTGAGGCACTTGGGATATAAAAGGGGTTCTGAGCCACTATTTATAAAAAAAAATTATTCAGGAAGCCAAAGACTACATCGTCAGTTAAATGAAGTTATAATGTTAAAAATGAGTTTGTCCCAAAGGTGGGTAGTTATTTTTTTTTTTAAAAAAACCTATTTCACAGAACCCTATCATTTAGGGGCCCTCACAAAGTAAAGGGTCATTGAAGAAGAGGAAGACCTTCAACGAGATGGACTGACACAGTGGCTGCAGTAACGCTCAAGCTAACAATGACCGTGAGGCTGGCACACGACCGGGCAGTGTTTCGTTCCGTTGTACACAGGGTCGCTATGAGTCGGAACCGACTCCACGACACCGAACAACCACCACCTCGATACCGCTATCCACTGGGCAAAAGGCAGCATATCACAAATCTAATGCTATACAACATTTAGTTCTTTTCCAAGAGGCAGAACTAACAGTCTTTGTTCTGTTCTTCTGCCCAAATATAAATAAAATTGGGGAAAAAAAACCCCGAATTTGTCTAAGTTTAACAGATCCAAAAACTAATTAGACACTATTTCCTTCTTTTTCTATACAACCGAAACTTCCCAAGAATTAGCAACTTTTACGGGGTGCCTAAAATAAAGCTACAATTTCTCATTTCTCTAAAGAGCTGCACCAAGCTATAAACTCCAACAAGCAAAATCAGCTTAGAGGGTGGCTCTAAATTTTCCTCAAAGTGCCTGCTGCAGCACTATCCACCCACCACCCCCCATCACTAACGAGTCACACTGTTTCAAGAACTCTTAATGTATAACCTCTACAAATCTAAAGACAAAAGTTCAAAATAAAGGCCTCCTTTTTTTTCACCCGTGCCTCTTTGCTGATTTAAGCGTGCCCTGCAACAATGGGAGATTATAAAGGGTAAACAGTATGCACGGGGTAGACTTGATAAAATAATGACAAGATAATCATTTTCTTGATCTCTTTAAATCATTTCAGAAAGTTTTGTTTAGAATCTCCAAATTAGTCCTGATTTCATTTATCATCTGGTCCAAGTCTCTCGTTTTAAGTGAACAGTTTTAGGAAATAAATTACCTTGGCTGGCCAAGATTATACAGCAAATGAGTAGAGAAGCCAGAACCAGATTTCCTGATTCTATTTCCATCTTGCTTGTCAGATTTCCATTTAGACTTCATTTTCTTCAGTTCCCCCTTCACTCCCCGCAGGATGGGCACTAGGGCTAACAGGCATGATTCTCAGAGATTTCTGGGAAATTAACCATTGTTCTGATTCCACAACACTGAGTTCAACTAACTGGCCTGACAAGTCTGAGGAAAAGGATCAGGACTTGTTCATGCTCGAGTGTACAGTGTTCTGCAATCATACTGTGTAACTCAAGAGACTGATAAGGTGCACCTAGCCCGTGAGCCTGCACATGTAGGACTACTGATGTTTGTGAGAAATAAGGCCGGGCCTGGGAGGAGAAAACTGTTCCCGAAGTCTGCTGTGAAACAACCACCCTCAGATGTGCTCACCGTAAGGATTCTGAAGGCCAGGTAGCATGATGTGCATGCATCCTGACTACACTGCCTTTCTTTTGGATCCTTTAAGATGAGGACACTTTAATTTCCCCTATTCATGTCTGAATCTGGTAATTTGCTTATTTACTCCAATCATGAGATCATTTTTCCTTTAAGGACATAATGCTGTAAGTCACCGAAAGGCCAGAAATAAAAATTCCATTTCACTGGCTAGAGACCAGCTGCATCTTATCCTCCCCACCCCGCCTCATGCCAGAAGCTTTGACAACTGCCACTCCTACAATCAAATACACTTGATTTCACCAGACACAAGGGAGGATCTCTCTCTCCCTCCGCCTCGCGCGCACATACACACGTACACACACAACAGAGCAGCTCTCTTACCTGTGTATGGCTTTAACAGCCTTTTGCTAACCCAGCCCCTTGTTGGGCTGTCATCAAAAAACTGTACATGAATGCGGACTGATTTCCCTTTCTCACGGATGAATGTTCCATCAAAGGGGTGGTTGTAAACCAAGCAAGGCCACCAGGGGTAACCCTCCATCTTGGCCCAAACCAAATCACCCGGTGAGAAGTCACAAGAACTGCTGCCAAAAGAAAATACATAACTTGGTTAATATTTGGTCAAATTACCTTAAAGGCAACTACCTACAAATAAATCCAAAAAAGGTATCATTAAGACTCCTTTGAAGTCTTCTGGTAGTAACATTAAAGTTCAGAAATTCTAGAATTAATGATTCTTTTAAACAAACAGATATTCAAGTTTTTTTTCTTAAACAATGCAAGTATTACAATTCTATTAAATACAAATACAATAAATTCTGGTATTAAGGTAAGAGACTTCTCAGAATCATTCAAAGTTTAAAAATACAACACATACTGACTACATAATTTGTTAATTATATTAAATGTTCTCATTAGACTTTGACTGGAAGCCGTTTCCAGTTTAGCTCCTATGCATTCCAAACACTCTGAAAGCTACCAACCACTCTACTATTCCCTAAAAAATCTAAGGTAAGAGCTACAGAAAAGGCTCAACCAGACACCCGCTATTTAGTTACATGCATGTGGTCTTAAAGGTTGTAAATATTCTCCAGAATGGAATTAGTTAACAAAAACACACATCTTGGCGGTACACCTGAAGTTAAAGGGAGCAGGATGCCTCCCGCCCACTGGAATTCTATTTTGCCTGGTATGAGGCAGCAAAGCACTTGACGGAATCTCGGGGCCATCTTACTGGCTCCCAGGGAAATTAAATGACTAGATCAAAATTCTTGAGCAAAAAATGAGATAGCTAAACCTACCCACTAAAAGTTTCTAAGTCCCAAAAGACATGCAAGGAGAAAAAAGGTTTTGTTTTATACCTATAACTGTAATATATAATAAAACAGCACTGTTGTAACATGCATGAATTAATCATTCTGGTTTTATCCCAAAGAAAGGAACTTGTGCCTTCTAAGAGAGCTGTTACTTTAAAACCCCAATCATTTGTGTAAATGTAGTGCAAACTGTTTCAAAATGGTGTTCAAGGGTCTTTAAAATGATTAGAAAAGACGCCCCTTTCAAGTAACCAATTTTTAAAAATTAACATTCACGTCTTTGAATGTATTTGGAAGACAAATGTGCGCCCTCACTAGAGAAATAAATGTCTGTAAATTTCCAAATAAGGTCCTTCTCTGTGAAGCTGTTACAAACCGAATTGTTTACGTAATGATTTTGTTTTTCATCATGACTTTACCCTCAATACAGCTTTATACTTACAAAAGTGCATAAATTCTCTGCTGTTAAGAACGGCACTACGCTATAAAATGCTAACACTGCAACACTGAGTAATAGTCACAGCTCCTCTCGTGCTAAAAGGCTTTGAGAAGGAAAAATGTGCGACACTTTTTGGAAGTGGTTTCCAAGCCAAAAAGAAGAGAATTAACTTAAGCAGGCAGTAAAATGTATTGTATAATAAAACTATTTTAAACATTTCTCAATTTAAAATTTTCTTTACTTAATGCTAACAACTGAAATCTTAAAAACCTATTGATCAACTTAATTCTTTAAAGATAATTTTAAAATTTTATCTCTAGTAATTGTGCAGTTTCCAAAGAATGCCAAAATAAAAATATATATTTTAATTCAATAATAAACCATAATTTTTCTACCAACACTTAATACTGTATTTAAAAATATGTAAATACAATGTAAGCATGGGATACCATTAGAATGTGCTATAATTTGAATACCTGCTATCTTTTATATACCAGTTCTTATAAGAACCCAGACAATCTTGTGAAGGCACATATACCTGTAAAACTGGCTCTACTTAAAACTTCACAGTATTTCTCTTAACAATCTTATATTAATTTAATTTTACTATTTATTTGACTATACATTCAGACAATCTTAACACTTTTCTCTTTTCATTTAACTGGGACTGTGTTAATATGAACAAGGATCATCTAGTCCTATGCAATGTAAACCCAATTTGAAAATAACTGGGCCAAAAAGAAAGAAATATATTAACAGTAAAACACAATGGCTATTCATAAAGCCCAAACTGAAATGCCAAAATAAATACTGAGTTATGATATACTTCAGTAAGATTCAATTATGATATTACAACTCAGTGTTTCTCAAGTTTAAGATTATGTATTTTAAGTGTCCAGTTTGGTAATCTTAGGGATTTTTAAAGACACTGAAAAAAAATTAAGACAGGAAAACCTAACAGCTCAGAAAGATACATGTAAAAGCTTTCCTAGAACTAAAAGTAAGAGATGAGTTAGAGAACAGATCTTTAAAATCATGTTATTTTTGCTTTCTCTTTAGTCTGTAACTGTGGTGTCCATTACTGGTTGTACCCAAAATTTGTAATAACGTTTTTGGATATCTACTTTTTTTTTTGGTTGGAGCTCTGGTGGCGCAGTGGTTAAGAGCTACAACTTGTAACCAAAAGGCTGGCAGTTCAAATCCACCAGCTGCTCCTTGGAAGCCCTATGGGGCAGTTCTACTCTGTCCTACAAGGTCGCTTTGGGTCAGAATTGACTCGCCGGCAACAGGTTTGGTTTCTTGTTTACTTTGTTTTTACCCGTAGTAAATACATAGCAAGACATCTGCCATTTCAACATTTTTTTTACGCGTACAATCCAATGACGGTAATTACCTCCATCATGCTGTGCGACCATCACCAGTGTACTCTCCTAAATCTTTCCACCACCCTTAACAAAAGCTCAGTGCGCCAACGCCCCCCAAACAATGACTCCCTTCTCCCCTCGTCTCTTGAGAACCACTAATAAACTTTGGTCTCTATACACTGCCTATTCTAGGTATTTCACACAAGTGGAATCATACAGTTTTTGTTGTTTTGTGACTGAAATTTCATTGGGTATCTACTTTAAATAAAAAAATAAAAAAATCAGTAGATTTTAAAGCCTTACAAAAGATAAACTGGGTTTGTCTAAAAACAACTTGGGTATATAAACATGACTCCCCACAGATATGAAAAAACATTCTCAAATCAACCAGTCTGCTCTAACAACTAAATTCGATACTTAGAAAACACAAGGAGCCAGAGGAGTAATACATTCTTCCCATCACACCTAACTATCTACCTGCACCTATGCCCACATACCCTGCATGCTTTCCTTCAGCTGTGGTGTCTTAGTTACCTAAGTGCTGCTGTAACAGAAATACCACAAGGGGGATGGCTTTAACTAACAGAAGTTTATTCTCTCACAGTCTAGGAGGCTAGAAGTCCAAATTCAGGGTGTCAGCTCCAGGAGAAGGTTTTCTCTCTCTCTCGGCTCTGGGGTAAGGTCCTTGTCATCAATCTTCCCCTGGTCTAGGATCTTCCAAGAGCAGGGACCCCAGGGTACAAAGGACACTCTCCCCTCCTGGTTCTTCATTCTTGGCGGCAAGAGGTCCCTCTCTGCTTTCTTTTCCTTTTACAGCCCTCAAGAGATTGACTCAAAATACAACCTAATTCTGTAGATTAAGTCCTGCCTCATTAACGTAACTGCCTCTAATCCTGCCTCAATTATCGTAGAGGTTAGGATTTATAACACACAGGAAAATCACATCAGATGACAAAATGGTGGACAATAACACAATACTGGGAATCATGGCCCAGCCAAGTTGACACATATTTTGGGGGGACACAATTCAATGCATAACATAGGGGTAACTAAGGCCCATCACCTGTGCGCTAGGCTCTAGGGTGACCACAGAAAAGTATTATCCAAACTGAACTCATGCAATTTCCTAAACAGTATTAGAAAAGAAACGGAAAGAAACCAGGGATCTTTGGAGAGCAGCTAATTCCATACATTAGAGCAAAGAGAATTGAAGATGGGATACCCTGTCATCAGAAAGAAAAATGTTTTCAAAAGTTCTGAGATAATGTTTAAAAAAAAAAAAAAACGTAAAAGTCAGCTTAAAAGAGGCTCCACTGGCCAATTATGACAAGTTTAACATTTTTAAAGAAATAACTTTTAATTAAATAGATTACAACAAGTTAGATCTGTAAAACTGAGTCCACAATGATACTTTTTAAAGGAGTTTTTTTCTTTTCTTTTACAATAATTAATATTAGAAACAAAACCTGCTGCCGTCGAGTCGAGTCCGACCCATAGCGACCCTATACGACAGAGCAGAAGTCCCCCAGAGGGGTTCCAAGGAGCAGCTGGTGGATTCAAACTGCCGGCCTTTTGGTTAACAGTCATATCACTTTAACCACTGCGCCACCAGGGCTCCAGTTAATATTATATTAGGTGTTAGATTACTTGGAAAAATATATTATTCATAAAGAAGTTTAACTCATCTCCCACAACCTAAGTCAACACCAACACCTGTCTATTGCCTAGGTCTCCCTCAACAACTCCTCTAATTCCTCTCCATCTGCACAGCCACTGCCCACATCCTCGGCCAATATCAAATCAGCCTAACTAGCCTCCCTGCAAACCACCACACTTCAGCCAGAGATGGTTCTAACACATAAATCTCCCCTAGGGGTTTCTTAAACAAAACTCACAGAAGCATCAAACATAAAGGAAACAACTGGCAACTTTACAAACAATGACTTCTATTCATCAAAAGATGCCATAAACTGAGCCAAAGAACAATCCAGAGTAGAAGATATTTGCATCCCATATAAAAGAACTAGGAAAAAAAAGTCGAAAAGACTTGAGCAAACACCTCAGCACAAAGGAAATCTAATGACAAAACATTAGAAGACCTCAACTTCTTTAAGGCTTTAATCAGTCTCTCAGAGTAAGTCTGTGGGAAAAGAACTAGATTTGTTTGGCCTTTTGTACCTGGTTTCTGAAAACAGCCTGAGCAAGCAATTAAGGTACTCTTTTTCTAAAACAGCCAGTCAAGTAGGAACCACACAGACCCCACACCTGTTCAACTAGCTTCAGGAAACGGGGGAGGGCATGATACAGTCATGCATATTCACTGACTGGATCGATCCTAACTATGCATTAAGGCCCCAGTCATGCATATATTCAATGAGTAGGGGGACCCTGGACCTTGGAGCTCTCTTTGGGGCCGGTGGGATTGGTGAGAAGATCCATGAACAGGAGAAGGCGGCATGGACCTGAGGACAATGGGGGACCATGCCGGTAACGCCAGACCTTGCCTGATGCGTCTCCTCCCTTGTATCCTTCCTGGTTATAATAAATGGTAACTGTAAGTATCAGTAATAATTTCCATGAATTTTGTGAGCCGTTATAGAGAACTGAAGAACTCACAGGGGGCAATGAGCAGGTAGGGGCTGGCAGTAGAGTCGGTTTGTGTAGCTCCAGCTGTGGGTGACTGGGTGATAAAGGCTGCAAAGGCAGTTCATGAAAGACAGGGTCCTCCTAGCTTGGGACCTGGCACCAGAGGGCTAGAGGAAGAGAGAAGGGCTTGCTGGTCTCAAGTGCAGAGAGTTGTGCAGACTCCCAAGTCTACAGCTGGTTTCCAATGGCCTGGCCTCACGGGGCCAGGGATGTTTTGACCTAACTCTGGGGTGTTTAGGGTGAGAGAAGTACCAAAGAAGTGACTGGTGACAAGGATCTTGCAGATGTGGGAAGGGAAAGCCTGAATCCATTTCTAGGAGGGAACTGGATTCATGCTGATTCTTGCCACACAGCTAGTGTCAAAGGTGGGGCATGCCCACCTTGCCCCTTGCAGCTGGCGACTGCAGTGACAAAGTCCAAATGTCTTTGTGACCCATTAGCCTGTTCACGAGTGGGTCTCCAAAACTCCCTCCAATGCTCCCTCCTCAGCCCTTCATTCTAGCCAGGACCTTCCTCTTCCTAAACAGGCATCCCACCCCTACCTTTGTCTGGCTAACTCTTCCTGTTTGTCCTTCTGCTCTCAAGAGAGCTGAAAGCCTACCCTGATACCCCTCCCTCCTCCATAGCACACAGAAGCTACCTCCTATAGCTCATACACTCTGCTACCTACCAATCTAGAATGGCCTTACTTATCCTGTTCACTGCTCTATCTTAGATCTACAATGCCTAATACTGTGCCTGGCAGAGTGTAAAGAACAATCCTATAATAAATGCATCAGTTTAGCAGAGACATAGGAAAAATCAATTCATGTTCAAGTATAAACATTATTAACACATCATATATCTCTCAACCTGAAAAAGCAAGCGTATTCTCGGAGATGCAGGCCCTGTTCTCTACACCCAGCTTGTACTAACGTTCTATAGTGTATGTTCAAACTGTCGGAAGGGTTGCTTAAACGAGGGCAACACCATAATTACACTGAGACTGAAAAACCTGCGGAGGCCTGTAGGAAATCTTAAAGTCAGCGCATTTGAAATGGATTACTCAGAACCACTAACGGGCTCTCCTATCTTGAATGTGGTTTGTTTGGGATTTATGAATATCGTATCTCTTCATCTGTTCTTCAAAGAACTACCTACACTTTGTGCATAAGACAATAGCTGGTTTATCAAAATGTTGCTCAATGCCCCAGGAAAAGGCCAGCCAAGGCCTTCAACAGCACGGAAGTGCCCATGAAGCGCCTATGAAGCGAGAAGGACATCTCGAGGCAGCCCTCCATGCAATCGCGCCCATACACCCTACCCACTAGGGCCAGATCATGGCCTTTAGAGGTCCACCAACAATACAAGATAAATCCTGCCTGCAGAGGAATCTGGGAAAGAACCAGAGTACCTGACCGAGCAGTGACCTGGGCCAGGAAAAAACACCAAACACCTGACTTCATTGTAACGTCAATTGTAACCCATTAACTAGAACAAAAACAAGCCATCCATCATAAAAACCAAAAACCAAACCCGTTGCTGTCGAGTCGTTTCCGACGCACAGGACCCCACAGGACAGAACAGAACTGCCCCACAGGGTTTCCAAGGCTGTAAATCTTTATGGAAGCAGACTGCCACATCTTTCTCCTGTAGAGCGGCCTGGTGGGTTTAAACCAACGTTTTCGTTAGCAGCCAAGCGCTTAACCACCTGCGCCACCAGGGCTCCTCCATCATAGATCAGACATGTTACATGTAAGCACCAAGTGTATAAACCCACACCCGCACTGCCCGGCACAGACCTCTCTACCCGGGCGGGGGTGACTCTCGGCGCTTCACTTGTCCATTGTGAGATAGTTGGCACACCGGCCTCTGTATGTAAGTTCCCTAATAAAGCTTTGTTTGATCAGCTTGGCTTTTACTGGCTCTCTCTTCGGAATCCGACTCCTGCTGCTGGTGCAGTGGCGTGCGACACACCCTCAACTCCGAAAAAATTACAGTGCCCAATTCCCCATGGAATCATCAGTAAGAACTACACTATTTCATAAAATAACATTTTTTCAATTCGACCCTAAACTTCCACGTGTGTCAAACTTAATACAACTTCTTTCTAAAATTTTCAGTTCTTCTGGTTAATGTGCCGCCTTGCCCACACTATGACCCAGCTCGGTCCCAGCAGTTTCTGCGGCCTCCCTCCACCCTCCCGATCTACGCAATCCTCACTCGGTCCAATCACGCCTCTAGGTCCGCCCTAAAACACACCCCCGGCGGCGCTCTCAGAACCTGGCCCACCCCCTACTCCCACCCTCTCAACAGCCCACTTACCCAGGCGGCGGGACCATGGTCCCCAAGGAGTCTCGGCGTCCATGGCTCAGATCCACCTAGTGTGTGCCTCAAGCATCAACTGACCTCCCAACTGTGCACTAAGAGCCTCTTCGTCGCACCCCACACAGCCCGCCGCGCCCCCACACTCCCGGACGCAGGCATTCCTCCTTCCCGCCACCCCTCCCCCGCCTTGGGCAGGAACAACCCCCTCCGCCACCCCGGGCATGCACCATTGCCTTCCCGCGCCCCCCGCACAGAGCAGGCGCCGCTCCTTTCTCTTCCCGCCCCACATCCGGTGCTCCCATCTGCCGTTTCTCCTCCCTATCCCGAGCTGCAGACATCTCCCTTTCCTCCACCCAGCACCCCCCCGCAGGCGGAACACATCTCCTCTCCCTTCGGCGTTAACTCTTCGCGTCTCTCCACCCCTCCAACCCTTCCTGCACAGCCTATTTCATCCTGCAACCCCCGTTCACAATCTACACCCCCAAATGCTCGAAGCCAGCCCCGACACTCTTTCAAGGCAACTGTGCAGCTCCGAGCCCAGGGCCTAGCCGCGTATCCCCTCGCCCCTTTCGCGAGCCTCCCTTGCCCGGGCTCCGTACGCTCGCCACCGTGCCCCCCGCCTTCGGCCTCCACCCACTACCTGGGGGGGACCGCAGGGGCCGCCGGCCTCCGCAGCCCTCCGTTGAGTTTCTTCGCCTCGGGCGGCGACGCGGAGCCTGCCAAGGGCCCAGGCCCGGCCTCGCTCCAGGCCGCATCCCCGCTGCGGGAAGGAGAGGGCCCAGTGGCGACGGCGGTGCTGCCTCCGCTTGAGGTCCTGGTTGGGACCTTGTTGGCATTATTCAGCGAAGGAGACTTGGGGAAGAAGGTGTACAAGGTGCTCTGTCGCGACATAGCGACGGTGAGCCAGGCGCAGCCGCTACGTCCGACACAGCGACCGAACGCACCACATCCACCGCGCGACTCCGGCTGGCGGGAAACCCGGGGGGAGGCGCGCTCCGCCAGAGGAACACAGGCCCGAGCGGCCAATCAGCAGGCGCCTTGGCGTGCGCGGGCGGTGTCTCTCCCGGCGCGCGCTCCCAGCCCCGCCCCCTCGGGGCGCGAGGGCGACGTCGGGTGGGGAGGGGGCACGTCGAGCGGCCGAGCTTCCGCCGCTACCCACAGTGGCCCGCGGCGCGAGGTGCCGTTGGTCTGGCGCCTTCGCGTCAGTTGTCCGTTCAGGACTGGAAAGCTTTGTCCTGAAGTTAGGTGCGCCTGCCCGACTACCCGCCTCGGGAAAACCCTCCCTTACTGGAACGGAAGCAGGCGGCGTTGGAGGCTATGAGCGGGTGGGCACCGCTGTGTACTGTGTGCGCACAGTGCGTGGGCTTGAGCGGCGGGGCGCGCCCGCAAGGTGTCAGCCGAAGGGCTACAGGGAGGGCCCTCCTCGAGAACGCTTTCCTGTCCCTGTGTGAAGTCCTGCCGTTAGAGCACTTCCGCCAGGGAGCCAAAGAAAGGAAACTAGAGTTTAGGAAACAGTAGATGGAGTCTGCCTTTCATAGCGATGCACGTAGTAGGCACTTGATAAATAGATACATTTAACACATTTACCTGATAAATAGATTTCATGTCACAGGCCTAATTGGTGGTGTTAATTGCAGCGGAGTCCTTCTCATGGCAACCCCCATATGTGTCAGAGTAGAACTGCTCCATAGGGTTTTCAAGGCTGTGAACTTTTGGAAGTAGATGGCCAGGCCTGTCTTTCGAGGCACCTCGGGGTGAGTTTTAACTGCCAGCCTTTTGCTAGTAGGCAAGCATTTAAGCCACCCAGGGATCTAATAGTAAATGAATGACAAGTGCCAGGCCCTTTGCGTGTTTATAATAAAAACTTGCTTTTAATTAAAAAAAAAAAAAAAAAAGCTTTCCTCTCTATGCCAGACACTGATCTAATCATTTTACATATATTAACTCATTAATCATCTAATAACCTATGAAGTAGATACTTTAGGTCCATAATCTCTTACCTGAACCTTTTGGGCCAGATGTGTCTCAGAATGCGATATTGGGAGACAGTCCTTTGGCCCGAGTCCCAAATTGTAAATAGGTAACTACAGAATTCGGAATCTGGGAACCAACCCCAATCAGCAACAGCTGCACTTTGCTAAAAAGCTATATAAGATTAGCTCTTTGCTGTATTCAGGAGACTCTTCAGTCACACTGTTCTCTTTTGCTTGGCAAGTAATAAAATCAGTTTTGTTTCAGATGTATTTGAGAGGTGGTCTCTTCCCTCCACAGATGCATATTTTGTGTAATATGTGACACCTCAGAGTCTGGGACAACACCCTAAAATCAAACATATCAATATTTCTGCAGGAAAACATATGCTGAAGTGAAGTAAACAGAGACTATAAATACACATAAATAGCCTCAGGTAGCTCAGGTCAAAATTTGCTAACAAATGAGTTTACCACAAAACTTTTGGTTTTCTGAGCTTTTTGGATTTCAGAATCGCAGGTGAGGGATTGTTGGCCTACATGATATCTCCATTTGTGGTGAGGAAACTGAGGCACAGATAGATTGAATTACTTGTCCAAAGGCGCATAGCTAGACAATGGTGAGTAGGGATTGAAATCCAGAGAAGCTGGAATCCTTGTGGTTAGTGGAAATGCTATCCTGCCTCCAAATTAACATTTTATCTCATTTAATCCAACCACCTTGTACTAGGTTGAACTGTATGAAATGGCCAGTATTGAGCCTTTTTTGAAGTACAAAAATGTCTATTTCATTTGGTTCAACTTAATGTGATACTCTCCTTGTTTCACAGAGAAGAAATAGAGTCTTTAGAAGGGATGAGCCACTCATGGGACAGTGGTTAAGAAGCCATGCTTTAGGGTAGATGGAGCCCTGCGTTCTCATCCCAGCCCACCAGCCGGGTAACTGAGCAATTTTACTTCCCTACACTTGTTTCCTCATCTTTAATGGGGATGATAATACCTTTGGACCAGATTTTGGAGGCTACAGTTGTATGCCACCTACAAACTTCACTGAGCGTTAAACAAGTGAGAAGTCATGTGTCTTAAAATCGTCAAATGTACAACTTCTTGGTAAGTGAGACTAGCCATCTCCAGAAGGTAAATACTGTGTGTGGAAATAAAGACCACCCAAACAGGAACAAACAGAACAAGCTGTTTATGCAGTGCTTGCTATATAGTAACGGAGTCAGCCGCCATCGCTTGTGTTTGGCAGAGACTCAGGCAGGCAGGGGAGTGGGAAGCTTATAGTGATAAAAAGGTGAGACCTGAGGTGTGCTCTGCTTGAAGGCTGTGGGCATGGGGAAAATGGAGGCGGGCTAACTAGAAGCAGTTTGATTGGTTTGGGTAGCATATTTTGACTTTTTCTGGTTGGCCCTGAGTTGGAAGGGAGGGCAGAAAGTAGGGAAGTCATTGGCCAAGTGCTGACTGTTCTGGGCTGATTGTGCAGGGATTGTGGTTTGGTTCCTGGACCGGCTGCTGCAGAGGTGATGCTTTGGCTTCTCGGGATTGTCACTCAAGAGGTTGTGGGTCTGAGTCATCATATGTGGTCTAGCCATTATCCATGTGTATATTCAGTCTCTCATGTGTAAAAGGGGAGCTGAAGATACGTGGGAAGACTCAAGTCCCATCACAGAGACCAACCTCTAATTCTTGTGTCATGGGGTGAAACCTCACCTCTGTTAAAGCAATAGAGTTTTATTTGAGGGAAAACGCAGTTCGCGAATTGAGCAGCACAATGTGAAATTCCGAGTGCTTGGAAAAGCTGATCCTGCCAAGTGCTTATAAAGGGGAAACTGCAAGTTTGAGAAACTGTACAGCAACAGAGGTGATTGGCTGACATTTAACATCAGTGGAGACATAGCCATGGAAAAGTACAAGGTAGTAAAAACTTTTTTTAAAGATAGAAATATTGGCTAACAGCACAGTATACGTCTTCTTCAGTGCATATAGACCATTCTCCAGGACAGAGCATATCTTAGGGCACAAAGCAAGTCTCAATAAATTTAAAAAGATTGAAATCATACAGAGTGTCTCTTCTATCCACAATGGAATGAAACTAGAACTTAATAAGAGAAAGAAAACTGGACTATATAAAATATGTGGAAGTTTAACAACACACTACTAAACCACCAATGGGTCAAAAAGAATTATTAAATAGGAAAAGGTTCTTAACTACTAAAAGAGGTAAAAGAAAGCTCTAAAGAATACAGAAATAGCAGATACAGGGAGGAGCCACTGCCTCTAGGGCTGAGGCAGAGTACCCATGAAAGGAAGAAATTTGGGAGAGGGCCCCCCGACAAGACTGACATTCAGAGCTCATTGGAAAAAGAGGAATTGGGGCTCATTGGATGATGAAGTTTGCTAATGTGCCACAGGCCAAGGCTGGTGCCAGAAACCTCCCACTGGGGTACTGGCAAGACCCCTTGGGAAGCTACCTCTGGATGCTAGTAAGTCTCCCTGGAAAGCATCATGAAGCATTGCGAGACAAATTCACCAAATGTAAACCAAACTGGGCCTCCACAGTGTAGGATCAAGAAGAAAAGCCCAGAACCAGGAAGAGAAATTTCTCCTCTGTTGTGTTTTGCAGTGTATCTCCAGTGTCCTGACAAGGTCTAAGATTGTGCCCATTGGCAAAGAAGAAATTTTACGGTCCAGCAGGGCAAAGACAGTGTGAATTTGGAACTGAGAAGCAATATAATGATAATAGGCACTTTGGCTACTCAGCTTTCACATACACCATTTTACACTTATGTGAACTTCCATGCAACAAAACTACTCTATTTTTTCACCTATCCTTACAAAAAAGGATACAAAAAACTTTTTTTTTCCCTGAAAAACTTCCGGGCTTGATATCCATCACTGCTGTATTATTTACTCCTTAAAATCTGTTACAGTTCGTTGGATATTTGGTTATCATATTCTGTGTGATAAACATAACCAACAACTTGTACATAAAATAAAGGGAAGAAGGAGAGAAAAGGAGAAAATGGTTTATATATACAAATAAACACGTACACATGAGAACCAAAATTAAAATATGCAAAGCTGTTACAGTCCTTGTTTCTGCAATTGGCCACAAAAGTAGAGTTGATATCTATGACTTCTTTCTTCTACTTCCCATTCCTTGTTTCCCCTGCTCTCATCCAGAACCTCAGCTGGTCAGAGTTCTTTACCTGGTGGAGTGACTACACCTTAATTCTTTTCTTTTTTTTTTTTTTCTCCATGATTATGGGGTTTATTAGGGAAGTAAAAGGTTACAATTCAGGTTCAGGAGCGCTCAGGATAGTTCTTCCATCAGGACAGCCTCTTCTCAGCCATACTCACAGGCATGCTTCTCTCTGCCTCTTGGCCTCCACCCTACTCGAGCAAGTGTTACAAAGCTCTTTTAGCTCTGCAGATAAGTGCCCAGAGGCACCCCACTCTGCCAGGAAGCCCCCTGCCTCTTGCCCTGTGGGTCTGCACACCCACTGTAACTGCTTAGCTCCACTGGCCAGGAAGTCCAATGCACCATCTCTTGCTGGTCACCTGGTTCAGCTGCCTCTGCTGCCGCCATTTCTCTGCCACTGCTTCTTGCCATCTCGCTGTCTCCAGTGTTACAGCTCTCTGTGTGTCCTGGGTCTAGGAGGTCTCAGCACAGTGACCCCAGCCCTAATAGATGTGCTCCACTCCTAGGTCTTCTTTCTTGGTGGTCGTATGCACCCCTTAAAAGAGCAGGATCGACTGTTCTTTTAAGCCTAGCAGGATGGCAAAACTGACCAATCTCCCTTTAGGGTTCTATATACCTTATTTGCATGGTCGCACCCCCAACAAGGGACCCATGTACCTTGTTTATATTATTAGCAAGCTATCCAATCCCCTTGGTGGGCCACAAGCACCTCGTTTCCGTTGTCCTCACTCAGTCATTTGGTGAGAGTTACAAAGATTATGACTGGAAGGTCCATAGTAAGTAATTCACCTCACTACGGGTTGTATTATTCTTTTTTTTCTTGAGCCGTATCACACTGTTGCCCATTGCTGAACATGAATTGAACATAAAATTCTGCATCTCTTACACCTACCATATAAATTGCTTTTAAAACAGGTCAGTCTTAGCTAGTACTTGTAGAGCTGATTTTTTTTTGAACCTAAGTGTAGGAATGTACATTTGTCCTCAATTCGTCTCAGCTTGCTAGTTTCAGCCCATTGTTCCAGACTCCTGAGAATTTTTTTAATCCTTTCTGTCACCATCTCTTTTACAGGTTTGATCAGTATTTTCTATGTTGTAAAAACATTTTTCAAGGTAGGGGGCTGTCTTAGTTACGTAGTGCTGCTATAACAGAAATACGACAAATGGATGGCTTTAACAAACAGAAATTTATTCTCTCACAGTTTAGAAAGCTAAAGTCCAAATTCAGGGCACCAGCTCTACGGGAAGGCTTTCCCTCTCAGCTCTGGGGGAAGGTCCTGGTCATTAATCTTTCCCTGGGTCCAGGAGTTCCTCAGTACAGGGACCCTGAGTCCAAAAGACACTGTCCACTCCTGGCTCTTCTTTCTTGGTGGTAGGAGGTCCCCCTCTCTGCTTGCTTCTCTCTCCTTTTATCTCTTATAAAATAAAAGATGAGACTCAAGCAAAGGTGGTGCATCCCACCCTAAGCCTTATTAACATAACAGACAACTCAGTCCCAAATGGGACCATAACCATAGACATAAAAACCCATTGCGTCAAGTCGATTCCGACTCATAGCAACCCTATAGGATGGAGTAGAACTGTCCCATAGAGTTTCCAAGGAGCACCTGGTAGATTTGAACTGCTGACCTTTTGGTTAGCAGCCGTAGCTCTTAACCACTATGCCACTAGGGTTTCCAAACCACAGGCATAGAGGCTAGGATTTACAACACATTAATTACATCAGATCACAAAATGGAGGACAACCACACAGTATTGGGAATCATGGCCTAGCCAAGTTGACATGAACTAGGGGTTGGGGGCGGGGGCACACAATTCAATCCATGACAGTGGCCAAGGGTCAATTTTCTGAGACTCCACACACCGTTAAAATCACATGCTTTTGGAATATCTACGCAAGCAAAATAAGGGCAAGTGAAACCACATTCTTTAGCGTAACCTAATTTTAGTTAGCACAAAGTCTTGCTAAAATTTCCATCCTGTAGTTATAACAAAAAAAATTTTTTTCATAAGCCCAGCTTACATGTGTCAATATACCTACGAGGCTCGAACACCATGTGAATTTATTTTTGAACCTTCTAATGCATTCCAGTGAGAGCTGTCACTATTACCCAGTTACAATGATGCTTCGAATCACGTGGCTTCGTCTGCATGAGCTATGAGCATGCACTGTTGTTTTCATTGCTGCTGGTGTTTTTATAGTCGCTGATTGTTCGTCAAATTTTCTGGTGTTTTACCTACAATATTGTGGTAATTAGCATGGGCGGTGACACCATGAGTTAACCGCACTGGGTGACACCAACCCTAGTGATGCCACAGCAGACAGTGGCCTGACCTGACTGCTGTGTTGAAAATAGACTGTAGTATAATACAGGTAGTCCCTGACTTACAATGGAGTTGCGTTCCGACAACTCCATCGTAAGTTGGTTCTGACTGCTGTAAGTTGAATACCTCTTTTTTTTTTTTTTTAGTTTTCATTATTATTGCCTTCTATTATCAGTATCTTTATAAATCTGATCTTTATTTGTCTTTGTGGATTGGAAACGTTATATATAAACTTACAGATATGATCACATCACAAATTATGGGCTGCAACATTGTATGTAGTACATATTGCTAACGATAAGATGTACAAAAAAACATGGACATTCGTGAGTGCAGTTGGACATAACTTGAGTATGTTGTAAGTCAGGGGCTACCTGTACACAGTAACCCGATTCAGCTGTATTCTCTACTGAAGAGTGTAGAAATGGGGAGGGTGTAGTCTGCATAAAGTCTAGAAAAGAGAGCTAGAAGAGCAGGAGTGAAGTGTATTTTTAACTAAGAATCTGGACACATTTACTCTGGAATGACTCATGGCTAGGGGAGGGTAAGATATCCCTCAAGAGTCAGCGTGTGTGCTGCATCTGTGCACCCAAGCTCCTACTTCTGCTGAGTTCTTACCTGTGCCAGGCACCGATGTCAGCGCTGGGGATACCGCCCTCAACCAGACGGACACAGGGTCCACAGGAGATGGAGGCAGCCAAGAAAGCAAGCAGTTACAGCACGCTAGTCTCAGTGGGCTCATAGATTGTTACATAGCTTTGATAGGGATTATAGGCTAGTATCATGGTTCCCAAACTGGGTACCAAGGCACCCCAGGGTACCACAGCAAATTCACCGGGATACTGAGGATTGTTTTAAAATGCCCAGGGAAACGCAGTGACACCATGCAAAACTACTAGTTTAAGGAGGTCAACAGTTTCGATTTTAGATCATCCTGCATTCCTTTTGATGACATATTTTTTTGACGCTGAGTTTTCAATGGCTTCTGTGAGTAAAAGCAAGTACCAATGGAAAAAATTAACGTGGAAACGGAGTGAGCGTGGTTGTGCTCAAAACCTGGTGCCATTAATATGCATGAGTCATGTAGAGTGAGATAAAAATGTTATTTTTTATTGGCTCGATGGCAACGGGTTTGTTTTTTTGGTTTTGGTTTATATTACTTTTCAAGCGGAGCCCTGGTGGCGAAGTGGTTAAGAGCTCAGGCTGCTAACCAAAAGGTCGGCAGTTGGAATCCACCAGCCGCTTCTTGGAAACCCTATGGGGCAGTTCTCCTCTGTCTTACAGGGTGGCTATGAGTCGGAATCAACTTGATGGCAATGGGAGTTTTCAAATGGCTACTAAGTTGTTAGGACATAAGTACTTATTAAGTTCTATGGGCAGAACACACAATGAATGGAACTGTTAGGGTTTTCTTTGTTATTGTTGTTCGTTTGTTTTTAGCCTGGAAGGCCGATTAAGAAAGCACTAAAATACAATGTATACCAGAGGTTTGCCAACCTCTGGCCTAGTGCTTAAGAGCTCTGTACTCACTCTGTACTCAAACTTCATATGTTCAAATCCCAGCTGAACTGCTTACTAACTACATGACTTGTTGGGCAAGTTATTTAACCTCTCTGGGTCTCAGTTTCTTAATCTGTAAATTAGGGATGATGATAATAGTAGTACCTACTTCCTGGGATTATTGTGAAGATTAAGTAAAGCCTTCAGCCTGGCACATCATGAGCACTCAATAAATGGGATAGAGTTATGTACAGAAAGCTCGAAGGTTTTCCAGAAGAACACAGCGCCTTTGTTCCCCCCTCCACCTATCCAGGGAACAGGCTGACCTGGCAATCCTTGGCTTGGTGCTGGGCCTTGAGAGATAAAGTCAAAGCTGGAGAAAAGGAGGGGAGCATTTGGTGAGGGTCCTGTCCTAGCCCAATAAATCCTAAATCACCAGAGACAAGCCTGTAGTCTGACAAAGTTAGGGTTGTTTTTGTTTTGTTTTCTCTTGGATTTTTGGCTGGTTGTAAGGAGGGAACCCAAATAGCAGAGGAACCGTGGGATGTCTCACCAGATAAAAGAAAACAGAGTTGTTATGTACCTTGGGGGAGAGTGGAGTTTAGGAGAAATTGATCTGATAGGCTCAAAGCAAAGTTATGTGTAAAGTCGAATCCAGACTGCAAAGTGGACCCAAGGTCCTATTTCCTTGGAAACTACAAAGTTAAGATAGATGTGGAATGTTGTGTCCAAAAATGTCTTATTAAAGCTGTACACCTGGGCTGTAAATCAAAGCTGCTTTTCGGTGTCAAAGTGAGTTAGGTTCTCCAAGCAAGAGTGGGAGGTTTCATTCTTGCTCAACTAATTTCAAACAGCAAAGTTTCTGATAGTGAAATATTTTAGAGAACAGGATTTCTCAGTAAGAAAGCAATATTCCTATGACACTTTACAGCTGCAGCTTGCTCTTGGGAGAAATATTATTTCCTGTTAACTTTGTAGGAGCCCTGGTGGCGCAGTGGTTAAAGCACTCTGCTGCTAACAGAAGGGTTGGCAGTTCAAACCCACCAGCCGCTCTGCGGGATAAAGATGTGGCAGTCTGCTTCTGTAACAATTTACAGCCTTGGAAACCCTATGGGGCAGTTCTACTCTGTTCTATGGGGTCGCTATGAGTCAGAACGGACTTGACAACAGTGGGTTTGCATTAAATCGTAGCTGGCCTTATTGTTCTTCCCAGCCTGATGAATGTCAGGGCATATTTTTAATTTCTCATTCCTTGCTAATTGTTACTTTGTCAACCCCTAGAAATAAGGAGGGAAGGGACTTTGTTACTGTTAGGTAGAAGGAAACAATAGCTGCAGCCTACCTTTGGGGGAGCAGGGGAGGAAAGGAAAGGCACCTGTGTACCCTACAAGGGCCCAAGATGTGGTGCAGGCTATGAATGACTGGTTGGGGAGGTCCAGGGGCAAGAAGACCAGGTAGACAGAGGGAAAAGCAGAAGATTTTTTTTGTCTACACGGAAGCATTTAAGACTTTGGATAGAATGTAGTGTGGAACAGCATCATGACCACTATGACAAAAACAAGAACAATTAGTAGTCCCTGTAAAATGCTTTGGAACCAGGAACCCTGACTGCCCAATCCAAGCCAAGAGAACAAGTCCCACAGCCATAAGGATTAACCTTAGAGAGCCAAGTAGCTTTTCCCTTAAGGCGATATATAGTCTGTTCCACCTTGCCTGTTTCATTGATCCAAGTACAACAAGAAGTATTAGCAGTGGCACAGATGCCACCATGACTAACCAACCAGAAATCTAGAGTGATGTGATTGCCCAATGAGTTGAGACTGATCTGTATTCCATCTAGAGCAGCGATAGTATCGTTAATAACTTCTACCAGAGTTAGCGATAAGTTTCTTACAGTCTTTTCCATTTGTATGATTCCCACCGATGGAAATGCTACTCTGATTTGTTCTCGTAAACAATGAGTCAGTAATTCACCCAGAGTGTGTGCCGGAACAATCAAGACTGACCTCATTTTGGAGCTCGTGTCTGAGTTCGAATTTCCAGTTTAGGGGATTTATAGGATTAGGATCTCTGTGTAAAGACATGTCTCTGAATACTATTCCTAAAAAGCATGGGATGTTAGTTTGAGGCAAACAGGATCAAAGGAAATACACCAGGAAGTTCACTAGTATCCACTAGGGCACGTGGAGAGCTAGGAAAAAGGAGTTGTTCATAACATGAGGTTGGAAACAAGGCCTCACATTAGCTGGGTTACATATTTGGGTCTCTGTTAGTCTCTTCCAGGTAGAAAGCATTTGGCCCATTGCCTATGAAAGTTGTTTCCGGGAGAGAGGGGCACAGGTTGATTTGTTTAAGGTCAATTGTCCATGTAGGTCAAGTGGAAATGCTATCAGCTGTAACTCCCTGTGGTCTTATTTGATGAAATCAGAATTGCCCGCAGGTTTTTTTCATCATGGGGGCAGGGAGTTTGGTGATGGGTTCCATGTCCAGCAGTCAGTAAGATTGAGGGCAGTAGCTACTGTTTGGGATAATCGAAAAATGGTGTTAGAATGAGTATGTTATGACCTAACAATTATAGTAAGAAGGGGAAAAAAGACCATTATGGGTGGACAACAACAAGGAGTTGGTAGATAACGAGAAAAATAATGATTATAAGTAAGCAAATAAAAAAACAGGAATTAGATAGGAGTCTTGGTCCAAAGTCTTGCGTGGAAGCTGCCTACTGCCCATGGTCATCTGCTTGTCCCAGAAGTCTTGGGTCATCTGTTTGCTTCTAAAAATCAGCTGCTTCTGGAAGATCTTTGAGAACCCTCAGTTTGAGGTTGGCTATTGGAGTAGCCTTCCAATTGTGTGGAATTCTGAATTGCTCCTTTATTGTGAAACGTGAACCCAAGGATTAACTCCCTGTAGTTTCACTGCTGTGTCTATTGTTAACAGTACCTGATAAGGTCCCTTCCAGCAAGGTTCAAGAGCAGTTCCTCTTTGATGTCTATTCTAATAGACAAAAATCTCCTTGTTAAAGATCGTGAAGGAGCCCCTGGGTGGCTCAAACGGTTAAGTGCTCAACTACTAGGTAAAAGGTTGACTCTTCAAGGCAACCCAAAGGTGCCTCGGAAGACAAGTCTGGCGATTTGCTTTGGAAAGGTCACAGCCTTGAAAACCCTTTGAAGCAGTTCTACTCTGTACACATGGGGACGCCATGAGTTGGAATCAACTCAACGGCAACTAACAACAACAAAGATCATGAAGAAACTGTTTAGGAAGATGTTGTGGGAAGGTGGACTTAACCTATTGGTAGTAGGATTTAGTATAGTACATGAGTCTCTTGCAATAGTTTCCCATGCATGCAGTAGGGCAGAGTCTAGTATCAGACGTGAAAGCCCTAAATACATGGGCTTTCCAATTACCAATTCACAGGGTGAGAACCACTATGTCCCCAAGAGAGTGGACTGAATGTCCATAAGAGCTAGTGGGAGTACCTTTGGCCAAAGGAGGTCAAAAGTTTCTGAAAGTTTTGCTAATTTTAAGTATGCCATTGGTCTTTCCAACCTTTCCCGAAGATTATGAATGGTAAGACCAGTGTAGCTTTTGAGTAAGGGGTAACACCTTACAGAGTTCTTTTATAATGATTTCTGTAAAGTGCATGCCTTGATCACTTGATATAAAAGTTGGGATGCACCAGGTCAGAAACACAAAATCAAGCAGCTTTTAAGTGACTTATAAAGGCTATAGCTTTTTGGCAAGGAAATACTTCAACACGTCCTGAAAATAGACACACTATAACCAAAACATATTCAGAGCTCATGGAGGGTGGAAGCTGGATAAAACCAATCTGAATTGATCAGAGATTCTATAGAAGAATCCTCATCAAAAAGGGGGAAAATGTGAACCAGAATTTCAAATTCTCATGGAATGCAGACTTGCTGGATCCATTGAGGCTGGATAAACCCCAAAACTATTGCCCTGAGATAATCTTTAAACCTTAAACCAAAACTATCCCCTGAAGTCTTTTTTAAACCAAAAAGTAGTTTCGCTTAATTTGTAAAGAATGTCTGCCTTGAGCACGGTGTTTTTTAAAAGAATTATCTATGTGTGATCAAGCTGACAACAGCAACTAGAAAAGGTAGATGAGAAGCTTAGGGGGCAGTGAGTTTGTGTTAATGGCAGAGGAATAATTTGGAAAAGGATAGCAAGAGTGGTTGTACAACTTGCAGAATGTAATCAGTGTTACTGAACCGTACATGTAGAAATTGTTGAATTGGTGCCTGTTTTTGCTATGTGTATTTTTCACCAAAAAAAAATCTTTTAAAAATATGTGTGTGTGTGTGTGTGTGTGTGTGTGTGTATATATATATATTAGGTTTGGATTCTGTAACAAATCTGAGCGAGGTACAGAAAGTTCCCTAAGTGCGGTAGGACAATCATGCAGTTCCTCTTTTTCTGGTAGGACCAGGAGAGTGGCAGGGGTCAGGGTGTTGCAGTGGTGAATAGTAATGTGTGAGAGAGAGAACAACCGAATCTCATAAGAGATTAATAGGCTGGATAAGAAGTACTGTGTGTTCTCAGTCAGCAGTAATGCCTGTACTGCATGTAGACCCATGAGGTCAAGTGGGAGCCTAGAACTAGTTCAGGAAAAGCATCAACAAGTTTTGCTGCAGCAGCTATTGCCCTAAGACAAGGGCGATAAACCTTTGCAACTGGGTCAAGGGTAAAGCTATAGAAAGTGATGGGTTTTTTATGGTGCCCGTGAAGTTAAGTTAAAACCCCAGGGGCTTGTCCAGATTGTTCATGCACAAGGAGAAGAAATGGTTTTCGTAGTTAGGGATGTACAAGGAAGAGCCTTCATCAGGTTGCAGAAGCCCTGGTCATGTTCGAGCCTACTGAAGGCTTGGTTCATAGAAGGGTATTGTTATCTCAGAAAAATTTGACACCCATTGTCTGCAATATCCAGTTAAACCTAGAAATCCTCTCAAATTTCATTTTGTGAAGGATCTAGGATAAGTTTGGATAGCCTTTAATCTAAAAGTTGACAGTGCTTTTCCCTCTTTAAATAGGTGGTGCCTTACATAATGAACTGTATTCTGGCAAAATTGTAATTTATCTTTTGAAACTATATGTCGTTTTTCTGCTAAGCCTCAGAGCAAGTAAATGGAATCTTTTTACAGGCTTCCTCATTCTCTGAACAAAGTAAAATCATGCACATATTGTATTAAAACTGAATTGCAAGCATAATTTAGAGCCTTTAAATCTTGGATGGTGGAAACAGTTAATACACTCAGGTGCAAACTGAAAGGTAGAAGGTTCAAGTCCAATCAGAGGCTCCTTGGAAGACAGCGATCTACTTCCAAAAAATCAGCCATTGAAAACCCTGTGGAGCACAGTTCTTCTCTGACCCACATGGGGTTGCCATGAGTTGGAATCGACTTGACAGCAACTGATTTTGGTTTTGTTTGTTTGTTTTTTTTAATGCCTGTAGTCTACCCTATGATTCTTCTTCTTATGACAAACAACACTTTTAGACAGGAAAACACAAAGCAGTAACACAAAAGGGAGCAGAAAGGATTACAAAGATCCACCAGGCATGCCAAATAAGGGGGAGCCGATAACAAAACCTGGTCCCAAACTGAAAATAAGTAGCAGAGGAACAACGCAAAGACAGTGGAGTTAAGACCCGGCGCTGACTTACGACACTGGCATGGACAAAGTGTGAGCAGCAGACCTACTGCTCTTTCTGGCTAAGAAGGAAGCCAGGAGTGGTATGTGCGTTCCAGAACAGAGATACCCAGGACTAGGGTACCCTGGGGCCTATAGACACTGCCTATTATTAGTTTCTTACTGCTACATAACAAATTGCTACCACAAACTCAGCACCTTAAAACAACACAAATTTATTATCTCAGAGTTTTTGTGAGGAGTCTGGGCACAGGTAATCTGGGTCCTCTGATTAGAGTCTCACCAGGCTGAAATCAAGGTGTCAGCGAGAGCTTTGGTCTCCTCTGAGGCTTGAGGCCTCTTCCAAGCTCATTCAGACTGTTGGCAGAATTCAGTTTCCTACGGTTGTACAACTAACACCCTATTATCACGCTGTCCAGAGGTCGCAGTTAGCTCTTGGTTGCCCTCAGGTCCTTGCCATGTGGCCCCCTCCAGAGGCCCTCACTACATGACAGTTTGCTTCTTTCCTTGAGGACAACAGGACAGCATCTCTCTCGATCTTTACCTTCTCTCAAAGAACTCACCTGATTAAGTCAGTCTTCTTTTTGATTAATTCCAAGTTAACTAATTAGCAACCTAACCATGGGAGGTCAGGAGCCCTGGTGGCATAGTGGTTAAGAGCTTGGGCTGCTATCCAAAAAAGGTCAGCAGTTCCAATCCACCAGCCACTTCTTGGAAACCCCATGAGGCAGTCCTACTCTGTCCTATAGGGTCACTATGAGTCAGAACAGACTCGACAGCACATAACAACAACAACAACAATCATGGGAGGGATATCTCATTATATTCAAAGGTTCAGTCCACACTCTAGGGGAGATTATTCAAGGATGTGAGCGTTGGGGGTCATCTTAGCATTCTTCACGCTGCCTCTGAGGAAGTCTGGAGTTCTACTTTCAGCAGAAAGGTATAAGCGTGGGGTAGTTCTCCTCCTATCCTCTCCCACTCTCTCCCTGGCTTCCCTTTCCTGTCCAAAGCTGCTGTCTGTGTGGAGGTTAAACAGGTTAGGAAAAGAGGGGGCAGACGGTCTCAGTGGGACTTGCCCAGCCTGGGCCTCCAGGGTAGGGGGAGATGGCCCTAGTGTTCTCATAAAAGAGCCTTCACAAACTTCCTCCAGGGGAGGCAGGTAGGGAAGATGATTCCTCAGCCATTCTCCAGGGATCCATTCTCCTCGGGAGGCAGCCGGCTTGGCCCCAATCAGAAACCAGCCCCATGAGGTCAGCCTCGCAATTCATCTCAGATCCTAGGCTGGGAGGGACACCATTCCACTTTTCCGCAGGGAACGAAGGTGGCAGAAGAAACCTCACCTCTACAGCGTTGGGGGGCAGGGAGGATGGGCATGGCTGCCTCTCCCTCCCTCCAGCACACCACCACATCCTGAACATCTGCGGCACTTACTTCCTGGGCCTCATTTGGGCCCTTTCAAGATAGACTTTCTCTGTGCTGTGGATGCTGCTCTTCCCCAATCTGAGCGGAGATGCCCAGAGAGCAGGACCCAGCACTGGGAGGGACACATTATCTGCTCACGGCACCCCAAGTGACCAACATTCTTCCAGATTGGGCTTCCCAGTGGCCATTTTGAATGACATCTCCACCCTCTGTACTTGCTAGTTCTTCCTCCTGGATCTTCTGCTTGGCTCATTCTTCCTTGTTCTTCCGGAGGCCTCCCTGATGCCCCAGGCAGGTCTGGGTGGCTCCCACCTTAACTCCCCACCCCTATTGACTTGTCTCTCTTCTATTAGGCTATGAGGGCCCTGCAGCTCTTAGGTCTATTTCCAGCAATAGCCTGGGACTTCCTGGATACTGGACAGGTGTTTGAAGAGAGAAAAGGAGAGAGAAATCAGAGACTGGCCTACGCACACTACCAGTCTAGCAAGACAAACAGTTTCAGGGAGGAACTATTTACAAAGGTATGGGAAGGGTTAAGGGAAACCAACAATGGATGACGCCAGAGTACTCCAGGGCAAACAATAATAGGAAGATACTACCCTCTAAGTCTGAAAGGGCAAGGAGGGGAGCCCTAACCAGAAATAGGGGGTCCCTGCAGCTATTGGAGAGGGTTGCCCATAGAGCCATGGCCTCAGGCCAGCAAGGAGGCAGCCAACCCCTCTTACCCCCTCATCTCCTGCTCGTTATTGCCCTCCCCCACCTGCTTTTACTGAACCCAGTCTGAAGCTGGAGGGCAAGGGAGCTTGGCTGAAGCAGTAGTCAGCCTCCTGGCCCAGAGCAGGGTGGAGGAGGGTAGGAAGAAGCATGGAGGGCAGGAGGAGAGCGAGCAGCACAGGCACAAAGCGTGGGCCCTTCGAGGTTCTGCGGGGCCCTGGGCTATATGCAGAGGCTGCGGGATGAGTCTTAGCCAGACTGGCCCTGCCAGTGAGGCCTTCAGGGCCAAGTGCCCAGACAAGGAGTGCAGAAGCTCTCCTACTCAGAGAGGGGAGGCCTCTGGGAAGAGACCCCTCCCTCCATTCTGGCCTCTGCAGTTCTCAGAGGAAAGGGCCAACAGGTGGGACCCCTTAGGCCTAGGCTGGGAGGTGGGATGTGCCTCCTTAGCACTCAGCGTGCTAAAGCACGTCTGTTTGTGGCCAGCCCTGTCCCCTCAACAGCCCCAAGAAAGCAGGCCCATGTAGATCATGTGTGCAACCCCCAGCATTTGACATATCCTGGCACAGAGTAGGAACACAGCGAGTGAGTGGAAGGAATGAGTCCCCAGAGAGGGTGCGTGTGGGCTGTGTATGGCACCGACTGGATCTACTAAAAAGCTACACAAAGGGTAACGCAGACCTGTTCTCCGCTCTAGAAACGGACTCACCATTACCGGTGGGAATTATAAGTCCCCCGCGGGCTCTGCCCTTAGTTTTGACTTGACTTGGAAAGAGGGCAAGGTGCCTGCAGGCCGGTGGGAAGCAGGGGTTGGGGAAAGAAGGAATTCGGCAATCCTTCCTTTGGTTCTTAAAGAAGTAGCATCCTTACTGAGTTTCAGTTTATGGTGATGGAAAAATCGCATTGATTGAGGGCAGGGCTGCACAGCTGTTAACGTCATTGCCGTCAATAAGCTGTACATCAGTAAAAAGTTGAATTGGCAAAAGTTGTGTGATAGATAAATTTACAACAATGACAGGAAAAATAAAAAGTAGCTGTCGAGGCTGCTTATGTACCACCCAACACCTCATGGGATTGGGTTTCTTAGTGTGGAGGTTTAGGGTCATGGTTTCATGGGACATCCCAGTTAGGTGGCCTAATAACACATTTAATAGTTTAATACTTCCGTTCTACCTCCTAGTACATTGCATAGTGCCTGGGGTCTTAAAAGTTTGCAAGCAGCCATCTAAGGCACAACAATTGGTCTCTATTCAACTGGTGCAACAGAGGGAGTAGGGGAGTCAGGAACAGGAGAAGGATGTGGAACGTGTGGCTAATTGCCTCCATGAACAACTGCCTCCTTTGCCATGAGACCAGAAGAACTGCACAACGCCCAGCTACCATTACTAAACGTTATGATTAAAGATTCTATAGAATAATCCTGATCAAAAGGGAGAAAACGTGGCCAGAATTGCAAATTCTCCAGACTCCAGACTTCCTGGAGCCATGGAGGCTGGATGAATCCCGGAAACTATTGCCTTGAGACAATTTTTAAACCTTAAACCAAAAATATCCCCTGACGTCTTCTTAAAACCAAACACTACTTCAGCTTAATTGGTGAAGCATGTCTGCCTTTAGCGTTGTGCTCTTTTAAATCTATCTGTATAGGATCAAATTGACAACAGTGGCTCAAAAGGATAGGAACCTTAGGGGGCAGTGAGTTTATGTTAACCGGGGAGGAACAACTCAGAAAAGGAGGGAGAGAGTGGTCACACAGCTCCAAGAATGTCATCAGTGTCACCGACTTGCACATGTAGAAACTGTTGAATCGGTGTATGTTTTGCTGTGCATACTGTCAACAACAACAAATAATTTTTTTAAAAGCCCCACATTTCTAAGAGGAACAGAAAACTCTAATAAAAACACCTGGGACTCTGGAAACTGATCGCCTTAATGGCAAATAAAATATGGATTTAATTAATAAACGGTAAAAAGAAAAGTAGGGTCTTGAGGAGCTCTTTGCAGATCAGTCGACTGGGGGCGACAGAGTGGCTGACTCAGGCAGGGAGCGGATCAGAGTTTCCAGTACAGCTGAATGATTAGAAAAAGCTCAGAGCCTCGTTCGCCCCCTACGCAACCCCTTGGCCTTCCCCACAGTCCCTGAGCGGACCCTGCACTCGGCGGAAGTCAGAACAAAAACCAGATGTCCGCCCTGAAACCCTGTCCCCACCGCTCGAGCTGGGCTGGCGGCGGCTGCTGAAGGGCGTGCGGCCACCAGAGGTCACTCCTTGCCAAGCGCCCAAACCAGCGCCTGCCCGTGGCCCAGAGAACGTGACCTGCGGCTTTACACCTCACCTCCTCCTTCAGGGATTCTTCTGGGCTCCGGAGCCTGGTCCACAGTTCTCCGGCAGCAGCCCCCCACGATCCTCGCCACGGTCCCAGGGTACCACGTAGAGCCAGAGAGACGGTTTTGAAGTAGGGTTACCAGATAAAATATAGGATGCCAACCAAATTTTAATTTCAGATAAGCAACGAATACTTCTCTCACACGATAGTTTGCTAAGTCTGGCAACCCTAGTTTGGAGTCAGATCCCTGGATTCAGATTCCAGCTTCGTGAGTCACTGAGTGACGGGGTAATTCTTTTAGCCTTTTGGAGCCTATGCCCTTCTCTATCAAATGAGTAATAACACCTTTTCATAGGGTAAAGTGCACTGTACTGTGTTCAGGTAAAATAGAGCAAACCCACTGCAGTCCAGTCAATTCTGACTCATAGTGACCCTAAGGGACAGAGTAGAACTGCCTCATAGGGTTTCCAAGGCTGTAATCTGTACAGAAGCAGGCTGTCACATCTTTGTCCTGCAGAGCAGCTGGTGGGTCTGAACCACCAACCTTTCAGTTAGCAGCCAAATGCTTAACCACAGCACCTTCACGGCTCCTCGTGTTCAGGTACCAAAACCAATCCACTGCTGTCCAGTCGATTCCGAACTGCCCCATAGAGTTTCCAAGGAGCACCTGGTGGATTTGAATTGCCAACCTTTTGGTTAGCAGCCATAACACTTAACCACTACACCACCAGGGTTTCCATGTTCAGGTAAGGACTCAATAAACCTTAGGATGTTTTGTGTTCACTCCCTAAAAGCTGCTGGTTTGCAACTCTGGAAATAGAATATTTTCTTATGGAAAAAAACAAAAACTGAATCCGTTGCAGTCAAGTCGATTCTGACTATAGCAACCCTACAGGACCAAATAGAACTGCCCCATAGGGTTTCCAAGGAGCGACTGGTGGATTCCCGCTGAAGACCTTTTTGGAAGCTGTCCTTTAAATAAAACCAAAAACCTGTTGCCATTGCGTGGATTCTGACTCATAGAACAGGACACTGTAAAAGATGGTAGTCCAGTTCCCAAAGGACTCTGGCAGTGGTGAGGGGGAGCATGGGTGGGGGTGAGAATGGAAACCATCTACACCCACCAAGCCAACAATCTACATTAGCATGACTTTATTCTTCCTCATCAAGGTGCCTTTACTATTATAGGAAACATTTGCCAACGGCCATAAAAGTTGCAAATAACTCTATTGTTCCTTCCAGGAACTTTCAGAAAGACGCATTTAAATTAAAATGCCCCCCAGGGACAAGTGGCAACCTATGGAGACATCTGAATAGTTGAAACTAGCATCCAAGGGGTGGAGGCCAGGGAAGTAAAGAATTATTCAGCTTTAAATGTCAGAAGTGCCAAGGTTGAGGAACCCTGATTTAAATCAACTTCAAACTGTTCAACTCTTCGATAACCAAACAAAACCCATTGCTGTTCAGTCGATTCCGACCCATAGCAACCCTAGAGGACAGAGGAGAACCGCCGCATAGAGTTTCCAAGGAGCATTTAGTGGATTTGAACTGCCAGCCTTTTTGGTTAGCAGCTGAGCTCTTAACCACTGTGCTACCAGGGCTCCAACTCTTGAGCAGTAAACATCAAACAACAGGATTTTTTGGAAGTCCTTGCCTCAAAATTCTTTCCATGCTGTGGCCATTAATCCTGTTGTTGGGTGCTGTTGAGTGGTTTGTGACTCATAGTGATCCCATGTAACAGAGTAGAACTGCCCCATAGAGTTTTCTTGACTGTAATCTCTATGGGAGCAGATCGCCAAGTCTTTTCTCTCAGAGCCACTGGGTGGTTCGAACTGCCAACCTTTCGGTTAGCAGCAGAGCTCTTAACCATTGCACCACTAGGGCTCTTTCCATTAATCCTAAACCATTCTAATATGATCCCCACCCAATTATAATCAAGTCCCCACATTGAAAGACCCTCCTTAAACCAGGCTTTGCCTTCCTTCTGGAAGAGGCTGCATAGGCCCGGCTCACTATTATTACTCTCCATTGCTAACCGCCACATTGTCTCATGATCTTGTTTTTCCCTCCGGTTCCAGTCTCTACAAAAGGTTTAAGATTAACCGACGCTCCTCCTTGGAGGGTGGAAGACAAGAGATAATGATCTAAGGATGAAAAATCGAACAAAGCACCCGTCTTGTGACAAGGAAACCAGGATATTGCCAGATAACCCCCAAGAATATCAGTAAAAGATTAACTCATCTGAGACATGACCACCTCAAGGGGGAGATAACACAAACTTCTAAGACCCATAATCCTGTCCCTATAAAAGCCTTCAGCCAATCTCCAGTGGTGGAGATGGGTTTTTTGGAGGAATCTATTCCCCTCTGTCTGCTATATATCGATATATAATAAAACTCTTGCTGCTCACCTCACCCGGGTCTTAGAATTGACTATTTTGGCAGGTGGCTCCAATCCACGTTGTTGCAGTAACTCTTCCTCCAAGATACTCCTAAAACGGTTAAAGTTAAGCTCTCCTCACCGTGGTGAGAATAAACTTAGCTTTGTCTTAAAGGTCGTTTTGGTGATAATTTTGAGGAGCCAGTGTCTGCACCATTAGGTTGTAAGGTCTGCAGCTCACAGGTCTCCCGCTCCTGCTGGGGGAGTGTGGCGTGTGCCCCAGGCTTCCTGGGGCTGGCCTAGCCTTCCCAGTATTATAACCTGACTGTTCTAGGTCTGCACAGTGTGTCCATAGTGACAGGAAATGGGTGAAAGCAAAAGAAAAAGCTTTATTTGCTTGGCCAAGCAAAGGAGCAGACCGGGACTTGAGTCACCAAGATGGCTCCCTGAACAACGGCTGAAACAGTATTTATTAGGGGAAGGTGGAAAGGAGCAAGGTCATTGATTGGTCTGACCTGAAAAAGACATTCCTGGAGTGGTTCTGGAAGAGGCTGTATAGGCCCAGCTCACTATTGTTTACTCCCCATTGCTAACCGCTATATTGTCTCATGATCTTGTTTCTCCCTCTGGTCCCAGTCTCTACAAAAGGTTTAAGGTTATGACAAACTGAACAGAGAACCCATCTTGGGACAAGAAAACCAGGATGTCACCAGATAACCCCCAAGAAAAGATTAACCCATCTGGAACGTGACTACCTCAAGGGGGAACTAACACAGACTTCTAAGACCCATAGTCCTGTCTCTATAAAAGCCTTCGGCCGATCTCCAGTGAGGAAGACAGGTTTTTTGGAGGAATCTATTCCCCTCTGTCTCCTATATATCGATATATAATAAAACTCTTGCTGCTCACCTCACCCTTGTCTCAGAATTGGCCATTGTGGCAGGCGGCTCTAATCTGTTTTATTGCAGTAACGGTTCCATCGTCTGCACTTGCTTGCTCAGTCCAAAAGGGTAGTGGGTCTCTCAAACCGGATCTTAGACTCTGACCCCTCGCTTCTGAAAGTCTTCCCCCAATCTTGGGCCTCTAAAGTTTGGTTCTGTCCGGCAGGAGAAAAGTTCCAGGGTCACCCAGAGGACGAGGTTGATGGTTCTGTACATGTGAGGTGGGCCAGATTTGGTCTCAACTGGTCCTGTGGTCTGCAGACCCCAGCCTCTTGTTTTTCTTATCTTGGGCAGGAAAGTTGGCCAGTTGCCTAAAAAACACCTGGAGAAACCAGTCAGAAGGTGGAGGTGGCTCTTGCTACTCACGAGTTGGGGTTGGTAATGGTGCCTGGAGGCTGGGGTCTCAGTAGCAGCACACCCCCATCACCACAGCCCGCCTCCTGTCCCTCAAGACCTGCCTGAGCATTCAGACTCTGTAGGTCAACCAAGCAAGACCCAGGCTGAGAAACAGGAGACTTGGGTCCTATCTCTGACTTTGTAATCAATCCACTGGGTGACCTTGGTAGGTTTCTTCCTCTCTGAGCCCAATCCCAGGATGAGGATTCCTGCGTTGATGAGATATAAGATGCAGGGCTGCTCTGAAAATTACAGAGGTGCAGAATGGCCCCCATCTTCCACTCAGTGAAGTTCCAACTCCCTGGCCTGGCTCACTGAAAAATAGAGAAAAAGAAGAAAGAAGTTTAAAAAAAATGCACACTGTTCCCAACATCTGGTAGCTTCTTGGTGTTTCCCTCCTGCCTGTTGTCTATGCATATAACTTATGCTCATATCCTATGTACAGTTTCATATTTTATTTTTTCCACTTATAATGAGGGCATCTCCTCCTGTTATTAAAATCTCTTTGGAAAAATCAGTTTAATGGCTCCAAAATATTGTATCAAATAGATATAACCTGGTGTTTACTTCAGAATTTTCCTATTACTGGACAACTGTTTCCAGTTTTTCACTATTATAAATAATACTGCAATGAACATCTTCGAACCTATTGCCACCATTCCCTTTCCTCCAGTTATTGGTGGATGGTCAAGTCTACCATTAAACAGTGTTGTAGGGGAAAAAACCATCACAAAGTTGAGTAAAGCAAAAAGAAAGTTTTATTCGGCATATATTCAAAAAGGCAAAAGTGGGAAGCGGACAACCATGCTGCCAGAGCCATGTCTGCCCGAGTCCAAGGAAATATCACAGAACAGACAAAAGTGGGAAGACGCACAAGCATGCTGCCACAGCCATGTCTGCCTGAGTCCAAAGAACCATTACAGAATCATCAGTATATATCAACATCACAAAATGGGTAGAATCATTGAAAGTGTCACTTTTTCACTGATTGGCTAGAAATTGTAATCTTACATTTTGAATCATCTTTCTTAACAGTCATTGGTACGGGTTTCAGTAACGAAAGTCAGGAGGGTCTTCATTGGTCCAACAAATTCCTATTCACTAAATGCTAATAGAGAAAGATAAGAGCGGAAAGTCTTGTGTTCTGTTTGATGGGATTTATGTGAAAGTTTCCCTAAAAGATATTTTCCAAGATTGTTTTAGCTATTGTCTTTATACCTCAGGGCCCAGTTGATGTGTCGTTGAGAGTCCTTATGAGCCCTTGTGAGCCCAGCTCCAGCTGGGTCACATTCTGTATGCTCAAGGAGAGGGAATAATAACTCCAATATTATTTCCTAAATCGATAGTTTGTTCCTGGAGAGCAGTGAGTAATTCAAATCTGGCCCACCTGACATGCACAGAACCATCAACCTCATCCTCTGGGCGACCCTGGAAATTTTCTCCTGCCAGACAGAACCAAGCTTTTTATCCCAGGACTTAGTCCAGAGCTTGGCACATAGCAGGTGTTCAGAACTGGCTGACTGAGTGAGGGTGATGTGGCTCTTCTGCAGTTCTCCATCCTCCTGGCTCCTCTGTGACCGCTGCCTCCATTTGGAAGCTGATTCCTGGGTAGCTATTGCATTTCTCTAAGAGGGTGAAAGATGGAGGACTCAGATGTACTGAAAGGCCCTACAGAATCCCAGTCGGGAGAGATTAGCTCTGATCCCTTCCTGTCAGACTTTACTTTGACTCCCAAAGTCTGATTTAATTGGCCTGGGGGTAGGGCCCAGACTCGGTACTTTTTCTCAAAAGCCCCATGAGTGATTATAAGCAGCAGCAGGAGTTGAGAACCCTGAATTGAAGGGTCCTGGAAGTCCCTCCCAGCCCTCAGGGTCTGTGAGCTTTGATTGTGTCAGGTCGATGAAGCCGAAACTATCACACTGCTCTGGGGACACAGAGTATATTAATAGTTATTTCCGGAAGCAGTCAGTTTAATTCTGGACTCTCAAGGGAAAAAAAAATTGATAAAGAGCTTTCTTCATCTTTTGGGAATATTCTGGTTCCCCTCATCCCCTCCAATTAGTGGCCCTCTGAGGACTGCAGGCTAGCCCACCCTTTGGTTACTTCCATCTCAGAGATGGAGAAGCTGAGAATAGGAAAAGCCCTAAAGACAGGCAAGAGTCCCCCTACTGAGAGAATCTAGTAGGGAGCTGTGTGTTAACAGTTCTGTTCAGCAAACGTCTTCTGTGTATGAGGAGTTTCTGTAAGCTGGAGATGGGCGGAAAAGCTGCACGTGTGAACGGATGTGGCTCGGCAGCTGCATGTGTGTGAAAAGTCAGTGCTGAGCTCCTCAGGACTGGAAGCAGGGAAAATAAACCAAAGAGAAGCTGTGCTGCTCCCCTGGAGCGACTAACTGCTGCTGTAAAACATCAGCTCCACTGCCTCCATCCTCCCCACACAACTTCATCTTCTTGATCCTTGGAGGCTTTTCCTGTGTCTTTAATTGCACAAACCCCTAAAAGGGGTCCCACCCTCCTGCTGTGGGCTACTCGTGCCTTAGTCAGCAGTTAGGACAGAAGCGGGGAGGAGGAGCCAGAGGACAGCAAAAGTGGGAGTCAGCTGTAAGAAGCAGCTGAGGGAAGCAGGCCACAGGGGGAGGCCCTGCCAGTCGGCCAGGCCATTCAGCTGAGGGCCGCCTCTGGAGAGACCTGCAAGTTGAACAGCACAATGAGTTTTTCTAACAGCTCACTCCTCTCATTCGGTACAAAATATTGCCTAGTTGTGCCAGAATCACCTTCAGGGGCTCGTAAGACACCCCTGAAGAGATTGAAGTGATTTCCCCAGACGATTCCATGACTTAATGATAGCTCAGTGAGGACTGGAAAGAAAACACTGCCTTACAGGACAAATAATCATTTCCTCCTGCTCGCAGGCAGATCCGGGCCTTGCAAAAATGTAGCAACAAGGAATACCAAGCCGTGTGGAAAATTACTACAGGCTTCCAGTCTGGGGCTTCTTCCTGATCCGCTGAGTCCCTGATAAAATAAGAGAAGGAAAGGAAGCAGCGCTTCCAGCAGCTGGGGGTGGGCTGGAGGGGACGTCCAGAGGTCCAGACTAACTCCCATCCCTAAGTCCCCACAAAATGCAAACTCACTTTCTGCTTAAAAGGATCCTGAGCTCTTTCTGAAGGAGCCCTGGTGTCACAGTGTTTAAAGCAATCAACTCCTAACTGAAAGGTCGGCGGTTCGAAACCACCAACGGCTCCTCAGGAGAAAGATGTGGCAGTCTGCTTCCGTAGAGATTCACAGCCTTGGAAACCCTATGGGGTCCTTGAGAGTTGGAATCGACTCGACAGCAATGGGTTTGTTTTTTTGGTTTATGCTCTTTCTGAAACAACCCTGGGAACAGAAGATTAAAATCACACAGTGTCTGGACCATCGATTCTTTCTTCTTGCACTTAACACCCTAGGCCAAATTTTAACCTTTTTTTTTGTGTGTGTAGTAAGTATATAGGTAACAGAACAATTGCCGTTTCTATAGTCTTCACTTGTCCAAATTTCAAACTTTTAACTAAAAGACTCAGTAGCCTTACATTTACGGAGAGCTCAGGTGCGTTTTTATATGCTATCACCTTCCAAAAGAGTGAGAAGTTTGCTTCCTGTTTCGTAAAGGAAAGGAAATGGGTTAAATGAGAAATATGTCCCCTGCGGAAATAAAACACTACTAGCTCCTCACAAAATTCATTTTTATGTCTTCTAAATAACGGGGAACACTTGCTGGAAGCCAAATCCATAGACGTCTCAACAGCTTTATTTGTGCACTGTATTTTGGGCTCCATTATTGAAGCAATCTCTATTGGCGGACGGTGTTCTCCCACTAATTTTATTTAGCAGTTTCATTGTTTTTCTCCTTAATGCAATAGAACTAAGCATGTCCCTCCCTCAGGATAATCTAAAGCAAGGGGGATGGGAGATATCATGTTCCTAATTAGATTTTTGTTATCCAAAATGTATAACTCCAATTCACCAGTTATTCTTCACCTATGTCTTAAACATAACCAGGTTTTCACAAAACATTGGGATCTGAGGGACTCAGAAACCTTCCCAATGGCCCTGCCATCATTCCTGTAATTCCACTTGGATTCTCCTCTTTGGCTGTGTCATCAGGAAGGCCAGTCACTAGAACAGGAGATTGTGTTTGGTAAAGTAGAGGGTCAGCGAATACGAGGGAAGCTCTCAATGAAATGCCCTGACACAAAGCCACAGCAATGGACTCAAACATACGGACGATGATGAAGATGTCACAGGACTCGGCAATGTTTCATTCTGTTCTACACAAGGACACCATGAGTAGGAGCTAACTTGGCAGTAAGTAACAGCAACAACGTCTCAAAATGTGCAGAACTGTATACTGAGGACTTATTAAGGATATGGGCTTGTGTTAGGTGATTTTGAGAACTGTTCCATAAGCAAGGTTTTGCTCTGGATTAGATGCTGTCAGAAAGTAGGGGCGATTCAATGATGGGGAATCTGAATATTCCATATCTAGAAGACAGGAGGAAAGGAACAAGGCTAAAGTGGTAGTTGGTAAAGAAGCAGCATTCACTCAGACAGAAGAGGGGACTGTTTGGTCATTTTTGTGGTTTGGACGATGTTCTTGTTTGGTCTCCGTTCGGCTATGATTATGGAATAAGTGGTCTTGCTTTTGTCAGGTGCTATTTCAACTCACAAAGCGGCCTGGTCTGTTGCTGGTATTCTGTGAAATTGCTTCTGTTCAACAGCAGAACACCAGGGCCCAGCTGTGAGTGCCAGGCCAGCTCTCAGGTCACTTTTGTCTTTCCTATGGTTAGTGCCAGTAACAATGGAATATTGTTAGCGTTCATGTGGATTCTCAGCTTCGAGAACCAGGGGACAGGCCCTACCACAGGTGAGCGTTGACGGGAGCTCCAGGGAGAAGCCCATGCACTTAATCTGTAGGAAGATATGTGAGACATCAAGGCAGGGTGTGAACAGCCCACAGCACTGGAGAGCCATTTGGCTATGTGTTGACGGCTTCGAATGATCTAGGAAAGGTTAGATGATGTCCAGGGTGTTCTTTTAAACAAGACAAGAATGAAGAAATCCATTTTAGAACTGCGACTGTAAGAATCATTAACGTATTTTAAACAATAGTATTCAGCATTGGAGTAGACGTGGCCCCTACCCTTCAGCTATTCCCCGTCCAGGGGGAAGAGTATGAGTACCCTCTGGGGAACCCCTGGTAGATTAGGGACACTGAGACCGTACTGGGGACACTGAGACTCAAGCAACTCCTGGCCCGAAGGGGGAAGTCACTTCCACTGTTGAAGAGTCACTGATGGAACTGGGCAGTCCCTGCACTTGAGGATATCCTAGACTAATGGGGGAAGAAAGGAGCCAGTCTGCTGGGAGAGGCACAGGCCTTGCTTGCCAGACAGTTCTGGGAGTCATAATACGGCTTGGCCTTCGGCATTGGTAGCGTGGCACGTGGTTGTCAGAGCTCAGCCCTGGCCTTTCACTATCAGCCAACTCATGTAGCTCACAAAGCAGATTTTCTACAAAATGTAATTTCTGAGAGCAAACAGCTGAAGTGAGACAGCAAAGAATGCTTGTGTACTGGTCCTCCAGGAGGGCATGACAAGGTGGCAAGCTAGCTGTTAAGTGCCTTTGAAGACTGAGCAGTGTCCTTGAAGGAACAGTCAGTAACTATAGCAGGTGTGGATTTAGCAGGGATGTGGAGAGACAGGGATAAAGATAATGGAAATAATAGCTAACATTGAGTAAGGGCTTACGATATGTCAGATACTGTTCAGTTTTCCATGTTTTAACATAATTCTCACAAAAATCCTATAAAATAGGTATTATTATTTCCATTTTACAGAAGAAGAAGCTGAGGCACAGAGATATCAAGTAAGTTTCCCAAGTTTTAGTAAGAATTGGAGCTAGGATTTGAGTCCATCCAGTCTGGATCCAGAGTCTTGCACTCACCGCTAGCCTACACTAGAGCTACCTCTTGGTAAATCACGAACATCGGTATGGATCCTGACTGGGCAGTCCTGCAGGCCTATAGGTCCCTGAGAGAAAAATGGAGTCTGCACACTGATTCTAAATTTATATGAAAGGCAAAAGAACTAGAATAGCCAAACAATTTTGAAAAATAAATATAATGTTGGAGAACTCACACTACCTGATTTCCAGATTTACCGTAAAGCAACAGTAGTCAAGACAGTGTGGAATTGGGGAAAGGAGACATACGGATCTATAGAACAGAATAGAGAGTCTAGAATAGATCTACACATATATGGTCAATTGATTTTTGACAAAGATGCAAAAATAATTCAATACAGAAAGTATGGTCTTTTCAACAAATGGCATTAGAACAGTTAGATATTCATACGCAAAGAAAAAAAGAGCCTCACTCCATATGTCACATTTTATTTAAAAAAAAATTAACTCCAAATGGGCCATTTATCTCTTTGTTGTTGTTAGATGCCATCAAGTTGGTTCCGACTCATAGCGACCCTATGTACAACAGAACAAAACACTGCTAGGTCCTGTGCCATCCTCACAGTCACTGTTATGCTTGAGCCCACTGTTGCAGCCACTGTGTCAATCCATCTCATTGAGAATCTTCCTCTTTTTCGCTGACCCTCTACTTTACCAAGCATGATGTCTTTCTCCAGGGACTGGTCCTTCCTGATAACATGTCCAAATTATGTGAGTCTCACCATCCTCGCTTCTAAGGAGAATTCTGGCTGTACTTCTTCCAAGACAGATTTGTTCATTTTCTGGCAGTCCATGGATAGTCAGTATTCTTTGCCAACACCATAATTCAAAGGCATCAATTCCTCAAAGTGACATCTTTGTCCCTATAGTTTAGCCTTTTCCCAAATGTCATGCAAATGGAATCATGTAACTTTGAGTCTGGCTTCTTTCACTTAGCATAAGGCAATTGAGATTCATACATGTGTTGCATATATCAATAGTTCACTCCTTTTTGTTACTGAGTAACATTTCATTATATGTATGTACCACATTTTACTTATCTATTCTATAGTTGAGGGACATTTAGGGTGTTTCCAGTTTTTGGCAATTATGTATAATAAAACTGCTAAAATAGTACTTTCATTTCTTTGGGGTAAATACATATGAGTGGAACTTCTGAGTTGTATGGTAAATGTATGTATAATTTTAAAAGAAACTGCCAAAATATATTCCAAAGTGGCTGTATCATTTTGCATTCTTACTAGCAACGTAAGAATTCTTACTAGCAATGAATTACATTGTTAGTAATTAGAAATTAGAAAATTAATTAGTAATTAGAAAATTAAAATGAGTCCACAAGTACGACCTTGAGAATATCCCACCTGAATTTAGAGACCATCTCAACAATAGATTTTACACATTGAACACTAATGACCAAAGACCAGATGAGTTGTGGGATGACATCAAGGACATCACACATGAAGAAATCAAAAGGTCATTAAAAAGACAGGAAAGAAAGAAAAGATCAAAATGGATGTCAGAAGAGACTCTGAAACTTGCTCTTGAACATAGAGTAGCTAAAGAGAATGGAAGAAATGAAGTAAAAGAGCTGAAGATCTCAAAGGGGAGCTCGAAAAGACAAAGTATTATAGCGACATGTGCCAAGACCTAGAATTAGAAAACCAGAAGGGAAGAACATGCTCAGCATTTCTCAAGCTGAAAGAACTGAAGAAAAAAATTCAAGCCTTGAGTTGGAAATACTGGAGTATTTGATGGGCAAAATACTGAACAACGCAGGAAGCATCAAAAGAAGATAGAAGGAATACACAGAGTCACTGTACCAAAAATAATTGGTTGACATTCAGCCATTTTAGGAGGTAGCATATGATCAAGAACTGATGCTATTGAAGGAAGAATTCCAAGCTGCACTGAAGGCATTGGCAGAAAACAAGGCTCCAGGAATTGATGGAATATCAATTGAGATGTTTCACAAACAGATGCAGCACCCGAAGTGCTCACTTGTCTATGCTAAGAAATTTGAAAGACAGCTACCTGGCCAACTGACTGGAAGAGATCTATAGGTGTGCCCATTCCAAAGAAAGGTGATCCAACAGAATGCAGAAATTATGGAACAATATCATTAATATCAAATGCAATTAAAATTTTGCTGAAGATAATTCAAAAACGATTGCAGCAGCACATTGACAAGGAACTGCCAGAAATTCCAGCTGGATTCAGAAGAGGACACAGAACGAGAGATGTTATTGCCCATGTCAGATGGATCTTGGCTAAAAGCAGAGAATGCCAGAAAGATGTTTACCTGTGTTTTATTGACTATGCAGAGGCATTCAACTGTGTGGATCGTAACAAATTATGACTAACATTGTGAAGAATGGGAATTCCAGAACGCTTAATTGTGCTCATGTACATAGACCAACAAGCAACTATAAAGGTTGACTATAAAGAAGCACGAGGTAATTTGTTGTGGCTCATGGAACTGTTCTGTATCTTCAGTGTGGTAATACTTAACACAACTGTAGTCAAAACTCTGGATAGTATACATTGAAAAGAGCGAATTCTGCTATATGTATATTATACCTTAATTTTTAAATGGAGGTTGCACCAGCTTGTGGGGCACTGCCTTAGTTATCTAGTGCTACTAAAACAAAAATATCACAAGTGGGTGGCTTTAACAAACAGAAATTTATGTTCTCACAATTTAGGGGTCTAGAAGTCTAAATTCAGGACACTGGCTCTAGGGAAAGCCTTGCTTTCTCTGTAGGCTCTGGAGGAATGTCCTTGTCTCTTTTCAGCTTCTATTCCTTGACTAGTTGGTTATCTTCATATGGCATGGCATCTATCCCCCTTCCCGCCTCTGCTTGCTTAATCTGCTCTTTTGTATCTCAAAAGAGATTGATTTAAGGCATGCCCTGCACTAATACTGACTCATTAACATAAAAAAGAAAACCCATTCTCAGATGGGATTATGACTACATCTTTTTGAGGGACACAATTCAATTCATAAGAAACACTGACCAGAGCTGACAAATTCTGTAAGGGATCATCTCAGAGTGCAGTCAGTGTCCCTAGAAGCTTCATCAACTATGTATTTCCAGGCAAGCAAACTCCTATAAAATCAAGACCCCTTGCTGCCTGTTGATTGGTGGCTGGAAACCTGAGGGTGAGTGGAGTCACCCAAGGCTCTGGTCTACGTAGGGTAAGTGCAAAGGGCAAGAAAAAAGCAAGCAGGAGTCCAGGTCACAGCGCAGCTTAGCCAGCTGATCCTTCCTCCTGCCTCCAGAAGGACTGCAGGGACCTGTGGGGATAAAGTCTCGGTCTCCAACCCACTTTTCTGGCTCCACTGAGTGACCCCCTTCTTTTTCCAAATGGCGTGGAGAGCTGTCAGTCACGATGACCTTGTGCCCCACTTCCATCCCCCACCACAGGAACAGACACATGATCCAGGGTGATGTAGCCAAGCAAACTCCTTTCCACATGACCAAGGGGCAAGCAGGGTCTTCCTGGAGACTGCTAAATAGATGCTGAGAGAGAGAATTTCTCTCTTCACTAAGGTTGCTAACTGGGGATATTTAGTGCCAGGACTGCTGGTGGTCACCTTGCCTGGAGAGAGATGCTAGAGATAGCAATCAATAGAACCAAGAGATGGCGAGGGAAACAGAACCCTGATAGCCTGTTTTGAGTCTCTGAATCCAGCTGTGCATGAAATTAGAACTACCCCTGGACTTCCCAATTACCAAGCCATTAAGTCTCTTTTCTCTTGAGCTAGTTTGAGTTGGGTTGTTTTACTTGAACCTGAGAGAGTCTTTACTGATACAGAGCTAAATCCTGCACTATGTCACGCACTGCTTGATCTGACACTCATCAGATCAGACGAGTTCAGCCAACAGTAAAGGATGCCTGCTTTGTTCCAGGCACAGGGGATACAGAGCTGATGAAGACATTGCCCCAGCCCTGGAGGAACTCAGTCTCATGGAGGAGACAGCAAGTCAGCACATGGTAAGTCATCAGATAGAGGTTAACAGGAGCAATGCTCAGCACTTAGCCCAACCTGGGGGTTCAAAAAACGCTTCTTAGAGATGACACCAGAACTGAGTCTTGAAGCATTACCCAGGTGAAAAGTGAAAGGGAAGGTCTTGTAGGCAGAAGCATAAGCAAAGTTCTGGCATGGTGAAATAGCATGACAGGGCAGGGAAACACGAACCGTTGGGTTTTTCTAGACGATGCTGTACAGAAAAACTTTTGAGTTGATGGAAACATTCTACTGTATTTCTGTGCTGTCCAATATATGGTCTCTAGCTATTGACTGGTTCAGTTATAGAATTCTAGCCTTCCATGCGGGAGACCCTAGTTTGATTCCTGGCCAATGCACCTCATGCACAGCCACCACTCGTCACAGCGCTAGGCCATGAAGTAGAAGGCAGGGAGCGGTGAGAGATAAGGCAGGCCAGAACAGCTCAGTGAAGGGCCATGGATGCCATTTGAAGGGTATTGGAATTTAACCTACAGGCCATGGGGAGTCTTTGGAGGGCTGCTTCAAAGACTGAAAAGTGAAAAGTAACTTGGATCATATCACTGGACCAGAGGCTAGGAAGGAGCAGTGGAAGACTAGAGTTAAAGGGATATTGCTGTAGCTTGAGGAAGAAGTTATGAGCTTCTGAAATATGGCAATAGCAGAAGGGCAGGAGAGGAGGGGACTGATTCCAGAAGCTTTAAGAGGGTGGAATCAAAAAAAAAATGTGGAATCAGCAGGAGTGAGTGATCTCTTGGGTTTGGAGCTGAGGTTGTAGTTCCTTCTCAGGAAGCTTTTGAAGCTAGATGGGGCTTGGACAGGGTGCCACCGCCAGACAGAGGGCCTAGAGATTAGGGGAGGGTCCTGGGGCGACGCCTGGATTTCAAGGCCCCACATCTTCTCCACAAGGCAGGCTCCATCAAGGTCAAAGAAGCAGATCAAAGAGACGTCTTGCACAGCTGTCATTCCTTGCTAACTTACAGGATCACAGAAGCTGTGAAAACTACTGAGTCAGATTATAAATATTGATGCCAATTTCCACAGTACCAACTGCAGGGGTGGGAAGGGTGGGAAGCCTCTCAAAAAGAGAGGCAGTTTAAAGCTTTTGATAATCATTGACATACCTGAAAAATTTAGTAAAGTTGAAGTATTATGGAGAGTCAGAGCCTGCCACATTAGTGGGCTTCCTCAGGTGGGATGGGTGGGGGGCAGCTTCCCTTAGCTTTGAGACAGTGTGTCACCTGGATTTCTGTGTGGGAATGAGGGACCCCAAGCCCAGGGTTTTTTCTTTTTTTAGGTAGTCTAAGAGATTATCCTCTACCTGAGATGGACTGACAAGATTCCCTGCAGCCGTGGTTTCCTATCCAGAGTCCCATGATTCATTCATTCACTTATCAAATATTTATTCAACACCTACTATGTGCCAGACCCTGTGACAGAAGTTAGGATTATTGGGACAAAAGCCCTAGTACTTACCTTGAAGGAGCTCTGAGTTTTGTCGGGCAATTGTAATACACCTTCTCCTCACTTATCAACTATCTCATTATCCAACATTTTAAGTTTATGACAATAGTAAAAAATCTACTACTATTTTGTGCATTAATGACATACGTCTGGCAGTAACGAACACTGAGGTGTGAGGTGAGAGTAACCTGGCTGTGATGGTTAAGGTTATGTGTCAGCTTGGCTGGGCCATGATTCTCCGTGGTTTGGCAGTTATGTAATGATGTAGTCATCCTCCATTTTGTGATCTGATGTGGTCATCCTCATTTCACCGCTGATTTCGCATAACGATAAGCACATAATTATTAACTAACAACTCTCTTAGTTTTTGTCCCACTTACAACTTAAGACCGACCAGAGCAAGCTGTGGAACCTAATTATGTCGATAAGTGAGGAGAGGGTATATAGTGAATAAAATTCAATGAGACTTAGTATGTATCAGGCGCTCTGCTGGGTGCATTTATGTGGATTTAATCTTCCTAAAATTTTATGAGGTAGAAAATACCATGATCCTTAATTTATAGATTGCGAGACTGAATGAACAAGCAGACAATGGCCAGACCATATCAAAATAGAACTCTAACCCACTATCTATAGCAGGCATCCCAGGAAGACAAAATGGCCCCAAAAGGGCCAGCACTTGATTAATAACTGACAACTTCTTAATTTTTGCCCCCACTTACAACTTAGAACCAATGAAAGAAAGCCAAATATACCCCCATAACCAATCACATAGGGTGCCCTGCTTCTACTTAGCCCACCTCCAGTTTCCCATGCCAGCAGCCTCCAATCAGGGCACACCGGAAGCCTTCCCTTTTTCCCACTAGAAAGCTTTCCCACTCCTCTGCCTGCCTTTGAGTCTCTGCCAAATGAAAGTGAGGCTGATTCCTTTGCTATAGCAAGCTCTGAATAAACAGACTTTGTTTATTCTTATTTGGGTGTTGTTCATCAATTTCCACGATAAAGAAACGAAGGCACTTGGGAAACTCAACGATAAAGAAACGAAGGCACTTGGGAAACTCGGCTTAAGTAACCTGTCCAAATAGCCAGAACCCACTCACTTAAATAAAACTCACTGGCGTTGAGTTGATTCTGACTCAGAGGGACCCTATAGTACAGAGTAGAACTGCCCCACAGGGTTTCCAAGAATGTAGTCTTTATGGAAGCAGACTGCCACATTTTTCTCCTGTGGAGCAGTGGGTGGGTTTGAACCACCAACCTTTTGGTTGGCCACTGAGAGCTTTAATCACTGCACCACCAAGTCTCCTTATAATCACTTAAATACTTAACCTTAAATCCAAGCTTAGTCTAATTTTTTCAGTAAACCACCAGATAATAAATATTTTTGGCTCTTTGGACTATATGGTCTCTGTAGCACCTACTCAACTCTCCCCTTGCAGTGTGAAAGCAGCCAGAAACGGTATGCATGGCTGTGGCTACATTTCAATAAAACTTTGTCGACAAAAACAGACTGCAGGCCAGATTTGGCCGATGGGCCATAGTTTGCTGATCTCTGCTTTAAGCTGTGCTGCTCCTCTGATAAGGTTGTCACTATTAACTCCAAGCTTTCCAAAAAAGTATTGACACTCTTCTTTTGTAGAGAAGGGTTTCCATTCTAAAGCACTTTCCTATCTGTTATTTAATCAGATCCTGCTAAACTATGAGCCCTTTGAGGTCAAGGACTGTGTTTGATTCATTCCTAGTACCATGCAGGGCATACAGTAGATTCTCAACAGATGTTTGTTAGATCGAGTTGAGTTGATTACATAAATCTTCACAATTATTTGGCAACACTTGGAGATTAAAGGTAGTTATTTCCATTGTACAGAAGATAAAACGAGGCACAGGAGAGTTAAATGACTTGACTGTGTTTATCTGGAGGCTTTTGCAGAGCAAAAGTGTAGACCCTGTCTTTGAGCCCCTCTGCCTCCTGGGCAGGACAGACTTCTGCCCTTGGTGGGCTCATTCCAGGGCCCCAAGGAAGAAAGATGCTGTTGAGCGTCGTTTGTACATTGAGTTGAACTCTACAGTCGTATAATCTTATAAACACTGATGATACCCTCCCCCTTCCTCATCCCATTTACCTGAAATCAAGCCTCAGAGGATGAGTCATTTTATAAAAGGCAAGATTTTTAGACAATGGAGTTTAGCTCTTTAAGCCTCAAACATTAACAAAAAAAAAAAAAAAAGGATTTGTATAGAACTTTTCCTGAAGCTCACTGCTCTTGTCTGTCTTCTCCATCAGAGAAGCCTGAGGAGAATTTAGTTCTCTGTGATAAGACAAAGGTCACAGTTGCAGACACCAGCGGCTGGGCTGGGGGGACTCTGGGCTGCCATCACGGCTCATGGAGGCACATGAAGTAGTAAATGGTCTGGATGTCTCTGAAGTTCTTATGATTGCTTTTTATAGAATTTTTTGCCTCCTCAACAACAGGTAGGCTATTGTCTGTCACTTCTTGAAGCTGAAGGAAGGCTTCTGCCTGAAATGACTCCTCTCTCTCCTGGTAATTTGCTGTCTCTTTTCCACTATTGGCAAGCTTGGTTAAGACTCCATGCAAGAAAAGAAAAATGGGCTCTGAGTGAGGATCAAAGAAATGCATGAGCTTTAGTGACATCTACAGGGACACTTCGGAGTCTTTAAAAAAAAAGACGTTTTGCATAAGACCCAGCAACTCCACTGCTAGGAATATACCCAAGAGACTTGAAAGTAGCAATGCAAACTGATGTATGTACACCAGTGTACAATGCAGCACTATTCACAATCGCCTAAAGGTGGAAACAACCTAAATGCCCATCAGTGGATGAATGGATACACAAGATGTAGTACACACGTACAATGGAATACTACTCAGAATGAGAAACGAAGTCTTGATACATGCCACAACATGGATGGAGCTTGACGACATTTGTTGTTGCTGTTAGATGCCGTTGAGTTGGTTCCAACTCATAGCAACCCTGTATACAACAGAACGAAACACTGCCCAGTCGCTCGCCATCCTCACAATCATTGCTATGTTTGAGCCCATTGTTGCAGCCACTGTATCAATTCATCTCATTGAGGATCTTCTTCTTTTTTGCTGACCCTCTACCTTACCAAATATGATATCCTTCTCTAGGGACTGGTCCCTCCTGACAACATGTCCAAGGTACGTGAGACAAAGTCTTGCCATCCTTGCTTCCATGGAGCGCTCTAGCTGTACTTCTTCCAAGACAGACTTGTTCATTCTTCTGGCAGTCCATGGTATATTCAATATTCTTCACCAACACCGTAACTCAAAGGCATCAATTCTTCTTCGATCTTCCTTATTCATTGTTCAGCTTTCCTATGCATATGAGGCAATTGAAAATATCATGGCTTGGGTCAGGTGCACCTTAGTCCTCAAACTGACATCTTTGCTTTTTTAGACTTTTAAGAGGTCTTTTGCAGCAGATTTGCCCAGTGCACTATGTCATTTGATTTCTTGACTGCTGCTTCCATGGGCGTTGACTGTGGTTCCAAGTAAAATGAAATCCTTGACAACTTCAATCTTTTCTTCGTTTATCATGATGTTGCTTATTGGTCCAGTTGTGAGGATTTTTGTTTCTTTATGGTGAGGTGTAATCCATACTGAAGGCTGTAGCTTTTGATCTTCATCAGTAGGTGCTTCAAGCCCTCTTCCCTTTCAGCAAGCAAGGTTGTGTCATCTGCATACCGCAGGTTGTTAATAAGTCTTCCTCCAATCCTAATGCCATGTTCTTCTTCATATAGTCCAGCTTCTCAGATTATTTGCTCAGCATACAGATTGAATAAGTATGGTGAAAGGATATAACCCTGATGCATACCTTTTCTGATTTTAAACCACGTAGTGTCCTCTTGTTCTGTTTGAACAACTGCCTCTTGGTCTATTACAGGTTCCACATGAGCACAATTAAGTGTTCTGGAATTCTCATTTTTCACTGTGTTATCCATAATTTGTTATGATCCACACAGTTGAATGCCTTTGCACAGTCAAAAAAACACAGGTAAACATCTTTCTGACTTCTCTGCTTTCAGCCAGGATCCATCTGACTTCAGCAATGATAGCCCTTGTTCCATGTACTCTTCTGCATCAGACTTAGATTTCTGGCAATTCCCTGTCGATGTACTGCTGCGACCGCTTTTGAATTATCTTCAGCAAAACTTTACTTGCTGTGATATTAATGATATTGTTCTATAATTTCCACATTCTGCTGAATCACCTTACTTTGGACTGGACACAAATATGGATCTCTTCCAGTCAGTTGGCCAGGTAGCTGTCTTCCAAATTTCTTAACATAGACGAGTAAGCACTTCCAGCGCTGCCTCTGTTTGTTGAAACATCTCAGTTGGTATTCTCTCAATTCCTGGAGGCTTGTTTTCTGCCAATGCCTTCAGTGCAACTTGGACTTCTTCCTTCAGTAGCATTGCTTCTTGATCATATGCTACCTCCTGAAATGGTTGAACATTATGCTAAGTGAAATAAGTCAATCACAAAAGGACAAATATTGTATGACCTCACTTACATCAAAAGACAAGAGCAGACAAATGTACAGAGCCCAAAGTTTACTAATGGTTACCAGGACAGGAGGGAGGAGGAAAAAAGGGGAACGTTATTGCTTATGGAGAACTGAGTTTCAGTTTACAGTGATGGAAAAATCATATTGATTAAGATTAGTGTTGCACAGCCGATTAATGTAATTGCTGTCAATAAGTTGTACATCTGTAAAAAGCAGAACTGGCAAATGTTACGTGATAGATATAGTTACATGAACAGCATTAAAAGGAGCAGCTGCTGAGGCTGCTTATGTACAACCAAACGCCTCATGGGATTTGGTTTCTTGGTTTGGAAGTTTAGGGTCATGGTTTCTTGTGACATCCCAGTTAACTGGCCTAATAACATGTTTAGTACTTTTGTTCTACCTCCTAGTTTGTTGTATAGTGCCTGGGGTCTTTAAATCTTGCAAAGATGTCATCTAAGTTACAACAGTTGGTCGCTATTCACCTGGAGCAACAGAGGAAGAAGGAGCATCAGGAATAGGAGGAATGGAATGTGTGACTAATTGCCTCCATGAACAGCTGCCTCCTTTGCCATGAGGCCAGAACTGGATGGTGCCCGGCTACCATTACTGAATCTTTTGATTAAAGAGTCTATAGAAGAATCTTGATCAAAAGAGGAGAAATGTAGAACAGAATTTCAAATTCTCATGGACTCCACCCTTTCTGGAGTCATGGAGGCTGGATGAACCCCCGAAACTATTGCCCTGAGATTATCTTTAAACCTTAAACCAGAAATATCCCCCGGAGTCTTCTTAAAACCAAACAGTAGTTTGGTTTACCTTATAAAAAAGATCTGCCTTGAGCATTGTGCTGTTTTATGATCTACTGATATGGGATCAAATTAACAACAGCAACTTGAAAGATGAGATAGGAACCTTAGGGGGCAGTGAGTTTATATCAATAGGGGAGGAACCACTCAGAAAAGGAGGGTGAGAATGATTGCACAACTTGAAGAATGTAACCAGTGTCACTAAATTGTACATATATTGTTGAATTGGTGAATGTTCTGCTGTGTATACTCTCCAAAACAACAACAACAACAAGACATTCTGATTCTTAGCTATGTTGTCGGTAGGTAAGGTTGCCAGGTAACTATGGAATGGGTCAGTGAGGTATTTTTACAAAGATAAGCTGTGGGTCCCTATCTCTAGAGGCCAGCCCTCTTAAGTTCAGTCACTGGGAGCTGGGACATGTCTGCCATGAACTCCAGGAGGCAGCCTCCTCCCTCAGACTACTGACGATCCTGGGAGGTTTATGTCCTAAAATTCCACCATTAGAGCTTCATTCTTTAGGTTGAGGGTCCCCTCTATCTCCCTGAAGCACTCACTAGTGAAGTATCTCTCTCTCTCAAAATTCTGAAGGTAAAATGACACAAAACTGTAAAGGTAAAAAGAGTATATGTGTGTGTGTGTATATATATATATACATAACTGAAACTATTGCTGTCGAGTCAATTCTGACCCAGAGCAACCCTACAGGACACAGGAGAACTGCCCCATAGGATTTCCAAGGAGCGGCTGGTGGATTCCAACTGCCGACCTTTTGGTTAGCAGCTGAACTCTTAACCACTACAACACCAGGGTTTCCAAAAAGAGTATATAGTAAAAAGTAAGTCTTCCTACAAGTAAGTGCTTCCTGTTGTCTACTGCCTTAAAATTTTGTCTTATGTTTTTGTCCAGTTTTACAGTTGTTTAGGGCAGGAGAGCAAGTCAGATACCAATTATTCCATCAGAGTTGGCCACAATCAATCTTTGATGAAACAGTAAATGACAAAATCACCAAAATGAGTTAGGTTAAAAGGAGAGACAAGGATGATGATCCTTGGAAATCATGTTATATCAGAAAGTTGAATGAAGCGATGATCTGGAGAAGATTCAGGAGGGCTATGACGGGTATCCTTGCATACTGAAGGGCTGCTGTAGACCCACAGAACCAAGGAAGATGACAGCAGGGCAGATGTCAGCATAGATATTGGGAAGAATTCTCTGTGAATCAGAATCTCTACTTGGATATGTAGTTCTGGTGCTCAAGCTGAGGCTGGGCCACTATTTGTTGGAGGTTTGTGCATCTATGTGGCCTTAGAGCACTTACTTCTATGCAGAGATTTGTGGCAAAAGCATGAGATTTGAAGTCAGTCAGATTTCAGTTTGGATCCCAGCTTTACCACCTGCCAAAGAAGTTGTTAAGTTACTTAACTTCTCTGTGCCTCAGTTCCCTCATCGATAAAAAAAGATGATGCTACCTCTCTCTCCCAGGAGTCCCTGGGTGGCACAAACAGTTAAGCACTCGACTACTAGCAGAAAGACTTGGGCCTTGAAAGAAAGTCCTGGTGTTTTGCTTCCAAAGGTAAGAGCCTTTAAAACCCTATAGAGTCTCACTTATATGAAGTAAGCAAATATATAGAAACCAAAGATTATTCATGGGTACCAGGGGTGGGAGGGAGGGGAAAAGGGGGAATTTTTGTTTGAGGGGCATTGAGTTTATGTTAATGGTGGTGGAATATTTTGGAAAAGGATAGCAATAACGGTGGCACAACATGAAAAATGTAATCAATGTCATCAAATTGTAAATGTGGAAGTTGCGCTGGTGAATGTTTTGGTGGGTATATTTTCATCACAATAAAAAAATAAAAACAAACAAAAACAAGACCCTATAGAACACAGTTTTACTTTGCAACACATGGGGTCGCCATAAATCAGAATCGACAGCCCCAGTACCTGTCTGTCAGGGTGTTGTGGGGTAAGAGGAAAGCCCTTGCATTCCAGGTCGCTGTGGTCCTGACCATAGCCTGGCATCCTGATGCTCCTATGAGTACCTGATATCCAAGCTCAGTTGAGGTCATCAACAATTTTTTTACTTCATGGGGTCAGCTATCTGTTTCACCCCCATTTTACTCTGGGTTCTCTAGAGGAGCAAAACCAGTGAAGCATATATAAATATATATAGAGAGAAATTTACTTCAAGGAACTGGTTCACGCAATCGTGGGGGCTGTCAAGTCCCGAATCTGCGCGTCAGGCAACAGGCTAAAGACTTCTGCTGGCTCATGTGGTTGCAGGGGCTGACTAACCCCAAATCTGCAGGTCAGGCAGCAGGCTGGAGGCTTCTGCTGGCTTGCAGGGATTGATGAGTCAAAATCTGCAGGTCAGGTGGCAGATCAGAGTCCTCTGCAGGTTTATGTCCCAAGAACCAGAGGTCAGGCAACGAGAGGAGTGCAGAAGAGTCTGGTGAGCTTTGCCAGAACATTCATTTATATACTGGAGGCGGGCCACACCTCCAAGGAAACTCCCCTTTCAACAGACTCGCTGCTCACATCAGATTACAAAACAGAAGATGATTACATAGTGTCTGTCAAACTACTGAGAATCATAGCCTAGCCAAGTTGGCACTGAACATTAATCATCACAACGCTTAACCTCCCCTGACTGCTCCAAACTTCAGCACCTGCCAAACCTGTTCAATATGAGAAAAGAGATGAAACTTCCTCACTTAAGCTCCTACCCAACTCCTTCAGTTTCATATAAAAATGGAAGCTTCTTTAACCGCCTGCCTTCCTCCACCTGCCATATCTGTACCCCAATAATGCTCTGTGCACATTCCATGATGGCCCTTGCCACATTGTTTTAAACTATTTTTAAATTATTAAAGTAATATATGTTCATGATTAAAAGATTTGAGCAGTGCACAAGGGTGCAACTGAGACGTAATAGTTCTCCTCTTCCCTCCTCAGTTCAGTGCCACCCCAGAGATAACAATTTTAATTTTCTTGTGTATTTTTCCAGAAATATTCTATGCATAGGCAAGCATGTGTGCACATGCACACATGTACTACATCCATCGTTCTTTTTGCTTTTACATAAATGGGACCTTGCTCTATAAACTAGTGCGCACATTGCTTTTTCCACTTAATATTTCTTGTACATCTTTTCAGATCAGTATATGAAGTAATGCCTCGTTTTTCAAAAACAATTGCTTGGTACTTCTTTGTATAGCTGTACCAAACCAAAAAACCAAACCCGTTGCCGTCAAGTCCATTCCGACTCATAGCGACCCTTTAGGATAGAGTCGAACTGCCCCATAGGGTTTCCAAGGAATGGCTAGTGGATTAGAACTGCCAACCTTTTGGTTAGCAGCTGAGCTTTTAGCCACTGTGCCACCAGGGCTCCACGGATTATTAATCGAGTCCTCTCTTGTTAGTTGCTACCTAGTTGGCTCTGATTCATCGCAACTCTATGCACATCATAGCGAAATGTTGCCCTGTCCTGTGCCATCCTCATGATCTCTGGTACGTTTGCGTCCACTGTTGCAGCCACTGTGTATTTTGAGGGCCTTCCAACCTGGGGGGGGCTCCTCTTCCTGCACTATATCAGACAGTAGCCGGTTGTGATCCATAGGGTTTTCATTGGCTAATTTTTGGAAGCAGATTGCCAGGCTTTTCTACCTAGTACGTCTTATTTTGAAACCTATCCACCATGGGTGATACTGCTGGTATTTGAAATACCAGTGGCATAGCTTCCAGCATCATAGCAACATGCAAGCCACCACCACAGAACCACCAAGTGACAGGTGGGTGGTGTCCTCTCTTGCTGGGCATTTAGTGTAGTGTAATGTGTTGCCTTTCACCACTGGGCTAATTGTCGTTGTTGTTGTTGTTAGGTGCTGTCAAGTCAGTTCCGACTGGGCTAATACAAGTTGTATTTTAATCGACTTTCCAGGTTTGTGTTTTCAGCCTAACCGGGAAGGGCAGGGCCTGCGTTTCATTCTTGTATCTTCAGCACCCTACTCTGTCCTTGGCATGTTGTAAAAGTAATGAACTGGATTCCATTCCACAGGGTTGCTTCTACAAAGACCCAGCCCAAGACTTTTCCAGCAAAGGGGACATCACCAGCAAAGAAGGATCTTCCTCCAACTCTGAATCCTTGTCCCCTCTGGTTCGCTGGCAGGTTAACACTTTCAGAGGCCACCTACCTCCCACTTATCTCCTGGACCCTCCAGGTCCTCATGGAAATGTGGTCTCAGGACCATAGCCCCTCCACGTGGCCCTCAGTTGCCTTCTTCCTAAGCCCCTCCTGTAGGGAAGTGCTGCTCAGAGCACTGACCACTGGCCAGCATTGTCAGAGCTGCTGAGAGTTGTGTCCTGCTTCTCCCAGCAGCTTCCTAGAAGGAGGAGGCAGTTCATTTTCTCCCTGAATCCAAGCCCCTGGAACAGCTAACCCCCTGGGAAGTGTTTACTGAAGCTTTCCAGGCCTTTCTCAGCATGAATATTTCATACCTTTGCAGTAAACTGGATTGTTAAAACAAGGAAAGGGAGGTGTCCTTGCCACACTGCTAAACGCTGCAAGGAGTTTGGGAGTGTGGAGGTGCTGGGGAACTGGGGCTGCTTGTCTCTCCTGACCCAGTGCGGACATCAGGCCCCTCACCTGAGCACCCAACCTTCCCCAGCAGTGTGAATGGGCAGCTGTAACCCCCAGCAGTATTCCTGCTTGCTGGTCTGCCTTCAGGGTGCTCCAGAATGCCACCTTGGAAATTCTGCCTTGTTGTTTTAGTCCCTGCCTCTGCTCTGTCCCAGTCATTGCACCACAGGCCCTGTCCCTGAGATCCTTATTTTACAGAAGGGGAACTGAGGCCCGGGGAAATGGAGGGACTGCCCCAGGTTATGCCCAGGGAGGCAGGTTGGAACACCCACTTAGGGATCCTGACTCCTAGTAGGGAGCTCTGTCTACCCCACTGGCCTCAACCCAAAAGAGTATTCCATTCTTCTTCTGCTGCTGCTGCTGGCTTACTTCCCTTCCTGGAGCCCAGGATGATGGGAATGGCTACAGCTTACATCAAACTCCCTGTATACCAGGCCTGGAGTCCTGCTGGTGCAGCAGTTAAGTGCTGCTAACCAAAGGTCAGCAGTCTGAATCCACCAGCCACTCCTTGGAAACCCTATTGGGCAGTTCTACTCTGTCCTATAGGGTCGCTATGAGTTGGAATTGAGTCAACGGCAATAGGTTTTTTTGACACCAGGCCCTGTTCAAAATGCCTTCATGTGTGCATTTATTTTATTACAAATGAGGAAACTGAGGCCCAGTGAGGTTAAGTAATCTGCCCAAGGTCACACAGTAAGTGACAGAGCTGAGATTCAAACCCAGGCAATTTGGCTCCAAAGTCCATGTAGTTAACTTCTTCACTACCCTGCCTCTCAAAATATTATGCTCTGTTCTGAGAATTCGCATGCAGTATTTCACTTAATCCTCCCTACAGCTCTATGAAGAAAAAAAACAACAACAACAACTCTTGTCGACTCTGTTTTACAGGTAAGGAAACTGAGGTTTAGAGAGTTGAGTAAACTCACTCAGCATGAGTACTGGAGTCAGGACTGAACCCAGATCTGTCCACTGAAAGGCCTGGACTTTAAAGAAGACTCTCAATAAATATAGCAGATGCTCAGTAAAATCCTCCCAGGCAAAGAAAATAATAGTGACAATAACACAAGAAAACTAAAATTACGCACCAAGGATGGTTGTCGGATATTTCCCTGGCTGGGCATGGTCACCATCTAGGAAGCACCAAAGAGGAGAAGCCCACTGGCCAGTTTCCTTGAGAAGTGACAGTGTGTGGTTCTCGACTCAGTGTGGTGTGGTGGCCACACAGGCTCTCAGGTGACAGGCACAGGAGGGAGAAGGAATGATCTCAGCCTAATGATGTCTGGGTGACCATGAGGGTTGCACTCCAGCTATCTCTACTCTTTCAGCATTGGCAGATCCATTGAAAGCTCTGTCCACTGTTCCAGGCTGTGGGGAATGTCTCAGGCCCAAGAATGTCACCTGCTGGGAATCCTGTGGGAATCCTGATGGGAGCCAGAGGCTTTGCCGTGTGCAACAAGATTTATGATTATGGAATCCTAATTTCCTTTCTACTTTCACCCAAAATTATACATGGGTCCTACTAGAGGAGAAAGTTGGCCACAAAATGCAGTTAAAAATGTTTGCACAATAACCAACCTTTTAAAAGCACCTGCTTTTTATTAGCCCAAGAGACTGAAAGGGCCACATAAACCAGAGACTTCATCAGCCTGAGACCAGAAGAACTAGATGGTGCCCGGCTACCACAATGACCGCCCTGACAGGGAACACAACAGAGAGTCCCTGATGGAGCGGGAAAAAAGTAGGGCACAGACCTCAAATTCTAGTAAAAAGACCAGACTTAACGGTTTGACTGAGACTGGAAGGACCCTGGAAGACGCGTCCCCTGGGCTCTCTGTTAGCCCAAAACTAAAACCATTCCTGAGGCCAACTCTTCAGACAAAGATTAGACTGGACTATGGGATATAAAATGATACTCGTGAAGACTGTGCTTCTTAGCTTAAGTAGATACATGAGATTAAATGAGCAGCTCTCACCCGGAGGCGAGATGAGAAGGCAGAGAGGGTCAGGAGCTGGTTGAATGGACACGGAAATCCGGGGTGGAAAGGAGGAGTACGTTGTTGGTATAGGGAGAGTAACTAGGGTCACATAACAATGTATGTATAAATTTATTTATAAATTTTTGTATGAGAGACTAACTTGAATTATAAACTTTCACTTAAAGGACAACAATTAAAAAAAAAAAAAAAAAGTGTTTATAGACCAAATGGGCAGCTCCTGTCCAAAAGCAAGATGAGAAGGCAGGAAGGAACAGGAACTGGATGAATGGACACAGGGAACCCGGGTGGAAAGGGGGAGCATGCTGCCACATTGTGGGAATTGCAGTCAATGTCACCAAACAATATGTGTGTAAATTTTTGAATGAAAAATTAACTTGAGCTATAATCTTTCACCTAAAGCACAATAAATTTTTTTTTTTTTTTAAAAAGCACCTACTTTTAAAATGATAATTCCTGCAAAAATACTAATGATCTGGAGTACTTCACTGCAGGGCAGCCGGGGTTTGCAAGAACAGCATACAGGTCCATCAGTGATGAATAGAGCCACCAGGACAGAATGGATGCTCCCCACCCAAAATCCTAGAGCAGGGAACTAAGAATTAATTTCCTGGCTCACTCTGGAAGCTTCCAGCATTCAGGAACCCACAGGTGGATCACAGCTGATGACTTGAAGGGGTAGGGTGAGATTAGGCAATAGAACAGGAGCTGGTCAAAGAGGCTGCAAGTGAGAATTCAGCACTTTCATTGAACAAGGAAGGGAGGAAGGCAGGAATATGGGCCAGGAAGGGACCTGGATGCCCTGTAGGATTCTTAGGGCTGCCCCAGGGTGGGCCCCCCAACCCCCACTGCCACACCTGTCCAGCTTCCTCTCCCACCACTGAACCGTACGCTCCAACAGCACTAAATGATGATGCCATTCCCACCCGCACCACCCTGAGCCTTGCTTCTGTGTCTTTGCTCCAGCTGTTGCCACTGCCTGGAATGCCTTCCCTCTCCCGCTTGCCTTCAGCTGCCTGACTCCCACCTACCCTGCAAGACAGAGCACAAGTGGCTTCCTCCAGGAAACCTTCTCCGACCCCCAGCCCACATTTTCTCTGGCTGCCCCATTACCCAAGCACAGCTCTCACTTTCATTTGTCTGCGGATGGGCCAACCCCCCAACGGGGCTGAGCTCTGAAGCTGACCCAGTGTATTCATCTTTGTACCCTAGGGTCACGCACAGTGCCTGGCACATAGCAGGCACTCAGTGTGAGTTGGCTGAATGAATGTTGAAGGAAAGGGAGAGATCATTGTGGGTGAGATGGCTAGAGAGAGAAGGGAATGATGTGGCAAAACCACGGCAGTAGGAATGATTTTCCCGGCTGAAACGCAGCAAGGCCTAGTCACAATTCTGGCCCAGGGTCAGAGGGTCAGGCCTGGTGCACCTGCTGTGGTTGCTCTTCTAAACAAAGGAGACAAGTCCAAATAATAATTAAAAATAAAACAAAATCTTTCCATCTGTACGTCCTCAAGCAGAAGATCTGTGTGCTGACACTCTCGTTAACAAATGAGCCTCTAGAGCTATAAGGGGCCTTTGGGGTGGCCTCATGGTCATCTAAGAAGTGAGGAAGGAGAGGTCCGGGGAGGTTAAGGGACTTTCCTTGGTCACACGGCAAGTTAGTGGCAACGCTGGGACTAAAGCCCAAGTCTCCAGATTCCCAAGTTGTTCACTGCGGCCCTGTGTCGGTGACTGCAGGAGCCTAAGAGAGATGAATGGAGTAGCTATTCCCTGGAGACGGAGGCATCCATCCATCCATCCATCTCAGGAATGAGCACCAGGACAGAGCAGCTGCAGTTCGAAAGCAAACTCCTGTCCAGAGAGCAGGGAGGAGTAACAGGCTGGGGCGATGCTGCCTCTCAGCAGCTGTGTGGAAGCAACTGACCCAGCAGACCAGTGGCACCACGTGTGTCAGTTTGCATTTTCTAGCAGCCACGATTAAAAAAAAGTAAAAAGAAACACAGGAAATTGTTTTTAATAATATATTGAACCACATATATCCAAAATATCATTTCAACTTGCAATCAATATAAATAATTATTGCAATATTTTTTCATTTTTTTGTCATAAGTCTGATGGGATGAATTAGGAGGCCTGGTGGCCCAGTTGTTAGGTGATATGGCTGCTAACCAAAAGGCCGACAGTTCAAATCCACCGGCCGCTCCTTGGAAACCCTATGGGGCGGTTCTACTCTGTGCTATAGGGTCGCTGTGAATCGAAATTGACTTGACGGCAACAGGTTTTTTTTTTTTTTTTTTTTTACTTTTTTTTAAATGGAATGAATAGCATTCTAAGAGGAAAGGAAAAGAAATGACTGGTTAGGGCAGAAGAAAAGATTGGGAAAAAGGTAAAAGCAGATGCGAGAATTAAAGGTACTTTTTTGGAACCGGCCTCCTTTTTCTTGCTCCCTATCTTCCCTCTGGGTCATTTTGTCCCTTACTGCCTCACATTGACTCTGGGAAGGGGAAGGTGATGATCTTTCAGGCGGGTGGTTCTCTTCATTTGTGAATTTCCCTGCAAAGAAGAATGAGGGCACAATTTCTTTAGCTGGTAATGAATTGCCTGTTTGAGGACACGGATCTGTGTTCTCTGTGGCCCAGCCCTGAGTCCACTTCGTATTTTAGCCCAGATTCCACCTCCAAGAGTCCCTTAACATTCACACACCACATAGCTAAGAAAGCAGAAAAGATAAACAGACCTGTTGCTGTTGTTGTTAGGTGCTGTCGAGTCGGTTCCGACTCATAGCAACCCTGTGTACTACAGAAGGAAATACTGCCTGGTCCTGCGCCATGCTCACAATCGTTGTTATGCTTGAGCCCATTGTTGCAGCCACTGTGTCAGTCCATCTCGTTAAGGGTCTTCCTCTTGTTCGCTGACTGTCCACCAAGCATAATGTCCTTCTCCAGGGACTGGTCCCTCCTGATAAGATGTCCAAAGTATGTAAGACCTAGTCTCGCCATCCTTGCTTCCAAGGAGAATTCTGGTTGTACTTCTTCCAAAACAGACCTGTTCGTTCTTTTGGCAGTCCATGGTATATTCAATATTCTTCTCCAACACCACAATTCAAAGGCATTTATTCTTCTTCAGTCTTCCTTATTCATTGGCCAGCTTTCACATGCGTATGATGCAGTTGAAAATACCATGGCTTGCGTCAGGCACACCTTATTCTTCAAGGTGACATGTTTGCTTTTTAAACACTTTAAAAGGGTCTTTTGCAGCAGATTTGCCCAATGCCATGCGTCTTTTGAGTTCTTGATTGCTGCTTCCATGGGCGTTGATTGTGGATCCAAGTAAAATGAAATCCTTGACAACTTCAATCTTCTCTTCGTTTATCATGATGTTGCTTATTGGTTCAGTTGTGAGGATTTTTGTTTTCTTTATGTTGAGGTGTAATCCATACTGAAGGCTGTGTGGTCTTTGATCCTCATCAGTAAGTGCTTCAAGTCCTCTTCACTTTCAGCAAGCAAGGTTGTGTCATCTGCATAACGCAGGTTGTTAATGAGTCTTCCTCCAATCCTGATGCCCCATTCTTCTTCATATAGTCCAACTTCTCAGATTATTTGCTCAGCATACAGATTGAATAGGTATGGTGAAAGGATACAACCCTTTCCTGAATTTAAACCAGGCAGTATCCCCTTGTTCTGTCTGAACAACTGCCTCTTGATCTATGTACAGGTTCCTCCTGAGCACAGTTAAGTGTTCTGGAATTCCCATTCTTTGCAGGGTTATCCATGATTTGTTATGATCCACACAGCTGAATGCCTTAGCATAGTCAATAACACACAGGTAAACATCTTTCTGGTATTCTCTGCTTTCAGCCAGGATCCATCTGACATCAACAATGATATCCCTGGTTCCGTGTCCTCTTCTGAATCCAGCTTGAATTTCTGGCAGTTTCCTGTTGATATACTTTTGCAGCTGCTTCTAAATGATCTTCAGCAAAATTTTACTTGTGTGTGATATTAATGATATTGTTCCATAATTTCCACATTCAGTTGGATAACCTTTCTTGGGAATAGGCATAAATATGGATCTCCTGGTTGGTCAGATAGCTGTCTTCCAAATTTCTTGGCATAGACAAGTGAGCACTTCCAGCACTGCATCCATTTCTTAAAACATCTCAATTGATGTTCTGTCAATTCCTGGAGCCTTGTTTTTCGCCAGTGCCTTGGGTGCAGCTTGGACTTCTTCCTTCAGTACCATCGGTTCCTGATTATATGCTACCTTTTGAAATGGTTGAACGTTGACCAGTTCTTTTTGGTATAATAATTCTGTGTATTCCTTGCATCTTCTTTTGATGCTTCCTGCATCGTTTAATATTTTCCCTATAGAATCCTTCACTATTGCAACTCAAGGCTTGAATTTTTTCTTCATTCTTTCAGCTTGAGAAATGCCGAGAGTGTTCTTCCCTTTTGGTTTTCCATCTCCAGCTCTTTGCACATGTCATTATAATACTTTGTCTTCTCAAGCCACCCTTTGAAATCTTCTGTTCAGCTCTTTTACTTCATCTGATCAGGGACCTGATCAGGGAATAACTTGAGTGAAAGACTGTCCCCATATGAATGAATAATTTCTTTTATAAGGATCAGCACAAAGCTGCCTCCTATGAGGCAGAGGTTAAAGATGTCTCAAATGTCCAGCTTTTCCAAACTGCTGAACCACTCCATCATCTCTAACATCAACTACTCCTCCTCCCCTCAGCACTCTTCCTCCCATCTTTGGATTTCGTAATTCACTGCAATGTCTCACAGAACTCACAAACTATATCAAGGAAATGCCTCACGCAGTTGTGGAGGTTAGCAAGTACCAAATCTGTGGGTAAGGTATAGGCTTCTCCCGACTCATGTGGCTGCAGGGGCCGACGAACCCAAATTGGCAGGCCAGGTGACAGGCTACCGGCTCACAAGGCTATGGAAGCTGGTGGATCAGGTCAGACGATACCACAGAGCTGTGGAAGCTGGAGAACTCTAGAATCAGCAGATCAGACAGCAGGCCGCTGGCTCAAGTCCCAAGAACCAGAGGTGAGACAGTGACAAGCTAGACACAGGTCCAGATGCAGAGAGAGAGAAAGAGCCCCACCAGAGCACCTATATATATACATTGGGGATAGGCCACACCCCAGGGAAGGGCATGACTTGAGCAAGGTTTGGACTTGAGTCATGCCCTCCTGCAAGACTGTGACTCATGATACACCCCACGCCAATCCTGCCTCATTAACATATAGAGGTTAGGATTTACAGCACATAAAATGGGGGATAATTACATCAGATCCCGAAATGAAGGACAGCCACACAATACTGGGAATTCATGGTGCAGCAAAGCCAACAGATAACCCCAGTCATCACAGGTTCCATACAATTTACTTGCATAGTCCCACTCAATCATTGTGCGTGAGTCATAAAGACTATGTCTAGAAGGGCCAGATTAAGTAATTCTTTGCACTGCACCGTATGAAGGCAACTGAACTGCACTAGTCACTTGGAAAAAGGCAAACAGTCAAGGTGCTAAGCTGATCAGTGTCAACAAGGGAATGGAAACCAAAGTGCCATATAATTTACATGTTTCTTGTTTCAATACAAGGAAAACCAGCCATTCCTATTTAGACAGCCAGCAAAGCTGATGCCATTGAGAAATGTACACAGGCATCCAGGGTAATGCACATGCCTTTCTCAACAGCTGATATCACTCATTTAAAGGCTTCTTTCTCTGTGCCCCTGACGTTTGCAGAGGTACTCTGCAGCGTGTTCTCAATTTACAGCCCCACGCATGGGGATGTGCACTGGCTGCTGTGTGATGTACTGCAACCAGCTGACTTGGCTCCTTTGGAGCAAGTACATCAGGGCTCAGAAGATCACCACATCAAGGGGTATGGTGGCCAAGGGAAGCCAACTCACCACCACCCCTGTCACAGCTATGGAAGAGCTAAGGACTTTGGACACCCATCGAGAGGGGTTGCTAACCTCAGTACTTGAAACCTTTCTGCAAAGGTGAGCTGGAAGAAGTTGCAATGGAGTAGAGTCCCTCCCTGATTTCCATCGGTGGTGTGTTGAGTCTTTCTCAAAACTTATTGGTGTGGATCTAAGGGCAGATCAAAATTGCCCTCTGACCCTAACCATCTTGCCTTGGCTCTCTTGCCGACTATTCAAAACTAAAGAAAAGGTGGTAGGATGGCAAGGACAGACTTACTCAAAACTTAAGAGCAGCTACTCAGTTTTGGGACAATCTAGAGAAAGACGAAGAAATAGGGGAAAATTTTTTTTTAAGAACTGCTATGTTAACAGCTCGGTTAAAACTATTTGCTAAAGGGAATAATCCCTAGGGCAACCCATGAAGGGAATAAAGGAAAAAAAGATGATACTGTATGTTATTGAAAGAAGCTAGTACCTTTGAAAATGGACGGTAAAAAGAGAGTGAAAACTGCATGTCATTATTGAAAGAAGTCAAGTCATGTGACGAATGACCGTAGAAAGTGACTGAAGGATGCATGAACTGCAGGAATGAGGGAATAAGGGCATCTAGAAAGCTAGGGAGTAATTGACAAGTGGCTCAAAATGACAAATTTAGGGAATCTCAGAGGTGGGAACTGGTGATACTTATTCTGAAATTTCCTTGGGAATTTCTAACTTTGCATCTGGTCAACATAGACTGTTAGTGTTTTGGGTCAGCCTTGTTCATTTTCCCCTGTGGTTTCCATATAGATAGGTCCTCTGAGAAACAGGCTTTCATACTTTTCTGATTCTCTGCCAAACCCAGTGAAGAAAAAGATATGCTGTGCAACATGAAGTCTGCCATATTCTGTGCTCCAGAGGGTTATCGGTGGAGCTCCAGAGAAAAGGCACTGATCTAGCTACTCTCTGCCTTTTGAAGTAAACGGGGTATGGCAGGCAGAGGCAGTCTCACACCATGCTGGTTAAGCACCCCGAGCTGGAACAATCATTTTAGGGCCTGTCATAAAGAAAACTCTAGACACTGTTTTAGAGTAAAACAGAGAGGTTTATTAAAAGTTTAAAACGCTTTCATTACTGTCTTAGGCTGGATTCTCTACAGAAGAGAAACCAGTGCAGTGTACAAATATATATAGAAAGAGATTTATATAAAGGAAATGGTTCCTGCAGTTGTAGAGGCTGTAATGTCCCAAGTCTGTGGGTCAGGCTAGAGGCTTCTCCTAACTCATGTAGCCGCAGGTGCTGGTGAATCCAAGATTGGACAGTCAGACAGCAGGCCTCTGGCTCACAGGCTGTGGAAGCTGATGAATCCCAAGATCAGCAAGCAAGATAGCAGGTAAACTGCTAGCTCAAGGCCCAAGAACTGGAGGTCAGATGAACAGGAGCCCGCTGCAAGAGTGAGCAAAAGCCAGTGAGCCTTGCCAGAAAGTCCACCTATATCAGATGCAGGCCACATCCCCAAGGAAACTCTCTTTCAACTGATTGGCTGCTCACAGCAGATCTCATGGAGGTGATTACATTATATCAGATCTCAGTATGGAGGTGATTACATCATTAAAAAGCTGCCAAACTACATCATAACTGCCAAACCACTGATGATCATGGCCCAGCTAAGTTGACACGCAACTTTAACCATCACAATTACCATTGGAATAAACGGTATGCCAGCTACTTTTTATGCCTCTGGACCTCAGAGATAAGGCATTATTCTGGTTCTAATGTATTTAGCATCAAGGTGGTCCCTCTTGAAATGTGCGAAGCTCAGCAGACTGGAGTTGGAACCTTATTGTTGTGTAGGTTGAACATTCTATTAGGTGATGCTTCCTGGATGTGTTAGTTTTGTAAACTTTTGCTTTTATTCCCCTTTATTTCTGTGAAGTCTGGCTTGCAAGCATAATTATGGTTTTCCTGTGTGATAGTTAGGGACCTGATGGGTTTATTTTAGTTTTTTGTGTCATATTTGGAAAACCAGGGGTTCCCCATGTAACCGAATGGAAAGGGGCCAAAAATAAATTATCTCTGGTTCTCAGTGGCATACTATCATGCCAAAGTGCCACTCACCTTATTTGCCAGATCATATTTCTCAAAATCCATATTAAAAAAAAAAAAAACAAGCCCATTGCTGTTGAGTTGATTCTGACTCATAGCGACCCTATAGGACAGAGTAGAAGTGCCTCACAGGATTTCCAAACAGCACCTGGTGGACTCAAACTGCTGACCTTGCGGTTAGCAGCCCAACTTTTAACCACTACACCACCAGGGTTTCCAAAAACCCATATTACCAACCAAAAATTTAAACACACTTGATTAGTAAGCATACATTCCAATACTGAAAACACATACCATCAAAAAAGAAATTTTTTTAATAAAAATTTGGTAATGAAAGAGTTTTTAAAGAACAATTCAAATCGGGAATTACGCAGCCCTTTGAATTGAAACCACAGAGTTCGAGGCAAAATAATTACACAGACATTTTACAGAGTTCAGAAACGAATAGGGCTTACAGTATTTTGATTGGTTAGTTTTAGGTTGAGGTCAGAAGGATAGGTTAGGAGGCAGGGAATGGGCTTCTACTGGAAACTGTACAGAGACTTACAGTGATTGATTTCAGGGACTGATTACAGAGGTTCTCAGTCATAGTTAGGCATTTTTCAGGAGAGGTCATAAAAACGTCACTGGTTGATGTTAAACAGCTCTAACCAAATGTGTCAGGTTTTTGATAACCATTTGGTACCAGGTCCTCATTTCCCAGAAACAATTTGTTGATACAAAACCTTTTTAAGTTGTCTGGGAAACTTTAGATAAGGCTGGCACCAGGACCCTTCTTAAAAAAAGAAAAAAATTTTTTTTATTACATCCTTGTCATAAAGAAACATTTCTTAGGCTCACTTTGCACAAAAAGACACCTGTGTCAAGATTCCCTTCTTCAGTGTGTACCTCTTTCACATCCTGGGTTGACCGCAGAGAGAAATTCCCTCAGTTCCCATGGCTACTAGCAATTAAGGAGTCAAATGGCCGGCACCTGTGGCTGGGTTAACTGTGCTGAGAGCAGCTAGGCAAATAAAGAGTCATGTAAAAGAACTAGTTTAATTTGGAAAAAACTGAGTTTAATTCAATCATTTAGTCCTGGTCAAAAAGACTGCATGAACTTCTCCTTTACAGGCCCTAGGAAATAATGGTACTGGTTTAATTTGAGATATAGAACCAATTTAAAAAAAAAAATAGATTACCAAAAGAATAAGTCACGGCCGCGTGTAAAACAATATCCTATGTTAAGAGCTCAATTAGAAGGAATAAAACCAGTTACAAAAGAATTAGACAATTTAGGGATAATTTAAAAATAAATGAGATAGAGGGTCACTCACCCTGTAACATGCCGATACTTTCAGTAAAAAAAAAGGAAGATAAATTTAATAAAGATGGTCCACCGCTGTATTTGTTCAAGGTCTAAAAGAAATAAATAAATTTGTTGTTCCATTTACCCCTATAGTTTCTCACCCTGCTACTGTTGTGACTTCTGACTTCTCTACTATCATCTGCATTTTTTCTCTGTTTGGTCTGTTTTACTGTTTCTTTTTTCTGTCCTAGTGGGTGAGTCTAAATTCTTGTTTGTGTTTTCTTACTAAGGAATTTAGTAAATTGTGATAAAAGATGCCTCAAAGGTTTACTATTTTCTCCAGTCATTTACAGGAAACTTAGAGAAATTTGTCCTACCAGAAGAATCTATTATTATTCAAAATGTAAATGATTTCCTGCTAGTCTAAAAAAACTAAACAGCAATGTAAAATTATGCCCCTGTGAAGCAAAAGGCCTCACTAGACAAATTGCAGTATTGCCAAACAAGGTAAAATATTTAATAGCATCTGTTGGCAACTGAAGGCTGCAAAATGTTACAACTAGTAGTCAGCCCATTTTGCAGATAAAAGGGCCTATTCCTATTTATAATGTAGATTTGGTAAAAATTTACCGATGTTTCATGTACTCGGGATAAAGGTGGCTCAATTAAGGCTCCTTATGCTGTGATGACATTATAAAATTTTGTAAGTTTATGTTTTGCCTGGAATTAGATCTACACAAGCAGATGAGTTAATAGCAGTTACAAGAGCTGTAACTCTTGGATCTGGACTTAAAGTGAATATATACTAATATTAAAATGTGTTTGGCGTATGTCATGCAACAGGTGAGGCTTTAAAAGAAAACAATGAACATGTGATTGGACAGTGGAGGAAGGGCAATGCAGTGGCAAAGAACTTGTCTGAATTATGTTCAAATGCTGGGCGGAAGGTAGAACTTATGACAAACTTGGATAACTGGCTGAGGAGATTTCTAAGCAAGCTCTTAAAGGGACCATGTGGTTTCTCCTCACTGCTTATAGTAAAAAGTGAAGGAAAGAGATGAACTTAAAAATGAACTGTGCAAAATGAAAACAAAACTTAAAGATTTGGAAAATTCTGTTGTACAAACTAAGGACACGTGTCCTAGAATTTTCATCACGGAGGAGGCTACACAATCTTTTGTTAAAGGGATTAAGCCTGTGAGTGACGGATCTAACCAACTACCACATCAGAAAACCCATCAGCTTAGAGGGAAGAGGACAGAGAAAGAATGAAAGGATAAAACACTGTCTACCTCTTGGAATTCTACAGGCAGAAAATAGGCCAAAGGAGCTACATCTATTGTCCTCCAAGAAGAGAAAAGGACCATTCCTGGAGCAGCTCGGAAATCAGCATAACTGTTGGAAGGAGCATGGGAAGCAGGACCTTCGTGGTTTGAAAGGGTGGGGCCATAGCCTCCTGGATCTCAAAGGGTGGGGTCACAGCCTCCTAGGTGTCAGAGTTAAATCTTTGCCAATTTGGTTCCAGAGTGTGGGGCTGGTGTTAAAGTGTGCCAGTTGGGGTGGGGCTGCTGAGGGGGCAGGGCTGTCATGCCCAATGGAAGAAGAATGGGGCCTCTCGGGGCCAAGAAGATGGGGGTCACCACTCAGATGGGCTAGGCGAATGGGGATACTTAAAGCCAAGGAAGCAGGGTTGCCATCCCACAGGGCCTGGAAGACGAAGCTGAAGCCCAGGGTTGAGGGGCCTCCACCCAGAATCCAGAGGGCCTGGCCTCTGTCCTGCTCAGACAAGTGTTACAAAGCTCTTTAGCTCTACCAATAAGTGCCCCGAGGCACCCCACCCCACCAGTAAGCCTCAGCCTGAAGGTGCTCTGCTTTCATGCTCCATGGGCTGGGAAGTTCACCACTCTGCCTCTTGCCAGTCTTCTGGTTCTACTGCCATCATTTCTCTGCCACTGCTTCTTGCCATCTCACTGTCTTTGGGGTTACAACTCTCTCTCTGTCTCCTCGGTCTAGGAGGTTCTCAGCACAGGATCCCAGGTCCAAAGGACACACTCTGCTCCCATCTCTTCTTCTTGGTGGTAGTCTGGTCCCCCTTTCCACCTCTGGGATGGCTCATTTTAAGCCTAGTGGGATGGCAAAACTGACCAATCCCCTCGTTAGAGTTCCATATACTTTATTTGCATGGTCCCATCCCCACGAGGGTGCCATGCACCTTATTTGTATTCTTAGCAAGCTGTACAGTCCCCTTGGTACACCACAAACACAGGAGTTACAAGACCATGGCTAGAAAGGCCATATGAAAGTGAGCCATTGCAATGCAGATAACTAAGATAGTAACTTTTCCCCCAACATAGGCCACTCATTATCCTACCCAATAATACTACCATTGCCTGATGAAGTATTTGAAATCCCCATCATCAGCCACTCTTATGGATTAAACAATTGTCTGCAAAAGGCCCCTAGTAATGGCACACGTGCTTTTTCAAAAAAAAAACAAAAAACAAACCCACTGCTGTCAAGTGGATTCCGACTCATACTGACCCTGTGAGTATGAGATGTGCTATGTAGGAGGGATAAAAGAGTCAATCCAGTAGCCTACACCATTAGCTCCCCATCCACTTGGAGGCAGAGAGGGGCTGCTATGACTGTTTACTCCCTACCCTCACTTATCTAGGAAGGACTGGTTCTTAAATGAAATGCTTTCTTTTTTAATTCTCCAAGCCCAAGTGTCTGCTTTGAAAGCTCCATGCTCTGGTTAAGTAAACTTTTTCTATAGTCTGTTCAAGCCAATTCTCTGTCAAGGAATTGTTGAAAATAGACAGTCATCCTAACCTTAGCCAATTCCACATTTGGACACAAAAAGACCTTTTTCCCTGTAGACACACTGTTAACTTTCCTGAAAAAGCCAGGTTCCAATATCCAGGAGCAGTGTTATATGAAATTAAGGGCTCATCTTCACAATCTGAAGAGGAGATCCAGGGAATTTTGAAACACTCTCCAACTCTAATTCAAGCCAGATTGAAACATGGGACCTGGGTTGAGTCAGTATCTCAGGAGGATGCCACAGTCTTACACATACGGTTTGCCTAGAGGTGTTGTCAAAATTGGCGGTAGCCAGGGGAACAAAGCTATAATTCAGTATGGGAATGCTAATGGAGCTGAGCTCTCATGTACAGTTTTGTGTAAAGGATGACAGATCCAGCATTCAGTCAGATTTTGGATCGTGCAACTGCCTGAGCGAGCTTAACAAAGGCATTCTCGTGGCAAGAATTAACAGGAGCTGTGATGAGCAGCAGTATAGACAGAAAGTTTAAGAAGGGCTTCATAGTGGAGAAACAGAGCCCAAAAGAAATAAGCAAGGGCTACTAGCATGCAAATAATAGCGATGACAAAATAAACTTCAGCAGTGAAAGGCATAAAGACAAAAAGGCCACTAACCAAAAGGGACAGATATTATTAGAATGTTAATGATAAAAAGATACGGTGTTACTTCAGTATTCATGTGTCTTACTAAATTAATCTGTGACTGGCATTAATAGCAAGGGGTTAATAACATATAAATAGTAGTAACAATTATAAAAAAAATGTGATTTGAATTTAAAATAAAAGAACCTATATGGATTCCAGTCCCAGACAGGTCCTAAGAAATATAACTATTCTCTAAAAGTGGTGTTTATAAAAAGAGGTCTGAGTTCTCAGGGAAAGAGCAACATATCAAAACAAGGAGTCCAATGATAATAAAAAGGATTAGGGTAATCAGAAAACAAATTCCTGGTACCTCTACAGATAAAAATTTTTTTTTTTTTTACCATACTAAAAGTTAGAGTTTATAAAACAAAAAGCTATTTTAAGAGCCATGGCAAGTTATCAATTCAAATTAAGCAAAAATGATTATAATGATCAGAAGGTGGCACCACAGACAAGTTGGATCATTAAAATCATCAAAATACCTACAACTGAAAATTATGACCCCAGTGACTAAGAAAAATTCAAAAAGAGTTAAAGCCCTCGTTTAAACAACTTATTTCAAAGGTAACAATTGGCATAATATAATCACCAAAACTACCAGGATATAATTCTGCAGCCATGCATAACAGCTAACCACTTTCAAGGCCCTTGGTGGAAATGGCCCTGACATATCCTCCCTGGTAATGAGAACTTGTAGGTTTAGCCTTTAAATATGACTTATTAACAAATAGGATTAAATCGGGATTTGATAACAGGGTTTCTTGTAAAATCTTGCTTAGGAGACAAAAGCTGTTTAGTAGGATTTAAGCAATCACGGGGTGGATGTTATCATCATTAGGTAAAGGTAACCGTGTAGCTGGATTCAGAGAGATTACAGAATGTAACTGAATATCAGAAGCTGCCAAAAGGAGAACGTCATATCATAAGAAGTGAGCCTGCTGGCTGAAAGATGTTGAGTTAATGTTGAATTTAGTATGGCTGACAAGGAACACAAACATTAATAAAATTACTCAAAACTATATTTGCTAGCAGTTGTAGCGACTGCTCTAGGACAAGGAGGTAGCCCCTTGCTACAGGGTTCAGCTGGATACTATAATAACCAATGAGTTTCTGTGGTCCTCTATGTTTTTGAATGAGGATTCCTGGAGTATTTTTAGAAGCCCTGTTGAAAAAAATCAAAAGTCTGAATTATAATATACCTGTTGCCAATCAAGTGGATTCCGACTCATAGCAACCCTAAAGGACAGAGCAGAACTGCCCCATAGGGTTTCCAAGGAGCACCTGGTGGATTTGAACTGCCAACCTTTTGGTTAGTAGCCAAGCACTTAACCACTATGCCACCAGGGCTCCATTAACGTTATAGAGGTGAGAATTTACAACACATAGGATAGTCACATCAGATCACTAAATGAACAACCACACAACACTAGGAATCATGGCCTAGCCAAGTTGACACACATTTTGGGGGGGACACAATTAAATCTATGACATATTTTTAAATATATTACCCCAGAACATCTCACCGAGTTCTCTGCCACCCAGTGAGTCATGGCTGTACCTCTCCAATAACATCTGGCTCTCAATCCTGGGGGAAGCAGGGCTCTTTCTTAGATATCTAGCTCAGCTTTAAGTGCATATTACTATAAATATTATATCTGAAATTATATATTATATCTGATAGTCATATACTTATTCGCAGTGTCTTTACTTCTTACTAGCCAATCCCTCATTATGCCAATTCCTGTTACGGTTAATAATCTTTTATATTAAGCTTTTCACCTTCAAATTACTCTGTGGTTTCTCTCTCTTAATTGAACCCAGACTGATGCAATTCATTCACACATTCATTCTAGACCAAAGCCAGTAAGATAGGGGTCTTGTTCCAGAGGAACTCTTAGTCCGGTGATTGGAAAGACAAGAAAACAGAGAACAGCAGTACAAGGAAGCATGAGGGGCCATAACTGAGATATAAATAACACATATGGAAGGCAATTAAAGTAACTTGAGGAAAAAAAAAAAATCTATAGGAGTCCTACAGTGGGCCAGAGGAACCTGAGAATGGTTTGCTTGCTTTAGTTCCTGCCTTCAGGACAGGGGCTCCTGTAGGGAACCAGCCTAGGGGGATGATGGGAGCCTTGGTAATGTCCCTGTAGCTACACGGTTTCCAGCCTCTGGCCTCTGTCTATCTCCCCTTGGTGGTGTCAGGAAAAACCGTGAAAGACGTTGAAATGGGCAGAAAAGTTTTCTGGACAAACCTGTGCCCTCCAGGTTCTCTGAGTCTTCTGCTGTCTGAACTATTTTACAACTCTGTAAATTGTGGGCTATTGATATAATGCAAATGATCCTTGTCTATAGAAAGGCAAATGAACCTTGTCCCCTGGAATATATGTAGATATTGACCGGTTTTGTATTTATTTGTAAATGTATTTCAGCATTCTTTATTGCCTATATATGTGTAGGTTCTTTGAATTCTTCTTCTACCTGGTTGCAACATTTTACCGGTTCTCTCAGTAATTAATGAGTTAAATATAATCTTTGACTTGTGTTTGTTTTATATTTGTATGAGTGCCATGATTTTACCTTGAAAAACAAATCCTTTAGGAAAAAAAAAATCCTTTAACAGTAACCAGCAATGTTGTTGTGTGCCGTTGAGTAGATTTGGACTCATAGCAACCTTATAGGACAGAGTAGAACTGCCCCGTAGTGTTTCCTAGGCTGTAATCCTTACAGGAGCACATCACCAGGTCTTTCTCTCGAGGAGCCGCAGGCGGGTTTGAATCGCTGACCTTTTGGTTAGCAACCGAGTGCTTTACCACTGCGGCACCGGGGCTCCCTTGACCAAGGATAGAATCCCCAAAAGAAAATGACCTAATCATGCAGGAGGAGGGTGCTGAGAGACCTGAATGGGGAGGAGATTCCAGGAATGAGGGGAGTACAATTAATCTGAATATTCATTGTTTAGTGAGCACCTACTGTTTACCAGGCCATGGGCAAAATACAGGGAGAATGCTGTGCTCCTGAGTGCATAGAACCCAGGCCAGTGCTCAGGGCTCACCAAGCAGGAGCCGGTCCTTGAGCCTCCCATCCATGCTCTCTCTCCCAAGCCTCTCTCTGTCTGAGAGGGTCAGATGTGAGCTGAACAGCTGGAGGGGAATAAACCTCTGCTGGAATCATCTCTTCTTTAATAAAAAGGCCACTTTAATCTCGGAAATGAGATGGAGACAGTATGCTCATTGGGAAAGCTGTCCGCAGGGGCAGCTTCCCACACTCTCGAGCAAGTCTGTTCTAATAAAAATAGAGGCAGCAGTTATTGGAGACATTAATTTCCTTAACGCAGTCTATTTGATTTTGACATTTGGCCCAGAGGCCAGAGTGCCAGCTCTAACCAAGATGCTCTGGAGAGCAGGCTGTGCTGGGGCAGGCCTGGCAGGGATGAGGAGGATGTCAGGGTCGTGCGGGTCAGTGGAGAGCTCAGTGGGCTTTCTTGAAGCAGCTGGGGGTGGGGGTGGGGTGAGGGAATAATTTTTGTGCAGATAAGCTTCCCCATGCAACTTGAGGAAAACATGATATCTTGCTTGCTTAGTATTAACTTCCTTTTGAGAGAATAAAGAGGAAAATGTTTCCATTTCTTTTTCCTGAGTATAGAAGGTATATTTTATGTTTGTATGAATCTTGTTTTTAACTTTTTGAGGATGGCTTTGACACTGGGAAGACTCAAGTTTTTGAAGCTGGCTGTGTGTAAAAATGGCATGGGGGTCACGTCTGACCTCATCTGACTTCATGAGAGGGAAGGAGAATCAAGAACAACAGCCCAAGGCTGATTGCTATGAGACGGAGATCAGACATGCCTCTTCTCTCCACCATCTTTACCAATTCTGACACCAACCATCCCTCCCACAGCACTCTCTACTTCTCTGCTGGGTTCAATAATTCACTGCAGTGGCCAAACGGAACTCACAGTTACAGGGTTTATTAGGGAAGTAACAGTTACAATTCAGGTTCAGGAATGCTCAGGATACAGTTCTTCCATCAGGACAGCCTCTTCTCAGCTGTGCAGGCAGGCAAGTCTCTCTCTGGCCCTTGGCCCCTCGGTCTGGCCTCTGCCCTGCTCAGGCAAGTGTCACAAAGCTCTTTTACCTCTGCCGATAAATGCTCAGAGGCAGGCGCTCAGCTCTAGCTCCGTGGGTCAGCAAGCCTAGTTCCACTAAGTGCCTCAAGGCTCCCTACTCCACCAGCAAGCCTTGTGCCCGAAGGCACTCAGCTTTCTTGCTCCATGGGCTCTCTGATAAGTGCCCAGAGAAGCACCCAACTCTGCTTTCTCGCTCCGTGGGCTCCTGCCAGTATGCTGGTTCTGCTGCCTCTGCAGCTGCTCTCTCTCTGCCGCTACTTCTCACCGTCTTGCTGTCTTTGGTGTTACAGCGCTCTCTCTCTCCTAGGTCTAGGAGGGTCTCAGAGCAGGGATCCCAGGTCCAAAGGACAAGCTCCACTCCTGGCTATTCTTTCTTAGTGGTAGTGAGATCCTCATTCTCTGCCTCTGGGATGGCTCATTTTAAGCCTAGTGGCACGGCAAAACTGACCAGTCTTCTTCGTTAGGGTTTCATATACCTTATTAGCATGGTCTGCCCAATCATTTGGTGGAAGTTACAAGACCATGGTGAGAGACACCACACAAAATCAACCCACTGCACCACAGGGAGTGTTAAATACCTTCCAGGCCATCCCTTCCCACCCTATAAGTGTCCCTCTTCATCTGCCCCATCACTTGCCTGCAAGCTCTAGTCTAGCTTTTTCCAGGAAAAGTTCTTTCAGGAAACTGACTTAGCCTGCTGATCTCAGACCGCCTACAGCACAATCCACATGGTGCTCATCACAGTTTGGGCACTTGTCAACCCACCTTGATTCAGCAAACACATTTACTGAGTGAGAACCTCTTCTTTGGCTTATCACAAACTGCCTTTTATTGCAGTTATTTGAGTGCTAGGTTCCTACTGGGCTGGGTCTGCATCCTGTCCATCTTTGCTCTTCCTCAGCACCAAACCTTACCGGGAGGGGGCTTAACACAACAGAACAAAGCTTGAATGGTAGAACTTCAGGACTGGAGAAGTGGAAAGACTTTGTGAGGTCCCCAGTGCCCTCAAAATATGCTTGAGACCTGTACCTGATCCAGATGACTGGCCCAGAAACAGAATGAGCCTTTGGTGCAGGGCTCCTGCTGCAGAAGCAAGGTTTGAAGATGCCCACCAGCCCATGCCCTTTCCTTGGATTTACTCCCACTGACAAGCCAGTCACATGCAATGTGAGGCCACTGAGTAGCGAAGAAGGTATGGGAAAGCTGAGAGAAGAGGATGGAGCTGATGCTGAAAGTCCATATGGCTCCCTGGGAGATGGCAAGGAAAGTCTGGTTCCTCACTTCCCTGATCCAATTCCCCCCATGAGGACTTTCTGGATGCATATGTTTCCCAGCCCCAGAATTCCTGTGAGATTGACAGCTATTTTCTTACAAGGACCACCCAGGTACTTACAATTAGGAGTGTAATAAGTCTGACAAGATGTAATATGTCTCCCTAAGATGCAGACACCTAACCATCTAGAACACAGCTATCTGGTGTCTGTGAAACCTTCTGTGACTGTCCCAAACTCACAGACCTAAGATGACTACAATGTTTGGGGTGGGAGGCATGACATGGCAGATTCTGTCCCAGAAAGATCATTCCATGCCTGTCTTGCAACCCTGCAGCACTGGCTGCTCCTCAACAGATTGTTTAAAATTAACTGCAATTTTCAGGAAGATACTGAATTCAGGGCTGTGGTAGTGAATAGATACTATCCCCATATGTCCAATTTCAGATATATCCATTGAAACCACTATGATCTGTTCTATGAGCTTGGGGTGCAAATATGATTACATCTCTTTGAGCTCTTTGATTTTTCAAATCAATCTTCGTAGTTCTCACTTACCCTTATTAGCAGATAATTCCATTGCCCTCCTCTAGAAACTTCTCCATGTCAAATTATTACAAGTGCCTCATGGTGTTGCTGTTGAAGGCAGTCCTACCCAGACCAACAGAGCTTGCCCACTGCTGCAGGTCCAGGTCTCTGCTCGCCTCAGCAGGGCCCCATATCTGGCCTCCTAGGTCATGTTCTTTTCCTTACACACAAAGCCTTAGCCATTGTTCCCAAAGTGCATCACTACACCAGTGTAGCTGGGTCCCCCCAAACCAAAACCTGTTGCTGTTGAGTCGATTCCGACTATAGTGACCCTATAGGACAGAGTAGAACTGCCCCATAGGGTTTCCAAGGAGCACCTGGTGGATTTGAACTGCTGAGTTCTTAACCACCTGTGGCTCCTGTTGACCCTCACTGAGGCTTTGGTGTCCTTCACTGTTAACAGATTTTGGTCTGGTCACCCACGGCAGACAGTAAGAGTTGGGTTACCATTATCTTCCCTTCCAGAAGGTCCTTGGACTTCTTAGGCAAATTAGTCAGTCCCCTTTCTTTCTAGAACTCTGTATCTAAAAGGTGAAAACTGCCAATCAAAAATGCAACCTATTTTGTCCAGTGGATTCCAACTCATAGCAACCCTATAGGACAGAGTAGAACTGCCCCGAAGGGTTTCTAAAGCTGTAATATTTAGGAAAGCAGACTGCCATATCTTTCTCCTGGTTCAAACCACTGACCTTTTGGTTAGCAGCAGAGCACTTAACCACTGTGTCACCAAGGGCTTCTTTCAAAAGTGCAAGAGGGTCCTAAAAGTCTTATTTTTACAAAAACCAAACCCGTTGCAGTCGAGTCGATTCCAACTCAAAAAGAGTCCCTAAAGCTACTTCTCAGAGCAAAACAAAAAACCAGTTCTAAAGTGGCTGCAATGTTGCTACACAGAGAAGAGACTGGAGTCATATTTAAACATTTTTGTTTTGAGATAGCTGTAGTTTCACACACAATTGTAAAAAACAATACAGGAAGAGCCCGTGAGAGATCCCATGTACCCGTTACCCCATCACCCCCACTGGCGTTAGTGTTAGTTACCCTTGAGCCGACTCATGGTGACCCTATGTGTGTCACAGTAGAACTGTGCTCCACAGGTTTTTCGAGATGCCTCTGGGTGGACTCAAACTGCCAACCTTTCGTACTTAATTGTTTGTGCCACCCAGGGACTCCTGTTCCCTCAGTGATAGCATCTTGAAAAATAATAGTATGTGTATCACAACCCAGATATTGACATTGGTACAGTCAAGATACAGAACATTTTTATCACCAAAGGATTCCTTCCTATTGTGCTTTTATAGCCACACTTATTTACCCTCCCACCTACATCCTTAACTCCTGGCAACCACTCCATCTCTATAATTTTGTGGTTTCAAGAATCCTACATAAGTGGAATCATACGGTATATAACCTTTTAGGATTAGCTTCTTTCAATCAGTATAATCCTCTTGATATTCGTCCAAGTTATTGGGTGTTCATTCCTTTTTTTTAAATTGCTGAGTAGTATTTTATGGTATGAATGTACCACTGTTTGTTTAACCATTCACCTCTTGAAAGTCATCTGAGTTATTCCCAGTTTTTGGCTATTACAAATAAAGCTGCTATGAGCATTTGTGTTCAAGTTTTTGTGTGAACATAAATTTTCATTTCTCTGGAATAAATACTCAGGAGTTGAAATGCTAGGACATATTATAGACGCATGTTTAGTTTTATAAACAACTGTCACATTGTCTTCCTAGAGTGGCTATACCATTTTACATTACCACCAGCAATATATGAGTGATCTAGTTTCTCTGAATCCTAACCATTTATTTCAGCCATTTTGATAGGTATGTAGTATCTCACTGTGGTCTTAATTTGCATTTCTCTAATAACTAGTTATGTCGAAAAGCTTTTCATGTGCTAATTGCCAAACGTTTATCCTCTTTGTTGAAATGTTGGTACATGTCTGCACATATCTTTCGCCCATTTTCCAGGTGAGTTTTTTAAAATAGAGTTTTGCGAGTTCTTTATATATTCTAGATACTAATCCTTTCTCAGACATGTGGTTTGCAAATATTTTATCCCATTCTGTCCCTTATCTTTTTAGGGTCTTTCACAGAGCAAGTTTTTAAAATTTTAATGAGGTCCAAGTCATCCATTTTTTCTTTTATGGATTGTACTTCTGGTGTCAAATCTAAGAACTCTTTGCCTAGGCCTAGATACAAGTTTTATAATTGTACATTTCACATTGAAGCCCATGATCCATTCTGAATTAAAAATTTGTGTTATGTATGCTTTTTGAGATACTCTTAAATCACGTATGTATAAGTCAGTACTATCTACGCTTCTATAATGTTTTTACACTGTTATAATGCTTTTAAACACTTATGTATAAGTCACTTACAATATAAGTTAGAAACAGAGAATTTCTGAGCTTAGAAATAGAAACATGTATACTTCTATGATGCCAACTATTAATTATAAGTCACTGGAAACTATAACTATAAATCATTAAAAAGTTGTTCTAACCTTGGAAATAAATAAGGGAACTATAAGAAGTATGTGAAGTATATAGTAGATAACCTCCCTAAGATAGCTGTGTACCTGTGATAAAGAAATGTAACGTTAATCAAATTTCTGTAATTGGCCTGGGACATAAACAGGTCATATAACATCCTCCTTAATTTCTAGTAAATCAAATCTCTATATATTGGCCTTGAGACATAAATATGTCATACAACAATTGCCTTAATTGGCAATCACCAAAAAAGAAAACTAAACCCATTGCCATCGACTCAATTCCAACTTGTAGCGACCCTATAAGACAGAGTGGAGCTGCCCCACAGGGTTTCCAAGGAGTGCCTGGTGGATTCAAACTGCCAATCTTTTGGTTAGCAGCCAACATCTTAACCAGTGTGCCACCACAGCTCCTAACTGTCAATAAAACATACTAATTATTCAAATTTCTATACATTGACCTTGAGACATAAATATGTTGTACAAAAATTCCCTTGACTGGCAATAAAACATATTAATCTTGGTTAAGCATGACATCAGCAAGTCCTTATCTTGCAAAGTCAAAGTGAGAAAATCACATGTAAACCCTCAATTTCTGCTCACATGCTGAGAGAAGACAGCGGCAAAAGGTCTCTCTGACTTTCTCCCTCTCTGAAGACTGACAGTCTGCTGAGATACTGTTTGCTGCATCTGAACTCGAACCCTAGCTAAGGGGGACCTCCTTCGAATTCAAGCTGTGGCTTATGTCTGCTTCCAAGACCACTTGTTAAATGTAAAACTCTGAAGTCTAAAGATTTAGACTCTAACAATCGAACTAACATGTAATTGTTCATTCTGATTCTCCAATTCTAAATTATTATCTCGAAGTCTTACTTGTGTGCTTTGCCATGACTACCTTGCAATAAACTAAATGAGCTTATTCATGACAACCCTGAGCATTTCTTTATTTATTTTCAAGATAAAAATCCTCCAGAACAATCTCACAAGTCATTGTGTTACACTATTGAACTGGAAGTCCTAATTCTTTCTCTAGGAAATATGAGCCCTGTTACCTCAACACTCCTCCATTCCTCCTTACCTGAGCAGGACTGCTGGTAGCAAATGGTGCAGCTATGAGCTCCTAAGGGTAAGGGTGCCTCTTCTAGTTCTTTTGGACCCTCAGTACCCAGCTAATCTAAAGGTCTGTTGAATGCACAAGTGCATGAAGAGGGAGAGAGGGAGGGAGGGTGGGAATACTGATCAGGAAGACAGGCCTCTAGAGGACTAAGGCTGGTGGAATGAGGCCTGCCAGAGGCCCAGCCCTCTAATGGACCTGATCCTGGTCCTGGTCCATTAGTCCCAGTAAGCTTCTTAGAAGGAGGCCCCAGCTGCTGTAAATCACCCCCTTGTAGGGAAGGGGGTGGTGACAGCCTATGCCTGGCAGGCTTTCTGCATGAGCTGCCTGAATGCAGGAGTCATGCTGCCAGCTGACCTGGTCCACAGGGTTGGTTCATAATCTCCTGTGCAAGAGGGTGGAAATGGACAGTCCTAAGACACCCACCACCACCCTTGTGAGTCAGCACCACTTCCATCCATCCATCTCAGATTTCCTGAACTCTACTCTTATATCACTTCATGATGTTTTCCATATCTGTGTATCATCTTCTATATTATTATTGATTAAATATTTATTTTAATCTACTCCATTTTTTCACTTAAATAAAAGTTTTTCTTAGAAGTATACTTTATGGCCTTAACAATGCAATAAAATGGAACATAATCACCCTTGTAATTAAAACCAAAAAAACCAAACCCATTGCCGTGCAGTCAATTCCAACTCATAGCGACCCTATAGGACAGAGTAGAACTGCCCCATAGGGTTTCCAAGAAGTGGCTGTTGGATTCTAACTGCCAACGTTTTGGTTAGCAGCCAAAGCTCTTAACCACTGTGCCACCAGGGCTCCACTCTCCTAATTAGTGGGAGGAGATATAAAAAATAAACACAATTTATTCACTGAAAATATATTTATGGAGGGCCTACTCTATTTTGGGAGCCCTGGTGGCACAGTGGTTAAAGCCATCGACTGCTAACTGAAAGGTAGTTCCAAACGACCAGTGGCTCCATGGGAGAAAGATGTGGCAGTCTGCTTCCGTGGAGATTTACAGCCTTGGAAACCTTATGGGGTCGCTATGAGTCAGAGTCTCGTCGGCACTGGGTTTGGTTTTTTTGGTTTGATGGTGCAGTGGTTAAGAGCTCAACTGCTAACCGAAAGGTCGGCAGTTCGAATTCACCAGCTGCTCTTTAGAAAGCCTATAGGACAGTTCTACTCTGTCCTATAGGGTTGCTGTGAGTCGGAATTAACTCAACAGCAAGGGGTTTGGGTTTTGTTTTGTTTTGGTTTTTTTCCAACTGTTTCAGGCAGCGTTCTAGGGGCTTGGAATCTGTGAAAGACAATGAAGTCCCTGTTCTCAAGCAGTATACATTCTCAAGGAATAAAATCAAAACAATAGCTTTTACATTCTAATAAGATGAAGCCAATGTGGCAAAATGTTATCAATTGGTGAATCTAGGTGAAGGGTATATGGATGTTTCTCGCATTCTTATTTTCTTTTTAATTTCTATAGTCTTAGAGTAAACATCCGTACTCTAATTAGTGTAAAACTGAGAGATTTACTGAATGAAAAGAGACAGCTGGAGCTGGGAATAAACTGTACTCCACGCGGTGAAATCCAGAAATTCAGAATGGTAACTCAGTCTTGACGTTTTAAGGAGAACAATGAATATGAAACACGTTACTTGATTGGTGTTTACAAACTTGGATCATTGAAAGGCATTACTTGATTGGTAATCACAGGCTTAGATCATTGAAAGGTAGTACTTGATTGGTAGTTGATCATTTTAAGGCAGGGCTTCCTGTGCCCAGTTTTGTAATGCGATTGGCTTAAAAGGGTATACACCTCTTACACTGGTTACAGTGCAGCAACCACATGGATATGACAGTGGGGGTTGCAGTGCAGTTACATCATCATTAGCGGACATTCCTTTTTTAGGAACAGTATGGGAAAATGGCTGCCTCTAGGGTGAAAATGGAATCGCAAACAGGGAATCGCACCCAATCCTCAAATTGGCCATTTCAGATCATATCTACCTCAAATTTTTCTTTAATTCCCTTACACACTACTCTTTCATTAGATTATTAGGATGAACGACAAAGGAATTGTTGAAGCCATAATACATTTATCAGCAAGATATTTGACAAATACCTCGCTGATATAGTTGTAAGAACGAATAAAAAGAAGAGGAATAATTCTCTCTATTGAACATAAGAGTAGAGATCTCTACCTTTTCTTTCATTATTTATAAAACTTGTAAGTTCTTTCTCTCTCTTTGAAATGCATGTAAATCAAGAATATTTCCTCAAAGACCTGGGAGCCATTTCTTTGAGTCTTCAAGGAAGATAGCACCGCAACCTCTCACGTTCCTGGGAAGAGATGAACATAACTTCAGATGGCACCTAAAGTGACCTAAAGGTACCTCTGGTCATAAAAATAGGAGAAATTAGTAACTGTTTACCTTCAGAACATGTATGTAATGGGTTGGATTCACTTAGCTATGTAAAAGGGTGAGATTTCTTTCTGTCTTTGCAATATCTTTAGCAGATTGTGATGCACCACCTTCCAATTTCATGCTTATTGCATAATGAAACTGTTCTTTCTCTTCTACCTTTGTGGAGAGGTTTTTCTAGGCTGGCAGGAGATTTTGTTTTTAATACATTTCCTCAATCTGGTCAAGATGGTAAAAATATCTGGATTATTATACATTTGGGCAATTCATAATTAGACTGCTAGCTAGATCTGAAAATTGATGGATACTGTGTGCCTGGAGTTACGTATCTTAGTGGTTTGACTTCCCCTAACCCATTTTGTTCCATATTCTTTTTTCTTGGTATTTTAAAGTCAAGTTTAATGAGGTGTAAAGAGGGAAAGCACTACAGGCAGGGAGAGCCTTCAATCGTGACACAGGTTTGACACCTGTGAAGGGAGAGAGGGAAAGAAGGACTGGGTAGTGGGGGGCTTTGTAACGTGTCAACTTAGCTAGGATGGACTGTTCCCCAGAGTTCCCTTTCCTATATATTTCTGGTTAAAGTTGGCCACAGGACACGTTTTGTCTGAGATGTGAATGGTGAGAATAAATCAGTAGTCATATTGTTTTCACTTTTGGAAAGTTGGTCTAGGAGCACCAGGCATGATTATCGCTTGTCTGCTGGCTCACCTTGTTGGTGTGGGGCAGCAATGGGGCCTAAGGCTGCTTCGTCTTCCCCAGGCTCCTCCTGCTTCTCCAACCCCTGGGTCAGTTGTGTGCTCGGTGCCATGACAAAGGGTGCTGCCTTCTCCTGCAGGGCACCCACCTCATCAAAGTCGAAGGCACTGAGAGACTGACAGGTTCCAGTCTGTTCTCCAGAGTTTGTTCTCATTCTGCCCCACTTTATATTCTCCTTCCCTTCCTGACTACCTGCCAGTTCTGAAATGTCTCTGCCAGGCTGATGGGGTGGCCCCAAGCAAAAGTTGCCCAACAGAGGAATCCTGACAGGTAGGAATGGTCTCGTGCAAGCATCCCTCTTGTACTTAGTCATTATCTGGGAGTAGCCAGCAAGGGGAAGAGTAAGGTGAGAAGGGAACATGACCTGGCATGAATGCCACAGTGGAGCCAACGGAGCAGGAGGCTGTCACTCAGCTGTGCAGGTTGTCTGAGAGAAATCTGAGCCGTGTACCTCCACGACCACCACACTTTCCCTTTCTGGAACTCTATTATATGCCCTGGTGGCACAGTGGTTAGGAGCTACAGCTGCTAACGAAAAGGTTGGCAGTTCGAATCCACCAGCTGCTCCTTGGGAAACCCTACGGGGCAGTTCTACTCTGTCCTATAGGGTCACTATGAGTTGGAATCGACTCGATGGCCAAGGGTTTCTTTTTCTTTTTTTTTTTTTACCCTGGGTGGTGCAAATGATTAAGGGCTCAATCAATAGCCGAAAGGTTGGCAGTTCAAACCTACGTAGAGGCACCTTGGAAGACAGGCCTGGCAATCTGCTTCCAAAAGATCATAGCCTTGAAAACTCTACGGAGCGCAGTTCTACTCTGAACACGTGGGTTCACCATGAGTCAGACTCAACAGCAACCAACAATGACACTATACCATGATCACCACCCATCTGTCAGTTTGTCCTACTGTGGTGGTTTGCATGTTGCTACAATACTGGTAGCAAATTCAAATACCAGCAGGCTTGCTCAGAGTGAACAGGTTTCAGTGGAGTTTCCAGACTAAGACAGACTAGGAAGAAAGGCCTGGTGACATAATTCCAAAAATTAGCCAATGAATATGTTATGGATCACAATAGAATACTGCCCAATATAGTGCTGGAAGATGAGCCCCCTAGGTTGGAAGGCATTCAAAATATAGTGGTTACAACAATGGACTCAAACATACCAATGATCATGAAGATGGTGCCAGACCAGGCAATGTTTTGTTCAGTTGTACATGGAATTGCCATGAGTCAGAACCAACTTGACAGCACCTAACTACAATGTAGCTGGAGCCCTGGTGGTGCAGTGGTTAAGAGCTTGGCTGCTAACCAAAAGGTCGGCAGTCTGAATCCACCAGCTGCTCCTTGGAAACCCTATGGGGCAGTTCTATCTTGTCCTATAGGGTCGCTATGAGTCAGAATCGACTCAATGGCAACGGGTTTGGTTTTGGTTTTTAGGGTGACCGCCAAGTTCTCACTGATCTTGTTTCTTGGCAATATCCACCAATTATTTTAATTATTTTAATTGTTTTTCAAGATAATGCTGTATAAAAATCCTGACCATGAATTTGTTTATCAGCTCTGTTCCAACCTTTTTTTCCATGACAATGCCGATAAGATTTGGTTTAAGAGTCTTTCAAGGTTTTCTTATCTTTGGAACATTTTTGACTCTCTAGTCGAAAGGTTACCCCAATTTGCAAATCATATATTAAATAAACTTTAATCAATTCCTGTTATTGGCTTAATATGATTTTTGTTTTAACACTAACAACACTGCTTTTCAGGTAAGGAAGACTGTTTTTCGGGTTTCCAGAGGTTGAGTAACGTGCCCAAGGTCACACAGGACGTTAAGAGACAGTGCCAGCACCCTTAGTCCTCTCACTGAAGGGGACAATCTCAGGACACGCCTGCTTTGCTCCTCTTTGTATAAAAACAACCCTTTAGATAACCTGAAGGTGTGAGGAAGGTTGTGAGGAGTGTTGTGAAAATTGGTGCTAGGGTTTTCCACATCTTTTCAGATCTCATTAGTCACAAATTAGCTTCCTCAAGAAACCCGAGCCCTCCTCCCCCAGCAGCCCCACTGCACACACACCCTGGTTTTCCCACAATCAGCTTCTCTGGGCATAATTTGCCAGGATTTCTAGAAATGCGATGTCCCGGGTTGGGACTCACGTGAGGCACTGCAGATAGTCGGGGGACCCTGGGACACCCGAAACGAGGACCCAAAAACACCAGCTAGAAGAGCTGCAGTACAAAAGTCACTTCTTGGAGTTAAGGCACTGGCTTTTGACCTGAGCCCTGGGCAAGGTAGGCAGGAGAGGGGAGGAGGAAGGGGGTTCTATTTACATATTTCAAAAAGCCCAAGTGAAAGCTTAAAATTCCCTAAGGTGAGGCTGTGCTGCTAACTAACACCCCAGTTTCTTTGTCTGGGGCTGGAAGCACATCATCTGTGTGACAACCCTGCCCATTTCATACCCACCAGAAGCTTGAACTAGTAACTAGAATGAATTTAGGATAATCACAACTTGGAAGTCAAGTAATTATTAGGAAAAAAATATCCAGTTTGCCTTCTAGATAAAATCTGCCAGGGTGTGCTTGGTGGAAGAAAGGCAGAGAACAATACACATCGCGTTAACCCGTGGAACCCTGGGTGAAGGACCCTATCCCACGTTCCCACCCTCCTCCTTCCCTCCCTATCTGCCTTCCATCCTCTCTGCTCAGTGTAACAGAACCAGCAACTAGGCATCCTTGGCCAGCATCCAAGGCATATCGATTGGCCTTAGGTAAAAAAACTCTTTCTTTTCCCAGTAATACCCTCTACAAAGTCTCAGTGCAATCCCGCATAGTGCATTGATGTAGTTAATACGAAAGTAATAACACTTTTTTCTTTTCATTTTGTTAACCTGATTGTACTAGGCCCAAGATGGAGTCACTTATGCTAAGCCCCATGTCAGCAAACCGAAACCTAATTAAGTTTCTATTTCTTATAAATGCCTGCCCTTCCCAGAAGTCAACCAATCAGCGTTTGCTGCCTAAACTATAGTATATGACCTGACTACAAAAGATCCCAATATGCCATATAAGGAAAGTAACTTAGAACTTGGACTTCTTTCTTCAGTACCCTCAGTTCTTGATCATACGCTACCTCCTGAAATGGTTGAACGTCTACCAATTCTTTTTGGTACAGTGACTCTGTGTATTCCTTCCATCTTCTTTTGATGCTTCCTGTGTTGTTCAATATTTTGCCCATAGAATCCTTCAAAATTGCAACTCAAAGCTTACATTTTTAATTCAGTTCAGCTGGACAATAAATAAGAAAGACTGAAGAAGAATTGATGCCTTTGACTTATGGTATTGGCGAAGAATACTGAATATACCATGGACTGCCCGAAGAACAAATAAGTCTGTTTGGAAGAGTGCTCCTTGGAAGCGAGGATGGCAAGACTTTGTCATGTACTTTGGACATGTTATCAGGAGGGACCAGTCCCTGGAGAAGGACATCATGCTTGATGAGGTAGAGGGTCAGTGAAAAAGAGGAAGACCCGGATGAGATGGATTGACACCGTGGCTGCAACAACGGGCTCAAACCTAACAACCACTGTGAGGATGGCACAGGACCCAGCATTGTTTCATTCTGTTGTACATCGGGTCGCTATGAGTCAGAACCAACTTGACAGCACCCAACAACAACTTTTTGCCCAGTGTTACTTTCTTGTTCTTATACAACCCTCTCCTCACTTATCGACATTGTTAGGTTCCACAGACCAAGTCATTACATGAAATCAGTGTTAGGAGAAAATGGAGGATGACCACATTACATCACAAAATGGTGGGTGACTACATCATTACATAATGGCTAAATTACATCATTGCATAATTGCCAAACCACTGAAAATCATGGCTCAGCCAAGTTGATACATAACCTTAACCATCAAAGCCAGTGTTACTGTCCTCTCGCACCTCAGTGTTCATGTCGTCACTGCCAGAAGTATGTCCTTTGGGCAAAATAATTGGATAGTAGATATTTTGCTATCGTTGTAAGTGTGAAATGTCAGATAACAAGATGGTGAGCAAAAGGTGTACAACCTTTCTTCTGCTTATCCTTCAGGGATGTAGTCTGACTTTCAAACCAGATGCTGCCCAATTCATGAATTGCTAAATAAAGACAAAGAGCTTGAACAAAATTGTTTTTTTTTTTTTTTGAAAATTTCTTTTCACAACTTCCAGGTGCAGAATATCCTCGGCAGCTGGGCCTGGGAGCCTGGGCGTCTCAGGAGAGCAAAGATTTTCTCTCAACTCTGGGACTGGAGTTCCAGCGGTTTATGGGGAGGTTTATGGGGGAGGTTCCTGGGAAGCAGGCAGGAGGGCATGAGGGCTGTTCTGCTACATACCCAGGCTGACTGAACTGCTAAGAGGGTCCTCTGTTTGGTCCCTGGCTCCTCTGGCACAGAGCCAAGGGGGAAGTCTGAGAGATGGCCCAGAGAGGAGGAGAGCCCAGCCCCCAGCCAGCTCCAGGCCAAACGCTAAGGGAGGAGATGGGCTTCCCGTCCTTGCTAGTCTGGGAGTTGGGACTTTTGGGATGATAATCACATTTAGAGAACCAGATGCGGCAGGTTGGGACTGATGGTTTAGTGGTTCCGAGAAATTGTTTCTGCCTGTGGGTCTTCGTGGTGATGGTGGGGTGGCATTTAATAATGTCTAAGGGTACATTACACCGGACAGGTGACCCCCGAAGGTCTTGAACCCTCCGCGTCGGGACGCACTAGGTACCTGGACAGGGTAGTGGGCGGGGCGGGACGGGGGCGGGGGCCGAGGGGTCCGGCCTTCGCCTCGACGCTGATCCCCAGCTGCGGCTGCCGGCCAGTGACGGGGAAAAGACCCTGGGCGCCCTCTGCCGTCACCAGGAGCGCGGCCAACCCCCCCACACCGGCTCCTCCCAACCGCCTCCCTCTTTCCCTTCGACGACAACAGAGGGGCGACGCTCGGGACTGGCCCCCGCCCCACCCCGCACCGCCCAGCCCCCCCGCCACTGAGGGCGCGGGGCGACGGCGGGGCGACGGCGGGGCGACGGCGGGGCGACGGCGGGGCGACGGCGGGGCGACGGCGGGGCGACGCGGAGTCGCAGCGGGCGGGGAGGCCGGGCGAGGGCCCGAAGGCGCCGCGGAGGTCAGCGAGGAGAGGCGGAAAGGGCGGGGGCAGCCGGAAGGCGCCGCGCAGGGGCGCTGGAGGACGAGCGTGGGGAGTCCCCTCGCTCAGCGCGGGAGCCGGGAAGTGGCGGGCAAAGGGCAACCCCCGACCGCCATCACCACCACCTCCCAACCCCCGCGGGCTCCGCCGTGGAGGGGGACGGGGTAACGGGGATTAAGGGGCCGCCGCGCCTCGCGCCTCCCGAGACGCGCCGGGGCCACGGCCGACAAGCGGGTGAGCGAGCGGGGCGGGGGAAACCGGCGCCGGAGACGGAGTGCGGCCCCCCGACTCTCGCTCCACCTCTCGCGGGAGGGAGGGGGACAACGGGGCGGCGGCGGCGTGAACCGCCCCCTCCGTGATAACGGCTACTGGCCGGCCGACCGAGCGACCCCCGCCAGAAACCAAGGGCAATCTCGCGCCGTCGCCGTCTGCGGACCGCGCCCCCCTTCTACCGACCCCCCCACGCGCTCTCACTCTCGCGGCCGCGCGGGGTTGGTGGCTGGGACGCGCGCGCGACAGCGCGACGACCGCCGACTCTCACCGTTAATGATCCTCCCGCAGGTTCACCTACGGAGACCTAGTTAGGACTGTTCCTTCCTCCAGATAGTCGAGTTCCGCCGTCTCCTCAGCGCTCCGCCAGGGCTGTGGGCCGACCCGGAGGGGCAGATCCAAGGGCCTCAACTGAACCATCCATTCACTAGTAGCGAAACTCTGGTGGCGCAGTGGTTAAGCGCTACGGCTGCTAACCAGAAGGTCGGCGGTTCGAATTCACCAGGCATTCCTTGATAAACCCTATGAGGTAGTTCTACTCCGCCCTGCAAGGGCGCTGTGAGTCGGAATCGGCTTTTTTTTTTTTTTTTTTAATACTGGTTTAAGGGTACTTTGACATCATAACGGAGCAGTGGTGGTTCAATGGTAGAACTCTCGCCTTCTTGTGGGAGACTTGGGTTTGATTTCTGCCAGTGCAACTCACGCAAAGCCACCACCAATCATCCATCAGTGGAGCCTTTTGTTTTTCTATGATGCTGAACAGGTTTCAGAGGAGCTTTCAGACTAAAATGGACTAGGAAGAAAAGCCTGACAATCTATTTCCAAAAATCAGCCAGTGAAAACCCTTTGGGTCACTGTGGTCCAGTCTTAAGCTGATCATGGGGATGGCACACGTCCAGGCAGCAAGTCGTTTCATTGGGCATGGGGCCACCGTGAGTCCGGGGCTGACTAATTATGGCAGCTATCAACAAGTACATAAACCTTCAGCTTGCTAATGGTAAGGCCAGTCTTAAGTCCCCTGTGAATCCGGGAAGGGGGAATTGAACAGCAACATGATACGTTTAAGTTAAAGACAGGGATAAACTTTCTCCAGGAGCTGTTAAAAACTGCAGATTCTCCTGGCTTGGAGGCACCAGACCAAGTCTCAATGAGGTGATCCCAGCCTTCCACAATCTGCCTCTACCAACCAGCTCTGTGGTCTCACCACCCAAGCCAGGCTGGACTTCATCTCCTGCCTCAGTCTAGAATGCGCACCACCCTGGCCTCTGGTTCTCTAAATCCTACCCTTCTGGAGGCTAAATTTATATTCTCTCTCCTCCAAGACAGAATCAACTCCACCGCAATGGGTATGGTTTGGGTTCTTCCTCCAAGAAGCTTCTAATAGCAGCCACTCCCCCCATGTTCGTTCAGTTCAGGTTCAATGAGAGCAGCAGCAACAACAAAATAATCATGGCCTAAACCAGTTAGGGAGCCCTGAGGGTACAGTGGTTAAGAGCTCAGCTGCTAACCAAAAGGTCAGCAGTTCGAATTCACCTGCTGCTCCTTGGAAACCCTATGGGGCAGTTCTACTCTGTCCTATAGGGTCATTATGAGTCAGAATCAACTCGACAGCAGTGGGTTTGGGTTTTTGTAAAACCAGTTAGAAGTGTATTTTCCCTTCTCTCATATAAGAAGTTGGGGGGTGGGCAGTCAAGGGCTGGCAGAGCAGTGCCGGGACCTCAGACTCCTAGTTCTGGCATCAGCCATCTTTATTGTGTGGTCTAAAGTAGCTTCCATGTTCCACGCAATAGGCTGGAGGGGTGGGGAGACATGAAGAAGGGCAAAGATGGCGTGCCACTTCCTTTTAAAGAAGGCTCTGGGAGCGGCTGGGAGCTCTTCTGCTCACACCTCATTGGCCAGAACTTAGTCACATGGCCATCCCCAGCTCCAAGGGAGGCTGGGAAATGCAGTCTCCATTCTGGATAGCCCTATGCCCAGTCAAAATCAGGGCTCTGTCCCCTTACAAGAAAGGGAAGATGGATATTGGGAACCAAAAATTATGGCAGATACCCAGTTTGTCTGGGTGTGGGTCCGCCTCCCACAGCATTACCCAAAGCAGTTTCTGCTTAGTGCAGCTTTTCGTCAATAAAGACACACGGAGGTGAGGAGGGAGGAAGTGTTTATCGCAAGCGCGCAGGCAAGGAGCAAGGAGGTGTGCACCTCAATTGAAGCTCCCCGAACAAAGGGAGGCAGAACCTTTTATACCATCTCTCACAAGGAAGTACATACAATACACTATGGACTCCATAGGTTATCATGGCACGCAGGTGCGGTAAGACAAATTGCATTTTTTTCTTTGACATACAGGCTAGTAAAGTGGCTTTGACTGGCTTGAGCCACACACATTGCTTTAAGGACAGTGGGGGGGGGGGCAGGTTCTTTTTGGTTTGAGTGGCTGCTAACTAAGCCACACCCAGTGCTGTCACTTAGGTTTTTGTTTGATAATGGCTAAGCAGGTCCCATGGCTGTCTGCAGGATTCAGGGAGGATGCTAGCTCAAGACCCTACTGGCTCTCCCACCTGGAGTGCATTAGCCCACTCTTTCTGGTTCTCTTATTGCAGAATCAGACCCTTCTCATCTTCTCTACTGCTATCATCCTGCTCCAAACCACTGCCATCTTCCTGCTACAAGCACATGAAAAGATGTTGAGCATCGTAAATCATTCTGTAAAAAACCCATTACCATTGTGTCAATTCCAACTCATAGAGACCGTATAGGACAGAGTAGAACTGCCCCATAGAGTTTCCAAGGAGTGCCTGGTGGATTTGAACTGCCGACCTTTTGGTTAGCAGCCGTAGCTCTTAACCACTACGCCACCAGGGTTTCCTGTAAGTCATCAGGGAAGTGCAAATGAAAATCATAATGAGATGCCAGTACATACCCAGTAAAAAACCCATTGCTGTCAAGTCAGTTCCAACCTAGCGACCCCAAAGGGTATAGAACTGCCCCACAGGATTTCCAAATCTTTACGGAAGCAGACTGGCACATCTTTCTCCCTTGGAGTGGCTGGTGGGTTCAAACTGCTGACCTTTCCATTAGCAGCCGAGTGGTTAACCACTGTACTACCAGGGCTTCTTACATACCCACTAGAATGACTAAAATTAAAAACTGATAATACCAAATGTTGACAAGAATGTAGAACAAGTGGACCCTCATACATTGCTGGTGGGAATGCAAAATAGTACAGCCACTTTGGAAAACTGTTTTATGATTTCTTCTAAAATTAAACATACGCTTACCAACTCTTTATTGCACTAATTTGTCCCTCTGTTTCCACCCTTGCTCCTTACAGTCTAGTTTTAATACAGAGTAATCCCTTTAAAACGAAAGTTAGATCACATCTCTGCTCGTAACCTTTCAATGACATCCCTTGAAGAACAAAATGGCTGCTAAACCCCCACCTCCACAGTTTGCCCCTTCACCGTTTCCTCTGTGACCTAACACCTCTCACCCTCCTAAAACTCCTCCCACACACACACTGTTAACCAGCCAGGTAACTAGAGTGGAGGTTGAGAGATGTTTACTTGCCCAGAATAACACTATTTAGTAAGGACCCTCCCGCTCCTCACAACCCCTGGCCAAGCAACAGCCCACTCTAGCCTTGCTGTTCCTGAGAACACCAGGTACACTCCCGGCTCAGAACCTTGGCTGTCTCTGATCCTTCTTCCCAGAACACCTTCCCCCAGATATCCACCTGGCTTATTCCCTCACCTCCTTTTGACCTTGACTCAAATGTTGTTTTCTCAGTGAGGCTTTCCTTGGACATCCGCAAGGAAAATTGCAGCCCCACCCAATGTCCTGCTTTATTTTCCTACATTACACTCACTACTTTTAATTTGCTCTATAAAAAACCAAGCCTGTTGCCTTTGAGTCAATTCCAACTCATAGCTCTATAGTTGACTTATTTACTTATTGTCTCTCTCCCTACCATGATGACAGGGATTTTTATCTGGTTCATTGACTGCTATTTCCCCAAGGGCCAGACACACCCAGTGCCTTTGGAAACTCGTTGAATGAATGAGGAGGCCTTCAAGGCTCAATTGAAGCTTCACCTCCTTCAGGGAAGCCTCCCCAGCCCTCCAGCCCTTGTTAACTCCCTTCTCTGAGGCCCAGGGCCATTTGGTTTTCTTGCATTTCTCCCAAGCTTGCCTTAAGGAGCTCCTTGAGGGTAAGGCCATGTCTTTGCTTCCCTGGTATCTAGCAAAGCTTGAAGCATGACATGGGGACCCATTAAGTGCTCAATTCAAGCCTTGTAGGACAGGGCAGTAGCACACCTTGTGAAAACGGGCATCATTTAGACAGACAGCTGCCCCCTCATTGCCTTGGGTGCATTTGCTGAGAAGGTCCCTGGATACAGAACAGTGACATCAGTCAGTCATTTCTTGAGGAAGAGGTTCTTAAAGGAGAAATTGAAAAGGAAAAGTCAATTAGGATGGGGAGATCGCCGCTCTGGTTCATCTCTTCTTCCTTTAGCTAAAGTGGTTTTTTTTTTTTTTTTTTTAATTGTAAATTTTTTTTTTATTGTACTTCAGGTGAAGGCTTACAGAACAAATAGTTTCTCATGAAACAGAAGTACACATGTTGTTTTATGACATTGGCCAACCCCACAACATATCAACCCTCTAACTTCTCAGAGTCTTTTTTTTTTTTTGGTGAAAATACACATAGCCAAAGATACACCATTTCAAAAATGTCTACATGCAGCTAAAGTGGTTTTTGATTGGACTGGCCTCCCTCCGAATTAGAGCAGAAGCTAATTGAAGGCCATTTTTCTTTCTTACAAGGAGCAGTGCTAATCTGGGTGGTGAGAGCTTGGCCTTCAGCTCTGCATTTATATGAAAGCGGCCTTGGGGATAAATGTGCAACAATTACCCCCCAACCAGAGTTCTTTTTGGAAAGGACAAAACCAGCGTTAGAGGTGAATGCTGAATCCCAAAGAGCCCTCCCCTGAAGCCCAAGAAAATCAGCCCAGTACCGTGTTATTTCTGGCTGAAGACCAGCTTCAGATGGGATCTGCACTTTCAAAACAGAAAGAAAATTAGAGAATGGGTCCTTTTATAGGGGTGTGGAAGGGAAAGAGTGCTGTTTTAAAATGGTGAGGGAGTCCCTGGTACAGTTAACACGTGTTCTGAGGTAAAAACATCACAAAGTTTAGTAAAGCAAAAAGAAAGGTTTTATTCGGCATATGTTCAAAAAGGCAAAAGTGGGAAAATGGACAAGCATGCTGCCAGAGCCATGTCTGTCCGAGTCCGAGGAACATTACAGATTCATCAGTATATAATGACGTTACAAATGGGCAAAACCATTGAAAACTTCACCTTTTCACAGATGGGTTAAACCAAACCAAAAACCAAACCCGTTGCCATCAAGTCGATTCGGACTCCTAGTGACCCTATAGGATTGGTTAGAAACTGCTAAATCTCTGTGATTCTGCATTTTGAATTGTCTTTTTTAATAGTCATTGGTACAGGTTTCGGTAACAACAGTCAGGAGGGTCTTCATTGGTTCAACAAATCTTCTGTTCACTGAGTGCTGATAGACAAAGATAAGAGGGAAAAGTCTTTTGTGCTCTGTTTGATTTGCTTATGTGAAAAGTTCCCTAAAAGATGTTTTCCAAGCTTGTCCTAGCTATTGTCTTTATACCTCAGGGCCTAATTGATGTGTCCTTATGAGTCCAGCTCCATATGGGTCACATTCTAGGACAGGGAATAATGGCTCCAATATTACTTCCTAAATCATGCACATGACTGCTTACTGAAAGATTGGGGGACTGAATGCACACAGAGGTGCCTTTGAAGAAAAGCCTGGCAGTCTACTTCTGAAAAATCAGCCTTTGAAAATGCTGTGGAGCACAGTGCTACTCTGACACACACGGGGTCGCCATGAGTCAGGATTGATTTAAAGGCAACTGGTCATTTTCTTTTTTGAACTTGATGAGGGAGCACAGTGGGGTAGAGAGTAATAAAAATCTCCTGTTCAACTTCAGATTCTGCTACTTACCAGTACGTGACCTGCACATGCCACGTGGCTTCTGAAAGCCTCGGTTTCCTCACCTGTAAATGGAGACGATGATATCTGTCTGCCTCCTGGGACAACTGGGTGAATTAAATTATACACGGCAAAGTGCATGGAGGAATTGTAAAGCCCTCTCTACCTGTTGGGCATAGTATTATTTAGCAAAAGCGCATCGTATCCACTCTGCCCTCTGGGAGCCCCAGCCTGGTTTGGGAGAAGGCAGAAGGACAACATACAGCCCAGGTGTGAAGTAGTGTCACCCTGCCCCCATAAACAAAAAAAGCAAATCAAACTCATTACTGTGGAGTCCATCCCAACTCACAGTGACCCTATAGGACACAATAGAGCTGCCTCACAGGGCTTCCAAGGAGCGGCTGGTAGTTAGCAGCCGACCTCTTAACCATTGCGCCACCAGGGCTCCACCCTGCCCCAATAGGAGCCAGATAAGGCGGCTTTGGACTCCCATTTCACAGTTTGTCCTGTCCACGATTGCATTGTATTCTTGGGGTGTGTGACGGGGTTTATAATCTCACTGCAGTAGAGTGAGGGGTTAGGGGGCAGTATCTCCCAGTAGTTAAGAATACGAGCTCTGGAGTGAGATTGCCTGGGTTTGAATGCTAATTCGCCAGCTGTGTGAACTTGGACAAGTTATGTAACCTCCCTGTGGCTCGGTTTTCTCATCTGTGCAACAAGGGTAATGGTAGATACTTTCTGAGATACTTGTGAGGATTAAATGAAGTTATGAGCAAAGCACTTAGAAGAGCATTTAGTGTTTTGCTCACCTTGGACGCCAGCTCCCCTATCACTGTGTAAGTTCATTTTTTGGGTCATCTCTCCATCCCAGATATGCTGGCCCTACCTCGTGCCAACTGAAGTACTTGACCCCTCTCCTTGGCTTTTTTTTGTAATTGTACTTTAGATGAAGGTTTACAGAACAAATAGTTTCTCATTATACAGTTAGTACACATACTGTTCTATGACAATGGTTAACAACCAACGACATGTCAACACTGTCCCTTCTCAACCTTGGGTTCCCTGTTACCAGTTTTCCTGTCCCCTCCTGCCTTCTAGTCCCTGTCCCTGGACTGTTGTGCTCCATTAGTCTCATTTTGTTTTATGGGGCTGTCTGATCTTTGGCTGAAGGGTGAACCTTGGGAGTGACTTCATTACTGAGCTAATGCGGTGTCCAGGGGCCATACTCTTGGGGTTTCTCCAGTCTCTGTCAGGCCAGTAAGTCTGGTCTTTTTTTGTGAGTTAGAATTTTGTTCTAGATTTTTCTCTAGCTCTGTCTAGGACCCTCTGTTGTGATCCTGGTCAGAGCAGTCGGTGGTGGTAGCCGGGCGCCATCTAGTTGTACTGGACTCAGTCTGGTGGAGGCTGTGGTAGTTGTGGTCCATTAGTCCTTTGGACTAATCTTTTCCTTTGTACCTTTAGTTTTCTTCATTCTCCCTTGCTCCCAAAGGGGTGAGAACAGTGGAGTATCTTAGATGGCTGCTCACAGGCTTTTAAGACCCTGGATGCTACTCACCAAGTAGAATGTAGAACATTTTCGTCCTTGGCTTATTTTAAAACAAAAGCCAAAACAAAAGCAAAAAGCTCAACACTCTCCACCCCCCTCCCCACCCACCCCACCCCAGCCCCATGACCTAATGATCACTTCATGTAAGTCATGGAGTTTGAAGATTTCAAGAGAAGCATTAATTATATTGGGAGTTAAGGTCCAATTAATACGTGCTGAGAGGTTGGGGTTGGTGATATGGGGAATTTAAATAGCACTATAGGGTCGCTATGAGTCATAATTGACAGCACACAGCAACAGCCTGGGTCACTGGGTCAGATTAGAGTCCCCGAAGTCCCAGGAGGAGTAAGGGATTCTCATCAGTCTGCCTGTAAGAAGGGGATAATTGATGTTGATTAGAGGGAGAGAATCAAAAGATCATCAGGGCTAAAGGCAAGACTTTGGACCACCGCAGCTTTAATTCCTCCAAGTCTGGCTGATTTGATTTTGTTTTAAATATCATGTTTTATTGTCTTTTTGTGAAAGTTTACACAGCAAGTTAAGTGCCCATTTGACAATTTTCAGAAAACTTGTTCAGTGACATTAGTTACATTTTTCACAATGTATCAACATTCTCTTTAATTGTGTTCTGGTTTTCCGTTTCCAGTACTCTAGTTTCCCTGCCCCCTTATGTTCTCATCTTTGCTTTCGTGTAAATGTTGACCTTTTGGTCTCTTACAGTTGGTTTTTTAGTACAGCACTGTTCTTACAAGTAATATCTTTTATTTTGTGCCCCACTCTGCTATTTCGCTAAAAGGTGATCTCGGGATAGTTTCGGTTCAGCCTTTAAAGTGTCTCAGGGTGATAGCCTCAGGGAGTCCTCTGGTGTCAACTGGTCCAGTTAGTCTAGCCTTTTTAAAGTATTTGATTTTTGTTGTACATTTTTCTCCCGTTTTATCCAGGACCATCTATTGTGACCTGGTCAGAACAGTCAGCAGTGATAGCCAGGCACCGTCTAGTTCTGATCTCAGGGTATATGAGGCCATGGCTTGAGTAGGCTATCAGCCCGGTAGATTTGTTTCTTCTCTGAGGTTTTGATTACCTTCTCAGTCTTTTGCTCCTAACAAGTAGAGACCAATAGTTGTGTCTTAGATGGCTGCTCACGAGCTTTTAAGACTCCAGACGCTACTCACTTCATTAGGATGCAGAACTTGAACTTTGTGAACTGTATTATGCCGACTGACTGAGACTATGGTCCTAAGCTTTCAAACTCAGAAGACCAATCTCAGAAGGTGTTTGGTTATGTCTGAGGACTATCTATAATTGTGTCTTCCATGAATGTATGTGCCTGCACACACATATCTGTATTTATACATACATTATAGATACTTCTGTCTGTTCTCACATATGTCTACACCTGTACCTACCCGTATATCTATATGCCTATACCCAGCCATAGTGATTTTATACTCGTTTTTTGGTCTTCGTTGGAATTGTTGCTATCTTACATATGTCGGATTCTTTAGTACTGGCATCCTTTGCCCTTAAGCACTTCTCAGTGACATCATTTACTTTGGTCATGCTGTGCTTGCTGTATCCACATTGGGTGGCACTTTTCCCATCACCAAAAATGACAGGTATTTACGATCTAAAGTGTACTTCCCCCTCCCCCCACTTCCCCTTGGTAACCACCAATGAACATTAGTCTCTTTAAATACATCTATTCTTGTCTTCTTATGGAAGAGGGATCATACAATATTTGTCCTTCTGTGCTTGACTTATTTCACTTAGCATTATGCCCTCCAGGTCCATCCATGTTATAGTATGTTTTGTGGACTCATCATTGTTCTTCACGGTTGTGTAGTATTCTGTTGTATGTATGTACCGCATTTTGCTGATCCATTCCTCCATTGATGGGCATTTCGGTTGTTTCCATTTTTTTGCTATTGTGAATAAAGCTGCAATGAACATAGGTGTGCATATGTCTGTTCCTGTCACTACTTTTAGGTCTCTATCGTATATACCTATGAGTGGGATTGCTGTGTTGGGTAGAAAAATCAAGTGAGTGACTCAGAACTGAGTCACCAATGGACCCTACCCGGTGCTGGATTAAGGGGAGGGCTGTACAGGCTACCACAGGAGGCGCTAGGTTCAATGGGGCACCAAATTTGATATCAAAAAATCAATTTGAATAAAATGTTATCTATATATCGTCAAAATAAACTAAACATCAAGTAGCTAACATAAGTTTATATAGATGTTCCCAAACTATGTGCCTTGGCAAAGTGGCAAAAGTAGGGTACACGAAACACTGCTATAGGAAATACTCTCGCATTTAAGTATTGTTTTAATCTTGCAGGAAAAGGTTCACCACACAATTAGGACAACTCCAGACAAGGTATGAAGCATATGTCACAAGTGGGAGGTGCATCACCTGGTCACACTGCATCAGTCAGGTGGTGGAAGCATTAATTAACAAGGGTCTGCGTGCTCCAAGGTCGGTATTTGTCATACCTCCCACAGTGATAACCTACTGTTGATGTGTCTCTGCCGATCCCTATTGCATGACCTGCACGACTGAAGTGGCTCCCCACATCAGTCACCTAGTGCATTTCCTCACCCCCAGTTCCACTGTGAACTTCATTTGTGAAACAAAATAAAGGAATAAGTAGATTTCTTCCTCTGGTGCTATTATGTTAAAGGGGACCACTAAGGCCCTCTGCCTAGGGGGCAAAAATATCTTCTTCTGGCCCCACCTGAACCAATTTGGCAGCAGTGGCAACTGCATGAAGGTAAGGAGAATATGCCAGAGCCACTGGGGCTAGTGTGAGGCTTTTGTGTTTTGGGGTGAGAACCGCTAAAGTGTGTCCTTCATGTATAAAAAGTGAAAAGAAGAATGAGTAATTGGGGCGTCCAAGAGTGTGAGAAGAGAATAGAGAGGACTTGAGGTTTTCAAATGCAGACATGGAAGGAGAGTTCCAATAAAGGGGCTTGGGGACTGTCTCTTTAGTCATGATATACAAGGGAGAGGCAATAGTTGGAAAGTTAGGGATCCAGTTACGGCAACAACCAGCTATCCTGGTAACCCTGAGAGATTCTATTTAGACTCAGGGAGAGAGAGATTGATGACGGTGTTAATTTGTTTAGGGGATAAGGTCTCCCCTTCAGGGGAGACATCATGTCCTAGGTAATGCATCTGAGGGCTGCATAATTGCATTTTGTCTTTAGAGATCTTATGTCCCTTGGGAGCAAGCATTTGGAGTAAATACTGGGTGTTGACAAGGAGCTGTCAAAATCAGGTGAGCAGAGAAGAAGGTCATGTGCGTACTGAATAAGGACAGAGTTATAGGGGAAGGTTAAGTCTCTCAAGTTTGCGTTTAGGGTCAAAGAGAAGTAAGTAGGGGCCTCAGTAAGCCCCTGAGGCATGACGGTCCATGGGTATTGGTGATTTTTCCGTGTGAAGGCAAACAGATATTGTGAGTTGGAGTGAAGAGGTATACTGAAAAAAGAAGAACATAAGCCGATACCTGTGACGTGAGTGGTGTTGGGTGAGATAGAGGCCAAAATTGTGCTAGGGTTAAACACTTGAGGAAACCTGGGTTTGCTTATTTTGTTTATTGTTTTCAGTTCTTGGATTAGCCTATATCCATTGCCATTAGGCTTATTTACTGGGAGGATGGGGAAATTACAGGGACTGGCTATGGGGACTAAGAGCCCTTTGTCAAGGAGGCCTTCAGTTATAGGTTGAAGACGTTGGAGGGCTTGTGGTTTAAGAGGATGTTAGTAATTGTGGGAGTGGCATAGAAGAGTGTATTTCTACTTTGAGATATTCAGCCTCCCACATTTGGTCTCTGTCAGTGGACTGAGTGGTCAAAGGGAGTCAGGTGTCTTAGTTAACACAGTTCGTACTAGAGGGTTTAAAGGCTGCTGGTGGGTCTGACAGGAGCAAGAGAAGTCGGGTGGTCAGTGAGAGCTATTAAAGGGCAAAGGTGGATAGGTGCAGAGTCAGGGACTTCGAGAGTGAGGCCCTCAGGAGAGCAAACAATACTGACATTGCAACTAGAAAGTAAATCTCCTTCCAGAAGGTTTACTGGGGGAGTGGAGCTGAGTGGAAAGCCATGCTGAGCAGTGAGGGGTCATAGTGAGACAGAAATAGGTTTAGATAAAGGCAAGTCAGGTGTTTCCACCTTTGGCTATAGTGCTGCTATGAACATCCACGTACTTGTATGTAACCTCTGCTTGTGCTGTGTTAAGACCTGTGTTTGTCCACTTCATTCATTTCATTTCTTAATAACCATTTAAAGATTTCCACTCTATTGGGTCAAGTCACTCAACTCATTCTCTTGTGAGTTTTCTTGGTTATCTGTTGTTTCAACATAACTTTTTCTTTTGGAAGTGGCTCTGAGGCTAGTGGCTATACCTTGAGCTGGCCAGAATCTAAGCTTGGCCCAGTGTCAACATCTGTCCCAACACTCTCTCTTACTTTCCTTTTTTAGCTGTTACAGATAATAAGAACCAACTGATTGTATACTTAGCTCTTTTCTTGTTACTTCCCATTTTCCCCGGAGTTGGAGCCACCATTTCTAAATTCTATTGATAACTTTTACCTCTAGTATTTGATCACAGCATAACTGCCATTTCATACCTTGGGTGCCCCTGGGGCCACCCAGGAATTAAGCGTTCATCAACTCCCACTGTTTCATCCTTTCTGTTCCCAAAGCATGTTTCAGTGAATCAGGGTTGTTCAAGCAAATCTCACTTTTCCTGATACCAACTGCAATGAGTTTGCCAAACTATGAAGTCTCAGGGAACAGTCCCCAGAAGACTGCCCTCACTTTAGACACCAGCTGCAAGTTCAGGGGTCCCCAAGACCACTCTTACTTCAGACCAGCCTGCTACAAATTCAGAGATCCCCACAGCCATCTTCAGGCTTAGCAATTGACTAGAAAGACTCAGAGAACTCACTGAAACCTTTTATACTCGTGTGTTTATTGCAGGGAAAGGATATAAATTAGAACCAGTCAAAAGAAGAGATGCATAGGGCAGATTCTTGGAGGGATTCAATTCTGTCATCCTCTCCCCATAGCGTCCTGGACAGTGTTACCTCCTCTTGGTCACGATATGTGATACGATGTAGACTATTGTCAACTAAGGAAGCTCACTCAAATCTTTGGTGTCCTGAGTTTTTAACGGGGTTCGATCATATACTGCCTGCATGGCTGACCTGTAGTCTCCAGCCCTTCCCCTAGGTTTGGGCTGATACCTTTGTCTCCAGTTCCTCTGGAGGTCAGAGCTGACATGGTATGTCTCAAATCTCCCATCATACATCACAGTGGCAGACTGTCTGGTTGCCAAAGTCCCCAGCAAACAGACACTTCTGTCATGTAGGACATTCCAGGGGCCTAGAGATCACCTCCCAGTAGCCAAGGGCAAAGGCTAGACCTCCCCTTGAGTAAGATTAAATCTTTACTACACACAGGTGAGGTAGTTTACAGTTGGGAGTGTTTTGTAACCAGGGGACATCTCAGTCAGTTAGCTAAAAATGGAAATGTTTATCTGCGTCTAGCCAGTTTCAGAGGATGAAGCTTTCTAATCTTAACTAACTCACAGACAAACCCTGTGCTGTCGACTCACAGCCCATAGCGTTTCCAAAGAACGGCTGGTGGATTCAAACTGCCGACCTTTTGGTTAGCAGCCGAGGTTTTTAACCACTGCGCCACCAGAGCCCGTAACTCATAGACACAGAACTAGGAAATTGGTGAGAGGCCAAAGTGAGAGGTCTGTGTTTGACCTTGACATGGACTATAAGATAATGGCAAAGCCTTTTGTGGGGCATTCAAGGCCCTTTACCATCTGGCCCTGCTGTGTTTCTAGTCTCAGCCTTCTCCTCCCCACCGCCACCACCACCTCAGAATCCCAGGACTCCTCGCAATGATCTTTCCCCACAGAACAGGATTTTTCTATGCCTTTCTTTGCCTGGAATAACTACTCATTCTTCAAGACTCAGTTCACATGGCCACTGCTCTGAGAAGCCCTCCCTGACTCTCCACACTGAGTTAGGGGCTCCCTCCTTTGTGCTCTCAGGCAACCTACTGTGTGTGCCCATCAGACCATGTTGTTGTGGTTAGTTGCTGTGGAGTTGGCTCCAACTCATGGCGACCTCATGTACAACAGAACAAAATGTTGCCTGATTGGCCTGTTCAGCCACCCCCTCCAAACTTACTCCAGGTCTGCCCCCTCCCTCCCACGCGGTAAGCACTCTGCTTCCCAAGCCCCTCCACCACATGACCTTACTGGTTCCTCACCCAGCCTGATGAGGCAAGTCGGGGGCCATTCTTGCCCCCATAGATAGATGGCGCCACACACTGAGTTCTGGGGGCCAGTTAACCTTTCCAGGTTATACCGGCTCATACCCCGCAGAAAGTGGCAGCCCTGGGACCAGGCTTGCGCAGCTCCCAGCCCCAGGCTCCTGGGAATTCCCCTTTCCAGCAGCAGTGAAAGCATTGCAGCTCAGGGTAAGGGGCAGGAAGAGAGAACCACAACAGTTCCTTGGTTTCCACTCCTCAAACTCAGCTGTAGCTAAGAGAAATTGTGCACATGTGCACATACGTGGGCATGCACACCTAACATCCTAACATTGCGGGCTCCAAATCTGTGTGTGTCGGGGTGGGCTCTCAGGTAGGGACACTGTTCTCCTTTCTGGTCGTTGTTCACCCAAAAGCCTGGGGTAGTGAGAAGGCAAGAGGGAGAGGCATAGATGTCGGAGACCTCGGTTCCAGCTCTGCTCTTTCCCTTAGCTAGCTGAGGCTCTTGGACAGATCAGTCAACTTCCCCGGAGTTACTAAGTGGTTTTGTAGTTCTGACGTTCCGTGATTCTGAGAATTACTTGGTCAGTAGCCAGTTGCCATCGAGTGGACTCCATCTGACTCATGGTAACCCCATGTGTGTCAGAGTAGAACTGTGCTCCAGAGGGTTTTCAATGGCTGATTTTTTTAAAGTAGATCGCCAGGCCTTTCTTCTGAAGTGCCTCTGGGTGGATTTGAACCTCCAGCCTTTCAGTTAGCAGTCAGGCACATGAACGGCTTGCAGCATCCGGGGACTCTGAATTTCTCAGGAGTGACTGAAGTCAGATCCACCATCACTCAGAAAGGACCCTGCCCAAGGACTCTAACAATTCATGTGTCTGGACGGAGGCAGTAGAAACCACAGCTCAGAGGGTCAGAGATCAGGGCCAGGCCATCTCCCCTGGTGCCCTGGCAACCTCTTGGGATATGGCAGCCACGGAAGCCTCTGATGTCATAAAGTGTGGCCGAGTTGTTGGCTTAAGTTCAGGGAGTTATTGACCAGACTGCCAAGTGGGAGCAGACTTGCATTACTCTGCCTGGGGCTACAGATGTGGTGGAGAAGAGACCATCTGCCCTGCCCCCAAGGCACCTTAGACCTGGACCCCAGCCTGCTGGGCTCCAGCACCCATGGCAGCAAGGACCTATCTGTGGGCCCATTTCCTGAAACTGCCCTTAAAGGAAGCAGAAACCAGCTCCAGCCTCAGTTCACCCTGGGACGGGTAGTGATGAGAGACCCAGAGCTCTGAGTAATTGTCCAGAAAGAGCAGAGCCCCTGGCAAGCCAAGCCCTCTCCTGGTTTCTGAGTGAGACCCCAGGCCTCCACTGCTGCCGCCCAGCCTCGCAGGCTTGTCAGAGAGCACAGTGGCACAGGCAGCGGTCAGGGGCTTTGGCTTCTGCCTTGTAGACGTTGGTAAGTGCAGCGAAGTACAATGAACAAAAATAAAGCAACTAAGCCGTAAAGAGAAAGAAGTCCTGATACGTGCTACAACATGCATGGATGAACCTGGAAAACGTTATGCTGAGTGAAATAAGTCAGACACAAAAGGACTGGCCTTGAATGATCTCACTTAGATGAAACAGGCAAATGTATAAAGACCAAAGCTCACTCGTGATTACCAGGCGTGGGAGGGACAGGAGGAGGAGGCGTCTTTGCTTCCGGGGCACTGAGGGTCTGTTAATGGTGGTGGAATAATTCAGACCGGGAGAGTGGTGATGATCGCACAGCAGGATGAACGTAACCAAGGTCACTGAATCGTACGTGTGAAAAATGGGGAAGTGGCAAATATTTTGTTATGTATATTTGTTACCACAGTGAAACAATTAAAATAAATAAATAAAGCACACGAGGGGTAGGGAGTGTGTAGGGGTTGCAGTTTTAGACAGTGGGGTCTTGGCAGGCCTGAGATGACATTTGAGCATAGACCTAGGGGGGACTCGTGTGGCTGTCTGAAGGAAGAGCATTCCAGGCAGAAGGAACAGTGAGTGCAAAGGCTCTGAGAAGGAAGCATGCCTGGAGTGTCCGAGGAAGAACAGGGAAGCCAGTGTGGTGGGAATGGGGTGAGTGGGCTCCTGGGGAGGAGAAATGGTCAAAAAGGTCAAAGCGGGGGTACATTTTGTCAGTGGCCTTGTAGACCCCCATAAGGACTTGGGCTTTTACTCTGAGTGAGCTAGGGAACCACTGAGGCTTCTAAGCAGCATAGTGACCTGACCAGGCATAGGTTTTCGGAGGCTCGCTCTGGTCGCTGTGTTGAGGGGAAGCAGGCAGCCGATAGAGGCTATTGCAGGTGCCAATTGGTGAGGTGGGCTTTCGCTCCCACATGCTCGGTCTTGCAGTTCCAACTCCCATGGCCCTGACACCTGGGGAGATGGCAAGTGACAGTCACCATGCCTTTCCCAGTAACATCTCTCCCAGTCCCAGCACCTGCTCCCTGCTGCCTTCCCGTCAGGCCTAAACCAGGTCAGTGCGTTACACCTCTCCTTTAAACCCTCCCTTTGGGTGCTCTCAGGAGCCCTGGAGGCACGGTGGTTAAGCATTTGGCCACTAACCTAAAGGTCGGTGGTTTGAACCCACCAGCTGCTCTGTGGGAGAAAGATGTGGCGGTCTGCTTCCGTAAAGATTTACAGCCTTCCAAACGCTATGGGACAGTTCTACTCTGTCCTCTAGGGTCGCCATGAGTTGGAATCGACGGCAGTGCGTTTGGCTTTTTTGGATAGATGCCCCTTGGTGGCACAAACATTTAAGCTCTGGACTCCAAAAGGTTTGTGGTTCAAACCGACCCACAGGCATCTCAGAAGAAAGGCCTGGCAATCTGCTTCCGAAAGGTCACAGACTTGAAAACACCATGGAGCAGTTCTGCTCTGTACCCATGGGGTGGCCACGAGCTGGACTTGATGGCTGCTAACACCACCAGCAATAGGTGCTCTCAGGGTTTGGGGGCACAGATGGTTAAGCACTGGCCAGAGATGCCTCTCGGTGGCAACCAAGATGGGGGTTTTAAACTGGAGGCCCTTTGGGCAGTCTGTGGGGTTATCTCCCCAGCTCCAGTCTCTCCTTTGCACACACCTCCCTCCATGATAGCTTTTCCCTCCCCAACGCTCCAGGCGCCGTGACCTCCAGGAAGGCCCTGCTGTAAGGAGCCCACGCTTCAGGGAGGACTGCACCTTTCCTAGAGGTGTCTGCATATTTTAGTTTGGCTGCGTCTGGGGACTGAGAGGCGCTGCCCTCCACAAGTGGAGCACCAGCCAGGAGGAGAGGAGGTGCTTGCTGGTGCCCCTGAAATCCCTCCTCACAGGTAGCCACTGGCGTTCAAGCCTCTAACACAGAGCTTCTCACAAGACTCACTTGAGGAGCTTTAGAGCCCACCCCTGACCCCAGCCACCTCCAATTACATTAGAATCTCTGGCCCCAGGCAGCAGACCTCTGCTCAAGAGCTGTGCTCCTCAGAGCAAGGAGCTGATTAGAAGCCGAGGCTCTCAGCCCCGCCCCAGGCCTACTGACTCGGAGACTGCATGTTAACAAGATACCCTGGCAAGTCATTTTCCAATGCAAGTTGTAGGGGCCATGTTACCATCATCTATGTCAACATCCTGCTGAGGTGACAAGGCGCTAGACTGTGCCCTAGTCCTCGCTCGCTCTGCCCCGACCTAGCAATCGAAAGGTTGGTAGTTCGGTTCCACCCAGAGGCATCTCGGAAGAAAGGCCTGGCAATCTACAAGGCAAGGTCAGGTCAGTATATAGAGATCCCAATATAAGGATCCCAATAGCACTGATTCAAGAAAAGACCTGACCCCCAGCGTCCCTCAGCAAGTAAAATATGCATATAGTAACCCAAACCACAAGGCTGTGGTACAAACAGTTGTGAGCAGTTGGCCTTCTGATGCCCCACATCTGACCCACCCTCCTTAGGTTTGCAGACCCCCCCATGAGTCTTTACAGGAGGGGCTGGCCCCCACTGCAGAACCTGAGAAGGCCAGGAACCTGCTTTCTTCCACCTCCTGAAAGTCAGGGTGCGGGCTGTGACTCTCACGTCACTGATCGGAGATCCCGGGCAGAGGGGGATGCTAATTCTGCAGTAAGTGACTCAAAGGGCAGGCACATCTGGCCCACCATAGTGGCTGAGGCGGGCCTGGCAGGAAGGATGACAATTTGTGGTAACAGGCCACCTCAGCACCTGGGGTCCCATGTCCAGGCTGGCACTGGTCATGCCACCCATGGCGACATCCAGAGTCTGAGCATGTGGGGTCCTCACCTCCTCCTTCCTGGGGTGTGGTGTGGGCTATGCTCCTGGCTGCCTTATCTTCTGAGCTTCAAACTTTAAGGCGATTCCGTGAGCTAGCCCCCAAAAATATTCAATAGATTCCTTTTCTGCTTAAGCCCACGGTAACTAAAAATCTGACAGAATCACCCATTAACTGAGGAAGCATATGAAAAAGCATTTTGTAGAGTACCAGGAAGATGTGTGTTGTCAATATTTAAGACCTCCGGGCAGAAAATCAACACAGACCCCCTCCTTGGCCTGGCCATGGTGGCTCCCCCAGCAAACCACCCCCGCCAGCCCCGGTCTGCAGGGCCCAGGGCCATGGATCAGCACCCCAGCCCACACTGCCCTGGGGGGCCTTTAATCATGGAACGGAAGAGCGGGATGAGAGAAGTTGCCTCAGCCTTGCCTTTCACAGGGCAAGGACATAAAATTGGAAATAAATACACCTCCGGGACGGGTAAGGTGGTATGCCCGCCATCACATAACCCCTATTGTTACTAATAAATAGGCTGTGATTGCTGTTGGGGGCATGGAGCTCTGGAATGCATTTCCCTATCCATGTTTAAGTCCTCCTCAGCCACAGTCAAAAGTGAAGACCCAGGCCTGCAGTCCCCACCCAGCTCCTGTCCACCCTGAGCGACTGCCGCGCAGACCACGCATGGAGGAAGACTTCAGCTTGGAGCAGGTTTAATAGCAGCACAGAGATTCTATGGTCTCTTGAATCACATCGGAGTTAATACGCTGCATCAATAACCACCACACTGAGGCGGTTTCACCTGCAGAGCCCTCACCAGGCCCTTGGAGGCTGGGCCATTTGGTTCAGGGCCTGAGAGGCTGGGAGGTGTGTGGCAGAGGGTGGGGGAGCCCGGCAGTGGCGCTTCTAGCAGTTTGCTCGATAGATTTATTTCTCCACTCGTGTGACACGGTGCGTATACAAGGTTATTCACTGCAGCTTGTTTGTAGCAGCAGGAAACATAGGAAACACCCATGTGTCCACAGTAGGGCACTAGGCCACGCGCTGTGGTGCTTCCTTCCATACAGAGGATACTTCTGCTGCTGGCAGCACATTCGAGCAAGCTCACTATGACAGATACAGAAAGATCTTCAGGAGATATTCTTAGGTGAAAACAACAGGTTACAAAACTAGGTAGAGTAACTACCATTTATACAGAAAAAAGGGGAAAAGGAAAATCTATGACTATACCTGAAATATGTCCAGGGAAGACATAAACTGAATTGTTGGTGGCTTCCAGCGGAGGTTGGTAAACTGGGTGGCTGGGAGACAGGAGTGGGAGGGAGAATTTGCCCAGAATATCCATTTGTTCCTTTTGAATCTGGAACCACAAGGATGCATTACCTATTTGAAAATAAATAAATGCATATGATGTCTTGAAAAATCCAAACTAAAAGGAATGGATTTGAGATGATCAGGTGGCAGCCGTCGCTGAGGGGGTCTTTGGGGAACTGGAGACACTCCCAAAGCAGTGAGTGGGAAGGCAAGGAGGGGGGGTCTCCTCCCAGATCTGGGGAGCCCCTGGCACACCCACTTCCAGGTGGACAGAACCACCATTGGGCACACCCCCAACCCAGAGGGTGAAGGGCTCCAACAGGCCCAGGGAGAAGCAGAAGGAGGAGCAGGTGGCCATCCTGCCAGGACAGCACAGGTGTGACTCTCCCTCCTGTTTACACAGCTGCCCAGGCTCGACTGGCTGCTGCCCTGTGGTAGTGGGGTCACCAGGAAGCCACTTGTCTGAAAACATCTCCCTGGGGGATCACCGTACCTGATACTCTACCATGAGGACTACAGACCCTTTGGTCCAGGAGTTGCCCTGTCCAGGTTCCACTTTCAGAACTTACACCTCTCAGCTGTGGCTCAAGGGGTGTCCCACATACTACCCCTAACAGTAGTTTTTTAAACATTTTCTCCCAGACAGGAGGAGCCCAGAGGATACAATGTCCACCAGGAATCTGAGAATGTGACCTTTTTTTAGAATAAGGATCTTTGCAGATGTAATTAAGGTCAGGTTCTTGAGATGAGGTCATCTCAGATTAGATAGATGATAGCTGTCATCCAGTCGACTCTGACTCATGACAACCTTATCTACAAAAGAACAAAACATTGCCTGGTCTTGGGTCAACCTCATGATCACCAATATGTTTTGAGTCCATCACTGTGGCTCTTGTGCCAATCCATGTCACCGAGGATCCTCTACTCACCCAACATGATGTCCTCCAGCAAACGATCCCTCCTGATGGTGTGTCCAAAGCAAGCAAGTTGGACAATGTTCTGTTGTGATCCATAAAGTTTTCTTTAGCTAACCTTCAGAAGTAGACCACCAGGTCTTTCTTCTCAGTCGCTGTTGGTCTGGAAGCTCCGCTGAAACCTGTCCACCATGGGTGACCCTGCTGCTATTTGAAATACCAGTGGTATAACTTCTAGCATCAGAGCACCATGCAAGCCACCACAGTAGACAAATGGACAGATGAGCGATGGTTCTGGATTAGGGTGGGTCCTAAATCCAGCGACAAGTGTTCTTATAAAAGACAGAAAAGGAGAAGACACAGAGAGGAAGTCCATGTGAAGGTGTAGGCAGAGATTGGGGTGATGCATATTTGAGCCAAGGAAGGCCAAGGATTGCCGGCATGCACCGGAAGCTAGGAGGAGGCATGGAACAGATTCTCCCTCAGTGCCTCCAGAAGGAACCAGTCCTCCTGACACCTAGATTTCAGTCCTAGCCTCCAGAACTGTGAGAACAAATTCCTGTTGTTGTAAGCCACCCAGTTTACGGAAATTTGTTATGGCGGCCCCAGGAAGCTAAGACAGATGCAGGCTGTTGTGGAGGAAGAGAGGGCTTGAGGCACCAGGTCACTGCAGAGGTTCACACTGTGTGACCCTGGGAAGGGAGAACAGGGTGGCCTGCTTGGTTGAAGACAAATGTCCAGGGAAGGCTGGGCCCTTCTGGTCTGGGCATCTCATTCACAGTTCCTGGGGCAGGAGCCTTCCCTGCAGTTGGTATTTCTCTAATGGGGAAGGTGTGTCTGCCCTGTCGCTAGGAAACGGAGCCCGACATGTGGGCTCCCAGCCTGGAGCGAAGGCAGATGGTGACAAGATTAAATAGTGCCTTTCATTTCAACATAGGAAATGTTTTCCATTCTCCTTCTTCATGTCTCTAAAAAAAGGCAAGTGGCGGAAACGTCCCGCTGGAAATTTATGAACAAAAGCCCAGGCAGCCCAAAAAAGCAAACTGTTTTCTCTTCACAAGTCCCTCCAGTCAGGCTCCAGGCACTTTGATAGCGGGGGCCCTGCTGTGTCACCATGACCTGCCAGGTGCTGAGCCTCATTCAGTCCTCTCAGTAACTCTAAGGTTCTATTGCTATCCCATTTCACAGATGAGGAAACCGAGGCCTACAGAACAAAAGGAAACAGCTGGTGAGTTATAAAGCTGAGACTTAAGCCCAGACACAATTGTGCTTTCTTTCATCATATGTGCCATACTGAAAATGTTTTTTAAAGTATTTGGAAATGATAAGGATAATACAAATTTAGAATCTTATTACCATAAGGAAAATAAGTAATGATAGGGCTGTGTAGAATGAGCGCAGTATGGAGGAGGTGGGCTTGCTTTCCTGCAGATTAACTTGGGGCAAGGAACCAAGTGAACTAGGAGAGATTACTAGAAGATGTGGAGGTTAAGACACTAGGGGTCAGGGTCTGCTGGCTGGGTAGCGCCTGCTCTCACCAGGTCATTTCGAGTACAGCTTTGGATTCCATAGGACCCAGCCTCCCAGGCTGCTCTGCCTCTAACACTAGCTGGCCGGGGCTCAGGCTCTCGCTGGCACAGGCTTCTGACTATTGTGTGCCCGTGGGGAGTAGAGGGAAAAGGGGGCAATTTCAGGCCCCCTAACAGATATGGATCCCTGAGCGGTGCAGATGGTTAATATGCTCCACTACTAACCAAAAGGTTGGCGATTTGCCTCCACTCAGCAGTGCCTTTGAAGAAACACTTGGCAATCTACTTCCAAAAACTCAGCCATTGAAGGCCCTACGGAGCACAGTTCTACTCTGACACGCATGGGGTCGCCATGAGTCAGAATCAACTCAACCGCAACTGGTTAATGTATATGGGGACAAGTGAGCAGATTGAAGTGGGTACCTGGGAGGATGTGGGGCCACAGACAAAGAGAAGGAAGGAGAGATGCGCTGGGTTGTAGACTCATCAGGGCAGAGAGGATGGAGGGAAGGGAATGTGCCCAGGAGGAGGATGTACTTGCTAGTTCATCCATCCATTCACTCAACAAATATTTCTCGAGTCCTATCTGCTAGGCACTGGGTTTCCCAAGAGCAACGAAATAGATAAGGTCTCTGCCTGGAGGAGCTTATGATCTAGTGGGGAATGAAGTCATTAAACGACCGCAAGAAAATACATAATTATATATAATTACCATGTGCTATGAGTTGAATTGTGTCCCGTCAAAAGACAACATTGAAGGAGCCTTGGTGGCACAGTGTTTAAGCTCTCAGTTGCTAACCGAAAAGTCAGAGTTTGAACCCCCTAGCCGTTGTGCGGGAGAAAGATGTGGCCGTCTGCTCTCATAAAGATTACAGCCTTGGAAACCCTATAGGGCAGTTCTGCTCTGTCCTATACAGTCGCTATGAGTTGGAATCAACTTGACAGCAAGGGGTAAAAGATATGTTGAAGTCGTAACCTCTGGTATCATCGAATTGACCTTATTTGGAAATAGCATTGCAGACATCATTAGTTAAGTTCACACGAGGTCATACTGGAGTAGGGTGGGCCCTGATCCATTAAGACTGCTGTCTTTAAAAGATGGGGAGACGCACGGACACAGAGGGTAGATGACTATGTAAAGGCAGAGAGAGGTGGGGACTGGAGTTATCACCCACAAGCCAAGGAGCACCTTGGGCTACCAGAAGCTTGAAGAGGCATGGAAGGGTCCTCCCCTAGAGCCATCAGAGAGAGCATGGCCCTGTTGACACCCTGGATTCAGACTTCTTGCCTCCAGAGCTGTGAGAACTGTGAGAGAGTAAATTTCTGTTGTTTTAAGCTACCCAGTTGTGCTACTTGGTCCAGCAGCCCTAGTGAACTGGTATACCACTTAAGTGCTGTGAAGAAAAAGTAAAGGTAAAAGTAGAGACCAGGGCCATCTTTATATCGGGGATGGAGAGTGGCCAAGAAGGCTTCTGTGAGGAACTGACATTTATGTTTTAAACCACCTACGTTGTGGTGCTTTGTTACGGAAGCCATAAGAAACTCATGCCAAACCTGTTGCCCTGGAGTTGATTCCAGCTTACGATGACCCCATGTGTTACATGGGAGAACTGCTCCATAGAGTTTTCTGGGCTGTAATCTTTACAGAAGCAGATTGCCAGGCCTTTCTTCTGTGGTGCTGCTGGGTAGGTTCAAACTGCCAACCTTTAGGTTAGTTGTTATTAGGTGCCGTTGTGTCAAGTCTGACTCACAGCGACCCTGTGCATACAGAACGACACGCTGCCTGGTCCTGCACTGTCCTCACAATCGTTGCTACGTTTGAGCCCATTGTTGCAGCCACTGTGTCAATCCATCTTGTTGAGGGTCTTCCTTGTTTTCACTGACCCTCTACTTTACCAAGTATGATGTCCTTCTCCAGGGACTGGTCCCTCCTGATAACACGTCCAAAGTACATGAGATGAAGTCTCACCATCCTTGCTTCGGACCTTGAAGTGACACTTAGGAAGCCTAAAGGATGAGTAGGAATCATTCAGACAAAGGGAAAGGAAGCAAGGAAACACCTTCCAGGTATGTGTGAGTGTCCTAGGGCCGGCGGATGTTGGCAGGAAGCAGAGTAGCCAGGGAACAGTGGCATGTGACAGGGCCAGTGAGGAAGCTGGGGCCAGAGCACAGGGCATCTGATGAAGCGCGTTAGGTGGTTTGGATCTTTCTCTAAGTGCACTGAGTAGTCACAGGAGGGGTTTAAGCAGGGGATCCATGTCTCTGGTAGGAGGCTGAGGGCAATGTTTTGGAGATGGTTAAGGCTGTGGCTGCAGTGACAGCAGTCAGTGACTCTTGCCATCATCCTGGGGACAGGTGACAGTAGCTTGGGCTGGGATGGTGGCAATGGCGAGGGAGAGGAATGGACAATTGCAAGGGATATTTTGGATGTAGAATGGGCAGGAGTTGGAGACAGATGGAGTGAAATGGCACCCCCTCTTCATGTCCCAGCGACTCCCCCTGGGCCCAGGTAGCCCTTCTAGATCTGCCCAGCAGCTGTGCCAGATCTCCGTGTGCCCCGCCATGGGATAAGAATATCCATTTTTTGCTCATTGCTATATGGCCAGTGCCTAGCCCAGTGCTGACCCAGAGTAGGTGCTCAGTTAGTACTGGTTGGAAGAATGTGCAGAGAATAACTGCATGCATATCTGCCCTCATCTGCCCTCCCAGTGTTATCCCTTGGCCTCGCTCTGAATATTTAATCCAGCCCCAGAGAGTCCTGGCTTGGGGCAAAAGGCAGCCAGAAGGGGCACAACCTCCCATCTGCTGGTTTTGCCTGACGCCCGTCCAGCCCTAGACTTTCTTCCTGGGTCCTAGCTCCCACTTCAGCCCTCGCCGTGGAGCCTCAGAGGGTCCTGCTTTCTTGTCCTGATAAAGGCTTCTCACTAGTTCTCCTCTTTACCACACAGGAAGCAGAAGCCATAGGGCTCTTTAAAATTCAGGTTTCAAATATTTTCTGCAGGCCCTTAAAAAGCCAGCAGGCTCAGGGCACCATACCCATGAAGAGGCAGCTTTTCCAAAGCCATCGGCCAGGGCAGGGGTGTGGGTCAGTGCAGGGCGTGCGGAGCCTCCGCACAAGCCCTTGGGAGTCATCCTGACACTGCTCGGTGGCGAGCACAGTAGCACTGGGCTCAGCGTGGCAGATGTCTGGCTGCCACCCGGGCACTAAATATAGCCCGTGCACAAAGCCCTCTCTACCTGGGAACTTGGAGAGCTGGCTTCGTTGGCTGGAATTGCCACAGAGAGAAGCTCTGTTAAAACGAATTGAAAATCGGCTTCACCGCACAATTCCAGGATGCCAAGGCTGGATAATCAGACAACGGATCTTCTCTGCCAGCAACACAATGTTGCTGGCTGTACTCACTGGTCAGTCCTTCAGCTTGGTCACTTCAGGTGTTGAGGCCAGGTGTGGTGGGGTATCTGGGGAATGTTCCCTTTCTCCGATGACTCACAAAGATGGAAGTTTCTCCCCGTGGTTCTGTGAACCAGCGTCGTTGAGCCCAACCCCAGGCCAACCCAATCAGAGCCTGCATTTTAACAGGATCCCCGGGTGATTCAGCAGCATGGCTCAGAATAAGGCGTTGGGCCCCTGCGGAGGTGGGCCAGAGCTGGCAGTCATTTACTCCTCAGTGTGAGTGAGGGTCCCAGGTGGAAGCTGCTGAGTACCTCTGCTGAGCAAGAAGGGATGTAGCAGGGGGAAAGGGAACCCTGGGAAACGGAAAGGAGCCTCTGCTGGCCTTTTGGCTTTGCCGCAAAGGCAGATCTGACAGGACTCCAGGTCTGCTCTGGGCTCTGCAGCTCGAATGGCCTGGCTCTGTGTGTGTGTCTGTGTGTCTGTGTGTCTGTGTGTGTAGATATCCTTAAATATCTTTTAACTGATACAGAAATAAGCTTTTCCTATGAGGAGGGGTAGTGTGTTTAGCGTGCATCCTCCTCATTGGAGACTTGATAACAGGTTAGGCTTCTCTGCACCTTCACCTCGGCACACTCTGGGTGGCTGTTGGCTTGGGGGGACTTAATCACAGGTGTCAACTCTAATTAATCGGTAATGGCACCTGGAATGCTGTGTTAAGTTTCTAAGGCCTCTTCTGGTATCAGGGAAAAAGAGAACCTTGATGGGTTAGCAGTATCTGCCAAGAGCATGGGACAGGGGTTACTGCCAGGTTATTTGTGAATTCTGCTCTAATGCAAAAGGCGCTTGAAACTGATACATAAAATAATTAACCGCGTGATTAAGCTTATGCACTGTAGTCAAAGCCGACCATTTAGTTGTGTAAAAAAGATTTCCTGACTTTAATTAGCCATGTAGGAAAAATAAGCAAGAACAACTAGAAATAAATTTTGAAAAGAAGACTAAGTAGGGGGATTAGCCCTACCAGATGTTACCGTAGTTCATTGGTTCTGTTTTCTGTGTGTTGTTGTTGCTGTTACAGTTTAACACCTCTGAGGTGTGCCTTGCCTCTCTGTCCTCCAGGTGGCATCAGGACATAGTGTCACCGCATGTCTGTACGTGTCAACACTTGCCAACTAAGGGTCAGCAAGTTGGGAGAAAATCCTGGAGATAAGACTGGGGCGCTCTTTTAAGAAATGCTGCATCCACCCCCAAAACTGTTCTCCTGAGATCATCTTTAAACCTTAAACCAAAAGTACCCCACAAAGTCTTTTTAAAACCAAACAGTAGTTTAGTTTCACTGGTAAAGAATGTCTGTCTTGAGCATTATGCTCTTTTAAGAGCTACCTATATGGGATCAAATTGACAATAACAACTCGAAAGATAGGAAGCTTAGGGGCAGTGAGGGTATGTTAATGGGGGAGGAACAACTCGGAAAAGGAGGGTGAGAACGGTTGCACAATTCGAAGAATGTAATCGATGTCACTGAATTGTACATGCAGAAACGGCTGAATTGGTGTATGTTCTGCCGTGTCTATTCTCAACAACAACAAAAAATAATTAAAAAAGAAAGGAAGAAATGCTGCATCATCAAACTAATACCCTTGAAGGGACAGAGGACAATATTGTTTGGAGAAACAGTGACATCCATAGTCATTGTCAAAATATGATTCAGAAAGCAAAGATGAGAAGGCGGAAAAGGGCTGTGAAACCAGACAAATGGAAACGGGGAGCCCAGGGTGGAAATGGAGAGAGTGCGGGCACATTGCTGGGACTGCAATCAATGTCACAGAACAATTTGTGTATGAATTATTGAATGGGAAACTAATTTACGGTGTAAACTTTCACCTACAGCACAATAAAATGTTCAAAAAAAAATAAATGATTCAGAAGACAGACTCTGAAAATGAAGGAATTTAGGACTACCTTAGTCAATTTATTTTGCTTGTATTCTCTTTTTTATGTAGAGTCAAGTGATATAAAATTCTATAAATAAGTCTAAAAGTGCCCTTTCAGTAAGTATAAGTTAAAATTTAAGTGAAAAGAAAGCATCGTTTCATGGTTTAATTGGCAGCATTGTTTTCTTTCCGGTTGTTGTTGTCAGGTGCCGTTAAGTTGATTCCGACTCACAGCAACCCCATGTGACAGAGTAGAACTGCCCCATAGGGTTTTCTTGGCTGTAATCTCTACAGAAGCACATCTCCAGGTCTTTCTCGCTTGAAGCCTCTGGATAGGTTTTATGGATTGAATTGTGCCCCTCAAAAAAGTGTGTCTCAGCTACCAAGACCTCCACCGGACTGAGTCCAGTACAGCTAGATGGTGCCCGGCTACCACCACTGACTGCTCTGACCAGGATCACAACAGAGGGTTCTGGACAGAGCTGGAGAAGGATGTAGAACATAATTCTAACTCACAAAAAAAAAAAAAAAAGACCAGATTTACTGGCCTAAAGGAGACTGGAGAAACCTCGAGAGTATGGCCCCCAGACACCCTTTTAGCTCAGGGGTGAAGTTACCTCCCAGGTTCACGGTTCAGCCTGGGAGTGGACAGCCCTGTAAAACCAAATGAGGCTAACGAGGTACAGGAGTCCAGTGACAAGGGCCAGAAGGCAGAAGGGGACAAGGAAGCTGGTGATAGGGAACCCAAGGTTGAGTAAGGATATTGTTGATGTGTTGTGAGATTGTTAACCATTGTCATAGGGCAACATTTGTAGTAACTGTTAAATGAGAAATGATTTTGTTCTGTAAGCCTTCATCTTAAGTGAGAATAACAGCACAATTGGAAGAGCGTAGTCAATGTCACTGAACTGTGTATGTAGAAATTTTTGAAACGGTGTATCTTTGGCTACGTGTATTTTCGCCAAAAAAAAAAAAAAAAGGTTGAGAATTTAGAGGGTTAATATGTTGTGGGGTTGTTAACCAATGTCCTAAAACAACATGTGTACTACTGTTTCATGAGAAACTATTTGTTCTGTAAGCCTTCACCTGAAGTACAATAAAATATTAAAAAAAAAAATGTTATTTATAGTTTACTGATTAGAAAGACATTTATTATATGAAGTTAAAATATAGAAATACATGATGTAGAAAAATGAAAAGCTTTTTTTAAAAATTATATTGGAAATGTTTAGTTTCTTTGGAAAAATGAACAGAAGCAAATATGGCATAATGTTAAGATTTGATAAAGCTGAGAGATGATTCCAGGAGTGTTTCATATGTTAGTCTGTATTTTATCCCTGTCTGTTTGAAATATTTTACAACTAAATAAATTAATTTTGAAAACAAACAAACAAAAAAAGTGTGTCAACTTGGCTAGGCCACGATTCCCAGACTTGTGTGATTGTCTAGCATTTTGTCATCTGATGTGATTTTCCTATGTGTTGTAAATCCTACTTCTATGATGTTAATGAGGCAGGATTAGAGGCAGTTATGTTAATGTGGCAGGACTTAATCTTCAAGATTAAGTTGTATCTTGAGTCAATCTCTTTTGAGATATAAAAGAGACAAGCGAGCAGTGGTGGTGTGGGGGCTCCTATCACCAAGAATACAGAACCAGGAGGTGAATGTGTCCTTTGGACCCGAGGTTCCTGCGCTGAGAAGCTCCTAGACCATGGGAAGATTGATGACAACCCTCTAGAGTCAACAGAGAGTGAAAGCCTTCCCCTGGAGCTGGCATCCAATCTCTGTTTGTTAAAGCAATCCACTTTTGGTATTTCTGTTATAGCAGCACTAGATAACGAAGACAGGTTTGAACTGCCAACCTTTTGGTTAGCAGCTGAATGCCTAACCATTGTGCCACCAGGGCTCCTTAGTGGTACATAAAATAATAGTGGAACTTACAATCAATGGCGTCTTAGATTAAGTGGAAAGGGGGGGTATTATAAAGCAATAATAAAGAAAAATTACATTACTAGAGCCCAGCAGTTCATCATTTATTCATTTAGTAAACAAGTATTTATGCAGCACTTACTACATGCCAGACATGCTTCTAGATTCAGAGTAGGTGTCAGTAAAAGGAAATACCAAGTATCTGCTCTCACGAGAGCTTACATTCTAGCAAGAGGGGGCAGACAATAAACACACAACAAATGACTATGTAATATTTCAGGGTTGGTAAGTACAGGGTAAGAGTCCCTGGGTGGTGCAAATGGTTAACACACTCAGCTGCTAACCAAAAGTTTGGAGGTTCCAGTCCACCCAGAGGCATCTCAGAAGAAAGGTCTGGGGATCTACTTCCGAGAAATCAGCCACTGAAAACCCTGTGGAGCACAGTTCTACTCTGACATACATGGGGTCACCATGAGTCAACTGGAAGGCAACTGGTAAATAACAGGGTAAGGGATAGAAGGTGAGGGTGCAGGGTGGGGTTGCTATTTTATGTAGAGTTGTCAGGGAAGATGTTTTAAGAAGGTGACATTTGCAAAGAGACCTGAAGGAGGTGAAGAAGAGAGCCATGTGGGTGGCTGGGGGAAGAGCACTGTTGGCAGAGGAAGCAGCAAGAGCTAAGGCCTTGAGGCTGGAACACTCTTGGCGTATTCAAGAAACAGTCAGTATGATTGGAGCTCAGCAAGAGAGCAGACACATGGAAGAAGATAAAGGTCAGAGAGGTAGCTGGAGCCAGGTCAGATAGGGCCTTGAGGGGCTTTTCTGGGGAGCCACTAGAGGGTTTTGAGCACAGGAAGATTAGATTTTGAAAGCATCTCACTTAGATTTTGAAAGAATCACTCTGGCTCCTGAGAGGAGAAGAGATGGGGGCTGAGTGGGATGGGGTGGGGGTTGCAGCTGCCACAGAAAGACCAATTAGAAAGCTATTGCCATAATCCAGGTGATCGAGGATGGGTAGTGGTGGAAGAGGTTGGAGTCTGGATATATCTGAAGCACAGCTGACAGGACTTGGTAGTTGGAGGGAATGTAGAGAGGAAGAGAAGAGTCAGGACTTGACTTTTTTTGACTTGAGCTACTGAAAGAATGGAGCTGTTATTTCTTGAGTGGGGAGCATTGTGGGAGAAGCAGGTTCTGGGAGAAGATCAGGAGCTCAGATTCAGAAATGTTACATTTGAAATGCAGATTAAGCTGCCAAGTGGAGGAGGTGAGAGGGCAGTTGACTAAATGAGTCTGGAGTTCATGGGAGAGGCTCAGGCTAGAAGTACAAACACCCATCAGTGTACAGCTGGTGCTTAAAGCTGGGAAGCTGGGGAGATGAGCTTGGGAGAGAGAAGAGAAAACATGTAAGGACAGAACAGGAGGGGATGCCATGATACATCAGAGGGCAAGTGAGGAACAGCCAGGAAAGGAGGCCGAAATGGAGTGGTCAGAAATGTAGGTGGAAACCAAGAGAGGGGATTCTCTCCAATGGCATCTCCGGAGAGTGGCTGCGACAGATCAGAAATCCCAGAAAGAGACCCCAGTGCTTACAGGAATTCAGTGTATGATAAGGATGGCTTTTCAAACCAGCGGGAAAGAGATGAATTATTCAATAAATGGAGTTGCCATGGGTGTGGGGGTGGGGAAGGAATGAAGCTGGATCAGGATAAATTTCAAATGTGTCCAATATCTAAATGTAAAAATAAACAAGTAAGTACTATTTCTAGAAACTATAGGAAAATGATTTTTAATAATCCTATGTAGGTGTAAAACAAAACCAAAGAGTTATCAATTTCACTACATAAAAATAAAAGCTATCTTGTTGTTGTTAGGTGCCATGGAGTCGGTTCTGACTCCTAGCGACCCTATGTACAACAGAATGAAACATGGCCCGGTCCTGAGCCATCTTCATGATCGTTGTTATCTGTATGACAAAAACCGTCTTTAAAAAAGTCAAAAAGCAAGTGACAAAGTGGGAAAAATATTTCTTACTCATATAGGGCTAATTTCCATAATACCTAGAGGTCCTGAATCAATGATGACCATGATGATGATAAAATAACAATAAGCCAATAAAAAGGTGTGAAGATTGTTGCCAACCATTCAAGGAAAGGAAACTATAACTAACTTTTAAGTTTCTGAAATGATGTCCAAACCCTCACAACAAGAGAAATGCAAATTAAAACTACATAACAGTTTTCACCAACTGAATTATAAATAAAGGTCAACTTCAGTGAAAGGAAGGACAACACACAATACAGGGGAAGTCAGCACAAATGGACCAAAGCAAAAGCAAAGAAGTTTACTAGACACATTCAAACGCTTTGAGGGACAGAATAGCTGGGACTGGGGCCCGGGGACCATAGTTTCAGGGGACATCTAGGTCAACTGGCGTAATATAGTTTTATAAAGAAAATGTTCTACATTCCACTTTGGTGAGTAGCGTCTAGGGTCTTAAAAGCTTTCGAGCAGCCGTCTAAAGATGCAGCTATTGTCCCATCCCACCTGGAGCAAAGGAGATTGAAGAAAACCAAAGATACAAGGAAAATACTAGCCCAAAGGACTAAAGGACAAAATGAATTAGAGATTCCACTAGCCTGAGACCAGAATTAGATGGTGCCCGGCTACCACCAATGACCAGCCTGACAGGGAACACAAAAGAGAGTCCCAGACAGAGCAGGAGAAAAATGTAGAACAAAATTCAAATTCACGTATAAAGACCAGACTTAATGGTCTGACAGACACTGGAAGGTACCCCTGAAACTATGGCCCCCTGGATGCTCTGTTAACCCAGAACTGAAACCATTCCTGAAGTCCACTCTTCAGACAAAGATTAGACAGGGCTATAAAACAAAAAATAATACACGTGAGGAACATGCTTCTTAGTTCATTCAGGTACACGAGACCAAATGGGCAGCTCCTGTCCAAAAGCAGGATGAGAAGGCAGGAAGGGACAGGAACTGGCCAAATGGACACAGGAAACCCGGGGTGGAAAGGGGGAGTGTGCTGTCACATTGTGGAGATTGCAATCAATGTCACAAAACAACGTATATATAAATTTTCAAATGAGAAATTCACTTGAGCTGTAAACCTTCACCTAAAGCACAATAAAAAAAAAAATTTAAAAAATAAAAAGAACTGAAGGGAGGAAAAGAAAATAATTTCCTGAGAAAAATACAAGAGCCCCAAATAATCCTCTCTGAACTTCAACAAATCCTAGGGAAATTCTGTGAGAGTTCAAGAATCTTCTGGAACTGTGGCTTTTGAATATTTTTCAGCATGTATTCAACAATACTTTATAGTGCTCCACACTTTGCCCTGTGTTTTATATCATACGACAGTGCTTTGCATTGTATGGTTCTGTGTTCTACTAAACATTGCCGGTCTAGAAAAAAAAATCACAAAGTTTGATCTACTACTGTGTTGGGCATATAAGTTGGTAAAAACTCTACAAAGAGCAATTTAGGTAACACTGATTGAACTTACAAATGTTCAGGCCCTTTGATGTGCATTTTAGGACTAGGTCCTATAGCTTTATCTGCCTGTGTAGGAAATGACATATGTCCGAGGTTATTCATAGTATGGTTGATTTTTTTGGTTTGTTTTTAATACATTTTATTTTGAAACAATCTAAAACTTACAGAAAAGTTGCAAGTATGGTTTAAAGAATTTGTGGGAGTAAATTGTCAACTTCATGCCCCATCACTGGGTAAACACTTTATAGTATGTATTTTTTTCAGGTAAGGGTGTTCTCCTACATAACCACAATGCAGTCATCAAAATCAGAAAATGAACAAATATGGAAAAAGAGAAAACTAGAATAAACCCTGCAGCTTACTGGATTGGAAGTATCAGCGTGAGATCATGATTTTCCATACATAGAGACAGAAAACTGTAGATGTAAATGCGTGTGTGTTGTGTGTATGTATTCCCTATTCTGTCCCCTGAGAGAGCCTAGAAGCAGCAACATCCCAATAGCAGTGAGCATATCTCATGACCAAATCTTGGTTTCTGAATACCATTTTCCATTAGAGGTATGAGGGTTCCTTGGAGAAATGAGAGATTCCAGGGCGGAGACAAGGCAAGAAGAAGATGAGCCTGAAACCCTCCTTCAGGACTAACACAGTATTTTAAAACTATTACTGGCCTGTTCAGTTCTTCAGCACTATGAAAACTGTTGTATTAAAAACAATAACAACATTTTGCATTAATTTAGTGTTTACTATGTATTAGGCACTTTTTGATATTACTTAGATTAATCCTAACAACAACTTGGAGAAGTAGGTTATCGCTACCTCATATATGAGGAAAATTGAGGCTTACCAGCAACTTGACCTAGTATAGTTGACCCCTCTTGGTCCCTGCCTGCCTCACACTGATTTCCTTTTTCTGGCCATGCACCCCATTCTCAAGGGTGTTCCTAGCAGGCTTGACTGTACCATGTGTGACTCTGTTCTTTGGCCTTAGCTGATTGGTTGATCAGGGAATTTGACACTTGAACGAAGCTGTGTCAAACAGAATCTTGGAGACGTGGAGTCATGACACTTGAAACTAAAGAATGAGAGGCACAAAGATAAGGAATCATTGAAATTAGGACAGGTTAATGACAGCACTCTAGAGGAAAGATCTACTGACTCCTCCTGCTGAGATGTGGTCGTCAGCCCTTCCATGTGATACTCCAACAAATTCCCATTTTTTGCTTAAGCTAACCAGAATCAGTTTCTATTGGTAGCAACCTACAGAATCTTAATTAACATACAAGAATCACATAAGGTAGAGGTGGAATTCGAACTTTGGACTCCAAATCCTGCTCTTTTCCACTATTTTACACCATCTCTCCTGGGAACCATCTATTCATACACTAACAAATACAACATATCCACATCTCTCTATTCTAATAAGGTTTTTAATGGGACCATTCCAGGCCCAAATCAGTCTGGCCACCCTGCTGGACTCCCTGCTGGAGAGACCAGATGGAGAGGCCACATGGAGAGAGCAAGCCCTGGGACTACATGGAGAGGCCCAGCCTTCCCAGAGCCCCCGCCAAGATGCCAGACGTGTGAGTGAAGCCATCTTGAATGTTTCTGGGCAGCTGCCATCTGACTGTGGCCACTTGAGCAACCTCCTAAGCAAGACGAACAGAGGAACCAACCAGCTAAGCCCCAGGCAACTCCCAGAATCATGGGAAAGAATAAGATGGTTGTTGCTTTAAGTCACAAGTTCTGGGATGGTTTGTTATGCAGCAGCAGGTAACTAAAATAGAGAGCTTCTCTGAAAAGTTGGCACTTAAGACGGGAACTAAAGAATTGAGTGGGGAGGCACTGGGGGAAGCAAGGCAGGGCAGAGGCATCAGCAAATAGCTGGGTGCATTTGAGGAGCTGAAAGAGGCCATTGGGGCTGAAGGGCAGAGCAATGGAGAGACAAGGTGGTACCGGACGAGGTAAGAGAGGGAGGCAGGGCCCTGCAGGCCTTAGAAGGGGCCTGGACTTTATTTGAACAGCAGCAGGGTGCCATTGAAGCACTTTAAGCAGGGGGATGACATGATCAGATGCTCAGTGCTCAAATGTCTCTCTGGCTGTTGTGTGGGAGGGTGGATTAAAGGCAGGCACAGAAAAACAGTCCTGTGAGAGGTGGCGGTGCCTGGAGTGGGGTGGGGGACGTGAAGACAGAGAGAAGAAGAGGAGCTCAAGGCACATTTTGGAGGTAGAATAAACAGAGCTTAGTGATGCATTAGATGTAAAGGATGAATGAGCGGGAAGTGCCAAAAATGACTCCAGATTCCTGACTTGACTACTGGGTGGAGGCTGGTGCCATTTACTGAGATGGGAAAAACCGTGGGAGGACAAGATTTGGGTTAGAAGGTGCAGATCAAGAATTCACTTTTGCTCATATTAAGTTGGAGATGTCAGGGAGGTATCAGGTGAAGATGTGAGTAGGCCGTTGGATATACAAGTTTACATTTTAGAAAACTGATCTAGGCTACAGATATGCATTTGGGAGTCATCAGCCTAAAGACGATATCTAAAGCCATGACAAAAGATGAGCTTGCCTAGAGAGAGAGGGAAGAGAGAGAAAAAGCCCCAAGGAGCACTAGCATTAGATACCTGGTTGAGGAAGAAACCTTGGCAAATAACCTGAACAACTTAGGACTTCCCCTTAGAGCAAGAGCAACATGGTTCTACCCAACTGCTTTTTGTATATTTGAAGACAAAGGAAGTGTCCCCCTGAATATTCTTCTCTAGACTACCCCTTCCAAGCTCCCTCTGCCTTCCTCGTAAGGCATAATGGGTCATTCACCATATGGGTCATTTTCCTCTTAAAGTTCCTTCTTTTACTGGATGCAACCCTCCAGGTGTGACTGGCTAGCCCAGAGCAGAAAGGGACCCAGTGTGTTTGTGACCTAGGGCTGCTAAATAAACTACCACAAAGTGGGTGACTTTGAACAACAGAAGTTTATTGTCTTACAGTTCTGGAGGCTAGAAGTCCAAGTCAACATGTCACCTAGGCCATGCTCCATCCGAACTCTCTAGGGGAACAATCTAACCAGCTTCTGGTAGCCCCAGGTGTTCCCTGGCTTGGAGAAGCATCTTCACTTGGCTGTCCTTCCTCTGTCTGTCTCTCTGTGTCTCTTCTCTTTTATCGGACACCACTCAGATGGGACTAGGTAGGACCCACCCTATTCTAGTATGACCTCGTGTTAACCTAACCGATAACATCTCCAAACAAGGTCACGTTCACAGGTGCTGGGAGTTAGGACTTCAACATATATCTTGGGGGAACACAGTTCAGTCCATAACACTGAGCAATGTGGTTGATAGTAAGCAAGGAGCTTCATCAGGACAGCTGAGGGCAGATGGGCCACTCGTGGCTGCTGAGAGATTTTCCGTTGCTTTTCCCCACATGTAGGAAAGGGCTGAGGATTTCAGAGACAGCCTCCTAAACAATTTAATGAGCTCAGGCACTCTGTTACTGCCTGACAGCCTCGATGGCAGAGCCTTAGATTGTCTCCCAGAGCAAAAAACAGTGTAAAACTTCCCATAAGATGCGCATGTCAGAGGGCAGCTGGCCTGCTTTATGGGTGAGAGCTTGAGATGGATCGCGTGGGAGAAGCAAAAACCTATAAACACAGAGCAGAGAAGTTCCCCGTCTTGTGCATTTTTACTCCACAAACTTTTTCATTGCTGAGATGTCAAGTCCCAAATAAATGGGTAAGCTTTGCAATTGTTCTGTTCCAGCTGGGACAGGAGCCCTGCGTTCTCCATCAATACTGTTCAGATTCACGATATGCACTTTCTACTTTGATTACTACACCTGGTGCCCAGAAAGCCAACCAGAAATCTAAGGAACAATAAATGTGCACACACACATCACACACCCCAAACCTCCTGGGTACAGAGTTTGAAAACGGCTATTCAATATTACTTTCCACCACCCATAGGTCAATTTGTCCTACTGTGGGGGCTTGTGTGTTGCTGTGATGCTGGAAGCTATGCTGTGGTATTTCAAACACCAGCAGGGTCACCTATGGTGGCTCAGCTTCAGGGGAGCTTACAGGCTAAGACAGACTAGGAAGGAAGCCCTGGCGATCTACTTCCGAAAATTTGCCAATGAAAGCCCTATGGATCACGACAGAATATTGTCTGATATAGTGCTGGAAGATGAACCCCCAAAATTCACATGGCTGCAACAATGGACTTGAGCATACCAACCATCATAAAAACAGTACAGGACTGGGCAGCGTTTTGTTCTGTTGGACACGGGGTCACTAATGAGTCAGAGCTGGCAACTGACAACGACAATTTTATTTTGGCAAAAAAAGGTTCTTCTTCATTCCCCACTGCTTTCTTTCCTTTCTCCCTTCATGGCTAGTGTGGATGGGTCTTTGCCAAGACAGAGACTTGATCAGCATAGCAATGCAGAGATTCAGCAGGAGAGGCCATCAGCATTGTTGAGAAAGAGGCTGCTATGTCTTATAGAGGCTCCACTCTGAAGAGGGAGGAAGACTCGACAGAGAGGGGGCCTCAAGATGGTCATCTGGGTGCACATCATGTCTGCTTAAAGAAAGTCTTAACCTTTTCTCTGCATTTGGGCTGGGAGTGTGTGAGCACATTTATTCTACCAATACCAAAAAACCCAAACGTGTTGCCGTTGAGGCGATTCCAACTCATGGCAACCCTATGTGTGTCAGAGCAGAACTGTGCTCCACAGGCGCTTCAATGGCTCATTTTTCAGAAGTAGATCATCAGGCCTTTCTTCTGAGGCACCTCTGGGTAGACTCGAACCCCCAACCCTTCAGTTAGTAGTCCCTGCGTTAACCACTTGCACCACCCAGGGGCCGTGATACTCGAAGTGCAGCTCTCCCAACCAGCAGCATCAGCATCACCTGGGAACTTGTTAGAAAAGCAAATTCCTGGAACCCACTCTAGACCAACTGAATTGGGGGTGACACCCAGCTGCAGATGTTTTAACAAGCCTCCAGGGGATTCCAATGCTTGCTCAGGATTGAGAAACTCTGTCTGGCAACATGACCTTCTTCTTGTTAATGAACTATACGTACGTGCTCTTTCAAGTATTACATGCACATAATTTTATATTTGGAAAAGGAGGGGGAAACCTTATTTTTGAAATACAAACTATAGAATATTGGAAGGGGGAGAAACTGGCATATTAGAACCCCAGAGGTAGAGTTTTATGTCCACCAAAATAGGGCAAAGGCTCCATGAGGATCTGAAACCCTGATTTAGAAAAAAGGAAGGATTCTGTGCAGGAGGCCTGGGGGCTCGGGTCCTGGGGTCCCTGCAGCAGGGCCTGTGAGTGAAGGTGAGGAATCCACCCCTGCCCCCTAGTGGCAAGACCAGGCCTGGGAGGGGTTTTCCTTCAGTTAAGGTCTGCTAGTTACCCAGCAGATGGGAAGAGAGAGCAGTGTGTAGGTATATGTAGTCCTGGGTGTGTGCTTGTGAGGTGGGTGCGGGGAGAACTAGCGGGGACGGGAAACATTCTCCTCCTCCCCCTTCCCTCCCCCTCAGCTTCCAGCAGCTCCCAGAGTCTGGCCCTCAGGCCCAGGGACAGTGTGGCCTGAAATATACCAGAGACCCCAGAATACAAAGGAGGTTGATACCCCTAGTTTCCAGGGACTCAGAGGGTGTTTCCTGGCCTACTTCCTCATTAGCCACCACCAAATGCCTTCAAGAGACTCCAAATCATGGTGACCCCATGTGTATCAGAGTAGAACAGTGCTCCATAGGGTTTTCAGTGGCTGATTTTTCAGTAGATCGCCAGGCCTTTCTTCAGAGGCACCTCTGTGTGGACTCTAACCTCCAACCTTTCGTTTAGCAGTCGAGCACGTTAACCGTTTGCACCACCCAGGGCTTCCTCCTCAGTAGCAGGGGTTCTCAAATTCACTGGCCCCCACCCCAGAGACTCGATCCGAATCTTGGTATGGAGCTGAGAAAACCGTGTTTGAAACAGTCTCCCCTGCCCCCTACCAAGTAATGCTGACACAGGAGATGCATGGGCCCTGTGCTGAGAAACACTAGAATATTAGCAGGCATTTTTATTTTGGGTGGTGGTGGTGCTCGGGGGAGGGGAAGGGTGATGCTGAGTTGCTGGGAGGGAAATATTCTCCACACTGGAGCATCTGACGGTCTCTCGTCACCCAGTATCAACAGTCACTAAACAGCAGGGAAGCAGAGGACGGCCTGGATGAGAAGCGTGGCTCGTGGAGTACATGTCAAGTGGGTGGCTGATCCTGGGCGTGTCTGCTGGTTGCCTAGCCAGCCTGGTGATCAGAGGCATGTGACCTGTCTTCTAGAAGGGGACCTCACGAGGGCAGCCTGGGTGTCCTTAGTTCCCTAGGCTGAGAAGGATGCCTGGGAGGCTCTGCAGAGCAGATAAAGCCTCTGAACATCCTCCTGGAGGTGGGAAAGGCATGCATGCAGCACCAACTCTGAAGACAGGTCAGTGTAAAGGGGCTTTGATAAACTCTGTCAAGCCTCTCTCCAAAACACCGGCAGCGCTGTCCAAGCGAGCCTTCTGCCACGGTGGACATGTCCCATGTCTGCACTGTCCAGTGAGTAGCCATTAGCCACTTGTGGCTCCTGAGAACACGAAGTGTGGCTAATGCGCCTGAGGAGCTGGTTTTTAAATTTTATTCAGTTTTCCTTAATTGAAATTTACATTTAAATAGGTAATCCCTGGGTGGCACTTTGGAGCCCTGGTGGCACAGTGGTTAAGAGCTCAGCTGCTAACCAAAAGATTAGCAATTCAAATCCACTAGCCACTCCTAGAAAACTCTATGGGGCAGTTCTACTCTGTCCTATAGGGTCACTATGAGTCGGAATCAACTCGACGGCAATGTTTTTTGTTTTTTTGTTTGGGTGGTGCTAACAGTTAATCAATCAACTACTAGCCGAAAGGTTGGCATTTCGAACCCACCCAGAGGCGCCTCAGAAGAAAGGCTTGTCGATCTGCTTGCAAAAGTTCACAGCCTTAAAAACACTATGGAGCAGTTCTACTCTGCCCACGTGGGGTCTCCATGAGTCAGAACTGACTCAGCTGCAACTAACAAAATATTTAAATAGCCACACATGGCTCCTGACTGCTGGATTGGATAGTCAGGCTTAGTGAGAATCTCAAATTATCAAGCACATCTACATGCTGGGATGGAGGGGGTTCTCCAAGGGGCCCTTCCAGGGGGAGGTCTGGTGCTTTGTCAGCCGAGGCTGTGGAGGTGGAGAGCTGTGACTCCTTGGTCCCTCACTGCAATGGGAAGGCTGGCGGCCGCTGTCGGGGATGACGTCCCTGAGCCATTTTACAGCAGCCACTCCCGTTCCAGGTTGTCACCCTTGCCTGGTTCAAGGTCAAGGGGCCCGTCTGTGATTGGGGCAAAGCAGTGTGCTCTGTAGTTCTCAAAAGAACGTGCAGGGGCAAGAAGGAATCTCGGGTCCCTTGCGTGGAGCACAGACAAGCCTCACAATTGCCCCCTCATGCTGGCCTCCCCATTTCCCACTTAAAAGATAAAAAAGAAGTTCAAACATGAGATAATACAAGGCTATTCCAGATGATGGCACTTTTAAAAGATAAGCACTTAGACACTGTAAACATCCAGCTCTGGAAAAACATATAAACCCTCAACCAGCTAACCAGGACTGCCCTAGATGGTCGAGTCAACTCCCTGGGGAGAAAATGCCTCACACTGGCAGCAAATAGCCTTCGGTTACTTTTGACAGATGTAGCGCTTCTCCACCAAGACTGGCAAAAAGCAACTCCCTCAGCTTCCACCCAGGCTGCCCCTGGCAAGGCTGGAGGCCTGAGGCACCTGGCCCCAAGCCCCCAACCTGCCTGCAGCCAAGGCACCGAGCATGGCATGGGAGCAGATCTCGGTGAGGGAGAGGGTGCTGGACTGAGCTGGGGTGGGGTCATAACTCAGGAGAACACAGAACTGAGGAAAGAAAAGGGGGATGCTAACTTTAGCGTGGGGACAAAGGTGTGGCAGTCTGCTTCCGTAAAAACTGAAGCCTTGGAAACCCTATGGGGCAGTTCTACTCTGTTCTGTAGGGTTGCTATGAGTCCGAATCGACTCGACAGCAGCAGATTTGGTTCGGTTAACTTTAACGCAGGGGCAGTGGTGGTTCAGGGGTAGCATTCTCACCTTCCGTGCAGGAGACCCGGGTTCAAGTCCTGGCCAATGCACCTCAAGAGCAGCCACCACTTGTTTGTCAGTGAGGGCTTGCGTGTTGCTATGATGCTGAACAGGTGTTAGGTGAACTTCTTAGTCGTCTGGTGCTGCTACAACAGAAATACCACAAGTGGATGGTTTTAACGAAGAGAAGTTTATTTCCTCACAGTCAAGTAGGCTAAAAGGCCAAATTCAGGGCGTCAGCTCCAGGGGAAGGCTTTCTCTCTCTGTCGGCCTTCTTCTCTTCGGTGTTCCCCCAGACTAGGAGCTTCTCCGTGCAGGGACCCCAGGTCCAAAGGAAGCGCTGTGCTCCTGGCACTGCTTTCTTGATGGTATGAGGTCCCCCGGTCTCTCTCCTCACTTCTCTGTTTTATATCTCAAGAGATTGCCTCAGGACACAATCCAGTCTTGTAGATCCAGTCCTGCCTTACTAACACAACTGCCACCCATCCTCCGTCATTAACATCATAGAGACAGGATTTACAACATACAGGAAAATCACACAGTACCAGGAATTATGGCCTAGCCAAATTGATACACACATTTTTTGGGGGGACATAATTCAAACCATGACAGGGAACTTCCAGACTAAGGGAGACTAGGAAGAAAAGCCTGGCGATCTACTTCTGAAAATCAGCCAGTGAAAACCCTATGGATCACAACAGTCCGATCCCATCGGGCATGGGGTTGCCATGAATTAGGGGCCAACTCAACGACAGCTACCAACAACAGCAACAACTCTCGAACACTGTACAAGGAAGATCCAGAAGGATAGGAGTGGGTCAAACAGCAACTCTGGCCTCAGACCCCTTGAAAGGTGGGTCCCAGAGAGAAGAGATGGGCTATGGGCTGCTCTCAGTGAGCGGGCCCTGCCCTCCTGGGAGCCCACCTTGCCTGGCCATGCCACACAGCAGCAGTTGGCTCTCAGGTGTCCTGAGGAGCTGCTCTCCTTGCCCAGAGTTGGGGCCTGGATCTTCTCCTCAGGACATTAGAACAGAGCTCCTTTCTGGGCAGAAGCCCTCCTGTGTGGGCCAGCGGTCACGTGTGGGCCTTGTGGGGAAGCTGCTCAGAATGTGGGAACGAAAGTGATTCCTCCCCCATCTTCACACACCAGCCCCCGATGTCTAAAACAGAGAATGGTCCTGTTATGGATTGAATCGTGTCCCCCCAAAATGTGTGTCAACTTGGCAAGGCCATGATTCCCAGTATTGTGTGGTTGTCCGCCATTTTGTGATCTGATGTGATTTTCCTACGTGTTGTAAATCCTGACCTCTATGATGTTAATGAGGCAGGATTAGAGGTAGTTATGTTAATGAGGCAGGACTCAATCTACAGCATTAGGTTGTATCTTGAGTCAGTCTCTTCTGAGATACAAAAGAGAGAATCAAGCAGAGAGGAGAGGGACCTCAGACCACCAAGAAAGAAGTGTCAGGAGCAGAGCGTGTCCTTTGGACCCAGGGTTTCTGTACTGAGAAGCTCCTAGACCAGGGAAGATTGATGACAAGGACCTTCTCCCAGAACTGAGAGAGAGAGAAAGCCTTCCCCAGGAACTGGCACCCTGAATTCGAACTTCCAGCCTCCTAGACTGTGAGAGAATAAATTTCTGTTTGTTAAAGCCATCTACTTCTGGTATTTCTGTTATAGCAGCACTAGATAATTAAGACAGGTCCCACGGGGGCAACTCCATGGTAAGAATGTTCTGGTTACTACAGCTCAGAACATTGATTGGGTAGCTATAGCTCTTTCGGGCAGAAGTCGAGCTCCTGATGGGTTACAGATAAAGAGCAACAGGAGAACTACGAACAGAGGCCAGTCAGCCACATACCTTTGCAAAGGTTAGCGATGAGGGAGGGCAAAGATCTCAAGTCCAAGGATGCAGTAAGAGGCATAGCTTGATGCATGGAACCTCCAGTGCCTGCCTCTCCCTCCTCCTAGAGAGGCTGCGTGCTGGCAGGTCAGCATCTCAGGGTGTGACTCATGTCTCAGGCTCCCTGCCTGGGACGCTGGCATGCTGGCAGCCACCCCCCGCCCTCGCAGTCCTGCTTGAGACACGACTGCTCACTCCTTTTATTTATTCCCTGTTCCTCAACTACCTCTCCTCACCCCGACCCATGACTAATTGCTCCTACCACGCAGGGCATGCTGGGCGGGCATTGCCTCTGCTGCAATTAACCGGATCATTCAGACAGAAGGACATCTCTCCGCCTCCCAGCAACAGCTTTTGTTCTAGACAGCCACAGCGATTCAGATGCATGGTCTACACAGAGAGAATGAATCCTCAGCCATGGTTTCCTGTGGTTGTGAAGGCCAGACGGGTCTGGGCAGGAATTCCTTATGCCAGTCATTTCTTCAACTTCTCCTATCTCACAAACATAGGATCTTGGAAATGAGTTCACCCACTGGGACTCTCCAGAAGCATCAGCATCCTTTTTTTTAATTCTTTTTTTATATTGTTGTAGTTTAAATGAACTTTACATTTCAAGTTAGTCTCCCATACAAAAATTTATACATACAGTGTTATGTTATGTGACCCTAATTGCTCTCCCCATACTGCGACAGCACACTCCTCCTTTCCACCCCTGATTCCCCATGTCCATTCAACAAGCTCCTAACCCTGTCTGCCTTCCCATCTCACCTCCGGACAGAAGCTGCCCGTTTAGTCTCTTGTATCTACCTGAGCTAAGAGGCACACTCCTCACGAGTATCACTTTATGTCCCACAGTCCAGTCCAATCCCTGCCTGAAGAGCTGGCCTCAGAAATTGTTTTACTTCTGGGCTGATAAAGAATCCAGGGGCCATGCTTTCCGGGGTGCATCCAGTCTCAGTCAGACCATTAAGTCTGGTTGTCTTACTAGAATTTGAGTTCTGCACCCCACCTTTCTCCTGCTCCATCAGGGACTCTCTGTTGTGTTCCCTGTCAGGGCGGTCATTGCTGGTAGCCAGGCACCGTCTAGTTCTCCTGGTCTCACGCTGATGAAGTGCACCAGCATCCTTTAAAACATGTCCAGGCCTTGCCCAGAGATGCTCGCCAGAAGGACTAGTTCTTCCCAGTTCCAGTTGCCGTCAAGTTTGCTCTAACTCATGGTGACCTCATGTGTATCAGAGTAGAACTGTGCTCATAGGGTTTTCAATGGCTGATTTTTCAGAAGTAGATCACCATGCCTTTCTTCCGTGGCACCTCTGGGTGGGCTTGAACCTCCAACCTTCTGGTTAGCAGCTGAGTACAGTAAATGTTTGCACCACCCAGGGACTCCAGGACTAGCTCTATATGTTTGTACTTTTTAAAGAGCACCCCTGTCTTCCTGGGGGGGAACCTCTGTTCTGGGCCAACGCCCTCATCTGGCCAGGAGAGAGAAGTAACTTGGCCAGCACTCAAACTGAGCAGGCAGATCCGGATTGGATGTGCCTGCAGGCCCATGCCTCTGCTCCTCTCACAGAAGGTCTAAGTCCTTGGACAGCCATTCAAGGCTTCCTCAGTCTGTGCAGTAACCCCCAAGCCAACATCCATGTCCCTCAGCTCTCCCCCTCACCCTTCGGATGGCACCATGTCACCAGCCGACACGCCCTCACCACCCCTCATGTCTGCCTCTTCTTGGAATTGTCTTGGTCCATTCCCTATTCTCGTTCCCAACCTGGCTCACAGGGAGCCTTCCCTCCACCAAACCTTTCACTCCTGACCACGACCACTAGGCAAGCACCCAGCCTGCCTGACTGCCCGCCACTGCACTGTGATGGTGACTTTGGGACTGAACAGACTGTGAGTTTGTCTTTTCATTTTGGAAACTCCAGTAGGGCAGGACGCTTTCCCAGCCCTTTGGGGGTCTTGCCCACAGAAGCTGCTGAGTACATTTGAGGATGTGCATTGACATGACATCCGTTCTTCCCCAGGCCCAGGGAAGAAATACTGCACCTTTAGATGTTTGCTTCTGGAACTTCCTGACCTGGGCTCCCTTTAGGGATTAAACGCTGACATTTTCTCTCTGTGGAATGTTCACAACAAGGCAGGAAAGGCCACCTGCTCTGCAAACAGGCCAGCGAGGACCAGGGACTGGGCGAGTGCAGGGGGCCTGGGAAGGGGCTCCAGCCGTCTCCTGCACACTTGAAAGAGCACTGCCAGCCCCACGTGACTGCCCAGTTGGGAGGGCAGGCCTTGCTACCTGCCCACCCCGAGGGGCACAGTCATCTCCCTGCTGGTGGCAAAGGAGGGTTCAGTCCAGGGACCAGCCGTGCAGGTCTCTGTCCCCAGAAGTGCTCGTCCTAGAGAGTAGGTAAGGAGGTGGATGGGATCTGTCACAGCTGCTGGCAACTTAGGGGTGTAGAGCAGGCAGCTGCCCACAAAATAAAATAAATAAATAAATAAATAAAAACAAATCCGCTGCCATTGAGTGGACTCTGACTCATAGCGACCCTCTAGGACAGAGTAGAATCGCCCCATAGGGCTTCCAAGGAGCGGCTGGTGGATTCTAACTGCCGGCCTTTTAGTTTGCAGCTGAACTGTCAACCACTGCACCACCAGGGCTCCACAGCTCTCCATAGGGCCCTACAATCCAAAGCAAAGTGACCCAGCGTTCAGGGCAGACCCAGGTAAATACGGATAGCAAGTGGCAGTGTGTTTCAAACCACTTCTCTTCCACTCTCTCTACCGCTACAGTCACCACGACTTAGCTCACCTTAAAAACCTCCCCTTTGCCTACGGCGTCAGGCCCCTTTCCTCCTCCTTTACTGCATCTCCCTGGCGCTGCCCTGCCTCCTTCCACATGCTTATGGTCCTCACTGCTCAAAATTTCTTTTGGTCTCCTATACAAGCCTTTCTGGGGCTCAGAGCCTTTGCTCTCACTGTTCCCTCTGCCAGCAGTACCCTTTCCCTGATACATGGAAAACTCTTATGCATGCCTCAAAGCTCAGCTTGAATGCTACTTCCTTGGTGAAGCCCTTCCCAACCCAGTGAGACACGATTAGACCGTCCACCCGTGCACTCCGGTCTTGCACGGCAAGTTACCATTGCTTGGTAACCCTTTGTTTACATGCCTGACTCCTTCCCTCTCCTGTCTAAATAATGACATGGTCCTTGAAGGTAGGGACATTTCTCTAAATCCACAGTGCAACTTAGTGTCCAGTGTACAGAAGGTGTCAATAAATATTTGTCAAATGAAAGGAGGAATGAATGCAAAGTCTGTCTGCTTTCATCTCTGCTCCGTAACCTTCAATGCCATCCACTTATCTGCAGACTAAATCCCTGGTACTTCATTCACACACTTTCTCTGCACATCATGGAGCAATTACTTGTAGCTTGGCACTATGTAGAAATACAAAAACGCAAAGGAAAGGGGCCCTTTACTCAGTTCCAAAGACAAGTGTCCGGGTGAAACAATGAGGCAGGCAGTGGGTGCCCCCGGGACTTGTAGATGAAGTAAAGGTTGAGTCCAGCGGGGAAGAGTCCAGGATGGTCTCCTGGAACACTGGAGCATATCTGAGTCGACCCCAAAGAGTGGGTAGGTTTTAGCTAGACCTGGGAGTGGGGGGAATGAGGGAATGGAAAAGGGGTTTTCCTGGTCCCAAAGACAAGTGTGTTGAGGATGTGTTTGGGGAAAGGCAAAGTGGGGCAGTTGGCTGAAGCCAAGGCTATGTGGAAGAGCAGCAGGTGGAGGTGACAGGGACTTGCCAAGGGCCTGGTTCTCACAGGCCTGGTGGGATCAACAAGAACTCATGCAGGCCTGGGTGGCCACACTCCCTCTGAGGAGGCAATATAGGGGTAGGTCCTACATACCTAGTGGAGCCCTGGTGGTGCAGTGATTAAGAGCTCGGCTGCTAGCCAAAAGGTCAGCAGTTCGAATTCACCAGTTGCTCCTTGGAAACCCTATGAGGCAGTTCTACTCTATCCTACAGGGTCACAGCAAGTCAGAATAGATTCAACAACAACAGTTTTATACTTACCTAGTGGTGGTTTGGTCCAAGAGGGCCTCTCAGCCCACCAGCCTCCAGCAAGGTGACCCACAGAGCCTCTTGGGCCCTCCAGCAAGATGACCCACAGAGCCTCTTGGGCCCTCTCTCCCCTCAGTAAATTGGAACCTGACCGCACAACAGACGTATTTCTTAGGTACCGTCTATCTGAAAGATATCAAGCAAAGTACAGTGCGGGATACTCAAGGATAGAAGACAGAGGCCTTTAGTGAGTAACCACATAGACTATAAAACACCCACAGAGCCAGGCCAGGCCAGGAGTGGTGAGTGACAGGTGAGTGCAGAGAGCAGGTAGTCTCCCTTAGGCAGGGTGCCCAAACCCGGCGAGCGAAAAGGGGCAGCTGTTGATAATTATGATGGAATATAGGCACCAGCAGGGGCTGCTCCAGGCCAACCAGGATGGTGTCACCCGACCCATAAGACTCTTGTGATCCCAAACTCTCCATCTCCAGACCAGTCCTTGGTTCTGAGCTCCCGACCCATAACCAGCTGCCTATTGGGCAGTTCCATTTAATATCCTGAAGACACCTCCACCTTGTACCAAAATCTGAAGCCAGCATCTCCCCCACCCCCAACCTCCACAGGCTTCTCTTCCTTCTGTATTCCCAGCCAGAGAAACAGCGCCGACCTCCACTCAGGCATCCCGGTCAGACCCTCAGGCGCCCCGGGTGCCTCCCCACCTCGCCATACCCAGGCAGTCACTTCAGCAGCCATAGGTTCTATCTCCTCTGTCCCCTCCCACCTGCTCAGGCCTCCTTGTCTTTTCCCTGAACCACGTTAACAGCCTCCTCGCTGGTCTTCCCATCTATCCATACCTCTAAAGTCCATCTTCATTATGGCGCCAGAGAAATCTTTAAAATTCGCAAAGCTGATCAGGTTGCTCCCCTCGGTGGCTTCCCTGCCACTCAGACACTTGCAGGTGATACCTGAGACTTTGGGGCTCCCCCGTGCTCATGCCTCCAGCTTCCGCTCCACTGGCCCACACTCCGTTGGCCAGTTCCCAGAATGCACTGTGTGCCCACCCTCCACTCTGCCTTCCCTTCTCCGCCGACACTGGCTGGACCTCGGATAGCACTTACCGCACGCCTACCTTGCCTTTTACAGACTTGCCTTCTGGATCACTCCAGCTGCTCCTTCATTCACTGGACACAGGGATAGATGCTGGGAGGTTAAAAACGACTATGACGAGAGAGAGAGAAAACAGACGTGACAAAAATACCATTAACCAATCAGTCTAGGCAAAAGGAATTTGGGTGTTGGTTGTACCATTCTTGCAACTTTGCTAAGGGTTTTACATTTCTCAAAACAGAAAACTAGGTGAAAAGGAATAGAAAATAGACCTGAATAGAAATTCATTAAAATGTAAGTTTATCGTGACCTAATTGAGAGACTGGTATTCACTGAAATTCAGACAAGGGCCTGTTACTACAGTTCTACATTTATCAGTGAACTTGCTGTGTTTTAAAATTGCACACGTTATTTAATGGGGGGGATGAGTAAAAAGCAGATGAGTGGATAAAAGAAAATCATCCAAAATCTCACAACCCAGAGATTATAATTATTTCAGAATATGTCTTCCTGGTATTTTTTTTAATATGTAGGTACATTTTAAATACAAAATGAGTTATGCTATATACAGTTTTGTGACCAGTTCTTTTTCTCCACAATATATTTTGAACACCTTTTCATATTGATAACGATGTCGACATTTTAATAGCTGCACCGTTTTCCATGGAAAGGGTGCCCCGTGATTTATGCAGCCGCACGATCTTTCCCCTACACACACAAACACAAGCCCTGACTCCCTGATTCTGGAACCTTCCATGACTCTAACCCATAGGGGAACATCAAAGCCAACGCCAGCCTGTTGTTTAGGGAAGTGACACATTGCTATTTGGGCTTCAAAGAAAAGGATGAAAACTGACAGGTTAAAATTAACTAGGAAAAGCACCTCATCTCAAATGCCACCAGCGTTTCAAGAGGTAGCGTCAGATGGGCTTGGCAGCTCTGCCCAAGGAGCCGACAGAACTGCGGGCCGTGCCTGGGTCACTGGCAAGATTGAGAGGAACTAAAAATAGACCCGGAACTAAGCATCAAGACTCTTCTGAATTCAGAGGCATAAAGGCTGCCCTAGCAGGACTTGCCTCTCCGACATTTTCCATCCCCGGCTTGTCATGGTGCCTAAAATTCCTGTGGGCATGGTTTTCTAGAAGACCCTGTCAGAGAGTAGGTGGCTGTTCTGGAGTGGAGGACATAGTGGAGAAGGCTGGGGCTTTGGAGTCAAAGAGACTGGGTTTCATGTTCCCATTCTGCCCATCAGCAGCATTGTGACCTTGGGTCAAGTCCTCAACCTCTCTGAGCCGCTGTGTCCTCATCTGTAACAAGGAGATAGTTAACAAGCCAATCTCACAGAGTTGTCATGGGGGTGAAATGGAACAGTGCCCAGAACAATGTGTAAGGGGTGAACAAATAGGGCTTATTACTATTACTGAGCACTTGAATTTGTTTCTCAGATTAGCTGGGTGTGCTTTTAGGAGAGCTGATTTTTCACAGCGCTGGTGGTGGGCATGAGCAGTGTACAGCAGAGCCGCCAATCATGATGCATCCAAGGCCCGTAGGAGAGGATAGAGGCATCCTGGAATACCTGGTGTCTTAGTCATCTAGTGCTGCTATAACAGAAATACCAAAAATGGATGGCTTTAACAAACAGAAATTTATTCTCTCATCATCTAGGAGGCTAAAGTTCAAATTCAGGGTGCCAGCTCCAAGGGAAGGCTTTCTCTCTCTATCGGCTATGGCGGAAGGTCCTTGTCACCAGTCTTCCCCTGGTCCAGGAGCTTCTTAGCACAGGGACCCTGGGTCCCAAGGACGTGCTCCCCTCTTGTTTCTTCATTCTTGGTGGCATGAGGTCCCCCGCCTCTCTGCTCGCTTCTCTCTTTTATATCTCAAAAGAGATTGACTCAAAATACAACCTAATCTTGTAGATTGAGTCCTGCCTCATTAATATAACTGCCTCTAATCCTGCCTCATTAACATCCTAGAGGTAGGATTTACAACACCGAGGAAAATCACATCAGATGACAAAATGGTGGACAACCACACAATACTGGGACTCATGACCTAGCCAACTTGACACATATTTTTGCAGGACACGATTCAATCCATGACACCTGGAATGATATCAGATGCCTTATTCATTGCCACAGAGCCTCAGCATCCACAAATTTAACATTCATGGTGTCAAGCATTCTCTAGTGACTCCGAAGCTTTGTGACTTGTAATCATTTGCTGTTTTGCTGAGACATTAATATGAGCCACACTAACTCAGTGAGAAAGCACGTCATAGATTTCCCAGAAACAGCTCCTTAATGAGGCTTTGCAGCAGACCCATGGAGAGCATAGGCTAGGGACCAGGTCTACGGACCACCCATCCCCAATCCCAGGCCAGATCTGCCCTTGGTCGTCACACCTTGATTGTAAGCAGACCCCATCCAGGGCTTTCTGGGACTGGAGTGATGCATGGGACAACCCCGGGGAGGAGTGACTGATGAGGCTCTGTGGGCATATTAGCACCATCGCCTGGCAGGACAGGGACACCGTTCATGCTATTTAAATGGGAATTCTGGAGTGAAGTGGAGTCCCTGAGTGGTACAGACGGTTAACGTACTCAGCTGTGAACCAAAAGGTTGGTGGTTCGAATCCACCCAGAGATGCCTTGAAGAAAGGCCTGGTGATCTACTTCGGAAAAGCAGCCACTGAAACCCTGTGAAGCATGGTTCCGCTCTGACACACGCGGGCTCATCATGAGTCTAAATCGATTCGACAAGGCAACATGAACGCCCTCTCGGCAGCCAGCGGGAGGCCTCCCAGGGGAGATGCTAGCAGAGCTCTGGGCCATGGCCTGCAGTTATCTGATGACGCAGCAGAGATGGGGGCGGGGGGTGTCGAAAATAGTTCGCAGTTGCCTTCCCTGCTCAGTCCATTGTCATGACAGAAATCTTTACTATGCCCTGTAGCGGGCATTCAGCATGCCAGGGGCCCCAAAGTTCTGGGTTCAGCCTCCCGAACGCGCACCAAAAACCCATTGCCGTTGAATTGATTCCGACTCATAGCGACCCTATAGGACGGAGTAGAGCTGCCCCATAGAGTTTCCGAGGAGCGGCTGGTGGATTCGAACTGCTGACCTTTTGGTTAGCAGCCGAGTCCTTGACCACTGCGCCACCAGGGGTCCCAAACACTCATAGTGCCTATAAAACCAGGAGTGAGTGAACAGAGAGAAGGCACTCCCCACCTCGTTGTCCACTCACTCCCCCTGCCCCTGCCCTTCCCCTACTCAGGACAGAATGACTTGAAGGGCACTGAGCTCCCACCCTACCCTGGGTCTCCAACTACCCTAAATGGTCTGCCTGAGGGGCGGGTGGAGGCAGGCAGGGGGGTTCCTGATCCAATTGCTCAGGTACATTCCAAGGGAAAAAGTGATGACAAAGCTCTTTGCACATTTCATAATACCTTTTAAAGTCCTTAACAAAACAGACCTCAGCGCCTGAATAAACCGGCCCCAAACGCGGCCAAAGAACAAGCTGCTTGGATAGTGCAGGGAGCTGGAGAGAGGACGGGTCAGTGAACCGGTAAACCAACAGCCGGTCCCCCACACCCAGCGCCAGGCAGCTCCTTCACGCTCCTTCACGAGGTGCCTCTGCTACCGCCTCCTGGAACCCCAAGCTCCCAGAGCCCCCAGGCAGGGAAGGAGGGGGCTCCTCTCCTCACCCGAACTTGGTTCCCTTACTGAGAAACAGTACCAGGAGAAAGGCCTGTCATCAAACCCTCCTTGGCACAGCCTGGGCCTCAGGGCAATCTGCCACAGCTGAGATGGAGCAGAGAGTCCCTGGGTGGTACAAATGGTTAACGTGCTAGGCTGCTAACCAAAAGGTTGGAGGTTCGAGTCCACCCAGAAGCAGCTCGGAAGAAAAGCCTGGCGATCTACTTCTTAAAAATCAGCCATTGAAAACCCTATGGAGCACAGTTCTACTCTGACACACATGGGGCACTGTGAGTCAACTGGAAGGCAACTGGTAAACACAGGGTAAGGGATAGAAGGTGAGGGTGCAGGGTGGGGTTGCTACTTTATGTAGAGTTGTCAGGGAAGATGTTTTAAGAAGGTCACAGCCAAAGACTTGGGACCTTAAAGAAGCCGGAGCCTAACGCTCTGTGAAGACACGGAGGATTCTGTCACTTGATGTTCCCAGGATCCCCCTTCTCTGTCTGTGGTCTCATGAGATAAGGGACAAGGATAATTCACCCTGATTTCTGATCCCTCAGTATTTTATTATCCTGTGACAGGTACTGATGATGCTCTTCCCAGAGGCCCTGGCCCCTTTGAGTGTTTCTGTGCACCCCTTCCCCAACTTCCATGTGCCTTTGTTTGAACTCCCCACACCTGTGACTATCTTAGGAAGAAAGCCCTCAGATTACTGGAACTATTTCTCCCAGCTGAAAGCTCCTGGGAGTTTGCATCCCCTTAGTGCAGAAGTATGGCAGGTTATCATTTCCCAAAGTGGCCACAGCAATACCTCCAGTTCTATGTGTTCTTCCAGAACCTTGTTTCTCCCCTACCAAGAGACAGAGCCCCTCTCCCCTCTCTTCGACACTGGAGGGGCCCATGTGGCTACCCCAACATAGAATGTATTGAGTGATGCTGTATGGTGTATGAGGCTAGGCTGTAAAAGATGAAATTGCTTCCCTCTGCCTCTCTCTCAGGACACTTGCCCTTGGAACCCAGCCACCATATTGTGAGGAAGCCCAGAAGCCAGGCCACATGGGGAAGTTATATGTAGATATACTGGCTGAGAGCCTCAGCTAAGGTCTTAGCCCACAGCCAGGATCAGTTGCCAGACATATGAATGATTGAGCCTTCAGATGATTCTAGCCCCAGCCTTCCAGCTGCTCCAGCTAACACTGGGTGGTGGGAAGAAGAGCTATCCTCACCAAGTCTTGCCCAAATTGCAGATTTGTGAGAAAAACCAATGTCGTCATTGTTTTACACCACTATATCTTGGGATGGTTTATTCTCTATCAATAGATATCTGATACAGATTTAGGTACCCAGAAGTAGAGTGCTACCATAATAATAATTCAATAGCCTCATATGCATGGGAAAGCTGGACAATGAATAAAGAAGACTGAAGAAGAACTGATGCCTTTGAATTATGGCGTTGGTGAAGAGTATTGAATATACCATGAACTGCCAAAAGAACAAACAAATCTGTCTTGGAAGAAGTACAGCCAGAGTGCTCTTTGGAAGCAAGGTTCTCGAGACTTCTTCTCACATATTTTGGATGTGTGATCAGGAGGGACCCGTCCCTGGAGAAGGACCTCATTCTTGGTAAAGTAGAGGTTTAGCGAAAAAGTGGAAGACCCTCAACAAGATGGATTGACACAGTGGCTGCAACAATGGGCTCAAGCATAACAACGATTGTGAGGATGGCACAGAACCAGGCAGTGTTCCATTGTGTTGTGTATAGCGTTGCTATGAGTCGGAACTGACTCAACAGCACCTAACAACAACAACATAATAAAATCTGAGTAGCAGATGGAGGCTGGAAAGACATTGAGGAGAAGGTTAATAAAAACCTGTTGTTCCTGTGGATCACAACAGTCCTACCCGCAACAGATCATGGGGCTGGTGCATGGCCAGGCAGTGTTTTGTTTTGTCGGGTCACCATGAGTTGGGGGCCAACTCAACAGCAGCTAACAATAACAACAACAGAAGTTCTTTACATAATCTGGATAGTAGCCCTTTCACAGTTATTTATAGTACAAACATCTTCTCCCATTATAGAGCTCATATTTTCATTTTGTTAAGTGTCTTTAAATGAACAGAAGCTCTTAATTTTAATATAGTACACTTCATCAATTTCTTTCTCTATGTTTAATGCATTTTGGACTCTGTTTAAGAAAGTTTTCGCTATCCCAGAGTCATGAAGACAGTCTCTTAGATTATACTGCTGGGCTTTATTTATTGCTTTACCATCCACATGTAGATCTTTAGTTCACCTAGAATTATTGTTTGTGTGTGGCTTGAGGTAGGGGTTGATACAATATCCAATTGATCCAGCACCATTTACTGAAAACCCTGACCTTTTACCAATGCTCTGCAGTGCCACCGTTGTATCCATGTATTTGTTGACCTAATTCTGGACTCTCGATTTTCTTCCATTGGTCTGTTTTCTTTCCTTATGCCTACAGTACACGGTCTTAATTACTGTGCCTTTATAATAAATCTTGGTAACTGGTAAAGTAAATCCTCCATCTTTGTTATTTAAAAAAAAAAGAAACTGTTGTGGTTGTTAGCTGCCATCGAGTTGGCCACAGACTCATGGCACATTGGAATAGATCATGGTGATTCATTGTGTTTTCACTGATTTTCAGAAGTAGATCACCAGACCTTTCTTCTGGAAGCACCTCTGAAACTTGTTCAGCATCACAGCAACACATAAGCCTCCACTGACAGACAGGTGGTGGCTGCACATGAGGTGAATGGGCCAGGAATCTCACCCAGGTCTTCCACATGGAAGGCAAGAATTCTGCCACTGGACCACCATTGCCCCCTGAAGGAAAACCTGAAGGGCCCCAGAGAAACTGCCAATGGAAGCCTGATGGCTCTGGAGGGCGACAGCAATATTTGCAGTCCACATGTTGGTTCTAGACCCTATGAAGAAGTGGAGTCTTATTTTCCCTCCCCCCTTAAACTGGGCCTTTGTGATTACTTTGGTGAGAAGAATGTGGCAGAAATGATGCTACAATCCTTCCAATGCTTCCACTTGGCTTTCTATCAGAATGTTCACCCTTGGAATCCTACCACCGTGTTGGGATGAAGCTGTGCCTCATGAAGAAGTTATATGTAGGTATTCTGGCCATAGCCCCAGCTCAGGTCTCAGCCTACAGCCAACACCAAACACCAAACATATGAGTGAAGCAGCCTTCAGATGATCTCAGCACCTAGCCTCTGAGCAACCCCAGCTGACATGGAGTGGAGCAGAGATGAGCCATCCCCACCAAGCCCTGCCCAAACTTCAGATGCATGAGCGAAATGAATGCTGTCATTATTTTAAGTCACTGGGAGGAGGAGAGGAGATGAACACACAAGGCTAATCTACCAGTCACTCTAAACAAACAGTTAAAAAAAAAAAAAAAGGCAACAAATTGAATAGCATTTGGGGTCTTAAAAGTTTGCGAGGGGCCATCTAAGATACATCTATTGGTCCCATCCCGTCCAGTGCAAAGGAGAATGAAAAAACCAAAGACACAGGGAAAATATCAGTCCAAAGGACTAATGGAACACATGAACCACAGCCTCCACCAGCCTGAACTCAGAAGAACTAGACGGTGCCCAGCTATCACCATCAACTGTTCTGACAGGGATCACAATAAAGGGTCCCAGACAGAATGGGAGAAGAATGTACAACAAAATTCAAATTCACACACACACAAAAAAAGACCAGATTTACTGGTCTGACAGAGACTGGAGGAAGCCCCGAGACCGTGGCCACCGGTCACCCTGCTAACTCAGAACTGGAGCTACTCCCAAAGTCCACCTTTCAGCCAAAGATTAGACAGGCCCAAAAAACAAATGGAGCCCTTGTGGCACATTGGTTAAGAGCTCAGCTGCTAACCAAAAGGTCGGCAGTTCAAATCTACCAGCTGCTGTTTGGAAACACTACGGAGAAGTTCTACTCTTTCCTATAGGGTCGCTGAGTTGCAATCAATTGACAGCAACGGGTTTTGGTTCATGAAACAAACCGTAACACACGTGAGAAACATGCTTCTTAGTTCAATCAAGTATATGAGACCAAATAGACAAAACTTGTCCAAAAGCAAAGATGAGAAGGCAGGAAAGGACAGAAAAACTCGACAAATGGACATTGGAAACCTAGGGTGGAAAGGGGGAGAATGCTGACATAGTGCGGGGATTGCAACCAATATCACAAAACGATTTGTGAATAAATTTTTGAATGAGAAACTAATTTTCACTGTAAATTTTCACCTAAAGCACAATAAAATTAAATATATATATATTATAAACAAAAAAGCAACAAATATACATAGATTATTCCTAAATTTACAAAACTAGTAAGTTCATGAGTTTGATTTGCTTCTTCATGTCCATACTTAATTCTAAACCTTCCCTATGTTAAAAATTCTACCTCACTAAGGGAATGACAATTTTGCTTTTCCACAGGAATTGGGGTTACAATCCCAAGAAAACTGGACTGAACTTCTCGATAGTTGGAGGTTGTCCATAGATCATATTTTTTGCTGTGACCCAGATATAGAACTATAGGCAACAAGGAAGATATTCTCATAACAATAAGGGATATTTTCAGCTCAATTATATAGTCACTCTGCCTAAACTTTGTAATTTCATGTCCATGCCCTCTAAATGGAGTGTCCTCACAGCGCTGGATTATATTCTGATTGTAGGAAGACTCATTAACAACCTGGAATATGCAGATGACACAACCTTGCTTGCTGAAAGCAGAGAGGACTTGAAACACTTACTGTTGAAGATCAAAGACTACAGCCTTCAGTATGGATTATGCCTCAACATAAAGAAAACAAAAGTCCTCATAACTGGACCAATAAGCAACATTATGATAAACAGAGAAAAGATTGAAGTTATCAAGGCTTTCATTTTACTTGGATCCATAATCAACAGCCATGGAAGTAGCAGTCAAGAAATCAAACACTGTTAGGTGAAGGGAAGGACAGCACACACTACAGGGGAAGTCAGCACAACTGGATTAAACCAAAGCTAAGAACTTACCTGAATACAATCAAACACTTTGAGGGACAGAATGGCAGGGGTTGGGGTCTGGGGACCATGCTTTCAGGGGACATCTAGGTCAACTGGCATAACAAAGCTCATTAAGAAAATGTTCTGCAACCTCCTTTGGTGAGTGGCGTCTGGGGTCTTAAAAGCTTACAAGTGGCCATCTACCATGCATCAATTGGTCCCAACCACCTGGAGTAAAGGAGAATGAAGAACGCCAAAGACACAAGGAAAGTATTAGCCCAAGAGACAGCAAGGGCCACATAAACCAGAGACTTCATCGGCCTGAGACCAGAAGAACTAGATGGTGCCCAGCTACCACCAATGACCATGCTGACAGGGAACACAATACAGAGTCCCTGATGCAGCAGGAGAAAGGTGGCAGAACTCAAATTCTAGTGAGAAGACCAGACTTAATGGTCTGACTGAGAGTGGAGGAACCCTGGAAAGCATGGACCCTGGATTCTCTATCAGCCCAGAACTAAAACAATGTCTGAGGCCAACTCTTCAGACAGGGATTGGACTGGACTGTGAGGAGTGTGCCTCTTAGCTCAAGTAGATACAAGAGACTAAACGGGCAGCTTCTGTCCACAGGTGAGATGGGAAGGCAGAGAGGGTTAGCAGCTGGTTGAATGGACATGGGGAATCAGGGGTGGAAAGGAGGAATGTGCCGTCACAGTATGGGGAGAGCAATTAGGGTCACATAAAAATGTATGCATACATTTTTGTATGGGAAAAAATTAAAAAAAGAACACATTTCTACCTAAAAGAAAAAGAAATCGAACACTGCATTGCATTGGGCAAATCTGCTGCAAAAGACCTCTTTAAAATCTTAAAAAGCAAAGATGTTACTTTGGGGACAAAAGTGTGCCTGAACCAAGCCTTGGTTTTTTCAATCGCCTCATATGCATTCGAAAGCTGTACAATGAAAAAGGAAGACCAAAGAATTGTTGCATTTGAATTGTGATGTTGGCAAAATGTATTGACTATACATGGACTGCCAGAAAAATGAACAAATCTATCTTGGAGAAAGTACAAAATGCTCCTTAGAAGTGAGGATGGGGAGACTTCCTTTCACGTACTTTGGACATATCATCAGGAGGGACCAGTCCCTGGAGAAGGACATCATGCTTGGTAAGATAGAGAGTCAGCAAAAAAGAGGAAGACTCTCAATGAGGTGAATTGACACAGTGGCTGCAACAATGGGCTCAAGCACAGCAACGATTGTGGGGATGGCGCAGGACTGGACAATGTTTCATTCTGTTGTGCATGGGGTCATTGAGTCAGAGCCAACTGGACAGCATTTAACAATGACAACTATCAAGTGGAGTTCCTGGATGGTACAAATGGTTAATGCATTCAGCTGCTAATGGAAAGATAGGATGTTAGAGTGCACCCAGAGGCACCTCAGAAGAAAAGCCTGGTGATCTACTTCTGAAAAATCAGCCACTGAAAACCCTGTGGAGAACAGTTCTATTCTGACACACAGGGGGTTGCCATGAGTCAGTATCAACTCAATGGCAACTGGCTACTGGTAACTACCAAGTCTGATCCCAGTTTGCAAACCTTCATCCCACCCCTGCCCGGATCCCTTCAACACAACATTGAAGCTCCTCTGTTGACTGCATGATGCTATTCTGCATTCTTTTCATGCTCTTCCAATCTGGCAGGGCCACGCCTCTTGAATATATTTCAGTCCAGTTGGATTCTGAGCATCCCTCCTGTCTTTGTCTGGCTCCTATTGAGGTCATTACAATGACAGACAGAAAGCCAATCCCTGTAGCATCTTTGATACCAGCCTAACAATTAGAAACATGAAATGCCCAGGAAAGAACTGTTGAATCTCAGTTAGGTCACACTCTGGGTAAGGCGGCAAGAGGGGAAGTATATTCAGTAGCTTATCCAGGCTTAGGAAAGCCTAGGAAACAAGCTGGGGGGTACAGGGGACCTTAAGCCAAATGTAGCACTTGGAAGGTATATACCCACACAGCAACTTAATCCCAGGGTGACCACAAAGGAGCAAAGTCTGAAAGCTTCCTGGTCAGAGTGAACTACAGCAGGAAGGGAAAGCCTGTGTCTCTCTGTTCCGCACCCACTTGAACGTACACAGAGGCACACAGTCCAGCAAGTGTGTGCAAAGGGCAAGGATTTACCTCATACCCGTGCCCAGAGCTTGAGGTGCAGAAACCCAGCAACCAGAACGGGGCTGTGAGCTATGCCTCCCTCGTACAGGAAGGCCGAATCAATCCATCCATATGGAGGGCAGTGGTGGCTCCAGCATGTCTCTCTAGGGAGGAATTAGGGAGGGCAATCTGACTGGAAGGAGGGAGCTGGGGGACTTGTGTTTACATATCGAGTACGGGGCTTTTATTTTTTAGTGGAGATTATAGCTAACCACTCTTGCAGCCACCACTGGGCACTGCCACTGTTGGAGACTAAAGGAGCATAAAGAGGGAGTGCCCTCTGCCACCAAGACACCCTCAGGTACCAGAGGCAGGTAGGAAATAGGACTTGACGGGGAGGTCGCTTGAGACCAGAAAGGAGCACTCAGTCCCTCCCAGCGAAACATGTCCTCCAGCCTGGTGAGACAGAGAGGTTGGCAGGTGTGGCTGGGAATTGTTTTCCAGGTAGAAAAGCTGAAAGAGAAAACCACGCTTGGGCAGGCAGTGCTTTCTAGAAGGCCCCAGGGTTTGTCACCTGCTCCTCCCATTGCTGAGTCAGCAGAGGACCTCTGTGCACTTAATTCTACATCTAGCAGGCTCCCTCGGCACCAGCACCAGACTTAGAACTAATCAGCCTTCTCGCTTGGAGGCTGAGAAATCAAAAAAAAGAGCGGGAGGAAAATTAGGGGAGTGATTCTTCCAGCTGCATGCACAGGGCAGTGCAACCCCAAAGAGGCTACAGCCCCAAGCCCAGAAGAATGGGCACCTGGGAAGGGAATCCAAGCTCAAATGCCAATTCTTTGACCTGCAGAAGGCTGAGCAGAGACTGCAGCTGGGGCAGAGGAGCCAGCCCCAGCCCTGCCTACTGGGTCCTTTCTGTGGGAGACGCCGGCCAGATGCACCCAGCTCTGGTCAGGCATTATATGTGTGTTGGGGGTGCAGGCGGAGTCTGGAAAGAAAGCAAGAAACATAGGCAGTGCCCGGCTGTGGGCGAGACTCCAAGCACTAAGGCAGGCAGTGGGGTGCCACGAGTCACTGGGACTAGAAAACCTGGATTCCAGACATCACTTAGGCCTCATGCCTTATTATCATTATTATTATTAATAAACAGATATGTAACAAGGCATTTGCCATTTCAACATTTTTTACATGTACAATTCAGCTCATGCCATTCTGATATAGCCATTTTGACATGATTTCACAAAACCACACAGATGAGAGGTCTAAAGTGGCGTTAAAAAGTATAAATAAATAAATTAGAAAAAAATAAAATGGCAGTATTAAAATGGAGGGCCCACGTGTTTGTTTTCGAGCTGTGTAACCTTGGACAGAACAATCTGTCTGAGCTTCAGCCCCCTTCCTCTGTAACAGAAGGCGCTGGGCTCTGCCCGACCACCAGGGCTGCAGTGGGGGCCACGTGTGAAAGTAGGAAGGATGTGGGCTCCAGGCCCGCCCAGGCACTCACTAGCTGTGGGATGTGGGCAAGTTACTAGGGTCTCTGAGTCTCCATGTCACCATCTATTAGTAGGGTTGCTGGGAATCTAGATTTTTTTTTCCAATCTCATCCCAGGCTTTCATAATAGAAAATTAAATCACGTAACTTTCTTTTTAACCTTTCTAAAGACATTCGACGGTGTGGATCATAATAAAGTATGGATAACCTTATGAAGAATGGGAATTCCAGAACACTTAATTATGCTTATAAGGCACCTGTACATGTATCGGGAGATAGTCATTTCAATACAACAAGAGGATACTGTGCAGTTCAAAACTGGCAAATGTGTGCTGCAGGGTTGTATTCTTCACTGTACTTATGCAATCTGTATGACAAACAAATAATCCGAGAAGCTGGACTGTATGAAGAAGAACATGGCGTCAGGTTTAGGAGTCCACACTTTTGAGTTAAAAAACAACTTGTATGAGGACATTAACTTTTATAGATTGTCTTAGGCATCTATTGCTCCTATAACAGAAATACCACAAGTGGATGGCTTTAACAAACAGAAGTTTATTCTCTCACAGTCTAGTAGGCTAGAAGTCCAAATTCAGGTGTCAGCTCCAGGGAAAGGCTTTCTCTGTTGGCTCTGGAGGAAGGTCCTTCTCGTCTATCTTCCCTTGGTCGAGGAGCTTCTCTGCACAGGAACCCCAGGTCCAAAGGACGTGCTCTGCTCCCAGCACTGCTTTCTTGGTGGTACGAGGTCCCCATGTCTCTCTGTTCACTTCTCTCTTTTATATCTCAAAACAGATTGACTTAAGACACAATCTAATCTTGTAGATCTCATCAGCATAACTGCTGCTAATCCATCTCATTAACATCATAGTGACAGGATTTACAACACAGCCATGAATTGAATTATGTCCCCCAAAAATGTGTGTATCGATTTGGTTGGGTCATGATTCCTGGTATTGAATGATCTTCCTGTATGTTGTAAATCCTGCCTCTATGATGTTCATGAGGGAGGATGGGTGGCAGTTGTGTTAGTAAGGCAGGACTCAGCCTACAAGATTGGATTGTGTGCTGAGGCAATCTCTTGAAATATAAAAGAGAGAAGTGAGCAGAGAGACGGGGGACCTCATACCACCAAGAAAGCAGTGCCAGGAGCAGAGCGTGTCCTTTGGACCCCAGGTCCCTGTGTGGAGAAGCTCCTAGTCCAGGGGAACACTGATGAGAAGGCCGACACAGAGAGAAAGCCTTTCCCTGGAGCTGATGCCCTGAATTTGGACTTGTAGCCTACTTTACTGTGAAGAAATAAATTTCTCTTTGTTAAAGCCATTCATGTGTGGTATTTCTGTTACAGCAGCACTAGGTGACTAAGACAGACTCATAGGAAAATACATCAGATGATAAAACGGTGGAAAATCACACAATACTGGGAATCATGGCCTAACCAAGTTGACACATATTCTGAGGGGACACAATTCAATCCATGACATAGACCAACCAAAAAATGTGTGAGTATGTGTGGATGTGTGTGTGGTGGATGGCACAGCGCAACTCATTAAATGGGAGCACCTATTAATTATTACTAATTAATAATTCATTGTTTTAAGTAGAACTAATGAAGGTGAAAGCAAGTTATAAAATAAAACTCCTGAATAAGCCTAAGGAATGGAAGATCTCCAAGTGGGCCAGAACTGGCAGGAACACTTCATAGAAAAATGGGATTTGAACTGACTTTTAAAGAAGGTGAGATATGAGCAGGTGAGTGTGGGAAAGAGCAGGACAGAGGTGTGCGCAAAGGTTAGGGGCCCCATGCTGGGGCCAGTGAGAAGGCTGATCTGGCTGGAGAAGACAGTTTGGGCCACAAGGACAAGGACCAGATGTTGAGCTTCCTTGAATGCCATGCCAAAGAGTTTGGACCTTATCTTCAGGGCACTGGGGAGTCGTGGATTGTTCTTAAGCAGGAGAGCATTATGATGAATATTGTAATATAGGTGGATAAATCTAGCCCACCCATGCAGGAATGATTTGGAGTTAGGAGCCTAGAAGTAAGGAGCCAGCCAGAATCTACGGCTTTAACCCAGCATGAGGTGATGAGGCATAGGTGAAAGGGTGATGACAGGAAGGGAGAGAAGCAGAGCAATCCTAGAAACACCCAGTGGAAGAATCCACAGAAGTTCTTCTGGGCTCCAGACTCAATCTGACACCACTATGTCTTGGCTTTTGGTATCAACAACACTGGTCTAGCTATTCGCCATCTGTGGGTGTTTTCCTGGAAAAACTTAGAGTAGTGGCCAAGAAAATGATTCAGGGGACATATGCAGAGCTGAGATGATGAGCCCATGTTAGGAAGGATATGTGCAAAGCTGAGTGTGAAGAGAAGCCAGTTTTCTGCAGAACAGGCTCAACCTTGCCCCTGTGGATTTGGGTGCCAGGCTTGGTTTGGGCATGAGGCTCCAGGACACTTGGGCCCTTCTTGCAAGTGTATAGGATGGCAGCCAGAAAGGCTCAGCAGTTCCCCACGAGGCAGCCACAGGGCACTCTCTGGCAGAGGAAGTGGGCAGCTGCTGATGCCTCACATTGATAACTGTCTCTACGCTCCCAGCAAGTATTCTGAAGAAAGGGACCTTACTCTATTAGTCTACCAATAGAACTATGGCAACAGGCTTGAAGCCCACCCAGTAGGTGGCGATTCCATGCTGGTATGTGTGGGAGCACAGACAGCCTGCTGAGGCCTGAATGCCGAAAACTACAGAACATTGTTGAAAGTAATTAAAGAAGACTTAAACAAATGGAGAGATATACTGTGTTCATGGCTCAGAAGATTCGGTATTGACAAGATGTCAGCTCTCCTCAAATTGCTCCATAGAGTCAATGCAATCCCAACCAAAATCCCAGAAGGCTTTTTTTGTAGAAATTGACAAGCTGATTCTAAAACACATATGGAATAGCCAGAACAACTTTGAAAAAGACCAAAGTTAGAGGACTAACACTACTTACTTCATTTCAAGACATATTATAAAGTTACAGCAATCAAGACAGTGTGGCACTGGTATTGCAAAACAGACAAATAGACCAATGAAACAAAATAAAGTCCAGTATAGACTCACACATATATGGACAAGTGATTTTCAGCAAAAGCTCAAAGGCAAGGAAGTAACAGAGAGTAGTCTTTTCAACAGATGATGCTGGAACAACTGGATAGTCACGCAAAAGAATGAAATTTGATCCATACCTTTCACTATATACAAAAACTAACTCAATCATAGACTTAAATATAAAACCTAAAACTATACAACTTCTAGAAGAAAGCAAGAGAAAATCTTTGCAGTCTTGGATTAGACAAAGATTTCTTAGATCAAGAGCATAATCCAAAAAAAGACAGAACTCGGTAAATAGGACTTCACCAAAATTAAGAATTCTGCTGTTTGAAAGACACTGTTAAGAAAACGAAAGACAAGCCACAGACTGGGAGAACATATTTTCAAATCATATATCGGAAAAAGGACTTATATCCAGAGTATGTAATGAACTCTCAAAACTCAGTAATGAGAAAACAAGCTACCCAATTTTAAAAAATGGGCAAAAGATTTCAATAGACACTTTTCCAAAGAAGATATACAGATGACAAGTGAAAAGATGCTCACCATCATTAGTCACTTGGAAATGCAAACCAAAATCATGATAAGATACCACTACACACTTATTATCCTAAAACCCCAAACCCATTGCCGTCAAGTCGATTCCAACTCATACTGACCCTATAGGACAGAGTAGAGCTGCCCCATAGGGTTTTCAAGGAGGGGCTGGTGGATTCGAACTGCTGACCTTCTGGTTAGCGGCCGAACTCTTAACCACTGTGCCACCAGGGCTCCACTAGGTATGTATAGGATTTAGGTAATATCAGAGAGCTAAGGAAAGACTGAAACATTCTCAGTTTTCCTAAGGGGCCCACTGTGTTCCCTTCCCTCACCCCCTGCCTGGGCTGGGACAGCTGCAGTGGGTGTTCAGACCTCCCCCGACATTGCCTCCTCAGAGGGAGTGTGGCCACCCAGGCCTGCATGAGTTCTTGCTGATCCCACCCGGCCTGTGAGAACCAGGCCCTTGGCAAGTCCCTGTCACCTCCACCTGCTGCTCTTCCACATAGCCTTGGCTTCAGCCAACTGCCCCACTTTGCCTTTCCCCAAACACATCCTCAACACACTTGTCTTTGGGACCAGGAAACCCCTTTTCCATTCCCTCATTCCCCCCACTCCCAGGTCTAGCTAAAACCTACCCACTCTTTGGGGTCGACTCAGATATGCTCCAGTGTTCCAGGAGACCATCCTGGACTCTTCCCCGCTGGACTCAACCTTTACTTCATCTACAAGTCCCGGGGGCACCCACTGCCTGCCTCATTGTTTCACCCGGACACTTGTCTTTGGAACTGAGTAAAGGGCCCCTTTCCTTTGCGTTTTTGTATTTCTACATAGTGCCAAGCTACAAGTAATTGCTCCATGATGTGCAGAGAAAGTGTGTGAATGAAGTACCAGGGATTTAGTCTCCAGATAAGTGGATGGCATTGAAGGTTATGGAGCAGAGATGAAAGCAGACAGACTTTGCATTCATTCCTCCTTTCATTTGACAAATATTTATTGACACCTTCTGTACACTGGACACTAAGTTGCACTGTGGATTTAGAGAAATGTCCCTACCTTCAAGGACCATGTCATTATTTAGACAGGAGAGGGAAGGAGTCAGGCATGTAAACAAAGGGTTACCAAGCAATGGTAACTTGCCGTGCAAGACCGGAGTGCACGGGTGGACGGTCTAATCGTGTCTCACTGGGTTGGGAAGGGCTTCACCAAGGAAGTAGCATTCAAGCTGAGCTTTGAGGCATGCATAAGAGTTTTCCATGTATCAGGGAAAGGGTACTGCTGGCAGAGGGAACAGTGAGAGCAAAGGCTCTGAGCCCCAGAAAGGCTTGTATAGGAGACCAAAAGAAATTTTGAGCAGTGAGGACCATAAGCATGTGGAAGGAGGCAGGGCAGCGCCAGGGAGATGCAGTAAAGGAGGAGGAAAGGGGCCTGACGCCGTAGGCAAAGGGGAGGTTTTTAAGGTGAGCTAAGTCGTGGTGACTGTAGCGGTAGAGAGAGTGGAAGAGAAGTGGTTTGAAACACACTGCCACTTGCTATCCGTATTTACCTGGGTCTGCCCTGAACGCTGGGTCACTTTGCTTTGCTTTGGATTGTAGGGCCATGTGGAGCCCTGGTGGTGCGGTGGTTAAGAGTTCAGCTGCTAATACACAGCATTAACAGGATACAAACCATAACCAACAACACATAAACTCCAGACGATAAGCTAGATAACTGGGATCTTCTAAAATCCAAACACCTATGCTCTTCAAAAGACTTCACCAAAATAGTAAAAGAGAGAACCTACAGACTGGGAAAAAATTTTTGGACATTACAAGTCAGACAGAGGTCTAATCTCTATAATCTACAAGAAAATTCAACACCTCTACAACAAAAAGACAAATAATCCACTTAAAAAATGGGCAAACAGACACTTCACCAAAGAAGACATTCAAGCGGCCAACAGACACGTGAGGAAATGCTCACGATCACTAGCCATTAGAGAAATGCAAATTAAAACCACAGTGAGATACCATCTTACCCCGGCATTACTGGCATGAATCAAAAACACTGGAAATAACAAATGTTGGAGAAGCTGCAGGGAGATCGGAACTCTTATGCAATGCTGGTGGGAATGCATAATGATACAACCATTTTGGAAAATGATACGGCACTTCCTTAGAAAGCTAGAAATAGAAATACCAGACGATCCAGCAATCCCACTCCTAGGAATACATCCTAGAGAAATAAGAGCCATCACACCAATAGACATATGCACACCCATGTTCACTGCAGCATTGTTCACAACAGCAAAAAGATGGAAACAACCTAGATGCCCATCAACAGATGAACGGATAAACAAACTATGGTACATACACACAATGGAGTATAATGCAAAGATAAAGAACAATGATGACTCTGTGAAGCATCTCATAACTCTCTGAGTGAAATAAGTCGATCACAAAAGGGCATATACTGTATGAGACCTGTACTGTAAAAACTCATGAAAAAGTTTACGCACAAAAGGTAACAATCTTTGTTGGTTACAAGGGATGAGGGGGGGTGGGGGGAAAATCCTAAATAGACAATAGGTAAATGGTAACTTTGGTGAAGGGTAAGACAGTACACAAGACTGGGGAAGCCAGCACAACTTGTACAAGGAAAGGTCACGGAAGCTCCATAGACACATCCAAACTCCCTGAGGGACGGAATTGCTGGGTGGAGGGCTGTGGGGACCATAGTCTTGGGGAACATCTAGCTCAATTGGCATAACACAGTTTATAAAGACAATGTTCTACACTCTACCTTGGTGAGTAGCGTCTAGGGTCTTAAAAGCCTGTGAACAGCCATCTAAGATACTCCACTGGTCTCACCCCTTCGGGAGCAAGGGAGAACGAAGAGAACAGAATACAAGGAAAAGGTTAGTCCAAAGGACTAACGGACCACAGCTACCAAGGCCTTCACCAGACTGAGTCCAGTACAGCTAGATGGTGCCCGGCTACCACCCCCCACTGCTCTGACCGGGATCACAATAGAGGGTCCTGGACAGAGCTGGAGAAAGATGTAGAACAAAATTCTAACACATGAAAAAAGACCAGATTTACTGGCCTGATAGAGACTGGAGAAACCCGGAGAGTATGGCCCCCAGAAACCCTTTTAGCTCAGTGGTGAAGTCACTCCTAAGGTTCACCTTTCAGCCGGGGATTGGACAGCCCCATAAAACAAAATGGGACTAATGAGGCACAGCAGTCCAGGGACAATGACTAGAAGGCAGGAAGAGACAGGAAAGCTGGTTATAGGGAACCCAACGTTGAGAAAGGACAGTGTTGACATGTCATGGGGTTGTTAACCATTGTCGTAGGGCAATATGCTTACTGTTTAATGAGAAACTATTTTGTTCTGTAAACCGTCATCTAACGTACAAAAAAAAAAAAAAAAAAGAGTTCAGCTGCTAACCAAAAGGTCAGCAGTTCGAATCCACCAGCCACTCCTTGGAAACGCTATGGGGCAGATCTACTCTGTCCTATAGGGCTGCTATGAGTCAGAATCTACTTGATGGCAATGGTTTGGGGTTTTGGGGGTTTGAAGCACTTAGTGATGAAGATCAAAGACCACAGCCTTCAGTGTGGACTGCACCTCAACATAAAGAAAACAAAAATTCCCACAACTGGACCAATGAACAACATCATGATAAACAGAGAAAAAAATTGAAATTGCCAAGGATTTCATTTTACTTGGATCCACAATCAATATCCATGGAAGCAGCAGTCAAGAAATCAGATGATGCATTGCACTGGGCAAATCTGCTGCAAGAATTTAAAGTGTTCAAAAGCAAAGACATCACTTTAAGGAGTAAGATGCGCCTGACCCAAGCCATGGTGTTTTCTGTTGCCTCATATGCACGCGAAAGCTGGACAATAAATAAGGAAGACCAAAGAAGAATGGATTCCTTCGAATTCTGGTGTTGGCAAAGAATATTGAATATACCATAGACTTCCAGAAGAACGAATAAATCTATCTTGGATGAAGTATAGCCAGAATGCTCATTAGAAGCAAGGATGGTGAGACTTCGTCTCACATACTTTGGCCATATTATCAGGAGGGACCAGTCCCTGGAGAAGGACATCATGCTTGGTAAAATAGAGAGTCATCAAAACACAGGAAGACCCTCAATAAGATGGGTTGACACAGTGGCTCCAACAATGGGCTCAAACTCAGCAACGATTGTGAGGATGGCGCAGGACCGGGCAGTGTTTTGTTCTGTTGTACATAGAATAGCGTTGCTATGAGTCGGAACCGACTCGGCAGCGCCTAACAACAACAACATCCTACTCCACCACTCCCTAACGCTTCCTGTTGTTTTCTCTATAGCATTTATCACTATATGATATACCATATATTTTATTACATTTATTGTATATTTTTTTCTCCTAGAACAAAAGTCCCATAAGGGCAGGGATTTCTGCCTGCTTTGTTTCCCCAGCTTCCAGAACAATTTTTGGTGCATTGTTGTTGCTGTTAGCTGCTGTCGAGCAGGCCTTCAACTCAAACAATACGTTTGAGATGTTTCTCAAACGGATGTAGTGCTCACTCCTCTATGCCAAGAAATTTGGAAGACAGCTATCTGGCCAACCGACTGGAAGAGAACCGTATTTACGCCTATTCCCAAGGAAGGTGATCCGATCAATGTGGAAATTATCGAACAATATCATTAATATCACATGCAAGTAAAATTATGCTGGAGATAATTCAAAAGCGGCTGCAGTAGTCTATCAACAAGGAACTGCCAGAAATTCAGCCAGGATTCAGGAGAGGACATGGAATGAGGAATATCATTGCTGATGTCATATGGATCCTGGCTGAAAGCAGAGAACACCAGAAAGATGTTTACCTGTGTTTTATTGACTATGCTAAGGCATTCGATTGTGTAGATCATAACAAATTATGGATAACATTGCGAAGAATGGGAATTCCAGAACACTTAATTGTCCTCATGAGGAACCTGTACACAGATCAAGAGGCAGTTGTTCAGACAGAACAAGGGGATACTGTGTAGTTTAAAGTCAGGAAAGGTGTACATCAGAGTTGCATCCTTTCACCATACCTATTCAATCTGTATGCTAAGCAAATAATCTGAGAATCTGAACTATATGAAGAAGAAAGGGACATCAGGATTGGAGGAAGACTCATTAACAACCTGCGATATGCAGATGACACAACCTTGCTTGCTGAAAGTGAAGAGGACTTGAAGCACTTACTGGTGAAGATCGAAGACCACAGCCTTCAGTATGGATTACACTTCAACATAAAGAAAACAAAAATCCTCACAACTGCACCAATAAGCAACCTCAGAATAAACGGAGAAAAGACTGAAGTTGTCAAGGATTTTGTCTTAGGCTGGTCTCTAGAGAAGCAAAACCAGAAAAGCGTATAAATATACATAGAGAGAGATTTATATCAAGGAAATAGCTCACGCAATTGTAGAAGCTGGAACGTCCCAAGTCCACAGGTCAGGGTAGAGGCCTCTCCCAGTTCACGTAGCTGCAGAAGCTGGTGAACCCAAGGTTGGCAGGTTGGAGAGGAGCTCCCGCTCACAGGCTGTGAAGGTCAATGATTTCCAAGACCAGCAGACAAGACCGCAAGATTTCTCCTGATTCCACGTAGCTGCAGGGGCTGGTGAACCCAAGGTCAGCAGGTCGGGGAACCAGACTCTTGCTCGCAGGCTAAGAAGTTCGAGGAATTCCAAGATTAACAGGTAAGCCGCTAGCTCAAGTCCCACGAACCGGAGGTGAGACAACAAGAGGCAGCTGCTGAGTCTGGAACAAGCCAAAAACCTTGGCAAGGGGAGCAGGCAGAAGGTAACCGACGGAAGTCAGAGGGATGAAACAGAGAGAGCAGCGAGCTGCCACAGGCCCCGCCCCGGCCAGTACCACTCAGCAGATTCCATCATGGGGGTGATCACAGCATTATACAACTACTAAACCATGGAGAATCCTGGTCCAGCCAAGCTGACATACGATCTTAACCATCACAGATTTCATTTTACTTGGATCCACAATCAACACCTATGGAAGCAGCAGTCAGGAAGTCAAAAGACGCATTGCATTGGGCAAATCTGCTGCAAAAGACCTCTTTAAAGTGTTGAAAAGCAAAGATGTCACCTTGAAGACTAAGGTGTGCCTGACCCAAGCCATGGTATTTTCAATCGCATCATATGAACCTCGGAAACATTATCCTGAGTGAAATAAGTCAGTTGCAAAAGGCCATATATTCTATGAGTCCATTTATATGAAATGTCCAAAATAGGCAAGTCCATAGAGGCAGAAAGCAGATTGGTGGTTGTTTAGAGCTGCCGGGGGTGGGGGGTGGGGGGAGATGCGGGGGGGGGAAGATGGTGGGCGGGAAGATTGAAGGGTGATGGCTAAAGGGTACAGGGTTTCTTCTGGGTTGATGAAGGTGTTCTAAAATGGCTGTAGTGGTGATATCGCATACATCTTTGAAGATACTAAAATCTGTTGAATTGTATGCTTTAAGTGGTTGAATTATATGGTATGTAAATTATTTCTCAATAAAACTGTTTAAAAAGAACACAGGTGGTGTCTCAGACCAAGGCACAGCTATGACTCAGAGGCTGAGTGGCGGTGGTAATCCGTTATTACCATCAGTCATCAGCAAACGCGGATTATCCAATAAGCCAGGTAAGCACAGTGTGCGAAATTTCACCACTTTGATGTGGTGAAAACCACGTGGAATTGTTCACTACAGATCAGTAACTAGCACTAGTAAGCCAGTGCTTACCTTGCTTACTGGGGTCATCCACCCCTGTCAGGGACTGTAAATTTGAAAAGAGGCTTTGATTCTTTAGGAAGGTGCTGTGGGGTCGGGAAAGAGACAGATGCCAGCCACACCTAGAAGCAGAATCTTCGATGTGGTGAAAAAACATTGTTCAATACAGATGATCTGGTAAGCAAAGTAAGCACTGTGCTTACCTTGCCTATTGGATAACCCATCCCTGATCACCTGTACAGTTAAGCCCCTACCCAGGGCCCTGAGAAAGGGGTGGCTCAATTTCCCCAGCAGAGAAGGGGCTAAGGGCCCAGAGAGGGTTTGCTCGGGCACCCTGGTGTTGGGGAGTGGAGGAAAGGGACCAGCAAATGGAGCGGGTTGCTCACAGCCCTGCCGTCCATGGCTGGGGCTCTGGCTGCTCCTTTGAGCTGTATTGAGCGACATGACGTCCCCCAATTGCTGTGTGATGTTAATACCTTCTATTTATACCAAACACCTCTCCTCCCAGGAGAGCGCTGTGTTTTCCCAACATTGATTCAGTAAGCCAGCCATACTGAACTGAATTAAAATTCACAGCAGCCACTCACAACAAGCTACCCGTTTCCCCTGCCTGCCCACGTCTTCTGCGCACACAGCTGTGATGCTCACAGTAAAACCAGGAAGGCAGGAACGTGAACTTTCTACACACCTGCCCCCATTTGAGGAACATCCACTCCCACCCTTCTCCAGACCTGGGGGAGAGGGGGTTTGCCGCCCTAGGACCCTTCTATCAATGCAGAAAAGGAGGGAGCATTAAGTGGGGCACAGTCTCCCTTTCCATAAACATATCCATTTAAAACTATTAAAACTTAAATGTGAGAATTGCTAATGATGGGCTACCAGGCACAGAAGAGAAAAATATTGAGGGCGTCCTTGGCGTCTTTTCTAATTCGTAATTTAGACAGAGGCAGATGTCTGTTTTGTCTGGGCTCCTGGTCAGCATGAGTGGAGGGCTCCCCGTTGGACAGAGAGCCCCCGCTCACTGGAGAAGGGAGAAGGAAGGGCTGATGGACTCTGCTAGCCCTTTCTCATTAGGACAGTTTCATCTGGCTTGGAGATAGCCCTGGCCTGAGGGACGGAATGCAGTGAAGGGCTGGGGTGGAGCCTGCAATGGTTTGATTGGATTGATGGATGGACGTCCCAGACACCCCCGCCAACACCCCCCTACACACACACAGACTCATCTGCACAATCTCACCCTTTCTGTGCCTCTAGTCTGCCCTGGGGGCCAGAGGGTTAGGAATAATGCTGGGGCACTGCTGCCCACAATCCATAAATCCATCAAGCGGTGTGTCCTTTTTGGGGACACTGTGCATGCCTGTGCCGTGTCCTGTGGGGGCGACACATCCCCCGCCCTGGCTGGAGAGATGAGAGGGAGAGTACCTCCCCAGGCTACGGGAAACCATGGGCACAGGAGTCCTCGGGGCTGCAGCCCTGAAGAACTTTACTTATAGCACCCAGGTGTCAGGGCTGGGAGCTGCCTGGGGGTCATGTAGTGGTTGCCCTGTTCCCAACCCCCCCATCCATCACCTGCACCCCTTGCCAATGTCAGCAGCACTTAAGGAGCAGTTTCGGCCTATACCCGGTCGCAGAGAAGGCCACCTCCAAACTCTTCTCCACCCAAGGCCTTGCCTGCCCCGCCCCAGCTCCCTGTATCACCAAGGCCCCTTGGTGCTGCCTGCGGTCAAGGGCCCTCACCTGTCAATAGCCACGGTAACCTCTGCTCCTTGAGAGAGCACCCAGAGAGGGTGCAACGGAGCCCCAGGGATCACACAAAAGCCATCCTTCACTAAGGCAATGCTATGGACTTTTGGAAAGTAGGGGTTCGTGAGATAAATAGAACACCCCTCAAACCACACGCCACCCCTCCCCCCCGCAAAGAGAGGGTGCCCACATGTTAGCCTCTATGGTGTCTTATTTAAGAGACCCGGCCGAGAGCATTAGGTGTCTTATATGGAAACTCAACATATTTCAGGATTAAAAATCTTCTCAAACCTGCATTAAGAAAGTTGTCAATTGTATTTCTCAAACTTGTAAGATTTGAGCAATAATAATAATAATGGCAATAATAACAAAAAGCACTTTATTATAGCATCTGTAGTGTGCCAAGTACAAGTACACTCGTATATGTTATAAAACAGATGGAACATGGGATTAAAATAAGAAAATATTCGATTGAGGCATTTTCAGGCGAGTACTTAGAATATGGAGCCCTGGTGGCGCAGTGGTTGAAAGCTCCAGCTATTAATCAAAAGGCCGGCAGTTGGAATCCACCAGGCGCTCCTTGGAAACCCTATGGGGCAGTTCTACTCTGTCCTATAGGGTTGCTAGGAGTTGGAATCGACTCGATGGCAATGGGTTTATTTTTTTGGGGGGGGGGTATAAATGTCACTATGAGCTGGAATCAACTCAACACCAAACGGTTTACTTAGTATGTGGAGGGTTGGTCCATGATTGCTGTTTTAGAGCGTGTGTGTGAGAGAAAGAGAGAGACCAAATGCTGTTCAAACCTTAAGGCTCCTAAGGAGGGGTGTCAGGGAGGCCCTTGGCAGTGCTGCTGCTGGGGTGATGAACTTGGGTCTCCGGCTCAGCATTTAAACAAGGAGCTGCCTCCCCACGCAGCCCTGGGGAGCTCCGATGCCACTTAGGGCCACTTGTGGGCAGCACATCTCATCATCCCATCAGCTTTGTCTGCTGCAGTGGTGGCTGCTTGCAGGGTGACAGCTCCAGGAGGACCCTGTGCTCAAGATGAACGAATGCCTTTCCGGAGCCTGTGTCCAGCCACCGTCTGCCCGGCTGGTCAAGGAAACCCAGCAGAGGGCAGAGGGGCCACCGCAGGGTGGGCTGGACTGTCTGTGTGGCTCCTGCCAGCTGCAAAATCCTCAAGTTTTCTGAAGATTTAGAGAGACAGAAAGCTTGGGAGCAGGGTAGATGGGAGGCACCCCGGCCCCGAGACTATCAGTACGATCATTCCACCACCCCTCTCATTTGACACTTGAGAAACGGAGTCCCAGAGAGGGGAAGGGACTTGTTTAAGGTCACATAGGGGTAGGTGGCAGATTAAGCCCAAGTGTCCTGGCACAGCTCAGCTCTCTCCGTGGTCACCTGATGGTGGGTAACTGTTATCTTGCCCACCTTAGCCCCAAAGGTCTGGGCTTATGGGGGAACAGACCCCTCTACAACCTTTACCCTACCTGGAATTAGGCCAAACCAGCTTGCGACCTCTCAGCACTGCTGACGGAGGCCTCCCAGACGAAAAGCATGGACAGACTGACTGCCCTGACATACCTCTCCCAGCAGCTGAAGTGGAAGGCTGTTCTGGGCCATGATCATCTCTGGGTTATGGGTTGTATTATTACAGTCTCCAGCCCAGGAATGGTTCCAAACCAGTGCTGGGGGCCCCTGAGGACAGTGGAGGGCATATCCTGGGCATCTAGCTGGTCTCCTTCAGTCACACAGGATGACAACAAAGGAATATGTGGGCTCAAATCCAAAAGTTCCAGGGACTCACAGGATCTCCTCAGGACCCAGTCTCTCTCTCCCTCCATCTCCTCGGCAGGTTTGGTCACTGCTGGCTACTGGACCGTCCACTTAGACACTGTCCCTAGAGCTTGAAATCCTGTTGAACCGGAGCTTCTCTTTTCCCAGCAAGTCCATTGACAGTCCCAGGTTTGAGTCTCATTTGAGCCCAGGCGGATGGAATACACTGCCTGGCCCGGCCTAGGTCATGGCCATCCCTGTGGCAGGGGCTGGGGTGGGGCAGTGGCTGAGCTGTATAGACTCTGCCCCGCCCAAACCAGAGGGACTGAGAGTGGGGAGGAGGTCTCCCCAAAGGCAGAGGACGCCACGTGGGCAAAGCAGCAGATGTCCACTCCAAGACCACAAAGAGCGTAGCTTCTCATGCCCTTCTTCTCTTCTTCCCTCTCACCTCATGTTGAGACATTTTTGGAGGAGACAGCATGAAGGGAATGGATCTTTGTGTAAGTGGACCGGAATATACAGGTCTCGGGTTCCCTGGCACAGCCCTGATTTGAACTTTTCCAGCAAACCTTTCAGGACCTGGTCCCTCCTAGCTCCTGTTTCATTCTCCCTCATCCCTCCACCTGATAATTCTCCTCCAATTGTTTTACTACAAGGGTATGCCTTGCTGAATATTTAACAGAAGGGTTTACAAACTGGGACTGAGAGGACATGCTCCTTCCCTCTGGCTTCTGGCCTGGCTTCCTCATGAGCCCCTGGGGATAATATCATTGTCATGGATTGAACTGTGTCCTCAAAAATACATGTGTTAATCCGGCTAGGCCATGATTTCCACTGTTGTGTGATTGTCCACCATTTTGTCATCTGATGTGATTTTCCTATGTGTTGTAAATCCTGCCTCTATGCTGTTAATGAGGTAAGATTAGAGGCAGTTATGTTCGTGAGGCAGGACTAAATCTACAAGATTATATTGTGTTTTAAGTCAATCTTAAGTGAGCAGAGAGACAGGGGGGCCTCATACCACCAAGAAAGTAGAGCCAGGAGCACACGCCCTTTGGTCCCAAGGTTCCTGCGCGGAGAAGCTCCTAGTCCAGGGGAAGATTGATGACAAGCACCTTCCCCCAGAGCCAACAGAGACAGAAAGCCTTCTCCTGGAGCTGACACCCTGAATTTGGACTTTTAGCCTACTAAACTGTGAGAGAATAAACTTCTGTTTGTTGAAGCCATCCACTTGTGGCATTTCTGTTATAGCAGCACTAGATAACTAAGACAACCACATTGCTGGTAGTATACCTGGGTGTCATGGTATGAATTATGTCCCACAAAAAATGTGTGTGTCAGTTTGGCTAGGCCATGATTCCCGGTACTGTGTGATTTTCCTGTATATTGTAAACCTGCCTCTATGATGTTAATGAGGGAGGATGGGTGGCAGTTGTGTTAGTAAGGCAGGACTGGATCTACAAGACTGGATTGTGTCCTGAGGCAATCTCTTGAGATTTAAAGACAGAAGTGAGCAGAGAGACAGGGGGACCTCATACTATCAAGAAAGCAGTGCCAGGAGCAGAGCGTGTCCTTTGGACAGGGGTCCCTGTGCCGAGAAGCTCCTAGTCTGGGGGAACACTGATGAGAAGGCCAACAGAGAGAGAAAGCCTTCCCCTGGAGCTGACACCCTGAATTTGGACTTTTAGCCTACTTTAACTGTGAGGAAATAAACTTCTCTTTGTTAAAACCATCCACTTGTGGTGCTTCTGTTATAGCAGCGCTAGATAACTAAGACACTGGGAGAGCCTAAATCTAGGTTCCTAGGCTTCCAGTGTTCTGCAGCTATCTATAAGGTTGTCACTGGTTTGCGAAGAATGGGAATTCCAGAACACTTAATTGTGCTCATGAGGAACCTGTACATACACCAAGAGAAAGTCGTTCAAATAGAACAAGGGGCCACTGCGTGGTTCAAAATCAGAAAAAGTGTGCATCAGGGTTGTACCTTTTCCCCATTCTTATTCAGTCTGCATGCTGAGCAAATAATCTGAGAAGTTGGACTATATGAAGAAGAACGTGACATCAGGATTGGAGGAAGATTCATTAACAACTTTCAATGTGCCGTTGACACAACCTTGCTTACTCAAAGTGAAGACGACTTGAAGCACTTACTGATGAAGATCAAAGATTACAGCCTTCAATATGGATTACACTTCAACATAAAGAAAAGAAAAATCTTCACAACTAGATCAATAAGCAACTTCATGATAAATGGAGAAAATATTGAAGTTGTCAAGGATTTCATTTTACCTGGATCCGCAATCAGCACCCATGGAAGCAGCAGTCAAGAAATCCGACAACATATTGTGTTGGGCAAATCTGCTCCAAAAGACCTCTTTAAAGTGTTAAAAAGCAAGGATGTCATTTTGAGGACTAAGGTGTGCCTGACCCAAGCCATGATATTTTCAGTCACCTGATATGCATGTGAAAGCTGGCCAATGAATAAGGAAGCCTGAAGAAGAATTGATGCCTTTGAATTATGGTGTTGGCGAAGAATATTGAATATATCATGACTGCCAGAAAAATGAATAAATCTGTCTTAGAAGAAAGATGGAGCCCTGGTGGTGCAGTGGTTAAGAGCTCAGCTGCTAACCAAAAGGTCAGCAGTTTGAATCCACCAGTCAGTCTTTGGAAACCCTATGGAGCAGGTCTACTCTGTCCTATAGGGTTGCTATGAGTTGGAATCAACTCAACGGCAATGGGTACTTTGGAAGAAACACAGCCAGAGTGCTCTTTAGATATGAGGATGGAGAGACTTCGTCTCATGTACTTTGGATGTGTTATCAGGAGGGACTAGTCCCTGGAGAAGTTTATCATGCCTGGTAAATTAGAGGGTCAGTGAAAAAGAGGAAGATCCTCTACAAGATGGATTGACACAGTGGCTGCAATAATGGACTCAAACATAGCAACAATTGTGAGAATGGCACAGGACCAGGCAGCGTATCATTCTGCTGTATGTAGGGTCACTATGAATAGGAACTGACTAGATGGCACCTAACAACAACAACAACAGGCTTTCAAGGACTGCCTGACAGCAGTCTAGGAGAATTTGCGGTAGAAACTGAATTTTCTTCAAACTCTGAAGAGATGTCTCTTAAGAGTCACTCATAGGAAAGGTTTTTAGTGATACCACCTCTTTGCCCATGGAGCTGAGCACTTTGCTGTCCCAATTGCTGGAGACAATTACAGTTCTGCAGCAAGGAGGGGGATATATGTTGGTGGATCTGGCACAAACAATAATAAATAGGTGACAAGAAGAAAGGGAAAGCTGAGGGTCATTGGCCAAGGATCTACTTTATTGAGAAGCTAAATGAAATTATTTGTATTAGTTTCCTAAAGCTACTGCGCCAAATGGCCACAAAGTGATCAAGGACGACTGGCACCTCTGTGCCGGATGAGTCACCTAAGCAGGTGGTGAGGTGACGAATAAGCCCAGTTGACTGCTCCATGATTGCATCAACTCAGTTTTCTGCCTCTTACTCACACAGCAAGTGCTGTGGAGTGATGACATGTATTCTATTAAAATAAAATCAAGAGAGGTTTATTGGAAGGAAAGGCAACTTGAGCTGGGGAGGCACTGAATCCCATAATGTGAAATCCAACACACTCCAAAGAGTTCCAGGTACCCAGGCAATATTTATACTGTTAAACCAGGGACTAACAGTATTCTAGTTGGCTTACTAGTGATTTGTAAAAGTCAAAGGTGGGATAACAGAAGCAGGGGTTTTACAGTGATTGGTGAACACAACATATGTGTGTTTACATGATTGGTTTAAAGAGTCTTTGTTGACTAGTTACTACGTGGTGATATGTAGGCTTTCCTTGATTAGTTACTGCATGGTGACTATAGACATAGTTGCAAAACGATTACAGGACCCTCTCTTTTGCTAACATAGCTTTCTTGCACAATGCAGTTCCCAGGAGTTGCTTGCATAGCTTGGTTCCAAAGAAAACATCTCCTTAGACACCAGATTAAGTTTGTTTCAAGGTTACAAATTAACAAAAGCAGTAAATTATTGATCCCAAGTCTGGGCTAGCAGTCCTCACCATCAAGTACCCCAAAATTCAGGACTTGCACACAAGTGAGTGGCAAAGCTGGCCCTAGAGCTCCTTTTGCCTTTTACCATTCTTCACAACACGGGAATTACTGCCGAGTGTTTTCGGACTCTGACCCTGTAAGGCCCACCTTGACTGATCTGACGGCCCAAGTCCAGCTTCCATCATCACCAGGGTGCCAGAGGCTCACCAGGGAAGTTTGTCAAACACGCAACATCTCCCACCCAATCCCTCGATACTGGGGATTCTGCAGGATTCTGCCCTGGTCTCTGCATATTGAGTAAGAGCCCCAGGGAACAGGGATGCAGGAGGGCCAGAGACCACATGGAGGTAGATGACAGTCCACCTTAGGTCCAGCCAATCTAGTGCAGGTTTGGGTTGATGGAGATCACAAATGTGCTGCAGGGCTAAGTACCGCTGACATCCCTTCTGGAATTTAACTTCCTATCTGCAATTTCAACTGCCCCCAACATCATTCCCACACCCCTCCCATCCCTATCCTCAAAATAAAGGCATTTTCTAATAAGTCAGAATCCCCTAATAGTAGCGCCTAACACAGAGTAACCAGGAGCCAGTTGCCATCAAGTCGATTCTGACTCATGGTGACCCGCTGTGTGTCAGAATAGAACTGTCATAGGGTTTTCAATGGTTAATTTTTTGAAATAGATCGCCGGGTCTCTCTTTTGAGGCATCTCTGGGTAGACTCAAACCTCCAACCTTTTGGTTAGCAGCTGAGGGCATTAACCATTTGCACCACCCAGAGATTCCTGACACAAAGTAGAGATTTGGAAATATTTTTTGTATAGGTAGAAGGTAGGAAGGCAGGAAGGAAGGCTGACCACATTCACATGCTCAGCTATGGAGAAGACCTAACCACAAGGAACACTCCTTCCTTCCCCCAGAAGCTCCGTTGGCTTATATAATACCTGGAAAGGGGTGCCCAAGACACTCGTCCCCTCCTCATCCCCACACCTAATTCCACCAATCCTACCTCTTCAGATACCACCCACACTCCCACACCCTGCCTGCAACCTCCCCACCCACAAGGCTCAGCTCTGGGCTATTAGCAAGGGAAATGGTAGCCCCTGTTTCCCTCTCGTTTTTAAGCTGAGCGTGATGTTCTGTGCTATGATCCACTTTCAGCACAGGAGTTTTAATTAAATGTCTAATGAACAAATCTCTTGTCTTTGCATGTATTTCATAACCCACAGCCAAGTTAATCATATGAAGAATGGCTTGCTTATGAGAATAATTGCTTCCATAAACTCCGTCCACTCTCCAGCGCCACCTTCCAGTCCTTTCTGCCCCTGGGCTCACCCCCTTTTTAAAAGTTGCTCTGCTAAAACAAACGCTCTAACTCTCTCAAAAGATCAGTTCAATATGCTTAGACCTCTGACTCATTCCAACAGTGAGATATCAGCTGTGGCAACCCCAAAGCGTCTCTTTCCTTGTGCCCTCCTCCCCTGCTTTGTTTTTGCTCTTGGTTTTGGAAGCCTAGTGTTTTTGAATTAGAAAAGTTGCTGACCTTTCAGCTTTACCAATTGTAGGAACATGGAGGGATCAAGTTGGGGGGGCGCACAGGAAAGCCAACCATGAGACCACAAGGTACAAGAAACGCGAGGATAGAGCGGTGATTGGGGGATGAGAGGGAAGAATTGAGGCACACGAAGGCAGCAGGTCTGTTGATTGTCTCACAGTTGAAGGTCTGAATCCCTATCTCGGACTGATTTCAAGCAGGGTTTTTTTTAGTATTCAGAATATTGTACCACTTAGGCTTAGGTTCAGTTATTAATAGAAGGGACAGGGCTACAGTGAGATAAGTACATAAAGATTAATCCTCTCCTAGAAAAGAAATCTAGAGACAGGCGGGCCGTTGTTACGTAAGACTATTTCATATTCTTGGACTTCTACGTTACCCGTACATTCTAGGAAACATGACTGGGGAAGGAGAAATGGTGAAGGGGCAAAAGGGCATCCCTCCCTGTGCAATTATGTGGTTTTCTTTAAGCAGCCTTCCCGGAAATGCCGCCTAATGTTTTGCTAAAACTTAAAAAAATCCAGGCTCACCTAGCTGCAAGAGAGACTGGAAAATGTAGTAGGTGTTCAGCAAATATTTTTATTTGAAATATTATTAAAATTAAAATAATTTTAAAGTATAATTTTAGTAAAATAAAAAATGTGTGTGTATGAGTGTGTGTTTAGATAGATGTAGGTAGGTAGGTAGGCAGGTAGGTAGGTAGGTAGACAGATGATAGACAGGCAAAGAGATGAGAGAGAGAGATGATAGATAGATAGCTTGCTTGCTCCAGCCAGGGTAGTCATTAAAAAGATTGATGAGAGTAACTCTTTCTAGATTATAAGACAGGGTTTTGAGTAATTTTTATTTTCTTCTTTTCTGAATTTTTTAATTATTCTAAGTTAAAAAAAAAAAAAAAACCAAACCCATTGCCGTCAAATCCATTCCAACGCATAGTGACCCTATATGACAGAGTAGAACTGCCCCATAGGGTTTCCAAGGAGCACCTGGTAAATTCAAACTGCTGACCTTTTGGTTAGCAGCCGAGCTCTTAACCACTACGCCACCAGGGTTTCCTCTAAGTTATTCCATCTTACTTACCTAGTCTTTAAAAAGTCATATCAAAATCCATTTGGGAGAAAACAATACATGTGTGGCCTTACCTTCAGAACAACAACAACAAAAATGTAAATCTGATTTTAAAATAAGAGTTGAAATAGACATTTAAAAATCACTTCTTAATAAAGAGTGATTGGAAGGGAGGACTTCACAGAGATGTTTTGGCAGGAAACTCACAGCTCTCTGGACTGGAGGATTAGGAGGCAAGGAGTGGACCCAGTGGGCTCAAGGCTCCTCCTCATCCTGGGATCCTGGTCTTCCTTTACAAGCTCCTTGTAAGTAGACAGGCGTCAGTGGCTTCATTAACCCTCAAGCGTTACGGTGACATGAAGATGACAAAGTGCACTCTTCACAAAGTCAGATGTGGAAACTGGAGCCCAGGGGGTGAACATCAGAGACCTTGGCTCCACACCCAGGGTGTTCCTCATTTGCCCTCCTTTTCCTCTGCAGATACAGCCAATGCCCCTCAGTGTGGCGGTATATACAGGGAAATCAAAAGTTCACCATGAAATTAGCTTCATCAAGTCCATCTTCACCTGCATTAAATATCTCGCTCTCACTATGGAAGGAAAATAGTCACTGTTGAGGTTTGGGAGGTCATTTATTGCGTGCCCTTGGATGCGTCCACCATCAACAGCCATGGAAGCAGCAGTCAAAAAAATCAAACAACGTTTTGCATTGGGCAAATCTGCTGCAAAAGACCTCTTTAAAGTTTTGAAAAGCAAAGATGTCACTCAGGACTAAGGTGCACTTGACCCAAGCCACAGTATTTTCAATCGCCTCATATGCATGTGAAAGCTGGACAATGAATAAAGAAGACCGAAGAAGAACTGATGCCTTTGAATTATGATGTTGGTGAAGAATATTGAATATTACTATGGACTGCCAGAAGAACGAACAAGTAAGCCTGTCTTGGAAAAAGTACAGCCAGGGTGCCCCTTGGAAGCGAGGATGGTGAGTCTTCGTCTCGCATACTTTGGACATATTATCAGGAGGGACCAGTCCCTGGAGAAAGACATTATGCTTGGTGTAAAAATGGTGTGGTAGAGGCTTCACAAGGGGAAAGGAGAATCAAGAGCCACAGCCCACGGCTGATTCCTATGAGGCGGAGGTCAGTCATGCCTCCTCTCTCCACAATCTTTACCAATTCTGACACCAACCATCCCTCCCACGACACTCTCTACTTCTTTGCGATAGCCACACAGAACTCACAGACAAGACTCATGATTATGGGGTTTACTAGGGAAGTAACAGGTTACAGTTCAGGTTCAGGAAGGCTCAGGGTACAGGTCTTCCATCAGCACAGCCTCTTCTCAGCTGTGCACACAGGCATGCTTCTCTCTTCTCTCTGGCCTCTCAGCCTCTACCCTGCTCTGGCAAGTGTTACAAAGCTCTTTTAGCTCTGCCAATAAATGTCCAGAGTCACCCTACTCTGCCAGTAAGCCTTGGCCCGAAGGTGCTCAGCTCTAGCTCCGTGGGTCAGCAAACCTAGCTCTACCAAGTGCCCGGAGGCACCTTACTCTGCCAGTAAGCCTCCTGCTCAAAGGCACTCTGCTTTCTCACTCGGTGGGCCAGGAAGCCCACTACGCCATCTCCTGCTGATCTCTCCTGCCACTGTTTCTCTGCCATTCATTGTCACTCACCGTCTTCATTGTTACAGCTCTCTCTCTCTGTCTCCTGGTTCCAGGAGCTTCTCAGCGCAGGGATCCAGGTCCAAAGGACACGCTCCGCCCTTGGCTTTTCTTCCTCGGTGGCAGTGAGATCCTCTCCTCCCATCTCTGAGATGGCTCATTTTAAGCCTAGCGGGATGGCAAAACTGACCGATACCTTTGTTAGGGTTCCATAGGCCGTATTTGCATGTCCCACTCCCACCCAGGTGCCATGAACTTTATTTGCATTATTAGCAAGCTATCCAATCCCTTGGTGGGCCACCATTACCTTATTTGTATAGTCCCACCCAATCACTTGGGTGGAAGTTATAAGACCATGGTGAGAAAGGCCGTATAAAACATCCATCGCACCGCCCTTGGTAAGGTAGAGCGCCAGCGAAAAAGAGGAAGACCCTTAACGAGACAGACTTACAACAGTGGCCGCAACAAAGGGCTCAAACACGGCAACGATTGTGAGGATGGCGCAGGACCGGGCAGTGTTTCCTTTAGTTGTACACACGGTGACTATGAGTGAGAACCGACTCGACAGCATCTAACAACAACGGTCTTCCTGCCATTGTGTTTTTGTTTCTAAAAGACAGAAATACACACAGAGAGAAACAGAGAGAAAGGCAGAGAGAGGCTGCACCTGCTCGGGTATCTTGTCTGAAGTTCTTCAGTGCACAGTGGGATGAAATGATCTTGTCATCACTTTGAAGTAATGACATCAAAGTGATTGGATCAAAATATCCTACACAGGAACAGTTTTTTGGGGGAAAAAAACCTAACCTGAGTTGATCTGTATGTTTGAAAAACTGGAGAGGAGAAAGACGGTGGTGTTCCAGAAGGAGCCACGGCACAAGCAAAGGCCTGGCGATTGGGTTGCGTATGGGGCACCTGGGGGACAAATAGGAGGTGGTGGAAAGTGATGCTGGAAGGATCTGTCGGCAATCACATCGAGGGCTTTGAATGGCAGCCTCAAGACTAAATTTTTAAGATTAAAATTGCGTAATTTAGAGGGAGCCATTGGAAACTGGGGTCTAGGGGAGTCAGTCATATGATCAGATCAGATGGCCATCATGATCCACAGCGAGGACGGGCAGGTGCAGGCAGGGTGGACCTAAGTGGGCTTACGTCTGAGACAACAAACCCCCATCCTTAGGAAGCTGTTGCTGCAAGTCAGGGCTGAGGTGAAGGCTTTGAAGATAGCCCGCTGGAAGATGGTGACTTAAATATTGACTCAGTGGGCAACAGCTGCATTCATCATGCGGCTGGTTCCCCAAAGGACCCGCGCTGATGTGTAGGGAACTCATCATTTCCCTATTACATAAATTGATTTGGTCATTCAGAGTAGAGATTGATGCCAAGGGTTTTGCTGCTAATCAAGCTAGAATAACAAGCTGGAGGACAAGGCAGGTCCTCTGCCCACTGGGCAAGGAGCCGGTCCAGAGGCACAGAACTTTGCAGCAGAGCACCCTGTCCCTACCCTCGGAGTCTGGGCCAAGACAGCCACCGAGAGGCCTGGTAATGCCCTTCAGCTGCATCTGGAGGCTCCAGGGCCAACTCCTGGACTGATACTTCTCAGGGCTTCTGCCAGGGCTACCCAGCCAGGTGGAATCTAGCCCACGGCTGGGCTCTCCTCACTGCCTGCAGGAGCTTGTGGCGATAGAGCTGCTGGAGGAAGGGAGCCTCGGAGACACCTGAGGAGACCCCAGAGGAGGCCAAGATGTGGAGGGCAAGCAGTTGAGGTACACTGTGACAATGGTGATGATAGTCCACAATGACAACAACTCGCGTTTGTGTAAGGCTCCGGAGAACGGAGGAGGGGGCTCAGCTTTCTCAGTGGATGAGATGTTCTCCCTCCCACACCAAAGTCCCCCTGCCCGGTTCTAAGATCACTGCAAAACTAGTCACGTGCTATCCAGGGTCAGGAAATTCTGCCTCTGGTGGTGGTGGAGTCTTTCCCTATCTACCCCCTCCCTAACACAGAGGGGGCTGCAGCTGGCCCCACCTGTAAACTGTAGCACGTTTCTAGAAAGACTCACGTTTCCCATGCACCCTGATGTGGGAGAAACAACGTCCCAAGTCAGATGCCTCGTGGCTTTCCGGCAGCTCTCTGCACCCCTTACCCTTACACCCCAGTTTCGGCGTCGGGGCGCAGCGTCGGAGGGTTCTAGTATAGAGGCTGTGAAATGCTTAGTGAGTGACAGAGGCTCGTCCAGGGACCACTTTTGGAGAGTGACGCTGCTGCCATCACTTTGAGTCGACCTTAGCTTAGAGTTCTCCGTTGTTGGAGGCTAGGCAGCCCCGTATTGAGGGTGGGGGACGCGGCTTTGCATTTTGTGACAGTTCGCCTACCTGCGGTATCTAAGCACAGTCACCGTGACTGTCTGCTCTCTGTCATCTGTATCTTCCCATCTTCATCACCAGGGCCCCCCTCCCAGCAACTCTGACTGCCCAAAGAGGACGGTTTCCGGTCGGTGCCTAGGGCGCTCCTCAACACAGAACTTCGTGGCTCTGGCCCAGCCGGCTTGCTCCGGGCGGAGAAGCGCCCGCGGCACAGCGCGGCTAGGCGGGAGGACAACGATTTTCCCCTGGCGTTCCCGAGCCCCCTCCACGCGGGCCTCCGGGGAGTCGCCCACTGGGCTACCCTCACATCTCCTCTACCCCAACCCTACCGCAAAGAGGGCGGTATGCAGGCTCCCCCACCCAGGGCTGGCGGGGAACTGGGGTGGCGGGCCTGGGCGCTTTCTCGCCCGCGGGCACCTGGGTCTCCCACTCCTGCTTGACTCCTCCCCCGTCTCTGTTCCGCAGCGTCCCCGCCCTGGCAGCTCGCGGCTTCAACGGCCGCACCAGCCTCGGGTTGGGGGGGACACGTGGGAGGTAGAAAAGGAAATGGAGGACTCGGGGAGCACGCAGCAGCGGGGTGACCTGCCTCACCCCGCGCCGGGGGCCCCCGCAGCCCTAGCGCCGCCCGCCCCCGGGCTGCGGCACCGACGCGCTGTCCGCGGTGCTGACGCCGGCCGCCCGTTCGGAAGGGGGAGGAGACGCCCTCTTTCCAGGGTCGCCCCTAGCCGAGGGACTCCCTCCCATTCCCAAGCGGGATCAGTTTCCCAAAGGAATCCTCCTAAACCTGATGCTGCGGTTGTATCCAAGGCGAACGAGCGAGCAAGAGGGAACTTCGACTTCGGACTGGGGCTCGAGAGGCCCCGGTGTCTGCGGGTACGCGCCGTGCGGCCCCCGGCCCCTAAGACCGCAGGGCACCATCAAGTTGAGCAAAGTTTGACGGCGTCTCGGAAATAAAGATGGGATTACAAAGCCGACGCGCAGACGGGTGCCCGAAAGGGGTTCCCCGGCGGGGTGGTAGCCAGCACCGCAGCCCGGACACCTGCTCCGGTCCCCTGTATTAGTGCCGCCAGAGCGACCGGGAGGCGTCGCAGCAGCCCAACTCGCCACCCCCTCCCTGCTTTCCTTACTCACCCCCCCCCCCAACACCCCGCCCCAGGCGCCGGTGACTCCGCCTCTCGGTGCCGGGCTGCTCTCCGACTGGAGCTGGGAAAGGAGCGCTTCCCCGGACTCGGCTCGGCTCTGAGGCTCGGAAGCCGACGCCGCCAGCTCAGCCCCGGGGGCGGGAGCAGGACGGCCCGCACAGCCTGCCCCAAGGAGCCGCGGAGCCGAGAGCGCCTCACGGGACGCCCCCAGGGGCTCTCTCCCCACCCTGCTGCCGCGTCCCTGTCCTAGGCGCCCGGGCTCCGCGGCCCGCCCCGCCCGCAGCCCGCGGCCTGTCTGGAGAGGAGTATGAGGCCCGGGGCCCCGCGGACGCCGGCCACAGGGCGGCAGGGGCCTAGCTGCGAAGCCCCGCGCCCGAGGGCGGCGGGTGAGGAGCCGCGGGAGTCGGCGAGGCGTCGGGGCGCGGAGAGGAACGCCCCAGCCCGGACGCCCGCAGGCCTGCCGGACCCGAGTGCAGCCTGAGCACCGGGGAGGAGGCGGGGGTGCCCCGCCGTCCGGGCTCCGGGGGAGGCGGCGAGGGGCTCCGCGGCGGCCCCCGACCCCTGGCCACCATCCTCACACTCCTGCTCCCGCGGGGGGGGATGTCGCCGCCCGGGCCCAGAGCGCCGCCCCGGCCCCGGGGCTGAGCTCCGGACCATGTCCTCCCGCAGCCCCCGGCCCCCGCCCCGCCGCTGCCGCCGCCGCCTGCCGCGCCCCGCCTGCTGCTGCTGCTGCTGCCGCCGCTCGCACCTCAACGAGGACACGGGCCGCTTCGTGCTGCTGGCGGCGCTCATCGGCCTCTACCTGGTGGCGGGAGCCACAGTCTTCTCGGCGCTCGAGAGCCCCGGCGAGGCGGAGGCGCGGGCGCGCTGGGGCGCCACGCTGCGCAACTTCAGCGCGGCGCACGGCGTGGCGGAGCCGGAGCTGCGCGCCTTCCTCCGGCACTACGAGGCCGCGCTGGCCGCTGGCGTCCGCGCCGACGCGCTGCGCCCGCGCTGGGACTTCCCCGGCGCATTCTACTTCGTGGGCACTGTGGTGTCGACCATAGGTGAGCGGCGCGCCCCTTGCGCGTCTTCCGTCTCCGCGCTTTTCACTTGCCGTCCCTTCCCCTGCTCAGTGGCGGGGTCAGCGTCCCTCGGACCTCTTCCTGCCGTTGCCTACTTCTGTCTCAAGCTCTCTTGTCTGCCCTCCTCCCTCCTCCTGCTCCTTCTCTCTCTTTCCTGGCTTTCAGCGCGGGAGGTGGCTGGAAAGGCCCATCTCTGGCGCGCCCCCAGCGGTGACTCACCTGGCGGTGTGGTCTCGTGGGGAGAGCCCTCACCCCGGCGCGGGGCCGACCCGCGGCCGCCCGCGCTCCAGCACTTGCGCCAGCCCGGTGACCTAACCTGTCTGAGCCTCAGTTTTCTCTGTAAGACAACGTGTGAGAATATGCAGCAAGGGCCTGCTGGTTTCTTCCTACTCCCTCCCCCCCCCCCCCCCGCCCCCGCTCCGCCTCAGTTTCCTCACTCGGATGGTTTCGGAGGCTCGCTCTTCCTCCACTCTCGCCATTTTTATTTCCACGTCCCCTTGCTCTCCCTTTCCCTCTTTATTCTTTCCCCCCGTGTTTGCCCCTCGGCGTCCTCTAGCCTTTTGATCCTGGGAAGGACTACCCCTTTCCCCAGAATCCCTCTCCTTAGATCTCCTTTTCACCCGCTTCGCTTGCAATCCACATTCCACTCCTACCTCTAGTCCGTTAGACGTCTGCGGGCCGGGACTTGAGCCGCTGCTGTTCCGCACGTCCCTTGGTTTTCAGCCTCCTCGCTCCCGGCCCCACTCCAGATTCTTCACCTCTTGCCTTTCCTTTGTCCCTCTCCCTCATTTCCAACCCACAGTGGCACCAAGGAGTGTCCTGGAGGGGTTACAGTCCCTCTATATTTTCCATCACCCCTTCTCCCCGTTTTTGTTATAAACCCTTCATGTTTCCTCAACCTTACAAAAAGGAGTATTTGTAAACACTCCTTCGGGTCCCCCAAACCCCAAAAACCAAACCCGTTGCCGTCCAGTCGATTCTGACTCGTAGTGACCCTATAGGACAGAGTCGAACTGCCCCATAGAGTTTCCAAGGAGCACCTGGTGGATTTGAAATGCCAGCCTTTTGGTTAGCCGCGGTAGCTCTTAACCGTTAGGCCACCAGGCTTTCCTCAGCCCCCCCCCCCGCTCCTCCCTTTTCCACCAGATTTCTGCCTCTGGGCCCCTCCTGCAGAGAGATTCCAGAGTTGCCCCCGTCTCCTCACCCCACCCCTTCCCTCCTCTTTCTTCCCCTTCTCTCTCTCTGTCTCTCTCTCTTGCCCACTTCCCCACACCCCACCTTTCCCTGGGCCCTGGGAGTCATGTGAAACGCAGCCCCCTCCCCAGTTACTCACCTGTATGGGGTGTAGAAGAAATACAACGTTTTCACTTTGGCGAGACTCTGTGTAAGTCCCACCAGCTCCTGCTTGAGTCCCAGGGTGGGGGAGAAGGTACTTGGCTGGTGGCACCTCTGGTCCCCTCAAGGCACTGTCTCTTGGTGGTGCAGTTTTGGAGGAGAGGGCTGGATTTGCTGGCTGAGAAGTGAGGGATTTCATAGACACCCCCTCGACGTGGGGGTTCTAGGGTGCTTTCGTATGCTGGCTCAGAGACAGAGGCCTGGACCAACTGACCTGTGTAAGCTAGTGCCGCTGACTGTTTGGAGGCAAAGAGAAATGCTGCATCTGGGTGCAGGGTCTGAGCAGCTAGAGACGCCTCTCTGGGTGTAGATGTATAGTCTGGAAAGTGCTTCCTTTCCTTCAGTGATTTTTCATGTGTCATGCTTGGTCTGATTATTTTAAATAGAAAAGGCAAGTATGGCACAAGTCCAAGGCACACACAAATTGGATAAAAATACCCTTTAAAAACTATACCAAGTTGTTAACGGTAATTAAAGATATAAAATGACCCCCCTCCAAAAAAATCCCCTTTTAAGAGCTGCATCAAGCTGCTATAGCAACTACAGCATTTTTTTTTTTTAAGTGCTTTAAAAGTACTGAGAATGCTTAGTTCTGGAGGATGACATCATGCATTCTCAGCTCGTTATTGATCTTTGTCTTGTCCACACAGCCTCTTACTTTCTCCCACCTAGAGGCACACCTGTGCACACATTGGGTGCTCACAGCATTTTGCTCCAGGGACAGGTGCTGGCTTCCTAAAGGAACCCACAGGCTAAAGGGGAAGCTGTTGGCAGTGTCCTCTTCCCCTACAGGCTATGAGTCCACCCCACAGAGCTCCATTCCAGTGACCTGTGGTCTCTGTGCCTCTCACCCAAGCTCCCATTAATCCTTGGTTCATTGTACTTTGGAGGCAGTGATTCCGAACTCAGCCGTGGATTCTAAAGCTTCCCCCAGCTCTTTGCACAAAATCAAGTCAGCGTGTTGGCAAATTTTTCCATGCCCCAGCCTTTAATCTACTGGCAGGATTGGCTGTTCTTTAGTCAGGCAGCAAGGAACTATATTCTCTTCCTTGATTTGTGTTTTTGGATGTAGGCAAGCAGTGTAGGAGGGCCACGCTGAAGCGTGTGGCTGTGTTACCAATGACCCAGCACATTGCTTCCAAAATCTGCTGCAGGGAGACATCCATCTCTGAAGGGAGCAGCGCTCATGGACCCAGAGCAGCCTGTGGACAGCCCAGGGTTGAACAGGCCCTTTGTAGGGGTGCCAAGACAGCCACATGAGTAGCAGGGTCTCTGCCAGTTACCTGGTCTTGGGCAATGGTTCAAACTGGTCGCCTGTCAGTCAAATAAGTTCTGCTGAATCCTCAAATAGCGTGATTGTCATTTTAGCCTTCTCTTTGCAAAATGCACTTGGATGAGATTTAAGTAGCGACCTATATGTGTCAGTTTCTCTTCTGCTTACATGATTCGTTTCCCTTAAATGCCCTTAGTCTTCAGATGCAATTATTGTTACTGATGCTTTATGAATTCAGCAGCTCAGGGAATGAAAGCTCCATCCAAAATGGACAGACAGGACTCTCCCCTTGCCAGCTCATCCAGAGAAGAGGAAAATGAGCACGTATTCCATTTTATTTGATTGGTGAGGGCAACCCATTGTATACGGTTCGTGCAACAGTGTGGAATTCAGGGGACCAAAATGATTTGGTTCAGCTACCTATAGGGCCCAGTCAAACGGGAAATTTCTTTTGTGTGTGTGTTGTGTAATTAACCAGTTGCTATCAGGTCAATTCTGACTCATGGTGAACCCATGTGTGTCAGAGTAAAACTGTGCTCCATGGGGTTTTCAATGGCTGACTTTACAGAAGTAGATTGCCAGGCCTTTGTGTTGTGTAGACCCGGCTAAGTGATTCATCTAGATTTTAGTATAGAAAACCCTTCTTTCATTCATTCTATAAATATATTGTGTGTGTCAGACCTGTGCTATTACGTTGAAATGTAAAAGCTTACTCTACATGGCAAAGGTTAAAGCATATTTCAACATAGGTGCTGGAGCTCAGCGGTTATAGGTGGCATATCTTCATCATCCTCACTAACGGTGGTTAGAACAAGAAAGGACCTTTGGTCTAATCCTGTGTGACCCTGAGTGATAAGGGACTTATCCAAGGTCACACAGTTAATTAGGGGTCCAGCCAAGTCCAGAACCCAAGTTGCACGATGTATGTTCTACTAATTTCACATGTATAACTGGCGGGCACTTTCTTGTTTGGTGCTGAAACATTTAATAACAGGTGTGTGTGTGTGTGTGTGTGTGTGTGTGTGTGTGTGTGTGACACCATGGCAGGGCTGGGCAGGAGGACTGGTCAGGCCAGCAACTGATTAAGTCCAGAGAAGGCTTGAAGGGTTAGACACATCTTACAGGTCAGATAGGCTGGAAGCATCTGGCAGGTCTTAGACAGCTGGGCAGGCAGGAGCCAGTAGGGAGAAGGGCAGAAACAGGGGCATTATATGTAGGAGACATTCTGACTCATGGTAAGCTCTGGTCCAAGGACAGACACTGCTTGCTCTCTGCCTTCTGTTCTACTTGTGTGTGTGTGTGTGTGTGTGTGTGTGTGTGTGTGTGTAGAGGAGGGTAAGGAGACACAGGAGTTGGCCTTCAGCTAGAGGGAGACACAGAAAGGTTCAGGTGTGGCTGTATATACTCCCGGTTAGGTGGAACACCATGATAAGGTGGAATATTTGTCCTGACACATTTGGCTTGAATGGGGCCCCACATCTAGAGCTAGGCAGTTTTCAGTTACATAGACACACACACGTGTCTACACAGCACAGACCCAGCGGGAAAATTTGCCAGTGGTTATTCAGCAGTGGTTAATCTGAATAGTTCAAACAAAATGAAAATCCACTTTGTGATCTAAATTATCCATATTGGTTGCTTACACTGGATGAAATCCTGGGTAATTATTAATTCTCTCCGATTTATGCTATGTCACACACTCCCTAGGGGTTGAAATCCAGTTTGTTTTAATGTGAATGCATCCATTTATTCATTGCTCCATTTAACAAACATCCGAGACAAGCATAACTCACGGTGTATGTGTGGCTCTTGACACGCCATTGTCTACATCACCTGTGGTTATATACGAACTCCTAAAGATAGGTCCCTGCGTGGTACAGTTAAGCGCTTAACTACTAGCCAAAAGGGTGGTGGTTCGAACCCACCTGGCGGTACCTCGGAAGACAAGTCTGGTGATCTGCTTCTGAAAGGTCACAGTCTTGAAAACCCTATGGAGCCCAGTTCTGCTCTGCACACGTGGGATCACCATGAGTCAGAATGGACTCAAAGCCAACTAATAACAACAAAAGATAAAGATGGTGGCTGTGTTCTTTTAGAACTAACCGATATTCTTAGAGGCAGTGCTCCAGCTCACAGATGCTGAAAACAATCCAAAGAGTGTTAATCCATCATTTCACGTCCTAAAGGATATTTTATTGGTTTACTTCGAAAAGATGAACAGGAAACGCTCCACTGGGGTTTTAATTGTGCAACTGCTGTCAGATTTACACGTGGAGAAGAGGAACATATTTAAAAGTCTCCCTCAAATGGCAGCTTGATATAAACAGAAATATTTTTCTGCTTCCTTTTATTAGGTTCTCTGGCAGCGTGTTTTAGCTATAAAGCTAAAATCATGCAGCTATAGAAGGGATGGTGTAGGTATGAGAGTTGTCGCTTTTGGCACTGCATAATTGAGCTTGCTGCTTTTAGAATTAGGCACACTTAATTATTCAGCCACAGGATTAGTAACAAATCCTAACTCCCCCCGCCCCTTTTTAACATGGATTTTTTCTTTTTCTTTTTCTTTTTTTTTGTTCCAATGTTTTTGCTACAAAGAAAACTAAGACATTATGAGATTGAAATGTCACTACCACATTCACATTCCAGTTTCCTTCTGACGTGTATGTGATCCAGCTGGAAAGATCCTGAGTCTGATACCTGGAGGGAAGTATGTTACCCAGAAGGTGAGGAGCGCCTCGACTCCCTCGTTTCTCTCGTCACCTATTTTGCGTTGAGAAAAGATGACGCCACAAAATGCTGAAGGACATTTCAGAAACAACACAGCATTAGATTTGAAGCGCTAGGTTACTCGGTGCCGTCGAATCGAAACCTTATAAGCAACCTTATAGCAACCTTATAAGACAGAATAGAACTGCCCCTGATGGTGCAGTGGTTAAGCATTCGGCTGCTAACCAAAAAGGTAGGCAGTTCGAATCCACCAGCTGCTCCTTGGAAATCCTATAGGGTTGTTCTACTCTGTCCTACAGGGTTGCTATGAGTCGGAATCAACTCAATGGCAATAGGCTTGGTTTTTGGTTTTATAGGTTTGCCAAGGAGCAGCTGGTGGATCCAAACTGCCAGCCTTTTGGTTAGCAGCTGAGCTCTTAACCACTGTGCCACCAGGGCTCCAGGTGGAGAGCAGGAAATGCATCTCTCATTCACTGCTCCATCCTCAGCACCCAGCATTGGACCGGGCACATACTAAATACTCAATAACTATTTATCAAATGAGTAAGAGAACAACTAACTCATAGTATCACAGCCCAGCACAGCTCTTCATTTTTGCAGATTCCCCTGCAAAAGGAAAGGAAACTAACTGATGGGTGCTGAGCTGCTTCCTTTTTTGTTAACATTTTATCATCAATGTTGTTTGCGTGCCTCCTCATAGCTCTCATGTACTAATTTTAAACCCGTTGCCATCAAATCGATTCTGACTCATAGAGACCCTATAGGACAGAGTAGAACTGCCCATAGGGTTTCCAAGGCTGTAAACTTTACAGAAGCAGACTGCCACGTCTTCCTCCCACAGAACAACTGGTGGGTTCAAACTGCTGACCTTTTAGGTTAGCAGCCGAGCACTTTATCCACTGTGCCACCAGGGCTCATCACACTAATTTTAGTGGGTGTATAATATTTCATCTAGTTGATGTTCCGTAATTTACTACCCCTGTTGCTGGGTAGGAGTCCCTGAGTGGCACAGACATTTAAGCGCTCAGCTACTGACTGAAAGGTTGGTGGTTGAAACCTACCCCAAGACACCTCGCAAGAAAGGCCTGGTGATCTGCTTCCAAAAGGTCACAGCCATGAAGACCCTACAGAGCGCAGTTCTTCTCTGACACACATGGGTTCGCCATGAGTTGAAATTGACACAAGGGCAACTGGTTTGGTTGCCAGGTAGCTGGGTGGTTTCCAGTTTGGGGTATTTTGAGTAATGCCACAGTGATCATCTTTATGCATACAGCCTTTTCCTTGTTCTGCAATATCTCCTTGGGATGAATTCCCAGTGGTGGAACTGCTGAATTAAAGGATGTGGTTGTCTTTACAGTTATTGTGGCCAACCCCTTTGAAGTGAGGGACTTCCTGGTCTCTCCCAAGCTGAGCCTATGCCTCTACAAAGCCTAGCCGAGCTTTGACAGTTATCCAGCTAATTGCTCCATGGAAACAGGCCACAAATCCACTTGATTTTCTCCAGGATTACACTTAGTCCCAGGGGCTGAGCTGCCCCCAAAACAAAGCTGTGGCTTCAGTGTCTCCAGCATCCCCTGCTTTAATGAGAGCTGCTTCCTAGAGAAGTTTCGGGTGAGTGGAAAGGGCAGGGAGGAGAAACAGACAGGAGCAGCTGTCAGGCCATCAGAGACTGAGGCCACAGGACTGGGTACTGTACTCTCTTCACTCCTGTTCACTGCATTCCCGGGGATGATCTGCCACAACTCCTGGGCCAGGCGCACTGAGGGAGAGCCTTCTTCCGCTCAGCCTGGAAAGACCCCGAATTGCACCAAATGGAGCAAAGATACACCCTTAGAATATTCCAGCTGGAATGTTGTTGTTGTTGTTAGGTACTGTCGATTCTATTTCAGCTCATGGATGTACAACAGGACAAAACACTGCCCGGTCCTGCACTATCCTCACAATCGTTGTTATGCTTGAGCCCATTGTCGCAGCCACTGTGTCAATCCATCTCATTGAAAGTCTTCCTCTTTTTCGCTGATCCTCTATTTTCCAAGCATGATGTCCTTCTCCAGGGACAGATCTCTCCTGATAACACGTCCAAAGCATGTGAGATGTAGTCTTGCCATCTTTGCTTCTGAGGAGCATTCTGGTTGTACTTCTTCCAAGACAGATTTGTTCATTCTTCTGGCAGTCCATGGTACATTCAATATTCTTCGCCAACACCGCAGTTCAAAGGTCAATTCTTTTTCAGTCTTCCTTATTCGTTGTCCAGCTTTCGCATGCATATGAGGCGATTGAAAACACCATGGCTTGGGTCAGGTGCACCGTAGTCTTCAAGGTGACATTTTTACTGCTGTTAGGTGCCATCAAGTTAATTTTGTCTCATAGCGACCCCATGTGACAGAGTAGAACTGTCCCCATAGGGATTTCTTGGCCCTCCCCAAGCATTTAGACCCTTTTATCAACAAAAGCCAACGTGCGTCCCATCATAGAGAACAGGCAGTAGCAGAGCTGCTGCAATTGGTGGTGGGGCCAGAACCCTGCCCATGGGGCTTCCCCAAAGTCTTCTCCAAGGAATCATAGAGCTCCTCAAGACCAACCTGAAGACAGATGATTGAACTGCATTCTTTATTTTACATAATGGGAACTGGAAGCTCAGAGAAGGGGAGAGATTGCCCAAGGTCACACAGCGAGTCAGAGGGACATTAGCTGAGAGCTGGCACTAACCCAGACCCAGTTCCTGTCTTCCTGCTCATCCTTCCTGTGTGGATTCTGAGTTCCTTGATCTCAGGGCTTGAGCTCTCACCCTTTCCTGAGGAATTTCCTGAATACTGCCAAATATAGATGATAGAGAGAGAGATGGATGGATGGATGGATGGACGGGTGGATGGGTAGATAGGTATATAGATACATAGGTACATAGATAGATATCCCTACACAATACATGCACACACATGCATTCTGCCCAAACTGTAGGACAAGAACAGAACCAGATCCAGCCATGGTTCTCCTGAGCAGATTCCTAGGCTTCCAGCAGGGATGAGTATTAAGCTGTACATAAAGTTGAAAGAGAAGAGCTTGTAGAAATAATGGCGAGGGCACCTGAGAAGCAAGCAAAGTAAGCGGAGTGACTTGGAGATGTCCTCCAGGTAAAAACTCCTGCTCCATCTGACAGTGGTGGCGTGGTAGCCTGAGGTCTGTGTTTGAAGGTAGCCTGAGGTCTGTGTTTGAAGGTAGAGTTTCAGTAACTGCCCCCACCCCCATCAGCTGGAGCGGGGCCCCCTTGCCTGTGCTTGGCTGCCTCAGATTCAGAGGAGCTGGGAGACAAAGCATACGGTCATCAGTCTGTCCTGTGGTCACCCCCCAGGCCTTCTAGCCCTCCCTTTGTCCCTGCTCATCTCCACGGACTCCCAGCATCCAGAGCTGGGGCAGGGACTGCCAGCCAGCAAGCCCGAGCATGTGTGAAGCCTGAGGTGGACGCATTGGCAGAGCCTCAGCCTCTGGTCGCCACTGGGGGCAGTGGCAGAACTTCTCTGTCCACTGTCAGCTTCTCTAACATTCTTCTCAGAGCTCCTTGGAGATTGCCACGTGGCATCTATCTTTCCCCCACGCATGCTTGCTTCTCTGTGCCTAATTTGCTCCTTTTATGTCTCAAAAGTGATTGGCCTAAAACTCATCCTGCACTAATATGACCTTCTTAACAAAGAAAACCCTATGCCCAGATGGGATTACATCCACAAGTATAAGGGTTAGGATTCCAACATACATATTTGGGAGACACAATTCAATCCATAACACTGCCTCGTGGGGTTACTGTAAGGACTGAAAGAGCTGAAGGGTGCGAAGCAGTGCTTGGGGTGTAGCCAGCCCTCCATAAGCATCAGCACCCAGAGCTGGGCAGCTGTTCATTCTGTTTTCCTGTGCAGGAGGGAGACCAAGGCAATTCCCACCCTGGCCACACCGCCCTGTGCCAGCCCTCCTGGGCCCTCAGCTGTCCCTGCGGCATGTGGCATTGGCTGCACTCTGGTTGGCCACTGTCTTTCAGGCGTGCTATTACATAACTGGCCCGAGGGGGTGCTTTTTCAAATGCATTTTCTTTGGGTCTTCAGCTAGAATGTCTTAATAATGCCTCACATGCGTGCTGTCTTTAATCTTTTTAAAGTAACACATTTGGTGAATAAGTGAATAGTGATTGAGTGGTGGGTTAGACTCCCCAACACTAAGAGTCCAGCCCCGGGCCAGTGCCAAGATGGACACAGGGGAAGGGAAGCCACAGCCCTCTGCCCACTTGCTCCCCAGGTGGGCTGGGGCCCCCCAGAGTGGAGACTAGCAGAGAGGCCTAATCCTGGCTGAGGCCGCCCCACTCTTTTCTTGCAGGTGGAGCCGGTGTCAGGACTGTGGGTGGAGGAATGCACTGCAGCCAGCAGCCCCGTGATGGGTGGGAGCCAGGCTGCTGCTCCAGGCCCCAGGCCCAGACTTGTCCTGTGCCTTCACCCTGGGCTACTACAGCTCTGATGGCTGCAGAAAGCCTGGGGGCCCTTGTTCGCTGTCAGCAGCCTCTTGTAGCAGGAGCTGCAGAGCCTGCGTGAACATTTCCCCTCCATGCTGGCAGCCACGGCCTTTGTTCTTTGAATCAGAGGGATAACGGAAGCATCACTGGTCTCGTTGATTGACACCCCCCCGCTCCCCATATGTGTCGCGCTTGCCAGTTTACTCTGTGTTCATCCATTTTTACTCAGGGATCGCCCCAAAAACCTAGGACAAGGAAGATAGTATTATTCCATTTAATAGATTAAGGTTCAGAGAGGTTAAGCAACTTGCCTGGGGTCGCACAGCACGTCCGTCAGTGGCAGGAGACAGAATCCAGGGCTCCTGACTGCCCAGCATCTTCTCTGCTGCCCCTGAGCTGTGCACTACCACAGAGGGGGAGGAGTCACAGCTCACTGGGGTCTGCTGGGCGGTGGGCACGGAGGAGAAGGAGGAGGTTTCAGTGCAGGCTAAAGCACAGTTAGGGAAGCTGGGAGCTGGCCGTGCTGCCTTCCCTGGAGCGCCAGCGGCTACACTGAACCACGGGCTGGCTGCTTTCCATCCTCTGCAGCATAGCACCTTTCTGTGAGGGGGCTGCCAAGCAGACAGAACAGGTAAGCGAGCATGGGACTCCGGGCAGGGCCTCAGTAGAGCTTGGGTTGGTGCCTGTACATACCGAGCTCCTGCCCAGAGAGGGGACTCCATGACCCGAAGTCTCCCAGCCTGCCTTTGAGACGGCAGCAGTGGGCGTTGAGCTATGGGAACAGAACACCAAAGAACCAGAAAGTCTGCACCTGAGCAGAGCAGCAAGGGAAGCCTCGGGGCCTGGCCGGCTCAGAACCAGGTCTCCCAAGGGCCTGCTGGTTTGGGGAAGGCCCTGCCCAAGGTTATGTCCCTGACCAGACATTGTGGGAATGCATAAAACCAAGCACCTGCCAATGCACTCCACTTTCTAGCCACCTGTAACTACTGCACTCTGGCCCCACCCCTGCATTCTGGGTACTTTTAGCCTCCAGGCCATTGCTCGTGCTGGTCTCTCCACCTAGAGTTCCCTTCCTTTCTCCCCATCTTCTACCAGGTGAACTTGGTCTTCAAGACCCAGCTTCGATCGTGCAACTGGAGAGCAAGACCTTCTGTGAAGTCCCTCTTCCCATGCCCCCAGACATGGCGTGATTCTATGTCAGTTTCCCCAGCTTTGATGTAGGCCTCTGTTAATGGATCAGGTGCGTCTGAAGCTGGCCCAGGACCTGGCATTTAGTAGGTGTGCAGGAACTCATAGCTTCCTGTCTTCTTCCTCCCATTCAGGAGCCGTGTCTTAGTAGTGCTTGTCACTGCTACACTTAATAATAACCATAATAGCAGTCGTGGGGTGCCGAATGACTGCTATGAAGTGGGCACTGTGTCTGGAAATGGAGGTAATTAAAGCAAAGAGGTAATTTCTGTAAATCATGGAGCGTAATGCTTGGCATAAAGTAGGTGATTAATCAATATTTGTGGAATGGAGGGAATGAGTGAGTAAAAATCTTGGACTGCCGGAAATAAAAAACTGGACCCAGGCCGGGCTCCAGGAACCAACCAGAGCATCACCCCCAACACCCACGCCCACACTGGCTGTGTCCTGGCCCCTCTGCTGGGGCTATTGGTTTAACGATCTCTCGGCCGCTGGCAAGTGTGTAGCAGGGCAGCCAGCTCATTCTTTCTGGGGCTCCTCTGGCCCCAATGCTGTCTCCGTGCTCCCTGCCCTGGGCCCAGCAGCAGTGAGGATGCCTGGTGGACCGGAATCCGTGGAGTGGAGCAAACTGGGCACTTCTCAGCCCCCAGGGGGTGGTGGGAAAAGTTGAGTCCTGAACAAGGGAGGCCTGGCTTGTGTCCTAGCTCCCCCGCTGACTCCCGATTCCCCATCCAGCTCTGGCCCTGGCTGCATCCCCAAGCCACAAGAAGGCCTCACTAAATTCTACCCCGCGGTCCAGCAGGTCTCCCTTCTCCCTTCACCTGCTCATGGCACACCCCTCAGAAACTGGGTGTCGGTTCACAAATTTGGTGGAAGTTTAATGAGCAACTAAACCAGTTCCACAAACCGGGAAAGATCATCCCACACAGACAGTCCAACACCCTCACAACGCCTCCAAAAATATTTGGAGAAGCTTTTGTTGGAATGGGGTGTCCCGGCTTTCTGGAAAGTTATGGTTGAGATACACGCAAACCCTGAATCTCGCTCCACGTGACTTCCCCCTCATCTTTTCCAAATGGCCGCGATCTCTTTCCCTGCTGCCAAGTGTTCTGAATTCCCAGTGCCTGGTGTGAGCCTGCTTTGCTGGTAACACCAGGACCTGCCAGAAATGCTGCAGGCCTGAGATGGACAGACAGACACAAGACTCTGCCCTTGGGGAGTGTTCTGGCATTTCCTGTGAGGGCGGGGCACATTTTGGAGGCCAGGAAGTTTTTGATGGTTGGGTTCCAAACTGGAGGGCCAGGAAAGAAAGCTGAGATCACAAGTGAGCCAATTCTGAAGGAGACCGGAAGCTCTGGGCGGCGGACAGGGAAGAGGACCCTGCCCATGTCAGTTCTGGGTGGGACGGCAGGGCTGGCCCATGTAGCTCCCTCTGCTCACCATTCCCCGCATTTCCCGTTGTTACGGGCATGGAAGTATTCGTGTGACTGTTTGTTTAGCGTCTGCCTCCCTTGCCAGACCCTGGGTTCCGGGAAGACGAGGAACCTGTCTGTTCTGTTCTGTTTTATCCCCCAGTGTCTGGCACAGTGCTTGGCGCATGGGAGGTGCTCCAGAAATATTTGTGGGATGAATGACAAACTGGATGAATGGCTGTTTCCAAACTTCTCAACTCTACCCAGGCACCAGTTTAAGAAAAAGCAAAATGTGAAAGTCCCCATTTCTGAATTAGATGATTCACGTTGTAAAAGAAAGCGTCAGGGATTCATTTCAGGTTTTCTGTAAATAGCCAGGTACTCCGAACCAAAAAAGCAAACCCATTGCCATTGAGTTGATTCCAACTCCTGCTGACCCCGTGTGTTGCAGAGTAGACTGCTCCACAGGGCTTTCTTGGCTGTAATCTTTATGGAAGCAGATTGCCAGGCCTTTCTTCCACAGCACTGCTGGGTGGGTTCGACCCACTAACCTTTAGGTTAATCAAAAAACCAAACCCACCACCATCGAGTCGATTCCGACTCACAGCGACCCTATAGGTCAGAGTAGAACTGCCCCATAGGATTTACAGGGCTATAAATCTTTTTACAGAAGCAGACTGCCACATCTTTCTCCCAAGGAGTGGCTGGTGGGTTCAAACCACCAACCTTCCGGTTAGCAGCCAAGCGCTTTAACCATCATGCCACCAAGGCTCAATTTAGGTTAGTAGTCAAGCACAAACCACTTGTGCCACCCACAGACCCTATCCAGGTACCCCAGGACATTTCAAATGAGTGTACATGAAGCCAGCAACTGCGTACAGTCCACTTATACTGTCATTTCTACCTTCTGATAAGCCCCAAACTCTAAGGCAGCCAGACCCTAACGTCAAGGGAATTCAGGTCACGTTAGTGGGCGATTCAGAACAGTGTATACATAACGAGCTGAAGTGAGGAGTACATCCTGCACTGGCTGGAGCTGTGCAGAGGAGACAGGGGTCAGGGAAGTCCTCCTGGAGGAGTCCTGCAGAGGCCGGGTCCTATGCCCAACATACGGAGATTGCCTTACAAGCTGCTTGACGTGCATCGTTCAGCCAACTGGACGAGGTGGGTATTGTGCCTGTCTCCATCTCAAGGCTGAAGAAATCAGCGTCTCCAAGCCACAAGCTGTAGTGCAGTATAGTAGTGAAGGAGAGGGTGCCGAGGGCCCTGCTCCTGGGTATGAACCTCAGCTCAGTCATTCACTGATGGGTTGCCTGGCACATTTCTTAACCTGCTGCCATCACCTGCTGGTCTGCTTATTTAGTCACAGAAGACGTCCAGCTCAGTGCTTTTCTCTCCACCCTTCGCCAGACCCCATTCCTGGTTGACCCATCCAGGAAAAGTCTGAGCTCACAGTTCCTTGACCATCTCATCTACAGCGTTTCCTCTGTCCACTCCAGCCAGTCACTCCCAGGGTTCTACCTGCATCCTTGTTTTTAACTGCACTAACTTCAAATATTTAGACTCCAAATATCTCACCTTCTGACCACCCCCACCATCCTTCCAGCTCTCATCCTCTATTGCCCCCACTTCAACAATCCTTTGACCTCCCCAAGACCTGTGGTCCACGAACATACCTCCTCTTCTGTTTCTGTCATCTTTGGGCCCTCACTGCTTCTCTAGTCCAGTTTCTATTCACTGCCTTCGCAAGGACCCTGCACTTCCTTGCTGTCTGTCTGCCTGTGTGTTGCAACCCCCTCCCCAGTCTGTCACCATCAAAATGCCAACCAACTTTCCATCTATTCTTCACCTGCACTCAGGCAGCTGAATATGGCTGAAGAAGAACACGCAATGATGCTGGCTAGTCCCACCTTAAATTAGTGCCCTTGGGTACCATCTGGACACACCACACAGCAGCCCATCCTACCAAGTCAGTTCACTGTTTATCTCCCTCTTCATACCGCCAGCCTCCCAAAGTCCTCGGTCTCGACTAACGACCTTTTGTCAGACTTCATGGTGAAAATGTAAGTACGCAGAGACTCCCTTGTCTCTACATCCCCAAATCTACTCCCCAGGTGCAGCTGCTTTCTCCCCTATTACTGTGGGTGAAGTGCCCGCTTTCAAATGCCTGCTTCACTGGGTCGCTCTCCCTTGAACTTTCACAAGGACTTTGCTCCTGCAGATTTGCTCCTGTTCCTGCCATTACCTGTCCCCCATGAGCCTTCAGCTTATACTCCATCAGCATACAAGCACACCGTATTTCCATCTCTCTTAATAGATCCTCCTTGACTCCCATTGAATCAACTCGACAGCAACAGATTTTGGTTTGACCCCCACATTGCCCTCCAGGTTCCTCCTCATTCCTCTGCTCCTCTTTACAGGAAAACTTCTCAGAAGAGCAGTCAATAGTCTCCCTTCTTCACCTCCCATTCTCTCCAAGATCCACAGGAGTCAAGATTCCACCTCTGCCTTCCCACGGAATCTGGTCTTGTAAGATCCCCCGTGGCCTTCTTTGGGAGAACCCAGCGGTCACTTTCCTGCCTTCATCTTAACTCAGTATCTGAACCACATCTGACATGGCCAAGCATTCTTGCTTCTCACTGTTCTCTTTTCTCTTGGATTCTGGGACACCATACTCTCCTTGTTCCACACTGGCTGTGTTCCTGTCTCATTTGCTGGGTCCCCTCCTCTGTGTAACCTCTCGTTGTTGGAAGGCCTCATACTCAGTCCTCAGACCTCCTCTCTGCACTCTCTCAGACCATCTCATCTCACCCGTGGCTTTAAACACTATCGATCTGCTGGTGACTCTCAAATGAATAACCTTGTCTTCCATGCTAAGCTTCAGAACCACATGTCCAACTGCCCGCCTGACATTTCCACGCAATGTCTAATATGTATCAAAACTTCGAGACCAAAATAGAACTCATGATTTCTAGCCCCAGCCCACTTCTGACTCTTCCTCTCCCAGCCTTCCTCATCTCAGGAAATGACACCATCATCGAGGAGATATCCTGATTCCTCTTACTCCCTAACCTTCCATATTCAGTCCACTGTCATGTTCTGTCAGCTCCATCTGCAGAACACATTCTGATCCCATCCACTTGTCTCCACATCCATCACTACCAGCCCAGTCTGACCACCACCATCATCTCTCACTGGGACAACTACAGGAGTCTCCTGACCAATCCTCCAGCTTCCTGCCTTCTGCTTGATAACCTGTTCTCCACACAGTAGCCAAGGAGATCTTTAAAAGCGTAAATCAATCAAGTGTTTCCCTTGCCTGAAACCCTCCAGCGACTTAGCATTGCACAAAATCTGACTGTTTACTGTGACCTGCAAGGTCCTGTGTGATCAGGCCCTGCCCCTCTCAGCCTCGCTGGTACTGCTTTCCCCTTTGTTTAATTCCCTACTGCTAAACTGACCCTCTTGTTAGACCTCAGGAGCCCTGGTGATGCAGTCATTAAGAGCTCGGCTTCTAAGGTTGGTGGTTTGAACCCACCAGCAGCTCCGTGGGAGAAAAGACTGGTGATCTCCCGTGAAGATTCCATACAGCCTAGAAAACCCTACGGGTCTGTTCTACTGTGTCATACAGGGTCGCTAGGAATTAGAATCAACTCAACAACCACGGCAACATTAGACCTCAGGACATTTGCACTTGCTGTCCCTGCTCCTCAGAGCACTGCTCTCTCGGTTTGGGCATGGCTGACTTCTTCTCAACCATGTTCAAGCCTCTGCTAGAATGACCCCTCCGTGGGGTCTTCCCTGAACACCCTGACTACAGTAGTGTCCCCACCCACCCCAGCCGTTCTCCAGCACGTCACCCTGTCTTATTGTCCTCATAGACACCCCACTTTGAGAAATTATCTCATGCGCATCTTTGTTTATTGGTTGTTGACCTCTGTCCACTCCCTGCGCCATGAGAGCAGAGTTCTTGTTTGTCTCGTCCACTGTCATGGTCCCGTTGCCTAGTACAGCACCTGGTGTTTGCTGAATAAATGAATGAACTTCCAAAGCTTCGTTTTTAGCTTCTTTAAAATGGAAATAATACTAGTGCCTGTCTCACAAGGCTGTTGGGGGAAGCCAATGAGACTGTGAGTGTAGGTGCTTAGTCTGGCCCTGGCCTTTAATGAGCTGTTGTTTTTATTGATAAGTAATTTGGCTGAGGTCGCACAGTGAGGGCAAAGCTGGGCCCTGAGCCCGGTCTCTGACCCCATGTTTTGCTCTTTCTAGTACGTCTGCTGCTGCCCCTTAGGGGAACTGTGTGAACAAGGTCAGGAGGCAGGCCTGTGCCCAGCGTGCTGGGCACTTCTGTCGCAACCAGCCGGCCTTGAAACATGTTAAGGAACGATGACGGGTGAGACTGGCTTAATAGGGTGAGGTCAGGTAGGAGGGCCTTGAACGCCAGGCAGAAACGTTTAGACTTGGTCTGGGGAGCAATAAAGCCAGTTGCATCTAGTGGACTCTGACTCCCAGCGACCCCGTGCGTGTCAGAGGAGAACTGTGCTCCGTAGGGTTTTCAGTGGCTGAGTTTTTGGAAGTAGATAGCCAGGCATTCCTTTCGAGGCAGCTGTGGGTAGACTGGAACCTCCAACCATTTGGTTAGCAGCTGAGCACAGTAACCATTTGCACCACTCCAGGACTCCCGGGCAGCAGTAGGGAGCCATTGTAAGTTCTTGAGCAGGAAATGATAGATGGTGAGTGTTTTAGAAGAGCAGCCTGGCTGATTAGTCACTATATAGTCATGCCATTAATTCAGGCAGCCTAGTTAGTCTAAACTGTCAGTCTCTAGACTGCCTGGAAATGACCAGATAATTGTCAAGTCTCTTGTTTTGGCTGTTCACTTTGAACATTTAAATCAGCCCTCAGCCAGCCATCCCCATCACTTTATGGGGAGCTTACGTGTCTCTTTGGGTAGTAAATCCTTGAGGAGTATGTACCGAGTGCTCTATATTCATCTCTGAACAGCTCTGCGATTCTAAACTCATTCAAGAGGATTGCCAACGTGTATTGTTTCTTCTTGGGTGCTAAGTGGCTCATGATCTATGATAATTATAATTTTGTTTTATAGCTACTGGTGTACACACTTTGAAAAAGGGCTTAGTAGAATTTGGCACTTAGGCTTAGCGGCCACAAACAGGTCTTTCTCAAAGTGATGTCTGCCTCACAGGATCATGGGGAGGACCTTCTTGCAATAGGTTGAAGGTCAATAAATGTTTGTTCATTTGTTGACGCAGCAGCCCAAGATGCTGAATATTTGCGTGCAGAGTGAATTGAGTGGAAGGGGCTTGGACTAGAGACTGAGGGACCATGTGGCCTTTGGAAAGGAGCAGGAGAGAAGGTGTGAGAGATGTTTTCAGGTGCCAAATGATAGGACCTGGAGATTAGCACTTAACACCACCTCTGCCAATCTTGGGATTCCTGGCTGCCTGTTCCTCCCTGTGGTGAGATGGATAGCTTTTATATGGCCTTTTTAGCCATGGTCTTGTAACTCCCACCAAAAGATTGGGTGGGCCTAGGCTCATTGAACAGCTTGCTCATAATACAAATAAGGTGCATGGCACCCTTGTGGAGGTGGGATCAGGCAAACAAGGTGTATGGAACCCTAACGAGGGGATTGGTCAGTTTTGCCATCCCACTAGGCTTAAAATGAGTCATCCCAGAGGTGGAAAGGAGGGACCTCACTACCACCAAGAAAGAAGAGCTAAGAGTGGAGCATGTCTTTCGGACCCGGGATCCCTGTGCTGAGAACCTCCTAGACCCAAGAGACAGAGAGAGAGAGAGAGAGCTGTAACAACCCCAGAGATGGCGAGCAATGTCGAGAAGCGGCTGCAGAGAAGCGATAGCAGCAGAACCAGAAGACTGGCGTGAGACGGTGCAGTGGGCTTTCCTGCCCATGGAGCAAGGCAGTTACAGTGGGTGTGCTGACCCACAGAGTGAGGGAGCCCAACACCTGCGGGCTGAGTCTTACGGGTGGAGTAGGGTGCCCACAGGCACTTGTTGGCGGAGTTAAAGAGCTTTTAACATTTCCCTGAGCAGGGCAGAGACTGGGCCAGCCCAAGAGTCCCGAGGCGCCGAAGAGCAGGGAGAGTCCTGCTTGTGGGCATGGCTAAGAAGAGGCTGTCCTGATCAAAGAACTGGATCCTGAATCGTTTCTGATCCTGAGTTGCAACTTGTTACTTCTTTAATAAACCCCATAATTGTGAGTATTGTCTGGGAGTTCTGTGTGGCCATTGCAATGAATCATGAAACCCAGCAGAGAAGTAGAGAGTGCTGTGGGAGGGACAGCTGGTGTCAGAATTGGAGGGTGGAGGGTGGAGGTATGTTTGATCTCTGCCTCATCCGAATCAGCTTCGGGCTGTTGTTGCTGATAATGATTCTCTTCCCCTCGTGAAGTTAGATGAGGACGTCAGACACTTCTGCCCCGCCATTTTTTACACTTCTCTATTTCTTGGCATCAAGGCCACCATGAAGATCCAGAGAAAGGGGCTGACCAAGGGCCTGGGGACCCCTATAGTGCATGTGGGGATTTGTGTGCATGTCTCCTAGAGGGAGACAGTTGAAGATGCTGCAGATATGCGGGAGGTGGTGGGGAAGTCAGGCTGAGGCTGGACCCCCTCCGCAAAGCTGTGCTCAGCAGGGCGGCCCTCCCTTCCCTGCTTGGAGATCGCTGAGGGCAACGTCCTGCGCCCTGCAAGTGGGGAGAGCATTAAGTGGGGAATGAAGCAGAGGTTGGTGTGTAGCAATAACCTCACTTCATGGCATCTTTGTCCCCAGAATCACCTCCACCTCCATTTAAATTCCTGCTTTACTTCTTTCTTAATGTTTTTCCATAAAATGCCCTCTCTTATTTATATAGCTGCTTATGGCTGAAGGGCACCCGAGCTGCAGACTTGGAGCTGGTACTGTGACTAATTCTATTCCAGTTCCTGACCCTGCCTCCCTTCCCAGGGCCAGCAAGGTGGAAGGAGGTGATACAGGCCCTGCAGGGAGAGCCCAGCTTCTCCATGTAACAGGACTGAATAAGCCAGCATCTGCAAGGCTGTGGCTCTTCTCCTTTGTAATGTTTCCAGGGATTTCAATCCAGGGGGTTGCCACTGTAATGAAACGTGTCATTTACAGCTAGTTCTTCCCAGTCCCTTGGAGCTATGCACAGGGCAACCTGTAGCTGGAGCTGAATCTTAAATTAACAGTCTGCCTTCCCCAGAACTGGCACCAAAATGTGTTTATGCAGCAAGGAGTCCAGAACTGGAGAACTCCAGACAGACTTGAGATATGGATGTAAGGGATGTGTGTATGCATATATGATTTCACATTGTACATTTTCCAGAACACTTATCAGGCCTGTATTCCGATTTGGCACCCAGAAAACACGATCTCCATTCAACCATGTAGTCAACAGATATTTATTGAGCAACTGCTATGTGCCAGAATCTGCTAAAATCCCCAGGGATAGAGCAGTGAGCAAATAGACAAAGTCCCTGCAGTATGGAGTATTATTCTAGTTGTGGAGACAGTCAATAGACAAACAAATAAATACATATATGTTGCTGTTGTTAGGTGCCATCGAGGTGGTTCTGACCCGTAGCGACCCTACGTACAACAGACTGAAACACTTCTCGGTCCTGTGCCATCCTCACAATTGTCGTTATGCTTGAGCCCATTGTTGCAGCCACTGTGTCAGTCTATCTCATTGAGGGTCTTCCTCTTTTTCGCTGACCTTCTACTTTACCAAGTATGATGTCCTTCTCCAGGGACTGGTCCCTCCTGATAACATGTCCAAAGTAGGTGAGACAAAGTCTTACCATCTTTGCTTCTGAGGAGCATTCTGGCTGTACTTCTCCCAAGACAAATTTGTTCATTCTTCTGGCAGTCCGTGATATATTCAATATTCTCTGCCAACACCATAATTCGAAGGCATCAATTCTTCTTCGGTCTTCCTTATTCATTGTCCGGCTTTCCCATGCGTATGAGGCAATTGAAAACACCATGGCTTGAGTCAGGTGCACCTTAGTCCTTAAAGTGATGTTTTTGCTTTTTAACACTTTAAAGAGGTCTTTTGCAGGAGACTGGGCCAAATGCAATACATTGTTGGATTTCTTGACTGCTGCTTCCACGGATATTGATGGTGGATCCAAGTAAAATGAAATCCTTGACAACTTTAACATTTTCTCTGTTTATCATGATGTTGTTTATTGGTCCAGTTGTGAGGATTTGTGTTTTCTTTATGTTGAGGTGTAATCCATACTGAAGGCTGTAGTCTTTGATCTTCATCAGTAAGAGCTTCAAGTCCTCTTCACTTTCAGCAAGCAAGGTTGTGTAGCTGTATAATGCAGGTCGTTAATGACTCTTCCTCCAATCTTGAGGCCTCATTCTTCTTCCTTGAGTCCAGCTTCTCGGATTATTTGTTCAGCATATAGATTGAATAGGTATGGTGAAAGTATACAAACCTGATGCACACCGTTCCTGACTTTAAACCACGCAGTATCCCCTTGTTCTGTTCAAATGACTGCCTCTTGATCTATGTACTGGTTCCTGATGAACACAGTTAAGTCACTGCTCTGGAATTCCCATTCTTTGCAATGTTATCCATAATTTGTTAAGATCCACACAGTCAAATGCCTGATGTTTACAGATGAGGAAACTGAGGCAAAGAGAGGTCAAGTGGCTTTCTGAGATCAAAGGGCTAGCAAGTGGCAGAGCTAGCAAGGGACAGAAGTGTCCCTGACTCCTCTGTTACTGTCCCCCCTAAAGTTAGTGCTCCATGAATGATGAGGAATTTTGAGCTATAAAAGTTACTTAATAAATAACTGAGTTGGGAAAAGACATTGATCTGTGTCCAGACCTCCCAAAGGTTCATTCTCTGGCCACAGCCTCCCTGGGTTCCTCCAGGGGAACCTGCTTTACAGTTTCAGGGTCCTATAAACTGGCCTCAGCCTTTCCAATTTGTAGCTAATGCTTTCCTCCCTGAAGGAGCCCTGATGGCACAATGGTTAAGCACTTAGCTGCTAACCAAAACGTTGGCGGTTAGAACTCACCCAGTGGCTCCATTGGAGAAAGACCTGGCAATCTGCTCCCATAAAGATTACGTTCTAGAAAACGCTATGGGGCAGTTGTACTCTGTCACATGGGGTTGCTATGAGTCAGAATCAACTTGACGGCACCCAACAAGAACAACAACAGCTTCCCTCGATGCACCCTCAGCTCTTGCCAAACTGCTCAACCAGACCTTGTACTGTCCCACTCCTGTGTCTTGATTCAGGGCCTGGTCTCTGCTGGGGATGCCCTCTCCTTCCTTCTCTTCTTCACAGATCCCAAATGCATGTAGCCTTCACCATCTGCTTCCTCTGCAGAGCCCGCCCTGATCATTCAGGCTTCGATGACTGCCTTCCTTTTGCTTCTGCCACAGTGATTACCCAATCACCCCACCATCTGGCACCACCGCCCCACCTTGTTATCTTATCATATGTATGACTTTCCTCCCCACCCCACCCCCCAGACTGCAGACCCTGCCCTTAAAAAATAATGATAAGATGAATTTGTTCTAATTCATTAGAATAATATATGCCCGTTATAGAACATTTGAAAAAGAGAGAAGCATAAAGAAGTGAAAGAAAAAAAAATTACCATATTTCCACTGGAATAGAACTACTACCAAGATTTGCCTGTGAGTCTTCTTTCTCAGCACAAATTTTGGATCTTGCTTTTGGCGTATTTACATATAATGTAGAAATAAATCAGTTTTTCTTAAGCGTCCCTGTTGTTGGATGCATAATACTCCTTGGAGAGAATGTGTCATAGCTTGTCGTAAACATTACTGCGCCCCCCAACAGAACCTAGCCCAGGGACCTCCCAGGAGGGCCCCAGTGAAGACTGTGTGAGTGAGTAATTGGGTTCTCTGGGGGGCGGAAAGAGGGTGGGTTATGTTTGGTGCATGGTTCGTAATTGCTATGGGGGACCCATTTAGGAGGCTGGAAAATTACAGAGTGCTGAAACTGTGCCCACATCTGCCAACAAAGGGCATTTAAAACAAACCCCATGAGATTATAGCTTTTGCGATCTGTGAGTTACTCAGACAGGAAAGTGCCCAGGACTGATACGCTTCAGTAAGAACCCTGGAGACAATGGTGCAAGCCATCTCTAGGGCCTGGGAAGGTAGGGTTTGAAGGAGAAAGGCTTCCCCAGGCATTGTTTTCAGTAAACAATCCCTATAAATCAGAGCTAGCATGGCTTAGGGCCCACCAGAGATGCTGGGTTCCTGTGGTTGTGAGGCCTTGTTGATGGGACAGCGCTTCAAAGGGAAGCTTCAGAGGTGGAGACTATACTGAGAATTGATTCAACAAGGATTCTTTTGGTCTAGCTTTATCCCTGAGACACCGAGGGTCTTCCAGAGGGTCTTCCACAGAGGGGAAGGTGGGGATGGGGCAGTGAAGAGGGGACTGCTTGCATGTCTGTGTCTCTAACATCAAGGTCAAGGTCTATTTTTGTTTCTAGTGCTCTCCTCTAAGGCAGTAGAGTCAGTCCAATAGAAGGAGAGGTGAAATTTGGTGGTGGCATTTCCAGAATGTTGCCTGACATTTGCTGCCACCAAGAGCTGAGGGAGAGCAGGCCCTGGGGACTCAGCACCACATCTGGGGAGCCCCTGCTCCCAGGAGCAGTGATGGGCTGTCCTCCTCGCCCATCAGTTGAGAGAAGCTCTGCCCACCTCCTGCCAGTGGCAGAAGTCACTGTAAGAATGGAAGCTGACTGGAGAATGCCTCCCATCTGTAAACATCCCTTTACAGATCTCCAAAATCATAGTGACAGAGGGGAGAGGGAGGGAATGACCCAGCCCCCTCCCCAGCTGGCCAGTCCAGCTCCCAGACCAGTCTATGGGCAGTGTCCAGGGCTGATCTCACTCTCTGCTCTTTTTCCCAAAGAGCAAAGAGAGCTCACCCTTGAGGAGTACACCCCGCTGCCTCTCGGGGTGTCCAGCCATAAGCAGGAGCACCCAGAGGTGAAGCTGAGCTCCCAAAGGATTTCTACTCTGAGAGCCCAGCAGTGACGTCAGAGACCTGGGGGAAGGGCAGCCCCCGTCCGCGGTGTGGGGACGTGGAGTCACGGACACAAATTCTGACACCCTCCACCCTTATTCACTAAGTGACCTTACACAAAGCCTCTCTGAGCCTCCAGCTGTACATCTGAAAACCGAGGATGGTAGCGCCTGCCTCACTATATAGCTGTGATAAGGGGTGAATCAATTGTGTGTGAAAATTACCTCAGAAACCATAAGACCTCAATAAGCCTTAGTAAGGAAAGCTAACAGTGTAATGAACAGCAAAACAAATGTAGCTGTGGTCTGTGCTTGTTACAGTGGTGGTTGTTGCTATTTGTGACAGCATCTGTGATATAATAATACCAGTAATATAATATACATTGATATATCTGCTTAAGGAGTCCCTGGGTAGTACAAACGTTTAAGACACTCAGTTGCTAACAGAAAGGTTGGAGGTTTGAGTCCACCCAGAGGCACCTCAGAAGAAAGGCCTGGTGATCTACTTCTGAAAAATCAGCTATTGAAAACTCTGTGGAGCATAGTTCTATTCTGATACACATGGGGTCACAATGAGTCAGAGTTCATTCAGTGGCAACTGGTTACGGGTTATATCTGCTGAAGTAAATTGAAGTTTCCTCCTCAGATAATCCCTTTAAGGACAAATTCACTTGCTAGTGTGTGAACTGACCCATGTGTCTGTCCACCCAGAAGTCTGAAGGGTGCCATTCCATTTGCCTCTAGCCAGTGCTGAAAACCTGTAAGCTTTCCCGTGTCTGTTTCTTGCTTGTCTCTGTGACATGCATCCCAGTACCCTCGGGTTCTCTGCAGGCTGCAGAAGCCTGGACACCTTCCCCTGACCTTGGTACTGTCACCTCATACATTCTTCTGCTAAGGACCTCAAAGTGGTGGCAGAGATTTCTCCGCTAGAACAAGAATCTACACAGCGTGGCCAGGGACCATCTGAAATCTCTCCTAGGCTCCTGAAAACCCAGCCTGGCTGCAGGACCCCGAAGAAGCCCAGTGTTGATGGAACCCATCCCCAGAAAGCCCTCCCTCAGAGCGCCCCCAGGAAGAGGAGCAAGAAGGGAGGGTGGGTGGCAGAGGCATTTGACAATTTATCAAGATTGATAATTAGTCTAAAGACTAATTTTTTAAAACCAGAAAAGCCCCTTTTTGTTTATTGAACACCTACTAAGTACCCAGGTATTGTGCTGCATCTGATGAAGACTAGAAACGTGGCTTGTTTGCAGAGGCACTGGTCCTTGGGCTCCTTGTGAGAAGCAGTCGGCCTCCTTAACCTCAGGTGCTCTGGGAACAGTAGACTCCTGCCCTGTGCCCGGAGCCCTGGTGGAGGCTGAGGGGAGCCAGCATCAGAGAGCACCTGGAAGGCAGGCAGCATCCTGAGAACCCGGGACCTGATGGTGTGGGCTCCGCTACAGAGCCCAGCAGGGCTGATGGAAGCAGCTCCTTCCTTGGCTGCCCCCCAGCTCGCCTGGGAGGTCATTTCTCTGGGTATAAACAGTCCCCTGCAGTTAGCAGGATAAATATAAACACAGCCTCCTGATCAGGGCTCAGAATCTAAGCTTTGCATCCTGGGCTCCTGCTGCCGCTGCTGCTGTAAAACACAAAATGAGCAGGGATGCAGCAGTGCAGGGCTTCTGCAACCAAGCAAACTGGAGCCCAGGGGGCATGGAGGCCATCCCCCTGCCTTCAGACAGAAATGGGGCAGAACTGCCCTGGGAGAAGGCGAGTCAGTCTGGATTTGAAAGACCACCTTAGATTCCATGTATTTGGTGGGACTATTGTGATTTGGGGATTTTTGGAAATTGCTATTTCTTATTATATAATATATAACATATTATTATATATGACTAAAAGTCACTTTAAGGACTAAGGTGCACCTGACTCAAGCCATGGTATTTTCAGACACTTCATATGCATGTGAAAGCTGGACAATGAATAAGAGACACTGAAGAAGAACTGATGCCTTTGAATTGTGGTGTTGGCGAAGAATATTGAATATACCATGGACTGCCAGAAGAACAAACAAATCTGTCTTGGAAGAAGTACAACCAGAATGCTCCTTAGAAGCAAGGATGGTGAGACTTTGTCTCACCTACTTTGGACATGTTATCAGGTAGGACCAGTCCCTGGAGAAGAACATCATGCTTGGTAAAGTAGAGGGTCAGAGAAAAAGAGGAAGACCCTCAATGAGATGGATTGACACAGTGGCTGCAACAATGGGCTCAAGCATAACAATGGTTGTGAGGATGGCGCAGGACTGGGCAGTGTTTCATTCTGTTGTATATACAGTCACTATGAGTCGGAACTGACTCAATGGCACCTAACAACAACAACAAAAGCATATATAATATATAAAAGTGGAGAGCCCTAGTGGCGCAGTGGTTAAGCATTCAGCTGCTAACCGAAAGGTTGGTGGTTCGAACCCACCAGCCACTCCACGGGAGAAAGACCTGGAAATCTGCTTCTGTAAAGATCATAACCTTGGAAACCCTATGGAGCAGTTCTACTCTGTCCTATAGGGTTGCTATGCGTCAGAATAGACTTGACGGCAGTGGATTTGGTTTTTTGGTTTCATGACTAAAAGCCGGCTTACTGTACAAGGGATTCGAACAAATGTAAGCTCTAAGAGGGCACGGCTGTGCCCTCTCACAGTGCTTGCACATAGCAGGTGCTCAACAGATCTTGTGGACGGGCGGAAGAGAAGAGAGAAGAAGGAAGAAAGGGATGAGGGAAGCTAAAAAGCCGTTGAAAAGAGGCAAGAAATGTGCCAAGCGCTGGGACACAGTAGTACAGCAGTTGATCGCCACATTGGCCCTGAGCTGCCCCTCAGAGCAGGCAATAAAAGGGAACAAGTGCCCTGAGAAACGACCAGCTCAGATACTGAATTCTAGGAGGAGTTAATCTCATGGATCTTTCTATAAGGACGTGAGCAATGGTGTTCTTTTCTTGAGTTTTGCAGAAGACAAGGAAATGTTCTTTGAGTGGATGTTTCTACTCTTCCTTTATAAAGGCAGGAAGCAAGACATTAAACCACAGTAATGACGTTTCTGTGGGGAGAGAGGATAATATGGTCCATGGTTGCTATTTTCTGATGAGCTGACTTAATATGGAGATGCCATATTCGGAGATGCCACAAGAGGGGACCTACTGCTGATGGTGACCAGGCTCTGGTCCAAGCCCCTGTGGGGATAAGCCTGTGCCTTCTCGGCCCGCAGGCCAGAACCTATACCTCTTAACACAGTGACTGCACCTTGTGTCTGGCATGTAGTAGACTCTTCCTAATGTTTTGTGAGTGAGTGGCCAGATGAGTACGTGTGTGAGTGAGGGAGTGGATGCGCTAAAAGCAAGAGCTGACACTTGACTTAATGGTGTGAAATTTTAGGACTATCCTTTCTCCTCTCTCCAAGATAGGGGTCTGCCTAGCTAGATCTTCTCCTCCCTTCCCTGCCATTTGTGGGATGGGCAACCATAAGAATGAGTATATGAAGAGTATTTATTGAGCGTTCACTCTATGCCAAGCACTTTGCTAAGTACATGAATCTTCCATCTACTCCCCACAACAATCCTGTACTGTAATACTGCGTCCATTTTACAGCTGAGGAAACTGAGGCATAGCAAGTAGCTTGCTGACGATCACAGCACCAGTGAGTGGTGGGGGTTGGATTACAACCCAAATCTCTGACTTTGGGGCCTGTGATTTTTAACCTTTGTATTCTGATGACTTGGGTAAGTTATGAACGTCTCTGAGGTTAAAAACAAAAAACAAAAAAACCAGGAGGAGCACTGACGGTGCAGTCGTTAAAAGCACTTGGCTGCTAACAGAAATGTCGGTGGTTGGAACCCACCAGCCACTCCACAGGAGAAAGATGTGGTGATCTGCTTCCATAAAGATTCCCCCCAAAAAAACCAAACCCGTTGCTGTCAAGTCAACTCTGGCTCGTAGTGACCCCGTAGGACGAAGTAGAACTGCCCGTAGGGTTTCCAAAGAGCAGCTGGTGGATTCGAACGACCAACCTTTTGGTTAGCAGCCGAGCTCTTAACCACTGCACCACCAGGGCTCCTCCGTAAAGATTACGGCCTTGAAAACCCTATGGGGCAGTCCTACTCTGTCCTGTAAGGTCGCTATGAGTCGGAATCAACAAGATGGCAATGGGTTTGGGAGGTGAAGTAAGTCAAGTGCCTGTCTTGGCCCTGAGAACCTTCTAGGTGTAGGTGTCCTTGCCTTCCCAACAAGCTTCTTCAAAGGCAGTCTCCCCTCCCTGCATCTATCTCTTCCCCTTTCAGCACCTCCTGCAGCCGCTGCAGTGGGACATCCCCTGAAGCTGATGCCCTCCTTTCATGCCCAGAACCTAATTCCCCCAGTGGCCAAATCCTGGGGGAGCTTTAGGTTTCCTTCTTCCTAGACCCCATGCCCACTCCCTCCTCCTCCTGGAGCTGCTTGCCTCCTCATGCTCTCCTGCTTCTCTGCCCTACTTTGGCCTCCCATCCTTCCTCTCCTTCCTGTTCCTGGCCCTGGCCTGGGCTGCCCCCATGAGGACCACTACTGCAGCCTCCTAGAACTGGGCTCCTTGGTGCCCCCTGCAGTCTGTCCTCAACACAACAGCCAGAGAGACACTTGTTTATTACTGTCTGTCTTAGGTTCCTAGTGCTGCTATAACAGAAATCCCACAAGTGGATGGTTTTAAAGAACAGAAAATTATTTTCTCATGGTTTAGGCGACTGGAAGTCCAAATTCAGGATGCCGGCTCTAGGGAAAGGCTCTCCTTGTCCACTCTGGGGGGAAATCCACGTCTCAGCTTCTGAAGCCCCAGCATTCCTTGGTTCCTTGGCGATGTTCACACGGCAGCTGTCTTTCCCCCGTTTGTGCTTGCTTGTTACAGGGTCACTGTGAGTCGGAATCGACTTGATGGCAACGGATTTCATTTTTTTTGTTTGTCTATGCTGCTCTTTTTATATTTCAGAAGAGAGTAGGTTTAAGACACATTGATATGGCCTCATTAACATATCAAAGAAAACCCTATTCTTAAATGGGATTACATCCACAGGGATAGGGGCCAGGACTCCAACACATATTTTGTGAGGACACAACTCAATCCATTACACTGTTACATAAAACTTTTAATAGATTAGTGTTGATGAAGACCGTATAAAACTATACGCAAAATACAAACTGATATACCCTTGAATATTTCCCCTGTTATAATTGAAAGAACATAGGTTTGAGAGATGAGGTTGAGAGATGGGAGGTACAAATTCTGGCTGAAACTTTAGATGTCATGTCTGTCACCTTATTTCCCATGGATTCAGTTTCCTCCTCTATAAAATGAGAACAACAATGACATTCTCTTTACTGGGTTATAGTGATGACTAGATGAGATAAGACATTAAAATTTGATCTACAAACTGTCCTGAGCGATTGAAAATGCTGACGGTTGTTCTTATCATCTTGATTCCTTCTCAAGTTGTGTGAGATGCTGCTGGTAGCTAGAAGAACAGAGTTATCAAATATATTCCGCATCTCCATTGTCACTTGAAATCTACTTGAATATTTATTCTATTTCCTTCTCTTTTTTATTCAATCGCTGGTTTGTCTCTTTATCCTTCATGCTAAAATCAAATGAGAGTAGTGGGTTTTCTTATATTCTGGAGCATTTGTGTAAGTTAAACTTTGGGTCCGTAAGGGATGTGCTGACTGATCTCTCCATCCAGTGGTTTCTTTTGTTCCCTCTTCCTCTCCGGCTCTTCTCCATCTCCAGCCCCTCCCCCACCTCAGGCCCCTTGCTGTGGTTACTGAATGACCTGAAACCCTCTTCCCACCCCAGATGTTGCCTCCTTCAAGTCCTTCATCAAATGTCACTTCCTTAACGAGCCTGTCCTCACACCCACCCCCTTAATGCTGCCACCTGCCACCTCCCACCCTTGGTACTTCCAATCCCCTTAAACAAACCAAACCAGTTGCCATTGGGTTAACTCCAATTCATGCTGACCCTACGTGTGTCAGAGTAGAACTGTGCTCCATAGGGTTTTTAATTGTTGGATTTTTGGAAGGAGATCGCCAGATCTTTTTTCCAAGGTACATTTGGGTGGACTCAAACCTCCTAACAGTTCACATCACCCAGGAATTATCTACTCTTTTTTTTTTTTTCGTAGCACTCACCACTTTCTAATGTACCACCTGATTTACTTGCAGTTTATTATCTGTCGATAAGCATCATGAGGGCAAGGAACTCTGTGTGATCACCACCGAATCCTAAGTACCTACCGCAGTGCCTAGCACATAGTAGACCCTCAGCAAATATTTGCTGGATGAATGAAAACGTCCGTCACAGTCCCTTCCTCTTGCCCCTCAAATGCCGAGGCTCCCGGGGGGCTCGTGTTCTCACTCTGCCCCTGTCCCCTGGGAAGTCTTATCCGCATGATCCCTGAATCCATGTCTCCAACCCAGACCCTCTAGACCCCTGTCCTGAGTGCCACACCCTACCTGCTTAGCTAAGTCATCTTTACTAATCAGCTCCAGTGCTGCCTCCTCTGGGAAGTCCTCCCAGGCCTCTTCTCTTGCTTCTTCGCATCCCATGAGGTCTCCCTTGCTGTCATTGCTTAATGTATTGTGGTCATTGTCTTGAGGACAGAGCTATATCTTATTCATTTCATTTATAAATTTTAAAAACTAATAATACTTGTTGAAGGAGAAGTTATGGTTACAAAAGTAGTAACTACCCCTTTTGAGCCACAGAAAATGTGACATATTCATGAAAGTATACAGAAGAAAATTAAAATTAAATTCACCCTTCGTTCTACAGTCTGGAGGTAACCATGGTTGATGTGGACTCCACATAGGGAATCAAGTGCATGCAGGCGCGCGCGCACACACACACGTGCACTATAGAACCACATAAATTGGGAGACTTGAAAAGAGCTTCTTTAGAAAATAATGCATGGCATCCAATAAAATGCAGTCAGGGGACCCTGAGTGCAGAGCCATTTTGAGAAAGACAGAAGCCAGGTGCTGGCCCACTCATAGCTGGGCCACGGTGTTCTGCAGTTGAATAGAAATGATCTTGCAGAACACCAGCATCAGACAAAGCTACACTGTCATCACGATGGAGTGAGAGAAAAACAAGACCAGCCCCAGTTGCTGTCGAGTCGATTCCCACTCATGGTGACCCCATGTGTGTCAGAGTAGAACTGCTCCATAGGCTTTTCAAGGCTGTGACCTTCTGGAAGCAGATCGCCAAGGCTGTCTCCTGAGGCACCTCTAGGGGGCTTCCAACCACCAACCTTCCAATTAGTAGTTGAGCATTTAACCATTCGTGCCACCCAGGGACTCCAAGAAAACAAAAACAAACAAGACTACTCACCCTATAATCAATCATGCCTGAACACAGACAAAAAACAAGAACATTATCCAAACCACAAAAATGACTGAACATCCTCCATCTGGTTAATATGAGTGAGTGCTGCTTCTTTACCAATGATAGCTTTGGTCCTGCTCTGTGCTTCCTACCTTCTAGGTAAGATTATCAAGATCCTCAATCAGAGAATTACCCTTGCTTCCTGATAGCATCCAATCCAGAGCAAAGCCCTGCTTCCTTGAGGCCTCCTCAAAATCACCTAACTCAAGCCCAGATCCTAAAAAAAGTCTGATACCCACAGTTCCCTACGGTGTAAGGTCTACCTGTTGCAATGAGTCGATAAACCCAATGTTGTTTGATTACAAGGGTGTTCCTGGTGGTCTTTAGCTGAAGGACATTGACAATGTTATCCATTACAGTATTCCTTCCCCTGCCCCCATGCCTGGCGCATGCCCGTTGCCGTCGATGAATTAAGTAAGATGGAAACCATGGTATTTCTGGTACAGTGTCTGCTGGTGATCACTAGAAAATCAGTTGCTGTCAAGGAGATCCCAAGTCATGGTGACACCATGTGTGTCAAAGTAGAACTGTGCTCCAAACGTTTTCAATGGCTGATTTTTCAGAAGTAGATTGCCAGGCTTTCTTGTGAGGCACTTCTGGATGGACTCAAACCTCCAACCTTTCAGTTAGCAGCTGGTCGTGTTAACCATTTACACCCCCCAGGGACTCCTGGTGATCATTAGACAAACTTCCAATTGTGTCAGGAATTTAGCAGCTGTTCCCTGAGCACCTGTGCTGGAGAAAGGTGGGAAGAAATCTAAGACTTGGGCCACGTCCTCAGAAATCTCATTACTCGAGAGGCAATGGAGAAAAACACAAAGGGTTAAATAATACTCTCAGACAGTGGACTCAGATGGGATGTCACAAGGCAGCACAGGACTCAGGCTTTGATGAGCTGAAGGTGTTGCAGAATGATGACTAGGATGCAGACAGGTGGAGAGAAAAGGAAATCAGTCATTCTGGATGTTGAAAGGGGCGAACTGTGGGGATGGCAAGTGCAGAGATGTGGAGGTGGGGATGCTCCTGGTATGTTTACTGGACAGTAAGTTCTGTGCAGGCTGGGATTTTGCCTACCTTGCTCATGTCGTATCCACACCCTGAAAGACACAGCAGGCTTTCAGTAAGTAGCTGGCAAATAAATATGTGCGAGCATGAATATGGTGAGGGAACCAGTGTGACTGAAGAAGAGGGTTCAAGGAGGGGAGACAGTGCTAGGAAAGTAGGTCAGGGCCTTGCCTGCCAATCCAAGAAATTCTGGCGGGATCCTTCCATGTTGTGTAGGATTTTATCTTAGAAAATTAATAGAGAGATACTCAGGTTTGTCGTGCATAAACTCGCTTATTGTAAGGTAATCATGGCAAGGCATGCAAGCAAGACCTCACAACATTCATTTAGAACTGGAGAATCAGAACTAACAATTACAATGTTAGTTCAATGGTTGGAGTTCAACTGTTTAGACTTCAGGCTTTTACCTTTAACAAGAGGTCTCCGGAGGAAGGCTTAACCATGGCTCGAACTTGGCGGAGGTCCCTGTAAGATAATGTCCAAGGTCAGTGGCGGCAGACAGAATCTCAGTTCCATCTCTGCCTTCTCTCAGTGAATGAGCAGAAATTTAGAGTTTATCTGTGAATTTGTCACCGTGGCTCCACATGACAAGGATCAATGTGATGTCAAAGACTAAGTATGTTGACTTTTCTCCAGGGTTAGAGAGTAGTCAAATGACCCATCTTTCTTCTCTTCAAGGTTAGAGGTCAGGGAGGTTGTTTGGATTTCTATTGTTTTCTTGTGTGACAGCATGCCGGGTCAAAGTGAACTTAAATGTTGTTTACGTTCGCTCTTTTCTTTTTAAATGTGGAACGCTTCACGAATTTGCATGTCATCCTTGTGCAGGGGCCGTGCTAATCTTCTCTGTATCGTTCCAGTTTTAGTATATTGCTGCTGAAGTGAGCACAACATCCGTTCTTTATATACTTCACATGCTTCTATGTTTCTATGTCTAAGTTCAGAAATTTTCTCAATAACTTTCTTACGACTTACAGGTTTCTAATGGCTTATAGTCAATGTTAGAGAGCCTCACAAAGGTAGACATACTTCTGTTTCTAAATTCATATTATAAGCATGGCGTAGGCGCCCCATAAATCCAGTTACTTCCCATCCTCTCTTCTGTGAGCCAGTGATCAAACTCCCTCCCCTCCCTACATGGCAGCTGAGAGGCAGCTTCAGTCTCAGAGCTCTGCCCTGGAGGAGCCACAGCCGCCTCACCACAGCCCTGTGTGGGCAGCCTGAGGTGGGAGGAGGAAGGAATGGGGTTGGGATAGGCATCGAAGATTTCCTCACCTCTGCCCTTTTACTCCAAGCTCTGGTTGGCCTGGCCTTTGTCCCATCAGTGACGTCCCTGCCTTCCCTGGTCTCGGACTCAAATCTCTCAAAATTCTGAGCTGAGGCTAGGGCTCTGCTCTTTTTGTGGGGGGCAGGAGGGGAAGGTGATCTCATCTTTGAAAGGGATTAGTCATCAGAGAGACAGGGACAGATCTGGGGTGGGGGGAACAGGAGGGAGGCCAGCTCTCTGTAAATGAGTCATCTTCCCACCAGCTCCTGGGGACCAGAGCTTGACAGCTGCTCCCTGGGAGAGGTTGTTAAGCTGGAGCTACCTGGAGGCAGGAGTAGTTAACCAGCTTTTAATCACTCATTTTGCTGAATGATTTCTGGTGAGGACAAAAAATCCCATAGATGAAGTGCAGGGTTGGGGGCAGGGCGGACTCCAGGCCGCCTCCACCCCCAGTCAAGAGGAAAGCAATGCCAGGCTGCAAACCCTATTCTGGGAGTCACTTGCCCTTTGCTCATATTTGCCAAAACTTTTCCAATGTTAAAAATCACTAATGTGCAACCTGTGTGGCTCGGTTCCTTTTATTCCCAGAGCCCCCAAAGAACAGGCCAAAAGCAAACAAGACAGAAAATAGGGGAGGGGCCTGCTTTCTCTGTGTCCTGCTGACTGGTGCCTCTCTGTCCTGAGTCACTGAGCATGCAGTCTGAGCCCAGCCTCACACAGGGCTGTGGAGAGGTCAAGAAAACACCAGTCCTTGCCCTCAGGGAGCTGACCATCTAGCTTTCACAAAGTAAACCCACAAGCACCAGAAAATCCAGCTGCCTCCGGCCGCAGCTTTTCCAGAACAGTCCCATTTGCAAATACCCCACGCACTGCCACACTCAGCTTCGGAATTGGAGAAGCGGTGCTTCTAGCTCGCACCAGTGGCAGATCAATGGCGGAGTTGGTCTTGAGCGTGTATATGGGAGATTCCTACGTCATGATCTGCCATTCTGCCACCTGGTTCATATCCCCCGGGATGTAAGGGCCGTGCCTTGCCCGTGGGGATTCCTAATGAAACTGAGTGCTTTTTCTTTTTTAATTTCACTGTGTTTTAAGTGAGAGTTTACAGCGCAAATTAGGTTTTCATTCAATGTTTTATACACAGATTGTTTCCTGACATTGGTTGCAATCCCCACAATGTGTCACCACTCTCCCCATTTCCCTTTCCACCCTGGGCTCTCCGTGTCCATTCGTCCAGTTTTCCTGTCGCTTCCTGCCTTCTCGTCTTTGCTTGTGGTGTTGCCCCTTTGGTCTTGTATACCTGGTTAAGCTAAGAAGCAAGTTCCTCACTTCTGTTATTGTTTGTTTTATGGGCCTGTCTAATCTTTGGCTGAAAGGTAGACTTCAGGAGTGGCTTCAGTTCTGAGTTAGCAGGGTGTCTTGTGGCCATAGTCTTGGGGGTTCCTCCAGTCTCTGTCAGACCAGTACGTCTGGACTTTTTTTGTAAACTTGAATTTTGTTCTACATTTTTCTCCGGTTCTGTCTGGGACCCTCTATTGTGATCCCTGTCAGAGCAGTTGGTGGTAGTAGCCGGGCACCATCTAGTTCTTCTGGGCTCAGGCGGGTAGAGGCTGTGGTTCATGTGGCCCATTAGTCCTTTGGACTAATATTTTCCTTGTGTCTTTGGTTTTCTTCATTCTCCTCTGCTCCAAACGTGATGGACCAACAGATGTGTCTTAGATGGCTGCTCCCATAAGCTTGGTGCTTTTTGAGCACTTGCTGTGTCCTAGGCACTGTGGGGAGCGTGTGAGAATCACACCCTCATTTAATCCTCACAACTTTAGGAGATAAGCACCACGTCATTAGACCATTTTTAGAGGGAGAAGTACCACACCCAAGTCCACTCATTAGCAAGTAGGGGCACCACAGTCCATGCTTCTAACCTCTGCTCTCAACTCTCCAAGAACGGTAGTGGTGACCCTTTCCAAGCCTGCAGGGATGGAACTCACTGACTTTATCTTCTGCTCTTGAGGTTTCCAGAGCTTGTAAATTTCCACTAAGCGGGGCACATTGCCACATGCCAGGCTCGGATGCTGGAGAGGCTCCTAGAGGTGCTTGGTGACACCCCCACCCCCACGAAGCTCCTGCGGGTTCAGCCTGAGTACCAGGTGAATGGGAGGTTCTCTCTAGATTGGCCTGTTCCTTCTTCCACAGATTCACCCACTCCACCAGCAAGAGTTACTGATCCCTTACTACCCACCAGGGCACGAGCTGCACTGTGTGTGGGGGTCGGCCAGGCTGCACCTCTCACACGCGTCCCTTCCCTCCCCCAGGCCCTGTGCACAGCAGCTCTCCCAGCAGGACACCTTTCCCAAACCCAGCCTCTGCTTCCTGCCTTTGAAATCCCATCTTCATGACTGAACACAAATACTTCTTCCTCCATAAACCTTCCCCAGTTGCTCCACCAGTAGGGCCTCAGCCCTGACTCTGATCTAGTTGGGTGCTCCTGGGTATTGGGATTGTTTTAAGTGTCCCAGGTGATTCCATTGTGGATACAGGCTGAGGACTGCCGCTCTAACCAAAAGCAACCCCTCCCTTCTTCTCCCCTTCTATATGTTTATGCCGCTCTTCTTTATCACATCAAAAGCGCCTTCCTCAAGTTTCAAATCCCAGCTCTACCATTTGTTTGCTCTGTGATCTTGGGCAAGTTACTTAACTTCAGTGTCTTTATCTGCTAAGTATGACTCCGTTTACCGATCTGAAAAACGGGCATGGTGATAGTCCCCACTGTAGTTCATCAAATCTAAGACACCATCAGTTATAAGTGCACTGTTGCTGTATGTGTCATTAAGAATGAACAATGCTGCCAAATAAACTCTGTCAGGCCATTGATTGTAAAACGTATCCTCATTTCAGAGTTGTTAAAATGTGAAGGGAAAGAAGTGTGACTTCGAATCAATGAAACGCAGTGTACCACATAAGAGTGTTGTGAAAATCAAATGAATGGATAGACATGAAGCATTTAGCACAGTGCCTGGAAATAGTAAGAGCTCAATATAGGACAGCTGTTATTTTTATTCCCCCTCTACCTTTTGTTCCTCAGTAAATGCTGTAAGGACTTCTTCCAGCCATTCATTCTCCCAGCCCCACCTCCCGGAGAAGGTCCAGGGCTAAGCCAGGCTGGTGGGTTCTCCTGCCCAGGGGAGAGACTTGGATGGGCCAGGGAGAAGGCATGTGCCGCCCTGAGGTTGCAGGGCTGGGTCTGCTGTCCCAGGGCAGGCTCTCTGGCTGATGCCCTCTCCCATGGGGCGTGGCCGGGAGACCTCTGTCTCTTCCAGAGAGTCAGTGTCCAGCTCAATCCATAGGACAACTTGATGACAACTCCCCACCCCTGTCCTACCACCCCATAGTGCACCCAGGGCCCTGGGCCTCCAGGGAGGAGCTATCTCCCACTGCTCCCTGTTTACAGAAGGAGGGTCAGTGCAGGGCCTGGCTGCTGGCCTGGCCTTGAACGAGGCACAGCCTTGTGTGAGCCTTAGGTTCCTGGATTATTCCAGTGAGGCTGCTCATCCCTCCCGCCAGTCCCAGATGTAAGGATCAAACCAGATGGGGACGTTGAGACTTTCCAGAGGAGTGCCAAGCAGACAACTGGGGCCATGGGTAGAGCTGCCAGATCTAGCAAATGAAAATAGAGATGCCCGGTTAATTTTGGATTTCAGATAAAACAACAAACCATTTTTTGTGTAAGTATAACCCATGCAATATTTGGGATATACTTATACTAAAAAAAAAAAAAAAAAAAAAGATTATTTATCTGAAATCCATTTAACTGGGCATCCTGTATTTTATCTGGCAACCCAATGGGCCATGCCCTAGTATTTGTCTTTGTCCATCCCCTACCCACCAACACAGCCCTCTTATTCTCTCACCCTTAAGGTTCTTGAAATTTTACTTTTAGTTGTTCAGTCAACAAATAACTATCAGTGCCTACTTTGTACAAGACTCCCCTGTTCACTATGGAGGGTAGAAAGATTAATAATAATAATAAACTTTTATTAAAGGCTCGTTAATATATCAGGCACTGTTCTTAGTGCTCTGTATATATTAACTCGATTTAATACTCACAAAAATTCTTTGAGTAGGTACTATTATCATCTCCATTTTACTGATAAGGACATTGAGGCACAGAGAGGTTAAGTAATTTGCTCAAGGACACACAGCTAGGGAATGGTGAATCTAGGATTCAGACCCAGACAGCTGAATTCCAAATAGCCGATAAGATGTAGCCCCTGTTTGCAGGGGTTCCCATTCTCATTGTGGAGACAGACCCCAAAAGAATTCACAGTGTAAGTCAGGGGTCCTAATTTCAACAGATTCAAATCCTTGCTACTCAAAATCAGGTTCACTGACATCACCTGGGAGCAGGTTAGAACTGAAGACTCATAGGCCCCACCCCAGAACAAGATTCCCAGGTGGGACTAAGCACACTGATTTGAGAATCACTGCTCTAAACCAGTGAACGGAGACATCTACTCACTCACTCAACAAACCCGGCTCGTGCATCTGCGATATACCGAGCACCGCCTAGGATTGCCGTGTCACTGTGACTTTAAAAATGTGGGAACTTCCTGCCCATGTTTTAAAATGTCTCATTCTTAATTCTTCACATGAGTAAAGTACAGCATTTCCCAAAGATCATTCCATGCAACAGTCAAGTCACTCCAAAACCCAAACCCAGACCTATTGCTATCGAGTCAATTATCTTAGCGACCCTATAGGACAGAGTAGAACTGCCCCACAGGATTTCCAAGGAGTGCCTGGTGGATTCAAACTGCCAACCTTTTGGTTAGCAGCCAAGGCCTTAACCACTGAGCCACGAGGACTCCCTCAAGTCACTAGAGGTGGTCATAAATCGCACTGACGTACAGTAAGCACTCTGAAAAGTCCTGCAGTGAGAAATCTTGTTTCGCTTTTTTAACCCCTTTTTTTCTCTCAATCGTGGGAACTCTTCACCCCTCCCCACCCCCATGAAGTTTATTATCACGTCCTGAGGAACACACTTTGGCGTAGTGTATGGCAGTTTCCAAAGAGGGTTCACAGCAGGAACATCTGTTATGTTTTACAGCTGAAGAAATCAAATCTCAGCGAAGTTACTGACTTGCCTCAATCACTTGGCTAACAGAGGCCACAACAGGACTCAAACTCTTGAGTTCAAGTCTAGTACGATTTCCTTGACACTGGGCTGCTTAACCAGGCCCTTTAGCCAGCTGCAGCAGTTGGCATATGTTTGATTGCATGACACAGACAGCTTTGTGAGGACATATGGGCTCAGTCACCTGGAAATCCAGAGGTAGGGCAGGTGGCACAGCTGGTTTGATTTGACAGCTCATCAGGGTCATCAAGACCTTGTTTCTTCCAGGCCGCCTCCACTCAGCCTTCTGTAGTGTCAGCTTCCTCCAAAGGCTGGCTCCTCCTCATGGCCCCACACAGCTCCCAACCACTCCTGGGGCCACGTCTGGCTCCCTCAGTAACCAGAGTGGGTCCCTCCTAAGAGTGAGGAAGCCTTTGTCCCAGAAACTCAGAAATCTCTTCTCTCACCCCATTGGCCTGAATTGTGTCACATGCTTATTCCAGAGCCAATCTCAAGCGCTGTGGGAATGCCTTGCACTGATTGGCTGAGCCAGTCGTAGTAAGGGGGCTGGATTATGCTGATTGGTCTAGACTAATGGAGCCCATTTCTGAAATTGGGGCCAATTCCAAGGACCTGGCTGCAACACAGTAGGGGGCAGGGAGAATGGTTGTTAAGGTCACAGCTACAATGTCCAATGTCCAAGGATTTTAGGTCACTGGAAATTTAAATCAAAGTATTTAAAACTGGTCAGATGCCCACCATTCGGGCCGTCCGGGATACCTTGTAGCATCTTTTCTCAAAGGAAGGACTTCAGCCCATTTGTGTCAGTATCACCTGGGACATTTGTTAAAATGCAGATCCCTGGGTCCCTTTCCTGACCCGTTAAATAAAACCTCTCTGGTGGGACCTGCCTTGGAATCTGCAGTTTAACCATACCTCCTAGTTGCTTGGAACAGCCCTGGTTTGTGCATGCTGTCCTGGTGTAGTTATTAATAGTGCCCCTTTCACTCTCAAAGGTATCCCAGATTGGCCAATAAATCATATTTCCCCCCTCAGAGTTGTCATTCCGGAGCCCAGCAGGGAGAGGTGCCTGGGGGTAACGAGCCAAGACTTTACATCTGCCTGGCGCAGTAGAAAGGGCCCAGGCTTCTGAGGCAGCTCAGCCACTTAGAAGCCGTAACTCGGGGCGAGTGCTTCACCACCACCCCCCCCCCCGCCCCCGACCCATTCTCTTACCTGCATTGTTGGGGGTAACAGTGGGAGTGGGAGGGAGGACATGTGCTCAGTGTCGAGCATAGAGGCTGCCATCCAGGCGCACACAACGAAGATTAGCGCTCGCTTCCCCATCTCGATTCCAAGCTCTCTGAGCTGAACTACGGAGGCCCTGTCACCAGGGCCCCATTTGCGAAGGCGGCACCAGACAGGCTGTGGGAACGAGCTTCACAGCTTTTGTCAAAGTGGCATAATAAAGCCCCCAAGTGTCTGCTCTTTGCAGACTGGGATGGCAGATCAATTGTGGCATAAACAAAATAGCAGGCTTGGTGCGAACCGGGGGACAGATTACGCCTCTGCGGGGTGTGACTGGGGGAGGAGGGGATTCTGGGTGTCTGAGTTTGCCTTTTCTCTGGTTGAAGCTTTGAGGCCCCTCTCCACAGCCAGCCTGGCTCCCCGCAAATTGCTGGAGCTTGAGGAATTGCTCTCCGATGCTGGAAAGAAACTGGCTAGGCAGTGGCACCAGGCCTGGACCCCATTACCCTGGTGTCCCCCAGAGCTCTGAGCCTCTTGATGCTGATGGGGAAGGAGGCTGGACTGTGACCTCACCTTGTCCCAAAATGAGCTGACAGTGAGATCTGTAGGAAGCCACAGGAGGGTGAGAGGGCACAGGGTGTCAGACAGCAGGGAGCCGGGCATGAGGGGACACTTTCACCGGCTGCCCTCTGTGCTGTCAGAGAACCTCCTGACATGCCTGTCCCCTTCGTTCTGGGCAGGTGGTGCCTCACATCCCAGCCAGTCAAAGACTCAGTGTTCTTACTGAGCCTGCATCACAGCCTGACTGGGTTGTCGTTGTTGTTAGGTGCTGTCCAGTCAGTTCCCACTCACAGAGACCCCACGTATAACAGAACAAAACACTGCCCAGTCCTGCACTATCCTCACAATCGTGGTTATGCTTGAGCCCATTGTTGCAGCCACTGTGTCAATCCATCTCATTGAGGGTCTTCCTCTTTTTCGCCGACCCTCTACTTTGCTAAGCATGATGTCCTTCTCCAGGGACTGGTCCCTCCTAATAACATGTCCAAAGTCTGTGAGACAAAGTCTTGTCATCCTCGCTTCTAAGTGACGCTAAACTCAAGCTGAGCCAAGGCCATGAGAGACCCCAAGGCAAGTTCTGGCCCAGCCTCGATGTGGGGAGTGGGGAGGACAGCAGGGAAAAGCAGTGCCCTGTCCCAGCAGTGAACCTGCCAGCAGCAGAGGGGGCAGGGTCTGTAAGAAACCCCTGAGAAACACAGCGTGGAGCGGCTAAGAAGGCAGCCCAGCTTCCCTCTGCTTGTCTTGACAGCATGATGCCTGCCAACCCTAGGTCCTCGGTAAATGTTCACTGAGGGAATGGATAGATGGATGGATGCTGGTCTTCCGGCTGCATATCTGGTGTTGGTTGTCTTGTTGAGGCCATAGGATGAAGACACGCCCCTGTGGGGAGGGAGGAGGGAGTGCAGGGAGGAGGGAGAGTGGGGAAGGAAGGGGAGAGTGGAGATGGAGGAGGGAGAGTGGGGAAGGAAGGGGAGAGTGGGGAGGAAGGAGGGAGAGTGGAGATGGAGGAGGGAGAGTGGGGAGGCAGGTCTCCTGAGTTCGGCCATCCAGGGAAGAACCCAGTCCACAACAGCGAACTTGAACTCCCAAGGAGTCCAGACATGGAGAGGTGGCCACATGAGGGTAGGCCAGGTAGGGACAGTCCAATGGGGACCCCAAGGGACAGATGAGTACACTGCCTGTGGTCAGCCTGATAGCCAGCAGCAGTAGTCCCCTCTGCACCTCATTCTTCCTGCTGTTCCCAAGCCCTGGGTCATGTCTTGTTTAAATAGCCCAGCTCGTCTTAGCTGTGTCCTGAGAAGCGTGATGAGTCCACCTTGGCAGGAACATTAAGGGAGAAGCAGTGCCCCCTCTGCCCTGCCTCAGGTCAAGAGGGCAGCAATGGTCAGTGGGAAGAGAGCCACAGAGGACAGTGGACTCTTGGGAACAGGAGTCATGACTGCTAGGGTCAGCCACTCTCCCCATGAAAATGCTCCCTTGTCTGCCTGCCCTGGGGGTCTGGGAGACACCCCACCCCAGAGGGATAGCAGATCGTTGGTGCCCTTGGGAGACAGTCTGCTGTTGTGGAAAGAACCTGGGCTTTAGACCCTGGCAGACCTGGGCGTCAGTCTTGGCTCCACCATTTCTGAGCTGTGGGACTTTTGCAAACTACTTCACCCGGGGCTTCCTGTCTGTGCAATGGGGGCAGTGCCTACCTCACAGGATTGTCGTGGAGACGAAGTGGGATGATGGTGCAGGACCAGCAGAGTGTGTGGCAGTGGCTGGCATTTGTCACTGGTAGGTGATGGGCCTTAACCACAGCAGGGAGCAAATCCAGGTGGAGCTGATTACGTGAGCTGACCCAGGACATGGCTTTGTCTTTATCCCTTAATAACATCTTGGGCAGATGCTAGAGTTTTCCAAAGAGTTTTTAAAAAACAAACAAAAAAACCACCACCAAGTGCCAGTTTTAAGACTGAGACTCATTCTCAAATGTTAAAAAGTCCAGTCCAGCCTCAATCAAATCTTCCAATTCACTTCTAGTCAAAGTGTCCCCGCTCCCTCCAGCTCTGGCCTGACCCGGGGCCCAGGGACCTGCGTGGCAGGACGGGTGATCTGGTTTATTTTAGCTCTGATCTTCCATCACTGCTGCCACTATGGTTCTTCCTTAGAGCTGCCTGGCAGGGCTGCAGTGCCCACTCTTAGGCCATGCTCATTCATGGAGTCCACTTAGGGGTCCTTCGGAGGCCCCCACAGGGACGACAGCCCGGCACCATTCCCTGAGTGGGTGATACACTCTCCGTCTTACCTCCTATGAGCCCCTCTCATACTGTCCCATCCCTCCGCTCCTCAGCCTCTACTGCTAGCCGCCTTGTTCCTTGTGGGCAGTGTCTGGCTTCCTTCCACGGTGTCCTCTTGTCCCATGGCAATCTCACGCCTCCTCCAGGCAGCAAGCCCTAGAGGGGCAGATGGCTCCTAATGCTGCCCTCCCTCCCCGCCTCCCCACTCCCGTCAGCCTCCCAGCCAGAGAAGTCTCCACACAGCTCCAAGCTCCGGGGGACGGGACGCTGTCTGGCTCTCCCAGGACACTCGCCGTGCTCTATCTGCTCCAGTGCACCTGCGGGACTGCGAGCATCTGCAGCTCAGAGAGCATCCAGCCAGGAAGACAGCTGCCGTCCCAGAGCTTCTCTGGGACCATCCTGGCGTGGGTAGAGGATACCGCAGCACTTACCACTAGAACAGCAACTCTCCTACTTCATTACTCTTCCATCGATCCCGGATAATTCAGTCCAGCCTGGAGTGGTGGCGGGGTTTTGCTGTTTGACTAAGTCTAGCATGGATGTGTCTAGGAGATGTCTAGCACTTCTCTTAAAATGGGGGATAATGCATTGCATGGTGTTCTCAGCTTTTAGAATTCAGCTAAAAATCCTAAAATATAGGAAAATCTCATTCAACATCCTCTTAGGCAAAGTGTTAATTTTCCAGGCTCAGGATTTTCAATTTCTTTGGGGCTTTAGGAAGGCGGTTCATCTGCTAGAGGTTTGGTCTTCCCTCAGTGCGTAGAAGCGGTGTCGTGTATAATGATCTAAGCACCAGGCTAGAAGCCAGGACATACGGATGGTAGTCTGTCCCCAACTAGCTGTAGGCCATGTCCCCTCTGCCCCTGCTCCCTCACCTATACAGTGAGGGCTAAATAGATCAGAATTAAGGTTCCTTACAGTTCTAACTGGAGTCCCTCGGTGGTGCGAACAATTAATGCTCTCAGCTGCTAACAGAAAGGTTGGAAGTTTGAGTCCATCCAGAGGCACCTCGGAAAAAAGGCCTGGTAATCTACCTCTGAAAACACAGCCACTGAAATCCCTATAGGGCACAGGTCCTATGAGGTCACCATGAGTTAGAATCAACTAGCCAGAGCTGGTACTGATACAGTTCTAACAGTCTAGGGATTTTTAAAAGTTCTTCTTATCGTGAGTTTACAATTTTAAAAACTCCTAAAACACACAGTTTAAGAATTATACAGCTAACACCCACGTAACCAGCACGCATGTCAGCAGAACATGTTCACCACCCATAGGTCCTCTTGTGTTCCCTCCCAGTCACTACTGCTTCCCGCCCCCCAGAGGAAGCCACAGTTCTGACTTCTATCAAAGTCACTTCTGTGCTTTTTCTTATGTTTTACCAATCAAGTATGCATCCCTAAACAAAATACTAGTTTCGTTTTGCCTGGTTTTGAATTTTACACAAATGGAACAATACAGAATATATTCTTTGTGTCCAGCTTCTTTTGCTCAATGTTCTTTTTTTGAGAGATTTATCCATGTTGTGGCAAATAGCTGTACTGATGCTTTTTCATTGCTGTATAGTATTCCCTTATGTGAACAGTCCATGATTTACTTATGTTACTGGTTGTCTGGGATATTGATCTAGGACTTTTTATAAATAGACACACAAATACAAACACTCCCACTCCACCTCTAACCATATTAATTCAGAGCCCATTTCTTTATGAGCTCATGAACTTGAGTTTGGCTTTAAAGTATAGCAAAATCTTTCTATCATGTTCTCAGTTATACTGCTATTTTGATTTTTCATTCTACTCTGGCCAAATTCTGAACCTGAGAACATCGCCCTCGATGTGGTTATCATCATAAGATTGTCCCCTAACTTGAGTCATTAAGCATAGGGTAGACACTATGGTCAGGCAGTTGGGCTTTCCCCCAGGGAACCTAGAAAATTATTAGCAAAGAGGTACAAGGAACACTACTACAAGAACTATTTTCTCTGGCCTGTTTAGGGAAACAGTAAGCCAAATGGAACAGCAGTCTTCTTCGCCCCTGTCCCAGGCTGGTCCCTACCCCACTGGCAGCACGGATGAAGTAAACAGGGATGCCCCTAACTTCTGCTGCCACACGTACCGAAAGGTATCATGATGTTGCTCAAATGGATGATCCATCAGCTCAGAGTCCAAACAGCAAATGAATCTTCCTACCAAGAAAGTAAACCCCAACCTGTAACCAGAGTCAGGCAACCATGGGTCCCCCAAAGAGCCGACAGCTGGCATTAGGCGGAGCTCGGAGAGGGGCAGGCTGCCGGTCTGCACTGCCCGGGATGGCATGGCAGGAAGCCAGGTATCTTGCAGAAATCAACTGTGTTTTGAACACGTGCAGGAGCTAAAACTAATTATGAGTCTGAAGCAATAAGCAGCTGCCCAGGCACAGAGCAGGCCTCCCAGGGCAAACTACCCCACATCCAAGGCACAAAGAAACAAAACCTTTCCCTGGGTCACAAGGGTAAGCAAGGGGCTCGGTGTTCCTTGGGTGAGAAGGAGCTGACACCCAGAGGCAGAGCCTCACTCACTCCCTGAAGGGTGTAGGCTCTTTCTCAATGGAACATTTTGTCAGCTTCATGAAGCCCTTTTCAGAGACCACTAAATACAGCTGTGCGCTCTTCAGAGTGAGCAATTCCAGATTAGCCGCAGTCCTTAGAGAATTCTGTCTTAGCGAGGCCACCTGCTGGGTATGACCTGGGGCGGGGGTGGGGGGAGTGACACTTGCCTGCTTTATGGACATCTCTGTGGTTTGCGCTTGTGCACTGGTGTCTGTTTTGTGTGTCCTGCGTGCATCTCCCGCCCCATTCATTTTGAAGTATAGATTCCCACCATGAAGGGCCATGTCTCCATCAGTCTGAGAGATTGCCAAGATCAGGACCCATATCTAGTGCCACCAAGCAAGAGAAATGTGTAAGGACCGCTTTCTCTCCACCTGAGTGCTGCCACTCAGGACAGAAGCCGTCTCAGCACCTCTACACCAGCGGCACCCTGGCCCTGGTAAGGGCCCGCCTGCCCAGCCCCGTCCTTCGCTGACCCGTGCCCTGTCTCCGCAGGTTTCGGCATGACCACCCCCGCGACGGTGGGCGGGAAGGCCTTTCTCATCGCCTACGGCCTCTTTGGCTGTGCGGGGACCATCCTGTTCTTCAACCTCTTCCTGGAGCGCATCATCTCGCTGCTGGCCTTCATCATGCGCACCTGCCGGGAGCGCCAGCTGCGCCGCAGCGGCCTGCTGCCCGCCACCTTCCGCCGCGGCTCTGCGCTCTCGGACAGCTGGAAGCCCTCGGTGTACCACGTGCTGCTGATCCTGGGCCTGTTCGCCGTGCTGCTGTCGTGCTGCGCCTCGGCCATGTACACCAGCGTGGAGGGCTGGGACTACGTGGACTCGCTCTACTTCTGCTTCGTCACCTTTAGCACCATCGGCTTCGGAGACCTGGTGAGCAGCCAGCACGCCGCCTACCGGAACCAGGGGCTCTACCGCCTGGGCAACTTCCTCTTCATCCTGCTCGGTGTGTGCTGCATCTACTCGCTCTTCAACGTCATCTCCATCCTTATCAAGCAGGTGCTCAACTGGATGCTGCGCAAGCTGAGCTGTCGCTGCTGCGCGCGTTGCTGCCCCGCGCCCGGTGCGCCCCTGGCCCGGCGCAATGCCATCACCCCCGGCTCCCGGCTGCGTCGCCGCCTGAACGCGCTCGGCGGCGACCCCCGGGCCCTCGACAGCGACGCTGAGGGCCGCCGCCTGTCGGGCGAGCTCATCTCCATGCGCGACCTCACGGCCTCCAACAAGGTGTCGCTGGCGCTGCTGCAGAAGCAGCTGTCGGAGACGGCCAACGGCTACCCGCGCAGCGTGTGCGTCAACACGCGCCAGAACGGCTTCTCGGGCGGCGTGGGCGCGCTGGGCATCATGAACAACCGGCTGGCGGAGACCAGCGCCTCCAGGTAGATGGCCGTGCCTGCCCGCCCTCCCGGCAGAGCCAGGAACCCTGACCAATCTGGGGTGCCGTCGGGCGTGGTTTGCTTTACCTCTCTCAGACGCTGGCGCTTTCTTAATCTTTATCCAATAAAACGAAACAAAAAAAAAAAATTTTTTTTTTTTTTTAAAGAAATACTACTGGGCCAGGCCTGGTGTTATCAAGGGCAGATTTTGGGGGAGCCTGGTTTCCTTGTGGGTCCTCTCTTGGAGAACCGTAGCCCCAGCAGATTCTCCCTCCTGGGAGATAAAAAGGCACTCCAGATCCCTCCAGGTGCAGACCGCAGCAAGGAGAGCGTATCACTGGGTTTTGCAGATTCGCACCAAACCCCATCCCCATGCACACAAGCATCCCGCAACCCTAGAGCATATGGTGCAACTTTTCGTGGCTCTGAATTACCTCCTCAGCATTTAGAATCCCGGCCCAGCCTAGCAGCTTCCTTCTGGTCGTCAGAAGTGATATAGTCACAGTTTTGACAGGTGGGGGTGGGGAGAGCCATATGTTGCCTCCCGGGTGTGTCTCTATAGAACAGCCACTACACACAGGAGAACGGTGTAGTATTGTGCAATGAGGTGCAACACGCACCAGCTTGCGGACTGAGGCATTTCCCCCAGATGTGGAATTTGCAATGATAAGGGACTCCGGCTGGCCTTTCTCAGCTTAGAATTAGTGCCCTGAGCACAGCACTGAGGGCAGCTATTCCTTATGGCAGAAAGCCCAGCGTGGCCTGTAGGAGAGAAAGACTCAGACGGGGGGGGGGGGGGGGGGGGGGGGAAGCCCTGCTCAGCTTCAGCTGGCTGATTCCTGAGGCTCCACGCATCTCTGAATTCTCCAGCCCTGCTTTCTTCTTGATCACTCACGGAGTGCTTCTCATTGTTAGCTAGGAGTGTCTTGAGTCTTCTTGGACAAGATTTTTCTTTGTTGGTGTGAATTTCTTTTTTCTTAACTACCATCCATCAGTTCAGCTGTTCCCCTTTAGAGAGCCTGAGGGTGCAAAGTGCAGCCACCCAGCCACCCCTCCTCCTTCTCTACATGGGGCCCTGCCAGCCACAGCCTTGGGGAGCCAGGACCTGCAGTACCAGGAGTCTGAAGCAGCCGTCCTGCAAATGTCAGGGCATTTGGTTCCAGAGTCCATCATGTGCTTGGGAGTCAGGAAGAACAGAATCCTATTCTAAATCCCGCTTGGTCCCCACGAATAATTACATGAATTTGTTTTCTCCCCGCACAGTCTGTGCTGGGGATAGAGGAAGGCAGGAGGTGGGGAGCTTGCAGACAGAGTGAACAGAAGTCATTTGAGGATGAACGTTTTGCTTTGGGTGATCCTCAAGTGGAGGGACAGATTCTCCCAGAGTTGCCCTCTGCAGCGTGGGGGTCACTCACCAGGAGGGAGACCAGATGCCCAGGCTTCCTTGTAGGATGGGGGTCTTAGACTGTAAAGGAACACTCTGCCTCTTTTTCTCATCTAAAGAGATGAGGGTCCCGAGGACAAATGCTAGAGTTTATACAGACATGGTGTGACCCACCAGTACGTACAGCTTCTGACAGAAAGTCTTCAGGAAGCACCAGGACGCCTCACACAGCCAGCGCGAGAGGCACTAAACCCATTAAGGAAGCATACGTGTCCCCCCCCCACACACACAGGCTCACACCCACACACGCTCTCACGCACACACTCTCACATGCTCACACACAAACACGCACACACGTGCGCGCTCACACACACACACACAGCATTAAGTCACACTGGAGTGTCTGTCAGACTTCTCTTTCCCCTTCTAGTTCACAGCAGGAAGGAAAACAGCTGCAAACTGAGTAACTCTCTAGCTACTTTGGTAATTTTAATTTGGAGTGGGACTGATTTTTAAGCACAGCCAGTAATCTGGGGTAAAGCTGGTGAGGTGGGGCTGGTCAGGAGAGATGTCAGTCTGGCTGAGTTCTGAAGCCCAAGAGTCACACTTCCAGATTCCCTGTGACGTCCAGCTTGGCCAGCCTGTGAGCCCAGACTCAACAAAGGCCCACTGCCTAAGCCATGGTTGCAGTGACCCGGGGGATTGCACGCCCAGAGAGGCACGTGTCTTTAGGGCAAGGCCCTCTGATGGGACCTAAAAATCAACTGTCGGATGTATCCCTTTAAAAAAAAGGAGAGATTAAAAGGCATCCAACTAGAGGTGTCACCTAGGCAACGGGAAATAACTTGGGGATCTGAGCCACCCAGAGGCGGAAGTAAAGATCCTCATGACAGAGGCATCTAGACTGTGAGGACTTAATCTGCAGGCAAAATAGCAAACTCCCCACAGGAACGGAGCCCCAGGAACAGCACCAGGAGCTTATGTCCTAGCAGTTGAGACTCCGTGAGCTAGACAGGCCTGAAGCGGGGTCCAGTGCAGCCATAGGCCTGCACTGGGTCCCATCTCCACATGAGGGAGCAGGATCTGTCTCCAGGGGAGAAACACCTGGCAATCTCTGTCAGCCACTGCTTCCTATAGTCTATCCTAAATTTCTTGTGCTGCAGTCTGTTAGAAACAATCAAAACGCTCCGAAATTTGAACATAAAGTTTATTCTGAGCACTTATTCTGTATAGGGAAGTCATTTTGATTGCAAAAAAAGCAAATGTCTCTAAAATGCTAGGTACAACGAGGCTTATAAGGAGAAGAGGAGGGATAAATACAGAAGATCAACCATTGGCTAATCTTAAAATGATTGACCGAACCCTGCCCTCCCCTTTTACTGTGATCAATGGATATTGGTTCACAAAATAGTCTGTGCCCCTCCAGCCAGCCATGTCTTTTTTTTTTTTTTTTTTAATTGTGGTTTAGGTGAAATGTTTACAGAGCAAATTAGTTTCTCATTCAAAAATTTATACACAAATTGTTTCACAGCATAGGCTGCAATCCTGCATTGTGTCAGCGCTCTCCCCGTTTCCCTTTTCACCCCACGTTCACCCATGTCCTTTTGCCCATTTTTCCCCATCCCCTCCTGCCTTCCCGTCTTTGTTCCTGGGTAAGCGGTTACCCATTTGATCTCATAGATTTGGTTGATCTAATAAGCACGTTCCTCACTTGTATTACTGTTTATCTTATCCAAAAACCAAACCCGTTGCCATCAAGTCAATTCCGACTCATAGCGATCCTGTAGGACAGAGTAGAACTGCCCCATAGGTTTCCAAGGAGCAGCAGGTAGGTTCGAACTCCCAGCCTTCTGGTTTGCAGCCCAGCTCTCAACCACTGCCCCACCAGGGCCGTTTGAACTTCAGGGGTGGCTTCAAGTCTGAGTTAGAGACGTGTCCAGGGGCCATAGTCTCGGGGTTCCTCCAGTCTCTGTCAGACCAGTAAGTCTGGTCTGGTTTGTGAATTTGATCATTTGTTCTACATTTTTCTCCTACTCTGTCCGGGACCCTCTGTTGTAATCCCAATAAGAAGGATCAGTAGTGGTAGCCGGGCACCACCTCGTTTTTCTGGTCTCTGGGTCATGTAGGCTGTGGTTCATGTGGTCCGTTAGTCCTTTGGACTAATTGCTCCCTTGGGTCTTTAGTTTTTTTACCCTCTCCTTAGCTGCAGACTAGGACTAGAAGAGACCAATAGTTGTATCTTAGATGGCCAGCCATATCTTTTGAGATTCAAATTTAGGAAGCCTGGCTTCAAATAAGAAAGAAAGGATTTGCAACTTTGGGTGAAAGAAAAGCTGCTGGCAGATTAATTTGGGTCAGGGATTTCTTTAAAGTGAATATTTGGTTTCATGGGTCAAAAAAAAACAAACCAACAAACCCAAAATCAAAGCAAGATATCTGCTATCAATTTCTCTCTTTGACAAACCTTAGCCCAGTTTTCGCTGCTGTTCCTATGCTTTGCCTTTGGAAGGAGGCAATTGAGGGTAGCTTGAGCAAGCTTCAGAAGGAGCCACGAGCATGATTTGAGGGGGCAGGGAGGCCCTTGCCCTTCCCTCTTACCAGCTTCCCAGGGAAGCATCCATGCTTGCGGGGTCTCTGGTTTGACCTGCACTGAAATCTACCACTCCCCTAGGCTTTAGGAGTTGCTTTCCAACTTTAGGGCCATGCTGGGGCGATGTGGGCTCCCAAAAAGGTGTGATGGGCTCTCAGAAGCTCTTGCCACCCAGCTGCGGCCCCGTAGAGGCCAGGGGCTTGGTGAACAGCCAGGCCTTCTCAGAGCTGAGCAGGCAGGTGAAGAAGCCACGCTTGGTGTCCTTGCTTGCTCAGGGCAGGTGGTCAGGCCGCTCTGTCCTCTGAACCAAGCCAAGCCCTCTGGGCCTGTGGATGTAGGCAGAGGTTGAGGCAGTCTCAGGCACTCAGCTTGTGGAAAATGGCCGAGAGCCCCTGCCCAGGGTTATCACAGCAGTACACACACACACACACACACACACACCAGCCTTATAAAGAGCTACTAGCCTCATTCCCCAAGAAAAATCTCTGTCTAGGCCATTTAGAGAAGAACAATTTCCTATTTTTAACTCCCTGGAGAGCTACTAGGGCCTGGAAAATTCCTCTCTGCCTTGGGGCGGTTCATGTACAATTTGCATGTTATTTGTGTTTTACACAGAAGCCAGCACCCAAACCCAAGCCAAACCCTGGAAAATAGCTGCTAAAATGACCCAGGATCCACATCCCTCAGCAGGCCTCCCAGCAGACCTCTCCCGGCAGGATCTGGGGTGAGCGGTGGCTGACGCTCGTGACCAAAGGAGCCACTTCCAGGGAAAGAAGCAGACGGTGGCCCACAGAGGCGGAGACCACGGAAGCTACGGGCCACGCAGCTCTGTCTTACTGTAACTTCTTACATTCTTATAAAACCAAAAGCACAATTCCACATGCCCAGTCTGGAAAACACATCCAGACAGACTGCTTTGGGGCACTTCTGAGTTCCAAAGAGGCGCTGGGGCTTATCTGTCCAACGGTTGTTGTATAACTTGTATAACAAATGAGCTTGTTGATGCCTCTGCCACCTCCATGCTCCGTGGGTGGGAACGGCCAAGGAAGGGTCCGCTGGAACCATTCCTGGCCCCCCCCAGACTCCCAGGGAACGGGGTCTCTTTCCAGGGCGTCGGGCGCATCAGCATAGACTTGAGGGCTGGACTCTTGCCCCTGAAGCAGTTCTGGCACCTTGACACACCCCAGAGCACAGCGACGCTCAGCACGCGCCTGGACAGTCTCAAATACGCTTTGAGGATAAGCACTCACCTGGCCTGAGAGCCTCTTCCCCTCTCTTTCAGCCTCTCTTGCTTCCCTCTTCTCCCTAGGGAGGCTCCCCTTGCTTTACAAATCGATTTATTTGCTCCTTGGTCTCTCAGGACGGGGGAGCCAGCCTTCAGGGTTTCTTAAATGATACATTTATTTTTCTGAGCAGCACTCCAAGAGAGGACTTGAAGGGTGTTTGAATTAACGATGAATAAAATGCAGCCTGCCACCCCTCTGAGCTGTTTTGCTTTCTGTCGAATCTGCTCCCACCCCCATATCCGTGCTCACACCTCCTCTCAGGAGGCCCCTGGAGACTTCAGCTTGGAGGTTTGGGTCTAAATGGCAGCTCCCCTGGGGAGTTACTCTGCAAAGCAACACTGTCATGCATCCGCACCAAGGCGCCAGTGGACCCCACGGGAAGCTTTGCCAGGCTGGGCCAAGGCCGATTCCTAAGGGCTGCGGCTGGATGGAAGGTGGGGTATAGAGGAAATTGGTGCTGGGGGAGTTGGGGGGAACCGCAGATGGGCCTGGGGAGGTGGTCCCAACCATGGCAGTTGGCGGCACTCTAGACTCTCCAAAAAAAGAAAAAAACAACCTGTTGCCATGGAGTCTGACTGGTAGAACTGTCCCATAGGGTTTCCAAGCAGCAGTTGGTGGATTCAAACTGCTGACCTTTTGGTTAGCAGACGAGCTCTTAACCACTGCGCCACCAGGGCTCCAGGCTCTCCAAAAGGCGCTAAAATACTGATGCTCACCCACCCCCAGAGATTCTGATTTCATTGTTCTGAGGAGACGCTCCAGCAGGCACTGGGGTTCTTTAAAATCTCCCCAGGTGATTCTAATGGGCAGCCAGGGTCTTAAACATTACCCTACATCACACACACACACACACACACACACACACACACACACACACACTCTCTCTCTCTCTCTCTCTCTCTCTCACATAAGCACTCACATTATCGTGGTGTGGAAAGAGTGCTAACTTAGAAGCTCGGCCTGAATTCTGGTTCTTGGATCTGGAAGTCACTTTGTCCTCTCAGATCCACCTCTGAAATGGGATAATAAAACTTCCCCCACCCTCACCCCAGCAGTCTCATGAGAAATAAATGAGGGGATGGGGACCCTGAAAAGTGTAAAGTGCTCCACAGATGCTAGATGTCACCATTATAAGAGACGCTTCATGATGATACGGGACCAGGTAGCCCTGATTGCTTCTGCGGGGGACCCTTTCTGCAGTGCCAGCTGGGGGAGAAGAGCCCTATTCAGTGACTGCTCTGCACGTGACGCCTTTGCCAGCCTCTCCTTTCCTTCTCAGAAGCACTGGCCGCACTGCACTCAACGGCATAAAAGTGCAAACTCTACTGAGGCTTCCTCTCCCCACACCTTCCCCAGGTCATCCTTTTGCTCAAGTTGCCCTAGAAACGAGAAGTAATTGACAGGTCACTCACCTACTGGGCTCCAACCACCCCAATCTTCAAAATCACACTCTGGACCCCTGTCCTCCCCTCCCTGCCAACAAGCAGAATTCTTACCCCTCTGGCTGCAGCAGGGGTTTCTTGTCACATCATGGTAAAATGGAACCAAAGCTTTGGTAAAACTGCAGTGTACATGCCGCGCATTATTGTCCATTTTGTTTGTTCTGTTTTTTAATGCTAGTCAAAAGCTATTGAATTGATTTCATGATCTGCCAATGGATTACAGCCAGTAGTTTGAAAAACTACTCAGCTACAATTTTTCTGGAAAGAGTCCTTCCTACTACCCTGCTTCCAGCTAGGACCCATTGGCCAGCAGTGGTGGTAGAGGGGCCTGGTTTCTGGTTGCCCATCAACTCTCCTCTCTCTTTGGGTCCCAGTGCCCCATCTGTGTAATGGGCACAGGGGATTTTATCTGCGTGAAGCAGTCCGGATGAGTTTACCATCCTTTCAAGTTCTAAGACCTTGTGATTCCTAAGACATTTCAGACTCCCAGCCAGCCTTCCCTAGATGGATGGCTAACCTCTTGCCTTTTTATATCTGTTTTCTAACCAGATTTTTTTTTTAAAAAAGGGGTGCTTACATTTATTGACCATGTCTCTGGACTAGAAATTTGCTGATTTATCTTATTTAATCCCCATGAACTCTGGGAACTTGGTACTTCCCCCCCACCCCCAACTCCCAACCCCATTTTTCAAGGATCAGAGACATTAAGTAACTCGCCAAGTTTGGGGATAGGCACCGTGTTAGAGGCTAGAGAGAAAGGGTGAGAAAGACAGCACAGCCATCACTGTCCCTGAATTCCAGGCTCTTGGAGACCAACAGGAGACAAGGTATTGCAGCACAGCCTGAGGAATGCTCCATGAACATAGGGAAGCCTGGGCTGCTGGGGGCACACAAGGAGAGTCAGCCACCCCCACCCAGTACTCCAGGAAGGCTCTCCAAGGCAGACTGTCCAAGCTGAGCCCAAAGAGAGAGCCCCAGTGAGCCTGCTGATGAGGAGTGGGAAGAGTGTTCCAGGCAGAAGGAGCAGCATATGAGAAGACAAGGTAGGGGCTCATTTTGGGAACTGTATCTAGTTCAACAGGACTGGTGCCTGCAGAGTAAGGGAGGTGACAAGGGGCCAGATCATGAAGGGCCCTGTAAACCAATCAAAGATGGTGCTAATGGCACTGGACAGCCATTAGAGGGGTTTTCAAAATGTTTATGCTGCAGAAGAATGACCCTGGCTGCAGAGTGGAGAGCAGGCTGGAGGAGAAAAGGAGATGGCTGGACGGAGTAAGGTAGTGATAGTGAAAATGGAGAGACATCAACAGATTTGAGAGATAGTTAAGAGAGGGGATCAGCAGAATCAATAATCTGCCTGGATGTGGAGGGTAGGACTGAGGGAGGGCTGAGAACGGACGAGGTTTCAGGCTGAGCCACTGGGTGGATGGTGGTACTATCACTGGGCCTGGGAACCCAGAAGGAGGAGCAGTACTGGACTGGAAGATGATGAGTTCAATGAGAGAAAAGTTGAGTTGGAGAACCTATGAGACACCACAGGGGTGATGTCCACTAAGCAATTGGTCATATGAGTCTAAAGCTCAGGACAGACACTTTGGGAGTTCTCAGCATCAAGATGGGGAATGAAATCACCCAGGCTGAGGGTATAGAATGAGATTAAAAAAAAAAAAAAAGGATCACAAGTACTGGGAAACACCATCATTTAAGGGACAAACGGAAGAAGAAAAAGGCCAAACAGATTAAGGAGAAATGATCAAACAGATAGAAAGAAAACCAAGAGCATGGAGTGTCACAGTAGCCAAGGGAAGAAAGGATTTCAAGGAATGAGTGTCAAACGCTACGGAAAGGTTGAGTAAGATGGGGACTGAAGAAAGCATTCACTGGATGTAATGGCAAGGAAGATCTCAGTGACCTTTGCAAGAGTACCTTCAAAAAAGTATGAGCTCCTTTGGAACAGGGGTCTGCATGTCTAATTTCCATGGGTCACACTTTAGGAATATTAGTTAGACTATAGATTCAGCTGCTGTAATAGATTGAAAATAATACTTGCTCAAGTGGGTAGTTGTTTATTTCTCTCCCTCATGAGTCCAAGCATAACTTGTACAGTACAAAGGCTCCTTGACTCCAGGCACCCAGTTACTTCCACCTTATTGCTCCACCATCACGCATGGTGTTCCATGGTCTAAGATGATTCACCATCAACATTCACATTTCAGTAAAAGAAAAGGGAAAGGGGAGAGCATTGGCATGTCCTTTCCCTTGAAGGGTATGGTGCAAAAATTGCATATCACTTTTGTTCCCCTGCTATTGGCCAGAACTTTGTCACATGACCTCATATAGCTACGAGAGAATCTGACAAATGTAGATTTTGGGGCTAGTACTCCCAAGAAGGGTGGGGTTGAGCTCATGCTCAGACCTTTGAGGAGTGCAATGGGGCTGGTGCCAGAGTTGGAGTGATTCAGACCCAGCTGGAGGAAACAGGAAGTGAGTCCTTTCCTTCTCCCTTTTTCCAGGCTCCTACCAGGACCTCCCATTGGCAAACCTATTTGGAAATAAACTGGCAAGGCATTCTGGGAAATGTAGTTTTCAGACTTCCAGCCTCAACAATACAGAAAAGAATACGGATGCGTGGGCTTGTAGTTGAGAGGCAGTAGGTATAAAATGGCACATTATTCCAGTAGGACACATAACTATCATGAAGTTGTCAAGAAGGCACTTCCTTGACTGTAACAACTGAAGTCTAGGTAAGGAAAAATGCATTCCCAGCCCCTTCTTGCTCGTCTTTGAGGACTTCCTATTCCTTTTTGAGGAGAGTGTTCACAAAAAAGACCCTTGTGGAATCACTAAAGAAAGGCTTAACCAAGAGGCAGCAGACAGTGGGTCATGAGTGCTCACTTCTGCCCGGGTTCTGCCTCTCTGGCCGGCTGTGAGCAGATCTCTTCTCTGGCTGAGGTTCCTTTCCCATGCCAGCACAATGAGGGCGGCCTTTCTGCTCTGTCATTCTGAGGCTTGGAAGAGAAGGGGAGAAGGGATTGCAAGAATTCCATGGGGATTCCCATCAGCAACGACACTTAGCATACATCTACCAAGTGCCTAACCCAGCTTGGGCAATTTTTCCAATTCTTCTCTCTCCATGGACTGGGTTGAGCAGGACCAGCCATCTGGATGCAGATAGCAGGAAATGACCCCCGCAGAGGACTGGCCAGAGTCCTGCTGAAAGCTGCAGCTTCAACACACAGACCTGAACCTGTGTGAGCTCCAGGTCATTGTCCTCACTTGTCTCTGCTTCACCGAGGACAAGTATAGTACTACCCCCTAGAGCTGCGTTGTCCAATTTAGGAGCCATAAGCCACATATAGATATTTAAATTTCAATGAATTTTAAATAAATAAAATTGAAAATTTAATTCTTTAGTCTCATCAACCACATTGCAAATGCCCAATAGCCACATACAGCTAAACCTGTTGTCATCAAGTTGATTCTGACTCATGGCAACCCCATGCGTAACAGAGTAGAACTGCTCCATAGGGTTTTCGTGGCTGTAATCTTTACCGAAGCAGATCGCCAGGCTTTTCTTCTGTGATGCCTGTGGGTGGGTTCACACTGCCAACCCTTAGGATAATAATAATCAAGAGCCACCCAGGGACCTTCACATGTGATTAGCGGCTACCATATTGGACAGCACAGATACAGAACATTTCCCTTACGACAGAAAGATCTATTACATAGGGCTACTCTAGAGAGAGCGCTGGAATCTGAAAGTGTGAATTCCAGGGTGGCCCTGGGGCTGGGGCGTTGGGGGATTTGAAGTGGAAGCACTTCCCCAACCACCATGGCTCATTTTGGTCACCTCCACCTTCATGTGGCTTGTCCTCCCTTGTCCCCTATGAAATCTCCCCCACCCCCCCACCCCCCCGCAGCTGCTACTTATCATGGTGTGCCACTCCTCCCCAACCCCCGGGGCAAAGACATTTGGTTATCCTTCGAGACCTCCTCTAGGACTCTACAGTAGTGTGGGTAAAGTCCATGCTCTGAGGGCACCTCTCTGCAAAATGGCAACATAGATGTTAGGTTTATGGGTAGATTTCTTCAAAGCTTCATGGAGCTGCTCCCTGTGACTCAGACATTCACTGTGGAATGCTCCCACAGAGGGGGAACTAAAGAAGGATCATTTGCTTGATTCTGTAGATGAACATAAACAAAGCTTTGCTAGGCGAGGAGTCACGCAGCAAATCACTGGCAGATCTCCAGCAGATGTCCTTCCTGCCAGCCCACAGATCTGTCCAGCCTGTTTGTTTGGCCTTGCCTTCACTCACTCAACAAACACATATTGAGCACCTACTGTGTGCATGCTCTATCTAGGCCCTGAGGAGGTTACAGACTCAAAAGACATTAATCCTACCCTTTACGGTCTGTGAGGAGATTGGACATGTCAGTAGGTGACCATAGAAGCAGGGAGGTCACAACTCTACTGCCACGTGCAGCCAGGGCTCTGAGTTGGCACCTACCGGGATCTGGAGAGAGTGCTTGAGGGGCTGAGCACCACGCCCAATGCCAGGTCCCACCCCAGCCCTACTCCTTTGGCACCTCATTCATTTTTCCATCTCCCACATGGCAGAGGATAAACTATATTCTTCTTTATCAAAATCATAGCAGCCAGTTAACACCAGAGATAATAGACCACTTCCACCCATGCTCATCTCTCTGTTCCTCCACCCAAAAGGGCTCTAGATCACATTCTTAAAGTCCTTCTTCTAACACCCAGGTCACAATACCATGGTGTTTACTCAGAAGGAATAAACAATGAAGGTTGATCATATTCATAGGTGGAGTTATAGCTGCCTGCAGGTGAGAGGTTAAGGGTGTTGGAAAGGTCACCAGAGTAGATCCTGGAGTCTTTGCTTTTGTCTGCCAGGATGCTCTCCCATGCCCTTCTTCTGGGAAAAATGACCCTGTCCTTTTAGGAAACTCCACCCCATCTCCATGAGGTTTGGTGGACCTGTCCATCAGAGGGTTTCTCCTGCAATAGTTTAGAATACATTCAGCCACAATTAACAGAAAACCCAACTAAGGATAGCTTAAAGAAATTTATTTAACGTAGCCAGACATCTGGTGACAGGCAGTCCGAGGCTGGCGTGGCCACTCGGTGATGTCATCAGCAAGGCTGGGCCAGCCTCTCTTCCTGCTCTGCCATCTTAGCAGGCTGACTTTTGTTCTCATGCTTGTCACCTCAGGTGCCAGCTGGGAGCTATGCCTCCACGTTTCACATTCATGTTACCAGCAGCAAGAAGGAAGGGAGAAGGCCAAAAATGTTCTTTCCTGATAAGCCTTTTTCCAGACCTCCCTAAGGACTTTCTGCTGGCGTCTTCATTGACCAGAAGTGTCTTCTCCACTGACGAGGGAGGGTGCGATATGGAAGATGGATTGTTTTGTTTTCAATCCTCTATACAAGAAGAGGAGCCCTGGTGGCGCAGTGGTTAAGAGATCGGCTGCTAACCAAAAGGTCAGCAGTTTGAATTCACCAGCCGCTCCTTGGAAACCCTGTGGGGCAGTTCTACTCTGTCCTATAGGGTCACTATGAGTCGTAACTGACTCGAAGGCAACAGGTTATACAAGAAGAGGGCAAGGGCAAGGGGATTGGGATGGTTTGGGAGTATAAGACCTCCCAAAGCACCTGCCAGCCCTTCCTTTCTAGGTGGCGTCACTCATGGTTCCACACCCTCAAAGATACAGTAATTGGTCTAAGGGTGGACACATGAACCAGGTCAAGCCAATTAGAGCAGTTCCCTGGCCTTATATGGGTTATATGGGTTTATATGGGTTGGAGGTGATGGAGTGTCTTAGTTAGCTAGTGTTGCTGTAACACAAATACCACAAATGAGTGGTTTTAAAGAACAGAAATTTATTTTTCTCACAGTTCTGGAGGCTATAAGTCCCCATTATAGTCTCAGCCATGTCAATTCCTTCACTGAAGGTGGTCACAGGCATTCCTTGGTTCCTTGGCTTGTAGACGATCCTCACACGGCATTTGTGTTCCCTGAGTGTGTCTCTGTGTCTATTCCGGTCTTCTTATAATTCGAAAGTGATTAGGTTTAGGATCTACACTATGCTGGTATGACTTCATTAACATAACAAAAGAAAATCCTATTTCCAAATAGGATCACATCAACAGGTACGGGGCTTAGGATTTCAACATATAGTTTGAGGGGACACAATTCAATCCATAACATGGAGTTGCCCTTTCTTCTCTTGGATAACAAGTTGTCGGCCTGAGTGTATCCGTCAGGGTGAGTGAAAACATTTAGAATCCAGCCTAGCTGGTGGATGAAGAAAAAGATTTATTATAGGCAAGAAACTCAGAACTGGCCCCCAGCCCGCTGACACCGACAGCCTAACTGGGCAACATAGTCTGACTTGGACATGTCATAGGGGTCTGGATGCCACGGTCCCCAGGCAGGTCCTCGTGTACTTAGGAGAAACACCTGGAAACCATAATCCTGAGAAGAGAGGCACACACGTGGAGCCAGCCACCTCTGCCAGCCCATTGCTTACACACCAGCAAACCCAGGTGTCAGCAGCCAGTAACTTCACACAGAGATTTTGCTTTCCTGCAATGGGGCAGAGAGAGTTTGCTGTATCTAGATTTTAAAAGATCAAACTTTCAAAAGTGGTTGCAGCAGTACATCAGCAGGGAGCAGCCAGAAATTCAAGCCAGATTCGGGAGAGGATGTGGAACAAGGAAAATCATTGCTGATGTCAGATGGATCTTGGCTGAAAGCAGAGAATACCAGAACGATGTTTACTTGTGTTTTATTGGCTATGCAAAGGCATTCGACTGTGTGGATCATAACAAATTATGGGTAACATTGTGAAGAATGAGAATTTCAGAACACTTAATTGTCCTCATGAGGAAACTGTATATAGACAAAGAGGCAGTCATTCAAAAAGAACAAGGGGATACTGTGTGGTTTATAATCAGGAAAGGTGTGTGTCAGGGTTGTATCTATTCACCATACCTATTCAATCTGTATGCTGAGCAAATAATCCGAGAAGCTGGACTATATGAAGTAAAACATGGCATCAGGACTGGAGGAAAACTCATTAACAAATCTGTGATATGTATATGGCACGACCTTGCTTGCTGAAAATGAAGAGGACTTAAAGCACTTACTGATAAAGATCAAAGACTACAGCCTTCAGTATGGATTACATCTCAACATAAAGAAAACAAAAATCCTCACAACTGGACCAATAAGTAACATCAGGATAAACGGAGAAAAGATTGAAGCTGTCAAGGATTTCATTTTACTTGGATCCACAATCAACACCCATGGAAGCAGCAGTCAGGAAATCAAACGATGTATTGCATCGGGCAAATCTGCTGCAAAAGACCTCTTTAAAGTGTTGAAAAGCAAAGATGTCACTTTGAGAACTAAGGTACGCCTGACCCAAGCCATGGTATTTTCAGTCCCTCATACGCATGCAAAAGCTGGACAATGAATAAGGAAGATCAAAGAACTGAAGCCTTTGCATTCTGGTGTCGGAGAAGAATATTGAATATACCATGGGCTGCCAGAAGAATGAACAAATCTGTCTTGGAAGAAGTACAGCCAGAGTGCTCCTTGGAAGTGAGGATGGCGAGACTTCATTTCACGTATTTGGACATGTTATCTGAAGTTATCAGTCGCTGGAGAAGGACATCATGCTTGGCAAAGTAGAGGGTCAGCGAAAAAGAGGAAGACCCTCAAAGAGATGGATTGACACAGTGGCTGCAGCAATTGGCCCAAATGTAGCAGCAATTGTGAGGATGGCGCAGGACGGGACAGTGTTTCGTTCTGTTGTACATAGTGTGGCTATGAGTTGGAGCCAACTCGACAGCACTTAACAACAATCCCATTTCTCCTCCCCAAACCTCATCCTGAAGAGCCTTCCAAGACTCTGTGTTGGATCGGTTTCCTGTTTGGCAGTAAAGTGTTTTCACTCAATTGTTGCTCTCTAATGGGCTTTATTTTTTCTTTACCTAAGGCCTATACATCACTGGGAAGGCTGCAGAGACTCTAAGAGGTTGAGCACTCAGGATTAACTCTCCTGAAAGACACACCATAGAACCAGGTTACAAGGAGCTTGCTGTCTCTCCTACGATCAGGAAGCTCCTTTCAGAAGGCCACCATGTTAAAGAGCCATTCCAGAAAAACCAGAAACCCCGTTTACCAGCAGAAAACAGCAGAAGCGTGGGCTCCACCTCCCATATGCCTTTCAAATCTTGAGCAAGTGCATCTAACTTGTAGAATCTATGTCTCATCCAGACTGATAGCTGCAAGAGAGTCTAGGAAATAGAGTTTTCAGCTTTCTAGCCTCTGCAATACAGGAAGGTCCTCTAGGAAGAAGGTGGAAGAGATGTTGAGTGTCAGGCACGCTGGGGCTGTCAGCCTGCCCCATGGTGAGCTTGCTTACCTAATGTCCTAGTTACCTAGTGCTGCTGTAACAGAAATACCACAAGTGGGTGGCTTTAAAGAACAGAAATTTATTTTCTCATAGTTCTGAAGACTAAAAGTCTAAATCACGGTCTCTGCCGTGTCAATTCCTTCCTTGTCAGTAGCCCAGGATGCTCCTTGGTGCCTTGGTTTGTAGACGATCCACACATGACATCTGTCTTCCCCCATGTGTCCACCTCTCAATGTCTAATCTCTTCTTTTCAGAATTCAGAAGTGATTAGATTTAGAACCCACCCTACCATTAACTAATTAACAAACAAAGAAAACCCTATTTCCAAACACGATTACATCCACAGGTATAGGGGTTAGGATTCTAACACATATTTTGAGGGGACACAATTCATTCCATAGCAAAAAGGGAGAAGGCAGCCACTGTGCAAAGAAAGGTCCAGCTGTGCTCCCAGAGGCCTGGTGCCTGCAGTTCTTCCTCCACATCAGGAAGCCTTCTCAGCTTTCTTCCCACCAGTGTGAGTCACTAATTTCCTCTTTTGCTCACTGGCTGAGTTAGGTTTAGTTGTAACTGAAAAAATTTGAGTTCACATTGTCCCCTTACCCAAAATTATCTCGCTCCTTGAGGGCCGAAATGCCTTTTGCAATGATGCCAACTTTCACCGGAAAATTCAGTCTGGAAATACAGCCACCCCTGAGAGAGGGTACAGTGACATATTCACACTAAGGTGTAAATGACTTACAGCTGAGCCTCTCCTGAGACCAGGTTCTGATGGAGCAGAGGGAGGGAAAGTCTTGGCTCCTGGCAGATGGAGCTTGGAACCCCACCATTTGGATAAAGGCCACAGAAAAGCCTCCTCAAGTTCATCATGGATCAGCCTTGCTGACTTCTAGCTTCATAGGCCTGAGGCTGAATATAAGCCTTAGCCTTCTTTCCCTTAAAAAACAAATTCCCAATCATCCCCCTGTTAATGTTTCTAACAAATGCTCTGTCTCAGTGTTGACTTAATGTTTATGTGACAGGGTCTCTGCCAGCCCAGCTTCTAATATGATTAACCAAACACCCCAACGTTTGCAGGAGTCTCTCAGCCTGTCTCCGTCTCCTGTGTTCCAACTTCCCTCCATTCTCTTCTGAGCACGTAGAGCTTGGGCAGGAGGGACAGAGGGCTAGAAAGCGTCTCTGTTCCAGAAACTCGGGACTGTTGCCCCTCTCCAGACCAAGCATAAGGAGCCCTGGTAGCACAATAGCTAAGCCCTTGGCTGCTAACAGAAAGATTGGTAGTTCAAACCCACCCAGTGGCTCCATGGGAGAAAGACCTGACAATTTGTTCCCATAAAGATTACAGCCTAGAAAATTCTATGCAGCAGTTCTACTCTGTCATGAAATGGTCTCGACGGCACCTAATGTATCCACACCCCGAACCTCCCCAATAAGGGATTTTCCTTCCCACTGGTGAAAAATAATAAAAAGGAAAAAAATTCTTATTCTGGCAATTTTTTTCATCTGACACAATAAATTAACGATAATGATGCAAATACACTGAAGTCAGAATCAGAGCTTCTGGAGGAGCCACCTCAGGGTGCAGGCCTCTTCTGGATGCTGCACACCTCCTCGGCTCCTTTCCCTAAGGCGTTAGGGGCATCCGGCTATCTCTGCAAGTTCACACGGCCAGGAGCATCTCCTGCTTCTCTCCGCACCATGACTGCGGGGCCCCAGGCTGTGCTCATGCTCAGCTTCCCCATTGTGTACACTAGTTAGGTACCTCTTTCCTGCTGGGAAACCCCAGAGATTTGCCACCAGGTCCCACTGGTCCTTAAAGACAGCAGTAGAATAAGCAATCTGGTCCAAAGAAAGAGCAGGCCGGTGGCACTGGCATTTCATTCTCTGCTCCATAACAGGGAAGCCATTCAGAGCGTCAAAAAATAAAGAACTCAAGACACCATTAATAGACTGTCTTGGTGGCATAGCGGTTAAGAGCTTGGCTGCCAACCAAAGGGTCAGCAGTTGGAATCCACCAGCTGCTCCTTGGAAACCCTATGGGGCAGTTCTACCCTGCTCTATAGGGTCGCTATGAGTTAGAATCAACTCCATGGCAACGGGTTTGGTTTTTGTTTTTTGTAAATGCAGGCAACACATCATTTACTGAGTAAATCAGTGCTCCGATTAGTTAGGATTCTTGAAGTGCTTTCCTACAAATTATTAGGAACTTTTGAACAAAACTTCTGATAGGTTGACATTTACATAACTGCGAAACAGTTACCAGGCAATCCCAACAGCAGTGAGTCTTGGTTAGAAGACACTTGAAGTTTTGAAAACAGGATATGCTCATCAATCTTAAAAGCAGGATATGTTAATTAATTTTGAAAACAGGGTGTGTTCATTAATTTCAATCTTTTTTCTGGAAGAATAAGTTTAACTGAAAGTTAATGAATAATGAAACCAGCCTTTCTGGTTTCAGTGGGGCTAGTCACCTAGCTACTTCTAAAGGTTAGTGTCTTAGTCATCTGGTGCTGCTGTAACAGAAATACCACAAGTGGATGGCTTTAACAAACAGAAGTTTATTCTCTCACAGTCTAGCAGGCTAGAAGTCCAAATTCAGGGTGTCATCTCCAGGGGAAGGCTTTCTCTGTCAGCTCTGGAGGAAGGTCCTTCTCATCAATCCTCCTAGGACTAGGAGCTTCTCCGTGCAGGAACCCTGGGTCCAAAGGATGCACTCTGCTCCTGGTTGTATGAGGTCCCCCTGTCTCTCCGCTCGCTTCTCTCTTTCATATCTCAAAAGATGCTGGCTCAAGACACAGTCCAATCTTGTAGATTGAGTTCTGCCTCATTAACATAAGTGTTGCCTATCCCACCTCATTAACATTATAGAGGCAGGATTTACAACACATAGGAAAATCACATCAGATGACAAAATGGTGGACAGTCACACAATACTGAGAATCATGGCCTAGTCAAATTGATACACATATTTTTGGGGGACACAAGAACCCCACCAAGCCTGGCCACCACCACTGCTCTGACAGGCATCACAACAGAGGGTCCCGGACAGAGCTGGAAAATAATGTGGAACAAAATTCTAACTCACAAAAAAAGACCAGACTTACTGGCCTGACAGAGACTGGAGAAACCCTAAGAGTATGGCCCCTGGACACCATTTTAGCTCAGTAATGAAGTCATTCCCGTGGTTTACCCTTCAGCCAAAGATTAGACTGGCCCGTAAAACAAAATGAGACCAAAGGGGCACACCAGACCAGGGGCAAGGACAAGAAGGCAGGAGGGGACAGGAAAGCTGATGATTGGGAACCCAAGGTTGAGAAGGGAGAGTGTTGACATGCCGTGGGGTTGGTAACCAATCTCATAAAACAATATGTGTACTAACTGTTTAATGAGAAACTACTTGTTCTATAAACCTTCATCTCAACTACAATAATAACAATAAAGAACCTCACCCAGTCCTTGTACAAAAAAATATGCTGGTACTGCCTGGTCCTGACAGAGTCCCTGGGTGGCACAAATGGTTAATGTGCCCGACTGCTAACCAAAAGGCTGGAGGTTCAAGTCCACCCAGAGGCACCTCAGAAGAAAGGCCTGGTGATCTTCTGAAAAATCAACCTTGAAAACCCTATGGAGCACAGTTCTATTCTGACACTCATGTGGTTGCCATGTGTTGGAATTGACTCAATGCAACTGATTTTGGTTTGCTTGATCCTGCTTACTTTTCAAGTAAGCAAATATACCTCCCACAGGGAGGCAAGTAAAGCAAAGTTATAATAATCTATGACATGTGTGGAAAAATAACGTTAAGTATTAAAGGCCATACAAATAAAAGTGAGGAGTATTACTATACCTTTGCTGTCAGACAAAAGCTTTTTCTCCACAATATGTCTTGAGGTGCAGATAACCTGGGAGGAAAAAGACGCTGGGGTTTCACTTATACTACAATGCAAATGACTGGTAATAGAATGCTGTGGAGGGCTCTTTGTGAGAGATAGGCCCACAGCCCGGGTGAGTGATGGGCTTTGGGCCCACTGTTGCCAATAGGACAGACCATGATCATAATGGGAAGTCATACCAGGGATTCAGTCTGCAGAACCAGATCCACAGTCTGGGCTTCCAAATCTTCTCCCCACTGGCTCCCAGGCCCCATCTCCGCTGACAGTGATGTCAGCATGTGGCCAAGGCCTGACAAACATTGTTCCTGGGCAGCCACTAGATCCCACCATGAGGCTCCACTCCTCCTCTGAGCTTACCCGCAAGGATAACACCTGCTCCCAGCGCCTACACTCTGTGGCCTGCAGGGGAGGCAGAACTGAGGACACGGAGGCGAGGTGTCATTGTAGACGGGGCCAGCATGCATTGGCCCGGGCCCCATCCTTCCCAGCATACAACATTCTAGGGCTGCTCAGCTGAGGGCTCAACCATACATCTTCAGGCTCCTCTAGATCCACAGATGGAAATGGACTTCTGGGGCTGATACATAAGTCACCCAGGCCTTGAGGAGGCCAGCTCTTCCCACAGCCCCACTGCAGACCCTCAGTCATGCCTGAGCCTGCTCCACATTAACCCACTTCAATCCAGCATCCACATGCTTTCTACCTTTTTGTCAATGCCTCTGGGAAAAAAATTAAAATTCAACTTTTTGGTGTCCCTTTGGTGCTGGATCAACTTTCAGAGCGTGGTGTGTTTTTCTTTTCAGATTGACCTAGATGAAGGTCCCATTAAGCAAATTTCTTAGCCTCTCTCAGCATTAGTTTCAACCCTATAAAATGGAAAAACCAGCCTATCTTAGTGCATTGGTGTGAGGATTAACTGAAATGATGGTTATAAAATGCCAGACAGTGTCTAGCACAAGACAGTCAATGAATATCAGTTCCCCTTTTCCCTTCCCCCATCAATGCGTAAGTTCAACTTTTCCTGTGCTAACCTGGCTATCAGGGGCCATCCATCCGCTCATACAACTATCCACTCATCCATCCAACCATCCATCCATCCATCCATCCACTCATCCATCCACCCATCCATCCACCCATCCATCCACCCATCCATCCACCCATCCATCCATCCATCCATCCATCCATCCATCCATCCATCCATCCATCCATCCATCCATCCATCCATCCACTTATCCATCCATCTATCCACCTACCCTCTCATCCATCCATCCAACCACTTATCCACTTATCAATCTATCCATCTACCTATCCACTCATCAATCCATTTATCCACTCATGCATCCACTTCTTTATCCACTCATCCATCCATCCATCCAATCATCCATCCATGTATTTATTTTACATCACCTAATAAGCCCCTACTATGCCTAAGCCACTGCAAAGTGTCCTCAGAAGTAGATACAGGAACAAACAATCTAGAAGAAAAACTTAAACATTCCAACCAGGATATAAATAACTTCATGGAAAATAAAAAGTGTCGTAAGAGAGGAACAGAAAAAGTGTGGGGAGATTGAACACTCCCAGGCCTGTCTTTAAGCTCCAGTCGAAGGCGATTGCCAGAATTACATTTTATTTAATAAAATATTTCTCTTTCTCTAATGAACACCACCAGGGTAGTTTTTCCATTGACACAAGAAAGATGTCTCAAATTCTAATTATCCTAACCGGGGCAATGACTTTCTCTTGCCTTTCTGTTTTACTGTATTCAGCTCTTAGCTGCTCCGCTGAGGACAATGTACGGAGCTCAGATTTCTTCCAAGGTTTTAATTGGACCTTCCAGGAGGGATTCAGAAACCAACAAAAAGTGCTCAATGAGGAGATGATAGATACATTAAAGACAGCCTCCTGGAATCAGACATTCCCTGCACAACACTGCGGCAGAGGCAGGCACAGGTGTTAACAGGGTGAGAGCTTTGCAGCATCAGCTGCTGACCTCCACCCCCTGGCAGACCTCTCCCCACCCCTGAGTCCTGCTCACATTTCAAGAATTATGGGAAAAAAAATCCTGATAAACGTGCCTGGTAAACAAACAGCATGGAGCATAGTTCTCAGCTGAGGAAAAAGAAAAATCACACAAATTTTATTGCACCAGTGAGCAACAATGACCCATCAGAATGATGACTGAGACTCTCCTCAGCGCCACTTGCCCTGCAGGGGGAATTGGACTGCAAAACTCCTACCAGGACCATGACTGGGGAAATGCTGCTGGCTGGGTTGTTTGGTGCTGTGGAAAGTGCCTGTGGATTTAGAGCTGGAATATCCAGCTCTGCCATTAAGCTGCTATATGAGTTTGAGAAAGGCCTGCCAGCAATCTGATCTCCCTGGACTCCAGTGAGTGGGGAAATCACCCTGCCTTGCCTACGATAACCAGCTAACTGTTTTGAGTGCCACTTAGCAGGAGGCAGGAAAGTTCAGTGGGAAGCCAGTCTTTCCATTACTCATTAGGTCTATGACCTTGGATGAGTACCTTGCCTTTTCTGAGCCTCCATTTCCTTGTCTGTAAAATGGGGCTGGAGTCCCTGGTTGGTGTAGTTCATGTGCCAACCAAAAGGCTGGTGATTTGAGTCCACCCAGAGGTACCTCTGAAAAAAGGCCTGGCAATTGACTATCTGAAAAATCAGCCATTGAAAACCCTATGGAGTATCTACTGTATGTATACCCTATGTACACCTACTCTGATACACATGAGGTTGCCATGAGTCAGAATAAACTCAGTGGCAGCTGGTACTGGTAACATGGGGCTAACACTGCCTACATCACAGATTTGTGTGCAGATTAGAGATCAGGTATGCCATGTGTGTGGTACAAACTAGGTGCACAATAGATTTTAATGCCTGTCCTCTAGACTTTTGCTGTCCACACTTGGCTGAGCTCCCCTCACCCTAGGATAGGAGGCAGAGTCTACCTGGATCCCCAGATTGAGGATTCAGGAGGTTGTCTGGTGTGCACCTCCCTAACTAACACCTCAGATGCCTTGGGCTGATTTCCACTGGGAAAACAATTCAGGCTCAGCAGCTTCTGAGTCCTGTTAAAGAAGAAAATCTCATACTCTGTTAGGAGTGAAAGAAAAGGAGTTTTACTGAGGAATAAGACAACTTGAGCTGGGCAGCAGTTAAGTAAAAATACAAAACACTTCACCGTTCAAGGGGAGAGAGGGGTCTATATACATAGAGAACAAAGGAAAGGGAGGGGGTTAATGATTGATAAAGATCAGCTTCAGCTGGAAGTCATTTGAAATGTATAGGTTGGCCACTTGGCTAGGAGGGAGGGAGTTACCACCTAGGTGACTGGCGCCAGCCCATTCAGTTATACATGATTGAAGTGATGAACACATCTTTCCTGGGAACAAACTGTTTACATCTTGACACATTCTCCCCATGAACAAATGGTTTATATCCTGACTTTTGCTTCCTGGGAATGCACGTTGGCCCCATCATTCTTACATCTGACTTAAGTATCTCCAATTTGAAACTTTTCCATTTACACTCCTATAAAACGATTTTCCAAAACCCTTTCTCATTTCACTACACCGCCAGCCACAAATCTGTGCTCCAATTCAGCTTTCCTTTCAAGACTTTAAAATCATTCTCCCAACTCTGGCCTTTGGTGAGCTCAGGGATTTTAGCTCTTCATGCCACAGTACAAGATCCTTCTCCTCCTTCCAGGGGTCAGTGCTAGCGCAGACAGTGCCTGCATGTGAATTAACATCAAGGAGCCCCTGAGCTGACAAAGCCTCACCCAGGGCACACAGTGGTTCAAGTGGAGTGAAGGCTGGATTGTGGTCACTTGGTCACTAGCTGGGGGCCCTCACGCAGGCATGATGAAACAAAACACCTCCCCCTTTTCTTTATTTCTACCCCCCTCTCCCATCATCATCATCATAGCAGCAACTGACATTTATTGAGGGCTTGCTAGGGACCAAAGTCCCTAGGTGGTGCAAACAGATAACGAGCTTAGCTACTGACAAAAAGGTTGGAGGTTTGAGGCCACCCATAGGTACCTTGGAAGAAAGGCCTAGTGATCTAATTCCAAAAATATAAGCCATTGAGCACTCTATGGAGCACAGTTCTACTCTGGCACACATGGGGTCACCATGAGTTGGAGCCGAATCAACAGCTACTGGCATCGGTGCTGCGGCCCAGATGCTGTGCTCAGCTTTTCCCGTGCATTGTCTTTTCTGATCCTCATTAACTCTCCTATTAAGAAGTTTGTGGACATGTCTGTTTTTCTCAGCCCAGCACCCCTTCTCCACTTCTTTGGATCACAGCACTTGCCACTTCCTCCGGGGAACCCCTCCTCTCCCATTCCAAACGGTTCTGGCAGGGCTGCCCTGGTGGCCTTTGCCTCAGGTCAAGGTGATGGAAACCTTCCTGGGATTTTATATGTGGACCCTGGAGAGAGAGACCCTCTTTTTCCTCCAGACTTAGAGCTGTGAGGATTTGACCCTGATGCTGTCGGTAACCATGCCCCCTGCTGCACAAAGGAATCTGGGGACAAGGCCAACCCTCAAAAAGGCCAAGATGAGAGATGGAAAGAGGGAGGGTAAGGCCATGCTGCCCCAGTTTCTGGACAAGCTGAGTCTGAGATCAGCACCTCCCACCTCTGCCACAGTCAGTCCAATAATTCCCCTTTTCACACGAGTTAATGTGGGCTGACTTTTTCTCACCTGAAAGCAAAATCGTTCTGATTATTAGTGGATAGACGGATGAATTAGATTCTATTATTATCCTCATTTTACAGATGCAGAAACATGACATTAAGTGTCCAAGGTCATGTGACCAGCCAGAGGCAGAGTGGGGACTCAAACCCCAGGTCTCCGTGACTCCAAAGTCTACCATGTGTTATTCACCTCTGCGTGAATATATTTCATTCTACTTGAGTGCCCAATGTGGTCATGCTGGGTGCTGTACAAATAGAACAGTGTAAAAGTGGTTATTCTTCTCTTGGAATTAATAGCCTAAGAAAGAGGTGTGGTCACATGTGACTGACATAACCTTGCTTTCATGAGAGCTGTGTATGAAAAGGCTGATCTGTGATCTTTGTCAATGATGAAGGGGAGCCTTTACGCTGTAAAACAACTCACATAGACTTGACTTGGTGCATTTGGAATCTGAATAATTCACAGAAATATTTGTCTTGTGTGTTTCTTCGGAGGCTCATTAGGAGTCAGTTTTCATTCTGGTTCAGTCAGTGCATGAATCATCCAGGGACCTCTCGGCCACAAGTAACAGAAACTGTACCCAGAGTAGCTTGAGCCAAAAAGGAATGGGTTGGCTTGGTGACTCAGAAGTCCAGGTGGTGGAGTGGCCTCAGAAAACCCAGAGACTCCAATAATGTGGTCAGCTCATTTTGCTCTCTTCCTCTTTGCCCCACCAACATCTAATAGCTCTGCTTCTCTTTCTGTGTGTTGATCCAATTTTCTCTCTGGCTGCTGGTGGGCTTCCTGTGTGTGGCTGAGTGGGGTGGGGGAAGATGAAGGGAGGTGGGGGCGTGACCACAGAGCATCATCCTGGTTTAGCAACCCTGGAAGAATGAGGCTTCTTTGGAACCTCTGTGGCCAGGACAATGGGCCTTGTGATAGGCAGCCCCTTTAGAATTGCACAGAGGGGCCTTACCAGGAAAAATGAAGTTGCAAAGGTGAACAAAAAACCCTCCAGTATCCACCTCACTGTAACAGCCGATTAGAGTTTGCAGACGGCTTCAAGTGGTCATCTGGTCCAGCTGCTCCCAGACAGCTGAGCATACCCAGCGGTGGGCGCACACAGGCACTCATGACCCCCTGGGTAGTCCCTCTATCCCTGGCAGTCTCACTGCACACCACCTGTGTGGCCTTAGGTCCCTGGTTTCCTCATACCTAAATCAAGGGTTTGAACTCCATGGAGTTTCTGAAGTCCTTCCCAGCTCTGATCATCCAAGGACTGTTAACAGCTACATGAAATGAAGCCCTCTGGGTAAGGGGCCCTGCTACAGCCTGAGCCCCAACCTGTGCAGGAGCTGGCGCTGGGGTAGCTGAAGTGGGGGCTAGCCAAAGACATGGAGACAAGAGGAGGCCAGCCCAAGCACAGCCACAGATCAGGAAGTCACTAGGCAGGAGCATAATTGGAAGACCCAATGCCAGGGAGAACAGAAGCTGGAATATCTGAAGTGGTGAGGGTGTTATCAGTGAACCCACCCTCAGTCTGTCATCAGGCAGGGAGAGGATGAGGCCAGCATGGTAAAGATCTGGAAGCTGCACCAGGGGCCAGAGAAGGTAAAAGCTATGTGTGGGCTGGAAGCAACTCAGCTACAGGCCAACGAAGTTGGGCCTTTTCTTACTTGGCTATTGGGCTTAGGGGGCTCAGATGGGATATCCAAGAGCATGTCCTAAAGTCAGTGAGTGGCAGCCCCCGGGGCTCCAAGTGATGGTGCTTTCTCCGATCTGTCACCTCAGCCCTCTCATGACCACAGAATCTAGGCAGGAGTTACCACAGGGCTAGCTCCACATAGATGGAACTGCTCACTAACCTCTGAGAGACTTGCGGGGGGCGGGGGGGGGGGCTGCCCTTGAAACTCATGTGAGGCTAGGTGAGGACAATAGGAGTCCACTTCACGCAAGGAGCAACGGACTGAAGGACCCCATCACCATCACCGCAGAAAGCAGTGATGGCAAAGGACAGACAGATTGATTCCAAGCAGGTCTAACAGGTTATGTGATTAAGCAGGGCTTTGAACCAGTTTGTTCTGGTTCAAACCCCTACTGAGAATTTGCATTTCCACCCTCCAGATGTACTGAATCAGAATATACATTTTAACAAAATCCCCAGGTGATTCTTATGCATAATAAATTTTGGAAACCACTGCTCTGCTAGTGGTTCTCACAACTGGTTCCTAACCAGCAGCATGAGCATTACCTGGGAACTTGTCACAAGTGCAAATTCTCAGCAGGGGTTGGAACCGGAACAAGCCTGTTCGAAGCCCTGTGATTAAGAGAGCCACAAATTAATGTAATTGATATCAGAAAATTGTACACCTGAAAAATGTTGAATCGGCAAACGTGTTGTATATATTTTTACAATTAAAAAAAAAAGGAGAGAGAGTCACAAATGCCTACTGAGAAGAGTCGGAAGAAAGCTGAACGGCCTCAAAAATCCCAGTGAGATGGCTGTAGGGGCCTCTGGTGGCAAGCACCTGGGAAGGAAGGAACTTGGCCAGGTGTCGAGGTCCACCTGCCTACTTCCTGCCCTGGCCACTGTCTCCCTGGGTTTCCCTCAGTGAGGTCTCCTTGGAGCATGATTTCTTCCCTAAAGGAGGACAGTGCTTACAGTGCTGCCCTTTAGAAATATGACACAACTCCTAGAAAACGATTGTTCTTTCTTCTGGCTCATTTAGTTTCTGGCTTGTCAGCCCTCACACCAAAGGAAAAACCAGTGGGAGACTGGGGGAGAGGAAAAGATCATCTTAAAAAGGGCTCCAGTCTTCTGAAAGTCTACAAGCCAGGTACAGGCTCAGTAATTACCACTTAGATCTGGTGCTCAAAAGATCAGTTCAGGTTCATTATTTCCAGCGAAGTTAATCAACTCCAAGAGGAGGGGAGGAGAGAAACAATTTCTGAATACATAAAAAATTACTACCCATTTCTATTTTACTTAATGACCCTGTGTGATGAGGCTCTGCCTGGAAATCAGTGTTTGATTGAGAAGCTCTGTGGTAGAGGGGGCACCTGCCACCAACCAGCCCTGAGATCTTGGGCACGTCAGCCACCTTTGCATTCTTACTTCAACACTCTATCACTGTATTCATTCTGTAGCGCTGCTCTAAAGTACTACAAGCTGGATGGCTTAAAACAACAGGAATTTATTCTCTCACATTTCTGGACACTTGAAGTCTGAAATCAAAGTGTCGGCAGAGTTGGTTCTTTATTGGAGGCTCTGAGGGAGAATCTATTTCATGGTAGTTGCTGACAATCCTTGGTGTTCATTGACTCGTAGATGCATCACTCCAATGTCTTCCTCTGTCTTCACATGTTCTCTGCTCTGTGACTCTGTGTGTCTGCATTTCCTTCTTCTTATAAGGATACCAGTCATTGGATTAGGGCCCACATAATCCAGTATGACTTCATCTTAATGTAATTACATCTGAAAAACCTTGTCCTAAATAAGGTCACATTCACAGGTTCCAGGTAGACATGAATTTTGGGGAATACCATCGAGCCCAGTACAACAAGTCTGTTCTGCGGAGAGTAGTTTTGTTCCAGCTGTGCCAACATTAGAGTGCTCCACTATGCTTCATTACAGCCCAGAGGGAAAAAGTATACAAATTCGGGTGCCTCAGAGTCCCTGCTCAGAGAGGTCATTAATCCAGTCACATGAGGAGCCCACACTCTGCACAAGTGTTTCCTGAAAGTCAACTCTACGCCTAGCACTGTACTCAGAACTGCGGACAAGGTACTGCGTTCTTAGTTTAGTTCAAGTCAGTGGAAGCAGCCATTGCAGAACAGAGTGGAGTTCAAAGAAGTTATTATGAAGGAAAGAGGAAGAAGGAGAAGAGGCCAAGAGATACTTCAAAAAGAAATAAATATTAAAGATTAGGTGGGGTGGGCTGTGAAGATGGTAGGCAGAGAAGTTGGAAAGGAGAAAGCATCAACATTCCAAAGTATTTACTAAGCGCCAAATTTAAAATCCCTTGCTATCTCAAAATGTACTTTTTAAATTGAGTTTTTGGTCAGTTTTACCCCAGGAGGCAGGGTTGTTGTTGTTGTTATGTGTCGTCCAGTCAGTTCTGACTCACAGCAACCCTATATACAATAGAATGAAACACTGCTTGGTCCTGTGCCATCCTCATTGTTGCTGTGCTTGAGCCCGTTGTTGCAGCCAGTGTGTCTGTCCATCTCATTGAGGGTCTTTCTCTTTTTCGATGACTGTCTACTTTACCATGCATGATGTCCTTCTCCAGCAACTGGTCCCCCCTGATGATGTGTCCAAGTAAGTGAGATGAAGTCTTGCCATCCTCGTTTCTAAGGAGTATTCTGGCTGTACTTCCTCCAAGGTGGATTTGTTCATTCTTCTGACAGTCTATTCAATATTATTTGCCAACATGAGGCAGAGAGAGCGAACAGCAAAAAGACTCCATTTCCCAGACTTCCCTGTAGCCCAGTATGGACATATGACTCAATTCTGGCTAAGAAGATCTAAGTGGAAGCATTGTCTACAGCTTCTATGCTTACTTAAAAGTAGGAAGAGCACCCTTGCATTCTGCTGCCTGAAACGTGGATACATTGGTTGGAGCACCAGCAGTCATCTTGGGCCATGAGGTGACCTTGAGAAAAGAAATCATGCACAGTGGAGAAATAGCTCAAAGATCCAGGGCCCCTGATGGTCATGGAGTAACCTTACCTGCCCTGGACTGCCTACCTCCAGAGTTCTTTTACATGAAAGAAAAGTAACTTATATCCTAACCTGTTTATGTATAATGATCTTAGGCAAGTCACTTACCTTCTCTATGCCCCAGTTTCCTCATCTGTAAAATGGGTACAATAATAGTATCTATGAAAAATAACTCCTATCCTAATCTATTTATTTATGATAGTCTTAGGCAAATCACTTAGCTTCTCTATGTCCCAGTCTCCTCATCTGTAAAACGGGGATAATAATTGTACCTACCTTGCAGGTTGTTGAGGATAAACAGAGTGTCAGACAGTAAGTGCTATAAAATGGGTGGCTATCATTACATCTTATTTAAGCTGTTCTTCAGTCTTGAAAAGTTTCTTGAGTTATACCCAATCTTGATGGATACAGCCTATTTTATCTCCTCACCTCCACTAAGGTGGACTCTCCTCAAAAGCTAGACTTAAGCTCATTGTGCTGAAAAAGCTTGGAAAGCTATTTCATCCAACCACCTTGCGTCTCCTTTCTCAGGCAACCAGAGGCTGTTCATCAGCTCCTCCTCCATTCTTCCGGACTGGAATTCATTGGATCTTTTCTTTCCAAGGAGCCCTGGTAGGGCAGCAGTTAAGAGCTCGGCTGCTAACCAAAAGGTTGGCAGTTCGAATCCACCAGCTGCTCCTGGGATGCTGAGAGCACAGCTAGTAATAAGAAATAAAGTGGCAATAAGGAGCTCTGGTGGCTAATGGTTAAGTGCTCAACTGATAACCGAAAGGTTGGCAGTTTGAACCCACCCAGTGGCTCCTCAGGAGGAAGACCTGGCAATCTGCTTCCGCAAAAACTACAGCCTAGAAAGCCCCATGGGGCAGTTCTATTCTGTCACAGGGGGTTGCTATGAATCCGAATCCCCTTGACGGCACCCAACAACAAAACAACAGAGCAGCAATGTGCCCTATTTCTGATTAGAGAATTATGAGTTAGATTATTAACACGGCACTTGAGGTGGTGGTGGGGGTGTGTGTGGAAGGGCAGAGATCATCCTGGGTTGGCTATTGGGGTTCTGGCACAGACTGTTTGCAGCAGAGACTCAAGGTTGTTTTCAACATGTATGAAAAATCGTTTCACATTATTATGGAATACTAGAGACCACCCCAGAGGGTACAAACTGGTGGCCCTGGGCCAAACTGAGAGCTACAGACATATTTGTTTGGCCAGCAATGTTTCAAAATTTTTGAATGCTTCAGGTTGGGGTATTCAGCTTAACCCCCACTATCCCCTATTACCCACACCTGGCATTTGAGAACTCTAATAATCCAGCCTCCTTAAATTACCAAGGAGGGATAGGGACCAGTTGAAAGTCACCCTACCAAATGGCGAAGCAAGGGCTAGAACCCAAGTCAGAGTCTTTCTAACATACCAGATGTAGGCTCGCTTCAACTTAGCCACCTATCCGGGCCTGTGCAGACTCAGTCATCTGAAGCTGACTCAGCAAGCGCATTCAGAACGGAGTGATGGAGACAATCTCAAGAGTTCTTCCCTCTCGGCTGGACAAAACAGTCCTAGCTTGTCTTAGTCATATAGTGCTGCTGCAACAGAAATACCACAAGCAGATGGCTTTAACAAACAGAAACTTACTCTCTCACAGTCTAGGAGGCTAGAAGTCCAAATTCAGGGTGTCAGCTTCAGGGGAAGGCTTTCTCTGTTGGCTCTGGAGGAAGAAGGTCTTTCTCATCAATCATCCCCTGGACTAGGTGCTTCTCTGCTCAGGATCCCCGGGTCCAAAGGATGCGCTCTGCTCCGGGTGTTGCTTTCTTGGTGGTATGAGGTCCCCGTTTCTCTGCTCACTTCTCTCTTTTATATTTCAGAAGAGATTGGCCCAAGACACAATCCAATCTTATAGACTGAGTCCTGCCTCATTAACATAACTGACACCTATCCCACCTCATTAACATCATAGATGTAGGATTTACAACATACAGGAAAATCATGACAGATGACAAAATGGTGGACACTCACACAATACTGGGAATCATGGCCTAGCCAAATTGATAAACATATTTTTGGGGACATAATTCAATCCATGACATGACTCATGACAGAACATCCTCCAAGTGATCAGAAGATGTGTGTACACCAGCTTCTGTGTCCTGCTCCATTAGATAACTCTAAGCATTGATGACATTTTATTCTAATCCCTCACCTTCCAGGTTTCCGGCTGACCATCTCTCTTCTCGTTTAAATACAATCTTCCTTCCAAACAGGGTGCAATGCAATTACTGGATTAGATGTCAGCATCTGGTGATTGGTGAGCTTCTGTAAGGATGCAGCTCCTTAGCCAAAGACAGACGCTAGGGCTGTTTCTTCTGTGTTAACAAGCCCCAGAGAGCAGCCTTCTGATCCCGGTGGGCAGCTGGGCTCACAGATTTGCCAAGAGGTGGCTGCCTTTTGCTGTGTAAGAAGCAGCCAAGAGAGAAGCCTTTCATGGACGTGCCAGAGCAGACTAAAATACACAACGGAATTAGGAATACTTCTTTACATGTGTACCACACCTCTTGCCTTTCTTTCTTCCTTCCCGTTACGTTACCTACACCACTCATTTTGACACTTCATAATTTTTTAAGTTGCCATCAAGTCAATTCAGACTCATGACGACCATGTGTGTCAGAGTAGAACTGTGCTCCATAGGGTTTTCAATGGCTGATTTTTCAGAAGTAGATCACCAGGCCTTCCTTCCAAGGTGCCTCTAGGTGGACTCAAACCACCAACCTTTTGACTAGCAACTGAGTGCTTTAACTGTTCACATCATCCTGGGACTCCTAATATTTAGAAAGATTAAATTTATCACTTGTGCACATCTCAGATTCCTAAGTATATTTTAAGTTTCTAAACAAACAAAAAGTACAGACTCTGGTGACAGACTGTTGGGGTTCAAATCCTAGCTCTGCCACTTAACGGCTGTGTGACCTGGGCATATTACTGTACTTCTGTCCTAGGTTTCCTCATCTATAAAATGATGATAAGAAAAGTACCTACCTTTTAAAAAGATTGTTTAAAAGGAGTCTTTTGAGGAGCCCAGAATGTTGTTGTTAGATGCTGTCGAGTCAGTTCCGACTCATAGCGACCCTATGTACAACAGAATGAAACACTGCCTGGTCCTGCACCATCCTCACAATCGTTGTCATCTTTGAGCCCACTGTTGCAGCCACCATGTCAATCTATCTCATTGAGGGTCTTCTTTTGCTGAACCTCTACTTTACCAAGCATGATGCCCTTCTCCAAGGACTGATCCCTCCTGATAACATGTCCAAAGTATGTGAGACAAAGTCTCACCATCCTTGCTTCTAAGGAGCATTCTGGCTGTACTTCTTCCAAGACAGATGTGTTGCACTTTGCAGACACAAAGTATTTAATGTTGCTAAATTGTTAATTCTCATGGCATTATTATGGATTCAACTGGAAAGTCCTATTTTGTGATTGATTTGGCTGAGCCTGAAAACATTTAGCAACAAAACATCACACTAGAATTGATAACAAACATAAAGTCCTAATCATTATGTAAAGAAAAAATGAATAAAACTCATCTTGCTGGATGGACACTGCATATTAAAATTGCAAATCAGTGGCTGAACTAAAAATAGTTGCATTGTCTTAATTAGATTTAATTACACTTATTTTTAAGCTATTTCAATTCAAGATCATTCATAAAATTTAACTGACTGCTAGTCATAAATGATAAGCATCAACAGAATTTCAGGAAACAAACAGAATAATAATAATGAGATAACACATGTTAATGGCTATGGTTGTGTTTACTGAGTCTGAACACCATGGAATTCACCACCATTTTTTTTGTTAGAACTATGTAGTAAGAAACCGTCCACTGACAGAATTTTTCCTTCCTCCTAAACTTAACCATTTAAGGGGGTTTCTAATTCCTCTTTACCTTTTTGAGGTGAGCCAAAAGTAGTAACAGTTAAGCACTCAACTATCAGCCAAACGGTTGGCAGTTCAAACCCACCAAGAAGCACCTCTGAAGAAAGGCTTGGCAATATGCTTCCAAAAGGCCACAGCCTTGAAAATCCTATGGAGTTCTGTTCTGCACACATAGGTCGCTGTGAATCAGAATTAACTCGACAGCAACTAACAACAAAGACAGTAACAATGTGGTCTTCTGTTCACCACGTCCAGAAATAAGATCCATCAGGGCAGTCTAATGAAGATAGCCCAACATCCCGCCATTACATTATTGTTCATGCCACTTTGAATTTCCCACATGGCTGGATGAGAGATGAGCTTGGGCACTTCTGTTTGGACAAACCACACACCAAAGCAAAACTATGCTAACATACGTTGAATTTGGATCCTGTTCTCAATGTTGTCTGATACCATGAAACACTGTCCAGAAGGTGGAGGAAACGGCCATAGCAAACGCAAGGCAAGGGCTCCCCAATTCCCTTCTCAGAGAAAACAGGAGGCATTACTGCCAGCAATGAAATGTGGTCTACAAGGGATTATTATATATCCTCTGTTAATATACATACGAGTCACAGCCTTGAAAACCTATACAGCACAGTTCTGTGCACACAGGGGGTTGCTATGCGTTGGAACGAACTCGACAGCAACTAACAACATATACAGATAATTATTATTATATATCCTCTGTGATATCTAGCAATATCCTAGCACTGCTTCAGAATGTTCACAGACATCTAAAAATGGCCATACAGGTAAATCCTAACTTAAGCAGAATAGTAGAGAATTAGCTCTATTAAGGTAAGTTGGAATGGATGGGGAGAGGGGAGAACATCGGGCAGAAAGCTATTATTTTAAGTTGGGCTCCACTTCCAATTTTGGTATAAAAACATGTGTATCATTCTGGGCATTTTCATCATCTTCCCAAGTCCCACCTTTCCTCCCTAACCCAAACACGCTGGATCTAGAAAGGCAATAATGGAGATTTCCTTTGTCTATGAAAATTCTCATTACTCATTTGTTCTTCCCCACAAGCTAATTAAAAGTGTTTAATTTATTTCAGACCAGGGACTGGTTTTTCTTCTGACTATTCTGCACACTATTTTAATCAACAGAATGTAACTAACAAGCTTAAACAGCTATTCAATACTGAATCAGCAGCTCATACCATATGCTGCGGGTAAAAACATACTTCCCAAAAAAGCTAAATACAGAAAGACCAAGGATAGACGATACAGTTAATGCTCAAGGAGTCTAACAGGATGTGCTCATTATGTGGAACATCGAGATTTTAAAGGGGAAAATTCTTTAAATAATCAAACGACGCACTGCATTAGCCAAATCTGCTGCAAAAGATCTCTTTATGGTGTTAAAAAGCGAAGATGTCACTTTAAGGACTAAGGTGCGCCTGACCCACAGCATGGTGTTTTCAGTCGCCTCATATGCATTCGAGAGCTGGACAGTGAATAAGGAAGACCGCAGAAGAATCTACGCCTTTGAATTATGGTGTTGGTAAAGAATATTGAATATACCATGGACTGTCAGAATAATGAACAAATCTCTCTTGGAAGAGGTACAGCCAGAATGCTCATTAGAAGCAAGGATGGAGAGACTTTGTCTCACATACTCTGGACATGTTATCAGGAGGGACCAGTCCCTGAAGGACATCATGCTTGGTAAAGTAGAGAGTCACCAAAAAAGAGGAAGATCCTCAACGAGATGGCTTGACACATTGCTGCAACAATGGGCTCAAGCATAACAATTGTGAGGATGGCACCAGACTGGACAGGCTTTTGTTCCGTTGTACTTAGGGTCACTATGAGTCGGAAGTGACTTGACAGCACCTAACAACAACAAAACATCTCTTTTGATTGCTTTGTTACAACTTCAACCCCCAAAACAGTATTTTAAGGAAGAAAATTTTTTTTAAAATTGCATCTTTGATGGATTCTTATTGTTTTGTCTTTAATGCAAAAATCATGTGTTTTCCCAAGTATGTGGTTACATGGTGAAGAGATTTCATGAACACAGTCTGGTTGAGTTCTAAACCTTGGATAATATTTATATCCTGAGCTTTATTCTGGTATTATCCAAGTTCATGTTTGAGTGAGGAAGCAAAACCAAACCACATTACAATTAAAGTTTTAAAATGCAACTCTATTTGACAGGTCAGAAATTAGTTTATCTCTTGCTTCACATCCACCATTCCAAAAGGAAGAAGACTCTAATTGAAGGCCTGGTTGCTTCATTTGCATATTCATGTAATAAGCATAGAGTTAAGTCTGCAACATCTTAAGCAGATCTATTACGTGTTGTTTCATTTTCAAAAATGTCTGAGTATGAAACACCAAGTCTCTTTTAGGGAAATAAAAAGCCTCCTGATTTATCGGCGCTTGACGCACTGCATGTTTTCTTGAAACCACCACCACCACCTCCCCATATCTTACAGCTCTAGCAACTAGAACCATGAGCTAATTTCCACTTAAGCCATGCTTTTGTGCAGCAGTCTGAACACGTTATCTTCTACAGATAACCAAGAGATGGGAGTATTTCATTGGATTTTTAAAACTGCTCTTGTTGAATGACATATAAAAATGTTTTTTGCTTGTAAATGATTAAATGATTTTATAAACCAATAAAAATTTTCCACACTGACATTTTTCCTTTGCCTTGAACTATGAGTTTGCCTTCTTCCCAAGCTTTTGGTATCCAAGAAAGAAAATGACAGAACTCACTCTAAATTATCCATGATGATGAGGCTACAGAACATGATAAATGAAGAGTATTTATAAAGGCGCATTGGTCTTAAATTTCTATTTGTTCTTGTACTAAACTTCAAGTCCATAAAACATAGTGCAGAGTTTACCATTAAAGTAAGCATCTGCAGAGCCACTACTTAGGCCCAGGACAGTGCAGTAGCATTCCAGAAGCTCTAATGTGCGCTTCCCCACCTGCGCCCTCCCCATGCCCATAGACAGGCAGCCAGTCTCCTGACTTCCATAATCACTTTCCTGTTTTATCATTTCACCCCCTACGAATGCAGCCCTAAACAGTATCATCTTACCTATTCTGAACCTTCGTATGAATGGGGAAGAAAACCAATTTATCATTTTGGTCTTCTTTTGCTTAATGTTTTTAAGATTCATCCATGTTATTTTGTGCAGCTGGATAGTTTTCAGTTTGGGGCACTAACGCACATTGCTGCACACGGACCACAGCACGATGTACACAAGCACTTCTGGAGTATGAACCTAGGAGCAGAATTGCTGGTTCTACAATATGGGTATTTTCAACTTGACTAGATAATCTATTTTCCAAAGTGTAGAACCAGTTGGAGTCCTGGTGGCCCAGTGTCTTTAGAGCTCGGCTGCTAACCAAAAAGGTCAGCAGCTGCTCCTTGGAAACCCTATGAGGCTGTTCTATTCTGTCCTATAGGGTTGCTATGAGTTGGAATCGACTCAACGGCAACGGGTTTTGTTTTGTTTTTGGTAGTACCAATTAACTCCAAATAAGTGTTGTTATTTTTAATGTACCAAATAACATTCTCCACATCCTCACCAACAGTCTGCACTGTCACACTTCAAAGACTTGTCAATCTGGTGGGGGTTTAGGGGTAGCCTGGTATGGTTTTCATTTTCATTTTTCTGACTGGTAATTAAAGACCTTTTCAGATCTCTACAATCATTTTATCTTGGGTGAAGTGCCTGAAGTCGTTTTTAAAATACCAACAAAAAACCCCAGCTTTATTGAGATACCAGACAATTCACCCATTTAGTGTTTGAGTCAATGGTTTTTAGCATATTCAGATGTGTGCAAACCATCACCATAGTCAATTTCAGAACATTTTCATATCCTCAGAAAGAAATCCCACATCTTGTAGTATATCACTCCCTACCCTCCAGTCTCCCCCAACCCCCAGCTGCTGGCAAACACCAATCTGCTGTCTCAAGGATTCATCTGTTCTGAACAGTTCATATGAATGAAATCATATTAGTTCTTCATTTATGGCCAAATAATATTCCATTGTATGGATATGCTACATTTTACATATTCATTCATCAGTTGATGAACATTTGAATTGTTCTTTTAGCCTATTATGAATAATGCTGCTATGAACAGTTGTGTACAAGTTTTGTGTGGACATGTTTTCATTTCTCTTGGGTATATACCTAGGAGTAGAAATGTTGAATCATATGGTAACTTTGTTGAATCATTTGAGGAACTTGCCAGACTGTTTTCCAAAGTGGTTGCACCATATGAAGGTAGTACTGATTGCTCCACATCCTTGCCAAGACTTGTTATTATCTGATTTATTCTAGCCATCCTACTAGATGTGAAGTGGTATCTCATTGTGGTCTTCATTTGCATTTTACTGATGACTAATGATGTTAAATATCTTTTCATGTGCTTATTGACCATTTGTATTATCTTCCTTGGCAAAATGTCTATTCAGTGCCCTTGTTATTTTTTCAGCTTCTTTTTTATTATTGACTTGTAAGAAGACTCTTAATGCCCTCTTAGTAATTTTATAGCGGTTCTTCATATACTCTGAATATAAATCCTTTGATATTTTCTGTGATAGAGATATGTTTTCCCATCATGGATCTTGTCTTTTCACCTCGTGGTGCCGTCTAATGAACAAATGTTCTTAATAGCTAAATATGTCAATCTTCATGGATGGAACTTGTATGACTTACAGAATCTTTCCTTATAGTGAGTTCAGAAAAATCTTTTCCTGAATTTTCCTCTGTAGAACACTAAAAGCTTGATAATTTGCCTTGTACAGTTAGACCTAAAATCCACTAAAGTTGACTTTTACATATGATACAAAGTAGGGGTTCAATTTAATTTTTTTCTTATATTACAGGTACTCCATCCTCCCATCACCATTTATTGAAAGACTGTCCTTCCACACCCCCCACCCCCTCCCACAACTCTCTGCAGGACCAGCCTCTAACTCATCTCTTTGCTGCAAAATAGTAGACTAAATCAGTTTTCCAACCTGCAACGTGTTTTTTAAAAAGTCCAGATTTCTAAATCCCACAACAGAACAAGGGTGGGAGGATGGCAGACGGGTGCAGAATCACACTAGGACTCTGGACTGATAACAGGTTCCTTGGCCAATGAATATACTACTAGCCTGGCTCCGTCAACACATGGACACTGGGCACTCACTGCAGGTGGTCTCTATGGTCACCTCCAGCTTTAAGATCCTTTGCTTTTACAAGGTTGCCAGGCTACTTGAATCTTCCTTAGCATTTGGGAATAAATACAAGTAGTCTCTGACTTGCGATGTATTCGAATTACTACAAATGACACCAATGACCACCCCCCTGCTTTTTTGCACATCTTACGGATACTAATATCTACTACATACAGTGTTGCAGTGCATAATTTGCTGAGGTTGTCATTCTCATCCCAACTCCAAAAGACTGGATTATAAAAATACTACTAAATAAAAGGCAATAATGAAAATAAAATAAAAAAAAAAGTATTCAGAACCAACTTATGACAGGGTCATCAGAATGAAACCCCATCATAAGTTAGGGACTACCTGTATTCACGCATAGGCTAATTAGATACACAGGGTGGGAAGGATATCCAGCATCTAATGACAATTGAGAAGTCCTGGTGGCTCAGTGGTTAAAAGCTACAGCTGCTAACCAAAGGCTCAGCAGTTCGAATCCATCAGCTGCTCCTTGGAAACGCCGTGGGGCAGTTCTACCCCCCTCTACAGGGAAGCTATGAGTCAGAATCGACTTGATGGCACAAAACAAAAATGGCAACTGAAAAGGACAACCTAGTTATTTATGATGCTTCTATAATTAACACAGTGAGCATTGGTGACTGAGTGGTAGAATTTTCACCTTCATGGAGGAGACCCGGATTCTATTCCTAGCCAATGCACCTCATTCACACCACAAGTGCAGCCAACATCCGTCTGTCAGTGGAGGCTTGCATGTTCCTATGACGCTGAACAGATTTCAGTGGATCTTCCAGACTAAGGTGGACTAGGAAGAAAGGCCTAGAGATCTACTTCTGAAAATCAGCCAATGGAAACCCTATGGATCACAACGGTCCAATCTCCAACCAGTCATGGGGATGGTGCAGGATCAGCCAGTGTTTCACTCCATTGTGCATGGGGTCACCATGAGTCAGGCACCCACCTGATGGCAGCTAACAATATAATTAATGCAGTAATATGTATAAAGGTCGTATTACAAAGAAACAGAATGCATCTCAAATGCCACAGACTACATGATTTTATTCATAAAATTCAATATATTGTTTACTATTGCCTACCTAAGTCCATTTAAATATTCCTGTTATAGCTCTTGTTTTTCAAAATAAGGATCTTTAAGATGTACTTAGAGCAAAGTATTGTACTAAATATTTTATTACGTTGACATCCCCCAGGCATTGGCTGCCAACGTTATGGAAAAAGGGTTAAGTATATATAAAAGTATTACAGATGATCGCTTATCAATGTTATCTTCATTCCATTAGTGGGGTTTTCTTATGCAGTAACCTTTATTCGTGAAATGATTTCATTGACAAAACTATTATTCTTTGCTATCACTTCAGCTTTCAGCTGTTTTAACTTCACTGTGATGGCTTCTTCCGACATTTCAGTAAAGGGCACTTGCTTCACCTTGGATAGAAACTCCTGAATAATTTTTTCACCTCGCTGGAAAAAATGTGAATGTTTCATTAGTCTTTAAAACATCTTTTCTGAAAGTCACGCTAGACAGCAATAAATTATTTCACTATATTTCAATCTAAACATGCTACCCTATATTTAAAGAACATTCTTACTTAAGTGTGCACTGTCTAAAATACATAGCAAAGCCCTCAGTGTTTCATAACAAACCACTAAAAGAACATTTATAAAGATATTGTCAGCTACTAAAGACAAAGGGGCTGAATAGTAGTTTCCAAATCCTCCAGCTTGTATAATTTCTGATGCAGAAATTTAATCTTCTGGGAAGAAAAGAATTCTAAGTTTACCAAGAATTCTGTAAGGCATAAACAGTCAATTAAAATACAATACACAAATATACACAGAGGGTGTTTTCGTTTTTATTTTACAGCCCAGACATCACTGTTCCAAAGAATGTGATTATGACTTACTATGTGACTTTAGGCAAATTCCTTATCCTCTGTGATCTACATTCATCATCCATAAAATGGGGACAAGATCATCAACCTCACAGGGCGGTGGTGAGAATTAAAGTGCTAATACGTGCAAAGTGCTGAGGACAGTGCCTGACAATGAGGAAGCCCTCTGCAAGTGTTTACTATTACTGCCTGTGAAGCCAAACTACAAGGCCTGCTTTTCACAAACAAGACCTAATAGGTAACAGTGATTACCTTGAAGGTGAAAGGTAGATACTCAAGTGATAAATGCTTCTCTGTTAAACTAGTGCATGCCTACATGAATTGCCTCCTTTGCCATGAGACCAGAAGAACTGAATGTTGCCCAGCTGCCATTACCAAACATTTTGATCAAAGATTCTACAGAAGAATCCTGATCAAAAGGGGGAAAAATGTAGAGCAGAATTTCAAATTCTCATGGACTCCAGACTTTCTGGAGCTAGATGACTAGATGAAGCCCTCAAACTACTGCCCTGAGATAATCTTTAAACCTTAAACCAATACTATTCCCTGAAGTCTTTTTTTTCTAATTGTGCTATAAGTGAAAGTTTACAATTCAAGTTAGTTTCTCATACAAAAATTTATACACACATTGTTATGTGATTCTAGCTGCTCTCCTTATACTGTGACAGCACACTCCTCCTTTCCACCCTAGATTTCCTGTGTCCATTCAACCAGCTCCTGACCCTTCTCATCTCGCCTCCAGACAGAAGCTGCCTATTTAGTCTCATGTATCTACTTGAGCTAAGAAGCACTCTCTTCACAAGTATCATTTTATGTTCCATAGTCCAGTCTATGTCTGAAAAGTTCGCCTCAGGAATGGTTTTAGTTTTGAGGTAACAGAGAGTCCAGGGGCCATGGCTTCTGGGGTCCCTCCAGTCTCAGATAAACCATTAAGTCTGGTCTTTTTACTAGAATTTGAGTTCTGCACCCCACTCCTCTCCTGCTCTGTCAGGGACTCTCTGTTGTGTTCCTTGTCAGGGTGGTCATTGGTGGTAGCCGCGCACCATTTAGCTCTTTTGGTCTTGAAGTCTTCTTAAAACCAAACAATAATTTAGCTTAACTAGTAAAAAATATCTGCCTTGAGCATTATGCTCTTTTAAGAACTATCTATATGGGATCAGTAGCAACAGTAGCAACTCAGAAGATGAGACAGAAACCTTAACAGGCAGTGAGTCTATGTTAATTGGGGAGGAATAACTCAGATAAAGGAGGGTGAGAATGGTTGTACAAGTCGAAGAATGTAATCAATGTCACTGAAGTGTACATATAAAAATTGCTGGTGTATGCTCTGCTGTGTATATTCTCAATAACCACCACCAAATAAATAATTTCTTTTAAAGCACACAGATTTTAAAAAATTAAGATAAAATCTAGCACCATGGATAGTTATGATGTGTTTGCTGACCTTAACGTCAAGGCTTTTCAAAACATGTTATAATTACACCGTCAAAAGTACGTGACTTCTATTCTAATGAAAAGCAGGGATTACCTAAGAGGCTGCCTAATCCCGGGCCGCCATGAACCAGAATCGACTGGACAGCACACAACCACCATCCCAGGTCACTAACAGCTGTGATCTCGATCCATTAAAGGGCTAACACAAAGACCATCTCATACTCAGGACGGCGAACCTCCGCACCTAAGGTTACTAACAGTCTATAATAATTTCTTTTAAACTCAAAAACTATACACATCATCTTCTATTATAACAACCATCTATCCTTCAAGTGGATCCCTGGTGGTGCAGTGGTTAAAAGCTACGTCTGCTAACCAACAGGTCGGCAGTCCAAATCCACCAGCCGCTCCTTGGAAACCCTACGGAGGAGTTCTACTCTGTCCTACGGGGTTGTCATGAGTCAGAACTGACTTGACGGAAACGAGTTTCTTTTATCCTTCGAGTAAGAACATGTCAAATAAAAAGCTGTCACCATGCCTATCACAAGAAATGTTGCCAGGAACAGGCTGTTAAGACAGTTTTATTTTCATTATTAAAGAGAACTGGTAATCCTTCATTTTTTCCAACAAGGTGGGCACATGCTTGTACCTTTCTGTGCATCCATCTAATAAATCCCACCATCACTCAGAGAAGACCCAACTTAAGACCCACTTTTTGTAAGAGAATTAAAACATCCTGTCCCCAGAGAGCTTTCTTGTAAACACTTGTCAGATACCACCTTATTCTCCCTGACATAGTCATTACTCTTCTCTCTCCAACTGGATTCTAAACAACTTGAGGACAGAAACTACGTTTTTAAATTCTTTGGTATCATCTTAACTCAGCACTGAGTAAACACGGAGCTTAACTGGACCTGATCTATTCGTTTATCAAGTAGTCAAAGATGTCCTCGGACATCTATAGTTCCTCTGAATTACTTATTTTAAACCTAATATTCCCTTCCCCCTACTTTTTAAATCTGGTACTTAAATACTATCTTCCGATCATGCAGATGTACTGCAGAAATCAGAATGAGGGCGACAGATTCCTTACCTTGCAAAGAAATATAAGTAAAAGTCAGAAATCACTGATCAAAAATTAAACACTAGAATCACATAGGAAAAAAAAAGCCCAGCTTGGTGACCTGGTTTTACACAACAATACAGAGATTATATAGCTGCAAAAACAAGCCGACAAACCTCCCTTTCCAGATAGCATCTTTTTGCTGCTGGTTCTGTCTCGCCATAGTCTTGAGATTCTCTGATATTTTGAAACTCCTCCAGTTCCAGTGCTTTTTGCTTAGCGCATTCTATTACGTGCCTAGGGAAATTAGCAAGCTCCGCCACGTGAATCCCAAAACTTTGATCACAGGCACCTACAGGAAATGTGGGGAGTAGGAAGAGACAGCAATTTCCGTGAACAGAATTTCTTCTTCTCACCATGTCATTAGGTAACTTAATTTTTGTATTATTTAAAATACACTGGCCAAATGCTTCAAAGTAATTTAGATAAAGGAATTTTAATTAAACCTCCAATGCAAAGCGATTACGACTCGGCATACCATGCTATATTTTATCCTTGACAAATGTAGTAGGGAAAATAAAAATAGCAGAGAAAATGCTTCACAGGAAATTCTCAAAGGCCTAGAAAATTTCTTAGCTCAAGAAAGAAATTAACCGACTCAGTGTCTCTGAGGTGTTCTCATTTCGTAAGAGGGGAACTAAAGTACTAAGAACAAAAAAGGGATAAATGTAAAAGTGTCCCTGATCAGAAGCAGCATTTAATTCAAAACAAAACGCACTGATTTATTATGACTGAATGGCTTATCCTCTGAATGTGACTACATCATTTTTAGTGGTTGCCGCTCAGGAAAACTGGCCGGATAAATATATCTAAATATTTACAGTACTTGTCTTAGAAAGTTATTTTCATTTTTCTATAATCCGAATCTGATTCTGAACTACTGCAAAGAAATGATAACGAAATTTTTCACCCAAATTTCTGGTAAATTTATAGACTAGGTACCTGATCTTCATCTTTATTTGCAGAAAACAAACTGACTCAAGAAACTCCTTCCAAACTTTTAATAAAAATTATACTAGCTGAGTTATCACGGAGCTTTTGTTTTTGCCTCAATTCTATATTAGCTGTGTAGTGGGTTGCAGAGCGTCCCTCAAAAATTCATGTCTATCCAGAACTTCAGAATATGCCCTTCTTTGAAACTAGTCTTTGCAGATATAATTAGTTAAGATGAGACCACACTGGACTAGGCGGGCCCTAAGTCCAATGCCTAGTGTTCTTATACAACGAGGAGAGAACAGAGACACACATGGGAAGACCGAGGCAGGGACTGGAGTGATGTGTCCATAAGCCAAGGAACGCCAAGGACTGCCCAGACCCCCAAAAAGCTACAAACATGCAAGGAACCATCCTCCCCCAGAGCCGTCGGGGGAACGTGGCCCTGATAACACCTTGATTTCTAACTTTTACCTCCAGAACTAACAGAAACTGTAACTTTTTTTTCCATCTGGTTATATAGCCTATGCATTCTGCTGGAGCTGGGCACTTTGTACAACTAAAAGAAGCAAACAAAAATAAAGCAAAAGCAAATGTTTGATAAAGACCACAGTGAAGGATGAACTTATTCTCTCTTCCTATACTTCCTCCGGTCTTGTTTACATTCAGAGACTGCTTCTATAACACATGAAACACCAACTGATTTAAAAGCAAAAAATACAACTTCATGCTAGATGTCAGATCTAAACCAAAAGTACCCATATTCTATGCCAATAATAATAAAAGGAACCTTGTAGCTCAAAAGGTATCTCACTGAAGCATAGGTAACAAAGGATAAAAGAGCCAAGAATGGCTTACTTATGTGCAATCAAGTGAGGCAAAAACACGTCTTTATGGGAAACCAGAAAGTCATCTGAAAAAGTTACTCTGAAGACTGGTAAAGTGTTTAAGCAATAAAAACCTTATAGTATGTTAACATCATCAACTCAGTAATCTAATTAGCTGCCAGACCCACAAATGACAAACTTTTTTGAAAGGATGAAATACCCAAAGAAGTCATTTCATATGGGATAAATACTAAAAATTTCAGGATTTCTGAACTCCTAGCTTTAAATGAACCAGTGTATATAACATACCCTTAAAAATACAATTAGGTAATTATAAAAAATATTTTATTAAACAATAACAGCTAGGTCGTTCGAACTTCAAAGGGTAATAACTGTTATTACCTAGCAGATAATTCAACAAGAAAACGTACTGCCATGAGAGATAGTAGAGAATCCCTCCATGGAGCTGTTCAAGAATACAGATTATTCTCTTTCTGTGATTGCTTTAGACTAAATGGTTCTACTGGGAGAAGCGTGTACCATGTACTCACCCCATCTGTGAATTAAGAGGTAAATGTGTTCTGTAAAAATGTCAATGTTTCACACTAACTTAGAAGAAGCAAGTCAATTACTGAGGATTTCAAGGGTAGCTGAGTTTGCCATGGAAACGCTGCCAGCGTAGTGGTTAAGAGCTCGGCTGCTAACCAAAAGGTTGGCAGTTCAAATCCACCAGGCGCTCCTTGGAAACCCTATGGGGCAGTTCTACTCTGTCATTTAGGGTTGCCGTGAGTCGGAATTGACTCGACAGCAACGTTTTTTTTTTTTTTTTTTTTGGGGGGGCGGGAGTTTGCCGTAAGGGGGCCCCAGTGGTGCAGCACTCGGCTGCTAACCAAAAGGTTGGTGGATCAAACCCACCAGCTACTCCTTGGGAGAAAGATGTGGCAGTTTGCTTCTGTAAAGACTACAGCCTTGGAAACTCTATGGGGACAGGTCTACTCTGTCCTATAGGGTTGCTATGAATTAGGATAGACTCGATGACACTGGGTTCTTTTTGTTTTTGAGTTTGCCATTGTCACACCCTAAATTTACAGTATACCTGCGGTCTGTATACTCACCTTTCTTTACCTGATACAGCATAGTCAAGGTCTCTTCAGTGGTCAGTGCTGTGACGTGTAGATTACTGACCGTTGGTACCTGGCTGGCCAAGGCAGTAAGTTCATGGAAGTGGGTTGCAAACATGCAAAAAGCACCAATCCGTGTGGCGATGTACTCTGATATGGCCCACGCCAGCCCAAATCCATCGTAGGTGGAGGTTCCTCTTCCCAATTCATCTATGATTATCAATGAGTCTTTGGTCGCAGACCTGAAACATATAATTACAAGAAATTTCCCCATGACGCAAAATGTGGTAACACCAAAAATAAAATGAAATGAATACATTAGGGAAGACATGTCACACACATTACCTTAATACTAAAAAAAAAAATCAATTATGTCAATAAAAAGCACTAAGTTATCAATTAAAAAGTGGACATGGACACAAACAATTGACAGGCATAAAAAAACAGTGAATAAATAATTTTTAAATTACCAGTCTCACTAGCAGTAATCAAAGAATTTCCAAATAAAGCAGTTATCATTCTTGCCAATCAAATCTGTCAAGATTTTTTAAAAAAAAGGGGGGAGGTGACGAAGGTGGGATTGGAGCGACAACGTGGACACTGCCATACACTGCTGGTGGTTGTGCGAATTCGAGTTCCCACATCACCTCACCCACAGCAGATATGAGCACTCTTTCTTCATCTTTAACCACTGTCGGGACGGGAAAACTTTTTTTTTTTTAAATTACTGAATCTGACAGTCTTGCACATGCTTATTGGATATGTATATTTCTTCTTCTGTGTATTTTTTTTTTTTATTTCATTACTTCTAAAGTTACAGATATTAACCTGTGGACTAATTATTATATTATAAGTTTGTACTGCTTTTATAATTCCCCATAAACAGACAAACAACAGACCCTCTTAGAAGTTAAATCAGCACATAATTTATCAAGGATGTGCTATATGCAAAGATACTAAGAAATAGAAGATATAGCCCCTGCCTTCAAGGAAGCTCCTACAAAAGGGACACAGAGACAAAAGATTTCAGTAACCCTCCACTGAGTTTGGCCAAATTGCACAGTCTCAGGACACAGTTCTCCCCAGGACTACCCTTCCTACAAGTACCAACTGCAAGTTCAGGGGTCCCCAGGGTCACCCTCAGTTCGGTAACTCACTAGACAACTCACCAAATTCAGGAAAGTGCTATACGTATGATTAGCTTTATTAGAGCAAAAGGATACAAATTAGAACCAGCCAAAGGAAGAGACACATAGGGCAAGATCTGAGAGTGTTTCAAAGGTGAAGCTTCCATCATCCTCAGGGATACATCACCTGCTGGATATTAAAGTGTGACAACCCTCAAAGAGTATTGCTAACCAAGGAAGCTCACCCAAGCTCCAATGCCTATAGTTTTTATATTACATAGGTATGACTGACTAAATCATTGCCCACATCGCTGAACTCAATCACCTCAGGTTGGGCTGACATCAAGTGGCCTAAAGCCCCAACCTTCTATTCACTTGGCTGGTCTTTCTGGCATGGTCAGGCTCCACCCTGAGTCATCTCCTTAGCATCAACTATCTAGGGGCTCACCATGAATAACAAAGACACTCCTACAACTCAGGAAATCTCAAGGGCTTAGAGGTTACCCCTAAGGAGCCAGGACAAACACCAGCCCTCTCTTTAGGTGAATTTGTCCTTACTACACAAACCTCTAAAACAAAAATACTAATAAGCTACAGGACATGTCAAAGAGTAGGCATTTAGTGAAGAAACACCCTAACATGACCAGAGAAATCATCACAGAAGTAGAATTTCTGTCCTTACGGCCATACAGATTGGAAAGGACTTGGATAAAGGGCAAGGAAGGACCAATCCGGGTAGCATGAAGAGTGTAAGCAAAAGAAAAAGCACGGCAGTGGAGGAAAAAAACAGTAATTAAATCAGCTGATATGTCAAAGATTTATAAAGTGAGCTACTACCAGAAATCTTAAGGAAACCAACTTTAAAAATCAATGAGCTGACCACACAAACCAAGGCCTCTACTAGCCTGAGGCCAGAAGAACTAGATGGTGCCCAGCTACCACTACTGACTACTCTGGATCACAGAAGGTCCTGGACAGAGTGGGAGAAAAATGTAGAACAAAATTCAAATTCATAAAAAAGACCAGACTTACTGGTCTGACAGAGACTGGTAGAAATCCTGAGCCTATGGCCCTTAGATACCCTTCAAACCTGGAACAGATCCCACTCCCAGAATCACCTTTCAGCCAAACAACAGACAGGCCTCTAAAGTGAACAATAACACCTGTGAGGAACGCGCTCCTCAGAGCTATCAACCATACGAGAGCAAAAGGGCAGCATTTGCCCAAAAACAAAGTTCAGAAGGCAGGAAGGGGCAGGAAAGATGGGCAAATGGAAATGGGGAACCTAAAGAAGAAGTGAGTAGAGTGCTGTCACACTGAGGAGACTGCAACTAATGTCATGAAATAAAATGGGTACAAATGTTGACTGGGGAACTAAGTTACTCTGTAAACTTTCACCCAAATCACAAAAAAAAGTTCAAAACATTAAGAATAATAAGGCACCAGTTTTACCTGGGGGTGGGGGGGAATCAAAGAAGCTTTCTACAGCTATTACTAATCACCCTTTTAAGACAATACAAAATACATAAAGTTCACAGGAAAACAACCACTAAAGTAGATAAACGTTCTCCGATGTTGTATAGATGAGCCTGCAGATGTACTTCTACAGGACAAGGATCATTTCCATTTTCAGGGGACTGGGACATGTACTTACCTGAGAATAGAGGCAGTTTCTAACATTTCAGCCATGAACGTGGAGACTCCTTTCAATTGACTGTCACCAGCCCCTACCCGAGCCAAGATGCAGTCCACAATGGACACTTCTGCTGACTCACATGGCACAAAACACCCAATCTGTGCCATGAGAACTATCACCCCAGTTTGGCGAATATATGTTGATTTACCTCCCATATTGGGGCCTACAACACAAAGTATACCAAAAAGCAAAATTATTACTTTCTTTCTGCTAACGAATTAACTCGGTTAGTCCTAACAAAGGATCAACGACCACTATACATTGGTGAGTAATCACATGGGTCACACACTGATATGCTACACTAGAAACTGAACCACGGGCTGCCCAAAGACTGGACAAAGTTATTGCCCACAATGCCCCCTACAGCATGCAATTATCTTGTCAAACCTACATTGGGCCTGGCTATAGGGTAACCATAAAAAATACACCTTGTAATTTGACTATGGCCAAAAAAAGACCATATATACATTTTCCCACAGCTCACAGAGCCACCTGTAGGATAATTTAATGGCGTCTAGAAAAGGAATGAGGCTTAACTGATTATTAACTAAATATTACACATTAATAAATGGTACTACTAGTGAATGGATCAGTATGGCCAAAACCTTCAAAATACTTAAGCTCCATACTAAAGTCCCCTGACGCTTCCTTTAGAAAATGTGCAATTTAAATAAACTTATCTAGATTATATTATATGAACAACCTGAAAATCCGTTTGGGGAAACACCATACCCAGAATATAACCATCAACTGTTGCCCAGAAGACCCCGGAGCCCCCTGTTTTCCAGGATCTGGTTAAGATCTCTCAAAACACCTCAGTTTGAGACATGCCACACTATCTAAGCGAGCCTACTTTTTATAGACTTCACATGAATACGGTGCCATGTCTTAAGAGTTGCTATTTAAGCTGAGGTCATTCTGGCAGCCAGTTCTGGTTGACCTTCAGTGATTTCACTATTGAAAGGACGAGCTCAAAGGTAATCTTTCAGGATGAGGGGATGTTCATTTTTAAGTGTTCTGCACCCCTGGCACAGAAGTTTCATACAAACACAATATTCTCTCATAAGCTTCCTGCCCTCATTCCAAACCTTCCCTCTAATCCATTTGAATATTACTAACTACCATGAATAACATGTTCTTTTTCTAATGTCAAGGACTGGCTTTTCTTCATCAATTTGAAGTATTTTTCCATTCCAACATAAAAGAAGAGAAATGTTACCCCCCAAAAAAACCCCATAAACTAGGTCTTTACCAGTAATGATGTGAAACATCTGTTTATCTTTTTCAAAATGAACATCATTGGGAATAAATGCAACTTCATCTTGAACTTCAACGCAAGCATGTCTAGATGCTTTCAACAGAATTCTTCCTTGTCCTTTCTCCAAAATGACTGGTCGTACATATGGAACAGGGGCTCCATTTGACACATGAGCAAAGCTGACAACAGCATCTAGCTGAGCTAACACATCATTGAGTATCTGCATCGGTTCTACGTAGCCTATGTAAAAATAAAAACGAAAATGCATGCCAGAAAAATTAATCATAAAAGACAGATAAAAACAGCTGTAAGAATAAATTTAACTCCTCCATTTGGGAATTCAAAACACTTAAAAAAAATTTAACAGGAGTTGCCATAACCAAACTTGAAAGAACACCTAAACGCAACATGAGGTTAAAACGTGTTGCTAGATCCTCTCCAGCTATGAACAGATTTCACAAACAGAAAGGGTGTGATGCCTCCCCTTAACAAAATCCAGGAAGATATAACTGCATAAATGCTTTAAAAACAAACAAACAAAAAAAGCTGATAAGGAAAAGCTTTTATAATATATTGATAAGGTAAGAAACACAGGGTACATAATCTCCAAGGCGCACCCTCAATTTTAAGGTACAACTTTTCCTAAATTTTAGGAATCTGAAAGCAGGCCAGCATCTCACAATTACCATAGGAAACGTGTGTGCACCTGGCAGTAACTGTAACGTGACTGTCCAGGCCTGCTCATGTACAAGCCTGACCGCAACAGTGTTATTTTTCATCAGTACTACATGCAGTTAATTTTAATATAAATTCAGATTCCTAATTGTCACTTAAAATGCTTTCAGCAAGATTCTGCTCTGCTACAGCATTAAAACTAAAAGCCAGCATATATACAAAAAAGCCCAATACGTGCCAGGCAAAGCACGTAAAGGCAATACAAGTTGCCAAAATTTGCAGAACAGACTCTAAAGTTTTAATAGGTCACAGGGGTTGGTGTAACGGGCCCAGGTGTGATGTAGAATTATCACATGGATATCAAATAATCACATCAAAAGTTTCAAGGGACTTTTCAAGAGAACGGCTTAACTTCAGGAAAACACAAAATTATGGATTTAACCAAATGGCAGGAAATTTGGCCCCATAAAATTTGTTCTCCATAAAAGTAAAATCACTTTCTTTCAATAATTCTAAAATGCTGCCAGCTACAAAGAATAAAACATGCTGAAGATAAAATTTAAGTTATAAATGGCCAGGTGTAATAAGTCTCTAACTCTATTTCATCAGACTTTTTTATTTATTCTTTTTTTACTTAACATAGATTAAAAAAAGGGGTGGGGGAGGCTCCACACTACCCTATCATATAGCAATAGGAACCTGGAAGAATGATTTAAACATTAGCGGAGTAATTACTGTAAGTACTTTAAAACTCATCCATTTTCTAACATTGTCAACAAGAGCAGGTTTATAATAAAAAATGAAAATCAAAGCTTCTTGATTAAAGGTCTATTTGGAAGCTTACATCATCTGGCTCTTCAGAACATCATCTTTTCTTGTTTAATAGCGAGACAGGAAACTGCAAAAACAATCCGCTACACTTTTAAATAGACAGTTTATAACGTGAATATTAGACCAAAAAGGTTTTTTTGTTTTGTTTTTCTAAATTTCAGGGTGACTCCAAATACAAAACTTTCAAGTTAAATGTTAAAATCTAGCTCCTTTTACTTACTGGGTGCTTAATGAATATTAGTAAATTTGATTTTTTTTTTAAGGAGGATTCATAGTTTGAATATACAGTGTTTTATAGGTTTCTTAAAAATACAATCTAGGCACAGGGACATAATTCCGCTCGACTGTCATGCTGCCCTTACCTGACACCACCCAGCAAACATGTAATCTCACTCATCTAAACACCAGCGTGTGAGTATTCAACTAAAACCCTTCAACTTTACTGTGCACTTCTGTTTGTTATGAAAATTCCTAATAATGAAACAATCCATAAAATCACACATACACACAGCTTTTTAAAAAGCGACTTTTTAATTCAGCATGTATATCCTGAGAACAAGGACATTTTCCTACTTAATCACAAGACCATTAACACACACCAAAGAAATCTGACACGGATTCCGTATTATCTCCTATTAAGCTTTGCCAATCCATTCCAACAATGTCTTTTAAAGCTGTTCTCCAATTCCCATCCCTAATCCTGGCTCCTGTCAAGGATCGTCCCCTGCACTTTGCTGTCCTGTCTTCTTTAGCCTCCCTCATCCAGAACAGATGCCTGCCCATTCCTTTTCAGCTTTGATGACACTGACATTTGTAAAGAGCTCAGGCTTTAAAAAGAATGTCCCACAATCTAAATTTATCTGATTTTTGTCATCTTGTTGATAGGAAGTTACACATATTTTTCAAGAACATGACACGGTGACGTTGGATCCTTCCCTCTGCGTCCCATCAGGAGGTACAGAATGCCACGTGTCCTGTCAGTGCTGATGCCAACTTGGATGACTCGGGGAAGGTGGTTCTTTAGCATATTTTTGAAAGTCACAATAAAGGTTACAGTAAATATAGCGCATGGTGGTAGGCAAAGCCTTCCAGCTTAACACAGCACCACCTACCCCTTTACTAAACATACATTCCATTTGATGAGCAACAGCACAGTGTCAAATCACACTTTCCCCATATAATTATATGCCTCTAGAATGGACTCTGAAAATCTATAAAATGGAGCACAGAACTCAAAAAAGGCTTGCCCATGTGTAACGTGTATTTGCTCTTCAGTGCAATTTACTTCCACAACCCAGAGAGTGAGCCTGTAGATCACCTAAGACATGAGCCCCTTGTAACCTGGGGTGTTTCCTGCCTTGTTACCACTAGAGAAGCCGTGTCTCTTCTGCACGTCTTTGTTTCTCAGGGTATTTCCATTTCTTAGCCCGCACTAGCTTATCTTTATATGTATAGCATTTACTATTTTATAGGGAGCCTAATACACAAAATAGTTACAGTGTGTAATGCTTTAAAAACAAACACACACACACACACTTCAAAAATCCCAACCCATTTTCTATTGCTAAAAACCAGGTCAGGGTGGAGGGCTGTGGGGACCATGGTCTTGGGGAACATCTAGCTCAATTGGTGTAACACAGTTTATAAAGACAATGTTCTACAGTCTACCCTGGTGAGTAGCATCTGGGGTCTTAAAAGCCTGTGAGCAGCCATCTAAGATACTCCACTGGTCTCATCCCTTCGGAAGCAAAGGAGAATGAAGAGAACAGGACACAAGGAAAAGACTAGTCCGAAGGACTAACTGACCACAGCTACCAAGGCCTCCACCAGACTGAGTCCAGTACAGCTAGATGGTGCCTGGCTACCACCACTGACTGCTCTGACCAGGATCACAACAGAGGGTTCTGGACAGAGCTGGAGAAGGATGTAGAACAAAATTCTAACTCACAAAAAAAAAGAGACCAGATTTACTGGCCTAAAGGAGACTGGAGAAACCTCGAGAGTATGGCCCCCAGAAACCCTTTTAGCTCAGTAGTGAAGTCATTTCCGAGGTTCACCATTCAGCTGGGGAGTCGACAGCCCCATAAAACCAAATGGGACTAATGAAGCACAGCAGTCCAGGGACAACGGCCAGAAGGCAGAAGGGGACAGGAAAGCTGGTGATAGGGAACCTAAGGTTGAGTAAGGATAGTGTTGATGCGTTGTGAGGTTGTTAACCATTGTCATAGGGCGACACGTGTACTAACTGTTAAATGAGAAACTATTTTGTTCTGTAAGCCTCCATCTAAAGTGAGAATAGCAGCACAATTGGAAGAGCGTAGTCGATGTCACTAAACTGTGTGTGTAGAAATTTTTGAAATGGTGTATTTTTGGCTATGTATATTTTCACCAAAAAAAAAAAAAAAAAGGTCGAGAGGGTTGACATGTTGTGGGGTTGTTAACCAATGTCATAAAACAACATGTGTACTACTGTTTCATGAGAAACTATTTGTTCTGTAAGCCTTCACCTGAAGTACAATAAAGTAATAATAATGTATTGCTGGGGGAAAAAAAAAAAAAAAAAAAAAACCAGGTCATGTTCAGAGCATTTAATGTCCTGGTTCTGTTACGTTTACCTGAAGAAATGTTGATGATTTCTTTAACAATGGCATTCTGGGCTTCCTCATACTCAGTTTTATTTTTGGTATACTCTTCATTGAGAGAAGTCAATTTACTGCAAAACCAAGATCATAATATTATTAAAAATATTAAAACAACTACTAGAGGTAATACACATTACCTAAAATGTAGCCAGAGTATCCTATGAAGCATAACACAATAATAATTAAAATGGAAACACAACCAAAAAATAGGCAGCTCATTAGGGGCCGATGTGGCTGGAATTCAGGTTATTAATCCTCCTTCATGCTGTCTGGAATAGCTCATTGCCACAATTCTTGCTATAATAATTATTCCCTTAGGTAAAACTGTTTGTGCCTTTTATAAAATATTTAAATGCAAATAATTCTACATCCCTGTTTATGATGAAGGCCATCCTCCCTTAAAACAAACAAACACGGTATTGCTCATTTCTGTAGCATAACTTCCTTTCAACACCGAAAGTCGTCAAAATAAGGTAAATGTTTCAAAAATGAAATTATTGAGTAATTTGAAGGGGAAATGAAAACTACAGGTTGAAAGAAAAGATACTTAATAAAGACGGTAATAAAGGGGGGGAGGAAATACTCACTGGTACCAAAAGAAGGGATTAAAATTAAGAACAGAAAGTCAGGAAGAGGGGCACAGAGGAGATGAAAGAGAAGGAAGTCATTCTCAGAGGCAGGAGGGATCAGGTAACCAAGGCCACAACCGTGAATTCGATGGGATTGGCCAGTGACATAGTACACATGAATGGCTCAAGAACAGCACAGAGGCAAGTGGCTTGAAAAAAAGACAGTAGGAAGCAGGCAAATGGAAAGATTTAAAGGAAGAAAAGCAAGAAGCAAAGACATTACAAAAGTTGAGACCACTATGGCTGAAGGGAAAAGTGGCAAGAGACGAAGGCAAAGGTGGGCCAGGACCAGATGATGAAGGTCATAATAAAGATTTTAGATTTTATTTGGGTGACACTGGGGGGCTATAAGAAGGAAAATGATATGAGACTCAGATACACAGTAAGCATTCAATTTGAATGAATGAGTGAATCTTTTAAAACTTTTGAGAGTACTGTGGCCTTCCAGTCCAATCCCTTTTATGTATGACATAACTAACTCATGGGCAATTTGAAGATGTTGTAACACCCCAAAGGTTCTGTCTAATCTAAGCTAAAACACATGCATTTCTTAAACCAGGAGGGATATACTGCACTGGAAAAATGGTAATAAAGGGAGGAGAAAATAGTCACAACCACTAAATTCAACAACAGAAGATTTAGGCTTGAGTATCCACTGTTACCCACTGGCTGACTGACCCCAGGGAATTGAATTCTCAGCCTTCTCATCTACAAAATGAGAGAAAAACATGCTTGTCCTATTTATCTGAGAGTTGCTGTGAGGAACAAATTAAACAGACTGTCTGTTTTCATTACTGGGGTACTCTGGGCATCTAAAGTAATGTTTGCACATAATAGACACTCAAACTATTTGTTAACTAAATGGATGAAAGGGGTTCCTATATGCAGAAGCTATCTGTAAACTACTGGGAATAATTCAGGAGGGGTGGAGCAGGGCAAGCCACAGGCTTTAGTACAGTACAGAAGGAGGAAGGTCGGACCATAAACACCCTCTAAGTCACAGAAGACAACAGAGTCAAACCTGTGAAAGCCGGAACCTATGTAAGGCAGAAACCTGTCAGAGAAGGAAAACACAATTATTTTCCACTAACAGAGGGTGAAAGAAAAGTGGTAAGACTGCACGCTGTCAAAGGAGGAAACCCTGTGAGGCCCAGAAAAACGAAGCGGTCCTGTTGAGTTCCAGCTCTTTCACACGTTTCACTGTATTTCTTTTTTCACCAATGATTTGCCCTCAGGAAATTCCTGACATGAGTCAGGAAGAAAAAAGGCAGGAAAATCCGACAATGTATTTTCAAAATGGAATATGACAATGATGCTGTCATTTAGTAAGCAGCCTCATCAAGCTGGCAGATATTTCCCTAAACCAATCTGTGCATCCAACTGAAACACCAGAAGAATTTTTTAACTTGATAAATAATAGAAAAGTTCTCTTGGAAAAAATAAACCTGTGAAAATAACTAAAGCAGAGACATGGCGGGGTTGGGGGGGAGCTAGCCCTTGTAGATGTGGGAAAGTAATGTAAGACCAATGTCATACAATCAATCTGGTATTGACAAAAGAACAGTGACACACATAAATGAAAGAACAGACTGTTAAAAAAAAACCCAACGTACCGCTTCAGTCAGTGAGGAAAAGATGGATTGTTTACCAACTGGTACTAGGGCATCTTGACTAGTCATTTGCCAAAAAGTAAATCTTGAACCTTACCTGATGCCTTATTAATGAACAATAAATAAGGTAAAGCTTCCTTATCATAAAACACACTTCATCAGAGAATAGCTTAGTTCCATAGATCTACTGAAGGCTTAAAAACATAACATAGGCTTACAAACCTGTTGGTAAATTTAACACCATTCTTCTGGATATCTACTGTAGTAAAGTTTTTATTATTACGAAGGACTTTTTCTTCCTTACAGGTTACTCGAAAGTAATATCCAAACTGTGTACTGGAATCCAGTTTAATCTGCTTGCCAGGTTCCAAGCCTTCATGATCAGGAAGACAAGAAAAAGTACTCCATAAATATCCACACCATTTCCCAATGTAAATGTTTAAAATGACTAAACTAAAAAGTGAAGAACATACTTTTATTACATGGCAGCATACCTAACTGGAAAAGATTTAAATTCTACTTCACTCAAAACTACATGAATTACAATATCTATAAACTCCTTGAGGCACAGAATTTTTACCTTCCACACAGGAGACCCGGGTTTAATTCCCAGCCAATGCACCACATGAGCTGCCACCACCCGTCTATCTGTGGAGACGTGTGTGTGTTGCTATGATGTCAGACAGGTTTCAGAGGAGCGTCTACACTAAAATGGACTAGGAAGAAAAAAGCCTGGCAATCTGCTTCCCCTACCCCCCAAACAAAACCAGCCAGCGAAAATCCTATGGATCGCAAGGGTCTGATCTGCAATCATCAAGCAGATGGCGAGGGACTCGGCACTTTAAACAAAAAAGTGGCATTATCAGCTGTGTCTCCTAGGAAGGTAATTCTGGCACCAGTGTGGAGAGTGAACAGAACTGGAGAGTTCGATGACAGACAAGAAGTATGCCCACCAGGACCCTGTTGGAATAGCCTAAGAAAGAGAATATGAGTGGCTGAACCAGACAGCAGCACGATGATCAAAGAACAGATTTAAGAACTTTCTGAATGTGGAGGTCGACTGGAGGTGACGAGAAAATGAAGCCAAGGGGGGATGAATGGCTAAGTGGACGAGTAAATAAGAGAATGATTCAAACCTCCCCGAGCCACTCTTACCTAGATCTCTGGCTGCACTTATCAACGCTGACTGCATCTTCTTTTCCAAGTCATCCATTACTTCTCTTAATTCAGTCAGGTTAGGATCAAATGAGGGTTTTACAAGGAATTCATGGTTTTCCACCTATAAATAGAACAGGGAGTGGTTAAACTGTGTAAATGATGGGGAAAGATGGAAATCATGGCTCAAGTAGTTTCCTTTTATTGATGTAATTTAAATTATACTAATTGAATTAAATAATTTGCTATCCACAAGTTACTCAGTCACAACTATAAAGAAGCTTCTATATATGAAGAGATATAAAAGTGAAGTTCTGTTTATTAGAAGCTTAGAGCTTTAAATGCACACAAATTATCCACATGAAACTGATACAGTACTAATGGTGCATATGTCACAAATAGTATCTTTTTATTTATATTTTTTCTAAAACAACGTTCAGAACATTTTTCATAAATGTTCAAAACCTATAACCAAGGATCTATCTTAGAAATCTCAAAAATCTCCAAAAAAACTACAGAATTTTACTTCTTCAAACTGAAAGTTCATCAACATCTCATGATTTAAAAACATACTCTTAGGTAATTTATTTCCCTGGAAAGTAGAGCTAAAAAAGGATATCAATGGTAAAACACTCACAAAATATTCAGAATCAAAGTCTTGATTACAGATAACTGCTTATTGGGAAATTTTAAAGAACTGATAAAGAGGCAGCTATGAAAGGGGAAAACAAAACTGAATGTTAAAATCTCTTCTTGCCTACTGATTTCCATGATGACAATCAAAGTCCAACAGGAAAATCCCCTTCTGAAACACAACAAAATGACTAAAATTTAAATAGACGGAATTAAGAAAGAACTTTTTTAAAAAAAAATAATGAAATAGGTCTACCCCTAAACAAAAAAAAACCCAAACCTGGTGCTGTCGAGTGGATTCTGACTCACAGTGACCCTACAGGACAGAGTAGAACTACCCCATAGAGTTTCCAAGGAGCGCCTGGTGGATTCGAACTGCTGACCTTTTGATTAGCAGTTGTAGCACTTAACCTCTATGCCACCAGGGTAGACATCAAAAACTACTACATAAAACAATACCTAAAACAGTGTGCTGCTGCTGAAAAAATAAGAACAGGGCAATCTGTGGAACAGACTGCGGTCTCAAAGCAGATTCCATTGTACACAAAAAAGCTTAATGTGAGATATTCTATTTTCTAAAACAAAGAAATAAAAATTACTCAATAAATGGAGTTGAGACAAATTCCTCCCAATTACTATTCACTTAATCAAAGCACACCTTTATGTATCAAACTGAACTTCAAAAGCAATAAGCAATAAAAATCAAATTACAGAAACCTAGTAAAAAAAGTGAATGAAGTATTTATCAAATAACTTTCTCAATTTAAACTAATAAAACAGAGGCAAAGGTAGACTCAACTATGTAACATATTAATATTTAAATTTTTGAGTAAACTTAATTTTTTAAAAGCTGAAAGATTTGTAAAAACAGCTTTACAAAATGTAAAAATACAAAGGTAATATTTTCTTTTATACAAACACTCGTTTGTGTAAGAAAAACACCAAGGTCATTAAATAGATAAGAACACAGAGAACTCACAGATGAGAAAGTAAGTGGTAAACTAACCTACAGGAAAATGCTAAATGCTCCATAATAATAGAAGATATGAATATTTAAGCAACCTTGAGATACCATTCTACAGCTATTTAAAAGAGAAGAAGAAATGAAACTACCATGAAATACTAATGAGGCTACAGTGAAATTAGTATGCACATTCATGTCTGGTGGCAATGTAAGTTGGTATAACCTTAAAAAAAAAAAAAAAAGCAATAGGCAACAAGACTCAGAGGTATTTGTTACACTCTTTGACATGGCAATTCTGTTCCTAGGAATTAAATCTAAGGAAACAATGCAACAGAAGCAAAACAACACAGGACGAATAAAATCCCTGCAGATTTATCTGTTACAACAAGACCCGGAAATAATAAAACATCACAATATCTGCACAATGGTACATCAAAAGAATAATATGTCATGCAGTTATTTAAACAGACAGTGAACATGATCTAGAAACAAGGGACAAGACATATGATATTTCCAGGGAAAAAACAATGCTACACTGGTAGATTAAAAGTGTGCTACAGAACGTGCCTCTCCCAATGACCCTGAAAGGTAAGCCAGGCAGGCAGGCCAAGCTCCTATCCTCATCCCCACCTTCCACAAACCTACTGGTAAGTCAACAAAACCCTGAGAATTCTCACTAACAACTGCAAATTTGGATAGAAGCAAACTGAGTAGGTATCCAAACATTTTCTTCCTGGGATAAAGGAGTACTGTGGGTAGAGGAGGCCTGCTCTGAAAGGGCTGCTGGGGGGACCTGAGTGGAACACAGCAAGTCAACAAGTGGGTACTAAGTTACTACTGGCTGCAATGACCCGGGTGTCTTCCAGGAATGCAGCACACCCACTCCCACCCCAACAATCTGGGAAAACAAAATACACCACCCATCTAGGCAGTCTAACAAACATGAACACTGGGCTGTCTTTCCAACAATATCCCCACCTACCGCCAGACCCACCTACCGCCAGAAATAACACACAGCTATTGCATCAAACTAACAAGAAGAGACAGAGCAAGGAAAACTCAGGCTTGGAACCCAGAAATGGGATGATGAGACAACAAAATGAGATGGAAAGAATGAGGAAGGGAAGTGAGGCCTAAACAATATCATTAAAGAACTAATAACAATAAATACAACCCAGCAAAGAAGGGAGGAGACACTACAGATGAGTCAAATTACCTATACTGGCATAGTAGAAAGGCTCGAGACAATTAGGGAATCCACATGGAAGACAGTTTAAATTAATTAAACCTGTTGCCATTGAGCCGCTTGCGACTCACAGCAACCCTACAGGACAGAGTAGAACTGCCCCCCAGGGTTTCCAGGGAGCACCTGGTGGATTTGAGCAGTCGAGCTCTTAACCACTGTGCCACCAGGGCTCCTTAAATGGTGAGGGGAAAATAAATATGGACGATACTAGGTATCTTTAAAAACAATTTTAAAAGCCCTGCTGCTACCCTATGAAGATAAACTATTAAAGCACTCTTTCAAATAAATATACAGCTAAGTTGAAGAGAACTAGAGCTCTGAGCACCTGCAAAGTAGAGTCCCCAGCATAAAGTCAGAGGGATCATTTAAACCATCCCTGTTTTGGCTCATGGAGAAACCTGTCTCTATCAGCCTGGGCCCCTGGGGGAGGGGAGGTGGGGACAAAACCTCCTCTCTGATAATGGGTGACTAAAAGCCTGCCTTCAGAGGGGTTTGGATTTCAAATGGCACTGAAAGAGGCTGCTGGTTGTTGACCATTATCCATCCTGCCCTCCTTCTGCAGTAACAAAACTGCCCATTTTCAGTGGGGCACATAACAACTCAGAGGGAAGAATACATTTCCCAGCTTCCCTGGCAGCTAGGTGTGGGCATATGACTAAGTCCTGGCCAAAAGAACGTGAACAGAAATGACACGTATAATTTCCAGAGTGTGTCCTCCTCTTCCCCTTTTGTCCCTTCCCACTGGGTGGAATGAAGATACAGCCATCTTGCACCCTGCAAGTAAAGGCAACACCCTAGAGGTGGTGGAGCACCCAGAGAGAAGGCGGGTCTCAGAGCTGGTGCAGCTGCCCTGCCAGCGGAGGCTGCTCTGCCCAGACTGTTAGGCAAGCAAAGTAAACCCCTACTTTGTTTAAACCACTTTTATTTATTCTGGGTTTCCTTTTTAGCAACTAAATCTTTGCCCTAATAAATCTGGAAACCCCCGGCTGAGTAATTAATTTAAAAAGTGTTCTTGAGTTGACCACATCAGGGGCCCCCCAGAGCACACCATGGATAGTGGGTATGCAATGCAGGGGTGCTGGTGAAGGAAAAGCTAGAAAAAAAAATCCCCTCAAAGTCACCATAGTAAAGTCAATCCTCACCATGCACAACAGCGGAGGTGTCCAGTGAATCCCCGCCTCCCGCACATGCGTACTGAATCTCAGAGACAAAGTGTACACATCTCTTGGACTTTCCCACAATAAACAGAATTAAAAAATTAAAGAAAAGATAACTGGCTCAAGCTCAACAAAAACTAGTAAAAAACAAAAGCACAAGAGAAGGAACACTCTAAACCAGTATATGAAGAGGAAATCTCTCCTACAGAGGCCAGAATAATGCAAAGAACTGATAATTTTCAGACTATGGTGCTAAATATGTTTAAAGAAAGCAGAAAACAAACTAGCAAAGTTCAGGAAGCAAATGAAGGAACAAAATGAGAGATTCAACAAGGAATCTGAAAACATCAAAAAAAAAAACAAAGAGAACTACTGGAACTGAAGAATAAAATATCTGAATTAGAAAAAGCAAGAGAAACAATAGAGTTGAACAAGCAGAAGACAGAATATCTGAAATAGAAGATAAAATATCTGAACTTAACAAGTCTCAAGAGACAGAAAAGAACAAAGAAAAGTGAACAAATAAAAAAAAAAATTGTGGGATTCAATTAAGAAATCTAACATTAGAATTATTGGAATCCCAGAGCACCAGCACAACAATAAAGGCACAGAAACAATTTTCCAAGAGATAATCAGAGAGAATTTCCCAGACCTGAGCAGACAACCAAGCCTGCAAATATAGGAAGCTACATGAACCCCAATCAGAAAAGACACAAAAAGATCAACTCCATGACATATCCTAATAAAATTCTTGAAAACCAAAGACAAGGAGAGAATTTTGAAAGCAGCAAGAAAAAAACACCATTTAACATACCAAGGGTCCGTAAGAATCAATGCAGATTTCTCTCCAGAAAAATCCTGAAGCCAGAAGACAATGGAGCAATGTATATAAAATACTGAACCAAAACAACTGCCAACCAAGAATACTTTATCCAGCGTCTTAAAAGCCTGTGAGCAGCCATCTAAGATACTCCACTGGTCTCACCCCTTCAGGAGCAAGGGAGAATGAAGAAAAGTAGACACAAGGGCAAGATTAGTCCAAAGGACTAACAGACCACAAATACCATGGCCTCCACCAGACTGAGTCCAGTGCAACTAGATGGTACCCGGCTACCACCGACTGCTCTGACAGGGATCATAATAGAGGGTCCCGGGCAGAGTTGGAGAAAAAATGTGGAACAAAATTCTAACTCACAAAAGAAGACTTACTGGCCTGAAAGACACTGGAGATACCCTGACAGTATGGCCCCCGGACACCCTTTTAGCTCAGTAATGAAGTCACTCCTGAGGTTCACCATTCAGCCAAGGATCAGACAGCCTCATAAAACAAAACAAGACTAATGGGGCACAATAGTCCAGGGACAAGGACTAGAAGGCAGGAGGGGACAGGAAAGCTAGTGATAGGGAACCCAAGGTTGAGAAGGGACAGTGTTGACATGTCATAGGGTTGTTAACCATTGTCATAAAACAATATGGGTACTAACTGTTTAATGAGAAACTATTTGTTCTGTAAACGCTCATCTAAAGTACAATAAAATAAAAAAAAATTAAAAAAAACAAACAAACAAACCCAGCAAAGTTGTCATTCAAAAATGAAGGGGTAATCAAGACATTCCAAACATCTGAATCTGCCACTACCAGACCAGCTTTGCAAGTATTACTCAAGGGAGTACTCCAAAAGGAAAGGCAAGAACATTTAAGAAAAAAGTACAAACTTAACCTATCGAATACAGATTGTATATGGATGTTAATAGACACACCACCAACAGAAATGGGGGAAGAAAGAGCATATCAGGAATAGATCTATTATGTTAACAGTTACTCATATGCTAGATGCTGTTGTAATTGTAAGTCATGTAATGTAACATACATGGTAACCACCAAGAAATCACTAAGAAGAAATACTCAGGAGAAAAGAAGCAAGTTAACAATAAGGCTCATCACAATAAAGCATCCAAATATAAATATACAGAAATATCAGTATAATAAACAAGACATGAAACACTCAAAAACAAATTATCAAAATGAGTGAGGGAGACAATTTGTTTTCAGTAATAACCTTAAATGTAAATGGTCTAAATGTCCCAGGCAAAAGGCAGAGAGTGGCAGAATGGATTAAAAAAAACACAATCCATCCTTTTGCTGTCCACAGGAAACCCACCTTAGATAAAAGGACACAAACAGACTGAAATGAAAATAAAAGAATGGAGAAAAATATTCTATGCAACCAGTAAACAAAATAGCAAGGATGGCCATACCGATATCAGATAAAACAGACTAAACTAAATCAAAACCTGTTACAAGAGATAAAGAAGAACATTACATAATAAAAGGGTCAATCCAGCAAGAAGACGTAACAATTATAAATATATATGCACCTAACAGCAATGCACCAAAATACATGAAACAAATTCTGAGAAACATGAAAGGACACAGACAACTCTACAACAGTAGGGAACCTCAACACACCACTTTCAATACAGACAGAATATCTAAAAAGAAAATCACTAAAGACACTGAGAACTTAAACCATAAGCCAAACCAACCTAACGGACATACATAAAACACTCCACCCAACATCAGAACAACATACATTCTTCACCAGCGCACACAGATCACTTTCCAGAATACACCCTATGCTAGCTCACAAAACAAGCCTCAACATACTTTAAAAGAATTGAAATTATACAAAGCCAACTTCTCGGACTGTAACGGTGTAACAGTAGAAATCAACAACAGGATAAATAAGGGGGAAAAAAACTACATGGAAACTAAATAATACACTACTAAAAAATTATTGGGTCATACAAGAAATCAAAAGTGAAATTTAAAAATTCCTAGAATAAAACAAAAACGAAAATACAACATATCAAAATCTTTGGTGCACAGCAAAAGCAGTACTCAGAGGGAAATTTATAGCAATAAATGCCTACATTAAAAAAGAAGATCCAAAATTACTAACTTAAACTGTCAACTTGAACAAATAGAAAAGGAAGAGAAAAGAAGCCAAAAGCAACCAGAAAAAAAAAAAAAAAGAATAAAAATCAGGGCATAAATAAATGAATTAGAAAACAGAAAAACAACTGAAAGAATTATCAAAACCAGAAGTTGGTTCTTTGAAAGGATCAACAGAATAGACAAACCACTAGCTAGATTGACAAAATAAAAAATATCCAGAGGAGGCAAATAACCAAATTAAGAAATGAAATTGGTGACATTACAACTGATCCATCAGAAAGAAAAAAAGATCATAACCAATTACTATGAAAAATTATACTCAAGCAAATTCGGAAACCCAGAGGAAATGGACGAATTCCTAGAAACACACAACCTACCCAAATTATCACAGAGGTAGAAAATTTAAACAGATCCATCAGAAAAGAAGAGATTGAAGATGTCATCAAACAACTAGCAACATGAACCGAAGACTTCACCAGCCTGAGACCTGAAGAACTAGATGGTGCCCAGCTACCACCAATGACTGCCCTGACAGGGAACACAACAGAGAGTCCCGGACAGAGCAGGAGAAAAATGTAGAACAGAATTCAAATTCATGTAAAAAGACTAGACTTAAATGGTCTGACAGAGACTAGAGGAACCCCCAAAACTGTGACCCCGGACACTCTCTTAATCCATAACTGAAACCATTCCTGATGTCCACTCTTCAGACAAAGATTAGACAAGACTACAAACAAAAAATAATACACGTAAGGAACGTGCTTCTTAGTTCAATCAGATATACGAGACCAAGTAGACAGCTCCTGTCCAAAAGCATGATTAGAAGGCAAGAAGGGACAGGAACGGGACAAATGGACACAGGGAGTCCGGGGTGGAAAAGGGGAGTGTGTGTGCTGTCACATTGTGAGGCTGCAACCAATGTCACAAAACAATATGTGTATAGATTTTTAAAGGAGAAATTAACTTGAGCTGTAAACTTTCACCTAAAGCACAAAAAACAAACAAACAAGCAACAACAGCAATAACCAAAAAAACCCAGGACCAGATGACTACACTGGAGAATTCTACCATTCAGAGAAGAGTTGATACCAATCCTACTCAATCTCTTCAAAAACACAGAAGAGAAAGGAACACTATCATACTCCCTCTATGAAGTCAGCATAACCCTGATACTGAAACCAAAGACATCACAAAGAAAGAAAAGTACAGATCAGTATCCTTTATGAACATAGATGCAAAAGTTTTCAACAAAATTCTAGCCAACAGACTACAGCAACATATCAAAAAAAATCATACACCACGATCAAGTGGGATTCATACCAGGATTACAAGGATGGTTCAACATCAGAAAACCAATCAATGTAATCTACCGTATAAACAAAACAAAGGAAAAGAACCACATGATCATATCAATAGATGAAGAAAAGTCATTTGATAAAATTCAACACCCTTTCCTGATAAAAACTCTCAGCAAAATAGGAATAGTAGGGAAACTCCTCAATATAATTAAGGGCATATACGAAAAAACTAACAGCCAACATCATATTCAACAGAGAAAAGCTGAGAACTTCCCCTCTCAGAATGGAAACAAGACAAGGACACCCATTATCACTACTCCTATTCAACACTGTACCGGAAATCCTAGCCAGAGCAATAAGACAAGAAAGAGTAATAAAAGGTATCCAAATTGGAAAAGAAGAAGTAAAATTATCACCATTTGTAGGAGACATGATCCTATATATAGCAGACTTTAAAGATTCCAAGAAAACTGCTGGAACTAACAGAAGAATTTAGCAACGTTGCAGGATACAAGATCAACACACAAAAATCAGCTGGGTTCCTCTACACTAACAAAGACTAATCCAAAAAAGAATCAAGAAAATACCGTTTACGATAGCCCCCAAATCAACAAAATACCTAGGGATTAACCTAACCAGGGCCATAAAAGATTTATACAATGAGAATTATAAAACACTACTACAAGAGACTAAAAGAGACCTACAAAAATGGAAACACAACCCGTGCTCATGCATAGGAAGGCTTAATACACTGAAAATGTCAATACTACCTACAGTGATCCATAGATTCAATGCAATCTCTATACAAATCCCAACAACATTCCTTACTGAAGTGGAAAACCTAATGACCAACTTTATATGGAAAGGAAAGAATCTCAAATAGCCAAATCAATAGTGAAGAAAAAGAATAAAGCAGGGGGCCTCACATTCCCTGATATCAAAACATACTATATAACCACAATCAAAACAGCCTGGTACTAGTTCAACAATAGACACATACGACAGTGGAACAGAATTGAGAACTCAGAACTAAAAACCCAGAAATAAATTCAGCCATGTATGGACAACTGATCTTTGACAAGGGGTCAGAGTTCATCCAGTGGGGGCAGAGACAGTCTAATACATGGTGCTGGTGAAACTGGATATCCACCTGCAGAAAATTGAAACAGGACCTATACCTCATGCCAAACACAAAAACTAACTCAAAATGGATCAAAGACCTAAACGTCAACCCTAAAATCATAGAATTTTGGGGAGAAAACCATGGGACCTAATTTTCTGTAGAAATAGGCTAACAAGCCTTACAACAAAATGCACAAATAAAAGAAGACAAAACAGATAAATGGGATCTCATAAAAATTATCAACTTCTGCTCATCAACAGACATCAAAAGAGTAAAAAGAGATTTGTCTTTTCTAGAATTTTATATAAATCAAATCATACGGTGCACACTCTTTCGTGTGACAAGTTTCTTTTACTACCAATATTTTTTTTTTTAAGATTCATCCATGTCATTGTGTGTATCAGTAGTTTTTTTTTTTTGGTTCAGTGGGTATTTCATTGTATGAATATACCACAATTTGATTATCTATTCACCTACTGACGGGATTAGGGTTATTTCCAGTATTTGACTATTGTGAATAAAGCTTCTATGAACATTTGTGTTAAAAAAAAAAAAAAAAGAAATACACATTTCCTGGAAAAATTTTATAGAAATCTTAAATTCTTTTAAAATGAGAACTAATATCTATAGTATGAGCTCATTTCTCTTATCTATCCATCTGTCGATACATAAACATAAAAAGATCATATGCTGTTTCTCAACAAGGGCATTACTGGCATTTGGGTGGAACAATACTCTGTTCTGAGGGACAATTACATGAATTTATTATTTTTCCAATAATAAATGAAATATCAACAATATGTGAAAATAGTCAAAAGACAAGATGGTCCAAATGCGTTACAGAAAAATTTAGCATGTTTCACCAAATCACCCAATCTAACTGAAACTATTTTTTTGTGTGTGTGAAAAATAATTGTCTTTTTTGAACCTTGTTTTGGGATGGTTTTAATCTACATTTTCTTCAGAAATAAAAAATCTTTCTACAAGATGTATGGAAAGCAGTCACAAAAACATCTGAAGTTAAGCTTAGGGGATAAAACGAACCAAGTCACTCATGTAAGTGGCTGCTCCCTTCATCTCCGGAACTCCTAAGCACACAGCTGGGAAACAGTGAAGCTTTCAGAACTCATACGTGACACAACTAATAGCCCCTTGAGGTTTTCTCAGAGTGGTTCTGAGTCATGTAATTTAAATGTCTAAATTCCTCACAAATATCTACAATGACAGTGAAGGGCTGAATTCACCTTATAACCCGAGACAAGCTTAAAGGTTTATAACAGAATAAAGAAGGTATGGTTAAGTGCTTGGCTGCTAACCAAAAGGTCAGTGGTTTGAACCCACTTTCTCACGCAGAGCTGCTGGGTTCAAACTGCCAGCCTTTTGGCTAGTAGCCGGGAGCTTAAATTGTTGTGTGCCAGGGCCCCCTTACCTCCCTGTTAGAGTGAGTGTTTTATATTTGTTGTGTGGTTTTTTCTTTTTCCATTCAGGAACTGCACCATGTACATGCTTCCATTTAAAGGAATGTTTACAAATAATCAACTCCGCCCAATCTCAGGAAAGGACACATCCTCGGAGGGGAGGGTTAAGCCACTGATGTCTCTGAACAGTAATTCTGCTTCCCAGTGGTCTAAAAGTTGAGCACCTAAAGTCATTCCACTAATAACAGTGTTACAGAGGAAACAATAACCAAAGTCAAAGTTTTCCTCAACTAGAGGTGAACAATGTTAAGTTTTTTGCTTGCTTAACCTGCAAGTAAATGGAAGAGATTGCCCTATCAGCCATTTATGGACATAAAATGTTACCAGAAAACTGAAGTGTCTATACACACACACACTTTTTTAAAATCTAGAGAGCACAGAGCAAATGGGGTTTAAGTTCTTTAAGCCTTAGTTAATGATCCAGTAAAAAATAAATCAATATCACATATGGCAAATGTTAACTCAAATCCTCTCTCAAGTATTAAGAAAAAGGGAAAGAATGTAACAGTCGGTCAGCTGTTACTTTAATATGAATAACACAAGTACATATTCCCTGCATGATCATTTTTAACAGGAAGTTTAGTTTAGAAATTTTTTAAAATATTATTTTAAAAAATTATCACATAATTTTATAACACTATACTCACTGGCCTTTTTACATGCCCCAAAATATTTAATATGAACAAATTTTTAACAGGTATAAAATAAAATTTTACCATGCCATAAATTTTGCTTTCAAAATCATTTTGCTGTAAGGATATTTTTAACTATTCAGTAACTAGTTCCATTTTATATATAAACGACTGCTCAAAATTGTTAAAAACTTGAAGATATAGATCATTTAAACCGTAAATGTTCTTCTCCACTAACAAGAAATTTGAAACTAAACAATACTTAAAGTTATGGTTAACTTTTTAGTTACATTCAACAACCATTTAGGAGATACACATGTACTTCAATCCTCTCCCCCAAAGAATTTCCCTACATGGAAAATCAATCAAACAGAAGCTGTCTTCTCTTGTGCTTCACATTTACCTTTATCTTCGTTTCTTTTCCAGGGACTATAATTTTCCTCACATATGTGAAATCTTTTATTTATGAAATTTTCTTTAACCAGGCCAGTTATGCCCAATACTCATTTCCACTGTTAATCTTTCTTAATTTTCATCCACTGAAACAACTGTTATTAAAAACAAAACTTTTTTTCATCTATCACTTGAACTTACATCCACTCTCTCAAGGTACCACACAACAACTGCCAAAATCAGACTGAAAAAAGAAATCTAAAAGGTAACTTTTCAAAGGTGCCTTTGCCTTTCAAAACTCTCTTGCTGTCTGAATTAAGAAGCATGTCGCATACCTGATCCATATCTAAAGTTGTTTCTATCATTTCCTGAAACTTGGAGAAATCAGAACGAAGATCAATAAGAGGAGTCACAAAAATGGCCAGCAACAACGACTGCTGTTTTCCTAAAAGAAAGCAAAAAATAAAAATAAAAAGGCTCTACTTTTAAAAATAGAAGATTACAGATCTCAGAAATTCAACTGAGATAAGGAGCAAGAATCACTTGATTAAAAAAGCCCAAACAGTATGGTAGGTCTCCAAAGTTATTATTTACTCAGGTATTTTAATTCAACTGTGTTCAGTTTTTTATTTTATAGGAAGGAAGATGATCTGGCACCCAAAGGTCACACTAATAAAACACTGCCTCCCCTGCAAATCTGTAATCTCCTTCATAAGGAAGGAGTACCAGAAATGCAGACATTAATTATAACCAAATAAATTTCATTTGTTTGTAGATTTAATAACTCAAAGTCAAAGCCATTAAAATAACTTACCTTATATTCGTAATTCCCATTAACAATAGTGTTCCAATTAATAGGGGTAAAATCAAGCCAAATATTCACACAACGGAGCTTTGCTTGATGCTATTTAAGGAGTACTTGAACAGTGGACTCAAACATACCAACAATTATGAAGACGGCTCAGGGCCGGGCAACATTTTGTTTTGTTATGCACAGGGTCTCTATGAGGCAGAGCTGACTCACCAACTAATAACGATGCTGAACTGTGTGAGGAGTACGTGGAGCAACAGAGTATATGGTGCGAAGGGCACAAGTTGAAAACGAATAGCCAGAAACCTGGATGCCAATCCCAGCTCTGTTCCTTACTGGCCTTGTGATCTTGAGAAAGTTACTCTGGGCTCCTACTTCCTTATCTGTACAGTTGTAATAATAACCATAGCTACCCAGAAAAGGAAAAACTAACTATATGTATCACATTTAGTATACTGCCTAATACAACACACAGAAGCTCAACAGCAGTTACTAACAACAGTATTATTATCTGTAATAACACAAAGATTTTTTTCTGATCTCCAATAAACTGCCTTAGAATTCTGTGAGTGATCTCTACCACACTGCATTTGTTCCAGGTGGTTCCCAATCTTTTCCAGAAATTTTAGTAGCTTCTGACTGAGGAAAATAATTATGAAATGCTACCATGAAGTCAGTGAAATTATAATAAGAATTCATGTCTTATTATTAATCACAACAACATCTACACATATTTAGAAAATAGTACATGTGTGTGAAACAGTATTTGACAGCCTATGAACAACACTTTGCCCACATAATGTCTGGTGTGCTATGCCTGGTTCTTTATTCCGAATCAGCTCATTCACTACTGGTGAATAGGGGAATGATGTCAACAAAACGGAGAGGTGGCACTGGTTCATGTGTGATTTTTTTTCCCAGCCCACAGTATTTTGAAGTGCTCAAGGGCAAACCTTCACAAGAAGAGTAAGCTGCAGCAGTGTATGAAGATGTAATACTAGCTGGCTTAATGACCACTTATCTACATTAAGATATTTAGCAAAACAGGGTATACACACAGTACAAAAACATTTGCCAGTGTTAAAAAACAAAAACAATTCACTGAATTCTAAACCTAGTTCAGATTTTTAATTTTGATGAAAGTGATCTGCATTAAAAGTAAATGCCCTCAAAGACCTACGTATCAAAGGAGGAAAACAAGAGCCTCAGAGTCTAAGGCTGCAAAGAGTCACTTCTGATGCTGAGTGCTAATGCCATGGAGATTTATAGTGACTACTCTTCTTATTAAAGTTTATAAAAATTTCAGAACCTATGTGTCAGCCTCCACATGCTCTCTAGCCTCTCAAACACACAGGCCCAACTTGCCACAGCTCTTCTCAGTCTATAAGCCCCCTTCTGAGCTCACCTGCTCCCAATTCTGCAAGCTCTCACTAGCATCTGGAATTCCTTCCCTTACTTGTAACTTGTGCCCCTGGGTGGTGGCAATGGTTAAGCACGTGGCTACTAGCCAAAAGGCTGGTGGTGGTCCAAACCCACCCAGAGGCACCTTGGAAGACAGGCCTGGCGATCTGCTTCCGAAAGGTCACAGCCTTGGAAACTCTATGAAACAGTTCTACTCTACACGCATAGGGTTGCTATGAGTCGGAATTGACTTGATGGCAAATAACAACTTGTAACTTGTACTGAAGGCCAGCTGTCAATTTCCATGTGGGTTTTTGATAAGCCCCGTTCTCCAATAGTTGCCACGGCCTAGAAAGCCCCATGATCTACCCCAGGGTCTTAAGGAGCACAGACTCCTTCAATTCAGATTAGACATAAACAGTAAATTACATCTGTATTTTCTCTAACTTCTCACCGAAATTTAGCACTTCCTTCCATTATTAATATAAACAAACCATAGCAGTATTACCAGTACCTGTGGCTTTGTCACCAATCACGCTCCCTGATATCTTTTCCCATTACAGTATAATTTGGAGGGATATCTTGAAGTAGTATCTAAACTCATTAATCTTTCAGTTTAAAGGAGTTAGTAGACCTTCCGTCAGATCATGTTATTTAATACGTTAATAAAAAGGACACATTTCTATACCAAGAACTTGTTTTATATTGGATAAGTAGATTACAATATAACTGGTTTCTTGTGTAACTCTAAGTGTTTTATTTTATGCATTTAAAAACTGTATTCTGAAAAAGGGGCCGACAGGCTTCATCAGAGGCCAAAAGGTTTCACAACACTCTGTGACCTCAACTCCCACCAACACTGTTCCTGTTCTCTGTGTTCTACGCTCAGCCACTCCAGCTTTCCTTCCCTCCTCCAACACGCCGAGCCTATGCCAACCCCACTCCAGACTCCTGGCACTTGTGGCACTAGCCCCCCAAAATGCCAATCTTTTGGCTAGTAGTCATGCGCTTAACCTTTGAGCCTCCCAGGAGCTCCCTCTACCCTGCACTGTTACAGAACCTCCCCAAGAACAGGATCTCAGCTGTCATATCAATCACTGTGCCTAGGACAACGCCTGGCACAAAGCAGGCAACTGATGATAACTTTATGAAGGCAGCAAGGGACTGATGAAGCAACCATTACTGGTCACGAGCTTTGGTACACTAACACTTATCCAGCTCGGGTATCAAAGATCACAAAGGGAGACAATTGTTAGCTTCTTCCACGTGTCAAAATGTGAAATGTCTAAGTAATCAAACCACTAAATAATTTTTGTAAGAACTCCAGATTCATTGTCAGCAGCTGAACATTCATTTGTGACTCCCGGAAGATTCCATTTCTACAAATGCAGCTGTGCACCTCATAAACTGCTGCAATATTTAAGTCGATAAGAACAAGTATCTAACAACCTAAGGCATAATTTAATTACTATTAAAAAGCTTCACCGTCATCTACAATAATAAATAGTATAACAAATTTCAGGACAAACTGAAAGCTCATACGCCTATCACAGAAGTGGTTAAGATACATTCCAGGAATGTTGTCCAGGTCACCTTCTAAATTAAAACCTTAGCTGGGGTATCGACAATAATTCTGGGACTTATCTTCTCTATCGTGCCGATGTCCCTGCCATTTATTCACAGACTGAGAAAAATACTAAGGAGAGCATCTCTGGTGAATTCAGAAATGCTAACCTGCAGTTGACAAAAACACAAGAAAAACTACTTTGGTGTTTGCATTACCAAAATGGGAAACGTTACACTTTGTTATATCATTTCAGAATTTTCCTGTCACGACAACTACCAAAATTATATTTTTATTTTTGTGCTTGCTTGTTTAAGGTCTGTTTCCCTCACATTCTTGAGGGGCAGAGACAGACTCTGTTTTCGCTCCTGATCACAGCCTCAGCAGCTAGCAGTGATTGGAACCCACGTGTGTACTGAGCCTCTTCTTCCTATGTCTGCTTCTACTTCCTCATCTTCTGTAACAGCCCCTGGATACCAGTCCTTTGTTATGATGTAAGCAATGAATTAATTTTTTCGCATATAACTCTAGGAGGCCCTGGATGGCGCAAATGATTAAGCACTGGACTACTAACCCGAAGGTTGGCAGTTTGAACCCACCCAGAAGCGCTTCAGAAGAAAGGACGGGCGATCTGCCCCCAAAAAGTCACAGCCTTGGAAATCCTACGAAGCACAGCTCTACTGTGCAACACATAAGGTCACCATGAGTCGGAATCAACCCGATAGCAACTGGTTAACTGGTTAGTATACCTTTATCCATACAGACTGAAGTAAAATAAGGAATACTGCAAACTTTCAGGATCTCTTCAGCAGAGCAGCAAGACAAAGCATCCAGAACTCCTTCCACGACCATTCATCAATAACCAAGTAGTTTCCCACTCCTTCACTGTTTAATTTTCAGCTTCCCTCCCACATTAAGTGGTACCTTCTCATTCCCCAAATAGAAGTTACCGAGTGCCTACTACATGCCGGGAACTGGGCTGGAACGATCCATCCTCTTCCTTGTGCTGCTATGCTCTTGGAGTGAGGGGTGGGGTGGCATGTAGCCGTTAAGTGAGTAATTACAAAGAAGGGTGGCAAGTAAAATGATAGGGAAAATACAGGGTGCTTTGGAAACACATGACCTGGGCCAGGAGTTTATCCAAATCTAGAGACAAGGAAGGCTTCCCCAAAGAAATGACTTTTGAGGTGAAATCCAAAGATGAGGAGAATAAAGCCAGGTAAGATGGGAAGGGACAGATGTTCAAGTTCAAAGGAACAGCACATACAAAGGCCCGGAGATGAAAGTGTGTGGTATATTTGAGATATGGGGATGTTCAAGTTCACTTAGACTGACAGAAAAGTGTTTTTCAAATTGCAGGCCTCTGTCCATTAACGACCCTACAGGAAAAAGTAGAATTGCCCCATAAGGTTTCCAAGGCTGTAAATCTTTACAGAAGCAGACAGCCACATCTTTTTCCCACAGAACGGCTGGTGGGTGTGAACTGCAGACCTTCTGGTGAGCAGCTGAGCACTTTAACCACTGCACCACCAGGGCTCCTCTTTGTCCATCAGTGGGTCATAAAATTAATTTAGTAAATCTCAATTAGCATTTTTTTCAATTAAGTAAAACAGAAAATGTCAAAATACAAAGTGATACTGTTTGTTGTTTCAAGTTTTATACACTTCATTATATAATTCAGTTTTTATACATGGTACCTGTGTGGATATGCACGCGTGCGCGCGCACACACACACACACACACACACACACACACACACACACACACACACACACACACACACACACACACACACACACACACACACACACACACACAGAGGTATGCACTGAGTCACAATGTAAAAATGTATTTCTTATTGTGGGTCATGGCCAAAAATGTCTAAATAATACTGGCAATCAGAACTAGGGAGGAAAGGACAAAAAGGCTGTAGGCAGATGCCAATCCATGGGAGGGCCTTGTAAATCGTAAGGGCAGTGAAAAAACTCTACAGTGTAAAAGCAGGTTAATGACAAATGTATATTTGTGTTTGATCCTTTCAAGATCCTATTACTTTCTCCTTTTAAATTGTTTTGGATCCTATGTGCTTTCAGTAATGGAAGGCATGCTGAATCAAGGAGTCTTTCTGAATTTGTTATGGAATATGGATTTTCAGATATATTTTGTGGGAAACATATGTAACAAGAAGCCTGACAAAATATGGCACAATGATTTGTAGGATGAAAATGTCCCAGCAATAACTGTGCCTTCCAGTTGGTTACACTGGGCACCTCTTATGACACAAAAAACCCAAACCCACCAAGGCTCCCTAACTATCACACAGGAAGCCATAAATACGCTTACAAGGTTTATCCAGCTGTACAAAAGCCAAAAGAGACAGAAGTTTGACTCAATTACAGTTCCTGGATGCACTGCCTCATACATATAAGCCTTAGTGGATTTTCACCAAAGAATGTCCTTCATTTTTCACTGTTACACAAGCCCTCACTGGAGGGCACCAAATACTTAGTGGGAAAAGTAGTTCCCCAAGAAACCTGAGAGCTGAAAATGTTTGTGGGCACATTCTGTCCCAAGAGGCATGAAAGTGTTAAGCAGTAAAACAGAGGAAGCCAAGACAAGGGGCAGCAAGAGCAGTTCAGAGGCAAAGACTAGCTCAGCTAAGAAATGATTCTAGCTAGGACTAGGGTGGGCAGTGCGGATGGGAAGTTGAGAGAGGTGAAGAACATTTATGATGTAGAATCAATAGGACTTGGTGACTGAGTGAACGCAATGAGGGAGAAGAAAGGGGTCAAGGCTGATTCCCAAGGCTTAGGCAACTGGGTGGACGACAGGACCACTGACTGAACTGTTGGTGTTAGATGCCGTGGAGTTGGTTCCTGCATTGGCTGGTCCTACACCATCCTCACAATCACTGCCGTGTTTGAGCCCACTGCTGCAGCCACTGTGTTAATCCATCTCAGTGAGGGTCTTCCTCTCTTCCACCGACTCTAATTTACCAAACATATGTCCCCCAGGGACTGGTCCCTCCTCAGAACTGAACTAGACAACACTAAAAAGAGCTTAAAGAGGAGAGGATGAATTCAGATTAGGCATTGAAAAATAGGTCCATATGGGAAACACTCAGCCAGAATTCCCATATGGCAGTAATCACATATTCTGACCGGCATTAGTCAGAACATTAGTTCTCTAGCTCACCACTCTGCTTTCCTTATCTGTTACCTGCTGGGCCCCTCTAGGCATCTCTGCTTGCAGTCTTGGTTTTTTCCACCACTGGCAGAAGCCAACTAGGTCACAGAATCCCAGCTTCCCACGTCAGAGAAGCCTTTCCTAGACCTCTACTTGGCAAAGTTAGGGTTGCTAGGTAAATTGGCTGTAATCGCACTTAAATCATTGGTAAATGTCTTTTCTCTCAAATCATTTACAACACTTTATTTAAAATAACTGAAAGTAATTAGAAATGGCTGGCAAAATAATTAAGGAACAGACACCAAGACTTCCGAATCAAATTAAATGAGCAAGAAACACTAGAATCAATATTAACTCTAGGACAGCTCTGAACAGCAGATCTCAGGCACCTCCTTACCCATGTCCTCTGACACTGAGACCCAAGGCCTAATATCAGTCATAAGCTGAGTCAATGGCCTTTCCAAATAGAGCCTATCTGGTTGGGAAACTCACCCTAAAGGCTAAACGAAGTTAGTACTAACATTTTTCATTCTATTAAAAAGCTTGCTCAGTGGTTAACAAAATGATGTTTTCATTATCAAAGATTTAAACAATTCATTCTACGCCCACATTCTCTTGACTAATTTTACATAAATTCCTTGTATCATTAATTCTAATCTATAAGTCTTATTAAGTCTGATTAAACTTTATTTGGCCCTTTTAATAATATATTTGTGAAAAGGGTTTAAAAGTCTGTGTAGGTGGAAAATAATGGAAAATACCACTAACTGAAGTTTATAATAAACATTCGTATTAATATGGGGCTGGATCCACCAAATCACTGAATTAGCAAAGAAAGGGGCAGTAGAAGTATGGGTAAAACATCAAAATCATTTCATCCTTCCCTACTGTCAGCTGCCACGGGCCTCCTTGCCTCTCCTTAGCTCCCCTGCCCTCTTCCCTCACTATTTTCTCTTTTCAGACCCCCTGGTAATGTAACCCCTTTTGTTAAGCACAGACACTTGTCACAGTCCCCCCATCTGCAAGTCATACTTTCTTTGACATCCCTCCTCCTTTTCATTTACTGCTTCTGTCATTCTGACAAAATAGCACTTTTATTCACCTGTCTCTTCTGATTCCACCAATATTATTTATGAGTACCTTTTTTCATTTGTTGCTAGTCCCTACTTCGTAAGATTATTTTTCCTTTTTCTCTCACCCATCACATCCTAAAGCGATCTTCTCATCTGATCTTTGTAGAGCACAATTTAAACGCCTTCTTTCCTCTCTTTCCATTACTACCTGGATCATCATCTTCACTGTCTTCAATCTTCACCTTCAATGACAAATGCTTTTGTATTATAATTACATTCTTGGGCTAACAGTCATATTTATCTCTAAAGAGCCCTGGTGGTGCAGTGGTTAAGTGCTCAGCTGCTAAGTGAAATGTCGCAGCCGCCAGCCACTCCACGGAAAAAGATGTGGCAGTCGGCTCCCGTAAAGATTCCAAAGCCTTGGAAACCCTATGGGGCAGTTCTACTCCATCCTGTAGGGTTGCTATGTGTCGGAATCGACTTGACAGCAATGGGTTTGGTGGGTTTACATCTCTGTCCTTCTGTTCAAGCCACCCTGCAGCCAGACCACACTAAACATTGCCAATAAAATGTACTAACTAATCACCAGAATAAAAAGCTAACAGTCAACACTGGCAAGAGTGTAAAGACATTTCCATGTACATCTTGTGACTGGAACTGTCAACTGGTACAATCTTCCTGGGGAAGTAACTTGCTAACATGTACTAGCTGTCTTTAAAATGCAGGCCAAGAGGGGGGAAAATCTAAAAGGATAACAAAAAATTTAGTTACTTTTCTAGGGTTGAAATGGGCATTGACATCCTTACATTATTACTTTTATAATTACAGAAGACCTGCGAGAGCCAGAACCTGTCTAAGGTGAAAACCTGTCAGAGAAGGAAAACTCAAATATTTTCTGCTAAAAGGAGTGATAGAAAAGTGGTAAGACTGCACCCTGTCAAAGGCGGAAACTTCCAAGACCTGGAAAACAAGGCAGTTCTGACGTGTTCTGGCTCTCACAGGTTTCACCGTAAAAGGAAAAAAGACATAGTCCAGTCCAGAAATTCCAGTTTTAGCAATTTTACTAACAAAAAATAAGAAAACAAAACCAAAGCACCAGAGAGGTACACAAACCTTTAACAAAGTTCCTGCATAGTAACTTCCTGGAACTTTAAAATAATAAACAATAGATGCTGGCTAAATATAAACTATAATGAATAAATTTTAGTATTTAAAATAACATCAAATAATAAAGGTTAGTTAAATGATAGCCAACTGACAATTAGTACTATATATATATATATTCACCAGTATACTCTATCCTATTCTATTACGGTACTTTTTTTTATACAGCCAGTGCTGCTGTAACGCAACATCTGCATTCCTAAAAATCACAGTGCTAGGCTGAACTGCGAAATAAAAACCACAGGGCTTACTGGGCTCCGTTAGTGACACATAAAAAAGACAGGAACGAATAGAAATGGCAGCACACTTTTACACGTTAAATGGCTAAGAAATACGTAAGTACTACAATAAATAAGGCACTTTAACTTGCAAAAGACCTGAGATCTGCTAGTGGAAGGGGGCTTCCAAAGGGCTGCGGCTTGGAAGGTACTGTGAAATGGTGGAAGGCGGGTGGTCTGAAATGGGCTGTGGACTTTTAACACCAGCTGTGAATGGGTACGGCTCATCCTCACACACACAGTGACTGAGGGGGCTGGCAGCTGTTTGCGGAGTGTGTGTGTACACATTTTGTGTATTCTTACACCGCTCAGTTCATCTGGGGACCGTTTTATGCATTACCTAGTGTTTCTTACAGACAAAATTGTACATAAGCAAATGTGAAATTCACATTATGATCAGACTGTTCCCTGATGTGTCAACCACGTTGGGACAAAGTCACACTTTCAAAACAAGCATTACAGCAGAACTGACTGTATATATTTTGTCTAAAGACTGAAATAACATACTAAAATGTTAATAATAGTTATCTTTGGATGGTACAATACCATCCACTTTGAACAGCTTACCTACAAAGAACGTATATTGCTTTTTATAAACTAAACCAAACCAAACCCAGTGCCGTCAAGTCGACTCCGACTCACAGCAACCCTACAGGACAGAGTAGAACTGCCCCACAGGGTTTCCAAGGAGTGGCTGGTAGATTTGAACCACCGACCTTTTGGTTAGCAGCTGAGCTCTTAACCACTGTACCACCAGGGTTCCTTTATAAACTGATAGAGATGATATTTAAAGAAAATATTTCCAAAATACAAAACCTAACGGAACCTTAAATAGTAACCTTCATAGGTTAAAGTGCTGAGTGAAGCAGACTCCTTTTATTAGCTGCCTCTCCAAAATGCCAAATAAATTGCATTTATATTCTGTCTTCCATTTAGAAAGAAATTAATCAATCCAGTAGCAAATGGGGTTATTTATTAGAGTAACGTATTATGTTACTTAGGGTTAAAACATAACAAAAAATAAGCCCAAGGGGCTATAGAATCTACAGAAAGGAACTTCTAACTCTGCCAGGAAAGGCCAGAGAAGGCTTCACAGAAAGGGTGATCTGTGAACTCAGTCTTGGAAGGTTGCAGGGGTTCATCATGTGGACAAGGTAGTGAAGGATATTTAAGACTGAAAAAAACATGCACAAAGCATGAAAGAGCATGGCGCGCATGGAGACAGGTACGACGGTCCTGAGGCAAAGCTAGTCGGTGAGACAGCACAGGGGAGGCTGAACGGGGAGGCACAGGCCAGTCACGCTCAGGAACGGGCTTTCTCCCTGTAGGTGATGCGATCAACTAATGTGTTTTGAATCAAAGCGGAAGAACTGACGTGATCAGATGTGCAAAGAAAGATTACTATGGCTTCAATGAGGATACAGAGAACTATGTTGCTGTGTGCCATCTGGTCGATTCTGATTCACAGCGACCCTCTGTGACGAAGAAGAACTACCACAGGGTTTCTAGGCTGTAATCTTTACGGAAGCAGGTCACCAGGTCTTTTTCATGTAGAGCCACTGGGGGGTTCGAACCACCCACCTTTCAGTAAGCAGCCCGGTGCTTAACCATTGCACTACCAGGGCAGGGGAAGGGAAATAGCAGATGTGAGGCATTTAAGGAGTACATTATACAGAAACAGATGATTAACTGGATGTGGGGAGAAGAAAGGGATACATACCTCAGCATGATAGCTCTCACAATAAAATTCATTACAATAATGTAGAGGCCTAGAGGAATTGTTTTGAGCACTATCAGAAATGTGCCCTGTTATTTTAGGTTTCGTCCCAGTTGTTTAATATTAAGCAGTATGAGGAGGAAGGGGGGCCAAGCCTATCTTTTCAAACAGCTATTTCTTATAAAAGAAAGATGATTTACAGGAGGGCTTTTATCAGTCAACGCAAATCTCCTTTCTATTCTGTTGCTGCCCTCTGCTGTCTCTGAATTTACTTTCTTTTTTTTTTTTCAGGGTAACATTAACCCTAGAGCTAATCAAAAACCAAAAACATCACAAGATAGTAGAAAAACATACTCAACTTCCAGCAATATAGTAATGTATTTTAAAACTTTTTAAGTCATGGTTTTGCTTTTAAAGATAGTCCATTTGGTTTATTTTCTTCATAAATCAGCAGGCTAAGAGGCTATGCTGAAATATGCAAAACAACATCATTCTGTTGTTTTTTAAAACTCAGATGGGTTCCCCATGACCAGGGTCCACCTAGAATCTCCAACATCCCATGTAAAAGAAAGAACAGCTCTGAACACCACACGGGAACAGACGTCCTGTGTACTTCCTAAGCTGAGTGACTTCAAATACCTAAACTGGACATCAGCTCCCCAACCTATACAGTGAAGCATCTGATTCAGACAATTTTATGATCTCCTGCAGGTCTATATATAACTAAAGTGTAACACCAAAAAAGGTACGGAATTACTGACTCGTAGAACTCTCATCAAACATACTAGGCCATGCATATACCAAGGGGGTGGGGGGAGGGGGGAGGAAGACAGCCAAGCCACCCTCAACTCCAATCCTAACTTCTATACTTATCCCTGGCAGTGCAATGGTTAAGCATTTAGCTGCTAACCAAAAGGTCGACGGTTCAAACCCACCAGCCGCTCCGTGGGAGAAAGGACCTGCTCCTGTAAAGATTACAGCCTTGGAAACCCCATGGGGCAGATCTACCCTGTCCTTTAGGGACGCTATGAGTCAGAATGGGCACACAACGACGACAATCTGTACAGGAACAGATTGCCAGGTCTTTTCTCAGGAGCAACAGCTGAAGGTTTCCAACTGCTGACCTTTCAGTTAGCAACTGAGTGCTCAACTGTTGTGCCACCAGGGTTCCTCTGTAAAGATCACAGGCTAGAAAACCCTATGGGGCAGTTCTACTTTATCCAGGGGGTCACTATGAACTGAAAATTAACTCGACAGCACCTGACAACAATGTTTATCCCTGGCTGGAGCAAATGGTTAACATGCTCAGCTGCTAACCAAAAGGCTGGTGGTTCAAGTCCATCCAGAGGCACCTTGGAAGAAAGGCCTGGTGATGCATTTCTGAAAAATCAGCTATTGAAAACCCTACGGAGCACAGTTCTACTCTGACACACATGGGGTTGTGATGAGTCGGAGTCGACAGTCTGAAAGCTGGTACTGGTAAACTTAAGCCAGGCAGAGAGAAAGATCACCCAAGGAATGTGTAAAGCAGTATTTTACTTCCCCCCTCTTAGAAAGAGGGGTTACATATGCTTTTGAATATCTAATGAAAGTTGCAAGTTACAGAAAAATACAGGAAAAAAACACATATACACAGAACTTTGCGTAAAATTTCAGGAAGGCTTGCAAGAGCTCATTCCAGGGTCCCAGCTTAAAAAATTAGAAGTTCCTGGTACTGAGTGAAAAGGAGGCAGAAACAGAACTCTAGGGGAAAAAAACATCACGGGGAAGGCAAAGAATAGAAGTCTGGAGATGAATAACCCACAGAACAAGAAGAAAACCAGGAGCAAACAAGTGCTGACTGGGATCCTAGGGAGAGTTTCAGGAAGGTCGAGACTGCCAAATTCAGCAGCAAAGCCCAGTAATATAAGAACTAGGCCATCGTGGTCGCTGGATTTAGGAACAAACAGGTCACTTATCAGATGCCATTTCAGTACTGTGGTCAGGGCTGGAAGCCAGCTGAGTGAATGGAAGATGAAGTGTAGGCTTTCAGAAACTTGGCTGGGAATAGGAGGTGGGGGACAGAGAGATATAAGTGGTACTAGAGAGGACATGGGTTCACCATGAGTCCAGATCGACTCACGTGCAACTAACAACAAAAGGAGACATGGGAAAAAATAACTTTTCTTTTTTTTTAAATACTATTTGGTGGTACGGAGCCAGTAGAGAGATTAATGAGAAGTGGGAGATATGGAGTAACAGGGTGGGGGTGGGGACATGGGGACAGGAAACGAAGGGAGTTCCTAACTCAAGGATAGTACTTTCTCAGGAAAATAATACTTTCCAATAAGTTAAATATCACATGCCCACATGCTGTTCACACGACTGGCATACCATGTGAGGGAAGAGATGTATGAGGAGAAAAAAGGTTGAAAACAGCTGATGGAAGTGGTGGACTGAATTCTTTAGAAAGTAAATATCCATAATTAATCACCGTATTTATCTTAATCAACTACATGTGACTTTGCTGACATTATTCTGTAACTTCACTTTACCTTCAACTGTTAAAAAGCATCAGGACCCTTTGTCTTAACTTCCTCTCGTAGGTGAGCTGTGAGTGTTAATTCCAGCAGGCCTACAATCAGCCTGTGCTGGTTTGTTAAAGGAGTCCCTGGGCAGTGCAAATGGTTAATGAGCTCAGCTGCTAACCGAAAAGTTGGAAGTTCAAGTCCACCCAGAAGTGCCTCAGAAGAAAGGTCTAGTGATCTACGTCCCAAAAATCAGGAACTGAAAGCCCTATAGAGCAGTTCTACTCTGATACACATAGGGTCACCATGAGTCAAGAGTCCACTTGATGGCAAACGGTAACTCTGTTTAAGTTCCTGAACGGCAGTGATCCCTGGTCAAGGCATGAAACATACTAACTAACAGAACTGTTTCCGGCGTCCAGGATATTCAGGGTGGTTTGCACCAGCTTGTCAGCATTGTTTAACGTGACTGATGATTTGCACCTGGTCTCAGGGAAGTCCCCCATATGGCTCTGCTGTAGAGGCTAGTTATGCAACAGGAATATGTCCACATGACCAGCAAAATATAAAAAAGCCCAGCCAAGACTCTATATTGGGCTTCCTGGTCCTGAAGTGTCCCAAGAACACATCAGTGGTTCCTGATCTGAGAAAGTGCATCTCAACATGGACCTTACAAAAGACAAAACAGGAGTCCGCAGCTGGCCTCTCCTTGGACCCCTTACTGTGAGAAGTCTTTGACTGTGATGCACAGCTTTACTTGAATGCTGCTGCTATACTGTATCCTTCTCTTGTAATAAACTGTAGATTTGTAAGCATTATCATTTTGGGTCCCATGAGTCTTCTTTAGCAACCGAACCCTGTTTAGCCAGCCACCCACTGTTAGTGCAATAGGCCTATTCATGATAAAGCCAGTAACGCTAACATTCATTTCTGAAAAGCAAAAATTCTAAGGCGTCCTCCATCAATACTTACTAACAGAGCAGAGATGAACATCCAGGTCTCATAACTCCTGGCTTCTGCCATGTAGCTATAGGTCAATACAAGCCTGTTATTAGAAAAGCTTAAAGGGTATGGCATAAAAGTGAGTCACTAGCATCAACTTTTTAAGGACAGCACATTTGCCTGGTATATTGTAAGAATGAAAGAAAAGAAACAAACAAAAATCCTTTCCATACCTTCATATTTTTCCAGAGCCTGTATAACATTAGGGAGTTGATTTATACCCTGATAGACTTGGTAACAGTTTTGCAAGTTTGCTGCTTGTCTTTGAAATTTCTTAGCAAGTCGGTTAAGATCTGGGAATCGACGAAGTAAATCTTCTTGTAAAGTCTGCCTCAATTCTGCATCTTCTACAAAAGCTTCCACTAAATTTAATCTGAAATATATTACAGTAGAATTAATCTTAAACATCTTAGCATAAAATTAAAATTTGTCAATAAGGCACATAAATCTCACCTAACTGAACTCAAAAATTCATGTAAAAGCCTGAATCTATTCTGAAATGTTTGTTTGTTTTTTTAAAGAGTGTGGAAAAGTCCACAAAACTGTAATGCAAACACTTCCTGATTAGCTAACAGCCAAGTCAATGCTCAGTTTAGTAGTGACATGATTCTGAAATACCCCAATTTTCTTTGACTTTCATCAAATTGATGCTTCTTAAATACAAGGAAGAACTTCATTATAGGGACAATGTTGTTACTGACAAAGTCCCTGGGTGGTACAAATGGTTAACGTGCCCAGCTGCTAACTGCAAAGTTGGAGGTTCAAGCCCACCAAGAGGCACCTTGGAAATAAGGTCCTGGCGATCTGCTTTCAAATTATCAGCCACTGCAAACCCCATGGAGTACAGTTCTACTCTGACACACATGGGGTCACCATGAGTAGGAGTTTATGCGACAGCAACTAGTCAAACTGGAAGTTACTGACACATTATTATGAACATAAACAAGGATGCTTAGTGAAACAGAATTACAGTTCAAGAAGGCTGCCAAATCCGATAACTTACTCTATCAGAGTCTTATAAATTTTCATAATGCTTTCTAAAATTACCTCAGGAGAGGAAAATGAAAACTGAAATAATTTTATTGCTTCCCAAGGTCAGTGAATAAAATTTCAGCTTGTTTCAAGACCTATACAACATGTAGTTCATATTGATATTCCAATTTATTGCAAATCAGTGGCTTTCCATTTTTTCCACCGTAATCTACAGCAAGAAATATGTTTTTACACCACGACCCAGTACATGTATAAACCAAATAAAAAACCTTCTTGCTGTCGAGTCAATTCTGACTCATAGCAACCTTACAGGACAGAGAAGAACTGCCCCATATGGTTTCCAAAGCTGTAAATCTTTACAGAAGCAGCCTGCCACATCTTTCTTCCATGAACAGTTGGTGGGTTCGAACCACTGACCTTCCTATTAGCAGCAAAGCACTTAACCACTGCGCCACAATATCATTAAAATAGGTTTCAAAGAAACAATATCGACTTTTAATAGATGTGATGCACTCTGATTATCTTCTCTATTGTAGTTAACTTCCTCAAAAATGCTGGTTATGACACACTACTCTAATTCACAATCACCAGTGGGTCACAACTTGCAGCTTGAAAAACAATGGTATAAATTGTATTGAAGTCTAACAGCTGAGAAGTAACAACCGAAGGTAGGGAGGCTGTTCTGGCACATACTGTATTGTATACTCCAACTATGGCTTTAGAGAAGCTTTTCTGGAGGCCATTGACACAGCAGATGATCCAAGGTTCAGCATGCGATCAGATGATAGTCATAAACTACATAAGCAGTAAATTAACCCCCAAATTACAGAGGGACAAGGAGAGGAAATAAATCAGCTTTCTAAATCTCAACTATTTACTGCTCTTTCCACCAGCAGTTATAATTCCTGCTTCATCAAAATATTCATCCAATAAATCATATGGGAAAAAATATGCTACCCTCAGAAACTAGTCACATAATGACTATATAAATTCAAAGCCAGATTTCTCTACCCTAGCACTATTGATATTTTGGGTCAGATAACTCTTTTTTGTGAGGGATTTTTTTTGTTTAAGAGCATCCCTGGCTTCTACCCACTAGACGCCAGCAGCACCCTCTCTCAGTGTGACAATCAAAATGCCTCCAGACATTGCCAAATGTCCGCTGGAGCAGTGGGGGGTTGCCTCAGGTTGAGAATCACTGATCTAAAGGAACTTGAATAAGAATTTTCCTTTCAAAAGGAGAAAACTAAAACTCCACAGAATATCAAGATAACATCCAGGCAGCTGGCTGTAGACACGTTTGTTGTAGCAAATGCCAAACCCGCGGAAAAATTATCTGCTACCAAGTTTGTATTAAGAACCAGTCACTGGGGATATAAGACCCCTTGGTGGTGTAGTGGTTAAGTGCTCAGGTGCCTAACCAAAAAGGTCAGTGGTTCAAACCTACCAGCAGCTCCACAGGAGAAAAGACCTGGCGATCTGCTCCCATAAAGATTACAGCCTAGGGACTAATGGGCCACAGTTACCACAATTACCACAACAGAAAAGCTGTTGATAAGTACTACTGAGTCAGAAAATAAAAAAATTCTCTCATACTTGAGATATATAATCTTTATCCTTTTGTCTTAGTTCTCCAGAGCCCATGAACAGAAGGTAACATCTCTAGTTTATCCTAACTAGTTCTGAAAGATATCAAACCACTTCCAAATGATTCAAATGCTTTATCCAGGACAAATCTTTATCCTGAATGAATTCCCCTTTATCCATAAATTCCCTCCAAGCTGGATTTCAGGTACAATACAGTAAATTCCTTTTCTAACAACTTTCCAAAAATTGAGCAAAACCATCAACCCCTTCTTCTCCCTCCTAAGCTCCCAAATAAATCACCAAATAATAATTGGGTTATTCAAACGAATACTATTTCAACCTTACTTTGAGTAATTTCTCAAAAAATAGCTTAAAAAGAAAAACTTGAAGCTATTTTACCATTTTCTTTTGTAAAGTTCTGGTAAGAATATTAAGTAAGAGATAAAACAGCAAAGGAGGGAAGCCTTCTAAAAAACACAGCACCAGGCAACACACACAGCCTCTCAGTCTTTGGTCTGTTTATCATTAAAAGCCTTATAAATTGCTAGTTTCACAAGTCTATTTAGTATGCCATTTCAGAAATAATTACAGTGTCAGTTTATGTTTCCGGCTAAAAAAAAAAAAGACTACTCTGCTGTTTCCATAACAGTGCCATTTTTAGATCACAATTTTAGAAGTACCAAAGTCACTGTTGCCATAATATAATACACCTGTCAATCCTTCCTTACACAATTGATACAACAGTAATTTGCAAACTGCCTGCAAAGTATTACATGAGAAAATTTTTCAGGGTCAGTTAATGCCTAAAATTCTAACAGCTAATCATGAAATTAACTGTTAAATTTTTGGTATTTTTCAATCAACATCCTGTCCTTTCTTTAAAACTAGAGTTTCTGATTCCTCATTACAAGAACAGTTGACTGGGATTTGATGGCAGCATAATTTGATGGCTGAGAATAAGTGTGGTAGCTAAAGAACTGCAATTCCAAGTTCTTGATTCTTTTATCTGTTCTTCGCATGGTTTAATGCAGTCAGAACCACTCATTTGATATATCGTGTTAGGCCTAGGAAGATTAAAAAAAAAAAAAAAGTACAGCAAAATATAAAAGTGAGGAACATGCTTCAAAAAATATTCAATCTCGTGGGAGAGAAAGGCATGCTTCCATTTTACAGTTAGTGTTGAGTAACACCTGAGATGCAAAATAAAATTAAATGTTCCATAGATAAGGATGCAAGGAATTCCTGTGGGGGCTGGGAAATGTCACTTGGAGTATTTCATTTGTGTATATTATGAACAGCTGGGATTCACAGAGATAGGATTTGGGGGAGAACACAACTCTGCACCAGAGAAGGAATAGGAAGAAACTATAGACAGAGATAAAACGGAAAGGTTGTCTTTGGAAAGGAACAGGGAGTCTTCTGAGAAAACGCCAGAAGGGCTGAAAATACAGATACATTTTGAGATTTTAAGCATTAAGGAGATCATCTGCTTAGAGGGAAGAGACAAGGGGTAGCAGAAAGCTTTGGGGACAGTAAAAACATTTTAAATTGGTCACTGTAATGAGTCATGTAATAAAAGTACTACAAGGCAGCAATGAAGGCTAGAGAGCTTGAAAGTGCAATGGGTTCCATCGGCATTGTGTGACCTTCAGCAACTATTTTTTCCTCAGTGGCTGTAATTGTACGGAAGTAAATCGCCAGGCCTTTCTTCCACAGTGCCACCGGGTAGATTCAAACTGCCAACCTTTTGGTTAACAGTCTAGGGCAAACAATTCGCGCCACCCAAGGACCTTTCAGCAATTTTAATTGAGGAGGAACAATGAGGAGAAAGAGGTCAGTTTGACAAAGGAGGCAAGAAATTCTAGCTAAAAACAGCTGCTGCCAAGTCAACTCCAACTCAAGGCAGCCCCACATGTATCAGAGCAGAACTGTGCTCCGTGGGGTTTTCAATGGCTGATTTTTTGAAAGTAGACTGCCAAGCCTTTCTTCTGAGACACCTATGGATGGACTCAAACCTCCAACCATTCAGTTAGCAGTCAAGTGTGTTAATCGTATGCACCACCTAGGGACTCCCAAGAAATTCTAGGGTACAAAAGCACAAGAACAACAGCTGCCTTTGTGCAGCGGGCTGGATAGGTAGACAAGTAAAACAAAGAGAGGATAGCAGATGAGCCTGGAAACCAGGATACAGGGGCCTCCCCTGAACCTGATTAAGAAGAAGAGGAGAAGGCAGGGGGAAGCAGCTGAGTGGAAGTCTTCCCGGAGACTAGAGCAGGGCTTCACTGTTTTAAAGAAACCCTGTGCCCACTGCATGACCTCAGACCTCTCTGTTTCCAGAGATGAGGGACGAACATCCTCAGGCCAAGATGAAAACACAATCTGGGAAGAAGTCTAGTGGCCCTGAGAAGACACTGCCTCAGGAAGCACGAGACAGCATCACACGAGCACCGTCCGTGTCCAAACTGAGGGCATCCGTCCTTTTATCTAAAGACTGGTGTTTCAAACAAGAACGGCTACATTAATTTTAGCAGATTTTATGTAAAAAGAAATATTCAATTTTAAACTGGACATCAATAAGAATACCAAACTCAACATATGCTAATTATTCCATCAGCAATTTCACAAGAGTGAACGATTTCGTGTGGTAGCACGTATTCAACGTTCTTCACAGAATTCTAACTTCGTAAAATGTGGAGAAATTACCAAGGCTTCAAAGGAATCTATGAAAAGACCAAGAAAAATTCAAAAGATAAAAAGTAAGAGTCCAAGAGTTATGTGCAAACATGAAGACTCTTGCTACCTACTGGAAAATCAGTGGGAAAAATGTAATATGGGCAGGGTTCCTAGCACAAATATGGTCTAAACTGATTGTCAGCTAAAGCACAAAATAGGGAAGAAATTCCCAGAAACTCACTCCTAAAAGTCAAATAACATATCAGTCTCACTGGAACTAAAAATATTCGCGCCATGGCTGAATACTGAAAAATAGCCTTGGTGTAAGTAGAGTTTAGTGAATGGAAAGATGAATAGTGTAACAGATAAAGCAATTCATGGATATAACTTAAATAAAAGCCAAAATAATACAAGTTTTATTTCTGATAAAATCCAATTTGGACCAAATTACGTACAATTAATACAGTAATACAGAAGCAACACAGTACAGTGGTTAAGGGTATGGGCTCAAGAGTCATAAAGACCTGGGGTTCAAATCCAATCTCTACCACGAGAGCTGGTAAATGTGAGTCGCTTAGCAAAGTGCCTGGAACACAGCAGATACCAGTATTATCACCCTCCTCCTCCCAGTCTCTTTAATCAGAGTTTACAAGTAAAGCCCATTTTCATCATTATTCCTGAACCTGACTGTGAGTACAGTACTTGACAAGACGCACGCACCAAACTCAGAGATCTAGTCATGTCTGTCAGTGTCTGTCTGCTCTAATAAAAAGGGAAGAAAAATAGAAATCTTCACTCTCCTTAATGGAATTCACTCCACAGCTACATACTTTAAAAAATTAACTTCTCACTCAAGAGATTTCCACTATTACTTCTGGAAAAATCACCCCAAAACAATAATGAAGGTAAGAAACAGAAAACCTTGATTTGATGAAAGCGGTTGGTAAGCATTACCCTGAGGAAAGACAAATCCTAAATGCCTAGAAAGCAAGATAACAGCTTTGCCCCAAGAATCCTAGGAAGGCTTAGAAGGCATGAGCTATCACAGCAAGAGGAAGCAAGAAAGGAAAGCATGGCTAAGGAGTCCAACCTTTCCTTTGTATGCTGTGGAGCTGCAGCACTTGGCCCTGAAAACCCAGGCCTTCCTGCTTCTGGTAAAAAAAAAAACCTCAGTAAGATGAAAAGCAGAAAATAGTTCCTCTTCTTCTGCAGCTGCAGAAAAGTCCAGACTAATTCATAAAGCCATCTTCACGAACGTTATTTCTAATAAATGAGTCTTCTAAGGCCACCAGATTTTGGAAATTATTGCTATGTCCTGTGACAGTAATCTTTAACTTCTAAACAAAATATGTCATTTTGATGGTTTGCCTTCCAAATAATATTAATTCTGGTGATAATATATAGGTGACATCTCAGGTTTCTGATGGGTCTAAATACACGAATGGTCTAGTTGTTCCTCTTTTTCCACAAGCCTGAAGATAAAAACATAGCGAATGACTCTGTATAGCTTGGAAGTTGTTTAACTATCATTTGCTTGAAAAAATTAAAAGGTGAGGGAAAACAATTGCTTCTTTGGTACAGACTGTCCTTCTCAATCTCTTGGTTCTCTAAAGTAAAATAAATTAAAAGTAAATTCAATCAACGGAATATTGTGTACCTATTAAAAATGCTGAATATAAAGATAAAACAGCAACACTAAAAAATGCTTATGATAATATAAGCATGGATAAAACCCAAACACCAAATCCACTGCCATCGAGTCGATTCTGACTCACAGCAACCCTATATAGGGTTTCCAAGGCTGTAAATCTTTATGGAAGCAGACCGCCACATCTTTCTCCCGCAGAGCAGCAGAGTGGCTGGTGTGTTCAAACCACTGACCTTTTGGTTAACAGACAAGCACTTAACCACTGTACCACCAGGCTCCTAAGCACAGATAAAACCAAAACCAAACCAAACTCATTGCCATCAAGTTGACACCAACTCATAGCGATCTTCCAGGACAGAGTAGAACTGCCCCACAGGGTTTCCAAGGAGTGGCTGGTGAATTTGAACTGCCAAACTTTTGGTTAACAGCCGGACTCTAAACCACGATGCCACCAGGGCTCCAAAAACATATGTTCAGGCTGCCTTAAATCCTCTCTAGCATAGTGAAGTGCTTGCTATGTACCAGACCCTATTCAAAATACTTTATACATATGAAATCATCTAATCCTTATAACCCTATGAAATTGTTGCTATTATTAATTTCATTTTAAAGATGAAGAAACAGACACAAACAGGCTGAGTAACTCGCCTAAGATAACCCAGCGAATAAAGTGGTAGAGCCATAACTTGAACCAAGGTACTCTGGCTCCCAAGCCCATGCTCTGAAAACACTATACCATACCACCTTTCTAATAAAATATTCATTTTTCATAATGGAAAAAATTATTTAGGAAAATAAGTTCTTTGAGGAATCTACATCATTACTACTCTATTATGCAGCTGCGTAGTTAAATGCTAATACAGGTGGAAGACTGCATATTAAAATAAGTGATATAATCATGTGGAGTAAACGCAAGTTACTCGAAGCTTACAAAGCTATACATTAATAATATACCTCTCTTCAATTCGGTTCTTATCCATGAGAGGCTGCTTAATCCACTGATTAACCAATCTTTGTCCCTGAGGGGTTTTGCATTTATTCAGCAATGCAGCCAGAGACTGAGAGCCACTGGTATCTTCAAGAGAACCCTAGTAAACAAGAAATAAAACAGAATGGTACGCTTATTAGTGAGAACCTTACATGAAAAAGAAGTAATTTTAGAAACAGGAACACATAATATTTCTCAAACATTAAATGAGAAAACTGCAAAGAAGTTACTTTTTCTAAAATCAAACTTTCAAACCGTTAATCTGTATTTTTCCTGTATATTCTCCTCCAAAACTACGTTATAAATTACTGCCATTTTAGACATTAAACATCTTAGAATGCAATCTTAAAGAACTCTTGTTAATATACAGTATTATTCATAAAGCCTTGACAAATGCTATTTGTACAGCTTACAGCTACAAAAATAAAATATAGCAATTCAAAACTAAGTATAATAATATTTCAAAATATTTAAGTTCTTTAGTAAGTATCTTTAGTATATATTAAGGCATGTACTTTTTAATCACTCAGTATTTTTCACCTGGAAAAGGTTAAGGGCTCGGACTGCTGCAATATCCAATTTCATGTACTGGTTGAAATCAAAAGTAGTCATTTCAAACTGTCCAAAGTTTGAATCATCTGATAAGAGCTCTAAAAACTTGATTACTGCAGACAATGATGAAACTGCAACCTAAGGTTATTTAAAAAAAAAAAAAGAAAAAAAAGATTGCTTTATCACTAGGTTTAATTCTACTGATTTTTTAAAGCAAACGCCAAAATGAAAATAAATTTTCCTTAGTGTTCCTTCCCAATCCAAAATAAGAAAACTAGACGAAGATTAAATAAATCTTAGGATTAAAAACCAATTTTTACAAAGTAAAAATTTACTGTAATAGCAGCACTTTTTAATAGTCCAAAGTGGAAATCACACAAATGCCCATCAGGAATAAAACAGATACTTCTGGCATGTTCCCACAACAGAATACTTGTTGTTAGGTGTCACTGAGTCAGCTTCAACTCACAGCGATCTTATGTATAACAGAACAAAGTGTTTCCTGGTCCTGCACTGTCCTCACGATCGTTGCTATGTTTGAGCCCACTGCTGCAGTCACTATATCCATCCATCTCACTGAGGGGCTCCCTCTTTTTCACTGACCTTCTACTTCACCAAGTATGATGCCCTTCTCCATAAATTGGTCCCTACTGATGACACGTATCCAAAGTGAGACAAAATCTCACCATCCTTGCTTCTAAAGAGCCTCCTGACTGTACTTCCTCCAAGACAGATTTGTTTGTTCTTCTGGCAGTCCACGGTATATCCAATATTCTTCACCAATACCACAATTCAAATGCGTCAATTCTTCTTTGGTCTTCCTTTTCCACTGTCCAGCTTTCACATGCCTATGAGGCGACTGAAATACTATGGCTTGAGTCAGGCATACCTTAGTCCTCAAAGTGACATCTTTGCTTTTTAACACTTTAAAGAGGTCTTTTGCAGCAGATTTGCCCGATGCAATACGTCATTTGATTTCTTAACTGCTGCTTCCATGGGCAGTGATTGTGGATCCAAGAAGAATGAAATCCTTGACGACTTCAATTTCTTCACCATTTACTGTGATGTTATTGATCCAGTTGTAAGGATTTTTGTTTTCTTTATGTTCAGGATACTACAGAGCACAGCCATCAGGAGCCTCTGCGTTCTTTCCTTTGTACACAGAAGCACATCTCTCACCTGAACAGAATTCAGTTTCATCTCTGGCATAAAACATCTCCAATTTTAAGAACTGAGCACTTCCTCTGATTCTGGAGGCCCCATTTACAACTAGCAAAAATGGCCTTGGACCACAGCCTTCCAGGCTTATCTGCCAGTTTAGAAGTCCTATTCCCAGCAAGCCTCCACAGGTTCCAAGATGGTGAAAAGAGCTAAGTCCTTTAACTTTTGAATCTGACCTAGCTGGAGGAAAAGTACCGCATAGATAGCTGGTGTCAGAACAGAAGTGGCAGAGAAGTGAAAAGTGGGGATTTGATATTTTCCATACAAAAGTTTCTCTAATACTGGGATTACTGCTCATCCATATTGGTTTAGATTGTTAATATGAACAATAAAATTGGTTTAGCTTGTCAGTAGGATCAAACTATTATTACTTGATGAATAATCATTTCAAAATAATGATAGCCATAATAGTCTTAGTTCATTCTAGTTTGAAATCTACTTTGAAAATGACAAGCAGTTATAGTTTGTTCTACCTTATTTAAATGGAGCCCTGGTGGCACAGTGGTTAAAGCACTCAGCTGCTAGCTGAAATGCTGGCAGTTCAAACCCACCAGCTGCTCCACAGGAGAAAGATGTGGCAGTCTGCATCTGTAAAAAATCACAGCCTTGGAAACCCTATGGGGCAGTTCTACTCTGCCCTGTAGAGTCGCTATGGGTTGGAATCATCTTGATGGCAATGGGTTTGGTTTTTTGGGGGTCTTGTTTAAATAGATAATACAAGTTTTCATTTTACTTATCAGTGATCCACAAACACCTTGTCAAGAGTTTCTAATATTTTACCATAAAAATATATCTTTCAAGTCATCCTTACCTCCAGGATTTGACCAATATGATAAACCTTCAACCACTGAAAATCCCATAAAAGTTACATTGTTTGCATATTCATCTCTACCACTGATCATACATAACCAAATTTCGAGTCAAACTGCTTAGATGCAGTATTTATTACACAATTATTATATGCTGTATATACTTTCACACTTATTATCTCCTAACCTCCAAAACAATCCTTTGAGGCAGGTATTTTTAACTTTATAGAACAGATAGGGAAATTGCCTCTCAGAAAGGTAGAGCAATTTATCAAAGACTCCACAGCAAGTAATTAATAAAGGTAAGATACAAAACAGGTCCCTCTTCCCCTCCATTCACTATGTTAACTCAACTACCAAAGTGACAGTAATCAGACTCTTTCAAGTGGAGCCATTAAAACCTTCCACATCTCAAGAATATACGTAGTGTAATAAAGTGATATTATGTTTAAAGGTGTATGTAAATTTTTCTAATCATTTTTACAACTTTCATCTTAGATAAAACAAATATCATGTCATTGATCCACAGTTTAGGTGTTAAGATACACACCATAGAAGTAACCTTCAAAAAAGCCATTATCGCAATTTAAGAATAAATTCACAAGTGCAATCCACTGACCTGATTCTCCATTTCTGGCAAGACAGCACTATTCATCTGTTCTCCCTTTTTGGCTTTCAACAACCGGTTGAGATCCTGATAAATGTCTTTTGTAGAAAATTCAGCTCTTTTTCTGTCTGTGATCAGAATTCCTCCTCTCAGAATAACCTATTTTACAAGAAATATTTCAAATTACTATATCCAGATATTACAGTGAGAGAAGGAAGACTATAACACTGATGAATATAAAGTGCTAAGAGTTCAACAGATCGTTAGCCCACAACGAATTTTTACGTACCGTGCAAGACGATGGCAACATGTAAGTATTAATGCATTTTTGAAAAATCTATAGACTAAAATTTAATGGATAAACCATGTCCACATAAAGCTTTCAAAAAATCATCTCAATAGTAAAAACTCTTAACAGAATACTACTTGTGGAAAGTGGTTGTGTGTCACCTGGGCTGGGCTAGTGAAGATTCTCAGTGGTCTGGCAGTTAGGTAATGATGTAGTCTGGCAGTTATGTAACGTAGTCAGCCTCCATTTTGTGACGTAATGGAATCACCTCCATGATGTAATCTGATGTGATCAGCCAATAAGTTGTAAGGGGAGTTTCCTCAGGGATGCGACCTGCATCCAATATACATGGATGTTCCGGAAAAGCTCGCTGGCTTTTGCTCACTCTGGATCCTGGCTCCTGCATCCAGCTGGTTATCATCTGACCTCCAGTTCTCGGGACTTGAGCCAGGGGCCTGTCGTACTGCCTGCAGATCTTGGGACTGGTCAGCCTCTGCAGCCCGTGAGCCAGCAGCCTGCCCTCTGACCTGCCGATCTTGGTCTCATCAGCCCCTGCAGCTACACTGAGTCTGGAGAAGCCTCCAGCCTAACGCCTGACCACCGACTTGGGACTACCAGCCTCTTTATCCACATGAGCCATTTCTTTGAGATGAATCTCTCTCTTTATATATATATATATGCTTCACTGGTTTTGCTTCTCTAGAGAACTCAGCCTAAGACACTATCTGTGCTAAAAACGTCCGTAAGAGATCTGCTATCTTCCAAGCAGTTCTTTAGGTATTTGAGGTTCACAAAAAGAAAAGAATCCTTACAGTATACATCTCTTAAGAAACATCTAAATAATAAGCCATATACCCATACAAATAACAAGAACCTCACTGAAGTGAAAAAATAAAAGCATTACTCAAATAAGAGGCTAAAATTACACTTGAACTATCAAAAATTAATCCTAAGAATTACATTTTGCTTATTTGATAAATCCATGCTAAATACAATTATGTATAGTTTGCTTTCAAACTGGCCCTAAATCACCTCTTTCTTCCCCTGAACTGTTAAAGCATTGCTTTTATCAATTCTAAACACTTCAAGGCTGACATTCTGTTACTCTGTAGAAAGGAAGACAGGACAGATGGAAGAGAGGAAGGAAGGAAAAGGGACAAGATATGAAGTAAAAAAAGTCTTAAAACAAGAAACTGCTTGTTCTGGCGTCCTATTAAAGATACGAAGTCTTCTGTGAAAGATAAACATCAGGACATTTTCTCAAAATAAAACACTACTGTAATTAGATACAAAGGTTTTAGACTTTCTAATGAGTTTTTCTTAATTTTAAAACAATATTATATCCATTAAAAACCCTTTCCTAGGCTTGTATTCTCTTCTCCTGTTGCTAGACTCTGATTTCCTTACCTGCCTCAGTTTTCCCATGTCTCCGGCAGTCTCTCCTCCTGGTAAAACACATTCCTTGGGTCCAATCTGAACCAGGAGAGCTTCAAGATTGGAGAACTGATCATTATCGGGGAACTCACACAATCCCAGCTTCCTCTGTATGGAGTCAACATACCCAACTCCAACCTGCCTTTGGCCATCAACTGTGGATGTTCTAATACCCACAACTCCAATGGAAGATGACATATCATTGTTACCATACAGAATGTCTTCAAACTGAGAAAGATTGCCTGGAGAAGCCTAAGCAAAAATAAAGAAAAAATTTCTAGAAACAAACTTACTTTAAAATTTTACTAGCAAACAAGAATTCCAACTCCAGCGGATTTTACTAATGTTTTCTATAAAAAGTAACTGCTTGTAACCATATATTCCAATTATTATTACCACACTTTCTATAAAGTTTCCCTACCTCTCCAACTATTCTCAGAATACCTGGGCACATATAAAAATAAATGTATCGAAAGTGATTTCAGGCTTAGGACCATAGTCTCATGGGACAACTCAGTCAATTGGCATCACATAGGTCACAAAAATCACTATCTGCATCCTAGTGAAATGAGTAGCTTCTAGGGTCTTAAACGGTTGCAAGTGGCGAACACACAATTATGGGTCTCTGCTCTCCAGGAACATGGAGTCTTGGTGGCACAGCAATTAAGAGCTCAGGCTGCTAACCAAACGGTCGGCAGTTCAAACCCACCAGTTGCTCCTTGGAAACCCTACAGGGCGGTTCTACCCTGCCCTATAGGCTCACTATGAGTTGGAATCCACTCGACAGCAGTGGGTTTACGCTCCAGGAACGAAACAGTAAAAAGGTAACCAAGAGGTCAAAAGAAACAAGTCTACACAAGCCACAACCTCATTTACCCTGAGACCAAAAGAACTAGATGGTGCCCAGCTACCACCACTCACTGTTCTGACCAGGGTCACAATAGATGGCCCTGGACAGAATGGGAGAAAAATGTGAAGCAGAACTCAAATTCTTAATAAATTTAAAAAAAAAAAGCTAGACAAACTGGAACAGTAGAGAAGAGAGGATTCCCTAAGACTATTGCCCTGAGAGACCCTTTAAACCTAGAACCAAGCCTATCCACTGAAATCACCTTTTAGCAAAACAGCAGAGTGGCACACAGAATAAAGGATATCACCTATAAGATCAGTGCAATACTTAAAAACCATCAGTATGAGACAAAAAAAAGGTCAACAATTACTCACAAGCAAAGATGAGAAGATAAGGGGACAGGGAAACTAGAAAACTGGCAATGGAACAAACAGAATACAACTACAGAGAATGGTGACGCCCTGTGATAAATGTAACTAATGTTACTGAATAATCTGTGTAGAAATTGTCAAATGCTGTGTAAACTTTCAACAAAAACTCAATAAAATATTATGTTTTAAAAAAAAAAAAAGTGATTTCAGCTTGAAATCTGACAGCTGAGTTAATACACACATAATCATTAAGGTGCGCAAACTGATAATCCTGTTAACATCATGCTTAAATTCCCAAATTCTACCAAAATATCTATTAGTTGAATATGTCAGTATTTTCACCGAAGTAGCCATAGCACATAACCAAACACCAAATCAAACCCATCGTCATCAAGTCAATTCCAACTCACAGTGACTCTACAGGACAGAGTAGAACTGCCCTCATAGGGTTTCCAAGGTTGTAATCTTTATGGAAGCAGACTGCCACATCTTTCTCCCGCAGAGTAGCCAGTGAGTTCAAATCACCCACCTTTTGGTTAGCAGTCGAGCATTCAACCACTGCGCCACCAGGGCTCCTCCCCATACCACACAGGAAAGCAGCATTATAACCTTAAGCACTGACCTTGGAAAGTCATTTCTCTAAATCAATATACTTAGCTGTAGAATGCAGAGACCACTCTAGACCAATGATTTCCAAATAAAAAGTCCTTGACTTACTTTAAATATTTCAAAAAGCTCAACTCTTTAAGATTAAACAAGCTAACTAAAGGGTCAAGTTGCTTTGCTTTTGGCTGGATGTGGGTAACACTACATACTTCAATCTGATCATCAGAAGCTGATAGGTTGCTGTTATCATCAGCCATTTCTGGGGCATCTGATGGACCAAGCTTTGAACATGAGACAGTCACAGGACCCAAACAGCCTTCCCAGTGAGCACATAGATGGCGACATTAAGCAACCAGTAGCCATCAACAAAGTTGAATGTTTTTAGCATCACAATCACGATAATCATTTATCTTTTCATAATAAGATCATGAATCCCCAGTTGCTATAGATTGTTTATTAAAATCTGGATCAAAATTTGAAATGGAAAAATAGTGATAACCTGTACTCAAACGAGAAGCACTGATTTGTGACCATGAATGTTGTATTTTCCCATAGATGCTTTGGATTTGCATGTACAGATTACGAAGCACACCTTAAAAAAAGCTCTCAAGAACCAGGAGCTAATAAAATTGAGTTCTTGAGGGAAATTTAAGAATCCTTGAAAATTATAAAACTGGTCATCTCTGAACTAGATAGTGTTTATAGTTCTTGCCTGCTTTGAGCATACTATTGAGAACATGGGAAAGAAAGCAATCAGAGATCAACTACTTCAAATACCAGCAATACTTTACAATAGAGTCAATAAGCTAATAAAAGGATGGACAGATCAGTTTTTAACGGTTTTAGTCCTGAACGTCTTAAAATGTCAGGATGAAGATATCGTAATTTTAACCTGGTAAAGTTACATATTTTAAGATTTTTCCCCTGACCTAAAAGACAAGAGTTAAAAACAATTTCATCTTGAAGAATTCTGATATGACATGAGTTGTAACAGGCCGATAGTCATAGTATTCTATTCAACTAAGTGAATATGATCACCACTAAACAATATTCCAGGCTTATGAAAATTTATAACCTGAAGAGAAAAGCATGTACAAAGATACAAACATATTACAAATGTGTATAAATGAGGTACTCGGAATATTTGTTTGATATTACTGCAAAAACAGTAAAATCAAATTCCTGTTTAATACTGGTATTTCACTTCATGTCAAGGCTATCATCTGTAGTTATGTCTCAGGGACAGTGATAAAGCTCAGAGTATTTGAAATTTCAAATTCATCCTATAATGAAGATCTACTGAATTTCTGAATTGCTCTTAAACTTTTTTTTAAAATGTCACATGCTAAAGAATACTAAAGTTTCTAAAAAGCATTTCACTGTCACAATCTGGTGAAAATTTTAAAACACAAAGAATTCTCTCACATCTTTATTTTTTTCTACTCTTAAAAAATAAGTAAATTAAAAAGGAAGATAATTACCTTAAATGCCAAATACCAATCATTCTCCTTAGAGGCCTTATTTCCAGCTTTATTCTTGTAAACTTCAACTCTATACTGACGGACCAGAAGAAGACCTTTTACAAAAGACTCAAAATTCATTTTACTAAGCACAACACTCTCCAGAGTCTTTGCTCCTAAAGAAAAATATTAAAAAATACGTGTTATAAATTTGAGGATTTGAAGTGATGTGTTCACGCACCTAACCCAATGCAACCCCAAATTACACTGTTTTCTCAGTAATTCATTTATTCAGTAAATTGTTTATTGAGCACCTACTGCATCCCAGGGACTATGGTAGGAGAAGGGTATAAAATGGTGAATAGACACAGCACACCCCCGCCCTCCCAGCTCTCTGAAGCCCACACAGCAACATCAGACATTAAGATATGTCAGAAATACAAATTACTAAAGGAACAAACATGTTAGAAAGGAGGCATTTATTAGGAACTACTATTTTTGCAATGGATCTACACTTAACCATGGTATTAAGCCTTCTTATTTTATGCTCCTACCTTTAGGGACAAAAAGCTTTCAACAGCCATGTAATAAAAACAATATAAAAGAATGAGTAAATACATATATAGTTAACCTTACAATTTATTTTCCGCAAGTATGAATAAAAGTCATATAATTGTACCCCCAGACATGCTTTTAGCTCAGTAATGAAGTCACTCCCAAGGTTCACCCTTGAGCCAAAGATTAGACAGGCCCCTAAAACAAAACGAGACTAATGGGGCACAACAGCCCAGGGACAAGGATTAGAAGGCAGGAGGGGACAGGAAAGCTGGTAACAGGAACTCAAGGTCGAGAAGGGAGAGTGTTGACATGTCATGGGGTTGTTAACCAATGTCATAAAGCAATATGTGTACTAACTGTTTAATGAGAAACTATCTGTTCTGTAAACCTTCATCTAAAGTACAATAAAAAAAATTTTTTAAAGTCATATAATTGCAGAGAATATAATTAAAATTTTTTTCAAAAAATCTATAAAAATGACTTACTAGTCATTATGAGTTGGAATTGACACAGTAGCAAAGGGTTAGTCTTTGCAAAATATTCTAGGTAACATATTCAAATATTTAAAAAAGTGCAACAAAAGCTCTCCCGTTCGAGAATGAAGAATACCAAAGACACAAGGAAAATATTGGCCCAAGAGACAGAAAAGGCCATATAAACCAGAGACTTCATCAGCCTGAGACCAGAAGAACTAGATGGCACCCAACTACTGCCAATGACCGCCCTGACAGGGAACACAACAGAGAGTCCCTGATGGAGCAAGAGAAAAGCAGGGTGCAGAACTCAAATTCTAGTAAAAAGACCAGACTTAATGGTCTGACTGAGACCGAAGGGACCCCGGAATACATGGCCCCCGGACTCTCCATTAGCCAAGAACTGAAACCATTCCCGAACCCAACTCTTCAAAGATTAGACTGGACTATGGGACAAAAAAATGATACTCTTGAAGAGTGCGCTTCTTAGCTCAAGTAGATACATGAGACTAAATGGGCAGCTCCTGTCTGGAGGCGAGATGAGAAGGCAGAGAGGGACAGGAGCTGGTTGAATGGATACAGGAAATCTGGAGGGGAAAGGAGGAGTGTGTTGTCACATTACAGGGAGAGCAACAAGGGTCACATAACAATGGTTGTATAAATTTTTGTATGAGAAACTAACTTGAACTGTAAACTTTCACTTAAAGCATAATAAAAAAAAAAAAAACTCTCCCTTTCACCACTGTCCCTAGGCATCCAGTCTGCCACCACAGTGCTATGCTTATAAAATATATTTCCAAACATAGTCTATGCAAACACAAGCAAATACAAAGCACTATCTCTTTCTTTTTTTCAATATAAGTGGTTGTATACTACACACGCTGTTCTGTACCTTGGGTTTTATTTATTTATTTTTTAACTTTAATATATTTTGGAGTTGTTCCATCAGTACATAATCAGCTTCTCTCTGTTTACAGCAGTACTTCCAATGATTATAAGGATGTTCTGTAGTTTAAGTAGTCTCTTACTGATGGACACGTGGATCACTTTCAGTCTTTTGCTATTAAAACAATGCGGCGTGAATGCTGCAGAATGTATATGCTTCTTTCTCCAAATGTGCGAGTATATCCGTAAGATAAAACCCTAAAACTGGATTTCATCAAAGGATATGTATGATTTTGATAAATATTGGGAGACTGTCCCCCTTGACTGGCTGTGCCAATTAACACTACCCTTCATAAAGCATGAGTGCACCTACTTCCCCTACCCAGTCAACACAATGCATTGTCAAGCTTTCTGATCTTTGTCTTAGATCACTAGCTCTCAACTGGGGCAATTTATCTGCATAAGGGACATTTAATGAGCCCTGGTGGCACAATCACTCATAGGGTCGCTATGAGTCAGAACTGACTCGACTGCAGTGGGTTTGGTTTTGGTTTTCTTGATGGCACAACGGTTAAGCACTTGGCTACAACCAAAAGGTTGGCAGTTTGAACCCACTCAGCTGCTCCACAGGAGAAAGACCTGGCAATCTGCTTCCACAAAGGCTGCAGCCAAGAAAATCCTATGGGTCAGTTCTACTCTGTCACATGGGGTCGCCATGAGTCGAAATCCACTTGACAGCACCTAACAACAACAGGCGACATGTGCCAATATCTGGAGACATTTTTGGTTGTCACATCTGGGGGGTGAGGGGGTATTAACGGAACCCAGTGGTGGTGCAGTGGTTAAGAGCTCAGCTGCTAATCGAAAGGTTGGAAGCTCAAATCCACCAGCCGATCTTTGGAAACCCTATGGGGCAGTTCTACTCTGTCCTATAGCGTCACTAGGAGCCGGAATCGACTCAACAGCAACAGGTTAGTGGGTAGAGGCAGGATGTTGTTAAACACGCACAAGACAGCCCCTCACGACAAAGAATTATCCTGTCCAAAATGTCAATAGTGCCCAGGTAGAGAAACCCAATCTTAGGTTTAAAAAAGTGTCTCAGATTGGTTGACTTGCAAATACCAATTTCTTTACAAAGTAAATAAAATCACCCATGCCATCAAATGGAATAAAAACTCAATTTTGATATAACATAGGTAATGTATACTCACTTAAAGGTAATATAAAATATACTTGTTGATTATTCTGACAATTTCTGGATCTTATGCAAGATTTAACCTAAATTTAACAATACATCATGCCAAGTACAAATATCAAATACAAACAAGTACAAGTAAAGATAAATGAACAACATAAGATTTGTTTTCTACAGTACTTGGGACACAGCTGATATTTCCAATATCAGTTAATTAGTTATGAGTACTAAACAGGAATCCCACTATCACAGAGAATTAAATAGAAATGCCTCTATCAAGTATTCAAGACACCCGAAAAACGGCTCAAATCTTGCCTCTCCAAGCTATTCCCTAGAGCATTCCTTATGATCTAATCCAGGACTGGCAAACTGAAATAACTACGGGGGCCAGGGAGGTAACAAATGAGGCAAAGGAGACCAAAGGTAAGAATAACAACAGAGCTGACAGATGACAAATAATGAACGGCTACAAACGAGACCACGTGGAAAGGTGAAAACTGTGCGGGGTGGGGAAAACACATACAGGATGAAGGAGGAATCTGGACTCGTCACTCAGTGCCCACCCACTGCTGAACTGCAGGAACAGTTTTGCCCAGAGTTTCCAACTTTGCAGATTTTACAAAAGAAACTCAAAATCCAAATTTTTACATGAAATCTCCCAATTTTTTAAATACGAGTAATTCAAACCTTTATCAAAACACTTTATATTTAGGCCACCAGTTTTCAACTCTAAATTCAATACGCCACATTTGCCTAGAGTTGACTAAACTGTTGTTTCCCAAGCTTGCATTTAGACAGACAGTTGAATGAGAATTATGTTTACTCTAGAATCTCGTTCAGCAAGGCCTCACACATTCTCAGAGGCATACACAGGAATTCAACAGCAACTAACAAGAACAAGGCCTATCCAAGCTAAAGCAGATTTACGTCTCCCAATAAACACCCAAAATCAAAATCTCACAGTGGAATGGCAGTCACCAGTTAAATTATTTCCCACTTCTGCCTAGCACATGGGACAACCAACTTATCCCAGTTTGCCCAAGACTATTCCAGTTTTGGAACTTAAAGTCCCGATCCCAGGAAGCCCCTCGGTCCCAGGCAAACCAGAACAACTGGTCACCCTACCAGCACATCTAGTTGAATTCCACATACGCTACACTATGCATATGACAAAATAATATTTCAAAAAAAAATTTTTTTTTTTGCTCAGGGAGAGCACTGAAGCTGTTATTTACACACGAGCAGAGAGAAATTTCTCCCACATACCCATAAATGCCATCATGAACATCTTTAGCAACTTTCAGAAAATACATCAATGAGTTTGAAAAACGTTTTTCATACCATCCCTCTATTTAGATGGCAAAATGAAAAGTCCAACTCAGCAAAAACAATTCTGGGAAGAGAAAAGCAATATTGGTCTGGTATAATTTTGGAACTGCTCCTAAACCAGAGGTCCAAAGGATGTGTCAGCAGAATTATTTGGCCAACACAGCGTCTTTAAAGGCTTTGAATCTTAATGCTTATAACTGGATTAATAAGCACTCTTGGATTCACAAGCCCTTCCACTGCTTATTGGTCTACACATTAGTGTTATCTATCTGGCCCTGGACAGAGTATTATATTGAAGTATCCAAAATCCTCACAACTGGACCAATAAGCAACATCATGATAAAAGAAGAAAATACTGACGTTGTCAAGATTTCATTTTACCTGGATCCACAATCAACACCCATGGAAGCATGGGTCAAGAAATCAAACGACGCACTGCGCTGGGCAAATCTGCTTTAAAAGACCTCTTTAAAGCGTTCAAAAGCAAAGATGTCACTCTGAGGGCAAAGATGTCACTTTGAGGACTAAGATGCACTTGACCCCAAGCCATGGTATTTTCAATTGCCTCACATGCATGCGAAAGCTGGACAATGAATAAGTTAGACCGAAGAAGAACTGATGCATTTGAATTATGGTGTTGGCAAAGAATACCGAATACATCATGGACGGCCAGAAGAACAAGCAAATCTGTCTTGGGAGAAGTACAGCCAGAATGCTCCTTAGAAGCAAGGGTGGCGAGACTTCATCTCACGTACTTTAGGCAGGGGGGACAAGTCCCTGGAAAAGGACATCACGCTCGGTGAAGCAGAAGGTCAGAGAAAAAGAGGAAGGCTCTCTCTGACACAGTGGCTGCAACAATGGGCTCAAACAGCAACAATTGTGAGGATGGTGCAGGACCTGGCAGCTTTTTGTTCTAAGCAAGGTTGCTACAAGTCAGAACCAACTCGAAGGCACCTAACAACAATCCAGAGCAATGGTTCTCAGTCCTTTCCCTTAGGCATTCAAGAGAAACAATGGCTCGCAACTGCAGAGATTTCTTAAAAGAGTGGGTGGGATACAGAGGTAAATGCAGTCTGATAAAGACCCCCAGCTGATTCCTTACACCACCCCTGTGGTCACCTGGGCAATTTTGTTCTGTTAAACATAGGGTCGCTATCCGTTGGCACCTAGCACCAACAAGTTCAAGCTTATCCATTAAAACAGATTTAACAACCTCAGAACTGTCAACTTCATAAGATGTCAGGCATAAACAGGATACTCTTAGGAAGATAATTTATGATCTACATTGCTTTCCTCAAATACTAGTTATAGTTGTGAAGCCCCAGGTCATGAAGCTACTGAAAAGGCAAAGCCAGGACTGAAAGCGAGGTGTATTCGCTCTCAGTGCTATAGACTTGGTTAGGGTATGGATCCCCTAGGTTTTGTGCGGGGCCAGGTGGTCACAGCCTTTTCCATTTCCCCAGTGTACTGTACAAATTATAATCCTTTCTATTTGTGCAGTGAGCACAGTAAAGTTAGAGAGCACTGGTTTATTAAACCTGGCTTCCTCACCCTGAGCCCACTGATGGGTCAGTCCTGGTTGCCAGGCACTTGTCTGGGTTAGAGCTAGAACACTGGCAGGGTTCCAGGAAGGCAGTTGTAGCCCGCAAGCTACTGTCCAGAGAAGAGCTGAGGTGCCCTTTGGGGCCGCAGAGAGGCTGATGAGGGCAATGAAAATGTCTTTCCAGCTAATCCTGTGGCAGCTATACAATGCTCTGATGGTGCTGTCTGAATTATGGACACAGGCTCAAGTCTGTCTGACATACCCTTGGAAATTTTGGTGTGTGCTGCTTTGAGTGTTTTTATGATAAAAAGCTAATGTACTTTAAGGGGAAAAGAGCCAGCCAAGATGCCTGAAGACCTGGAGAAATTATTGGAAAGCACCACTTCCTTCAATCAAAGGTGGATTAGCTCCCATGAGGGAACAGCCTAAGAAAGTTGGTTGGCAGTTGTGTAGATCAACAGAAAGCTCAACAACCTGAGTACGGAAAGTGGTCACAATGGGCAAAAATTGGTAGAATTAGAGTTTGAAATGCAGGTTTTTTCCAAATGGCTCCTTTGTGCCTGCTATTTCACATGCAGCCCCGGGCACTGGCCCAAAAGAGCATCATTAGGTGCCCACAGGAACGTAAGGGGTCAGCTATGAGGGTGCGGGGATCCAGGTAACGTGCAGGTTGATTCAGATTTACAGCAGCCAGGCCTTGAGCATTTCCAAGCACAGCAGATCTGATTTGTTTTCTTTCTTTAAATGAATCCTGACTGATGTCTTCTCAGGCTAACTCCTGTTGCTTAAATGATGCTGCATTTGCCCTTACTGATGTTTTATATAATTCCTAAGGTAGTGTTTCTAGAATACAGATAGTTTCAATATAATTCTTATTACATATTTCCACTGTATTGGACCATCTAGAATTAGATCATATAAGCACTGCATTTTAGTTTAATTAATCAGTTCACTATTACTTAAACCATATTTGAAATATGACATGACCAGGTAGAGACATCTAAAACATCAAAGACCATTTCTATATGATATAAGGTGTAATAAGAACTCTCGAGCCCTGGCGGCACAAAGGTTAAGAGCTTGGCTGCTAACCAAAAAAGTCGGCAGTTCGAATCTACCAGCTGCTCCTTGGAAACCCTATGGGACAATTCTGCTCTGTCCTGTAGGGTTGCTATGAGTCGGAATCGACTCAATGGCAACCGTTTTGTTTTTTTTAAATATCTTCCTCAATAAATACTGATTGGTTTTAAACATAACAAAAAGGCAAAAAATCAAATCAATCACAACCACATCCCCAGCTGAACGTTTGGCAGCACTTGTGTTTTTTTCTTTTTAAATGGTGTCATGTTGTTTCTAACACTCTTCGTTGTTTAAACATTTCTAAATTTTATTTACTCAAAATAAAGTATGTCTGCATGACAAAAACGAACAAACAAGAAAACACATATTAGCAGATTAAAGTCACTGAGATGTGCTGTTTCATAAAAGCAACTGTGCTTTGTTCAATCGTGTGTCCTCCAAAGATGAGTTTTCTATACAAACTGTTCTTCACTGATCATCTGTCTTATGTCACCAGTACTGAGTGGAACAATCTTCGAGACATGCTGTTCTAGCTACTTGCATGCATGTGGATTCACATAAACTTTCAGAATAATAAAGACATGCCTGCAGAGGTGAAAATACACGATCAAGGGGGAAATAATGGTCTAAAAGGTTATTCTTCTCAATTGTAACCCATATTCATATGTTTCTCCCTTATCAAGAATTCTCATCAATGGTCATCAAAACTGAAAGTTACAAAGGACTCTAAGTCATGTTAAGTTGAATGGTAAATTTTATTACGAATTAATGGTACTTAGCATGTCATTAAAATTGTTTTTAAATAAAAATAAAAGGCTTCTAAATGTTGCAAAAATTAAAAACAAAAACGAAAAACCACTGGAGGGAGAGAACTGTGGGGCACGGATGAGCTGAATTTCAGGTGAAGCAGTACAGGCAGTCTCCTGCAGAACAGATGTAGAGGGATTTTAAGTGTCTGGCGCCATAATTTATGTAACCATGCCCCTCTATTCACTTAGACTGTGGGTTAATAATCACATTATAAATAATGATATGAGAAACATTTCTGAGTGTATATTTGTCCACATACCAGATCGTTTCCTCAGGATAAATTCCTAGATGTGAAACTCCTGATCAGAGGTTATGAGCATTTTTTTGCAGCTTTTTACTGAAGCACAACATACAAATAGGAAAGGGCACATATAAATGTCTAGCCCAATAAGTTCTCAGACTGTACGCACTCTTGACACCAGCATCCCAGAAGACACCCCTCGCCCCATGCCCCTTCCAGCACCTCACCCCTTCCCCAGCAAAGGTGCCACTATACTGACTTTTACCAGAATATGTATACGTTTTCTCCCTTTTTTGTGCTTTATATAAATGACATCAAACAACGCTCATTTATGCCTGGCTCCTCTTTCACTCGACATAATTTTCGTGAGATTCGTCTGTATTTTTTGTATGCAGTATTCATTCTCACTGCTGTATTCAACTGCTTGACTAAACCATAATTTACTTATCCACTCTACTAATTGGTAGTTTCCAATTTAGGGCTATTATGCATACGGTTGCTATGAATAATCTTGTGCATGTCTTTTTTGTAAACACACACACACACACACTGAAACCTGTGAGAGCCATAACTCAATGGAACTGCCTGTTTTTCTGGGTCTCACAAGTTTTCCGCCTTTGACAGGTGCAGTCTTATCAATTACTTTTCTATCCCTTGTTTAAGCGGAAAATATTTGTGTTTTCTTCTGACAGGTTTCTGCCTTACAACAGGATCTTGCTTTCACTGGTGTGTGTGTGCACGCACACAGCCCGGGTGGTGCAGTAGTTAAGAACTTGGCTGCTAAACAACAAGTTGGCAGTTCAAAACCACCAGCCGCTCCTTGGACACCCTATGCGGCAGTTCTGCTCTGTCACACAGGGTTGCTATGAGTCAGAATCAACTCGACAGCAACAGGTTTGGTTTTTTTTTTGGTTATATATGTGTGTGTGTGCATGTGCGTGTCTATGTACATACATGCACTTCTGTTGGGTGTATACCCCTGCTTGTTTCACTTCTAAATAGAGCTGCTGGGTGGTAAAACCAACTTTAGTAGACACTGCCGAACAGTTTACCAAAGTGGTTGTACCAACCTGTGCTCCCACCAGCTGTGTTTGGGTGTTTCAGGTGCTCCACATCCTTGCTAACCCTTGGTATCTTCCATAAGTTTTGCATTTTAGTCACTGTGGTGGTGGAGTGGTATCAGTCTGTGGTTTTAATTTGCATTTCCCTGATGACTAAGCTGAGGACCTTTTCATAGTTATTAAACATTTAGACATCTTCTGTAAAGTCGTCTGCTGGTATTTTCTTTATAATGATTGGTAGGAATTCTTCATATAGGTATGAAGATTTGAAAAGATTAAGATGTACTACCAAATTGCTTTCTGGAAAATCAGTACCCCTTCCAACAGTATATAAGAATATCATCTTACCACACCCTTGCCAACCCTGTAATTTTTATAATCTATACCTGTTTTAAACTCAAATCCAGAGCTCTCTGTATAATAACAATAGTTCTCAGGATTTGGACTTCATATAACTGCAACATTTTAAAAACAAAACAAAAATTGGACGCCAACTCAGTGTTACCAGCATCTTCATTTGCCAGGTAAGGATATTTTTAAAAATCCTATATACTATGAATAGATAAGTGGTATCCTGGGTGAAGGGTGAGACAGTACACAATACAGGGGAAACTAGCACAACTTGTGCTAGGAAAGGTCATGGAAGCCCTACAGACATATCCAAACTCCCTGAGGGACTGAATTGCTGGGCGGAGGGCTCTGGGGACCATGGTCTCGGGGAACATCTAGCTCAATTGGCATGACACAGCTTATAAAGACAATGCTCTACATTCTACCTTGGTGAGTAGTGTCTGGGGTCTTAAAAGCCTGTGAGTGGCCATCTAAGATACTCCACTGGTCTCATCCCTTCGGGAGCAAGGGAGAATGAAGAGAACAGGATACAAGGAAAAGATTAGTTAGAAGGACTAATGGACCACAGCTACCAAGGCCTCCACCGGACTGAGTCCAGTACAGCTAGATGGTGCCCAGCTACCACCACTGACTGCTCTGACCAGAATCACAACAGAGGGTTCTGGACAGAGCTGGAGAAGGATGTAGAGCATAATTCTAACTCACAAAAAAAAAAGACCAGATTTACTGGCCTAAAGGAGACTGGAGTAACCCCGAGAGTATGGCCCCCAGACACCCTTTTAGCTCAGTGGTGAAGTTACCTCTGAGGTTCACTGTTCAGCCTGGGAGTGGACAGCCCCGTAAAACCAAATGAGACTAACGAGGTACAGGAGTCCAGTGACAAGGGCCAGAAGGCAGAAGGGGACAAGGAAGCTGGTGATAGGGAACCCAAGGTTGAGTAGGGATATTGTTGATGTGTTGTGAGATTGTTAACCATTGTCATAGGCCAACATTTGTAGTAACTGTTAAATGAGAAACTATTTTGTTCTTCAAGCCTTCATCTTAAGTGTGAAGAACAGCACAATTCGAAGAACGTAGTTAATGTCACTGAACTGTGCATGTAGACGTTTTTGAAATGGTGTATCTTTGGCTATGTGTATTTTCGCCATAAAAAAAAAAAAGAGGTTGAGAAGTTAGAGGGTTGATATGTTGTGGGGTTGTTAACCAATGTTATAAAACAACATGTGTACTTCTGTTTCAAGAGAAACTATTTGTTCTGTAAGCCTTCACCTGAAGTACAATAAAAAAAATAAAAATAAAAAATTAATCCCATATACTGTAACAATCATTCCACAAAATTAAGAGTTTCACACCATAAAACTGGCAAGAGCATGCCAATGCTCCCCAGGTCCAAGTACACATTCAGACTCAGAAGATCACCACAGGCCACAGGCGACATCCGTCCCCTCAGAAGGAGAGAGGGCAGGAACCAGAGCTTGCCAGCCGGGCAGCAGCATCAGACATTCCTCTCAGTGGGAGTCCACACAGCCCTTGTCCCCAGGACAGTTCAGGTGGCAAGGAGCAAAATCCACATCAGTGGTGCAGGAGGCCACCTTGGCTTAAAAGCCTCATGCCTTACAGGAGCCAGTATCTCTTGTACCACAGCATAGGCATGGCTTCCAGGGTCCCCACAAGGGACATACACGCCAGCTATTAGAGACACTGCACTCAGGGAGCACAAAGCATAGGATAGGGTCCCCACCAGGGTTTCATAGTTCCTTTATAGTTCGTGCAAGGACAGATGTAATTTAACTACCTGCGGTCATTGTTACAATAAGTAATGTTACCTAGAAACGTGGTTAACATTCTTAAATGTATCGGGTTTCCAGGGGAACAGAGGAGCAGAGGAAAAGGTTTTGTTAACTCCTTTATCCACAATGCAGCCCTGGTGGGGCAGTGGTTAAGAATTATGGCTGCTAACCGAAAGGTAGGCACTTCAAATCCACTAGCCACTCCTTGGAAACCCTATGGGGCAGCTCTACCCTGTCCTATAGGGTCATTATGCGTTAGAATTGACTCGATGGCAACGGCATTTTTTTTTTAACCTACCCACAATGCATAATATTAAAATGAAGGAAAATTCCACTCAAGATAAAGTGCTGGCAGCCTTGCGCCAACATACATTATGAAATCCTTAGCTAACATTTTCCCTTCAGTGGTAAAAATCACAATGCAAGCAGGTACCAGATTTTGGGGAAAATGCCATGGTATACTGTTTTTGAGTCCTTCCCTTCTTCATTTGTTTTGACCAATTTCTAGTAACAAATTACTCACCTTCCCACCTTTTTATAACTTCTATTATCCTATCCAAATAAGGGCTTATCTTTTATCTAAAATGTGTCTTTAACATAAATCCCTAATATAGGAAACAGATCCTTAGGAATGACTCACATACATTTACTTACTGACCTCTGAAAAGTTAAGTTCACCTTTAACCACATTATCATTAGGATTAAGGTTAGGTGACTATGTTACTCTATTCTAATAAATGTCTCTGGTTAACACCTACATTTTAATCTTCAAGGGCCACAAAAAAAGCACTGCATGTTTAAAAAACCAAAAACAAAACTATGCTCCAATATAAAAAAAAGACTCCTTGATATTTATATTAAATTTCCTCCTCAGTGGACAGATATGATACTTAGCATTCGTTACGCCTTTCACACTTTAAATTAAACTATTAAGATTATTAATAGATGCTTAGAAAAGTTAGTAATCCAAATTATACAAACATGTATGTTTAAAACTTTTTACAACATTTTAAAAGTTTAAACTATTCTAAACTGCATAATACAAGAACAAGAGAGCTATGTGCAATAGCCTTGAATAACAGGAGTCATATAATCACCTTCAAGCTGGAAAGCAACTTAAACCATCAACTATGAAGACACCCCGGCTGTCTTACGGGGTCCCCATAAACCAAAAAACCCAAACCAGTTGTCCTGGAATCGATTATGATTCATGGCGACCCCAGGTGTGCAGAGTAGAACTGCACTCCATAGAGTTTTCAAGGCTGTGCCCTTTTGGAAGTAGATCACCAGGCCTTTCTTCCAAGGTACCATGGGGTAGATTCGAACCACTAGCCTTTTGGTGAGCAGTTGAGCACTTAACCATCTGCACCACACAGGGACTCCAAGTGGTCCCCACACTTCTAGTCCTGTCCCCTCTTCAGCCTATTCTCCACAGGATAGCCAAAATGATCCAACACACCACTTACTCTGTGCTTAAAATTCTTCACACCTCTCATTGCCTAGAGCATAAAATGCCAACATCCCGGCACAACATAAAAAGTCTTTCATCATCTGGCCCCACCTACCTGGTCCAGTCTCCTCACCCATCACTTTCCACTCCAGCAATCCTAATTACCTAGTTTCGAGCCCTCTCCCCAGCAAACTCCTAGTCCTTCCAGATCCAAAAGGAGTTTAGCCTCTTATGTAATATCTCCTCATGTCTCCAGTCTGTGGCAATCCTGATTCTATGCCTCTTCAATAACTTGTTACAGAGCACACCTCCATTTGCACTTCACCCTGAACTGTAATTATTTCTGCCTTGGTCTCCACTAGAATGACCTCTGTGAAGGCAGGGATATTGCCTTTTCATCTTTGTACTTCCAGTGTCCACGGCTCTGCCTGACACAGCAGCGCTCTGTAATTTTCTATCTAAAGAATGAAACATCTTTTCTCAGTAACATCCCATTTGCAAGGGACCACTTCGCTTTACAGCCTCTCAACAGTGATCCATTACAGGTCCCTGAGCGGGACCAGCGGTACAAATGGAGTGTCCTGTGGGCGATATTACGCAGGTGCCATAGTCTCCCAAATCCCCCTCCCGAATCTAAATCTCAGTCCTGGAACAGTCTCAGTGGCGGTGTTTGGAATAGACATCTACAGGACAAGGCAGGGCCGCGGAGCAGAGACCTACCAGGCTGCTGGGAAAATAAAGTAAAACAATGTGTTCAAATGCCTCGCATAACGCCCGGCACCTAGGCTCCGTTAGTGTTAATTATTATTTTACATCTGGAGCAGCTGGGGAGGAACAGGTTGCAGGGCTGAAACAAGGCAGGGATTGCGGGTCGCGCCCTCCTGGGCCCAGCAGAAAGCGGCATTCACCACTAGGTAACGTCCCCGCCCCCACTCACGGCCGTCTTTCCGAGAGGGGGCACAGGAGGCCCTACGGCGTCCCCGGGGACTCCTGGGCCCTCCAGAGCCCGGCCGTCCTCACCTGCAGGCCCCAGGTACTTGACCACCCCCTGGGTCTTGAACACCTCCCGGGCAGCCAGCAGCGCGTCCTCGCCGTGCACCGTGTAGAAGTCGCCTCGGTCGAAGAGGCGCACCGTGGTGGTCGGCTTCTCCGGCATGCCCTGGAAGAAGCGAATAAAGCCGGCCTCGGCCACGCTCTCCAGCTGCAGAGTCTCCTTCGGTTGCACCGCCATTTCGAGACCTCTCCACCGCCTAGCCGAGCGAACCGTGCGACCCCGCACCCACTAAACTGTTTCCCGCTTCCCCTCCCTCACCCTCCGAGCGGCGTCCGGCCTCGGCGGAGACACCCAATCAGCATCCAGCGCTGCGTCTTGGTGGGCGGGAGTCCGCCATGGTAGCCAATCATAAACGGACGAGGCCCAGCTTCCCGCGCACGTTGGTGGCTCTGGCTACTGCGCATGCTCGCGCGTAGGTCGCGCGCCTACCCTGGCAGACGCGCATCCGTAAAAGACTTCGGTCTCCGGGTTTTCTCGGCTGCAGGGGCGTGGAATCCAGGTAGATGGCTAGACTACGCTAGGCGACCAGGTGGGAAGTTCCTGGCAGGCTTTAAGCTTATTATGTTCCCGGAAGCATGCGAGTGAAATCAGAAAAAACTTGAAAACAACAAAAAGCTAAGAAGTAAACTTTCCTATTCTAGCCTTGCCCCAAGCTCAGTATTTTCTAACCTCTGCCCCCCTCTCCCCAACTGCCTTTTGGTTTTTAAAAACTTTTCGTTTTTAAGCAAGCTGCCAACATCGAGATTACAGGTTCATTATTCTCCACAGTCACCTTACTGCTCTTTATTAACCAAATGCCTCTCGTTTTCGTCCACTCAGATTGATTCATTCATTCAAAAACATTTTCTTATGCCCATGTGCCAGACATAATGTTCTAGCCTCTGAGAATCACAAGAAAAGAGAAAAACCACTTCCTTTGTTTAGCTTACATTCTAATGGATGGATTCATCAATTAACATAACAAGTAAATTAAATGGTATGTTCAGGACAAAAATAAAAAGCACAGCAGGGAGCTTGATTTTTTATTATTTTTTTTTTTTTAATTTAAGCAAAGACCTGAAAAAGGTGCGGATCCTCCCTTAGAAAAGATATTTCTCTCTCCTTTTTGGCTCACCCCAAAGGAAGTGGCGCCAGAACCTAACCAGCAGCAGAACCACTCCAGGGACTTTCCAAACGTATTCCTGGGCCTCACTCACATCTAATGGGTCGGAATTTCCGGAAGATGCAGCCCTGGTGGCGCAATGGTTAAGCGCTCGGCTGCTAATCAAAAGCTGGGCAATTGGAACCCACCAGGAACTCACCAGCCTCTGCGGGAGAAAAGACTTGGCAAAATTCTCCTGTAAAGATTACCGGTTGCCAGTAGATTTTTGACACATAATAACCCTGTAGGTCAGAGAAGAACTGCTCTATAGAGTTTCCAAGTCTGTAATCTTTACCCAAGCAAACTGCCACATCTTTGTGGAGATGCTGGTGCGAACCACCGACTTTTTTGGTTAGCAGCCCAGCGCTTTAACTGCTGCCCAAGCAGGGCTCTGCCGTAAAGATTGTTGTTGTTAGGTGACGCGGCTTCGCTTCCGACTCATAGCGACCCTTTGTAGAACAGAACAAAACACTGCCCGGTCCTGCGCCATGCTCAGAATCGTTGCTGTGTTTGAGCCTGTTTTTTGTAGCCGCTGTGTCAATCCATCTCACTGCGGGTCTTCCTCTTTTTCACTGACTAGTAAAGATTACAGCCTAGAAAATACTATGGAACAGTTCTTCGCTGTCCTACAGGGTCTCTATGAGTCAGAATCAACTTAATGGCACACAACAACAGAGCCTTGGAATCTGTTCAAAAAGCTCCCTGGGTAATCCTGACAATCAGCTCCCTTAGAAACCACTGGTCTAGAAGTTAAAATTCAGTGCTCCTTGAGAAAGCAGAGAAAGTTTGGAACCATGACTAGCCTACCTTTCCAACAACATCTCCTGCAGCCTGGAAGCGCCTCTCCCCCCAGCTCTATGATCTGGGGCCTTTTCAAGCTTTTCTTTTCTCCTGGCTTCAACACAAACTTGTCCCTCAGCTCTGGAATGGTCATTTCTTGCCCTTATGCGGCAAACTCCTTTTCATCTTCTAGTCTTCAGCTCAGATCTCTCCCAGCAAAGCCTGCCTAGTGTAATTAATTGCATTATATTCTGGGGTTCTACCTTATTTATATCTCTAATACTTGCTGCATGGTTTTAGAAAACCTGTCTCTCTTACCAAATGCCTAGAAAGAACAGGAATAAGTATTTATATTTTTCATACCTGCTGCCATTGAGTCAATTCCGACTCATAGCAACCCTATAGGACAGTAGAACTGCCTCAAAGGGTTTCCATTGATGTAATCTTTATAGAAGCAGACTACAACATGTTTCTCCCATAGAGCTTCTGGTGGGTTTGAACCGCCAACCTTGTGGTTACTAGCTGAGTGCTTAACCACTGTGCCACCAAGGCTCCTGGGAGCATATTAGGTGCTCAGGAAATGTTTACAAATAAATGAGCTGTGTACCACAATGACAGCTTCTCTGTAATGACCTTCCCTTCAGTATCATCCCATCTCTTGCCCTTTTATTTCACATCCTAAATAATAAGCTCAGGAGGGAGGCAGCATGATAAGAATAGTACCTACGTCCAGGATTGATTCAAGAATCAAATGAGGTAAAAGCTATGAAAGTATTTTGTAACCTTTTGGAAATAGCCTTTATACTGTTAGTTTAGCATCATACTTCCCCTACCCAGAACTGTATCTCTTATTCACTTAATTATTTTGTTTACCAACTGAGATCAGAATTATGCTAACTGGTGTATTAGTTATAAAAATTGAAGAGAATGCCCAAACTTTCCTACAGTAGAATCCATCTGGACAGTCAGAACCTAGACACAGATAAACAGTTGCCATCAAGTCGATCCGGACTCATAGCAACCCCGTGTGTTTCACAGTAGAACTGTGCTCCATAGGGTTTTCAATGGCTGATTTCTCAGACGTAGATCACCAGGACTTTCTTCTGAGGCTCCTCTGGGTGGACCTGAACCTTCAACCTTTTGGTTAGCAGCTAAGTGCATTAATGTTTGCACCACCCAGGCACTCATAGACTCGGACACTAGAGAACAATTCAAGATAATGTGAAGGACTATAGGAAACGTCAAAGTATAAGCATCTGAAGCCAATTTAACAAAGACAGAACTAAGGGGAGGGGGGTTGTCCTAATGCAGAGGGATTTGGATTAATCTAGGAGAAAGCAGTGGATTTCATTCTAGTCTTTAAAGATGAACAAGGTTGAACAAGATCCACTCTAGGCTATGCGCTAGACTCCCCTTTCAGAATATATATACAGTTAGGAGCGTACCACACTGCTGACAGAGATGGATCTTGAAAGAGCATGTACCTATTATAACCAACGCTAACGGTGGTTGCTTCTGGGCAGAGACTCAGACCAGCAGCAGGAATGGAAGTTTTCTCTATCCTCTCCCGTACTAAGAAAGAAAATGTGTTTCAAATCTAAGTTTTCTAGTCTGATGTCATTAACCGCTGTTTTTGGCAAGTTATTACCATTTCTGATAGACTCTAATGGGCATAAAGTCTAGAAAATTCATCTAGCTGACTGGCAGCCTTGGTAGAGGACAGTGACATTCAACCAGTCTTACAAGATAACTAATGATTCCAGGTATTCTTTATTTTATACCCAACCTAACGACAATGATCTTAACATTCTTGTTTGCTACAAGATGGCTTTGAGGAGAGCAATGTCTAACTTAGCCCACTTAGAAACCCAAAAACCAAACTCACTGCTGTCAAGTTGATTCTAATTCATATCAACCCCATAGGGTTGGTTCCCAAGGCTGTAGATCTCTATGGAAGCAGACTGCTACATCTTTCTCCCACAGAGCGGCTACTGGTTTTGAACCGCCGACCTTCCGGTTAGCAGTAGATCGCTTTAACCACTAAGCAACCAGGGCTCCTACAGCCCACTTGGAAACAAGCTTTTAATAAAACTTTTTTTTTTTATTATTTTTTATTTTATTGTTGTACTTTAAGTGAAAGTTTACAATTCAAGTTTGTCTCATACAAAAATTTATACATGTATTATTTAAATAAAACTTTAACATGTGCTTGTAATCAGTTTCTGAGATGTTATTTTAACAGTATCCTTTTTTTAACCATGTGTATGAATTAATTATTCATACTAAATTTCTATTTAAAGTTATATATCAAATATTCATGTTTTATAGAAATTTTGTATATATTTTACAGCCCTACACAAAAAAATATGCGTTTGTAAAAATAGCTGGCAAGAGGAAGTTTCCAAAAATATAACTGACAAGACACGGCATAATTGGTAGAAACAGTGCAATTAAAATCATTGCCCCCACATGGTGGTTTTTCATTTTCTCCTCATATAATTTCCAAAATTCACTACAATGACTGTTAACTTTTATAATCAGAATAATTATTGGGTGAAAAAGCAGATGCACCTAAAAAAGAGGCTCTTCAAAGAAATAAAAAGTCAGATTTTAAGCCATCCAAATATAGTAAATTAAAAAATACTTATTAGTCTGGCAGAAACTGGAAGAGCCCCTGAGACTATGGCCCTTGGATACCCTGCTAACTCCGAACTGAAGTCACTCCCAAAACCCACTTTTCGACAAAGATTAGACAGGCCTATAAAACAAACCATAATACCTGTGAGGAACGTGCTTCTTAGTTCAATCAAGTCTACGAGACCAAATGGGCAACACCTGCCCAAAAGCAAAGACGAGAAGTCAGAAAGGACAGGAAAACTGGACCAATGGACACAGAGAACCCAGGGTGGAAAGGGAAAGGGGGAGAGTGCTGACACATTGTGGGTATTGCAACCTATGTCACAAAACAATTTGTGTATAAATTTTTGAATGAAAAACTAATTTGTGCTGTAAAATTTCATCTAAAACATAATAAAATTTAAAAAAAAATACTTTAACTTAATCTTTAAAGTAATTATTACTGTTAATTCAATCTTCTATGCAAGTATACCCATGAGGAATTCGTATTCAACGCTGATTTTTCCACCACTGTTTTCCCAATCTTTATAAGGTGACTATATTATTTCTATAATTAAAAAATGACTATAAATAAAGGGTTGTCAATCATGTCAGGAACTACAGCTTCAGAAAAAGCTTCTTGGAATTGGACTTTTTTTTTTTAAAGCAGCTCTATTTGAGATATAATTCACACACTATATAATTCACCCATTTAAAGTGCACAATTCAGTGGTTCTTAGTATACTCACAAGGTTGTGACTCCATCACCCCAAAAAGAAATGCAACCCCATCGACAGTCACTCTTCATTCACCCCTCCTACCAGCCCCCGACAAACACTAAGCTATTTTCTGTGTCTGTAGTTTTGTCTTTTCTGGACATTTCATAAATGGGATCATACAACGTATGATCTTTTGTGACTAGCTCCTTTCACTTACCATAATATTTTCAAGATTCATCCATTCTTTCTGTTGCCAAATAAATTTCATCTTATGGATATACCACATTTTATATATCTATTCATCAGCTGATGGACATTTGTATTGTTTCCACTCTTCGGCTATTATAAATAATTCTGCTATGAACATTCCTGTACAAGTTTTTGTATGGACATAAGTTTTTATTTTTATCGGATATTGTTACAGATTGAATTATGTCCCCCCAAAATATGTCTTGTAAATGCTAACCCCTATGCCTGTGGTTAGAAACCACAATTCAAGATTTCAAGAACATTTCAACATCTATCCTGAGGAACAATGCTGTCAGTGATAGGATAATATCCATATGCCTACAGAAGAAACAAGTGCAAGCTGCACGAACTTACTGGTGAAAAACAAGGTTCCAGGAATTGACGGAATACCAACTGAGATGTTTCAATAAACAGGTGCAACACTGGAAGTGTTCATTTTTCTATGTTAAGAAATTTGGAAGACAGCTACCTGGCTAACTGACTGGAGAGATCCATAATTGTGCCCATTCCAAAGAAAGGTGATCCAAAAGAATGCAGTAATTATTGAACAATATCATTAATATCACACACAAGTAAAATTTTGCTGAAGATCATTCAAAAGTGGTCGCTGCAATGCATCGACAAGGAAGTGCCAGAAATTCAAGCTGGATTCAGAAGAGGACGTGGAACGAGGGATATCATTGCTGATATCAGATGAATCTTGGCTCAAAGCAGAGAATACCGGAAAGATGTTTATCTGTGTTTTATTGACTATGCAAAGGCATTCGACTGTGTGGATCATAGCAAATTATGGACAACATTGCTAAGAATGGGAGTTCCAGAACATTTAATCGTGCTTGCGCAGAACCTATACGTTGACCAAGAGATAGTCGTTCAAACAGAATAAGGGGACACTGCATGGTTTAAAGTCAGGAGAGCTATATATCAGTGTCTTAGTTATCTAGTGCTGCTATAACAGAAACACCACAAGTGGATGGCTTTAACAAAGAGAAGTTTATTCTCTCACAGTCTAGTAGGCTAGAAGTCCAAATTCAGGGCATCAGCTCCAGCAAAAGGCCTTCTCTCTCTGTTGACTCCAGAGGAAGGTCCTAGTCATCAGTCTTCCCTTGTTCTGGGAGCATCTCATTGCAGGAACCTCAGGTCCAAAGGACATGCTCTACTCCCAGCACTGCTTTCTTGGTGGTATGAGGTTCCCATGTGTCTCTGATCACTTCTCTCTTATATCTCAAAAGAGATTGGCTTAAGGCACTATCCAATCTTGTATACCTCATCAGTACAACTGCCGTTAATCCATTTTATTACATCATGGTGATAGAGTTCACAACACATAAGGAAATCACATCAGATTACACAGTGGTACACCATCATACAGTACTGGGAATCATGACCCAGCCAAGTTGACAGATATTTTTGGGGGACACAATTCTAACTCATGACAATCAGGGTTGTAATCTTTCACCACACTTATTCAATTTGTATGCTGAGTAAAGAATCCGAGAAGCCAGACTATATTAAGAAGAATGGGACATCAGGATTGGAGGAGGACTCGTTAACAACCTGCGATATGCAGATGACACAACCTTGCTTGCTGAAAGTGAAGAGGACCTGAAACACTATTGACAATCAAAGACTACAGCCTTCAGTATGGATTGCAAAAATCCCCATAATTGGACCAATAAGCAACATCATGATAAATGGAGAAAAGATAGAAATTGTCAAGGATTTCATTTTACTTGTATCCACAATCAACGCACATGGAAGCAGCAGTCAAGAAATCAAATGATGTACTGCATTGGGCAAATCTGCTGCAAAGGACCTCTTTAAAGTGTTCAAAAGCAAAGATGTTACTTTGGGGACTAAGGTGCACCTGACCCAAGCCATGATATTTTCAATCACCTCATATGCGTGCAAAAGCTAGACAATGAATAAGGAAGATCAAAGAAGAATTGATGCCTTTAAATTATGATATTGGTGAAGAATATTGAATATACCGTGGACTTCCAGAAGATTGAACAGGTCTGTCTTGGAGAATTGCAGCCAGAATGCTCCTTAGAAGCAAGAATGGTGAGACTTTATCTCACATATGTTGGACTTGTCATCAGGAGGGATGAGTCCGTGGAAAAGGACATCATGCTTGGTAAAGTGGAGGGTCATCGAAAAAGAAGAAGACTCTCAATAAGATGGATTGACACAGTGCCTGCAACTGTTGGCTCAAACACAGTAACAATTGTAAGGATGACACAGGACCCAGCAGTGTTTCCTTTTGTTGTACATGGGTCACCATGAGTCAGAACCAACTCCATAGCACCTAACAGCAACAGCAATAATGCCTGTGGTTATAACCCCGTTTGGAAATGGGTTGTCTTTGTTATGTTAAGGAGGGAGGATTAGTGTATCTTGTATCTTGAGTCAATCTCTTTTGGGATACAAAAGAGATTAAACAAGCTAGCAGAGGAGAAATGGAGTAAGATAGAAGCCAAAACACATGGAGATCTCCAAGGAACCAGGAAGCAGAAGTTGAATTGACAAGGACCTTTTCCCAGAGAAAGCCTTCCCCTAGAGCTGCCACTCTGAATTTGGACTTCTAGCCTCCTAAATTCTGAGAAAATAAATTTCTCTTTCTTAAAGCCATCCGCTTGTGGTATTTCTATCATAGCAGCACTAGATAGCTAAGACAGAATTTGGTGCCGGGAGTGGGATGCTGCTCTAACAGATACCTAAAATGTGGAAGTGGTTTTGGAATTGAGTAATGGGTAGAGGCTGGAAGAGTTTTAAGGTGCCTAATAGTGAAAGCCTAGATTGCCTTGAAGAGACTATTAGTAGAATTATGGACTTCAAAGGCGATTCTGATGAGGGTCCAGAAGGGAGTGAGGAGAGCTATAGAGAAAGTTTCTATTGTCTTAGGAATACATATGGCACCAACAACGGAATGTTACTAGAAATGTGGATATTGAATGTGCTTCTGGTGAGGCTTGAAAAGGAAATGATGAGCATGTGATTGGACAATGGAGGAAGGGCGATGCTTTTTATGCAGTGGCAAAGAAGTTGTCTGAATTATGCTCAAATGTTTGGTGGAATGTAGAACTTGTAATGATGAACTTGGATATTTGGCTGAGGAGATTTCTAAGCAAGATCTTAAGGGGGACATGTAGTTTCTTCTTGCTGCTTATAGTAAAATGTGAGAGGAAAGAGATGGACTTAAAAATGAACTGTGCAAAATAAAAACAAAACTTAAAGGTTGGAAAATTCTGTTGTACAAACTAAGGACACGTGACCTAAAACTCTCACCAAGAACTTGGTGACTCAATCTTTTGTTAAAGAGATTAATTAAGCCTGTGACTGATGGATCTAACCAACTACCACAGCAGAAAATCCATCAGCTTAGGAAGAAGGGGAAAGGGACAGGACCAAAAGGAAGAAAATTGTCTGCTTCTTGGAATTCTACTGGCAGGAAACAGGCCAAAGGAGTTACACCTGTTGTCCTTCAAGAAAAGAAAAAGACCATCCCTGGAGCAATTCGGAGATCAGCAGAACTGTTGAAAGGAGCAGGGGAAGCTGCCTAGGTCTCAAAGAGTGGGGCCACAGCCTCTGGGATGTCAAAGGGTGGAACCACAGCCTCGTAGGTTTTAAAGAGTCAGATCTTCACCAACTCGGTTCAGGAATGTAGGGTTGCCATTCAGTGTCGCTGAGAGGATGGGGCTGCTGCCCATAGCTGAGGGGGTGGGGCTGCTATGCCCAAGGGGCAGAAGAATGGGGCCTGCACAGACTGAGGGAGTGGGGTCGCCACTTAGGTGGGTTAGGAGAATGGGGCCACTGAAAGCTGAAGTATCAGAGTTGCAATCCCAGAGGGCTTGGAATATGGAGCTCAAGCCCAGGGCCGACGGGCCACCAATCAGAATCCAGAGAGCATGGCCAACACCCAGAGTCTGGAGGGCAGGGCCGTTGCCTAGATGGTCTCAAAAAACAGGGTTATTTTCAAGCCTTGAAAGCTAAAGTAATTTCTTCTACAGGGTTTTGGACTTGCTTCATGTCTGTTATCCCTTTTTTCCCTCCAATTTCTCCGATTTGTAATGAAGATGTCTACCTTGTGCCTGTTTTCCACCACTGTACTTTGGAAACAGATAAATTGTATTCTAGATTTCACAAGTTCACAGATGAAGAGGAATTTTGCCCTAGGATGGAATACGCCTAAAGTTTCACCCATATTTGATTGAGATGATTCAGAAGGTGAGATTTGGATTTGGAGTTGATTGAAGACTTTTAGGATGATGTGATGAGGTAAATGTGTTTTGCATGTGGCAAAGACATGAAGTTTTGGAGGTCAAAGAGTGGAATGTTAGGGATTGAATTATGTTCCCCAAAAATATGTGTTGTAAATCCTAACCTCTATGCCTGTGGTTATAATCCAGTTTGGGAATGGGTTATCTTTTTTAAGTTACCGATATATCAGAGTCAGTAGAAGAGAAGAACAACTGGGAGAAACTAAGGTCAGTAAAGCCAGAGAAGAAAGTTGATAGACAACATACTGGGCAGTCAGCATGATAATAAGCTGTGGAGAGATCAAATTGTTGAACACCACCGAGACGGGGATGGGGGAATCCACTGAATTTTGCAGTTAGTTAGTGTTGGCCTTGGAGACAGTAGCTTCAGAAAAAATAGAATAGGCACTAGAGGGCAATGGATTGAAGAGTGTACTGGTTATTGATTTATTGCCTCTTAGCTGCAAATTCACCCTTTTTGCCTGCTCTGTGAAAAATCTGTTAGGTGCCGTCGAGTTGGTTTGAACTCATAGCGACCTCATGCACAACAGAACGAAACACCGCCCGTTCCTGCACCAGCCTCATAATCGTTGTTGTCTTAGTTATACAGTGCTGCTATAACAGAAATACAAGTGGGTGGCTTTAACAGAGAAATTTATTCTCTCACAGTTGAGGGGGCTAAAGTCCAAATGCAGGATGCCAGCTCCAGGGGAAGACTTTCTCTGTCGGCTCTAGAAGAAAGTCCTTGTCATCAATCTTCCCCTGTTCTAGGAGCTTCTCAGTGCAAGGACCCTGGGTCAGAAGGACCTGTATGTTCCTGATTCTTCTTGCTTGGTGGTATGAGGTCCTCCTGTCTCTCTGCTCACTTCTCTCTTACATCTCAAAAGAGATTGCCTCAAGATACAACCTAATCTTGTAGATTGACTCCTGCCTCATGAACATAACTGTCTCTAATCTCACCTCATTAACATCATAGAGGTAGGATTTACAACACCTCGGAAAATCACATCAGGTTACAAAATGGTGGACAATCACACAATACTGGGAATCATGGACTAGCCAAGTTGACACACATTTTTGTGGGGACAGAATTCAATCCATAACAATTGTTATGCTTGAGCCCTTTGTTGCAGCCACTGTGTCAATCCAATTTCTTGAGGGTCTTCCTCTTTTTCAGTGACTCTCTACTTCACCAAGCATGATGTCCTTCTCCAGGGACTGGTCCCTCCTGACAACATGTCCAAAGTATGTGAGATGATGTCTTGCCATCCTTGCTTCTTAGGAGCTTTCTGGCTATACTTCTTCCAAGAGAGTTTTGTTTGTTCATCTGGAAGTCCATGGTATATTCAATATTCTTCACAAACACCATAATTCAAAGGCATCAATTCTTTTCAGTCTTCCTTATTCATATGTGCTCTCACAGAGGAGCCCATCTTGTTGTCAGGTGCCGTCAAGTCAGTTCTGACTCACAGTGACCCTATGGACAACAGAACAAAACACTGCACAGTCCTGGGCCATACTCACAATTGTTGCATGTTTGATCAATTTCAGACTGCAGAAGTTGGTAAAAATCTTATTTCTTCATCTTTGGCTTTAGTGGGTGGTGTGTAAATTTGAATAACAGTTGTATTAACTGATCATCCTTGTAGGCATATGGATATTATCCTATCACTGCCTTCAGGGTAGATCTTGAAATGTTCTTTCTGATGATGATTCCAATGGCCTTCCTCTTCAATTTGTCATTCCCGGCATAGTAGCCCATATGATTGTCCAATTCAGAATGGCCAGTGCAGTCCATTTCTGCTCACTAATGCCTAGGATATTGATCTTTATGCATTCCATTTCATTTTTGATGATTTCCAATTTTCCTAGATTCATACTTTGTACATATCACGTTCCAATTATGAATGGGTGTTTGCAACTGTTTCTTCTCATTTTGAGTCATGCCACATCAGAAAATGAAGGTCCCGAAAGCTTGACTCCATCCACGTCATTAAAGTCAACTCTACTTTGAGGAGGCAGCTCTTCCCCAGTCGTCTTTTGAGTGCCTTCCAACCTGAGGGACTCATCTTCTGGCACTAGATCAATGTTCAGCTGATATTCGTAAGTTTTTCACTGGCTAATTTTTTCAGAAGTAGACTGCCAGGTTCTTCTTCCTAGTCTGTCTTCGTCTAGAAGCTCCGCTGAAACCTGTCCGCCATGGGTGACCCTGCTAGTATTTGAAATACCAGTGGCGTAACTTCCAGCATCACAGCAATACTCAAGCCACCACAGTATGACCAACTGATAGACGCATGGATCTGTCTTAACGTTTGTCAGTAGAGGGCACTGAAGAGACATTGCAAGAGTTAGTTTTGCTTCCTGATTCTAGTGCACTGGCTTGGCAGGCTGTTGCAACACTTGGGGTTCCTGTGTCCAGCTCCTGCAGCACTCCTGCTGTTCTGCAGTGGACAGCAGCCAGCAGCTGCCCTGCGCCCTCCTGCCCCATTTCTGGCCAGGGCAGTTTATTATAGTGTGCCTTCGGCATCTAGTGAGACACCTTCCCATCAAAAGCTTTCTCCCAACACCCTACAGCAAGGGTTAGCAAAGTTTCTCTGTGAAGGACCAGAGAGTCTTTTAGGTTTTGCAGGACCATCAGGTCTGTCACAACTACTTAACACTGCTGTTGTAGTGCAAAACTGCCACACAGTATGTAAATGAATGAACATAGCTGTGCTCCAATAAAACTTTATTAACACTGAAATTTTTATTTGTATAATCTTCATATATCACGAAGTATTCTTCTGATGTTCCCCCCCAACCATTTAAAAATGGAAAAACCATTCTCAGCTCCTGGGCTGTATAAAAATAGGTGGCTGGCCAGCTGCAAACTAGTTTGATGACTCTGCCCTATTGCTATTGTTAGGTGCTGTGGAGTCAGCTCTGACTCACAGCAACCCTATGAACAACAGAATGAAACATTGCTGAGTCCTACACCATCCTCACAGTGCTGCTATGTTTGAGCCTATTGTTGCAGCCACTGTGTCAATCCATCTTGTTGAGGGTCTTCCTCTTTTTTGATTTTCAAGGTTCCACTGGTATAGCACCACAGCAACATCTCTACCATCAAGTGAGCCACAGGCCCTCTCCCGTAGTAAAGTCTGGAGAACTCAGCAAGGTGAGGTGGGGGTCGGTGGGAATGGGGATGCAAGAGATGGTATCTTCCTTGGGCGCTCTATCTCAGCCCTAGAGGTACTGGCTGCTCCTTATATGTGCTGTACCTATAATTTATAGAGTTCTCTTTACTTCTTCGTAGCTTTATTTTTGATTTCTGCGTAAGAAATTCAGCAGTTTAAAACAACAAACATTATCTGTTTTCACAGGTCAGGAGTTGAGGCACAGCTTAGCCGGTTCCTTTGCTCCAGGTCTCACAAGACTGCAGTCAAAGTGTCAGCCAGGACTGCAATCTCACCTAGGGTTCAGGGTCCTCTTCCAAGTTACTGGCTTTTGGCAGAATTCAATTCCTTGTGGTAATGGGACTGAGACCCATAGCACCTTGAGTCCACCTGCTGTTTCCTGCCACATGGCCCTCTCCACAACATGCAGTTTACTTCAAGGCCAACAGGAGAGCATCTCTGCTGTTTCTGCGTCTTGTTGCTTACCTTTAGACCCTCTTTTAAAAGGCTCACCTGATTAGGTCAGGCCCACCCAGTATAATCTCCCTTTTAATTCAAATTTAACTGAGTTCTTAATTATATCAGCAAAATCCCTTCAACCTTTGCCATATAAGGTAACAATCATGGGAGTGACAGCCCATCATATTCACAGGCCCTGCTCATACTCAGCGGGAGGGGATTATACAGGACTAGAACAGTAGGGAGAGGAAATCTTGGGGGCCAGCCTTGAATTCTGCCTACCACAAAAGAGATAAAAATCATAGGTAGCCGTTTAAATCTACTTTCCATATTTCCTTTAATGTAGTTCTTTTGACCTTTATAATGCTAAAAAAAATTCCTTTCAAAAGCAAAATATTTCAGGATACTTTAACTTTGTAGCACATGTAGTCCCCAACTTACAACGGGGTTCCATTCCAACAACTCCATCATAAGCCGGTTCTGACATAAGTTGAACACCTGTGTCTTTTTTTTTTTTTTAGTTTTCATTATTATTCCCTTTTATTATCAGTATCTTTAAAAAACTTTTTTAACCTTATATGTAGTACATATTACTAATGATAAGATGTTTAAAAAAGAAAAAACAATTCTACCTGAAGGTATAGTGTTGTGCTGAAGTAGCAATCTTTGTCTAAAATACAAACTTAAGATTCATTCAGAATAAAATTGGTTTTTCTGTACAGAAGTTACACATTATATATTATACATTTTGTACTGAATATACGTGATGGTTAAGTACTTATATAAAACTCCATTTAATGTGTAATTGGCATTCAGGACAACTCTTACCCTATTAACTGTATGCTATGAAATTTGATTCAACGATTCAGACAAAATTAGGAAATCCTGTTTAACAATGTTTTTATTTCATAGTTCATAAAAAAAAAAGTTCAGAGAAAATAATATGTACAAGATTCAAAAAGTAAATGGAAAGGCAGCTTTCAATCACGAATGAGGCAGTAGTCATTCAAACTCTACTGTGGAGGCATATTTAATACACTCTCCAATGTTGTACATAAATAATTCTAACTATGCAGTAAAAAGTTCTGGGTTTTGCATTAGATCTTCATATATAGACACTTGTGGTCCCATTTTAAGATTAGTAAAGCCGATTTCAAGCTGCTTATATTTTGAGTACAAGTTTCACTATTACAAATATACAATGTTAACTAACATCATAGTCACCCTCAAGCTTCTCTTTGATGCTTGTGTACTTGTAATCTGAGTCCATATGTTAATTTCCCTTCTTGTAGTTACTTTTCAAATTATAGTAGTTATGCATTCAGTTCCCTATGCATCTCACCCATCTCCTTTACCTGAAATAGAGGAAGAAAGAGAAATTAAAAAAAATAATTTTCCAATCTTTTATCCATTCTGTCAACAGCTTTTAAAAAACTACTACTAAAGATGGTCCTCTTCCACATCTGAGACTTTATTTAAAGAAAAAGGAAAAGGAAAAGCTGGATTCACAAGGCAGCACACATTGAGAGCAAGATCCAAACTGCTATTGAGAGACAAGATGGCCAAAGAGACTGGGGAAAAGTAGCAGATAAGCTAGATCTTAAGAATGGATAAGACTATTACATTTATATTATTTTTACAGTTAGGAAGAGCTAGTTAATTTTCTGCTACCAATCTCTCCTTTTATAGGCGAGGAAATTGAAGTTCAGAATTAAGTAACTTGTCTCAGGCACTTAGTTACGGCAGAACTGATACAACAATGCTGATGGCTACCTCTGTTGGCAAACAATTGCTATGAGGCAAGCATGGTGCCAACACTGCACATGGATTATGTCGTCTAATCCTTACAAGAGGCTGGTATTATCCTCATCTTACAGATTAGGAAACATAGAGGTTTAAAGAAGTTAAATAACTGCCCAGCTAATACGTGGTCAAGCCCAGGTCTGTATAGCCTTTAACCACATCACTAGGCTGAACGCAACCCTACACTGCCTGGCACCATTCTGTCCATCTGTTACGATTCAGCTCAGGGATGGCCCTCCAGACCCGTGGTCACCAAACCAGGTTAAGCCAGATGATCCACAAAGGTATGGGAAGAAAATGTTAGAACTCTGGGTTCTATCAAGCTTTTTGTGTGTGTGTGTTTTTTTTTAATTTCTATTTTTTTTGTTATTTGGTAAATATCAGAAAGTAGCCCACATGCAATTAAAAATAAAAACATAAATATACAAAAATTGGTGAGGGTACTGAAAATGTTGCTATTGATAAGGTTCAGGGACAAGGGTATTCATACCCAGTTCCAAGCCACTGAATCACATTATCAAACAATTTGATACTTTGATTTCACACTAGTATATGTGACTAGTATATAAAAGATCAACTATGACGTAAATGAAGTTCATTTTTATGATTATTTTTCACTGGCAGAGACAATAAATCAGGTCATTAGTCATACTGTCTTTTCCAACATGACTCCACTATAGTATGACTCTACGTGGCATACAAAAAGACCCCACTATGCTGATACTGGAACCCTGGTGGGGCAGTGGTTAAGAGTTCGGCTGCTAGCCGAAAGGCCGGCAGTTGGAATCCACCAGCTGCTCCTTGGAAACCCTATGGGGCAGTTCTACTCTGTCCTATAGGGTCACTATGAGTCGGAATTGACTCAATGGCAATGGGTTTTTTTTTTTTTATGTTGATACTAAGGAGCCCTGGTGGTGCAGTAGTTAAGTGCTCAGTGGCTAGCCAAAAGGTCGGCAGTTTGAACCTGCTGGCAGTCTCTTTCTATAAAGATTACAGCCTAGAAAACTCTATGGGACAGTTCTGTGCTGTCTTATAGGGTCACTATGAGTTGGAATCGACTTGATGGCACACAAAAACATGTTGACACTTTGTAGGGTAAAAAATCATCGGCTTCCGCTGTTTTCTATGAAGCAGAATTCAATATAAGGTGGTCTGTCATAAAACTCATGCAAGAGGATTTCAGTAAAGGCCCATTCTAAGACTGTCCTGTAAAGGAAAGACCTGAAGGACCATGTCTAGGAAGGTACAGTCACTAAGAGTAAGAAATTATACAGAGCTTTTTTTTTTATTACTTAGTCTCTGGGAGGTGCAGTCAATGAACTCGGCTGCTAACTGAAAGACTGGCAGTTCACATCCACCCAGAGACTCCTTGGTAGAAATGAGTGGCAAGCTGTGTCTAAAAATCAGCCACTGAAAACCCTATGAAGTACAGTTCTACTCTGACACACAGAGGGTTGCCATGAGTTGAAATTGACTTGATGGCAGCTGGTAATTATTACTTAAATAATCTATTTACCTCAGCCTTCTCATACTTCACGTGTCTCTTTCTGGAAGTAACCTGAATGGAAAAAAAAAAGATTACTATTTTAAGACTGCTACTCAAACAAAAGTTTGGTCTAAATTGGCATATATGCTTTTAACAGATAGAGTTCCTATCTGAACAAATTCAAGTTCAAAATCTATCCATAAGCATTTGCTTTTAAAATTAAAATTTCGTTACTGATTTTTTTTTTTTTACCATAACCAGTATAATGAATAAAAAAAACGTATGAAGAAAACAATGAAATCAATGAAACTCAACAGGCTAGCGTGTATTCTTCTACACCTTTTTTCCATGCTAATACTAACAGATATAAACACATGCATCTACGTTCTGGGGTCTAAAAATGGGATTGCGCAATATCATTTCTCTCTCTGCAGCCTGTATCAACATCATAGGAACCCTTCCAATCAAAAGATACAGCCATTCTCCTACTGATGTAAGTTCAGACTGCTTCCAGATTCACCCAAAGCCTTGTACATACTTCCTTATGCACTGTGCTTTCATTTTTATAGGACAATGAGATATCTGTAATTAATTTCTCATGTATTTATTTGCCATATGGAATTCATCTTCTATAAACCATCTATACCTATTGCCATTCTTTCTTTAAGTGGTTTTATTTCTTCCTCACCAATTTCCAAGAACTCTTCGCGTGTTATGTATAATATTCTTTTTGGTTGTATGCATCACTGATAGTTTTACTTTACAGTGTCTTTGTGATACAAAATTTTTAATCTGAATGAAATCAAATCTTTTTCTTCATGGGTTTTAGATTTCTTGCCTCACCTAAATGGTTTCTCTTACCATGAGGTCATATAAGCATTTCCTAAATTGATTTTCTTGAGATTTGTTTTATTTTTCTACATTTGAAGCTATAACCCGTCTGGAATTTGTTTTTAAACATGGGTGCACCACTGCCCAGCTCCTTTCACATGCTGTGCTGTGTTGTGTGAACATTTAACATTCTCACACAGCAGGAACGCAGCCAGCCCTGGTGGGGTGAAATAGCAATGCGGCTTTGTTTCCTTCCAGGTGGACAGACAAGAGTGAATTCCATCAAACTGAAAATGTAAGTTCCCACATACCTTCAAATCCATTTCTAAAACTCTGCTGTGTTGGTAAGATTTCCTGATGCAGAGTCCTCCTTACACTCCTAGAATAAACCCTGCTTGTTCATGGGATATGCTACAGGTCTGAAGCACTAATAAATTCAATTTGTTCATCTTTTCTTTAGAATTGTTGCTTCCTATTTATCACCTTTCATTCTTTTCTGTGCTAATCTTCATTTTGTATTCTGTTGTTTCACTTCATTGAATGGTTTGGGAGTTCAGGTATTTTGCACTAATCCTGGCAGGAACACTGCATTGTTTGTAGTGAGAAGAGCTGCAGGATATTTGCTGTTTGATGGCCTGTGAGGTAGGTGCTCAGGTGGAAGCTTTTTTCAGATTAGTGTCCTTTTTTTTTTTTTTTTTTTTTTAAATATTTTATTGTACTTCAGGTGAAGGCTTACAGAACAACAGTTTCTCATGTAACAGTAGTACACATGCTGTTTTATGACTTTGGTTAACAACCCCACAACATTTTAACCCTCTAAATTCTCAGCTTTTTTTTTTTTTTTGGTGAAAATACACATAGCCAAAGATACCCCATTTCAAAACTTTTTACGTAAACATTTAAGTGACATTGACTACGCTCTTCTAATTGTGCTGTTATTCTCACTTAAGATGAAGGTTTACAGGACAAAATAGCCTCCCATTTAACAGTTACTACAAATGTTGTCCTTTAACAATGGTTAACAATCTCACAACACATCAACAGTATCCTTACTCAACCTTCGGTTCCCTATCTAGTGTCCTTTCTTGCTACATAAAGTGATGGTTCAGAAATGCAGCAGACTGATTATAATAAGAAAATGCAGGCTTTGTTTCATTCATATGTTTTGGTACGTGACTGTAGCCTTTCCATGTATGACCTTTCCTTGAAAGAATACACTCTTAAGTGAAATTTTTTCTTGCACTATACTCACCAGCACAACAATTCCAGCAATAATTGCTATTGTCACAACTACAATGACAGCAATAACTCCAGCTTTTAGACCTTGCATTGAAAATTCAGGTGATTTTTCATCAACATAGTAAATTGCAGTGTGACCAGGATCCAGATCCAGTTGTTCCCCATTTACTTTCAGGTCCATTTTGCTGGAATAAAACAAGGATTCACCTTTAACCTATAATGAGAAGGAGAAAAGTAATTAAAAACATCGAAGGAAACCAAGCACGGCCACAGATCATTACCCACCAATTACATCCCGAAAGAACTGTGCCACAACTTTTTAAAGCATCAGTGATAACAACCTGATACAATGACATCGTTTAAAGAAGTTTTTATTATGGGAAAATTTTAAAGTAAAAAGATTAGTATAACCAAGTTCCATGTGCCTATCACCCAGGTTCAGTAATAGCAACACTCGGCCAATCTTATTTCATTTCCTCTTCCCTCCATCCTCCCTTCCCCCACCCCAAGCCAAATTTTTCTAAGCAAATCCCAGATTTCATCAGTACCTCCCTATAGTATATTAAAGTTTAAATATTTTAAAAACACCAAGTTACACAGCATTTATTACATGGCCACTTGTTCATGGAAATTGTGAACATACACACAAATGAGGTAGCAACTAACAAGCAGATAAAAGACAAGGGTTATGACAGAAAAGATATTCTAGGCCGAACAATATGATGAAAGGCATAAACATACAAATAAGAAACACGTATGTGAGAGTGGAGGGGGAGCAAAATTAATTGCAGCAGAAGAACCACTTGGAGGATAATCAGAGATAAGGCTGAACTGTGAACAGAGAAAGATAATGAAATGCCTTGAATACACTGAGGCAAGAAAAAGAACATTATGTTCTTGAACACAGCAATAAAATGAGAAAGATTATACATACATCTTTTTCAAAATAATAAGCCACATCAGCTATGTCCACATCATTTTGAGTTTTCTGAGAAGAATTCTGCACCAGATCAATAGTGATAATATCATTCTCATACTGAGGAGGAAGTTGAAAAATACAAATTAATATAACCAAAACCATACAAAATAACCAATGTTTCATAATCAGAATATTCACTGTTTGATTTTCTGTAATATACATGCACTGCTGTTCCTTTCCATTAGTGAATAATTCAATTTATCAGTACTAATTTCAAATCTTTGAGAAGTCTTTAAATCCATCCAAGGGAAACAAGATAGCAATGCAACCAAAAATAATTATAAGGAGCATTTTTCTTTTTTCTCATAAAAGGAAACTTTTTCTGAAAAGACTTTAAGACAAGTTATCAAAGTACCTTTTTTGGGTTAAAACTACCTTAAAACTAAAATGCTAAAGAAATGCAATCAAAATGCAATATGCATTTACCATGTTCTGCTTTTAAAGGGCAATTTCCCCCAAAAGGATATGCCCTTCCAGAGTCTTTAAAAAAAAAAGACATCAATTTTAATCTAGAAAAATTTAAGAATTCATATTTCCTTTAAGAAGTTCCATCATACTATTCAAGTATTTTTCAGAGTCGAAAGAATTAAGGAAGGATTAATTGGTTAAGGACTCCTTCCTTAAACCAGAGAAGATGGGAGCTAGAGTAGGATCTTAAAGTGAATCATGTGCCAAAAGCAATCACAGAAAGAGGGTTTCCCGGGTAAGATGATTGGTCTTGTTTTAGGGATACTAAGAGATGCTAGATGTTAAGGGTAAAGTGGGGTTTTCCAAGGCTGTGGAAGCAACACAACAACAGGGGATTCACAATACAAAGTGCCCAGAGCTTAAATTGTTGACCACTACTAAAATCACTGATCGTCTTTTATACCCAGATATACTGTCCCACCAATTTTCTGCTAAAGCTCATTTACTAAAAACCTTACCAGAATGTTTGTGATATATTTTCGATCCAGTTGATAACGAGTTGTGAATTCCTCCTCAAGAGCACTGAAAATAATTAAAAATCTAAGTTTAAAAAAAAAGCATTTGTACCACACAATAGTGATAAGCATTACTTTCTTTTTTACTAAGCAGAAAGCTCAAGGTCGAGAATTGTTAACAAAATTTTAAAAATATTATTTATACCATTTTGCAACTCTCAGTAATATTTGATTCAGGCTAGAATCATCCACTGATGCTAAAACTGTTGAGTGAGTTTGCTGAGAAACAGGACATTTATAGAGTATCCAAGTACCTGCCCACAGATTACTAATTACAAAGGGGAAATAGTAACTTTACAGTGGAGAAACCTATTATCAAATTGAGTACCACTAGTAAAGAGACAAACTGACATCATGCGCCTCTTCCTGTAATGTACTGAGGATGTAAGATCACTTAAGTAGCTTTCTTGTCAAAAATGTATAATAATTGGATTATGAGGAAATAATCAGAAAAATCTAAATTTGAAAAAATTCTGTAAAACAATATCTATGTCATGAAAAACAAAGAAAGGCTAAGAAACTGTTTCAGATTAAAGGAAGAGTCATTAAAACAAATGCAGTGCATGATCCTAGATCAGGAGGGAAATGCAAAAAAGGACATTATGGGGAAAACTGGCACAAGATGATATCAGCATTAAATTTCCTGAATTTGAAAATGAGACAGTGATTACCTACTGTCTTTTTTTTTTTTTTAAGTTGTACTTTAGATGAAGGTTTATAGAGTAAATCAGTTTATCATTAAACCATTAATACACATATTGTTTTGTGACATTGGTTGCCAACCCCATGACATGTCATCTCTCTCCCCTTCTTGACCTCAGGTTCCCTGTTACCAGCTTTTCTGTCCCCTCCTGCTTTCTAGTCCTTGCCCCTGGGCTGGTGTGCCCATTTAGTCCCATTTTGTTTTCTGGGCCTGTCTAATCTTTGGCTGAAGGGCGAACCTCAAGAGTGACTTCAATACCGAGTTAAAAGGCTGTCTGAGGGCCATACTTTTGGGATTTCTCCAGTCTCTGTCAGACCAATAAGTCTGGTCTTTTTTTTGTGAGTTAGAATTTTGTTTTACATCTTTCTCTAGCTCAAGAATGTCTTTTTCTTAGGAAAAGGTACACTAAAGTATTTAGGGATAAAGGGGAGTAATGTCTACAACCTGTTCTCAAACAGTTATTGGAAAAAATATTCATACATTTCAGAGCACACATGTATGACTACATACATAGAAAGTAAATACAGCAAAACATTAATAACTGGTGAACCTAAATAAAGGGTAGTACAGGAGTTCTTTGTACTCTTCTTACAGCTCTATTTCAAAATAAGGTTTAAAATATTTATAATCTCATGTTTCAGAACGCTGAAAAAGCATCTAGATTTGTTTTAGTATTTCTCCTGGTGCAGGATAGAAGATTTGGGGCAACTGTGCAAATACAAAATAATTAATAGCACTTACGTTCGCAAACTTTGAAAATCATAAGGTTTTTCTCTTGTTTTGTGTTTCAATTCAATGATGATCCAGCTGTAAATAAAAGGACAATACGAATTGATTGTAACAACTCAGTTTCTTATTATAATTTTCCCAATAAGTTAATACTGACATTCCCAAGTGGAATTAGTGTTGTTATTGTTAGAAGCTCTCGAGTTGGTTCCAACTCATAGTGACCCTGTGTACAACAGAACGAAAACACTGTCCTGTCCTGTGCCATCCTCACAATCGTTGCCATGTTTGAGCCCACTGTTGCAGCCACTGTGTCAATCCATCTCACTGAGAGTCTTCCTCTTTTTTGCTGACCCTCTACTTTACCAAGCATGATGTCCTTTTTCAGGGACTGCTCCCTCCTGATGACATGTCCAAAGTATGTGAGACGACACCTTGCCATCCTCGCTTCTAAGGTACATTCTGGCTGTACTTCTTCCAAGATAGATTTGTTCATTCTTTTGGCAGTCCATGGTATATTCAATATTCTTTACCCACATCATAATCAAAGGCATTCGTTTTTCTTCGTTCTTCCTTAATTCATTGTCCAGCTTTTGCACGCATATATGAGATGATTGAAAATACCATGGCTTGGGTCTGGCACACCTTAGTCCTCAAAGTGACATCTTTGCTTTTTAACACTTTAAAGAAGTCGTTTACAGACTTGCCCAATGCAATATGTCGTTTGATTTCTTGACTGTTTCTTCCATGGGCGTTGACTGTGGATTCAAGTAAATGAAATCCTTAACAACTTCAATATTTCCTCTACTTATCTTCATGTTGCTTACTGGTCCAGTTGTGAAGATTTTTGTTTTCTTTATGTTGACGTGTAATCCATACTGAAGGCTGTAGTCTTTGATGTTCATCAGTAAGTGCTTCAAGTTCTCTTTGCTTTCAGCAAGCAAGGTTGTGTCATCTGCATATTGCAGGTTGTTAATGAGTCTTCCTCCAATCTTGATGCCACCTTCTTCTTCATATAGTCCAGCTTCTCGGATTATCTGCTCAGCACGCAGATTCAATATGGTGAAAGGACACTGACGCACACCTTTCCTGATTTTAAACCTTTGTTCTGTTCAAATGGTCTACGTACAAGTTCCTCATGAGCACAATTAAGTGTTCTGGAATTCCCATTCTTCGCAATGTTATTCATAATTTCTTATGATCCATACAGCTGAACAACTTTGCATAGTTAACAAATCACAGTAAACATCTTTCTGGAATTCTCTGCTTTCGGTCGAGATTCATCTGACATCAGCAATGATATCCCTCATTTCACACCCTCTTCTGAATCTGGCTTGAATTTCTGGCAGTTCCCTGTCAAAGTACAGCTTTTTGGATTATCTCCAGCAAAATTTCACTTGTGTGACATTATTGATATTGCTTGATAATTTCTACATTCTGTTGGATTGCCTTTCTTTGGAACGGGTATAAATATGGATCTCTTCCAGTTAGTTGGCCAGGTAGCTGTCTTCCAAATTCCTTGACATAGATGAGTGAGTGCCTCCAGCAATGCATCTATTTGCTGAAACATTGCAATTGGGATTCCATCAATTTCCGCTGCCTTGTTTGTTGCCAATGCCTTCAATGTAGCTTGGACTCCTTTAGTACCATCGGTTCTTATCATATGCTACCTCCTGAAATGGTTGAACGTCGACCATTTATTTTGGTACAGTGACTGTGTACTCCTTCCATCTTCTTTTGATGCTTCCTGCGTTGTTCAGTATTTTGCCCATAGCATCCTTCAATATTGCCAACTCAAGGCTCAAATTTTTTCTTCAGCTAGGCTTAAGAAACGCTGAGTATGTTCTTCCCTTTTGGTTTTCTAATTCCAGGTCTGCACATTTCATTATAATACTGTGTCTTCTCAAGCTGTCCTTTGAAAGCTTCTGTTGAACTCTTTCAGATCATCTCTTCCTTTCGCTTTAGCCACTCGATGCTCAAGAACAAGTTTCAGAGTCTCTTCTGACATCCATTTTGGTCTTTTTTCTTTCTTTCTTGTCTTTTTAATGATCTTTCATTTTCTTCATGTATGATGTCCTTGTACAACTCATCTGGTCTTTAATCATTAATGTTCACTGTGTCAAATCTCTTCTTAAGATGGTTTCTAAATTCAGATGGGATATACTGAAGGTCGTATTTTGGCTTTCGTCGATTTGTTTTAATTTTCTTCAGCTTCAACCTGAACTTGAATATGAGCAATTGATAGCCTGCTCTGCAGTCGGCCCCTGGCCTTGCTCTGACTGATGATATTGAGCTTTTCCATTTTCTCTTTCCACAGATGTAGTCAATTTGATTCCTGTGTATTCCATCTGGCAAGGTCCACATGTATAGTCGCCATTTGCATTGTCGAATAAAGTATTCGCAATGAAGAAGTTGCTCTTGCAAAATTCTATCATATGATCTCTGTGTTGTTTCTATCACCAAGGCCATATTTTCCAACTACTGATCTTTTTGTTTCCAACTTTCACATTCCAGTCACCAGTAATTATCAATCATCTTGATTGCATGCTTGATAGATTTCAGACTGTAGAACTCGGTAAAAATCTCCAATTTCTTCATCTTTGGCATTAGTGGTTGGTGTGTAAATATGAATAATAATTGTATTAACTGGTCTTCCTCGTAGGCGTATGGATATTATCCTATCACTGACAGGGCTGTACTTTAGGACAGATCTTGAAACATTCTTTTTGACAATGACTGTGATGCCATTCCTCTTCAATCTATCAATCCGGCATAGTAGACCATATGATTTTCTAATTCAAAATGGCCAATACCAACCAGTCCATTTCAGCTCACTAATACCTTGGATATCGATGTTTATCTGTTCCATTTCATTTTTGATGACTTCCAATGTTCCTAGATTCATATTTTATACATTCACATTCTGATTATTAATGGATGTTTGCAGCTGTTTCTTCTCAGTTTGAGTTGTGCCACATCAGCAAACAAACGTTCTGAAAACTTTACTCCATCCATATCATTAAGATCGACTTTACTTACAATGTTCTGCTGCTATTCGTAAGGTTTCCACCGGCAATTTTTTCCAAATTCTAAACTATGAAATCATATTATATAAACCATGAAATTCTACTGACAGAGGGTCAATATTAGATTGGGTGCTCTCTCCAGGGTGGATTCTTTATGAAGGGTGTACAAAGGCCAGGGAAGAAATTATGAGCATATCTAATTTATAAATTATTTCTATAATTATAGTAGAGTTAACAAGAAGAATTTATAAATTAGATATGCCCATAATTTCTTCCCTGACCCTCGCACATCCTTCATAAAGAACCCACCCTGGAGAGAGCACCCTATCTAATATTGACCTTCTGTCCTTTGGCCGCAACAATGTAAGGTCATGTAAAGTCAAGGCTTGCTGGTCAAGTTGGATGTCATTCAAGTAAAAAGACAAAAAAGCATTGAAAGAAACAGAGAAATGTCACTGTCTTAGTTTTCTAGTGCTGCTGTAACAGAAATACCACAAGTGGATGGCTTTCACAAGCAGAAATTATTCTCTTACAGCCTAGGAGGCTAAGAGTTTGAATTTAGGGCGCCACCTCCTAGGGAAGGCTTTCTCTCTGTTGGCTCTCGGGGAAGGTCCTTTTCATCAATCTTCCCGTGGTCTAGGAGTTTCTTAGCACCAGGACCCCGGTTCAAACGACATGCTCCGCTCCTGGCACTTCTTTCTTCATGGCATGAGGTCCCTCTCCTCTTTGCTTGATTCTATCTTTTATATCTCAAAAGAGATTAATTCAAGATACAACCTAATCCTGTAGATTGTGTCCTGCCTCACTAACATAACTGCCTGCAATCCTGCCTCATTAACGTCATAGAGGTTGGGATTTAAAACACATAAGGATAATTACATCAGATCACAAAATGGTGGACAACCATACAATACTAGGAATCATGGCCTAGCCAAGTTGACACAGATTTCTAGGGAACACAATTCAATCTATGACAGTCACCATGAGGCTCCAGAAGACACAGAGGTTCTGATAGCTTTCCAGCTTCCAGTCAAGCTAGCATGAGGGGCTTTCTGTTCCATTTCATCAAATAATGTCCAAGACAACCATACTACTTCCAAAAAACAACAAATGAGCAAATATATAAATAGTTCAAATTACTCACATATGTTTAACACTAATCTAACTTTAAAATACTGAAGAGTGTTAAGTAAAAATATAAAGGGCAAATCATGTTTAGCATGCTACTGACCGCAAAAAATAAGAAAACATATTGCTGGTGAATTGACACAGTACCTCTGGAAAGATACAGAATAAACTGGTGACATAAATTCAATGCAGGCAAACCGGGTAGCTGGGGATTGGGATGGGATGGAGACTTTGCAATGTTCACCCTTTATCTTTTGAATTCTAAACCATGAAATCATATTACATATTCAAAAAATTAATTAAATGATTCTGAAAAGCACGAAAAAAAATAAGAAAGGCAGCCCAACTCACTAGGTCCTCACACGTTCGGAGCACATTATTTCAGAGTCCTTATCAGTTCTTCTGACCCCAGCAGTGTTCACACACCAGCACATGGCGGTGCCGTTGCACTGCTTGGCTTTAAAGAGCCCTTTCTCGTCACAGTCGGGGTCGTAAAGCCCGTCATTGTTCTGGATAGCCCCCTCAGGCCTCTTTCTTCTCCCAGACTTGGAAGTTGTCATTTCTGCCTTCATCACCAAACATTTGGAAGCCACTAAAAAGAAAGCTTAATGTCAGATTGAAAAATAACTGCAGTTTTATGCTTACAGGGGAAAAAAAAATCAATTTAATGCAAAACTCCCAGGGACCAAAGACTATTATAAATTTGCGTGCTCCCACAACCCACTTTCTGAAGTTTCGGACGTCAGATGATTTCAACAAAGTTAAATAGATAACATGATTTAGATGTGAGCCAGTAAAATTCTTCCCAACTCAACACACATCGATTAAAGAACCAAAGCAAAGTTAAAAGACAACAAAGACATTCTACTCACATTTTGAGCAAACGACGGTATTTTGTGTACCGAATGAAGTACACTGGCATTGACCATTGCTGTTCATAGTGCAGTTTGTGGTCAGCTTGTAGGTCTCACAGAGACATTCTAGGGGAAAAAAAAAAATCCACTTTAACCAAAAATATCCTCCAAAGTCTCCTTAAAACCAAACAATAGTTAGCTTAACTAGTGAAGAATGTCTGCCTTGAGCATTGTGCTCTTTTAAGAACTATCTATATTGGATCACACTGACAACAGCAACTGGAAGGATCAGACAGGAAACTTAGGGGGCAGTGAACTTATGTTAATGAGGGAGGAACAATTTGACCATGGAGGGTGAGAATGGTCGCACAACTTGAAGAATGTAATCAGTGTCACTCAATTGTACATGTAGAAATTGTGGAACTGGTGTATGTTCTACTATGCATATTCTCAACAACAAAAAATTAAATCATTTTTTAAAAGACTGTAAAAAAATCCACTTCAAAATGGATGAAACTATCAACTCTGGTATCCCAGCTAAATTAAGTTCTGACAATAATGCCCAAGTTACAGGGGCACAAAGCCTTAAAAAGTGATCCTGTGGCTGCTAACCAAAAGGTCGGTAGTTCAAATCCACCAGGTGCTCCTTAGAAACCCTAGGGGGCAGTTCTACTCTTCCTATCGGGTCAGCATGAGTCGGAATCAACTCGATGGCAACAGGTTTGGTTTTTGATATAATTTATAATAGAGTGCTTTCAAAGTGCCATACGGTTTACATGTATGATATACTACAGACACATATAATTCAATTTGCCTGGATTCCCATTTCAATTTTTTCTAACCAAGAATACAGCTCTCCAAACATCACATCCAGCTATGCCTTTATGATTCTCTCTGTCTCAGCTCCTTCTTGCTGCCCGTCCTGCTAGATAAACCCGTCAGTCACTGCCTCTTTTCCCCAAAATCACTAATTCTAGGATCTGTGAATGAACACATTCCCTCCTCTTCCCACCCCATGTTCTAAATAACGGATAACTGCTTTTTATTTACCTGGCTTAACGGGAACATAGCCAAAACATAGTCAATCTTTGGACTATTTATAGTATTCAATAGAATTTGAGGGCATCTTTATATATGGGTTTCCTAACTAAATTAAATCCTAGTTTTTTGAAACTAGCTTTTTGAAAGTGATACTAAACAACCTATCCTGGGGTCACTGACGTCAGTTTAAATACCCTTGACTATCTCATAAGTTCATTTTAGCTTCATATTGGCAAGCCCAATCCTTTTGTCTAGTTAAGAGATCATTAAAAAATCATTTATAACAAAAACTAGCATCACAAACCAAAGACTGAATACACTGATCTTTGTACTCTGTACCCCAAGTACCTTGGTTGACTTTGATCTTTCCCTGTGAAAGTTATTATCAATATAAAGAAACCAAACCAAACCCATCGCTGTAAAGTTGATTATGACTCACACTGACCTTATAGGACAGTGTAGAACTGCCCCATAGGGTTTCCAAGGAGCATCTGGTGGATTCCAATTGCCAACCTTCTGGTTAGCAGTCGAACTCTTAACCACTACACCACCAGGATTACCTATAATCAATATGAACACCTATCTGTTCAGCACTAAACTCAATATTGGGATCACAAAAGGAGAAAGTATAGTGGTAGTCCTCAAGGAATTAAAATCTTATGCAGCACTATACTCTACTTTCTCAAAGCACGATTTTTAATCCCCAAGTGGTGTGAAATTGAAAAAAGGCCAGTTAAGTACACACTTTCTGAACACATGCTTAAGAAGATACCACCATTTTAAAGCAACTTCAGATGTATTTAGCCCCAGACTGAAGTTAGAAAACTAGAAGTTGATTAAACAGTATTATTTTGAAGGTATAATGAACCAGACGTCCCGTTGGTAGGAGTACAAAAGCTTTTCCAGAAAGCTTTAGCTAATTGCCACTCTACCTCTATTCACTTATCTTAAAAAATAAATCAAAAGATGCAGCCAAGATGTTATTCAAGAATAAAAAAACTTGATTCAACCTACATGTCCAACCTCACACGCTAGATTTTTCCGTCAGCATTTAAGTCGTGTTTTTAAAGACTGAAGAAATGGAGAACTCTGGATACATTATGTGGGAAACAAAACCAAGATATAAAATTATGCGCTTAGGTTTAGGGCAATCCATGCATGAAAGAAAAATATATTAAATCATTAATTATGGGATTCCCCTGAAGGAACGAAATTATGGGTGTTTTTCATTCTTTACGGCTATCGTTATTTCTGAGTTCCCAACATAAACTTGGCATTACTCGTAGCTTCAGAAAAGGGAGAACATCCACGCCCAGGTTAAGGCCCAGAGGTGCCGTCTCCAGCGCACAGGTGCGCAGCGGCCCCGGGAGCCTCCCCACAGCCATCTGCCCCCGCCCGGGGCCCCACATCCGGGGCCCGCCGCAGGTGCCCGGGGAGAGGCGGGCCGCCCAGTCGCCGCCGCAGCGACTCTCCTCCCGGACAAGGTGGGTTTAGACCCGCCGAACTCCAAGTCCATCCTGGCCACAGGAGGTGGGGGAGCCCGGCTTGGGGTGCTGGGATCTGGGGCCGCGACGTCGCCCCGGGGCCCTTCCCGCCCACTCAGGCCCCAGGAGCCCCGGACAAGGCCCTCCTGTTCCCGCCTGCCCTCCGCCCCCGCCTCGAGCCATTTCCCTAGAAAGAAGTCCAAAACCGCGAAGTGAGGCCGCTCCCTCGGACCCGCGCGACTTGGCCCCTTCCCGCCGCCTCCCGAGGGCGGAGAACGCAGGTCAGGGCGCCCCGCGCCGTCGGGACAAGAGGCGGGAAAGCGCGGCCCCCCGCCCCTCCCCAGCAGGCTCCCCGCGGCCCCCGCATCGGAGCACTCCCCAACGCCGTTCCAGGGCCGCTCCTCACCTGTCTGAGCCGTGCCCACCGCTGCCGTCGCCGCCGCGAGCAGAAGCCCGAACGCGAGGACCTGGGGGGGCGCCATGCTGCGCGCGCCTAGGAGAGGGGCGCCGGCGGCCAGGGGCTCACGGGAGAGCGTGCGGAAAGAGTGGGGAGCCTGCTGGCCAGTCGGGCGGCGCGAGGCCTGGGACGCGCGGGGTCTGGATCTGAAGAGCCGCGATGAGGTGGTCGTGGCCCCGGGCCGGGCGGAGGCTGCGAACTCGCCGAGGAACTTGCGCGCTCTGGACCCGCGGCGGGGCGGAGCGCCGACCTGCCCGACCTGGCGGCGCCGTCTGCCCGCCCCTTCCTGGGGCTGCTCACCTAGCTTGAATCACCGCCTGGGGGCGGGGAGGTGTGGGAAGAGGCTCCCCTCCCCGACGCAGGAGCGGCAGTTGGGACACCGCCCCCTTCCCAGGTGAGCGCCGGGAGCGCCCCGCCCGGCGCTGCCGCCAGTTGTTTCCTCCGGTGGCGGCAGCTGAGGGCAGAAGAGGTGTGGGGTCCTTCCTTGGTGGCTGCGAGAAAGTTTGAAAATACTGAGACTTCCTCTTGCCTAGGGAGCGCGACTTGGAAACATTGAAGAAATGAGACTTGGAGGAAAGGATGAGGGGCTAGGAAGAGGAACGTGGAAACGAAAATACAGAGAGGAGCGGGAGAACCGTCGGAAGCACAATAAAAAAGATGACCTTTGAGCTTTATATGGCAGTTTAATTGTGTGTCATTGAAACTAGGAAAAGAAAAATCTCCCTGGCCTTTGGGGATGACGAATTTATGAGGTCTTTATTATTATTCTAAATAATTCTTTTTCCTTTTTTTCTAAAAAAAAAAAAAAAAAGGAAAAGTCACTTTTAGCAGCATTAGATATAAAATGTTTGCATAGAACTAAATTCTGCGAAATGAGATTATTTCGGTCTTATTTAATATTAGGGGACATGTTGATGAGTCCTTAGAAAATACAGGAAAGTAGAAACAGGACAGTATTTTAGAGCAAATGAATTCAAATTACAGCACTATTATGTTGTTGTTAGGTGCCTTCCAGTAGGTTCTAACTCATACTGACCCTGTGTACAACAGAATGAAACACTGCCCTGTCCTGCGCCATCCTCACAATTGTTGCTATGTTTGAGCCCACTGTTGCAGACACTGTGTCAGTTAATCTCATTGACGGTCTTCCTCTTTTTCGCTGACCCTCTATTTTACCAAGCATGATGTCCTTCTCCAGGGACTGGTCATGTCCAAAGTAAGTGAGACGAAGTTGCAGCATCCTCGCTTCTAAGAATTCTGACTGTACTTAATCCAAGACATTTGTTTGTTCTGCCCGCAGGCCATGGTATATTCAGTATTTTTCACCAACTCCATAATTCAAAGGCATCAATTCTTCTATCTTCCTTATTCATTGTCCAGCTTTCGCATGTATATGAGGCTATTGAAAATACTATGGCTTGGGTCAGGCACAACTTAGTCCTCCCATCTTTGCTTTTTTAACCCTTTAAAGAGGTCATTTGCAGCAGATTTGCCCAATGCAATACATCGTTTGATTTCTTGACTGCTGCTTCCGTGGATGTTGATTGTGCATCCAAGTAGAATGAAATCCTTGACAACTTCAATATTTTCTCCGTTTATCATGATGTTGCTTATTGGTCTAGCTGTGAGGATTTTTGTTTTCTTTATGTTGAGGTGTAATCCATACTGAAGGCTGTAGTCTTTGATCTCCATCAGTAAGTGCTTCAAATCCTCTTCACTTTTAGCAAGCAAGGTTGTTTCATCTGCATATTACAGGTTGTTAATGAGTCTTCCTCCAGTCCCGAGGCCACGTTCTTGTTCATATAATCTGGCTTCTTGGATTATTTGCTCAGCATACAGACTGAATAAGTATGGTGAAAGGATACAGCCATGGTGCACACCTTTCCTGATTTTAAGCCACACAGTGTCTCCTTATTCTGTTCCAATGATGGCCTCTTGGTCTGTGTACAAGTTCCACATGAGCACATTAGGCATTCTGGACTTACATTCTTTGCAATGGAATTCTTCCAGATTTGCATCCATTTGTTGAATCCACTCAAATGGTATTACGTCAATTCCTGGGAGCCTTGTTTTTTGCCAGTGCCTTCAGTGCAGCTTGGACTTCTTTCTTCAGTACCACCGGTTCTTGATCATATGCTACCCTCTGAAATGGTTGAACATTGATGAATTCCTTCCATCTTCTTTTGATGCTTCCTGTGTCGTTCAATATTTTGCACATAGAATCCTTCAGTATTGCAACTTGTGGCTTGAATTTTTTTCAGAGCGTCTTCTTCCCTTTAGGTTTTCTAACTCCAGGTCTTTGCACGTTTCATTGTAATACTTTACTTTGTCTTCTTGAGCCACTCTTTGAAATCTTCTGTTCAGCTCTTTTACTTCATCATTTCTTCCTTTTGCTTTAGTTACTCAATGATCAAGAGCAAGTTTCGGAGTCTCTTCTGACACCCATTTTGGTCTTTTCTTTCTTTCTTGTCTTTTTAATGACCTTTTGCTTTCTTCATGTATGATGTCCTTGATGTCATTCCACAAGTCATCTAGTCTTCAGTCATTAGTGTTCAATGCATCGAATCTATTCTTGAGATGGTCTCTAAATTCAGGTGGAATATACTCAAGGTCATACTTTGGCTCTCATAGACTTGTTCTAATTTTCTTTAGCTTCAGCTGAACTTGCATATAAGCAATTGATGATCTGTTCCACAGTCAGCCCCTGGCCTCATTCTCACTGATGATATTGAGCTTCTCCCTTGACTGTTTCCAGAGATGTAGTTGATTTGATTCCTGTGTATTCCTTCTGGTGAGGTCCACATGTTTAGTTGCCATTTATGTTGTTGAAAAAAGGTGTTTGCAATGAATAAGTCATTGGTCTTGCCAAATTCAGTCATGCAATCTCTGGCACTGTTTTTAATCACCAAAGCCATATTTTCCAACTACTAATCCTTCTTCTTTGTTTCCAACTTTTGCATTCCAATCACCAGTAATTACCAATGCATCCTGATTGCATGTTTGATCAATTTCAGACTGCAGAAGTTGGTAAAAATCTTAAATTCTTTACCTTTGGCATTAGTGGTTGGTTCGTAAATTTGAATAATAGTCGTATTACCTGGTCTTTCTTGTAGGAATATGGATATTATCCTATCACTGATAGCGTAGTACTTTCGGATAGATCTTGAAATATTCTTTTTGATGATGAATGTGACGCATTCCCAGCATAGTAGACCATGTGATTGTCCGATTCAAAGTAGCCAATAGCAGTCCATTTCAGTTCACTAATGCTAATATCGATCTTTATGTGTTCGATTTCTTTTTTTCTCTTTTTTTGTTCTTTAGGTGAAAGTTTACAGCTCAAATTAGTTTCTCATTCAAAAATTTATACACAAATTGTTTTGTGGCATTGGTTGCAATCCCTGCAATGTGTCGGCACTCTCCTCCTTTCCCTTTACACCCCAGGTTACCTGTGTCCATTCGTCCAGTTTTCCTTTCCCTTCCTGCCTTCTTTGCTTTTGGGTAGATATTACCCATTTGGTCTCATATACTTGATTGAACTCAGAAGCACATTCCTTACTTGTGTTATTGTTTCTTTTATAGCCGTGTCTCATCTTTGGTTGAAAGGTGGACTTTGGGACTGGCTCCTCTTCTGAGTTAGCAGGGTTCCATTTCATTTTTGATGACTTCCAAGTATTAGACTTCCTGATATTAGACAGCACATAATATTATGTCATAAGTTTATTATTTTAATTGCTAACTTAACTACAACTTTGTTTCCCTTGAATCTAGTATCATCAAAGCCAATGGTTGTAACTGGGGAATTCAAATTGCTTACCCATGAAGTTTTTATTACTATTCAAATATTTAGAGACTTCATAATCTTGATACATTCTTGGTGTATTCTAACTATATGGTATTATGTTTCAAGATTATTATGTGTTATATCTGAAGCTCTTTAAAAATGACATTAAGCATTATGTTTAGTGATATTTTCATTTAAAGTTTTTGTTTTTTTTTTTAATTAACTTTATTTGGCTTTGCTTTAGTTTTGTAATTAATTCCCATCTGGTCTTTTTGCTTTTAAGCAATATTATTGTTACAAGTTAATCGTGGTCATATTAAGTTTTGTCATCTGCAGGTAAGTTTTTACTTTAGTGATTTGATAAAAATGCTTGAACAAAATATTTCAACCAAATAGGACTATATCAGACTTCTGAAGAGGACTATAATATTTCAAACGTGGATACAATTGTATTAAATCAAGATTTCCAGGACTCTTACGTAGAAAATAATGAAGTTTTCAGACTTCTGTTGATCTACAATTGCATGGAACCAAAATTAATTACATAGGACTGAGTAAACTAAAAGAATCAATATAAGGTTTTTATGAGAATATTGCCAACATTCAATGTCCTATTTTGTAACTATAGGAAACCATTTTTATTTTATTTTCTCTCTTTTAATATAAGAATCAGTTATTTCAGAAACTAATAACATTATGTTAGCTGCAGAATATCCTGTGGATTAGAAGATGTTATGGCACATGTCAAAGTTTGGACTAAATCTATTCAGAATGATTAACTGATTCTGCCCATGGACTCCAAGAAATGAATACTGCAATGATTATGAGAGAAATAGTTCTTCAAAACCAAATGGCCCTTGACATCCTTACTATGACACAAAGAGGCACCTATGCCATTATTAAAACTAATTGTTAACGTTGAATTTTAATGAACCTGTTGCTTCCTTAACTGATGTTATTCTCAATTTTTAGAATCCTTCCCATCATTTATATTATTAAAAAATGCTGTATCTGCCGTACTTAATTCTGCTTTGAGAGAACATTTTTTAGAGGTTCAAGAAGGCTCTGAGGCAGGAAGTTACAGGAAAACTGGACAAATGGAAATAGGAAACCCAGGGCGGAGAATAGGAGAGTGTTGACACATCATGGGGTTGGCAACCAATATCAACAAAACAATTTGTGTATTAACTGTTTACTGAGAAACTAATTTGCTCTGCAAACTTTCACCTAAAAAAAGGGGGGGGGGGGTGTAAATAAAGCAGACTTTGATGACCAGTAGTTAGAATCCCAAAATCTGCCTAATATTGTCCCCGGAGAATGTATATTGGAGAAAACATCAATTGAAAGACTCCTTAGAAGCTTGCTAGAAAGGTCCATACTTAGACCTTCTCACTAACCCTTGTGCTGCCAAATTACAGGGAGTTAAAACTTGGGCCCACCTGTCCCGACTTAAGAAGGCTAAAGTCCCTTCCTGGATTGCTCAACCTGCAAAAGGACTTAAACTGAAGTATAAACACCCTTGTGACCAGAAACAGATGATGTTGGAAGTAGACAGCTCCTCCCAAGATCATGGAACAAGACCTCATGTAAGTTCTTAAAATTATTGGACTTTGGTTTTGGGATTGCATTATTTTACAACCTTGAGTTTTGTGATGGTTAACGTTGTGTGTCAACGTGGCTGGGCCATGATTCTCAGTGGATTGGCAGTTATGTAATAATGTAATCTGGCAGTTATGTAATGATGTAGTTATCCACCATTTTGTGATATAATGTAATTATCTCCATGATGTGATCTGATGTGGTCAGCCAATCAGTTGTAAGGGGAGTTTCCTCAGGAATGTGGCCTGCATCGAATATATAAGGATGTTCTGACAAAGCTCACTGGCTTTTGTTCGTTCTAGACCCTGTCATCATCTGGACTCCAGTTCTTGGAACTTGAGCCAGAGGCCTGCTGTATTGCCTGCAAATCTTGGGATTCATAGGCCTCTGCAACCTGTGGGCCAGCAGCCTACCCTCTTACCTGCCAATCTTGGATTCATCAGTCTCCACAGCATGTGAGCCAGCAGCCTGCTACTTGACTTGCTTATCTTGGATTTGTCAGCCCCTGCAGCTACGTGAGTCAGGAGAAGCCTCCAGCCTGATACCTGACCCATGGACTTGGGGCTTGCCAGCTTCTACAACCATATAAGCCATTTCCTTGAGACAAATCTCTCTCTCTCTCTCTATGTATATATATGCTTCATTGGTTCTGTTTCTTTAGAGAACTGAACCTAAGACAGGTTTATTGACTGGTAAGAACTTTTTATGCAGACGATTTGCAATTTACTTCATACTTATAGCTATGCTTCTATTGATTGCTGTACTACACTTTGTTGGTATTATCCCTTGTTTTAATATCCTCTTTTTCCCATGCAAGTAACTGAAGGAAGAGTTTGTTTTATCATAGCTAGTATTTTTGTAATATTTGTCTTATTGTATTACTTTTAAGTTAGTATGCTTACACCGTGAAGCCTTTATTAAGTATCCTCTGACTGTATACCATGACTCTTGGTGATGCTTGGCGTGATAATGCCTTTGTTAGATTAGCTCAATTGGCAGGTAGTGCTGGTAATCTGACTGACTGTTGGGTTTGCCATCAAATCCCAAAATCTAGACATAATAATTCAGCTCATTTAGCTATGCCTGTGTTTAACTATAGCTCTGATTCTATTGTACCTGATTGTACTGCAAATCCTAATATATATCCTTTTAACAGGCTATACGTGTCAGGTTGTGGCATCTTCCAGAATTATTAACAAGTCTGCCAGAAAGCTACATGGCTTCAACTACCCGCTATGTCCAACTCCCCTTTTCTTGATATTTTTAGTTGACTACCTCCTGAAATTGTTTCTTAGCTAAGTTCAGTTTTACAAACTGGATTAATTCTCTTAGTCATTATAATAATTACTATAGGATTTACCAAATGTTTTATGAAATACTTTTAAATGCTTGTACTCACAATGCAACACTACTTGCTATGCAATTCCTTAAAAAATAGCTCAGCTCTTCACCTTGACCAGTGCCCCTCTCTGCCAAGTATTCCTATTAATTTGGCCCTGCTCTTACACACCCTTTCTTAAAAGATCACAGAAGCAAAGGTCCAAGCCATGGCATGACAAACACGGAACAGTTGGTGCCCGGCTACCTTTCATGAGGAGCACCTGGGGTCTTAAAATCCTATTTTAAATAGGCAGCCATCTAATAAAGAGAAAACTGGAGTTTCTGTTAAAATTAAAGCAAAGAGTTTTATTGAAGGAATAGAGAGATCTGGATTGGGCGGCACTTCGTGAGGATTTAGAAAAGTACTCAGTGAAAGGAATTTTTTACAGAGTTTAAATACGGGAAATACTGGAACTTACAAGGAATAAATTTCTGATTGGTTGACATTTACAAAATCATGCTTTAACAGACACAAGACAATGATGAGATCCCTTAAGCCTTGTTTTGCTAATCATAAAGTTTGAGTCAGTTAACATCTTGTTAATCTATGGATATTTGAGGGGCCAGCCTGAGTAAGTACCCTTTCTGGGAGCATGATAGGAGAGGAAGGGAGTGGAGGGGAGCTCGCAGGCTTCCTCAAGTATTCTGGCTAACTGGATTTTTTAAGTCAGCTCAGGCTGAGCTATAAACAACAAAAATGGAGTCTGGCCTACATCTGGGGCAGAAGCCTCTCCTTATTCCAAGCACCTAGATTTTGGGGGCTCCTTCACAAAGTTATCAACCAGATTTTTGTTGCCTGCTGCATTTTGATTGTTTTTAGGAAGTTGAACACTGCTAGCCCTCGAACTACAAATACTCTTCCCAAGAATAATCTAGCTAGTTACTGTGGCTTTATCTGCAAAATGTTCCATTGCCAGGTCTAAATCTGTTACCATAGTCAAGGAGAACCTCATCTTCTTATAACTTGACAGGTATTTATTAAATTCTGATTCATTGCAATAAAGTGAATCAAGTAAATGTATTATTAAATAAATGACAAAATACCACACTAATCTCTGACTGGTAGGATCTGTGTATAATCCAACATATTGTTTATTTTTATAGCTCTTTAACACTTTCTCAATTTGTCATTCACTACTCAAAATTACTCTCATTTTATGCTTTGTGAATCCCTTGTCTGTAGTTCCAGGGCTATATTTAAGAACATTTCTCAATATTTTTGGAAGATTTCATATCCAAGTATGTTCCTAATAATTATTATTCTCAAATTTTACAGATAGTTGCTTTTTAATTTTGACAGTAGTCAGTTTAACATGTGATAGTTGCATAACAGAAGAAATATGGCAATATTAAAAATTGCTTCTAAGCTTTTCCAGCCAAATTCCTGAAGTCAATCAATTGACCCAGTTAAAAAGTCAACACCAAAGCCAAGGAATACATAGAAAAGGAGAGAAACTAACAATATAAAAGTATAAAATCTAGTGCAAAATATTAATTGGTAGAATAGGGATATTGGTTATGACTTTTCTTTTGAATGTTAAGGGATGACTCTAAATAAAAATATAATATTTTATATAAACAATATTAGAGAAAAGCTAGCATAATGTTGTTTAAAAAGAAACAATTAAGGGTACTGTTTAAGGAAATTACTTAGTTAATACTCTATAGTATAATTTCTTCATATAGATTTTAGAAAATGTGTGTGTGAAATTTAATGAAACAAATGGGATTAATTTGATTCTTACAGATGGTTACAAAAGTATGTAATATGTAAACATTTAGAATAATTAGGTTACTAGTTTTTAAAATTTTTGTTATTCTACAAGTAATACATGAGTAGAAAACAAAAGTACATTGTATAGAATGACAAAGAAGTTCTTGACTACGCTCTTGCAGATAGTAATCGTTAACAGTTTGATATCTATGCTACTCATTTGTTAATTCTTCTTATACATCCTAAAGAATCTCCCTGTACCAATCTCCCTGTGTCAATTTAGGGAGCACTGACATCTTAACAATATTGGATCTTTTAGTCTGTGTTCATGGTCTATCTCTGTTTAATTAACCTCTCAGAAATGTTTTGTAGTTCTAAGTGTAAAAGTCTTGCATAGATTCTGTTAAACTTAACCCTAAGTATTTTATGTATTTTTGATGCTATTATAAATTCATTTTCCAATGGTATATTGCTAGTATATACAAATACAATTTTTTTGTATATTGACTTTATGTCCTGCAACCTTACTAAATTATTTGTTCTCATAGCTTTTATTTTATTTTTGTAGATTTCTAAGGTCTTCTACATACACAATCATCATCTTCAAAGACAGTTTTACTTCTTTCTTTTAAATTTTATTACACTGGCTAGAATCTCCAGTACAGTACTGAGTAGAAGTGATGGGAGTGGATATCCTTGCCCAGTTCCTGATCATAGGGAGAAAGCATTCAGTTGTTCATTATTAAGTATGATGTTACCCATAGGTTTCATTGTGGATGCCCTTTATCAGGTTGAGAAATTTTCTATTTCTAGTTTGCTGAGAGTTTTTATCATAAGTGGGTGTTAAATTTTCAAATGCTCTTTCTAACTCTATTGAGATGATCATATGGTTTTTCTTTTCATTCTATTGATACGGTGAATTACATTGATTATTTAATTTTAAACTAACCTGGCAATCCTGGGGTAAACCCCACTTGGTTGTGATGTACTACTTTTTGTTATAAATTGGAATTCACTTGCTAATGTTTTGTTAAAGATTTTTGCAATCATGTTCATGAGGGAATTGATCTGCAGTTTTCTTAATTGCAATGACTTTGTCTGGGAAATGCTGGCCTCATGAAATGAGTTGAGAAGTGTTCTCTTCCTCTAATTTCTGAAAGAGTTTTTGTAGATTTGGTATTATTTCTTTCTTAATGTTCATTAGAGTTCACCAACGAAGCCATCCAGGACTAGAGGTTTCTTAGTCGGGAGATTTTTAATCACAAATTCAGTGTTTTAATAGATGGAAGGCAATTCAGATTTTTAATTTCATTTTGTGTCTGTTTTAATATTTGTGTCATTGTGGTACAATGAATTACTTAATATGGCCCTTCCATAGTCTTTGTAACTCCCACCAAATGACTGGGTGGGACTATGCTAATTAGATGCTGGTGGCCCACCAACCAGATTGAATAGTTTGCTAATAATGTAAATAAGGTGTATGGCACCCTTGTGAAGGGGTGAGACCATGAAAATAAGGTGAATGGAACCCTAATGAGGGGATTGGTCAGTTTTGCCATCCCGCTAGGCTTAAAATGGGAAGATGGGAAGGGAGGATCTCACTACCACTAACAAAGAAGAGGTAGGAGTGGAGCATGTCCTTTCAACCTGGGATCCCTCTGCTGAGAAGCTGGTGGAACCAGAAGACCAAGAAAGAGGGCTGTAACACATAAGGCAACTAGAAGTGGTGGCAGAGAAATGGCAGCAGCAGAGGCAGAAGACTGGCAGGAGATGGTACAGTGGGGCCTCCCAGCCCGCAGAGTGAGAAAGCTGAGTGCCTTTGGGCAGGAGACTTGCTGGTGGAGTAGAGGGCCTCTGCACATTTGGTGGAGGTAGGTTTGCTGACACATGGAGCTACAGCTGAGTGCCTTCAGGCCAAGGCTTACGAGAAGGGTACCTCTAGGCACCTATCTGCAGAGCTAAAAGAGCTTTGTAACACTTGCCCAAGCAGGGCAGAGGCTAGGCCAAGGGACCAAGAGGGCAAGGGGCCAGAGAGAGGTGTGCCTGGGGGCATGACTGATAAAAGGCTGTCGAAGAATTGTATCCTGAGTATTCCTGAACCTGAATTGTAACCTGTTACTTCCCTAATAAACCCCATAAGTGTGAGTATTGTCTGTGAGTTCTGTGTGGCCATTGCAACAAATTATTGAACCAAGAAGAGAAGTAGAGAGTGCTATGGGAAGGATGGTTGGTGTCAGAACTGGTTAAAGGTTGGAGAGGAGGTGTGTCTAACGTCCTCCTCATAACAATCAGCCTTGGGATGTTGATCGTGATTCTTCTTCCCTCTTGTGAAGTTAGAGGTCAAACGCCTCTGCCATGCCATTTTATAGTTGATGTCAAGAGTAGGGTTTTTTGCAATAGCTCCAGACTCATAGAAGCATAGGAGTTTGTAAGAGAAAGAACAAAGGGGCTTGGGGAGTGAAATTTTGATTCTTAGATAGTTACTTCGGTTGTTGTTATATGTAATAGAGGAAAGGAAAGTAAGAGATCTTATGGTGGTGCAGCAGACAGGGGAATGGAGGAGAGAAGAGCTGTATCTGGAGTGGCCTGGGGCAAAAGCCATGTTGATTAAACAAGATGATTAATAGGGGGCCAGAGTCTACTAGTTCTACCCAGCCAGATGCCCAAGGCCATATGCTTATGTATGGAAAGACAGTCAAGGGTGGAGAAGATGAAACTGGAATGTTTTAAAAAGGTTATGTATTTATTTGAATGTACTATGGATATTCAATGTTTCTCCTACCTAGTATTGTAGAACAGATCTAAACGTATGATAGAAACGAATATTGGGTATTATAGATTACAGAGAGCATGTGACTCTGAGGTCAGCCAGTACTTGACTGGATATGCTAAAAGGGGAACTAGAATTTGCCTAAAAGAAACACGGGCTGTGGTCTGAATGCAGTAGACCTGTATCTAGAGTAATGGGAACTTAAGTTGGAAAACCTGAACTCCACCCAAAACCTTCAGAGTCAGTAAATTTGCATTGGAAAAGACCTGTAGACCTGTTTAGGAAAAAAAAAAAATGATTGTTTTGCTTTTTGAATTTCAAGCAGGCAGTTTGCCTTTGGGTGCACTGAGGCAGGCAAAATCAGTGCCCATCAGAAGAAACCCCTACCAAGACTGGAAGTTAAACGGAGTCGAGGAGTAGACAGCCTGGTATGCTTGTTTGTGGTGACCACCTGGGGGAAGTGCAGCAATGAAGAGATGAGCTGAGTTTGGACTTGTTCCATTGGCACCCATTGACCTAACCCACAGGGGCTAGGAATGAGAGAGAGAGAAAGGGCTGGCTGGTCAGAAGTACAGGTAGATGTGTGGACTCCTGAGCCTATGGCTGGTTCCCACTGACCTAGCCCACAGGGGCTTGGGATGAGCTGACCAGAACCCAACCAAATGAAGAGAAAGATGTTTGACATCATGAGCTGGTGTGGATTGCTGAAATTTGATGGCTTGCTCTGGATAGGACTTTGCTTATGGATGCAGGTGCTCAAAGTTCCAACCAGAACAGAAGATTCTTAGACCAAAGAACATGTTTGTCTCCTCAGAGTACTGGTTTGATAAGGATGGGCAATCTAAACATTGGCTATCTAAAATAGGGGGAGATTAAGGCATGAAATGGCTTGCTTACATGGTTTTGTGAGTGAGTTTACTCTCAAAATAGGGGGACAAGGGAAGCTCCCCACTGAAGTTTCCTCTTTTCCTGATAGGTCTGGGGAAGAGAGGGTAGAGGAAGATGTCGATAGGATTATATGGTTCAATTGTGAGTGTTGATTGTTAACAAGGTTAATTGTGATTATAAAAACTTTAACTGTAGAAACTGTAACCATGAGAGTAGATTAAGGGGGAGGCCCTACTAGACTGGAGTACAGTGGCTGAAACTAAAGTCCCTTGAAGGTTCTACTATGCGGACACCTCGTGAGGCTCAGAGCAAGGGAATAATCTTCTCTCAGTTAAATTTTAGCAGACACCAGAAAGGGTGTAGACAGCATGAACTTTTGGAGAACCTGACCAGATCAGATGGACACCTGCAGCAGACCTCAATGGCTGGTACCTAAGTAACCTCACCTTGAAGACTCTTTGCCCTACTGAAAGACTAATTGTTAATGACTGTTTTAGACTGGTAAAATGACTGGGAGGGGAAAGTTAATCCTTCAAGTACGAAAGGGCCTATGGCTAGAAGAGCCACATGGTGGCCTGTAGTACAGTGAATTACTCAATATGGCCCTTCTAGCTATAGTCTTTGTGACTCCCACCAAATGTCTGGGTGGGACAATACAAATGAGGTGCTTGTGGCCCAGCAAGGGGATTGGATAGCTTGTTAATAATGTAAATAAGGTTCATGGCACCCTTGTAGGGGTGGTACCATGCAAATAGGGTATATGGAACCCTAACGAGGGGATTCGTCAGTTTTGCCATCCTGTTAGGCTTAAAACGAGCTATCCCAGAGGCGGGAAGCGGGGATCTCACCACCACCAAGAAAGACAAGCTAGGAGTGGAGTGCATCCTTTGGACCCGGGATCCCTGTGCTGAGAAACTCCTGGAACCAGGAGACTGAGAGAGAAAGCTGTAACACAAAAGATGATGAGAGGGAGCAGCAGAGAAGCGGCAGCAGCAGAGGCAGGAGGCCAGCAGGAGACCAACATGAGATGGTGCAGTGTGCTTCTCAGCCCACGGAGTGAGAAAGCTGAGCGCCTTCGGGCAAGAGGCTTGCTGGCGCTGTGGGGTGCCTCTGGGCACTTAGCAGCAGAGCTAAATTAGCTTTGTAACACTTGCCTGAGCACGGCAAAGGCCAAGGGCCAGAGAGAGGTATCCCTGAGGGCACAGCTGAGAAGAGGCTGTCCTGATCAAAGAACTGTATCCTGAGTGTTCCTGAACCTGAACTGTAACCTGTTACTTCCCTAATAAACCCCATAATCATAAGTATTGTCTGTGATCTCTGTGGGGCCATTGCAGTGAATTATCAAACTCAGAAGAGAAGTAGAGAGTGCTATGGGAGGGACGGTTGGTATCATAATTGGTAAAAATGTTGGAAAGGAGATACATCGGACCTTCTCCTCATAGCAATCACCCTTGGGATGTTGATCTTGATTCTCCTTTCCTCTAGTGAAGTTAGAGGAGGTCAGACACCTCTGCCACACTATTTTTTTTCCTTTTTTTTTTTTAAATTGTGCTTTAAGTTAAAGTTTAGAGTTGAAGTTAGTTTCTCATACAAAAATTTATACACACATTGTTATGTGACCCTAGTTGCTCTCCCTATACTGTGACAGCATACTCCTCCTTTCCACCCTGGATTTCTTGTGTCCATTCAGCCAGCTCTTGTCCCTTTCTGCCGTCTCTTCTCACGTCTGGACAGGAGCTGCCCATTTAGTCTCATGTATCTACTTGAGCTAAGAAGCACACTCTTCATGAATATCATTTTATGTCTTTTAGTCTAGTCTAATCTTTGTCTGAAGAGTTGGCCTTGGGAATGGTTTTAGTTTTGGGCTAATAGAGAGTCCAGGGGCCGTGTCTTTCAGGGTCCCTCCAGTCTCAGTCAGACCATCGAGTCTGGTCTTTTTACCAGAGTTTGAGTTCTGTACCCCACTTTTCTCCTGCTCAGTCAGGGACTCTCTGTTGTGTTCCCTGTCAGGGCAGTCATTGGTGGTAGCCAGGCACCATCTAGTTCTTCTGGTCTCAGACTGATGGAGTCTTGGGTTTATGTGGCCCTTTCTGTCTCTTGGGCTAATATTTTCCTTGTGTCTTTGGTGATCTTCATTCTCCCTTTCTCCAGGTGGGTTAGGACCAATTGATGCATCTTAGGTGGCTGCTTACTAACTCTTAAGACCCCAGACGCCACTCACTAAAGTGGGATTCTGCCACAGCATTTTTTTTTTTTTTATTGTACTTCAGGTGAAGGCTTACAGAACAAATAGTTTCTCATGAAACAGAAGTACACATGTTGTTTTATGACATTGGTTAACAACCCCACAACATATCAACCCTCTAACTTCTCAACCTCTTTTTTTTTTTTTGGTGAAAATACACATAGCCAAAGATACACCATTTCAAAAATGTCTACATGCACGGTTGCGTGACATTGCCTACGCTCTTCGAATTGTGCTGTTATTCTCACTTAAGATGAAGGCTTACAGAACAAAAATAGTTTCACATTTAACAGTTACTACAAATGTTGCCCTATGACAATGGTTAACAATCTCACAACACATCAACAATATCCTTACTCAACCTTGGGTTCCCTATCACCAGCTTCCTTGTCCTCTTCTGCTTTCTGGCCCTTGTCACTGGACTCCTGTACCTCGTTAGTCTCATTTGGTTTTATGGCTGCCACACCATTTTTATAGTCTTTTAAGGAATCTGTCCATTTCATATAAATTGTCCAATTTATTGCTATAAAGTTGTTCATAATATTCCCTTATATCTTTTTCATATCTAGAGAACATGTATTCTTTTGTTGCTGGAGGTATCAAGTCAATTTCAACTCATAGTAACCCCATGTGACAGAGTAAAACTGTCCAATAGTGTTTTCTAGGCTATAATCTAATCTTTATGGGAGCAGATAGCCAGGGCTGGGTGGGTTTGAACTGCTGACCTTTTGGTTAGCAGCTGAGGGCTTTAAATTCATTTTGTATTGGGCCCAACAAATTATGCAGCTAGTCCTGCTAGAGCTTCATATAAATGGAATCAGACCATATGTAATATTTTTGTGTAAAGGTTTTTTCACTCGGCATAGTGTTTTTGAATCATCATGTTGCATGCATTGGTAATTTGTTCTCTTTTATTGCTGAGCAGTAGTTGATTGTGTGAGTATACCACAGTTTGTTTTCCATTCTCCTGTTGATGGATTCCTGGGCTAGTTCTAGTTTTGGGCTATTATGAATAAAGTTGTAATGAACATTTTTGTACAAGTTTTTTTGTGGACACAAGAATGCCTTGGACTAGGTGTTTCAACATGGCACACCATTGGAATTTTGGATGGGATATTCTTTATAACATTTCAAGGAGATTAGCTTCCTACCACTCAATCTCAGTAGTGCCTTCAGTTATTCTGACAACACAAAAAGGCCTCCACACATTTCCAACTTTCTGAATTGTACATGTAGAAATTGTTGAATTGGTGTATGTTCTGCTGTGTATATTCTCAACAACAACAACAAAAGTAAAATATAAAAAAAATCAGACCAATAATAAATATTCTGGATGAGATACTTTGAGGCTATGTAAACATTTTATTTCTCCTTAAATCTTCTGTTATGGATTGAATTGTGTCCCCCAAAACATGTGTGTCAACTTGGCTAGTCCATGATTCCCAGTATTGTGTGATTGTTCACCATTTTGTCATCTGACGTGATTTTCCTATGTGTTGTAAATCCTGCCTCTATGATGTTAATGAGGTGGGATTTTTGGCAGTTATGTTGATGAGGCAGGACTCAATCTACAAAATTAGGTTGTGTGTTAAGTCAATCCCTTTTGAGTTATAAAAGAAGCAAGCAGAGAGACGGGGGACCTCATACCACCAAGAAACAAAAGCCAGGAGAATAGCGTGTCCTTTGGATCGAGGGTCCCTGTACTGAGAAGCTTCTAGACCAGGGGAAATTGATGACAAGGACTTTCCCCAAGAGCCGACAGAGAAAGAAGGCCTTCCCCTGGAGCTGGCACCCTGAATTTGGACTTTTAGCCTACTATACTGTGAGAGAATAAATTTCTGTTTGTTAAAGCCATCCACTAGTGGTGTTTCTGTTATAGCAGCACTAGATAGCAGCTTCACAGTGTGGGAGTTTTTGAGAAAAAAGGAAAAAGTGAGAAATAGTCATTTAGAATGGAAAAGTGAACTTCCCTGGAAAACTTGTCAGTATTGTCAGGCAGTGTCAAGTGCCCACTTGAGGCTTAAGGTCATCAGTTCAAAGTGAAATCAGTGTGTGATTTTTCTCCAGGAATGATCAGCTGCTTGGGTGCAGGCTTTGGGAGAGTAGGTAGTTAAGTTCAAGCATAATCTAATATTCCAGGTAAATATGATAGAAGAGAGGACGACAAGATTGTTTTTTTTGCAAAAGAGATGAAAATGGTAGGTTATGGAACCTAAGCAGAGTTGGAAGTGAAAAAAACAATAGAGAAAAAGTGGTTGTCAGAAAAGATTGGAGAACTGTGGCAATGGGAGTTCTTGAGTAAGTGAGCTAGAAGGACAGGAGGTGATATCCAAGGCTTCAGGTGTTTGAGGAGGAGGGTAAAGAAATAGTTTGGAAATTGCAAGCAGAACACCTACTGTACCCCCGGCCCTGAAGTGCCTGTGATGTGAGGAGAAGAGTAAAGATAGCTTCTACCTGAGAGGGCTGTTCAGGAGATGGAGGCTTCAGGGATAGCAGGTTCACTTATTTCCATGAGGTGGTTGGAAGGTTCAAAGAAGAGGATGTGGCTGTGAGGACATTTGCTGATGATATATCTGGAGTCGCAAAGGGCACAGGAGAAGAGTTTGAGAAGGAGGGGAGGGGTGAGGTTCGATCAGATTAATGGTATTGAGATGAGTACCAGAGTGTTGATGTTGGATGACTGAGAAGGCCTTTTCCATCAGTGACTGGGGTAATCAGGAATATAAAACAATAGGATTTGCCTGATAGGTTCTTGGAGGGAGATGGGAAATCAGCCTCAACTGAATAAATTTTGAATAGTTAGTATGGAGCTTCAGGGGCTTTAGGATGATTGCCTTTCCCTTCAGAGTGTAGTATGGTGGCACCCTTTGTGGGGAGGGGTGGAAGTGCTCCCTCTGAGAGGACATGGTAAAATAGGGGCTCTTAGTAGGTGAAGTACAGTAACTGTTCTTACCTTAATAGCTACCTGAAGATTGGGCCATTATCATAAATAAGTATTTATTGGGCATCTACTTTGTGTATAATTTAACCATTCAACACACAGTGTTCTTAGAGCCAGCAGAGAGAGGAACCAGTTGATTCCAAAGATTGTGTTCTGGCTTAGAAGGAAATAGAGTGTGGCAGAGATGGACCTTACCCTTTGCTTTATCAGGATCAGATAAGGTGGTGTCTTTATGATGGGTAATTTACAGTATGTGAAACAGTCCTGATGTCACCCGAGAGCCTTTTTCAGATATGGCGTTCAAATTTAATGATAGCTTTGAAGCAACTAAGTATACATACCCAATTGTGAGGAAGTTCCCTCTCCTGGTAACTGAACAAGGTCAAAGAATGCTGTCTCCTTGGTTTCTCATGGAGCTGGTTGAGAACTAAAGCACTGGCTGCTTGAAAGGCATGATCGAGAAACAGAAAAGGAAAAACCTATGCTTAAAGTGTTTTCCTTTCTGGAATTATCTGTATGTTCCAATAGGGGCTCCTGAGATATCTCTAGAAAATCAGGGTGTGTGACAAGAATGAGCTAATTGTCACAAATTCAGTTTCAGTTGTACTCCTACTCAGGATGAGTGAGTTTTCAATTGTCATCGTTCAGCTGAATCATATACAACACATCATCAGTGTACACTAACTCACTCAGAATGTACTCAGCTTGATAATGTCCCTGGGAATCGGAGCTGTCTTCTCTCCTGATGCTGAGTATCAGCAGTCATTGATGAATGAATGAGTAAGAGGAGGAATAACTGTAGTGAGTTAGAAGGAAGTAAAAGAAGAAGGAGATATAAAGTGTGGATAGAGGAGTGGGGAAGGAAGGATGTCATGTCTTTGTTAGTTCTCTATTTGTAAAAACAGACAAGGAACTTCCATGAGTTCTGTAGGGAAGTTTTGTTTTAAGTAATGACCACGTTTCCATTTCCATGTAGGATTTACTAGGTGAACTAGCAGCTGGTTAAAATAGTGATGATGATGATAGTGATAATGATATAAAGTCCTATAGAAAGCAAATCTGCAGTTAGCATTTTCCCTGTGGAGAGCTGCTGACAGAACTTGCTGGAATACAGCTAGTGGCTAATGGGTGGTGAGTTGAGTCACCTACACAGTTGGAGCACTGTTAGGGACCAAGTTCCCATCTCCTAGACAGCCCAGGAAAAATAGCATGTGGGTCTTAATGCTAAAAATAGCTCAAAAAATATCTCAGAGTAGTGAAGGGTTAGTAAGCCATCTTAACTTCTGCTCTTATCCTTAGATATAAAAGGCTTTGTAGGAGAAAGCAGGAGATCCATTGAATGGAGATCATGAACCAGTGGAATTCTAGAGGTTATAGGCCTGAGATGTAGATAAGGATACAAAGCATAGCTTGGCTTGTAAATTACCTAAGCCAGCTCATTGTTTTAGAAATATTCTGTTCACCCGATGCATGTTGTTGGGCATAAAATGGGGGCAAAACATGAGAGCTGGCATATGAATGAGCCTTACCCATTGCCATTGAGTGAATTCTGACCCATAGCGACTCTATATGGCAGAGAACTGCCCCATAGGGTTTCAAAGGTTGTAAATCTTTATGGAAGCAGACTGCCACATTTTTCTCCCGTGGAGTGGCTCGTGTTTGAACCATTGACCTTTCGGTTAGCAGTCGAGCACTTAACCACTATGCCACGGGGGCTCCTTATGAATGAGTCTTGGGGAACCCCAAATTACTCAAGGAGAATAGTATCTCAGAACCAACTGGTGGGGGAGAGGAGATAAAATAATTCAGTTTAATGAACAATCAAACTGCGAAGCTCCATGTTGGGTCCGTGGAGATGCAGGTTAAATAAGACGTGGTTCTCTCCAGAGGCAGATAGTCACAGAGATAACTCCAGTATGTAGAATTGATAGAGTCAGCATTGGTCTGGCCACTATCCAGTTTTAGATAATTATAAATATAATGAGCTTACATTTTAGAATCTTGGTCTTCTTGAGGATTTTCAGAGCCTTATTTGGCTACTTGTCATCAATCTCCCTTAGTAGTTAGTGAATTCAACTGACCCTTCATAGAAGAAGAGAGGGAAAAATGAAACCTTCGGTAAGCACTTACAATGTGTTTTCTTTCACATTATCTTATTTAATCTTCACAGAGACTGTGACCTGGATACCACTTACTTGCTTTTTACAAATGAGAAAACTAGGTAAGCAAAGTTAAATAACACTCAAGATCCCATTTTGGTGAATGGTGGTGATAAGGGGTTGATCCTAGGTCTGTGTGGACTCCAGAAGCTATACTCTTCGACCATACCACATAGCCTCAGCACTGCCAACCCTAAAGTTCAAATCTTAGTAACCAAAACCTAGAGAAATGAGTATTTGAGTATCAGATAAACTCAGACACTTAATAACTTCCTATTGATTTCAAAAGGAGTTTGTAGTTAGGTGTTCATCTTTACAGGGCACCCTTATTCTATGAAATGGGTGCCATACTTTTTATCTGAATGGCTATAAAATATTTTGTACTTTGCTTACAGCTTGTAAAAACGCCCATCAGAATAATAGTAATAAACCAGCCAGGCCCCTGTAACCATAGGAACTTTCCCTGTCTTCTTCCTGCTGGGGGTTGCTGGAGGTCATGACTTCCCTCCTCACTTTGGGATCCCTGTGACTTCTGACTCCCACCCATTACTCTAGCAAGTAATTTATAGAAAAAATTGCTGGAATTATACACGTGGATGCATTTACCATGAAACACGTAGGTGTAGGTGTGTTTATGTCATTTGTTAAGTATAGAAGATCACTCAGAATTCAGAAGCTATATTGGTTGTGGGTGTGAGGTCAAGGGCCGTACCACATCAACCCATCTCCACATAATTCTGGGAGCAATTCCAAATGATAAAACAAGTTCAGAAAGCTCTCTGGGTGTCTGCCTTGAGCACTGTGCTCTTTTAAAGAACTATCTATATGGGATCAACCTGACAACAGCAACTTGAAAGGTTAGATAGGAAGCTTATGTGGGCAGTACGTGTATGTTATTGGGGGAGGAACAATTTGGAAAAGGAGGGTGAGAATGTTTGCACAACCTGAAGAATGTAATCAATGTCACTGAATTGTACATGTAGAAATTGTGGAATTGACGTATGTTCTGTTTGTATATTCTCAACAACAACAAAAATAAAATTAATTATTAAAATTAAAAAAAAAAAGAAAGCCCTCTGTTATGAATTGTGGTCCCCCAAAAATGTGTGTCCACTTGGCTAGGCCATGATTCCCAGTATTGTGTGGTTGTCCACCATTTTGTGATCTGATGCGATTCTCTTATATGTTGTAAATGCTAACCTGTATAATGTTAATGAGGCAGGATTAGAGGCAGTTATGTTAATGAGGCAGGACTCAATCTACAGGATTAGGTTGTATCTTGAGTCAATCTCTTTTGAGATATAAAAGAGAGAAGCGAGCAGAGAGGAGAGGGACCTCATGCCACCAAGAAACAAGAGCCGGGAGTGGCGAGTGGCCTTCAGACCTAGGATCTGTGTGCTGAGAAACTCCTAGACCAGGGGAAGATTGATAACAAAGACCTTCCCCTCGCTGGAACCAACAGAGAAAGAAAGCCTTCCCTGGGAGCTGGCACCTTGAATTCGGACTTCTAGCCTCCTAAACTGTGAGAGAATAAATTTCTGTTTGTTAAAGCCATCCATTTGTGGTATTTCTGTTACAGCAGCACTAGATAATAAGACACCCTCTGATTACCTAGCAACTGTTGAGGTGGGGATCAGCAGGTGTTTCTGAAAGCAGAGAAGCCTGCAGAGAGCACTGGCCTAGATCCCAGCCACCACCTGGAGTGCACCGAGCGTGACCTGGATCCATCATTTGTCCGATAGCTTAGCTTCCACCTCGATCAGATGGAAATTCACTCTAATCTTGGTTTATACCCAACAGTGGTGAGTTAGCTTATGAATGCTCTGTGCTACAGATATTCTGCTTGTTGAGAAGCCCTCTAGCCCAGTCTGCATGCTCCACCCCACCACAGGTACCCATCCCGGTGCACTTATGCTCTGTTCTCCACCCTTCCACTGTTTACTGTCCCCATTGGGGTGCTCTACCTAATCAGCATCCCTAACTGGGACCCTGGCTTCTCTAGCTCTTCCCCTGACACAATCCTAGGCCCAAGGTCTCTGCTATAAACTGTTAGATAAGGTGCTAGTGAGTTACACCTCCCAGGTTAGATATCTCTGTTTTAATATAGGCCTTCTGGGAATAACGTCTTATCCAAAAGAAGCAAGTAATGGTGGGAATCTCAGGCACAGAAGCTGCTTGAGGGAGGGTCACCCTTTCAGGACCTTGTATCACTACACTGATGCCAGGGCAGGCATGGGACTAATTTGTAACTTATCTACTTAATACATATTTACTAAGCACTTTTACTGTGCCCAACTCCATACTAAGTGCTAATGATATCCAGGAAGTAAAAGATTTAGGCCTTGTCCTGAAGAAACCTCTAGCCCAGTTGTAGATCAGACATACACATGAAGTTAAAATAGAAACAGCTACCTATCGGTACAGACAATAATACCAGGGTACACGCTGAACTTTTCTGAAGAAAGATCTATCATGGTGCCCAAATCGATCATGAGACCGGGGTGTGGTGGGTGTCAATAAACTAAGCTCCAGGAGTGAAGTGTTCTTTTAGGAGAAGTTAATCGCTTTTCTTCCAAGGTTCCAAAGTTCAGTCTGGCTACTGATTTATTCCTGAATGCTAAAGAGAATGATTATTATTTGAGAGCATTTATGGCAGATCAGAGAGTAAGCATTTCAGCTCAGGGAGGACTTGGGCTAATAATTAAGCATCATTACGACTTTGTTTTAATTTCTCATTTAAGTCCAGTCTTAACAAATTGTAATAATTTGGGCATTAGCCTACAACATTTCAGTAATTTGTGAAATAATAGCTAACATATAGTCATGCATTAACTCATTTAATCTTAATAGTCAGAACTTAAACCGAAAACCGAACCTGTTGCCGTCAAGTCGATTCCAACTCACAGCGACCCTACAGGACAGAGGAGAACTGCCCCAAAGGGTTAACGAAAACTTAGAGGAACATTTATTTGTGTGTCAGATAAACTCTGGCATTTAATTACTTCTGATTGATTCCAAAAGGAGCTTGTAGTTAGGTGCTCATCTTCACTCTTTGAAATGGGTGCCATTCTTGCCTATCCATTGCTGCCTCCCTTTTATAAATATGTCCAGGCAGTCAGGTAACTTCTCAAGATTACAGTGCTAGAGAGTGGCAGAGCCAGACTGGAACCCAGGGAGCACCACCCACTTCTCCGTGAGCATGCTCTGCCCTGGACACCTGTCAGGTTGGTAGAAGCACAGTCTTCTAGCTGATACCAGTAACTTATGAATCTCCAATGGGTGGCAAGTACAGAGTGAACACAGCATCACCCTCAAATACGTGCGGGCAGTCAGTTTTGCTTGATGGCTCTCATCTCCACAAGGGCTTCAGCTTCCCCTTAAGCCTATATGAATCTTTTAAAAAAAATTTGATTTCTAATTATCAAAATAAAATGCTCACAGGACTACTGAGAAGTATAAAGAAGAAAACGCAAATCACCCATAATTCTATATCCTCTAAATAGCCACTATTAGCGTTTTGTTATATTCTGAGTGATTTAACGGTTAACAGGCTTGGCTACTAACCCAAAGGTTGGAGGTTTGAGTCCACCCAGAGGTGCCTCAGAAGAAAGGCCTGGCAATCTACTTCTGAAAAATTAGCTATTGAAAACCCTATGGAGTACAGTTCTACTCTGACACATGTGAGGTCACCATGAGTCAGAATCAACTCGATGGCAACTGGTTTAACACCAACATACATTTTAAAAGAGTATTTTATATGTATTTTTCTAGAATATTTATATTCATATTTACAATGTTACAGAATATTTATTTGGATTACAGTGTATAGTTTTATATATTGTTGTTATTAGGTGCCGTCGATTTGGTCCTACTTGTAGTGACACCGTGTATAACAGAACAAAATGTTGCCAAGTCCCACACCATCCTTACAATACTTGCTATGTTTGAGCCCATTGTGGCAGCCACTGTGTCAATCCACCTCAATGACGGTCTCCCTCTTTTTTGCTGACCCTCTACTTTATCAAGCATGATGTCCTTCTCCAGCGATTGGTCCCTCCTGATGACGTGTCCAAAATGAGCAAGACAGAAGCCTCACCACCCTCGGGTCTAAGGTGTACTCTGGCTGAGCTTCTTCCAAGACTGATTTGTTTGTTCTTCTGGCAGTGCATAATACAGTCAACATTCTTTGCCAATAGTTTTATATACTGATTATTTAACATTATATCATAAATATTTTTATTCCATTAAATATTCTTCAAAAATACAATTTAAAAAATTATTGCATATTGTTCTATTGTGTAAATATACTATAATTAAGAAATAATTTCTCTATTCTTACACATTTGGGTTGCTTCTGATTTTTCTCCATTATGTGGGATGTCAGGATAAACATATTTGCATATAAACCTTTACCTGTATCTCTCTTTTTCTTAAAAAGAAAAATCTTTGCCAATTTGATAGATTCCTTAAGTAGAATTAATGGATAAGAGGACATGAACATTTTTAGCCTTTTCAAAAAAATTATTTTATCTTTTGTTACTGCTGTTGAGAATATACACAACAGAAGATACACCAATTCATCAATTTCTACATATACAATTCAATGACATTGATTCTATTCTTCAGGTTGTCCAACCATTCTCACCCTTCTTTTCCAAATTATTCCTACCCCATTAACATAAACTCACTGCCCCTTAAGTTTCCTATCTAATCTTTAGAGTTGCTGTTGTCAATTTGATCACATATAGAGAGTTCTTAAAAGAGCACAATGCTCAAGGCAGACATTGTTTACTAGTTAAGCTAAACTATTATCTGGTTTTAAGAAGACTTCAGGGAATATTTTTTGGTTTAAGGTTTAAAGATTATTTCAGGGCAATAGTTTCAGGGGTTCATCCAGCCTCCATGGCTCCAGAAACTATGGAGTCCATGAGAATTTGAAATTCTGTTCTGCATTTTCCCCTTTTTGATCAGGATTCTTCTGTAGAATCTTCGATCAAAGTGTTCAGTAATGGTAGCTGGGCACCATCCAGTTCTTCTGGTCTCATGGCAAAGGAGGCAGCTGTTCATGGAAGCAATTAGCCACATATTCCATTTCCTCCTCCTATTCCTTAGCTCCCTCTTCCTCTGTTGCTCCAGGTGAATAGAGACCAATTGTTATACCTTGGATGGCCGTTTTCAAGCTTTTAAAACTCCAGGCACTATGCAATGAATTAAGAGGTAGAACAGAAGCACTAAACACATTATTAGGTCAGTTAACTAGGATGTTCCAAGAAACCTTGACCCTAAACCTCCAAACCAAGGAACCAAATCCTGTGAGGTGTCTAGTTGTACATAAGCAGGCTCAGCAGCTACTCTTTTGCTGTTGTTGTCAATGTATCTATCACCCCACTTTTGTCAATTCAGTGTTTTACTGGTATACAACTTGTTGTTAGGTGCCGTCGAGTTGGTTCCAACTCATAGCGACCCTATGTACAACTAAATGAAGCACTGCCCAGTGTACAAGTTATTGACAGCAGTTACATTAATCAGCTGTGCAACCCTACCCTTAATCCATGCAATTTTTCCATCACCATAAACTGAAACTCTGTGCTTCATAAACCCCTTTTCCCTTCCCTCCTGTCCCTGATAACCACAGATAAACTTTGCTCCCTCCTGTCCCTGGTAACCACTAATACATTTGCCTGTTCTTGTCTTTTTATTTAAGTGATGCCATACAATATTTGTCCTTTTGTGATTGACTTATTTCCCTCATCATAATGTCTTCAAGCTCCAGCCATCATTCTTAGCCTCTTGATACTTACTGACATATTGGTTTCCTGAAACGTTTTATCTGTATCAGCTTCTCCCTGCTGGACATGAGTGTATGGCTCCCTTTAATTGAATAACACTGTACCCTCACTTTATTTGTTTAAAGCAAAAAGATAGTTTTATTGGGCATATATTCAAAAACGCAAAAGTGGGAAACAGACAACCATGCTGCCAGAGCCATGTCTGCCCGAGTCCAAGGAAATATCGCAGAACAGACAAAAGTGGGAAAATGGACAAGCATGCTGCCAGAGCCATTTCTGTCCAAGTCCAAGGAATATTAGAGAATAGGCAAAGAACAAGAAAAATGGACAAGCGTGCTGCCACAGTCATGTCTGCCCAAGTCCAAAGAACGTTAGAGTCGTCAGTATATATTAACATTACAAATGGGCAAAACCATTGAAAACTTCACCTTTTCACAGGTTGGCTAGAAACTGTGATCCTACATTTTGAATTGCCTTTCTTGACAATCATTGTACAAGTTTCAGTAATGACAGTCAGGAGGGTCTTCATAGGTCCAGCAAATTTTCTATTCACTAAATGCTAATAGAAAAAGGTAAGAGTGAGAAAGCCTTTTTGCGTTCTGCTTGAATGGTTTATGTGAAGGGTTCCCTAAAAGATATTTTTCTTCCCTAAAAGATAATTTCCAAGATTATCATCGCTATTGTCTTTATCTCAGGGCCCAGTTATTACGTCCTTGTGAGTCCTTGTAAGTCCTTGTGAGCCCAGCTCCAGCTGGGTCACATTCTCTATGCTCAAGGAGAGGGAATAAATGATTCCAATATTATTTTCTAAATCATTCCCTCCTTTTGATCGGAGATTGGAGATAACACATCGATGATCAGTACCTGGACTTAGTTGAGCTCCCAGATGGCGGCCATGGCAAGTTCTTTAAACTCATGGTGCTGGTTTCCCACCGGGTACCATCTGGTTCTTCACCAGGTTATTAAGTAAGAGCAATGTTCTCATCAATTGCATTGCTGAAGTGCGAAGACTCAATGTACATCAACATTTTAGCCCAAGGCCTTCTTTGCTTTTTAAGTCTGTAAGACAACAGAAGATAAATTTGATTATGCCTAATACTATCATGATGTATACTAAGAATATTACTATTCCTTTCGACAGTGATTTAGCCCATGTACTTATTCCTGTTGGTAACCAACCAAATAAATCTGGTGTTCGTAAGAGCGTTACAGTGTGCAACGAAGTAGCCTGCTGTCCAATTTCTATGTACATCTTGTCTACAGCACAGAATATACTTTCTTGGACTAATAAAAAATCTAAGACTATTCTGTTATCTCACACCATCTTGGCTTAATGAAGTCAGAGATCACTGTTGTGTTTCCAACCCACTAGCAACTTCATCTGTTATTTGTCCCATAGTGATCTGACAAATTTTTTTAAAGATCTCTCCACTTTAAATATACCATAAATTAGGAAATAAAGCTACCAACCATACCCTGAGTATTGGAACAATGAGTTTTCTTCTGACTTTCATTTTACAATGTATAACAATTTAACATTACCTTTCCAATATTTACTAGCATTATTACTATGAATATCTAAAGATAATCCTAAAGTTTCCAAAGCACATTGCCCACGCATTCCTCACGAATCTAAACAAGAGATTGCACACGTTAAGTTCACTGTCAGTTGGAAAGGGATCATCTAAATTAGCATAGTTGGATCTACCACACAAAAATATATCCATAAAGAGCACACAAAGTCTGTCTAGAGAAAACAGAAGGTATAGAAAAATTTTACATGTGACAAGTTTCCATTAGAGAATTCATGATTAGCAAGATAATACAGGATGGACCTCTCCTGTTGGAGGTCTTCAGTTAATCTCTTTAAAACATACTAAGTGTTCTTCCCAAAGGCAAGCTGCCCTTCTTTTCGTTTACCTATTAACAGTCATGGTGTACCCTAACTTTAATTGAATATTATTGCGTTTTAAATCTTTGTCACTTTGATAGGCAAAAGATAGTATTTAACTATTGTTTTTATTTGTATTTTTTTTTGAAAATGAATAGTGTTAATTTGTTTATTAACCATTACTCTTGCTTTTCTGTAAATTATGTATTTATGTTCTTTGCTTATCTTCTCTTAGTGATTTGAAAGCTTAATGATTTTTAAAATCAATTTTTATCAGCACTTACATGAAAACTCTTTGTCGTATTTGTAGACAAGTGTTTTTCCCAGTTTGTTGTTTGACTTGTAATTTCATGGTAGTTTTAATTTATAGAAAACTTACATTTTCATATAGTCATATCTATCAGCTTATTTAGGTTTTCTTCCATTATGCTGAGAAAGAGATTCCCACCCATAAAGCAAATAACTATTTGGTGAGTTTTGCTTTTTTTGTTTTCATCTTATTGTTAATCATCTTATTATTTACAGGTAATTTTTTAATCCATATAGACTTAATCCTAGGGCATGGCGTGAGATCAGGACTTTAAGCCTTTTTCTAAATAATCTATCTTTTCAATCCATTGGTTTTCAATAGACTCACGATGCTTGTTTTATCAGTAAGTTCTGGTCATGGTCTAGTGGCATCTTACTAATTTGCATTCATTTATATATAGTTCTATATTCTTTTCCCATTTTTATCTATAGATTATAGCTTTATTATCTAATAGGATATTTTGTGACTAACGTGGCGTTTTTTTTCCCTTCACTTACTCATCTGCCTTTCCAGCCATTGTATACTGGATCAGCTCCAGTGCCAAGCATGGGGGATATTAAGACAGGGCCACTCTGCTCAAGGATTTCGCAGTCCAACATTCAGGCAGGTAGAGCGATTACAATAGAAGGTGAGTGGTATAATATAGAAATGCCTAGGTGCTATGGGAGCTGGGAACACAGAGAAGAGTCACTGTTATGGATTGAATTGTGTGCCCCAAAAATATGTGTCAACTTGGCTAGGCCATGATCCCCAGTATCGTGTGATTGTCCACCATTTTGTCATCTGATGTGATTTTCCTACATGCTGTAAATCCTATCTCTATAATGTTAATGAGGTGGTATTAGCTGCAGTTATGTTAATGAGGCAGGACTCAATCTACAAGATTAGGTTGTGTTTTAAGCCAATCTCTTTTGAGATATAAAAGACAGAAGCCAGCAGAGAGTCATAGGGACCTCACACCACCAAGAAACAAGAGCCAGGAGAATAATGCATCCTTTGGACTGGGGGTCCCTGAGCTGAGAAACTCCTTGACCTGGAAAGGTTGATGACAAGGACCTTCCCCCAGAGCCGACAGAGAGAGAAAGCCTTCCCCTGGAGCTGACGCCCTGAATTTGGACTTCAAGCCTACTAGACTGTGAGAGAATAATCTTCTGTTTGTTAAAGCCATCCACTTGTGGTATTTCTGTTATGTCAGCACTAGATAACTAAGACAGGCACCAAACCTTTCCCAGGTTGCAAGGGATGGCTTTACAGAGGAAGAATGCTCAAACAGTCCTGAGGAAGAACAGGAGTTTGTCAGGCCATGTGAGGGATAGCTTGTATGGGCAGAGGGAATAGCTTGTACAAATGGCTATAGGTGGGAAAACTGTGTCGCAAGTTCAGTAAGCTAAAAGTAGTTGAATATAGCTAGATTATAGGGTGTATATGGGAGATGAGGCTGAAGGTAGAGGCCAGATTATGACAGAGACTGGATTTTACCTAGATGATTAGTAATCCAGAGAGTGATGTTGTCAGATGTACAGAAAAAAAGAAGGAGCCCTGATGGCACAGTGGGTAAGAGCTATGCCTGCGAACACAAATGTTGACAGTTCAAATCTACCAGCTGCTCCTTGGAAGCCCTATGGGGGGCAGTTCTACTCTGTAGTATAGGGTTGCTATGGGTTTGGTTTTTTTTTCTTTTTTTTTAAGTGATATAGAGGATTGATAGGAGGGGGTAGAGGACTTAGGGAAACCAGATAAAAGGAAAGAGCAAACCAGGGCCTGACCTAAGGCATTGGGGAAGGGGTCATGGAGGAGACGGCACAGACCCAAGAGGTATTTGGGAGGTAGAATCAACTAGTTATGAAAACCAAACCAAGCCCATTGTCGTAGAGTGGATTCCAACTCATAGCAACCCTATAGATCGGGTAGAACTGCCCCATAGGCTTTCCAAGGAGCAGCTGGTAGATTCAAACTGCTGACCTTTTGGTTAGCAGCCAAGCTCTTAACCACTGTGCCACCAGGGCTCCTGGTTATAGGAGTAAGAAAAAGGGAGAAACATAGGATGCTCCAGTTTTCTGGATTTGGTGACAGAGTAAATGGTGTACCATTTACAGCGACAAAGAATGGAGGTGAGGGAGCGGGATTAGAGGTGGATTCGAAAGAAAAAGTTCGTATTTGAGTCTGAAGTGCCTGTGGTACATCTATGTCCAGATATTTAGCACACGGTGTAAGCATGGGTCTGGAGCTAAAAAGAAAGTTTTATGATGGATATATGGATAAAAATCAGAGTCATCAGTATCTAAGGTCATAGTTGAAATTGTTGATGTGTATGGATTAATCACCCAGGGATAGAACTAAAGAAAGCTGAGGCTGGAGCTCTGGGAATACCGATATTTGAGGGACAGGTAGAGGAACTAGAAGCCTTAAAGAAGATTGAAAGGAAATAAAAAGAGAGGTAAAGTACCAGAAGACAGTGAGGTCAAGGAATTAGGGTGGAGAAGTTTTTAAGACAGAGGAAGGAGTTAAAGGAAACTAATAAGGCAGAGAATTCAACCTAAGGGGCAAGAACTAAAAATTCCCATTATGTTTGGCCACCAGGAGGTTGTCATGGCAAAGGGAACTTCAGTGGAGTTCTGGGGGCCAGAATGCAGACTAGGTGGGGATGAATTCGAGATGAAGCAGTGAAGATAATGAATACAGACTTCTCACAACCTTGGAGTGAAAACCGCAGAAGGAGGAACTTTGGTTCTAAATACATTTGAGAACCTATTATGTATCAAACTCCAGGCTAAACACACTACAGGGTGACGGAGGGAGAGAAGTGAAGGAAACATAGTCATTGCCATTAACAAGTTCACTTCATGCTAATCAAAAGGACAGAATCAAGAATAACAACGTTGTTGTTAGGTGCCATCCAGTCGGTTCCGACTCATAGTGACCCTAAGTACAGCAGAAGCAAACACTACCTGGTCCTGCACCATCCTCATGATCATTGCTATGTTTGAGCCCATTGTTGCAACCATGGTGTCAGTCCATCTTATTGATGGTCTTCCTCTTTTTCACTGACCCTCTACTTTACCAAGCCTAATGTCCTTCTCCAGTGTCTGGTCCCTCCCGATAACATGTCTGTCTTACTTAGCAGTGCTGCTATAACAGAAATATCACAAGTGGGTGGCTTTAACAAACAGAAATTTATTCTCTGACAGTTTAGGAGGCTAGAAGTCTGAATTCAGGGTGCCAGCTCCAGGGAAAGGCTTTCTCTGTCAGCTTTGGGGAAGGTCCTTGTCATCTATCTTCCCTGGTCACAATATTTTTTGGGGGACACAATTCAATCCACGACAATGTCCAAAGTACATGAGATGAAGTCTCACCATCCTTGCTACAGAACATTCTGGCTGAACTTCTTCCAAGACAGATTTGTTTGTTCTTCTGGCAATCCATGGTACATTCAATATTCTTCACTAACACCATAATTCAAAGGCATCAATTCTTCTTTGGTCTTCCTTATTCATTGTCCAGCTTTTACATGCGTATGAGGCGATTGAAAATATCATGGCTTGGGTCATGCACACCTTAGACATCAAAGTGACATCTTTGCTTTTCAACACTTTAAAAGGGTCCTTTGCAGTGGATTTGCCCAATGCAATATGTCGTTTGATTTCTTGACTGCTGCTTCCATAGGCATTGATTGTGGATCCAAATAAAATGAAATCCCTGACAACTTCAATCTTTGTTTATCCTGATGTGGCTTATTGGTCCAGCTGTGAACATCTTTGTTTTCTTTATGTTGAGGTGTATAATCCATACTGAAAGCTGTGGTCTCTGATCTTCATCAGTAAGTACAAGTTCTCTTCACTTTCAGCAAGCAAGGTTGTGTCATCTGCATATTGCAGACTGTTAATGAGTCTTCCTCCAGTCTTGATGCTGTGTTCTTCTTCATATAGTCCAGCTTCTTGGATTATTTTCTCAGCATACAGATCTAATAGCTTTGGTGAAAGGATACAACCCCAATGCGCACCTTTCCTGATTTTAAACCATGCAGTATCCCCTTGTTCTGTTCAAATGACTGCCTCTTGGTCTATGTACAAGTTTCTCAAGAGCACAATTAAGTGTTCTGGAATTCCCATTCTTCACAATGTTATCCATAATTTGTGATGATCCACATCATCGAATGCCTTTGCATGGTCAATAAAACACAAGTAAACATCTATCTGGTATTCTCTGCTTTTAGCCAAGATCCGTCTGACACCAGTAATGATATTCCTCGTTCCATGTCCTCTTTTGAATCTAGCTTGAATTTCTGGCAGTTCCCTGTAGATGTACCGCTGCAACAATTTTTGAATGATCTTCAGTGAAATTTTACTTGTGTATGATATTAATGATATTGTTCAATAATTTCCACATTCTGTTGGATCACCTTTCTTTGGAATGGCCACAAATATGAATCTCTTCCAGTTGGTTGGCCAGGTAGCTGTCTTCCAAATTTCTTGGCATAGATGAGTGGGCGCTTCCAGTGTTGTATCTGTTTGTTGAAACATCTCCATTGGTACTCCATCAATTCTTAGAGCCTTGTTTTTTTTTTTTGTTATATTTTATTGTACTTCAGGTGAAAGCTTACAGAGCAAATAGTTTCTCATGAAATAGTAGTACACATGTTGTTCTATGACATTGGTTAACAACCCCACAACATATTAAGCCTCTAAATTCTCAACCTTTTTTTTTTTTTTTTTTTTGATGAAAATTACAGATGGCCAAAGATACACCGTTTCAAAAATTTCTACATTCACAGTTCAGTGACATTGACTACGCTCTTCCAACTGTGCTGTTATTCTCACTTAAGATGAAGGCTTACAGAACAAAATAGTTTTTCATTTAACAGTTACTACACATGTTGCCCTATGACAATGGTTAACAATCTCACAGCACATCAAGAATATCCTTACTCCACCTTGTGTTCCCTATCACCAGGGGACTTCCTTGTCCCCTTCTGTCTTCTGGACCTTGTCACTGGACTACTGTACCTCTTTAGTCTCATTTGGTTTTTTTTTTAATTTATTTTATTTTAACACCTTTTCAAAACTTTTTACTTACACATTTAAGTGATATTGACTATGCTCTTCCAATTGTGCTGCCATTCTCGCCCAAGATGAAGGCTTACAGGACAAAACAGCCTCCCATTTAATAGTTACTACAAATGTTGCCCTATAACAGTGGTCAACAATCTCACAATACATCGACAGTGTCCTTATTCAATTTGTGTTCCTTATCATCAGTTTCCTACTCCCCCTCTGCCTTCTGGCCCTTGTCACCGGACTCCTGTACCTCGTTAGTCCCATTTAGTTTTACTGGGCTGTCCATTCCCAGGCTTAACATCAAACCTCGAAGGTAACTTCACCTCTGAGTTGAAAGGGTGTCTGGGGGCCACACTCTTGAGGTTTCTCTAGTATTCTTTAGGCCAGTAAATCTGGTCTTTTTTTGGGGGGGGAGTTAAAATTATGTAGAGCCTTGTTTTTTGCCAGTGCCTTCAGTGCAGCTTGGACTTCTTGCTTCAGTACCATTGGTTCTCGATCATATGCTACCTCCTGAAATGGTTGAATGTTGACCAGCTCTTTTTGGTACAGCAACTCTGTGTATTGCTTTCATCTTCCTTTGATGCTTCCTGTATCATTCAATATTTTTCCCCATAGAATCCTTCAATATCGCAACTCAAGGCTTGAATTTTTTCTTCTGTTCTTTCAGCTTCAGAAATGCTGAGTGTAATAATTGCATGGCAGGGGCATCTGACCTCCTTTAACTTCACAAGGGGGGACCAGAATCAAGATTAATAGCCCAAGGCTGAGTCTTATGAGGCAGAGGTCAGACATGACTCCATCCTCCAATCTTTTTACCAATTCTGACACGTTGGTCATCCCTCCCATGGCATACTCTACTTCTCTGCTGAGTTCGGTAATTTTTTGCAACGGCCACACAGAACACACAGACAATACTCACGATTATGGGGTTTATTGGGGAAGTAACAATGTTCAGGAACACTCAGGATACAGTTCTTTGATCAGGATAGCCTCTTCTCAGTCATGCCTCCCTCTGGTCCTTGGCCCCTCAGCCCTTCAGCCTGGCCTCTCCCTGCTCAAGCAAGTGTTACAAAGCTCTTTTAGCTCCGCTAATAAATGCCCAGAGGCACCCCACTCCACCAGGAAGTCTCCTAACTGATGGCACTCAGCTCTCTCGCTCTGTGGGTTGGCACACCCACTGAACCATCTCCTGCTGGTCTCCTGGTTCTGCTGCCTCTGCTGCCACCATTTCTTTGCTCCTGCTTCTCGCTGTCTCTGTGTTACAGCTCTCCCTTTCTGGCCTGGTTCTGCTGGTTCTGCTGCCTCTCTCAGTCTTCCGTGTTACAGCTCCTTTCTCTCTCTCTCTCTCTCTGTCTCCGTTTAAACCTAGCGGGATGGAAAAACTGACCAATCCCCTTGTTAGGGTTCCATATACCTTATTTGCGTGTCCCCACCCCCATAAGGGCTCCATGCACCTTATTTACATTATCAGCAAACTATCCAATCCCCTTGCTGAGCCACAAGCACCTCATTTAATAGTCCTACCCAATCTTTTGACTATGGCTAGAAGGGCCATATTAAGTAATTCACTGCACCATAGGCCATACCCTGGCTCTTTTTGCCATCAGCCCTTTCATACGTGAAGGATTAACTTCCCCATCTCAATCATTTTATGAGTCCAAAACAGTCATTAACGATTAGTCCTTCACTAGGGCAAAGAATCCTCAGGGTGAGGTTTCTCGAGTAATATCCATAGAGGTCTGCTGCAGGTGTCCATCTGATCTGGTCAGGTTCTCCAAAAGTTCATCCTGTCTATACCCTTTCTGATGTCTGATAAAATTTAACTGAGAGATTATTCCCTTAATCTGAGCCTCAGGAGGTATCAGCATAGTCAAACCTTTAAAGGACTTTAGGTTTGGCCACTGTACTCCAGTTCAGCAGTGCCTCCCCCTTAGTCCACTCTTTCACAGTTACAGTTTCTACAATTAAGAGTTTTTACAGTCACAACCCTGTTAACAATCATTACTCACAAAGGAATCATATAATCGTATCAGCAGCTTCCCCCACCTTCTCTTCCCAGACCCATCAGGAAAAGAGGAAAAGATTCAGTAGGGATCTTCCCTTGTCTCCCTCATTTTGAGTGTAAGCTCATTCACAAAAGTGTGCAAGCCAGCCATTTCATGCCTTTATCGCCCTCCATTTTAGATAGCCAGTGTTTAAATTGCCCATCCCTATCAAACCAGTACTCTGAGGAGACAAGCATCTTCCTTGATCTGATGAATCCTCTGTTCCAACTGGAACTTTGAGCACCTGCATCCGTAACAAAGTCTAGTCCAGAACAAGCCATCAAATTCCAGCAATCTACACTAGCTCATGGTGTCAAACATCTTTCTCTTCATTTGGTCGGATTTTGGTCAACTCATCCCTAGCCCCTGTGGGCTAGGTCAGTGGGAACCAGCCATAGGCTCAGGTGTTCACACACCTCCCTGCACTTCAGATCAGCCAGCCCCTTCTCTCTCTCATCCTTAGCCCCCAAGGGCTAGGTCAACAGGTGCCAATGGAACATGTTCAAATTCAGCCCATTTCTTCATTGTTGTACCTCCCCCACTTCCACACATTGAGTGGACCCTGGTGGTCACCATAAGTGAGCATACTAGGCTGTCTACTCCCCAACTCGCTTAACTTCCAGTCCTGGTAGGGGATTCTTCTGACGGGAATTGATTTTTCCTGCCTCAGTGCACTCAAAGGCAAACCAATCTTTTTTTTTTTTTTTCCTACACATCCTTCCTTCAAATGCAAATCTCCTGTTCTCTCTGCAGTTCTGGGTAGGTCTGCATGTCTTTTCAAATGCAAATAACCTGACTGGAAAAATTCTGGGTTGGGCTCAGGTTTTCAGCCTAATCCCCCAGTACTCTATACACAGGGCTACTGTATTCGAACCAACAGGCTGTGTTTCTTTTGGGCAAATCCTAGTTCCCCTTTCAGCATATCCAATCAAGATTGGTTGAAGGAGGAGTTACATGCTCTCTGTTGTCTCTAATACCCAGTATTATACATTTACATCTGCTTTACAACACTAGGTAAGAGAAACCTCCAATATCCATAGTACGAATAAACACACAACCCTTTTTAAAAATTCCAGTTTCATCTTCCCCACCCCTTGACTATCCTCCCATTCATATGCATATGGCCTTGTGCCTCTGGCTCCATGGAACCTGTAGACCCTGGCCCCCTATCAACTTGTTTAATCAATCTGGCTTTTGCACCAGGCCACTCCATATGCAGCTTTCTCCCCTCAGCTGCAGCATAACACCTCTTACTTTCCTTGCAGCCATTACAGGTAACAACAACTAAAGTAACCATCTAAGAATCAAAAGTGTCACTTCCCATGCCCCTTCATTCTTTCTGTTACAAAGTCCCATGCTTCCATGAGTCTGGAGCCACTGCAACATATCCCACTCCTGACACCAACTGTAAAAATGGCCTGGCAGGGGCATCTGACCTGCTCTAACTTCATAAATGGGGAGGAGAATCAAGATCAACAGCCCAAGGCTGATTCCTATGAGGCAGAGATCAGGCATGCCTCCACACTCCAACATTTTTACTGATTTCTGACTCCAATCATCCCTCCATGGCACTCTACTTGTCTGCTGATCTTGATAATTTGCTGCAATGGTCACACAGAATTCACGGACAATGCTCATGATTATGGAGTTTATTAGGGAAGTAACAGGTTCAAAAACACTAAGGATACAGTTCTTCAGTTAAGACAGCCTCTTCTCAGCCATGCTGCAGGCAGGCTTCTCCCTGGATCTTGGCTTCTCAGTCCCCTGGCCTGGCCTCTGCTCTGTATGGTAGGGGAGAAAGTCCCCAGACTCAAATTTAATTAAGATATTTTTATTAAGCCAAGACAAAGACAAAGACAATCATTGCAATGAGGGACGCACTAGTGTGCATCAGGCACAAGAGACTAGCAGAATACACTGGATTACAGTCAGGGAGCAGCTAATCCATTGTTACAGAAGGAAGTAAAGATACATCCTTGTCAAAGGCAGGATAACAGAGTGGAACCTTAATAATGATTGGTTTATAGAGTCTTTTTGACTAGTTACCTACTTAATGACTGTCTTAGTCATCTAGTGCTGCTCTAACAGAAATACCACAAGTGGATGGCTTTAACAAAGAAAAGCTTATTCTCTCACAGTCCAGTAGGCTACAAGTCCAAATTCAGGGCATCAGCTCCAGGAGAAGGCTTTCTGTCTCTGTCAGCTCTGGAGAAAGGTCCTTGTAATCCATCAGTCTTTCCGTGGTCTGGGAGCTTCTCTGCGTAGGAACCTCAGGTCCAAAGGACGTACTCTGCTCCCAGCATACTTTCTTGGTGGTATGAGGTTCTTATGTGTCTCTGCTTGCTTCTTTCTTTTATATCTCAAAAAGATTGCATTAAGACACTAATCTTGTCAACCTCATCAGTATAACCTCATCATAGTGTTAGAATTTACAACATATAAGGAGATGACATATGATCTCATCATAGTGATAGAATTTACAACACATAAGGAAATCACATCAGATTACACAGTCATACAACACTGGGAATCATGACCCAGCCAAGCTGACAGATATTTTTGGGGGACACAACTCAATCCATGACAATGGCATTACATTGATTGGTGGTTTTGTTTTAAGACTCCTTGGGGACAAACCATACAGACGAGCTGTTTGGGCTAAAGCTCCTTTGGAAACAAGCTAACCAAATTCTGATTAGTGCTTGGTAAGGTAACGTAGCCTCTGCTTAGTGATATGGGTGCTTTGTCGGTTAGCTGCCACTTAGTTACCATAAAGAGTTCACAGAGCCGTCACCGTTACATAAAAGCGCTTTGGAAATAAACTGGCAACATTAGGTTTTGGCTTGGTTACAAGGAAAAAACCACATTTTCTTAATAGTCAGAACTGGTTCCACAGGTTTTCTTACACAGAATAGATTTCAACCCTGAACCGTATCCTAGCTTCATTTTACTCTAATCAGACACTTCTTTGTAGTTTTTAAGGTTTCCATATCATCTGCTCGGGCAAATGTTACAAAGCTCTTTTTGCCCCACCAGTAAGTGCCCAGAGGCACCCCACTCTGCCAGGAAGCCTCAGCTGTCTGGCTCCACTGGTTGGCACACCCACCACACTGTCTCCTGCTGATCTCCTGGTTCTGCTGCCTTTGCTGTCACTGTTTCTCTGTTGCTGCTTCTTGCCATCTCTGGTGTTACAATTCTCCTTTTCTGTCCTAGTTCTGCTGCCTCTCTCTGTCTTCTGTGTTACAGCTCCTCTCTCTCTCTGTCTCCCTTCAAGCCTAGTGGGATGGCAAAACTGACCAATCCCTCCGTTAGGGTTCCATACACCTTATTTTTATGGTCCCACCACCACAAGGGTGCTGTGCACCTTATTTACATTATTATCAAGCTATCCGATCCCCCTGCTGAGCCACAAACACTTCCTTTGCACAGCCCCACACGATCATTTGGTGGCAGTTACAAAGACAATGGCTAGGAGGGCCATATTAAGTAATTCAATGCACCACACTGAGTGTGTTCTTCCCTTTTGGTTTTCTAACTCCAGGTCTTTGCACATTTCATTATAATACTTTACTTTGTCTTCTCGAGCCACCCTTCAAAATATTACCTTCAGCTCTTTTACTTCATCATTTCTTCCATTTGCTTTAGATACTCTACATTCAAGGGCAAGTTTCAGAGTCTCTTCTGACATCCATTTTGGTCTTTTCTTTCTTTCTTGTCTTTTTTAAAACTTTTTTATTGTACTTCAGGTGAAGGCTTACAGAACGAATAGTTTCTCATGAAACAGTAGTACACATGTTGTTTTATGACATTGGTTAACAACCCCACAACATATCAACCCTCTAACTTCTCGACCTTTTTTTTTGGTGAAGCCAGAGATACACCATTTTAAAAGTTTCTACACGCACAGTTCAGTGACATTGACTACGCTCTTACAATTGTGCTGTTACTCTCACTTAAGATGAAGGCTTACAGAACAAAATAGTTTCTCATTTAACAGTTACTACAAATGTTGCCCTATGACAATGGTTAACAATCTCACAACACATCAACAATATCCTTACTTAACTTTGGGTTCCCTATTCTTTCTTGTCTTTTTAATGACCTTTTGCTTTCTTCATGTATGATGTCCTTGATGCCATCCCACAACTTGTCTGGTCTCTGTTCATTAGTGTTAATGTATCAAATCTGTTTCTGAGATGGTGTCTAAATTCAGGTGGGATATACTTGTCATGGATTGAATTGTGTCCCCCTGAAATGTGCGTTAATTTGGTTAGGCCATGATTCCCAGTATTGTGTGGTTGTCCTCCATTTTGTGATTGTAATTTTATGTTAGAGAGGATTAGGATGGGATCGTAACACCCTTAGTAAGGTCACATCCCTGATCCAATGTAAAGGGAGTTTCCCTGGAGTGTGGCCTGCACCACCTTTTATCTTATAAGAGATAAAAGGAAAGGGAAGCAAGCAGAGAGTGGGGACATTATACAATCAAGAAAGCAATGCTGGGGGAACAGAATCCGTCCTTTGCACCTGAGGTTCCTGTGCAGAGAATCTCCTAGTCCAGGGGATGATTGATGAGAAGGACCTTCCTCCAGAACTGACAAAGAGAGAGAAAGCCTTCCCCTGGAGCTGACCCCCTAAATTTAGACTTCTAGCCTACTAGACTGTGAGAAAATAAATTTCTCTTTGTTAAAGCCATCCACTTGTGATATTTCTGTTACAGCAGCACTCGATAACTAAAACAATACTCAAGGTTGTACTTTGGCTCTTGTGGACTTGTTTTAATTTTGTTCAGCTTCAACTTGAACTTGAATGTGAGCAACTGATGGTCTGTTCCACAGTCAGCCCCTGGTCTTATTCCGATAAAACTGAGCTTCTCCATTGACTCTTTCTACAGATGTAGTTTATCTGATTCCTATATGTTTCATCCAGCAATGTGCATACGTACAGTTGCCGTTTATGTTGTATAAAGAAGATATTTACAGTGAAGAAGTCATTGGTCTTGCAAAATTCCATCATGTGATCTCCAGTGTCATTTCTATCACCAAGGCCATGTTTTCCAACAACAGATCCTTCTTCTTCGTTTCCAACTTCCACATTCCAATGACCAGTAATTATCAATGCATCTTGATTGTATGTTTGATCAATTTCAGACTGCGGAAGTTGGTAAAAATCTTCAATTTTCTCATCTTTGACATTAGTGGTTGATGCTTAAATTTAAATAATAGTCCCATTAACTGGTTGTGATCGTTAAGGTTGTGTGTCAACTTGGCTGGGCCATGATTCTCAGTGGTTTGACAGTTATGATATAGTTTGGCAGCCATATGATAATGTGATCACTTCCATGATGAGATTTGATACAATGGGATCACTTCCACGATGGGATCTGCTGTGAGTAGTCAATGAGTTGAAAGGGAATTTCCTTGGGGGTGTGGCCTGCATCCAGTATAGGTGGACTGTCTGGCAAGGCTTGTGGGCCTCTGCTTGCTCTGGATGCTGCAGCTCGTTCCTGTTTGTCTAACCTCCAGCTCTTGGGACTTCAGCTAGCAGCTTACCTGCAGTCTTGCCTGCCAGTCTTGGGATTCGTCAGTCTTCACAGCTTGTGAACAAGAGCCCTGCTGTCTGACCTGCTGATCTTAGGTTCACCAGCCCCTGTGGCTACATGAATCAGGAGACTCCTCTAGCCTGACCCACAGACTTGGGACTTTCTAGCCTCTACAACTGCATGAGCCATTTCCTTGATATAAATCTCTCTGTATAGATATTTTATGCTTACTGGTTTTGCTTCTCTGGAGAACCCAGCCTAAGACACTAGTCTTCCTTGCAGGTGTATGGATATTATCCTATCACTGACAGCATTGTACTTCAGGATGGATTTTGAAATGTTCTCTTTAGTGATGAATGCTACACCGATCCTGTTCAAGTTGTCATTCTCCGAATAGCAGGCCATATGACTGTCCAGTTCATAATGGCCAATACTAGTCCGTTTCAGCTCACTAATGCCTAGGATATCAATCATTATGCATTCCATTTTATTTTTGATGACTTCCAATTTTCCTAGATTCATACTTTGTACTTTCCACATTCTGATTATGAATGGATGTTTGCAGCTGTTTCTTCTCATTTTGAGTCATGCTGCATCAGCAAATGAAGATCTCAAAAGCTTGACTCCATCCATGCCATTAAGGTCAACTCTATTTTGAGGAGGCAGCTCTTCCATAGTTGTATTTTGAGTGTCTTCCAACCTGAGGGGCTCATCTTCTGGCACTATATCAGACAATGTTCTACTGCTATTCATAAGGTTTTCACTGGCCAATCTTTTTCGGAAGTAGACTGCCAGGTCCTTCTTCCTAGTCTTTCTTAGTCTGGAAGCTCCACTAAAACCTGTCCACCATGGTGACCCTGCTGGTATTTGAAATACCGGTGTCATAGCTTTCAGCATCACAGCAATTTGCAAACCACCATAGTATGACCAACTGACAGACTAGTCGTGGAAAAAAACAATATACTACGATAAATGCTGTGGTAAAGGTAGAAATGGTAGGTATTCTGAGACCATGAAGGAAGAACAGATAAAAGGTGAAGGTATATGGAATGAATGGTGTGAGTAAAGATGTATTTAGTCAGGGCACCCAGCAACACCTGAATCCTGATCTCAACCAGGTATCCCTTCCTCTATCTACTCATGTAACCCCTCTCCAACTCATTCTTCGTACAACAGCCAGAGGGATCTTCAAATACAAATCTGATTACACCATCCCCACTCCAATGGCTTTCCATTGCTCTGCGGATGAAAACCTAATTCCTAACATCCCCAAGACACTGCACGGTGTAGCCCCAACTTCCCTCCCAGCCCCGTCTAGCCCTTGCTTCCTAGACTCCACAATCCAGTCTTTCTAATCTTCTTTCTGCTCCTTCGCACATTATCATCTACCTTGCCCCTCCACACCCCTGCAGTGCCTTTGCCCATGGTCTGCCCCTGTCTGAAATGTTCTGCCCCCTCAGTTTTACCCAGTTAATACCTACTCAGCATTATCAGTCTCTTCAGAGAAACATTACCGACGCCACCAGACAGGTCAGATCCTCCTAGGGTCCCCTGTACCTCTCCTTTCTTCAGTGGTGTCAGTAGGGTTGGTGTCACCACCCAGTGGGGTAACTCATGGTGTCACCCCCCCCCCCCATAGAACTCCTCCCATACCAGACCACGCAGAATCCTTAGTACTAATGTTATCTGTAAATTGTATATCACTGAATGGAATAGCAATCGTAGTGACATAAACAACTAGCAAAACTAAAATCCCATCTTTAAATTAGAATATCATATGCATAGCCTACATGTATTTACATTTACATAGTAGGTGGATAAAGTGAAAATTTAGTAAGAAAACAATAGAATTAAAAGTATAATCATAAAATTAAAACATTTAAGAACTACATCAAAATTATGTTCATTTTAATGTTAAACTTTATTGTTACGTGAGATACGTTGAAGGATTAGGTTTGCATAATCAATAACGGCCCAAATAATGTAGAATTTGTAGACGAATGCATATGGAAATGTGTTGATAAACGAAATGCCATAAAAATCAACAGGAAAAAATACACAAGCATTTGAGCACTTAGTGAACATCTTGACTAAATATGTGATAAATACAGTTATAAATTGCTGAAATGTAATATTTCAAAGATTATTTGAATGCTAACAACAAAATTGCTTTGTAAAATCTTTCTATATTGAATTACAACCTTATTTCAGCAGAGATAATGAAGGTTTGGTTCCAGACAATTGCAATAAAGTGAATATTGCAATAAAGCGAGTCACACGAATTCTTTGGTTTCTCAGCGCATATAAAAGTTATGTTTACACTATATTGTTGTCTGTTAAGTGTGCAATAGCATTATGTCTAAAAAAAACAATGTACATACCTTAATTAAAAAAATATTTTATTGCTAAAAAATGCTTACCATCATCTGAGCCTTCAGTGAGTCATAATCTTTTGCTGGTGGAGGGTCTTGCCTCAATGTTAATGGCTGCTGACTGATAAGGGTGGTGATCGCTGAAGGTTGGGGTGGCTGTGGCAATTTCTTAATATAAGACAACAATGAAGTTTGCTGCGTTGATTGACTCTTCCTTTCATGAAAGATTCCTCTGTAGCATGCGATGCTGTTTGATAGCATTTTACCCAGAGTAGAACTTCTTTCAAATTGGAGTCAATCCTCTCAAACCCTGCTGCTGCTTTATTAACTCAGTTTATGTTATGCTCTAAATCCTTTGTTGTCATTTCAACAATGTTCACAGCATCTTCACCAGGAGTAGATTCCATCTCAAGAAACTACTTTCTTTGCTCATCCATAAAAAGCACCTCCTCATCTGTTCAAGTTTTATAATGAAATTGCAGCAATTCAGTCACATCTTCAGGCTCCACTTCTAATCCTAGTTCTCTTGCTGTTTCCACCACATCTGCAGTTATTTCCTCCACTAAAGTCTTGAACCCTTCAAAGTCGTCAATAAGGGTTGGAATCAACTTCTTCCAAATTACTGTTAATGTTGAGATTTTCACCTCCTCCCATGAATCACAAATGTTCTTAATGGCATCTAGAATGGTGAATCCTTTCCAGAAGGTTTTCAGTTTACTTTGCCCAGATCCATCAGAGGAATCACCATCTATGGCAGCTGTAGCCTTATGAAATGTATTTCTTAAATAATAAGACTTGAAAATTGAAATTACTCCCTGATCCACGGGCTGCAGAATGGATGTTGTGTCAGCAGGCATGAAAACAACATTAATCTACTTGCACATCTCCATCAGAGCTATTGGCTGACCAGGTGCATTGTCAGTAAGCAGTAATATTTTGAAAGGATTTTTTTTTTTTTCTGACCAGTAGGTCTCAACAGTGGGCTTCAAATATTCACTAAACCATGCTGTAAACAGACGTGTTATCATTGAGGCTTTGTTGTTCCATTTATAGAACACAGGCAAAGTAGATTTAGCATAGTTTTTAAGGGCCCTAGGATTTTCAGGATGGTAAATGAGCATTGGCTTCAACTTAAAGTCACCAGCTGCATTAGTCCCTAACAAGAGGGTCAGCCTGTCCTTTGAAGCTTTGAAGCCAGACATTGACTTCTCCTCTCTAGCAATGAAAGTCCTACATGGCATCTTCTTCCAATAGAAGGCTGTTTTGTCTACATTGAGAATCTGCTGTTTAGTGTAGCTGCCTTCGTCAGTTATCTTAGCTAGATCTTCTGGATGACTTGCTGCAGCTTCTGTATCAGCACTTGCTGCTTCACCTTGCACTTTTATGTCATGGAGACGATTCTTTCCTTAAACCGCATGAACCAACCTCTGCTAGCTTCAGACTTTTCTTCTGCGGCTTCCTCACCTCTCTCAGCCTTCATACAACTGAAGAGAGTTAGGGTCTTGCTCTGGATTAGGCTTCGGCTTAAGAGAATGTTGTGGCTGGGTTGATCTTCTATCCAGACCACTAGAACTTTCTCCATATCAGCAATAAGGCTGTTTCGCTTTCTTATCAGTCATGTGTTCACAGGAGTAGCACTTTTAATTTCCTTCAAGAACTTTTCCTCTGCATTCACAACTTGGCTACTTCTTCGATGGAAGACGCCTAGCTTTTGGCCTAGCTCAGCTTCCGACGTGCCTTCCTCACTAAGCTTAATCATCTCTAGCTTTTGATTTAAAGTGAGAGACGTGCAACTCTTCCTTTCACTTGAACACTTAGAGGCCATTCTATGGTTATTAATTGGCCTAATTTCAATATTGTCCTGTCTCAGGGAATAGGGAGGCCTGAGGAAAGAGAGAGAGATGCCGGAACGGCCAGTCAGTGGAGCAGTCAGAACACGCGCAACATTTGTTGATTAAGTTCAGTCTTACATGGGCGTGGTTCACGCCACCCCAAAACAATTATAATAGTAGCATCAAAGCTTACTGATCACAGATCACCACAGTAGCTATAATAATAATGAAAAAGTCTGAAATATTGCAAGAATTACCAAAATGTGACACAGAGACACAAAGTGAGCATGCACTGTTGGAAAAATGGCACTGACAGACTTGCTCGATGCAGGGTTGCCAGAAAGCTTCAATTTGTAAAAAACGCAATATCTGCGAAGTGCAATAAAGCAAAGTGCAATAAAACAAAGTATGCCTGTAGCTACAGCATTATTAGTAACTGAGTGGAAGCCTTTTTTGATTTTTCTCCTTCTTTTCCTTGAATTACTGCTTTATTCTCAAAAAAGTTATTGTTAGAGGTTCGAAAATACTAAGTACTACAATATTGTAGCTAAAACACCAGAAAATTTGACAAAACCAGTAACTACAAAAAGATCAGCAGCAATGAAAACAGCGCATCATTATAATTAGGTAATAACGACAGCTCTGACCAGAGCACATGAGAAGGTTCAAAAAGTAAATCAGCATTGAGTTTTGGTCTTGGGGGTATATTGATACATCATGTATGCTGGGCTTACAAAAAATGTTTTTGTTGTTATAACTAAATTACGGGGATAATTTTATAAAAAAATAATAAATTTCTGCTGAAACTGCACAAAAATGTCACAGACAGTCATCTCGGTGTCACCCCCTAAGTGAGTAACTTCTTTTATGAAAATCAGCACAAAGCTGGTTCCTATGAGGTGGAGGTCCAGCTTTTCCAAACTGCCGTACCACTCTGTCATCTCTAACACCAGCTACTCCTCCTCCCCTCAGAACTCTCCCTCCCGTCTTTGGGTTCCGTAATTCGCTGCAACGTCTCACAGAACTCATGAATCATATAAAGGAAATGGCTCATGTGGTTGTGGAGGCTAGCAAGTCCCAAATCTGTGGGTCAGACAATAGGCCACCAGCCCACAGGGCTGTGGAAGCTGGCAAATCCCAGAATTGGGAGATGAAATGTTAGGCTGCTGGTTCAAGTCCCAAAAACCAGAGGTGAGACAGTGATGAACCAGACACAGGATCCAGATGCAGGAAGGGAGTGAGAGCCCTGTCAGAACACATACATATATATATTGGATGCAGGCCACACCCCACGGATGGGCATGACTTGAGTAAGGGTGGGACTTGAGTCACACCCTCCTGCAAGGCTGTGACTCAAGATACACCCACACCAACCCTGCCTCATTAGCATATAGAAGTTAGGATCTACAACACATAAAATGGAGGATAATTACATCATATCACATAATGGAGGACAACCATACAATGCTGGGAATCATGGCCTAGCCAAGCTGACACATAACCCCAACCATCACAGGTTCCATATAACTTATTTGCATAGTCCTGCTCAATCACTGTGTGTGAGTCACAAAGACTATGGCTAGAAGGGCCATATTAAGTAATTCATTGCACCTCACCCCCTCTGACAGTGCCACCCAGTGTGGTCCACACTCCTCGCACCCTCCTAGTGACGCCACTGCCTTTGTTGCACTTTTCACAGATGTAATTTTGTATTTTGGGGATCATTTGATTCATGTTCATCTGTTATACCAGTCTGAGCTCTGTAGAAGCAAAGACCAGGTTTTCTTTCTCCACTATATCTCCAGAAAGTAATACAGTGTGTAATTTATATGGACACTCAACAAATATGTGATGCATGAATAAATGATTGAATGACTGTCCTCATAGGAAATACACAGAGATTTATGGCTAGCAAAGGAACACAATGTTATCAATGAAGCTTTGGTCCCAAAGCCCAGGGTTCTAGGAGGATCCAGTGAACAAAAACAGACAATACGAGAAACTACTTTTGCCTGGTGACCTAGATCCAAGAACCAAACAGACTTGTCTTGCCTCCTTCTCCGCTCATTCCTTACCTAAATCTTGGCTCCTCCAACTCGAAATAGAGAGGAAAGGTCAACAATTCAAGAGTATGATAACTCAAGCAGCACCCACAGTGTGGGCCCCAATGCTTGGGTATTCTTGGGTCAAGAGTAATATTTTTTTAAGATGGGCAAAATTTGAGCATATTCGTACATTAAGGGGAAGGAGGCAAGGAAGAAGAAGGTGAAGATACAGAAAAGAGAGATTAGTTGATGAAGCTACTGCTGAGCACCTGTAATTAGCCTTACCCATGTGTGGCCTTGCTGGACACTGCTGGAGGAAAACCACTCCACTGTACAGTTTGATGCAAATGGCTGGGTGAATACAGGGTTGGTGGTTTGCAAAGGTGGTGCTTCAAATGGACAAGAGGGAAGGTACTGTCAAAGCATAATTTTCAAAGATAGGACTCTGATACAAATACAGAAAGAACATGTATTAAAGATTTTATTCAGTTTATTAGCAAATAAATAAAAAAAAACAAACCCATTGCTGCTGAGTCGATTCCAACTCATAGCGACCCTATAGGACAGAACAGAACTGCCCCATAGGGTTTCCAAGGAGCAGCTGGTTGATTCGAACTGTCAACCTTTTGGTTAGCAGCCAAACGCTTAACCACTGTGCCACCAGGGCCCCATATTAGCTAATAAGGGAACCAATAAGATGGTGAAAGTTGTTCTAAGAGTATTTGAGAAGCTAGATATTTATAGGCCCCCCCCCACCCCCCGCAAAAAAGTTAGATAAATTTGCTAGGTTAGAAACAAAACTGGTTAATGTCCTACAAAGCAATAAAATCATAGTTTATCTTTCCCACAGGACAGAAATAATCTGCATCTCGACTGGATAAAAAAACTACAAGTTAACTTCACAGCATCTGGGTTGTAATCACGGTAAATAGCAAAGTCAAACTTAGATTCTTTCCTCTAGATAACTAAATAGTCCTTGGGTGAGCCTGTGAAATCATGCCTCAGTACAACATTGAACAAACTTTATTTCCAAGTTTTGGGTAATTTTTCTAAACAGCATTGAAATTGCTGGCAAGAAAGTTGTTAAGGTGATATTTTATGATGGCGCAGTGGTTAAGAACTCAGGCTGCTAAACGAAAGGTGGGCAGTTCAAATCTATCAGCCACTCCTTGGAAACCCTACGGGGCGGTTCTGCTGTATCTTATAGGGTCTCTATGAGTCGGAATCCACTTGACAGCAGCGAGTTTTCGTTTAGACTGAAGAGGGAACTCTAGTGGCACAGTGGTTAAGCGCTTGGCTGCTAACTTAAAGGTTGGCAGTTCACACCCACAAGCAGCTCCACAGGAGAAAGATGTGGGACTGCTGTCCTATAGGGTTGCTGAGTCAGCATCGACTCAACGGCAATGTGTTCGTTTTTTAGACCGAAGAGAAGATAAAGGAAATCCAGACTGAGGCTGATGGACTGAGATTAAAGGGAACAGTCAGGGTGGGCAGTCTAGATGAGGTCCTGGAGCAGGTGTAGTGAGGGAAAGGGCGTAAGAAGATCAGAGGACCAGGAACTTGTGCTGGGAGATTCAGAAGTGGAGCACTTCCAGGAGCCCTCAGGGGACGGCTGAGTGGACTGCAGCTAACGAGAACTAGGTTCCAAATCTAAGGAGCTAGGAGGCTGGGCTGGGTACTGGACGCATTGTCCATATGGATGTTGACTTCCAGTCCCTCCTGAATCAGTCAGGACTTGCTGAGAGAAGCAGAGCCATTATGAAGGAAAGATAGATGCCATGTGGAAATCTCCAAGGACCACTGACAAGAGTGCTAGGGAAGCCGAGACAAGAATTTTCCCCTCCGAGTGGGCGGAGAGAGCCTCCCCCTAAGATCCTGTGGCCTGAATTCAGACTCCTAGCCTCCTAAACTATGAGAAAAAAAGTTCTGTTCCTTGAAGCCACCCACTTGTGGTATTTCTGTTATTGCAGGATTAGGTAACTAAAACCCAAAACCCACTGCCGTCCAGTTGTTTTTGACTCATAGCAACCCTATAGGACAGAGTAGAACTGTCCCATAGGGTTTCCAAGGCTGTAAATCTTTACAGAATCAGTCTGCCACATTTTTCTGCCATGGAGTGGTTGGTGGGTTCCAACCACCGACCTTTCTGTTAGCAGCGGAGTGCTTTAACCGGTGCACCACCAGGACTCCTCAGATCACTAAGATAGAAACTACACAGAATTACACAAGCATGGGAACTGGTGGAAGACAGCAGGCCATTACCTCTGCATCTGGTGTTTGGCCTGAAGTCAGCATAGGTCAACATCCTGGCAGTTGGTAAAGAAAGCTGGACTTGGACGAGAACGAGGACAAACCGGAATAAACAACCAGAACCTGTGGAGGACAAACAAAAACCCAGATCTGATTCTCACCGATTGCAAACTCGGTGCTATATATAGGTGCTCTGCAGCAGGTGCTGGCACCTGTCACCTGGAGCTGCACGCACTTGACCCAGAACTTGAAGCCGTTCTGGTGGGAGCTGGAGGAGTTGTGGGTCTGCATGTTGCCTTCTGTCCATAAGCTGACAGGTGAGTGATAATGGGAGAGAGCTGCCTTAGGGCCTGGCTGCTGCTTGACTTGACACAAATTTCTCTTGTGGCCAACACTAACCTGGAATGTACAGGGAAGGGAATTCTGGGAAATGAGCTGAAGTGACACAGAACGAAGGCACCACACTCCCTCAACACCCAACACTGTGCCTGGGAACAGACTCTACACCGAGAGTACTTAGTGAATTGTGATATTTTGCTGTCAAAAGGTACCTTTAGACAGAACTCCTGATTTCTGAAACAACACAGGGGAATCTCAAGAACACTATGCTGAGCAATTTAAAGCCAGATAAAAGAGTACGGATTGTAAGATTCCACTTAACTGAAATTCTAGAACAGGAAAAACCAATTCATGATGACGTAAGTCAGAACAAAGTTGCCTGAAGGGGGGGCGGGGGAAGACTTGAAAGCGGCACAAGAAGACTTTGCAGGGGTAATGGAAATGTTCTGTATTTTGATAGAGGTGTGAGTCACATGAGCGTATGCATTTGTCAAAACTCCCCCAACAGCACCCCTAATATCTGTGCGTTTTATTGTATGTAAATTATAACTCAATTTCAAAAAAATAAAAGAGTAAAAACATGGTGCCCTTAAAGCTAATAACAGATTAATAGGCAGCGTAAGTGGTTAAGAGCTTGGCTGCTAACCAAAAGATCTGCAGTTCGAACCCACCAGCTGCTCCTTGGAAACCCTATGGGGCAGTTCTACTCTGTCCTGTAGGGTCTCTATGAGTCGGAATGGACTTGACAGCAACTGGTTTGATTTTGTTTGGTAAGGGAAATATACAGTATTACATTTTGTGGCCTGATAGCTGCCTGCCCAGCTGTTTTTAAGAGGAAGAGCCCTCCACTCCAAGTTTCTTCTCCATCAGCCAGAAGAGAAATCAGAAGTGAAGAGACACAGGAAGGAGGCAGACCGAGGCAAAACCACTAATACAGAGACAAGGCAGACAAACTCAGCAATGAACTGTGGAACAGGGGATTTCATTCTTTTCTCCAAAATTCAAATGCGTATTCTGTTGAACAGGAATTTGATTTCTAACTTGAGCGGGTGAGCAAGAAAGAACGCTAGAGAGCGAGAGTGACTGGCAAACAATTCTAAATAATGAAAATCATCACAAATGTGAAGCCAGAGAAAATAGTTTCACTGCACCCAGGGCAAATGGATTCCAAAGACCTGCAGGGACCTGAGTCTCTCTCCGGCTTCCACCGTGTAGTTCTAGAACAACCTCATTATCACAACGTGTGCATTTTCCTCAACAACATCAAATAAAAACGACCTCCTTTCCTACCGTTCTGGCGGTTTGGTGATACTTGTCAGGGAGCATAATTTTCCATATGCATTTGCTCTAGGCGTAGGGGGCAGCAATTTAAGGCGTAACGCTGAAAGGCAGGCAGAGTGAAGAGGCTAGCACAGAGGCGGGGGTGGGGCGGTGGGGGGCTGGGGGGTGAGGGTGGAGGAGGGGGGCGCGGGTAGAAGAGGCTCCGAAAGGGAAGGACAGAGACCCAGGAGGAGGGGCTGGGGCTTGAGCTCATGGCGAAAGCCTTTCCCGTGTACTCTCTGGTCTTGGCAGGGAATAAACTGAGCGAGCAGGTACCCTTACGAGGTCCTCACAGGTGCCTTTGCTTACTTAAGAGTCCTTTTACAAGCTTGGGTTAATTTTTAACTTCCTTTGGGTGAGATAAAAAACAAAGGCAGACCTGGCTAACAGAGGCAGCCACACAACAGGCCTAGATTCTACAGCTCTCGCTCTTCGTCCCCGAGTCTCCTCCCTCTCCTTTGTCTTCGGCTCCCGGGGAAGGCCGAGAGGCTGATCACGCGGCAGAATGGGGCTGTGTTCCTGGCAGTCCCCTGGGCTGCTCCCCGCAGGGATCAGGATTCCTACTGTTTCGGGCTGCTGTCCTATTTTTTTTTTAAACTTCCCTTTTGTTTTTGTTGCTGATGTGACTGTGTGTCTACAACCCCGGGGTTCCCTCATCATCCATCTCCAGAATCCACTTTCTTAGCTTTCAATGTTCTTAAGGTCAGTGGGAAAAAAAAATGTTTTTAAAGCAACATTAATAGATTCTTACTGCAGAAAGGAAGCTTTGTTCTATTTCTCCCTAAAACTGATGCTTATTAGTAGTTCTTAGATCTTATTTGTAGGATATGCACCAGATGAAGGTGCCTCAAAACAACCCAGTTATTCAGAACCCTTCCCTCTCCTTGCTCATTTGGTGCCACCTTCTAAAAGATTCCCTCATAACCACCTTAAATGAGAAGATTCTCACATGGAAGAACCCAGAATTACTTCCCGGGATCTTGTTTTTCTTCTGGGGAAATTCCATGGCAAATATTTCATTAACCTTTCTCTTCTGTTCCTGACTGAGATGTTAAATCTTACTCTGTCCTGGTAATATTACACAGGACAACAGCTTTTCACAAATTCTGGTCGTCCCATTATTGTCTCCTCACCACCGGACACTTAGCACGGTGCCTGGTATCTGGCAGAAGCTGGATAAATATTTGATGATGGAATGAAGTACAGGCTGAGGAGAAAAGGAGAAGCTGGAGATTTCTAAAATGGGAGAACTCCTCCTAGAGTAATCAAGAATTGACTCTGTATAAGAGTATGCCTTTTCCTCTTCGCTTAGCTAATTACCAGGGAAACATTTCAGAGGAGAACGTTACTGGAAATAGAGGAAGCTTTATTGTTGTTGTTGAGTTGACGCTGACTCATGGCGACCCCATGTGTGTCAGAGTAGAACTGTGCTTGTTAGGGCTTTCAGGGGCTGTGTTTTGGAAGTAGCTCCCTGGGATTTTCTTCTGAGGCACCTCTGGGTGGACTGGAACCTCCAACCTTCCATTAGCAGCCAGGTGTATTAACCATTTGCACCACCCAGGGATTCTTAGAGGAAGCTTTGTTGTTATGTGCTGTCGAGTCCATTCCAACTCATACCATTTATGACAGAGTAGAACTGCCCCATGGGGTTTCCTAGGCTGTAAAATTTATGGGAGCAGATAGCCAGGTCTTTTCGCCTCCAGACCTGCCAGTGGATTTGAACCACCAACCTTTCGGTTAGCAGCCAAGTGCTTAACCATTGTGCCACCAGGGCTCCTAGAGAAAGCTTTAGGAGTCTGAAAAGCCTTCAGACCCCAGAACTGCTGGGATTCCAGGCTTCGCATGCAAATAAGGAGTGGTCTTGAATTGTGCCCTGCCTGCTTACAAGGCTCAGAGTACACGCAGCTACTAGATGTTCTGTCTGAAAGAGGTTGCAGTATGCTGTTAGAAAAGCTGTCATTAACCTGGGCAGGGGGTAAGCAGGGATGGTGTTTAGAAAGTTCTGAACACCACCCTCTGCTCTGGGCTAGAAGGCCAGAAACATTTGGTCAACTGTCGCCCTGGCTGCTTGGGGAGGCGATATCGGTTGTTCAATTGAGCATTGCCCCTTGGGATCACACAGACCTAAGTTCAAATTCTGCATCCTGAATTGTATACACCAATAAAAGAAAAGCAGATGCATGCTGAGTATTAAGCTGTGAAGAACAACTTGGAGACAGTCAGTTTAAGCATTGGGGATTTAGTTGAATGGGATGGCGGGAATGCTTGGGGTGGCCGTTCAGGATTGGGTTTTTTAAATTGTGCTTTAGGTGACAGTTTACGGTTCAAGTTAGTTTCTCATTAAAAAATTTATACACTTACTGTTTTGTGACATCAGTTGTAATCCTTGCAATGTGACAGCACCCTACCCCTTACTATCCCAGGATCCCCACATCTATTTGTCCAGTTTTCCTGCCTTCTCATCTTGCTTTTGGGCAGGAGTTGCCCATTTGCTCTCATATATTTGATTGAACAAAGAAGCACGTTCCCCACATTTTCTAGGCCTGTTCTAATCTTTGAAAAGTGGGGATCAGGGAGATGGCTTCCGTTCTGAGTTAGCAGGGTGTCTGAGGGCCATAGTCTCAGGAGTTCTTCCTGTCTCTGTCAGACCAGTAAGTTTGGTCTTTTTTTGTGAATTTGAACTTTGTTCTACATTTTTCTCCTGCTCTGTCTGGGACTCTCTATTGTGAGAGTTGGTGGTGGTAGCTAGGTACCATCTAGTTCTTTTGGGCTCAGGCTGGTGAAGGCTCTGGTTCCTGTGGTCCTTTAATCCTCTGGGCTAATATTTTCCTTGTGTCTTTGGTTTCCTTCATTCTCCTTTGCTCCAGACAGGATGGGACCAATAGATGTATCTGAGATGGCCACTCACAAGCTTTTAAGACCCCGGATTGGCTGGTTTCAGGGGAGCTTGGCATAGCCCATAGCTCGGCCCCGAGTCCATAGCTTGATTCTGATAGCACAGTCCCAAGTTCACCATCGACTTGTTTTTCTGCTGCTTCTGACTCATTTCTCCGGAAGCAGTTGCTCTGGGTTCTTCTTCAGGAGCCCTGGCTGCTTTGATTTTGTACCTTCTGGGCTTAAGGTCATATGGCATCCTGCATATGCTCAAGATGCAAAAAAATGCCTTTATCAATCCAGAGTTTCTCAACCTCAGCACAATTGGGCCAGGTAACTGTATGTTCTGGGGGGCTGTCAGTAGAATATTTTACAACCTACCAGATGCCAGTAGCACCACCCACCAATGTGATACCCAGAAATGACTCCAGACATGGCCAAGTGTGCCTAGAAGGCAAAAATCTCTGCCACTGGAGAACCATTGCCTCAGACAAGTTACCCTCCATGAAATTCTTCTCACAGGGCTGCTGTGGTGATTGGTTAGTTCCACTTATCAGAACAAAACCAGGAAACTCAACATCAGTTTATGTTGAGTTTGTTAAGAATGCTCTCTCCCAATTCTACCTCAGACTTGGGTAAGTAGATTCCTACTTGGGTGCCCACACTTTAGAGGGTCCCGCTGTAGCCCTGTTCCAGCCATGTTCCTTCCCATGGGGTAATAGGGCCAAGAGAACATGCCCACAAGCCTGGGTCCCTGCCTTCTAGACCACACTCTGGGAGCTCAGGACAACAAGTTTCTTGCTCAAAAGACTCAAGTCAGCTTCAGGCTTACATGGCCTCTTCCCTGGGTCCCTTCTCCAGACTGTGGGCCATATCACTGAGGAGGCCCCCGTGGGGCTAAGGGTGACAATTTTTGGTGGTATGGATGAAGCTTAGATATGTAAACTGTACTCTTGCTCCCAATCTGCCACCTGTCAGTTTGTTATAGAGTGGTGGCTTGCATGTTGCTGTGATGCTGGAAGCTACGCCACAGGTATTTCAAATACCAGCAGGGTTACCCCTGGTGGACAGGTTTCAGGCTAAGACAGACTAGGAAGAAAGGCTTGGTGATCTACGTCCAAAAATTAGCCAATGAAAACGTATGAATCACAACAGAATATTGTCCAACATAGTGCTGGAAGATAAGTCTCCTAGTTTGGAAGACACTCAGAATACACATTGGTGCAACAATGGACTCAAGTATACCAATGATCACGGGGATGCTGCAGGACCAGCAATGTTTACTTCTGTTGTACACGGGGCTGCCATGAAATTGGAGCCAACTCGACAGCAACTAACAACAACACTTGCCCAAGATCCAGCAAATGTTAGACAAGGCCTCCCCTCTCCTTCTCAAAGCACCAGCTCTCTAACAAAATGAGCTGAGAAGAGATCATTACCAGTTTCACATCCTCCTTGTACCTTCTCTCCACCTTCTCCTTTTTCCCCACCTTTCTCGACCTCTGCTGAAGGGGTTGATGAACACTGGCCCCAAGTGGAGAAGCAAAAGGAAAAGAAGAGACTCTGAGAGTCCAGAGAACCATCTCCTGTGCAAGCAGAGGCTAGATGGTCTCATACCTCCCCACTGAGAGAGGTGCTAACCGATCATTGGTGAAACAATCCCCAGAACAGCACTAGCGTTCCTGGTAGATTTGTGTTCTCCTGTCTCTCGTTAACAACATCGACTTCTCCTCTCAGCTGTGGACTCCACAGATAGGCATTATTTAGTGAAATGTTTCTCCTCCCCTCAGTGAAGTACACCAGCTGCTTCTTCCTCAGGTTGAATGAATCACTCTCTTGATTTTGGGCCCCTACAGCCTGTGACTCACACCTCGATTAAACACATATTTCATCACACCCTGCATGGAGGTGAATCCTAGTAGAAAGAGCTCCTCAAAGGCAGAGGGCATCTGACTCAGCTGGCTTTCCCCAGTGGGCCTAGCAGAGGGCCTACACACACACAGACACACACACAGCAAAATTGCTCAGGCGTTACTCACTGAATCAATTAACTTTAAAATTTGACCTGGACCGGGATTAAATTCACTGAGTTTTATGAAAAAACCAGTCCAACTAGTTTTCTCTTTCATGCTTCCTCATATGGCTCTTGCATCCTGAAGCTAGTTTATTTTGTCAACTTAATGGCCTGCTATCAACACTCACTTGGCACATGGGCCCCCAGAGCTTCTTATCTGGTAAAGACTGGGAGCACCAGGAAAAAGTGAGTTCAGGGATAAGGGAACTTATTCCCATAGCGTTTGGTAAAGCTCTGTCTTGGAGCATGTATGATTCCTGTATGTGTGAACCTGTTCTCACATCTTACTTCTCCATGAAAGGCTTTGCAATCTGGCAAACTCGATTTGGATCCCAGCTCCACCATACGTGCAATCTTGTATAAATTACTTACCACAGAATATCTTCAAATGTTATACCCCTTCCCATAAAGTTTAAGAACCATTTCCTCCTTTCCATCCTTTGGGCTATTGTGGTCATACATTTTATCTGTATATGTTACAAACCTCAAAATACATTGCCATTATTGTTATTTTAAACAGAATCTTAGTTTTCATCCAATTTAGAGTATTTTTGGCTACAATTTTTTTTTTCTGGGGAGGGGGGCTTCAATTATATTAGAGCGCTTGGTATCGTCCCACAGGTCACTGAGGCCATGTTCATTTTTTAAAGTCTTTTTTTCTCTGCTTCACTTTGACTGGTTTCTATTGCTACGTTTTCAAATTCACTAAGCTTTTCTTCTGTAGTGTCTAATCCATAGTTAATCCCATCTCTAGAAATTCCATTTGGTTCTTTTTTTATTTCTTCCATGTTCATGTTTTAATTTAAATGCTTGAACACAGTTATGATAGTTATTTTAACTTTACTGTTACTAATTCCATCATCTATGTCATTTCTATTGACTAATTTTTCTACTGGTTATATAGGTCACATGTACCTGCTTCTGGGCACGTCTACTAATTTTTTATTAGATACTGGAAGTTAAGTTACTGTCAGTTCAGTTCGATCCTTTTTCAAACCCTGTTTTTAAGTTTCTTTTAAGAGTGGGCCTAGACCCTGAGGGACCGAATTGCTGCGCTGAGGGCTGTGGGGACCATGGTCTTGGGGAACATCTAGCTCAACTGGCATAACATAGTTTATAAAGAAAATGTTCTACATTCTACTTTGGTGAGTAGTGTCTGGGGTCTTAAAAGCCTGTGAGCAGCCATCTAAGACACTCCACTGGTCTTACCCCTTCGGGAGCAAGGGAGAATGAAGAAAACTAAAGATGCAAGGGAAAGATTAGTCCAAAGGACTAGTGGACCACAACTACCACGGCCTCCACCAGACTGAGTCGAGTACAACTAGATGGTGCCCGGCTACTACCACTGACTGCTCTAACAAGGATCACGACAGAGGGTTCCGGACAGAGATGGAGAAAAATGTAGAATAAAATTCTAACTCACAAAAAAAAGACCAGACTTACTGGCCTGACAGAGACTGGAGAAACCCTGAGAGCATGGCCCCTGGACACCCTTTTACCTCAGTGATGAAGTCACTCCAGAGGTTCACCCTTCAGCCAAAGATTAGACAGACCCATAAAACAAAACAAGACTAAAGGGGCACACCAGTCCAGGGGCAAGGACTAGAAGGCAGGAGGGGACAGGAAAGCTGGTGATTGCGAACCCAAGGTTGAGAAGGGAGACTGTTGACATGTCGTGGGGTTGTTAACCAATGTCATAAAACAATATGTGTACTGTTTAATGAGAAACTAGTTTGTTCTGTAAACCTTCATCTAAAGTACAATAAAAAGTGGGCCTAGAGCAGCCTTGCTCTGTTGTTGTTGTTGGCTGCCATTGAGTCAATTCCAATTTATGACGACTCCATGTGTGCAGAGTACAACAGTGCTCCACAGGGTTTTCAAGGCTTCCTTTCGGAAGCAGATCGCCAAGCCTATCTTCTGCGGCACCTCTGGGTGTGTTCAAACTACCAGTCTTTCAGTTAGTAGCCGAGCACTTAACCCCTTGCACCATCCAGGGATTGCAACCTTACTGTAGAGGATCAATTAGCTCTACTACTAAGATGTGGCCCTTTTGGGACTTTTACAGCATGCCTCAAATAATCTTCAAGGACTCTCCACTCTGACTGGCCAGGACTGTCAGACTTGCCAGAATTCTCTGCAACTCAGAGTACAAGGAGAGAGATACACTATTCAGGCTACGGTAACAGAGCATCCCGGAGTGTCTCCCTGAACATGGGAATGAGAGGGATTTTACAGGCCAAAGAGTCAGCAAAGGCAGAGTGCCTGCTGCAAGTCTGGGGGTCAGGTGTCACAGTCTTGCAAAAGAAGTTTATTCATCTCAGTTCATTATGTCGAATTGTCAGAATTGCTGACTCAAAGAAGGAATTTTAGGGGAGTGGGCTAGTTTCTTGGTACCGAGGAACAAGGGGGTCAGCATAAATTCAGAGTAGAGTTGTTTATGGTTGTCCTGGGAATCGACACCTCCCAATCCCACGGGAGCCTGGGAACCATTGGTCCCACAGCCTCCTGGTTGCTCTCTGCCTGACCTCAGGGAGTCTCCCTCCATGCACATGGGTCTTACTGTTCAGCAGAGATTCAAAGGGACCCTTAAGTTCTTTCTCTTTTGCTGCTCCATCCTCTCCAGAATTCTGCCCTGTGAATTCCAGCTACTCCTGCCCTCACCTTGTCCTTGAACTCTGATCTCTCTTCCTTCAGCTCAGCTGGGCAGGCAAGATGGCTGGGCCCTCCTTGTGCCATGATCTGGAATGTGCCTCTAGGCAGAAAGTAATGGCAGTCATGGATTTGCCTCATTTTCTTCCCTTCTTTCAGGGATCACAGATCTGTGCTGCCTGTTGTCCAATGTCTGCTGATGATTGTTTCAGACATTTTATCAGTTCTCCGGTTGTTTATGGCGAGAGGGTAAATCTGACTGCTGTTACTCCATCATGGCCAGAAGTGAAAATTCTGGGTAAATCACTGGAACTCTCTGAGCCTCCGTTTCTTCATCTCTAAAATAGAGCTAATTATTCCTATATCACAGGGACATTATGAGAATTAAGGGAGATAATATATGTTTACAGTGGTAGCTACCATTTGCTGAGTACTCAGTATGTGCCAGGCTTTATCCTAAGTACTTTGCATTAACTATCTCATATAGATATTTGAACTTTACTACAACTCTGAAGGAAAGCTGTTATTAACCCCATTATATAGATAAGAAAGCTGAGATGTAGAAAATTTAAGTAAATTGTCAAGGTCAGATAGCTGATAAATGCAGATAACTGTCTTGTAGAATGCAAGCTTCACAAAATGGCCCTAGGACTGCCAACTCAAAATATTGTCCGTAAAGCACAGGTTGGTGACCATGACAAACCTTGGACAAGTCTTTGCTTCTACCAGAGAAGGACTGGAAGTTCCTTCCAGTCTGTTTATTCCCAGATAAAATGATGAGCCCCAGGTCTTCTCCCCTACCATCAAGGCCCCTGTGAGAGCGACTGACACAGGGGGACTGATCTTGTTCCTTCCTTTGCCCTCTGGCTCCCCCCGGGAGCAGGGCTCTTTCATTGCTCTCTGATGGCTTTGAGCTCCTTGGTGAGACACAGTGTGTATTAAATATTACATGCCGAAGCACAGGAGTTTGTATAACATCTGACATTATTATTCTAAGCATGCAGTGTTGCTCAGTGGAATAGGACATTTGAAATGGCCCATTAAAGTCCATGAGGAAAACAGAGAGGGAGGGGGTAGAATCAGTAGCTAAAGGAATCCAAGTTTGGGGAGTCGTCTTTACCATAAAGGTGAAGTGTCTTGGGCCTTGTGCTCCACAAAAATGGAGAAAACCTTGAATTAGAGCCAGAAGAGAAGCTCCATAAGGGTTCATGGGTTCTGTCACCTGTGTCCTCTACAGAGCTTAGCCCAGTGCGGGATATACAGGAACTGCTCAGGATAGATAATCACTTGCAAAGGTCATCAAAATCGAGTCTATGCTTGGAACAGACAACAGATAAGCAGCCTCTGCAATGATGGCATCAGGGGGTCATGACAGAAACAAGGCTTGGCAGAGGTGGCTGGGTGTGTCTGGGCCCTGTACCATCCTGTTAGACTCAGGGCTGGCCTCAGCAAGGGGCAAAGAGGAACCCACCTAGGTGGCCTAGACTCTTCCATTTAAACACATCTCTCCCCAAAGCTATGAGTCTCACCTTTAGAATTCAATTCCTTTGGGTTATATCCCCCTGGTTAAAATGGGAACTCCTTATCATGAAAGGTGAACAGTTTTAGAGGGCTTCTACTTGCAACTACCCCCTACCATTTGAGATGCAGAGAGAACATTTGAGGAAGGCAGGCTGGGAGGAAACATGCCTTTAGAGTCTATCAGAGATCAGTGAAGGAGACCTGCTCCTGGGAGGAGCCAGAGGGCAAAGAGGGCAGAGGAAGGGACAAGGAAGGGTCTCACGAACACCAGCATGTGGCTTGGGCTGTTGTTCGGTGCCGTTGAGTCGATTTTGGCTCATTGTGAGCCCATGTGTCAGAGTAGAACTGCTCCACATGGTCTTCTAGGCTGTAATCTTTACAGGAGCAGATCGCCAAGTTTTTCTCTTGCAGAGCCGCTGGGTGGGTTCGGACTGCCAACCTTTCAGTCAGCAGCTGGGCGCTTAACCATTGTGCCACTAGGGCTCCTTCTGTGGCTTGGGCTGACAGTTGGCTAATTGCGGATTAGGACAGGGTGAAGGAAACTATGCCCCACTAAGGCAATTCTTTGGCACCCTTAAGGCAAACTGATGTTGGGTTCAGTTACAGGCTGTTTAGGAAAGAGTTTGGAAGCCATCATTGTCACGACCAAGGACAGCTGGATCCAGAGGAGATATACTCGGTGCCATCTAGTGGACTCTGGCTCATAGCGACCCTAGAGGACAGAGTAGAACTGCCCCATTGGGTTTCCAAGGCTGTAATCTTTACGGAAGCAGACTGCCACATCTTTCACCTGTGGAGGGGCTGGTAGGTTTGAACTGCTAACCTTTTGGTTAGCAGCCAAGTGCTTAACCACTGTGCCAGAGGAGATAGGACCTCCAATTAGAGCTGCTGACGTTTCAAGGAAGAGACTCAGATCAGGCTCTGCTGGCTTGACCTGCCTTCAAGGTACGATTGACATCAGGTATGCTGGGAAGGTTCTCTGTCCCCTGAACTGTTTTCCCACCTGCTCACTGATGCCTGACATTCCTTTTAACAGGGAACAAAGCCTGGCATTACAGAGCTAAAGAGCAAGTGTAAAAGGACCATGGGAAGAGAAGCTCAAATCCATGCTAGAGTATAATGGATTTTCATAGGAAAAAGGAGGAAAGAGAGGGAGAGAGAATAGATACATAGTACCAAAGGAGGCAAAGAAAGTCCAGGGTGGCCCAGGGGCGAGGACAGTATAACTGCTCAGAGCCATCTCAATGACAATTGTTTTCCTGTGACAACAACAGCAGAATCATTTCAGAATGGCTTTAAAGTGTCCCAGAATTAGGAAGCAGGAGGAAAGCAAAGCCTTTCTTCTAGACAAGTAGGCAAGAATATGAAGGGGCTGGGGAGTGACAAAGCGGGCTTAATTATTTATTTCAATTCTTTGATCGGGCTCAAACTGCCGCTCTGAAATGCAGTACTGCCCTCTGCTGGCTGCCGTGTGGTATAGCGCATCAAAACCAAAGACGATTGCCCAAGTGCTTTTCCCACAGCTGAAAGACTGAGGAATTTACTCTTGACGGGAGGTAGGAGACAAATCAAATATGGAATGATTTTTCAAACACCATGCTCCCTTAGAAAACACCCCTCAGTGTCTTTTGGCTTTGAATTTAAACAGGTGTATCTAGCTTCTCCGGCCTGTGCTTAGCAGATTAGGTCACCTTGGCATGAAGGTTCAAAGAACAGCGGCTCGAGCCCCACCCACCTGGTTGCAGGACCTGGCCCTTCTCCCAAAGCCTCCCTCAGAGCTTCCGGGGTGCTCTCACAGGGCGGAGAGTGGAGGTCTGGGGCTGCCGGCACCATGTGGCGTTCGCCACGTTGAGTCCGCCATGTTGTTCAGGCTGGCTTCTGGCCCCACGGTGGCCCTGGGCCAAAAGCCGTTTGAAGGGACTTTCCTGCCACCACCGCTGCCAGTCCCGGTGCTGCCCGAGTCCGAGTCAGGTGATTCTCGACTCTCCCACAGTTGCCCGTGGTCCTCCTAGTGCCAGTTTCTGTGCAGACGGAGGGGAAGAAAAAGGACCCACCAGATGTTTGGAATTTATTCAGATACACTTGTATGAGCAAAGAATTCAAGTTAAGTGCCCTTGGTGGCCTGGAGTTGTGTTTAGGTTTTTACAAAAGCTACGACGCTTAGGGGCTTTTTTCAGTCTTGTGAAACTAGATTTCCACAAATTGATTCTGAAATCAGAGTGAAAAGTCTGCTAGTATTCTCTATATTCCTTTATGATATTTCATTCAAATTCTGCTTTCAATTTATTTTGAGGCCTTCAAAGCCTTCCTTAATGAGGGGTGGGTGCATATTCATGAACAAATCCCTTAGGGTAAGAAATGGAGCCTAAAAGAGATGTTCTCCACACAAATCTCCGGCCATCAGTGATTTCGAGGTCCGATTTGGACTTTCGGTCCTGGTTCTGAGCGCAGGACCACACCTGAGGCCCATGAGTGGGTTGGGATCACCTGGGAGCCCCATGCTGACTAAGCCTCAGGAGGCCCGTGGTGAGGCCTGGAAGACAGGCTCACTGGAGCTTCCCAGGTTGGGGAGTATAAACGCTCTGCTCTCGAAGGAGGGGGGGGGGGGTGAATGCGTCCCCTGGGGACACGGAAACTCTGTGCGGAAGAATCCAGCCCCCATCCTTGTCCCAAGGTAGAGATGCCAGCCCAGAGGATACGAGATTGGATATTGTTCAGAAGAGAAGGGCAGAAACCCCGGGCCCGGTAGAAGACAGAGCTGGCGGAACAGCAGCAGCGGCCAGGGGAAAGCAGAAGTCGGTTGATCAGAGAGAAGTGGCAGCAGAGCGGGCTGAGAGCACTAGGCTGAGAACTTCAACGCATTTGGGGCCACCACTGCACTGGAAGTAGCGGAGACCCCGCCACGAGCGCAGGGGGCGCCTGTCCTGAGCGCAAGCAGGGTCCTGCCCCCCCGCGCCTGGGTGTACCCCGTGGAGGGGTGGGCCTCAGGCTTCTGGGTGAGAGCTAGACCAGCAGTGACACGGGGCAGAGCACCTGCAGATACCTAAGAAGTCCCATCTAGTGACGCAGAAGTGAACGTTGACTTCCCGTTATAAACTGTTATTTGCGTGAACGTTGATTTCTCTGTACTGTTTGCTGTCTACTTTCCGTGCGCTGAGGCTCTGGAAGCATCTTTGTTCTGGTTCTGATTGGATGAGAATGTTAGTGATCCGTTGTGCACCACAATAATAAATTTGTATTGTTTAAATAACCTGTTAGTGTACCACACACCAGTGGTATTAAGGATTAGGATTAAACTTCATCTTGGGGAGAAAAATTGAGATGTTTATGGGTTTATTTATGTGCCTTTCTTAAAGGCACAAGGGAAACAGGAAGCGGGGGCTGACTTCCGACACTGACAGATGGAAGCACATCCAGTTTTTAAAAGCGAGTCAAAAGGAAATTATTACTTCGGACACAAACCAGAACCCCCAAACCCTGGAGTGCTGACGGAGGAAGCTGACGTGGTGGCAGTGATCCGAGTCATCTTCAATGATTCCCCTTCTTCCTTCCCGGGTGTTTTCATCACTGCAGTGGGAAGCTTCCTGTCTCTCCCGGTCTGAGGTCCCCTTGCAGCTCTGACGCGAGCTACTGGAGACAGGTGGCTTTACCGAGGACCTAAACGTTAGGGAGTTTGCCCTAAAGCTGTACTGGCGGCCAGCTTCGTGGGCATGCAGCTCCTGCAGTTGCACAAGGCTTAATGCTCTGCCGTCGGCCCTCTTGAAATTCTTAATAATTTTATCTTTGATTTTTATGTTCTGTAAGTGAAGTCTGATGGGACAGTGATGTATCCACCAGAGTCCTGGAGCCATGGCTCACACGTGGTTCGCCTCTTGCTGGGGCAAGTTCTCAGCTGCCTGCTCCCTGCTGCCTGGCTTGCTGTGCCCTGCCTGGCCTCCCCCTCCCTGTCCTAGCCCCACAACCCTGACACCCTCTGCCCCTGGTGGGGGCCTGGGCATGGGCACAGGGAGGGTTGGGGTCCAGCGCATGTGCCCTGTGGCACATTGGGGAGAGGCAGGGTGGCAGCCGTTGCTGATGTTATCGTTCTGAGATGTTTACTCACAGATGTTCAGTGTTATAGTTTACAAAGATACTGATAATAAAAGGCAATGATAATGAAAACTAAAAAAAAAAAAAAAAGATATTCAGCTTAATGTCAGAACTAACTTAGGACAGAAAGGAACCCCTTTGTAAGTCTTGGACTACTGTACAAGTAATAGACCAATTGCCATTGAGTCAACTCCGACTCATGGTGACCTCATGGGTAACAGAGTAGCATTGTGCTTCATAGAGTTTTCAATGGCTGTGAACTTTCGAAAGCAGAGCACCAGGTCTTTCTTCTGAGGTGCCTCTGGGAGGGTTTGAACCACCAACCTTTTGTTTAGTAGTTGAGTTCTTAACCGTGTGCACCACCCAGGGAAGGACCCTTTCAATGAGGGAAAAGACAGAAGCCTCGACATGGAATTACTCCTGCTGGGAGGAAGTACCTGCACAATATGAACCTCTGTTGATGTGTCTCTGAAGATCTCAAGTTGCAATAATTGACCAAGTTGCTGAGGGAACAGAGAATGTGGCTGATCTCTAATCAGCACGCCCATGGCGTGCCCTGCGCCTATGCTCCTTCCCTTCCTGCCTGTCCCACGCCTCTCTAGCTGCTCTCTGCCTTCTCTCTGATGCCTTCTCTGCCTGCCCGGCCCCTGAGCTTTCTCTTCTCAACTCGCACCTCGTGGACTGAGACACTATCTTTTTTGTAGTTGTGCTAGTATTTAAGCATTTGCTGTGTGAGCCCTGGTGGTGCAGTGGTTAAGTGCTCGGCTACTAACAAAAGGGTCAGAGGTTCGAACCCACCAGCTGCTCCACAGACGAAAAAGGTGGCAGTAAACCTACTGCCATCGAGTCGATTCTGAATAGCGACCCTACAGGACAGAGTAGAACGGCTCCATAGGGTTTCCAAGGAGCAGACTTACAGCCTTGGAAACCAGATGGGGCGGTTCTACTGTGACCTATAGAGTCACTATGAGTCGGAATCGACTCCACGGTGATGGGTTGGATTTGGTGTCAGCTTTAGAGTCCCTGAGTGGTGCAAATGGTTAACGCCCTCAGCTGCTAAATGAAAGGTTAGAAGTTTGAACCCACCCAGAGGAGCCTCAGAAGAAAGGCCCGGCTACTGAAAAATCAGCCATTGAAAACTCGATGGAGCACAGTTCTTCTCTGACACACATGGGTTCACCATGAGCCAGAATCAACTTGACAGCACTGGAGTGAGTTTCAGAGGCTCATTGCCTCTTTGAGGCCAAGGACTGCAATGTTTCTTTCTCTTGAATTTCTCTGAAGGCCACGCACAGCATGGGCACCAGGCATCTTAACTCTGCTGCAGTCACTCAGCCCTCCTGGGTGTTCCTCTGTCACCCTGGACCTGTCTCACCTCAGGGCCTTTGCACTTGCTCTCACCTGTCTGTCGTTCTTCCAGCAATCTGCAGGGCTGGAGTCGTCACCTCTTTCAGCTCTTTGCTCAAATACCACCTCATCAGTGAACCCCTCCCTGTCCACCCTACTTAATGTTCCAAACCTTCTTACTCCTTCCATCTCATCTCCCATCCCATTCCCCTACTTTATTTCCCCCCAGAGTGCTATCACCCCTGGACATACTAAATTTTATACTTACTTGTTTATTGTCTGCCCTTCTCCACTAGATAGGGAATTCCATAAGGATGGTGGTTTTGTCTGCTTTGCTCATTGATGTATCCCTAAAACGATTGCTGACACGTAGTACACCTACTGCCATCGAGTTGATTCTGAATAGCGACCCTACAGGACAGGGTAGAACTGCCCCGTAGGGTTTCCAAGGAGCAGCTGGTGGATTCAAACTGCCAACCTTCTGGTTAGCAGCCGAGCTCTTAACCACTGTGCCACCAGGGCTCCTGACTCATAGTAGAGGTTAAAAAAATGTGCTGAGTTAATGAAAGTACACGTTCAACACGTTCTTATTTGTTTCCATTGAAGCCCACTGCATGGTTTGTGGTTCCTGAGGGCTGCTTCCCCTGTCTGGGTCAGAGAGAACTGGGGAATGGCTTGGAAGATCAGGAACCATGTCTATCTAATAATTAATTCAATTTTCTGCTTATCTGAATTCCTGGATAGTAATAAAGGCTCACAGTCCGTATAACTAAATGTACCTTCATGCTCCAGGCCCTGTTTGCTCAGCTATTTAGGGCCTGTGCTGGGGTGGCCCAAGTCACATGTCCCTCTACATGTGGGTCATGGCACTTGGCTCAGATCTCCAGCCCAGCAAGGGCACAGGGGAACCAAAAGGGAAAATGTGGATGGAGCCAGATAGAGTTGAGCAAATGCATGCTTTTGCTGATTTGTTCTTCAACAACTGTGTAACAGCCTCCTAGAAGGAATCAGGGGACAAGAGACTTGTTCTCTGTTGTTGACAAGTTGGAGACACGTTTTGTTCTGCAAGCTAGTTAAGAACGAAAAATGAACCATGGAGGGAGGTGCTGTGTGCTTCAGAGGAGATGGGGGCTTGGTGGGGGAGGTGGCCATCAGACTCAGCTGTAAGAGAAGTGGTTTCATGATGGGCAGAGAATAGGAAGAACATTCTGAGTGGCAGGAACAGCAGGCACAGTCTACCTGCAGGAAACTGTGAGCAGTGGGTTTTGTGAGTAAGGGAGCGGTGGAACTGAGGTCAAAGAGGGAAAGTGGCATCAGATGGAGGGGGCTATGGACCACCACCAGGTGGGGAGTTCAGACAATGAGAAGCCACTCTGGTAGGTTTCTGGGTAGGGGTGGGAGGTGAAAGTGGGAACTCGTCCAAGGGAGTATGGAGTAGACGCTCACTTAAATAGTTCTGGAGTTCTTGACATCCACAGATGGACTTCAGGGGTCCACGAACCCTCTAAGCATGTAGGCATGATTTTAGGTTATTTGCACATGTACATTTTTTGGAAGAGCTTGTCCATCACTTTCACTCTGTTTTCAAAGCTCAAGACCTACTCTACAGGAGATGTTGGCGGTGACCTAGCTAGCTTCTGTGTCAACCTCTTCTCACGTAGCCCACATCCCTCAGGGGAAGGGGACCCCATCCCAGCTCTTGGAGTGGTCCCTGATCGGCATAGCCAATTAGCACGGTCATTGGGTTCAGGGTGCTCCTGAGATCTGAGCCGTCCAACAAGGGTGCTTAGAATGTTGGGCTAGAACTGTACAGCTGCTAACCAAAAGATTGGAGGTTTGAGTCCACCTAGAGGTATCTTGGAAGAAAGACCTGTTGATCTACTTCTGAAAAACCAGCCATTGAAAACCCTATGGAGCACAGTTCTATTCTGACACACATGGGGTCGCCATGAGTTGGAATCAACTTAATGGCAACTGTGAAATAATAATGATAGTAAAGATCTGTTTCCTTTTCTTCCTGGGGACACTGTTGGCCTGACTGAGCCATCTGGCTACCAGACTGGGGATACAAGCTGCACAGGGCGGAGGGCAGAAGCTAGGGAACCACAGGTGAAGGGAGCCAGACTTTGGTTAAAGTAACTCTGAAAGGCAAAACGCTGTTTGCTTTTTAAGGCACCTGGGGACTAAAACAGTGGAGAGTTCAGCAAAAACAAAGGTGCCCATTATTTATATTGACCAGAGTATAAAGAAGGGTGGAAGGTCATCTGCCTACAAACCTCCAACATACGAATTACACAGATCCCAGCAAGCCCTCAGCCACAGCTGCAGCGTCACATCTAACAGGTGGCACCGTCTCTGGCTCCCAGGAGCGTGAAGTTGGGAACTAGCTGGCATTTTCAACTTGTTCTGGAAGTCCAGGACCTCGCATCTTGTCTTCTTAAACTAAAGCTTGGATGTGATGGCTCTAGCCCTGCAGGCCAGCTGTTAGCTCTCTGTATTGGAGGGACATGGACGTCCCAGCTCCCTGCTCTTTGTGCTCACAAGAGGGACAGATGCTGCAATGTCTGAGATGCAGCAAATGGCTGAGAGCACACCTAACTGACACGTGTGGAAGGGACTATGAGTCAGCCTCCTAAGAAAGGAAGGTTGAGTGCTGACACCTCTGGGGGTTTGCCACCAATGTCACGAAACAAGCTGTGTATAAATTGCTGAATAGGGAACTAATTTGCTCTGTAAACTTTCACTTAAACAACAATAAAGTGTTTTTTAAAAAAAAAAAAAAAAGAATGTTGAACTAGAAAATATTTCCCTTAAAAAAAAAACAAAAAACCCCAACCCAAATGTCCATCAGCATGAACGGTTAAACAGAACGTGATATATATGTACAGTGGAGTATTATTCAGTCATAAAAAGGGGCAAAGTCCTGATACATGCTACCACTTGGCTGAACCTCAAGAACATTATGCTGAGTGGAAAAAGCCAGACACAAAAGGTCACATGTTGTACCATTCCATTTATATAAAATGTCCAGAATAGGTAAATCCACAGAGAGAAGAAGGCAGACTGGTGGTCGCCAGGGTCTGGAAGCAGAAGGAAATGGGGAGTGACTGATTAATGGATACGGGATTTCCTCTGGGATGATGAAAATGTTCTGGAACTAGATAGTGGTGGCGGATGTACGACATTGTGTCTGTACTTAACGCCAGAATTGTTCCCTTTAAAACGGTTCCTTTTATGTTGTGTGAATTTCATCTCAATTAAAACCACCACCACAAACTGACCTCTGCCAAGCAGAAGCTTCTCCGGTTCCAGAGCTCACCTCCTGACTCAGCCGTAGCAAATAGTTGCTGAGAACCTCCTCATTTGTAAGTCAGTGGGCAAATTTCTCATTTGCAAGTCAGCGGGCAAATTTTTAGGTAAAAGGAAACAGCACATTTAAAACCCCTCTTTTTCTTTCTGCTTATTAGGAAAAGTCTGTCACATTTCACTTGCAAGAACTTTCCACGGAGAAGCCACTGTTTTCCTGGCCTCTAACGTCAGACCTGGAGAGGCTTTGAAGATGGAGAAAGAGATGTTGTGGTTGTTAACTGCCATCAAGCTGACTCTAACTCATGGTGACCCCACACACAACAGGACCAAACGTTGTTGCCCAGCCATCTTCACGATTGATTGCACACTGGACCATTGTGCTCCACAGGATTTTCATTGGCTGATTTCTGGAAATTGATCACCAGGACTTTCTTCCTAGTCTGTCTTAGTCTGGAAGCCCTTAACCACTGTGTCACCAGGGCCCCTGACAGTAAGAATAACACCTGTTTATAGCTCTTTGTGGTTTGCAAAGGGCTGTCTGATTCACTTACTCAGAAGGATTTAGGGTTTCACAGACCAGTAAGTTCTCCCCAAATTGCATAGTTTTTTTTATTGTACCAAGTAAAAGCATTTTTAAAAGTTTCTACAAGAATAGGCAAATGTATAGAGACCAAAGTTTATTAGTGGTTACGGGGGTGGGGGGGCATGAGACGGGGAAATGGGGAGCATTGTTTGGGAAGCAGTGAGTTTATGGTGGAATTTGGCAATGGATATTGGTGATGGTTGCCCAACGTGATTGATGTAATTGGTGGCACTGAATTTTACGTGTTGAAGATGTTGAATTGGCAAATGTTGGGTTACATATATTTTTACAAGAATAAAAAAATTTTCCAACACTATCATCATTTCATAAAAGAAATGCCATTTCAATGCAAATAAACCTCAAGAAGCACACAGTTTCAGAATACAGGCTAGTCCTGTAAGTTGAATAAATCTGCCTTTCTGAAACTCTCCATTGTTCTGATTTTCCTTATCTCACTGTGGGCTGGTAAAAAAAGTCTTCATGGGTGACATCTGTCTAATGACCCCCACCTGGGACCACTTGTCTGCCTTGTTTGAATCACATAAATCTTCTGCAAGGTAGGTAGGGAAAGTTCTGTTAATCTCCACTTCATTGATGAGGAAACCAAGGCTCAGAGAAGTCAAGAAACTTGTTTAAGGACACACAGCTTAAAAAAATGGCAGGACCAGGTTTTTAGACTCCAGGTTCTGTGCTCTTTCTCTGTGTACCTCAGACCCTCCACAGATGAACTGACTGACCACCGGGTTCCCACGTGAAGACCTGAATGGTCAGAGAGAGAGGCAGCCTTTATAAGCGTTGTTTCCGTTAATACGGCTCAGAGTGTAATAGAGCAGCTAGCTGAGAGGCAGACTCTGGATTCAGGGCACGGTGCGAAGCCTGTTAGGGACAAGGAAAGAACATATTTTCTCTTCCATCCCCAAGCTCAGCCTAGCACAGGGGTAAGCACTCAGGCTGAAGAAATCCTTGCAGTTTAGAAGTGGAACTGTGGTTTTGAATGCCAATTTTTATTTAACAGGATTTTGCTGTAGAAAGGGAATCCCCGGGTGCTGCAAACAGTGAACGTACTCCGCTACTCACCATAAGGCACTACCCAGAGGCACCTCGGGAGAAAAGCCTGGCAATCTACTTCCAAAAAAACAGCCATCGAAAACCTCACGGAGCACAGTTCTGCTCCAACACACATGGGTCACCATGAGTCCGAGTTGACTTGGTGGCAACTGGTTGCTGTAGAAAACAGGGAGGAAGGAAAAAAATCCCAGACACAATTTGACAGACTGCCACTGGGAGGAGGGAGAAAAGGATGAAGTCCAGACAAGACTTGATGGAGATTTGATGGAGGTAGCAAGAGGGGGCTTGTCCCCAGGGGAGGCAGGGGCACTGAATATGGCTTCCTACTGTTTTTAGGATCAAGAAGCATTTAAATATACACTGTATGCATGGGGCCCAAGGCCAGTGGGTGCTCATGAGGCCATAGGAACGCCAAGGAGCACACCTCAGCCTGTCCTGGGTGGAGTCAGCACCTAGAACCTTTCCTTCACGTCTCTGTTACGGTCCACGGTTATGTATCCAGGTGACTGTCTGGTCAGAGCCTTCTCCCCACCAGAGGGTCTGCAACCTGGGAGCAGGCCTTTGTTTTTGCTAGCCTCTGTACCTGCAGTCAAGTGTGGAAGTAGGGGCCTGGAGGGTGCCCCTAGTGCTTCTTGAATGACTTACTTCCTCGTTCTGCTGAGGGCTGCTGGGCTGTGCGGCTGGCATTTTTCTTTCAACTCACACTATTCTTGGGGTGCGCTGGTGAGGGGTTTGGCCCCAGTCATCTCTAGAAAACTGTCCCCAGGCTACTCAAGGTTGTGGTTTGTAAACAAAAGTTTAGCTTAATTAGTAGAGAACGTCTGCCTTGAGCATTGTGCTCTTTTAAAGAACTGTCCATACGGGATCAAACTGACAACAGCAACTGGACAGATAGGAAACTTAGGGGGCAGTGAGTTTCTGTTAATGGGGGAGGAACAATTTGGAAAAGGAGGGTGAGAATGGTTTGCGCAACTTGAAGAATGTAATCAGTGTCACTGACTCATACGTATAGAAATTGTTGAACTGGTGTATATTCTGTTACGTATATTCTCAACAAAAAATAAATTCTTAAAAGAAAAAAAAAGTTGTCATTTGTTCATAGCCCAAAGAACAGAACCCTTTGAGACGAGGGACAATGGAGACAGTTACCTGTTGACCAGGGCAGGGCTTAGGCTCTTCTGAGAGGTGGAAGGCACGGTGTCTGACTGTGAAGGACCATAACCTGTGGAATGTGGTGTGGGGCAGGCTCAGGGTGCTGGCACTAGAGAGATCTGTCATTCCCCATTCAGCCACTGAGCAGCAGTGTTGCTCCACAGGGAAGTGCCGGGCTGGCAGGGGCCGTGACAATGGAGCTGCTGGGTCTAAGTGATGATACAGTTCAGTACTAGCTAGCATTTCTTGAGTGCCAATGGTGTGTTAGGCCCTTTGGATACTCTAATTAAATCGTCATGCAAAAGAGGAATGATGAGCCCTATTTTACAAATGAAGTAAAGAGGAGCAGAGAGATTAAACGGCGTTTTGAAGTCTTACGGCTAGCAAATGGTCGAACCAGAATTCAAACTCAGGTTTGTCTAAACCCAAAACCCAGAGCCTTCCCCCTGTATTCTGTCATGATAGCAAATCTTTCTGAGCTTGTCCTTATAGCAGCCACCTGCCAGGGCTGTTGGCCAGCAGCGTACCCTTTGTCTCAGCTGGCTCGGTTTAGCCAAATTTTGATTATCCAAATTAATACAGAGGCCATCGACATGGGTTTAAATTTACAACTGGGTTATTAAAATGCCTGGTGTGAGTCCAGAGAGCACTGTTTTGTGTGTGTGTGTGTGTTGGTGGCAGGGGCAGACGACTCAGCAAGCAAGGTAAGCACCGGCTTATTTGTGCTTACTTATTAATCTGTAGTGAACAATTTCCCATGGATTTCACCACATCAAAAAAAACCCACGGGAAAATGTTCATTACAGATTAGTAAGTAAGCGCAAGTAAACCTGAGTTTACCTTGCTTGCTGGGTCATCTGCGCCTGTCAGGGATGTAAATGTGAGAAAGAGGCTTTGATTCTGTAGGAAGGTGCTGTGGGGTTGAGAGAGAGAACAGATGCCAGCCATACCTAGAAGCAGAATCTTTGATGTGGTGAAAAAAATGTGAAATTGTTCACTACAGATGATCTGGTAAGCAAGGTAAGCTCTGTGCTTACCTTGCCTATTGGATAATCCACCTCTGGTTGGGGGTGGGGGCAGGCAGATTTGCCCTTCCAGAGGCCCCCTCTTCTACCCTCACCCTGAAATCCCCACCCAGCTGCCAGGGAGCTTCCCAAAGTGAGATGTGATCTGGTTATTCATTATCTTTCAGTGGCCTCCTGTAGCTTCTTCCCGGGTAAAGTCCCAGTCCTTAGCTAGCACCCAAGGCCCTTCACAAGCTGAAGCCCACCTTGCCGCCTGACCTCCGCCTCCTCACAGCGCGCACCCTCGGTGTCAGCACCTGAGTCACAGTACTTCATCGCCTCTGGGCTGCAATCTCCCCACTGTCGGGTGGGAACAATGCTACCAGGCCAGCAGGTGGTTGTGAGGATGAAACACACCTGGAAAGCTCCCCAGCCCAATGCTGGCCCACAGCAGGGATCATTACAGGCTCCTTGCCCTCCCTTCCTTGGCCCTTGGGAACGTGCAGATACAATACTGTCTGCAAAGGCCAGTTTCTGTGATAAGACGCTTCACAGTGCAATCCCTGGGCAAACATTGCCCGAGCCAGGCAAGTGTCATCAAGGGTGTGATTCTCCTCAGGCTGACCCTAAGGAAGGCACTTCCTGTACTGTTTTGTGTTGTGCCCATGGTGTGCTCCAAGGTGACCCAAACACCATCTGAGTGGACAAATTCCTCAAGGGGAGGGATGGGTTGTGAACTTCTGGGTACCTTCATAGCCCCAACACAGCGCGGGGTCCTCAGTGGTGTCTCCATGATGTTAGCTGGTGGATTAATGATTGACTGGGGATCAGCAGGTCATTTCAGGGTATCACCCTCGGAAACAGAAACAGCATTGCTTTAAGAGCCTGGAGAAGCCCAGCAGAAATACACTCCTTTTGCCTTTCTGTTGCAGAAGCTGGTTGTTTAAAACAAAGGGCGTTAGACCAAGAAAGCAATGAGGCTGACCAATGGGTGGCTTGACTTCGTGGGTTCTGGGCTGAGCATGCTCAGATGTGGCAATTCACAGGACCCATCCTCTGGGTTCCAAGTTCCAAGGAGTAGCCTCGGTCTACTCTTTCCTCATCCATTTCTCAATTTAGTCTTCTTACTCAGATGTTGGAATCCATGGGTGGTGCAAATGTTTAACACACTTGGCTGCTAACCAAAAGGTTAGAGGTTCAAGTCCACCCAGAGGCTCCTCAGAGGAAAGGCCTGGCAATCTACTTCCACAAAGCCAGCCATTGAAAATCCTATGGAGGGGCACAGTTACGGATACTTCTTAGATATAACCGAACACCTTGTGGGATTGGATTTCTGGGTTAGATGGATCAGGACCATAGTCTCGTGGGACATCATGGTCAATTGGCATAATATATTTCATAAAGTTAAGCTCTACATTCCTAGTTTGGTGAGTGTGTCTGGTCTTAAAAGCTTGTGGGGGCCATCTGAAATACAACTATTGGTCTCTATGTCCGGAGTAAAAGACAAAGAAGGAAACCAAAGATTCAAAGAAGAAAATAGTCTACAGGACAAATAATCTACATGAACCATGGCCTCATCTACCCTGAGACCAGAAGAACTAGATGGTTCCTGGCTACCGCTACTGACTGTTCTAATTAGGGCCACACTAGATAGACCCTCATAGAACGGGAGAAGAATGTAGAACAGAACCTCAAGTTCCTAAACAAAAACTCCAAAAAACAGACCTACTGCACTGGTTGAAACTAGAGGACACCCGAGACTGTCGCCCTGAGATACTCTTTAGAATTTGAACCAAAACTAACCTCTGAGGTCACCTTGTAGCTGAATAAAAAGTTGGCTCAAAAAATAACGAATATCACCCATAAATACTGTGCTCCTTTAAAAAATCATTTATATGAGACTAAACAATCAACAATTACTTTAAAATAAAGATGAGAACGTAAGGAGGCAGGGAAACTAGACTCATGGAAACGTCACAACCAGAATGGAAATAATGAGAATGTTTACCCATTATGAAGAACGTAACCGACGTCACCAAACAACTTGCATAGAAATTGTTGAATGGGAACCTAAACTGCTGTGTAAACCTTCACTGAAAACATTCTACAACATTGTTTTAAAAAAAAAAAAAAGGTTAATTAAAAAAAGAAAACCCTGTGGAACACAGTTGTACTCTGACACACATAGGGTCACCTGAGGAGCCGGGATCAACTGGGAGGTTCAAAGGGATGTAAATGACCCTTAGACAAAGACTATGGGGTGTCTCCCCAGGTCCCAGAAACTCTCCAAGCCAGACAGACCAAGATCATGGGACTCAGCCTCTTCCTGGAAGAATTCCAGCAGATCATACAGGAAGTGGGAATTCTGCCCTCGGCTAGGCCTCCCCCTCAGGGTTCCGGCTTCCCCAGTCTACTGCCACATCAAACCCACTTTCTCCAGGTTTGCATATCAGGTAAATTTTCTGATCAATCTGCATTTGCCTGTTCTGTTTCATTGCTAAGGCACCTTTGGTATTGGCCAGCTGGCCTGCGTGTGTCCCATAACCTCAAGTCATCAAATGCCCTTTGAACATTGTGTAAATGTTACATTCAGATTATCCTGTCCTTAGTTATCTCAATAACGCCCTATGTTACATGGCATTTGAACTATCCAGGTGCTGTCTTGTACTTTACCTCCTTTGACTTTCAGAACCACAGGGAAAGCTGCTTGTTATTATTCCCTTTTGAGAGATGGCGAGTCTCAAGGGACTTGCCCAAGATCACACAACAAGGTCCTGATGGGGCAGGACCTCTGGATCTTGTGTCAGCAGCCTTGCCAGCGAGGCTCTGGTTCATGCTCTGAAGTAGCCCCCACAGTGCTGCATGCAAATATATTGCTGCAGCAGCAGCAAAGATGATGCATCTGCAGAAGCTGGTAACCCACGGACAAGAGGGCGTGGTCAGGGACAGCCAGCAGGCAGGGAACTCCAGAGGGGGAGGCCACTGAAGCATCAAGATCGCAGGGTCTTGGAAAGAGCTCGCCAGCTTTCCAAGTATCTTCTCTGCTGCCTGGATATTCCTTAACAGGGGGTAAAAACTTGCACTCCAAATTGAGAGATCTGAGTGCAAACGTCAGCTCTGCCCCTTGTTCGCTGTGTGACCTTGGCAGGACACCTACCCTCTCTGAGACTTTAAATGTCATTAGATGGAGATTTATAGAGTTTTGGGGATTAAATAGGAAAATGCACATAGCAGGCTTAGCACACTGCCTGGCTTATACGATCCACCAAGTGGATCGTTATTTTAAATGTACAGATGGCAGGGTTATGGTGTCTTGTTTTCTTTTTGCTTCTCTGGGTTTTCAGCAAATTAACATGCCTTGCTTTTGTAGTGGAAAAAAAAAAGGTATTTTGTAAATAATAAAATGTGTTAATACCAGACACGTGGGAAAAGGAAGATAGGATTCAAGTTATGCTGGGATTTAAATAAATGAGAGCAGAGCCTTTCTAGAGAAGACAATGGCAGAACTTGCATTTACTGAACATCTACAATATGCCTGGTCCTCTGTGTGCATTTTTGCTTAATTAAAAAATTATTGCAGCAACCCTATCAGGCAAACCGAACCCATTGCTGTCAAGTTGATTCTGGCTCATGGACTTACAGAGACCCTATAGGACAGGGTAGAACTATCCCATAGCGTTTACCAAGAAGCACCTGGTGGATCCGAACTGCAGACCTTTTGGTTAGCAGCCATAGCTCTTAACCTCTAGACTACCAGGGTTTCCCCTATCAGGTAAGTGTCATTGTATCAGCTGACTATCATTATCCCCATTTTACAGATAAGAAAGCTAAGGCTCAGAGGGGTTTAGTAACAGGCCCAAGTTCACACAGTTAGGTGGGAATTAAATCCCGATCTGTCTGATCGCAAAGTCTGTAGTCTTTCCAACACACAACTCTTCAAGTTAACTGGAGGAATGGGGTGAGAGTGGGTTGGGGGTGGGAGGGGGGAGCGCAGAAAGCAGGGAGCTGGGGCGCTGGAAGGGAGAAGGCAGAGTGGGGATGGAAGTGTCTCAGAGCAATTTTGCCCCACTTTACAAGGGTTCCAATGGGCCCTCTTGTTTTTCAGGAAGGTGAAGACCTATGGCCGCAGTGATTATGTTTAATTTTCATTTTTCTATTCTGCTGGGTCTCTTTGCGAAGCTGTGAACTTGGGTGTGCCTGCGGTGCTCTTACTACACGGCGCTCAGCCTCTGCTTGCTGAGCTCAGCGTGGGCGCCTTGGGGGTCTGCTTAGGCTTCCCAGCTGGCATAGGAGGCACCGGAAGCCCAGTTGCAGCAGCTCGGGTCTTGGCGCCTCCTCTCTCTCCTCCACCTTCCCCATTCGCAGTGCCTTCATTTCAGCTCAGGTGAAGGTACTGGCCGGTGTTTTCTTTGTCAGTTAAATCTCATTTTCAGGGCTGGGTATAATTGTCCCAGCTTTTCATTGCCTAAGGGCATGCAGCTGAGGGGCTGGCTGGAATCCAGCGTTTGTCTGGATTTGTACAAAGGCTCGGTATAGTCCCATCACAGATGGGTGAATTTCCCTGAGACTCAGAACTGGCCCATCTGATTCTAGGTACTGAATGGAGCAAGCTGGTTAGTCAGTGCTCTGCCCCCTCCTTGAGAGGCCACATGCTTGGGCCGGGCTCCTACGGGTTCAAGAGAGGGCTGAAGCCCAGGTGCTCCGATTCCCAGACCTGTGATGTCTCCCCTGAACCATAATATCCTGCCCCCAAAGCCGTTGTCAGTGTGAAGTGTCAAGGCGTGAGCTCTGGGCAGGAGGTAGAGGGGCCTGTGGAGCTGTGTGGGTGTGGGTGTGTGTGGGTGTTAAGACAGACAGACAAAAGAGACGTTAATCCCACAGAAGTGTGCCTGAGGACTGAGCAATGGCCACACATCCAAGAGGCAGCCCAGTCCTGGAGATCAGAAGTGACCAGGGCATGCGTGAGCCCAGAGGCTAGGAGCACAGTTGCTGGAACCCTGGAATCTGGCCTGGGGTTAAAAGGGCTGTTCCAATGGGGTCAAACATCAGGATCGTTCCTGGAAGTTCATTTATTCATTCGTTAATCCAGCAAGCATTTCATTTACTGATTGCACAAATATTATTGAGCGCCTACCATGTGCACTCATACCAGTCCAATGGAAAGCCACATGAGGGAAATAAAGTGTGCCCCTCAAGTGCCGATAAATGAAAACCAAGGATCACAATAAAAGTACATTCAGTAAATGCAAGGTATAGAATTTCAAACTCTTTATCATACTTCATCTTTCTAAGGGATTATTCATATAGATTATAGATCAGAGAGTAGAACAGACCTCGCCAACCATCCGGTCCTAGTGTTTTACAAGCTTGCCTGAAGGTAAGGACCCACTGAGGTGCTTGGTTTAAAGACACAGGTTCCAGCCCTGCTCTTCCGTCCGAGGAAGGGGCCTGGGAATGGGTATCCTTAATGGGTGCCTCAGGTGATTCTGTAACAGGCAAGTTTGGGAGACACAGATGGACCAGTCCTTACGTTTCACAAATGAGGAAATTGAAGTCTAGGGAGAGGGGTGCCTTGCTCAAGGTAGAACTGGCCAGACTGGCAGAGCCAGGAATAATACTTTGATTTCCTAATTCTCCCAGGTTGATGGAAGCTTTTTGCACAGAACAAAGACTGCTTATGATATTTAAACCTGGGATACAACAAGACACAAAACATAAAAACAAATGCCAGGTCAGATACCTGTTAGGAGCACAGATGTATCTGGGATGACGGATTGCTGTACCTAATCATCTAACTCAGCGCTGCGCGTCCGGCAGCCAAGTCTGCAGGGGAAATGGGTTGGGTTATTCCATTCTCAGGGTCCAATAAAATGAGGCACAATCATTTCGTATAAGAAAAGCTTTTTCCTGTGGCATCTGTAACAGATTTCAGAGCTCTCCAAACTCTTAGTCTCCTATTACGGCAATTACAGGAGAAAGGGGAAGATATTGGGAAAAAAAAAACCAAATCCATTGCCAGTGAGTCAATTCTGACTCACGGTGATCCCATGTGTTACAGAGTAGAACGACTCCATAGGATTTTCTTTCTTTCTTTGGGATTAATTTTATTTTTTGGTGAAAACATACACAGCAAAACCTGCTCCCGTTCCGGTTTCGAGACACAATGGTCAGTGACATTGGTTATATTCTTCACATCACTTCAACATTCTCGCTATTTCTGTTCTAGCTGTTTCCTTTCCATTTACTTAATCTCCCTGCCCCCAACCTTCTCAGCTATGTTTTAAAATAGCTGTTGACCCTTTGATCTTATATAGATAATAAAAAACAAAAGAACAAAACCCGAGGTACTCAAGGGTGAGCATCTTTACTCTTTGGGCTAGACTGTTACTTAGTTTAAAAGAGACTTCAGGGCATAGTTTCAATTCAAGATTTGAAGAGCAACTGAGGGCCATAGTCTCAGGGATCCATGGGGTTTTCTGGGCTTTAATCTTTATAGAAGCCATTTTCAAGGTCTTTCTTTCTGTGTATTAGGTGAAAGTTTACAGAGAAAATTAGCTTCCTATTCGATAGTTTGTACATAAAGTATTTCACGGCCTTGGTTTCGTTCCACTGCAATGTGTCAGCACTCTCCCTATTTCAGCCCTGGGTTCCCCGTTTCACTTTGTCCTGATTTTCTACGCCTTCCTGCCTTCTCATCTTTGCTTTTGGGCAAATATTGCCTGTTTGATCTCTTGTAATTGATTGTTTTAAGGAGCACTTTCCTCTTAGGTGTTATTGTTTATTTTATGGGCTTGTCTATCGTGTGACTGGAAGGTGGTCTCTGCAATGGCTTCAGTTCCAGGTCAGAACTGTGTCTTAGGGCCATAGTCTTGGCGGTTCCTCCGTTCTCTGTCAGACCAGTAAGTCTAGTCTTTTTCGTGAATTTGATCTTTCGTTTTACGTTTTTCTCCCTCTCTGTCTGGGACTGTCTGTTGTAATCCTAGTCAGAGCGGTCGGTAGTGGTAGACGGGCACCATCTAGTTCTTCTGGTCTCGGGGTCGTGTAGGCTGTGGCTCATGTGGTCCGTTAGTCCTTTGGACTAATTACTCCCTTGAATCTTTGTTTTTTTTCACTCTCCTTTGCTCTGGACTGGAAGAGACCAATAGTTGTATCTTCGATGGCTGCTTGAAAGCTTCTCAGACCCCAGACACCAAAGTAGGATGTAGAACATTGTCTTTATGGACTATGCTACGCCGATTGACCTAGATGTCCCTGAGTCTATGGTTCTTTGCCTTCAAGCCTGGAACTTCATCCCTTGAGGTGTTTAATTATGTCTAAGAGGTTTCCCTGTGACACTTGTGTGCTCTATTGTCTATATTCGTCTGTGAGGAGCACCTACAGACATGTATTTAGAAATATCCACCTCCAAACCTGTATCTGCTGGTGGATATGCTCCCTTACATCCTCCCACACCTCTTTGCCAGGGCTTTCTTTTGCAGCACTGCTGGGTGGGCTTGAACTGCCAACCTTTGGATTAGCAGCTGATTGCAAACTGCTTGCTCTACCCAGTCTCCTTAAGGGGAAGATACAAAAAAAAAAAAAAAAGCAAATAGAACCATTGCTGTCGAGTTGATTCTGAAGGGAAATATGAGGGAAAAAATGGTGGTGCTCTACCCTCCCCCAACGAAAACTGCTTTTTCCATATAATTAATCTCATATGGGTGGTCTGGAGTTTCAATTCTCTCAATGGGCCATGAATGACAGCGTGTTTGAAGGGCTCCCAAGATAGAGTTCTTGAAAGCAGATCTTTTTCTGACCCTGTGTAGCATTCCTCAGAGATATACACGCTGTGAGGCCTATGGTAAGTCATGGAATCCTCTGGGCCCTTAAGGCTCCGCCTGGAAAGCAGGAATAGTAGAACCATGACCTCCAGGAGAAGGTGGGCTGGATGCGTTCTGAGGCCCGGCAGCTGTGGCATCTGGGACTCACTGCCGAGCTGTTGTGGGCAGGAGCCGTGTGTCAGGGTTTGTGTGTGACTGTGTGCAGTGTGTGTGATGAGCGACACGCCACACGCGTCCACACAGCAAAGCCGGACTCTGGGGAAAGGAGTTTGTCTTTTCAGGCCTGCCAGGGGGGCGTGAGAGGAGGCACACGATTGCCTTTGTCGTTTGTTCTTCCTGTGCGGGGACAGAAGTCTTTTCGGTGGCCGCGGAATGTGTAAAAAGTTCCATGCTGGAGCGCTGCCGGGCCCTGGCCTGGAATCCGGCAAATGAGGCCGCGTGGGAGGAGCTCCCGGGCGGGCCCAGCCGCTGGGCAGCCCGCCATGCATTTGCGGGGCCCCCCGCTGTCTGCTCTCCGCAGGCCCTTCTGAACCCCAGTCGCCTGCAACAACCCACCGTCATCATGGCGTTACTGCGGCCTGTGGCCGTGAGCACCGTGCGGGGAGCCGGACTCACCACCTCGTCCACCCCTCCTGACTCTGCAGGTGGCATGTGTCGTCCTGCCTTCTGTGGAGGGGCCTGAGCTTCAGAAGGCCGGAGGGAGGCAGGGGGAGGACGTGGCGAGATGGGAGCTAGCCTGGGAAAAGAGAGGCGGGACGACACCACAGCCCTGCGGGCCCGCTGTTACTGCACAGAGCCGGAGAACAAGGCCGTCACTGTTTGCTTTACCCTTTCATCTAAAGTTGAAACAAAACCAAACAAAAATACAACCGATACTGGTGAGGGAGGAAAAAAAAAAAGACTGCGCCACCGCAAAACCTAATTGTGGCGCTAGTGGTCTTTTCTTGTTGCTATTTATATCCCTGGGCGTTTCCACCATGGAGGAGCCAGGCGACTCACGGCAGGAGACCTGTTGCCAAAGCACCATGGGGCAGTGCTATCTTAGGAGGGACATTCTCCTGGGTTGCTATCGTCTGGGGTTTTCTACCCAGGGTCCGGCCGCTCAGGAGGCCCTGAAGCCAACCGCAATGTTGAACTTCGCCCTAGTTTCAAAGTGTAAATAAATGAACAAGTGCCACCTGGAAATGCCCAGGGGCGGGCCTGAGGCATCGGCCCCCAGGGGAGCCCTGAGATCTCTCCTGGGGGTGTGGGGCGAGGCCTCAGGGGCTAACAAAGGCTGAGAAACAGATTTGTGTGTGTGAAAGCAATTTGCTCTGGGTCTGCCCTAGCCGGGTCTCTGGGGTGGTTTGCACAGTCTTGACAGTGATTAAAAGCGAGAGAGGAAGACAGACGAGAGATGGGGGAGTGGAGGGTGGGGAGGGAATCAGACCAGGTTTTATATGCCATCTTGTTTAAACAAGACTCTTATCAAAGAGTAATCCTAAACTTTGGTCTTGCTTATTGCCTCAGCTCCCTGGGGAATGGCTATGTGGCTTTTGGATTCCACCAGGGGGATAACATTGCCTACTTAGAGATAAGAGCCCACATAAGCAGATAAAGTTGATTGAGATGGGGAGTGAATTCACTTGTGCGCTGTGAGGACATGCTTCGCTCTCATGATCAGAGTGTCTTCTGTGCACGAGATGTACACCAAGGCTGAGAGGAAAGCTCACGTCCAGTTATAGAACAGGAGTCCATGAGGCGGAGCCCTGGTGGCGCAGTGGTTAAGAGCTTGGCTGCCATTCAAAAGGTCGGGGTTCAAATCCAGAAGCCACTCCTTGAAAACCCTATAGGGCAGTTCTACTCTGTCCTATAGGGTCACTGTGAGTGGGAATTGACTCGATGGCAATGGGTTTGGTTTGGTTTTGGGTGGCACAAATGGTTAAGCACCCAGAGGCACCTCAGAAGAAAGGCCTGGCGATCTGCTCCCCACAGGTCACAGCCTTGAAAACCCTACGGGACTTATACTGAGCACCAGCTGTGAACTCTGCTCTGTGCTAGGTACTGGGTATAGAATGTGACCTATGCAAACATGGTCCCAGGTCTCTGTTGTGGGAGTTCAGCCATAAATAATGTGAGATATAAAAAGATCACATACTGGCTAATTCCATTTATATAACATTCCTGAAATGATAAAATGATAGAGCTGAAGAACGGATTAGTAGATACACGTGGTAATGTAACTGTTCTGTTGACTTTGGTTGTAGATATACAAAAGTACATACATGATAAAATTTTACAGATATGTACAGAAACACACACACAAATACAAATAAACTGAGGAATCCTGAACAAGAAAAAAAACCAAAAAACCTTATGGAGCGCCCACCCTGACACACGTGGGGTCCCCATGAGTCGGAATTAACTCGACGGCAGCCCGTAGTTATAAAATAGCGTTTGACGGTGCGCATGCGCTGTGCCCAGCCCTGAGCCATAGGTGTGGAGGAGGGAATGAACAACCACAGCAGAAGAGGCCATAGCGTGCACGGGGTAAGTGGGAGCCCTTAGGCTCTGCATTTGAACTGCCTGGGTTTGAAACCCACCTCTACCACTAAGCCATGTCACTGGGTAAATTACCTCTCTTTGCCTCCATTTTCTCACTTATAAAATGGGAATAATTTTTCTCGGTTGTTGGGAGGATTAAATGTAAAGTGCCTGGAACATAGTAAACGCTCAATAGACATTATTGTTGTTGGGTGCTGTCTGGTAGATTCTGACTTACGTGGACCTTAGAAGACAGAGTACAACTGCCCCATACGGTTTCCTAGGCTGTAATCTTTACAGGAGCAGATCACCAGGTCTTTTCTCCTAAGGAGCCACTGGGTGGGTTCAAACCACCGACCTTTCAGTTAGCAGACTAGTGCTTAACCAGGGCTTCTTCAGTAGACTTGTTGTTACCGTTAGGTGCCATTGCGTTGGTTCCGACTCATAGGACCCTATGTACAACAGAACAAAACACTACCCCGTCCTGCTCCATCCTCACTATCATTGTTTTGCTTGAGCCCATTGTTGCAGCCACTGTGTCAGTCCATCTCATTGAGGGTCTTCCTCTTTTCTGCTGACCCTGTATTTTACCAAGCATGATGTCCTTCTCCAGGCACTGGTCCCTCCTGATATCACGTCCAAAGTACGTGAGATGAAGTCTCGCCAATAGACATTAGCCATTTATTGTTGTTATCGTTACATATTATTATCTAAGACTCTGATCCTTGCCTTCCAGGAATTTACAACCTAAACAGGAAAGTAAGTAAGGCATGTTCTGAAATACGACGTTATTGGACCTGGTTATTGCTGGTTAAGTGTGCTGTAAGTGTCAGAGAGGGACAAGGACCTTTTCAGCAGTCATTAAAGAAGGCTTCAGGGAGGAGATGACATTTGAACTGTGCCTTCAGAGTTGATCAGGAAGTTAGTAGGTGAGGACATTCAAGCTGGACAAAATTGCATCTATAAGGTTATAGAGGCAGAAAAAAGAGAGGCATGTTTGTGGGGTGCCAGGCTGCTTGGCTTGGCTTCAGCCAGGGTCTCTAGGGAAGTCCTGAGAAATAAGGCAAGAGAGTAGGTAGATCAGTGCCAGGTGAATGTTACTGAATGTTATTGTGTACACAGCAGGAAGCCATTGGGAGGCTTTGAGAAGGGAGTGGGAGCTGAGTCTCCTCCCCTTCCTGTATTCGATCTGCCTGAACTCACCCTCGCCAGATCTGCAGAGACTCCGGTCAGCTTTGGCTGACCACCAGCAGTATGCTGGAGAGCAGGGTCCCACAAGGCTGCAAAATAGCCCTTTCTCCATTTCTCCCACTCTTGGAGCATTGAGGACCAACTGGGAAGTGATCTGAGAATGGGGAATGTGGTGGGGAAGGCTGCTGAAGATGACTGAACAGAGCTAAAATTGGTCTGAAATGGCCCTGTCCTATAGGGTAGCCCCAAAGATTACAGCCTTGGGAACCCCATGGGGGCAGTTCTACTCTGTCCTACAGGGTCACTGTGAGTCGGAATCCACTGGCGGCACAAAACAACAACACAGTCGGAATAAGCAGCCCTAGTGGCACAAAGGGTTAAGAGCTCGGCTGCTAATAGAAAGGCTGGAGGTTCTAACCCACCCAGTAGCTCTGCGGGAGAAAGACCTGGCAATCTGCTTCTGTAAAGATTATAGCCTAGAAAACCCTATGGGACAGTTCTACTCTGTCACATGGGGTCACTATGAATCGGAATCCACTCGGTGGCACCTAACGACAAGAGAGTCGTAATTGACTTAATGACAACCAACAACAACAACAGTCACTGGTGGCTCTTGAGCGCTTGATATGTGGCTACTTCCAATTGAGATGTGCTGGAAGTGTGAAATGCACACCGTCTTTCAAAGACTTAACACAAAAAGGAAATGTAAAATATCTCAATAATATTTCTAATGTTGATTACGTGCTGACATAATATCTTGGATGAAAAACCCCAAAACTAAGGCAGTTGCCATCAAGTTGATTGCGACTCATAGTCACCCTATAGAGGACAGGATAGAAGTGCTCTATAGGGTTCCGCCCCATAGAGAAAGATTGCTACATCTTCCTTTGGAGCAGCTGGTGGGTTCAAACCGCTGACCTTTCGGTTAGCAGCCAAGCGCTTAACCAGTGTGCCACCAGGGCTCCTTAATGTCTTGGGTATATTGGTTTAAAGACAATATGTTATTAAAATTAATTTCACTCATTCTTTTTTACCTTTTTATGTGGCTACTAGAAAATTTTAAATTACGTATGTGGCTCAAATGATATTTTTATTAGACAGTGCCAGTCTGGAGGGACAGAGGTTGGTGATCTATGATCTAGACAGTTGCCAGGGCTGTGTGGCCTTTCTTGCCACCTCGACGCATTGCCTGTGAGTGGGGTGTGTGTGGGGGTGTGTGGTGCTTGCTTCTGGGAGAGCCGGGCTCAGATTTGAACCAAATCAGCATTTTACTCAGGATAAGACACTCAGTGAAGAAATGGTGGTCATTGGCTGTGCTGCCACGTACTGACCCTTGAAATAAATGAAATAAGCTCCAAAATTCTGACTTTCAGTTGAGGCTGGAGGATGACAGGACACAGTGTTATGGGGAGAACACTCTTGCCCATGAGAGTAAAGGGAGAAGCTGCTAGGAGGTAGGGGTGCCAGGTCATGGTTTCCTGGTTGGGCCTGCCTCTGACATTACCAACACTCCCGAGTCTGGTGTTGGTGGAGAGGTTGGGATTTGGAGACCTCTGAAAACATGTTGTATTGAAGGAAACACACCAAGTTGTGATTTAGGAAATAATATTGGAGTTATTATTCCCTGTTCTTGAGCAGGTGCTCCTTGGAAACTCTATGGGGCAGTTCTACTCTGACTACTGAGCATCTACCATCTACTACTGAGCATCGCTATGAGGCAGAATTGACTTGATGGCAGTGGGTTTGGTTTTGGACCTTGAGCATGGGCTCACAAGGGCTCTCAAGAACACATCAACTGGGCCCTGAAGGTATAAAGACAATAGCTAAGATAATCTTGGAAGGTATCTTTTAGGGAACCTTTCACATAAAGCCAATCCAACAGAACACAAAAGACTTTTCACTCTTTATCTTTTTCTGTTAGCATTTAGTGAATAGAAATTTGTTGAACCAATGAAGACCCTCCTGACTGTCATTAGTGACACCTGTGCCAATGATTGTTAAGAAAGGCAATTCAAAATGTAGGATCACAGTTACTATCTAGCCAATCTGTGAAGAGGTAAAGCTTTCAATGGTTTTGCCCATTTGTAATGTTAATATATACTGATGACTCTGTTATGGTCTTTGGACTCGGGCAGACATGGCTGTGGCAGCATGCTTGTCCCGTTTCCCATTTTTGCTCCTTTGAATATACGCCGAATAAAAGTTTCTTTTTGCTTTACTAAACTTTGTGATGTTTTTCCCCTACAACAGATATAAGCAGATTACCTCGTGGTGTTACAGTTATGGATGATTTTGTTTTCCTCATTGTGCTTTTCAGGATTATCCTAATTTTCTACAGTGAACCAGAAGAAAAAATTTTTTTAAAGAAAAGCATGGCGCTTTATAGAACAAGAGGGGAACAGTTGTGGGTTCTCAGCTGCTGATGGATGGAAGGAAGGAGTCCTGGTGGCACAGTGGTTAAAGCCCTCGGCTGTTAAACAAAAGGTTGGCGGTTTGAAGCCACCAGCCGCTCCATGGGAGAAAGATGTGACAGTCTGCTTCCATAAAGATCACAGCCTTGGAAACCCTATGGGGTGGTTCTACTCTGTCCTACAGGGTCTCCATGAGTTGGAACTGACTCAGTGGCAATGGGTTTATTGGATGGAAGCTGGTCAGGGAGAGAACTCAGACAAGATGCCTAACACCCCACGCTCAGTGTAATGCAAATCTTTGTTTTAAAATATTTTATTGTGGTTTTGGTGAAAGTTTACACAGGAAATTAGGTTCTCATTGAACGATTTCTGTATGTATTGTTCAGTGACATTGGTTACATTCTTCACAATATATCAGAATTCTCGTCATTTCAGTTTTGGTTGTTCTGTTTCCATTAATCTAGCTTCCCGATCCCCCGTTTCCTTCTTGTCTTTAGGCTAGTATAAATGTTAACCATTTGGTTTCTTCTAGACGGCTATTTTGAGAAGCACAGTACTCACAGGTGGTATTATTTATTTTATGGGCCAATCTGTCATTTGGCTGAAAGGTGACCTCTGGGAGTGTGGTTTGAGTTCCAGTTTAAAGAGTATCTCAGGGTGATAGTCTCAGGGCTTTATCTAGTCTCTACCAGTCCAGTGAGTCTGGCCTTTTTTTTAGGAATTTGAGTTTTGTTCTACATTTTTCTCCCATTCTGTCCGGGACCATCTACTGAGTCTCTGGTCAGAATGGTCAGTAGTGGTCACCGGGCACCATCTGATTCCTCTGGTCTCAAGGTAGGTGATGTCATTGTCCGTGTAGACTGCTGGTTCTGCAGACTAGTTTCTTCTTTGGGTCTTTGGTTTCCTTCTTTCTCTTTAGCTCTGGACTAGTAGATGTAATGCAAATCTTGATGAGGGAGGTTCTGCTTCTGATGGCCAGAGAGCCTCCATCAGCAGCCCACATAGGTGTAGGCCGGCCTGACTGCTGAACACCGATGTAGGATTCAGGAGTCATGCAGCACTGGATTCCAATGCTCGCTCTACAGTTTACCATCTCTGGTACCGTGGGCAGAGCATCCACCATCTCCAGGCTTCAGCTTTGCCACCTGCCCTCAGAACATCTATCTCTAAGCGCAGTAAGTATTCAATAGGAGATATTGGAGGTTCAGTGGTAGGAATCTCACCCTCCATGTGGGAGACCTGGGTTCGATTCCTGGCTGATGTGCCTCAAGCACATCCACCACCCTTCTGTTGGTGAGGCTTGTGTGTTGCTATGATGCCAAACAGGTTTCAGCAGAGCTTCTTGACTAAAGACAGACTAGGAAGAAACGCCTGGCAATCTACTTCTGCAAATCAGCCAGTGAGCACCCTATGGATCACAATGGTCCAATCCACAACCGATCATGGAGGTGGCTCAGGACCGGACAGCATTTCCTTTTGCTGTGTGCAGGGTTTCCATGAGTCAGGGGCCAACTTGACAGTAGCTAACAACAATAGTAAAGCACGCAATAAATCCTAGTGATCATTATATTGACGATTTAGCCTTTCAAATATCCCCGTAATAGAATGAAATTAAAGAAATGGTCCCTAGGCTTGACTATGGGCATTTCACAAGCCTTTCTTTCCAGATAAAAGCAAAAGGGAACAGGTTGCAGAAAGGCCTGCAGGGAGATGGAAACCTGGGCTCTGTGTTCCAACACTGCCCTTGACATTCCATCCCCATGTCAAAGTCCCCGAGTAAAGTCTGTGGTTCCAGAAACTCCAATTAGGAAAAGCCAGAATAATGGCAAACATTCACCGAGTTCTTATATCAACAATCTGCCTGGCAGAGAGGGCAAGAAAACAATATGTCATCCTCTAAGTATTCCCACTGGCGTTAAGCAGGGGCTCTGCTTGACCGGATACCAAGTCTAATTGGGCAGCATTTCACGGCCCAACTCTGGGACAATCACAGTGTATCATTTTATTGCTAATAGGGTTGGTATTCAGAAGGAAATAGAACGTTTTCTTATCATTATTTTTTGTGAATTGTGTTGAAAATATACATAAAAAACATACACCATCTCAACAATGTCTACGCGTACAGTTCAGTGACTATTATTCTTTATGTTAATTTTAAATTGTTTCAGAGTTCTTTCTCCATGTGTTTGTGTTTAATTTGTTGTAGGCATTTCTTCTTCACCCTGAAGCCAGACCACTGTTGGCTTGCTGTGCTTTACCTGTCCTTTCTTCCCCGGTGGCCTTCCCCAGGCATGTGGAGGCAGGGGCGGGTGCCTAAGGATACCACCACAGCTGGACCCTGGAGTCTGACAGGAGGATGGTGTCTCTTTGGCCGTGGGTCATTGGACCACCAGCGCGGGGGCCCTGATGGTTTACGGAGGGATGAAGCCAATTCTCACTAGACCTGTGGACCCTGAGAAAAACCAGCCAGAGATCACACCCCCTGCCACAATGCCTTAGCCTAGTGGTGGCGCAGTAGTTAAGAGGTCAGGCTGCTCACCAGTAGGTCAACAGTTTGAATCCACCAGCTGCTCCTTGGAAACCCTATGGGGCGGTTCTACTCTGTACTACAGGGTTGCTATATGAGTTGGAATCGACTCGAGCAACGGGTTTGGTTTAGTTTGGGGTCACCCCTCCAGGGGACATTTGGCAGTGTCTGGAGACACTTTTTGTGTAACAGCTGATGGAGGGAAGGGATTGGGGGTGGTGTGCTCCTGACATGTAGTAGGTAGAGGCCAGGGATAATGGTAAACAGTCTTCAATGGACAGGACAACCCCTCCCCACCCTCAAACAATGATTCTCTCCAAAATGTCAATAGTGCTGTGATCGAGAAACCCTAGGACACTCTTTGAACTTAGAACTGAAGCTACTCCTGGAGGTCACCTGTCAGCCAAATAATAGATTGGCTTAATAAAATAAACAGTATCACCAATGAGTAATGTACCTCCTTAAACAATTAACTATATGAGACCAAACGGTCAGCATTTACCCAAAAGCAAAGGTGAGAAGGCAAGGGGGGGCAGGGAAGCTGGATCGGTGGAAACAGAACGGAAATATTGACAAAGCTGACACCGTGTGAAAACTGTAACCGACGACACAGAACAATTTGGATAAAAACTGCTAAATGGGAACCTAATTTGCTGTACAAACTTTCACCTAAAACCCACTAAAATATTTTTTAAAATAGTAAACAAAAGAGGGACCTGGCACAGACCAATTGAGGAGGAAAATCTCCATTTTGTGCACCCGAAATGAAACAATAATTAGAATGAGGGTGTAAAAAGACAAAAGTTACACGAACATCTCTCTGCCTTAGTTCCAAGTTTTATATAATCTCCCCTGGACGCAACTTCCTTTTGGGAAAGTAGAAACAACCATCACGAGTAAAAGCAGCTTTGGTACTAAAATTTCTGGTTACTGAGAAATAAGAAGGTATTACCAGATAATTTAAAAACATAATCAGATGTTAAAAGTCTCATACCCTTTGAATTCCAAATTCCACTTCTAATAAACCTATTTTTCAGAAGTACTTGGAAATGCCTGTGCCCAAAGCTTCCTGCCCAGAGATATTTTCTCAGTGCCCTTGATTACAGAGAAGACCTGGAAACTTCCTAAGGGTTCACTAATGATGTGTAGAAGGAGTTAGACGGCTTCCAACTTTATCTGACTGTACTCCCTACTGACTGTGTGCCCTGAACTTCTCCTCATCTTTATTTCCTGGTCTGTAAAATCAACTTGGTAGTGAGTCATAACGCTCAGAGCTAAATTACGCAATAGATTACCCACCTGTTGCCACTGAGTGGCTTCTGACTCAAAGTGACCCTATAGGACAGAGTAGAACGGCCCCATAGGGTTTCCAAGGCTGTAATCTTTATAGGAGCAGACTGCCATATCTTTCTCCTGCAGAGCGGCTGGTGGGTTAGGATCACCAGCCTTTCGGTTAGTGGCTGAGCACTTTAACCGCTTCGTCACCGGGGCTCCTTGCCCAATAGACCAACGTATCTAAACACCAGCAAAACAGGGACACCAGAGAAAATGCTTTTGAAAGAATTTGCTGTTTGATAGGAAAAAAAGGTATTAAAATAGGCAGAATAGGAAACTTACACTTTCTTATATCTATTTTTTTTTAAATTTATGAACCACAGGGTGGTACTGTGAACTTCTCCGTACTCCAAACCAAACCCATTGCCATGGAGTCGATGCCAACTCATAGCGACCCTATAGGACAGGGTAGAACTGCCCCATAGGGTTTCCAAGGAGCACCTGGTGGATTCGAACTGCTGACCTTTTGCTTAGGGGCCAAGCTAATGACCAGGGCTCCGGGCCTCCACCCACACACCCGTTGCCATCAAGTGGACTCTGACCCATAGCAACCCTGTAGGGCCTCCTAAATTCTTACTAACAATGACTGCTCTTTGTGGGTGTTTAGGTGCTACAGGGACAGGCTCCTTGAGAATTTAGGAATGCAGGAACTAAAATTATTCTAGTTGAACTGTAAGCCCTATGGCTAATGGATCAGAACTGCTATGCCAAGTCACTGAAAGAGGCCGAGCCGGCCAGTAGGACTAGACAGCAGCCTGCTGAAGTTAGTGTCTCTAAAGAAAGAATGCATCATTTGGGAGGAGGGCTGAACGTTCCCCTCCCAAGTAATTACTCTGCTCACTACTGCTTGTCTTTAAGACAGACTTCCCACAAAGGGAATGGAATGGAAATTAACATATGTCCATTTATTCCCTACCAAGGTGCCAGCGCTGTGGTTAAGAGTTTGGCTGCTAACCAAAAGGTCAGCAGTTCAAATCCACCAGCTGCTCCTTGGAAACCTTATGGGGCAGTTCTACTCTGTCCTGTAGGGTCGCTATGTATTGGAATTGACTCAACGGCAACAGGTTTGTTTTTTTTGGGGTTTTAGATGCCAGACATTGTGCTAAAGATCCTTATTAGTACATTATGGTGTTTGAGTCCCACAATAGCCTGAAGTGAGTATTATTAAACTATTTAACAAATGCTTAGAGAGACAAGTGTGTTGTCCAAGGTCACATAGCCATCAGGAGGCTGAGCTAAAACCAGATCTCAGAACCCAGGTTCCTAACATGCACGCTGATGCATTCCAGTCTTCACCCCTGGTATCCCTGGCCTGGGAACTGAAGGGTTTGCCTGGAGATTCCCTGCTGAGACTTGTGCTCATTTGACCATGAACCTAAGAAGTGGGAAACAAACACAGCTCCCCCGCCTCCCATTTGGGGGACCCACAGGAACATGAATTTCACAGGGTCAGCATTCGAGATGCTTAAAACCGAAGTGATGTCACGCCCAAGCATTACTGTAGCACAGAAGCTAGAAAGTCCCCAGTGAGCCCTGGTTTTGCAAATGATTGCCCAGGTGATCTGGGGAAAGTGTGCCTCTCTGGACCTAGTTTTCTCATTTTTAAAGCGAGAGCAGTAGACAAGATCACTTCCCAGCACTATGATTCTGGGATTCTGTAGTTGAGTGAAAAGAGTAGAAGGCCCCATAAGGGTAGAGGTCATAAAGGAGAGAGGCTGAGTCCTCACTGAAGAGTTTCCAATTCAAGTGATGGAGCTATTTTTAGATTTGATCCGGGTCTCTCATGCATGTTGCAGGACGGTTTTCTGGGTCAACCTTTCTCAAGTAGACTGTCACCTAATCTCTGACCAGGACATTGCCCTGATAGGGTAACAACCTCACCCACACTAGCATTGGCTGTTTTGAGATGGCTTTGCCCCAGCTATAGGACTGCCCTTAAAAGAACCGTGATGTAGGGGGTCCATGTGTCTGTGGTTTGACAGGGGCATCCTGGAGGGAGTGGTTCCAGTCTGTCATGTGTAGAGTTCCTCCCTTCTATTCATACATTTATTCAGTCATTTCTTTTCCTTGAGTGCCTACTTTGTGCTAGAAACCTGGAATCCAATGATAAGCAAAAGCAGACAGGGCCCCTACCTTCCAGAAGCTTAAAGTCTATGAGGAGAGAAGACATTAATCAAATAATTGGACGAATTTTCATTGTGATTGTAACAAGTGCTACTATGGAGACGTACAGGTTGCACTGAGAGCCCATAATTGGGAGGTCAGAGAAGACTTCCTTGGGGAGGTGTTGTTTGAGCTGAGTTCTGAAGGTTGTTGTTGGGTGCTGTCGAGTCGATTCCAACTCATAGCGACCTGAGAGGACAAAGTAGAACTGCCCCATAGGGTTTCCTAGGCTGCAGTCTTTATGGGGGCAGATCGCCATGTCTTTTCTCCCGTGGAGCAGCAGGTAAGTTTGAACCGCCGACCTTTTGGTTAGCAAGGAGTGCTTCTCTGAAGGATGAGTAGTAATTAAATAGGTGACAAGGAGAGAGAAGAGCATTCTTGGCAGAGGAAAGAGCATGTGCAGAGGTCAGAGGTGCCAGGTGATGCCAGGGAGGTAGCAGGGGCTAGAGGTCACAGAACACAGTAGGCCGTGTTAGTTTCATCCTTTTCCTGAGAACAATGGAAGGCATCAAAGGCGTTTAAGCAGGGGGGTTGCAGGACTAGACTGCATTTTGTTGAACTTTAGGGTGCATTTGAGAACTCCAAGAGTTGATGATGAGTAAGCAGCTGGATATACTAGTCTGCAGAGAAGAGGTCTAAAGATCCTTGTGTGAGTCATCTATGTCTAGGCAGTAATCACAGTTCAGTTTGTAGATGAGACTACCTAAAGGGAGAATGTATAGGAACATAATGTTCCTTGCCATCCACTTGCATATTTAAAAAAAAAAAAAAAAAAAGGCTGTAGGGAAGAAGGCCAGCTTGTGGGAAGGCAATCCATTTCTAGGTTTGCAGGTAGGACCCCTATGAAATTGTAACCGTATTGCTTATATTACTTCCTTGCAACTCCAACCTTTGAGTTGTCTCCACATCTGAAATATGGGATTAAAAATCCCTGCCTCAGCTTCTTTAAAGGGGCTGATAAAGCTCAAATGGACATGAAAATTCTTTGGAAATACATAATATTGCTGTTGCTGTTATGACTAATATTATTCGTATTGCATCATTGTTGGCTGATAAGGGAGGAAAAGGAGAAAAAAGTAACATTTATTGTAAACTGTCTATTTGATGTACCTCCTAAATTGGTCCTTTTAGAGTCTGTAAAATATAAATTACGCCTATATATAATTCCCATCACCAGTAAGAACTGTGGAAAATGGCCACCAAACAACCAATTCAATGAATGATTTTGGTATAAAAATACGAGATTGGTCTTCTCAGTGTGTAATCAAGAATAATTTTTAGAGATTATTTATGGTGACAGGGGGATTGTTTAGGGAAATTATGCAAATTTTAGAAATAAAGAAAAAAGATGAGTGCATGATCATTTGATATCATGTTGGAGCATTTTCTAATAAGCCTGCCTGAGGGTCACCTGATTCTTGGGGAATGTAATTTTGTTTGATTAGCACTTATAAGTTTTACAATCCTGTAAAGGGGTCCCTTGGTGGTGCAGATGGGTCCCTGGGCTGCTAACCTAAAGAATGGAGGTTCAAGTCCACCCAGAAGTGCCTCAGAAGAAAAGCCTGGTGATCTACTTCCAAAAAACCAGCCACTGAAAACTCCATGAAGCACAGTTCTACTCTGACACACATGGGATCACCATGAGTCAGCGTCAACTCAATGGCAGCTGGTTTTAGTTTATGTACAAAACAAATAAGGTGCAATGATCTCTTTTTTCCTGTCTGGTAAAGCACATAACCCCAAAGGTTATAATTTTCTTGTCATGTAGGGCATTAACTGATTTCATACTTAGCATCCTTCTTTAACATACCTTTCCCCATTGACTATACACATGCCAGTTTCTCATACCTTCATTGAACCAGCGTTTTCATTCTGCTTGATTCCTTCATTATTGAGTTCAATAAATTTTTGATATGTGCTTACTATCTAAAAATTTGTTTCAGAATTATGTTTTTAGCAATTTGAGAATTGTGCTTTCAGAGTTTGAAACTTTCCTCCTCTGGCCTTTTTTTTTGGTCCACAATTAAGTAACATTTTTTTCTCCCCTCTGTAACTTGGGGTGGGGGTGGGGGGCGCTCTGGTGGTGCAGTGGTTAAGCATTTGGCTGCTGTCTTAGGCCAGGTTCTCTAGAGAAGCAAAACCAGTGAATCGTATAAATATACATAGATTTATATCAAGGAAATGGCTCACACTACCGTAGAGGCTAGAATGTCCCAAGTCCGTGGATCAGGACAGAGGCTTCTCCTGATTCATGTAGCCGCAGGGGCTGGTGCACCCAAGATCAGCAGGTCGGCGAGCAGGGCTCTTGCTCAGAGGCTGTGAAGATGGATGAATCCCAAGATTGGCAGGCAAGACTGCAAGGCTTCTCCTGATTCATGTAGCTGCAGGGACTGGCAAACCCAAGATCAGCAGGTTGGTGAGCAGGGCTCTTACTCACAGGCCGTGAAGATCAACGAACCCCAAGATCTGCAGGTCAGCTGCTAGCTCAAGTCCCAAGAACTGGAGGTCAGGTGAACAGGAGCCAGCTGCGGGATCCGGAGCAGGCAAAAGCCAGAATGTCCACTTATATTTGGATGCAGGCCGCACGCCCAAGGAAACTCCGTTTTTCAACTGGTTGGCTACTCACAATAGATCCCATCATCGGGGTGATCACATATAAACATGGAGAATCATGGCCCAGCCAAGCTGACACACAATTTTAACCATCACAGCTGCTAACGAAAAGATCGGCAGTTTGAATCCACCAGCCACTCCTTCGAAACCCTATGGGGCAGTTCTACTCTGTCCTATAGGGTTGCTATGAGTTGGAATCGACTCAACAGCAATGGGTTACGTTTTTTTGGTAACTCAGGGTGATGCAACCAGGACACTCAGGCTTGGCATGATTGGGAAGACAGCAGAGGCCCTTTTGAGGGTAGATGATACTTGTGTCCAAAACTGAGGGTATCTTGACACAGTAAAAGCTCATCTAAATTGTGCCTGGGGATACTTGTGCTATGAAGAACCTACATGGTTCAGTCTGTCCAAGAGCATAGCATCACAGATTTTAGGAGTTAACCTGGCCATCAGATTGGAAAAAAAAAGTTTGTAAGTTAGTAATACACAGTGTGGGTATTGATGTGGGAAAACAGGCACGCTTATATGCTGTTGGTAGAAAACTTTTCAGAAGACAATTTAGCAGTATGTATCAAATATTTGGAGCCCTCGTGGCACAGTGGTTAAGAGCTTGGCTGCTAACCAAAAGATTGGCCGTTCAAATCCACCAGAAGCTCCTTGGAAACCCTATGGGGCTGTTCTCCTCTCACCTATAGGATCGCTATTTGCCAACAATGACTCAACGGCAACTGGTTTGGTTTTATTTTTCTTTTATCAAATATGTAAATGTGCATGCTTTTTGACTTCTGAGTATCTATTATCTGCATACGAAAAAGATGTATGTATATGCAAAGTTGCTGCAATGGGCTGTTCACTGTCCACCCAGCATTCATTCAACCCTTGTGCCTTCCTAAGAACCCTGGTTTTGTTCTGGAATCTATTTCTCCTTCACATGACTTCTAGAGTAATGAAAAATATGCTATCCTGCCACATGAATGCCTTTCAAGAACTGCAATAGCTATTGGATCTTCTAGAATAAAGATGACCATTGTTTACTCCCTGCCCCAAACATCCACACTTTTCTCAGAAGGTCCGCTCCCACTGGCCCTACTAAGTGGGCAGTGTGCCATAAGACCTCCCTTTGGCCCTAGGTGATTGGACCTGGGTGGAGTCCTGACCCAAGTTGAGACCAGCAACACTGTATCTTACCTGGAAGTTTGACACTGGGGTTCCCCAGAGGATTTAGTGACTCTGTAAGATGGCTTGAATTGAATATTAATATAAAGCTGGTTGGCTGGCCATTTCCCACATTGGCTTTGCATTCTAGCGAATCCCACTCCTGATGCTGACTTCATCATGTGGAAATGTCAAATCAAATAAATCGAAATCCACACTTTTCCCAGTCAATTCAGTTCTGACACCAACTGCCCACCCAGAGCTGGGTCAGATCTCGCAAGTAAAAAGGACACTGTCCTTCAGACTGCCAAATAGGCAGATGCCAGCAGCGAGCTTGGGAGTCCCCATGACACCCTCACTTCTGAACTGTTGTGGTTGTTAGGTGCTGTTGAGTCGGTTCTGACTCATAGTGACCCTACGTACAACAGAACTAAACGCTGCCCGGTCCTGCGCCATCCTCACAATTGTTGCTGTGTTTGAGCCTATTGTTGCAGCCACTGTGTTAGTCCATCTGGTTGAGGGCCTTCTTCTTTTTCGCCAAACCACTACCTTACCTAGCATGATGTCCTTCTCCAGGGGCTGGTCCCTCCTGATAACATGTCCAGAGCATGTGAGACCAAGTCTCACCATGCTCCCTTCCAAGCAGCAGTCAGACTGTTCGCTCCCAGAACCAGCAGCAGAAAACAATGCTTTGTCCCCTTCCCCTCCCTAACCTTCACTCTAGCCTCAGCCCCAGAGTTTCCGCAGCCTCCTCCCCTGGCTTTTAAATGCAAATAGATCATTCCTCTCCCAAACTAGCCAGTATCTTTTTCCAGCTCCTTCTGAAAGTGTCTGAATATCAAACCACTATACTGAGCCAGGCCCAGGGAGCTGGAAGGTTTACAGAGGGTGTATAATTAGCTGATCAGTATTATGTTAGCCTGTTCATAACTGCTGGCTACAGATTCAGGGTTTCCCTTTACATCCTCAGGATGCCAGCTGCAAGCTCAGGAGTCCCCTCTGGGCTTCCTCGCTTCTGATCTGCTGGCTCCCACTACTCCTTTGGGTTTGATAATTCCCAGAACAACTACAGAACTCACAGAAGGTGTTATATGTACAATTGCAGTTTCATTGTAGGACTAAAGGACACAAATGGAGAGGGGCCTGGGAGGGCTCCCAGTGCAGGGCCTCTGTGTCGCAAAGGACGTGCCATCCTCCCAGGTGTATCCATGTTGCTTTTCACCAACCAGGAAGGCCATGGAGCTTCCCTGTCCAGAGCTCACATTGGCTCCATCAGTCATGACTGGTTGGATAAGCTCCTTTCCCTGCCCTGAGGTCAGGGCTATCAGGCCATAGGGTGGTCTTTCTGGTCAGGCCAGCCCCAGGTGTGGTCTAGAGGTCTAGCTGACAAAGGCATTATAAATACTCAGGAAATTTCAAGGGTTTAGAGTTAGGAACCAAGGACAAAGGCCAAATCCCTTGGGGGAAAGTAAATCTTTACCCCACAGACTGGAAGAATTAAAAAAAGTAATTCTGCCAGGCAAGAGGAAAGTGGAGGTTAGAGACAGCAGCTGTTTTCGTTCTTGAGGACCTTTCTGTATCTGCTCCCAGTTCCTTAGGAGGCCCCTGACTCCTTATATTAAATCCTATTTTATTTGATCCAGCTTAGGCAGGTTTCAGCTTTTTTCAGGCAAGGGATCCCTGATCAAGACACCCCACTAATCCACCTTCTTTCTTTCTCCAGGGTAAATGCATCCCTGGCCTGATCTCCCACTACCATCCCCCTTGCTTGGGGTCTACAATCTCCCTGGCCTCCTCGATGCCCCTCAGTGCAGCAGGCACATCCCTGCTTCAGGGCTCTGTGCTAGCTCTTCCCTCCGGATGCTCTTCCCCCAGATCTGCACAGGTCTCACGCTCTCACCTCCTCCGGGTCTCTGTCAGAAATACCCTCTCAATGAGCCTTCCTTGGCCACTCCTATTTAAACTTAGAAACTGTCCCCTCCCGCCACCTGGCACACACTTCCTATCTTTCCCTGCTTTATTTTTCCGCTTAGCGTTTATCACTACCTAATATACATCGTGCTGGGTAAAGTAGAGGGTCCTTGAAAACGACCATCAATGAGATGGGCTGGCACAACAGCCATGGCAATGGGCTGAAACATCCCAATGATTATGAGGATAGCACAGGACGGGGCAAAGTTTCATTCTGTTACATGTAAGGTTGCCACCAGTCGGAGTCAATGCAGCTGTAACAAACAACCACAAATATACTTTGTATCTTACTTACTTATCTTGTTTATTGTTCCTACACCCTCCCCCGACTCCCAGTAGTGTGTAAGCTCCAATGGGCAGAGATTTTACCTGTTATATTCCTAATGTACTTACACACTTCTCTCTCTCTGTCTGTATGTATGTAACCCATTGCTGTTGAGTCAATTCCGACCCACAGTGACCCTGTAAGACAGAGTAGAACTGCCCCATAGAGTTTAAGGAACAGCTGGTGGATTTGGACTGCTGAACTTTTGGTTAGCAGCCAAGCTCTTAGCCACATTATATATATATATGTTGTTAGCTGCTGTCAGGTTGGCTCAGTCTAGACTTCTGGTGACTCCAAGTATAACGAACAAAACATTGCCTGGTCTTCAGCAGCAGCAGAGAAGCAGCAGCAGCAGAGAACCAACAGCAGCAGAACCAGGAGACCAGTGAAAGACAGTGCTGGAGCCGACCCACGGAGCGAGAGCGCTGAATGCTTGTGAGCAGGAGGCCTTCTGGCGGAGTGGGCTGCCTCTGGGCACTTACAGTGGAGCTAGGCTTGCCAACCCACAGAGCGAGGGAGCTGAGTGCCTGTGCGCAGAAGGCTTCCTGGCGGAGTGGGGTGCCTCCGGGCACTTACCGGTGGAGCTACAGAGCTTTGGAACACTTGCCCCAGCAGGGCAGATGTGGGCGTGAGGCCCTGAGGGCCGAGAGGCCATAGGAAGCAGAAGCTGAAGAGACAAGGGACGCAAGAAGCTGAGCTGCTTCAGCCTGAAAAGTTATGGCCATGACCTCAGGGGTTTCAAAGGGTGGAGCCATGGCCTCTGGTGTTTCTAAGGGTGGTGTTGTCACTCCGATGGACTAGGGGAATGGTGCGCCTATAGCCAAGGGAGCAGAGTTGCTGTCCCGGTGGAGCTGAAGCCCAGGGCCGAGGGGCCTCCGCTCAAAATCCAGAGACTGTGGCCAATACCTAGAGTCTGGAGGGCAGGGCCATTGTGTAAATTGTCTCAGAGAACAGAGGATTATTTTCAAAGCCTTGAGGGCTAATGTCATGTGTTCTGCTGACTTGTTTGGTGCCTGTTATCACCTCTTTTCCTCTAGTTTCTCCCATTTGTAATGGAAATGTCTAGCTTGTGCCTGTTCTGCCATTGTACCTTTGGAAGCAGATAAGTTGTATTCTAGATTTCACAGATGAAGAGGAATTTTTGGATTTTGGACTTGGAGTTAAGACTTTTGCTACGATATGATGGGGTGAATATGTTTTCCACATTGCAAGGATGTGATTTTTTTGGGGGCCAAAGGGTGGAATGTCATGGTCTGCATTATGCCCCCCAAAAATGTGTGTAGCAATTTGGCTAGGCCACGATTCCTGGTACTGTGTGATTTTCCTGTCTGTTGTAAACCTGCCTCTATGATGTTAATGAGGGAGGATGGGTGGCAGTTGTGTTAGTAAGGCAGGACCTGATCTACAAGACTGGATTGTGCCCTAAGGCAATCTCTTGAGATATAAAAGACAGAAGTGAGCAGTGAGACAGGGGGACCTCATACCATCAAGAAAGCAGCGCCAGGAGCAGAGCGCGTCCTTTGGACGGTGGTCCCTGTGCTGAGAAGTTCCTAGTCTGGGGGAACATTGATGAGAAGGCAGACAGAGAGAAAAAGCCTTCCCCTAGAACTGACACCCTGAATTTGGACTTTTAGCCTACTTTGACTGTGAGGAAATAAACTTCTCTTCGTTAAAACCAAAAAAAAAAAAAAAAGAAAAGAAAATTGCCTGGTCTTGCTCTGTCTTCACAATTGTTAGTATGCTCAAGTCCATTGTTGCAGCCAATGTGTATTTTGAGTGCCTTCCAACGTAGGGGGCTCATCTTCCAGCACCATATTGGACAATATTCTATTGTGATCCATAGGGTTTTCATTGGCTGATTTTTGGAAATAGATTGTCAGACCTTTCTTCCTAGTCTGGAAGCTCTGCTGAAATCTGTCCATTATGGGTGACCCTGCTGGTATTTGAAATACTGGTGACATACATAGCTTCCAGCAACATAGCAATGCGTAAGCCACCACAGTACTGTAAACTGACAGACAGGTGCTGAGGATATATATATATATGTACCCAGACATCAACAGGGAACTGCCAGAAATTCAAGCCAGATTCAGAAGAGGACTGGGAATGAGGGATATCACTGCTGATGTTAGATGGATCTTGACTGAAAGCAGAGAAGACCAGAAAGATGTTTACCTGTGTTTTATTGACTATGCAAAGGCATTCGACTGTCTGGATCACACAACAAATTATGGATAACATTGTGAAGAATGGGAATTCCAGAACACTTAATTGTGCTCATGAGGAACCTGTACATAGACCAAGGGGTAGTTGTTCGAACAGAACAAGGGGATACTGCGTGGTTTAAAATCAGGAAAGGTGTGCATCGCGGTTGAATCCTTTCACCATACTGATTCAATCTGTATGCTGAGCAAATAATCTGAGAAGCTGGACTATATGAAGAAGAATGTGGCATCAGGATTGGAGAAAGACTCATTAACAGCCTGTGATATGCAGATGACACAACACTCCTTGCTGAAAACGAAGAGGACTTGAAGCACTTACTGATGAAGATCAAAGACCACAGCCTTTCAGTATGGATTACACCTTAACATAAGGAAAGCAAATATCCTCACAACTGGACCAACAAGCAACATCATGATAAATGGAGAAAAGATTGAAGTTGTCAAGGATTTCATTTTACTCGGATCCACGATCAATGCCTATGGAAGCAGCAGTCAAGAAATCAGGTGATGTATTTCACTGGGCAAATCTGCTGCAAAAGATGTCTTTAAAGTGTTGAAAAGCAAAGATGTCACTTTGAGGACTAAAGTGTGCCTGACCCAAGCCATGATGTTTTCAATCACCTCATATACATGAGAAAGCTGGACAATGAATAAGGAAGACTGAAGAAGAATTGATGCATTTGAATTATGGTTTTCAAGAAGAATATTGAATATACCATGGACTGCCAGAAGAATGAACAAGTCTGTCTTGGAAGAACTACAGCCAGAGTGCTTCTTGGAAGCGAGGATGGCTGGACTTTATCTCATGAACTTTGGACATATTATTAGGAGGAACTAGTTCCCGGAGAAGGACATCATGCTTGGTAAGGTAGAGGGTCAGCGAAAAAGAGGAAGACTCTTGATGAGATAGATTGACACAGTGGCTGCAACAATGGGCTGAAACGTAGCAATGGTCCTGAGGATGGTGCAGGACCAGGTAATGTTTCATTCTGTTATACATAGGGACATAGGGTTGCTGTGGGTTGGAACCAACTCGATGGAACCTAACAACAAATATGTATGCAACGGTTAAGTGATCGGCTGCTAACCAAAAGGTTGGTTGTTCGAACCCACCCAGCAGCTCCTGGGAGAAAAAGAAAAACCTGGTGATCTGCTCCCATAAAGATTATATACAGCCTTAGGAAACTCTACGGGGTAGTTCTACTTTGTCACATGGGGTCTCAATGAGTTGAAAATTGACTTGATGGCACGGAACAACAACAGTCTGGGTTCAGGGGTCATCAGGAGACTGAAACCACACCCCAGTTATTTTAACTGAGATAGTCCAAAATAAATACTTGTTAACTAGCTATAACAAGGTAATTGACAAAAGCAAAAAGAGAATACCAATTTATAACAGATCTAGCAACTTTGGGAAAAGTGACCACACCTAGGTCTAAGGGAACAAAGGAAAGAGGATGGAATTACTCAAATTTAGAACTTGGAGGGGCTCTGTGGGGCTGACACCCAGCCTCTGAGATGGAGGTGCTGCAGGAACCTGCCTCTGAGCAGGGTGCAATGAAGGTGAGTCTGCTACCCCTGGAAGGAACTCCACGCCAGGTGAAGATGCACTGCTGGGGTGATGCTGTGAGGAACAGGAAGCAAACTGGGAGGAGCAAGTGCCATGTCCCCACTCCAGCAACACTGTTGTCGTTAGCTGCTGTCAAGTCCCGTGCCATCCCCATGATCGGCTGTGGATTGGACTGTTGTGCTCTATAGGGTTTTCACTGACTGATATTCAGAAGCAGATCGCCAGGTCTTTCTTCCTAGTCTGACGTAGTCTGGAAGCTCTGTTGAAACCTGTTCAGCATCATAGCAACGTGCAAACCTCCACTGACAGATGAGTGGTGGCTGCCCACCAGGTGCATTGGCTGGGACTCAAACCCGGGTCTTCCACATGGAAGGCAAGAATTCTACCCCTGAACCACCACCCACTCTAGCCTGGCAGGCTCCTTCTATTACCCACTACCAGCAGAGCCTATCAGGGAGCAGCTGGCAAAGGAGAAATGTGGTTGAATAGCCCTAGCCCAGCATCATACCGTGGGATATAAAAGGGAGGGTCTGGAGCTGAGAGGTAATAGCTTAATAACTGGAACATCCAGATTTTCCTATTTTCTTGTCAATTTCCTAGGAAATGAACCAGAGGTGTAATTTCTTTCCACTTCTCATAATTTGCTGTTGCTTTTCCCTGCGGGGTTCAGACTTTTGGTTTTGCTGGCATAATATTTGGTTATCTTCTTTGTACAAGGGAGCTTTCCAGTCCATATTCTAGACGCTAGGCTTTTCAGACATCTGCTACTGCGATATTTCATAGCCTGCAGAGCTAGCTCGTAAGTTCTTTAAGAGGAAGCAATAGGTGCTATCCCCAACAGTGCCTGGTACAGGACCAGGATTCCAGAAGGGCTGAATGCTTATTGGATGAGTGGCTGACTGATGAAGAATGTGGTTTTGCTTAAAAGGACTCTAGTAATGTCTCTGGTCTTCACTTCTGCTCTTCTGCTCATACACAGCTCTGCTCCTCCCCACACGTGGCAAATGGTTGTCTACTTTATCTCTAGACTGGGATGGGGTGATCATTTACTTCAGTTGTCTGGGTGAAACATACCTGCTGCCACTGAACTTGGAAGCAGGAAGGCTGCAAAGGTCTTCCTCCCCAGGACCCAGTGCTGGAAGGGAATTCTAGCAAGCTCGCTGGGTCAGGCTTGCGAGAATAGCTGTGTTGCCTGAATACCAAGGAAAATGCCCTGGGAGGAATTTCATAATGTGGGATAGTATTCCTGGGATTAATCCAGAGCTATGTAGCTGATTTCATTCATGCTTAGAATTCAGTATTCACTACTTAAATGCACTGAGACAGAGTACACAGCTCCCGGAGGGAGTTCCATGGCTAGGAGAGAGGGTACAGGACATCATTTATAATAATTCTGACCAGATGCGTGAGGCTTCCTTAAATGGAAGGCTGCTCAATGGAAACATCCAAATGCCTATCAACTGATGAATGCATTTCTCAGATTGTGGTCTATCCATGCAATGGCATATTATTCAGCCTCAAAAATGAAGTACTGATTCATGCTACAACATGGGTGAACACTGAAAACGTGCTAAGCGAAAGAAGCCACACACCAAAGACCACATATTATGATTTCATTTATATGAAATGTACAGAATAGGCAAATCCATAGAGACAGGAAGTAGATTCGTAGTTGCCTGGGGGTGGGGGGAGTGGGGGAATGGGGGAGAAAAACAAACTAAACCAGTTGCCATCAAGTCAATTCTGACTCAGGGCAGCCCCGTGTGTGTCAGAGTAGAGCTGCACTCCACAGGGTTTTCAATGGCTGATTTTTCAGAAGTAGATTGCCAGGCCTTTCTTCCGAACCTGGGTGGACTGGAACTTCTAACCTTTCAGTTAGCACCTAAACTCTTTTTGTACCATAGGGACTCCAAGGGGAATGGGGACTGACTGCTTAATGAGTACAGGATTTCTTTTTGGAAGGATGAAAATGTTCTGGAATTAGATAATGGTGATAGTGGTACAACCTTGTGAATATACTAACTACTGAATTGTGTACACTTTTAAATAGTAAATGTTATGGTATGTGAATTCTCTCTCAATTTTTTAAAAAGGTAAAAATTGATACGGGAGAAAAACAAACCAAAACAAACCAAAACCGTTCACGATTGCCGTAAGTTTCCAGCTGCAGTTTTGTAAATGGCTACAAGCTGCCATGGTTTTGGACATTCAGCATTTTGTATAACACGGTAATGGCAACAGATTTAAGAGTTGACCGCAGAGGTGACTGACTGTAAGTTATTGAAAGGGAAGGACCATATTTTCTCTCTCTTGTGTTCACCATATCCATGTTCCATATGTAAAATACGTGGAAAAACCTCCTTCCATTTTCCCTAATTATAGGAGAAAAAAAGCAACTCCACAAAATCCAAAACCGAGTTTGATCCACTTAATTAGTTTTAAATAGATGGAAGTCCAGGGCACTGGGATTAAAATCAAACATAGTTAAGGAAATGCCCAGTCAGGTTACTAGGAACTTTGGGCTTTTACATTCCTTGTCTGGCCTGAAGTACAGAGCACTTGAACTTTCTCTTGCTCATCTTCCTACTTTTTGCTGCCTTTCTCTGTGTGTGCCTGTGTGTGTGTGATTCTCTTCCTTTAGGACTTCTTTATTTGCAAGACAAAGGAGAAACTCAGCTTAGACTTCTAGACCTTCAGTTAGAAAGGAGCCAAGGAGATGAAGACTCCAATGTGGCAAGCAGGGGTCATGTGCCCACCCCACCAGGGCCAGAATAATTTGACAGGGCTCCAAACAGTTTTCCACACCCTGTCCTCTTTTGCGTTGGTCTGTAATATTATTAACTGTATTAGTTATCTATTGCTGTGTAACAAATTACTCCACAATTTATAGGCTTAGAATAGTAACCATTTGTTATTTCACACAGTTACCGTGGGTCAGGAAGTTGGGAGTGGCTTAGCTGGTGTTCCTTTGCTGCTTATAGAAGCCCCTGCCTCCGTCATCATGTGGAATCTGTCTCCCCCCTGTGTGTGACTCCCTATTGCCATGTCCATTCTCATCTTTTATGAAACACCACTCAAATGAGATTAGGATTAGGACCCACCCTACTCCTGTATGATTTAATTGATAATAACTTCAAAGAAAGACCCTATTTCCAAACAAGGTCACGTTCACAGGTACAAGGGTTAGGACTTCAACATGTCTTTTTGGGGGACACAATTTAACCCATAACAACAACATACGCAGACAAAAGTCTGTATTCCCCAGCCTCCTTTGGAGTCTGGGTGTAGCTATGTAATTAACTTCTGGCCAATGAAAGATTTAAGTGGAAGTGTTCAGGATTTAGGCTCCTTAAAGGGAATGACATTCTTCCCCCTACCCTTTCCTCCTTCCTGCTGCCTGGAATTTGGAGGCAACTGTCGGAGTGCCAGCAGCCATAGTGGACCTAGAATGAAAACCACGCATGATGGAACAGAAAGATGGAAGTAGCCTGGATCCCCATGAAACCTTCATTTAAAAAATAAAAAACCATTGTCCTCGAGTTGATTCTGACTCATAGTGATCCTGAAGGACAGAGTAGAACTGTCCCATAGGGTTTCCAAAGCTGTGATCTTTACTGAAGCAGACTGCCACATCTTTCTCCCACAGAGTAGCTGGTGGGTTCGAACCACTGATCTTTTGGTTAGCAGCCAAGCTTAACAACCGTGCTCCATGAAGCCTTTATAGCAGCTGAGAACTGCCTACTTCTTCTTCTTCTTTTTTTTTTATGTTGTATACTTAAAAAAAAATTGTTACAAAGCTACATATAACACAACAATTGCCAGTTCAAGATTTCACATGTATAATTTTGTGACACAAACTATATTAGTCATGTTGTGTAACCATCACCAATGCTAAATTTTCCATCACCATAAACAGAAGCTCAGTGCTTTCTAAATAATACTTCCTCCTTCCCCCTCCCTCCCTCCTGGCCCTGGGAACCACTAATAAACTTTGGTCTCTATACATTTGCCTATTCTAGATATTTCATATGAGTGAGATCACACAATAGTTGTCCTTTTGTGATTGACTTACTTCACTCAGCATAATGTTTTCAAGGTTCATCCATATTGTAGCCTGTATCAGGACTTCATTTCTCTTTCTGGCTGAGCAGTATTCCACTGTATGTATGCACCACATTTTGTTTATGCATTCATCTGTTGAGGGACATTTAGATTGTTTCCACCTTTTGGCAATTGAACATAGTGCTGTAACAAACATTTGTATACATGTGTCGGTTTGCATCGCTGCCTTCAAGTTTCTTATGTATACCTAAGAATCACCTGGGGGTCTTGTTAAGCTGTAGATGTATACATAAGAATCACCTGGGGATCTTGTTAAGCTGTAGATGTGTACATAAGAATCACCTGGGGTGTTGTTAAAATGTTGATGTATATATACATAAGACACATTTGGTGCTGTTGCTAAATTGTAGATTCTGGTTCAGTATATCTGGGGTGGAAATGCAAATTCCCAGCAAGAGGTAGAACCAGAACGAACAGTTTCCAAGCCCTGCTTTGCCCATGATGGCCTCCCCTACCTGCTCCAGGGCTGGTTCTGTAGTCAGAGCTTCCCTCCCCCAGTATCCCTCACACATTGCCTGTGGCCACCAACTGGAGCCTCCTGGGTATTTGGTCTCCTAAGCAAGATAGCCGATTTCCTGAGAGCAGGGACCATATCTACTTTGCAAACATTACCCTCTCCTACTCCTACTTCTACGTAGCACAGCATCTGCCAACAGTTTCACCCAGGGCTCAGGACATAGTAGCCTTTAGGAGAATTTCACTGGCTGCTTCGAGCTCCCAAGCTCCCATGTGCTTGTCGGAAGGTGAGCCTTGGAAATGTGTCCAGGTCTCAGAGGCCAGACCTGAGGGAGACAGAAGAGGAGGACTGTGTGGGGCCCAGGAGTGGGCAGCACAGGGTCTGAGCTGGGGCTAATTCAGCCCCCCAGAGATGAACCCTGAAAGCCTGGTGAGGTGGATCTGAAAGCTGCCATCAAGGGAAAGAGCCAAATGTTGGGGCAAGCTGGCAGAACTGACTCTAAGGGGGGGCCCTGGCCACCAGCATGCTGTTGGCTGCTTCCAGTGATCTGGTCACATGGGGGTGGATTTCACCCCAAATTTGCCCTGACCTTCTCTATGTCTTCAAGGCTGAGGATGATGGCAAGAGAAGGAGACCAGGGGTTTGGGGGGCCTTGGTTCTCATCACCTACAGCTTTGATCAGAGTCAGGCATCCACTCCCTTCCTCCCGCCCCTCTCCCCAGGGCCAAGTCTCCAGGCCAGAATCAATCTCCAGCTCTAGACAGAGACCTATCTGGAGACCTGTAAAAATCAATGGCCTTCCACCTCCCTTTCCCGTACTCTTCTAAGGTTTGTAAAAGAAACAAAAAACTGAAATTTTCAAAGGAAAGGGGCAAAGATTCCTAGGTATCTTTTCAATGAAATGCCAGGCATGGTCTAGACTGGAGGCCCCTTCCTGGGTTGTCTGATTCCATGGGGCTTTGCACCTTTCACGGTCTTTGATGATGTCATGCCTCTGTAGAGACAGAAGCTAACTTATGGAGTGCTGATGTCACGACACAAGATTCTTGTCCACAGAAATGCAAACGAAGACGCCAGCTTTGCCCCTGCATGTTAACAAATTCCCTTCAGCATCCCTGATTGTCTATATGTGCGTCTGCTGTTTACATTCTCCTGTGAACCGGCTGTAACATCTTACTGGTTCCCCAATAATTAATAAGTTAAATAAAATTGCTGCCATGTGTTCCTTTTATAGTTGCACGAGAGTCATGATTTTACCTTTTTAGAAGATTATCCTTTAGCAGTTTAAATATCTGTTTTGTGCATTAGCTGAGGGAAGTGAGAGGGAGGGAAGACAAGGGAAGGGAAGGTGGTAAGTGGGAGGGGGAGGGGAAAGGAGAAGATTAAAAGAAAGGAAAAACCAAGAGAAGAATGAGGAGCAGAGATGACGGGGAAAACGGGAGGAGAAGGAAGAGCAACGTTAACAAAGGAGGGAGCGAGAGACAAGAGTCTTCATGTCTCCTCAAACATGTGAATCCTCTCCGCCTGCTTGAAGGAAACATCTCTATTTTGAGCCAGCTGTGAGACGCCCTCTCAGTCCCTTAGTCTGAGGGAGAAATTATTTTCTGCTTCTCTTGTTTCCCAGGTCACTGGTTATATTAAGCCAGGTCCCTGGGTGACTGCTGTCTATAATTTTTCCACTCCCCACCCTTTTGAGTCAGATTGCAAAATAAGGCCATTTTGAAACTTGGATTCCTCGTGATCAAGGCTGTGGAGATGTGGCCCAGGGTGCCTTCAGGCCCTGCGGGGCTGGGCAGGGTTCTCATGGAGGGCCCTGTTTAGATCAGTAACAGGAAGGCCAGCAGAGAGACCAGGTTGTCCCACAGGTGCTCAAACCCCAGCCTGGCCACCTGGGGAGGCCATGCAGCATTCCCAGGCCATCCCCAGGCAGCAGGACATGGCTGTCCTGTGGTGCCATTTCTAGGGTTGGAAGCAGGCCCTCATCCCAGAATGTCTCCACCAGCCTGGCTGTTGTTGTTGGGTATGATTTCAACTCATAGTGACCCCATGCGACAGAGTAGAACTGCCCCATAGGGCTTCTAGGCTGCAATCTTTATGGGAGCAGATCGCCAGATCTTTCTCCCACGGAGCTAGCTACTGGGTGGGTTTGAACCGCCAACCTCACCGTGCATGTTGAGCAGCCGAGTGCTCAACATGCACAGCTCTGAAATTTAGAGAGTTAGTCATCATCATGCTAACAAGCCCATTCATAACATGACTCCAACCTTTCTTTCCAAACTTATCCCCTGCCATGCTGGCGCCTCATCCTTCCTTCCAGCCAGGCCATCCTACTTGCCAGTCCCTGAACACGTCAAGTATTTTCATACCTCTGTGCCTTTGCTTTTGCTGTTCTCTCTGCTTATAACACCCTTTCTCCTTCTCCTCCACCTGGTGACATTGTACTCATGCTTTCCTCTTGATTTCCAGGCAGAGTGAATTATTTGCTCCCTTGAGTCCTCATGTGGACTGTAGACACAACATTCATTACTCTGGTTTGTAATTATTTGCCTGTTCTCCAGTCTGTTCTTCAAGGTCAAGTGTCCAAGCTTATTCATGGCTGGTGCTGGCACTTGGCTTAGCACCTGACATATTAATGCAGTCATTTCACAGATATTTATCGAGCACCAACTATATGCCACATTTTTCTAGGTGCTGGGCAGTGGACAAAACCGACAAAGTTGTTTGTTCTCCTGGAGTGTTGGGGAGGCAGACAACAGACACATAAACAGAAATATATAATACGCCAGTTAGTCATAAGTGCTAGAAGAAAAATAAAGGGGGCTAAAGGGCTCTGGTGGCAAAATGGTTAAGAGCTGGGCTGCTAACCAAAAGGCTGGCAGTTCAAACCCACCAGCCACTCGTTGGAAACCCTATGGGGCAGTTCTACCCTGTGGGGCCTGGCAACGGGTTTTTTTTTGTTTTGTTTTTCCCACAGACACTGTTAAGGGCAGCGAAGGGTGTTATTTTAGACAGGATAGTCAGAGAAAGCCCCTCTGATAAGGTGACATTTAAATAAAGACCTGAAGGAGGTAAGGGAGTGGGTCATGTGGGTTTCTGGGGAAACAGCATTCCAGACACAGTAAATAGCAAGTGCAAAGGTCCTGAGGTAGGAGTGTGCCTGGCATTTTCAAGGAACAGCAAGAAGGCCACTATGGTCTGAGAGAAGTGAGTTACAGGAAGAGAAATAGGAGATGAGCTCCAAAAAGTAAGTAGCAAAGGGCCAGAGCACTTAGGGTGTTACAGGCCAGGGTTGGAGCTTTAACTTTTACTTCAAGTGAAATGGGGAGTGGTCATGGGGATTTCAGGAGAGGAGAAATGATCTAACTTAAATTTTAGATCATTTATCATCTTACATGACCTCCTGGCTACCTGTCCATGGTGGGTGCTCATGAAGACAGATCACTGGTAACGTGGGAACAGATAACAAGTGGCTCTTAAGGACAATATGAGGAGCTTATCCTTGACTGGGCAGGAAATGGAAGAGTCTCCTCCTATAACTCTGCCTTGCCTGTAGGAGTTCAACAAAAGTCAAGGTAGACTTCCTGGAGGAAGGGAGATTCAACCATCTCTTGATTAGTTAAAGGCAAACCAAGGCAGGAGAAATAGCCTCCAACAACCTCAGCATTCAGATAGCATTACTGTTCACACTGAGTTGCCATCATGTGTATACACTAATAAAAGCCTGGCTGAGGGAAGGAATGAATGCCTTTGAATACCTGCTCTTTTCAGGTCCCTTCTCAGACACCTGTAGTAAATCCTCACCATTAATCACAAATGAAAGTTGAAGATGTCACCTCTCAACCCTTCTGCCCTCCTCTTCCAAAGAATGAAATCTCTACTGGGGATTTCACTGGGGAAGGCGGGCTCCAGAGCATGCCCCTGGGGAGGAGACTTCCGGGAGCACCTTATTCCTCGTGACAAAAAAAACTATCTCCACCTCCCTCTCCCTGGGAGGAACCCGGAGCCCGTGGCTGGGTCCTGGGGCCAGAGCTGGGTGGGGCTCCCGGGGCGTGGCCGCCCGCCCGCTGGGTCCCAGGGCCGCGCGCAGGGAGGGGCACCACGTGCAGTGGAGGCCGGCGCTCGGCAGAGGGCGCAGAGGAGCCGCCTCGCTCGCTGGGAGCTGGCCCAGGGGGCCTGCGCGCCGACCTCCGCCGCGCGGGCTTCGTGCCCTTGGGCCGAGGCGGCGGCGCTCGCGGAGCTTCTGGGCGTTAGTGAGCACAGTGAGGCCGCGCCTTCCTAGGCTATCATTCGGCCGTCATCCGCCCCCTCACCCCCACTCCCCGCAGCCTCATTCCCAGTTTCCAGTCAGCTAGTCCCCAGGTCGCCCCGGATGCGCCACACCCTCTGCAGGCCACCCCTCCCACGAATTCCTGCTCTTTCCAGCGAGGCCCCTTGAGGAGGGTGCCGGGTGGTCGGGAGGAAGAGGCCGGGAACCCGGGCCGGAGGATTAGCGGTTTTGTAGAAAGAAATTGCAGGTGAGCGGGCAGTCGCTTTCATCCCCAGCTCTCGCCTTGGGCCGCGTGGTCCCACGCCTTGGTGCTGAGCGCTCGGCTTGGGGCCAAGAGTAGCCGCAGGCCGGGGGTTAAGGGGCAAAGGCCGCATCTGCCCTGTTTCCTTCTGCAGGGCCTGGCACGTGGTGAGGGTGCAGTCAGTATTTGAATCAGTGAATGAAATTGGAGAGTCTGTTTGCCTAAGACCCGGCACCAGCCGGCACTCTGCATGCACATTACCTTCCAGCAGGGTTTGCTACGCTCACCTTGCTACTCATCTGTCTCTCTCCCCCAAACCATCTTCCCACACCTCACAAGCCGCAGAAACTAGTGCAAAATCCCTTATCCTAGCATTCAAGGCCCTGCACATGCTCTCCCCAACCTATTTTACCAGCTCATAGCACACTCCTCTTCTTGAATCCACAGCTAAACTGAATCTACTCAAGTGTTCTGAATGTAATTGGGCCTTCCTCCTGCCGGCTGCCTATCCCCTTTTTCCCTATCAGGAATGTTTCTTCCATGCCTCTGAGCCTCCACTTCTTTCTCTTTCATGGTTCGAAACCCATTTGGCTTCTCCAGGAAGCTTTCCCTGACTTTTGCAGCCCATACTGAGTTCTCCTGCTCAAATCTCCTGTAGCATCTACCTCCTGGCCCTTCTTTGGTACCAATTATCCTCTGGTGCTTTGTTCAGTGGTATTTCTGTATCTGTTTTATCTTTTCTATTAAACTGTAAACATTTGGAAGGCAGGGGCCAAGTCTTATTTATCTTTTTTGTCTCCCTGTTGAGTATATCACACGTTTATTGAGCATCTACTATATACCGGGAGTCCCTAGGTAGTGCAAATAGCTAACCGAAAGGTTGGAGATTGAAATCCATCCAGAGGTGCCTCACCAGAAAGGGCTGGCAATCTGTTTTTTAAAAAAAATCAGCCACTGAAATCTCTGTGGAGCACAGTTCTACTCTGACACACATGGGGTTGCCGTGAGCTGGAGTCAACTCGATGACAAGTGGTTGGTTACTACGTGCCAGGTGTAAGGTCTGGCAAATTGGGTCCCAAAGGAGTCTACGACAGCCCCCTACAATGAAGTTGGGGAGAAAAATGAAGCTGGGCTTGAGGAAAGGTAGAGGGTGTGGCTCCTTCAAGGAGCACTCGCTGGGAAAGTCCCAGATGGCTTCCTTTAGGAGCAGTCAGCATCCTGGATTAGGAAGCAGTCTCATTCTCTGAAGGAGTGCCTGCCCATTCGGGGAACCACTCGCTCAACCCGTTCCCTCATTCCTTCATTCCTATTTGTTGAGCACTCACTTTATCCACTTGACTCAGGGTTAGTCAGACTGCAGCCTCAGGTCTGGCTGCTGTGGTGTGTGTGTGGTGGGGAGCAGTAGGAGCCCAGAAGTCTCTCGGGTGAGTTGCTTTGTGTCACTTCCTGTTCAGAGGCATAGGTTGCGGCTGGAAACGGTCTGGGGAAAGCCAGTGTGGGTGTGGCTAGGACAGGAAAACCTAGGCTTTCTGGGACAGAAGGAGGGCGTCAGCCTCCCCTGAGGGAAAAGTGCCCAGACTTTGCCTGAGTTCACTTTGGAACAGCTTACTCTGCTGGAGGGCATGTTCACTTCAAAACACTTCCCTACCATGGTCGCTGGGGATTTTCCAAACAGCCCTGTGAGGTATGAGGTCCGTTTGTCCCATAAGGAAGCTGAGACTGGGAGACATGTGGTTCCATCACAGGCACGGGGGCTATGGCAGGGTTGGGCCTAGACCAGGTCACTCACAGCCTGGTTTCTCCTGCTCCATTGTCGGGGATTGTGCCCTAGACTCCCATGGGACTCTAAATGCTATACTTTGCACCTGATAGATAATAGTGTTCAACCTGTTTCTTCTGCAGGTACCTGTCACCTGCAAACCCCAGGCCTGTCGAGGAGCTAGGAAGGGGAAAGAAAACTCTGGTTCCCCATGACGAAGGAGGCAGGTCCCTGGAACAGAACATTTTAAATTTTAGATAAAAAATGATGGGCCCCACCATACCTGGTCACTAATAGCTTTTCATCTTTCACTTAGGAATTCAGTGGTGACTACTTACAGGATCTTAATTCCATCTGATTCAAACTCTAATCCAAATGCCCAGATCCTAACCTTTCCTCTAAAGTATTCTTTCCCTGATTCTAACCTGACTACATCACTCCACCCCTAAGGTGCAGCTCAGCCCATCTCGGTCTTCACTGGCTTCCTGATGCAGTGGATCCAAACCAGCTGCCCTGGCATCCTGCAGCAAGGGAGAAGGTCCAGTGTGAGGGTGCAAGCAAGCCAGGGAAGAGCTGGTAACAGTAGCAATTCATCTTTGGTATGAAAGTGGCCTCTTTTCCTCCCCAGGTACCCAGGCCTTCGGGTGGTCCCCAGGCCCCTTGGAAGGAGAAAAAGAAACAGGGTGTTAACCCTTCTAGGGATTTTCAAGAGAGGCCTAAAACAGGCAAGGCTTCCCAGAAGAGATGAAGCACTAATGGAGGGATTCCAGGCATTCATTCAGTCAATGAACGTTATGTGAACAATGAAATGTGCCCAGCACCATGGCGAGCTTGGTGAATCAGATATAGTTCCTGCTCTCAGGCAGATTGCTAACTAGAGGCAACTATGGTTTTTTAAAAAAATTATTTGTTTTGTTGTTCACAATATACACAGCAAAACATACACCAAGTCAACAGTTTCTACATGTACCATTTAGTAACATTGATTACATTCCCTGAGTTGTACAACTGTTCTCATCCTTTTCTGAGTTGTTCCTCCCCCATTAATATAAATTCACTGCTCCCTAAGTTTCCTATCTAATCTTTCCAGTTGCTGTTATCAGTTAGAATCCCATATAAAACCAAACCAAACCCATTGCTGTCAAGTCGATTCCAACTCATAGCGACCCTATAGGACACAGTAGAACTGCCCCATAGAGTTTCCAAGGAGCACCTGGTGGATTCAAACGGCTAACCTTTTGGTTAGCAGCTGTAGCTCTTAACCACTACACCACCAGGGTTTCCTGATCCTATATAGGTAGTTCTTAAAACAGCATAATACTCAGGGCATACATTTTTTTTTTACTAGTTAAGCTAAATTTAACTGCTTATTGACATATTGAATTAGGCAAATTTTCTGCAAAAGACTTCTTTAAAGTATTAAAAAGCAAAGATGTCACTTTGAGGACTAAGGTGCCCTGGATCCAAGCCATGGTATTTTCAGTCGCCTCATATGCATATGAAAACTGGACAATGAATAAGGAAGATGAAGAAGAACTGATGTCTTTGAATTATGGTGTTGGCGAAAAATATTGAGTATACCAAGGACTACCAGAAGAATGAACAAATCTGTCTTAGTAATTGCTACAACCCTGTGGAAAAGGAACTGTTATCCCATTTGTAGATGAAGGAACCAAGTCTCAGATCTAGTAAAGGGCAAAGCCAGAGACTGCAAAGGCTATAAAGTCCCTTCCTGCATTGCTTCTGGTGGGGCAGGGCGAGGGAATTTTCCTAGTAACCCTGATGTCTGTTCCTGAGTCTAGTCGCCTTGGGCACCACCTCGTCCCAGGCAGCAAATTGTGGAGCCAGGGAATTGGGCCAGATGCTCGTCAAGGCCCCGCCCCCTCTGATACGCTGAGCCTATCAGGTTGCAGGTCCTGGGGGCGGGGCCTGGGGCTGTTACAATGGCAGCCTGCCGACAGTAGTCAGAACCTTGGCCCCGGGAAGAGTTCTGTTTGTTAGTCGCCAGTCTTTTCCCTGGTGCCCGGTTCTACCTTTCCTTGTCGACTACCAGGATTCTTAGCCGCCGAGGAGTCATAGCCTGCTCTGGCTTCCAATTAAAGTCACGGTCAGATTTGCTTCGTCCACAAAGCACAAAGCCCTGCCTTAAAGGCAGCAATTACGCTTCCGCTTTATGATTATCGTAAAATAACTAGTTAATAGGTATATCAGGCAACCACTCTGTGCCCGGCTTTGTGGAGGGGAAATGACCCCTGCCCTTAAGGTGCTTACAACGTGATTATAAAAATATGAACTAATAAATAGACTATAATAATAGCTCACACTCAGGCGCTATCTGCATGCCAACTGCTGCCGCTTTCAACAAGGATTATCTCATTTAATGCATAGTAACATCAGACTGCATCTCACAGCAATTCTTCAAGGTAAAACAGGCAGGCTGTGGGTGGGAAAAGCTGGGAAGATGGCTTGGGAAGAATTACATTCAACTTTAGTGGTTGTTCTTCGTTGCCGTTGAGTTGATCTCAACTCAAGGAAACCCTACGTGTGCAGAGTAGATCTTTCGGAAGCAGATCGCCAGGCCTGTCTTCTGAGGCACCTCTATGTGGGTTTGAACTGTCAACCCTTCAGCTTAACCGTTTGCACTTCCCAGGGACACCTGCATTCATCTTTAAATCCTGCCAAATACTAGCTATATGACGATTGAGAAGTTATTTGACCAGTTGGAGCCTCAGCTTCCATATCTGCAAAATGGGAATATTTTATTTCCTTACACTAAAGAGCTTTTTTTGAGGGCTAAATGGGATAATGTCTATAAGCACCTAGCATGGTGTCTGGGAGAGAGTAGGTGCTGTTAATTATTTACTTATTCATTTACAAGTATGTACTGAGTGTCTATTATGTGCCAGGCAGAGTTCTAGGCAGTGGGGATACAACAGTGAACAAGACACAAAGTGCCTGCTCTCAGGGCACTTACTTTCTATGGTTTATTGAGTCTTGGTTTCTTTCTTTCCACTTGCGTATTCCCATTCACCTTCATGTTGATTAGCTCATCTTAAGTAGATGAGCTAATTTACTGGATCTTTGCATCATCCTGGTGAATTAGAGATAAAAGAGGATTAAGTCCACGTGATGGATGGAGAAACGAGGCCCAAAGAGATTAGATGATTTACCCAATACATCTGTAACAAAACCTTAACCACAGATGACCTCCTGCCTCCCAGCCTTGCCTCCTCCAGGGACTCTCTCTTTTGACCAGGGCTTCAAATCAGTTGATTCCGGGTTGAACCCTTGCCGAGAATGTGCATTTCCACCCTAGATATACTGAATCAGAATCCACATTTTAACAAGATCCCCAGGTAATTCTTATTGGAAATGTAAATTTTCAGCAGGGTTTCGAACCAAGCCCTGCTTTTGACATATGTTCCAGTCAGCCCCAAACTTCTTCTAGGGGATCTGAGCCTTCCAGAGAAAGTTCCCGCAGAGAGGTCACTGCTGGAGGCCCCCAGCTCCTCCCACCCTCAGCTTTATCTGCATAGGTGAGGCACCAGGATTCCACTGGTGTAGGAAGACTCAGTCTTCTCAGTCAGAAGAACAGGTGGAGAAAGAAGTGGTTATCGATCATCCTCTGCCAGTGTTCCCCACCCAACACATAACAACTGCCCACTCAGGTTCCTTCCCACTCCTTCCTCCAAAATTGCTCAGATAAAGAGTGAGGGCACAGTAGGATTCTTGCATAGAGTAGGAGAGCACAATAGATCGGGTAGACATGGTCAGCAGGTAAGAAAACGTGTGTTTAGCGTAGCTGGCCTTCACATTTATTAACGTGTATCAAAATCTATCCAGAACAAAAGTCCAAGGAGTGGGCAAAGATGATGTCAGGAGTATTCACTGAAAAGTTACTTAGGATTGGAAAACGTTGGAAACAAAGCAAAGTGTCCAACAACACCGCATTGTCTGAGTGACATGGCTTTTTCTACTCTGGAATATTATGTAGCCATAACAATCCTTCTATGAAATAGTATTTCCTGACCTGGGGACATAATCATGATATATTGCTAAAGAAAAAAAAGCAGGCCAGCATATCAGGGAAGGCTTCTAGGAGGAGGAAGCCATAGCCCAGTTCTCTGGCTTTGCCACTGCTGGTCTGAAGTTTGTTTACTACGGAAGTTTTTAGAAACTGGTTTTAGATTATCTTTCCTTTCTTCTACCTTCTTTTTTTTTTTTTTTTTTAGAAAAAGAATAAAACCACAATCCTTGATGTTTCTAAAAGTCCAATAGGAGAAGGATCTCATGAAAATCATGGTGTTTCCTCTCGGGCTCAGCCAGGACTGTTGCCCAAGCTGTTCCAGTTGAAGCAACCAATCATGGAACACATACCCCCCTCAACACACACACGTACACACACACACAAACACACACACACACTCCACTCCAGCTGCTGGCTCAGTCACCATTTCTTCTAGGAAGCCTGCCTCACTTCCGCGACAGGTCAATTTCCCCTCTGATGTCCTCACGGCAGCACATACTTACCTCTCCTTTGTTGCTCTTGTCGTGGTTATTAGTTTACATTTATTTCTGTAATTATCAGGTGAATGTCTTTCTTCATCTGTGCTGTCTCTGTCCATGATGACAAGGATTAGATCTGTTTGTGCTCACCACTCTATCTCCACCAACCAGCACGGTTCTTGCCCCACAAACTCAATAAATATTGCATGCTTGGATAGATGAACGGCTGATTAGATGGATGGATGGGTGGATGAGCCTGCAGGATATAACAAGCCCGAGGGAAGGTAATGATTATACTGGGTAAACCTCCAGAACAGAATGGGGCTTGGAATCAAAGGTGGCATTATTCATAGGGGAGTGGGTGACTGCCTGTAGTACAATTTCAGGGTCGCTAGAAGGCCCTCTCCCCCCTGTCACTCCAGTGCCTGACACCCCTTTAATAAAGGTGTGCAGAATTCAGGCATGAATCCCAAGTTCCAGGTGGAAGGAGAGGTGCTCAAGGGCTTACATTCGTGCTAAGGGGTAAATGACTGAGAGGGTCTTTCCTGAGAGCAAACTGTGAAGAGCAAGGAGGTGGGGGATGTGGAGGAGGACAGGAAAGGGAATTGGGGAGCTAGGCTGAGACCTAGAATGGGGAAAGGACACAGAAAAAGGAGTCTCAGGGTCTGAGGCCAACCCTGAGCCGCAGCGTGATTGAGCCTTTGCTGCACGCAGCCCAGTCCTATGGATATTAACAGCCTTTTTGGTGAATCGGGTTCTGCAGATATTTGACGTCTGGAAAACCTTCAACAAAGATGGCGTTCTGAAGCCCGGCTCAGAGGCCCCAGGATGACAACCTAATTACGTTCCTTTTAATAGCCCCTTCCCAAGTGCTCAGTCAGGGACATCTGCTCTGCTGCAGCTGCACCTTCAGGGAGGAATATTTTTAACACTGCGATGCCACAAAAGGAAAGTTCTAAAGGCTGGATGAAAATGGCCTCTCCGTTCCCAGTGCCTCGGGTCCAGGTAGGGCCTAATGCTCTCCCCCACCCTACCTCCACCCCCCAAAATAGGGCCAGGCTCCTTTTCACAAGCAGAGGAGGCTTTGGTTTACTAGGAAGTATCCTTTTTTTTTTTTTTTTCTAATCTTCCTTTTTCATTTTTCACAGAGGTAAATTAAGGGTGCCAGGCCGCCTCACTCAGCCGTCCGTGTAAGCAGTGTATCTAAAATAACAGCTGAGAACAGAGCAAACCCTCTGACGCCAGCCAGCGGGTGCTCCCTGCTCCTGGCTGCTTCACCCATTGACTGTCCTTACCGCCACCCCACCCCCAGCTGAGGATCCCCCTCAACCCAGACCCTTGTTATGTTAGAAAAAGGAAAGCAGGAGAAAAACAAAAAACAGCAAGATTTCTGTGGAGATTAGCTCACTAGGAAGGCTGAGGGCTGATGGGCTAAAAGAACAAGATGTGTCTTGATGGCCTCTGGGGTCGATGAGAAAAAGTGCAAAGACACGGAGACAAGTTAGTTGAGGCTGGGACAGGTAAAGAGACTTGCTCAAGAAATTAACCTTGACCCCTGGGTCAACTCTTGCTTTTAACGGAAGGTTTTGTTTATTGGGGACTGTTAAGGCAATGGTGATTCAGTAGCAGAATTCTCTCCTTGCATGCAGGAGACCAGTGTGCCTATACACCTCATGCACGGCCACCACAGGTCTTTCAGGGGAGACTTGCCTGTTGCTATGATGCTGACTAGGTTTCAGGGGAGGTTGCAGACTATGACAGACTAAAAAGAAAGTCCTGGGAAACCAGTCAATAAAAACCTTATAGATCACAATGGTCCGATCTGCAACCAATCATGGGGATGATGCAGGACTGGGCAGTGTTTTGTTCTGTCGTGCACGGGGTCATCATGAGTGGGGGCCAACTTGATGGCAGCTAACAATGACAAGAACAGCAGAACATTAAATCGTATTGGGCCAAAAGGTGGAAAGAACCTAAATGCCCATCAACAGATGAATGGATAAACAAAATGTGATATATACATACAGTGGAATACTACTCAGCCAGTAAGAGAAATGAAGTCTTGGTACATGCTACAATATGGATGGAGCTTGAAGACATTATGCTGAGTGAAATAAGTCAATCACAAACAGACAAATATTGAATGACCTCACTTATATGAAAATAAAAGAAAAGGCAAATGTATAGAGAGCAAAGTTTATTAGTGGTTACCAGAGGTGGGAGGGAGGGGAAAAGGAGGGGGTGTTTAACGTGATGGAAAAATCACATTAAGGGTAATGTCACACAGCTGATTATTGTAATTGCTGTCAATAAGTTGTATACCTGTAAAAATGACAAAATTGTGAGATAGATACATTTATAACAATGACCAAAAAAAAAAAAGAAGAGTAGCTGCTGAGGCTACTTATGTACAACCCAAAACCTCATGTGATTTGATTCCTTGGTTTGGAGGTTTAGGGTCATGGCTTCATGGGACATCACAGTTAATTGGCCTAATATTGTGTCTAGTGCTTCTGTTCTACCTCTTAGTTAATAGTAGTGCCAGAACAATTGGTCTCTATTCGCCCAGAGCAACCGAGGAAGAAGGAAGTTCAGGAGTAGGGGGAGGATATGGAATGTGTGGCTAATTGCCTCAATGGGCAACTGCCACCTTTGTCATGAGACCGGAATAACTGGATGATTCCCAGCTACCATTACTGAACATTTTGATCAAGGATTCTCTATAGGAATTCTTGAACAAAAGGGGGAAATGCAGAACAGAATTTCAAATTCTCATGGACTCCAGACTTTCTGGAGCCATGGAGGCTGGATGAACCTCTGAAACTATTACCCTGAGATAATCTCCAGTCCCTAAACCAAAAACATCCCCTGAAGTCTTCTTAAAACCAAACAATACTTTAGCTTAACTATGAAGAATGTCTGCCTCAAGCATTATGCTCTTTTAAGAACTCTCTCTATGGGATCAAATTAACAACAGCAGCTTGAAAGATTAGATAGGAACCTTAAGGGACAGTGAGTTTATGTTAATGAGAGAGGAACAACTCAGAAAAGGAGGGTGAGAATGGTTGCACAACTTGAAGAATGTAATCAATATTACTGAATTGTACGTGTAGAAACTGTTGACTTGGTGTATGTTTTACTGTATATATTCTCAACAACAACAAAATAAATAAAGAAAAATATTGGTGGACTCTTGATTATCTCTTTATCCAGAAAGTCAATTCTCTTTCACAGAGAGACACCATTGGAGCAAAGAGTTGAAAGGGGTCATCCTTCTACTTGGCCAGAGCATCTGATCCACCCTGGCCCCAGACACCTACCTGCATCAGAAAGAAGCTGCTGATCAGTGGAAGGGGCACTGTGCTGTGTTTGAGCCGACATTTTCAACCCACAGATCGTTTATTTTAATGATGACTGCTTTTTTCATTAATTGTTGTTGTTGTGTGTCATCGAGTCGATTCCGACTCATAGCGACTCTATATGGCAGAATAGAACTCCCCCATAGGGTTTCCAAGGAGCTGCTGGTGGATTTGAACCGCCAATCTTTTGGTCAGCAGCCTGAGCTCTTAACTACTATGCCACCAGGGCTCCATTAGAGGCTTCTTTAGAGATTCCTAAAACCAAACCAAGCCCTTTGCCATTGAGTCGATTCTGACTCAGAGAGACCCTATAGGACAGAGTAGATCTGCCCCATAGGGTTTCCAAGGCTGTAATCTTTATGGAAGCAAACTACCACATCTTTATCCCAGAGAGTGGCTAATGGGTTCTAACCATTGACCTTTTGGTTAGCAGCTGAGTGCTTTAACCACTGCACCACCGGGGCTTCTTTAGAGGTTCTTAGCACCTTATAAATGTGCTTTTGGAGACTTTGTGCTTATACTTATTCCAAGTCCCTTCCATGCTTCTAGTAAAGACAGAAGCAGCATTTCCAGGCATGTACCAAGGAAACAGGTATGGAGGCCAAGGGTGAAGGCTGCTGCTTTGCCCCACGACCAGAGATCTTCACTGCACAGCCGAGAGCCCTGCGGAAGTCAGGTGCACGAGTGTTTCTTTCACCACATACATAGTTTCTGATGCCTCATCTGTTTAGCTCTCACTTGACTTTTGTGGCCTCTCCCCTCACAATTAAACTTCAGCCTCCTTTGCTAACCATTCTCTGGATGTTTCTTTACTCAAATTCTGCAGAGAGGGAATCTGATGAACTCACGTCACCTTTAGCTCCGAATGTCACCCCTTCCCACTGGAAGCCAGCTTCTGGATGCACTGTCTTTGGGTCAGGTGGACCTCCCAGCCCAACCTTTGGTCACCCTGCCCAAGGATGAGCCTGTGCTGCTTCCCTGAAGGGGCTCTGTGGCCTTGTGGGCAGCCTGCTGTTTAACCTGGGCAGTACTCCTGGTGCTGCAGGTGCCGAGCTGGAAAAACCGAGGCCGCTGTATGGCAGGACAAAGGTGGGGCAAGACCTTGGTGATGGGGTCCAGCAGTTCCTCTTCAAACTGAACGAACTAGCAATTAAGTGCTCAGTGGGCACTATCTTAGTCATCTAGTGCCGCTGGAACGAAATACAGGCGGATGGCTTTAACAAAGAGAAATTTATTTCCTCACAGTAACATAGGCTAAAAGTCCAAACTTAGGGCATCAGCTCTGGAGAAGGCTTTCTCTCTCTGTCAGCTCTGGAGGAAGGTCCTTCTCATCAATCTTCCCCTGGACTAGGAGCTTCTCCACACAGGAACCCTGGGTCCAAAGGACACACTCTGCTTCTGACACTGCTTTCTTGATGGTATGAGGTCCCCTGTCTCTCTGCTTGCTTCTCGTTTTTACAGCCCAAAAGAAATTGGCTGAAGACACAATCCAAATTTTATAGATTGAGTCCTGCCTTATTAACATAACTGCCATCTATCCCCCCTCGTTAACGTCACAGAGGCACAACACATAGGAAAATTACATCAGATGACAAAATGGTGGACAATCACATAATGCTTGGAATTATGGCCTAGGCAAATTGATATGCATATTTTTGGGGGACACAATTCCATCCATGACAGACATCATGGTGGGAAAAGTCTCTGAGGGGGGAGAAGGGGAGGAGGCAAGTGCAACAAGTCTGCAGCAAGGTTGGTGCTTCTGGCGAACTTGACATATTTCACAATCTGAACCAAGGCTGTGATACAAGAATTCAAACAACGATAGCTAACACTTATTCCATGGAAACACTATTCTAAGTACTTTCCATCCATTCACTCATTTAATCCTTACAATGTCTTCTGAGGTAAGCAGCACCGTTTCCATTTTACCTATGAAGAAACGCAGCCAAAGATGAGCTGGGATTCAAACCCAGAAGTCTGTGCTCTTAATTTTTCTGCCATACTGCCACCTTCATCATAACGTCCTAACTGCCCCAGAATCTCTCCCCTCAGTTCCTTGCTATCTCTCTGTTAAGGATTGAATTGCATCCCCCAAAATTACGTATTGTAAATCCTAACCTCTATGCAATCCCATTTGGGAATGGGTTGTCTTTGTTATGTTAATGAGGCAGGATTAGTGTAGGGTATGTTCTGAGTCAATCTCTTTTGAGATATAAAAGAGATTAATGTAGCAAGTGAGAAGCAGAGATGGGGAAGAGAGATGTGAAGCCACATGAAGATCCCCAGGAGCAAAAGCTCGGAAGAAACAAGGACCTTCCTCCAGAGCCAAGAGAGAGAAAGCTTTCCCACGAAGCTGGCACCCTGAATTTGGACTTCTAGCCTCCTAAACTGTGAGAAAATAGATTTCTGTTTGTTAAAGCCACCCACTTGTGATATTTCTGTTACAGCAGCAGTAGGTGACTAAGACACTGTCCTACGGTTCAGAAATTCCTGCTCTCTGTCACTCATAAAGTGGAGGATATGGCAACCTCAGAAGAACACTTCCATCTCTCCCCTTGTACCTTTAGGACTAACCAAAAAAACCAAACCTATTGCCCTCTGAACACATGTCTGTGACTCCTGCCTTGATAAAAAGCCTTCTATGCTTCTCAAGGAGCCCTGGTGGTGCAGTGGTTAAGAACTTTCTGCTAACCAACAGGTTGGCAGTTCAAATCCACCAGCTGCTCCCGGAAACCCTATAGGGCAGTTCTACTCTACCCTATAGGGTTGCTATGAGTCAGAATCAACTGGATGGCAACGAGTTTGATTTGTTTTTTTGGTATGTTTCTCAACCTTATTTCGTTTGCTCCTCACAGCAGCCTGAGATGGACATAGGGCGGAGATTGTTGTGCGCGTTTTACAGGTAAGAGAAGGAAGGTTCACAGAAGCCCCCAGGAACAGCTGTTCTCCAAGGCAGCCCCGCTTTTCAGGTCTCATTTGCATCTGGGGCTGACATGGCCTCGGTGGAGCCTTGTCCCGCTGCCCTCAGAGCGCCCCTTCCTTCCCCAGCGGGCCATTCTGTTTTCATTCAAACATCATCTTTATTCATTTTTAATGCAACTCAGCTGCTGTCCCACGGCTTCTTTAATACAGCGCTTCCACTCGCGCGTGCGCCTGCCTGTCAAGGCTTCCGGTCCGCTGTTGTGAGGCCAAAGTCAAACACGCTCGGGGGCCGGCAGCAGACTGAGCCGGGTGAGCCGGGACGGAGAAAAATTGGCTCTGCAACTCCACCAGCAACGGCTGCCCGCGCGCCAGGCCTTCCCTCTGCATCACACCTGATCCTAGCCCCATCCCAGTTTTCCGTAAGCATCAGGCTGCCTATCTACCGGCTTCTGGAGTTTAACACCAGCTCAACCCATGCCCCCTTCCTGAATGACGGCCTTCGCCCTTTCCAATCACCCTTCAGGGCCCCTTAAGTTTCCTGCCTTCCAGAAGCCCTCCTGACCACTGCAGCCCACACTCAACTCTGGCTGCCCTTCCCACTTGACTTCCTCGCGGTGGACTTCCTCTCCTTTGCTACTCGGTGTTTACACTTCCTTACCGCACAGTGTGGAGGAAAGGGCTCTGCCTGCAATTAGGAGACTTGGGCTGTGTGACCTTGGTCAAGTAATTTGACCTCTCTGAGTCTCAGTTTCCTAATTCGGGATTTTCAGGGGTTGGACTTGGACCAGATCAATGATTTTTCAAACTGTTTTTCCCAGGAGGGCTCCTTAAAGACTCCTGTGGTGAAAAGGGGGATGCAGGGAAGCGGATAGCAGCTTCAGGATTTCCCATAACCCCCTTCACCCAGAGAAACAGCAACGACAAAAAACCCTAACCATTTGCCCTGGAGTAGATTCCCGACTCATGGCAACCCCACCTGTGGCAGAGCAGAACTGTGCCACACAGGGTTTTCAGTGGCTGTCATTGTCAGACTTTTCTTCCAAGACAGCTCTGAGCAAGTTTGAACTTCTGACCTTTTGGTTAGTAGATGAGTGCTTAACCGTTTGCACCATCCAGGGAGTCCCTCAACCAGAGAAGCCACCCTAATCTGATTAATGATCAGGCTTCTAAGAGGCTGCTGCTAAAAAAGAAAGAAAGAAAAAAAGGACAGAAAGAGATGGAAATTCCCAGACTAGATTGTCCCTGAAGACTCTTCCAGCTCCAACAAGTTGTGTTGCTGTGTGCTGTGGAGTGGGTTCCAGCCCATAGCAACCCAAAGGGTTCCCAAGGAATGGCTGCTGGATTCAAACTGCTGACCTTTTGGTTAGCAGCCAAGCTCTTAATCACTGCGCCACCAGGCTCCTAGCTCTAACATGATGGGGTCTAAGTCTCTTCTCCCATCTTAAGGGCAAGACCCACGTCCCATACACCATGTGTGCAGACCAAGTAGTAAGAGCCAATGCCTACTGAATGAATGAATAAACACTCACTTTTTCTTCTGTGATGTCACACGTATATCTCCTTCCACCAGCCAAAATGAAAGACCTTCTTGCACATCTCCTACATTCCCCAGAGCTCCTAGTGTAGAAACTGCAGTCTGGGCTCAAACCCTCTTCCTACTCAGAAGATCCAATATGCGTGTGTGTGTGTGTGTGTGTGTGTGTGTGTGTATTGAGGTGGGTATGTAGGGGTATCACAGGAAGGCAGACTCTGTAAAGCTGACTGCAAAGTATAATAAAATGGAGGCCGGAGCCCTGTGTGTGAGTCCCACCTCCTTCACCACCCCCATGATCTCTGACGGGTAATTTAAGTTCCTCTAAGCCTCAGGTTTCTCAGCTAAACAACAATGGCTAAGATTGGTTTATTTTCATGAAGCCAAACTTTACATATTGTGAAACCAGACCCCTCAGCCGGTGGGTAGAGTCAGAAGAAGTTCCTGTCTCTTGCCTTGATGCGTCATGCTATCCTTAGCGTGTGGCGGATACATTAATTGTTCTTCAGTGTCCACTAGGCCCAAGGTAGAAACCACAACTCAAAGATTGATAGCTGAATTGTGAAAAGCAATGGCTTGCTAATAAAACCCACACAGTCAGATGGGCCTTATAAAAACCACCACATAGTGACAGAGGCCAGAAGAGCTGGTTCAGGAGGGAGGGGCAAGGGAAAAGCTTCCAGCTGTGGCTGCCTACAGACCTCCTCCCATTGTTTGTCCAGCTCTGTGAAGGACGCTGCCAGCTGAGGCAGAGCTCATCTAGGGAGTGGGGTTTAAGTGGGATTTCAGCTCCCACTTGCCCCCTCTGCCATGCACCTTTGTGCACTACTACACAAAGGCCCTGAGTAGGCTCGCTGGGCCCTGAGCCCCAGCCATTCCTGTTTGGCCTCATCCTCCCACTGACTCAGCCTTCTTTTTGATAGCCATCCCCCAGATTCCCAGCACTCCTCTTCCTCTTGGTCTAATGTCTAATCCTAGAGAAACAAATGATTCATATAATAATAGTTAACATATTGAGATTCTGTCTGTCTGAGGCAGTGTACTAGGCATTACACATGCCTTATTTAATTCTTACAACAATCATGCAAGGTAGGTACTACTGTCCTCATTTTCCAGATCAAGAAACTGAGAGAGAGATGAAGGAATTTTGTCAAGATCGCACAGCTCATGAGTGACAAAACTAGGATTCAAACCTAGGCCTGTCTGTTGCCAACCCCTAAGTTTTTAACCACTCTGCTCTGTCTCCCAAATCAAAGAAAGCTAGGAAGGACATCCTGGCAGCCCACTGCCTGATTTCTCTAATGTTACAGTGTTCCTCAGTTGCTCACATGCAAGTTCAAATTGAAGCTGAAAAAAACTAGAACAAGTCCAAAAGAGTCCAAATCCGACCTTGAGTACATCCCACCTGAATTTAGAGATCATCTCAAGAATAGATTTGACGCATTGAACACTAATGACTGAAGAGCAGAAGAGTTGTGGGAAGACATCAAGGACATTGTACATGAAGAAAGCAAAAGGTCATTAAAAAGACAGGAAGAAAGAAAAAACCAAAATGGATGCCAGAAGAGACTCTGAAACTTGCTCTTGAACTGTAGAGTAGCTAAAGCAAAAGGAAGAAATAATGAAGTAAAAGAGCTGAACAGTTCAAAGGGTGGCTTGAGAAGACAAAGTAAAGTATTATAATGAAATGTGCAAGACCTGGAGTTAGAAAACCAACAGGGAAGAACATGCTCAGCACTTCTCAAGCTGAAAGAACTGAAGAAAAAAATTCAAGCCTCAAGTTGCAATATTGAAGAATTCTATGAGGGACAATATTGAATGACACAGGACGCATCAAAAGAAAATGGAAGGAATACGCAGAGTCACTGTACCAAAATAATTGGTCGACATTCAGCCATTTCAGGAGGTAGCATATGATCAAGAACCGATAGTACTGAAGGAAGAAGTCCAGGCTACACGGAAGGCATTGGTGAAAAACAAGGCTCCAGGAATTGATGAAATACTCATCGAGATGTTTCAATAAACAGATGCAGTGCTGGAGGTGCTCACTTGTCTGTCAGGAAATTTGGAAGACAGCTACCTGGCCAACCAACAGGAAGAGATCCGTATTTGTGCCCATTCCAAAGAAAGGTGATTCAACAGAATACAGAAATTATTGAACAATATCATTAATATCACACGCAAGTACAATTTTACTGAAGATCATTCAAAAGCGGTTGTAACAGTACATGGACAGGGAACTGCCAGAAGTTCAAGCCAGATTCAGAAGAGAAAGTGGAACAAGGGAGATCATTGCTGATGCCAGCTGGATCTTGGCTGAAAGCAGAGAATACCAGAAAGATGTTTACCTGTGTTTTATTGTCTATGCAAAGGCATTTGACTGTGTGGATCATAACAAATTATGGGTAACATTGCAAAGAATGGGAATTCCAGAACACTTAACTGTGCTCATGAAGAATCTGTACATAGACCAGAGCAGTCATTCAAACAGAACAAGGGAATACTGTGTGGTTTAAAGTCAGGAAAGGTGTGCATCAGGGTTGTATCCTTTCACCATACTTATTCAGTCTGTGTGCTGAGCAAATAATCCGAGAAACTGAACTATATGAAGAAGAACGGGGCATCAGGTTTGGAGGAAGACTCATTCACAACCTGTGATATGCAGATGACACAACCTTGCTTGCTGAAAGTGAAGAGGACTTGAAACACTTAGTGATGAAGATCAAAGACTACAGCCTTCAGTATGGATTTTTCCTCAACATAAAGAAAACAAAAATCCTCACAACTGGACCAATAAGCACCATCATGATAAACGGAGAAAAGATTGAAGTTGTCAAGGATTTCATTTTACTTGGGTCCATAATCAATGCCCATGGGAACAGCAGTCAGGAAATCAAACAATGTATTGCATTGGGCAAATCTGCTGCAGAAGACCTCTTTAAAGTGTTGAAAAGCGAAGATGTCACTTTGAAGACTGAGGTGTGCCTGACTCAAGTCATGATATTTTCAGTCACCTCATATGTATGCGAAAGCTGGACAATGAATAAGGAAGACTGAAGAAGAATTGACACCTTTGAATTATGGTGTTGGTGAAGAATATTGAATGTACCATGGACTGCCAAAAGAATGAACAAATCTGTTTTGGAAGAAGCACAGCCAGAATGCTCCTTAGAAGCAAGGATGGTGAGATTTCATCTCAAGTATTTTGGACATTTTATCAGGAGGGATCAGTCCCAGGAGAAGGACATCGTGCTTGGTAAAGTAGAGGGTAAGTGAAAAAGAGGAAGACCCTCAAGGAGATGGACTGACACAGTGGCTGCAACAATGGGCTCAAGCATAACAACGATCATGAGGATGGTGCAGGACCAGGCAGGAATTCATTCTGTTGTACATAGGGTTGCTATGAGTCGGAACTGACTTGATGACACATAACAACAAGAACAACATAGCATTCCTTAGATGGTGGCTTGTCCTTCAGTCCTGAGAGTTTAGTTTTTTAAATCTTAAGGAAACCCCACTGCCGTAGAGTCTATTCTGACTTCTAGCCACCCTGTAGGACAGAGTAGAACTGCCGCATGGGGTTTCCAACGCTGTAAATCTTCATGGAAGCAGACTGCCACAAGTTTCTCCCACAGAGCAGCTGGTGGGCTCCAATGGCTGACCTTTTTTTTTTTTTTTTTGGTTAGCTGCTGAGTGCTTTAACCACTGAGCCACTAGGGCTCCATAATATTAAGGAAAGATGGCTAAATTAGCTGGGTTTAAAACATATCGAATACATATTTACATGAGGAACTTAAAAAAAAAAATTTTTAACCCATATCTGGGTAAGTGAGGAGCAGAAGCTGAGAAGAGCTAGCTTGGCAGGATTAGAAAAAGGACCCAGGAGAAAAGAGGAAGCTGTGCTGTCAGCTCCCAGAAGACAAAGGCCTTGTTTCTTATTCACCTCGTGTTCACTGAGAGCACCAGTGTGCTAGGCACGTTCTCTTTAAGTTCTACAAAAGCCGGCAATTTCATCCCTCCATTTTATAGATGAAGAAGCAGTGGCTCAGAGAAGCCAATAAGTGGTCTAGAGTCACATGACTTGTCTTTGGCCACCAAGTCCAAAGCTCTTTCATCTGCCACTTATTATAAAAAAACCAAACCCATTGTCATCGAGTCGGTTCTGACTCATAGCGACCCTATAGGACAGAGCAGAACTGCTTCATAGGGTTTCCAACGAGCAGCTGGTAGATTCAAACTGCCAAACTTTTGGTTAGCAGCTGAGCTCTTAACCACTGCGCCACCAGGGCTCCCTTATTCTCTTAGGCAGCCTCTTTCACTGCTCTGTTTGCCCCTGAGCTCCCGTGTAAGATGGGGCACATAGTAGGTGTGGAGGACATACTTGCAGACCGAAGGACTTGGCTCACCTGATTTGATATGCTTGGTTGGAGTCCCCGGTTCTCCAGATTGCTGGGAAATCACCAGGGCTGGCCTTGTGCCTAGGCAGGTTAGGTGTTAGCTCAACCCTCATCTTCCCAAACCTTTTTGGTTTTAGTGCCTTGAACGCCACTGTGGAATGCAATTTTCCTAAAAGAGGGAGAGGTGATTATAGGGAATGGGGTTTACTGTTCTAACACCTCAGGGTAAAGGAGTTTTTCAGAAGGTTTTCCGACAAGAGGACCTGAGGATGCATGAGAAACTGGCGCACCAGTTGAGGGTAGGTTGGAAGAGGGCCGCAGGGTAGAGCTGGCACAGCACAGGTTGAAGACAAATTTCACTTACAGTGATTTTCTGGTCCTGCTTCCTGAGCTCTGTATCTCTAGGTCTGACCTTGCCTTTTGGGTCCTACAGGCCCCTGACCTAGGCCCTTCTTTCTAGCATGGGGAGGTTAGCTCAGATACCCCAGGAGGGGACCCAGGGACAGGGAAGTAGGATAGGGCCAGTTGTAATGCCACCGTCACACAGCAGAGCTTCATACCTGTTTCTTCAGGCAGTCCTAGGCCTGGCCCCAGCCCCTGGGAACAGTCCTGCCAAGCAGCACATCACGTTAGTGGCTACGGTGGACAGTAAACTGTTTAAGAGGCGGTAAGTGCTTTGGATTCTCAGAAGCCTGTGCCAGACTTAGTTCCTGGCATTCTGGTTGGGATTATGGACTTTTCAGAACTTTCGTCCAATTCAGTTTAAACGAGCAGGATTCACTCAGCCTCCCCTGAGTGCCAGCCCTATTTATGGATACCAGTGTAGAAGAGTTTATTGCCTTCCTTCTATTCCAGTCTTTTTCTACATCTTGCTATTAGCTGAATTTTCTTAAAGGCAGCATTCCTATTGCTTAGAGGCTTTGGAGTAAGACAGACTTGGGTTCAAATTCCTCAGCCACCCAATTATTTTGTGACACCATTGTTGAGCCTCAGTGTCTTATCTGTAAAGCGTCACCCTTAGAGGGCTGTGGATGAGAATTACACGAGATTGTGCTGTGCGTGAGCTCGGAGCAGGGTCCTGGGAGAGTCGTGATCAGTCAATGGTAACAATGGTAACAAACCAACAAGCCAATAAAACCATAAAGACCGCCGCCCCCCCATCATAACGTTACTTTGCTCAGACACCTCTCATAATCTCCCACACTCTGGAGGTCCCGCCTTCCTTCCCTTACATTCAAGGCCTTCCACATAGACCACATTTCAAGGGTTCATTAGCCACCTTGTGCCTACCATATTGGGCAGTGCAGAATACGACCGTTTCTGTCACTGCAGAAAGTATGTATTGGACAGCCCTACAGTAGGTGATACTACAACACGCTCACCTCAGTCCCTTGCCTTGGAGCTGGTTTCAGTGGGGGCGAGAGGAAGGATGGTATCGTAGGGGAAAAACATCACAGAGTCTAGGAAAGCAAAAAGAAAAGTTTTATTTGGCATATATTCAAAAGGGCAAAAGTGGGAAACAGACAACCATGCTGCCAGAGCCATGTCTGCCCGAGTCCAAGGAAATATCACAGAACGGACAAAAGTGGGAAAACGGACAAGCACGCTGCCACAGGCATCTCTGTCCAAGTCCAAAGAATATTACAGAGTCATCAGTATATATTAACATTACAAATGGGCAAAACCATTGAAAGCTTTACCTTTCAGATTGGCTAGAAACTGTGATCCTACATTCTGAATTGTCTTTCTTAACAATCATTGGTACAGGTTTCAGTAATGACAGTCAGGAGGGTCTTTCATTGGTCCAACAAAGTTCTATTCACTAAATGCTAATAGAAAAAGATAGAGTGAAAAGTCTTTTGTGTTCTGTTTGATTGGCTTATGTGAAAGGGTCCCTAAAAGACACTTTCCAAGATTATCTTAGCTATTGTCTTTATACCTCAGGGCCCAGTTGATGTGTCCTTGTGAGCTAAGCTCCAGCTGGGTCACATCCTCTATGCTCAAGGACAAGGAATAATAACTCCAATATTATTTCCTAAATCAGTGGTCAGCAAGAAGGCTCTGGAAGGTGGAAAGTGGGCACCGCCAGGCAAAGGAGGTAGGCAGAGCCCAGGGAACTACAGTCAGACCATGAGGGTAGCCGTCGGTCCTTCCCTCCGCCCCACTGAACAACATTTTCCTTCTTTTTCCCATTTTGGCCTCAGTCTCCCTAGGTGTGACTGTGGAGGGTGAGGAGATCGGAGGTGGTAGAGCGTAAGAGCAATGGCTTGGACTCCGGGACCTCTAATTTGCTGCGCGTGACCTTTCTCTCATCTGTAAAATCTCTACTTTTCCATTTGTTGGGAGGAGTAAATCATTAATGATCTTCCCCTACGCTGCCACACTGAGAGTGTTTAACAAACAGTAGCCCCTTTGCCCACCTTTAAATAAACCATGTAAAATCTATCAGAGGGTGTGTGGGTATTTATGTTGTTAATGAAGGGAAAAAAGAAGACAAAAAGAGAAGTTTAGCAGAGCATTCGTTACAAGAGCACGCTGTTTTAAAAGAGCAAACTACCCCCCTCCAAAAAAAAGTTGGAAAAACATGGATAAGAGAAGATTGACTGTGAGTTGGTAATTGTTGAAGCTAGGCTGCAGGAATATGAGCGTTCACTGTTCTATTCTCTCTGTGTGTATGCTGGACATTTTTCATCATAAAAAAATTTAAAAACTTTCAGAACATATTTCCAGCAAGATTTGATATATCTGAGCAGACTTCCAAGGAGATATCTTTCTGGAATACAGGCACCTGTTCCTGTTGGGTGGAGAAAGGGAGCGGGGAGGGGCAACGAGTGACTGTTCACCCTGGATGTTTCCATCCGGGTATCTGTTTATTTTACGGGAACCTGAGCCTGCGGCCTCTCAGGTGTCAGTTCTGTATTCCCGATGAAGAGATCTGCCATGTGGGGGCTGGTGTCCTGGCCCCAGGCGGACTGCCATCTCTCAGGCATCTGACCCGTCAAACCCCTGGCGCCCCAACCCCAGCCAGGTTTTCTAGGTCTTAGCCCTGGCTGGGCTGGCCTGAGCACCTTGGTCTCATGGGTAGAGGAGCTGCCCAGCCGCTCTGGGCTTTCCATTCTATACCTGCCCAGCCTGTACCTTCCTTCCTCCCTGCTCCTCCCACCCTCTGCAGCTTGCCAGCACCTCGCTTCCCTTGCCCCTCAGGACCCTTCATTTCCCTGGGCCTTCTCACCTCCTGGCCACACGGGGTGCTCTGAGTCCGCCGGCAATCCCTGGGGAGAACACTTCTTTGGAACCCTTTGCGGCACTCCATTTTACTCTAATTATTTCAGCGGCTAGTCTGGTCTCTCTGGTTACCATGCCAGTCCCAGGGGGCCGAGCTATGTAACTTCCTCATTTATTTCCCATAGCACCTAGCATAAGGCTAGGCACACACAGAGGAAAAGTGAACGAATGAATGAATGAATGAGCCGACAAGCAGTGAGTTTCTCTTCTTTCTACCTGCCACCCTCTACCATCACCAGGGGCTCTGAGCCAAGATGAGAACCGTGGGGGGTGGTCTCGCACCCTTACTAAGCCATCAGCCAGGCCAGTGACTCCAGACAGGAGTCAGTCACAGTGACACTGTCGTTCTGTCTGTCTGCCCATGCTTGAGGAGTGGTCAGCCTAGAGAGGGGAGTGGGTACCAGGAGTCTCCGAGGGAGATACTGAGAACTGGAAGACAAGGAGGGAGGAAGGGGGTGGGGGCGGAGAAGAAACAAGAGTTTGGGAGAGGGAGGGGGAGAGAGGGAAGCACAGGGAGGCGGGTGGGAGACAGGGCACAAAGAGAGAGGGATCTTTGCCTTGCACGTCTCCAGCCCCCATGACATGGTTGGGCTGATATCCCCAGCACTAACTGTTTCAATTAATAATACTGCTCTATAAAATTTCAGTAGCCGACAGCAAGTGCAAGGCAAGATGACATAATGCATTAATAATGCAGGCAGGCGACCTGGTCGGGCTCCGGCGGAGCTCCATTAAGGAGCCTGCCACAGCCCACACACCAACCAGCAGCGTGGGCTTTAGCTTTACCAGAAGCTCCAGGGAGCACCCCTCCCATTCTTAGATCTGGACAATTGATGTTTTCTCAATCTTATGTAAATGCTTATCAACGTTGCTGCCCCTAAACCCCTCCAGCTACTCCTTCCCAAACCTCTCTCAGATTACCACCCTTCCCCCACTCCTGCAATGGCTGAAGCTCCTGGGGCAGGTCTCCCCCAATTTTATTTTCTTTCATCTCTGTCCCATCCTTTCGCTTTATATCTGCATTTCGGTCTTTGTGTCTCTTTGTCTCTGTATCCTGAGGTTCTTAGGAGCTCTTAGGGAGGTAATCCTCTCAGGACAAAGAAGCTGTCATCTAAAGCACGTTGAGCTGGTTTCTCTGGAGTTAACATCACCAACACAAAAAAGCCCTTAAGTGCCTGCACGTGCACGAAGCCCAGCCCCACGCTGTGCCTCAGCCTGGGTCTGAGTTTGGAGCCAGAAACAAGGGAAACAGAGCAGCAGGCCGTTCTGATCCTGAAGGTTCAGCTCACTAAGTGATTTCCTACTTGTGTAAAACCCGTTCTTTTCCTACTTGCCTGCAGAAAGCAAACTCAGATCATCCAATCAAACTCTGTAATTCAGGGATTCTCATTCTCGGGTCTAAGGAGGTGTTCCAGAGGGTCCCGAACCCCCTGGACATTACATGCAATAATCCATGTGCATATGTGCATTTCTCTGCTAAAGGGTCTACAATATTCCCCTGATTCTCTGATAGGTCTATGATGGTCCCTAGGATCCTGAAGCACATCTCTAACCTCTTTGGGGGGTCAGGGAGTTAGATGGACTCTTCTTTCTGTCCCTGCTCTAGATAAGGCCCCACTGTTTATATCACTTGGATTTCTGCAGAATTTATGTTGGAAGGGGTCAAGGACTAGAAATAAAGAAAGCAAGAGAGGCCGAACCTTCATCTAAGACCCAAGTTAAAATGCAAACCAGTGCTTCAAGTCTTTGCGTTCAAGCACAGGCTGGTGCCTCTATTCACAGTAGGGCTAAAGTTTGTGTTGGCAACTCAAAGTGTTCTCTAGAACAGTCTTCCTTTCCAAGGAAGGAAGGTAGGAGACAAACATATGTTGGGCCTTTCTATATGCAACCTCTGTCCCAAACAATCGTAAGTGATTCTCATCACATTCCAGGGAGGCAGACCCTCCAATCCCACTTCACTGGGGAGGAAACTGAGATTCCAAGAGGTTAGAAATTTGAGCAGCAGAACCAAGGCGTGAAGCCAGGCCTTTGTGCCATCAAAGCTTGGCTCTTTCCATTGTACACTATTGTTTGAGTTTAAACAGCAGCTCTCATAGGGGCATTTTCTGGGTGCAAGCCTGGCTAATGCTCACCTCCGGGTTCCCATTTCTCATTGCCTGTTCTTTTCACCTATACAAGTTCTATGCTTCTTTTAAGACCTAATTTCAATCCCCCTTCCTCCATCAAGCCTCTTCCAGACAAATTCATCACAGAGTGACCTCTTTGTATAGAATACAGGGTGTGGGTGATGTTAGGTTTATAAAGCAGTGGGCTGGAGTGGACACAGTTGATTTTCAGCCAGCATCCATTTTCATGTTAACAGACCTTGATTTCTGTGGGGTATTTACCCCTCCCTTGTAACTCAGTGGACAGTGGCCCCATCTCATCTCCAGAGAGTGGATTGCAATTGGTCTGATCCTGTCACAGAAATCCCACCTCGGTCACCAGTGGTTGGTCTGGGAATGGGCACGTGACCCAATCCTGGGCAGTGAGATGCTGGGGAAATATGTTGAGAAGCTCCTGGGAAAGAAACCTGGAAGAGTTTGTCTCTCCTTCTTCAGTAGGATATTTCCATGTCTGGAACTGCTGTGGACAATCTGCCACCAGCCTGAGCAATGGCAGAACAGAGAGACGGAGAGGATTTTCTGAGCTGCTCTGTCAAACACCCCTGAGCCTGCTCTTCCTCTGAACCTCTGCCATGGGAGCTCATAAATCCTCTCGCAGTTAATGCCAGTTTGTGTTGAGGTTTTTTCTTACTTGCTGATAAAAACGTCATAGGTGATACGCTGTCCCTTCTTGAACACACAGTATTTGTGCTGTTCACCTGGTGCTCATCACATATCGCATTGTCATCGCTATGGTATCGTTGTCTCGATTGTTATGTAACTTTTTCTGTATTTGTTTCCTTTAAAAAAATTTTTTTGTTGTACTTTAGGTGAAGGTTTACAGAGCAAATAGTTTTTCATTAAATAGTCAGTACACACATTGTTTTATGACATTTGTTAACAACTCCACGACATGTCAACACTATCCCTTTTCCACCTTGGAGGAAGTTTTTTTTTTTTTTGGTTAAAATATACATAGCCAAAGATACACCATTTCAGAAATTTCTACGTGTACAACGCAGTGACATCGATTACATTCTTCCCATGGTGCTGCTATTCTCCCTATCCTTTTCCAAATTATTCCATCACCATTATCTTCAAATCACTGGCCCCTAGGCTTCCCATCAAATCTTTTGAATTGCTGTTGTCAATTTGATCTCACATAGATAATTCTTGTTTTTTTTTTTTTTTTGTACCTTAGATGAAGGTTTACAGAACAAATAGTTTCTCATTAAACAGTACACATATTGCCTTATGGCAATGGTTAACAACCCCACGACATGTCAACACTGTCCCTTCTCAACCTTGGGTTCCCTATCACCAGCTTTCTTATCCCATCCTGCCTTCTAGTCCTTGTCCCTGGACTGCTGTGCCTCTTTAGTCCCATTTTGTTTTATGGGGCTGTCCAATCCCCAGCTGAACGGTGAACCTCAGGAGTGACTTCACCACTGAGCTTAAAGGGTGTCCGGGGGCCATACTCTAGGGGTTTCTCCAGCCTGTCAGGCCAGTAAATCTGGGCTTTTTTTGTGAGTTAGAATTATGCTCTACATCCTTCTCCAGCTCTGTCCAGAACCCTCTGTTGTGATCCCGGTCAGAGCAGTCAGTGGTGGTAGCCGGGCACCATCTAGCTGTACTGGACTCAGTCTGGTGGAGGCCGTGGTAGCTGTGGCCCATTAGTCCTTTGGACTAATCTTTTCCTTGTATCCTGTTCTCTTCATTCTCCCTTGCTACCGAAGGAGTGAGACCAGTGGAATATCTTAGATGGCTGCTCACAGGCTTTTAAGCCCCAGATGCTACTCACCAAGGTAGAATGTAGAACATTGTCTTTATAAACTGTTATGCCAATTGAGCTAGATGTTCCCTGAGACCATGGTCCTCACAGCCCTCCACCCAGCAATTCAGTCCCTCAGGGAGTTTGGATGTGTCTACGGAGCTTCCATCACCTTTCCTTGTACAAGTCTTGCTGGCTTCCCCAGTATGTGTGCTGTCTTACCCTTCACCAGAGTTATCACTTATTTATTGTCTATTTAGTTCCCCTCCCAACCCCTCCCATCGCTCATAACCAACAAAGACTGTTTCTTTTTGTGTGTAAACTTTACATGAGTTTTTACAGTAGAGGTCTCATACAATATTTGTCCTTTTGTGATTGACTTATTTCACTCAGCATAATGTCCCCCAGTTTCATCCATGTTATGAGATGCTTCACAGATTCATCATTGTTCTTTCTCGTTGCATAGTACTCCATTGTGTGTATGTACCATAGTTTGTTTATCCGTTCATCTGTTGATGGGCATCTAGGTTGTTTCCATCTTTTTGCTATTGTGAACAGTGCTGCAATGAATATGGATGTGCATACGTCTATTTGTGCGACGGCTCTTATTTCTCTAGGATATATTCCTAGCAGTGGGATTGCTGGATTGTATGGTTTTTCTATCTCTAGCTTTCTAAGGAAGTTCCATATCATTTTCCAAAATGGTTGTATCATTTTGCATTCCCACCAGCGGTGCATAAGAGTTCCGATCTCCCCGCAGCCTCTCCAACATTTGTTATTTCCAGTGTTTTTGATTCATGCCAGTAATGCTGGGGTGAGATGGCATCTCATTGTGGTTGTAATTTGCATTTCTCTAATGGCTAGTGATCACGAGCATTTCCTCATGTGTCTGTTGGCTGCTTGAATGTCTTCTTTGGTGAAGTGTCTGTTCATTTCCTTTGCCCATTTTTTAATTGGATTATTTGTCTTTTTGTTGTAGAGGTGTTGGATTTTCTTGTAGATTTTAGAGATTAGACCTTTGCCTGACTTGTAATGTCCAAAATTTTTTTCCCAGTCTGTAGGTTCTCTTTTTACTCCTTTGGTGAAGTCTTTTGATGAGCCTAAGTGTTTAATTTTTAGAAGATCCCAGTAGTCTAGCTTATCTTCTGGGGTTTGTATGTTGTTGCTTATGGTTTGTATCCTGTTAATGCCATGCATTAGGGCCTCTAGCGTTGATCCTATTTTTTCTTCTATGAACTTTGTAGTTTTTGGCTTTATATTTAGGTCTTTGATCCATTTTGAATTAGTTTTTGTATATGATGTGAGGAATGGGTCCTGTTTTATTTTTTTGCAGTTGGACATCCAGTTTTGCCAGCACCATTTGTTAAAAAGACTGTCTTTTCCCCATTTGATGGCATTTAGGCCCTTGTCAAAGATCAGGTGACCGTAGGTGGATGGATTTACATCTGGGTTCTCAATTCTGTTCCATTGGTCAATGTGCCTGTCATTGTACCAGTGCCAGGCTGTTCTGACTACAGTAGCTGTGTAGTACCTACCTGAAGTCAGGTAGTGCGAGTCCTCCTACTTTCTTCTTCTTCTTCAATAGAGCTTTACTTGTCCGGGGCTTCTTCCCTTTCAATAGAAAGTTAATGATTAGTTTTTATTTGTTTCTTATCTATGAAGTCTACAGCAGTTATTCCAGCCCACACAGGTGTTCTCAGAATTCTTTCTCATGGGGCTTCCAAATAGCTATCAAATCTGTGATTCATTCATTCCAGTAATATTTATTGAGCCCCTTTGTTATGGATTGAATTGCGACCCCACAAAATGTGTGTCAACTTGCATAGGACTGTGATTCCTAGTATCGTGTGATTGTCCTCCATTTAATGATTTGATGTAATTATCCAGTGTGTTCTAAATTCTAACCTCTATGATGTTAATGAGGAAGGATTAGAGGCAGTTATGTTAATGAGACAGGACAAAATCTACAGGATTAGGTTGTATCTTGAGTCAATCCCTTCTGAAATATAAAAGAAAGAATTGAGCAGAGAGGAGAGGGACCTCATACCACCAAGAAAAAAGAGCCAGGACTGGCATGCATCCTTTGGACCCAGGGTCCCTGTGTGGAGAAGTTCCCACACCAGGGGAAGACTGATGACAAGGACCTTCCCCCAGAACCAACACAGAGAGAAAGCCTTCCCCTGGTGCCCTGAATTCAGACTTCTAGCTTCCCAAACTGTGAGAGAATAAACTTCTGTTTGTTAAAGCCATCCACTTGTGGTATTTCTGTTATAGCAGCGCTAGATAACTAAGACACCATTCAATAAATTATTGAGTGGTGTTGGACTCTAGGCAGGGCCTGGGATACAGCAGTAAGCAAGATAGACATGGTTCCAACCCCTGCGGAGCTTAGAGTCTAATGAGGAACTCAGATGTTAATCTGATAATCTCAGGGATAAATCTAGAATGACAACTGGGAAGAGTTAGAAAGGTAACAAGAGCTAAGCTATGATAGAGTAGGGGGACCTGCCCTAGCCTGAAGGTCAGGGACAGTGTCTCAGAGAAATTGAGATTGGAAGGATGCTGGGAGTGAACTGGGTGGAAAGATGGGGGAAAATGCATCCCAGGCTACAGTATGATCTGCCCTCTCTTCTTCATCCTGACGACCACTGCTCTGATGTAGGTCTTCATCAATTTTCACTTGGTCATCGCTCTTGCTTCCTAATTGGTCTCCCTGCTTGCAGTTTTGTTCCCCTCAAGTCCGTCCTCCTCCCAGCCATAAGTCATCCATTATCATTGGCCTTCAGCACGTGCCAAGGCAAAGTCAAGTTCCTTAGCAAGGCTCTGCATGATCTGATCTCTATCTCTCTAAACTCATTTTCTGCCTCTCCCCGCCTCTCTCTGAGTACTCCTTGTCTCATTCTCAGTCACACCAAACCAATGGCTCTTTTTATACTCTTCTCTGTGCCTAGAACATCCTTCTGACTTTCCTTTGGATGGCTGCCCGGCCATCCACTGATACGTGTCTCCCAACAGGAACTGAGGTTTTCCAAAGCAAGGACCATGTCTCCTAAGGACCAAGTTCCTTAGAACTTCACACAGCCTGGCACAAAGTATGCCCTCAGAAAACATTTGTTAAACTGCACTTTAGGACTATTTGTCTTCCCTCATCATCTAGCACTAATCATATTATATTCTGTTTGACTGTATCATATTCCATTGACTGCTTCATGTGTGGTAATTTTGACTCTGCATCTAGATGGCAAGTTCCTGGGGGCCAGACCATATCTCACATTTTTTAGCAGCCCTCATAGAATTTAACACAGTAGGTCCATAAATAGGAGCCCTGGTGGCGCAGTGGTTAAGAGCCACAGCTGCTAACCAAAAGGTTGCCAGTTTGAATTCATCAGCCGCTCCTTGGAAACCCTATGGGACAGTTCTACTCTGTCCTCTAGGGTCACTGTGAGTGGAATCAACTCGACGGCAATGGGTTTTAGGTTTTGGTCCATAAATAAGCATTCAATAGATGCTAAATTAATGAAGGGATGAATGGATGGGTGGAGTTACATAAACAGTTTAGCATTTTTCGTCTACCCCTCCAGACAGGAAGTTACAAATGAATCCTCCCCTTGCTTCCAGAATGCATGCTGGCAGTCCTCAGGAGGAAAGGCATCCTAGAAACATGAATGTCCATATGGGATTCCCTGAGCTTCCACGCTCCAACAGTGCTGACACCTTCATTGCTCAAGCTGACCGTGTTCTCTCAGCTGAGGGGGCTGAAAAAGGGGAGACCCTGAGAGTTCCTAGGCACGTGTGGACCTCAGTTTTCTGGGCTGGAGCCCCAGCTCCCCCTCTGCCCTGATCGTACTGCTTGGTGGCTAAGTGGGCCCTCCGTTGGCCCAGGAGACCAGATGTGCCCCTGCTAGTGGTCTGGAAGTGCTCTCTTCTGCCCAGACTCCCAGGAGAGCTTGAGAGAGGCAGAGTCTGGAGAAACAATGCAGGCTGCTCACTTACTCCTGGGGTCTAAACTCTGAAACACTGAGCAGATCTGTGGCTGAGGTAGTCCAGGCGACAACCAGCAAGGGGAGGGAGGCAAGAAGGAGGAGCTGAAGAAGGAGCATTGAGTTCTTCTGTGATCTGGTCTCTGGGCAGGTTGGACTGAGGCCTACCATTGGTTAGGGACCAGTTCTGAAAACCACTAGTAAAGCAATGGCTCTCAAAATTTATTACATGTAAGAATCACCTGGGGATCTTGTTAAACTGTAGACTCTGATTCAGTATATCTGGGGTGAAACAGCAAATTCTCAGCAGGGGTTCGAACCAGAATGAACCAGTTCGGAGCCTAGTGCTGGACAGAGAGAGGAGGCAGAACCTTCAGCAGAGGCTGCAGAAGGTCGGGCTGTGCACCCGATGGCCTGAACTTGAAGGCTGACCCTGCAGCTCATTGTGTGACTTGCGCTGTTCCTTCCTGTCTCTGTGCCTCCAAGTGTTGCGGAGGGCCAGAGCCTATACAATTGTGGGGCCCAGTGCAAAACGAAAACATGAGGCCCTGGTCAAAATTATTAAGAATTCCAAGACATCGACAGGAGAGCATTATACCAAGTGCAGGGCCCATCTAAGCATGAGGCCCTGGGCCACTACACAGGTCTGCACGCCCACAAAGCCAGCCCTGTGCGAGAAAGGCGTGAGAGGGGCTATGTTGTTGGGTACTGTCGAGTTGTTCTGATTTGTAGCAACCCCATGTGACAGAGTAGAACTGCCCCATAGGGTTTTCTAGGCTGTAATCTTCACATGAACAGATTGCCAGGCCTTTCTTCCGGAGGTGGGTTAAAACCGGCAGCCTTTTGGTTAGCAGCCAAGCACTTAACCACTGAGCCACCTATAGCTGGGAGAAGTCCCTGCACCAGTAATTGCTCTCCAGTTAACCCCAAGACGGGCCTTGAAGGCAGGGACTTTTTTCCTTGGTTCTCCTTCCTGAGACCCAGAGGCACTTTCCTCTGACCAGGTGGAGGTAAGGAGAGTTTTGCCTGTTGGTTAAGTGAAGGCACTTAGGAAGCCCCCTTTAAAATGTAATTCACCTGACTACCAAGGAAGCGGAGCCCTGGTGGTGCAGCGGTTAGTGTTCGGCTGCTAACCAAAGTCGGCAGTTTGAATCCACCAGCTGCTCCCTGGAAACCCTATAGGGCAGTTCTACTCTGTCTTATAGGGACGCTATGAGTTGACATCAACTCGATGGCAGTGGGTCTGGGTTTGGCTGCCTTGGTATCAAGGAAGAAGTACCGGGTTAGTCCCTTAGTGAGTAGGAGTCTGCAGAATCATTGCAAACGAGCCTTCAGAGGAGGTAATTCAGAGCCAATGTGGCGTTTTTGAAACTTTATTTAAGTGGAAAAGTATACTCTAACTTGAATAGAAAGATTCAATTGTTGTAAATGGGAAACGTTTCCCTGAACTAATCTATTAATTCAACATAGTCTCAACTAACCTATCAACAGGATTATCTTTGTTCTGAACTTGGCAAAAATGGTGTTAAGGATGATTTGGAAAAATAAACATAGGAAGAGAACTAGGGAAATTAAAAGAAAATAACAGGGGTAGGGTCTGCGATGCTACAGCACATTTTAAAGGCCACAGAAAGGGGCCCCTGAGACCCTCTGTTAGCTCGAGCGGGTCCATCCAATTCTGTGCTTTGCTCCTGCTGAGCCCCTGGAGGAGGCCCTGGAAGGCTGTACTCCTCAGGTCCACGCGGCTCTGGCTGCCTCACCTGGGTGCTGGTCAGGGCGTTCCAGGAAGCTGGGGGAGCTGCCCATTGCCTCGGAGCTGCTCACGGGCAGCCTCATCTCACTGGGGTGGGCTTGCTGCAGATGAGATGCATAAAGAATACTGCACCAATTCCTGGCACCAGGCCTCACCCCTCACTTTGCTGTCTGGGGGGAGTCATCAGGTCATGCCCAGCTGTGCCATCCTCATCAATGAAGACTGAGAAAACTAGTTGCTATCAAGTCAACTCGGACTCATGTTGATCTCACGTGTGTCAGAGTAGACCCGTCCTCCACGGGGTTTTCAATGGCTGATTTTTCAGAAGTATGGCGCCAGGACTTTCTTCCAAGGCACCTCTGGGTGGACTAGAACCTCCAACCTTCTGGTTAGCAGCCAAGTGTGTTAATTGTTTGCACCACCCAGGGACTCTTGTGGGCTGAGAGGAAGGTCTTGAACGGGAAGGCAGCTTGCTGCTCCTGGCACTGGGGGCCACATGGAACTGGCCTACTCCTGCTTATCTGGGGGTGGTATAGACACCTTAGAATGCTAGCTTGTTATTTCTTCTTTCTGCTGGTTAGTACCTGGGTTCCAGTTCTCTGTCTTCTTTAAGAGTCTCCACCCAAATTCAAAGCATTAATTCAAAGGACAGGGAACAGTTAGGGTCAACATTTGGTTTAGAAGAAAGTTGAGCTCACTGAAATGGGATGTGATGTTTCTCTGGGTGTTAGTGGCTTGCCCTCCCCGTCCCTTTTCCCAGCCCCTCTCATTCCCACGGATAACTGAGAGCAGGCAGTATTCCAGGAAGCAATGGGGTTCCAGCCAGGTGGAGATTCTTGGTCCTCTCCTGCAGCGTTCATACCAGCCCTGGATTCCATTCCTACGGGGACGTTTGCTTCTCCATGACTTTGCTCCGGAGGAAAATGATTTGGAGTGTGTTTCGAGCAAAATCCCATGACAGCAGTTTTTTCTCCCTTTCAGAAACTGCTGTTTATTTTTGCCAAACATTCAAAGCAAGTTTCCCTTGCAAGATTAGATAGGAAACTTGGGGGTGGGGTGGGGGGAGCAGTGAGTTTATGTTAATGAGGGAGGAAAAATTTGGAAAAGGGGGATGAGAATGGTTGCGCAAGTTGAAGGATGTAATCAACGTTACTGAATGGTACCCGTAGAAACTGTTGAATTGATGTCTGTTCTGCTGTGTATATTCTCAACAATAACAACAACAAAAAAGGAAATAAATTATTAAAGCAGAAAATAAATAAATAAATAGAAGGAAAACCCAAACAAGTTGCCTTTTGTCCAAACCATCAGCAGAGATCTCGTTGGGTCTGAGATAGATTTCCAATCCGACCCAGGACTAATGAATGGCCCTTGTCCTGGATGGAGCCATTGCAGGGATCCGGGGGAGAGAGCAAGTGAGCCTGTGGTGTCAGCCCTGTCCCCAGCAGGAGCCTGAGTGGGGTCTGGTGTGTTTCCACTTGCTGGCTGAGACTTAGAGCAGCATCACTGCAGACAGAGCAGCTTCTTATTTTAATACCGCGGCGTGAGCTGAGAGGTGGCGCGTGCAGGCTCATGCAGCTCAAAGGCAGTGGGGGCTGGAGCTCAGGGCCTATCTTGTTCTTAGTGGGTCCCTAGAGCAGGTCTGCGGAGACTGGCTTCCTGGGGAGCCGGAAGGGTTGGGGACGTGGGCCCAGTCCCGCACCCCTTCTCCCAGCCCCCTGCCTGCTGCACTGCACCACTGATTTAGTGAAGACATCATCCTCACCCCCTTCGCAGAGCTGCTTGCGGCTCTGCTCTGACGATTAGCCTGGCTGCTGCAGAAAAGCACTCATCCTCACCAGCATAAGGGTTTTTAAAGTGATAAATTGCATTAGCAAATTTCTGATAAGCTCCGCTGTTAGGCGGAAGCTCCTGCCACTTCGCTTGCTGAGGCTGATGCATAACTTCCTGGCCATTAATTACAATGCCAAGGGCTAAAGGGACCCCAAGGCTGGTAGGTGGATGAGTGGAGACCCCTTTCTCTCTTCTCCCTCCAGTGGGAAGTTGGGAAAGGTTAGGCTTCATGTCGAGCCATCTTTGGGCTGGCTCTGCAGCGGGCTCTGGACTTTGGGCTCCTAATCTTAGTGGGCAGGGCACAGGATGCCCAGACACCATCTGACTGTAGGCTGGGGCTCAGTTCTCCCCCAGGCCCCCCGGGATTTGGCACCTCAGAATCTGCACAGCATCTCTTTTGGAGCTGCAAGTTCAAGGCAGAGCCTGGACTAGGTCCCAGAAAGGTGCCTCATTTGGGGATTCAAGGCCAGTGATCCTCCTAGCCCCTCCTCCCCTCACTCCAGACAGCTGGAGAGTCCTCCCAGAAAGTGACGTTATGTCTCCCGTTCAGGTCCTCTCTTGGCGTTGATCCAAGGAACTGCATATCCAGGATGTGCAGCCCCAATTTCCATGGACTCAGGCTTCCCTCTTGCATGAGCAATTACATACGACTCGAAGTCATTGGGGAACAAAATGAGCATTTCCACCTCTTCTTTTGCCTACCGTCCCAAACTAGTAACCACTTTAGAGGGTCTCTGGCTCCGTTGAGGCTGACCCCCAGGGAAAATGCACAGAGGCATGCTCATGCCTCCAGCTTCAGGGCATTCCCAGACTCCCTGCAGCTCATTTACGAGCCCATCTTCCAGGTGCCCTTGCCACCCAAGCCTCTCTGTGCAGCCGATCCCAGGAACTGACCCTATCAGCAGCCTCCTGCCACAAGAAATGAATTAGACTTCTCCTAATCAGCCAGCTCCTCAGGGCAACCCAGGGCATTGTTTGGGTGAAGGCCACTAGATTTTGCAATTTTTGGACATTTCCCAATTGCATCACTTCTTGGGTTATGTTAGCCAAGGCTGGACTGAGAACTGGGCTCTGGGTGGCAATGGCTTTGTGGCCAGCTCTGCATTAGCACTCATTCTGAGAAGGGAGTTCCCGTGGCTGGGAGGGTCCTGTAGTCACATCTCCTTGTCCTGGTGTGCTCCTGCTGAGAAGGCAGGTGGGGGAGGAGGTAGAGTGTGCAGCAGAAAAGAAGAGAGGCTTCTGAAACGGGTGCGGGGGAGGATGTGTATGCAGAGAGAGGCAGAGAGAAGGGGGTGGGGAAGAACACTGAATTCCTGATTATGCAGCCTAAGGACGCCTGGGGTGGAATCTCGGAAAAATTGTGCGGATGGATTTGGACCCTTTTAACACACGTGGTCTCAAATTCTGCATTGTCTTGAGCCTTGGCTAGGGGTCCTGTCCTGCTTTTTAAAACCAGAAAAACATTCCCCTTTCTTGTGACCTCTCAGGAAGTAGGCTGGGCTTTAGGAAATGCCCAAAGGAGAATGCGAGGGTAGAAGGAGGTTCTCTAAGTGCGTGAAGTGGCTACCAAATTCTTCAGAGCCCCAGGTTGTTTCCATGACTCCCTGACGGAAGCAAGAGGGCGAAGCTACCGCAGTAAGACCAGACCCAGCCCAACACCCAGGTCCCAGCCAGCCTCTGGACTGCAGCACTCCAGGGTCCTAGCCTTACTCCCTCTCTTTACGTTCTCCTACCTCCAGGTTGTTGCAGTCCTAAGGCTGGGCACTTGCTCCAGCTCCAGCCTAGCCTATCCTTTGCCTGGTTTCCCATGTCTCCTTCCAGGATGAGCCCAGCTTGGGATCCAGCCCCACCGGTCTGACTTGCTTGCCACCAGCTTTGGGGCGTGTTGCCCCAGGCCCAGCAGGTTGGCTCTGGTTCTAATGTTCAGCTCATTTTCCAGGAGGCCACTCCTTGGACTTTCTAGGTCTGTACCTCGGCCCCTCTTTGCTTCTCCAGTTCCGTAGTCCAGAAGCTGGGGCATGACAGCCCACCTGCCAGCATCCCGCGGACTCCTCCCTCACTCTCAGAACAAGCACTAATCTGGCCATCCAGTGGGAAAAACAGAGACCTTGACAGGGTTCAATACTCTGAGAGCTGGGGAAGAGACGACTCAAGCTGGCTTGGTTTCTCTGCGAACTTATCAGGCCGCGGTTTAAGTATGCCTTCTCCCTGCCCATGGAGGAGTAAAATACAAGCAGAGGGGCCGGGTTATAGGAAGAAGGACCCTGTTGTCTGCCAAGAGAATGAAATTCTGCACTGGTTCATGGGTGAAGGGAAAAGAATCCATCCTTGAAAAAATGTTCTTCAAACAGCTAGTCTGTCCTGTGTGGTTTGGACATCTCCTCTTTTCCAGCTCTGGGATTCTGGGACTTCTCCCTCTTCCTGCCCCCTTCTGTGCCTCTCACTGGCTGGAATCCCTCCTACACGTTAGGTGTCGTCTGAAGTTAGGGGCCATTTGCTTGGGTCTTAGAGAGGAGCAACATCAACAACATCAGGGATGTTGGTGACGTGGGATGTGGTTCTCTGAGAACTTAACTTACTTTCAAGAAAGGATTTGAAATGGGGGAAGTTGAAGATCCCCTAACTTCCTGTCCTGAGACTTCTGTACCCACTTACAACTGGAGCTCCATGGAGAGAAGAGGAAACAAGAATTCAGAGAAGTCAGTGTTGATCATCATAACCCACATAAGTGAGCCCGAGATCTGATTCCAAAGCCCTGCTCTACCAGGCTTCCTCCAGGAGGCCTGGTCCTCTCTTGGAGTGCCATCCTTCTTGTCCCTGGTGACACTGCTCAGAAGCACATATCTGTCTGATGGGGCTAAGGGGCTTCCCCTCTGAGGGCCTGTCTTAGTCATCTAGTGCTGCTGTAGCAGAAATACCACAAGTGGTAACAAAGAGAAATTTATTTCCTCACAGTCAGAGTAGGCTAAAAGTCTAAATTCAGGGCGTCAGCTCCAGGGGAAGGCTTTTCTCTCTGTTGGCCTTCTTCGCTTCGGTGTTCCCCCGGACTAGGAGCTTCTCTGCGCAGGGACCACGGTCCAAAGGATGCGCTCTGCTCCCGGCACTGCTTTCTTGATGGTATGAGGTCCCCAACTCTCTGCCTGCTTCCCTTTCCTTTTATCTCCTGAGAGATAAAAGGTGGTGCAGGCCACACCCCGGAGAAACTCCCTTTAGACTGGATGTGACCTGGGTAAAGGTGGTGTTACAATCCCACCCTAATCCTCTTTAACAGAAAATTGCAATCACAAAATGGAGGCCAACCACACAATTCTGGGAATCATGGCCCAGCCAAATTGATACACACATATTTTGGGGGACATAATTCAAACCAAGACAGGGCCAAAGGGTCAAGCTGGCCTGGGAGGAGGCGGACAGTGTTCTGAGGCCCATCTCTTCAGTCCAGAGAGGCCCACTTTTCTATTCCCAGGATGGTCACCCCAATATTGTCATTTCTGCATAGACGGGATGCTTGCAAGTACCATGCCTTTCTGTAGAGCAAGAATCCTGCTGGAAAATGCCCAGACACCAAGTTCCCTGAGTGGTTCTCCCAAACTCCAGGAAAGAAAAGTGCGGTCTCTGCCTCCTTTCTGTTTCCCCCATCCTCAAATAGCTCTTCTAATAGAAAAGTCTCAGGACAGCGGCCACTGCCATCCTGGGCTTTACCTACCCCAGGAAGGATGAGGAGGACCCAGTTCTCTGCCCCACCCCCATGGCAGCGGTGCCACCTCTGGGGATGCGATCGATTCTATGGGGCACTTCTGGCAGCCCAGTGGCCCCCTTGGTGTAGCAAGTCAGCTCTCGAGTTGTAATTCGATTCAGCAAGAGAGTATTAAATTTCTTATGGACTAAGGGCTGTGCTGGGTCCTTGGGGGTCAGGGGTCAAGGATAGGGGGTGAAGAGAAAGGGGAGCATAGCCCCCGGTCCTATCTCCAAGAGCTTATAGAGGAAGCAGGTGAAGCAGAGCAGGAGGTGCTCAAATAAGGACCACGGGTGAGCCAAAGGGGTTCCAAGAGTCTCCCCGAAGGCTGGGTCAGTCAGGAGAGACTTTGGGAGACAGAGATGGGTATGGGTTTTGAGCTGAGTCTTAAAGAATAAAATTCAAACTCTACCATGGCCTATAGTTCTCACAGTCCTCCACCCACTCCCTCCCTAACTCACTTTGCTCCAGACAATGCTGTACTTATGTCGAACCCACTCAACTTGTTCCTGCTTCAGGGCCTTTGCGAGTGCTGTACCCTCCTTCTGAAATGCCTTTCGTATATCTTCTTATGTCTGGCTGCTCATCCTTCGGGTCTTAGCTCCGAAATCATCTCTTCAGAGAGGCATTCCGCATTTGTCCTAACTGCAGGAGCCTCCTCCCCTTGCCCCCATCACTCTCCACTTTTTATTTTTTGTCACAGCACCTGTGGAGATGGTCTCTTTTATTTCTTTGTGTATTTGTTCGCTAGGTTGTTGCTTCTGCCTTTCCAGACTGCTAAACGGTCCCTACATTCCCAGGTTCTTTCACATGTGTTCTTGTGGGTATGTTTCCACCTGGAATGCCTTTTGTCTATGTAGTTGGGGATTATAATATTTACTTTTTGCAGGGACTATGAGAATTAAAGGTTGTAGGATAGAAAAGGAGTCTCTGGGTGGTACAAACAGTTACTATGCTTGGCTGTTAAGGAGCTCTGGTGGCGCAGTGGTTAAATGCTCAGCTGCTAACCCAAAGGTTGGCGGATCAAACCCACCAGCCGCTCTGCAGGAGAAAGATGTGGCGGTCTGCTTTTGTAAAGATTACAGCCTTGGAAACCCTGCGGGCAGTTGTCGCTATGAGTTGGAATTGACTCAATGGCAAAGGGTTTGGGTAATTCTTGGCTGCTAACTGAAAGGTTGGAGGTTCGAGTCCACCCAGAGATGCCTTGAAAGACAGGCCTGGCGGTCTATTTTCAAAAGGTCACAGCCTTGAAAACCTTATGGAGCATAGTTCTACTCTGACACACTGGGGGTCACCACGAGTCGGAACTGACTCTACAGCAACTGCTAGTGGCAATATAGAAAAAGCTCCTAGCACAGTGCCTAGCCAAAAGGAGGTCCTAAGAAATGTTGGATAGCTTCCTTGCCCTTCCTCTCTGTCTAGAAAACATATCAGGATAGAGGTCACCTCCTCTGGGAAGCCCCAGGCCCAGCTAGCTAAATTGCTCCCGGGTCTCTGCAGCATCTTGTTCTCCCCGAAGTTAGAGAACTGTTAGGTCATCTGTTTTCCCAAGCCGTCTCCCAGGACAGAGACACTGGTATCTTCTTTGTGCTTAACATGATAGCTGTACACAGTGGGTGCTAAATGTGTCCTCTGAATATCTGGAACTGAGGTGGGCCTGGAGCCTGTGAGGCGATGGGGTCTCACTGTGGTGGAGGGTTGTTATCCGGAAGGAGAGCACACACACACACTGACATCGCTCAGGAGGGAGGACCGGTTTTTGCACTCTCCTATGACAAGGAAGCCAGGATAGGGGAGAGTGCCTCCCTCCTGTGCTGTATCAGCCATCTGGTCTACCCAGCCATGAAATCACAATCCACATCCAAGCCCCATGGCCACATCCAATTTTCCGTCAATGAAATATTCAAGTGCTCCACAGCCATGGTCTGCTCTGTGCCTGGAAGGGAGAGGGTCCTGCCGCCTCGAGGCTGTCTCTCACTCCTCCCCGGCACCCCCACCCCTCGGTCCCCTGACCAGGTCTTTTGTTATCCTACCTCTGTGCCTTTACTAACGTTATGTGCACACATATACACCCCCACCACCCAAAACAGAAACTCCCTTCCTCTTCCTCACTGACTATCCAACTCCAACCCACCCTTCCCCAGGACCCACTCACTCTGTGAAACCTTCACTAGAAGTGATCCTTCCTTCCCCTGGATCCCAACACACCTCTGAAGAGCAAACCCACACTTCGCAATCCCAGCTGGTGGGATTAGTTCTTGACTGGCCCCATCCCAGGTCATATGGGATAAAGACCTCTTTCCCCGCTATGGATTTGGGGTTGGGTCTTGGGTGCTTAGTAGAAGATAGAAATGAAAATTTCCCATGAAAATCCTTGGGGGCTTTCAGGACCTCTGCCTGGCCTGGGTTCCCCAGCTCCTCCCCTCCCCCTACTTGAACCAAGGACCATTTTCCAGTCTTGTCTGTACTCCAAACCAGTCACTCTGCAGGGGTAAGGCAGGGCGGGGCAGGGCAGGGGAATGTTTGTGGCCGAACATGGAGTAATGTCCAGCCACAACGTGCGGCAACAATGCTGCCTTCCTGGCACATGGTGGCTGCGGTCCAACGTGGTGAGTTTTGGGATGTTGTGAGGTTGCCAGGTGACACAGCAACCAGCTGAAGGCAACACACAGGCAGAAGAAAGGACATAAGTGTGCGAACCCTTGGCCAACCCTGTCTACTCAGAGCAGTCAGGCCTTGCTTTATGCATCTTGAAATTAGGTGCAAATCAAGTCTAATTTTTATACCCACTACTCAAATGATTTTGATCAAATGGTCCAGAAAAGACAGCCCGGGCTGGCCCACTGCCAGCAGGTGGGTGTGGTATTGAGAATGAGCATGGGATTTGGATTTGGAGTCAGGCAGATGGAGCTTTGAATCTGGGCTCTGATCTTCACTCAGCTCAGTGACCACAGGCCAAGACCCTTGCCTTGTCACGTACATGCATGTTGTGGTGTGTGTTATGGATTAAATGGTGTCCTTCCAAAATATGTGTTGGAATCCTAACCCCTATACCTGTGGAAAAGAGCCCTAACAGTGCAATGGTTAAGTCCTCCTCTGCCAACCAAAAGGGTGGCAGTTCGAACCCACCAGCAGCTTCATGGGAGAAAAGACCTGGCGATCTTCTCCTGTAAAGATTACAGCCTAGGAAACCCTATGGGGCAGTTCTGCTCTGTCATACAGGGTCGCTGTGAGTTGGAATCGACTTGATCGGGCATAACAACTAGCACACACCTGTGGATATAATACTGTTTAGAAATGGAGTTTTCTTCATTGTGTTAATTAGATCATTCCAGAACAGGGTGGATTCTAAATCTAACCACTTCTGAGTTAAAAAAAAAAAGCAGCTTAGACATAGACACACACACACACACAAACACGGAAGACAGACTCCATGTGAGGATCATCTACAAGCCAAGGAACCAAGGAACACCTGGACTACCTACAGGGAAGGAATAGACACAGCTGAGACCCTGATTTAGACCCTGACTCTCTGCCCCATTCCACAGTTGAGTAAACAGAGGCTTAGTAGAGAGGTCAAGTAACTTGGCATAAAACATATTTACTAAAGGGCAGATCTGGGATTCAACATCAGGGTTTCTAAGCACCGTGAAATCCTGCATTCCTGTAAAATGGAAATAAAAATATCTTCCTCAGTGGTGTTTGAGGAGCAAATGAAATAATCTATATGAAAGAATTTTGTAAACTGTGAAGCGTTGACTTTCTGAACGAGAAAACTCCATTCTTGCCCTCAAGGACTTTATAATCTGACTGAGCTGATCAATAAGAGCTGCGTAGTGTTTGGTTAAATGTAACCAAGAGTCAAAATGTACAGTGTACACCGTAACCAAGTGATCAAAGTTAGCGTCACCACTAATGAGACAAATGGACGTGGTGTGCCTCCCAGCACGATGGGATGCAAAGCGGAGGACACAGCATCACCTTCATAGTCTGTTCTTGCCAAAAAAATGTTGAATCTGAGTCAAATCAGACAAATCCAGATTTGTGGGACGTGTTACAAGATTAACTCACCTGTATTCTTCAAAAACGCCAATGTCATAAAAAATAAACCACAAACAAAGGCAGGGGGACTGTTCTAGACTAAAGGAGACTAAAGAGACACGAAGATCCAATAGGATGTGCGAATCTTGATTATATCCTGGGTTAAAAAAAAAAAGTCATAAAGGATATTTTGGGAGAATTGGGGAAATGGAAATATATTCTATAAATTAGCTAGTATTACTGTATCGACGTTAAATTTCTTACGTGTGATAATGATATTGTTGTTATAGGAAGAATGTTCTTGTTCTTTAGCAAAAAAATAAAGTGTGTGTGTGTATGTGTGTGTGTGCATAGAGGAAGAGAGAGAGAAAGTAAATGGCAAGTTGTTAATTATTAACACTTGGTGAATCTAGATGAAGGATTTGCAGATGTTCCTGTACTATCCTTTCAACTTTCTATTGGTCTAAAATTTCCCAGTAAAAATATGAGAAAATGTATCTTACAGTGCTAAGGGGCGATAGCTATTTAAAGGAACCTGGAGCTGAATACTTTTGTAGTGTAAAAATATCCCCACCAAATTCCATTGTTTGCTGAGGGGACCTGTCCTCACACATGGTCCCCAGAGCTGGAGGCAGTGTCTCTGCTCTTCCCCAGCAATGACTCAAGCAGATTTTCATCAGGGCTGCTTTCCCTTCGGCTGCAGCGTAGTCAAAATAATTCCCTGCCCCAGCCGCCAGGTTTCTAGGAGACAAAGCTCAACATCCCTGGGGAGCCCTCTGTGGCCTGGAGTTTCCATGGTGCAAACAAAGCCCCAGCCCTATGGCAATTTGCACAGTAGGGAGGAAGACAGTGAGGAGAGCACTTTTAGCAACTACGTCTGTGGGCCACCATCAGAGTCACCTATGGTGTTTGCTTAAGATGCTCCATTCCCATTGTCACCAATTGAATTATGTCCCCCCAAATATCTGTCAACTTGGCTACGTCTTGATTCCCAGTATTGTGTGGTTGTCCTCCATTTTGTGATTGATATAATTTTCCTTTGTGTTGTAAATCCTAATCACTGCCTGTGGCTAATGATTCCAGATTGGATTATGTTAAAGAGGATTAGGGTAGGATGTAACACCCTGACTCAGGTCACAGCCCTGATCCAATGTAAAGGAAGTTTCCCTGGGGTGTGGCCTGCATCACGTTTTATCTTACAAGAGATAAAAGGAAAAGGAAGTGAGCAGAGAGTAGAGGACCTCATACCACCAAGAAAGCAGCACCAGGAGAAGAGCACGTCCTTTGGACCTGAGGTTCCTGCGCGGAGAAGCTCCTAATCCGGGGAAAATTGAGGACAAGGAACTTACTCCAGAGCCAACAGAGAGAGAAAGCCTTCCCCTGGAGCTGACACCCTGAATTTGGACTTCTAGACTGTGAGAGAATAAATTTCTCTTTGTTAAAGCCATCCACTTGTGATATTTCTGTTACAGCAGCACGAGATGACTAAGACACCCATGGAATCAGAATCTCTGACAATGAGGCCTGGGGCCGTTCATTTTAACCAGCATCCCAGGTGACACTAAAGTCTGAGACCCAGCAGTCTTGGCTAAAATCCAAACCTCTCACCCCAGCATTCAAGGCCCTGCAAAGTTTGGCTTCCCTTTCTCCCTCTCAAGCACCTTCCTCTCCAGCCTGGCTGAAGGGTTCCCCGACATGCCTCCCGGCCCAGGCCTTTGCTCAGTCCCAACCTTCACTGGACTCTTGCCTCTCTCTCTCTTTAACTCAGTGTCAACACTGAATTCAAGTCCCACCTACTCTCTGAAGCCTTCCTGATTGCCCCAGCCCACCTCCCAGGGGTTGTTCCCTTTCTCTGATTTCATTCAGTGTTAAAGTGGTGGCACCCAATTTAATACTTTAGGATGTACTATCTACTATGGTTTTTTACTTGCTTTGACAAATATCCTCCTTCCACCAACCTGTGATGTTCTTGAGGGCAGGGATCGCATCTTTTTATTTTGCATCCTCCTTGCTACCAAGGGCAAAGTTAAAGTCCCAGGTAGAAGCTCAGCACCAATTTGTAATAACTGAAGTGAAGATGAGATAAGAGAAGAATCAAGTAAAAGAGAGGAGGGAGGGGAAAAGAGGAACAGATTGGTCGTGGTTGTGGTGGCTTTTGTGCAGGGCATGGGACATTTTGGTTGAGCTTGGGATGGCAGGGTCTGTGGATGGGTGGAGTTAGGGTGACCCCCCTCCCCATAACTATTTGCATTTGGGGCTGGGCTGTTTCAGGGTCCCTGCCCCACACACAATTTGCATCCATGGATTTACATAGGATTGAAGGAGTTTCCTGAGAGAAGAGATAGAGCCCTGCCACGTGTCCATATTCCGTCTTTGTCATCCAAAGTCATGTATGCTGAACCTGGGGGTGCAGATGGTGGCAGGGAGAGTCAGAGTAGGAAAGTATGGCTGTGCCCTTGAGGGAGAGCTCAGTTCAAGGGGAGGGAAAGGAGTGTTTGGACTTCTCAGTGAGGCAGTCAGTGATATAGGAGCTAAGATGTTGAGGCGGCCCACCCCACCTTCCTCCGGAACATCTACCCAGCTATGCTCTAGCAGTTGGGACCAGCATGAAGGGCTGTGTGGGGCGCTGGATATTTTGTGACATCGTGGATATTTTGTCACAAACGTAAAAGTGGTCCCCCCTGCAGGCCCAGGAAGGTGAAGCCTGCCATGTTCTTGCTGTTCCCAGACCCCCTGAGGTTGTGCCGGGAATGGCCTCTCCCTTGCCACTGCCTGGCAAACTCCTCGGTGAGGCCTAGTGGAGTTAGCCTCTGCTTCTGGTTCTCAATAGCCTTGCTTGAAGGCCTCTGTGGACAGCCTCTGTCTCCTTAGTACAGTGGGAACTATCTCACAGGATTTCGAAGGGAGGACAAGTTAGTATTCAGGCACAACAAAGTGCTTGAAATTTCTTCTTTACTTCTGTCTCCCTCCCGCAACCTCAATTCGCTGAGAAAGCTGAGGACTCCGAACATTCCCACCCCCCTGAGGCGCCTGACACCTGTGGGACCCACTGGATGGTGTGGAGTGGGTGCCGACTGGGCAAAGAGAGGCTGAGGGTCCTCCTGGATGCTCCTCTGCCATGCAGTGTGGCTCTGGCCCGGACAAAGGAGGTACTCAACCATAACAGCAATGGAACCCAAAACACGGTCTGGTGGAAGAAGGTCTGCAAAGACAGCAGTTGTTGGAGTAACAAGATCAAGTCAGTGACCCCGTAAAACCTAAGCACAGTTTGGAGGCGGAAAGCCAGGAACTGCGAGCGGGTTCCTAATGGGGGGAAGTGACAGGGAAAATCAATGATGCGAGAAGCTTCTCTTCACATCCTTCAAATGACTGCAGGGGGTAGAGGGCGAAGTAGCGCTCCGAGCCTGGAATATATTAGCTGCCGCGATAGCGATGATCGCATTACCAGGGAGGTGTGGAGTCCCGGTCCCTGGAGGCCTCTTAGATGGTAATGACGTCTGTGTCTCTGTTTTGGTGCAGCTCTGTCTCAAGGTGAGGGATGGAATACATGACCCCTTCAAGGTCCCCTTGTCAGAACCAGAGCAGGTTACCCCAAGACAAAGAGAATTCAGGAGGCTGTCACCGAATTATTTGGACTGCGCGCTTCTTTCAGCTTTTGAGAAATCTAAGGAAAGAAAATCATGGAAGCTCAAGACCAGAATGAATTTGAGGATTACACCCGTCCCCTGCCTCTTTTATGTAAAATAATAATAAAAACTCCAATCATCTCTCTTAAGACTGAGGCTTTAGAGTCAAGAATGTGATCTTCAGCTGCCATCCGAAAAGTCTGCATTTTCCTCTGGTTAAAGGAGGGTGGGGTATGTTGGAATATTAATGCCGAACATTTAAATGAGGCTTTGAATTTGAAAAGAACGTGAGAATTAATGCTGGAGTTTAATCGGACCCTCAGTCATCACAGATATTTACCCTCCTCCCCTTAATCAGTTTCACCCTAATTAATTCTTCTGTGGCTAAGTCTTGTTACGTGAGTCTGCTGATTATTTCCACAATCAAGAGAATGTATATTTATGCATTTTTAATAAGGAACAACTGCATCCTTCTTTATAAGTGATCCTGCCGGTTGGCAGTTGCCGCCGCTAAAATAATGATAGAGCAGATTACTTACTTTTAAAGCATTGTTTGCTGTCATGTTCATCCTAGGTGACGATTTGGAAGAGCTCTGGAGGCTGCTGTAATTTAGCAGAGGAGCCGGGCATTGAATGTGGCAATTTTCAATGTTATGTGCTGTTTATTTATAGGTCAATGTCTTTTTTTTTTTTTTTTAAATAAACACAGGGGCGGTTTGGTCCTGCTGGCTGATGAAGCCATGTCTTACAGACTTGAAGTCCATTGGAATTGTATGCTCAGTTTAAAACCTTGAATCTTAGAAGCCGACTTCTGAAGGCTGACTGGTGCCTTCTGCCTTCATCTGTGACAGGTTCAAATATGGTCGTTGATGCCTGATTATTACTTATGTGGTGGGTGCTTTGATACCAGACCCTACCTTCCTGCAACCTGGAAGGCTTGAAGCAGGGAACGCAGTAATTCCAAAGCCTCAGCTGCCTGCTGTTTCCCAAGAGGTAGAGGGAGAATCCACCTAAGGGAAAAGACTACTTTTTTGTTTTGGGAAAAACACTGGGCTTTTTGGTCATGCAGAGGAACGCTCAGAACTGATTCTGGAAAGGACAGGTTGAGACAAGAGTAAATAAATGGCGATGCGCACTACTATAAAAGTGGCTTTCTAGTGGGCAAACAGAGCTACCTCTGCAGAAATTATTGCGGATGTAGACTTGGTGTGTGTGTGTGGCAGGGGGTTTGGGGAGGCTTTCCTCTTCTCTTTTGGGGCAGACAGAGACAAGGGGCCTGGACTCCAGGTAGGGGGATCTGGCCAAGATCCTTCCTGTCTGTAGGAGGTCAGGGAGCTCTGCAGTAAGATGGCGGCATGGAGGCTGTGGAGAGAGAATGCAAGCAGGAACCCCCCACCGTGGGTCAGGGGGCTCTAAGGGCATCCAGAGGTTACATCCAAGTTAATTTTCTTTTCTATAATTGTAACTCTCTTTGGCCAACCCCAAGCCTCAGGCTGAGGCCTAGCTCAGAGGTCTAGGCACAGAAGTGGAAAGAGACAAATCCCCTGCCTTGTATACTGGAGGGAGAGACCTTCATACTGGGAGATTACAACTTGCAAATTACTCAGGCAAGGGTTGTTGGCTAGCAGCCATCTGGGTTGCCCTTAATACATACTGCAGTTGGCCAGCAAGTCTCAGAGGTTGTCCTTCCCTCTTTGCTTTCCACACCAGCTGTTCAGGGGAAGAGCAAACTGTAGCAGCCTCCAGCTCATTTCCCAGGAACACCACTACCAGCTGCTCTGCAGAGCCCAGGGCCAGTAACCAGAGGTGTCACTGAACCTTAGGTCATTACTCCTCGCAGATGAGGGAACTGAAAAATGGTACAGTTGCTACCTACCGTGAAATGATCAAAAGGGGTGTCCTTAATACTGTTGAAAGAGTTGAGGAGATTGGAAGAGCAAGACCTAAAGAAACGCTTGGCAACATGGTAAACAAATGGCAAGCTGGCTGAATGTCCTGAGCCAACCTCCTGCCCCATTTCACTGGTAAAGAACCTAGGCCCATCAAGAGAACGCGACTTATTTAAGGTCACCTTATTGATCAGAGACAGCTTTAGGACTTGGGTCTCAAGTCCTAATGCTAACCCAATGCTCTTTCTGGATGCCCATCCCTCAGGTGAATCTCATTTTAGCTAGAGAAAAGGGGGCTGGCTCAGGACATAAGGGAACTTTTCACCTCTTTGAACCTTAGGGTCCTCATTTGTACGATGGGGGGAATACCGACCTCACAGGACTGGCTGAGGTAATGTATGTCAAAGTATCATGTGAACCCTCAAATTCAATACGCAGGGTAGTCATTAATATTTTGACTGATTTGAAAAGAATCATCATTAGCATTTCCAGGCCCTCTTTTGGGGCTTTGCACAGCGTAGGTACTCAATATGTAACTGATGATACTAGGTTTTTCTTCAGGAAGCTTTATAAGTCAGCTTAGACTAAATTATGCTGTGTAACAGACAATCCCAACCACAAAGGATTATATCTCACTCATATTACATATCCATGATGGGTTGGCTTTGGCTATGTTTCATATCTTCTTCATTCCTGGACCCAGGCTGAAGAGGCAGACCCTCTCTGGGTCATGTCTATCTTATGGCAGAGGAAAAGAACAAACGAGGAGCCATCAATAACTCTTTCTTTTCTTTTTTTTTTTTTTATTATAATCTTTTATTGAGTTTTTGGTGAACGTTTACACAGCAAATTAGGTTCCCATTTAATAATTGCTCAGTGACATTGGTTACATTTTTCACAATGAGTCAACATTCTCATTATTTCCTTTCTGGTTGTTCCATTTCTATTTATCTAGCTTTGCTGTGCCCCCCCTTACCTTCTCATCTTTGTTTTAGGGTAAATCTTGACCATTTGTTCTCATACAGATGATTTTTTAAAGGAGCACAGTACTCACAGGTGATATTGTTTATTTTATGAGCCAATCTGTTATTTAGCTGAAAGGTGACCTCTGGGTGTGGTTTCAGAACAAAGTTTAAAGGATATCTCAGGGCTACAGTCTCAGGGATTCCTGTAGTCTCTACAGTCTGGTAAGTCTGGCCATTTTTAAGAATTTGAGTTTTGTTCTACATTTCTCTCCTGTTCTATCTGAGACCATCTATTGTATCCCTGAAGGAACGGTCGGTAGTGGTAGCTGGGCACCATCTAGTTGTTCTGGTCTCAGAATAGATGGCATCAATGGCTCTTACAGCTGCTTGGATGGGATACATCATTTCCACCCTATTCTACTGGGAAATCAAGTCACATGGCCAACTCTGACATCAGTGGAGTGGGAGGTATACTCTTCCCTCAGGGAGGAGCACCAGGGAGGGCCTGTGTAGGGGTGGCAGCAAATATTTTTGTACAAATAATGCAATTTACCAACAGAGCCATTTCAGATCATGAATATACTGTGGCTTTACATATGCTTGCATTTATGTAATACTAAACTTTATATTGCAGATTTTGCTGTATGTTAAGTCTATGTGACTCTTGTCTGCCTACCTAAATTTTGCCCATTCTTAAATACCCACATCAAGTCTCACCTCCCCCAAGCAGCCTTCCCTTACTGACTGATCACAGCATTTATTGCCTCTACAACCCATTCTGCCACTTGTTGGCAGCCTTTTACTGGTTGCTGTTCTGTATATATAAGTCTTGTTTAGTAGACTGGAAGTCTTAAGAATAGGGACTACCTTTATCTTCCATCGGGGATCTCTTGGAGCTCTGGTGGCACAGTGGTTAAGAGCTCAGCTGCTAACCATAAGATCGACAGTTTGAATCCATCAACTACTCCTTGGAAACTCTACGGGGCAGTTCTACTCTGTCCTATAGGGTCGCTATGAATCAGAATCGACTGGGCAGCAACAGGTTTGTTTTTTGGTTTTGGGGATCTGTTATCTCAATCTGTACATTGAAAGTACTCAGTAATTTCTTATGAAGTAAAGTTAAAGACTATATCCATCTTCAGGAAGCACTTCTCCATGCTAATGTGGCACTACACCCATTTTGATAGATGGGGAAATTGAGGCTCCAAGAAGTTTAGAGGATGGGTGCAGATTCACAGTCAGGACTGGCCTTCCAATCCTCTGAGTCTATCCTGGGACTCTTGTTGCTCAAGCTGCCTCTCACCCCTTCATACTGTGCATGTGTAAATTGCATTGAATCTTTATGGATTTTCAGTTTTGTCTGTGATCTGTATCCCTGAGGTAAGATAAGTGGCATCCACTGGACGGTCAGCTGCTGGGAATATTGGATTAAGGGAGCTAAGGAAGCAAATCACTTGGTAAGTTAACTTAGAAAGGCCAAGAAGTTAAACTCCAAGCCAAACAGGATTTAATTTATTTGTCACTGAGCTCAGTGCCTGGTTGTGCAGTGGTTAAGAGCTCAGGCTGCTAACCAAAAGGTCCAGAGTTCGAATCCACCAGCAGCTCCTTGGAAACCTTATGGGGCAGTTCTACTCTGTCCTGTAGGGTCACTATGAGTTGGCATCGATTCGATGGCAATGGGCTGATTTTTGAGCTCAGTGCCATTTTTACTGCACTCTATTAAAAAGCATTGAATATTGAATACACCATGGACTCCCAGAAGAATGAACAAATCTATCTTGGAAGAAGTACAGCCAAAATGCTCCTTAGAAGCAGGGATGGTGAGACTTTGTCTCATGTACTTTGGATGCATTGTCAGGAGGACCAGTCCCTGGAGAAAGACATCATGCTTGGTAAAGTAGAGGGTCAGCAAAAAAGAGGAACACCCTCAATGAGATGGATTGACACAGTAGCTGCAACAATGGGCTCAAACATAGCAACGATTGTGAAGAGGGCACAGGACTGGGCAGTGTTTCTTTCTGTTGTACATAGGGTCACTGAGTGGGAACAGACTTGATGACACCTAACAACAACAACAACACCAACAACAAAAGGATGATCTCTGTTGCCAAGGGCCAAGAGAAATCTTAGTTGCATTTGTCCTTCCATTGGTAAGAAAATGGAGACTGTCAACTTTGAGAAGACTGGAAGAAAAGGAATAAAGAAGAAAATGTGGGGAAGAGTCTTTCTCTCGTCCCTTGGTCTGCAATCTTTGTTTCCAGGACAGATGGAGCCATGTCATCTTCCTCAAAAGAGTGCCATGGATACCTTCCCCTCAAGATAGTTTGCTCTTGGAACAAAGATCTCTTCCTGGGGCCAGTTTCTCCCATTGCTTGCTTTGGGCCAGAAGGTGGACAAGTTTCAGCGGATGTTGTGCTCAGTAGAGAAGTCCTCCATACATCTAGATCTACTCCCTATCCTCAGTCACGTTTCCCAGACTTCTCTGACCCATTCTCTTTAACTAGCAAAGCCACTGCCAACCCCATACATGCCCAGTTCCAGGGGCGGATTAACGAGTAAACAAGGTACGCACAGGCTTAATTGTATTTACTTACTAATCTGTAGTGCACAATCTGAAATTGTGCACAACGGATTAGTAAGTAAGCACAAGTATGCCCGTGTGTACCTTGCTTATTGGGTAATTCTTCCCTGCCCAGTTGATTTTAGATTGTAAGTCATTCAAATGCTTTTTCTTCTCCTGGAATTTCCTCTCCAATTCTCACAGTTAAGCCATAGTCCTGACTAGCTTTAGCACCTCGTGTAAAGACTACCTATTTCAGGAAGGATCCAAGGCTCAGATTCATCTGGATACCATCATTCCAGAATACTTTCCAGTTTAGGACAGTTATGAAGAGCTATGTGTATGGTACAAGAATTGGCACAGGAGAAAGAACACCAGTCAGAGGAGACAGGAAACATGAGATCGAGTCCTTGCTTTGACAGTTACTGGGTGTGTACCTTTAGGCAAGTGACTTAACCTCTTTGGGTTTAGTTTTCCTAATCTATAAAATGATAAGAATGCCTGCCTTACTGACTTCTTCTGATGGTTTATAAGAAGCAACAATGATGGTATGTTCACGCATTTAACAAATTCTTATCAATCACCTACCTTTGCTAGATCATAGGGACACAGCTATAAATGAGAGAAACTCAGTCTCCACCTTCATTTCGCTTACACTTTGATAGGGGACCTCCATCCAAACCCATTGCTGTCAAGTCATAGTGACCCTATAGGACAGAGTAGAATGGCCCCACAGGGTTTCCAAGGAGCAGCTGGTGGATCTGAACTGCCAACCTTTTGATTAGCAGTCCAGCTCTTAACTCTGACCCAAACAAGCAAATAATCACTGAAATAACCATGTGTTTTGGTTATCTATTGCTGTGTAACAAATCTCATGGCAATGAGGGTTGACAGGACCCAGCTAGGCGGTTCTTGCTTGGGGTTTCTTATGTAATGTCAGATGGCTAGAGCCATCTCAAAGACATCCTCCCTCCTGTGTCTGGTGGTTAATGCTGGTTGTTGACTGAACCCCTGAACCTGCCAGTCTAAACACCCATATTCGGTCTCTCCATGTGGTCTGGGCTTTCTCATAGCATGGGGCTTTGTTATGAATTGAATTGTGTCCTCCCAAAATATGTGTTGTAAATCCTAACTCCTATACCTGCGGTTATAATCCCATTTGGGAATAGGTTTTCTCTGTTATGTTAATGGGCAGTATTAGTGTAGGGTGTGTCTTAAATCCAACTCTTTTGAGATATAAAAGAGCAGATTAAGCAAACTAACAAGGACAAATGGAGGGGAAGACACATGCCACATGTTCATCAAGGAGCCAAGGACTAGAAGCTCAAAAGAGACAAAGACTCTCCCCCAGAGCAGAGAGAGAGAGAACCCACAGCTAGAGCCAGCGCCCTGAATTCAGACTTCTAGCCTCCTAAACTGTGAGAAAATAAAATTGTTTATTAAAGCCACCAACTTGTATTTCTGTTATAGCAGCACTAGATAACTAAGACACAGCTGGTTTCCAAAAGCGAGTGTGTCAGCAGAGCAAGGCAGAAGTGCATGGCATTCTTACAGCGTAGCCTTGGAAGTCACATGGCTTCACTTTTGACATACTGTATTGGTCAAGGCTGTCAGATTCAAGGAGAGGCCATAGATCCCACCACTTTATGGGAGGAGTGTCAATCTCATGTTGTAAGAAGAGCATGGAAGACTGGATATATTGTGGCAGCCACCTGCACCACCTTCTCTCTTGCTTAGCACCTTCTTTCTAACATCAGTAGGTTGTATTTCCTACGAGTGGTAGTGGGTTTTCAAAACTGAGGCCCTCTCCCAAATATTTTACCTTCTACAAAAGGTGTTTAGTCATGTCCAGCTTTGCCAGTCTCGAGTCAAGAGTACACAAGCCACTGCATCGAAAGAGAGAATATCCGTTGCACTGTTCTGTGGGCCGTTTGCACGTAGTTCACTTGGCATCAGTCCACATGGTTCTCCCCAGCTTCTGCCCTTTCCCTTCAGCAGCCTCTGGACTTCGCTGGGCTGTGTGAGTCGATCTGGGTCTGGACTTTGTGTTATTGTGTTCATTACCCTCCCAGCAGCAGGTGTCATGTTATTACGTTTTAGTCTCTTGAGGGAACAAGGAAGAAGAAAAGGGGACCTTTGGTCTCTTTGGAGCAGGGGGAAGGGTGATGTCTTAGTCGTCTAGTGCTGCTATAACAGAAATACCACAAGTGGATGGTTTTAACGAAGAGAAGTTTATTTCCTCACAGTCAAAGTAGGCTAAAAGTCCAAATTCAGGGCGTCAACTCCAGGGGAAGACTTTTTCTCTCTGTTGGCATTCTACTCATCAGTGTTCCCCCGGACTAGGAGCTTCTCTGCGCAGGAACCTCAGGTCCAAAGGACGCGCTCTGCTCCCAGCACTGATTTCTTGATAGTATGAGGTCCCCAACTCTATGCTTGCTTCCCTTTCATCTCTCGAGAGATAAAAGGTGGTGCGGGCCACACCCTAGGGAAACTTCCTTTACATTGGATCAGGGATGGGACCTTAGTAAGGGTGTTACTGGGACCTTAGTAAGGGTGTTACACAATCCTACCCTAATCCTCTTTAACATAAAATTACAATCACAAAATGGAGGACAAACCATACAATACTTGGAATCAGGGCCCAGCCAAATTGATACACACATTTTAGGGGGGACATAATTCAGTCCATGAGAGGTAGCAAGATGGAAAGAGATGGGTGATAATGGCTCATTCTTTTAGCATTTACCATGCGCCAGGTCCCATGCTAAGCACATTCATATTATTCATATATTATCTCATTTAATCCTTAAAAAAATGCCATAAGGTAGGCATATGATTACTATCGTCCATGTCTTACAGGTGACAAAGATGAGTGACAGAGGCTAAGGACATTTACCAAGCCAGACAGCAAATAAATGGCAGAGCCAGGATTCAAACCCAGGACTCCATGCCATGCTTCTGACCACCACGCTGTAGCCCTCCTGTCTTCCCCTCCACCCTCTCAGCAAGAAATACGCTTCCCTTCATTGGAACCGTATTCATTTGACCCTCACAACTTGCAGAAGGCAACAGAATTGGCCTTTAGTACCTGTGATGCAGGCTGCCGTACCTGAACCCTGGCATCTTCGCCCGTGGTACCCACCACCTCATGGCAGCCTCTCCAGGGACCAGTGGGCCCCATGGAGCCTCCCTCCTCCCCCAGAGGAAACCTGCAGCTTCAAGGTAGAGGTAAGGGAGCTGCCCCAGCCTCACCCTCTTAGCCTCCTGGAGTTCTTATTAGCAGTATTGTCTCCTAAGCCCTCCAAGGAGACCTTGTGGGTCCCAAAATAGATTCATTCAAATGGTTTATTGCCTGATAAACAGTGCTGGACAAGGACGCTGCAGACCTGTGTTGATTGAAACACTCAGTTCCTGTATTTTGGGGTTTGGATTTACCGTTCCCAGCTACGGGGACTTCCTTATTCTGGGCAGGCCGACCTCTGTTGGGGAAGGTTGATGTGCTCAGCTGGCAGAATGCCCCTCCTGCCTTCCCAGCCCCGAGTGATGAGAAGCTGGAGGGACATTCTTCCTCTACCCTTCAGTCTGTTTAAGGGAAGAGAAGGCTCAGGGAGGAGGAAGAGGGACTAGGAGACGTACAGAATCCACATGTCACCTTCTGAGGGCCCCCTGCTGGGGTGTCATCTGGGAGAACCACAGTGGCTAACTGTGTGCATTATCTCACCTAGTCCTCACACTTCTCTTATCTCCATCTACAGATGAGAAAGTGGAGGCCCAGAGATTGACTGCCCCGGGTTATTATACAGCTAAGAAGTGGCTTTATCAGGCAGGTCCTGGTAGGGAGTAGAATTCACTGAAATGGTTCATATGGAGAGAGTTCACTTAGAGAAGTAAGGGAAGGTTTAAGAGGACAAACAAGAGCTGATGAGGCTTCCGGAGACTAGCAACAGCAGAAAGCTCTTACCAGCCCCAAGCCTAAAGGGACAAGGAGTGAATAGAATGTTACCAGAGAAGGATGATGGAATTAGAACCATGGAGGAGGACCTAGAGTCACAGAGGGACATACTGCCAGGAGCAGAGCGCCAAAGCAAGGGAGAAACAAAGAAGAAAAACCTCTCTTTTCTTCTGCTCTCTCATCTCTCCTATGCTTCCTATTGCCCAAACCCATCCAGAAGCCAGAGGCCAAAGGAACCAGGGGATGCTGTCTAAAGAGGTCCGTCACCTGGGCACAGAGCAGGATAGAGGAGGAAAGGGTCTGGGACAAACGGAGAGTAACTGGCACAGTGGTGGAGCTGGATTTTGAACCATGAGTTCTTTTTTTTTAAGATAAAAAGATTGTGATGTACAGTAATGACAATGACCCACAGTATACACATCAACATGGATGAATCTCATAAACATATTGTTGAGAAAAAGAAACCAGACTCATAAGAGTACATATCGTATGATTTCATTTATACAAAGCTAAAAAACTCATAAAAATAAACCTTATAGTATTAAGAATGCATTCTTCAAAGTGAACCATGAACTCTTAAGAGCCCTTCTGACTGCCATGGTTTGTTGCAGCCAAGACAACTTTTCACCACGCAGCTCCATTGACTCTGGGGCAAGCCGTCTCAGAGATTTCAGGCGCTGGTCTGACTCACTTTGTAATTAATTTTAATGGTTCTTTCCCACTGCTTTCCTCTTTGCTTCTGTAGAAATCTCTCCCAGAGGATGAAATGGCCTGGGCTCACGTTTCTGGCCAGCTGGGTCCAACCGTAGCCCTGAGCTGCTGATTCCATGTTCTTTAGGATTTGTGCTTACTAGGGCCCACGATGGATCTTGGAGATCAGCTGTCTCCCCCCGCACCCTTAATCCACACCAGTTCAGTATTTCCACCCAAGTCTTGCATTTTTATCCGCAGATTTTGCCACACTTACCCTGAGTAGCCAGGCCCTGGTAGCGTATTTGATATCCTGTCGTTGTTCTTCTGGGGCAGGGAATGAGTGAGTACTCTAGTCACCCAGACCAGAAAGAAGCTCCGGAGGTGCTGAACCTTCAGGTTTACTCCAGTTTCAACATGAGCAGAGATTCAGCCATGAGGAACGATTGGCTGGAAAGTGCAGGAATGCTAGAAGGTGCCCTCTCTGATATGTCAGGAAACCAGGATGGAAGAGGGCTCATCTTCTTTGTGACTAATGCAGCAGCAACAAGGTGTTGGCTAGAAATTCAGGGAACTTCTGGAAACATCCCCTTGCAGCCTGTCAGACTGTGCGCTCATGTCTCTCTCTCTCTCTCTCTCTCTCTCTCTCTCTCTCTCTCTCTCTCTCGCAGCTTCGAGCCTGGCTAAGGTGGGGGACTAGGTTCAGGCTTATCAGGAATTTGCCTCAGAACATCACTCCTTGGTGTGGTTGGACTTTGGGGATCCCAGTCAGGCTTGAATTCTTGACTTCTTATCTACTCCCCTCCATTCACACTCCTGGATGCCGATCTCTGCTGTTTGTCTGCCTTGCATTTCAACCATTGGCTTTACAAACGATGATGATGATGATGGTGGTGGTGATAGCCAACACTTACCTTTCTTTAGCTGCTGTTCCAAGCACTTTACAAACACCTGATTACTTTGCCTTCACAATACTAGTATTATCTCCATTTTACAGATGAAGAAAGCAATGCTTAGAGAGATCACGTGATTTGCCCAAGGTCACCGAGCCAGAGTGCAAGCCTCACAGAGCCCTCAGAGTCCACATTCTAGGTGTGACCCTGTATTGGCTATTGATGGCAGAGGGAGAGGTTTGTCCTTCTTCCTTCCATCCCTCTTCTTCTTTTTAAAGAAATGGCTTTATTGAAGTATAATAAACTGCACACAGAGAATACAGTTTGGTGAGTTCCAGTGTAAGCATACATCCATGAAACCATTGGTACAATCAAGATAATGAATATATCCACCACTCTCAAAAGTTTCCTTGTGCTCCTTTGTAATCTACCCCTCACCCTTCCACACCTTGTTCTTGATGTTGTGTTAGGTGCTGTCAAGTCAGTTCTGACTCATGGCGACCCTTGTACAACAGAACGAAACACTGCCCGGTCCTGCACCATCCTCACAATGGTTGTTATGCTTGAGCCCATTGTTGCAGCCACTGTGTCGGTCCATCTCATTGAGGGTCTTTTCTTTTTTGCTGACCCTCCACCTTACCAAGCATGATGACCTTCTCCAGGGACTGGTCCCTCCTGATAACATGTCCAAAGTATGTGAGATGAAGTCTCGCCATCCCTGCTTTTAAGGAGAATTCTGGCTGTACTTCTTCCAAGAAAGATTTGTTCCTTCTTTTGGCAGTCCATGGCATGTTCAATATTCTTCACCAACACCGTAATTCAAAGGCATCAAATCTTCTTTGGTCTCCCTTATTCATTGTCCAGCTTTCGCATGCATATGAAGGGATTGAAAAAACCATGGCTTGGGTCAGGCATACCTTAGTCCTTGAAGTGACATCCTTGCTTTTTAACACTTTAAAGAGGGCTTTTGTAGCAGATTTGCCCAATGCAATGCCTTGTTTGATTTCTTGACTGCTGCTTCCATGGGCGTTGATTATGGATCCAAGCAAAATGAAATCCTTGACAACTTCAGTCTTTTCTCTGTTTATTATGACATTGCTTACTGGCTCAGTTGTGAGGAGTTTTGTTTTATGTTGAGTTGTAATCCACACTGAAGGCTATAGTCTTTGATCTTCGTCAGTAAATGCTTCAAGTCCTCCAGACTTTCAGCAAGCAAGGTTGTGTCATCTGTATATTGCAGGTTGTTAATGAATCTTACTTCAATACTGATGCCCCATTCTTCTTCATATAGTCTGGCTTCTTGGATAATTTGCTCAGCATATAGACTGAATAAGTCCCCTGTTCCTAGGCAACCAATTATCTGCTTTCTGTCGCTGTAGATTAATTTTCATTTTCTAGCATTTTATGTATGGAATCAGACAGTATGTATTCTCTTTTGCCTGGCTTCTTTCATGCAACGTAATTATTATAAGGTTCATCCATGTTGCCTGTATCAATAGTTTATTCCTTCCAGTTGCTGAGTAGTATTTCATTGTATGCATATACTAAATTTGTTCATCCATTCGCCTGTTGATGGACATTAGGATTGGTTCCACTTTTTGCCTGCTACAAGTAAAGCCAGTACGAACATTCAAGTACAAGTCTTTCTGTGGACGTATACTTTCATTTCCTTTCCCTAGGTTAACTACCTAGGAGTGGAATGGCTGGGTAGTACAGAAGGTATATGTTTTAGTTTAGCCTTTCTAGAGGGTATGTGGAGCCCTGGTGGTGCAGTGGTTAAGAGCTCAGCCAAAAAGTCAACAGTTCTAATCTACCAGTCGCTCCTTGGAAACCCTGTGGGGCAGTTCTACTCTGTCCTTTAGGGTTGCTGAGCATCACAATCAACTTGACAGCAACAGGTTTTTGTTTTTGTTTAGTGGGTTTGTAGATGTTTCTCATTGTGGTTTTAATTGCATTTTTCTAATGACGAATTATGTCAAGCATCTTTTCATGTGCTGTGTATCTTCTTCGGTGAAATGTCTGTTCACATCTCTTTCCCATTTTTACAAACTGGGTTGTTTGTGTTTTTATTATTGAGTTGCAAGAGTTCTTATATAGTCTAGAAAAGTTTTTTGTCAGATATAGGTTTTGAAATTTTCATATGTTTTGCCTTTTCATTTTTGTACTAGTGTCTTTTGAAAAGAACAAAAGTTTTAAATTTTGGTGAAGTCCCCAATTTACTGATTTTTTTTCCCCCTAAGTTTTATTTCTTTTGTTGTTGTTGAAAATATACACAGCAAAACATACACCAATTCAACACTTTCTACAGGTACAATTCAGCGACACTCATTACATTTTTTGAGTTGTGCAACCATTCACATCCTCCCTCATTAACATAAACTTACTGCCACCTTAATGTTCCTTTCTAATCTTTCAAGTTGCTTGTTGTCAATTTGATCCCATATAGATAGTTCTTAAAAGAGCACAATGCTCAAGGCAGAACTTTTTTTTCGCTTTTAATTTTATTTTGCTTTAGGTAAAAGTTTACAGCACAAATCAGTTTCTCATTCAGAAATTTATGCACAAATTGTTTTGTGACCTTGGTTGTAATCCCTGCAATGTGTCAGCACTCTCCCCTTTCACCCCTGGGTTCCCTGTGTCCATTCATCCAATTTTCCTGTTCCTTCCTGCCTTCTCATCTTTGCTTTTGGGCAGGTGTTGCTCATTTGCTCTTGTATGCTTGATAGCACTAAGAAGCACGTCCCTCACGTATGTTATTGTTTTATAGGGCTGTCTAATCTTTGGCTGAAGAGTGTACTATGGGAGTGGCTTTTGTTCTGGGTTAGCAGAGTGTCCGGGGGCCATAGCCTTGGGGTTCCTCCAGTCTCTGTCAGACCAGTAAGTCTGGTCTCTTTTTGTGAGTTTGAATTTTGTTGTACATTTTTCTCCTGCTCTGTCTGGGATGCTCTATTGTGTTTCCTGTCAGAGCAGTCGGTGGTGGTAACCAGGCACCATCTAGTTTTCTGGCCTCAGGCTTGTGGACGCTGTGCTTCATGTCTTCCATTAGTCTTTTGGACTAATATTTTCCTTGTGTCTTTGGTTTTTTTCATTCTCCTTTGCCCTGGACAGGATGCGATCAATGGATGTATCTTAGACGGTTGTTCCCAAGCTTTTGAGACCCTCGATGCTACTCACCAAAGTAGAATGTAGAACATTTTCTTTATGAACTGTCTTAGTCATCTAGCGCAGCTATAACAGAAATACAAGTGGATGGCTTTAACAAAGAGAAATTTATTCTCTCACAGTCTAGTAGGCTACAAGTCCAAATTAGGGCGTCAGCTCCGGAGGAAGTCTTTCTCTCTCTGTTGGCTCTGGAGGAAGGTCCTTGTCCTCAATCTTCCCCTGGTCTAGGAGCTTCTCTGTGCAGGAACCCCAAGTCCAAAGGATGCGCTCTGCTCCCAGCACTGCTTTTTTGGTGGTATGAGGTCCCCATGTTTCTTTGCTTGCTTCTCTCTTTTATATCTCCAAAGAGATTGGTTTAAGACACAATCTAATCTCGTAGATAGAGTCCTGCTTCATTAAGGTAACTGCTGCTAATGCCATCTCATTAACATCAGAGATTTACAGCACATTGGAAAATCACATCAAATGACAAAATGGTGGCCAATCACACAATACTGGGAATCATGGCCTAGCCAAGTTGACAGATATTTTTGGGGGGCACAGTTTAATCCATGACAGCTTCCATGGCTCCAGAAAGTCTGGAGTCCTTGAGAATTTATAATTTGTTCTGCATTTTCCCTCTTTTGTTCAGGATTCTTTTATGGAATCTTTAATCAAAACGTTCTGTAGTGGTAGAAAGGCACCATCCAGTTCTGGTATCATGGAGAAAGAGCCAGTTGTTCATGGAAGTAATTAGCCACGTTTTTCTTATCCTCCTATTTCTGACTCTCCTTCTTCCTCTATTGCTCCAGGTGAATAGAAACTAATTGTTGCGCCGCGAATGGTGAATTTTTTCTTTCATAGTTTGTGCTTTTGGAATCCTTTTAACAACTTTTTGCCAAACCCAAGGTCGCTAATACATTCTCCTGTGCTTTCCTTTAGAGGTTTAATAGGTCTAGCTCTTACAGATCCATTTCAAGTTAATTTTTGTATATGGAGTGAGGTAAGGGTCAAGATTCAGTCTTCTGGCACATGGTTAAACAATTCTTCCTGCACCATTTGCTGAAAAGGTTATCCTTTTCCCATTGATTTGCCTTGGCCCCTTTCTCAAAAATCAACCAGTTGTTTGCTGAGTATTTTCTTGGTTTGACTGGCTGCTTTGTTTTGAACTCTAACTCTTAACAGGTTGCCTTCTGATTTTCACACGCTGTCAACTTGGATATATTCCCCCATCTATCACTCTGCATTGATCTCCTGGCTCCTGACCATCTTCTTCTCATTGGTTGATAGATTTCTAGTGGTATTTTCCAGGTCTGACCTAACTCCTTTTCTCTCTCCTACTCAGCATCCCCAGCCTTGCTCCCGCCTGCTTGTCTAGGCTCTGTGCCCGGTGCCTGAGACCTGCTGCTGCCCACATCCTGAGGCCAGCAGAGTCCTGGAGGGCAAGAGCTGCAGATGGGCATGGTCAGAGCCCAGGGGCCCTAGCACAGCAGGCTTTCCCAGTCGGTTACCGAGAACACCCCATCATCGAACACCCCATCATTGGAGACCAGAGATCCACCCTCACAGCAATGACCTGACTGCCAGACCTTCTCAAGACCTCACTGGCAGTGGCATGCAGCCTGCTCCTCTCATGGGTTATGTGAACCCCAGTTAGGTTTAAAAAAGAGATTTAGCCAACTAGATAGTGCCCGGTTACCACCACTGACTGCTCTGGCAGGGATCACAATAGAGAGTCCCACACAGAGCAGGAGAAAAATTTGGAACGAAAAAAAAAAGACCAGGCCTGTTGGTCTGACAGAGACTGGAGAAACCTTGAGAGTATGGCCCCCAGACACCCTTTTAACTCAGCGCTGAAGTCACTCCTGAGGTTCACCCTTCAGCCAAAGAGTAGACAGGTCTCCAGGGCCAACAATAACACGTGTGAGAAACGTGCTTCATAGTTCGATCACGTATTTGAGACTAATGTGCACACCAGCCCAAAAGCAAAGATGAGAAGACAGGAAGGGACAGGAAAACTGGACGAATGGAAACAGGGAACCCGGGGTGGAAAAGGGGAGCGTGTTGACACATTGCAGGGTTGGCAACCAATGTCACAAAATAATTTGTGTATTAACTGTTAAATGAGAAACTAATTTGCTCTGTAAACTTTCACCTAATGCACAATTAAAAAAAAGAGAGAGATTTGGCAGACAGAATATGGATGGATAAAACTGAACAAGGGAAATGAAGCGCCTTACAGATCAGTGTTCCCCCGTGTGGAAAGAAATTGTTCTAAGCTTACCTACTTATTGATAGCACTTCAAAGTCCACGTATCCACATGTGATTTAGAGGCAGAAGGAGCACAAGGCATGACTGCTACCTAACCAGCTATGTCTGATGATCTAAACCCGGGAGAAGCTTTGGAGTGACTACCTTACAGTCTGCAAGGGAGTTTTGCTCATATTTGTTGGGAGACATCACTCTGTATCCATTGGAGTGGATCCAGGGAACGTTGATCTCAGCAAGAACTGTGCGCCTTCCCTCCCAGACTGGCTCATGGTACAGCCTCAAAGCAGACTGCAGGAGGAGAGGATCTTCTGGAAAGATTTTATTTTGAATTCAGCTGAAAGACGGTTACTGCACAGAACATCCAAATCCAAGATGAGGCTTTATCATATAGTAAAAAAATTTTCCACAAAAAAATAAAGAATCCCTGTAGTCAGTACATTTTCAGGGGGGGTGCTTGAGAGAGGTGGTATCCTAAAACAAATCTTCCTCCACTCCTAAGAGGCAGTAGGGGCAGACACCATGAATGAATGTGTTGTCTTGCATCGGTGCTGGGCTCTGGGTTGTTTTTCCAGCCAATAGTCATCCTTAAGTGGGGCAGTGATGGTTGAGTGGTAGAATTCTCCCCTTCCATGTGGGAGACTCGTGTTCAATTCCCAGCCAATGCACCTCAAGCACAGCCACCACCTGTCTGTCGTTGAAGGCTTGATTGTAACTATGATGCTGAACAGGTTTCAGTAGAGCTTCCAGACTAAGACAGACTAGGAGGAAAGGCCTGGCGATCTATTTCTGAAAATCAGCCAATGAAAACCCTATGGATCACAATGGTCAGATCCCAGTGTGCATGGGGTTGCCCTGAGTCAGAGGCCAACTCAACCACAGCTAACAACAGCAAAGGCCATCCTTAGAAGCTTGTCTTTGTGAGCCAACAGCTCCAGCTTAGGAGGTGGTCAGATGAGGGGAAGGAGTGTTTTATTTTGGTGTTGTTCTAACTGGTTCGTTTGGGGATGGCCCATTAACATCAAGTTCTAACCAGGGCACCCACCACTGCTGGCAGGAAGTCACATGCCCAGCAGACCTGCTTTCCTGGAAATGCATGCAGGCTGCTTCTCTCGTGGGCTGTGTCAAATGGACAGATAGTACCTGGATGTGATGGCTGGGGAAATATAAGGAAAGAAGGGGCATGGACTAGCATCTCTATGGACCAATTAGCTGCTTGGCCATGGGCCTTAGCCTAGAAGAAAGTAGACCAAGGCTCATCTCTTTCCCAGGCTCACTCTTGGGAGCAGAAGTAAATCAAAGAGGCTTATGCTGGAGCTTGACTCCGACACTTCAGGACTTTGGAGACTTTCATCTCTTCTCAGATTGTCACTTCCCCATTGATAAGACTGTGTGAGGCCCAGGTGAGAGAACTAACCTCCACCACTTTGGGAAGTGATGAGGCGGTGAAAACGGATGGAAAATTTCTTCAAGGTAAATAAAGACTTATCAAAAATGAAGCACGTCCCCAAGTGTCAGGCTAGACTCATTGCTAAGCAGATTAAGCTGAGGCTTTTGTGGTTTGAAATCCAAATGATACTGTGGGAAGAGCACATTCTTTGGAGTCAGCTAGACCTGGATTTAAATCCTAGCACTGCACCTGCTATCTGAGTTGAGTTTGAGCAAATCACTTACTTTTTTTTTTTCATCTGTGAAATGGGATACTACGCATCTCATGAGGTTGTTATTATTTTGTAATAATAGCTACCTTTAATTGAGTATTTTACCATTTGCCAGGCACTGTACTAAGTACTTTATATGTATTAAATCATTCACTCTGAACTCATTATTTAAATGGTACACACCGCACAAAAAAACCCTCAAACCCCCTGTCATCAAGTCAATTCCAACTCACAGCGACCCTGTAGGACAGAGTAGAACTGCCTCATAGGGTTTCCAAGGAGCAGCTAGTGGATTCCAACTGCCGATATTTTGGTTAACAGCTGAAAATGGTATAATATTTGCAAAGTGCAAATATTACAGTGTAAGGTACACGGTAGACGCTCAGTAAATGGGAGATATTGTTATTATTATTTCAGAGACACGAGGAAGGGCTTCTTGCTCCTCTTCCTCCCTCTTCCCCAGATTTTTGATGACTAAAATGAGAACTGTGACTGAAAATGAAATCACCTCTGGAAAAGAGAGGACACTGTCATTGAAATTAATCTCAAAGTGTAAACGACTGATAGCAGAACCTTTCCTGAGAGTGGGTTTTGACAGAGGAAGGAGGTGAGGACGGGTGAAGTGGCAGGGGTGTGGGAAGAAGACAAATAATGAAGATAAACTTTGCTGGTCCTGCCTAACCCACTCACCCGCAATGGAGTCAGGGAGTTACAAAGTGGATTTTCATGGGCCGATAGGGGACTTCCCATAGAGTACTTTCTATGCATTTGGTTTTTAGGCCTGGTTGAGATGGGGTAGAAGGGGCATCGTGGAGATCCCGGGAGGATTATCTTTCTGCATCATTGAATTTTGGGGGGCACCTGAGAACTGGAAGATGAAGTCCTTGAGCTTGGGGGCAGCTCTATGGGGGTTTCTGGAGCAATGGACAAAATCTATCTCCGAAAGCCCTCTGGTTATTTCAGTCCAGACTCATATCCTTCTTTCTTGGGGGACTCCAGGGTAGGGGGGCCTCACCGGCTGACTAAATCATCAAGTAATAGGGACCCTTCAGATGGACTTGTGATGGGGCAGGCTGTCCTTCAGATGCTTGTTGCAGGCCCCAAATTGAAGCTGTGCTTCTTATAAAAAGATCCTGGTTTTTTGTCATACCCGATAGCATGCTTCTTCCAGGAAGCGAACACCTTCAAGGGCAATTAATATAAAAAACTTGTGGAATTCTCCAATGCAAGGCAGTGTTGAAGCAAAGCGAAACACTCCTGAGAAAGGGTTCTGAGGAATTTATGTAATGCATCTTCAAAGATCTTAAAACAAAATGAAACAAAACCTCTCCCTGCCAGAGTTTTCCCCCAAGAACCCAGGCCCCACAAAGGCCACAACCTTTGGGCTTTATCATTTTAGGAAGACATGTTTTTATCGTTGTTGTTGAAAATACACACAGCAGAGCATACACCAATTCAACAATCTCCATGCATACAATTCAGTGACAATGATTACATTCGTTTAGTCGAGTATATTACTGTATGCAACAATTCTTATCCTAGTGTTATGGATTGAATCATTTCCCCCCTAAAATATGACTTGTAAATCCTAACCCCTACACCAGGTAGCAAAGTGGTTAAGCGCTTGACTGCTAACTGAAAGACTGGCGGTTCAAATCTACCAGCCGATCCGTAGTAAAGAGATTCAGCAGCCTGCTTCCATAAAGATTACAGCCTTGGAAATCCTATGGGGCAATTATCCTCTGTCCTATAGGGCCGCTATGACTCGGAATCAACTCGCCGGCAACTGGTTTGCTTTTTATACCTGTGGTTATAATCCCATTTGGGAACGGGGTTTCTTTGTTATGTTCATGAATACAGACCTGAGTAGGGTGTGTTTTAGGCCAAGCACCTTTGAGATATAAAAAGAGCAGATTAGGCATACAGAAGCAAACAGAGATGGGGGAAGATAGATGTCACATCACATGAAGATCGCCAAGGAACCAAGGAACAGGGAACTTCCCCCAGAGCTGACAGAGAGAGAAAGCCTTCCCCTAAAGCTGGTGCCCTGAATTCAGACTTCCAGCCTCCTAAACCAGGAGAAAATAAATTTCTGTTTGTTAAAGCCACCCATTTGTGGGGTTTCTGTGACAGCAGCACTAGTTAACCGAGACACCTAGAAAGACAAATTTATGTTTATGTTTTTTTTTTTTTTTTGGTTTGTCTGCATCTCTCCCTCTCATTTTTAAAGGTACTGTTATTACATTTGTTATTATATATATATAATGGAAGCAGCAGTCAAAAAAGCACACAATGTAGTGCATTGGGCAAATCTGCTGCAAAAGACCTCTCTAAAGCGTTAAAAAGCAAAGACATCACTTTGAAGACTAAGGTGCGCCTGCCCCAAGCCATGATATTTTCAGTCGTCTTATATGCGTGCAAAAGCTGGACAATGAGTAAGGAACACTGAAGAAGAATTGATGCTTCTGAATTACGGTGTTGGTGAAGAATATTGAATATACCGTGGGCTGCCAGAAGAACAAACGAATCTGTCATGGAAGAAGCACAGCCAGAATGCTCCTCAGAAGGGAGGATGGCAAGACTTTGTCTCACATATTTTGGACATGTTATCAGGAGGGACCAGTCCCTGGAGAAGGACATCATGCTTGGTAAGGCGGAGGGTCAGCAAAAAAGAAAAAGACCCCCAAGGAGATGGACTGACACAGTGGCTGCAACAATGGGCTGAAGCATAACAACCATTGTGAGGATGGGGCAGGACTGGGCAGTGTTTCCTTCTGTTGTACGTAGGGTCGCCACGAGTCAGAACTGACTCGACAGCACCTAACACAACCACAGTATGTGTATACATATATAGTCTTTGAGATTCTGGTCCTCACAGCTGCAATCTAAAACATGAGACAAGGCAGACCTCTCAAGTGCGAAAACCATCCATCCAACATTCCACAGGTTCTCAGATCTGTGCGTTGGGGCCAGCAGCGATGAGAAAGGAAGATAAAGTGCCAGGCTGACCAGTTCATATTTGATCATTCATTCACTCACTCATTGATTCACCTATTTTGTGCCAGGCACTGTGCTGGTTGCTGGGGATATAGCAATGAATAAAACAGACCAAAATCTTTGCCCTTACGGAGTTTACGTTCGGGGAAGGGGGGCAGCTCACAGAAGTAAATAAAGTTATAGTGTGTCAGAGGTGATGGATGCTCAGTGCAAGGTGGCATCCTGTATTGGATCCTGGAACACAAAAAGGACTTCTGTGGAAAACTGGTGACTCGGAATAAAGTTTGTAGTTTGGTTCATGTGCTGATGTTAATGTCTGATTTTGGTCATTGTCGTTTGGTCAGGTAAGACGTCAACTTTAGAAGAAGCGGAGTGAAGAGTATATGGGAATTCTCTGTACTGTATTTGCAACTCTTATGTAATCTAAAATTATCTGAAAAGCAAAAAAAAAAAAAAAAAATTAAGGTGATTTATGCTCTGGAGGAAAAAAATAAATAAAACAGGAAGGGGATTATAAAATTTAGAGAAAGGATAGAAAGTGAAGATCAGGCGGCTAGAGAAGGCGTCCCTTGAAATGAGGGGCCAGCCAGGTGGAGGTCCCTGGGGAAGGCAGTCCCTTCAGGGGAGCAGCATGGGCAAAGGCCCTGAAGTGGGAGCATGAATGGTGTGTTAGAAGCACAGCAAGTCTCCGTGTGGCTGGAGCAGAGGGTGAGAGGAAAGTAGCAGGAGAGGAAATGAGAGCAGAGACAGGCTCAGACCGTGCGGATAGTGAAGGTGGTCAGGGCTTTGGTGACGCGGTCCAACCTCCATCATAACAGAAGCGCCCTGGCTGCTGTGAGCAGAATCGACTTCAGGGGATGTGAGAAGAAGCAGGGCCACCAGTGAGGAGGCTACCACAATAGTCTGGGCCAAAGACAATGGTGACTTGGACCAGGGTGGTGGCAGTGGGGCTGGTGAGATGTGTTGTTTGAATTCTGAATACGTTTTGAAGGTAGTGCTGGTGGATTTGTTGACAGACGGAAGGTGGGGTGCTACCAGATCCTGACTTGGTGTGACCATGTTTTCATCTGATGGCAAATACTGCACCTCCAGGTGTTTTTTTGGTAGCAAGCATCAGGCCCTACTTACGCAAAATTGCAAATGAGGATTTTTCTGGAAGGATATGCAGTACCTCACAGATCAGAGGGAAAAGCTTTAGCACTGGCTTCTAAAAGCGTGGGTCTGGGGTCTTAGTATTGGGACCTGTTTTTCAGGTAAGGCCCTACTCCCGGAACAAAGGGTTCTAGCAGTTTTAACTCAGGATTCAAATTTCATCCCAAGATCAATGAACCGGCCTAGCTTGGACCAAGTGTTCACCCCTGGATGGAGCCACCCAGGTGGAGTAGGGGGGAAGGTGCTTCACCAGAGCCATACTGGGTGCTGGGATCAAATGAAAGAAGAGCAAATGGATGTTGGGCAGGCAAAACCCACAGACCCTACTCTTAAATTCAGTCCCAGCATAGACCCTATGAGGTGAAAGAAATCGAGGCTCAGGTTTGGACTGAAGGGAAAGTGGGCAGGGAAGGAAGTCAGCTGGCTTTCTGAATCACTTAGTTTTGTCGAGGAAAGAGTTCTAGCCTGGGGGCCTCATCTGGTCTAGGTTCTGTGGCTCACTAGCTGTGCTACTTCAGGCCAGTTGCTTAACCTCTCTGACCTCAGGCTCATCTGGACTAGAGTAAACGCTTCAAACCTTTTCTTAGACAAGGACCATCTTGATTATTTTTCCCACTTGGCCCCTCCCCAAAAGCAAGTTAATTCATGGCCTTGTTCTTGTGGAAATGTACAATGTGCATCGTTGTTGTTGTTGTTGTGTGCCGTCGAGTTGATTCAAACTCATAGTGACCCTAGAGGATGGAGGAGAACTGCCCCATAGGGTTTCCAAGGAGAGGCTGGTGGATTAAAACTGCCAACCTTTTGGTTAGCAGCCTGCGCTCTTAACCACTGCCCCACCAGGGCGCCAATACAATGTGCATTAGGCTTCCTGAAATTTGGAGAACAGCTGAAGCGGGGTATGGAGGTCCTGTTAAAGGGGAGCTTGAACTAGGGAGTGAATGAGACAACCAAGGTATAAAGAAAAGCATAAATGACAGGGCAGCACACCAAGCGAGCAGCAAGCAGCCTTGCAAGGCAGGCATAAGAGATTCTTAATATTCTCAGCTGCTATTATTCACTTTCTACCTTTACCGAGACAGAAGAAACTGTGCGCTCTGAAAGGTTTGATGTTTTCTAGGCTGCAAGGTACTATTTGCTGCATTATCACCTTGAACTCCCCACTGGGTGTGCCATGCAGGCTGTAAATGAAATGTTAATGAAGCAAATGGCACTCGATTGCCCCCCAAATCCACACGGAGCACTGTTTTCTAAGCTCCATCCCCCAGCACTTGTGCCCACTTACATTTCATACCGTCCTGTTTAGTACCTGATGACATATTGCTTTGAATTGTCCTCTGGCCCACTCTGATCAGAGCCTCCCCAGTTCCAGCCCGCCTACTCCTAACTCCCAGTATGCTGCGCTTTCAACCTCCTCAAAGCCACAGTCTCTTTCCCCTGCGGTTTTCTGTCATTGCATCAGAATTCACCCCCCTTCATTTCCTTCCCTATTTAGCCTAAACTTCAAGAGCCGCTCATCCCTCCTCCTTTGCCTAAAGCCTCCCCTCCCCTCGGCCCTTGCCCCGCTGCTGCTCCTATTGGCTGTGCCCCGGCCGCCACTCCGACTCCTGGGCTCCTGCGCGCTGCTGGAGAAAATCTCATCCCACGCCGATTGGCGCCACTACCAAGTCATCATCTGCGGCCTCAGACGGCTGCTGAGCAGCCTGGAAAGCCTTCTCGGCGTCCCTGTCAGCAAACTTCCTTTCCCAGACTGGCTCTTCTATGCATTCCCTACCTCCAGAGCTCTGCGGAGAAAATAAGGGCCGCTAGGTAGGAGTTCCCTTGTCCTTGTGTACCTGCTCCGCCCCACCAAGAAAGGTATCTTCACCCGTCCGAGAACTGTAGAGCTGTGTAGCCTCGGCACCTCCTTCCCTCATTGGTCCTTCTCTCACGTTGTCTTTCTCCGAAGCACGTAAGCGTGTTACCGCTCCACCATGCTGGGATTCTTCTCCTTTCCCAGCCAAATGTCACAAAAAAGTATACTTGGCCATAGCCCACCTTGACCCTAAAAATGCCCAAAGGGCATGCGTGACCCTCTCATTGTCAAGTCCATGGCCATTTTCATCCCCTGTCTTTGCTTAGCATTCCACACTATTGGCCACTCTTGTCTTGAGTCTCTCTCTTCCCTTGACCCCTGTTCTCCCGCTGTTGTTGTTGTTAGCTGAGCTCAAGCCGGCCCCCGACTCAGGTGAGCCCGTGCACACCAGAACAAAACGCTGCCCAGTCTTGCGCCATCCCCATGACAGGCTGTGGATCGGACCATTGTGACCCATAGGGTTTTCAGTGCCTGATTTTCAAGAAGCAGATCACCAGGCCTTTCTTGCTTAGTCTGGAAGCTCTGCTGAAACCTGTTCAGCACCATGTTGTTAGATCCCATCCAGTGGTTCCGACTCATAGTGACCCTTTGTACAACAGAACAAAACACTGCCCGGTCCTGTGCCATCCTCACAATCGTTGCTATGTTTGAGCCCATTGTTGCAGCCACTGTGTCAATCCGTCTCCTTGAGGGTCTTCCCCTTTTTTTTGCTGACCCTCTACTTTACCAAACATGATGTCCTTCTCCAGGGACTGGTCCCTCCCGATAACATGTCCAAAGTATGTGAGACATAGTCTCGCCATCCTTGTTTCTACGGAGCATTCTGGCTGTACTTCTGCCAACACGGATTTGTTTGTTCTTCTGGCAGTCCATGGTATGTTCAATATTCTTCACCAACACCATAATTCAAAGGCAACAACTCTTCAGTCTTCTTTATTCATTGTCTGGCAACGGTATCCTATATCTGTTGTTACACACAAACCTCCACTGACATACGGGTAGTGGCTGTGCATGAGGAGCATTGGCAGGGAATCAAGCCTGGGTCTCCAGCATGGAAGGCGAGAATTCTACCACCGCTGCCCTCCTTCTCCTGCTGCCCCTCTTTATATTCCAATCTTCTTAACCTCTGTTCATGTTGCCTGGCACTCCCCTGCTGAGGATCCTTCAGGCGCTGGGTGAGGTCTTTGGGATGAAATCCAGATTCCTTTGCACAGCAGGTAAGGCATACCCCCCTCCGCCCAGTTTGGCTCCAGCTTCCTCTCCCTCTCCCTTACCCACCTGATTTACCACCTTCCTCTACTGGTTACGTTCTCACGCCTCCTTGCCTTTGTGTATTTCTTTCCTCTCTCTAGAGTGCCCTTTCTCCCTCCCCACCACCTCACTGGGGGAACTCCTACTCATGTCTTAGAGATCAGCCTCAGGTGCTGCCTCATCCGCACGAAGTCAGTCTTCCGTGATCACGGCTCATCTGAATTCCCCAAACACATTGAGCCTGTATCTCAGCGGGCATCACATTATATTGAAATTGTCTACTATATATGTCTACTCCACTAACCTGCCAGCCCCTTGAGGCTGGGGACTGGGTCTCTTATCCCCATATGCTTGATGCCCGGCCCAGCTTGGTACGTAATAAATAAATGCTCGGTTCGTGTTTGTGGAACGAGTGAATGAGTTAATGTACTGGCTGTTATTCCCAGCTAGGCCACTCCGGGGCAGTGAATATGATCAGTCTTCTCAGAGCGTGTTTCAGGGGTAGATAGATTTTAGAAGGGGCTCTGGTAGCACAGTGGTTAAGCCCTCAGCTGCTAACCGAAAGGTCAGCGGTTCGAACCCACCAGCTGCTCTGAGGGAGAAAGATGTGGCAGTCTGCTTCCATAAAGATTTATAGCTTTGGAAACCATATGGGGCAGTTCTACTCTGTCCTATAGGATCGCTAGGAGTCAGAATCAACTCGACGGCAGTGGGTTTGGTTTTTTAGACATATTTTGAGGTTATGTGCTCAGCTTAAGTAATTCCTACGTGTAAGTGCCTTACTGCCATCTGTGAGGGTGCTCCCAACAGCTACATATGCCTAATGTGATCCTGCCACCTAGTCATAGCTGACTGGATCAAGAATGGATTCCCGTCTATGAGAGTTTGTATTTTAGAGAAAGGAAAAGTGCGCGCGCGAGAGATATCTAGTTCATATGACCAAATGGGAATTGGGGAGCTGTGGGTGTCTGTCTTTGACCCTCCATGTGGACAGGGCAGCAGAGAGAATGCTCCAGAAAAAATGAACACAAATACTCAGAGAGAAACAGAAATGAAAGATGGCAAGAGTCCATGTCCCCTGAGTTTCTGACAGTTTACAAGTTCCTGGTTCTAGTCCTTCCTTAAGCCGGGCTGCATTCCTGCCCTTAGGGCGTGTACCTTGCCTTTCCATCCCACAGTGGTTAACCAACTCCAGTGGATTTCTGTTGCTTGCAAGCAATAGAATTCAGGGCAACAGCTCATTGCTACTCTCATAATCTATGTGACTTCAGAGGGGCCCTCAAGCTGCAGGTCAAAGTAAAATAACTATCAGGCTACTTTCACTTTTTTTTTCCCCCTAAAAATCATTTCTTGTGACTTCACTGGACTTTGCCTCTGCCCACCAACCCAATGTAAATCTGCAAGGTCAGTGTCTTAACATCATTCGATATTCATGAGGCGTCCTCAAGGGCAGGATGTCCAGCACTTTGCCACCACCTTGATGTGTCTCTTGGCATCTGTTCTAGATTTTTTTTTTCACCTAATAGCGAAATGCTTTCTTTCAGCTCACCAGGCATCATGTTTTCTGGTTTTACTTGTCTCTGTAACTTTTCCCACTCTTACAGCAGTCTTCAAGGACAGAAAGACAACCCAGCATGGAAGAAAGGACATTCAACTAGGATTTTTGAAGAATCAAATTCTAATCCTATGCCTGCCACTAGCTTTGCTGTGCTTAGTAAATGAGACTTTCTTTGTGTGTTTTCCCATCTGCAGAAGTGGGAGAGAAAAAGAATACTTTCTCTGCCTAGTTCCCAGAAATGCAAGTTAAAATTAGGTCATAGATGTGAACATCCTATGAAGCAAAAAATATATATAAATTGCTATATCCACAATGGTAATAAACTTCCTCGATTTCTATCCCACTGCATCCTCCACTTCCAGCCACCAAACTCAGGGTCCTCATGCCATAATTATTCATTGAATTTAACTCTAGTTTTTTGTTTGTTTGTGTCTGATTTTTAATGTGGCCCTTGTCTCTTCATCCATTTCTCCTAAACAATGATAAACACTTTTAAAAATTACAAATAAAGGAAACAAGAGACGTACATCCAGTTCTGTTGCAAGGCAGGCTAATTTCTTGTCATTTCTTCATGACCGTATTTATTTTCCTCTAACATAACATGCTGTCTTAGGCTGGCTTCTCTAGAGAAGCAAAACCAGTATATATATAAAGAGATTTATATCAAGGAAACAGCTCACCTGATTGTAGAGGCTAGAACGTCCCAAGTCCATGGGTCAGGGTAGAGGCCTCTCCCAAGTCACGCAGCTGCAGAAGCTGGTGAGCTCAAGATTGGCAGGTTGGAGAGCAGGGCTCCCACTCACAGGCTGTGCAGATTGACGAATCCCAAGTTCGGCAGATAAGCTGACAGCTCAAGTCCCAAGAACTGGAGATGAGGCCGACAGGAGGCAGCTGCGGGATCCAAAGTGAGCAAAACACCAGAACATCTGCTTATATTCAGATGCAGGCCACAGCCCCAAGGAGACTCCCTTTCATATGATTGGCTACTCACAGTATATTCAATCATGGGAGTGATCACACTAAAACACCGAGAATCATGGCCCAGCCAAACTGACACATAATCTTAACCATCACACATGTCATTTCCTAACCAGTCTCCATCATATATATTGCCCCTTAAGCAGTGGTTCCTAAACATTGAAATCAATGGGGAGTTTCAAGAAACACTGGTGTCTGCCTCTCATCCCTACAGGTCATGACGTAATTGGTCTCGGGTATGGCCTGGGCCTTGGAAGATTGAAAAGCTCCCCTAGACCTTCACCTGAAGCATTTCTCTTATAGATTGCCGTCAGAAACAACAGGAGATTAATCCAAAATCCATCTCTTCTTCTGACTGTGATTGCCTTGGTCTCCATCACGTTAATTGAAATTGCTTCTGCGAAATGCAGGGAAGTCATTAACGAAGGTCTCACATATCTGCATACACATTTCCTGTTCTACCTTGTCTTCTGCCAATAATTTAGTTATGATTTGCGTAATACCTTTTTTTTCCCAATTCAGATGGCCTCTCGCCATACCTGTGTGGCCGGCTGGTTCTGTCTGCTGGCTCTCTTCCCTTCTGGATGGGCAAAATTTCCCTCTCCTCTTATGTCAACTCCATCTTCCAGAGCCAGACAGCCGGCTAGGCAAGCTTGTTCCAAGGGTTGCTTGGACTACACCTCAGACTGAGAAATCTTATGATTTGGAGCCAGGCTTGGTAATGCAATTGTGCACTTCCACGTTTATCCATTCTTGCCTGACTGGGGCCAGGCTGAATGTGCTGTTGATTCGTTAATATAAACCAACGCTGTTAGGGACCCTCTGATGGCTGTGGGTGACACCACATTGGCTTTACTCAGGATCTAGGGCAGAGTCAAACCTGAACACCAATTCCTTTGGGCCTTGTGGGCCATCCCTTCCCTGAGGGAGCATATGAGCTTCCTCTCAGCATGGATCTGAGCGCCTAAAGTGAAAACTAGGGCTCCTGTGGCACCAGGGGCATCTCCCCACTCAGGATGAGTCATGGTCTCTCATCTGACTTGGCCCTCTTGGCTTATAACACCGTCTGATTTCCAGGGGCTGGGGAGAGAGTGGGGGCAACACAAGAATTGATACTTTAGTCAAGCAAGCATTGCTAAGTCCTGGGATGTTTCAGGTGGTAGGGTGTCACAGCCCGTGACAGTCCCTATCCCTTTTTCTCTTCTTGTCACTTTGCCTGACTCTACGCTAAGCCCTTTTCATAATTTATATCAATTTACTCCTTGCCCCACTCTAAAGGAGTCTGGGTGGTGCACCCTGTTTATGATCCGCTGTTCAACTAAAGGTTGGTGGTTCAAACCCACCCAGTGGCTCCGTGGAAAAAAGGCCTGGTGAACTGCTTCTGTAGAAATTACAGTAAAGAAAACCCTATGGAGCAGTTCTGCATATGAGGACATTGCAACTTGGAACTGAAAGCTTACACAGCTGGTAAATGGAGACGCCAGCATTTGAACCTATTCTGGATTACTCCAAAATCCATACTCATAATCTCTATAGCCTTCTGAGATTATCTCCTTTTATGAAAATGTCATCCTTAAATTCCAGTAACATAGTTTTCCCAGATTTTGAAAGCTAAGGCCTATATGATTGTTGGGTTATACATACAGGAAACCAATAGTTTTATGTACCTATGGTAGCCACTTGAAAAATAATCATAGATGGGTTGATTGAAAACAGCATTTTATTCACTCAGGTTCTGGATAGGGTTCTGGGTGTTGGGGGATGGTGGAAGGGGAGCCGATTTGGCCTCCTTGTGGGTGTGAGTACAGACTGCCTTTTCAGCCCTGCCTCTACCCTGTGGAAACCCTGGTGGCGTAGAGGTTAAGAACTACAGCTGCTTAACCAAAAGGTTGGCAGTTCAAATCCACCAGGCGCACCTTGGAAACTCTATGGGGCAGTTCTACTCTGTTCTATAGGGTTGCTAGGAGTCGGAATCGACTTGATGGCAGCGAGTTCTCTACCCTGTCATTGCTCATGTTCCAAGCCAGCTCGAAAAGGCTACTTTATTTCCCCGAGACTTAATACAAAAGCATGGAGCTGACAAGGCTAAGGACTGCTGAGGCTTTTAAAGAAAAAGACAGCAACTTCAAAAAATGATTCCCGTCATTTAGAAAGAAATTGGCTGAACTTACGACCTCAGCTCATTTTTTTTTCCTAAATTTTATTTATTTTGTTGTTGTTGAGAATATACACAGCCAAACATACACCAGTTCAACGGTTTCTATACGTTCCATTTAGTGACGTTGATGACATTCTTCCAGTTGTTCAACCTTCTCACTCTCCTTTTCTGGGTTGTTCCTCCTTCATTAACATAAACTGATTGGCCCCTAAGATTCCTGTCTAATCTTTCAAGTTGCTGTTATCAGTTTGATCCCATATAGATAGTCCATAAAAGAGCATAATGCTCAAGGCAGACATTTTTTACTGGTTAAGCTAAACTATTGTGTGGTTTTAAGATGACTTCAGGGATATTTTCAGTTTCAAGTTTAAAGATTATCTCAGGGCAATAGTTTCAGGGTTTATCCACCATCCATGGCTCCGAAAGTCTGGTGTCTGTGACAATTTGAAATTCTGTTCTGTATTCTCCTCCCCTTTTGATCAGGATTCTTCTGATCTCAGCTCATCTTACTCTCTTCTATTTATAAAAACAAACAAGCAAACAAAAGAAGTTTAAGAAACAAAGGAAAAAAGGAGGGAAAATTGTTCTCATCCTGAAGAAAATAATTTTCTTAGGTCTGGAAAATTACAGTCAATCTGTGAAGCTTCCAACTTTCCGAGATACCTAGAGTTTTAGAGACAAAAAGGACTGAGGCCCCAGAGAGTCACAGCCACTGTAGTTAGCGGAAGCTGACTCCCAGTTTCCCTGCCTTTTCTATCCCACCCCTTCTTTGTTCTTCTTGCTTTTTGAATGACAAGATTTTCATAGGCTGCCAGAAGACGAAACAAGATAGCGTCTGCTTCTTTAGGAAAGGTCAGGGAGAGCTCCAAAACTTCTAGAAAGAGGAGAGTCAAATTATTTAATCTAATTTCAGGAATGGCCTTGATCTTGTTAGCTGAGGGACTGAATAAGGAGGCAAAAGGCCGTCCACAGCAAGATTTATTACTGCTTTCCATGAAAACAGGGAAAATGAATATTGGCTTAATGGGGATTTGGGCTTCTAATTTGATTTTTCATCTCAGCTTAGAGAAACAACCCACAGACAAAAGGTCAATGGATCCTAGTTGTGATGTAGTGCAACACTGAGCTAGTGAGGAAAGGGGTCACCCCTCGGTTTGGAGGTCACCTCTGCCATCTGTGAGTCTAGGAAAGGAAGAAATCCACTGGAATCTCATTGCTCCTGGAATGCGTATTAAAATTGTCATTGCTTCATCAGACCAGGTAACCAATATGGGGGAAAATTCCTAGCAAAAATGTTTCCAATGACACTAAACTTAGTTCCTAGTGAATGAACTTGGAGGTGAAATAGAAAAAGAAAGGAAGGCTGGGGCCAACTCAATTCAATAAGCGTTTGTTGAGTGCCAGCTATGTATTCACCAAATCCATTGTGACTGAGTTGATTCTGACTCATAGTCACCCTAGAGGACAGAGTAGAACTGCCCCATAGGATTTTGGAGGCTGTAAATCTTTACGGAAGCAGACAGTCACGTCTTTCTCCCGTGGAGTGGCTGGTGGGCTCAAACCGCCAACCTTTCGGTTAGCAGCTTAGGGCTTTAACCATGGCGCCACCAGGGCTCCTAACTCTGTGTTAGATCCCAAGAGATAAATAAGGCCTGCTCCTGCCCTGGAAATGCTTGCTGATGACAGGAACTAGTAACCACAAAGGAACTTGTTCCCAGGATTCACACACCAATAAGCAAAATGGTCCAGCATCCCCAGCAGCTCAGTGCCATTCTCGGACTCATGTGGTCTGACATTAATTGGGCCAGCACGGCTCACTTCTGTGGGCTACAAAATTCCTCAACTAATGGGCAGCTCACAGACATTAACGCAGGAGCCAGGTGCTGGCCACGGCACACACATCGAGCCCGAATCTGAGGCTGTCTAAAAGAAGAAGAAGAAATTCAGAGTCAGTGGAAGTGCCCAGCGCTCTTCCCCAGAGACCATGGATGCAAACAGGCAACAGGTCCTGTCCTGGCCAAGCTCAGAAATCCAGCTCTCGAAGGCTGCCTCACTCTGCCAAGACTTTAGTTACTGAAGAAAGGGGTTGCTTGCTTGTGTTAAAAATAAAAAAACGTTATCCACCATGGGATCTGATCCAGCCCAGTGTCAGCTGGATCAATCAACCTTTTAAAAATCTTTTTAGGAGAACTATTCAGCTACTGTCATGAATTAAAGATGTGAGGGAGAGAAAAATAGTAGACAGCTTACAGTGGGTAACACGGCGTTTCAGACCAAAGTGTGCCGTTGTGTCAATCTTCTTGTTGAGGCCTAAGAATTGAGTAAAGTTTGTCTTCACCATTTCTGCTCTGACAAGCCTTAAAGGTTCTTGAGTTTTGTGAAGGTAAGAAAGGAAGTAACTTCAGTAGAAAATAGGATTTTTTCACCAAAGCTATGTATCTGATTGCTAAATATTAAATAAGTGCCTTATTGGCTGATTTTACTATTCTCCTACAGTTATATTTCTAAGTTATGAGTCCGTTTGTACATACAAAGGAGTCCTGATGGTACAGTGGTTAAGTGCTTGGCTGCTCCGCGGGGCAAAGATGTGGCAGGCGGCCTGCTTCCATAAAGATTTCCATTGCAACTGAGTCGAATTTCGACTCCGAGTGACCCGGTAGGACAGAGTAGAACTGCCCCATAGGGTTTCAAAGGCAGTAAATCTTTTATGGAAGCAGATTGCCACATCTTTCTCCCGTGGAGGGGCTGGTAGGTTCGAACCTCTGACTTTTCGGTTACCAGCCGAGTACTTAACCACTGGGCCACCAGAGCTCCTTCCCTTTAAAGATGACAGCCTTGGAAACCCTGTAAGGCAGTTCTACTCTTTGTCTTACAGGGTCGTTATGAGTCAGAATCGACTTAACGGCGATGCGTATACATAGAAAATAGCAGATGAGGTAAGTCATGGTATCTGTAGCTGTTAGGGTAATGCTGTGATTCCCTAAGTGAATTACTCATTGTTCTTCTTTTTTTCCACAGGTACAATTAAGCCAAAGTTTTCAGGAAACAGATTGGCAAGCGGGGCTAGCTACACGGCGTGAGACCAGTGCAGTCACATGGGGCCCCACGCTCAGAAGGGCCTGTGTTTGGGGTTTAATGCTCTATGGTTGTCTTAAAATTCTTAAAAAATAATATTTTATTGTGTTTTTGGTGAAAGTTTACACAGCAGTTTAGGTTCCCATACAAAAATATCTACACAAAATTGTTCAGTGACAATATTCTTCACAATGTGTGAATGTTCTCATTATTTCCATTCTGGTTGTTCCCTTTTTGTTGATCTAGTTTCCCTGCCCCTTTACATTCTCATCTTTGTTTTAACGTAATTATTGACCATTTGGTCTCATATAGGTGGTTTTTTAAAGGAGTACAGTACCTACGGGTGATATTCATTATTTTATGAACCAATCTGTTATTTAACTACAAAGTGACCTCAGGGGTTATTTTCAGTTCAAGGTTTAAAGAGTATTTCAGGGCAATAGTCTTGGGGTGTCCCCCAGTCTCAATCAGTCCAGTAAGTCTGCTTTTTTTGGAATTTGAGATTCTGTTCCCCATTTTTCTCCCATTCTATCAGGGCCCGCCTACCGTGGCCCTGATTAGAATGATTGGTAGTGATAATCAGACACCATCTAGTTTTTCTGGTCTCAGGGTGGGTGAGGCTGTGGTTCATGTAGACTATTTGTCCTGTAGATCAGTTTCTTCTTTAAATCTTTGGTTTCCTTCTTAGTCTTTGGTTCCGGACTAGTAAGAGACCAATAGCTGTATCTTAGATAGCAGCTTGCAAGATTTTAAGATCTCAGGCACTACTCACCAAACTAGGATGTAGAACATAACTTTATGAACTATATTATGCCAATTGACCAAGATGTCCCAGGAGACTATGGTCCTAATCCTTCAAACTCAGAAAACCAATCCCACCAGGTGTTTGGTTATGTCTAAGAAGTATCTGTAACTGTGCCCCCATATGCTTTATTGTATATATGAATACATGTATTACAGTCACATACATGAATATACATATACATATGCATACACCTATATATACACACATACAGGTAGCCCCCAACTTATGACGTGTTTGAGTTACGACAAACCACACTTACGACTATTTGTTTTTTAATTTTTTTATACATATTATCATTAGTCATATGTACTACATGCAGTGTTTCACTGTGTAATTTGCTGATGTTATCATCCCCAGATGTTCAGTTGCAGACGTTCAGTGTTATGATGTACTGTTCAAAACATTGTGATTTCTGGTAGAATTATAACGTTCTACAGTGTATCCGGAACATCGCATCTTTCTGGGAGAAAGTTACAGGAAAATGCATGCAAGAGATTTGGAAAAAATTGCAGAGTTATGTGAACACACTCCAAGCATTCGATCAGGATACTATGATGAAAGAGATTGGTGGAAAAATCATCCATACGGCAAGAACGCTGAATTTAGAACTTGATAACGGCAATGTGGATCAGCTCGTAGATCACGAAGAAGGGGAACTGACAGATCAGGACTTGATGGATTTTGAAGAGAAAAGAAATGCTGAAGAAAAAAAAATAATGAGGAAGAGGAAGGAGAGAAGTTGTCAAAAAATTTTACAGTGAAAGGATTAGCCGAAGTTTTTTCTAAACTAAATCAGGGGTTTCAAAACCAAAAAAAAAAAAAAAAAAAAAACCATGGCCATTGAGTCCATTCCCTATAGGACAGACTAGAACTGCCCCATAGGGTTTCCAAGGCTGTAAATCTTTATGGAAACAGACTGCCACGTCTTTCTCCTGTGGAGTAGCTGATGGGTTCAAACTGCCAATCTTTCGGTTTGCAGCTGAGTGCTGAACCACCGCACCACGAGGGCTCCTATCAGGGGCTTCAGTTGCTTCAAAGCATAGACCCAAACGCAGATTGCTTCGCAAAAGTCATTCAGCAGATTCGGGAAGCAGTGGGATGTTACCACAAAATACATGAAGAAAGAAAGAAAGGAAAGGAACCTACAGACAACTCTCACTAATTTTCTGACTAGAGGCGCCATCCCCGTTTCCAAGGATAATCCAGATGATCCAGAACCTTCCACAAGTGGAGTTATTACCGAAACTGACAAAATACCAACGTTGTCCAACTCTTCTTCATTGTCGGAGTAAATTTTTATGACTTGTGTATTTTTTAATGTGCGTATTAAAATATATCTGTAAGTCTATGTGTAACGTTTCTAACCCTCAAAGAAAAATAAAGATTAGATTTATAAAGATACTGATAATAAAAGGCAATAATAATGAAAACTAAAAAAAAATAAAATAAAATAATGAGGTATTCGACTTACTTCAGAACCATCTTACAACAGAGTTGTCAGAAGGGAACCCTGTCTTAAGTAGGAGACTACCTGTATACACTCACATATACATACCTAGGGAGCCCTGGTGGCACAGGGGTTAAGTGCTGGGCTGTTAACTGAAAAGTTGGTAGTTCGAACCCACCAGTGGCTCCACGGGAGAAAGATGTGGCAGTCTGCTTCCACAGAAGTTTACAGCCTTGGAAAACCTATGGGGCAGTTCTACTCTGTCCTTTTAGGGTCACTGTGAGTCACAATCCACTCAACAGCAAAGAGTTTGAGGGTTTTTTTTTAATATACGTGTATGCCTACATACATACATACATACACGTATATTTTTTGGTTGTTTCAAAATTATACATGCCATAGCAATTACCAACAGATCCTTTTTTTGTGTACATTTTAGTGATATCACTTACCTTCACCAAACTGTGTACACTTCACCCTCATTCCGTGTTACCTTTCCCATCACCAAAAATAACCAGTGTCTACTATCTAGTGAATTCCCCCCTCCCTTCCCCCCAAAATTCTTCATAATTTTATCTTAGATTTTGTGTTTTGTAAGTGAAGTCCGAGGAGACAGTGAAACACTCTGCAGGGTATTGGAGCCTTGATCTGTGTGCAGCCCTGCCTTCCCACTCCCCCGGGGGTGGATTCTCAACAGTCTACTCTCTGTTCTCTGGTAACCTGGGCCTCAGCCGGCCTCCCATTCCTTACCCCTGCCCCATGACTGCTGCTGCCCTTGACCTGGAGAGCAACCAGGTTGTATCAGCAGAGGGAGGCCTGTGTCCTGGGCACAGGTACGGGGATGGTTGGGATTTGGGTATGTGCCCATTGGTATTTGTCTTAGGCTGGGTTCTCTAGAGAAACAAAACCAGCGAAGCGTATATATTTAATATTTACAGAGCGATTTATCTCTAGGAAATGGCTCATGTGGTTGTGAGGGCCGGCAAGTCCTAAATCCACGTGTTTGCAGGGGCAGAAGAACCCACAACTGGCAGGTCAGATGGTAGGCTGTTGGCTCACGGGAATGCAGAACCTGGTGAATCCCAGAATTGGCAGGTCAGACGACAGGCTCAAGTCCCAAGAACTGGAGGTCAGATGATGATGAGCCAGATGCAGGATCCAGAGCAAGAGAGAGCTTTGCCAGAACATCCATATGTATTAGATGCAGACCACACTCTCAAGTAAACTTCCCTTATATCAGATAAGGGTGTGACTTCAGTAAAGGTGTGACTTGAGTAATGTTGTAACTTGAGTAAGAGTGTGACTTGAGTAAAGCTGTGATTTGAGTCATACCCTCTAGTAATGGTGTGACTTAAGATACACCTCACATTAATCCTGCCTCTTAGAGGTTTAGGATTTACTACACAAAAAACGGAGGACAATTATATCAAATCATGAAATGGAGGATAATTACATCATATCACAAAATGGAGGATAATTACATACTACTGGAATTCATGACCTAGCCAAGTTGACACATAACATTAACCATCACAGTATCTCAGGGAGGGGGCAAGGTGGCAGTGATCCCTGCCCATAGCTGGAAGTGCCATAGCACATTTAGGAGGCAACTCGGTGGCAGCCTCTGATCCAGGTTCCAAGTACGTCCTGGCATGGAGTTTGCAATTCCTTGTGAAGGGGTTCCTGTTGGCAGCGGGTTGGGGTGGTAAGCCTTTGGGAATGGGGAGACTGACATTCTCAACCCTAGCAGGGACCTCATTTTGCAATGGGGTCAACTTCAAAGACTAGGGGTGACGGGGAGCCTACTTCTTAATTAACACAGGTCTCATATGGCTCCTAACTTGGTACAAAACCTGTTGGTAGACACAGTAGAAGAAGAAAAAATAAGTTCTTGCCCTCAAGGGATTTATAATCTGGTTGGAAATAGATCAAATTGCAGTAGATAAAAACAATGAGAAGCTTTCACTATGGCAGTGGAATTGGAGAGGGGTCCTGAAGGTAGGGTTGATGTATGGAGGGGTTAGGGGAGAAAGGTACCTGGTGAATGTACTCTCAAAATGTAGGGCTAGGTGTGAAGGTGATCACTTCACACATGCGCTGGCTTCTTCTTGGTATATGCTTCTTTCAAAGCCACTCACTCACAGCATTCCAGGAGGAGGGTGATCCTGGAAAGTGGGGACAATGTAGGAACAGGCATGACCATCGAGGAGAATGGCTGCATAGAATGGAGGGTGTGGGGGTTGAGGTGGGAGATGGGCTGCATGGAGCTGAACTGCAGGGGACAGAGAAGAAAAGAACAGGTTTAGAGCCTCCCAGCTGTGCACACTGAGGTACAGCAGGCGGTTGCTGTATAACATGGTGGACCACTCACAGTTCTTCCCGGACCAGTGAAGAAAGAACAAAGAGAACTGTCCTTGTGGTTAAGCAAGCCATGGAGTGCAGTTAAGCTTCACGGTGAGCTCAGTGATGAGGGGGAAAAGCAAATACTCTCTTGTGAAGGTTGACTTAATTAGCCATTTTAATAATTTATGAGTCTTTGAAATGTTTGCCAGAAGATTCAGAGCTCAGATTTTGCTTCTGGCTTTGAGCTCTGGGTTTTCTCTATCATGAATTGTGCTGCCTCATGGAGCAATGGCAGGAGCAGGCCTGGGAATGTGAGGTCTTGGAGTGGCCAGATGCTGCACACAGGTAACTCCTTGAGATTCTGACGAAAGTTCTAGGAACTTGTGCTAGAAACGTACATGTATATATACAAATCTGGAGGCTTCACAGATTCCCCCAGATCCACACTTGAACCCCAACTAAAGAATCCCTGATTTAGATGATCTCTCAAGGCTGTAACATTCTATGATTCTTTTTTCATTTACCCTAAAGCCAGTCGGACCCCTGGTGGCGCAGTGGTTAACAGCTTGGCTGCTAACCTAAAGGTCGGCACTTAGACTCCACCAGCCACTCCTTGGAAACCCTACGTGGCAGTTCTACTCTGTCCTGTAGGGTTGCTATGAGTCAGAATTGACTCGACAGCAGTACGTTAAAGCCAGTCTGTCAATATGTCACCGGAAAATGCTACGATCCTTTGGGCCTGCAGGCAAGCAGCCTCATGGGGATGTTTGCTGTCTTAGGTGTCTAGCGCTGCTATAACAAAAACACCACAAGTGGGTGGCTTTAACAAACAGAAATTTATTTTCTGTAGTTTAGGAGGCTGGAAGTCCGAATTCAGGGCACTGGCTCTAGGGGAGAGCTTCCTTTCTGTTGGCTCTGGGGGAGGGTCCTTGTCTGTCTCAGCTTCTGAGCGATGGCTTGGTTCCTTAGTGATCTTCTCTATCTTCCCCACCCCCACTGTGCTTCCTCATCTCCTTGTTTAACCTCCTTTTATATCTGGAAAGAGATGGTCTCAGGACATGCCCTGCACTAATCCCGCCTCATTAACATAACAAAGACAACCGGGTCCCACATGGGATTTTAACCACAGGTACAGGGGTTAGGATTTACAACACATATTTTTGGGGGGACACAATTCAATCCACAGCATTGGCAAAGCAAGAAATGCATAATACAATATTTGTTCACTAGGCCAAAGCAATGCTAATGCAGAAAAGAGAACTGAATGGATCAAAAGCTGTGAGTCAGCTCCCTCACTGCCACCTGCTCGAGAGGCAGCCTGCTGGAGCTGAGGGGGTGGGCTCTGGAGTCAGACAGCCTGCCCCCTCCCTGCCCCTCACCCCTCCCTCCTCCCCCCAGCAAATCCCAGCCTAGGCACTTTCTGGCTGTGACTTTGGGGAGCAATTTCACCTCCCTTCGCCTTGCTTTCCTCATTTGCGAAACGGGGCTACTGAGGTGTGCACTCTACCTACCTGTCTGAGGATGAACTGAGCTAACCTCCGTGAGTCATCCTGCATAGCGCCTGGGTCACAGTAGCGCTCAGTGCAGGGAACTCGTTCCTCTCATCTCGCCCAGAGGTGGAGGGGTGCTGTGGATCTGGAGATACGGTCTTGATTTAATGTTGGGAAGACAGACTGAGGAATGGATGGGAGCTCTACCTCTGACCACCTGAGTGTCTCCCCCTCCCCGTTGCCCCCATATGCCTCCCCACAGAAATGTGGGCTGGGCTGGGGAGGAGATTGGAGAGGGACCCCTGTAATGTAGCAGCCCTGATCTGGAGCAGCTCTCTGCCTTCTCCCCCTGCTGCTGCTGTGGAGTGTGGAGGCTGCAGGAACAATGAGGGGGGATTCTGGGCTTTTTCTGGCTGCAGGCCTGACTGCAGCAGAGAAGTCAACAGAGACAGCAGAAGAGAGAGAGACTTGCTTGTCCTCCAGTTTCCTGAGCCAGCAGTCAGCCATTGGTCAGGAGCCCACCACACAAAGTAGCTGACCCGGGGGAAGTGCAGTGCTGGCTAAGTTATGGCGCCTGTTCTCAAGGGCCTTGCAGCTTCCTCAAGGAAACAAGACTACCCCAAGGAAGGAGAGTGGCTAAGGGCTACACTGCTGGATGCAGGACGTCTCTTCCAATATGGAGTCAGGAAAGGAGGGAACAGTAAGTGTGGGACGGTGGAAGGGGCGCCTACATGGTGCCAGGCCTTGAGCTAGGCCCTTGACACTCATACCTCATCCTCACAGTAACACTGCAAGATGGACGCTGTTACCCTTCACTGCAGGGGTCTTGAGTAGACCCCTCGACCACTAACAGAAAGCTTGGCAATTTGAACCAACCCAGAAGCACCTCGGAAGACAGGCCTGGCGATCTATTTTCAAAAGGTCACAGCCTTGAAAACCCTATGGAGCAGTTCTACTCTGCACACATGGGGTCGCCATGAGTTGGAATCGACTCATGGCAACGAACAACAGCAATCCTTCACTGAGTGGACGAGGAAACTGGAGCACAGGGAGGTTGAGTGATTCTCAGAAAGGCAACTGCTATTAGGATTCAAACCCAGGTCTACCTGGCTCTGAAATCCTTTCTTCCCCATTCACCCCCTGGGCCTAGCTAGGTAAAGAGGAGGACACCTCCATAGCCCATTACTCAGCTGCATGCAATGCTATGCACATAATCCATTCTTGGTAAATATTTGGCCCATGAATGGGAGGGAGAGAATGCTCCTTTCTCGGTTCCAGGCAGTTCCCAGCAGCTCACATGCACTGTTTACCTTTCCTCCCACATCCTCCCATGAGGAGTCATCAGCCTCCTTCCGCCAATGGAAAACATGGAATGAAGAGAGGGGCCTGGCTTATAGACAGCTGGTTTCAGACCTTCTCCTGCTGCCCAGGTCTCGTTTCAAACAGAACCTCTGCCAGAAAAACCTAGTGAAGAGAAATAACTCACGTCGTTTAAACAAGGCTGAGTTAGAAGGGATAAATGTTTGGAGGCCTTCACGGCTCCAAACGCTGAGAAAGACAGGCTGTGTCTGAGCTCCTAGAGAAGGCAGGTGTTCTGGATTTTCTGCAGAAGCTGGCATCCTAGAGACTGACAATGGAGCAGTGAGAAAGAGGTCTGCAACTGGCGGCAACAGGAAAGCTTCAGCCTCGCTCAGGCCTCTGCCCAGGAGGAACCCTATTGTCTTAGAGAGTCTTCCGAGCAGTCTCCTGACCTGGTTTGTAACCGGTGATGTGAATGCATTATCCAGAGCCGGGTGCCAGGCAGAGGGCGGCACGAGAGCCCCACTCTACTCATTTCCAGCCATTGATTCGATGATGCTGATGAACTGTGATTTTTAAATGGGAAGGGCTTTGTCATCTTTGTTTTTCAATACAATTCAAGCATGCTTCTTTCTTTCCTGACCAAGGCCCTAGGCAGCCTTTTTAACATGTTGGGTCTGACATGCTCTCCAGGGTCAGTTTCCTATTTCATTTCCATTCTAAGGGTATCAAGAGTCTGTAGCTAGAATTTACATCTAAATAATAGCGTTCCGGAAGGCAAAAGCCTATGTCATTACTTACACTTTAAGTAAAGTCCCTTTGGATAGGAAGAACCAGCATCTTATTAATTTTTCATGCTGTCACTTGGCAATATGAATTGGTTTTATGTAAGAACCAGGAGCTTATTGGATTGAATTTAGGAAATTGCTAAAACAAATTTGACTTCAGTGGGTCTGAATGATTGCAATATAATAAACATAGAAAGGCTAGAGGGCTAATTTATCATCGCTTTCAGTTTTATTTATTTGAAACTCCTTTATTGTGGATATAAACAGGCTTTATTAAAGATTATGAAGTCAATTTCTAAATGAGCTGTAAATGGCTTTCTATAGAGAGATGATTTGCTGTTTTTGTGAATAAAACATGTTTTTGCCCAGTGGGGTTATGTAGCCCATGTATTAATACTGGAAGATTATTCTGCTGTGCTTGGCATCTATGATGTGCCACATTTGATTTGTTCTCTGATCTATTCGTCTCCACGCTCTTTAATAAACACTGAGACTGAAAGCATAACCTCTTAAGACCTGCACTTCAATGAATCATGAAAGAGATGCCTGCCTGTGTGGCAGTTTATCACTTGAATGATAATTCTGGTTCCCTATAAAAATGTTAAAGTGTCTGCTCTTCAAAACAGACTGCAGTGAAAGGCGTGAGCGAAGCTGTGGGTCACTGATGGATGGGGAGGCATGATTGACCTTAGCTTTGGTAGCATGGTAATAGACTCTCAAGGCATTAAATCATTTTCTACCACAGAACCACCAAATACACCACCTGCAAAGCCAGGAAGAAGATTTGCATCTTTCAATTTTGAAAACTCCATACGGCAGATCCCTTGTAGAGATAGGTACTCTGTCAGTAGAGTTGGTGCCTCCAGGAAGATGGCCTCCAGAAGCCTGCCGTATTGTGAAAACCTGTTTAATCTGGATCCTTTCACAAAGGACTGTGACATTCACAGCCCAGTGCCTACCATAATAATGCACAGCACAATTGAAAACACTGAGAAAGGGATCGGTGCCTGTGTGAGGTATCTCAGAATGCTGGGCCTGGGAGGGATCTTGGGAGGCCATTTATTTTAATTCCCTCGAGGCCAGTCGGTATATTTGTGCCTCTGGAAAGCTAGTTGTCCGAAGAGAGAAGATTCTACCTTTCCTCCGTTTGTTAGTGTTGCTGTTGTTATTTTACTACAACATAATACTCTGGATGGAAGGATCTAAACACCTAGTGGAGAGAAAGGCATTGCCCAATGATGTTAGTTTGGGAAGAAATGATTTTACACTGTTTATGACAGTGGTTTACTCCATAATCCAACCATTTTAAAGCACTATCTAGTGAAGGGACTTGGGTATCTCAGATCAAACTAAATTTGGGCCACAGACCAAACTGGTTTTCAATTTTTGTCTTTAATATTTCTGCTTGAGTCAATCATTCTAAGAATTCTAGCAAAGAAATACAGTTAAACTATTCACTCATAAATGTCTAGCAACTTCAGGAGTGAGTCAGTCTAGACTAGCACAATGAAAGCAAGTCAAGCTCCCATCTCACGGCGCCTGCCTCTTGATGTAGAGGGTGACGAGAACATTGGAGGACAGCCCCGCCTACTTTCTGAGTCCCCACTTCAAACCCCAAACTTTCTTCTTCTTCAACTCCCAGAATAACCAAGCTTGTCATTCTCTACTTCTCACTGAAAGATAATTCTCTTTCCCCAAATGCTTCAGGTAATCCCAAAGGCTAGCTGCTTCTTATCACATCTGTGATATGGCAGTCTACACACCCCAATCTGGCTTTATCTCTAATTGGTCTGAATGTTCTAGTTGTCTTCCTTATCTTTGTAGCTTCCAGGTGGCCATCACTGCACCTACCTTACAGCAGGTACTCAAATTTTCTTGTTGCCGATAGTTTATTAACACAATCTTAGCGGGATCTGTAAATTCTGCAGGAATTTATGACGTTAGCATGCCAGCAGTAAACATGCTTTCTCTATCCCACCCTCTATTTTCTGTCTGACAAGAGATTATTTCCGGCTATTGTCTATCTCAAGCCCATTGTATTCTAGAAACCATGGGTTTAGATCTTGCCTTCAGAAAGTTCTCAGACTGTTGATACAGAAAGAGCTACTTGACATTCTTATGTCATACATGTTGCCTTGAATTGGATTTTAGTTGTACCATGTTTATAGATTTCTGTGTCTGGAATTTGAACAGGGACTTCCATTTCTTTTTATTTTGCATAATGTCTAGCCCAGTGCTGGGTACTAATAATACTTAATAAAAACTTGTACATGGATGGGTAAGTGAATGAATGTGAGTGTACTCACAGGCAGGAAATTACAGTGGTCAGGTCTGAACTCAGACAGAAATGAGTAAGAAATCTACTTCTGAGACCTACGATCTGTGTGACTTCGGCCAAATCATGTGAGTCCCTTAAGCCTCAGATATTCCATCTGTAAATCTGGGTGGTTGTGGAATTGATCTTGTAAGTTTTCCATTCGGATTAAATGGGATACTAAATGTAAAATGCTTAGTACAGAATGTACTGCTTGAAAAATGTTATCTACTATTATTATAATCAAAAGAGATAAACACACACACAAAGAGGTAAGAGCGTGAGAGATGAGAGTTACTAGAGTTAATGTGACGAGGTCAGAGGACTACAGAATGTTAAAGAAGGTAGATTCTATGTATTAAATTGTGTCCTCCCAAAATATGTGTTGTAAATCCCGACTCTTATGCCTGTGGAAATGATACTATTTGGGAACAGGGTTTTCTTTGTTATGTTAATGAGGTCCTATCAGGATACAGTGTGTTTTAAGCCAATCACTTTTGAAATATAAAAGGAGCAGATTAAGCACAGAAGTAAGCAAGGACAAGCAGGGAAGGTAGATGCCACACGGAGATCTCCAAAGAATGCAGAGAAGAATGCCAGAAAAGCTGAGAAAAGGGTTTTCTCCCAGAGTGGACAGGAAGAGCCTTCCTCTAGGGCAAGTGCCCTGAGTTCAGTCATGTAGCTTCTTCAACTGTGAGAAAATAAAGTTCTGTTTGTTAAGGCTACTCACTTGCGGTATTTTTGTTATAGCAGCACTAAGAACTAAGACAGTGGAGATGGGAGTTGGCCATGTGTAGCACAGAAAGGACGAGACTGGGAGTCAGGGAAACTGGGTTCTAAACCTGCTTAAACCTAAACTAGCTGTGGGACCATGGGCAAATCACCTCATCTTTGGTGCCTTAATTCCCTTGTTGTTGTTGCTGTTGTTAGTTGCCAGTTGATTCTGACTCGTGGAGACCTCATGTCAGAGTAGAGCTGTGCTCCACAGGGTTTTCAAGGCTGTGACCTTTTGGAAGCAGATTGCCAGGCCTGTCTTTCAAGATGCCTCTGGGTAGGTTGGGACTGCCAACCTCTCGGCTAGTAGTTGAGAGCTTAGGTGCAATGCATTACTTAATATGGCCTTCTAGCCATAGTCTTTGTGACACACACAGTGATTGAGTGAGACTATGCAAATAAGGTATATGGAACCCATGATGGTTGGGGTTGTATGTTGGCTTTGGCTGGGCCGTGATTCCCAGCGTTGTGTGGCTGTCCTTCATTTTGTGATCTGATAATGTAATTATTTTAATTATCCTCCATTTTATGGGTTGTAAATCCTAACGTCTATATGTTAATGAGGCAGAATTAGTGTGGGATCTATCTTGACTCACAGCCTTGCAGAAGGGCATGACCTTTCCCTGGGGTGTGGCCTGCATCCAATGTATATGTGTGGGTGCTCTGGTGGGGCTCTCTCTCTGCATCTGAATTCTATATCTGGCTTGTCACTGCCTGACCTCTGGTTCTTGGGACTTGAGCCAGCAACCTGCCATCTGACCTGCTGATTCTGGGATTTGCCAGTGTATGCAGCCCCATGGGCCAGCAGCCTATCGTCTGACCTTTATTTTCGAGCTTCCACAGCTTTATGAGCCAGAAGCCTTGTGAGCTGGCCTGCCGAGTCTGGCCTGCCAATTTGAGTTCATCGGCCGCTGTGGCCACATGAGTCACAGGAAGCCTACACCTGACCCACAGATTTGGGACTTGCCAGCCTCCACAACTGCATGAGCCATTTCCTTGATTCAGTTCGTGAGTTCCATGAGATATTGCAGCGAATTATGGAACCCAAAGATGGGAGGGAGAATACCAAGGGGAGGAGGAGAAGTTGACGTTAGAGATGATGGAGTGGTACAGCAGTTTGGAAAAGTTGGACTTTTGGGACATTTTTAATTTTCACCTCATAGGAACCAGCTTTGTGCTGACCCTTATAAAAGAAAGGTTAAGCAAGAAACGTTAAGCAAGTGTTTGGAAATCACTTCCTCCTAAGAAGTCTATAAGGAAGAAGATTCCTAGGCTGTTACTCTTTTTTTTTCTCTCTGCTTCTCTCTTTCTCTTACTGAAAGGGATTCTAAAGTCAAGAGATCATATGACATATTTGCAATCTGAAGCTCAGAGGGACAATGAGACTTACCCCAGATGCCAGATCTAGTTGGTGGGGGTGTGAATGCAAATCTCTACACCTGAGTCTCTGTGCAGTGATGGGTCCCATGCAGTGTCCAAGGCAGAAGAGGGTATAGCCCACGAGGTACTTGTTGGGGATGGAGAAGTATAATGTAGGGCTTGTTGGGAGATGAAGCCACTACATACAGAAAGACACAGCTGAAGGAGGCCTATAGTGCCTACTTTTTTTTATAAATAAAAAAATGACTATTTTTTAAAATAAATATAAATGTTTTATTATTTTGGTATGTACGTATACCCTTATTTAAATTAACTGCTGTTGTTGAAGTTGGGTGCTGTTGAGTCGATTCCAACTTCAAGTGACCCATGTGACAGAGTAGAACAACCCCATAAGATTTTCTTTGCTGTAACCTTTACAGAAGCAAATTGCCAGGTCTTTCTCCTGTGGAGCTGCCGGGTAGACTCAAACCACCAACCTTTCAGTTAGCAGCCAAGCACATGACTTCTCTTTTTAATATGATAAAGATATCTAGAAATCACTGGTAAGTAAAAATATTCCAGTTTTATTTATTACTAAAAAGTATAGTAAATCCAGCCAGAATATATTCAAACACAGAAACTTAAACATCAACAAAAGAGAAAAATTAACCTAGGAATTCCCTATACAAACAGTAAAAACGATAGTCCTATGGGTTCATATGAATATTGGAATCGTCTTTCGCAGCATAGGGCAGTAGCTACCTTCCTGTTTCTCTCCTGACTTCAGGGCTTCTCTATCCAAACATTGAGCTCCAGGACTGAATCTTAAGCTCCTATTCTCCCCAAGTCCTTTCTGTCTTCCAGGAAGTCACCACAAAGCAACAACAGCAGCAGCAGGTGTGAAGGGGAAAGTGGGGGCCGCTGGAAGATGTGGCCTTTCTAGTAGGGGCAGCTATGACTGCTTCCTGCTGGTTGAGGGTCTGTGCTCGTCTCTTGTTCAGGCTGTGCTTATCTAGGTCTTTCACCTCCTGCTTCCCAACGAGCCTTGCGATATTACCCGTTTTCCATTTTGAGCCAGATCTCACTTTTTACACTCCAAAATACAACATCTTGGGACAGGTCTGAAGAGGATTCTAAGAGCCACGCAGAGACACCACAGGAAGTTGAGTGCTGAGAACAAGGACACAGGATAAAGGTTGCATTTAGAAGAACAACGTCTGAGAACTCAGGAAAAGCCGTTGAAGTATTATGGACGGGCTGAGTACAATCAAGACAGAACTATGGCTTTTAAAAAGATTGGAATAAAAAAATAAATAAATAAATAAAGGAGGGGGCAAGGGGAGGATGCATTTAAAATCTCTGAGGATCCTTAAATAAAATGGCTGATTTCGGGCCAAAGAAAAGAAAGTACAAGGTGAGTCTGGAACATTTTGTGCCAGAAAGAACGAAGTGCTCAAAGTTCAATGAAGCCATGTCAAAAGGACACAGGAGCTGGCCTGAGCAGCTCATATTGGCTAAATGTGGAACAACTTGAGCACCAAAAAGTAAAATGACTGTAATTGATTATAATACACTGAATTAAAACAACAAAAAAACACACCAGTCAATAGTAATACAAAAGGAGAGAAGGGGGAAGGAAAGTTCTTTACAAAAGAATGCCAGCTAATATGTATAGAAGGGATTAGAGAATTAGGAAAATTATCATTTTGCAATTGCCAATGTAATTATTGATTTAGGCAAGAATTGTCAATGGGTGCAAAAATTACTAGGTGACGAGTTGCTGGGAAACAAGATACTTATATGGTGACAGAATATTGCCCCACAGATAATTTATTAATTAAAAGGGAGAAATAAACCTTTGCAATGGTGAGATCTGGTAGATGCCACCTTAACCAAGCGATCAAATGTATCATCACTAGTAGTCGAGCAACCAATATTATGCTCCCTTGAAATGACGCAGTGTGAAATACACAACATAACCTGTGAGGTGTTCTTGCTAAAAGTCTGCAACCTGAATCTTGTCAAGCCCACCTTCTAGTTTACAGGAAATACAGGGGATAGAGGAACAAGCTAAATGACACTGTGAGGAAATGCAGCCCAATCTACCATGTAGACATTGTAAAAGAAAACAGTCCTGGGTTCTTCAAAAAATCCATGTCAAGAACAAACAAACAAAGGTAGGGGGAGGGGACCGATTTAGATTAAAAGAATTGAAAGAGTCTAAAGAGACATAACCTTGTAATTTACAACCCTTGTTGGATCCTGGTTACAAGCATTTTGGGAACAACTGGGGGAAAGTCAATATAGACTGGAATTGTTAGTTTTTTAAAGTGTAATAACAGTGTTATAATTTTGTATGAGAATGTCCTTATTCATAGGAGATATATGATGAAACTTAAGGGCTGAAGTATAATGCCTGCAACTTTCAAATGGCTCAGCCAAAAAAATTGCATGTCGGTGTTTGTGTGTGTGAGTGTGTGTGTGTGTGTGTGTGTGTGTGTGTGCAGAGAGACAGACAGACAGATAGAAACAGATAAACAGAGAGAGAGAAAGCAAATGTGGCAAAAATGTTAGCCACTGTTGAATCTTAGTGAGTAATACAAGAGTGGTTCATTGTACTATTCTTTCAACTTTTCTGTACATTTGGAATTTTTAAAAATACACTGAGAAATAAATTTCTGATGAAAATATTTGGCAATTAAAAAAAAAAAGCTTACATCTGGAAAAACAGAAGTTCTTTCCTTTCTAGTCAATTCTGCTGTTGTTAAAGGGGCATATCTATGTCTCTCCCAGGCCCCACATGAATGGCAGGGGCTGTGACTTCTCTCAGAGATTACTTCACCCTGGGGCCAGTGAAAGGAAGAATGTGGCAGAAAGATAAAGAAGCTGTTTCCCTAAGTGACTCTCATTTCCTCATGCATGGGAGAACACTCTCAGGAAAGTCCTTCTGTGGATTTTCTGAAGCCACAGGAGGTGACAATTCCCCAGCAAATATACTTTCTTTTTTTGATGTGATTTCAGAGCATCAAAAATAAAAACAAATAACATGAGGGATTTAGCAAATCCAGATATTGATCCATGTCTTCCCAATCAAGCTTTAACTTTGTACACATCTGACCCCACAGCCTCATCAAGCTGTGAACCTTCTCCTCAGACTCTCTCTAGCCCCTGGTTGCTGGTTTCCCTACAGAAGAGAGATCAGTGCATCTCAAACAGAGCAAACTGGCAGATGAGCTTCCAAGCGGAAATTGTTACCAAGAGTTCCACGGAAGATATAGTGGACAATGTGGTCCTCAGCATAGAATAAAGGAAATTGAAATATAGAAAATGAAGGAGAACAGGCAGGTAGGTAGTCAGTCTAGTTGTAGGTCTTTCAAAGCAAACAATGAGCAGAGCCTAGGAACAATGGGTGGATAGTTAGATGGGAGATGGAAAACAGGGAGAAGAGGATGCCACCAGTGTTGACTCCCCAGCCTTGAGAATGTATATCCTGAGTGCTGCCTGTCAAACCAGCTAAAAGATACTAAAAAATCCAGCAAATCTGAAAAAAAAAAAAAAATCACATAAGAATTTGAGGCACATTTCCAGAGAATTCATACTTTCACGTAGACGCCCCATGCTTGCAGCACAATCCCAACAACAATATCATTCACCTCTTTCTGTGAAGCCATTCAGAGTACTGAAAGCACAGTTTTTTCAGCTTAATCATCTGGTGGTTAATTACTTTAATTCTTAATTTTATGAAGCTAGTACAGTCTGAACCATAAATTCTCCAAATAAGATGAGAAAAAACACAATTAAAAATTGTATGAACTATTGTTGCACAATGACATAAGAAACAATGAAGATGAAAATGATCTTGAATTAAATACGTATATAGCGTTCTCACATGACTTAAATAATAATTTATGTAAGAAGATCAGAATTGTCCTGCTCGCTACTTTCTTTGGTAAAAAACATTTTCATTGTTTATAAGACATACTTTGTAAAAATCCTCTGAATATTTACTAAAAGCCACATGAGAAAGTAATGTATAAAATAGTAATATCGTTGTCCATTCATCCACCTATTCATTCAATGAAATTTATTGAGCATCAGCTATGTCTCAGCATTGTGTGAAGGGTGAGGACACAAACATAATTAGGATCCCTTAAGGAACTGTCTACCTACCTACCGCAGCCAACCTGTAAGTAAATAGTACCATAAAGTGTTCTAAGGGTATTTTGAGACATGGTGATTATTTCTCTCTGGACTCAGGGGAGAGGGGCTGGTGAAGTGAGGAAGACATCACGGAGGGTGTGATGCTTGGGCCAAGTTTGTTGGATGTTTCGCTGGCAGTGGGGAAGGGAGGAAGGACATTCTAGGCAGAGGGAGCAGCATGGACAAAGATATGGAGGTGGGAGAAAGCACAGTGCATCCAGATACCTACCAGTAGTTCAGTGTGGCTTGAGAGACAGGGTGGCGGGAGGCACTTTTCAATAACACAGGAGGAGAAGAGAGCAGGTCTGGGTGAAAAGATGATGAGTTGGTTTGGGATGTGATGTTTGAGGGTCTGCAAGCCTCCAGGAGGAGTTGCCAGTAGACATTTACAGAATGTTCCACAGACCTGGACAAGAGAGGGCCCTGCCTTAGAACCCTGCTCTGGCATTATCCAAGTGCAACCTTTCACACAGAGCCAACGGGTCTTCGCCACCCAGAGCCCACACTCTCCCGACACCTTCTAGACTACTCCAGGCTCCCAGGATCACAGACTTCCTTGCCCAAACAGCACAGCCCTGCTTCAAGGGCCTGTACAGGCTTCTTCCTTAGGCTCACTCTTCAGAGAACAGACTGTGCTTCTGGGGTGCACATCTGTAGATTAAGTTGGGCAAGGAGCGGCTGTTTGCAGGACTGTTGATGGAGCTTGCTTATTAAGACTAGAGTGTGTCCACACATGTGCATGTGAGGCCCCTCACAGTGTGTGATAGAGCCTGTGATTGTTAAGGTTGTGTGTCAACTTGGCTGGGCCATGATTCTCGGTGGTTTGGCAGTTATGATATAGTTTGGCAGTCGTATGATGATGTGATCACCTTCATGATGAGATATGATATGTGATCACCTCCATGATAGACTCTGCTGTGAGTAGTCAATCAGTTGAAAGGGAGTTTCCTTGGAGGTGTGGCCTGCATCCAATATAGGTGAACTTTCTGGCAAGGCTCGCTTGCTTTTACTTGCTCTGGATCCTGCAGCTGGCTCCTGTTCATCTGACCTCCGGTTCCTGGAATTTGAGCTAGCAGTTTACCTGCTGTCTTGCCTGTTGACATTGGGTTTCATCAGTCTCTGCAGCCTGTGACCCAGGAGAAGCCTCCAGTCCGACCCATGGACTTGGGACTTCCCAGCTTCTACAACCATGTGAGCCATTTCCTTGATATAAATCTCTCTATATATTTGTACACTTTGCTGGTTTTGCTTCTCTAGAGAGCCCAGCTTACTACAGAGCTTGGGGGAGAGAAGAGAAGGGGTTGAGCCGTGGGTTAGGGAATGGCTTTCCTCAAACTTCCAGAATGCAGTGTGGAAATCCGAGAGTCTAAAACTGACCATGGCCTTCCAGGTTGTTAGGAAAGTTTATTGTTCAAAGCAGGAGTATAGAACATATTTTGCTTGCTTGATTCATAGCTTTAACACATTCAACATATGACATGTAAGCCTCCGTTGGTACTCTTGGCCCAGTCTGCAAGTGTTAGGGTGAGCCTGAGCCATTGAAAATACTGGCCATTTAGATTTGGGGGTCATCACCACAGAGCTAACACTGTGGGAATGGAAAGAGTGCCTAGGGCAGATGTCAGAAGTCACAAGAGAGCCATGGCCTAAACCTAGAGGCACACTGTCTTTTAAGCAATATGCAAAGAAGCCTGGATAAGAAAAGCACTAGCAGAGGGGCCTTCAGAAGCCAAATGAGAAGAGTCTTTCAAGAAGAATGGAATGGCCATTAATATGGGCAATGTATGTGATTAGCACAGTATCTAGTCACTGGTAAGTGCCCACTCAGCAGTGGCTGCAAATGTGGTGATGATGTTGTTGATAATGGAGATGATGATGCCTCCATTCCTCTTTATCCACCTCTATTTAAATTCCTATGGATCGTATTCTCTAGAAAGTCTTTCCCCTGCCCGTTAGGTTGCTCTCGTATGTGCTCCCATGGTCTCCTATGCTCACGGTTGTCATAGCACATTTATAGCACATGATGGGCTATCAGTATTGAATGAGTGGTCTTGGCATCTAGAGTGATCAACCACCCTGGTTTGCTTGGGTCTGTTCTGGTTTAGTACTGAAAGTCCTGCATCCCAGGAAACCTCTTCTCAGTCCAAGGCAAACCAAGATGGTTGGTCACTCTAACTTGACACCTCAAATTTTTTTAAATAATATTTTATTGTGTTTTTGGTGAAAGTTTACACAGAAAATTGGATTCCTATTGAATAATTTCTGTACATATTGTTCAGTGACATTGGTTACATTTTTCACAATGTGTCAACATTCTCATTATTTCCATTCCGGTTGTTTCATTTGCATTAATCTAGCTTCCCTGCCCCACCCCCCCTTAACTTCTTATCTTTGCTTTAGGATAAATGTTGACCATTTGGTCTCATATAGATGATTTTTTTTTAAAAAAAGCTCAGTACTCACTGGTGATATTGTTTATTTTATGAGCCAGTCTGTTATTTACTTGAAAGCTGACCTCTGGGAATGGTTTCAGTTTCAAGTTTAAAGGGTATCTCAGGGTGACAATCTTGGGGGTTCCTCTAGTCTTTACTCGTCCAGTAAGTCTGGCCTTTTTAAAGAATTTGAGTTTTGTTCTACCTTTTTATCCCATTTTATCTGGGACCATCTATTGTGTCCCTGGTCAGAATGGTCAGTAGTGGTAGCTGGGCACTGTCTAGTTCTTCTGGTCTCAGGATAGAGGAGGATGTGGTTCGTGTTGGCTATTAGTCCTGTAGAGTAGTTTCGTCTTTGAGTCTTTTATTTCCTTCTTTCTTTTATTTTTTTTTAATTTTTGTTTTGATTGCACTTCAGGTGAAGGCTTACAGAACAAATAGTTTCTCATGAAACAGTAGTACACGTACTGTTTTATGACATTGGTTAACAACCCCACAACATGTCAACCCTCTCCCTTCTCAACCTTTTTTTTTTTTGGCGAAAATATGTATAGCCAAAGATACACCATTCCTTCTTTCTTTTTTGCTCCAGATAAGTAGAGACCAATGGTTGTATCTTAGACAACTACTCCCAAGTGTTTAAGACCCCAGATGCTACTCATCAAATAGCAACATGCAAAAAAAAAAAAAAAAAAGAATTGGCATAGCAGTGCTTATGAAAATGTCTTACGGGGGGAGGGAGCAGTTGGCAAACAAACATAGAAGGTGTGTGTTATTTGTGTAAAAATGGGGTATGCCTTCCTATATACACATATGCATACATATCTACCCATTTAACCACACACACACACACATTTTGGTTGTTATTGCTGTTGTCACAAAGTTGTATATGTTATAGCATATACTAAAAATGTCCCTTATTCCTGTGTACTTCTTAGTGTCATCATTTACCTTGGTCAAGTTGCGCAGACTTCACCTGCATTCAGTATTGCCCCTCCCTTCACCAAAAATAACAAATATCTGCTGTCTAGAAAGTTACTCCCTTCCCCCCCCCCCTTCCCATTCCTGGTAACCACCAAAGAACATTGCTTTCTGTATATATACCTATTCTTGTCTTTTTGTAAAAGTGAGATCATACAACATTTGTTCTTTCATGATTGATTTATTTCACTCAGCATATTGTCCTCCAGATTCTTCCATCTTGTAAGACGTTTTGAGAACTCATTATTCTCTGTAGCTGCGTAGTATTCCGTTGTATGTATGTACCACAAATTTGTTTATCCATTCATCTGTTGATGGGTACTTGCCATCTTAATTTTTTTTGAGTGAGTAAATGAATGAAGGGTAACATGTGAATATCAAAGATGATGACCCTCAGTTTTCCTGTGTGCATATGAGCATAAGCCCCCTCAGTAAGTCTGGAGGATTCAGTTCTTTCCCTATGCTCTTCACCCCTTCATCAAGCTGAAGATGCCGTGGGCAAAACATGACTTGGCTGGATTCCTGGGCCAGCTCTGTTTTGCCCCATAACCCTGAAGAAAGAATAGCTAGACTTTCTCAACCAGGGTTCATTGTCTGAACCACAGAACTAGAGAATGATTTGAGTGCTATAGTCTCCATTCTCTCAACATAGGACATAACTAGTACCATTCTAGATGCCTAGGAGAGAAGTTGGTTCATTACATGCTAAGGATGCCTTAGGTCATTTAGGGCTTAATTCTTCCACTAGTTGAGAAATGTGATTGTTGCTCTGCCTTGTTGGGTAGCACAGCTGGCTGGAGGAGGGAAGCTGTGGGAAGGAAGTGTCAAAGGATGGGGCCTGTGTTATCTCTGTTCTGCAAATTGAGGAACTGGGGCCGGGAGGGGAAGTACATTCTCATTTTCCCAACATGGGCAAAGGTAGAAAGCTGTAAGATCTTCTCACAGGTCAGAAAGAGAAAACAGAAAGACAACCACCTCGTAGGCCTTTCCATAGTGGTGGTCACCAACTTCGCTTCTCAGCTGCCGGTTGCCAAAGTCAGGCTACACTGTATGTCATATTGTGGAAGACAAATGCTTCATAAATAAATTGACCTGGAACAGTCTCATATACCCATAAACCACATGGCTTTAACTGTAAGTCTTGACTTTTTTCTCATTTTCTCTCTCAGAGAGGTCAGCAAGGAAAGATCTGCAAGAGAGGCCTTACTGAAATTGAGCCTAAGAAGTGAGGAGGAACTTTTCTGTGTTCTCTATAAGAAACATTGTTCATTCCCAAATGCTTGTTTAAAAGGTTCTCAATTCAATACATACATCTCTCAGCACACATCTGTACATTAGACTTAAGCTTGAGCTTGTTATGCATCAATCCTTTTAAAAATTCTGTCTAGAGATGATTATTCATTTTGTCATCCAATTTTCCTTCATTAAAAATTTCATAAGTAAAATCGCTGCATACTGATGGGGTACTATGTAAGGAGAATATTTTCAGTGACTAAGCAGAAAGAAAAGATTGTTGATGGCCCTTCCATTTAAGGAGGAGTCAGAGGCAAATTTCTGACGAGTCTCTGGGAAAGACTTGGGAGCGACCAGAATGCTGGGTAATGGAACTGTGGTGTCAGGGCTCTCATTTCAGCTCAGATTCTGAAATGGAGGTGGCTCCTTTTAAAGTAAACATTCTGTCTCAATGGCATTTCATTTGTGGGATAAAGTTAATTAAGCCTTCTTCCCTCATGCCCTCCCATCACCACATTAGCAAGGACAATAGAAGCCGAGTCTTGAGTTTTCATTTAATGGTTACTCATCTGAAAGGAAGGTCACAGGGTTGCCAATGCTAATTGAAAGAGCACTTACTATAATGTCTGGTTTGCATGACTGAAAAAAAGAGGACTGTCTCTGCCTAGCAGAGGAAATATTTTGATAATATGAGAAAATGCCTAACTTAGCAAAAGGAGGTTAAATTCCACAGAAGCCTCCCAAGTGGGTGCAAATAGTCATTAGCAAGCATCGGAAACGATCATGCTGGGCAGGAAGATGTTCCGGTAGGTGGGATTTCACTTTAGCTTGTTAAAAAAGCTGTTTGTTGTTCAAGGGTTCACATGCCTGTGCTTTATTCTAGGAAATTCTAAGGCCTTGCTTGGCATGGCCTAAGATGATTCCTTTTGGGCTGTGGGAGAGAGTTACTTATCAACACCTTTCCTGAGGAATTGCAGTTTGAGCATTAAACCCTAGTTCCTTCCTCTTCTCCCTCACCCAGCAGGCTTTCTGTGTTGTGCTCCACTAATTCCCTGGCTGGCCCCAACAGTTAAGCACTTGACTACCGGCAGAAAGATTGGTGGTTCCAACCCACTCAGAGGCAGCTCAGAAGACAGGCCTGGAGATCAGCTTCCAATAAATAGATCACAGCCTTGAAAACCCTGTGGAGCAGTTGTACTCTGCACACGTGGTCATCATGAGTCAGAATCTACTCAACAGCAACTAATAACAACAATTTCTAACCAGCTGTAGCCGTTGCATTGTGCTGTGCAATTGCATGCCCCTGGGCCTTTGCTCTGTTCTTCTTTTTACCGAGAACTTGCTTTCCTTGCCTCCCCATCTTTAACTAGCCCATTTATCAGTTCAGATTCAATTTAGGAGTTCTCTTCTCTAGCAACCCTTCTTAGAACCTCTATGGTGAGCTAAGGGCCTCTCCTCTGCGCTTTGTAAGCCCTCTCTATAACAGTTAACCCAACCAAGTGAGATTCCGACTCTTGGTAACTCTATGTGTGTCAGAGTAGAACTGCACACAATAGGTTTTCAATGGCTAATTTTTTTCTGAAGTAGCTCTCCAGACCTTTATTATGAAATATGTCAGGGTAGACTCAAATTTCCAACCTTTTGGTTAGCAGCCTAGCATGTTAATCCTTTGCACCACCCAAGGACTCCATGGTAACAATTATGTTATATTTAAATTCACAGAGTAGATGTTCACTATAAGGTTCATTCCAGATTATGAACAAGCTTGCTTATTTTGGGTGAGACTAATGAGCTAATTTTTATGTGTTTTTTAAAATACCCATTAAAATCGGACAGTTTAGAGACTCAAAAGGGCAAATTAGGTACATCATAGTGACCAACCACCACTCGTCTGTCAGTTTGTCATACTGTGGTGGCTTGTATGTTGCTGGGATGCTGCAAGCTCTGCCACTGGTATTTCAAATCCAGCAGGGTCACCCGTGGTGGACAGTTTCAGTGGAGCTTCCAGGCTAAGACAGACTAGGAAGAAGGGCCTTGCTGTCTACTTCTGAAAAAATTGTTAGTGAAAACCTTACGAATAGCAGCGGAACATTGTCTGATATAGTGCTGGAAGATGAGCCCCTCAGGTTGGAAGGCACTCAAAAGATGACTGGGGAAGAGTTGCCTCCTCAAATTAAAGTCGACCTTAATGACATGGATGGAGTCAAGTTTTCGGGACCTTCATTTGCTGATGTGGCACGACTCAAAATAAGAAGAAACAGCTGTAAACATCCATTAATAATCGGAACATGGAATGTACGGAGTACGAATCTAGGAAAATTGGAAATCATCAGAAATGAAATGGAACACATAAACATTGATATCCTAGGCATTAGTGAGCTGAAATGGACTGGTATTGGCCATGTTGAATCAGACAATCATATGGTCTACCTGAAGCACTTACTGATGAAGATCAAAGACTATAGCCATCAGTATTGATTACACCTCAACTTAAAGAAAACAAAAATACTCATAACTAGACCAATAAGCCACATCGTGATAAGTGGAGGAAAGATTGAAGCTGTCAAGGATTTCATTTTACTTGGATCCACAATCAACACTCATGGAAGCAGCGTCAGGAAATCAAACGACATATTGCACTGGGCAAATCTGCAAAAGACCTCTTTAAAATGTTAAAAAGCAAAGATGTCACTTTGAGGACTAAGGTGTGCCTGACTCAAGCCATGGTATTTTCGGTCGCATAATACGCATGGGAAAGCTGGACAATGAATAAGGAAGACCGAGGAAGAATTGATGCCTTTGAACTATCGTGTTGGTGAAGAGTATTGACAATATCATGGACTGCCAAAAGAATGAACAAATCTGTCTTGGAAGAAGTACAGCCAGAATGCTCCTTAGAAGCGAGGATGGGAAGACATCGTCTCACACACTTTGGACATGTTATTAGGAGGGACCGGTCCCTGGAGAAGGACATCATACTTGATAAGGTAGAGGGTCGGAGAAAAAGAAGACCCTCAAGGAGAGGGATTGACACAGTGGCTGCAACAACGGGCTCAAGCAGAGCAATGATTGTGAGGATGCCTCAGGACCCGGCAGTGTTTTGTTCTGTTGTACAGAGGGTCGCTACGAGTAGGAACGACTCCATCCATGGCAACTAATAACAACAACATAGTAACCAATTGTTGGGTGCCTACAATTGACCCAACAATTGGTCACTATAAGTTACCTAATTTGCCCTTTTGGATCTCTAAACTTCCTAGTTGTGCAGTGGTTAAGCGCTGGGGTAGGTAAAAGGTAAAAGTCAGCGGGTTCACAAACCCACCAGCTCAGCCATTCCACTGCAGAAAGATGCGGCAGTCTGGTTCCATAAAGATGGCAGTCTTGGAAACCCTACGTGGCAGTTCTACTCTGTTCTGTAGCGTCACTAAGCGTCGGAATCAACTCAAAAGCAACCGGTTTTTTTTACCCTGTGCCAGGTACTTAACATTTTATATTAACTCTTTTACATTATTCTAATGCTAGCAGAACTCTTTCGAGATAGCTATTGACACCACGTTACAAATGAGGCTAAATTAGATTAAATGACTCATCTAAGGTCACACGTTTAAGAAAGTGGCTCAACCGAGACTCCAAGCCAGAACCCTATTCCACGATATAAGGGACTATTTGGAGTGACTAATCCCACAAAATCTCAGATACTGTGGTTTTTGAGTGACTTTTTTTTTCTGATAAATTCTTCCTGGCAAGGAAGATGAAGGATAAGAATAAACCGAAGGCCCTTTCAGATTAGTCTGTCAGCTGAGCAGCTGCGTTTGACCTTAACCAGATTTTCGTGGGTTCTGTGAGTGAAATGAAAATGTGTGGCCTTAATGGGGCCAAAGTACTAGGCTAAGAGAAGCTGAGCGCTCAGTACGTCTTTATTGGGGTCTCTCAACTTCATTCTTCATCGACTTAAAGTAATTTGGTCTACCCCTAACTAAGGAGCGGGAAAGCGTTTGTGTGAGCGTAGCAGGAAAAGATGGGTAGAAGAGGAAGGTTCTCCAGCCAAGCGCAAAGAAAGCCACTCTGCCGCCTGGCGCAGTTGCCAGGACAGCACGGCCCGTTCCGCAACGGCAGAAGCCGCACCGCAGCCCGGCGGCGGCTGCGAGTCCGAGTGACGCATTGCAGGTACGAACCGGCCAATCAGAGGCCGGCTCAACGACTATTCGGCCAAGTCTCATCACCACGATATTCCTCCGCGCCTCAAAGTAGCGCCCCCCAGGCGCGACTCCGACGGCCTTCTAACGGCTCTCTAGGGAATGGAACCTGTTTAGGCCATCTCTTTGCCTACCTCCCTTTCTCTTTGGCATCGTTGGCCAAATAACTGTGGATAAGAGGGTCTAGAGAAGAGTGTGAAGGGAGGGGTTTGACCGGGACTTGTTTGTGATGTTCCGTTATCTGGCGTGGAGCGGAGGGATCTTGCGGAGGGAGGTGTTTATGAGGCGCTGGGGGCGGAGGAGGAGAATTAGTCCGAGTGGAGCTAGCGAGCTGAGTGGTTGTCTGATCGCGTCTCGGAGACCGGTAGCGCTTGCAGCATGGTGAGTGCGTCGCTAGGCTGCCGGCGCTTGGCGTGTGGGGGAAAGAGGCTGAAACGAATTGAGTAAAGAAAGGGAAGTCTCTTCTCACTCTCAAGGAGTGGTCTTGGCTGGAGGGAAGGCGCGAAGGAGGCTGGGGGCACCCTCGACGGTTATGTCGCAGGTGCTCCCCACCCCCATTCTCCTCGGGGAGGTTTCCACTGGTGAATCGGGAGTCAGGCGCGCAGCCCCAGAGGCTGTGGAGCTCCTCAGGGGCTTGCGTGGATGGAGATGGATCCGGGTGGAGGGCAGCTCAGCGCACGGGGGAGTAAGAGAAAGGGGTGCCGAGGAGAGGGAGGGCAGAAAGCCCCGGGTCGGGCGGCTTGAAAGGTCAACCCAGGGGCCGGATTTAAAAAGCCAACGGACGTTAGCGCCGGCGCCAGGAAGCGCCTTTGTCCGCTTGCGCCCGCCATGCGTTGAGGGGGCGGGCGAGCGCGCGGAGTCAGGGGCGAGCGCCGCGCCGCCGTTGCCCGCAGCCCCCGCGTGCTGGGGCTGCCGCGCCCCGCGCCGCTCGCGCCCCAGCTGCTGCGCTGGCACCTGCAGGACTGCGGCGGTCCCCGCGGCGCTGCGGGCTGGTCCCGGGGCGGTGGGGGGGGGGGGGGCGGCGGCGGCGGCGGCGGTGTCCCATTCCTCCGCTGGCAAGCAGGAAGCTCGGTGACTCCCGGTCTGTCTTCCTCCGTTTGGGACCTTCTTCCACCCAGCAAACAACAACGAAAAAACCCAAAGCCGTTGCCGTCGATTCCAGACTAGGCATTAAAAAATAAATTTTAAAGCTTTGTCATTGAAGGAAATGAGTGCCTAGGCTTGAAGTCTGCCTCTTCCTCGCAGTAAATGTTGGCAAAAGCAGTCGGCGCCAGCTAGGGTCCGAAAGGCGTTTCCTCTTCACCGTCTAGCGAAAGCAAGCCCAGGTGACCGCCGTTCTGCTGGGATTGTCGGTCTTAACCGTATGTAACAGTTGGAAGGATGCATTGTGAAGGGTCGCTGTCTGTATCCTGCTGGAGTTTTCAACGTCCACCTCCGATGTTAAAGAGCCATTATCCCACACCGTCCCCCAACCCGTTTGAAAATAACCCTTGTCTCTGGGTAGAAATCGCCAGCTCGTTTTAACGTGCAGCCCAGTTCATTTGCACAGGAATGACTGTCAGATGCTGTGGTTAGAGGAGAGTGTTGGGGGAGGCAGGGAATTTTAAAAAGCATTTTCCTGTCACCTAAGCCCGGAACTCCTCCCGACCTTTCCTGTTTAAAAAAAAAAAAAAAAAAAAAATCTAATGAGGGCGGTAATTTACAACACTTATTTTGTGGTTTCTTCTGCCAAGTGGTTACGGCGATGGGTGTGTCCAGAAGGCAAGGTGACATCTTAAACAGGAGTTGAGAATCTTTGCCAACTGAAACCTCCAGCCTGTATCGGTGCGGAGAGAGTTCACTTTGGACTGAACTGGCGCTCATTTGCGTTTGATGCATTTGTTCCATTTTGATGTTTTAAATTACTCTGAATATGAATATGCTGATTAAATTTGCTTTTTAGAGTGAAACTGGGTGTACGTTATAGACATGTGGTCTATGTTGCAAATTGTTGGGTAAATTTTTTTTAAATGAGTTAATTTTTTTTTTTGTTTTTTAAACAGTTCTGATAGGACTTGAGTGGATTTTCTTGGCAATACTTAAGACACTTTGGAGGTGACTTGGCAGTGATAAGCTTTTGTAACTTTGCATCGTTGATACTTTGGGGGTTTTAAGTTACTTTGTTCAATTGACAGCCTTCGTTAATAAATTAATTTGGAAATTGTACTCAGATAACTATAATTACTGCGATGAGACTGTGAATTAGGATTCAGTCAAGTTAAATAAAAATTTATTTGAAGTGGAATAAGATTGCTTATATAGCTCTAAGGTTTACAGTGTAGTCAGTTGCTCATTGAAAGAGAATTGCTTCAAGAAGACTTGAAGCCAGGGTGATTGATTAAATAAGTAAAAAATGAGAGGTAGAAAACTTTGTCAGTTGAGTAAAAATAATCATTTCATTAAGCTTCAAGGAGGTCTGTTTCTAGTAAACTCAGAAAATCAAAGAATTCACTGTGGCCTTATTAAAATGAAGTTCTGGCTTGAGCTAGAATGATCAAATTAGGGCTTTAATAAAAGTCCTAATTTTTTATGAGGTCATCTTATTCCAGGGGTTTCTTTTTTTTAATACAAGATGCTATAGAAGTGGAAAAGCAGCCCTGGTGGCACAGTGGTTAAAGCGTTTGGCTGCTAACTGAAAGATAAGTGGTCTGAGCGCACTATCTGTTCCACGGGAGAAAAATATGGAGGGTCTGCTTCCAAAAAGATTACACCTTTGGAAACCCCGTGGGTCTCTTCTGGGCTGCCCTACTGGGGTCGCTATGAGTCGGAGTCTACTCCACGGCAATGAGTTTGGTTTTTGAGGAAGTAAGTGCTGTTCTGTTAGAGTTAAGGTATCTTTTAACCTACTGAAATAGAAATAATTTATACTGCTTTTTTAAACTTATATCAGGTAAAACAAATACCCTGACTTCTGAAATTGTAGAAAAAATTTTACATATGAAGCCTTTGTTGTATCAAAGTAGCATTTGGAGTAATGAACAGATAGGAATGGATAAAGGATGGCAGTTTTGTTCCATTTCAAGACGATAGACTCATGCTTTTATTCAGATAAGAATATATTATTTTTATACCACCTTTCACTAAGCTCCAAGAGTATACATACCTACTTTTGAATGCTATTTAGGAAGCGTTTAATACGTATATAATGCATTCACTTCAAGCCAGTGCTTCTCAGTGCTTACAAATCACCTGTGGTTCTCCAGAATGCAGATAGAAGGGACAGACATCATGCTTGGTAGACGGTCAACAGAAAAGAGGAAGACCCTCAACGAGATAGGTTGATAACAGGGGCTGCAACAATGGGCTCAAACATAGCAATGATTGTGAGGAAGGCGCAGGACCCCGCACTGTTTCATTTTATTAATACATAGGGTCGCTGTGAGTTGGAATCTCCTCGATGGCACCTAACAACAACAGGACTAGGATGGAACCTGAGAATGAACTAACGCCTGGAAGCTTTCTTTGGAGTGACAAGAGCAGTAGGAAGCAAATTATGTATCAGTTGTTGTAGAAATAAGGGAATGAGAACTAGTCATCTCTAGTGAATTAGTCTTCACTTTACTGAGATAAACACACGTTAATGAGCTTGAGTTTTCCCAAAAGTGTAATTCTCCTGGTTCTCCTAATTAAGAAAATGGCACTCTCCATAGACAGAAATAACCAAATTTATTTGCCTGTAGTTGGAAAAGTCTTACAAATTAGAGTGCTTAGGAGTTTTGTATTCTTGCTTTTAGAAGGCTTTAATCAGAATGATGCTGCTAAAGTTTCTTTTAAAACTTTAAACTCTGAATCAGTAGTAAATACACAAAACTTCTCTAATTTTTAAGATTACTTTTCTGGCAGTACTTGATTTGCATCCTGTTTTTAAGTTTTAACACTTCCCAGGCAAAATTGAGGAGAGCTTTTAGGCTATAGGAATAACTCAGAGTCTCCCGTGTGCTTAGTTCATCCCTTGAAGCTCATTTCTGGTCTGTTCTAAGATTGCGTTTGCTTGGACTCAGGGAGCTGGACAAGATGCTGTGAGACGCTGAAGTTTTGACTCTCCAAGCAAAACTGGATAATTTTAAAGCTTGCCTTGAAGAGTTCACAGTCCCATATTTAGCCTAACAAACATTTTTAGTCTTAAACTGATTTCACATGCTGTGTCTGTCCTTGGATTGCCCTGTGTTTTTAGTTTGTGCAAATAAACCTTCTCAGCTTCAATCAAACAAAGTTAACGTGGGAGGTTTGCTGTAAAAGTAATCTGGGGCTTAATAGTGTCATGTATGTCTCCCTTCTGTGTGAAAATTGAGCTAATCAGATTGATATTTAACATTATAGGGCCTTTGATTAGTTAATTTATATAAAATAATAGCTACCATTGCAGTCTTTGGGCTAGCCCTTTACATAGATTCTTACTTCCTTTGTATAGTAAACCTGCAAGGTAGGTCTTTTTCCTGTGTTAGAGATGAAGTTGACTATGAGAGGTTGAGCAACGCGTCCAAGGTCACACAGCTACAAAAGTGGCAGAGCTGGGTTACCAGCCCAGCTATGACTCAGAAGACCGTACGTTTCCCTCACTATGCTATGCTGCTCTTCACTCAGAAATGACGGAACACCTGCAAAATGGAATCACTCTAGAAATAAATCCCCTATCCAGTAAAAACCAGTTGCCTATGAGTTGTCTTCAATTCATAGTTAACCACGTGTGTGTCAGAGTAGAACTTGTTCATAGGGTTTTCAGTGGCTGGTTTTTCAAAAGTATCTTGCCAGGCCCTTTTTCCCAGGTGCCTCTGGGTAGACTGAAACCCTCCAGCCTTTCTGTTAGCAGCCTAGCATGTTAACCATTTCCAACACCCGGGGACTCCAAATCCTCTATAGCCTCTGTTATAACAAAGTAAACAACCCAGCGGATTTACTGGATTTAAAGTTTTATTCCTAGGAAAAACAATCTGACTTTGTACCACACACTTGTTGGTGGGATTGTAGGGGTAAAAGTAGATAATTTTAAAAATTTACATGTTTATGCACTTGAACTTAATTATTGGCGCTTCAAATTTGAGTGACCGAGCCTTTGGTTTTGTTTTAATAGAAACGAATTTCGTTTGCATCAGGGTCAAATCAAAATTGTTGTGCAGGGAAAGGAACATCCGCTTCTTGGGTTCCTTCTCAAATTTTCTCATGCTGCCCCCCTAGAGAAAATGCGATGCTATTCTACATTAAGGTGTTATCCTTTGCAGGGGTGTGTTTATTTAAAAAGAATGAAACCAGGCAATGTTTATTTTTCTTTTGCCTGCAAATGAATGAATTAATCATAGTACACTTGACTCCAGATGGGTAGAGATTTTTAGATAGGCTATTTCTTGGCAGTGCCCCTCACCTAAACCCAAACCAGATGACTCGTAGCAACCCTATAGAATAGAGTAGGACTACCTCATAGGGTTTCCAGGGATTCGAACTGCTGACCTTTTGGTTAGCAGCCTGAGCTCTTAACCACTGTGCCACCAGGGCTCTGCCCCTCAAATAGTAAGCACATAAGCGGTTGCTTCATGGGTGTGTATACTAATAAGCAGTGAAATGTTCAAATGTGAAGGCCACAAGAAAAACAAAGGAGCCTTGATACTTTGCCAACATCTTCATATATTGTGGTGGTGATCTGAATTTAAAGATTATTAAAGCTTATTGGGAATGTCTGACACCTTAGTATTTAATCCTGGCTCTGCTAGTTAGTAATTTTGTATCCCCCTTTGTCCCCATTGAAATTTAACCTGAGCCTCTCTTTCCCCATCTGTAAAATTGGGGCTGATAATGCCATTATAGGGTTATTGTGAAGACTGAATAATTACGACAGGTATCATGGGTTTTAGCAAATGCTTGCAAATATCTTCTTAAAAGCAAAACTAAGTAGCTCTTCTCCATGTTTGAGAACCATCACAAACCTTAGGCTTACTCTGGGGTTTCAAAAATCAAGAAAAAATGGATGACTGGATTTAACAGCTCCGATAGATTGGAGTTTTACTTAGGTGTTTTTTTTTTTTTTTTTTAGGTTTGGGAACTCAACGTTCACATCAAAAAGATGTGTTTAACCATTTCTAGGATAATTTTGAATTTGTGACCCTTAAACATTAATTTTGGGTCAGTTGAGATTTCTGGAAATAATGGCTTGTATCTGCCGGAGGTGGGGTCAGCTTAACTTTAAATATCTTTAATTTGAAGAAGGCAACAGTGTCTCTACTGGATTCTCTCTTTGTCTTAATCAGAAGGCTGACAACTCCAGTTAAGCTTTCTGGTATGCCAGATTTGCTTATTTTCGGTTGTGTAAAATTTAGAGTTTCAAAACTTCAAAAATATTTGTATGTATTAAACTTGGGGTCAAGACAGTTTAGCTTTGAAGATAATGTGTACATGTTCTGCCCGGCTGTGTTTGTTGCTATTGCTAAGAATTGTTAAACTAAATGAAGTTTATGTACACAGTGAATCTTGAAAGTTTTTAAAAACTAATTTCTGCAACTACTAATCTGCATACTCCTGAGTCACTTACCTGTCTCTTTGATCTCTTTGTAGGCTGACCAACTGACTGAAGAGCAGATTGCAGGTGAGTGAAATGCTTTCCTAGGCTATGCCCATTGGGTTTTATTATAAATTGAGTAAAACCCAAACCAAACCTGTTGCCATCAAGTCGATTCTGATTCATGGCAAGCCTAAAGGACAGAGTAGAACTGCCCCATAGGGTTTCCAAGGAGCACTTGGTGGATTCGAACTGCCGACCTTTTGGTTAGCAGCCGTAGCTCTTAATCACCACGCCACCAGGGTTTCCATAAATTCAACATTCACTTTCTGATTCTGCATTTCAAATTACCTTAGTTACTACTTCGCCCTCTTTCAGTTTCGGTATAAATATATTTTGAATGTAAATATAAATGGAATAGGCATTCTGAAAGTAACATACTTGTATGAAATGATTAACGATCTGTTTCATAGATGATAACAAAATGTGTGTAATATAGTAATTGAAACTGCTTTGGCAAGTGAGAAGGTGAACTTGACTTCAAAAGATGTGTGGGGTAACTGTAGATATACTTCGAAACCTGGTGGTGGCGACTTCTTTTTGAAGCTTCCCTTACTATATAATATGGAGTCTGGGTAAGTTAGCACTGCAGCTTTCAGTCATTCTCAAGGAAAGAGAGCGAAATAGTAACTAAGGTAACTTGAAATGTAGAACCAGAAAATGAACGTTGAATTTACCCAGTTTAAATTAGCTAACATTTTAATCTTAGAATTACATATCTAGTCAGTCAGGAAATAACTATTTCTCGTGTGAAAGCTTAGATCCAAAAGTTAGTATTCTGTTTCACAGATGCCACTGTAGCATAATTTGAATTTTGTCTTGAAAAGCAGTGACAGCTATTGAAACGAAGCTTCTTAATTTATGGATATTGTGAAATTGTTAGATAAAACCTGATGTCAGGTTATCTTTATGCCATTACAAAAAAAAAACAACAAAAAAAAGAACCCACCAAACCTGTTGCTGGTGAGTTGATTCTGACTCATAGCGGCCCTAAAGGACAGAGCAGAGCTGCCTCATAGGGTTTCCAAGGAGTGCCTGGTGGATTCAAACTGCTGACTTTCTGGTTAGCAGCCATAGCTCTTAACTGCTATGCCACCAGTGTTTCCTTCCCGTTACCAGTAAACAGCAGTTTTGATTTTGTTCTAATAGTTTCAGATGGCTGGTTAATACCAAAATGTCAAAGTTGTTTTTTTTTTTTTTTTTTTTTTTGTGGTATTGCAGAGCTTTGTAAACTCTTCGTTTGTTTTCATTAGAGAGTTTTATTAGCAGAAGCATCAAAAAGTGCTACAGTTTTTCTGGTAGGCAAGGCAAGAGTTTGATAAATGCTGAAAAGCACTTAACCATTTTTTTAAAGCTGGAGAAAACTGAAGCCCGACTGGAACTCAACTACGTAGCCTATTTAGAGCAAGCCACCTCCACCTCTACCTCCATGGTCCCCCCTAAATAAATACAAGGTTTGGAAGAGCCTGAAACCACATGTCTCCTCAGATGTCCTTCACAAATATAGTTTGATAAGACTATACAGAGTATGAAGTTCTTGGTATTAAGGAACTTATTTAAGCAGTTTTAATTTTCATTTCTTATTATGTGAAGTTGACTTAATCCTAAAATTTGGTTTCTAGAGTTGGTGAATTACACATCTAAGGTGTGTTGAAGCAGTCAAGCAAAGCTTTGGAAATCATTTCTTCATTCGTATACTGTTTTATCAATGAAATGTCAGATTTTCTGAAATAGTTTTTTATATAAAGTCTCCTCTCAGGAACTGAGTCAGGCTATCGAATATTTCTAGTCTTAAACTCTGGCTTTGTATACTACACCTGCCATTCATTTCTTGATAGTCCCAGTCAGGTAGTTGTGCCTACTATGCACAGCATTTTCACTTTAGGGTAGAAAATGTATTTTTCAAGGCGCCCATCACATAGTTGATATTCATTACCACCCCCTAAACACATACAACGCTTTGAAAATAGTTTGTCAAACAAAAGAGGATTAATCTTCAAAGGCTGATAGCAGTTTTATAAAGAATACTTCAGTTTATCGGAATATTGTCTGTAAGATAAATTTTATCTTTTTGCTGACTTCCATCATAAAATTGGGTTTCCTGTGGGAGTAGGAGAGAAATCTAGATCTCTCCCTAACCTGCCTTTTCCTAGACCTTGGGTTTCTTCAGAGCTGCTCCATTGATGCCAGCTTTTTGTGAAACTTTAAACATATATTTTTTTAGGGGGGAGGAACCAAAGTGTCTATGCTAAAATATAAGCCCTGTGAGATCAGAGGCCTTTTTATTCCTTGTAGTATCCCTGGTGCCTCCACATAATAAACGCTGAATATTTTTGAGTGAATGCATTTCATTCTCAAAGAGAGGTGCATGATATAAAGATATTCTGAAACTCTCTTTCTTAAGAAGTCATCTTCCTTCTCCCCAAATCCCTTCCTTCCTGATTTGCTATATTTCAATGTCTATCTTTGAGGTGAAGGCAAATTTTTTTCTTCAGCTAACCTGGTTAATTGTTACTACTGGTAACTGTTAGCATTTTGGAGTCCAAAACTTGTTTGTCCAAATTGTTGAAGGAAGCAAGCTTTGTAAATATAACATTGAATATTTTTAAAACTGTTTTTCTCTTAATAATACTACAGATTTGTTTAGAAATTCTGCTGACACCAACCAACTTGGTCTAGGGAGGAAGCATGCTTGTGAAGTTAGCGTCCTCTCTGATGAGTTGTTTATGTGTCCTGGTTTTAAAGAGCACTGAACAGTGTGACAGTACTAACAAGTTAATTTTATGATTCTGTAATGATGTCATTAGTTAGTGGTTTTGACATTTGGAGGCCTGATAGGAAAAGTGTACGAGAACTTCTTTTTTTCTTTTCTTTTTAGAAATCTGTGCCTAAACTGTCAAGGACCATTATAGGGATAAAACTTGTTTGGTGAAAAATATTGGCCTTACTTAATTTATAGCAACAATTACGTAGTGTCAACAAAGGTCTGATACATGACCATTAAGGACTTAAAGAATTTCAGAATTTTCTAAATAGAAGTTTTTAAACTGGCATTTAATCTTTGTTTTGTTGTAATTGTTTCATGGTGACCTACTTTCATAAAATGCTAAATTTACGTAAGGAAAGGGGTGCTGAGGTAGCTAATAACAAATAAATCTTGAGTAATAGTATGGTTTTTCAACTCGGCACAGCTAGAATGGATCTCCCATCTCTTTCTCGTATTGATTATGTGGAAGATGGCTGTCCCCGCAGTGTTCAGGGCCTGGTGTTCTCTTTAGTGTGTACTTCAGCTTTGACTTTTGAGTTCATGTTTCAAGACATTCCTGGAATTACTCTGTTGAGAATTACAAGCTTCTGTGCATAAAGATTATACTTGTTCTGAAGTACAGGTAGACTGTAAAGGCAGGTAAATTTTAAATTGTATTCTTTGGTTTATTCTAATATTCCAAGGAGTTTTACAGGTATTTTTGGCTCTTCAGTGTAAAAATAAAAACAAATTTGGAATAAACCTTGGCACTTAAAATAAATATTTTCATTTGTTCTTTTCTTGGACCCATAAATAGTAGTTACAGATACGATTTTATCTTCTGCTTTTTCACTAATTCCATCAAACATTTTAAGAGTTGTTAGATTTTAAAACTTCTTGAAATTTAGAACACACATATATAAACTTATACCGTGCATCTTCCTGAACTTGGCTTTAAATCATATAATAGCAAGCAGTTAAACATTTGGGAATTTTTGCAAATAATGATGATGTTAAGTGTCTTACGGCTAAATACTATAGTAGGAATGTAATGTAAACAAATACTCTATAAATACTTTCATTTCTGTGTAGCCTAAGTTACTAGGTGATAGAGGCTGTGTGTTCAAACACTAGTCATTTACATATTTCTAGAAAATAGTGCTACATCCTATTTTAAAAAAAAAAAAAAACCTGACTAAAATGGAAATGTCTTCATCAAATTCTGTTCATAAGTGAGGACTCCCTGATCTATTTTTGTCATTAGGTTGCTCTTAAGTTAGTATTATATGCTATTTTTTCATAAGCTCAATCTAGTTTGGAACTAAGCTTCTGTTTGATAAACAGGTGGTGTTCCTCTGGAAACAAGTATTGGTAGAATTCAGGAGGACTTGTTGACAGATTTTTAGGGGGAAAGAGTTAAGGTAGCTCCCTAGCTTTTGCTTGGATCGCTAGGGTTTGTTGCTGCAGAGTATAGAATTTATTTTCAGATGTCTTGCTGGAGGTCAGCCAGGGGAGAGACCTTCTAGGCAATCAGAAATAAAGGTATTATGGTAACAAGAGAGATGAGTAAAGATACAAAATCTTCATTTTAAGTGGGCATAGATGAAATGGCCAAGGAGAGACGAGGGTAAGATGTTTGGCTGCATCTACATATAAGAGACAGGATTAAGAGCCTTTGAGATATAAAGTAGGCGAAAACCCAAAGTACTGTTAAGAAAACCAAGGAGAAGTTTGAGAGTTTTTTGGTGCAGTTTTGGATGCTGTAAGAAAATGGGATCATCTTTTTCTTGGCATTTATTGAGTAGTTATTTGCCAGACATAGCTTTAAGTGCTTTACACATATTTATTAAATTCTTAAACTCAGGAAGTAGATACTCTTCTCCCCCGTTTAACAAATGAAGAAGCTGGGCAGAAAAGCTAGGATTTTTAAAAAAAAACTCAGTCAGGTTTCAAGGTCTGCGCTTTTTAATTTCTAGGCCATGTGGCCTCATATACTGAAACATACTTGATGGATTGGGCAGCTATAGATATGGTCGTTGGTGAACTTAGCATTTTCAGCTGCTGATGGGTTTGATGTGGAAGTCATTTGAATAGTGGAAGATAGGACTAGGGTTTGAATTTAACTTTAAGCTAAGAGACATAAAGATGTTTGTATACTAGGGGGCAAAATCAGGTGAAGGGTAGTTGAGTCCAAAGAAGAGGTAATAGATGGAATGAAAATGGATGGTATATAAATTAGGGCAGGGATACACAGGCAGGGAATAAATAGCCTTGGACTGTAGGAGAAAGTACACCATTTCTTAAACATGTCTCAGGTATTTATACATTCAAATGTATAGATATGTTAGAGAAGCTTAATGACCCTTTGAACTTTGGAACTGCCTTTTTTTGAAACTGCTTTGGAACTGTGTTTGTTTGCTGGTAAGGTCTAATATCTTTTAGAAAGTGCCTTACTTGGAAAGTACTAGCTTTGTTATTAACTCATTGGTATGCTCTTAAAATTCCAAATTACACGTCTGCTTTAGTTTCTCTATCTGTAAAATAAATGATGAACTCCAGAATTCTCACTGTTAATTGCTATGCCTTTGTTGTCTCTGCTGCTGGTTTGTGATTTTGAATAGGAATAATGATTGCATGGTAGCAGATAGTCATGTAATGTATGTAATTTATCCATGTTAAAGCCAGCGGTGAATCAGAAGCAACATAATTTCACAAGAAGATCTTAAAGATCTTAAGCAGTAATACATTATTTTACTCTTTTACAAGCTTGAAGTTTTATATTCTAAAGAAAGGTCAAAATTATCTTTTTACTCAACTGAGAAAGCACTTACCGAAAACACCATTCATGTCTTGATCAGCCTGGTGTTAGTATTAGAGATTATTTGGTGATAGTCCCTTCTCCAGCCTTCTAGAAAAGGGAAACTAGCCTACTGCATACTGTTCTGAAGTTCAGAGTCTTTTGTTTTGAATTTAGTAAGTGATAAATTTAGAACATAACTTTAACCTTTGAGGTTAACTCTCTAAGCATAATGCAGATAAATAGTATAGTTAACTCTGTAGAAGTGTATTCGGTACCAGTCCTCTTATTTTTCTGTTGTGAGTTAGATATGTAGTTTAGAGCTGTAATTTTGAATTATGTTTCACTGAGCAGATTTAATAGAAGATACAGAAGCCAATCATTAGGGGCTTTGGTTCTTTCCCTCTTTCAGCCCAGAGTAGTTTCACTTTATCTAATTTAGATATTGGAGTTAACTGTAAAATTTTAGATGAAAAGCTCCCTGGTAGATCAGTATGAGCATATAGTGAGTGGCGTGGTTTGACAAAAGATCTTATCTCAAGGTTTTCCAACCTAATCCTTCAGGAATCAAAAATCCTATTTCAGGTGCTATCTCCATATATATTGTTAAGAATTGATTAATGCATTTCATTTAGGAAGTTACTTTTTATTGTTAAAAACCTGTAAATTTGGATTGTGGTTTTTGTTTTTGTTTTTTTCCTCTCCCCAAACAGAATTCAAAGAAGCTTTTTCACTATTTGACAAGGATGGTGATGGAACTATAACAACAAAGGAATTGGGAACTGTAATGAGGTCTCTTGGGCAGAATCCCACAGAAGCAGAATTACAGGACATGATTAATGAAGTAGATGCTGATGGTGAGTAAGTCTTTTTAATTTGGGGCAGGAGGGCATTGAAGAAGTGGCATTTAAATTCTGTTTTAATGTTTTGACTAAACCATTTCAGGTAATGGCACAATTGACTTCCCGGAATTTCTGACAATGATGGCAAGAAAAATGAAAGACACAGACAGTGAAGAAGAAATTAGAGAAGCATTCCGTGTGTTTGATAAGGTAGGTAGTCAGGGACTGGATTGGTTAAATTTTAATTTAAGGATGAAATTAAGATTTCAGGGCCCCTTATTCTTTAAAGGCCTGTTTTTCTGATACCTTACCAATATTATTTAAATATCAAGCAAAGCTTTCAAAAAATTCAGTATAAACAGATTGCCTGATAACATATGTACTGGTGTTAATCTTGTGGCAAAGGAGGCATCACTTGACTTCAGTTAAATATTTAAGCACGTTTAAGCCTTAGGACAGTTTGTTTGACTGTCTGACATTTAATCTGTATGTCAACTATTTGTTTATTCCCTTTAGTGTCTGTGTATTCCCAAAGTATATTTTTCTCCCTAATGTGAAATCTAGTAAACTTATTAAACTTCCATTGCAACTGTGATTTACTCAGACATCTTACTGAACTTTTTTCTAGGATGGCAATGGCTATATTAGTGCAGCGGAACTTCGCCACGTGATGACAAACCTCGGAGAGAAGTTAACAGATGAGGAGGTTGATGAAATGATCAGGGAAGCAGATATTGATGGTGATGGTCAAGTAAACTATGAAGGTAATTCTGTCACCCTCACCACCTCATTCTGTGCTTTGACTTTGAATTTAAAGATACTTGTAGGTTAGATATCTGATGGTTTAAAATTAGTGATTCCCCCTCCCCCCCAGTGAAGATACTAAAACACTTTTTCATATTTACCAACCTTTTGTTATTCAAAGTGTTAATTGCAGACCAGGTGACAGCACTGCTGTCACCTGAGAACTTTTTAGAAGTGTTAAGTATCAAGTCCTCCGCTTAGTCCTAGAATCTGCATTTTAATAAGATTCTTAAGTGATTCATGTGCACGTTAAAGTTTGAGAAGCATAGTATTCCAAACGATGCAAAAACAGTTCTATTCGTTTGTTATAAGGATCGTGAAACAGTGAAAAACTTCAAGCTTATTTTAGTATCTGTCAAATGAAATTAAGGTGGCTTTCTTTACCCCTGGATTTTCGTTTCCTCTAATAGGCTTTAGTTTGAAACTGTTCACATATGCTCACATTCAGAAATATCATTTGTGACTGTAAACTTTGGGGTGGTCATAGCAGGAATGCAAGACATTTGGAAATTGAAAGGATTCCCAGTGAAACCTTTCCCTTATAGTTTTCACTTAGATTTTTCATGATAGAACCACTTAACCTAGGAAAACAATCTAAAATTTTAACATTCTAAAAATTAAACCTAATCTATTAGCACTGAAGTTACAATGTTGACTGATCACCCAGCAGACTTAAAATTCAAGTTTAAGAGCCAAGAATGTTTCTTTTTATTTATAACAGCTCATCTGAAGCATTAATTTAATTCATGCATTAATAATCCTAAATCTAAAGTTTATGAAGTTGCAGCCTTGACTGTAAACTAGTTTTCCTCTGTTTCTTCTATGTTATGATTCTGAGGAAAGAAACAGAAATGGAGAGACCATTCAGTGATTGAGTAAATGTAGTTGGTTTTATCAGTCTTTTGCCATTGACTTAACTTTTCATGTACTTCTTCTCTTTCAGAGTTTGTACAAATGATGACAGCAAAGTGAAGACATTGTACAGACTGTGTTAAATTTCTTGTACAAAATTGTTTATTTGCCTTTTCTTTGTTTGTAACTTATCTGTAAAAGGTTTCCCCCTGCTGTCAAAAGAATATGCATGTATAGTAATTAGGACTCCATTCCTCCATGTTTTCTTCCCTTATCTTACTGTCATTGTCCTGAAACCTTATTTTAGAAAATTGATCAAGTAACATGTTGCATGTGGCTTACTCTGGATATATCTAAGCCCTTCTGCCCATCTGAACTTAGATGGAGTTGGTCAAATGAGGGAACATCTGGGTTATGCCTTTTTTTAAGTAGTTTTCTTTAGGAACTGTCAGCATGTTGTTGTTGAAGTGTGGAGTTGTAACTCTGCGTGGACTATGGACAGTCAACAATATGTGCTTAAAGTTGCACTATTGCAAAACGGGTGTATTATCCAGGTACTCGTACACTATTTTTTTGTACTGCTGGTCCTGTACCAGAAACATTTTCTTTTATTGTTACTTGCTTTTTAAACTTTGTTTAGCCACTTAAAGAAAATCTGCTTACGGCACAATTTGCCTCAAATCCATTCCAAGTTGTATATTTGTTTTCCAATAAAAAAAATTACAATTTGCCCAACTGTTGCTCGGAATCTGAGTTATTAATACTGTTGAGATCTAATAATTTTAAGGATAAAATGTGGAATTTGTACTTGGTATAATCTAGACAAGTACTTTTTTGGACTATTTGAGATTGTGTTTAGTTTTTAAATTAGGATGATAACTTGCTTCAGTGTTTAAATGAAAGATTAAAAAACCTGTTGTGAATGTACCTGGCATAAGTTGGGTATTTAGTGTTTCCAGCCTTTTTTGTGTGTTTATCAACTTTGGTATCCATTTTTCCATATTGACTTTAGAAAGTGCAATCATTTTGTAAATGTTTGGATGTAACAACATTCCAAATCCAGATGGGGAGAGGGTCGTTAATCTCTGTTTCCTAATCTTTCACTCATTTTGCTTTTTAATTGTTCTACAGTAAGACAGAATTTTTAGTTGTGCCTGCTTATCTGCAAGATGTTTTACAAAAAAGATATTTTTAGGGGTAGATTGGCAGTGACTAAACTTTGTTTCATTTTACTTGGATCCACAATCAACGCCCATTGAAGCAGTAGTCAGGAAGTCACATGATGTACTGCATTGGGCAAATCTACTGCAAAAGACCTCTTTAAAGTGTTAAAAAACAAAGATGTCACTTTGAGGACTAAGGTGCACCTGACTCTCAAGCCATAGGTATTTTCAGTCACTTTGTGTGCATGTGAAAGCTGGATGATGAATAAGGAAGACCAAAGAAGAATGGACGCCTTTGAATTATGACATTGGTGAAGAATATTGAACATACTATGGACTGCCAGAAGAATGAACAAATCTATCTTGGAAGAATTACAGCCAGAATGTTCTTTAAAAGGGAGGATGGTGAGATTTCGTCTTACGTACTTTGAACATGTTATCAGGAGAGATCAGTCCCTGGAGAAGGACATCATGCTTGGTAGAGGGTCAGCAAAAAAGAGGAAGACCCTCAAAGAGATGGAATGTCACAGTGGCTGCAACAGTGGGCTCAAGCATAACGATTGTGAAGATGGCACAAAACCAGGCAGTGTTCTGCTCTGCTTACATGGGTGGGATCTCTAGGAGTTGGAACCTACTTGAAGGCGCCTAACAACAACAACAGACCTTGTTTTAGTTTTTGCTTGGCTTCTACCATTGCTTTCTCTCTAAGCTACTCAAAAGGTGGTTATCAGGGTTTTTCTTAACTACCTTTTAAATGCTTAAAGATGCCATAGCAACCAGAGCCAAGATTAAAACATTGAGTATAATTGTTACTTGGTTTGTATAGCCACAAGGTTTTTTATTTCCCAGGAGGCAATTCATTATTTGGCCCATCTTTGACTATTTTAATACCATTGTTACTAGTTCTACCAGAAAATAGAAAACTGGATAGTTAGTGAAGGAAAATAGTGATAAATATGTTTCAGATAGGACAAGGAAAATTATAGGCGTTGATAATCCTAAAAGGGGGATGGGGGTGTTACATCACATATTAGGCAGAAGATCAATTAAATAGGATGATTTTAGGTGAGCATTCAATTGAGGCCCTTTCATTAGATGCGTTTTAAGAGTTTAGTCAAAGGGGAAGGTTAAGGTATTTGGGGAGAGGATTCACATTCCTTGCTGTTGAGGCATTGTCTCCAGGGTGTTAATAAAAATTGGATTTATTGCAGCAGTGTGTGAATTTAAAGAAGTTGCTCTTACTCAAGCCTTAGTTACACCTGTAAAATGGGTATAATTTGCCCAGTTGGTTTGTAACTCTGGGCTTTTAAAAAAATGTAGTGAAATAACACAGGCAAAAGGCTTAGCGTAGACCAGCGTTTGCAATAAGTGCTCAGTGTGTGTTCCTGTGCTGTTTAACCAGTTGTGACCCTGTAAAATGAGAGAATTAGGCAAGGTTAATCTTTGTGCTTTTCCAGTTCCAACATTATGAAATTTACGTCAGGCCAAGAGGTACAGTTAATGAGATGGAAGAGGAAACACATTTTGGGGCTCTTGTGTATTTCATGTTAATTGGCGGTCCTATATTCTTGTTTTCTTCACAAAAGTCACAAAATACGCATCATCTGGATTTCACAGGAAAATTTAAGTACAGAGCAGTTGTAGAATTTTAACTAGTCATGCTGAGCACATACTGAGCTTGGTTCAGATTTCAGTTCTGCTACTTTCTACAACGTGATAGTACACGAACCCAGGTAATTCTAAAACCTTATCACCTTTGAATTCTAACCGTATTACCAGTTGTATGTTAGCATGGTCATGGTAATTGATCATTCTTCCCTTGTACCGACTATAGCTTGTTTGTTCAGAGAGTTTATCAAAAAGCATCACTTGTAGTTAAAAGATGATCCTAACGTATTTTCCCTAGAATTTCTATAAGGATAAAAATTTTAAAGAGCTTGATGCATAGCAGAAGCACTGTTGAGCTCTACTTCTTGTAGTCTTGCATTCTCAAAGAGAAGTCCTTCCTCCCCATTTTAAAACTGCTGTTATGGTGCCCTAAAAATGAGTCCAACATTTCGGAGTGATAATGTACAAGACAGTATTTCATTGAGGTATTTTGCTTACCTGACATGGTTAATCCGTTTTATGGGTAAGTCCTTGAAATTGTTGACCTGTGCTGTTCTATTTTTGAGATGCTTAGACTATTTTCTCATGGAGCTGTTCCCTTCTGTTTCACACTTTGTATGGGTTTCTGGACTTCTCTGTACCTATCATCATATCCTTTCAGTCTCTAGAGTACCAGTCCCTAGTCTGCTGAGCCAGTTTTACAGGCTCAGCAAAATAAAAAAATGAAATGAGGTAAAATGATGGACTTGATTAATCTCTCATAGTTGTGAGGACTGTGGTTGCACCTGCCTCCAACCCTTCAAATTTCAGTTCTTGATTTCAAACTTGGTCTCTGGTCCTTTTTGTTTAGTTTTATTGTGTATTGCCTTTTCATTTTTAAGGCTCTTAGATGAATCTCGAAACCCAGTATTTTAAGAGAAATGGAAGACCTCTCGTTTTTTGCTACTCAGAAGGTTGCATACAGAATCACTTGGGAGCTTGTTAGAAATACTGAATCTTAGGTCCTGAGTCAGAATCTGCATTTTAACATGATCTGTGGCTATTTTGAAACCCCATCAATTTTTGAAAAGTACTGTTATAATTCACTCTCTGGTTTTATTTATAGGGGAGGAAACTGGTCATTTATTCAACATGTTTTAGTCCTGTGCTCAGAGAGCTCAGAATTAAACTCTTGGATATGTCTAAAGTTGGGAGAAATGATTTGTGAAAATTAGTCCTCCAATAAATGGGCTCAGGGTTCCTTGGGACATGAGGGGTTAGTTAGTTAGGAGGACTTCTCGGAGGAGTTAACCCCTTGAGGTTTGCTGGGCAGTCAAGGAGGGGAACAGCGTTTCAAGCAGAAGGGCTTGCATGTAAGAGGACAGTAGAAGTGTGAAGATGGCATATTTGGGGCTTGCAAGTATAATACGGTACAACATTCTAACGTCTTAATGAGGGGGGGGAGAAGTGAGAGGATTGCAGATGTTACGCATTGTTCCTAAAGCCAATACTGATGGCCTTTATTTATTACTGAAGGCACTGTGTTGGACATGACTCCAAACTAGGGCTTCAAATGGTTCATTCCGGTTAGAACCTCTGCTGAGAACTTGCATTTCTAACAAATTCCCAGGAAGCTGTGCATAAGAATCACGTGGGGATCTTGTTAAAATGTAGATTCTGATACCGTGTATCTGGGGTGGAAATGCAAATTCTCCGCAGGGGTTCAAACCGGTTTGAAGCCCTGCTCCAAACATTTTAGTCAACTAAGTTAATAACACCATGTAGATAGGTAGCTATTTATTATCCCCAACTTTATAGATAAAAACAAGGAGAGCAAGTCAGGAAATGCAGCCAGGGTTCAAATCCTGGTAGTAGAGGGAGGGAGAGAAATTCGGAAATGGGGGGGGGGGGGGTGGAGTAACAAGTACAGCAATGACACATGGAGGTTGAGTTTGACAAAAGCTGAGAAATCCTCCTTGGATTTGGCAATTAGATTACTGGTAGTTTAATAGGTACAATTTTAATTGAAAGGTGGGTGCATGTGTCAGATTAAGATGGTTTTTAAAAAAAAAAAAATACGGGAGGTGAGGAAAGAGTTTAATCCAGTTTTCTCGAAAGTTTGTGAAAAGAAGCTTCATGGTGTAGTGGACAGTGAGACTGGGAGTCAGACCTGGGTTTGAATTCTGGCTCTGCCACTTCGGTATGATGCTGTGTGCTAAACTGTCCAAGGTCACCTCTCTTTCCTCACCCATAAATGGGACTAACACATATCTCTCAGGGTTGTTGTGAGGATTAAATGAGATTAATGTACGTGAAATACCTGCAACGCTGTAGATACTCTATAAAATGGAATTGTTAAGGTTGAGAGAGGGTTTGTTTTTAAAGATAAGAATGTTAATAGGTTGAAAAGAAGCTACAGCCAAAAGAGATTGAACAGTGAAGAGTATAAGGAGTGCAAAGGGGTGGCCTGTTGTTTCACAGCTAGTGACAGCTGCGTCCAGTGCTCAAATCAGATGCAAGGGAAGTGTCACTCCCAGGATTTCTATCTGGAGGAGCTTAAAAACAAATGTCAGTCTTAGAAAGGGGCTGCTAAGGGGGATTTTTGCCTTAAAGCTAAGCATGCCTTCCAAGCATACTCTTTCCACTTACCCTGTCTAGACGTGTAGGATGGGGGTGATTTGGGAAGGGGGTGTTGGAGATGTGGGTACTTTCAAGCCCCTACAAACATCCCTTGAAGCATATACTCACCTGAGGGGCTCTCTGGCGACTCCAGAGCCCTCTCTAGGTTTTCTTATGCGTGTGCATGATCGTCTCTGGCGATTTCCTGTGCCCCCACCCTCCGCCCGCGCGCAGCACCACCGGAGACACACCTGGCCGGTATCCAGCGCACGCCCGGGAGCCGCGGCCGAGGCGTCTCCTAGCAACCGGCCGCCCGCCTCAGCCCAGGTTGAGCCGAGCTGTGATGGACCAGCCAGTCATCGCCCTGTCCACCGCCGCTGTAAGGGACGACCTGGGGCCTCCGCTCGCCGCCCCGCCCCCGTCCCCTCCCGGGCTCGTCTGCCCTTCTCTCACCTCCCTAGATCCCGGCCCTTGCGCCTCCGGCTCGCCTTCATTCTTCCCGCCTTTTTCCCCCTGCCCCACCCTCACACCCGCGGACCTTTCTGCCTGGTCTTTACTTGATCTCTCCTTCGTTTTGTTTTCTCTAACCGTGCTGCCTCCCTTATGCTTCCTCTTCGCCCTTTGTTTTCTGTTTTTTTCCTTCTTTCCTACGACCACCTGCGCTGGACAGCTGCTTTAGTCGGGTGACAAGACTTATTTCAGTTTCCTCACTTTCCCTCCGTCGGTCGGAGAATGGGGTTTCCCTTCGTGTAACAGTGTATCAGACATGTTTCATCTCCTATTTGAGTATTTATAAAATATTTGAAACTACCTTTGTTTTTAAATAAATCTGGCTGAGAGACGTTTAACCTGTCTGCTGTCATTCCCCTTAAAGTGAATGGGAATATGAGTATAGATCAGCTGCTTTGGACAAAACGAAACAGCGGCTGCCAGTTACTTCTTTTATATCCCATTACTTCTCCCCTGTTCTCCCACTTCATTTTCCCGGTTCCTGGGCAGAGATGGGGCCGCTGTGGAGATGCTTAGGGGAGACCTGTCTTGACCTGCCTGAGAAAGTTCAGTTTCTGTGACTATAAATGTGCAACAGAGAAGATTCAGCATAAATCTAATAAAGGGAGTGTATAGGAAGAAATGCAGACTTAGCAGTATGTATGAAACAATCTTTTTCAGAGACATGCCCATAATTCACTGTAAAATAAAGTCCAGGGGGTACTCATAAATACAGTGGATTTAAGTTACTAGACAGGAGGAATTAATTATATCAATTTTTCCTGATTAGGTTGTTTATATTTTTTTTAATGCATTCTTGTTTGAGGCAACTCAAATTGAATAGTAATAACAAAAGCATTATAAATGAGAGAAAAACTCAATATTTTAATGATTTTACCTAGTACTTAATATGGAAGACAAGTGCTTCCTTGGAAACTGAGGAACACTAAAATAATTCCCTTCTTAACGTGGCAGATGAAATATTAAAAATGATAGCTACCATTCGTTGAGTGCTGGTAGTGAACTCAAGCCTTTATATATACAATGCCTGATTCTCACGCCAAACCTGTAGTGCCTTGTTTTTATACTCTGTGTGGAGGCTGAGGCTCGTAAGGCGTATGAGGCTCATACCTTGCCCAGTGCACCTGGCTAGTAAGTGGCCGTGCTGGGGTTCAAGGCCAAGTCTGTCTGGCTTCTTTATCATTCTGCCTCTCCAGTTTGACAGACTCTAGCTGGACAAGCTTAGAGAACTGGAGCTCTATCACATTTGATAGTGTACGTAAATCCAGGAAATGGCATTTCTCAACAATTGCCATATGGCCGGGAACTTGTATCCCAATATCACATTAATATGCTAGCTATACACTTTTACCTTGAGCTCCCAGTGGAATCACCTGAGCCATAAATCTAATTTATAATAGTACAATTTTGGATTTGTGCAACTCTTTTCCTTCCTAAGAACACCAAATTTTATCACATCTAATATTCTTACAATATCTCTCTGAGGTGGGAATGCTTATCACTCTAATTTTACCAAGGGGAATTTAGATATTTAGAAAAACACTTAAGATCATAAAGTAGCAATTTAAGGCAATATTACAGGCAAAAGTTTATCATTATATAGCTTTTGTTTTAATACAGGCTGACCAGTTTGGTGAAGATGTTAATTTCTTCAAGTAAATGTTTTATAAATTATATTTAACTTCAAGAGATCATGTCTCAAATGAATAAGCGTATTTTGTGTTTGTTAATAGAAACCAACCCGAAAGTCAGCATCTTTTGAAAGAGAAGGTTGGTGGAGAACAACACTAACAGTAAGTATATTTTCAGTCTTTCCAATTCAGATTATTCTTATTTCCATTGATCTTTTAATCAGTCTTACCTCTTAAGTCAGTAACACTTAACTGTAAGAAAGAAGTGGTTGTTTAGACCTACATGGACATCATTTCATACTTACACGATAGTAGTATCAGCGTATGAATGAGAAATTAGCTTTACATTTCGAGTGCAGTAAAAGCTTGGAAAAGTAAAACAGCTCTTGGAAAACAGGTGCTTTGTGGTTGTCTAGATAAGGTCATCCTACCTTATGATCTTAGTAAGATTGTACAAGGAAGCAAAGCATGCATTCTGGAAGGTGCTTTGATTTCAGGTTTTACCTGACTTAGATAGAATAGAGCCTATGAGAACTGTAGTTAACATGAATGTACTAAAGCAAGACGGCCCAACTGAAAAATGATCAGAAGACCCCTGCCCCCTCAAGAGATATAGTTTCTAGATTTTGGAAATATTTTCTGTCAACACCCTTCAACAACAGAGGGTCCTCCTGGGTCAAAGACTTCTTGGAATTCAACTAATTTTAATGGCTGAACTGAGCTGCATGCTCCGTGGCAAGATGGCCACAAAAGAAGCAGTGACTAAACTTTCAGGTCTGCATCTTTTAGCCACCTGGTGCTTGTGGTTTGAAAGTACCAAACATCTTACTGTGCTAATTAGGCCATATGCTCTACCAGTTCATCTGCATTCTCATGTTATTATCCTTTAGCTTCCCACTGGAGGGTTAGAAAGCAACATGCAGTATCTACAGAGTAGAAGTAGGATAAATTTTATTTGGTCAAGAAGCTATCCTGAAAGTCAATCACCAATGGACAAATATTGTATAATCTCACTTATACGAAATATCTAGAAGAAGCAAATATATAGAGATCAAAGTTAAATACCAGGGGCAGGAAGAGGGGATGGGGAGTCATTATTTAGGGAGCACTGAGTTTCTCTTTATGGGCAAGGGAAATTTGGCCACAGATGTTGGTGATGGTTGCACAACATGATTGATGTTAATTGGTGGCACCGAATTGTATATGTGAAAGATGTTGAAGTGGCAAATGTTGTGTTATGTATATTTTACAACAGTAAAAAAATTAAAAAAAAACTCAAACAGATACTTGTGAAAAAAACAAAATAAAACACTGTAGAAGCAACCCTGAGTGGTCTCACTAGAGGCCTGAAATTTATGGTCAAGTTAAATCGTAAGTTTATCTCTCAAGTTACTTTTCCAAAAGCTACACTTCAACTATGGCTATAATCCACCTGGTATTAATTCCCCAACTGTTTCAGAAAGGAAGTAATCATGATTCTCTAGAAGTATTGTTCTGTCAGAAGTGTTTATTATATTTGATAGAATTTCATTAAAATTTAAAATGAAGTAAAATGCCACTTAGGAATGACCCTTCCAAAAAAGGTGCTTTAATTAGGTTTACACAATGATCTTAACTGTGTCAATTTTCCACAGAATACTCCTATACCTGGCACTTACCACCTGAGAACTTTTATTGAAGAATCCCTATTAAATCCAGTAATAGCAACCTACAATTTTAAAAATGAAGGAAGAAAAAAACCACCTCTTGTGCACAGAAACTATCCAGTAATAAATGATATACCCCAGTATATGCCTCCTGACTCACTGGACTTGTTAAAGAAGCAAATGGCCACTTACTCATTTAAAGACAAACCACGGGCAAGCCCCAGCTCACTGGTTTACAAAGATCAGGTAATGCACTACCAGCAGGTTGGTGTTTGTGGGAAAGCTACTACGAGCCCCTGAAGAGAATGTTCTGTATGCACAGAGTATATTGTCCCCAGGAGAAATGAAAAATCTTTAGAATGTCTTCTTTCCTATAGAAATCAAACAACAACTGCCTGATTTGCAAATATGTCCAACAAGATTTTTCCCTGTGAGGCCTAAGGAGAATGCATGGGAGAAATGTATCCCACTTGGTTCTCTGATTGTGGGGAGGTGCCGGCTTTTGGCAGGATTCCCGGGGTCTGGGGAGCCTCTGGGAATTTATCTGTGGTTGGGCCGGTTTATATGGTTTACCCTCTTCTTTTAAAGTGGAAACTCTGCCTCTCGCTGAGTATCCTTATTACAGCTTGCACGTAACTATATTCCATAAAAAAACAAACAAACAAACCCTTTGCTGTAGAGTCAATTCCAACTCATAGCGACCCTATACGGCAGAGTAGAACTGCCCCATAGGGTTTCCAAGGAGCAGCTGGTAGATTCAAACTGCCACCCTTTCGGTTAGCAGATAAGCTCTTAATTCTCAGCCCTTTTGCTGGTTCTGCCCCTTCTCCTGACCTCTTAATGTTGCAGTGCCCCTAGCACCCAGACCTCTGCCCCATCTACACTCACTCCCTGGGCGATCTCATCCAGTCTCAAGGCTTTGAACACTATCTATGGTTGATGATTACCAGATTTATATCTCTTGCCCATACATCTCTCTTGAGTTCCAGACTTGTATATTCAACTGCCTTTTGGACTTCTCCACTTGTCTGTCTAATCCAGTCTCTCAGCCTTGGCAGTATTAACATTTTGGGCTGGATAGTTCTTTTGGGGGCGTTTTGTTTTGTGCATTATAGGATATTTAGCAGCATCCCTGGCCTCCATCAACTAGATGCCAGTAGCACTCACCCCCCTCCCCCACCAAGTTGTAACAAGCAATAATGTCTCCAGACATTGCCAAATGCCCCTGAGGGTCAAAAGTGGTCCCTGTTGAGAACCACCGGGACCCTCACAATGTGGGTTTGACCTGTGTGGTTTTTCTCAGAGTTGACAGGTCTGTGGTGAACTGGCTTCATCCTTGACCTCGTCTCTTCCTACTCCCTCTTCTTTCTTCCTGCCCCAGTGGCCTTCTTGCTGCTTATTGAACACGTCACCCACTCCCACCTTAGGGTCTTTGCACTGGAACTTTCTTCTTCTCAAGTAGTTTTATCCCAAGTACCTTCATGGTGCACACCATCTCCTTTTTCAAGGCTTTGTTCAAGTGTCACCTCAATGAGCCCCATTTACAATTACCACTCATAATCCCGATCTTCCCTACCCTCTTATTTTTTTCCTTAGCACTTATAGCCATTAAATATACTATACAATTTACTTTTACTTCACATTTGTTGTTTGTTGTCTGTCTCCCCCCATGAGAAAGAAGCTTCATGAAGAGATGCATTTTTATCTGTTTTGTTCACTGTTATATCTCTGCATCTAAAACATCCCCTGACAATGAATATTTGTGGAATGAGTGAATGAATGAACGATTACTCAAGTGTCTGAAATCAGGCTGGGGCTTACTGTTTCCTTGTAAGTGTGATTACCTTTGTGTATTGCTCATTGCTCTTGAAAAAATATTTCTGTGAATTCCTCAAGGCCTAAGATGACAATGTGTTCCTCCAGAGAAGATTTGCTTTTGGTTCTGCTAATATTCAGGAGAACTACCAGTCTGGTACCACTTTACATGTGCTGTTAACATATTTGTGGGTTAACCCAGTGATGTGAATTTGGACTGGAAACCATGAAAGGGAGCAGCCTATAGTTACAATCTCTTGGGGGTGAGTTTCTTTACCCTCTCCCAATTCTGCCTAGTTCCAAGGCAGCTCTTTCTACAGTCTCCTGGCAATGGGGTGAGGTGGGAGGGTTTACTTACGGGAAGTAGTCTTTTAAGGTTTTAGCTTCCTGTAGGCGAGGCTCCCATTAGACGCCCAGGCTTTGCCCTGTGGGTCCCTCCAGGGCACTGAAGCCCCTCACACCCAGCTCTATCTCTTTGCTGAGTTTAGTCTGGACCAGCAAACATCCTTGGGGCAAAATTGAGCCACTAACCTCCCTGGATTCTTGCTATTTCTTGACTAGGGGTCTTAATATTCTTTATTATCTTGTCAGAAATTTATGGTTTAATTGTCTTTAATATTTTATCCCTTATTTCTAGTTGTCTGTAATGGGATATTCTTCCAAAAACCTAGCCTGCCAGCAGAAAGCCAGAACTTGTTTTTCCTTAGCAATATATTGTGAATCTTTTCCACCCATTATGCATTCTTCTGTGCATCATTTTTAATAGTCATAGAGTATTCTACTGTAGGGACATACCCTAATATATTCAACCATCCCTACAGTTGGTCATAGAAGTGGAATTGTTGGTGGAAAGCGTATGTAAAAGTCTAAGACTTTTGAGATGCTTTGGCAAAATGCCCTATAGTGAGGTTGAACTATTCTGCACCTCTACCTTGCAGAGTATAAGTCTGGTACCATTTTAAATGCACTGCTCATATTTTCAACTGGAACATGGACCAAGTGATTTAAAAGGGAGGTTTAAAGTATAAGCTTAAAATCAACATGCTAGGAGAACTTCAGGGCCCCCTGAAGTCAGCTAAGTCTGTGCCAGACAGAACATGATTCCTCAGTCTCCCTACATTGAACAGACAGGGAGAAGATGGTGATAGAGCCCCAGGCCGTCAACAGTGAATCAAAGTGAGCAAAGTCATTTAATCTGAAAGTAGACAGAGTGCTACCACTGTGAAGATGTAAAGGAGTTTCAGGAAAACTCGGACCACCAACTGTCTGGCTTCAACACTCTTGCATCAAAGTGTAAAATGGGTCATATTCTCTTACAGAACTAAAATATATATTCTAGCTTTAAAAATGAGCAAAACACATGAACTAACAATTCACAAAAGGGACATGATTAACTAAAAAACAAAGTGATGCCTGGCTTTAATAATTACAAAAGGAAAAATAAACCAGTGAGGTATAATTTTTGATCTAACAGATGATCAACAATTTAAGTTTGATGATACTCATTATTGGCAAAGGGGATACAGAAACAGATATTGTCATCCACTGTTTGTGTGGTTGGAGCCCTGGTGGCATAACGGTTAAGAGCTTGGTTGCTAACCAAAAGGTTGGTGGTTTGAATTCACCAACTGCTCCTTGGAAGCCCTATGGGGCAGTTTTACTCTGTCCTATAGGGTTACTATGAGTTGAAATCGACTCGATGGCAATGGGTTTGTTTTGTTTGGGGGCGGGGGTGGAGGTGGTGGTAGTTGGTATGGTTACAAATTGATGCAAACATTTTAGAGGGCAATCTGGCAATTCCTAGCAATGTTTTAAATGCACATAGCCTTAAACCCATCAATTCCGCTGTCAGGAATTTACCCTGTGAATGGTCTTTAAAAAGTGCAGAGAGATATTTGTATAATACTACAGCATTGTTTATTTTTGTATTTAACCAGAGGACTAGTTAAATAATCGTAGATCCATAAAATGACATACTGTGCAACCATTAAAAATAATGAGGTAAATCTTTATGTGTTCATATGGAAGCATCTCCTCGATATATTAGTAAATGAAAAATAGACCAATATTTATAGCATAATTCCATTTGCATAAATTAAAACAAATATACCTATATATAATGTTAAATACATACTTTTTTTTCTTGAAAGATACTTAAGCAATCATTAACAGTGGTTTCCGCTGGGAAAGGACTAAGGGTAAGGTAGAGACAGACTTACATGAATTTTTAAAAAATCTTTCTATAGATTTTGAATTGTTTTTAATGTGCAATTAATAGTCTTTTCCTATCATGCTCCTTTGTAAAGAAATCAATTCTTTTTCCAACTAACATTTTTGTTTTAATTGTTTTATTTCTTTACATTTTCCATTTAAAAAATTATCTTATTTACTTCCTAGGTTGGGAAGACTGCAATGAAAATTATCATTAAACAAGTAAAATTTAAAATTACTAGAAGCTTCTGTCCAAGTTAGCTTTAGCATTGCTTGGAAGAAGAAGCTCATGTAAAAGGAAACCAATGTGGTGATTCTGCCTCCACTCTTCCATGTCTGTTTTAGGACACAAGGAGGTAGCCAGATTGGAAAGGGTGCCCCCATTAAATTGTTCTTGTTGTTAGGTGCCATCGAGTCAGTTCCAACTCACAGCAACCCTATGCACAACAGAACGAAACACTGCCCGGTCTTGCACCATCCTCACAATTGTTATGCTTGAGCCCATTGTTGCAGCTACTGGGTCAATCCATCTCATTGAGTGTCTTCCAGTTTTTCGCTGATCCTCTACTTTACTAAGCATGGTGTCCTTCTCCAGGGACTGATCCCTCCTGATAACAAGTCCAAAGTACCTGAGACGTAATCTCACCATCTTTGCTTCTAAGGAGCATTCTGATTGTACTTCTTCTGAGACAGATTTGTTTGTTCTTTTGGCAGTCCATTGTATACTCAATATTCTTTGCCAACACCACAATTCAAAGGCATCAATTCTTCCTTGGTCTTCTTTATTCCATTAATTAGGGAATGAATCAAAGGATCCATTTTAATGTGTTCAAAAGACATTCTTGAACAGCTGATTGACAGACTGAGGTTGAATGGAAGCACGGACATTGAAAATCTGGTCCGTTCATTGACCTTCGTTAGCTGTGTTTATAGCTGTAGATGGTATCTTGGATGACAAGTTAATTTGAAGAGTGCTCATGGCAAGATAATAGCAGGATGACTTTCTACTGAGCAAGGTATCAGCAGAAAAGGAAGAGCCTTGCGTCTGAGAAGGGGCTGATGAGGAATGCTGTGGGTCCCTATGAGTTGGAATTGACCTGACGGCAACTAACAACAACAACGTTTATGGTCTGGATTCTCAAAATATTGTTACAGCAACACAGAAGATCCCAATAAATAAGGTTGACTTTTTCGTATCCCAGTTTTCTGACGTTGATGGTGTTGGTGCAACATAGCTGAATTAAGTACCCACACTGATATCATCCTGCAATTTTTTATGACTCCAAGCTATCGCAAGATTTCTGACTGCCTATTCAACATGGATTGAAACATCTACAACTAGAATCTAGTATTTTTATGGGCACATTGTCTAGATTCTCTGAGTCTCTGAAGAACTGAGAAGCATATGTGGGAAATAGAAAAGAAATCGAATATTTATATATTAGCCACAGACCAAGGACAATGGAGCCACCCAGATAGTTAGCAACAAGTTCAGCGATGCGTGCAGAGCGACTGTTTCTTATGTAAGGCAGCTGACTATTTAAGACTTTATGGAAAAAAGTTAGCCCTTTCAGCTATATTAAATAGCAAAGAATGGCCAATGCCAAGTGAAGTAGGACAAATATAGATGCTATAGTAACCAATATTCCTTTCCAGACTAATGCTGTCTAAGAGTTTTTCCATGAGCACCTCATTACAGAAGTCTAATGTGGATTGCTGAGCAGAGATGAAGAAACAACTCCTTTAGGGATGTTCCCCCTCCGCCCCAGTTCTTCTTTCTCCTCTTGTTTGTGTGCCTGTGTGAGTGAGACAGATGGACGGATAGACAGGTAGGTAGGTACATAGATAGATAGACAGACAGACAGGTAGGTAGATAGATAGATAGACAGGTAGATAGAGACGGATGGATGGACAGACAGACAGATGAACAGACAGAAAGACAGATAGAAAGGAAAGGAGCATAAAGCATATACGTACAGTTTAAAGTAAATAGAAGGCAAGTACCTGTATGTAACCATCATCAAAGTAAAAAAATAGAAAGCTGCTGGCCCCCTAGACAGCCCCCTGCTTAAAATACAAGTTTGTGTGCTCCTGTGGTATGATACAATAATACCAGTGTTTCTGTAGTGTTTACTATGTCAAGTGAGCAAATAACGGCACAGGTGCACCAGGACAATGTGTGTATTTCGTCATAAAATGTGTTTACTGTTACCATCACTGTACCCACAAAAAGCTGCCTCTGCAGTCGAAGTTGTGCATTTATATGTGAAACACAGCTGCAGGGTGAAATATAATAGCCGAATTTCCATGTGGCAATTATGCCAGGATACGGATGCCTCATTTTCAACAATGTCAGTATAGTACTTAAAAATCTAATTTAAAGATAATAGGTGGTGGTGGGGGGGGGAGGTTGTTTACCTTGGGAAGGATACTTCCTAGGATCTTCTGTAATAACATAGCTTCTTCCTGCTAGCTCCTTCAACATAGGAAGTTCTGGAGATCTGGCCAGTCTTCTCTCCACTTCTCATTCTCCTTCCTTCTTTCGTTCTCTGCATCTCTCTCTCTCTCCACTTACTTCTCCTATCTCTGGGCTAGTATCCACAGACCCAGGGACAATGGAGCCACCCAGGCTTCTAGCAGCGAGCTTAGCAATTAGCAGAGAGACAGTATTATGGAAGGCTCTTTCTTCTTTTAATACCCTCCAGTTGCTCCCTTCAAGGAAGCCCTGCCTTCCTGAAAACCAAAACCAAACCAAACCCATTGCCATCAAATCGACTTTGAGTAGAACTGCTCCATAGGGTTTCCAAGGAGTGGCTGGTGGATTTGAACTGCTGACCTTTTGGTTAAAAGTGGAGCTCTTAACTACTGCACCACATTCCTTAAAGCCCAGTTCAAATCTCGTCATCTTTACTGTCTTTAGATCACTCAGTTGGATTTAATCTTTCCCCAAAATTTCCAATCTCTCTCCTAGCACTGATGATGATGTTTTATGTTAGAGTTGTTTATGTAGGGAACTTTTCATTCCTGCCAGTCAAGGGCCATATCTTTCTTACCATTGTATTCTCCACCACACAGACACAATGCTTTACCCATAGAGCAGGCTGGTGATCAGATTGATTTGGTGAATATGGTACCTTTACAGTATTTTTCTATCCAGCATCTCAGGCATACTGTGATAAAATTCATCATGAAAAGTGAATATGTGTTGAATGTTTTGAAGCTCCACCTTTGAAAAGGTACCTTTCCCACTATTAAATAGAGAATAAATTATATAATGTTGTATGGTCATAAAAAGGAGCCCTGGTAGTGCAACAGTTGAGCACTTGGCTGCTAACTGAAAGGTCAGTGGTTTGAACCCATCCGGCAACTCCGAGGGAGCAAGACCTGGTGATCTGCTCCCATAAAGATTACAGCCAAGAAAACACTATGGGGCAGTTCTACTCTGTCACACGGTACTGGCATGAGCTGGAGTTGACTCAATGGCGTCTAACAACAACAACATTGTCATTTAAAAAAAAAAGGATTATGAATAACAGATAATAAATTAAAGAGACCTTAAGGCCTGTATTAATCTGTTTTTGGCGTCCTTGCCCATTGTGTGTAGACAGTTCAGCTTTCACCAGGACAATACGATATTCTTCCTGCACCGGTTCCCAAGTACTCTTCCAGGTAATCATATACTGATTAGTTAAGTTACTTTTAGTAACTGTATGCATGCCTTTCTACTTACATGCCTAACAACCAATACCAATGGCTTTTAAACCTTATTTATGCCCATCATATCCAGATTAGCATTTCTGAGTATTTAATGAAAGATAGGGAATAATGTTAACAAAGAGCCTCACTTTAAAAAATAGATGTAGAAAGTCGTATCTTTTTCTTCCTCTCTCTCTTTCTTTTTTAATGTAGGGGCTTCGTATTTCGTTCTACAGTTCCAAGATTCCCAACAGGCTGTTTCATTCCTGTAAGTATATTGTCAACAATTATCTCATGATGCATTTGATGTTTAAAATGTGTAGTGGTTCTTTTTGATATATCAAGATTAACATTTTGCTCATCATAGTAGATAAACAATGAATGATTAATGCACTTGATTTAAAATCTACCTGAAGACATGCTAGGGATTTCAATGCAAGTAACCTCGATCTGGTAAGTTAAAGAAGATAATGTCCGGCTCCTTCGTTCTCTTCAGGTCTTGACTCAAACGTTGCCTTTTTGGTGAGGTCTCCCCTAGCCATCTATGCAAAATTTCCTGTCCTCCTTCCCTGGTTTCTTTTTTTCTCCATAGCATTCATCACTGTCTCATAAATTACATTTAAAAAAGTACTTATTCTGTTTTTATCTGTATCCCCCATCAGAATGTACAATTCCTAAAGGCAGGGATTTTTGTTTCGCCTTACACACCTAGCACCCAAAAAAGCGACTAGGACATAGTATTTGTCGAATTAATTAAAAACATCAGAGATATTTAGTCAATTATTATATTAGCAACAAAAAGGAAGAGTATCTCTGATTTCTTTCCCTTCAAAAATGTGAAAATGTTTTTCTGTTTCTAAAAATTTTCAAATACATATACATGAGTTATGATAAAAATGAACACTTTTAGGTGAGTAACTAACCAGTAGGATGTCAAAAAGAAATGAATAATCATATAAAACCATTTGAAAGAATGAGAAAATATACAATTAACAGTTTAAGGTGGTTCGATGGGCTTATAGTTATTTATTTGTAATTGGAAACTCAGCCAAAAAAAAAAAAAAAAAAGATCACATAGCAAACATCTAAAAGAAGAATTGAGATAACTGAACAGAGCTCAAAAGCAGACCCTACAATATATCAGATTTTTATATTTGATAAAGATGATGTGGCCAGCCAGTGGGGAGAGGAAGGGATATTTTGTGCTGGGACAGTTGATTAAATAACTTGGAAAAATCAAGTTAGATTCTTACTTCATACCACATATTAAAATAAATTCCATACTGATAAAGAATGAAGTACTTCAGAAACTATAAATCCAGGAGAAAATATATGAACATATATCTAAGGTGGACTTTCTGAGAATAATTGCAAAGAAAAAAGTGTTCGATTTGAATACATAACATTTAAAAATTTTTTGTATGTCAGAAAACAAACTGTAAACAAAGTTAATAGGCAAGTAAGTGCAAATTAGGAAAAGCATAAAAATCTGTAGGAAAAATATAAATAGAAACATAATTCACAAAACAAGAAACTCAGATATCCAATAAATGTGAAAAAATGATCTCACTAACCTTTAAGTGGGAGGAACTGAAAGGCTGATTGAAAGCTCTCTGTTTACTGCTGAAGGCTCTCAAAGATATGTCCATGTCCGAATCACTGGAACCTATGAATGTTACTTCACATGGCAAAGACTTTGCAGATATGGTTAAGTTAAGGATTTTGAGATGGAGAGATGACCCTGGATTATCAGGGTGAGCACTAAATGCACTCAAAAGTGTCCTTATAAGGAGGAGGCAGAGGGAGATCTCAACCACAAAAATGAGGAGAAGGCAATGTAACCACAGAGGCAGAAATTGGAGTGATGTAGCCACAAGCCAAGAAATGCTGGTAGCCACCAGAAGCCAGATGAGATGAAGAACTGATTCTTCCCTAGAGCCTACAGAGGGAGCACAGCCCTGCTGACACCATGATTTCAGCCCAGTAATACTGATTTCGAACTTTTGGCCTCAGAACTGTGAGAAAATGAATTTCCATTGTTCCAAGCAGCCACAAGAGACTAATACAAGTGAGGATTATCTCCAGGTGGATTTCACTGTGGATTGAGGGGATGAGGACCCAGCTTTTCCTTTGAATAACCCACAAATGTTCCTGGCTGTAGGTCTTTCTCTAGGACCTTTCAGTTTTTCATAAATGACTCCTTAGTCTCCTACTTGAGGTATAAGCTGGTTGCCAGCGTTCTGGAAGCTGAGTAGGAGAAGAAATCCCATCATTTGGTGTGTAGAAGTTCACTTAATTCCTGTTTTCAGTAGAGATCCCAGCCCTCACAGAGCCTGGGGCTCCTGAGTCCAGATTGTTGGAGCAGTCTTCTAAGAAAATAACTCCCCTGTTTCCTCTAGGAAAAGGAGAAGGGTAATTTCCTGCCTGCTGGGGTTGGAGTAGGGTAGGGACCTAGGATGATAACTTTAAGCCCAGCTCCCTCCACCCCCTCACCTTGCAGGTGCCTGATGTCTGGAATTCCTGGGCTTTTCTTGGGTTCTGTGGAACAGATCAGCCTGCTTCACATTGACAACTCCTATCCAAGCACTTAAATTTCTGCTTTCTTCGCTCTACTGAGTCAGGTACTGTTCCTCTGAACTACGTCACATTTTCCAAACATATGTTATCCTCTCTTGGTGGCTGCTGTCTCCTCTCTGGGCTCTTTGTGTGTACGTGTGTGCATGAGGTGAAGGTGGGGAGGGTAATACTTTTTTATTTGAGTAAGGAGGGACAGAGATAAATGCATGTGTTTAGTTGGATTTGGCAGCAAACAATCAAGATACCAGTTCTTGGTAGCATAAAATAAAATAAAATGATATTTTATTTTCTTGGAAATAAGTGCTTTAAATAAAGTTCATAACAATTTGTTTATCACTAGAAAAGACTGACTAAATAATTTGCCTTTAGTTCATTTTGGGCATCCCGCAGGACTATGTAACCCATTCAGGTATCATCCTCAGGAGTGCTTCCATTCCTTTTTAGGTTGAGATAGAATCCCTCATCCAATTGTGCATACTGAGAGCATACTTTTGCACAGTTTACACTGTATGCAGAGTAACACTGGTTGAGGTAGGTTACACTGTTAATCAAGCTCTAACTTGTCCACCCCATTCTATTTATCTGGAATATCTTAATTTCTCCTTCATTTTTTGAAGGATAGTTGTGCTGGATATAGAATTCTTGGTTGACAGTCTTTCTTCCCCTAGTACTTTGAATATGTCATACCATTGCCTTATGACCTTCATGGTTTCTCACGAGAAATCACCTGTTAATTTTATTGACGATCTCTTGTATGTGATGAATCACTTCTTTTTGCTTTCAAGATTCTCTCTTTGTCTTTTGACAGTTTGGTTATGATGTGTCTTGGTGTGTATCTCTTTCAGTTTATTCTACTTAGAGTTCATTAAGCTTCTTGAATGCATAGATTAATATATTTCATTAAATTTGGAAAAATTTTCAACCACTATTTCATCAAATATTCTTTCTTTCCCTTTCTCTCTCTCCTTTCGAGACTGCCATTATGGGGAAGTTGGTATGCTTGATGGTGTCTCACAGGTCTCTTAGGATTTGTTTATTTTTCTTTATTCTTTTTCTTTCTGCTCCTCAGACTGGATAATCTCAATCAATTTATCTGTAAATTCACTGATCCTTTCTTCTGCCTGATGAATCTGCTGTTGAGATCCTGTAGTGAATTTCTTATTTTATTTACTGTACTTTTCAATTCCAGAATTTCTCTTTGCTTCTTTTTTTATAATTTCTATCTCTTTATTAATATTCTCTATTTGATGATGTCATTCTCATACTTTCTTTTAATTCTTTAGATGTGGTTTCCTTTAGTCCTTTAAGCATATTTAACATAGTCTTTGTCTAGTAAGTCTTTATCTAGTAAGTGTTTGTCCAATAAATCCAATGTCTGAGATTCCTCAAGAACAGTTTCTGTTGATTGCTTTTTACCATGTGTATGGGCCATACTTGTTTGTTTGCATGTCTTGTCATTTTTTGTTGAATGCTAGAAATTTAAAAATATATAATGCAGCAACTCTGGAAATCAGATTCTCCCCCTCTCGAGGGTTGTTTGTTTAATGTTTGGTGACTTTTTGGAAATAATTTTGTGAAGTCTGTATTCTTTGTCTTGTGTGGTCACCAAAGACTGCTTGGTTAGCTTAGTGGTCATCTAATGATTGAACAGAGATTTTCTTAAACACTTGTGTACTAGTTTCCTTAGGCTGCTGTAAAAAATTACCACAAAACATTATCATAAAACAACAGAAATTTATTGTCTCACAGTTCTGGAGGCTAAATGCCTCTCTATGTCGTCACATGGTCTTCTTGTAAGGACATGTGTCATTGGATTTAGGGCTCACCCTATCCTGTATAACCTCATCTTAACTAATTAAATTTGCAAAGACCCCATTTCCATATAGCCCTGGTGGCACAGTGGTTAAGTGCTACGGCTGCTAACCAAAAGGTTGGCAGTTCGAATCCACCAGCCACTCCTTGGAAACCCTATGGGGCAGTTCTACTCTGTCCTATAGGATTGCTATGAGTCAGAATCAACTTGACAACAACAGGTTTGGTATTTCTACATAGCGTCACATTCATGTGTGCTGGAGCTTAGGACTTCAACCTATATTTTTAGGGACATGACACAACCCACAACAACCTGGAACCAAAAATCTTCCGGTTTTTCCTGAGAGGCTCTGGGTGCATGTCGGGGCTCACCTTCAACACTCAGCCAAATAGTTACAGTCTTAGACTTTACTTCCTGCTGGTGCAGAACCAGAGGTGAAAACTTAGACCTTCTCAGGTCGTTCTTGAGCGTGCTTACATTGCTGAACATGCACATGACTTCTATATTCCCAGGAATACATTGGAACTTTTAAAAATTCTCTCTGGATATCTCATTCCCCATCTTTTCCTCTTAAGCTTTTAGTTTAACCTGTTGTTAAAAGGATATCTGATGGATCTTGGCTGAAAGCAGAGAATACCAGAAAGATGTTTACCTGTGTTTTATTTACTATGCAAAGGCATTTGAGTGTGTGGATCATAACAAATTATAGATAACATTATGAAGAATGAGAATTCCAGAACACTTCATTGTGCTCATGTGGAACCTGTACATAAACCAAGAAGCAGTCATTCGAACAGAACAAGGAGATACTGCATGGCTGAAAATCAGGAAAGATGTGCATCAGGGTTGTATCCTTTCACCATGCTCATTCAATCTGTATGCTGAGCAAATAATCTGAGAAGCTGAACTATATAAAGAAGAATGCGGCATCAGGATTGGAGGAAGACTCATTAACAACCTGTGATATGACGATGATACAACCTTGCTTGCTGAAAGTGAAGAGGACTTGAAGCACTGACTGATGAAGATTAAACACTATAGCCTTCAGTATGGATTACATCTCAACATAAAGAAAACAAAAATCCTTACAACTGGAACAAAAATCAACATCATGACAAATGGAGAAAATATTGAGGTTGTCAAGGAGTTCATTTTACTTGGGTCCACAATCAAAACTCATTGAAGTATCAGTCAAGAAATCAAACTACGTATTGCATTGGGCAAATCTGCTGCAAAAAAACTCTTGAAAGTGTTAAAAAGCAAAGATGTCACCTTGAGGACTAAGGTGCGTCTGACCCAAACCTTGGTATTTTTGATCACCTCATATGCATGTGAAAGCTGGACAATGAATAAAGAAGATCAAAGAAGAATTGATGCCTTTGAATTACGGTGTTGGCAAAGAATATGGAATATACCATAGACTGCCAAAAGAACAACAAATCTGTCTTGGAAGATGTACAACCAGAATGCTCTTTAGAAGGGAAGATGGTGAGACCTCGTCTCACATAATTTGGACACGTTATCAGGAAGGACAAGTCTCTGGAGAAAGACATCATGCTTGGTAAAGTAGAGGGTCAGTGAAAAAGAGGAAGACCCTCAACAAGATGAATTGACATAGTGGCTGCAACAATGGGCTCAAATATAGCAATGACTCTGAGGAAGACACAGGACAGGGTGGTGTTTTGTTCTGTTGTACGTAGGTTGCTATGAGTCAGAATGGACTCAGCACCTAACAACAACAATTGTTCACCCCAAATGTTATCCACTGCCTCAGGCAGCTGTGATATTAAATAATGATTGCTTTAGACTAATGGCCCCAGGGAAAGGTCTGTACACACTGGGAGAGGGCAAATATTTGATAGGATCATCCATGGAACAACCTAACAAGTCAAATAATGACAGTTTTCTAGGAATGGGGCTTTGAAGAAACTCCAATCCATTCTTCTTCCTCCAGTGGCTGCAAGACACTGGTTTTCACTGTGATTGTGGGCTGTTGGTTTCAAGGCTACCACGGAGCAAGGGAGGGGAGGATGGGAATAGGGTAAGTTAAAACACCACATATCTCCCTGTTCTTACTGAGGTTCGGCTGTTTTTCTTGAATAAATTCTTCCTAAATTGCTGTAAGTCTGGGGTTAATTTATAGAGTCTGAAAAAGTTGATACTGATGATTTTTGCCAGTGTTTTTGCAATAGAAGAATTTTGGAGGTCCTTACTCCACCATTTTTGCTAAAGTCACCTAATCCATCCATTTTATAAATAAAAATGGTTTACAAATTTGATTCTTTAAAAAAGTGAAAAGAGTACTTTCATGGAAAATATTCCAAGACAAAGAAACATCCAGGGCTGTGACTCATGTCTGTGCTAAACATGCATTCCAAGAGCAGCCTTGTGGGTTTGGTTGAGATCCACAAACTTATAAGCAGTAAAGAGCAAAGTCCTTTGGCCCTAACAGTGGGAGACGCTGATAAGCAGTTTGAGTATGCTAAAGAAATAATGCTTGCTAGTAGAACATCGGAAACCCTGGTGATGTAGTGGTTAAGTGCTACAACTGCTAACCAAAAGGTTGGCAGTTCGAATCCACCAGGCGCTCCTTGGAAACTCTACGGGGCAGTTCTACTCTGTCCTATAGGGTTGCTATGAGTCAGAATCAACTCAACAGCAATGGGGTTTTGTTTTTTAGTAGAATATTTGGAGCCCTGATTGTACACTGGTTAAGAGCTCAGCTGCTAACCAAAAGGTCGGCAGTTCAAATCCACCAGCTGCTCCTTGGAAACCCTGTGGGGCAGTTCTACTCTGTCCTGTAGGGTCTGGAGGAGTTGGCATTTACTTGATGGCAATGGGTTTGGTTTTAGGAGAAGATTACCTCAAATTTTCTTGAGACAAATGTACTTATCCTTAGGCCATTGGAACGTGCCATTCAGCCTTTTATCTGAAAATTTATTTGATTGATTTTATCATTCAGTTTAATTGTTCTAGAAATTTACATCATAGTCATAGAACTATTAAGAACTCTTTGAACTGCAAGAAACATTACAAATCATCTACTCTATTAGAGTCAGTTTTGTTAATGATCATGACCACAATTCATTGAGTGATCTGGTGCTAGGCATGGTACTCATTGACTGATGTATGCTGATTCTTTTAACCCTCTCGACAACCTGGTGACGTAATATTTATCATCTCCATTTTATAGGTCAGGAAACTGAAGGTAATTGCCAAAAGTCACCCAGTCATTAAGAGTTGGAGCCAGCACTTAGACACAGTCTATGGGGACCTCAAAACCTAAACTCTAAGCGGTCCTGCCTAGTGAATGAGAATGATCAAGTGACTTGTCCAAGATCTGTAGAGAGTGGGAGCTGATCTGGGCCAAATCCAAGTGGTAGACATTGGTCACTGAGGCTTGGTCATGAGGCCAGGTTTATCTGCTTGACTCCCTTTGCAATGGGAAGAGTTCATATGCTGGAGGATCCTCAGTCCCTCCTGAGAGGTCCACCTGCCAGCTTTCCTGTTAGGCCCTGACAGTCTAACATCCTTATGATGGATGGATGCAACTTAAGCTCAAGCTGGGAGCCTTGCTACACTAGCTTTTGCTAACTGGCCGTATTTTCCCCTGGGACACTCTTAGGATGTTAGAACTTCCAGTCATTTCTCAGAAAAGCCTCTGTAAAAAGCTGGACTCAGTTGAGTCTAGCTGATTTCAATAGAAGTTCATTAAATCTATTCTACAAATCTTTTTTGGATGCCTATATGTGTGAGATCCTATGCCAGGGAGGCATTGTTGAGGATACAAAGGCAAGTAAGATATTTTATCAGAGCTCTCTCTGCCCTTCAAGAGCTGGAGCTTGGTTGGTTGTGACATTCTAAAGTCAATAACTCAATCAGTATGTACATGTACAAGCACACACACACACACATATTAAATGACAGTCTACAATTCACAATGCATGTGTTTTATTATGTAGTATGGCATCGAATGGTTTACAATGCACAAGTTGAAACGTGGAACCCAAAATTAGACATTGAGGACTCAAGTTTAATATTATCTGTTAATAGAAGCATGTGTACCTTCTTCCTTCCAACAACCACCTCCAAAATTTTCCAATACATTCACTTGGTAAACTTCCCGGCAATTGCCCAACTCCAGGTCAAGGAAGGCGATAAGGACAGGAGAGAAGACTTGGATGAGGAAAGGAACACCCATGCCCATCTCTGCAGAGCCAATATCCTAAGCAAAGGTCAAAGAAACCAAAGTGCTAGTTGTCCCCTGAACTTTTGGGTGCAAGGGCCTTTCCATCAGGTATTTATTATTTAAGGAGCCCAGGAAGGGAAATGTGTGTTATATCTTTCCCCAGTCACTGCAGCAATGCCTGGAAACTCCACAGGAAGGGATTTGGATATGAGAGCCCTCTGGCTGAGACACCTGTCATTCTTGATTTCAATGCTGAAAAAAATTTAGGGGGGGTGAGGGAGATGGATTTCCCCTTTCTACATGGTCTCTTTTAAATGCAAAAGCAAAAAAGGAGAAATATATTGATCAAATTCATACTAAGGCATTATTTATTTATTAGATTCTCTCCCTTCCCCCAACATGCTCTCAGAAATATAAATGAGGCAAAAAGAATTAGAGTACCTGAGAAAAAGGAAAGGAACTGAAAAGAGGGAGAAACGTGAGAAAAGGTCTCAACTGTAGACATTTTTATCATTACTACACTTTTAGACATTAGGCTTAAGTTAACCTCAGAAAAGAATCGGCAAAAGAAAAGAAAACTAAAATTTACCAAGAGTTGCTATGTTGGGAATGTTCATAGAAGTTTTCTTTGTAAAATAGCTCGGTCTGTTGATTCTTGTGAGAGGATTCAATTTTGACATAAATGTGAAAGAGCATAGGTTCGGAGAAAATGTGCGAGAATGAATGTCAGATAGATGGGCTTTCTGTTTATGGGGATAAACTGATATTGTGCAATTTGAATATCATCGCTTTATGTAATTATGGTCACAATAACTATTTGCATTTGAAGTTTAGATTCTCTCTTCTATTATGAAAGCAACACATACTCTCCTGTTCAACATGACAAATTGCCCATATGCATCTATCTCCTCTCACTCTTAAATCGCAAGAAAATTGTAGAAAAAGAATAAATTATTCCATACAGTTAAAGAGAAAAAAAGGGAACTTTGGCAGACAAGAGATTTCAACAATTTTTGGAAGAGTGAAAGTGTTGGAAGCGATAGCTAACTTGACAGGGTGGAGAAAACCACTGACTGAAGATCAGGCACAGGGGATGCAGAAGCAATGGGAGTCCATTTGCCCCTTAGAGCCCCAGGGAGGCTTGGGACTTGGGGAATGGTACGGTGAGGCATAGGGCTCAAAACCAGGGAATTAACTGAAACTGTACATACAGAGTGATTGGATCTGGAGGACCTCTCTCTCCTCATGTAAAATGCAGCCAGTTGGAAATTTGCCCCTCAGGCCCAAAGCTTGGTGGTTTATCCTCTGGAGAAACTCAGTGAGTCTGGAAGAAAGTGCACATCCTGACATTCAGGGATTCCCAGGAAAAAGATTGGCTCATCATTCAGTTTCCTGATCTAACATATCCCAGCCATGGACCCAGAACTTCCACCAGACAAGTCAGAAAAGCCTCTGACATCAATGAGAGATGTAAATAAACAGAGGATGGAAACCTGGTTGAAAATAGAGAATGCAGGGAATGGAGGGGAAAGCTTAAAAAAAAAAAAAAAAACCAACTAGTAACCACAGAGATGAGAAATTACTGCAACCATGAACCAAAAACAGGTAACTATACAAAAGGAATAATTATAGAGCAAGAAAGTGGTCTTGAAAATTAAAAATATGTAAGCTACAAATTTAGTAGAAGAGTTGGAATTGTCTGAAGAGAAAATAAAACTTAAAAAAAAAAAAGGAGCAGGAAACACTAGGATAAGATTCCAATGGCTGTCTAAAACAAGTTTCAGATGAAACAGAAAATTAGAGGGAGAAAATTATCAAAGAAATAACACAGAAATTTCCCCAGAGAATGGAGAATTTCTTTTAATCTTCATTTTCCCTAAAGAATAAGAGTCTCAAGATTGAAAATATTCACTGAAAACCCTGCAGAATGTGGGAAGATGATCAACACCAAGGCACATTACCCTGAAACTTTAGAGCACTGGGCATTAAAAAAAAAGAGTCCTATACATTTCCAGATATAAATTTATCAAGAAAAGGTTATAATTTTTTTTTTAATCAAGATTCAGAATGACACTGAACTTCTTTATAGCAATACTAGATGCTGGAAGGGAATGGAGAAAAATGCCTTCAAAATTATTAGGGAAAATTATTTTCAACTTATAATTCTATGTTCAGCCACGCTATTAACCAATTTTGAAGACAGAATATAAAGATATTTTCAAACATGCACACTCAGAAAAACTACCTCCCAAATACCCTTTTGAAAGACACTACTGGTGATAAAACACAGCAAAACAAAGGAATAAATCCTAAAGAGGAAGCCACGGGATCCAGGAGAAAGTGGATCCAATCTGGAAAAGTAGTGAAAAGTCCCAGGTTGATCACTGTACAGCAGACTGAGAAAGAAGCAAATCCAAACTTAGAAAGAAAACGGAAAACTCCAGGAGGAATTTCTCTAAGGAAAACGGGACTCAAAAACGGCATAGCAAAAGCTACCAGTGAAAAACAAGGCACTAATTAACTCCAGGTAAAACAAAACGCTGTACAAGAAAAGAAATCATATTACAAAACTTGGTTCTGCAAGGAATAATATATATTTAGTAGACATTGGTTCATGATTCAAAGTACTGTTTTGAGTGGATGAGAGAGGAGTGGTGGTAGCAAGAGAGCTGTATCCTCATTTATTCCAGCAAGCAGTTAATAGTTTCTAAAATGTAAATCAAGAAATAACAATATAAACATACGATTTAGGAATAAGGAGATAACTGCCAGAAGAACACCTAAGAGTTAAAAATAGTCTTAAGGAATGAAACTGGAGAAGGGTGATACTGGAGACTTCTGTATTTCATTATAAGTCTTTTGGTACTGTGATGGTTAAGGTTGTGTGTCAACTTGGCTGGGCTGTGATTCTCAGTGGTTTCACAGTTATTTAATGATGTAGTTTAGCAGTTATAGAATGATGTAATTTGGCAGTTATGCAATAATGTAATCATCTTCCATTTTGTGAACTGACATAGTCATTCCCCATTTTGTGATCTGACGTGAGCAGCCAATTAGTTGAAAAGGGTGTTTCCTTGGGGTTGCGGCCTGCATCCAATGTATATGGGTGTTCTGTCAAAGTTTGCTTGCTCCGAGTCCAGCATCTGGCTCATTATCATCTGACCTCTGGTTCCTGGGGCTTGAGCCAGCAGTCTGCTATCTGACCTTCAATTCTGGGATTCACCAGCTTCCACAGCCCTGTGAGCCACCACCCTGCCATCTGACCTGCTGATTTGGATTTGTCAGCACCAGCAACCACATGAGTCCAGAGAAGCCATCAACCTGACAACTCACCCACAGAATTGGGACTTGCCAGTCTCCACAACCATGTGAGCCATTTCCTTGAGATAAATCTTTTTATATACGTTTCACTAGTTTTGCTTCTCTAGCTAGAGTACTCAGCCTAAGACAGGTACTAACTGATTTTTTAAAAAATCTTAAAAAAAAATTTTATTGTGCTTTAAATGGAGTTTATAGAGCAAACTAGCTTCTCATTTTTTAAAAATCTTTTTAACAAAATTGAGTTTTAAAACAGTATTTCTCTATCATTTAACAAAACATTTTACAATTTTAAATAAAAAATTTAAAAGTTAGAGTAAACATAAATAAAAATATAGAAAATTTGGAAAATATATAAAATTATATTTAACTTTTTTTACTACTCATACACAATCATGTTACTCTTCTCCCTTCTTTCTCTACAGTTTTTAAAAAAGTAGTTGCAATCATGATGCAATACAATTTTATATCATTTTTTCACTTAGCATATGATAATCACTTTTGTGTTATAGAAATTCTTTTAAACTTTATTTTTACTGGGTAAATAGTCAAGTTATTGCACCAGAATTTATTTAGTCATTCTCTTGCTGATGGTTTATCTTGTTTCTAAATATTCCATACACAAGAGTCTTCATTATCCAACTATAATTTGACCTAGAAAAAGATTAAGGTGAACCCATTTTAAATGGAATCATAAATTCAAAGCAGTCAATAAAGTTGAATTTGGACTTTACCTTAAAAGACAAAAAATTGTGAAAATATTTTATAATTGCAACTTTGTACTAATAATTCTTAGATTTAAAAAAGTAATTGTGCTGATTTTAGTGTGTCTTTTCTGACAGTATCTTATGATACAGTATAATGACATCCTTCACTTCACATTTGACATTCTGATGAAATCACAGGGAGTAACTTTTATAAAAAAATCTTTGAAAGCTTCATCAGTTTTCCCAAGAGCATCTCTTAGCCCGTTGATATTTTAAATCCTTCTTTTCTGAAGTGCCCACCATGTCACCATCCTTGTCTCGTTTCTCTTCTTTCTTATCAACTAATGTAATTTTGCCAGATCACCATTAGTCAGTCAAAAGGCTTTTCCTGTGATTAAAGCACTTCTCTGTTACTTTCATCAATTTCATGAAATCCTGCATTTTAGGGTAAAATTTGCATTTTATTTGCAATGTATTTTTGGATGATGATTTAATAATGAGGAAGAGAAACTGACTCACAAAGATACTGACCTGATGGCATTTGTGGAGGTCAGGTTAAGCAGGGAGGGATATTTGTTTTTTTTTAATATTTTATTGTACTTCAGGTGAAGGCTTACAGAACAAATAGTTTCTCATGAAACAGTAGTACACATGTTGTTTTATGACATTGGTTAACAACCCCACAACATATCAACCCTCTAAATTCTCAACGTTTTTTTTTTTTGGTGAAAATACACATAGCCAAAGATACACCATTTCAAAAATTTCTACATACACAGTTCAGTGACATTGACTACGCTCTTCCAATTGTGCTGTTATTCTCACTGAAGATGAAGGCTTACAGAACAAAATAGTTTCTCATTTAACAGTTACTACACATGTTGCCCTATGACAATGGTTAACAATCTCACAACACATCAACAATATCCTTACTCAACCTTGGGTTCCCTATCACCAGCTTCCTTGTCCCCTTCTGCCTTCTGGCCCTTGTCACTGGACTCCTGTACCTCGTTAGTCTCATTTGGTTTTACGGGGCTGTCCACTCCCAGGCTGAACAGTGAACCTCGGAGGTAACTTCACCACTGAGCTAAAAGGGTGTCCGGGGGCCATACTCTCGGGGTTTCTCCAGTCTCCTTTAGGCCAGTAAAACTGGTCTTTTTCTTGTGAGTTAGAATTATGCTCTACATCCTTCTCCAGCTCTGTCCAGAACCCTCTGTTGTGATCCTGGTCAGAGCAGTCAGTGGTGGTAGCCGGGCACCATCTAGCTGTACTGGACTCAGTCTGGTGGAGGCCTTGGTAGCTGTGGACAATTAGTCCTTTGGACTAATCTTTTCCTTGTATCCTGTTCTCTTCATTCTCCCTTGCTCCCGAAGGGATGAGACCAGTGGAGTATCTTAGATGGCCGCTCACAGACTTTTAAGACCCCAGACACGACTCACCAAGGCAGAATGTAGCACATTGTCTTTATAAGCTGTGTCATGCCAATTGAGCTAGATGTTCCCCTAGACCATGGTCCCCAGAGCCCTCCGCCCAGCAATTCAGCCCCTTAGGGAGTTTGGATGTGTCTATGGGGCCCAAATGAATTTCTTGATCTACAAAACAGAATTTCATGAATTTTATTTCCTCTAACTGTGTTTCAAAATGAGGGCATTAAGGACATCAGATATTCTGCACAACTTTTTTGAACATATAGGAGCTAAAAAAAAACCAAAAAAAACAAAAACACAAAACCCATTGCCATTGAGTGGATTCCGACTCATAGTGACCCTATAGGACAGAATAGAACCGCCCCATAGAGCTTCCAAGGAACGGCTGCTGATTTGAACTTCCGACCTTTAGGTTCGCAGATGAGCTGTTAACCACTGTGCCATCAGGGCTACTGACTATTTAATACTCCTGTTAAAGATAAATGAGAAAAAAATTTCTTTTCCTAAATCTTCTCGCCTCCCTGCACCTAATATCTGCTTGGCATTTGGCCTGAAGAGACTCAGTACTTTTCTCGTTTATTTCTGGTGGGAGTATACATTGGCACAATCTTTTGAAAAGTAGGTTGGCAATATGTGTTAAGCTATAAAAGATGTTTATATCCTTTAGCTCACTAACTCCACTTTGAAAAAACCCTCCTAAAGTAATAATCTTATTATACAGAAAAATTCATTACGTATAGAAAAGTACAGATGGATATCATCAAGTGATTATTTATAATAGCAAAATAATAACAGCAACCACTTAATATCCAGAGGGAAATAATTTTAGAAGATTATTACATATCCACTCAAAGGAATTATATTACAGCCCTTAAAACAATTGTTGTTATGTTGGGACAACTGGATTTGCACACGCAAATGAATAAAGTTGGGCCCACACCTCACGCCGAACACAAAAATTAACTCAAAAGGGATCAGTGATCTAACCATAAGAACTCAACTCACAAAACTCTTAGAAGAAAACATAGGAGTAAAGCTTCAGGATCTTGTATTGGCAATGGATTCCTCGGTACAACACCAAAAGCATGAGTAAAAAAAGAGAAAATTAAATTTAATCAAATTAATTTAATCAAAATTAAAAACCTTTGTGCAGAAAGAACTTTATCAAGAAAGTGAAGAGACAACCTACAGAGTAGGAGAAAATACTTGGGAAACATATACTATCTGATAAGGATTTAATATCAAGACTATATAAAGAATTCCTACAACTCCACAACAAAAAGACAGGCAACCCAGTTTAAAAAATGAGCAAGGGACTTGAATAGATAACTCCTCCAAAGAAGACATACAAAGAGTCAGTAAGTGTGTGAAAAGATTTGCTACATCATTAATCATTAGGGAAATGCAAATCAAAATCACAGTGAGATACCACTCCATACCCAGTAGAATGGCTATTTTTAGAAACATGGAAAATGACAAGTATTAGTGAGGATGTGGAGAAAGCAGAACCCTTGTGCATTGCTGGTGGGAATATAAAATGGTTCAGCCACTGTGGGAAACAGTTTGGTGGTTCCTCAAAAAGCTAAATAGAATTACCATATGACCCAGCAATTCCACTCCTAGGTAAATACCCAAAGGTCTTGAAAGCAGGGACTCAAACAGATACTGTACACCAAAGTCCACTGCAGCCCAAAAGGTGGAAAACTCAACTGTCCATTAACAGGTGACTGGATGAATAAAACATGGTATATACATGCAATGAAATATTACCCAGCCATAAAGAGAAATTAAGTACTGCTATGTACTACCCCATGCATGAACCTGAAACCATGCTGAATGAAGTGTTAGACACAAAAGAACACATGTTGTATGATCCCACTTCTATGAAGTATCTAGAATAGGCAAGGGTATAGAGAACAAAGGTTTTTAGTGAATACCGGGGCAGGTGGGAGGGAGGGGGAAAGGAAGACTCATTGCTTAGGAGACACGGAGCTTCTGTTAAAGGTGATGGAAAAATTTGCAAGTGGATAATAGTGATGACCGAACAGCATGATGAACGTCACTGAATTGTACATGTAAGCAAAGTTGAAATGGCGAATGTTTTGTAACATATATTTACCAAATAAAACATTTAAAGGCAGAAAAGAGGCAGCATTTGAGGAAGAGAGCCATAAAAACAGTCAACATAAAAATATATAGTTACTTAAATAGTAATAGTGCGGCTACGTAATTAGGATGCAGTTATTCATACGATGTTCGAGGTCCCCAGCGATTTGCTGAGCAGATTGTTTAGTTAGTATTTCTCACAGTTGTGTGTAAAGCAAAAAATAAAACATGGGAACACGACAGTGGGAACAAAATCTTACAACGTCAAATGAAAATGGATTATTTCTCTTATTTGATGTCAGAAATATTTCAAGATGTTTCTGTATTTCTTAAAACCTGACAGGACTATAAAGGATAAGGAAGGGATTAAATAAACAGGAAAGTGTCTGCACAGATATAAATGATCATTATATGATTTGTCTGTTTTAGTCACATTGAATAGTAAGGCTTTTAAAAGAGGATGAAAGACCTATGGCCTACTCTATGCCTTAAAACTGGCATTCTGAAACAATGCTGAAGCATTTCAGCTCTTTTTGCATTTAAGGAATTAGTTCAATTAAAAACAAAGCTGATATTTTCCTTCTCCATTAAGAAGAAGAAAAATAATAAGAATAGTCAGATTGAATGAAGCCAAATACACACTGATTTCTGCTCGAATGGAAGTTGAACGCTGAAATGTTTAAAGCAGTTCCTAGTCTCAGTCTCCTTAAAGATGAGGCCACTTATAGGCAACATTTTTTGAAAACTATCAATTTTCAAATACAGTTACAGATATAATAGGAGTTTCAAGAAAAAGATTTCCTGGCATTTATTTCTTCTTAAAAAAATCTGTGTACCTTTTCTGAATTGGTCTTAACATCAGCAGGGTCGTATATCATTGTCCGGCTGTGAGGGTAAAGAATTTCCTGAGTCTTTTCTTATAACACAATCTTGACAGGGAAAAGGAAAAAGAGAATGTATTAGGCTTTTCCGGTTGCAAGTGACAGAAACCCACCTCAAATTAGCTTAAGTAAAAAATCAAAGTAAAAACAGATAGATGGGTAGAAACTCACGTTCACACAAAAATCTGTCCACAAACGTCCATAGACGCTTCATCTGTAGTAGCCACAAACTGGAAACAACCCAAATGTCCTTCAGCGGGTGAATGGTTAAATTCCGGTACATCCAGAATGCTGCTCAGCAGTAAAAAGGAACAAAGTATTGATACATGCAGCCACTTAGAGGAATCTCAAGGGAATTACGCTGGTTGAAAAAAGCCAGTCCCAAAAGGTTAGATACGATTCCATTTCTATGACATTCTTGAAATGACAAGATTATAGAGATGGAGAACCGATTAGTAGTTTCCAAAGGATAGGCAGTGGGGGAGGCAGGAAGGTGGCTGTGGCTGTATAAGGGTAGCAAGGAATCTGCCTGTGAGGGAACTGCTCTGTGTCTTGACTGGTGGTGGTCATGTGCTAAAATGATAAAATTGTGATAAAATTGCATAGAACTAAATACACACGCATACACAAATAAGTGCATGTAAAACCAGTGAAATCTGAGTCTGTTCTGTGGAATGCATCAATGTCAGTTTCCTGATTGTGCTATTGTACTGCAGTTATGCAAGATGTCAACATTAGGGGAAACCGGAATGAAGATATATACAAGCTCTGTCTGTATTATTCCTGAAACTGTGTATGCATCCACAATTACTTCGAAGTGAAAAGGTCAAAACAAATCAAAACAAAACCCCATAAAGGTGAGGTAGAATTTAGGGGTGCACCTAACCTCTCCCTGTTGGCCACTGCTTTCCTTTCTCCACCCCTTGGGCTGCTCCCTGCATCCTTTGGGTGCTGTCTTCGTCATGAGCTGGGCAAGATGGCCAGCTGCAGCCCCAGATCCACGTGCTGTCTGCTTAGCCACTGGACTGTGAAAAAGCAGACTTTTTTTTTTTGGCTTTAACAAAGAGAAGTTTATTTCCTTATAGTAAAGTAGGCTAAAAGTCCAATTTCTGGGTGTCAGCTCCAGGGGAAGCCTTTCTCTCTCTCTCTTGGCCTACTCATCAGTGTTTCCCCGGACTAGGAGCTTCTTGGCACAGGGACCCCGGTCCAAAGGATGCGCTCTGCTCCTGGCACTGCTTTCTTGATGGTATGAGGTCGCCCTGTCTCACTGCTCATTTCTGTCTTTTATATCTCAAGAGATTGCCTCAGGATACAATCCAATCTTGTAGACTGAGTCCTGCCTTACTAACAACTGCCGCCCATCCTCCCTCATTAACATCATAGAGGCAGGATTTACAACATATAGGAAAACCACACAATACCGGGAATCATGGCCCAGCCAAATTGATACACACAGTTTGTGGGCGACATAATTCAATCCACGACATTCCACCCTCTGGCCCCCCAAAAAATCACATCCTTATGACATGCAAAACATATTCACCCCATTATATCATAGCAAAAGTCTTAACTCCAAGTCCAAAATCCAAAAATTCCTCTTCATCTGTGAAATCTAGAATACAACTTATCTGCTTCCAAAGGTACAATGGCAGAACAGGCACAAGCTAGACATTTCCATTACAAATGGGAGAAACTAGAGGAAAAGAGGTGATAACAGGCACCAAACAAGTCAGCACCCTCAAGGCTTTGAAAATAATCCTCTGTTCTCTGAGACAATTTACACAATGGCCCTGCCCTCCAGACTCTAGGTATTGGCCACAGTCTCAGGATTTTGAGCGGAGGCCCCTCGGCCCTGGGCTTCAGCTCCACCTTCCAGGCCCACTGGGATAGCAACTGTGCTCCCTTGGCTTTAGGCGCACCATTCTCCTAGTCCGTCAGAGTGACAACACCACCATTAGAAACACCAGAGGCCATGGCTCCACCTTTTGAAACCCCTGAGGTCATGGCCATAACTTTTGCAACCGAGGCAGCTCAGCTTCTTGTGTCCCTAGTCTCTTCAGCTTGTTTTCTGGTTTCTTGGCCCCTTGGCCCTCTGGCCTCATGCCCGCCATCTGCCCTGCTGGGGCAAATGTTCTGAAACTCGGTAGCTCCACCGATAAGTGCCCAGAGGCAGCCCACTCCACCAGGAAGCCTCCTGCACACAGGCACTCAGCTCTCTCGCTCCGTGGGTCGGCTTCAGTGCCATCTCGCACTGGTCTCCTGGTTCTGCTGCTGTTGGTTCTCTGCTGCTGCTGGTCCTCTGTCACTGCCGTATGTCTATCCATTCACAGTTTTAGAACTGCTTCCACATTTTAGGTATCTGTCAGAGCAGCACCCCACTCTCTCAGGACCAAATTCTTAGTCATCTAGTGCTGCTACAACAGAAATACCACAAGTGGATGGTTTTAACAAAGAGAAGTTTATTTCCTTACAGTAAAGTAGGCTATAAGTCCAAATTCAGGGCGTCAGCTCCAGGGGAAGGCTTTCTCTCTCTGTCAGCCTTCTCATCAGTATTCCCCCGGACTAGGAGCTTCTTGGCGCAGGGACCCCGGTCCAAAGGACACGCTCTGCTCCTGGCACTGTAAACAGCAGAAACTTTGGATTGTGAACTCATAAGCCCTCCCACTTGGTGCTACTCATTTAATATTTAATTCTATTCTGTGACAGTTTACTTCATTTTCTTGCTGTTGTTCTTTATCTTTCTTTTCACAGCTAGATTGTAGGCACCCTGAAGTTAGTGATCCTATGTTCTGCGCTGTTGAGTCAATTCTGACTTCTACAGGGTTTCCCAGGTGGTAATCTTTACGGGAGTAGATCGCCATGTCTTTTCTCCTGCAAAGCCACTGGGTGAGTTCGAACCACCAACCTTCCAGTTAGCAGCCGAGCACTTAACCATTGTGCCACTAGGGCTCCTTAAAACCAAAAAAACCAAACGCACTGCCATCAAGTCGATTCCGACTCATAGCGACCCTATCAGACAGAGAACTGCCCCATAGGGTTTCCAAAGAGCAGCTGGTGGACTCGAACTGCTGACCTTTTGGTTAGCATTTGAGCTCTTAACCGCTGCACCACCAGGGCTCTGAGTGCTACAGTAAATGTTTTTAATATCTCCCAGAACCCCTGGCATAAATACATTGCAGATGGCAGGTTTCAGCAAGCATTTGTGGATTTGACTTACCAAGATATATTTTAAAAGGATTTGACACCTTTAAGTTAGCAGCTTAAAAGTTTTTTTTGACTATGCAAAGGCATTCGACTGTGTGGCTCACAACAAATTATGGATAACATGATGAAGAATGGAAATTATCAAACAATATCAATAATATCACACACAAGTAGATTTTGCTGAAGATCGTTCAAAAGCGGTTGCAGCATGGAACTGCCAGAAATTCAAGCCAGATTCAGAGGAGGATGTGGAACAAGGGATATTATTGCTGGTGTCAGATGGATCTTAGATGAAAGCAGAGAATACCGGAAAGATGTTTACCTGTGTTTAATTGACTGTGCAAAGGCATTCAGCTGTGTGGATCATGACAGATTATGGATAACACTACAAAGAATGAGAATCCCAGAACAATTAATTGTGCTCATGAGGAACCTGTACATAGACCAAGAGGCAGTCATTCAAACAGAATAAGGGAATACTGCATGGCTTAAAGTCAGGAAAGGTGTGCATTAGGATTGTATCCTTTCACCATACTTATTCAATCTGTCTGCTGAGTAAATAATCTGAGAAACTGGACTATATGAAGAATGTGGCATCAGGATTGGAGGAAGACTCATTAACAACCTGCGATATGCAGATAATACAACCTTGCTTGTTGAAAGTGAAGAGGAACTGAAGTACTTACTGAAGAAGATAAAAGACTCCAGCCTGCAGTATGGATTACACCTCAATGTAAAGAAAACAATAAATCCTTACAACTGGACCAATAAGCAACATCATGATAAACGGAGAAAAGATTGAAGTTGTCAAGGATTTCATTATTCTTGGGTCCACAATCAACGCCCGTGGAAGCAGCAGTCAAGAAATCAAACAATGTATTGCACTGGGCAAATCTGCTGCAAAAACTCTCTTTAAAGTGGTAAAAAGCAAAGATGTTACTTTAAAGACTAAGGTGCACCTGACTTAAGCTATGGTGTGTTCAACTGCCTCATATGCGTGGGAAAACTGGACAGTGAATAAAGAAGACCGAAGAATTGATGCCTTTGAATTATGGTGTTGGTGAAGAATATCGAGTATACGATGGCCCGCCAGAAGAACAAACAAATCTGTCTTGGAAGAAGGACAGCCAGAATACTCCTTAGAAGCAAGGATGGCGAGACTTCATCTCATATGCTTTGGACATATTATTAGGAGGGACCAGTTCCTGGAGAAGGACATCATGCTTGGTAAAGTAGAGGGTCAGAGAGAAAAAGGAGGACCCTCATCATGATGGATTGACACAGTGGCTGCAACAATGGGCTCAAGCATAACCACAATTGTGAGGGTGGTGCAGGACAGGGCAAGTGTTTCCTTCTGTTGTGCATAGGGTCGGTATGAGTTGGAACCGAACTGATGGCACCTAACGACAACATCAAGTTAGCAACAGTCCCCAGCCGTTTGGAACAGTCATGGTTCAGAAAGTTGAATAGAAGAGAATCCCTACCAGTAACTTGCATATGGATTAAGATATCCGGGCGACCACTAATCATCTGCTCTTTGGTCTTTTCACTAATTACTCAGCACAGGCCGGTTAGCACTTTTTACTTTGTTTTTGATATGTAGTAAATCTGACGCATCCTTTCTCTAAGCTTGTCCTCCAGGCCCCACCCATTCTGACCTTCCTTATCACTGCTTCCTACATAAACCCTCTCCTCAGACTTTTTGCCTTGCTAATCCTTGGTGGCGCAGCGGTTAAGTGGTTTGCTGCTAACTGAAAGGTCAGTGGTCTGAACCCACCAGCTGCTCCCCCATAAAGATTATAGCCCTGGAAACACTATGGGGCAGTTCTACTCTGTTCTGTAAGGTCACCATGAGTTGGATTTGACACAATGGCAATTGGTGGTAGTGAACGCCTCCTCATTCTTTAGGTCTCAGCTCAAATGTACTTCAGACCCTCTTACCTGCTCTCCCATAGCATCCTATGCGTCCCTTTCTGTGCTACTCCACACTTTGTCATTGTATTTGTTGTAAGGTGTATATTCCCTGCTAGAATGTAGGCCCCATGACAGCAGGAAACACACGTCTATCTTGTGAGTTAGGGCTAAGTTCCACTGCCAGTAACAGAGACCCCCAGATAATGGTTTTATAAACAAGATAGGAATTTATTTCTCTCTTGTATAAGATCCCTGTAGTAGGCAGTTCGGGGCTGGTGGGGCAGCTCCACAGCATCAGACTCCTTCTATGTGCTACCCTGCTAAGTGTGGCTTCTGTGCCCATGGTCCAAGAGAGCTGAGAAGCTGGGACCAGCTAGCCGGAAGGAAGGTGAGGAAGGACAAGCTGCCCTCTCCTTAAGGGTGCTCCTTGGCATTTTCACACACCTCTTCTACCTCCTCCCTAAGCCAGAGCTTAGTTAGGTGGCCACACTTAACTGCTAGGGACGCTGGGAAGTTTAGTCTTTACTCTGGGTAGACATGTGCATAGTTAAAATGGGAAGTTCCAGTACTAAGGAATGGGAGAACGGATATTGGGAAATAATCATATACCACTATGTTCCCAACTCCCAGAACACTGCCTGGCACATGGTATAGTAGTTGAACGAAGAAATGAGCTGAAGGCTTAAGATAATTTCATCTGCTCTCACACAGTCTTTCGGTGGTTTCTGCTCTGGGCTGCCTCAGAGTGATACACCTTCTACAGGTCCTCCCCGACATACAAAGGGGTTACGTTCTGACAACGCTGTTGTAAGATGGTTTTGAAGTAAGTCATATCTTTTTTTTTTTGTTTGTTTCATTATAATTACCTTTTATTATCAGTATCTATATAAATCTGAACTTTGTCTTTGGGGGTTGGAAACCTTACATATAAACTTACAGCTATGTTTTAATACATGCATACATACATAAAAAATACACAAATCATAAAAATTTATTCTGACTATGACGATGAGTTGGACGACATTGATATTTTGTCAGATGTGGTAGTAACTCCACTCATGGAAGGTTCTGGATCATCTGGATTATCCATGGGGATGAGGATGGCATTTCTCGTCAGAAAATTAGTGAGAGTTATCTGTATGATCCTTTTCTTTTTTTTGCTTCCCCGATGTGCCGATCGACTTTAGCAAAGCAATCAGCATTTGGGTCCATGTTTTCAAGCAACTGAAGCCCCTGATTTAGTTTTGAAAAACACTTCAGCTAATCCTTTCCTTGCAAAATTTTTTGACAACTTCTCTCTTCCTTCTTCTTCATTATTTCTTTCTTCAGCAGTTCCTTTCCTTTTTAAAATCCATTAAGTCCTGATCAGTCAATTCCCCTTCTTCATGATCTATGAGCTGTTCCACATCGGCAATATCAAGTTCTAAATTCAGCATTCTTGCTGCAACATTGTATGTAGTACATATTACTAACGATAAGATGTACAAAACAAAAACATAAACAGATGATTGTAAGTGAAGCTTGTCGTAACTCGGGTATGTTGTAAGTCGGGGACTACGTGTAATTCCTGAGCCGTCCCTTCCTCTCTGCCCTGGAGAAGAAGCGTGTTCAGTGGGGAGATGTCAGGGCTCACCAAAGGCTATAACGTGACAGCACTATTGCCCATTAGAGGTTGGAACCCAGCTTGGAAGTCAAGCTTCTTCGTGTTATGACAAAGACCCTGGAGCACTCCAGGAAAGTCAGTTAATAATAGTAAGTCAAAGGCTCCTGCCTTTGGTCACGTCCTGCTGCCCCCGAGATCACACTTGGCAAGGACAGGCCAGGACCTGGTTTGGAATCTTGAAGCAAGGCAGCTGGCCTAGTCCTCATTTAGCTCCACCCCAGCCCTTCACACCTTCCTTTATTCCTTGTGGTGGTTTTGTTTGGCTCTGTCTTCAGTCTTCACTGGGCTACAAAGCCCTCCTATGAGGTCAAAGATAGTATTTTATTCATCTGTGTAATCCCTATATTAAAGTTGCCCTCAAGTAGAAACTCAAATTAAATCAGGCTTTTCAAAAGGGAAGGGAAGGATATTATCATCTTGTCAGGAGGGTTGAGAGGTAATCGTGCCCCAAGCAGAGGAGCCGGTACTGTGAACGGGGTCCTGGTGTTTTTTCTTGGTATCAGGTTCTGGGACTCTAGGAAGTTGCTTATCCTGTCCTCTCTTGACCCTGAACCACAGTGGTCTTTGAGACGTTTAGCTTCAGGAAACCCAGTTGCCAAAGCATGGTCCTGACAGAAGCCCGATTTAAGAAATGGTCCGTTTGATTTGTGTAATAAGAGGTGTTTAGTGCTGCTCGTGAACCCTACCATCCCCCTTTCACGCATGTACCATATGCAATGCGAGATCAAAGCTCTGGAACAGCTCAGTGGTCCCCAGTACGTGAGTGAGCAGAACTCCCTACTTCAAGGAAGAGTGGGGCATGTTCTTTTAAAACACTCTCCCACTGAACTGCATCTGTTTTTGGACCTACGTTCTGAGCCAGCTTGGACCCTGTCCCCACCCTCCACTCCTGCTCTGTCCACTGAGGCTGTCCTCGGATGGGGTGGAAGTGGGGACTCTGCTGGGCTGCTTCCCAACCACTGCAGGATCCTCACAGGATCATCACTTCTCACTTAGAACAGTCTCGGCTATGCCTCAGCATTCCTGTGACTTCTGGAACATGAACTTGGACCTGTATCCAATTCCCTAATGTTCCCTCTTAGAGATTCCACCTGACATATGTGAGGTGAATAGCTTTCAGCCATTTCTTTCCGCCAGGGCCTTTGTTCATTTGATTCAGATTAGCACCCTGTGCGGGAGCCGCTGGATGGCACGGGCCCACGTGGGGGCCGCATCGTCCAAGGAGCTCATGACTTGGAAGCTTGGAAGTAAAAGCTGCATTAGGCTGGAGAGGAAGGGGTGCACTCCGCAGCGTTCCTTAGCCAGTCTTCAGGTGGCTGTCACAGGCGTGGAATCAATGGGAACTCACTCTGCATAACCTTTTGCCTTAGCTGCCGATCTGGCTTGAGAGTACAGCAGTGTTATGGCCAAACTGACGGGAGGTTGCACAAACGCTTCCTCCCCCCATTTCACCTCCTTTCTGCCCCTTTCTTGGTGGCACCAAGTCCTCCAACGTGAGTGCCGAGTTCACCCCCTACAGGCGGCTGCCTCCTGATACAATCTCTGTCACACACATGCATCCACTGGAAAACAGCTGTTTTCATCTCTCGGCCATGAGCAGTAAAATTATGAGACCCATCCATCCCTTGATTATCAGACTCATGCCTGGCTGTTAATAACAGACTCCAGTCATGGTGGAATAATTGAGAATTGTGGCCCTAATCACGCTGCTGTGCCTCCAGCAAGGTGAGCAGGAGAAAGCTTGCTCATTAGACCTGTGGAGGGTCCACAGTCTGCGGTGCTCCTTCGACCAAACCCACTGGGCTAATTCGTGACCCAGCCTTGCTTGTTGTAAGGATATCGCAGGACACATTTCTCAGTTCCAACCTTACTGTTGTTGTTAGCTGCTGTCAAGTCAGCCCCCAACTCATGTCAACCCCATGCACAACTGAACGAAATACTGCCCAGTCCTGTACCGTCCCCATGGATCGGTTACAGATTGGACCACTGTGATCCATAAGGCTTTCATTGGCTGATTTTTGGAAGTAGATCACCAGGCCTTTCTTCCTAGCTTGTTTTAGCCTGGAAGCTCACTGAAACCTGTTCAGTATCCACTAATTTTTTTTTTAATTGTTGTCCTTTAAGTGACAGTTTGCAATTCAAGTTAGTCTCTCATATAAAAATTTATATATACATTGTTATGTGACCCTAATTTCTCTCCCTATACTGTGACAGCACACTCCTCCTTTCTGCCCCTGATTCCCCATGACCATTCAGCCAGCTCCTAACCCTCTCTGCCTTCCCATCTCACCTCCGGACAGAAGCTGCCCCTTTGGTCTTTTGTATCTACTTGACTAAGAAGCACACTCTTCACGAGTATCACTTTATGTCCCACAGTCCAGTCCAATCCCTGTCTGAAGAGTTGGCCTTGGAAATTGTTTTAGTTCTGGGCTGATAGAGAGTCCAGGGGCCATGCTTTCTGAGGTACCTCCAATCTCAGTCAGACCATTAAGTCTGATCTTCTTACTAGAATTTGAGTTCTGCACCCCATCCTTCTGCTGCTCCATCAGGGACTCTCTGTTGCCTTCCCTGTCAGGACGTTCATTGGTGGTAGCCGGCCACCATCTAGTTCTTCTGGTCTCAGGCTGATGAAGTCTCTGTTTTATGTGGCCCTTTCTGTCTCTTGGGCTAATACTTTCCTTGTGTCTTTAGTGTTCTTCGTTCTCCTTTACTCCAGGTGGTTGGGACCAATTGATGCATCTTAGATGCAAGCTTTTAAGACCCCAGACGCCACTCACCAAAGTAGGATGCAGAACATTTTCTTAATAAGCTTTGTTATGCCAATTGACCTAGATGTCCCCTGAAAGCATGGTCCCCAGACCCCAACCCCTGCTACTCTGTATCTCAAATTATTTGATTGTATTCAGGAAACTTCTTAGCTTTGGCTTAGTCCAGTTGTGCTGACTTCCCCTGTAGTGTGTGCTGTCCTTCCCTTCTCCTAAGATGATTCTTATCTACTATCTAGTTAGTGAATAACAGTCACCCCCCCCTCCCCACCCCGTAACCATCAAGGAATGTTTTCTTCTATGTTTAAAACTTTTCTTGAGTTATACAATATTTGTCCTTCTGTGACTGACTAAATACACTCAGCATAATGCCCTCCAGATTCCTCCATGTTATGTTTCATGGCTTCATCGTTGTTCTTTATCGTTGCATAGTATTCCATTGTGTGGATATACCATAATTTGTTTATCCATTCGTCCGTTGATGGGCACCTAGGTTGTTTCCATCTTTTTGCTATTGTGAACAGTGGTGCAATGAACATGGGTGTGCATATATCTATTAGTGTGACAGCTCTTATTTCTCTAGGATATATTCCAAGGAGTGGGATAGCTGGATCATATGGTACTTCTATTTCTAGCTTTTTAAGGAAGCACCAAATCGATTTCCAAAGTGGTTGTACCATTTGACGTTCCCACCAACAGTGTATAAGTGTTCCAGTCTCTCCACAACCTCTCCAGCATTTATTATTTTGTGTTTTTTGGAGTACTGCTAGTCTTGTTGGGGTGAGATGCTATCTCATTGTAGTTTTGGTCTGCATTTCTCTAGTGGCTAATGACTGTGAGCATTTCCTCACCTGTCTGTTAGCTGCCTGAATATCTTCTTTGGCGAAGTGCCAGTTCATATCCTTTGCCCATTTTTTAATTGGGTTATTTGTCTTTTTGTTGTTGAGGTTTTGCAGTATCTTATAGATTTTAGAGATTAGACTCTGATTGGATTTGTCGTAGCCAAAATTTTTTCCCAGTCTGTAGGTTGTCTTTTGATTCTACTGGTGAAGTCTTTTGATGAGCTTAAGTATTTGATTTTTAGGAGCTCCCATTATCTGGTCTCTCTTCTGGTGCTTGTGCATTGTTACTTATGGTTCATATTGTGTTTATGCCAGCACCGTTTGTTAAAGAGACTGTCTTTTCCCCAATTAACAGACTTTGGGCCTTTGTCAAATATCAGCTGCTCATAGGTGGAAGAATTTTTGTCCAGATTCTCAATTCTGTTCTGTTGATCTATATATCTGTTGTTGTACCAGTATGAGGCTGTTTTTACTACCGTGGTGGTATAATGGGTTCTAAAATCAGGTAGTGTAAGGCCTCCTACTTCGTTCTTCTTCAGTAATACTTTACTTATCCAGGGCCTCTTCCCTGTCCATATGAAGTTGGTGATTTGTTTCTCCATCTCATTAAAAAATGCCATTGGAATTTGGATTGGGATTGCATTGTATCTGTAGATTGTGTTGGGTAGAACTGACATTTTTACAATGTTGAGTCTTCCTATCCATGAGCAAGGTATGTTTTTCCACTTATGCAGGTCTCTTGGTTTCTTGCAGTAGTGTCTTGTAGTTTTCATTGTATACATCTTTTACTTCTCTGGTCAGATTTATCCCTAAGTATTTTATCTTCTTGGGGGCTATTGTGAATGGTATTGATTCGGTGATTTCCTCTTTGAAGTTCTCTTTGTTGCTGTAAAGGAATCCAACTGATTTTTGTAAGTCTATCTTGTATCCTGTTACTTTGCTGAAATCTTCTATTAGTTCCGGTAGTTTTCTTGTGAATCCTTTGGGGTCTTGTGTGTATAAGATCATATCATCTGCAAATAGAGATACTTTGACTTCTTTCCTACCAATTTGGATGCTCTTTATTTCTTTTCTAGCCTAATTGCTCTGGCTGGGACCTCCAGCACAATGTTGAATAAGAGTGGTGATAAACGGCATCCTTGTCTGGTTCCCATTCTCAAGGGGAATTCTATCAAAGTCTCTCCATTTAGGATGATGTTGGCTGTTGGCTTTGTATAAATGCCCTTAATTATACTGAGGAATTTCCCTTCTATTGCTATTTTGTTGAGAGTTTTTATCATGAATGGGAGTTGGACTTTGTCAAATGCCTTTTCTGCATTAATTGATAAGATCTTGTGGTTCTTGTCTTTTGTTTTATTAATGTGATGGATTACACTGATTGTTTTTCTACTGTTGAACCATCCCTGCATACCTGGTATAAATCCCACTTGATCATGGTAAATTATTTTTTTGATATGTTGCTGAACTCTATTGGCTAGAATTTTGCTGAGGATTTTTGCATCAACCATTCATGAGGGATATTGGTCTGTAATTTTCTTTTTTTGTGGTGTCTTTACCTGGTTTTGGTATCAGGGTTATGCTGGCTTCATAGAATGAGTTTGGGAGTATTCCATCCTTTTCTATGCTCTGAAATACCTTTACTAGTAGTGGTGTTAACTCTTCTCTGAAAGTTTGGCAGAATTCTCCAGTGAAACCATCTGGGCCAGGGCTTTTTTTTTTGTTAGGAGTTTTTAAATTACCTTTTCAATCTCTTCTTTTGTTATAGGTTTACTTAGTTGTCCTACCTCTGTTTGTGTTAGTTTAGGTTGGTAGTGAGTTTCTAGAAGTTTGTCCATTTCCTCTAGGTTTTCACATTTGCTAGAGCGCAATTTTTCATAGTATTTTGTTATGATTCTTTTCATTTCAGTAGGGTCTGTTGTGATATCACCCATCTCATTTCTTATATGGGTTATCTGCTTCCTCTCCTGTTCTTCTTTTGTCAGTTTGGCCAATGGTTTATCAATTTTGTTGATCTTTTCAAAGAACCAGATTTTGGTCTTGTTAATGCTTTCAATTGTTTTTCTATTCTCTATTTCATTTAATTCTGCTCTGATTCTTATTATTTCCTTTCTTCTGGTGCCCGAGGGCTTATTTTGCTGCTCTCTTTCTACTTGTTCAAGTTGTAGGGTTAATGTTTTGATTATGGCCCTTTCTTCTTTTTGGATGCGTGCGTTTATTGCTATAAACTGACCTCTGAGCGCTGCTTTTGCTATGTCCCAAAGTGTCCACTAATTTTATCTTTTTTCACTACCTCCTTCATTCCTTTAAGGAGCCCTGGTGGCGCAGTGGTTAAAGTGATCAACTGCTAACTGAAAGTTTGATGGTTCAAAACCACTAGCGGCTGCATGGAAGAAAGATGTGGTAGTCTGCTTCCATAGAAATTTACAGCCTCGGAAACCCTATGGGGTCACTAAGTTGGAATTGACTCCATGGCAGTGGGTTTTGGTTTGTTCCTTTACCCAATTTCCATATTCATGTATCTATACAATTAAATATAAACTTTTTCAGATTTTAAGAGCACTCATGTTCATTGTAGAAAAGCTAGAAAATGCAGATAAGCAAAAGAAAAGACATTGTTTTCTTTTAATTCAGCATGCCACCTCCCCTGGAGAAAGCTGTTCAGGAACACCTGAGACAATTCCATTCCGAGCTGTTTTATGTACTTTTTTTAAACTCACATTTTTCACTCCATGAGTATTTGGTAAAAGCTTTTAAAAATTCATCAAACACTGGATGACTGGATGACTGGATGACTGAATCACGATTTTTTTCACCTGACACATGTCAACAGTCATGTAGTTTATTTCTAATTTCTCACTTTTAGACCCAACGTTACAGTGAATGTCTTTGTGGTTAAGTATTTGCATACATTCTTAATTATTTTCTTAAGATGAATTCCTAAAAGTGGAATTGCTGGGTCAAAATAAGAAATATACCTTGTTTTTAACCTTCTATGATGAAAACTTAAAAATACATATATACAGTGTTACAAACAGAATGCTATATCGAACTCCCATTTAACGATTTTCAACGTCTGGCCAATTTTTTCCCAACTATACACCCACCCACGTCCCCCAGTTCCTGCATGATTTTCAAGCAGATCTAAGACATAATGCCGGAAAGGCTTACTTCAGTGTTTTGTCATGTCTCACCTCTGAGGAAAGGCTCACTCACTATTTGAAAATGAGAGAGGAAAAAGTGAATTACTAGAAAAAAAGAAAAAGGTTAACACCAAGTCGCCATTATCTAGCGTGGTATTGGGCTGTTTCCATTTTCCCCGTCACATCTGAGCTAAGAGTTGTCTCTTGGATTCCTGCAACAACCCTGATAACCAAATCCTTTCTTCTTTCTCACTCTGTGGATAGGTATATATGTTGTTAAGCTGTTCCATAGCATGCCAGATTGCACTCTGGAAAGACACATCAGCTTTGTACTCCTGCCAGCATCGTATAAGAGTACCTCTGGTGGTTGTTGAAGTTTTGTCTTTCTTTCTCCCTTCCTTGTTTCTTTCCTTCATTTCCTCCTTCCTTCTCTTCTCCCTTCCCTCCCTCCCTCTTACCTTCCTTCCTTCCCTCCCTCGCTCTTTCTTTCCTTCCTTCCCTCCTTCCTTCCTGCTCTTTTTCCTTCCCTCCCTCCCTCCCTCCCTCCTTCCTTCCTTTTGTTAATTTTCTAGACAGAAAGAAACGAAAAAGAAATCTCATTATTGTTTTAATTAGAATTTATTTGATTATTAATGAGGTTGAAGTCCCCCCGCCCCCTGCCCCATTAGCTCATTGAACATTTGTATTTTCTCTTTGTGAATCACCTTTTGCTATTTTTTCTGTTGGGGCATTTGTCTTTTTAAAATTGTGTTCATCCATTTGTGTTCATCTCGTGGCATGGTACTCCTATTGGTGAATTGCTATGAATACTTTCTTGGACCAAGATAACATATAGTGCATTTGTATGAAAGGACAGAGGGTTTTATAAAGCTAACACATCAGAGCAGAAAGTTACTGTGAACAGTCTGGGGACAGACCGGGGACAGGTGTGCCAATGTGAGGAGGGGCCTGGGGCATGGTGAAGCCTGGTAGGGACAAGGGGAGACTTTCAGAGGTCACTTCCTCTCCTAGTATCTCCACAGTCGTCCCACAAGGCGGGTACAGCAGGTGTTCTTCTAGTTCATTGTGCATTGTCCCAGGCCAGAGCTTAACAAGATCTTCCCAGTCCAAATCCAGGGAGTTTTCTATCACATCACACTGATTTGGATGTTTACTTACGAAAGGCAAAATAAAGCATTAACATGTATAAAATGTTATTAATAATGAAACATTGGCATCCCGAGAGTATGGTCCCTGGACACCCTTTTAACTCAGTACTGAACTCACTCCTGAAGTTCACCCTTGAGCCAAAGATCGGGCAGGTCCACAGGGCCAGCGACAGCATGCTTGAGGAACATGCTGTGTCACACGTCATCGTTCAACCACGTATAAGAGACCGCTGGGCACACCCGACCGAAAGCAAAGACGAGAAGGCAGGAGGGCACAGGAAAACTGGACGGATGGAAATGGGGAACCCAGGGTGGAGAAGGGGAGCGCGGTGACACATGGTGGGGTTGGCAACCCATGTCACAAAACAATTGGTATATTAATTGTTTAATGAGAAACGAATTTGCTCCGTAAACTTTTCACATAAAGCACAAGAAAAATAAGTAAATAATAAAACAATTTCTTTTTTTTTTCTAAATTTTCTGTAGCATGAAGGCCCAGGCCCAGGTCATTATGACTTGAAAGTACCCCCTATGAGTTCTATTACTTCTTGCTTTCAGTCCAGAGTCCCTCGGTTCTTGCCCTCCTGTTCAGTAAGTATTCTAAAAGACAGACACCTCCAGAGGTGTGGTTATTGTCGTTGTGGTTTTTGGGGCAGAGACTAGTGAAGAGGTGGGGTAGGGGAGTTATAATTACAGACCTAAAAAACCAAAAACTCACTGCTGTTGAGTCAATTCCAGCTCATAGTGACCCTATAGGACAGAGTAGAACTGCCCCACCAGGTTTCCAAGGAGCAGCTGGTAGATTTGAACTGTCGATCTTTTGGTTAACAGCCGAGCTCTTAACCATTAAGCCACCAGGGCTCCTAGTTACAGACGGTTCTAGGTAAAACAGCAGCTTGTCAAGGCAGCAACGAGTGTGGAGCGAAAACATCTGGCAAGCCCTCAGCCTTGCCAGGCCCCAACTGACTCCAGGCCCTGAGTGATTCTAGGCCCCCAGTGACTCGAGGCCTAAAGGCTGTGGCTGAGCTGTGGGTCCACCTGAGAACAGCCAGCACTGTATTTGGCCATCAGTGTTGGGATCTGGCTGCTTTGTGGGAAAAGAGCTTTAATGAACTGAAGCAAGCAGAGGGCAATGGCTGCCCTTCTTTGTGTGTGGCTTCTGGGAGCCCAAGGAAGCAGAACCTCAGAGCAGAGACATTTAGTATCGAACCAAAGGGGACCCTTAAACCATGAGCAATCAGCCTGCCCCCGAGGACTTGGGACAGACAGGGAAGAGGCTCCAATCCACAAAGAAGGTGGATTCTGGGAGACTTCAGAGAGCCTCCGAGACCTAGGGCAGACCAGGAAAGATGACACAACCACCACGTGGAGCTTCTAAAGAGTGGCTTTTTTCTTTTTTCTGTAATGCCAAAAGGCAGTGTTAATCTCCACGGCCTTGTTGTCCCAGCTTGTACCCCAGCTTGAGAGTCCCCAAGACTTGCTGGTATGTGGACTCATTTGAGTGGTTAGGGAGACAGAAATACTACAAATTCTGCCTGTAAGAAAATGGGCCCACCTGGGGGAGGATGAGGGGTGGTGGGGAGAGGTTGGGGCAGTGGGTAGAACAGGGCCTGCCAATCACTGTTCCCAGCCCCTCTGAGGTGTCCGGACCATTTCCTGCAGAATCTGCAGTGTTGGGGGGGTAGTGTGACCTTTATCTGGAGGAATACTGGGGAGACCCTGCCGGGAAAATTAAAGGTGAGTCGACAATGACAAGCTGGTAGATCCCTTAAGCAGATCCTCACGCCTTGGTGGCATCATCATGGTCCCAAAACAGCTTTTTGCCAGAGCCCACAGGGATCACCATTCTCAGGAAGACTGACTCATGCTAATCCAACTGCCAGGAAACTGATAGAGAAGCCAGAAGGTCTAGTATTACTTGATAAGGGTCCCCCAAAAGGGCCTGCCACCTGGGTCTGCTGGTCTGTGGAGTCTCTCCCTGAGAGGAAAACCTTCATGGAAGCCAAGGACAACTAGAAGGTTGCTTGGTAACAAAATTGGGGCTGAGGCACTGAGCTGAATGCTGTTAACCAGCAGCCTGCGGAGGGGTGGTCTCGCGGGGCCCAGGCCTGCTGAGCCTCCTCTTCTGTGGGCTCATCTTCTGGGACCCCACCTGCCTGCTGGCTCCTCATTAATAACATAAAGGCTGCAGCCTCCTTTGACAGTCAGCCAGGCCTTGATTAGATTTCCACGCTGCTCTTCGGCTTTTGGCAAAGGAAACATCCTGTCATTGAAGGCGGCTTCTGCAGGCAGCTGACCTCATCCTCTCGGAGCTGATGGTCTGTCCACTCTCAGGGTAATCCTATTTCCACTCTCCCTGTCTCCTGAAGGATAACAAACTGAAAGCAAGCATGGAAATGACAAGTAGGTGATAATGGTGGCTAAGAACAGCTGCTGACCTAGTATAGTGCCGTCTGTCCCAGAGTGGAGGGACTCCAGTCAGCCACATACCCAACTCCAAGGCAGCTACTTCCAGGCCCATTGGGTGGTGAGGCACAGGAAGCACACGGCCTAGGGACACAGGAAACCAGTGGTGGTGGGACTGGACTTGAACCCCAAAGCCATTGTCCTTCACCACTACTCTACACCAAGACAGATTCAAATTAAAAATCCCTTTAGATTTCAAAAATGTGTACGAGCACCCCAGCACAGTATACACTGACCTAAGACGCTGAAGTCTTGTTCTATGAGTCTACGACAATGACATTTGTTCGCAATTTATCATGGCAGAAGAGAAGATTTGCTTACGTAACTGACAAAGTAACTTTTTCAAGACATGACTTTAAAAGTTAGGACTCGTAGATCCCTTGAGAATACTTGTGACTCTGGGGTCCGCTGACCCTGGCTGAGAAACACCTTGCTTTATCACACTGGTCAGTGATTGAAACCCACAGGAGTATGAGAGGCAGTTTGGGCTTCAGGGTGAGATCACCCAGGTTCAGAATTCATTCTCTCCATCCACTTACTGCTAGACTGGGGTAATTAGAGAGGCGGACGATGGCAGTCTGGGGACAGGAACTGCCTGGGCAGAGTGCCCTTTGGGTGACAGCACGCCTTAAAGTGTAGGCAAGGTGCGACCCTGCCTCCACTAGCAGTTCTAGGTGGTCACAGACTCGTCCTCCTTCTCTCAGCACCTCCCAGCCTTGCTGAGCTCCCCAGGTGGGAACAGGCCTTACCTCCAGGATGCGCTCCAATTCAAGGGTCCACTAGGCCTCGACCGGGCTGGGGCTGCCCTTGTGTCCCTTCACAGAGAATTCGTCAGCCACATCTAAGCCAGCAGGCACTCGTCAGGCACGGGGGGATCTGGAGTTTCAGGGTCACTCTCTCATCAGTCCCTGCTTTCCGTTCTGTTTTCAGAAGACCCCAGGCCCAGGAGCATATGCATCTTCAGTACAATTCCCGAAGCAGTCCCCAACCGTAGCCAGAATGGGCCGAGAACACAGCCTTTTCTTCAACAACACAATTGGCTTTTAAAATAAAGCAATCTTGGCACTAAACTACTTTGAGTTTCAGCAAGTTCTTATGCTTAAAAAAATCTGCATTTTGTTTATCCTTTGAGGGGTGAGAGGTTGACCACAGAACATGATCTACTGCCTAGGGTGACCCTACAGCCCACTTGTCTGAGATAGTCCCAGCGTATCACCAATTCACTCGAAAGTGTACTGGTTTGAATAACAAATTATGTGCTCAACTTGCTTCTTAAAATAAAAAAAAAACAAACCTGTTGCCATCGAGTCAATTCCAACTCATAGCAACCGTATAGGACAGAGTAGACCTGCCCCATAGGGTTTCCAAGGAGTGTGTGGTGGATTCGAACTGCTGACCTTTTGGTTAGCAGCCATAGCACTTAACACTACGTCACCTTGCTTATTACAAAGGGTGTATTCTGCGAGACTGTACCCCTGGGCTGCCCGTGCTGTGTGGCCGTGGGCCCTGCCCAGCAAATCTCATCACTTGCTGTATCTTGACTGCCTTAGGGATGTGATACCTCACAGCCCTCATGAGGACTTCCTTGGGTGGTCAGCATCAAACTAAGGCCAAGCTGAGTGAGACAGGACTGAAAGATTGTTTTTCTCTCAACTCCTGGAAAAAAACAATGTTCATCTGAGTATTGTGGTTTTAAGGCAACATAAACATGTTGGGTATCTGCTGTATGGGAGGTGCTGGGTGGTATTGGGGAGTGGGACCATGAAGCACAGATGAATAAAGTCCATGATAGAGTTTGGGGAGGGCTGTGGGGGAGACTCAGCCAGAAAGGTAGTTTGGGGCCTGGCTCGGGGAAGGCTTTGGAAGCTGTGTCAAGAAGCTTCTACTGATCTCCTCGTGTGTGAAGCTCAGGGGCTGCCCCCACGCGGATGACAGTTCAAATGGGGACACAGGCTCTAGTCTCAGGGAGACAGGCTCTAGTCTCCAGAAGCCGCCACATCACTGCACAGGTGCATAGAGGAGCTATTCTGCTGATCAAGGCAGCAGGCGTTCTGAGGAGGGAGAAGCAGCAGGCCTGAGCGGTGAAGGGAGCCACATGCTGGAGAGTAGCTTGGTCAGTACCCAGGGGACCAGGAGGCCGAGATAGTCAGAGAGGAGAGGGTCAGGGGCAAGGGACCCCATCTGGGCAAAGGCCAAAGGCACAAATAAGCTTTTACTGAAGGAGAATAGAAGAAGCCTGGTCTAACTAGCGTGAAGGGTATAGGCGAGGCTGGGTGGGGAGAGGCTAAGGGGTGAGTGGAGTCCACATGAAGAGACCTTGCTCTCTGAGAGGCTGTTCTCCCCATGGAGCTCTAGCTAGACAGGCCCTGTGCACAGCAGCCACTGTCTCAGCCAAAGCCGGAAGGTTCCAGAGTCATTAATAAATATTTAGAAGTCGTCTTTTTTTCTTTAATTTGAAAAACCTGCTTACATTTAGTTATATTTTAAAAGGAGAAAAAGCAACTCTCCTTTCTAGACTTTTTAGGCCCTGTAAAATAGGGGTTGGGGGCAAGGAAGCAATGGATATCACCGACTGAATTTACTCAAGTTTCACATTTGTGCAAGAAACTCCCCACATGGCATTCCTTCAGGGCAGAAAACGGCCACTTTTAAGAGCCAATCCATGTCTCAGGTAGGCATTTCTTGTCCCACTGTGATCAGATGACGGCAGGGGCAAATAGTTTCAAATGTTATTTTCCAAGTGAGTCACATTTTCCTGTGGGATTAGAAAGTGATGGCTGGCAACTCTGAGGGAAGGTGTTTTCTCTAGGAAGCAGTGTCCCAGGTGGTGCCTCGGAAAAGAGAGAGAGGGGTGTGACGGGTTCTCTAGTAGTCAAGGCTCACTGGGGGAAAGTTAAAGAAAACCCTCAAACTAGTGAGGGGAAAAGGGTGGTTGTGTTGTAAGTATTTAGGGGTATTTCACCGACAAGAGTGTGAGCCAGGAGCTGTCTCTCTTTCTCTGAGGCCCAGTGGTCTCCCCTCTGCTTCTCTCTCAGGCCTGCTTTTCTCCTTCCTCCGGAGGTGGACTTTCCTACCTCTTCATGTGCACAGGCACAAACATGGCTACTTCAGCCTCTCCTCACATCAATTCTGAGTCAACCATCTAAAAGATGAAACTGGCATCTTATGGTTCCATTTTTGGATTTCCAGGAGACAGAATCCAGTTGACCAGCTTAGGTCAGAGGTCCGCCCTGGCCAATTAGCTGTGGCTGTGTGACTTTGGGACCCAGCAGTGTGGGGTGTGTGCATATCAGATTTGGATTGGACCATAGCTGGACAGGTTCCTGGCATCCTAGAAGAAAATAAAGACTTTCAGAATAAGAAGGGGAGGGGAGGGTGTCTTGACAGGCCTAAATGTAGGGAGCTTGGGGGTCTTGCAGAAACTTTGCCAGGAGATGGGACCACTGGAGAACATTCTGCAGGGCCATCTGGCCTACCCTTGTGTTTAATGTCCACCTGGGACATTCACTAAGCTTTTGCCTTAGGTTCCCTTGACTGCTACCTGACTTGGGCTGGAATTCCTTTCTGGAGCTGGGGGTGCCTGTCCCTCAAACCCGTCTTTCTTAACAGCTTCACCATTTGCGATGATGCAGCCCCTTTGTTATTTTGGATAATGAGCCAGAGACCCTAGGTCTTAGTAGAGGAGCTGGAAAGAACTAAGTGGCAAGAAGAACAGTATTTTACTTTTCCTCTTTGGTGTATTCCGAGAGTTTTATAGTTATTTCATACATTTAGGGAGGAGATGGCTCTTTTCCATGAGCCTAAGCCTGGAACAATATTTGAAGAGCAAGGCCTCCTGTCCTTTCCAAGATGGAGGAAGAGGGGAGGCTGGACAGATCTGGGTTGACCTTAAGCTGTGAGCCTCAGCTTCCTTGTCTCTGAGGTTGGGTTGCTGATACCTACCAGTTAGGCTGCCATGTGCATTGAATGACATGTACAAAAGGGCTTAGAAAATATGTGGAGCACTGCAAACATGAGGGACTATGGTCTCTGTGAGGGGCTTCCTGCAGGCCCTCCAACAGCCCGCCCCACTCTCCTCATCAATTACCTACTGTGACACTGGCTTTTCTAAGTTCCTACTCTGGTTCCCTGAGCGTCCCTCTGCTTCTCTTGCCTTGTCACCACCCCCAAACTGCCCTCTAAATTTGGCTCCAACAAAAGGGAATCACTCTTCCTGGTGGCAAATGTCTTCTGCTGTTGCCATGTGAAATTCCCTCTCCATTAAGTCAGAGCATGTCAAGAGTCACAGCGCAGATGGGGACAGCTTGTCCTCCTCCCAGCTCACCTCATGTTGGCCCTCTGCTCCTTTCCCCAACCTCTCACTGCACTCTGGGCCTACAGATAATACTTTCCAGCAGAGGGGACTGTGCAGGCACAGGCTTTGAGGCCATACAGGCTGCTGAGCCTGTGGTGAAGGCCCATCTCCAGAATCATCACCAGTCTGCCTACAGCACAGAGTGCCTGGGCTCAGGCCCACATGCCTGGGATTACTTTGAAAGCCCCATTATCTTAAAAACACAATTCAAAGTCTACAAGTGCCAAGTCGGTGGTTCTTAACCTAAGTTCATATTAGAAACCCCTGGGGGTAACTGATACCTGAGACTCTCTAGGGGTAGGACTCAGGCGCCATGTTTTTTAAAGCTTTGCCCCTCCTACCAGCTAGGTGCCTCCAGTGAGCAGCCAAGGCTGAGAACCACTGCTGAAGTAGTGTGAAGGCCCCAATTACCAAACACTTGGGCCTGGGACATAGCTCTAAATGTTTTAAGAGGAAGACAGGCTCCCTGCCTTCCTTAGGAGCTTACTCTCCATCTAGGAAGATGAGATTGACCCATGTCAGCATCTGAATGAGGCCCGCGGGAAGAGGATGGCACAGGGCGGACATTTTCCTGGGGGAGATTAGTGCCCGGAGCATTACCAGGTGGAGGTTGTTCTGGGAAGAAAGGATGAGCAGGGTCCTGAACCCAGGCCCTTCTCACCAGACTGACTTCTGGCTGGTGTCTCCACAGGCCGTTTGGTTTGAGCCAAGGACAGGGCTGCAGGGCTGCAGGGCTGCAGAGCCCACCAGGCCCAAAGTGGGGTAGGGGGCTTGGGCTCCAGATTCAGGGCAGCAGGACCTGCCACACCTCCTCTCCATAGTGGGGCTGGGTGGGCTTGAGAGGTCAGTGCTGAAGACCCAGCCAGAGAAAAGGCACTTCTGGATGGTAGGCAAGCCAAGGCTGGAGCCATGGGAGACTGGAGGTTAGTGTGGAAGGTGGGTAAGAGAGAAGAAGGGGAGGGAGGTGGAGGCAGGAGTTGGGAAGGAGAGTAGCAGGAGGAGAAGGAGACTCAAGCAGATGTGCATGTGGAGAAAAGCCTCTCAGTGAGCACCCCTCATTGCCCTGTTAACAACACCTTGGCCATATCAGAGCCCAGAAAAAGGTGCCTTCCTTCTAAAGAGTGGTGGGAGCTCAAGGGCCCACCTAGGAGGAGAGGGAGGTAGTACTGTGGCTGCTTTGGGTGGGAGCATGGCTTGGTTCCTGAGAACTGTGGCAGATGGGTGGCTGTGGGACCGTAGGGTCGTCATGGAGGTCCCTGGTTATGGATGGAGCTTCCTTAATTGTGGGTCAGCTTGGCCGTGACTTGATCACATTGCATCCCTGGTCACCAGAGTGGGCTGAAGGATGGGGTAGGGACTGACTTGGCATTCCATTCAATTCAAGCCACTGAAACTGAGCGGCTTGGGAGAGGGCAGGTAGGTCACAAATAGGGCTGGAGGCTTTTCCCTTTCTGAAGGCCTCAGAGCTCAAGGCTCCTGCATTGTAACTGAGGCCCATCAAGAAGGAACGTTGCTGGAGTTTCCCTGATCCAACAGAGCCAGAAGGATGCTTAGAGACTTGTCAGACAGGGTCACACCTGCTCAGGCTTCTGATCCTCACATGCTCCTGGGCCGAGCATGGTAGCTGGGCTGCAGAATAGCCCAGAGCCCAGGCTTACAAAGGACTCCCTGAGCCCTGTGAGCTATCATTCTCCAGCTAAATCTTTTGCATTCATTGCCTGTTGCTGCTGTAACAAATCACAAACTGAGTGGCTTAAAACAGCAAGCATTTATTTTCTTAAGGTTCTGAAAGTCAGAAGTCCAGAATCAGTCTCACTGGGCTACAGTCAAAATGTCAGGAGGGCTGGTTCCTTCTAGGGGATTCTGGGGAAGAATCCATTTCCTTGTCTTTTCCAGAGGCTACCCACACTCCTTGGCTCATGTCTCCTTCCTCACATCACTCCAACCTCTGCTTCCACTGTCACACATCTCCTACTACTGACTCATATCCTCCTGTCCCCCTCTTATAAGGACCCTTGTGATTACATTGGGTCCACCTCAGTCATCCAGGATCATCTTCCCATCTCAACATCCTTAACTTAATCACGTCTGCAAAGTCCCTTTTACCATGTAAGGTAACATAGTCACAGGTTCCAGGATTAGAGTGTGGATGTCTTTGGCGGGGGGGGAGGGGGCATTATTCAGCTTAGCACACCATCTGTGTGACCTTCAGCTAGGGTGGGGGTAGACACCCTCTGCCTGTAATACTCCCCTCACTCCTGGCCCTTGGTGTGCTAACTCCAAGCAGCCCCCTCTCTTCCCCAGGCTGCTTGAGTGCCGTCTCCCAGGACTGTCATGACAAAATTCCGCCAAGCATGTGGCTTTAAAGAACAGAAATTTCTTCTCTCACAGTTGGGAGGTTGGAAGTCTGAATTCAGGGCATGGCCAGGGCCTGCTCTCTCTGTCAGCTCTAGGGGAAGCTCCTTCCTTGTCTCTTCCAGCTCTGGTGGTCCCAGGCATCTCTTGGCCTTCCTTGGCTTGGAGAGGTATCACAAGCTGTCTTCTCCCTGTGTATGACTCTGTGTCTGCGTCTGTCCTCCCTGTTTATTAGACACTGGGCGGAAGGGACTAGGATTAGGACCAACCCTACTCCGGTACGACCTCCTTTCATTTAACTAATAACAAAACAAAAAGCTTATTTCCAAACAAGGTCACATTCGTGTGAACAGGGTTAGGACTTCAGCATAACTTTTTGGGGAACACAATTCAATTCATAACGGGTATAAGTGCTCCTGCAGCCCCCAGATACTGTCAGAGGGCAGTGTCGGATTGTGGGCTTAGTGGTCATAGAGTCGGAACCTACTCAGGACACTGGCGAATTTCCCAGCATCTAGTATGGTTTTAGCACATAGTAGGTGCTCAATGAATACTGTGTATGCTCCATATGAAGTAAGAACTTCCCCTTACAATTATCCCTCAAAAACAAAACCAGTAAACAAAAACCAGAAAGTCACCTTGCTTTAAGTCTTTTATATTATGAGGGCCACTTTTGATGATTTTGAACCACAAAGTGCTATTTAGGGAAGATCTGTTAGGCTAAATAGGTCTTCCCGGGTGGTGCGAATGGTTAAGCGTTCCACTAGTAGCTGAAAGGTCAGTAGTTCAAACCCACCGAGAGGTGCCTCAGGAGGCAGGCCTGGTGCTCTGCTTCTGAAAGGTCACAGCCCTGAAAAACCCTATGGGGCATAGTTCTGCACACATGGGGTCACCGTGAGTTGGAATCAACTCAACAGCAACAACATTAGCCTGAATAAAATTCAGTCATTTCTGGTGTTAGATGCTGACAGAAATCCTCTGATGAAATCAGTTTTAAAAAGAAATTTAGTGCTGATTTAGAAATCATTCCTGGAGGATTGATCTTAAAACTGCAGGTCTTAGATGTTATAAGCAATAATTCCATAAGCCTGCCATGGAGTAGAACGTCCCCATAGAATTTCTAAGGCTGTAATCTTTGCAGAAGCAGACTGCCATGTCTTTCTCCAGCAGAGCATCTGGTGGATTTGAACTGCCAACCTCTTGGTTAAGAGCCAGGCACTTAACTACCGTGTCACCAGGGCTAATCAGTCCATGGATCACATAAAAAGCAATCTAGTTGAAAGCTGCAAATACGGATCCCAGATACTCTCCCATGGGGAATGGGTAGGGGTGGGGAGAGCTGCCTAATGTTAAACAAATGGTACTAAGGGCTCCAGATAAAACTCCCGTGGCCACATTATCCACAGATTTTTAAAGTGCTTTATCTTAAAGAGCTTAGATGGAAATGAAAAGGAAGGTTCTGGAAAATTACGTTCAATGACCCAAGTGCCTAAAGTGTTAGTGAAGATCCTGATGGTGAAGCTGCATATTTCTAATTTAATTTCTATAATATGATTTAAGTATATGTGTAACTTCACTAAGAAAATATGATAGAAATTTCATTATTGCAGTGACACGGGGTTCACTCTGTCACATGGGGTCACTATGAGTTGGAATCGACTTGACAACACATAACACCAACACTGTTTCCGTCATCTTTCTGACCCCTTCAAGGTGGGCCTCTGTTTCTTCTGAGTCTCTGCCTTTGAGGAGATTCACCTGCTCTTCAGTTTTGCTTCTGCCTTCCTGCTCCTTCCAGTCAACTGTTCTCCTCTCTGCTCTGAGCCTTCCACTGCTTTCAGCCTCTGCTCCCACCACCCACAACCTCCCTCTGTCTGTCCCACAGAGGCAGACCCTCCCCATTCTTCAGCAATGTCCATGGCATGAAAGGCAGCAAGGGTGGAGGACCTGCTCCAGACTGAAGGGTGCTAAAGACTTCATGACGACTAAATGGAATATCTGATCCTGGACTGGGCCCCGCATGGGAAGCAAACAGTGCTGTAAAGAACGTTAATGACAAAATTGGGATATGGGGAATAGTAGATTAGATAAAAGGATTATATCAATGTTAAATTTCCTGTGCTCTGCTTATATAAGAGAATGAGCTTGTCTTCAGTAAAAGCACACGAAGGTAGTAAGGGGAAAAAGGGTATGATTTACACAACCTATCCTCAAATGGTTCAGAAAAAAACAATACCATGTAGTTTTAAAAGAAGCCCACAATGACCTACTTCTCGCTGAATCCCAAAGAGGGAGCTAAAAGAGGGAGAGAGTGAGAGAGTGTGGGGGAACAAGAGAGAACAATGTTACCACCAGCCAGGGGTGCTTCTGTATAGCGTGGCCCTGTCACCACCCGTATGGGGCACCCAGGTCACCTGATAGGCTTTAGGCCAGCCCAGGGAGGCGGACGCTGATTCTGGAAACCATCCATGGTCCGGTCAGCTGGTGGTCAGGAGAGTAGGGTCACATGACCCACTGCATAGCTCCGTGGTGGACCTTTTCATGTTTTCTGGCTGCCCGACATCTTCGCAACACCTTGTTATTTGGGGGGGGACTTCCAGCCTCTTGAGTGACCTCCACTTAAGGAACTTCCACTCTGGCTGCTTCCTGCAAAAGGGGCTGGGATGGTGGGCGATGTCAGTCCTCTTCACTGAAGCCGGGCGCAGGCCTCCATCCAGTCGTGGGAGCTGTTGGCAGAGGGGCAGGTGTCTGGAGACCCAGGAGGCCCTTGTGAAGCTCCAGCAGAGGACACCAGGTGGTGCAAGTTTCCGTGGATCCCCGTTATTTTTGAACTGTATCCCCCACAAAATATGTGTTGTAAATCCTCACCTGTATGCCTGTAGTGAGGAACCCTGGTGGTACAATGGTTAAGTGCTTGGCTGCTAACCGAAAAGTTGGCGGTTCAAAGCCAGCAGCTGCTCCACGGGAGAAAGATGTGGCAATCTGCTTCCGGCAACATTTACAGCCTCGGAAACCCTATGGGGCAGTTCTACTCTGTCCTGTAGGGTCGCTATGCTTGGGAATCGACCAGACGGCAAGGGGTTTGGTTTTTTGTTTTATACCTGTGGTTATCCCATTTAGGAATGGGTTTTCTTTGTTATGTTAATGGGGCAGTATTAGCGTAGGGGGTGTCTTGAGTCAATCTCTTTGATATATAAAAGAAAGAGAAGAAGCAAGCAGAGATGGGGGAAGATAGATGCCATGCCACATGAAGATCACAAGAAGCTAAGGAACAGAAGCAGAAGAAGAGACAAGGACCTTCCTCCAGAGTCAGCGGAGAGAGAAAGCCTTCCCCTAGAACAGGCAAACTTTCGACATGTTATCAGGAGGGACCAGTCCCTGGAGAAGGACATTATGTTTGGTAGACAGTCAGTGGACAAGAGGAAGACCCTCAACGAGATGGACTGACACAGTGGCTGCAACAACGGGCTCAAGCATAACGATTGTGAGGACGGTGCTGGGCAGTGTTTTGTTCTGTTGTACGTAGGGTTGCTGTGAGTCGGAACCAACTCGATGGCACCTAACAACAACAACAGAGCAGGTAGCCTGAATTCAGACTTATAACCTCCTAAACTGTGATAAAATATACTTCTGCTTGTTAAAGCCACCCACTTGCAGTATTTCTGTTACAGCAGCACTAGAAAACTAAGACAATCCTAGCAGGGTCACTCTGATGCCTCTGTGAGGGGCGGGTCTGGCCTTCCTCCCCAGGCCAGGGGAGCTGGGCTATGAAGAGCCTCTTCAGAAGGGAGGCTGTGGAGAGAGCACTGGCTTTGCAGGCAAGGATCAGTGTTCTCAGGTCTTGCCATCGACCAAGTAACTACAAGTGGAGGCACCATGATCTCTTCACTTTTAATGGTGCCAAAGCCCACCTCCCAAGGAGTGATATAAGAGGAAGTTCACTGATAAGTAAGCGCCTTATAAACAGTACAGTGCAGAGGAGTCATGCCATCTTTATTCCAAGAGCAGAGCCAAGACAGGAGTCCCCATGGAGGTATTGTGAGGTGGTGGTGACAGGGAGGGAGGGGGAGGTTCAAGGAGATGTGAATTCTATGGTCTGTCTCCTCCAGGGAGACCTGCACTGTACCCACTGCCCAGAGGGACATGGCTTGAAGGAATGATGGGTTGATGCAGAATATCAGAAGGGGCTGGATCAAGCAGTCTTCTGGCCACAGCTGATTGGGCACCTACCCAAGAGAAGTCAATCTATACACTGTTCTGTGACCCATGGAAAAATGAGAGGTGCCAATTAGATCTTGTTATTCAAGAATCTCAGAAGCTCAGGGGGGAGTTGCCATCACCCTGCAGGTGTCGGCCCAGCCAGGGTGAGGCTGGAGAGGTCATAGTGGTGTTGAGGGGTGTCCTAGGGGAGCAATGCGTCTGAGTGGGCAAAGTCACCCAGCAGGGAGAGGTGGGTGGAGCAGGCAGAAGCAGAGAAAATAATTGCTCACACGTACTGGGCATTTACTATGGGCCAGGCACTGTTCTAGGCTCCGTGTCTGTTTTTCTCATTTAATCATCCTAACAACCCATAGAGCAGGCACTCTTCCAGTATCGTCTTTACAAATGAGGAAAAAGGCCACACAAACAAGAAGTGGCCAAGCTGGGCCTTCAGCTCAGGTGGGTGACTGCAGTACCCGGACTGCTGTCCTCTACCACAGAAACGAGACCTGCGGCAATTTTGGCTCCAGGCTCGTGCACTGCAGTCCTGCCCCAGGGCTCCAGGGAGACCCTCTTGTCTCCTTACTTGAGCTACCTTCCATGAGCCTCTATTCTTCACAACTGAAAGAGCCTGATGAAAATGGGAAGGAATTTCTGGCAGGGGCAGGGGGATACTTTCGGCTGGACCTTCCCAGCATGGCAGAATCCTTCAGGCCTATAGAGGTGGGCGTCCCACGGGTCACCTACCCGTGAGACTGCCTGACTTCGGGTTACCATCAAAAGCTGGCAGCAGGGGCTGGGCAAATGGAGTTTGTTTAGCCCAAGGCTTCGAAAGGTCAAGAAATATTTGCCCAGTGACGGCATCTGAGTGCCGGGTGGGGGTGTGACCGCAACAATGAGCACTTCGGTACCAGAAAGGCGTCCAGGTGGTGGTGGCTGGAATCCCATTCACATTTGTGCCTGCAGATAAACATGGTTAATACGTGCACAAGTGGGGGCTGTGTCCTGGAAAGTGGGTGGGTGGGTAGAGGTCCATGGACGGGATAGGACAGCCCAAGTCTTGTCCCCATACCCTAACCCCGGTTTGGGGCATGAGGGCTTTACAGAAGGGAGCCAGCTTCCTCCCTCTCCAATGAGGGTTTGTGTGTGTGTGAGCAGGGGGACCTGCAGGTGGGATCTGGGGGTTGGGAAATGCCTGGGGTTCAGCACGTCTCCACTACTGCCTTTCTAACTTCTACTAACTGAAGGCCATATTGGCAAACCCTCATCAGGAACAGGAAGGCCCACGGGCCTCTTCTCTCTGAACAAAGCCTCCTCTCCTCCACCTCCTCCACTCTCTAACTTGTAGGATGAGCTTTCTAGATCCTTCTCCCAGGCTGGCAGACATGGTACCACCGCCTGTGGTGTAAGGCAACCTTTAATTTTCAACCAAGGTGGCTATGAGCTGCGGGTTAGAGTGTATGACAAATAATTTAATACCAGTTGTTAAATTACTAAAGTTTGTGAATGTGTTATTTTAAAAAAAGTATCACGGAAGAGAAGCTGGACACCCAAGGGCTCCAAGAAAAGTAGCCTCACTAGGACAGTGAAACCATGGCCCCAGTGGTTCCAGGAGGTGGAGGGGGTGGGAGGTTCTGACTAGGTCAGCCCTGCATTCTAGGCAAAGCCTCAGGAACAGCTGTCTCCAAAGTAGGGCGCCTGCAGCCTTGAGGGTGCACCAGACAGTCCCTCAGGGGTGTAAGAAGAAAACGGAACGTCAGTGTACACTTCCCATTCTTTATATTTTTGATGCATATTTTATAATAGTATGTTAGTGTTAGTGTTTGAATTGCGTCCCCCCAAAATATGTACTAGAAATCCTAACCCCTATTTCTGTGGCTAAGGAGCCCCAGTGACACAATGGTTAAGCGCTCAGCTGCTAACCAAAAGGTTGATGGTTCGAACCCACCAGCCACTCTGTGGGAGAAAGATGTGGCAGTCTGCCTCTGTCAAGATTTATAGCCTTGGAAACCCTATGGGGCAGTTCTACTCTGTCCTCTAGGGTCACTATGAGTAGAGATATAAGAGATTAAACAAGTATATGAGCAAGCAGAGATGGGGGAAGAATGTTGCCAAGTCACATGAAGGTCACTCGGGAGCAGAAGCTCAAAAGAAACAAGGACCTTCCTCCAGAGAGAGAAAGCCTTCCCCTAGAGGTGGCACCCTGAGTTCAGACTTACAACAGTCTCCTCACTGTGAGAAAATAAATGTGTTAAAGCCACCCACCTGTGGTATTTCTGTTACGGCAGCACTAGGTAACTACAATAGTATGTGGTATAACTTATAAATACATGTTAGGAGTGTGTTGGTATAGACTTCTCAGTGGAGGTGGCTGCTCTGGACATGGCCTGGGTCCTGGCCATGCACCCCTCTCTGGGCGCTTTCCCCCAGGGCAGATCCGTCTGCTGATTAGATAGCAAGTCCAGCCCCGGCCTCTCCCAGCTGTGCCCTGGAGGCAGCAGGGGGCTCAGGCCCACCAGCTGCTGGACAGGCTGGAGGCCAGAGTTGGCTCTGCTCCAGCTGGCCCTGCCTAGACGCTTCAGTCTCCAGTCCCGACCTCAGCACCCTCCCCAAGCCCTGCCTCTCACCCTCTCAAGTCACAACCTTTTCAGAGGGCCCCTCCCTCCCCTCCACCCCCCCACCTCCCTGCAGGCCCCTGGCGCTGTCCTCCCTTAAGCTGGCCTCACCAGGGCCCTGCTCAAGGCCTGTCCCAGGGGTGAGTGTGGATGAACGAACACACAGACATCAGGACCTGCTTCCCTTTCAAATGTCTTTTTATTCAACCTGCACAGACACAGTCAGCAACTTGGCTGGGCCCTGTGGCTTCCTGCATGGGGACACTTAGAGTCGAAATGCATTTGGTGCCCTTTCCAGTATCAACAATTGAGTATCAGCATTTTCTGGGCACCCCAAGGCAAATCAATAGCATTTGCTTTTTCTTACATTTTTCCTAACAGAATTCCAGATTAAAAATATATCTCTATCATATATATATATATATATATATATATATATATATATATATATATATATATATATATATATACACATACACACATACATATAGACCGAGGGGGAGGCCCCAGTGTTCTGCGCAGCGCGTCAGCTGGCGTGGGCAGGCAAGGAGGCACAGACTCTGCCTGGAAGTGCCTCGCTGTGTGGTGGTGGGCTGGCAAGGCCCGGAGGGCGGGCTCTGCCAGTCCCTTCCCTCTGAGAAATAGACTGGGCTCTGACAAACCAGGCAGCCCCCTCCCAACCTTCCCATGCATCTTAAAATGAGAAGCTGTACCTGATGAGCTTTTAAAACTAAAACTCAAAGAGCAGATAAAAAAGAATTCCCTGATAGCCTCCCAGGGGATCACCCAGCAGGGCTAATACCGCCCACCAGTCCCTTGGCCTTGTAGACCGGGGTCTCTCCTGTGCACAGAGGCCTGTTCAACCCCAGAGAGGAGGGGCTGGGGTGACTGTTCCCTCCATGGGTCTCTAACCCCAGCTTCTATGAGGCCCCAGGCAGGGGAGTCCAAGGGCCAGGGTGGGACCAAGTCACCCAATGAAGCCTGAGGTAATAAGTGGGCTGTGGGTGGTGGGACATAGCCCGGAGGGTCCTAATGACTCCCACCTCCACAGACATTACCCCTCGAGGTGCCACTGACCTAGGGCCTGGGGTGGGGGGTAGCTTGGGCTGGGGAGCTGGGGGTGGATGGAAGGGTTAGTTAGGGCCAGTACTTGCTGCCCCAGGCCAGACACAGGACTCCAAAGCAGTTGGTAGCAGAAAGAGCTCATCGGGCCAAGGGGGCATCTCTGGACATCGTCCAGTAACTCAGAGGGACGGTGAGGAACCCAAGGATTGCATCCTCCTCCCACTTGCCAGCACATTCTTCAAGCTCTCAGTGCTCTGGGCAAGGCCTGAGAGTAATAAACCCTGCCACTATCCTGTGGCCGGGAAGGGAGAGTTGGGCTACAGGGCTACAGACCCCAAGGCGCAGGGACGGGGGCAGGGCAAGCACAGCCACGAGGCTCCCCTGCCTGAGCTCCTGGTTCTGGTGGAGGCAGTCCGGTCACCATGGCTCCGCGAAGTCACTTTAGGGTTCAAGCCAGACCTTCTCCCAAGGCACCCAGGGAGAGCAGGGAAAGTCCTTTTGGCCCAGACAGAGGGCGGTGCTAGGGAGCAGAGAGCTGAGCGTTGAGGCTAAAGCTTCTGCAAAGTCGGGGAATCCAGGTGTCAGGGATGTTGCGGGGAGGTACCCAGGACACACAGATGCTCAGTGGACCTGCAGGAGACGCACACGCTCTGGGAGGGGCCCTGTGGAGATGCCGCCTCTCAGGTACTTCCTTGCCCAGAGACGCCAGGGATGGCTGAGGTCCCAGGAACAAGGGATTTGCTTTTCATGCAAATCTTTCCACCCAACCCCACCCAGATGAGCAGCTCCCAGGCCCAGCTGGCTCTGGAGGGAAGCAGAGGCGGGAGACGAGGAGAACTGGGGCCGCATCCTGCAGGTGTTTGCTAGAGATGTATTTCCCTGAGGCCCACCCCCTGAGGTGCCACTGTCCCCCCGACCCATGCTCCCTGCACCTGTCCACCCGCCCACCGGGCAGCTCGCTCCCTCCCTGCGCTGCAGCGGGCTGTCAGAGCTCTCTGGGGATGATGGAGAAGGGCAGCACGGGGCTGCTGGCCTCCAGCTCGAGGGCGGTGAGGAAACAGTCAACGGCGGCCTCGCTCTGGCCCTGGGCCTGCAGCACCTCTCCTAGGCCCTGCCAGGCCTCGTGGCAGGTGCTTTGCCTCTCCACGGCGTCCCGCAGCACCTTCTGGGCCAGGCTCTTGCGGCCCAGACGACTCAGTATCAGGCCCTGGAGATCAAGCACAGGGCAGGGTTAGTGAGGACATCTGGGCACCAGGGCACCCAGGCAATTGGGACAAGGAGTAAGGAGCTTGCCCACTGCCACCAACACTGCTGGCAGCCCGAGAGGCCCCATGCCCCTAGCTAGGGCAACGTCAACTGACTGTGCCCTGTACCCACGCAAAGCCGGCCTGTCCCTGTCCAAGCCCTGCTTCAGCTCCAGGCTCCCAGAGGCACCTGCAGGAGCTCTGCTCCTCCTGGGCCCCCAGGGACTGGCGTTCAGTCAACAGACCTGCCTTTGCAGCTTTCCCTTCCCAGCTAGGTGACCCTGGGGAAGTCACACAACTCTCTGGCCCCATTTCCTCCTCCGTACGTGGGGAAACAGCAGTATCCACCCCTAGGGTTGTTGTGAAGTTTCAGTGAGGCTGTATGGGTAAGGCACTCAGAACTGGGTCTGGCACGCCGTGAGCATCTGATAAATGGGATTTCTGTTCTCATGGTCCGTGCTGCCTGCACCTTGCAGCCACCCTTCACCTTCACCCCAGGGATGCCGAGAGACTGACAATGTCCACGAAATGCCTTCGCACATGACAACCAGGGAGGAGGCACTCCAGCTTGTTGGTGAGAGAGGCCAGCTCCATTGCCTGAATGAAGCAGCTGGTTGTCCTGGGGGCCTGTGGGTGCCTGGCCCGGCAGGTGAGGACGACAGGAGGAGTCAAATGGCCAGACCAGGGGTGGGTGCTGGGTGACAGGCCAGGACCAGCTCAGAGAGGAAAGGCTCTGGAGGAAAAAGTCATGAGCATGCTGGGAAGCTGGGCCCTGCTGTTTGACTCAAACAACCCTGTTGCCAGAGAGAGAGGGGAAGTGACAGGAATTGTCACAAAAAGGGGTTGGGAAGTGAAACTGGCACCTCGTCTCCTCTACATCCTCTCCCACCCAGGCTGGGAAGGGTGCAGGGGGACAGGGTGGTGAGCGGGGCTGGGGTGGGGGGATGGAAGTCTGCCTTGCGGCCCCCGGGTCTGCCTCAGGCCCCGCAAAGGCTGCTTGGCACTACCCAGTTGATCTCTGTTCTAGCCCTTCAAGACAGCATGGGATGGCAGCACAGGGGTCATTTAAAGACAGGCGGTAAACCCACAACAATACCCACTTGCTGGACTGGCAGGTGGGGGTGGGAGCTGCCGTCTCTGTATCTGGAGCCTCCTCTCTGGTGTCCGCCCACTGACGGCCATGTACATTTTTAGCTGAAACATTTTCCTCGCCGCACTCCCCAAGTTAGGCCTTCCGTTGCTATGGAGACCCGCTGGGGAGAGGCACATGCCTGGTTTCATAAGTCCTCCGAGAGCTTGGGACACAACCAATCAGGCAAGAGTGAAAGATGGCGCTTGGGAAGTCCTAGGAAAAGCCCCCCTTCCCCCAGAGGCCAGGGGACGGGGGAGAAGGGGCCGTCTTCACCATGCCTCTATCAACCCCCGGGCAAGGCCGCACCCAAGGAACCACGCAGATGAGGGGGAGGACTACGGAAGGAGGGTGGAGCCTCAGGCTGGCCCAGCTCAGGCCAGATGGGAGCAGTGCTGACTTGGGGTACCCAGGATGGCCAGCAGGGCACCAGGCCAAGCCACTCTGCCCACACGGCCTGGGAGGTGGACCTGAGCAGCTTTCGAGTAGAACAGGGCCCGCAGGGAGGAGGGAAGGGAGGCGAGACGACAGGCCGCCAGACACCAAAATTAAGCACCAAAAATGGAAGGTTTGAGGCTTGTGAGTGCCGCCCGTGGGGAGCAAGGGAGGACCAAGGGGAAGGCTGTTGGGGCCTCCAGAGCCAAGGTCTCCGCAGGGAGGGATGGGGTGCGAGTGGCTGTTAGACACTAGGTTTTCTATACTGAGCTTCACATGAGATTTTGTTTGAAACAAGGGCTCCCCTGCTGAAAACAAGTTTGAAAACCCCTGCTGTAGAGAAGTGTGTGGGAGCTGGGAAGGGGCCAGATGTGTCTGCAGGCTGCAGGCGTGTGTGCTGGCTTGCCTCTCAGTCTGCAAGGTTTGCAGTGGGTCCTCGTGTGGCCTGTGTGAGCCAACAGCCAGGGTCTCCACAGCCAGCTGCCCCAAGGGGGATCTAGCTCTGCACGGACAAGTGCTCTGGCCAGGGGTACTGGGCCATTTCCACAGTCTCTGCATCTGTGAGCCAGGGACTACTCAGGATTCATGCGCCAGGGGCACACGGTGGGGAGATAGCACACAGGATGTCCCCAAGATGGGCAGAGCGTTCTGTGGGGTCATGGGGAGGGTGGAGCAACCGGTCTCTCTGGTGGCTGGGAGAGGGCAAGGCTCTCTGTGGATCAGCACCCCTCCCCGCATCCTGGGGTGATGACCTTAGAGCCTGAAAGGAGACACCGGGTGGGGGTCAGGCTGGGGCCTGGAGGAGGCCCGGGGCCTGTAACAGGATCTGCTGCCACCTGCCCCTGACACCAGCCGTGTTCATGTTTGGTAGCAACTCAGGGCTGTTTGCCGCTTGACAACTGGGCTGGGCCCAGCCCAAGAAAGACACAAGGGCTCACCTGCTCTGCACCCAGCCCAGCTCTGTGCCCAGGGTCTGCTGACACCCTCCTGTGCCCAGAGAACAGGTCTCCAGGGAGATGGTGGGAACTCACAAGCAGGATCGCCAACTCCTAACTCCTCGCCATCCCCCCCCCCCCCTATAGGGGCGCCCCACGCTGAGGCAGGAGACTAGACCTGCTGAGTGCCTCTCCTCACCTGTGCTGCCCACCCACAGGGATTAGAAAGGGCCTGGAAAGTATTTACGGTGATTAAGCTGATTAAGCGCTATGTCTCTAAGAGGGGTGGAGGCTGGGTTGACATACCACTAAGGTTTCAGGGAGGGGCAGGAAGTCCCCAGAAATTCCCAACTCCACCCATTCCTTCTTCCGTCCCTTCCGGGAGTTCAGGAAGGAGGGAGCACTGCCCACATCTCTCCTACCCAGGCGTTGGCCGCCGGGCGGCCCTCCCTGTCGGCCCACACAAGCACAATCACCTAGAGGCTGTCGGGAGGCTCGGCCACTGTGGGGCTCAGCCCAGGGCTGAGAGGGCAGGGTCACTGGCTTCTGCCTGCTGAGCTATTCCCCACGGGACAGAAGCTCAACGACGCTCTGTGGGAGGATCCTGGACACAGCGGGGTACCCAGAGGCACTCACATGTGGGCTGACCTGGACTTGCCGGCAGGAGGGTGCTACCAGGCCGAGCTTGGCAAAGCCTGACTCTTAGGGCCAAGACACCCTGCTCAGGCCTGGTTACTACTGTTTCTATGGAGACTCCAAGGTGACCCTCCCTGTCAGGGTGGGGACAAGAGCCTGGGACGGGGGTCGAGGGGAAAAAGGGTCCTGCCTCCTTTTTTCAAAATTGCTGCCGCACACTATCCCACCCCATTAATGCAGAGCTTGACAATGTCCACCAAAAGGGAGGGCAGCAGGAAGGCCTGGGTGTGTGAGCCTTTGCCTTCCTTTGGGGGAAAAGGCCTGCCCTGGGAAGCAGCCCTAGTGCTAGGCCAGCTGCAGGCCAGGCTGTGAGCTCCTCCCACCCCTTCTCTCAAGTATTTATAGAAGTTATTTTGGGAATTTTCTGTCTGAGCTCAAGGCACATTCCTGGGATTCTGTAACAGTCTCTCCAGCTGGGAAGTTGGGAATCAGCTGGAGGCTGCTGGAGCCTCCCGGTCCCTGGGGCCCCTGCCTGGGGACACTGCGGCTGCAGGGAGGAGCCCATGGGGCCTCTGAGCCTGCTCTGCAGGAAGGGCTCCTTCCCTTCACCCAACCGAAGCGCTGACACACCCTGGGAGGGAGGCCCAGGCATGTCTGGGCCGTGCTGGGTCTGCAGTCTGCACTTTCTGGCCCCACGTTCTCAGGTGTGTCAGCCTCGACCTGTCCAACCAGACTGGGAACCAGGTGCAGCTCTAGGCTGAGCCTGGCCCCCTTGTACCACCACACCCCCCACCACATCTCAGCTCCAAGGCTGGTTGGAAGAAGAGGCACAAATCCTTCTAGACCCTGCTTGATGCCTGGCTGGAACCCCCTAGGCCCTTAGAGGAAGAGGCCCTGCTCAGAAAAAGTTCCCAGACTTCCCTGGACTCAGTCCTTAAGGCTAAGTCAGGAGGAGGTTTCCCTCTTCCTTAAGCCAGGAAGGTAGGCCTCTGGACTTCCGGGTCTGGAAGTGAACGCTTTGTGATGGGGGAGTGAGAAGAAGCCCCTCTCTGAGGAGACAGAGCTCGATGGGGGTGACGGTTATTGGGGGGGGGTTGATGGTTATTGGGGGGGGTGATAGCCTGTTTGGGAGCGGGTGTGACGGCCCTTTGGACAAGGGGGAAAAGGGATGGCCTTTTTTCGGACAAAATTGATTCTGGGGCTAAGTTAAGTCAACATGCTGCCCTCACTGAGGTGAAGGAAAGTACTTCTGACCTTTCTGACCTGAATCTATGACTGGCTTATAAAATGCTTTCTCTCCATTCCTCATCAGTGAGCTGGTGGTGGACCTCAGAGGCCCACACACCAGCCTAAGGCTTTCCAGCAGTCCTGACCAGAACCAGGGGATCAGGTCTTTGTCTTCTTGAAGGTCTCTGAGCTCAGGGCAAAGGCTGAGGGTGTATGCTGAGGGCTCTGTCAGCCCAGGGACAAGGTGGGATGAGGAGGGGGCTCTGAACACCAGTGAGGCCCATGCTGCTGGGACATTCTTTTGTGCCCCTTCTCACTAATCCCCTCCCCCAAACATACACAGTGAGCCTCCAGAAACTTCTCCACTCCCTTCTCCTCTACTCCTCCACCAAGGTGAAGGAAAGTTAGCCCACAGTAACGCCACCTCCGCGTAGGTCAAATGGTCCAGACATTCCTATTGAACTTCCCTGCCAGACAGAAGCACTACTCTGTGTCTGCTTGTCTGGAGCCAGCGAGACGGGTGCAGACTCCATTGATGAGAGGCTGTGTATGTGCCTGTGAGTAGAACGCAGGCGTGTATACACACACACAGAAGCAGAGGGTAAGACCGCCGGGTCCTCCCATTTCCTCAGGCTGCCTGGATCCTCTAAGTCACCTGATACAGCTCAGGAAGATAAGCAAGAAGGGAGAAGCCTAGAGCAGATGGAGTACCCTGGACCCTGAGGCACGGGGCCTAGGAACCGGAGACCCCCACTGGTCTGCGCACAGCTGGCCTCATCCAGCGTCATGGAACCTCTAAAAGGCTGGGTGCTGAGTCTCACTTCTCAGCTGCTCAGGACAGCTTTCCTCAAGACAGGAAGCAGATGCTGAAGCAGCTGGGCATGACCGTGGGCCGAATGCAGGGCCAAGCAGGTCCACCCAAGAGCCTGGCCTTCACAGCTCCTCCTTCCTGCTGCCTCAGAGGCCAACGCTGGGCTGAAGAGAATCTTAACCAACACGAAATACTACACAACAAGGCCTGAAATCTCCCTTGTTCTCCAACTCAGATTCTCCTGATTAAGCACTGCCCTCACTCTTAGCCAAGGTCACCCTGAGCCTTATGCCACGTGTACTTCTTGCCTCATGCCACATGAGAACTGCACGTCGTGGTCTGCGCCCTGGCCTGGCCCCTGGCCCGAGACGGGCTTAGCCCAGTGGGCTCAGGGAGGTTGGCTTTGCTGCAATGAGTCTCTTGGCGTGGCTCAGGGCCTGTCCTTCCCTCTGCCAACCAGGAGCATATGATCGTGGCCTGGGGGGAGCGATGCTTCAATAAGAAAAGAAAGGCAAAAATAATCATGACTACTGGACCATCAACTCACAGAACTATTTGACCTCATTCTAACAATAGCCCCAGGTGCTTGGCACTGGGGTCCGCACTTTACAGATGAGGACAGGGAGGCTCTGAGAGGTTAAGGAACTTGGCAGGGGTTAGATAGTGAGAAAAGGTGAAGTCAGACTCAAGTCCAGGTCAGTCAGGACTCGAAGGCTGTGCTTGAACCTGCAGACAGCCCTCCAGCTCTGGTACGGGGCTCCAAATCCAACCCAGACAACCAGCCCCAGAAGCAACACCAAAGGCAGCTCTGAGCTACCTGCCCATGCTTCTCTCTCCTGAGCAGCCACCTTCCCCACCCTGCTGGTCTCTGGGAGCTGACCCTGCCCAGTACCTCCTCCCTGCCTTCTTAGCACCCTGCTGGCACCATGGGCCACCCCTGCAGCAGGAGGACAATGGGGCCCTTTCTTGGCCGAGCCCCTGGAGTCCTGTGTCAACCAGTGAAGTTTAGGCTTTCCCTTCTAAACTAATTCTCCTGCCAGTAAATTAATTTCTGAATACCCTAGCTGAGCAGGGCTTCTGGCTACCTGGAGGGAGGCTGAGACAGAGCCAGCAGGGATTGGCAGAACCTGCTCCTGTGATTTGATTTGGAATTTCCATCTGCAGAGAGCACGCCTTTTTCTTTCCACACCTGGCCATCTCTCAAAGATCCCTGGCCATACATGAGCCTGGGACACCGCTGTGGGTGTCGTGAAGACTCTCCCCTGGCAGGGCCCTATCAAGGAGGGCGTCTCCTTCCCACTTGATCAGGGTGGAAGAGCTTAAGCTGAGCCCAGGGTGGGGCCAGATCCACAGGGCATGTCCCACCAAGTCCAGGGTAGGGAGGGCAGCAGGGCGGGGAGCAGAGAACCTGCTCCCGGGCCAAAGTTCATGTTCTTAGGAACGTCTGAACCCCGGCTCCTGAAAGCAACAGTCTTCCATTCTCCCAGGGCTTGCACCAGCCTGTCCCCAACCCTCCTGCCTCGTACACACAGCCCCGGGGAGGCTGAGCCTGCTGCAAGGACAGTGGGGCTGGCCTGGCACCTGCACAGCACCCGAAGAACATCTCCACCTTCCTCTCTCCAGACCTTGGGGTGGGGGATTCACGCACTACCTCAGGGGCTCAATGAGGAGCCCGAGGCTCTCCCAGCCAGGCTTGGGGGTGGCCGTGCTCTCAGAGGCCACAGTGGCTCTTCTGCCCCTTGTACCCATCAGAGCCTGGTGTCCTCACAAAGCCACAGTGGTGTGGTTAGGCCAGGGTGTCCTCATCCTTGGGAGCCCGGCTCCCATGGGGGGTACCAATTCTCATCAATGTTCTTTTCTGTAGGTGAATCTCCAAGGATGCACCAAGCTCTGGGGTTCACAGATGCTGAGCCAACTGATACGTCTCTCGTTATCTACTGACTGTTTTTACAATGGATCCCTTACCTAAATGCCAAGCTGCCTTGGACTCACTGGTAGTGGTTCCCATCATGTTGTATCTGTGCTCAGTGGGGAAAAGTGCTGTGATTGATTAGTAATGTCTGACACAGGTGAGGGACTGGAGAGTGGGGGTGTGCCTGCTGTGCTCTGCCTTCCCTGGTATTGCATTGTAGATTTTTAGAAGCACTTTCACATGCCTCACCTGATTTGATTAGAACAATATACTGTGGTCTAGGAACTACGAAGATTATTATTCATTTTACAAAGGGGGATATCAGGAGCATGGAAGTTAAGTATCTTTTCCTAAATGATGCAAGTGAATTAGGGTCCAGGCCAGGATTAGATCCCAGATGTCCCAAGTCCAAGGCCAGTTCAGGGAAGACCCTTAGCTTGAGATCAACACATGCCAAAGCCTTTGAGTGCCTTTGGGAAAAGAGTGCTTAGTAACTGTTGCCAGGGGTTGAAACTCGCTATTCTTCAGGTGTATGCGTGGGATGCTGGCAAGAACAGAGTGCATGGTAGGGAGATGGGCTGCCCATGCTGCAGCCAACTGCCCCTCTACTTGTAACTTTAAAAATGGGCAGGCCTGGCTCTGACTTGCTCCAATTTCATCAGATCAGTAAGGCACCCCGGGAGGAGGAAAGGGACCATTTCAGAAGCATCTGGAGGGAGCCACTCTGGACAGCTCTTCAGTTACCATGGAAACCCACCCTTGGAAACACTTCCATTTCAGGAAAATGGCTACAAACAATAACACTCATAAATGAAAAATGGTACACTGTTACCTCAAAATTGTGCTTGTTATTGGATTTCGTTGGGTCTCAGGGGCTGAGACGGCAGGCTCATATCCGAGAACACAGCGGAAGGCAGACATCTCTGCCTGGCTGCGGGCCTAATGACAGCCTGCATCCTCCCTCCCATCGCCCTAATCAAGTTTCTGGATGTGAGCTCCGGCAAGGCATTTATCAGAGAAGCCAATGTCTGAGCCACAGGAGGCAAGAGGATGTGCCTTGTGAAAAACAAACATTTGCTGAGCAGACTGGAGGGCAACATGGGGCCATGTGGACCAGGACGTGGGTCAGGGTGTGATGACACTGCATGTTCACATGGGCCCCGGTTAGACATCCTTAAAGAAATCAGGCTGCAGGAATAATAGCTGAACTGGGAATCTCTGTTCTAGCCCATTTCCAAGCACACTCAGTCTGGAGAGGACCTTATAAAGATGACCTGGTCCAGCTCCTCCTGCAAGCGATGTCTACGTTCTCTTGGCAACATCCTTACCTAATGATTATTGAGTCTGTGTTAGCCTGAGAGTTACCACGTTTCTCCTGACACTGAGCTGAACTCTAATTCCTTGTTGCTTCTATTCATGGACAAACCAGACCTGTCTTGGCAATGATAACCCTGCAGCCATCTGGAGTCATTCTCCTGATTCTTCCGTGTTCTCCATGCGGTGGAGGCAGTGATAACCTAATGACCTTCTCTTCAAACAGCTCTCGAAGGGGACGTCCGAGGTGGAACCCACACTCTGACAGGAAGGACTATGTCGCTAGCTGTGGGTGGACACCTGAATTATATTTCAAAATTCACTTGTGCACATACATGCTGTATGCGTTTCAGATCATTTCATTTGTCCTGATACTCCCTCTTGGAAAGCAGCTAAGAAAAGCAGGAAAAAACATACGTCCAGGGCCTGATGACCACTTGTCAGAGCAGGTACTCAATAAATTTTCTTGGACCAGAGGATCCCCACTGGACAGATAATTAAAACCGAGGTTCAGAGAAGTGGCTGACTTGCTCATGATTACCCAGGAAGAGAGAAAGCCAGGACTAGGGCACCAGCATCCTACCTCCCAGCCTCCAAGCCTTCCCACAGGAAGGCCCCTGCGCCTGGCAACCAGGTCCATGAGCATCACGCCTAGGACTGGTCCTGGGCCTTCTTACCGCCGAGGAATCGTTCTCAATATGTGCTTGAGTCCGCCTGACACGAGAACCCAACCCAGAACACCCACCGTCTGCCACCAAGGAGACATACTCTGAAATGGGGACTCTAGTCCCCAGCCTGAGGGGTGGCCCAGGGGCCACCAGAAAGAAGAGCATTTTGGTATCTGCCTAGAATCCAGATTTGCCTTCAGTGCAACAATCTGATGAGGAACAAGGAAAGCCCTTTGGGGCCATGTCACCCTACAGAAACCTATAGCAAAAAGAAAGTCACAAAGAGTATCAGTCAACCCTTCTAGGTTTTTTCATCCACCCAGGCCCGGATCAAAGGGGAACGATCTGCCTCTACAAAAGAAATTGTCTCTCCTGATAAAGCAGGAAGGAGCCACCTGCCCCAAATGCCAGAGAACAGCAGAAGCAGCAAGGCACTAGCCACAGTAGGGGGGGAATGAGGGGGAACGTGGGAGGAAGGGGAGGGTGGGGAGTTAGGTGACAGTGAGTGTGGAGGGAGGGGAGGGTAGAGGTGAAGGGGAATGTGGGGGGAGGGAATAGGGGGAGGTGAGGATGGGGGAGGTGAGGTGGGGAGGGTGTAGGGGAGAGGGTAGGGTAGAGGTGGGGTGAGAAGAGGGGACCTGAGGGATGAGAAGGGGAGACGGGGGATCACTCACCAGACTGTGCATGATGCTTACGCCGTCTGGGTTCACCGTGAGTGCCTCCTTGTACAGCTGCTCGGCCTCCTCCAAACTGCCCTTCATCTCGGCCAGCCGGCCCCGCATGTAGAGCACCGAGTGTGAGGTGGGGAAGAGGCCCGCCGCCTCCTGGATGCAAAAGCCTGCTTCCTTGAGGTGCTGCTGCTCCATGAACAGCTCAGCTGCAAAGCCAGAAGGGCAGTGGGAGGTGTGAGTGGTGGGCAAAGCTGGAGGCAGCAGTCCCTTCCCACGTTCCACCGTCAGCCCCCAGGGTTTGGTAGTAACACTAAAAAAAACCAAACCCATTGCCGCTGAGTCAATTTCAACTCATGGCAACCCTCTAGGACAGAGCAGAACTGCCCCATAGGGCTTTCAAGGAGCGGCTGGTGAATTTGAACTGCCGACCTTTTGGTTAGCAGCCGAGCTCTTAACCACTGTGCCACCCGAGCTCCAGTGATAACACTAGGTAATGGTTTTGAGTGCTTACTATATGCCAGGCACCGTGTAAGTGCCCATACGGATGGCCTCCCTCAGCCCTCACACAAACCCTGGAGAACAGGTGCTTTTATGATCACTCTAAAGATAAGATAAGGAGACTGGCACAGAGGGCTTGAGGAACTTGCCTAACATCCCAGAGAGTAATTTATGGAGCCAGGGTCTCCACTGGGTGTCTGGCTTCAGAGCCTGGCCGTGGGGACGTGGACGGTGTCCCCTGTGACTCTGACTTCTGTTTCAGTGTCTTCACTTAAGTTGCTCTTTAAGTGTCTGGGCACAGGGGGTGAAACTGGATACTGTCCATCTGGCCTCTCAGCCAGGAGAGAAGACAGTGCCTCGCTAACTCCACCCAGTGTGATCAGCACAGAGCGGGGTGTGCTCAGAACCCCCAAGGGAGAACCAAGGGATCTCATCATAGGAGGGAGCTGGGAGGACGAGAGCCTGCTAAGGGCTGAGGTTCAAACCAAGTGGTGTCAGGAACAGCTACAAAACCAGCAGCCCTCACTGAGGTGTCTGTGTGCCAAGCCCCATGCCTGTGAAGCATTTTCTCTCATTAAGCACTCAGCTGCTAACTGAAAGGTCGGCGCTTTAAACCCACCAGAGGCTCCTCAGGAGAAAGATGTGGCAGTATGCCTCTATAAAGATTACAACTTTGAAAACCCTATAGGGCAGTTCTACCCTGTCTTATATGGTCCCTGTAAGTCAAAACCGACTCAATGGCAACGGGTTTGGTTTGGGTTAATCGTTACGAGGATGCTGGGAGGGAGGCAGGTACTGTCATAATTCCCACTTTAACAAATCAGGCTGAGGTGAGGACCTCACCGGATTCCCTCTGTGAGAAAGAGCAAGCCAGGGCTGGACGGCCTCCCTCCGAAGGCCAGGACTTTCTGCTCCACCCAGGAGAGGGGCAGGGCTCACACCTTTTTGCCGGCAGGCAGTGAAGCTCTGCCCCAGGGCCAGTTAGGGTTCTTCCCCAGACCAGTAAGAAGGGGCTGTTCTGACAGCCCCGGGCCTCTGCACACAGACGCGCATTTCCTGCCCTGCTGCAGGGGTGCACACCAGTGCAGGCCCTGTAGAGACGCTGCTGGACGCTGCGGCTCGGCCTCCCTGCCCACTCACGGCCCCCTCAGCCTTCCCCTCACAGTGACCGGGGCTCAGCTTTCACTTCCCCGGGCTGGGGCTCTGACTGAAGTCACAGAAAGATCGCAACACAGATGGGGATCACAGAAGGGCAAGCAGAGCCTGATTTGCGATTTTGCCAAGAGCTTTTCCTAGCAAATGCTGACAGCTGAGGTTATGCTAGCTCAAATGTTTGGGGTGGGGTGCATAACAGACACCTCTGAAGGAAGCTCCTAGAAAGGTGGAAAACCCACCTGGTGTCCTGGCCTAACTAAGACCGGAACCACAGTGTAGCACTCAGGGTCCTCAGCGTGGGTGCTGCCTCAGGCTCGCTGTGCAATAAAAGTCACATCCTAGAACACTACAGGGGCTTCTGAGGGATGCTTTTTTTCCTCCAGTGGAAAATTTGGAGGAATCTGCGAATTAATTAGAAAACAGACAAGGCAGGCTTCCACGACAAGGAAAAGAGAAATGCAGGCTCTGGCCCCCAGAGACAGCCTGGACTGGAGAGTCCAAGGCAGAAGGCCCTGGAAGGCAAGGCCAGCAGACGCGAGCTTTGAACTCAGGGCCTTGCTGGGCCAGGGAGGGGCCCGGGGCTGCCTCAGGCTCAGCACTCTTGCCGGGCTCTGTGGTCCTTTTCCCTTCCTGAGCTGCTTCTTGGGGCTTCCGGCCGGCAGGCTGCCTTTGTAACTGAGCAGTCATCATGCGACTACTGAGCGCCGACTGTGTGCCTGGTTCTCCCATGAGAAGAAAGCCAGGAGGTCATTGAGCCATCAAACCGTTACTCGAGTGACACAGGGCAGTGGAGTGACAAGTGCCCATTCTGAGGGCCCCTAGCACTCAGGAAGGGTTGGCCTGGGCAGGTGGGGTCAGGGAAGGCTTCCTGGTGGAGGCAGCAAGGGAGCTGGGGCAGAAAGCACTGGGACTGCAGCCGGAGAAGGGAGGTTATGTTGACAAGGAGGGCCAGGCTCCAGGGCAGAAGCAGCCGAATCCCCCAGTGTCCCAAGGGGAAGGGGAGAAGCAGAAGGACTTGTGTGGTCAGGAATGTGGTGGTGGGCTGCCTCTCCTCCACCACTCCCTGTGGATGCTTCCTCCATCGCCAGGGGCCAGGCAGGGACCAGGCTCTCCACTCCCGTGGACCCTGTCCAGCAGCCTATCCCAGGCAGGCCTGGCCCACTGGCCCCCCGCATGGCTCATTAAACTGTTTACAACTTGCCACCCTGCCTCCTGAGATGGTCCCAGGTCCTTCCCTGGAGATACCTCCACAGCACCTTCACATCAACAGATTTCCATTACAGAAGCCTCACCAGCTCTCCCTCCTGCCTCGGGCCCTGGGGCTCTCTGAGGCCCTGGGCTTGTCAGGCTGGCCAAACACCAGAAATGACATGCCTTGAAAAACAGGCAAGACTGCTTGGCTCTGATGGGCCTCGTTACCATTTAGGCAGGAAACCAGACGACGAAGAACAGACCCTGAGAAGTGAGGTCTCCTGAGGGGTCTGTGCGGGGCAGGCCTCTGCCCTGCAGACAGGCCCACAGATCTGGGGCTGCAGGGAGCACTCTGTCTCCTAGCCTGTGTCCTTGGGCAGACACCCTCAGGCTCCGCCAGCCATTTTACCAAACATGGCGCTCCCCAGACAGCTGCAGCCACAGGAGGAGGTGGTGGCATCATGCCCACCTGCCGCCCGGACCCGCTTGCTCGCTCCTGGCCCTGGCTGCAGGGCCCTGCCATCACACCCCGCCCACCTGCCCACCTGCCCACCCAGGGGTGGATGAGTGCTCGCTGTTACTGGATTTTCCTTGTGGTTGTCATCACCCCAGCAAACAGGGAGGTGATGTCAAAGGCCCCCGTCCCATTCCCTCAGCTTTTTTTTCTCTCAACCCTCCGGTTTTCCTCGCCTCTTACCTTCCTCCCTGCCACTTCATCTCTTGCCTGGGTCTCTGCCTCTTTCCTCCATCCCCCTCCACTCCACCACCCCCTCGCAACACTGCAGGCCACAAATGGAAAACATCTGCTCCCTGGAGCTTTTTTGAGAGTCCCTTCTATTATTTTTTTCTGAGTCGGCCTGGCCTAACCCTCCAGGAGTGAGCCAAGCCAACCCTGTCTTCCTGCCAGTGTGGTACTCCCCCACCTCTCCTTCAAGCTCCAGGCCTGAGGCTGGGGTGGGCTCACCCTCCCTGGGCTATTTCCACACCCGTCTGTAGCTGGCCCTGAGCTGAGCAGATGAGGGAGAGCCCGAGGCCACCCCTAAGGTCTTGCAGGGGCCTCTCCAGGTGAGGTCTGCTCCGCAGAGGGAGCAGCCCCTGAGACCTCAGAAAGGAGAGATGCCATCAGGGCCAGCGCACAGAGGCCCCAGGGGCTTCAGGGAAATATGGTTAGGCCCTAAAAAGAACCTGGCCGTGGCTGGCCTTGACCTCCAGTGGGGTCATCAAAACTGCCCCTGAAAGGAATTAAGCATCCCTTCCCATGACCAGCCCCTCAGAGAGCATGGAGGCCAGAATTAAGCAGAGGTAAGGGTCGGGGGAGGGAGGGAAGAGTGAGGGAGACCAGGGGAGCTGTAGCAGAGAGAGGCCAGGAGACTAACACACAGACCCCAGAGGTCTAAAACATTCCACAGGTTGGTCGGAGACCCTCTACCCTCTGGTAGAGACCTCAGGGACTCAGAGAAGGGACACAACGTGCCTAAGGTCCAGAGGGAGCTGGAGGCTGCGTGGGCCTGGGCTGCTGACTTCCTGTCCTGGGAGTCCTCTCATCAGGGGTTCCGGAAGCTGGGAGGAGGGAAGGATGGGCGGAGAGGGAGGGAAGAAGATAAAGGCTGAGCAAAGATGGGAAAGAGGGACTAAAGGCAGGAGGGAGAGAAAAGGGTGGGGTTTTGGGGAAAGAGGCGAGAGAGCGGGAAGACAAGAAGAAAGAGGACACAAAGCGTAGACAATGTGCAGGGCTGACAGTAAGAAATAGTTCCTCCCTTGACTATAATTTTGTGATAAATATGTCCATAACTATGTCCATATAATAAATATGGACAGCTCTGGCTGCCCCGTTCCCATTCCCCAGCCTGCCCAGCCTCCCTATCTACAGCGACAACAGGCTGGGGTAGCTTCCACCGGAGGCCCAGCTGCAGAGCCAGGGTACTAGTGTGAATGGGGCATTTGGGAGCTGAGACTGAGGCCAGCTTCGCCCAGCCAGAAGCAGCCCCTAAGCCCCTGGGTGGTGCAGGCAAGCTCTCCCCACATCCATCTCCTCTCTCTGGCACACTGCCCCCTCCCAGAGGTATGGGCTCTCCCCACATCCATGTCCTCTCTCTGGCACACACTGCCCCCTCCCAGAGGTGTAAGTGGTCATGAGCAGAGAGGAAGAGGCATCCCACTTCCCTGGAAAGCATCTTGGGCCACTCAGGGTCCCAGAGCCTCTGGGGGGCATGGTGCCTCCCCATTCTCACAGCCCCTCTGCCAAAGAGGCAGCTCCTGAAATGATACCTGGGAAGCAGGGAGCCTGTGAGGCTTCACATATTGAACTGGAATGGGAGGGAGGCCTGAAGGGGAGGAGGGGAAGACAAGAGTCGGGAGAGGAAGGATGTGACATTTCCCAAGCAAAGAGCGGATTCACGATGGAACTTAACTGCCGAAACAGATTGAGGCACGATTTATCTTAAACCAATCCGGAGAGATTAGCTCATTCCAAAATGATAAAAAGAGCTTTCCCCTTCCTGCACATTTGCTGCAGCCGGTGGAATCATCAGGCAGGGGAGGGTGGGAGTGGGGGCTGATGACAATATTCTTAGCCTGGGTCAGGTGGGGTGGGCTTAGGGAGAGCGCATTGCCTTGGTGATCTGCTCCTGGCAGCCCTTCGTCCAACAGGTGCTCAGCAGATGCCTGCTGGTGATGGTGGTGGCCAAGGAAGGGGAGAGCTCACGGAGCGCTAACTGCTGCAGAATCTTCCCACGCTCGGAACACAAGACCCAGGGTGCCTTCCTGGCTGGTAGCTGTCCACCAAATCTATTCTTCCCTTCTTTTATACTGATAGATCCCCTGATTTTTAATAACCCGTTAAACCCACTGTCATTGAGTTGATTCTGGCTCATAGTGACCCTATAGGACTGGTGGATTCGAGCTGCCGACCTTTTAATTAGCAGCTGGACTCTTAACCACTGTGCCACCAGGGCTCCAGATTTTTAATGGGGCAGGTTAAAGGAAAAAAAAAAAAAAATCAGTTGCTGTTGAGTCATCTCCAGCTCCTGCTGACTTGTGTATCGGAGCAGGACTGTGCTCCACAGGCTTTTCAGTGGCTGATATTTCAGAAGATCACCTGGCCTTTCTTCTGAGGTGCTTCTGGGTGGACTCAAACCTCCAACCTTTCCATTAGCCAGCCGAGCACGTTAATTGTTTGCACCAATTAACTCTAACGGGGCCTATAGACACGAGAATAACCACATTTCCCAGAGTCCTTTGCAGTGAAGTTTGGTCATGTGACTAAGTTCTGGCCAATGGATCACAAGGGAAAGTGATGTGCGCAAATTCTAGGATAAGTCCTTATAGGGAGGGGGTGTGCCCTTCTTTCTCTCCTCCTAGTTTACCTTATGATTTGGTGAATGTGGTGAGGAGCCATCTTGGTCCACACGGATAAGAGTGATACCCTAGGGATAACTGAAGGTGCTTGGGGCCCAGGACCCAGGAGAACAAAGCTATTACATCAACAAAGGCTGTCAGCTCTGTATTATTACAGGAGAGAGAAATAGCGTGTTCTCTGTATAAGCCACTGCTATTCTGGATCTGTTACATGCTCCTGAGCCTACATCCTCATACTACACCGCCCAACCTTTACTTGGCACCGCGTTCAAAGCATTCAGATTCTGTTCTTGCTGAGTTCTCATCTGTGGGGTTACGACTAGGATAATATCCACAGAAGAAAGGCTAGGTACAAATTATTGAAGGGCATGTGTTTGTATCGATATTCCCAAGCCTAATTACAGACTTCAGGAAGGCCTTTTTACCTTACGTGGAGTTTACTAGAACATATAGCAGCATATCTGAGAAACGTAGACAAGCTGGTGACATGCAGAAATATTTTCATCTGCTGATAGCGGTGAACAAGGCAAACATTAAAACGGCAGGCCTCTGGAGCTCCGGGGGAGGCAGCACACAACTCTACCATTGGATCGCTCTGTAACTGATACAGCCACGTTCCCTGCAGTCAGGATGCTCCTGCGAGCTGGCAGCTTTCTACCCAGGCACACATGGGCGCTGGCCCCAGTCGGCCCCATGAAGAGCCTTCCATGTCTTAGAAGACAGGGAATCTTGGCCTAAGAGGACGCCTTGTTTATTATTCCTCCGGGTTTCTCAGCATTCCTCTTCCTACTTGAGATGGAACAAGCTGACTGTCGGTGCGTCCCCCACACATCCCTCATACCCGAAGGGACTCGCGTGTGCTCACAACTGGGGCAATCTTTGCATTATTAAAATGCTTCCACGTCTAGCCTTCCTTTGAGTTCTGGTCCAATTTTTTTTTCTTCCCCCCCAGATTCAGAACCTACAGTGGTGGTTTTGAGGGCCGGGGTGGGCGTCCTGCATACTAATGTGTCCATATGTGAAACATGTGCCACAGGCAACCTTAGTTTTCAGTTAACAAGCACGTTCTCTGACTTGTCAGATCCATGTGTCCCAGTAAGTGACTGTCTACTTTGCGTCTCTTCTCCATCTCCCCTCAGGGATCCCCGGTGCCACTGCCTTGGTGGGGAGGGACAGAGAGGAAAACAATAGCAAAAAAGGGAGAGGAGGCACTCCTGGGCCAAGAGTGCCACCTGGGCCGTAAAGATCCAGGAGCATGTTGGCCTGGTGGCGGTTTTAGGATTTCCCTTATTCTCTCATTCCTCTTTATTCCTGTTGCCATTTTGGTTCATTCGGGCACTTACTTTCTCTGCCTTTGATTCTCTCTCTCTTTCACTGTAATCTACCTCTCACACCACCGTCAGATTAAACTTTCAAACACTGCCTCCTGCTGAGTCTCTCAGCCCCACTCCTCAGTCAGGGGTCAAGGGTGCTCAGGGTGCACGTGGCCCGTCCCCACCACGACGACAAGAATGCATCCACAGAAGGACAGCACCACTTACCAAGCACTTCCTATGGGCCACACGCGGCGTTAACACACCACTGTAGCTCATTCTACTCTTACAGGCCTGAGAGGAAGCCAATGCCCAAAGAGATGGGGATGGGCCAGCCATGAGCTGGTATCAGAACCCAGGTCTGTGTGACTGAAGGTGGGGCTTTATGGACCCTGCCTCCCCAACATTCACTAACCTTCACACTCAACCTGCCTCCCCAACACCAGCTAACCTTTACACTCAACCTGCCTCCCCAACACCAATTAACCTTCAAATGAATTCTACCATCAGACCCCACTTCCCTTGGGGCCCCGCATACCTCATCTCTTGTCTAGCTACTCCATGAGCTGTCTGGAGTTTACAGTTCTACCTGGGAGAAGATGGGCAAGAAGGAGGGATGAGACGTGTGTTTGAGACTAAAAAGACTATCCACCTGAATGGCCTTTCATAGCCTCAAGGCAGGCAGCTGTGTCCCCATTTGGTGGACAAAGAAACCGATAGCCAGATAGACTAAGTGAGTTGCCCAGGGCAAGCAAAGAAGAAACAGCTGGAACTAGAGCCCCAGGTGCCTAATCCCCGGCCCTTTCTGTGAGTACTCTGTTGCCCAGGCGAACCTGGTCAGGGGTCCTCACATCCCCACAGGACAAGACAGGGCTCTGAGAGCTTGGGTGGCCTGCAGGTGGGCAGGTGGGTGTTCCTGGGACCAGGCCTCCCAGCCGGGGCCAGAGGCACTCACCAGCCTGCAGCCAGATCTGTTCCAGTGTGGTCCACAGCTGCATGGGGCCTTGCTTCAGGACTAAGCTGGGCACGGTCAGCTCCGACATGGCCTCCTCCAGCCGGGAGGCTGCGATGGACGATGCCTGTCGAGAGCCTGCAGAGCAAAAGGGGAGGGGGCTGAGTGACAGAGTCCCCAAGAGCAGGAACTGTCCAGCCCCACGGGGAGAGATTGGGCATCCCGAGTCAGGGCAGGGCGCACAGCCTGGCAGCTGAAAATCGGCGCCCTGACCCACCCGGCAGGACCTCCTGCCCCTGTCCTCTCACACACAGTTGGTGAGGGCAGCTTTCTGGGGGGCGTTCAGGCAGAAGTCCCACTTCCAGGGGTCTCTCGCTAAGGAAAACAATCATAAACGGAGGCAAAGATGCTCATTATACCATTGCCTGTAATTCAGGAAAGAAAAAAGGTATCTAAATGTCTAACAATAGGGATCGATTAAAAATGAATCAGGGTATAACTGTACAAAACTATGTAGTCATTACAATAACTATGTATAAATATGGATATCGACATAGAAAGATGCTGGCATGATACAGTTAGGTGAAAAAAAAGCAGGTTACAAAAGAGTTGGACCACATTTTTGTAAAAAAAAATATGGGCATAGAAAAAAGTCTGAAAGACCATTTATCGGACTCAGGGTGGTGAAATTATGGCTAATTTTTTTTTTCTTCCTTTTGCTGTTTTTACTTTTTGTTTGCATGTTACTGTTTCACATATATAAGGGTTCCGTTCGCAGTCACGCTGTGAAGGATCCTGGAGTAGCAGCTCAGGTCAGACCCCGTGCCTTCTAGAATCTCTCCGCACAGCAGTTCTGGGCGTCTCCGTCCCTGCTCGGGATATATAAGCTGCGGACGTTTACAACTCCCATGCAGGCGAAATGCGAGCACCTTCTGTCACCCTCCCAGGCAATTATGGCTCCAATAAACTCAGGAGACCTCCCTCAGGGCAAACCACCAAGAGTTGAGTTTATAAGACAAGTGCACGTGGGCCCTGGTAATTTTGCTCATGGTTCTTCCTCTTTAACTGCAAGGTGGCTGCTCTTGTCAGCTGCCGTGGAGTTGGCCCCCCAATCATGGCGACCCCACGTGCTACATAGCAGAACTGCTCCATAAGGTTTTCTTGGCTGCAATCATTACGGAAGCAGATCTTCAGGCCTTTCTTCTGTGGAGTTGCGGGGTGGGTTGGAACCACCAACTTTTATGTTAGCAGCTGCTAATCTCAGGTTTTGCCACCCAGGCTCCTTCCGCCCTCTTCAGCCGTTCCCTCCTAGGAGACAGTGGCCCCACAGACTGCAGGCACTCCTGAGGGGTGGCTGTGAAGTGAAGCGCTAGGTTCGGCTGTGGAATCAACACCAGCACCTGACAACTAAGGTGCAGCTTGGTTCATGTCCACGGAAGTGAATAACGACGAGCGAGTGCACTAAATACAACTCCACTTACACTTTCTGACAATGACTGATTATTCTTCCTCTCCCTTTTTAATTTTTAAATTAATTACATTTAAAAATTCAGCTTTAATCAGGGGTCCTCAGTTAAAAAAAATGTGAATTTGCGGTTCCTGGACTCATTTGAATTTCCTACGTCTTGGGTTTTAGGATGAGTTTTACCAGGAAAAAGGCAGTTCTGAGCTTAAGGGTTGTAAATATAAGCTTAATCCACTCCTGTCTATTTGACTCAATTTACTGAGCAGATTAGGTAAACTTCGCCTCTAGCTTAAGGAAAAACCGTTTCTGTGCTCCACAGCCATCTTTCCACACAGAAGGTAGAGGTTCCTCTCTTGCCTACTCCAGCCCCTGACCACCCACTCCAGGCCAGCAGCCATCCCTCCCCAGAGCCACGGTCAGCCCTGAAAGACGCCCAAAGGTAGCTCCTTGGCACCAGGGCCCTGGGGCAGCAGCGGGCACCAAGCAGTGGTAGGGCTTGGCCAGCTGGTCAGGGCTCTCCTCAGATGCCACATCCTGTCTGTGCCCTCAGGCCAGGAGGGTGGGCTGCGGGCCCATATGGAGCGGGCTCCCCAGGTATGTTCTTACCGGAGTCAGCCTCGTGGGCGTCAGGCAGAGTCAGGTGCATGCCACTCTGCTTCTTCAGCGTGAGGCCCTCGCCTAAGCTGCTGTCCTTCTCCAGGCCACTGGAAGGCAAGGGAAGGCCAGCGCCCGGTGAGGTGGAGGGGGCATCACCCGGGGCCGGCCGGCCAGGGAGGGCGAGGGGGCCTCACTCAGGGAGGCTTTGGGCTGAGTCCAGGCCTGAGCACAGAGCCAAAGTCAGGACCACTAGGAAGGACAGTGACAGCCACAGTGGCAGGACAGATCCCAGCTTGGGCTTGGAATTCTAGATTCTAGCTCATCACTGAGGCTGAACAACATTATGTTCCTCCCTAACACACACACACACACACACCACACACTCGCCTGCACACACACACACACCCCACACACTGCCCACTCTGTTGGCCCAGCAGTCTCTTCACAATCCCCTAAAGCCACCGCATTTCATTCCCAAAGCTACGTGCCACCTCATGCTGCTGCCCCCAAGAATGCGCTCGCCTTTCTCCTGTGCCCACCCAAATCCTACCTATCCATTACGACGCGGTCTGAGTACCTCCCACGCGTCTGGAAAGCCTCCTGTGCCCCCTGTGCCCACACAGCCTCCCTTCTCTGCTCTTGGTCACCATGGATCCTGGCAGCACACACACTGAAGTTACAAACTCTCCCATACTGCCTGTTCCCGCGTCTAGAGTGGGTGAGACTGGAGGCAGGGGACCAGCAGCACTGTTCTGCTTTTGTTGCCCTCACAACGTCCAGCAGAGTGGAACACATGGCAGGGTCTATGGGCTGGCTTGCACGAAAGCCAGGTCTTCAGAAACCACTCAAAGTGCTCCAGCCTGCCCCTCAGGAAGGAAGGCCCAGATACCACTCCTTGCCACAGGCTTCTTTACTGTGAGCTGCTTGGGTGGGAGATAAACAAGAACAGGTGATCCCATTTGCCCCATCCCTGCAGCTCCCACGCTGCTGGGGATGTTCCTCCTTCTCAGAGTGGGCGTGAGGGGAGCCAGGAGGGTGTCACCAGCTCAGAAAGGCAGCCCAGCCTGTTCTGCGGCACATGCAGCCCCAGCCAGCCCCTTCCCACTGCCAAGGATGTCCATGGCCTTGAACCTTGCTGGATGGGGATGCGTAGAGGAGGATCAAGGTGGAGATGGCAGGCGAGGAAAAGGCAGCTCCAGCCTGGGGCCAGAAAACTTCTTCCCTTCAGAGATGCACCAAGATGACTGTCCCATAAAGAATGCCAGGGCCTGGGTGTCCTCGTCATCCTCACTCAGGCTCAGACTGGTCTGAACATGGGCCTGAGGATGCACAGCTGCCTTTGTGGGTGTTAAAATAAACCACTCACAAAAACACAGTGGTTCAGGGCTGGTTCCCTTTCTCTCCCACTGTGACGGTTAATTTTATATGTCAACTTGGCTAGGCTATGGGGCCCAGATGTTTGTCAAACAAAATGGATGCAGCACCGGAAGCGCTCACTCGTCTATGCCAAGAAATACGGAAGACAGCTACCTGGCCAACTGACTGGAAGAGATCCATATTTGTACCCATTCCAAAGAAAGGTGATCCAACTGAATGTGGAAATCATCAAACAATATCATTAATATCACACACAAGTAAAATTTTGCTGAAGATCATTCAAAAGCCGTTGCAGCAGTACACCGACAAGGAACTGCCAGAAATTCAAGCTGGATTAAGAAGAGGATGTGGAACAAGGGACATCATTGTTGATGTCAGATGGATCTTGGCTGAAAGCAGACAATACCAGAGAGATGTTTACCTATGTTTTATTGACTATGCAAAGGCATTCGACTGTGTGGATCATAACAAAATTATAGATAACATTGTGAAGAAGGGGAATTCCCAAACACTTAACTGTGCTCATGAGGAACCTGTAAATAGGCCAAGAGGCAGTTATTTGAATAGACCAAGGGGATAGTGAGTGGTTTAAAATCAGAACAGGTGTGCATCAGGGTTGTATCCTTTCACCATACTTATTCAGTCTGTATGCTGAGCAAATAAACCAAGAAATTGGACAATATGAAGAACGCAGCATCAAGACTGGAGGAAGACTCACTGACAACCTGCAATATGCAGGTGACACAACATTGCTTGCTGAAAGTGAAGAGGACTTGAAGCACTTACTGATGAAGATCATAGACCACAGCCTTCAGTACGGATTACACCTCAACATAAAGAAAACAAAAATCCAGTGGATAAACTGAGAAAATACTGAAGTTGTCAAGGAGTTCATTTTACTTGGATCCATAATCAACCCCCATTGAGGCAGCAGTCAAGAAATCAAGCAATGCATTGCATTGGGCAAATCTGCTGCAAGACACCTCTTTAAAGTGTTAAAAAGCAAAGATGTCACTTTAAGGACTATGGTGCGCCTGACCCAAGCCATGGTGTTTTTAATCACCTCATATGCATACGAAAGTTGGACAATGAATAAGGAAGATTGAAGAAGAATTGATGCCTTTGAATTACGGTGTTGGTGAAGAATATTGAATATACCTTGGACTGCCAGAAGAATGAACATCTCTGTCTCGGAAGAAGTTATTGCCAGAATTCTCCTTAGAATCAAGGATGGCAAGACTTTGTCCAACATACTTTGGACATGCTATCAGGAGGGACCAGTTCCTGGAGAACGGCATCATGCTTGGTAAAGTAGAGGGTCATCAAAAAAGAGGAAGACCCTCAGTGAGATGGATTGACACAGTGGCTGCAAGAATGGGCTCAAGCACAGCAACGACTGTGAGGATGGCGCAGGACTGGGCAGCGTTTCGTTCTGTTGTACGTAGGGTCACTATGAGTCAGAACTGACTTGACGGCACTTAACAACAACAGCCTAGATGCAGCTATGAAGGTATTTTGTAGACGTGATTAATATTTACAGTCAGTTGACTTTAAGTAAAGAAGATTATCTCTGTATAAGTTGCTCTCCCTGAAAAGATATGCTGAAGTCCTAACCCCATGCCTGCAGCTGTGACCTTGTTTGAAAGCAGGGTTGTTGTGCATGCAATCAGTTAAATTAAGATGAAGTCATCCGGGTGAGCCCTGATCTCCTTATGAGGGATGTCCTTATAAAAAGAGGAGGAGACACAGACAGGGACATAGAAGGAAGACTACCAGGCCACGTGAAGATGGACCTAGAAATCATTCTGTCACAAGCTAAGGAATGCCTGCGCCTACCAGAAGCCGGGAGACACGAGGAATGATCTTCTAGAGCCTTCAGAGAGAGTGTTGCCTGGACGACACTCTGAATTCAGACTTCTAGCTTCCAGAACCGTGAGACAGTACATTTCTGTTGTTTGAAGGGACACAGTCTGTGATTCGTTATGGCAGTGCTAAGGGACAAAGACGCCGTACTCCTCCCCTTGCTGAAATGCTCCTCAGGGTGGTGTGAAACGGTCAGAGACACCAGGGTGAAATCACAAGGCCATCACTCTTTAGCTATGTGACCCCAGGCAAAGCTGCTTTAACTTTTTTAAGGCTTAGTTCTCTCAGCTTGAACACAAGCACGACAATGTTGCTCTCACAAGGCTGTTAGGAGCAGTAAATGAGACAACGTGTGTAAGTGCCAGGCACGGAGCCGGCTTGGAGCAGAACCACAGATAAGAATTTCCATATTCTTTTTTCCCCCTCTCACCCCCATGAAGGGGCCTCTTGTGGGGCTCCAGAAACAGCTCATCTGGGGGACTTCTTGCCACTTGGTTCTAGGCCAACATGGTTCCTGCCCTGAGGAAGCTCACAGGCGAGACAGGCGAAGAGACAGTCCAAGCTGAGGAATCAGCAAAGACCTAAATGGAGAGGGCCGAGCTGACGCACTTTGGAAGCTGGTGGCAGGGGGCTCCATGAAAGAGGGCATCTGACAGGGCCCAAGGGATGATAAGAACATTAGAAGGGGGCTATGGGGCTTGTAAGGAGCCCTGGTGGCACAGTAGTTACACGTTCAGCTGTTAACTGCAAGGTCGGTGGTTTGAACCCACTAGCTGCATCACGGGAGGATTAAAAAAAAAAACAAAAAACCCAAACCCAATGCCGTCAAGTCAGTTCTGGCCCATAGTGAACCTAAAGGACGGAGTAGAACTGCCCCATAGAGTTTCCAAGGCTATAAATCTTCACAAAAGCAGATTGTCACATCTTTCTCCCGTGGAGCAGCTGGAATTACCAACGTTTCTGTTAGCAGCCTAGTAAGGATGACAGCCTTGGACACCCTGTGGGGCAGTTCTACTCCATCCTATAGGGTCGCTTGAGTTGGGATTAACTTAATGGCAGTGGGTTTTTTGGTTTTCTGATGGGGCTCCAGGCAGAAGAGAGGAAGGGGGCGTGCCAGCGAGCCCAGCAGGAGATGGCAGGAGCAGGTGCTGGAGACAGTGGAGAGAAGGCTGGGTGGGGCGAGGTGGGGTAGGGTAGGCCAGACCTTCAGGCTATGGGTCCTTGATTCTTGGCTGCCCCAAACTAGACTTTACAATCCTGGTCTCTGCTCTGTAGCCCCAGGTTCAGAAAAGAATCCTCCCTATATCGAAAGATTAGTCCAAAGGACTAATGGACCACAACTACCACAGCCTCCACCAGACTGAGTCCAGTACAGCTAGATGGTGCCTGGCTACCACCACTGACTGCTCTGACAGGGATCACAATAGAGAGTCCCTGACAGAGCTGAGAAAAATGTAGAACAAAATTCTAACTCACAAAAAAGACCAGACTTACTGGCCTGACAGAGACTAGAGAAACCCCGAGAGTATGGCCCCCGGACACCATTTTAGCTCAGTAATGAAGTCACTCCCGAGGTTAGACAACCCCATAAAACAAAACGAGACTAATGGGGCACAACAGTCCAGAGACAAGGACTAGAAGGCAAGAGGGGACTCGTGAGACTGGGGTTCAAGTCCTAGCACTACCACATAATAAGTAAGTGACTTTGGCAAATTTTATAAGGTCTCTGGGTCTCAGTTTCCTCGCTGGTGTGAGCATAAAATCTGAGAATGTGTAAGATATAAGCAGCTGATGTATAAGATAAGGAGCCCTGGTGGCGCAGTGGTTAAGTGTTCCGCTGCTAACCAAAAGGTCGGCAGTTGGAATCCACCAGCGGCTCCTTGGAAACTCTATAGGGCAGTTCTACTACTCTGTCCTATAGGGTCACTGTGAGTCGGAATCGACTCGACCACAATGGGTTTGGTTTGGTTTGGTTTTGGTATAAGATAAAGCAACAAGCTCAGCACCTGGCTCAGGTGCTCAATAAAGATAGCTCTTCCTTCTTACCCCTCTGAGCCTCAGTTTCCTAAATAGGGTCCTTATGTACCTCACAGAGGACTGTCAAGAGGTTAAAATTAGACCATCAACATAAAAAGCCCCAAGACCGGTAAGTTCCACATTCTCATGTTCAAATGTCCTCACCACCCCATCCCACTAGCCATCACAGCCATTCCGCTGTGGACCGTTGCTTGGCAACCGCCACCTGCCAATCCCACCCTCCACCCTCTGGCAAGCCAAAGGACAACGGCAACCACTCACCCCAACTGGGAGAAGCTGTACAGAGTCTGCCACAGCCGCAGCATTTGTCTGCAGGTCACGAGGGCTTCCTCCGGGCCTTTCAGCACCTGCTCCAGCTTCACCTTGGTGAACATCAGGCTGTGTGAGGAAGACAGGCAGTCAGTGAGGGCTCTCCTCCTAGCGTGAGACCTCAAGAGTTTGGCCCACCAGACACCCCCATCTGCCCACCGCCTCAGCCCAGTGAAGGCAGAGGGCCCAGGAGTATGGCGGCCTTTGGTACCCCGGAGGACTTGCTTTCTCTCTGTGCCTCAGTTTCTCCCCACCGTCACTGCCAAAGCATGAAGCAATCTTCTGCATTTGTCAGTGTCCACCCTGCTCACTCTGCGTGTCCCCTCAACAGACACTACTGGCCCATCCTGGGAAGCACAGGCACGTGTGATAAGAGTCTTGTTTTGCTGTCTCTCCCCACATCCTCAGCTGAATGGTCTCACGGAACACGTGGTCATGTGTTATGGATGGAATTGTGCCCCCCCGCCCCCATGTATTGTAAATCCTAAACCCCTATACTTGTGGATATAAACCCATTTGGGAATGGAACTTTCTTTGGTATGCTAATGAACCATATCAGTGTAGGATGTGTTTTAAGCCAATCACCTTTGAGATATAAAAGAGCAGATGAGGCAGAGAAGGAAGCGCGAACGGAGGAGACTGAGGGGGAAGATACATGTCACATGAAGATTGCCAAGAAACAGAAGCTCTGAGGAGACAAGGACCTTCCTCCAGAGCTGACCGAGAGAGAAAGACTTCCTCTAGAGATGTTGCCCTGAATTCAGACCTCTAGCATCCTAAACTGTGAGAAGGTAAACTTGTTTGTTAAAGCCACTCATTTGTGGTATTTCTGTTTTAGCAGCACTAAGAAACTAAGACACCAGGTTTTATACTCATAGCCCCACAGGGTCCAGGACAGGGCCTTGGGTAAGAAATAAACCAGAAAGCAATTTAGAATCAAAGAATGAGGCTGAACAAGGAATTGGTAAAAAGGCCGCCTCAAGGGCAGAGTTCTGCTTTCTAGCTTGTGGGCACATAATAAGTGCTCAGCTAACATTTCCTAAATTGAAATGCAAACTTTATTTCCTGACCCTCGATATAAGAGGAGGGTCATGTTTTACTTTATCAAAAGTCTCTTCATCGAATTCCCTAAAAGAGCCAGCTCCCCTTATATACTCAATAGGGTTAAAGCTATATGAAATCCTATTCAACCATCATGTAGGAATACAGTTACTATGTAAAGAGAGAGAACAATTTCTTTCAGTCTGAAAATGTGAACTTCCACGAGGTTAAGAAAGGTGTGGGGGTGTGGCTATTAGCGTGGATGGGAAGAGAAGGAAGGGGCTGGGTCCCACCAGGAGGCAGGCCCACAGGAGGGGCCGTAGGCACAGCAGGGACAGCCAAAATATTTAGCAGACCAATCAGAACACTCACTCCTGCTGTGCCAGGTGTGTGCCTGAGGACTTCCTTCAGGGAAGGTCTGGGCTTCTGGGAGAGGGGTAAAGGCAGCTGGGGCATTCAGGAGTTTCAAGTCAGTGGCTATTTACCAATACAGGTAGTCCCTGACTTAAGAGTTACAACAAACCGCACTTATGATAGTCTTTTTTTTTTGGCTTATATAACATGCGTATAACTGGAGAAGCAGGAAGCACAGATGTTGAAGCTGTACGTTTATATGTAATGCTCCCAACCCCCAAAGGCAAATAAAGATCAGATTTATAAAGATACTGATAATAAAAGACAATAATCATGAAAACTTAAAAAAAAATCAATAAATAAAAGAGGTATGTTCGACATATGTCAGAACCGACCTACGACAGAGTCGTCGGAACGGGACTCCGTTGTAAGTTGGACACTACCTGTGTTATTACCGCAGGCATTGCCAGCAACAAGGACGCACACCAGCTGCCTGGACAGCCCGTGGGGAACTTGGCTGCGACTCGCAGTTCTCACGGAATGGTGAGCAGAGAGGCCCTTTTGTTGAGGGCACTGCTGTTGGGCAGGTCACATGCCTGTGAGATCTGAGCCTGATTGCTGCTGTGGCTCTGTCTCTGCTTTGGGGAATCTGAAGAAACAGTAGACAATTTCTGCCTTCGCGGTAATAATTAGAGTGCTATAAAAGACAAATTGCCCAGAGAATCAAGTGCTGTATTTTTGGATAAGGCTCAGGGCCTGGAAAAAACAGAGAAGGGGTCTTGCTGGGGCTGGTGTTTGATGCCGAGAGGGGTGGGATTTGGCTGGGTATGGGGAGGGAGGAGAAGCTTGGGGCTGTGCAACAGGGGACTATTGGGCTGGAGCAGGTGGGTGTTGGTGAGGTGTGAAAGACCGCCCTTGGGGAACATCCAGGCTCAAGCCCAACCCAAAAAGTTGCCCTCTGCCCAGGCAGCCAGAGCGTCTAAGTCCCCAGGGCAGGATAAGTCCAGGCTGGGCTGGTTGTCAGGGACAGGGGAACAGGGCTGAGCTCCCTGGGCAGACCAGCCTGGCAGCATTCACCAGAAGGTGGGTGGCCCTGCACAGCTGACCCACTTTCTCTCCACGGAGCCCCCCTCCTTCCTGCTCCGTGTCCCGAGAAGAGCGACAGCAGGCCTATCACACAGGCTTGGAACAGAAATGGCTGAAAGCCGAGCTGGTGTCACAGTGACTTCTACCAACACAGGCTGCATCCTCAGGCTGCTGACATTCCATCAGCATGAGTGCCCGGAGGGCAAATGTTCCAACAGCTACCCTCTCATCTGATCCTTCATTCCCATCCTGGGAGGCTGCAGATCAGCTCTGCAGGGTTTCTTGCTCTCAAAGTTCAGCCCTGCTCTGGGATCTTCCCCTACAAAGAGCCCTGCTCATCTCACCCAGCCCTAGGGTGGTGTCCCATTATCCATGACATAAAGTCCAAATGCCTGTGTGTGGCCTTAAAGGCCCTTTACGCCCTGGCTTCACCTTCAATCCCCACCTCTTCCCCATGACCTTAGGTACCGGGCACGACCTCATGGGATTTCAGGACAGGCCCCTGCCGTCATATGTGCTCTGCCTCATGTGGTTGCCTCCGCTGGCAATCACCTTCCCCTCCGACCTCCTACTCCTGCCCAGATGTCATCCACTCTCTGGCTTTCTGTGTGTCCATGGGGAGTGGACACACACCACCTCCAGTACAGCCTGACTACTATGCTGGGGTGTGGTCGTCTGCACATCTGCTCCCCCTGGCAACAGGTCAGAAGGAGCCACTCTGCTGCTCTTTCAACAAAGATGACCAATCCCCAACCCTATTGGAGGACAGGGCTCCTTCTCCATCTGTCCTGATGGTATGGATGGGTGGTTCCCACTTACACACTGTTGGACAACAGTAGGAGAAGGCTGACAGACTTCTGGGGTGTAGCCATGGCTGGTGGGGAGTCAATGCCATGGCCACAACCTCATGAGAACCCCACATCCTCAGCGGTGCCATGAGAAGCTGTGGCAGTGGGGATAGCCAGGGCCAGCCTCTGAGCTCCCCACCTCTGCTCATCCAGCTCAGCCCCTCCCTTACGTGTTTTATGTCTTGAATGTGTCTACAATACTGTGTGAAGAAAGGGTTCTGAGACTTAAAAAAACCACTATTTTAATCCAGCAAGTCAGGTCCTCCTCCCAGAAGCCCTTACACGACCACCTCTAAATGTTCAGGAGGGTGTTTGTTTAGTCCTTAAGTGCATACTACAGTGTGCTTTTTCTTTTTGCCACATTAGCTTAAAGAGTTTAACGATGATACATTCAGATCAAACGTTTTTAAAGCCAGACCCTCTAGACACAGTTTGCGGCCAGTCCTGTCCACAGATGGTGGGAATCCCGCTGGTCTTGTCCTGTGTGTCCCATCGAGCACCCCCACCTGGACCGTAAGTCCCTGCAGGACAGGGCCACACCTTCCTACAGGGCTCCTTGAAGCTGCTGACATTCTCCTAGGGTGAGTGACCCAGAAGGGAATTTCTCAGCCCAACCACATCCTTTCTGGGTGAGGACAAGTGTTCCAACAGTCACCCTCTCACCTGATCCTTCATTCCCATGCTGGGAGGCTGCAGATCAGCTCCCGAAAGTTTCTTTTTTTTTTTATATATATTGTTTTGTTTGCTTGTTTTTTTTAATCGTGGCTTTAGATGAAGGTTTACGGAGCAAATTAGTTTCTCATTAAACAATCAATACACGTATTGTTTTGGGACATTGGTTGCCAACCCCGTGACATGTCACCACTCTCCCCTTCTCGACTTTGGGTTCTCCGTTACCAGCCTTCCTGTCCATTTTGTTCTATGGGCCTGTCTAATCTTTGGCTGAAGGGTGAACCTCAGGAGTGACCTCAGCACTGAGTTACAAGGGTGTCCGGGGACCATCTCCTGAGAGTTTCTTGCTCTCACAGTTCAGCCCTGCTCAGAGGAATCCTCCCCCACAAAGAGCCCTGCTTGTCTTACTCAGCCCTAGAGAGACACTGTCCATGACACAGTTAGGGCCTCCTCGCCTCCCCGGTGCCGAGCAAGGGCCAAGCACACGGCAAACATTCAGTGCTGTGAGCACTTGTGTAGTGAGGCCCATGGGCCACAGTCTGGGTCTCACAACCATGTAAAGTCAGAGCAGATTTCTGATCCGTCTTCCCCCCATGTGGGTCCTGGCAGGAGGCTGGAGAAGAATCCATCAAGTTGACCTCTCAGAACTTCGGTGTGCGCTGGGCTCACACAGAGGACAAACCACACGCTGACCTATCCCACTTTAAGCAGTCTGGATGCTCAGGTTTTCTCTGTGTGGGAGCAGGGCCGTCCTGCCTGGGAGGGACAGTGAGCTCCAGGCACGACACGGAGGCATCTGGCTCCTTGTGGATGAGGGGGTCTTCAACCCACTTCACCCGAGCAAAGCCAGAAAACAGAGATGAGTCTGAGACAGGGATGCTCTCAAGCCCAGGAGGGGATCTAGCAGGAAGGAGGCTGGTCTCAGGGCCAAGCTCACCTTCTGCAGTCCCAGCAGCCTCACCCCTGCAGTGGGTCTGAGCAGCTGTTCCCTGTCAGTGGAGGCCAAAGCCTCAGCTCTGTTCCCACCTGGCTGGGAATGTCACAGGTGCCACAACTGTAACATGGTGTTAGCTGCCATCTAGTTGGCCTCAAGTCATGGTGACCCCACACACAACAGAACAAAATGCTGTCTGGTCCTGTGCCACCACCACGATCGGTTGTAGAGCAGACCTTTATGGTTCATAGAGTTTTCACTGGCTGATTGGAAGTAGTCCGTCTTAGTTTGTAAGCTCCGCTGAAATCTGTTCAGCATCATAGCAACACACAAGCTCCCAATGATGGACAAGTGGTGGCTAAGCATGAGGTGCACTGACCTAGAATCGAACCCAGGTCAGCATGGACAGCAAGAATTCTACCATGAATCACCACTGCTCCTTCCACACCTGTAAGGTAGCGGTGAAATCTCCCGCCATGCCTGCCCCCAGGGGACTCTCAGGAGGAGGAACTGTGTGACTTAGAAGCGGCTGAGAGAAGCCCACCACTGGATTTAGCTGTGAAGTGCCATCCTGAGAGCGAGGCCACAGAAGGAAGTCCTGTTTCTTTTGCTGCAGGCCACCAGATGCTGAGAAGTGAGTTTCCAGGCCTGGTGCCTCTGCAGGCTCTCAGAAAGCCCCTGAGCCTCACATGCCGGTCAGTAAGCAGTCCTCTCTCTCACCTCTGGACTCAAGACGGGCACGTGAGATGGAAGGGTAAGAGGGGAGGGCCAGCGCCTCCGTACTGAGTGAAACCACCTGGCTGTGACCCCCATTGCAAGCATTTCTCTGATATTTAAGCCATGGAAGCCCATGTGGAATAAACACTGAGGTCTTTTAAGGCCAAACACTTTGTCAAGCTATTGGCATCTGAAGGAAAATGTGGGAAGAACGTTCTGTTATACATAATGTCACCGTGAGTCCATTGCTGCAGCTATGGTGTCAACCCATCTCATTGAGGGTTTCTCTCATTTTGTTTCTGCACACTGGTTGATTTCGCTGCTTAGTTCTTGTCCAAGTGAAAGATTCCCAAAACAGAGAAGCATTCCAGTTTTATTTCTTCTAAGACTGATTTGTTCCTTCTTCTGGCAGTCCATGGTATATTAAATAGTCTTCCTTTTTCATTGTCTAGCTTTTGCATGTATATGAGGCTACTGAAAACACCATGGCTTGGGTCAGGTACACCATGGTCATTAAAGTGACATCTTTGCTTTTTAAAACTTTAAAGAGATCTTTTGCAGCCGATTTGCCCAATGCCATACGTTATTTGATTTCTTCACTGCTGCTTCCAAGGGCGTTGACTGTTGATCCAACTAGCGAAAAATCATCGACACCTGGAATTTCTTCTCCGTTTATCATGACATTGTTTACTGGTCCACTTGTGAGGATTTTCATTTTCCTCACGTTCAACACTTTCCTCAGCCTCGTCCAAATGACACTGCACATGTGCCTCGGTCCCAGAAGGGAACACCAGTGCAGCCACAAAGCCCACTCTCCAAGAGCTTGCACTATCCCGGAGAATGTGGCCACCACAAAGCCTTGGGCCGTTCTCACTGGCCATCCCCCGGCACCCAGGGGCCCAGGCCCTGTGCTCCCACAGCACACGGTCCTCACCGCACGTTTCATCTACTCCTGCGCACTGGTCAAGGGCAGGACCTGCCCATCCCACATCACCCAAATAGGTGGACACAGAAAGGCACTCAGCTGACCTGAGGAGAGCCAGTCGCCTCTGAACCAGGAAGTATCTCAGCCCCATGGAGTCTGTCTGTATTCACACCTGGGCCGGCCCTTCTCTCGATGGTGAGGTCTCAGTTTCTGTTCTCCTTTGTGAAATAGGTGTCGCCACAGGCCACTGTCTTTGCCTCCGACCAGGGGCTGACAATGGATGTTCCCAGGGGAATGCCCGGGTTGGCCCAGCATGGCCCACTCCTCCCTCTCTCCCTGCCTTGCCTGGCCTGCACTCCTGGGGCAGGATCAGGCTGCAAGTTATTTGTCAAAAGGATAAAGACTCGGAGTCTTTCCCATTTGATGAAAAGATAACCAATTTCTTTCCAATGCTACAAGGAGGAAAAATCTGAGTCTGAGTCTGAGTCTCCTCAGAACTGGGTGAGCACAAGCCTTTAGAAAATCTTTTCTTTGAAGGAATTATTTTGTAAAGTGGAGATATTTTTGTGACAACTTAGGCTAAGCAAGCACTGTCCTGGGGCCAGAGTCAACTTGTCCATCCTGGAACCATCAATCATCTGCTCGTGTCCTCTCCTGGCTGCTCACCCAGCACCCCTTCCTTGGGGCGGGGGGTGTTGGCAGAGCACAGCCGGCTGCAGGGGAAGGACACGGGCTGTGTAGTGTCAAGCTCACCAGGCCCACATTTTCACGTTCCTGACAGCAGCTCCCTATAACGTTACCCAGCACCTGTGGTAAACTCTTGAATGCTGTAAACACTTGAACGCGGTAAGCGCTGGGTAGCTGTGGGTGCAGACTCCGGCTCCCGCCTTGCTGCCCATCAACTGGGAGGACACAGTGTTGAAAGCATTGTGTCAGATGACATGGGTACACGTCCAGGCTCTGTCACTCATTAGCCAGTTCCTTGACCTCTCTGAGCTCTGCCTACTCATCTGCAAGGCGGGGACAGTAATGGCACCGCCCGAGAGGGTTGTTGGGTGGATTAGGGGAGACATGGCTGGTAGATGTCAGGTACACGGGGATCCCTCAAGGTGAGCTGTCTTAGACCGTCTTATTCTCTGTCTCCCCTACCAGATCTCGTGCTTGGGCAGGGACCCACATTTCGTATCTTTGTACCACCAGTGCCTGACCTAATATCACTCAGCACATCTTTACTGGATAATGGCGGAAGGAGGTTGAGGCACCAGGGCTCACTGAGGCTGGGACGCTGTTCCCAGTACCCAGGATCAGAGGACTCCAAGGAAGGGAAGTCACGGTGCGTCCTGTGCTCGACATCTCCACTCTTCCTGGTGCTACCAGACCCATTGGTGTGTTTGCTGAGCCCCAGGCGGCTCGCCTACCCTGCTGGTTCCTGGCCATCGTGCGAACCCTCCATGGTAGGGGAAGGTGTGGCGCAGGTGTGGTGACTGCACAAAAGGGGGTATTATCTCCTTAAAGAACAGTAACTAGTAATTCCAGCTGATTGCTGTGCCATGCTGTTTTAATGAAGAATTCTATTTTTATAGAAAACACATAATTGAGTGAAAAAGCAGGCTATTCTCTGAGTCAGGCACCACACCTCTAGAGAGTCTAACTCCTCAGGCAGGAGGCCAGAGCCTGCCCACGGCACAGAGATCTACAGGAAGGGGGCGCCGTTCTGGGCCACACCAAGTCAGACTGGGGGTGAAAAGCAGGGTTCAGGTTTGATGACCAAGTTCAGATCCCAGCTTCTAGCCATGTGACCTCGGGCAAGTCACTTTAACATTTCTGAGCCTCAGTTTCCATATCTGTAAAATGAGATGACAGTACAAGTAGTCCCCAACTTACAGCGGGGCTCCATTTCGATGACTCCATCGTAAGTCGGTTCTAAGAAGAATATCTCTCTTTTTTTTTTTTTTTTTGCTTTCATTATTATTGCCTTTTATTATCAGTATGGAGCACTAATGGCACAGCGGTTAAGCATTTGGCTGCTAACTAAAAGGTCAGCAGCTGGAATCCACCTGCCGCTCCTTGGAAATCCTATGCGGCAGCTCTACTCTGTCCTAGGGTTGCTATGAGTTGGTATCGACTCAATGGTAATGGGTTTTTTTATTATCAGTATCTTTATAAATCCAATCTTTATTTGTCTTTGGGAGTTGGCATGAGAATGATAACATCAGCAAATTACATGCTAAAACGTTGTATGTAGTATATATTACTAACGATGAGATGTACAAAAAAAAAGGAGGGTCGCAAGTGCAGGTACTCCGGAAATCGGGACTACCTGTACCTATCTGCACTGGGGGTTGCTGTATGGAAATAATGTTCGTAAAGGGCCTCGCAGGGGCTGAACTTCGTGAAGGGTTCACTGCATGTTTCTGTTATTACTGGAGTCCCTGGGTGGTGCAAACAGTTAACATGCTCACCTGCTAACCAAAAGGCTGGCGGTTTGAGTCTACCCAGAGGCACCTCGATGAAAGGCCTGGTGATCTACTCCCAAAAAATCAGCCATTGAAAATCCAATGAAGCACAGTTCTTCTCTGACACACATGGGGTCACTATGAGTTGGAATCAACTCAACAGCAACTGTTTGGTGGTTGATTGGTTGGACCCTTATTATCTGCCCAGTCCTGACTGTGAGCAGCTCCTGCCTTTTCCCCTCTGTATAATCAGAATAACGACAGTGACCTCTTAGAGCTGTTGAGAGGATTAGATGAGCGAATGCATGCAAAGTGCCTAGAATAGTGCCTGCACTGAGTGAGCACTGGGGGTACTGTGCTGTTATTATTGAAGCTCTCGGGGTTCAAGCATACCAAGGCTGTTCAGCCAATCAGCTGGCTTGGGTTCCAGTCCCTGCTCTGCCTCTCATCGGCTGTTCGGCTTTGAGATAACCTCTAATTTTCCCATTAGTTTCTTCACCTTTAAAATGGGACTGTTGTAAAGACCAAAACATAAACCAACCAAACCAAGAACAAAAAACAGAGGGAGAGCACCCTGAGGGCTGCGGGATGCCAGAACCCACATACTCCTTACTTCCAGAAGCACCAAACAGCCCCCGGTCTACCCATTCAAGGGTCTACTCAGGGTGTGCAGGGTGCCCAGCTGGGGGTTCACTACTGCGAAAGTTGTGGGCTGAGTACAGGCTGCAATCCCGGCCCCAGAGGTGCTTCCAGCCTCACAGTGAGATCAAACAGTACATCTGAAGCAATTAGGAAACAGAAAATGAAAGACCAGAATCAAATGCTCGGTGTCGTGGTGGTTCCACTTTGAAGTGCAGGAGCTTCAAGTACGAGGTGGAGTCCAAGGGAAATCTCTGAGGATGGCAGGATTAGGATGCAAAGGGGTCAGAGGGGCACCCTGGAGGGCTGAACAGGGTTCCAGGCGTGGAGGTGGGGCAGAGGGGCCTGCCTGCCCAATGCCACCCACAGCACAGGACGGGGCAGGGAGAAGCGAGGAGGAGCCAGCCCACCCCCTTGCCCCATTCAGGCCACCACCTCCCGGCTCTCACGGCCCAGAAGCAACCCAGGAATGCCAGGGAAGCACCCAGCAACTCAGGTCCCCCTCCAAATTCCACGCCTCCGGGAAAGACTCACCAGGGCAATTGACTGATTAAACTCACTCACTTGCTCTTTTTAAAGCAACTCTAACAGGGCAAGCTCCCTGAAAAGGAGAAGGCTAAAGTCAGTCCCAGCTTCACGACCAACAGGGAAGGGATGGCACGTCCACCCTTTTAAGCAGACCTTCTTAACCCTAAAAACCAACAATCTTCCTTGGGTCTGGAGGATTACACTGACCCAAGTCGTCTAATCTTTTATAACTATATATATTGTATTAATTTTGTTGTTGTTGTTGAGAACATATATAGCAAAACATACACCCATTTAACAGTTTCTACATGCACCATTTAGCGACTTTGATTACATTCTTTGAGTTGTGCAACCATTCTCACTGGCCTAATCTTTTAATCAGCATCCATGGAAGCAGCAGTCAAGAAATCAAACAACACATTGCACTGGACAAATCTGCTGCAAAAGACCTCTTTAAAGTGTTAAAAAGCAAAGATGTCACTTTAAGGACTAAAGTGCGCCTGTCCCAAGCCATGGTGTTTTCAATTGCCTCATACGCATGTGAAAGTTGGGCAATGAATAAGGAAGACTGAAGAAGAATTGATGTTTTTGAATTATGATGTGGCTGAAGAATATTGAATATACAACAGACGGCCAAAAGAACGAACAAATCTGTCTTGGCAGAAGTACAGCCAGAATGCTCCTTAGAGGCAAGGATGGCAAGACTTGGTCTCATATACTCTGGACTTTTATCAGGAGGGACCAGTCCCTGGGGAAGGATGTCATGGTAAAGTAGAGGTCAGCGAAAAAGAGGAAGACCCTCAATGAGATGGACTGACTCAATGGCTGCAACAATGAGCTCAAGCATAACAATGATCATGACGATGGCGCAGGACTGGGCATTCTTTTATTCTGTTGTACACAGGGTCACTATGAGTTGGAACTGACTCGATGGCGCCTAACAACAACATTTTCTTTTTTGTGTGTGTGCTTTAGGTGAAAGTTTATAGCTCAAGTTAGTTTCTCAGACAAAAATTTATACACACATTGTTATCTGACCCTAGTTGCTATCCCTATAATGTGACAGCACACTCCTCCCTTCCACCCTGGATTTCCCGTGTCCATTCAACCAGCTCCTACCCCTTTTTGCCTTCTTATCTTGACTCTGGACGGGAGCTGCCCGTTTAGTCTCGTGTATCTACTTGAGCTAAGAAGAAGCACACTCTTCACGAGTAGCATTTAATGTCTTACAGTCCAGTCTAATCTTTGTCTGAAGAGTTGGCTTTGGGAATGGTTTTAGTTCTGGGTTAACAGAAAGTCTAGGGGCCATGTCTTCCGGGGTTCCTCCAGTCTCAGACTATTAAGTCTGGTCTTTTTATTAGAATTTGAGTTCTGCACCCTACTTTTCTCCTGCTCCGTCAGGGACCCTCTGTTGTGTTCCCTGTCAGGGTGGTCATTGGTGGTAGCTGGGAACCATCTAGTTCTTCTGGCCTCAGGCTGATGAAGTCTCTGGTTTATGTGGCTCTTTTTGTCTCTTGGGCTAATATTTTCCTTGTGTCTTTGGTGTTCTTCATTCTCCTTTCTCCAGGTGGGTTGGGACCAATTGATGCATCTCAGATGGCCACTCGCTAGCTTTTAAGACCCCAGATGCCGCCCACCAAAGTGGGATGCAGAACATTTTCTTAATAAACTTTCTTATGCCAATTGATCTAGATGTCCCCTGAAACCACGGTCCCCAGGCCCCTGCCCCTGCTACTCTGTCCTTCGAAGTGTTTGGTCGTGTTCGAGAAACTTCTTAGCTTTGGTTTAGTCCAGTTGTGCTGACTTCCTCTGTATTGTAACAACAACAATCTTTCAATGCTCCCACTGATCCTCCATCTCCTAATAAATTCATTTAATGTGATCCAACTTTGAAGGTTTAAACATCAGCAGCCCATAAGCTTCAGCTTCCTGAAGTGATTCCTCCACCCCACCTGGTGGACAACCTGAGCAGATTGGAGGGCCCCTGCACCCATGGACACATCCTGTGGCTGGCTGCCTGCAAGGCACTCTGATCCGTGCTGACCGGTGGCTTATCTGGGGCCTCTACACATGTGTCCCTCAACTTCAGGCCACCTCCAATTCCCTCGAGATGGCTCTCCAAATACAAATTCACAATCTTGAAAGACATGCACACACACCACACAGAGCCTTTTCGTAACCATTCATGGGGGTAAGAACTTCCAGAGACAAAGCCCAACAAAGGTAGGCACCCAGCCTGGTACGAGACCGAGGAGCAAAGGCCTGGTCTCGCAGTCTATAATCTCTACCCAGTGTGCAGATCCTCAGGGGCCTGAAGACCACCCGCTGCAGAGGGAGGTCAGCCCTGCTTGGTGGGTACAGGCCTGCCTGGCATGACTGTCTCGCTCAGCCCATTCCAGGGGATGGAAAGGCTTTGTCTTGGGGCTAAGCCACCCCTACTACCGAGGACTGTAGGACATGGGCCACAGGGCACCCCCTGCCAGCCCATGTTGTAAGTCGGGAGATGGAGGAGTATCAGGAAGCACAGGGCTAAAGTCACCTTTTAAGACAAATATCTTTTGGAAAAACCTGCAAATGTCTATCTTCTCTCCTTCCTTCCAAAACAAACAAAACGTCTGAATGTCAGCAGACTACTAACCCCGAGACTAACAACTATATCTTAAAATCTACGTGGTGTCACACAGAGCAAGATCACAGGAGGCTCTCAGGGAACAAGCAAGAAAGGGAAATTCTGAATGTCGAACCAGCTTAGCTGATGAGCAACTGACCTTTGAGGAGAAGATAGGATGATGTCGGCAGTGATGCCTGGCTTAACACTTCCCTCAACCAAATAGCTCACCAGTTTAACTCATGGCTCTTGTCTTCACTGGGGCGGTTGCAGCCAAACATGTTGAATGAATCAAGCAAAGTGATAAACTATGTTTGCGTTAATACCTTTGATTTCAACCCCCGCATTGGAGTGTTGGTATTTTAAGTATCCTTTTGATGTACTGCAAGTACCTGATAAGAACAACCAAACAAATTACTGGGTTTAAGTAGGAAACGTTAACAGAAATCCCAGGAGACTCTGGTCCTTTCTGCTTGGTGGAATGCACCACTAGAAATAGAACATATGCAACCTGAAAGAAAAAAGGTGAGGCAAGATAGGTAGACCAGAGTTGCCCCTGAGGTCCAACTTGAGCCTTAACTGGATTCAGCCTGGCCCCAGCTAACAGTCTAGGTTTCTGGGTGAGATGGTTCCCATTTGTTTACACACTGAGAACTCTGGCTTGCTGAGATGGCCATATTGTTCCTGTGCCTCCAGGGACTTCAACCCACCTTCCCCCATGTTATGGATTAAATTAAATTGTGTCCCCTCAAAATGTGTGTCAACTTGGCTAGGCCATGATTCCCAGTATTGTGTGACTGTCCACCATTTTGTCATCTGATATGATTTTCCTATGGGTTGTAAATTCTACCTCTATGATGTTAATGAGGCATGATTAGAGGCAGTTATGTTAATGAGGCAGGACTCAATCTATCAGATTAAGTTGTGTCTTAAATCCACCTGTTTTGAGATACAAAAGAGAGAAGCGAGCAGAGAGACACGGGGACCTCATACCACCGAGAAAGCAGCGCCAGGAGCAGAGCATGTCCTTTGGAACACAGCGTCCCTGTGCTGATAAGCTCCTTGACCAGGGGAAGATTGATGACAAGGACCTTCCCCCAGAGTCAACAGAGAAAGCCTCTCCCTGGAGCTGGCACCCTGAATTTAGACTTCTAGCCTCCTAAACTGTGGGAAAATAAATTCCTGTTTGTTAAAGCCATCCACTTGTGGTATTTCTGTTACAGCAGCACTAGATGACTTAGCCACCCCAGGACTTTCAAGTCCCCTAAGGAGTTGGGCTGGACAGGTACTCCCAGATGAACTGCCCTGCTGGGGGTGGGAGCAGGCCTTCCGCACCATGGTGAGGGGAAGGGGAAACCAGCTTGCTCTCCTGCCACCTGATGACCCGGGCTTTCAAAACCAGCACAGCAGGCTGCCAGGCCTGGGTGGGGTCAGTGACTGGAAAGCTCCCATCATTAGCCAAGGGAGTTTGGTTACTATAGCGACCTTCATTACAAGCAGCCTGACTAAAGCACAAGGAACCTGTTACCTAAAACCAGCGCCCTACAGAGCCCAAGGCTTTAGAAGTGATGCTTACCACCGGCCATTCACCTTGACCCCATATTCCCCTCCCAGTCCAGCCTCCCTGCTGCCTCCTCTACCCAAAACGAGAAGAAATAGCAATGGCATCTCCAAGCTTCAACAGCATCTCCAAGCTCACGTTCCTGGCGGGTTGGAACTGGGCAAAGCAGGGACCTCAGCTGCCTCCTGAGGGCCCCTGCAGTCTGGGCCCACACATGCTTCCAGGGCTTAGTCTGCAGACCGCAGGCTCTCAGGAAGCTCCCCCAGAAACCCTGTTCCACAGGACCCGGTTCACACTGTGCCCTGAGGGGCCAGCCGTCTTTGCCTCATCACATTTCTGTTTTTGTTTTGTTCTTTTTTAAACACTAGCTCCATTAACGAAAGGTCATCCCACAGCATGGAAACCCAGATCCTCTTTGCTTTGCTTCCTAATCCCTGAATTCAGGAGCATTTGCAAAAGTTCAGCTCCACAAAAGCTAGGTTTTCCTCCAGGAGTCTTGAGACCGCTTTTGTGGGAACGGTGACCTCTTGTGCAGCCATGGAGCTTAGGGTCCTTTTCACAAGCTTCCGCTCAGATCCAGCATCAGGCCACTCGCCTGCCTACCTCTGTCCACCTCCTGGGCTACCACACTCGCTGCCTCCCGGGGGGTTTCATTTTAGTCTTATATTGGTTGTGGGTGGGTCTTTTTTGGTTTATTGCTGTGTTTATTTCATGTGTTCACCATTACACTATCATTTAGAATAGTTTCACTACCCTACAAATACCCTGTGTTCCATGTATTCTTCCTTCACCCCTTCCCCAGGAACCCCTGGTCTTTTCATTGTCTCTGTCGTTAGACCTTTTCTAGAATGTCATATAGTTATAGCATCATATAGTATGTAGCTTTGTTGGACTAGCTGTTTGCACTTAGCAGGTATCATTTAAGGTTCCTCCATGTATTTTTGTGGTCTGATAGCTCATTTCTTTGAATCGCTGAATAATACTCCATCTTACGGATGTACCATGGTTGGTTGATCCATTCACTTACTGAAGAACATCCTATCCTGGTTGCTTCAATTTTGGGCAGATATGAATAAAACTGCTCTAAACATTTGTGTGCAGGTTTTTATGGGCGTACGTTTTCATCTTATTTGGGTAAACACGTAGGACTGTGGTTGCTGGATCCTACAGGAAGCCTACATGTAGCTTTGGAAGAGACTGAGCAGGTCTTTTCTATCCCTCCATACCGCCTGCCCTTAAACATGTTTGTAAATCGACCGTGTGGCCTTCTCCAGAAACAGACGGCGTCAGGAGGGATGTTACCAGTCCTTCAGCAGAGGAGGAAACCAAGGCAGGGAGATGAGGAGCAAGTGGCTGCACAGGTGAGTGGCAGAGACCTCACTGTGGACCTCACACAGGGACAAGCTTACGTGGAAAAAGAGACCACTGCAAATTCTCAGGAACTCCAGTCGTGGAGGCTGGATGAACCTATTGCCCTGAGTTAATCTTTAAACCTTACACCAAAAATATCCTCTGAAGTCTTCTTACAACCAAAAAATAGTTTAGCTTAACAGTAAAAGAATGTCTGCCTTGAGCACTGTGCTCTTTTAAGATCTATCTCCATGAGATCAAATTGACAACAGCAACTTGAAATATTAGATAGGAACCTTAGGGGGCAGTGAGTATATGTTAATGGGGGAGGAACAACTCAGAAAAGGAGGGTGAGAATGGTTGCACAACTTGAAGAATGTAGTCACTGTCACTGAAGTGTACATGTGGAAACTGTTGAATTGGGGTCTGTTGTGCTGTGTATACTCACAACTACAACTACTTATAAAATAAATTACAAAACAGAAAAACCAGGGCACAGGAAAGTCCAACACTTCCCTGTAGTCAGCCCTGTCTCTGATGGGCCAGGGATGGGCAGAGCTGGAAGGTCCCCCACAGAAGGAAATCTGCTGTACTGGGACAATTCCAGCATCCCTTCCTCACTCATTACAGCGGTGGTACCCACCAACTTTCTCTAATTCTTCCTGAATCTGCTTACGTCGCCAGCATGAGTCAGCTCTCGGGGAAATGAAGACCCTAGCTTCTTCCTCGCTGTCTGAAGTGGGAAGGCCTCTCGCTGTTTCTAAGTGGCCTTCCCTCAGACTCCAAGGAGGCACAGGGTGGGGCAGGGGTGCTGAGGGGCTCTCAGCTAGGATCACAGGCATCAGAGAAACAAGGTCTGTGATACCCAGTGTCAGCTGCCCCTGAGGGGAGGAGAGCAGAAATCAAGACAACCTCCCCTATTTCTCGCAGAGCAACAAACACACTCTCCCACCTCGATCGCCCCAGCCTGGCTCTTGTCCCTGTTACAGATTGAATTGTGTCCTCCCAAAATATGAGTGGGAGCCCTGGTGGTGCAGCGGTTAAGAGCTCAGCTGCTAACCAAAAGGTTGGCAGTTCGAATCCACCACCAGCCGCTCCTTGGAAACCCTATGGGGCAGTTCTGCTCTGTCTTATAGGGTCTCTATGAGTTCGAATCGACCTGACGGCAATGAGTTTGGTTTTTTTTTTTTGGTAAAATATGAGTTGGAAACCTAACCCCATAACTGGAGATGTGATCCTGTTTCCACATAGGGTTTTCTTTGTTTTGTTAATGAGGACACATCAGCATAGGGTATGTCTTAAACCTAATCACTTCTGAGATATAAAAAGAGATTAGACACAAAAGTAAGCACAAATGGGGGAAAGATGGATGCCACATGGAGATGGCCAAGGAACCCAGGAACGCTGGGGCTACAGAAACCGAGACAAGCACCTTCCCCCAGCGCTGACAGAGATCGCAACCCCTATAGCCATGCCCTGAATAATGGCGTCTAGCCTCCTAAACTGTGACAAAATAAATGTTCTTTAAAGCCAGCCGCATGTGGTATTTCTGTCACAGCAGCACGAGGAAACTGAGGCAGTCCCCGTCACCCGTTTGGGCGACAACAGGTCATCTGTGAAGGGTGGAGGTGGGTCTAGTCCTGCCCCACCCTGCCCACTGCAGCCAGGATCAAGGGCAACTTGGAGAAGGTCAGCATGGGAGATGCAAGCTGGAGGGGCAGGACGGAGGGTGAGGACAGGGAGACAGCCTCCTCACCCAACTGGCAGCACAGCAGAGGCAGCTGGCCTGCTTTGGAGGCAGAGGGATGACTCACTTGACCTCTGCCAGGCCAGCCCACCTTAGAATCCCACTCTTTGCTGGCTGCGTCAGCGTTACGATTAAGTTGCACAAGCTGGTGTGTTGGTGAGGCTCGAACGCTGAGCCCGGGGTAGACGGGAAGCAGCCTGAGACATTTATTTGAGCACAGTCCCCTCTACGGTCCATGCAGCCCCCGTGGGCCTGCAGGCGCACGCAGAGCCCATCTCCCCACCTGGCACCTCCTGACACACAACACGGAGCCTCTGCAATCCCACAGTCCCCCCACTCTGCATCTCCAGCCAAGGACACGCAAGCGGTGGGCGCGTCATCAGTGCGTGTTGGCTGCTGCGTGGCAGGGCGGGGTGTGCATGTGCATGGAGTCTGCACCCAGCCAGCTGTCTGCCCAGGGTGTCCACGGGGCCCTGCTCACTTGAAATTCTCGGGGTACTCGGTGATGGCCATGTTGATGACGTCAAGGGCGTGCTGGTAGTGTTTCTGGGCCGAGAAGAGGAGTGCCAGCAGGTGGAGGGCATTGGCATCATCCCGCCACACTTTGAGGGCCTCCTGCAGCTGCTCCATGGCGCTGGAGATCTGCCAGAGAAACCCACCAGCTCAGTGACCTGTCCTTCTCACCATCTCGGCGACTTTGCTGGAAAGCACACATGTCCCCCCAGGACTCTGGTGCCAGACAAGGAGGGTGCACCAGACTTAAGTGAGACCCTAGGACTCGGGGACAGGATGGGATGATGCTCTGACACAGACCCCAGCCCACATCCCCCAACCCAATAGCACGGCAAGGAGGGGTCTGCTGTCCTCACTCAGGCCCAGGAATCCACTGCTGCCCTCACTCAGGAATAGAGGGGAGCAGGTTTACGCGTAGCACAAAGGATTTGGGTCCACACGGGGAAGTGACTCCAAAGCCAGAGGAGTGCAGGCTGCTGGCAGTGGCCACCAAGGCTGCAAGTGGAGACTCTGCCCTGGAGCTCTGCCGCCATGTCAGTAGGAAAGGGATGGCCTGCCCCCTACAGGGGAGTGATAAAAAGGGGGTGCTCCAGGCAAGGGGTGCAGCCTGAGCAGAGGCAGGGAGACAGTCAGAGGCACGGTGCCCAGAGATGGGGAGACGGGCCTCTCACATGGGCTCAGCATGGGGTCTGCCCAGATTCAAATACTGGACAGGTAGCTGGGGCCAGACCACGCTGCACCTGAAGGTCTGGCTGTGTGGCAGTGGGAAGCCACTGCTGGGGTCTGCTGGGTGTGGCTGGGAAGGCCGTTCTAGCAGGTGTGGGCAGAGTTCATGACAGAGGGGAGAGACCGGGGGCCGCAATGAGTCCCTGCTTCCATGGGTTTGGGTTTTCTTCCTCCCTTCTCAGAGTTCTGCATGTAAGAGGGCAGTCCCTGTGGCTCCAGAGAGCACTGTCGGTGAGCCCAGTGGCGGGCACAGCAGGGAAGGGCGCCTCCCACTGCTCCTGCCAGCCCTGCCTGCCAAGACCCCAGCACCCCACCTGATGGGGTCCCTAAGGGGGTTGAGGATGCCTAGCCTTCAGGAGGGGACAGGGTCACTGGGTCCGTCAACTCCCTCGCCACATCCCATAGGGAGGCCGTTTCAGGTTAAGACCACAAGCCTGCCTGCCCCAGCTGGCCGCCACCTTGCAGCACAGGGCCCTGCTCACGGGTCAGCCTGAGGGCTAAGTGTAGTTCAACAATTCCTCCCAGAGCAACCATTCTTGGGGCAATATCCTCCAGGGGTGTCCCAAGATTCCCCCGGATGCGAGCGACACCCTCTCCTCTCTCTTTACCTCTGATCCCACCTTTTCGCATAGCCACCCACCTACTGCTCAACCGGGGAGGCTGCTTCTCTTCAAGGGAACGCTCTCCCACTCCATGTCCCAGCCTGTGGCACACGTGGGAAGACACCCCGGCAGCGTTCGGGGGAACATTAAGGAGAAAAATTTTGGCAGCTGCCAACATCAATGCTCTTCTTCAAAGACAGGATAGACACTGCAGTGAGTGTGACCTTTGGATGCAGCCTCTCACTCCTGGTACAGAATTCTCCTCATTCCCCACCAAGTACACCCAGTGCCGGGCCCAGAGTTTTCCCCCAGGGATCGGACTTCGGTGACTTGGCCAGGGTGAACCTCATTCTTCTGGGCCAGACATGCTCTGGGAAGGATGGACTGGAGGGCTGCAGAGCCCAGGCAGGCCTGGATTAGCTTAGCGTCCATGCAGGGTCCCTCTACCCCCTGAGGCTGCCAAGACCTTGGGTCCCCAAAGACCCCTGGCACCAGGCTCCTGGCCCAGCCATCCCCTGGGGGGGATGGATGCTATTCACCAGAGATAACTAAAGATATGAAAAAATGCATCACCAAAGGTTTATCATTAACTTGGTTGGCAAGAAAAGAACTGGTTCTTTCACAGAGGACTGGAAATACAGCAGTCTCAGGTATCTTTGGCTCCGTGTTCTTGGGATGGCCAGAGCAGAATGATGTTCCTGGAGCTAGAGGTAGAGAGGCACCAAGCACCTGGTCCAGTGATGACCAGGACCTGGAAGTCAGGAGCCCTGAGCGGAGGACGCAGCAGCGAGTGGGGGAGAGACAGGCAGTGGCAGCCTGGGGACAGAGGAGGGGTGGGGAGGAGGGACTGAGTGAGTCATGGGTGGGTTGTCAGAGGAAGCGAGAGAAGCAGTGAATGACAGAGAGAACAGCAGCAGTGCTGTTGAAAAAACCGGCTGAGAGAGGACCTGGAGTGGGAGACAGTGACTCAGGAGCAGAGCAGGACAGACACCGGCACTGGGCCAAGGGTTCAGGGGTGGGGTGAGGGGAGAGGGTCCCAGCAATGAGAGCAACTGTGCAACGAGATGAAGGGCCAGGCCGCAGGCAGGGCTTGAGGGGAGGTGAAGCAGACGGCAAACCGAGAGCCCAAATCCTGGAGTGAGAGGAAACAGCTCAGTGAACTAAAGACCAGACAAGAAGCTGAAGGCTGACACCGATCGGAAAGGCCAACCTCCTGGTCGGTGAGGAGGGCTCCACATGCCCCATCTCCAAATGGGTCAGGGGCCGGGTGCTGCAGAGCTAACTGAGGTTTTCTTCACCAGGGCAGGGTGAGCTTTGCTTCAGAGACTGGGTTCAACCCTGGTGAAGCCGTTCCTGGTTGTGCAAACCTGTACAGGTTACTGAGCTCACCAGAGCCTGTTTCCTCAGGTCTCCAATGGGGCGAGGGCCGCCCACCTCATGGATGGTTGAGGCTGCACCAGCTAGCAGGGGGTTACAGCAGCACCCACACCAGCCATGCTGCCCTTATCTGGCCATGAGGGGACTGAGCTCTGTTGGCCTCTCTCCAACAGTCTGGGTCCAACCTACTGCCCGGGAGTGCAGGTGGTGGGTGTCAGACTCAGAACTCACCAGGTCAAGGTCAGAAAACGCCCTCTGAGAAGTCCTGCTTTGGAGGCTGGGTGTGCACAGAGAGCATGGGCCTGGGAGCCCAATGGTACACTTGAAAGCAAAGGAGGTGCTAATGGGCTGGGGGCTGGGTGGGGCAAAGCCCTGGGTGGGTGGCTACAAGGCCTCAATCCCTGGACAAACCAGTGTCCAACAGCTCAGCCGCTCAGCTTGGGAAGGAAGGCAGGCTGCCTGGAGAGCTGTGGGTGGTGGCGTGTGGTCCCCAGTGGGGCAAAGGCGGTCAGCGGGTAGGATGCCCCTATCAGGCCCCAGAGGACGAGGCCTGCAATGGCATCCACAGGGTCAGGGAACAGCACTGTGGTCGCACAGAAGGCCCATCCAGAAACAGTTCCATGTGCCATTTACTCTATTCCCCCAGACCCTGTGGGAGCTCAGCAGAAGGATGCAAACAAATGCCCGTCACGATCACTCTTCCACTTCTCAGGGGACTGAGATATCCTGGGAGGAGGGAGGGCAGAGAATGACCCCTTCCTGTATGCCCACTAGGGGCCCATGGCTTTACCCATACCTCCTGACTGGGAGGAGTGTGAAGAGGCTGACTTTACAGATGAGGAAACAGAGGCTCAGAGAGGTTAAGTCACTTGCAGACAGTCACCCAGCTGGTAGGCATCAGTGCTGGAAGATGATCGATAGCCCCCAGCAGCCTAGCACTGAGAAACAGCGGCTACCCACCTGTCGGACGAGGGCCAGTTGCAGGGAGACGTAGAGGATGACCTGGGGGTCGTCGGGTGCCAGCTGCTGGGCTCTGCACGGGGAGAGGGAGTGACATGTCAGGCGCCAAGGAACTAGCAGCCGGTGTGTGACACGGGCCTCCAGCGTGCCAGCTGGGCGCTATGGGCCGTGCATGGGGGAATTCTGCCAGGCCCACCCTGGAGAGGCCCAGTGGGAGAAGATGGCTCAGGCAGACAGTCACAGGCTCTGAGAGGGCTGGCTGTATGTGGGGGCAGTCTGGGAGGGCAGCCCTGAGGCGGCAGGCCTAGAAGGAGGGGTGGGGTTAGGGTTAGGGGAAGACAGTGTGTATACATAGGCCACTGTTCAGCCCGTCCCCTCTCCTCTGTACATCCTGCGGCCTGGCTACAGCCTGCTGTGCTCCCCCACCCCCAGGACAGAACACCTCCCTGAAAGTGACGAGCTTGGGAACGTCCTCTCTGGGCACGAAGCCCTCGGGAGTGTAGGTAGGTCCAGCCAGGACTGCAATCTCCTCACCTCCCTGGGATGAGGGGTGGAAACCTGGCCCACAGGGGGGGTTTTCTCAGCAGCCTGAGAGCCAAGAAAGGAAGCCAGAGCCAGAGCCAGCCAGGCAGGGGAGGGACGTGTCACATGTTCCAATAAAGCCGGCACGAGGAGCCCAGGCCAGGCCCCTACCCATCAGTGCTCGGGAGGGCATGGCACACGCAGGGGCCCAGTGGAAAGATGTGATGGGATGGAGAAAGGAGAGGGTCCCCCAGCCGGTAAGCGTCAGGCTGACCAAAGGGCGGGCCTGAGGGGGGCGGCCACTGGGAGAGGGGCTTCTCTCTGCTTCTTGGCTCCCTCCTGACCCTGAGCTGCCAGGACACTTCTGTAAGGGCTCGGGGTGGGAGGGCGATGTCCTGGCATGCAGGACACTGTGCAAGGTACTTTTCCTGCTTCTGCCCATGTAAGTATCACAGTAGTTCCAGGAGTTAAAGGCCATTATTCCCATTCTGGAGCCCTGAGTCCGGGAGAGTGACGACTGTGCCTGAGGGGCTGCCATAGCCCCAGCTGCTAGCCTGGGAAGGAAGGCTGTGGGCCCAGAGCCCGGAGCAGATCTCAAGCCTGTCTGCCCAACTGCAAAGGCCTATCCTTGCTCCTTAGGTGACTTGTTACAGCCTCGGTTTCCTCATCAGTCAAATGGGGACAGCACCCTCTGCTCTGTCTACGTCGGAGGGTCCAATGAGATAGAAAGTGTGAATGTGCTGCCTCGTGCCGAAAAGGGGCCTCTGTGTGAAGGCCATCTCCTCACCTCTCCAGCGTCTGCAATGCTTTCCTGTGTAGGTCATCTTGCTTGGATTTCAGGGTCGCTGCAGGAGACAGGATGGAGACAGAGTCACGAGGGTGACCGAGGGGCACTGCCCCAGCCCTGCACTCCCCAGCACCGAGCACACCAGCCCTGCGGGGAGAGGCCCATCAGGACCCTGTATGGCAAATGCTCGCACCCAAGCAGCCCTGGGTTGGCGCATCCACCATCCTGGTTACTGAGGGAGGTGGGGACACCTGCCCAGCCCGGCCTCCCAACATGTTTCTGGGCAGGCCAGTTCCTTCTACCCTCCTGCCTTCTTCCCCACAGGAGCGTCACACCAGGAGGCCTAAGCCTTGAGAGAGGCCACTACCTTCAACTTGGCCATGTGCCCTCTTATGCTTCATTACCCACGAGGCTCCTTGCCGGAACCCAAACCAGGCAGCTTTCTGGCAAAGTGGCTACCTGCGGAACCACGTGGGAAGCTTTGAACATGACCGCCATCCAGGCCTACCCCAGACCAGACCAGCCTCCCTGCTGGGGGAGCACAGGCGCTGATGGTTGTAAGAGCTCCCGGCTTATAAAACAGCTGAGAACCACTGCTTGGGGCGGGGCTGGGACAGCACCCTTGGCACAAGGCAGGAGTCTTTTGGTCAAAGCAAGCCAGATTCTGACAAAGGGGCTGATGGTTCCCTCACATAACCAATGTGTGGACACCGAGGCTTTCCCGCTCCTGGCTTTGCTCGAGCAAGGCTCACCAATGTCCTGAAGAAACCGGACCCACCGCTGAAGAAGAGGTTGCTGGCACTGCACCCCGATCTCTTACACCTCTCCCTCCCCCTCTATGGACAGCGAGCAGCCTCTGTTAAGCCATGCTGTGCAGGGCTCTGGGGCCCGGTGCAGAGCTCTGCTCCCCGGGGCTGGTTACTTCTCCAGGCTTGCTCTGGGTGGGTACTCCCTCTCCCTCATGCCAGAAGGATATGAAAGTAGGTGGGAGGCTGCCTGATGGATGTGGGAGACACAGAGGAGCTGGTGGGGCGGGGGAGAGTTGACCACAAGTGCTTATGAAGCACCGACTGTGCACCTGGCACTATGCCGTGTGTCGAGGGGGATTCAAAGAGCCTAGAGCTCACAGCAGTGCTGGGTCCAGGCAGGCCTATGTGAGCTGGGGTGAAGACACTGTGGGATTGAGGGCTGGGGGTGCAGCGCAGACTGCAGATACTGGGGCTGGGCCTTGGGGTGCCGAGAACTGGATCCATGGGGAAGAGAGAGCGGGGCACATCTGAGGGGCGTGATAGCCTGCACAACAGCGGACTGATCTGTGTGTGTGAGCATGAAGGCATGTGTGTAAGCATGTATATGTGTGTGTGCAGGCATGTGCGTGTACGCGTGTTTGCACGTGTGTACACATGCAATGAAGACATCTATCCCAGAGGAGTGGAGGGTGCCTATGGGGTGGGGAGCCATGGTGGGATGAGAAGCCTTGGAGGCAGTCTGACTTCGAAGCCCGAGTCACCCCAGGCAGAGGCCTCCTGGGCCCAGTACTCACCATCGGTGGCCTGCAGGCTGTAGGTGAGACCCAGCGCCAGGTAGCCCTTGGAAAGGAACTCCCCAGCGTCGTCAGCGAGGCTGATCACCATCATGGCGAAGCGCTCGGCCTCCTCCAGCTGCAGAGGGGAGAGGCAGAGGTCACTGGGAGGGCTTGGCTGGGTGCTGCGTGGCTGCCTGCTCAGCCCTGGGCCCTCCTGGGCAATTTTGGAAAAGGAAGTTGAAGTTCTGGGCCTCAGCATGGTAGACAAATCACAACCAGCAGCCCAGGAAGCCACTGCGAAGTGCAGACAGAACTGCACCCTCTCATGTGTGGTTCGCATGACCAGAGACGCCAGGTGGATCGTCCGAGACCATGTGACCACTGAGGGAGCAACCAGCACTGTTTCCTCTACCAGCACCTCCCGAGAAGGGCCATGTGACCAAGATCACAGGGCTTTACCTCTCGCAGGTTGGACCTAAATCCACAGAGAAAAGCTTCCTTGCCCCAGAGAGCCCAGGAGCCCACAGCTCGCTCTGCTGAGAGCGTGGAACACAGGCCAGGCCAGTCCGTGGGACTCCTTAGCTCATCTGGCCTCTGTGGGCCCCTGGGCCTGTCCCGCCTTTGCCAGCAGAGGGAAGCGGGGCTGGGGGTGGAGGGAGCTCACTGACTGGGCCTTGGGACCCTGTGGCCTGTCGGACTCGGCCAGCGCTGCAGAGCCAGCAGGACCACTCTGCTCTGTCTGCGTGCTTGCTCTCCGGGACAAGGAGCGCAAAGCTTTCAGGGGAAAAAGGCCAGGGGCTGTTTTTGTCCTGGGAGCAGGAAGGACTGTTCCAGCTGGAATGGGACCAACTGGCGTGGGTCATGTGTGACCCATCATCAGACACAACATGTGACACAGAGATAGGCACACGCAAGGAAGCCTCCTGAGTACTCCCAGGTGCCCCCAGCACTCAGGCCAGCCGAGGAGGCGGGGGACAGCGGGGGGCCCTGGCTGAGCCGATTCACAGCCCACAGGCCTCAGTGGTACATGAAATCCCCCTCCCTCCTCCTACCCCGGGAAATGTCACCCACCCACGCGCCTGGCGCGGCCATGTGCGGGCATCAGTGTCACCGAGAACATCAGCTTTCCGACAGCACAGGGACACTGTCTCCACCCCCGAGATCTCACTACGCCACAGCAAAGGGGCTGAGAGAATCCCACCCAAACACGCCATGCCACCAGGTGACAAAGCCCCCCACCCCAGGTGTCTCCCAGCAGAAGCCCACAAAGTCAATCAACTGGGAACTAGGTTCAAACCCACACTGGCTTCTGATCCCAAAGCCAGTGCTGCCTCTTTCCCACCCCAACACTGCTCAGCTCCTCCACCCGGCAGGAGGGGGGCAGCTTGATGCATTGTGTGGCCCAATCACTGGCCACAGCTGGGTGGCCCGTGGACTCTCTGCCCTGGAGTGTGGAATGAGATCCTGAGACAGAAGCAGTGACCACGATGACACGAGCTAGGCTGAGTCCCCCACCTGGGCACGGCCACACTGAGCCGGGTGCTGGGCTGAGTCCCCCAGCTGGGCACGGCCACACTGAGCCGGGTGCTGGGCTGAGTCCCCCACCTGGGTGCGGCCACAGTGTGCTGGGTGCAGATGATGGAAGAGCTGAGAGCTCACTGTGCAGAGAGGGAGGACAGAAAGCCTGGTGCCCAGAGAGAGATGGTGGGCGGGGCTGTCCAACCACGGCTGTGGATCCCTCTGGAGCTGACCACCATCTCTCACTCAGGCCACTGACAAACAGTGACAGGGCAGACCTCCAGCCCCCACTCTGATGGAGCTCACGCTGCTGACCTGGGCAGCGGGTGGCCTCCAGGCTGGTGGGCCAGGCACTGAAAGGATGGAGTCTGGGGAGCTGGGCCCCTGCCTTTAGCATCATCAGACCTAAGGACTCAAGGCAGAGGAAACCCCACAGCTGCCTGCTGCCAGCCTAAGCCAGCCCGGTGAGACCAAGGCTATCTCCTGGACCATTTGCCCCAGCAGGACCCAGGGGGCTGCTGGAGGCCTGAAGGCAGAGCCCAACTGTGAAAAGAGCACAGAGGATAGTCCCCAGACCCCAGCTCCAGTCCTGGTTTGGTACCGACAGCCACGGGGCCTTGAGCAAGTCACTTAACTTCTGTGCTCCACAGGTCCTCATCTGCAAAATGGGGACTTAGGTCCCCCACTCTAACCACTTCTCTTTCCTCCTCCCACCCAGACAGGACAAGGTGGCTCTTAATTAAGGCTCCACTTTGTGGTACTGACTTCCCTGGGTGACACAAGCAATTTTCGATCAGCTGCTAACCTAAAGGTTGGCGGATTGAACTCACCCAGCAGCACCAAGGAAGAAAAGCCTGGCAATCTGCTTCCGTAAAGACCATGGCCCAGAAAACCCTATGGGGCAGTTCTACTCTGTCACATGGGGTCACCATGAGTCGGTTGGACTCAATGGCGGTGGGTTTGGTTTGGTTTAGTGTGGTGTGGCGTGGGGGCTGTTGGAGCTCCAAGAAGAGAATAATTCATGGCTGGGGTTATCACAGAAGGCCTCAGGGCAGAGGTAGATGAGGAGTAAGGACACGGCAGAGGGGAGAGGTGAGCGAGCAGGCAGCACTTTTTCTTCTTCCTAATAGTGCTGCTGCTGGTACGGCTCATCTCACCCACTGTCTTCAGGAGTTATTAAGCTCCATTCAAGCAGGAGCAAGCTGGCTTATAAACCACCAAGAACAAGTTATAAAAATGCAGAAACCCACCATGCCCCATGCATGTACACTCTTTCTATGGCCACATCCTTCAGACTCAGCAAACAGCAGCTTCTGCTTCTGTCCTTTAGCTTTAAAAAGAGAAAACGTACATCCCTAGCTTGTCCAACCTGTGGCTCGCTCTGACCCTCAGACGGTTAGCATTCCTCAGCCAGTACTTCCCAGACCTGTCTGTGCAGTTTTTTTTTTTTGGCTGCCAAGTAGGTGATAGGTGAGCCACCACCTCTAAAGTGTCACATCTACTTGTAGGGGGCACATTCTAAGATGCCTGTAGACCAGGACTTGTATCCTTGGTGCCATAGGTTTTTTTTTTTTTCCCCAAATTTTATTTATTTTGTTGTTGAGAATACATGTCTGTGTAATTAATATGGTCTCTAAACATGTTGCTTGCATTTGCCTCAAATAAAAAAATATATGTCTGATAGTACACAGTTGTAATATACATGGGTTCTCTAACTAGTCAACAAAAGGGGAAAATGCTGTCACAATAAAAATGATTTTATTCCCTTTCCTCTCAGATGACAGTGGGCGTCCTAAAGCCCTTGATAATTATACGGAGTTCTGAAGTTCAACAGTCCCACCCACCTCCAGAACAAGCTGCCATGAATAAGCTCTCCACGCAGAGAGGCAGGGAAGCCTAGGAGCTAAGAACACAAGCTCATGGCCCAGACGGCCTAGGCTCAAATCCTGGTTTGCTCACTCACTAGCTGTGTGACCTTGGGCAAGTCACTTCACTTTGCTGTGCCTCAGTTCCCTCATCTGTAAAATGGGGATAACAAGAGTGTCTGCCTCATAAGGTTGCTGGGAAGACTGAATAAGATAAGCCACACTGAGTGCCCAGAGCAGTGCTCAAATGTATGTAAACTATTATGGCGTCCCTAGGTGTTGTAAATGGTTAATGCACTGGGCTACTAACCCAAAGGTTGGGAGTTCGAGTCCACCCAGAGGCTCCTCGGAAGAAAGCCCTGGCAATCTATTTCAGAAAAATCAGCCACTGAAAACCCTATGGAGCACAGTTCTATTCTGACACATGTGGGGTCGCCATGAGTCAGAATCTACTCCATGACAACTGTTTATTATTAGTAGTAGTGATAATAATATATGATACATATATGTACACACACACATACACAGAGTTTAATCTTCCAGGGTTTTTTAGGTCTCAGCCTAAGAGACGTGACAAGTGTCACCAAGGTGGGGTACCTGCCCCCTGTAGCTGCATGATCTCACTGACAATTTAGGAAGCGGCATCAAAGACCCTCCTGGAATCCAGACAGGGGACAAATACTACCTGGCACCTTGTGTCTCCCAGCTGACCCTGCATCACGGAAAAGGAATGACTCTTTACTAGGACAAGCGAGTCTCTGCAGCTCTGGACAGTCTGCCACACAGGGCTGTTCAGGTTCTCTGGCCCCATCCATGGTATAGATCCATGAATGTACATAATACAGCCTCTAGACTGCCTATCCACGGTCACAACACTCACCCCTACCATGGGAAATACGCTCAAATGTTTTCTAAGCTACCCTCTGATAGTCTGTTTCAAGTTTTTAAAAAAGAGTACTATTTCTCAACCTACTAGCGGGTCTCAATCTGCAATCTGAAAAACGCTGTTCTTGTCAAATGGTTTATTGAGCTGCCCAGCACCTGCCCATCTAGAACTACCCTAGTCATCTTCTTCCCTGACTCTAGCATTTCATTGGAATCCCTGAATGGTGCAAGCAAGTAGCGTGTTCGGCTGCTAACCTAAAGGCTAGAGGTTCAAGTCCACCCAGAAGTGCCTTGGAAAAAAGCCCTGGCAATCTACTTCCAAAAAATCAGCCACTGAAAACTCTATGGAGCACAGTTCTACTCTGACACACCCGGGGTCACCATGGTAGCACGTCCTTTGCCCTTTTCCAGCCCCTACACACTTCCTCCTTGTGACCTCAAAAGTTCACAGCTGGTGGTTCTGTAGTCACAGCTGCTGCTTCTAAGAGATGCTCCGTTTCCAGCATTGGGTTCTCCTTGCTCATCAAAATCCTTCCAGGGTGAGGGGTTTTCAAATTTCCTTTCAACCTTTCTCCTTCTGCTGATGCACTGCTTTTCCATACCTTCTTCACCTATGGCAGCCCTCCAACCCAGGCGAACACTTTCTCCTCCTCCCTTGCAGTGAGTGCTAGAGTGACTTCGCGCCCACAGGCACTTTTACGGAACTTCAGCATCCCAGCTACCTGTGGAATAGGGGTTTGCAGCTGCAGGTTCTGAGCCACTGGGAGCTGAAGCGGCCATTCAAAGTCACCCAGCTAGTCAGCGGCAGAACAAAGTTTCCAACCCAGGTCTCCTGCTTCTAAGTCTGGATTTTTCTGGGCTGCCTGATTCATGGCCACCCTCTGTAGTTTTTCATTTTTCTCTTCCCTAATCCTTTGGGAAAAGGAGGCACAGAGGGATAGAATATTTTGATGCTTTGTTTTTGCTTTACACAACTGAAGGCGAATTTCTGGTAACTTTACAAACTCCTGTATCTCTTCAGTTTTCCCAGTGTTGGCCCCTACACAGACAGGCTTCACCCTGCACGCTTTCCATCGGCTTGGGGCTACCTCCACTTCCAGGGCTGCCTTATACATCTCACAGAGGACTAAAGAGGTTTTGTCCTTAGAGTCTTCGACCTCTTCCTACCTTGCCAGGAACGAGAGAGAGTTCACATCGGAGCCTGTGGAGCTTTGTTCAAAGGGCACCTCCAGGTCCCCCTTAGCTTCTTCCCCTGGGATCCAGAACCGACTGTTATCTGCTCTGCTGAAATTCCACACTACCCTCCTCCCCCCAGGAGGTACTTGTTCTAGTTTCCACAAGCTGGTGGCAAGAGAGCTGGTGTTCTTCCTTCCCTGCATCATAAACACCTAACCCATCTTCCTGGCTTTGCCCACCCTTGAATCTGAAAACCCACAAAACCCACAAAAGCACATCCTTTCTGAACGCCTACCATGTTCCAGGGGCAGTGACAGCGATTGCTACCACTTATCAGGGACATATGATGGGCTAAGCAGGGGATATTCCTCTTCTCTGATGTTTGCAGCCACCCTGTAATGGGGGACATGATTGTTTCCAGGTTATAGATGAGGAAACTGAGGCACAGTGAGGGTCAATAACTCCCCCAAAGTCACACAGCTAGTAAGTGGTGAGGCGGGTATTTGAACCCTAGCCCCTCTGCCTCCTAAGCCTGGGCTCTTTTGACTACCCCATACTGCCCCCTTCAGGCGAAGCCGCTAAGCGACACCATTATAGGCCTTTCCAAAGACGCCCTGCTTTTCCAACTCACAACCTCCTCTCCTGCATAGACACAGCGTGCGCACACCCATCTCCTGTCTCCGTGTCTCCTGCAAAGGTTGTGGCTTTTTGATTAAATGAGTTTTAAGCACTGTATCTGGAAGGATATTAAAAATGATTTACACTTCTCTTTCCTCCTGCCCCAAGTAACTGTCTGGAAACCCCTGGCAGGATGCTGACCGTGCCCAGGAGGAGGCCACCACGCAGGCGCCCGAGGCCTCTATGGTTCCGGCACTGCCAGCACCGGGTCACAGCCTGAGACGCTCTCTCTCATCCGGGGATGAGGTTGGGCAAGAGCCTCAGATAATCCCAGGAGCCAGTGCTGTTGTACCCCAACCCCATACCTGCTCCAGCTACCCCTACCCTGCTGCAAACCCCACCATAGCCAGCACGTGACCATGCAAAGCCTCCTGCCTGGCCCCCTGGGGCAAACTTGCCCTCACACCCGGACCCAGCCTTGGGGGTGAGTATCTTGTACTGGCTCTGGGCATAGGGACAGAACGTGGGGACAGCAGGTGCTCCATCTCTGGGCACGAGGCCACCCAGTTGGGTTTCACCCAACACAACTCGTTTTTCAAATGTCCCAGTTTCAGCCTCTCTTCCCGTAAGCCAGGCCAAATTGTCCACCCCCAGATTTCTGCCCCCTGCTATGTATGGGCTTGGCTGGGCAGTGGCTGGGCTCCTGGGGCAGACGCCAGCAAGAATAGCTGGGACGGCAGGGGACAGAGGCGGCGTCAGACGCCTTTCAGAATCAAGCACCTGTCTGCCCGAGAACAGTGCTAGGTTGCCCCCATCCTGGCCTCCCTGGAGAACAGGCTGCCCTTGGCTTCCCCACAGCCTGCTGTCTGCCCAGCACCAAGCCAGGCGGCGAGAATTAGCCACAGAGCGCAGGAGCCAAGGAGAACCACTGAATCAAATGCAGAACTCCCATCCCCGTCCCTTCCCAGCAAGCTGTGACCTATGGGTCCTTTTCTAAGTCATCGGTGAACACCTATTATGTGCGGTGTTCCTTGTGAGGGGACAGGTGGTCAGGAGCATAAGACATGGTAAGTGAAGAAGCTCCCAGTCTAGTTGGGAAGACAAGTACCATATAAGGCAGAATGCGATGCCAAGTGATTGTACTCATTGGCAAGTAGCATCCATCCATCAAGTAGCAGTAATCCAACTCTGGGCTGGGGTTTTAAAGAAACACACAGACCTTACAATGCGCCAGGCCGGTGCTCCACTGCAGGTATTATTACCAGGGCTTTAGGAAGGTGTGGGGGTGAGGTTTCCAGGTCAGGGAAGGCAGCCAGGGGCCCACCCCTCCCGGCCCTCAGCAGGCTCTTTTCTCCAGCCAGGGCCTGATTGAAACCATGGCTCAAAGCAGTCCCTTCAACCCAAACAAGCTTCTCGGCTGAGGTTAAACAGCTCACCCTTCTCCCCGACTGGGATGACAAGTCTGTACGTTGAAGTTTCCTTCTGGGCTTTTCTATTTATGTTGTCATTGATTACTTTGCTCCTAGCTCATCTGATTTCAATTTGGACTGATTTGATCCTAATTTTATTACCATGTAATCTGAATGCACATAATTACTGTAATTATGCTGCTGAGGGAAACAGCTCCTCCAGGGCAGGAAGACCTAAATTTAGGGCTTCCTGGCAAGGGCGGCCTTGGCAGGGTGGGTCCATGGCTGTCTCTGGTAGGAATATACATGCCCTCCTCTGCCCCCTCCCTCAGGGAGCCGGGTATTTTGGGCTCCTTCGCAGTGATGGGCAGAGGTCCCTCTCAGAAGCCCTGGGGACAGCAGAAGTCAGGAAGTGCATCCTCTCTGCATCCTCTGGCTCACGCCTCCACCATCTGCTGCACGGGTCAGCCTGGGTGTCTCCTCTCTGCCAACACCCACAAGTCACCTACACGCAGAATGCTGTTCACAGGGCACCCCACCTCTAGGGTGCAAGATGCCGGCAATTTTCTAAAAAAAGCTCAGCAGGTTCCCATGAATCACGGAGCTGGGGAAAGCAAGTTGGGCGTGCCATGGGCCTTTTTGGAGCCTCTGCAGCCCTCTGAGCCCAGCCCAAGGCCTCCTCCTCCAGAAAGCCCTCCCTGACTGGTCCAGCCCTCTCCATACTTTGTGTCCCGTCTGAGGAAGAGACTATTATTGTCTCATTTTACAGATGAGGAAACTGAGGCTAAGCAAGGTTAAGTGCATTTATCAAGACCACCCTGTGGGTGGGCAGTGAAACGCCTCACCAGAAAGCCATACTGCCTCTTCCAAACATCCAGGGCCCTTTACAGGACTGTCCCTGAAACACATGCTGTATATAATCCCCCCGAACTAGAATGGAAACGTTCCAGAATGAAAACCCTGGGGGCCAGAAGCCATGCTCTCCCTTCCCTCCTTATCAGTCACAGTGGGGATGACCACCCCCGCGCTCCCCCCTCCTGTATCATTCACAGTGGGGATGCCCCCCACCCCACACTCCCCCTTCCTGTATCAGTCACAGTGGGGATGGGCCCCCGTGCTCCCCTGTCCTGTATCATTCACAGTGGGGATGGGCTCCCAGTGCCCCCTCTTTCTGTAACACTCACAGTGGGGATGAGGTCCACATGCTCCCTCCTCCCCTCCATCATTCACAGTGGGGACGGGCCCGGGAGAAAAAGGAAAACGTGCTGTCCAGCCACTCTCCCTGTGCTAGGGAGGCTGTCCTCTCTGCTGCAGAGAAAAGGCAGCCCCCTGGGACCCAGAGGCTAGGACTAGGAGAGGCTGGGACCAGGAGGAGAGGTTGGGGCCAGTGGCCAGTGCTTATGGGGAGCTGGCTGCATTAGAATATGGCTTCTGAGGGGGGCTTGCACTCCCTTCCCATGGCCTGTTGGACTCAAAGGAGGGGAAAGTGGCAGAAGGAGCTGTAAAGGCTGCTAATTATGAAGTGCCTGCTGTATGCACCTGCTAGGCACATGGACAGTGAGGAGCGGGCTAGGGGTATCAGGACAACTGGAAGTTGGGGATGACCATCTCCAGGAGCAGCTCCATCTCTGGGAGGCTCTGGGCCCAGAGGCCGGTGAAGGCCTGAAGGAGAGAAGGGGGCGTGGGAGCCAATGGCCACAGGGAGGGAGAGGTTATGCACTTGATCTGAGTCACTCCAAAGGGTAGAAATAGGACTGTCCCTGACTTTGGGGGCTGATATGGACTTAAGAAAGGCAGGAAGTGAGCTCCTAGTCACAGGAGATATTCACAGAGGCTCCAGCCTGGCCCTGAACTGCAGTCCAAAGGGCCCCTTGCCCATCCCTGAGACTGAGTGCTGTGGGCCCATGAGCTCCCCACAGGCCCAGAGCAGCAGCCAAGCGGAGCCTGGCGGGTAGGGGGAGAGGTAAGGCTGGGGCTCTGACCTCCTGGCCCAGTGCTCTTGAACCACACCAAGCTTCTGGTCTCCTGGAGGGAGTGTGGAAGCCTGCAGTAAAGGCCGCCAGCCTGGGAGAGGGTCACCCCCTGAGTCACAGTCTCCTAACTGTTTAGCTGCCTCAGAAGAGCAGGGACCAGGATGGGGCGTGAGAGTGAGGGGCAGCTGGAGCCAAGAGGAAGAACAGGTGCTGACAGAAGAGACCAACTTCCCATTCTGCCCAGAGCTGGTTCTGACCACTCAAAACCGCTCCTCATGGGCCCTTACCTATTGGATGTTAGAAAACCCGAAGCCCCTAATACAAACGGTGTGGCCCACTTGTTTGCTACCCCCTGCTGAGCAGGTGGGGCACCTCTGTTGGCCCTACATTGACTCTGTGGAGACCACGTTTCAAGGCTGAACCACAAACTGACACCATCTCGAGTCGGGGATCGGCCACGGAGACAGAGGCTGGAGTTTTCCTCAGAAGCCTTTCTCCCCACCTCAGGCCCTTCTGCCTTGCAGCTCTGCAGGCTCCCCAGCCCCCACCCACACCCACAGACACACACCCTCACGTGCACACTGGGACATTTCCATGCCACACAGACGGCCACCTGACCCTGCCCGCCCCGCCCCCGCAGCTCACTCACCCAGTGCAGAGACCCGATGCAGACCTTGGCGGCCATCAGGGGCACAGTGGGGTCCGACGGCCGCAGCTTCACGCACTCGCGAAGCAGCGACACGGCGTAGGCTGACTGCAGAAGGAAGGGCAGGAAACACTGTCACTTGCAGCCTGGGGTCGCCCCTGCAAACCGCCAGCTCTTGCCCTGCATCCCTTTTTCCTCCCAGGAGCCGGGAAGACAGCAAGTCCCTCCTTGGGCATCTGTTTCCTCATCTGGAGAACAGAGGCTGTGACCTTTGTCCTTGGCTGATATGATGCGGCGTTAACATGACAACAGACAGAAGCTCTTTAAAAGGAGTTCAGGTTTGAACCACAGAACTTCCAGAGGCAAAGAGGGGCTCTCTCAAACTCTGAGTCCAATACCCTCAGTTCATAGGTGACCAGAGACAGCTAAACCCACACGGGGACCCAGAGGCAGGGCCAGCACATGCACCCAGGTTCATGCAGCAACCAGGGTGGGCCCCACTAAATGAGTGGACCTGCCTGCCCTACCATGTGCCACCCCGCAGCCCACCTACCAGTGTGGGGCAGAGGGTGTGGGGGAAGGAAAGGCTAGCAGAGGAGGTGGAGAAGAGAAGGCAAGCTAGCAGAGCCAGAGACAACCTCCAAACTGGAATCTGGGAACCCCCCAAGGCTCCAGGGACTTGGCCATGGAGATAGGTCCAAACTGGACCTACAAAGACGGCCAAGTGTAGATGGAGGGCCTGGGAGCAGAGATCATCCAGAGCTGGGCACCAATAGCAATAACAATACCAATAACAACAGCGGTAAGAAAAGTAGCTAACACTCAGCTAGATCTTACTACGTGCCAGGCATTGTTCTAAATCAGGAGTCAGCGATCTACAGTTCACAGGCCAAATCTGGCCCTGTGCCTGGTTTTATAAACAAAGTTTTATCGGAACACAGCCATGCCCATTCATTTACATATGTCTATGGCTGCTTTCATGATACTACAGCAGAGTGGAGTAGCTGTGACAGAGACCGTATGGCCTGTAAAATCAAAAATGTTTACTATCTGACTCTTTACAGAAAAAGTTAGCTGACCCCATATGCACACCTATGTTCATGGCAGCATTGTTCACAATAGCAAAACGATGGAAACAACCTAGATGCCCATCAACAGATGAATGGATAAACAAACTATGGTACATACACACAATGGAGTACTATGCAACGAGAAAGAACAACAATGAATCTGTGAACCATCTCATAACATGGATGAAACTGGAGGACATTATGCTGAGAGAAATAAGTCAATCACAAAAGGACAAATATTGTATAAGACCTCTATTGTAAAAACCCATGAAAAAGTTCACACACAAAATGTAACAATCTTTGTTGGTTACCAGGGATGGGAGGGGTGGGGGGGAAAATACTAAATAGACAATAGATAAGTGGTATCTTGGGTGAAGGGTGAGACAGTACACAATACAGGAGAAACTAGCACAGCTTGTACAAGGAACGGTCATGGAAGCCCCATAGACACATCCAAACTCCCTGAGGGACTGAATTGCTGGGCAGAGGGCTCTGGGGACCATGGTCTCGGGGAACATCTAGCTCAACTGGCATGACACAGCTTATAAAGACAATGCTCTACATTCTACCTTGGTGAGTAGTGTCTGGGGTCTTAAAAGCCTGTGAGCGGCCATCTAAGATACTCCACTGGTCTCATCCCTTTGGGAGCAAGGGAGAATGAAGAGAACAGGATACAAGGAAAAGATTAGTTAGAAAGACTAATTGTCCACAGCTACCAAGGCCTCCACCAGACTGAGTCCAGTACAGCTAGATGGTTCCCGGCTACCACCACTCACTGCTCTGACCAGGATCACAACAGAGGGTTCTGGACAGAGCTGGAGAAGGATGTAGAGCATAATTCTAACTCACAAGAAAAAGACCAGTTTTACTGGCCTAAAGGAGACTGGAGAAACCTCGAGAGTATGGCCCCCAGACACCCTTTTAGCTCAGTGGTGAAGTTACCTCTGAGGTTCACTGATCAGCCTGAGAGTGGACAGCCCCGTAAAACCAAATGATACTAACGAGGTACAGGAGTCCAGTGACAAGGGCCAGAAGGCAGAAGGGGACAACGAAGCTGGTGATAGAGAACCCAAGGCTGAGTAAGGATATTGTTGATGTGTTGTGAGATTGTTAACCATTGTCATAGGGCAACATTTGTAGTAACTGTTAAATGAGAAACTATTTTGTTCTGTAAGCCTTCATCTTAAGTGAGAATAACAGCACAATTGGAAGAACGTAATCAATGTCACTGAACTGTGCATGTAGACATTTTTGAAGTGGTGTATCTTTGACTGTGTGTATTTTCACCAAAAAAAAAAGGTTGAGAAGTTAGAGGGTTGATATGTTGTGGGGTTGTTAACCAATGTCATAAAACAACATGCGTACTTCTGTTTCATGAGAAACTATTTGTTCTGTAAGCCTTCACCTGAAGTACAGTTAAAAATAAATAAATAAATAAAGTACAATTTTAAAAAAAAAAAAAGGTAGCTGACCCCTGTTCTAAGTGTTTTATAAATATTAAGTCATTTAATCTTCATAGTGTTCTTATGAGGTAGGTACCACGTCCCCACCTTACAGAGGAGGAAACTGAAAGGCACAGAACTTAAGTAGTGTGTTCAAAGTCACACAGCCCATAATGCTGAGCCAGGATTTGAACACAGTCTGGCTCTAAAGTCTGTGCTCTTAACCATTCCCTTACACTGCCTCTGCCCAGGGAGGAGGCCCTCCCCTTTCTGCTTCACACACACACACACACACACACACACACACACACACACACACACTTTCCGGCTGGAACTTTCCCACTGAGTCCCAAGCAGTGGTGATCCTCCCAGTGTGCACACTCCGGTACATGTGTGGCATCTGGCAGACAGGTGGGTGTGTGACTAAGACAATTCTCACTCACTGGGCCCTACTGTGGGCTAAGCTCTCAATTAGTTGGCTCTCTCCCTCCCCAGCTGCTCTGAGGGCTCAGTTGTCCATGGCACTCCATCTGGGGCACAACATGCCTGCTGTCCACCCAAGACCCTGGCCTCTCTCGGGCTAACCCCTTCCCCTCCCCGCCATCTGAGGAAGAGCTTTTCCCAACTCCAGATGTAGGTAATTTCCCAGCCTTCATGGGCCTGGCTGGGGTGTCTTTGCTGAGGGCCCGCTCTGTGCCTAGTACGAGGCTAGGAGCTGTGGAGTCACCAGGAAGGGGGCAGATACCACGGCTCTTGCCTATAAAGACCCTACAGAAAGCTGAGGAGAGAAGACAAATGCCACCCTCCCTTATGGCTCTCTCAGGAAACAAGAGGGTACAAAATCAAGCACATAAGGCTGGTAGCAGATGACGTGCTCCAGCAGGCCGGGAGACTCCACAGAGGTACCTGGTGTGGGCTGCAGCAAGAGATCTCGTGTGTGAGTGGGCTTGAAGGGTACAGGCCATCTACTCCCCCACAAAACTCTCTCCTGTGGATGCTACCTCTGTGCCCCCTTCCCCAACATATCCTCCAGGGAAGGATGCAGGAAGGTGGGGGAGGGAGTGGGTGAATGGGAGGTGGCTGCAGGAGGGGCTCCCTGGCCCACTCACCAAGGCCCCTCCGTCCACACGCTTAGCACACTCCAGACCTCTCCTTGAATCATCCTCTGGGCTGTTGACCTCTGGATCCTTGAAATACGGGATTCTCTAAACTCTGACCCTGCACATTCCACCCCCGCCCCTCGCCTCCCCACCTCCACCAAGACCGAAAAACGATGCTATTTAAGGAGTCATCTGAGGACCCAGCAGCCAAAGCAGCAGCCAGCTCTATTTTTCTGTCATGCTGGTTACCTAGCAACACAGCCTATGCCTTTTCGCAGAGACAGAGAAGAAGGAACGACCTAAATCATGCTGTGGAAGTCATTCGCTATTCCTGCAGGATGAGGTGCCAGATACATTTACAGAGGGGTCTGTGACCCACAGAAGAGTGTGACCCACCACCCTGGCCCTGGCCCTCTCCTCCCCATGATGCTCAGAATTGCAGGATTACAGGTGACTTCTCCGTATGCCACTGTGAGCTGTTGGCCTGGACCCACGTAAGCTCCACCTCCACCTTGCCCCTCCTGCCCGGCAGGCTGGGGCCTGCCTGACCTCCCTTTGCCTATACCACAGCTCGCCTTTCCAGCCCCTGCACCTCTACTCACGCTGTCTCCCTTGCCCCGGGAATGCCGTTCCCTCTCACTTTTCTCCACTCATCTAAATCCTACGGTTCCTTAGGTGGGTTTCCCTCATCTGCTAACTCCTGGAAGGCCCAGGTCTCACCCTGTCTGTGTTCTGAATCTTCCCTGACCCTTAACGAGACCCTGCTGAGCACCAAGCAAGGGTAGATCCTGTTGTGACCTCAAGGTGCTCCAGAGTTGGCCAAGGGATGTGACAGGGAGGCGGGAGGTCTGGGAAGGCATGTGCCCAGCAGGAGGGCAGGGAGGCTCCCCTCTTGATTCTGGGCTGGACTTCCCCAGACCTCCCGCCTGTCGCTGCGCTGAGCACCTGCCGGCTCCCCTCCCAGCTGGGACCTGGCCCTGACTCCAGCACAGCCTCCAACGGAGGAGGTGCTGCCAAGCCTGGGCGGGCCCTCCTTGGAGACAGCACAGATGGGCCGGGAGGATTTCCTCAGCCCATGGCAGGGCTCAGGGTATTTACAGCACTTGGAGCGATCTGGAAGCTCATGCCACCTTCTTTCCCGGATTCGTAGCCGCCTCAGCCCCAACACCCGCAGCACCCAGCCCCAGAAAGGTTCTCCTTTCACGTCTCTGCTTAAAATAGAGGCTTATGTAAGAGTGATACTGATCGGAGGAAAACCAAGGGGTGCCAGGACAGGGGGTTTGGTGGGTGGAGAGCAAATGCAAGTCCTGGCTACCCGGGATAATGCGAGCCCCTTAGGGTCCACCTGACCCTGTCCCCACCCAGCACCCTAACTCAGTTCTCCCTCCAAACTCCCTAGCGGAAGCTGCTGCTCCGTGCCATCCTTCCACCCTCCCTCCCGGGCCGGTCTCCTTCCCTGACGCCACGCCCGCTGGGCAGAAAGAGAGCTACAGCTCCAGTGGAACCACAAGCCTCACCTGGAGCCTGCCACCCCTCGCCTTGGTGTTGCTGTCTCACACAGTGGTACCCATCAACTCACTGCCAGAAAGGCGACGACGCCCCCGTGTGTGCACACACACTCATAGAAAAACACCCCAGACCCACGCTCGCATACCTGTAACTCACAAGGACACCGGCTTCACACAGCCACCTTCCCCAGGTGGGGAATTAAAGTGAGCTAGGGGACAACATTTCTGGATCACCATCCCCCACCCTCCTCCCAGGCACCTCACTCCAGAAGAGATCCTCAGCCCGTATGGGGAGAGACTGAGGGTAAGAACAACTCCCAGCATCCCCTGGGCCTTACCTTCCCGCAGGCCACCATGGAGAGGGCCACTTGGTACCAAAGGTGAAACTCTCCAAACGCAAACTTCATGGCTCGTTCCAGGCACTAGGGAGGGAGAGACCGTCAGCACATCCCCCCACGGGTCCTCCCCGCCCCGCCCACTCCATGCCTTTCAGGGGCATCACTGCCCATAGGAGCCTTCAGGAGGCCCACACCGGTTCCTGCCAGAAAACTTCAGGAGAAACCCTGCCCCTGACCCAGGCATGCTGTGTGACCCTGCACAAGTCTCTCATCCTCTCTGGTCCTCAGCCCCCACACCCTGAACATGTGAATGATGATGCCCCCATTCCACATCTCACAAAGCAGTTGTGAAGAGTGAGTGAAATAAGATTTCTGAAAGTGGTTTCAAAATTTAGACACCCAATAAAAATACTACCAGCTAACGGTTATTATGGAGCCCTGGTGGCGCAGTGGTTAAGAGCTCAGGCTGCTAACCAAAAGGTCGGCAGTTGGAATCCACCAGCCGCTCCTTGGAAGCCCTATGGGGCAGTTCGACTCTGTTCTATACGGTCACTATGAGTCGGAATCAACTCGACGGCAACAGGTTTAACACTTACCACATGTGGCACTGGTCTTTGCGTTTTACAGGTACTAACTAGCTCTCCCAGTATCTCTGGGAGGTGTGTTCTCTAATTGCCCCCATTTTACAGATGAGGAAGCTGAGGCTTGTCTAACTTGTCCCAGGTCACAGGGCCAGTAAGTAGCAGACAAATCCGAATCCAGGAGCTCTGACTCCAGAGCCCAGGGACAAAGCGCCCCTGCCCTGTGTAGAAGCTTCCGCCCTCTGTCATTCTCCACAACACCGCAGAAGACACTGTTCCCCTGGCCTATCTAACTCCTGGTGACCCCAAATCAGGGGCTGCCTAGTGAAGTCGGACGGTCCCTAGCAGACACGGTTCTGGGAGACTGAGGCAGGGGCCAGCATGTCAGGACAGGGTTCACCACCACTGTCAGGTGGAGTAGGGTGCAAGGCAGGACCACCCTGGGCCTACTTCAAGAGCTCAAAGGCTTGAGTTTGCATAATGGCTCAACAGGCACCCCAGGTGTAATCTTGGACAAAAAACCACCTCTCTGGGCCTCAGCCTCCTCCTTTGTCAACTCGAGAGAGTGCCACATGTCCCCCAAATTAAATACAGTGTCACGTGAGAAAGCGTCACACGTGAGCAGGGCTTGGCAGATGGCACTGCTCTTCCTTTAAGGAGTCCTGCTAAACACAGGAAAGAGACTGCCGCCAAAGGCCGGCCCATTCTCTTCACAGGGACACAAGGTCCCCAGGCTCATCTGCAATCCCAGCCTGGACATGAAAGGTCAAAAATATATCATGTGCCCTGGGTTTAGGGAAGCGGGAGAGGGTGGGCAACCGGGTACCCCACCCCAGAGAGACACAGGCCCTGGGCAGAGCCCACTGGCAGGTCAGGGCCCCAGGCCAGCTTTCCCAGGGGCGTCTGCCAGGAATGGGGGTGCCCTGGGCAGCCTGGGTGGGAGGCAGGTCCCAGTCCCCAACACACCCCTGGCTGAGAACCCTGCCAGGAGAAGCTGGTCACACCCACCAGTGTTCTCTCTGCAGGGAATTGAGGGGGGTCATTTTCCCCTTGTGCTTCTTTCTACAATGACCACGCAATATTTTCCAAAGAAAAGAAAACATACAAACACATAAAACAAAACACTGACGAAATGACTGCCAGGGAAAGACAGCTACCTCAGCACTGGCGGTGGAGCAGGCCCGACCCGGGTCTCCCCCAAACCGAGCCGCAGTGCTTGCTGGAGATGGGGAAGGGACAAACGGGGCTCTGTCTGATGTCCTTTATGTGCTGTGTGACCCCTGGGGATGGCGAGGGCAGGTGGGTGGCATGCCGTACCTCTGAGAGCATGACATACTGGCCCCTCCTGCCCAGCGTGATGCTCAGGAGGTCATAGATGGCTGCGGCATTCTGCGTGCTCACCGTCCGGTCCTCCTTCTGCTCCGGCATCCGGCTCAGCACCACATCCCGAGTTGCCTGTGGGTGGGACATGGTTTAGGAAAGACTGAGGTTGGAAAACAAGCCAGTGCCTGCCCACAGGGCCACCCTTGCTGGCCCAGTCACTGTCACCTTCCACAGGGGACCCAGGCCGAGCGGGTGGCCCACCTCCACTCTCACCCCCATGCAAGCCCTACTTGAAAAGAGAAAGCCATCCCCGCTTAGCCCAGGTTGGGGCAGCGTGGGGCGTAGGTTCTGAGATGACCTTTTGGTTAGCAGCCAAGCTCTTAATCACTGTGCCACCATAGGAATGCCAAATTCAGGAAACGTAGCATTGATGATACTATTATCTAATCCCAGTCCATGTTCTGCTTTCACCACCTGACCCACGAATGTCCGTTATAGCAATTACTCTTTCTCCTCCCAGGTTCCACTCCAGCATCATGCCCTGCATTCAGCTGCCATGTCTCTTTAGTCTCCTTTCATCTGGAAGAGTCCCTCAGCCTTTTCCTGTCTTTCATGGCGCTGGTGTTTTTGAGGAGTACGGTTCTTTGTGTGTTTGTGATTGTCCACAAACAGCAAGAGCTCCAGCTCGCCGTGAAGCCGTCTGGATCAGGTAGGGCACGATGGCTCACAGGACGGAGCTTGGCCCTTCAGTACCTTCTTCTCTCCCTCTACAGCCCCCCACCCAGTCTCTTTGACAAAGATCCCTCCCCATGCCCCCTCCCTCTTTCCCATCACCTCTGCATCCAGCTAGACCCTATCCTTGGTTCCTTCCAACCTCAGATCTCTCTCTGTTCCCCCTCAAAGAAATCTTCCCCAAACTCAGGGACACCATACTTGGCATCAGCCACCCAGCACCCAGAATTTGAGCAGCTCACAGAGCTACCAGATGGCTCCTCAGGGGAAGGGAAAATGTGCTTCTGAGGGGGCGATTCTGTGCAACTCGAAGAGGGGGCGCTCCCGTATCACCAAGCCTGAAACCCCACCATCAAGGACTCTGGATCCTCTTGTTCTGTGGCCTGTGGCATGCAGCCTCATCTTCTGGCCGCCCCACCCCCGCCTTGTACACCCTCACCATGGGGGCGGCACTCAGCCTTGGGGAGCAGAAGAAAGAGGGCAGAGGGGGAGGGGCTGAGCAGCTGCAGGAGTCTTGGGGGTTTCTGAGCAGGAATAGGGCAGGGACTAGTCTGGGGAGCTCTGGGGCAGGGACTAGTCTGGGGAGCTCTGGGGCCTGAACAGACAGAGACTCCACCCCCTACCCCAGCCAAGGCAAGTGAGTACTGTCTGCTCCCTCAGGGACATGGCCTAGCCCCAGGAGAGGGTGCCTGGATGCCAGGACACCCCAAGAAAAGCTGAGCCTGCTTGTTAAACAAGAGCTGGTCAGGCACTACAAAGGGTTAAGAGAGAGGAGGTGGAGAGGAAAAGTGCCAGAGAAATCCCCCTCTTTCCCTGTGAAATCCACCCATGCAGGCACCGACAGAAAGGGAAGGGAAGAAATGCTAAGGAGAGGCTCAGCAGGAGCTTTTTTACTGAGCCAATGTGCCCTGCAATGTACCTCCCCAGCCCTTCACCCACAGGTCTCACCTCCAGCAACTCCCCAGCACTCACCATTGGGGGTGGGGGGCAGAGAGAAGGCCTCCACTAGGCAGCTGGGTGGTAGGGTAGAGAGAGGACCAGGGAGACATAGTCCCTGTCCTTGGATGACCTGGGGAAGGGGCGATGGGAAATGGTAGCATCCGTACACAAGCCACAAATCCGAGTGGAATCTGGCCCAGAATTTTGGTGGGAGGGAGGGGCCATGAGAGAGAAAGGGGCAGTGCCAGGCAGTCTACAGGTGTGTGTGGGGAGGAGCTGGCTGAGCATGTCCAGGATCCAGGGATCCACCTACGTGGACTCACCGTGCTCGGGGACAGTGAGCAGTGAGCCATCACCACAGGCCTCAGCACAGCTATCCTTGAAGAGCAACCCCTGCCAAAGCCCCATCTCCTAACACCACCCCCACCCCAGACTGTCTCAGGATAAAGTCTGAACTCCTATCTGTGGCTGCCCTTGACCATGAGGCCCCTCTCCACCAGGCCCCAGTCCCCCTCTAGCCACACGGAGCGCTCTGCAGCCCCTACCCCACCACGCTCTATCTTTGGTCAGACTGCAGTTTCCTGTCAACCTGCAACACCCTCTTGTCCCTCACAACTCACCTCGGGTATCTCCCTCCCTCAGGCCACTGTCTCTGACCCATCTCCCAGCCAGGCCAAGCTGTCCTCTCCTAGCTCCCTGGGCACACACCTCTACACCTGGGTGCCCTGGCCGGCTCCCCAGTTCTCGAGGGCAGGGAGTGTGACTGTGTTTTATGTCTCTGGACTCCCACCCTGAGTACAGCGCTCGGACAGAGAACTTCACTCAGCCACATTTGCTGAATGAGTGCCACTTAAGGGAGAAGGATTTCTGTTCCTGGTGTGGAATCTTCCTCCTGTCCACCAAAGACCTGGACCTTTGAGAGAGCAGGGACTCTGGGTGTGTGTCCGGGACAGGGAGGGGTAGATTTCCGGAACCAGGCGTTAATTAGGTCCCAAGACCAGGACCAGGAGAACGGCAGTGGCACAGCTCCTGGTGGCAACAGGTCTCCCTACCAGGAGACAGCAGGGAAGGAGTCCTGTGGGAGCTCCCGCCCGCCTGGGCCAAGAGCGAAGCATGGATCCCCAGAGAAGGAAGGCCAAAGCCAAAGCTTGCTTCCAGTGGTTGCTATGGCTTTGGGGCAGGGCTGCTGTGAAATGCACACTCCCAGGTGGTTGCTGGGCAGAGACTGTTTACATAACCAGTGGCAACAGGGTGGAGTAGGGGAAACTGGGCAGAAAGACAGAAGCCATGGGGGCTATTGGGTTGGCACAGCAGGGTAAGAATGCATGTGCAGCCTCAAGGGCAAGACCTCAGATACTTGTTCGAGCACCATCCCAGCTGTCCAAGAACTAGCCCCTACTTCTTCCAGCCACATTCTTTCCCTTCCACCATTTAAATGACCTCTTTGCTAGGCAACCCTCCTGATCTAGGCAGTAGCAGATTGACTGCACTTGTGACCCTTCAAGCAATGCACCCGTATTAAGTATTCTCACTGCCATGCTCCTTACTTCTTGTTGTCAGTTGTCGCTGAGTCAATTCCGACTCATGGCGACCCCATGTGTGCAGAGCAGAACTGCTCCACAGGGTTTTCAAGGCTGTGACCTTTCAGAAGCAGATGGTCAGGCCCATCTTCTGAGGCACCTCTCGGTAGGTTTGAACCGCCAATCGTTTGGCTAGTTGTCGAGCGCTTAACTGTTTGCACCACCTAGGGACTTCCTCCTCACTATTCTAGGAATAATGGCAGAACATTCCCTCGTGGTTTCTCTCAGGCTAGTGGGCTCACGGCCATAACCCCTTGCCTACCCCTGAGCTCCCCACCTCAGAGGCTTCCCTGCTCTCGGCAACTCCCTTAAGCCAAGCATTTAGTCCCAGGGCTCACACAGTTATCCGTGAGGTCCCGGCTCTTCTCCCAGGGACAGCCTCTCTTAGGGTAAGGGAGATTCGTCCCAGGCCTCCCAGCCAGTCAGAAGGAGCAAAGCCAAAGAAACGATGCTCCTCCTCACGCCCCCATCAGCCAACAGCTCATCACTGCCAGCACGACCCACTTCTGGTTCTTGGACAATAACACACGAAGCAAATATGGTGCCTTGTGAGTCTGTTTCCCCAGGCGGGCTGGTCCTCATGAAACCTGAGGCTCGGGAGACTCTTGTGCCAACAGCCATCCCTTCTGAGTGAGTCAGGCATTATCCTCTCAGGGGCAGACTCTTCACGGCCAGCATCTCATCTGGCTTCACAGCCACCCTGAGGGGGGACAGGGATGAAACGACCGACTGCCCTTTGCAGACATAGAGACTGAGTCCCAGGAGGTGATCTTACTAACCAGCACAAGGTTCCAGGGAGTTAAGGCTGAGCCTCTGCTCGCTGCTCCAGCTGCCCCTGGGCCCTTCAACTCTGCCAGCTCTTCCTCCAACCCAGCCAGATGCAAGTCCAGTTCCGGGCCCCCACTGCACTGACCTTGGCTTGGCCCAGCTGTTTCTCCTCTCTAGTCCTGGACACACACAGGGCTCAGCTATGAGAAGGAAAGGGACCTAACTTTGTAGAGCACTTCGCAAGCGGCATCTCCTAATTCTCACGGCGACCTTGCTGGGCACTGTCATTCCTGTCTGACAGATCGGATGGCTGAGTGAGGCTAGGAGGCCTGGTGAGCGGCCCACGGCATACAGAGAGGGGGCCGAGACCCGGGTAGAGCCCAGGCAGCTGACTTCCCACCTGGCTCCCTCCCTGCCTCCAGCTGCCTCCCAGGAAGTGTCCGATAGGCGCCTCAATGCCATCAGAAGCCCCAGGATGAAAGAACCAAACTGAAACACATGGCTGGCTTTCCTGCTCAGACCCTGGGTACTATTTCTCTGCAGAAACCATGCTTCACAAGCAGTGTGTCCAAGCCTGGCTGTCCGTGGGCCCAGGAGCAGCCTCAGCACTGTCGCCGCCACCCACAACACTCGCCCCCGGAAAGGAGTCTCCTGGCAGCATCTGTGCCCAAGCAGCCACCTCCAGGAGACATAATTACCACTGGCTGCCAGTCCGCAGAGCCAAGAAATTACCTGCTCTGTGATGTGTCCCATTGGCTCAGTGCCCCGGGCCAGGCCCTCGTCAGCTGCCGCTCTCCTGCCACGTCAGTTGTCACAGGCCTTCCTGCCACCGAAGGAGACAGGCTCTCCCTTGTCTCCTGAGGGCGGCACCCAGAGTGGGCTCAGGCTGGCACGTTATTAGACCCTTCACCAGCCACAGCCTCCAGCAGAGCAGGGTCTTGTGTCAGAACATATCAGGGGCCAAAAGCTGGAACAAACTGCCCATCTGCTGAATCCCAAGTGGAATCAAGCTCAGGAAGCACTTCTTTTTTTTTTTTCTTTAACTGACTGGTATCCTCAAACCAATTTTTCTCCCAACCAAATCTGAACCTAAGTGTTTTCTAAAATGACTGAGTCAGAACCCAGTGCTAATAGGACAAAAAGAAAATTCACTGTACATCCACAACGTACCGGGCACCTTTACATTTGTTTTCTTACTTAATCCATCAAACTCCTGCAAGACAGGGCTCACTAGGGCCGTTTACAGATGAGGAAACTGAGGGTCAGGGAGGTAACTTGCGCAGGGCCACATAGGTTGTGAATGGCAAACTAAAGATTCAAGTTGCCAGGTGCCCACTGCTGGGCATGACACAAAATCAGTCTGTTAGCCTGTGGGGTCCCAGTACACAGAGGCCTGGGCCGCCCCACCCAGCCCTCATTCCACACGAGGCCTTCGCACCTTCTCAGTTTCTAAGAGCCTGACACCAGCAGTAACGTCCGCCCCAGCTGAATGAAACAGGGACCAAGGATTCCGCTTGCTTTTGCACATATTCTTATGCCAGGGTTCCGTAGTTTAGAAATGACAAAAATGCCAAGACCTCCTGATTCCTTGAATGAGAAAGTCAGGCTGGTTTGATACATGATTCTTTCCAAAACTAGAATTTGCATTTGGGATTCAGCTGATTGGAGTAATTCCTTCTTATCTGGGGATCAGAATTTCCTCCACATCCCTGAGCACACACCTGCACGAGAGGACAGTATCTCTGGGGCAGGGACCATGTTGAACTGTTCATCGTTGTATCTCCAGTGCTTAGCATAGGCCTGGAACACTGTGGCTGCTCAAACAAGACTAGATGGATGGATGGAGGGAGGAATGGAGGGATGAAGGGAGGGAGGGATGGATGCCGCTTGAAAGACAATGGCTTCCGTGTTCATTCTGATCACACTCACTCCACCCTTAGCAAAAACCATGTCCAAGGGACCAGCCCCATATGCAGACCCCATGAAGCTACTCCTCTGGGTCCCAAACCACAAAACAGGGGCTGATGGGTCAGGAAACCTGCAAACACTCTCCTGCAGCAGCTTCTCTGGCAGTCCCCTGGGTGAGGAGATAGGATTACTATGCCTCCTGGCTGGGTTGTATTGGAACAGCTTTTACTGCAGCCATGTGGGCGTCCTGGGAAATACCTAATACCTGAATCCTGCAGGTATTAGGAGAATACAAGGAGTAGCCAAGGCGGCCAGCTACTGTCCTAGAGGTTTCTCCTCCAGCCCATCATCTGCAATCAAACTCAGCCACCATCAAAGGGAGATGAGGGAAACGCTGCAGATTCATGGAGGCCAGGCTGAGCCTCAGGGTTCAGCTGAGGGGTCAGCGTGGGAGCCTAGGAGGCTGGCATAGCTAGAGCCATACCCTAGTTCCATCACTGATCAAAAAGAGTGAGCTGTCTGTTCACCCTGAGAAACAGCTCCAAGCCAGGGGACAAATCCAGATGCCAGGAAGAAAGCCCTCTGCAGATGACACAGCAAAGCTAAGTCCATTGCCAGTGCTCCACCCCAAACTCCTGAAGTGTCCACCTGTCTGACAGGCTGGGTATGAGCAAGAGGAAATGAACCAGCCAGACCTGTGAGAGGCACCCCTCCAAGCTACAGTGCAAACAGCGTCTGAGCAGTTTCTCTGCCTTGCGTCCTACAGGAACTTTCCAGGACGACCACGTAGCCAGCCGGCCTGGACCCCCCTAAGCCCCCCGGGCAGGCCTACCATCCACACACCCTCTTGCAAAAGGCCAGAGCTGCTTGGAGGGAAGCCACATATTCAGGAACTTCACCTTGGCTCCAATGTGGGGCATTTGTTAGCAAAAGGCTATTCTCCGCTTTGAAGCATAGGTCAGCTTGACAATATGGGGGGAAATAACCTTAATGAAAAGGCAGCTGATTTCTGAGTCCTGGGGACCCAGGTCACGCAGAGGCCACGGACAAGCCTGAGGACCCAGAGTCCAGCTTCAATCCTTGCCGAGGATAAAAACGGTAACAATTATCACATAGACAGGCACCTGTCTGTTTACAAACCCCTCCTCATGCCTTGTCTCATTTGACCCTCCAAATTACCCCCGTCCCCGTGCACCTTTTACCCATGAGAAAACCGAGGATCAGAGCAGGCAGTGGCAGAATCAGGACTGAAACCCTGTTCAGGCTCCATGTCCTGTGCTCTGAAGGCTGTGGAGGGAGACTGACATGGTTCGCATCACGGCTGCAGGGCTTATTAGAGTGTGATCTGGGCCAAGCCATGGACCCATTCTAGACCTTACTTTTTTTTTTTTTTTTAAATAATATTTTATTGTTTTATTGGTGAAAGGTTACACAGCAAATTAGGTTCTCATCGAATGATTCCTACAATTTGTTCCATGACATTGGTTACATTTTTCATAGCGTGTCAACGTTCTCATTTCCTTTCAGGTCATTGCATTTCTGGTACCTAATCTAGTTTCCCTGCCCCCTTGCCTTCTCATCTTTGCTTTCGAGTGAATGTTGACCGCTTGGTCTCATATAGATGATAGACCTTGCTTTTCTCATCTGTAAAATGGGAACATATTGGTGTTAGACTGAACCACGAGAAACTGCCGTTTTTGTAGGTCATCAACAATTGAAAATTTGGCAATTTCATAGGCAGACATAGTGCCTGCCTAAATGAGATGATCAGCTTGGAATCTGGCCGAGACAGAACCTAAACAAATTCCTGTTGTCACCTTTTTACCACCCACCTGTGGACTACACTGTAATCCTCACACACGAGGGGGACAATATTGGCCCGAGCCTCCTGAGACAGGTGGCTGCGGTGTGGTATCACCTAAGGGAGCAGGTGGTGAGACGGCTAATCCGGGTGGGTGCGCAGGGGGAGGGAGGGGTGCTGGTGTGTGGGTGGGGCTCCACAGTTAGAAACCAGGGGTCCGCGTGGTCAGAGCCAGGGCCCATTTTCTGTGTGTATTATTCTGTGGAAATCACGTCTGCCACTTGGTCCCCGTGATGGTTAATTTTATGCGTCAACCTGGCTAGGCTGCAGTGCCCAGCTGTGTGGTCAAGCACTAGTCTAGATGTTGCTGTGAGGCATTTTGTAGACGTGGTTGCCATTTAAGTCAGCAGACTCCAGGTAAAGCACGTTACCCTCCATAATGTTGGCGGGCCTTCTCCAGTCAGCTGAAGGCCTTAACAGCAAACACTGAGGTTTCCTGAGGGGAAGGTTTCTGCCTCAAGACTGTAATATGGATATCCCGCAGATTTCAGACTTGTCAACCCCCACAATTACGTGAGGCAATTTCTTAAAATATCCACCTCTTTCTCTTTCTGTGTATGTACACAAACACACACACATACCCTATTTGTTTTGTTTCCCTGGAGAACTCTGGCTGATACGGTACCTCTGTCTCCACATCTGCCTAACCAGCTATGTGTTCCTTCCCTTGAGTAACCACTTACCCAACTCACAAGCACACCTGTGCCCCTTCCCAGGAACTCCAGGGTCCTAAATGGCCCAGGGCTGGCTGGTGGAAGAAGTCCATCTCTCCGCCCCACCCCACCACAGTCCAACTTCCCTCCTCCTGTCAACTTGCCAGGAGACCTGTTGAGCTTGGAGGCAACCCCCTGACCACAGTCTCCACATAAGCCCCGGGTCACGTGGCTCCAGAAGTACAAAGGAACATTGTTTCTGACTGTTGAGAGATCACCCTCATGGGGTCTTTGTGTCTTAACCCCCACTTCCACCCACTGCTCTCAGATGCAGAGTTTTAAAGAACCTCAGGCTGGTGGCCCCTAGCTCACACACTCTCTGGGCCCCTCTTCTGCTGCTTTCCCACCCCCCGAACAGTCCTACCCATTCTTGATCTCACTACCTCCTGGACCACCCAACCACACAGCTCCCCTCTTCACGGAGCCAACAAAGAGCTTTGGGCAGGGACCACTGCAGGGTACTTGGCCAACACAGCCTGGTACTGTGGCCGTGTGTGTGTTTGCCTTGTGTCCCCGCCCAGACACAGCAAGTGGGTCTTATGAACATAACTACCCCACACTCTATGTGTGCCTTTTCCAGCCCTCTTGCTCCCTCCTCTGCTTTATTTTTCCATGGCACGTACACACTGATGCACTGGGTACCTTACTTGTTAACACACTGCCTGGCTCCCTCCTAGAATGTAAGTTCCTCGCAGGTAGGGAGTTTTCTCAGTTCTGTTTGCTGCTGTATCTTGGGCATCCAGAAGTGGCACAAAGTGATACTTGCTAAACAGCTGCTAAATGAATGAATGGGATTCCTTCTATCGGCACAAGGACCTCGGAGTTACTGTCATTTTATAGGCGAGGAAACGGAGGCTCCACGAGAGGAAGTGACCTGCCCGTGGCCCTCAGCTAGTGAGGCAGAGCTGGACCCTGAACCCAGGCCTCTGCCTCCAAAGCTCACGCTCCTTCCACTCTCTCGTGTCCGGCACAGCACCCAGCACTGGGCTGATCAATGCATACCGCCGACTGCTCAAGTTTCTCTTCTGTAATTCCAGAAGAGGTGGGTGGGGACTTGGGCCCTCAATCCCTACTCATCAGGTGGCAGGTCCGGGCCTCCAGGTGCAGCCCTGTGCACCCAGGCCCAAACCTCATGAGTGAGACTCGCCCCCTGGGTGGGAGGGCAGTTCTAAGAAGCTCCCCGTTCTGGGACACCCTGGGAGGCAGGGCTCTGCCAGGACATGGTGGCCAGGGCCCGAGGCCCACAGCCAACCCGCTCGGTCAGAGGCCCCTGGGGAACACCTGCAGCTTACCATGGACTCGCTGATAAGGAGAAGCAGGAGCGCTTCCTCGATGTTGTCCTTTGGGCAATAGAGGCTGAAAGACACAAACGGCAGCCCTGGTTCCAACACAGCCTCACCACGGAGCAGCCCCACAGGCCATGGAGTCAGCAGGGCACCACGGAGCAGCCCCACAGGCCATGGAGTCAGCGCTGGCCCTGCCCGCCCCGGAGTCAGCACCAGCCCCGATAAGGTGACCTTCTCCTGCATAATTCACGGGCACCAGATACTGTCTGCAGCTCTGAAACATGCCCTGAGTTATAGACCTGAAAGGCTGCGGTGGCTGCAGGGCCGGAGATACAGCAGATGCTCTTGGGGTAATGAATGTCCCCTCCGGCACCCACCCAGCACTGCACAAAGTGCTGGGCAAAGAAGGGGACCAGCAAGAAAGTGGCTCTGCTAGCTTGTCACAGGTGCAGCCTTCACCTCTCGGGACAAATAAGAGAGAAGGTATATCAAGTGAGATTATTAGATAACCCCCAAATAATTTGTGTGGCCTGTGGATGCCTTAGAGGGTCTCCCCTCACGCAGCCCCCATCCTGAGACCTGCCTTCTCTATCCTACCTGGCTCCTGCTGACCCTAAAGAGCCTGCCTGGCAGGGAGCTGGATGGTGGTTGGAAGAGGGCAGGGGACAGGGAGAGGGGCCACGAGCAGGGACCGGACGCTGGGTGTGGACGTGAAGCTGGGTAGCCCAGCGGGGCAGCCAGAGCTTACTTGTCTCCTTCGTAGAGGTGAGGTTTTCGCAAGGCCTGTGTGCTGAAGGTGTTCTCCTCCTTGCTCATGAACTCGGGCAAAGGGTGGGACAGGGGGTTCCAGTAGCACTCCTCACTCAGGGAGTGGAGTAGGACCCCCGCCAGGTGCTTGGCCGCCATCTGAGAGAAGAAAGAGAAGGATTCAGGGCCGGTGCATGTCGCTCTCCCCGTCTAGGGTCTAGAACGCTCTCCACCCACCACCCGCCAAGCCTGCCCACCTCCACCCCAGGAACCCCACGTCTCCACTCCCAAGGACCTCTCTGGCTGCTCAGTTCCTACAGCACTGCCCCACCTCTTCGATTGCCTCGAATGGGTGCTATGTAATCTTTTCTCTTCTCTCCTCTCCCAGAAAGAGGCACATTTCCTTCTTCTCCTGCACCCGTGGATTACCCCCAAATAATGTGTCAGGCACAGCTCTGAGTACTCAGCAGGCCCTTGCAGAGCTGGAGAAACGCATAAAGCCACAGGTGCAGGCCACTTTCTCGGCCAGTTGCCTCGGCTGATGTTTGACTGATAACTCCAGAGCTTGTAGAACTGCCCCATGGGGTTTCCAAGGAGCGGCTGGTGGATTCGAACTGCTGACCTTTTGGTTAGCACCCATAGGCCTTGACCACTGTGCCACCAGGGCTCCAAGAGCTAGAAGCAGTTGTGGCTCTGATTTTGGGTAAACTGACTTTAGGGTCTAAGAAGGTAGGCTTGAGTCAGGACAGGAAAGCAGAGTCATTGTTGCCTCATAAAATCACAGATCCTTAAGGATTAGCACACTGCCCTGCAGGACACAGTTTTGCTCAGGGAAGCCTGAGTGGTCAGTTTCAACTCTGATCTAACGCTAGGGGATAGCTGTCATGCTGTGACAAGGACCTGGAGGGTGCTTCCCAGGCTCAGCAGAAAAGAATGCTAAGGCTGGTTAACAGCATCTGCCACGAGCACAGACAGGAGAGTAGGAGCAGGCGTGCAACATACTGCCACCCCTGGGTCAGGGGCTACCTGCCAGGACTTCCGTTGCTTCCCACTGAAATCCGACCCCTGAATGAACCAGCCCCAGCCAGCCCCAGCCCCAGGGCCACCTCCATGTTACCACTTTGAAGTTCTGAGTTGCCTTGGTCTCCACAGTCCGTAGGACCTCCCGGAGCTCTCTCATGCCTTTCACGATGTCCCTAGTGGGAAGACAGCAGAAACAGGGTCATTACCAGCCTAGTTCCCACAGACATCCTCATCAAACCTGCAGACACTAGGAGAGAGCCTGTCTGAGTTTTATTTGAAAACCGTAATTGAAATGAAAGGTCAGAGTTGTAATACTGGGACTCTCGTAGCCTGAGAAATCAATGATCAAGGAACACGAAGGATCCCTTCTCTCTAAATCACCCCAGTTTACAACCATAAGGGGACCAAGACCCAGTATTTCAAACAAGATGTTATCTTACTCCAAGAACCTTGAGCTGGTGTCAGCCTGAAATTCTCCTTCTTCACTCACTACATCCAGTCAACTCCAGAATCAGAATCTGTCCTCGCCCCTCAATCTCTACGACCCTAGGGCTCTAGGCCAACCTATATCACCTCAGGCTTAGGCGGCCACCCCCTCCAGTCAGCTCTCTGTGCCTTGAAGCATTTTTCAAGTGCTCAGAAGTGAAACAGTAAGAAACACACACACTTTCCTTACATAAAACTGAAGCAAGTTTCTTGAAACAATACCCATTTCTACTGGTAGAATCCACTCCAGAATTTTCTATATTACCTGTTCCCCCCCTTTTTTTTTTCACTGTGGTGAAAACACACACACCAGAACATTGGCCAATACCTCCACCTCCCTTTTTTTTTGATGCTGGCCGTGGCCCACCCAATAGAGCCACCACAATGGGTCGATAAAATGAAGACTGGGTTTTAGACCAGCGTCTCCGACTTCAGTCATCAGCATGCCACTTCTACAATTTTGGCACTAGCTGGGTACCACCAGGGTTATTATCTACTTAACACTTCTCCTTATATTTTCTTTCCTTTTACTTTAGTAGGTATTTCACCCTGATCAAAAATACTGGAAATCATGGGTTTGGTGTGCTAGCTATTTTTTTGCCAATATATATTAAACACAGAAGTATTTTTTAAAAGTTTGTGTATCACTTAAAATGACCTTGTGTGCCACTAGAGATATCTGTCCCATACTCTGAGAAACAATGATTTAGACTAGTGGTTCTCCAAGTGTAGTCCCTGAACCAGCATCCCTGAGAACCTGTCAGAAGTACGAATTCTTGGAACCCACTCCAGACCAACTGGACGGGAAACTCTGGGTTGGGGCCCAGCTAGCGATGTTTTAGCAGGCTTCCAGGGGATTCAGATGGTCACTGGAGTTTGAGAACCACTGGTTTAAATGCTCCTCAGTATCTTCCAGTTCTCCTATCCTAAGAAGTTAGGTTTCAGAAGGGACACTTGCATTTGGAACCCCAGCTTTGCAGCCAGATTGTAAATCTGTTATCTCGGGAAAGTGAAGTAGCCACTCCGAGTCTCAGTTTCCTCATCTGTAAAAGGAGGAAATATGCCTGTGAAACTGAACTGTGCCTGTGAAGATGGCTGAAATGCCAAATGTCTTGTTACGTACGTATTCGCCACAATGAAAAAAGGGGGGAGGGGGGAGGATGCTTCCTCGCTGCCCCATATTATTGTCAACCGCGTGAACATATGTGAAGTTGCAAGCACACCCAGACACGGCGTAGAAGCTAGTAATAATATTTACTAATAAATATTAGTAAATAATATTTACTAATACTAATAATAAAACTAATATGTTTTCTTTACTCCTTATAATTTATGTATTAAAGATCATGCGTTTTAATTTACCACATCATTTTACCTTGAGTATGGGGAGGGGAAGAGCAGTGCCTGGGGGGACCTCCAGCTTTGTGTCCATCTTTCTCCTCCCATCACCCAGCCCCCAAGGGGACATAAGAACAGGATTCCCTGTAGACACTTTAGGGCTAGGCAACCCAAGCCCCGGGACAGGCCCACGAGCCCCCCATAAGCCTGGGTAGGAAGATTCTGCAACTGGAGGTGCTTCTGGCCCACTGAGCCTCAGAAAAGAACCCAGAGCTGGACAGCAAGCAGGCCACAGGCTGGGCCAGGTCAGAAAGGGGAAAGTACTTTTCAAGTACTTAGACCGCATGATTGCCCCAGAAAAGACAGCAAATGCCTGAGTTTGGGAACTCAGTCTGTGGGAGGGCACTGGCCTGGCAGCTGGGCCATATGGCCACAGGCTGAGCTGGGCTGGACCCTAGGGCTGCCCCAGGCCCCACAGCCCAGCACCCCGGAGGAGACCAGTGGGTGATTTTCCACTCTGGGGCTACCTGCCCGCCTCCTCCCTGGAAGGCCTGGCCCAGGCTGTTATCTGAAGGCTGGATCCAAGAAGTGACTGTAGCACCTTCTTCCCACTGCAGCGTGAGGGTCATCCTCCCTCTGCCACAGCTGGACAGACTCCATCCGCCTTCTCCAGAGGGCTTCAAGTTCACTCTGTAGTCTTGTCTACATCGTCAACACTAACAGAGTGCTCCCCTGGGGGGCGGGGGGCAAAGGTCCCTGGGTAGCTCAAGTAGCTTAAATTCACCCAGCAGCTCTGCAGAAGAAAGGCCTGGCCTTCTGCTCCTGGAAAGATCACAGACAAGAAAACTCTATGGGGCATAGTTATACTCTGCAGCACATGGGGTCACTATGAGTCAGAATCAACTCGACAGCAGCAGGTTTTCACCCGGGGGCTTGTAAGAAATGCAGAATCTCAGGAATCCCTGCCCCAACACACACAATGAATTACAGAATCAGCCCTGCATTTTAACAAGATCCCGGTCCCGAAAGTTAAGTGCAGTTTTACTACTTTCAAATCTATGAGGGATTTTGGGATTTAAATAAACTCTCAGGAATCCTTCAGCAAAGCAAATGAGCACCCACAGGCATCTTTTGGATAAATCCCAATTTTTACTGCTTAAAGTGAAAACCCAGCACCGAGGTTCCAGGGGCCAGGACAGGTTTCAGGTTTCTGCCCCCACCTGACGCTGGCACACACGCTGAGATGTTGGCAGTGCCCCCTCTGCCTCAGCTTACCCCTCTGGGAAATGAGAAGGCAGCTGTGGCTTCTCCAGGGCTCCTCAGATAGCCACAAGCCTGAAGCAACCCTGCTCCGGGTCTGAACTGCCCATGCCAGGTAAAGCCGGGGCTTTTTGAGCCTTTTCCGGCAGCCCCGACAGAGGCCAGCTTGAAAGATCTCTTTGTTCCCCATCTCTCACGCTGACCTTTCTGAGCAAAGTTGCCCACTTTTAACAGTATCCAAACAGGCCCTCAAACAAACCCTGGCCCAGAAACAGGCTGCATGGGGGGAGGCCAGGAAGCCTTTTATTCCAACTAAAGTAAACCCAGACTGGCCAGGAACAGAAAGAAAGAGGAGATGGGTTAAGAAAAGCCTCTCATCCTAGGGGGGCCTGCAGGTGGGGCTTGCAGGGCACAGGTGCTAAGCTTTCTGGTACCCTGTCAATAGCAGGCAACAGTGGGGATTTCTCAATGCACTTCAGTCTTCAATCTCCTAGGAGGTCGGAGAAACAGGCTTCATTATCCTAGCACCAGCGAAAGGCTTGGTGCATAGAAGGCACTCAGTAATTCATGGCTGAGTAAGTGTACTAATCCCTATTTGTCAATGGGAAAACCGAAGCCTAGAGAGACTCACTTTCCTAGGACATCTGTTACCCCAAGGGAGGGGCAGGGTTATGGACCACTCCAGAGAGTTCAGATTTTACTCTCTTTTAACTGAAAAGACCCCTGAGAAAGACAACACTTCTCTTTCAACCTGGCACAGTTACACAGTCCTTTCCTGGCCATTTGAACTCCAGAACTCTCAAGACTCAATTTACGAAGTCTTTGCCAAGTGCCTACTGCATACCAAGTGTCTGCTCATCAGACCTGATCACAACAGGCATTCAACAAGTATTACTGGAAGGAATTGCGAGACCAAATGAGTGAATATGACTACCTAATTCATGGTCATTCCTGTGTCTAAGGAGCTCACAGCCTATTAAATGAGCCACATTCTTGATTTACTCAGAGCTTAGCAATGTGTGAGCCCTCCTGGTGCAGTGGTTAAGAGCTTGGCTGCTAACCAAAAGGTCGGCAGATCAAATCCCCCAGCTGCTCCTTGGAAACCCTATGGGGTAGTTCTACTCTGTCCTATAGGGTCGCTATGAGTTGGAATCGACTTGACAGCAACGAGTTTTGGACTTTTTGGTTAGCGATGTGTCTTGCACACAGTAGGTGCTCAACAAATGTTTCTTTGGTTTGGTTTGATTCGGAAGAGTTAGAGAATAATGAGAAACTGCATGGACTTTGTCGCTGGATGGGACCTAAACAGACATGGGCTTGTAGGATCCTGACCAGAAGTCCCTGCTTTAAGCCGGGTCATTTGTTTTGGAGAGGTTTCTGGTCAAAGCCCCAGAAGAGCACAGCCAGGTGGCAGAGCCCAACAGCTGGAGGGTTGCATTAGGGGACAAGGTTGGGAGAAGTTCAAATGATTGTCATGCTGTCTACTCTCACCACAGACCCAAATTATGTTTCAAAAAAACGAAAACTCTCCTCCCCACCCACTATCCCAGGAAAAGGCTGAGACCAGTGCCTGGTACCGCACCCAAGATGGCGGGCAAGGAGGTTTTTCCTTTTCTAGTGAGGTGGGGGAGGTAAGTGTAAACAATAAATAAGGCTGTGTATCAAGAGAGGCTAGGAGGGTGTACTCTCCCCAGTGGGCCTCAGAGGCCTTCCCATGCCCCCAAACTGGAGGCGCGCAACACCACGAGATGCTCACTGTGGGCCGGAGCATTGGGCGATTCTGGTCCCTGAAGCCCCTCAGAAGGAGCTGTCTCCTACCCTCCCCCACCACACAGATACAAGGTAGCTGCTGAGAACAAGACAAAAAGTACTGCTGGTTGAACACACCCCTCCTGGGCGTCACACAGAACAGCAGGCTGGGTTTGTAAGGTGCCTCCTCATTCTGCAGAGGTTCCCCGCCCCCACAGCCATCTGCAGCCCGGGCTCCCTTTGCCACCTCTCTGACTCAGTGCCTTGCGACTCAGCACCTAGCTGGCAAGGTGGAGCAGACGCAGACACATACATGTGCACGCACGCATGCACACACACACCCACACCCCTGAAAGGGAGAGTGCTTCCGTAGGACTAAGCAGCTGGCTGGAGCTGGGGAACTCCCTTAGAAAACACACACTCCCTTCTCTGTAGTTCGGTTTTGGTACAGTGAGCACATGTTGCTTTAGAAATTAAAAAAAATAATTGTTGAAAAACAGAACATTCCTGAAACCCGCAGCCCACCTGGTTCAACCCCCAGTGAGTCCCAGCTCACTTTGCACCCTGAGCAGAGAATGGAGAATGAGCTCTGCTAGGTCTAGGCAGAAGGACGGGGAAAAAACAACCCAAAGAGGAATGGCCCCTTGCTCTGGATGAAGGAGTGGAGTCAGCTCACACTCCTGTTCTTGGGTGAGGCCCAGGGATTTGGTCCTAATGAGGTCAGAGCCACCAGAGCCAGCTACAGGGGTAATCGGCTTCCCTGGTGTTGCATAGCCCCCTCAGTCCCCGCTGCTGCTGTACACCTGGGGCTGCTTCATGCAAAGGAGAACCAAGTCCCTTTCCTGAGCCTCCCCCGCAGCCAGGGCCCCGGCCACCGTGGCCCCCAGGAACATGTCAGAAAGGTGCCCCTCCCTGTGGCTGGTCGGCCAAGACTCCACTAGAGTCCACGGCTGCCCTCTGGTGGCAGTGAAGGGAAGCAAACCCACTCAGGCCTCCCAGGCCCCACCCTTTGCGAGGGAGCCTCCCAATTCCCGCCTGTCTTTCCAGGCCAGTGTTCTCAGGTCAATTAGGAACCCTCTCATCAGCTCCGAGCAAGGGGTGGCAGTCATCTGGGGAAATTAACTGCTGGATCAATAGGGCAAGGCCTCTGGAAAAAATGAATGTGCCTCAGACACACTGAATGAGTAACTGGGCAGCGGGGCCAGTGTGACTAAGCCCAGGCCTCAGACTTAGTCCAGGCTTCCCCAAGCTCCAAATAAGGGGAGGGAAGCTGTCTGGGGGTCAAGCAAACGTCACCCACTTTGTACAATGAAGAACATCACACCTTTTAAATTATGCCAAGAACTCAATTGAGGGCAGAGGCCAGACCCTGGGTGGAGCAGGCACTGCTGCGGCCGCCTGGCCCCAAGGCAAAAGCACCTCACTGCTTAGCAAGGGCTCCCCTGCCCGCTCTGGAGGTCCACTCCACCCAGGCCCACATGGGAACGAGCCTGGGCTCTCAGATTCTGGCCCCAGCCCTCCCTGTTCCTTAGGCCCTAAGCACCTCCTCTGAGGCCTGGACAATCCCTTAGCCCCCGGCTCCTCCCCATTGGCCTCTCAGGATGTACTGTCCCCTCAGAGACCTTCAGGGTACCCCTACCCAAGGCAGCATCCCCCTCCTCCCAGCTTTCTTTCCCGCCCTAGCATAGAGAACCTGATTGTACCCTGGGCTTGTTTATCATTGGCTCCCCTGGGATGTGACCTCCTGGAGGGCGGGGCCCTGTCCTGTCCACAGCTCCAACCCAGTGCGTAGGCACGGTGCCTGGCACAGAGCGGGCACTCAGAGACTGTGAAAGGAACTGACCGGACAGTCTCTGAGCTTCTTTCCCTTAGCCCCATCCCGGCACCAGGCTGTAGGCTCCTTGACCCCAGGGAAGGTTCCTCCTCCTTCCCAACACCCCAGTGCAAGAGCCCAGGCCAAGGTAGAATGTAACTAGCACGAAATGGATCTGGCGTCTTTTAAAAGACTTTTCAGGGCCGTCCTGAAGAAGATGATCCAGTGTTAGGTATCCGGGTCCCAATCGGTCCCTGAACTTCTGCTTCTCATGCTTTCCTTAGGCTAAGGCGCTGGTCCTCAGCTGGGGCGATTTTGCCCTCACCCCCCAGGGGGCTGGACATACCTAAGTTCAGCACCGGGCGCACTGGCTCTAGCACCTATCAGCCCCACGTCTCCTCTCTCCTCAGTAACACAGGGACACGCTGTTCATTCCTACTTCACAGAGTTACACATAAAGGCATTAGCTGCTGCCTGGCACCCAGTAAGTGCCCAACAAATATTAGCTACTATCATGAGGCAAGGGGCAAAGAAATCATTTAAAGCCCAGCCAAGCACCCAGGGCTGCAACCTCTGCTTTAACTATCTCTGTCACATTCTGGGGCTACCTCTGGGCTGGAGGTGGCCAGCGGAAACAGACAGAGGCACTGAGTAACTGCCGTGTGTCCTGGGCACCGCTGCTCGTGCTTTTGAGGCTTAAAATGTTTGGCTTGTTTATTCTGAAAGAAATGATGATTCAATTTCCAATCCTCTTTATTTGAGCAGGGAAGGAAGGCCAGGATCCTGGCTTTAAAGACTGAAATCTGCACTTCAGGAAGGGGAGGGGAGCAGAGCCCCAAGAACAGAAAAGGAACCGAAATTACTCAGGCTTTCCTGGAGGGGTGGTGGGTGGCGAATGCCTCCACCCTGCCTCTGCCTCTGCCTCTGCCACCACACACTCATACATATCCACACCAACACCGCACACACATACATATCCACACCAACACCACACACACACATACACCAATACACCCACCAATACACCCACCAATACACACACATGCATATCCACACCGACACCACACACACACACCCCAATACACACACATACATATCTACACCAACACCACACACACACATACATATCCACACCAACACCACACACACACCACCACACACACATACATATCCACACCAACACCACACACACACATACCAATACACACACGTACATATACACACCAACACCACACACACACATATACGTACCAACACCACACCACACACACACATACATATCCACATCAACACTATACACACGTGCCACACACACACCAACACAGCACACACACACACCAACAACACACACGACACACACATATATATCCACACCAACACGACACACACACACACCAACACACACCACACACATACACACCAACACCACACACCTACATATACACACCAACACCACACACACACATATATGTACCAACACCACACCCCCCTCCCCCCACACGCCTCATGCACAAAGTCTAACTGTACAGAACACAGACAGGGAAGGAAACAGGTCTGCTCTGGGTGGTGTGGGGGTACCTTCAGGAAGAGGCACAGTCACATTCTTGGAGAACGGTGACTCAGGGCCCCAGAGGGACACGGAGAGCCCTGAGTCACCGTACCTAGGATTAGCCCACACACTCCCAACTATCACTGTGGCCCTGTCCTTCTCCCACAAGCTGCCCTTCCACATCCAGAAAATTGGAAATGGCACGGGTTTCGAGGCCACTCAGACCTGAAACTAGAATCCTAGTGGGTGAGCTTGGGCAAGTTACTTAACCCCTGCGAGCCTCGGTCCCCTCCCTAGTGAGTTGGGTTCACAAGGCCTACTTGGAAGAGCTACCTGGCACCCAGGGGGAGCTTGATACCTGCTGGCTTGCGCCCACTCCCACCCTCCTGGCTGTCCTTGATGCTTTCCTTAACCTCATTAAGAAAAGGCGGGTGTGGGGGAGGGGGAGCAGGCAGCCCCAGGGGTGGGGGGCCCTCAGCAGAGAGGACGCTAACAGCAATACCTCCTGGGGCCTGAGTTCTGGACGCGAGATGCTTTTTCATTTCTTCCCTCTCATTCGACCCTCATACCTCCTGGGGTGTAGGACAAACAGAAGCCCCGAGTTAGAGGTGAGGAAGCAGAGCTAGGGTGAGGTAGGGGAGAACTTGTACAGGGTGGCAGAGTGGCCTGGAACCCCTGACCCCACCCTGACTTCCTCACAGATGACTAGGGCATCCCCCCCAAATTTTTCAAACCAGAAGCTGGGGCACAGTACCTGCCAACAGTGGTCACTCTCAGGGCGGCAAATGCCAGGCTGTGAGTGCATCAGCCTAGGATTTCTAGGAACCTCAGACTTTCCGCCCAGAGCCATGCAGCCTAGTGGTTACGAGTGTCAACTGGGAAAGTCAGATGAGGCCTGTGCTGATAATCAAGGCTCTGCCCAGGACAAGTCACTTAAATTCTCCATGCCTCAGCTTCCCATCTGGAACAACAGTACCTACCTCAGAGGACTGTTGCGAGGGTTAAATAACACCACGCAAACAAAGTACTTAACACAGTGCCTGGCACAAACTGAGCCCTTAATAAGTGGCACATATAATTATAATGCATACCTGTTAAATGAAGGAAGGATGCAGAATATTGAAATTAGAACTGTTCCCTCCCCCAAAACCTTCCCCATGGGGCTCCCATACGTAAGGAGAACAGCATCCCCACTCTTTGTGCCTGTAAGAGTCCTGGGGGACGCAGGGCAGGGGGTGGGGGGTCGGGAGGCATGCCTTAAACTCTGTAAAGCAGGAGTCAGCAAACTTTTTCTGTAAATGGCCAGACAGTAAATATTTTAGGCTTTGTGGTCCATACAGCCTCTGTCACAACTACTCAATTCTGCCGTTGAGGTAATATGTAAATGACTGGGAGTGGGTGTATTTCATTAAAACTTTATTTACAAAAACTGGCTTCGGGCCATAGTTTGCCAACTAGTAGTTCAACTTCCCCAGCTTCCCCATCGACTTTATAAAGCACCAACAGTCCGCCTTCCACATCTCTGCAGGCAGGGAGCTAGCTAAAGGCAGCGACCCGGATTCGTCCTGGAGAGCTCCCAGGCGGCCAACTGAGGGTTCTCCACGAGCAGGAGGCTCCAGGCACCAGCTCCTTGCTCCTGAACAGCAGAGTGACAGCTGTTTCCAGCCAGAGAGGCAGGCACTGCCAGAGCAGTGAAAACGGGAACCAGTCAGCTCTGGAACTGAAGCTCCACAACCGAAAAATGACAAAAAAAGCAGATGGTGGGGCAGGAGTGGAGGCAGCTGGGCTCCCCCAGGGACCCTACCTCCATGGCCAAAGGGTGCTCTGAGGAGCCTAGGGCTCCAGGCTGGCCTCACTCTTAGGGGTGAGCACACAGACTCGCTGGACTTCTGGATCCTCATGTACCAAACAGGGACCCCTCCACCTCCCTGGCCTGGTACTTGAGAAATCAAGCAAAGAAAAAGAAAAGCAAAAGGTGAAAAGTTCATGCTTGGGTCAGCAGCCTGTCAGACTGTGGGCTGCCATGAAAAATAATAAAATATAAATAAGAATAATCATGATGGCTGTGGTTTTCTAAACAGCTGTGAGGCATCAGGCTCTCTGCTATCACATATCATCTGATGACCACAGGATGTTGTCACTGTCCCCATCTTACAGAGAGCTCCAGGGATCTGCCCTTGGCCACACAGGCTTTAGGCATGGGAGCTGGACTCACACCCAGGTCTACTGGCTTCAAAGCTGCAGCTTCGCACATTCCCGCTCTGCCAAGCAGGGAGAGAGCAGGGTGGACCACTCGCCCAGTTTTTACCGTTCGGAAGGCAGAGGCTCCTGCAGCATCTCAGCCTCCTCTTACCACTCTGGGGCTGCTGTGTACCAGCAAGGGCAGAGAGGGGAGAGAAAAGAGAGACAGCTGAGGCCCAGTGGCGTCACTAGGATTAGTATCACCCACTGTGGTAACTCATGGTGTCACCCCATCCATGGATAACCTGCCCTACCAGACCATACAGGATCTTTACTAATTTTTTTTTTTTTTTTTTTACTGATGTTACTCATAAATAGTAATTCACATACATCACTTTCTCCTTTAATTATTACTTCATTCTCAAAATAGTTATTGACATAGGTTCATAAACACTAATTACCACAATATTGCAGCTGTTCTTGGGTTGTTAGGTGCCATCGAGTCAGTTCTGACTCAGAGTGGCCCTAAGTACAACAGAATGAAACACTGCCCGATCCTTCGCCATCCTCACAATTGTTGTTGTTTGAGCCCATTGTTGCAGCCACTGTGTCAATCTATCTTGCTGAGGGTCTTTCTTTTTTTCGCTGATCCTCTACTTTACCAAGCATGATGTCCTTCTCCAGGGACTGGTCCCTCCCGATAACACGTCCAAAACACGTGAGACGAAATCTCACCATCATCGCTTCTAAGGAGCATTCTGGCTGTACTTCTTCCAAGACAGATCTGTTCGTTTTTCTGACAGTCCATTCAATATTCTTTGCCAACACCATAATTCAAAGGCATAAATTCTTGTTCGGTCTTCCTTATTCACTGTCCAGCTTTCGCATGCCTATGAGGCGACTGAAAATATCATGGCTTGGGTCAGGCCTCCTTAGGCCTCAAGGTGACATCTTTGCTTTTCAAAACTTTAAAGAGGTCTTTTGCAACAGATTTGCTCAATGCAATATGTCATTTGATTTCTTGACTGCTGCTTCCCTGGGCGTTGACTGTGGATCCATGTAAAATGAAATCCTTGACAAAACTTCCAATTTTCTCTGTCTATTATGATGTTGCTTGATAAATATCTTGTTATGAGAATTTCTGTTTTCTTTATGTTGAGGTGTAATCCATACTGAAGGCTGTAGTCTTTGATATCCATCAGCAAGTGCTTCAAGTCCTCTTCGCTTTCAGCAAGCAAGGTTGTGTCTTCTGCATATATGGCAAGTTGTTAACGAGTCTTCCTCCAATCCTGATGCCATGTTCTTCTTCATATAGACCAGCTTCTTGGATTATTTGCTCAGATTGAGTAAGAACGGTGAAAGAATCAATGCATCTTGATTTCTTGTTTGATCAATTTCAGACTGCAGAAGTTGGTAAAAATCTTCAATTTCTTCATCTTTGGCATTAGTGTTTGGTATGTAAATTTGAATAACAGTCGTATTAACTCATCTTTGTTTTTGGTGTGTGGAATATTACCCTATCCCGACAGCACTGTACTTCAGGACAGGTCTTGAAATGTTTTTTTTTGACGATGAATGCAATGCCATTGCTCTTCAATTTCTCATTCCTGGCATAGCAGACCATATGACTGTTGGATTCAAAATGGCCAATACCAGTCCATTTCAGCTCACTGATGCCTAGGATATTGATCTTTATGCATTCCATTTCATTTTCGATGACTTCCAATTTTCCTAGATTCACACTTCGTACATTCCACATTCTGATTATTAATGGATGTTTGCAACTGTTTCTCCTCATTTTGAGTTGTGCCACATTAGCAAATGAAGGTCCTGAAAGCTTTACTCCATCCACTTTATTAAGGTCGACTCTACTTTGAGGAGGCTGCTCTCCCCCGGTCCTCTGTCAGTTTGTCGTATTGCGGTGGCTTACATGTTACTGTGATGCTGAAAGCTATGACTCTGGTGTTTCAAATATCAGCAGGGTCACCCATGGTGGACAGGGGAGCTTCCAGACTAAGACAGACTAGGAAGAAGGACCTGTTGATCTACTTCTTAAAAAAAAAAAAGGCCAGTGAAGACCTTATGAATAGCAGCAGAATGAATACTGTAGCTAAAACACCAAAAAATTTGACAAAATCAGCAAGTATAAAAACACCAGCAGCAACGAAAACAACAGCACATGGCTTGTAGCACGTGCAGATGAAACCACGTGATTCAAAGTATTGTTGTAATTGGGTAATAATGACATCTCTGACCAGAGCGCATTAGAAGCTTCAAAAAGTAAATCAGCACAGAGTTTTTGCTTTATACATGTAAGCTGGGCTTTGAAAAATGTTTTTGTTGTTATAACTAACTACCGGGATATTTTTACAGAAAACAATGAATTTCTGCGGAAACACTGCACAAAAATTTTATAGACAGTGATTTTGGTGTCACCCTCTCTGATAGTGTCACCTTGCGCTTTCTGCACCTCCTCTCCCCCACCCACCAGTGATGCCACTGCCCAGGCCCCCTCCAGGCTGGGGGCCACCTAGGGTTAGACGGCCTCCCCCAGCCTGGCCCCAGGCTCAGGCCCACCCCCCTGCTCACAACCATCTCTGTGACCTCTGCTTCCTGGGAAGGCCCTCACCACGGGGTACTCCACATTCTGGGCAAGGGACTCCACTTCCTTCTCCTCCAGGCAGTTGAGGACCTAAGCTCACGGGCTTCCAAGACCACAAAAGGGAACCTGGGCATAGCTCTGGCAGGACCAGGCCACTGGGCTGGATGGAAAGCTTCCTGGGCCAGAGCCTGTGCTTAGACTACCTCGGGGCCCAGGCACTATTTTCCAAAAAGTGGTCCCTAGAGATGCACCCCCAAACAAGGACTCCACATCAGACGGAGTCTGGAAAATGTTAGGCACCTTTGCCATCCCCTGCAAATTTACTTTGCTCATTCATGTTCGAAAGGCTCCAACAGGCCTTTAACCCAATGTTTCCCCAACTTATTTGGCCATGGACCCTTTCCTAGTCCCACCTCCTGCGTCCCTCCCTGACTCCTCCTGTCTCTCTGAATCTCCCTAGCTCAAGGCCCACCATCTCCAAGAAGCCTGCCCTAACTGTCCCTGCCGCACGGGACCTGCCCCAGTCTGCCCTGCGCCTGCCTAGCCCTGGCCTCACCTGCAGCAGTGGGCTCAGCACCTTCCCCCATCCTCAGCTTCCCCCCACAGCCCTGAGGGGAAAAGGCAGGCTACGAAGCAGCACGCACTGTAGAGTACCATTTTTGTTGTTGTTGTTAGAAAAAGTAAAGAAGAAATATATCTACATACCTGTACATAGAAAACCATGAAAGAAATACATGAAAATGTCAGTAGTGGTTATTTAGAGCAGGGGCCAGCAAATTTCTTCTGGAAAGAGCCAGATACTAAACATTTAGGCTCAGGGCCGTGGATGTTGCTCTAAAGCAGCCACAGATGAAACAAACAAAGGGGTGTGGTTGTGTTTCCATAAAATCCATTTAGCAAAAAAAAAACGCTCCTAGCCAAAAAACCCATTGCTGTTGGGCTGATTCCGATTCATAGTGACCCTGTAGGACAGAGTAGAACTGCCCCATAGAGTTTCCAAGGAGCGCCTGGTGGATTTGAACTGCCAACTCTTTGGTTAGCAGCCATAGCACTTAACCAGTATTCCACCACGGTTTCCTGCTTCTGGCCAGAGGGCCATAATTTGCCAAGTCCTGATCTAAAGATCAAATATGCGATTTTTATTTTCCTTTTTTTTGTATTCTTAGGTGTTTTAAAATTTTTCCCTATAAACGTTATACTTTTATAAACCAGGGCTGGGGGGGAGGTCAATAAACTGCACAATTGTATCTTTTTTTAATATACAAACAGTTCTGAAAACTAAAATATAATTAACCTCACCTGTAAGAAAAATGAAAATTTAAAATGACACTGAGATATATTTCACCAATCACATCCGTAAAACTTCAGAAAGTTTGATAATGCACTGTGTTGCAAGTGCATTGGGAAATAGACACCGTCACATGCCCTGGTGGAACAGCCTCCACCAGGCACAATTTGTCAGCACCCAACAAAGTACCAATGCTTGTACCTTCTGGAGGAGGTATACCTTCTGACCCAGCAATTTCCTGTCTAGGAATTCATCCTATAGACAGCCCTACATTGTGAAATAATGTATGGGCAATGTATATTCTGGACCCTGGGGCATGTTTAAAAGAATAAAAGTCTGGAAGTGACCTAAATGTCCCATCGATAGGTGTCTTAGTCATCTAGTGCTGCTTGAACAGAAATACCACAAGTGGATGGCTTTAACAAAGAGAAATTTATTTCATCACAGTAAAGTGGGCTAAAAGTCCAAATTGGGGGCATCAGCTCCAGGGAAAGGCTTTCTCTCTCTGTCGGCCTTCTCATCTGTCTTCCCCTGGACTAGGAGCTTCTCCGCGAAGGGACCCTGGGTCCAAAGGACACGCTCTGCTCCCGGCACTGCTTTCTTGGTGGTATGAGGTCCCCCATCTCTCTGCTCACTTCTCTCTTTTATATTTCAAGAGAGTGCCTCAGGACACAATCCAATCTTGTAGACTGAGTCCTGCCTCACTAACACAACTGCCACCCATCCTCTCTCATTAATATCCTGGAGGCAGGATTTACAACATATAGGAAAATCACACAATACCGGGAATCATGGCCCAGCCAAATTGATACACACATTTTTGTGGAGACATAGTTCAGTCCTTGACATTAGGGAACTGGTTAGACGAATTAAACTGTATCCATACCATAGACTCCAACACAGCCATGAAGAAGAAAAGGAAGTTCTCTATGTCCATGGAAAAATCTCCAAGATATTTACATTAAATGAAAAAGGCAACGGGCAAAACATTTATAGAGAAAAGGAAAATCATATTTGTATATAATCACTTGTATATGCCGAGGATGATGGATGAAGGAAGGGAGACTTTTTACTGTCTATTCTTTTGTACATTTTTAATTTGGTCCTATGTGTAAGAATCACCTGTTTTAAAAAGTTAAATGTAGAGAATAAGTGAAATTTAACAATATAAAGTTAGCAAAATGAAATATGGGCTTCAAAGAACCCCAGCCAGTCACTTGAAAGCAAGCTCTGTGATCCTGACCCTCGGTCTCATTACCTGTGTGGTTCAGGTGAGGTGAGGTGAAGCGTGTGAGGTGCCTCCCGCAGCGACTAGCTGCACTTGGCACACAGGACTTTCCTCTGCTTGCCTGTGGTGTGCTCACAGCTCTAGCCCCAGGCGTCAGGGGAGTGGCCGGGGGGGAGGGGTGGCTGTAATAACGCAGAGGAGGAGCCGAGGGGGAACAAGATCTCTGCTGCAGAGACCTGAAGGAGACCCCCCCCACCAATGGAGGAGGACTGGCCATCTGCAGAACCACATCAGAGCCGCAGCTGCCTGCAACACACCCTACTGATTTTATATCTTCTCCTTCCCCTCAGCGCCACCACCCAACACACACCGTCAAGCAACCACTTCCTTCCTGCCGCCCAACTAGAAGAATTCACACTGAGCTGTTCATGGAAGAAGGGGACCCTTTTCACCAGGGTCAGATTAAGGCATGTGAGTGTCTTAAGCACTGAAAATCTGCGGTGCTCCCGCCCCTGTGTACTCACGAATTCGAGCAGGATATATGAGTTATATATATACGCCATGTTTTTTAGCACATAGAGAGTAATATCAAACACTGTGTCCTGCTCAACAGAAAATAAAAAACGAAACTCACTTTATACATAAATTAAAACTTTCCATGTTAGATAAATATTAATATTTCCAGTATTTTCTGGACGTTTGCTATGTTAGTATTAAATTATTACTCATGTTAGTATCATATTTAATGTATGCTAGATTGCATCCGTGTGTATGCCAAACACATTTTAAAGTTAAAGTTATAAATATTACTGTTTACAAAACTTAGGACATAACTCTCTGTAAATGCTATACACTTAAAAAGTAACTTGATTGAATTCATTGCAATGGTTGACTTATTGGAGTGCCCATGCTTTTGCGCGTCATCTGGGACTGCAGTGCCCATTGGTTGTTTACTAGGATTTCTGTAAGAGCATATCCTTGTGTTGGTATCATGGCAAAGGGCACTGCTGACACTCCTAGCTGGGGTTGCTGGATCAGCAGACGTGATATACAAGACAGCTCTTTCAAAATGGATCATAGACCTGTTATCTATTAATATAATACATCTTTTCCTAGTAACTGCTCATGCTGGATCCAGTTGCATATTGGGTGAATGTAGCAAGAGCTAGACTCGACAGCCCACCCCTACCTCTTGTCTGTTAAAAGAAATAGTATACTCCCAAGAGAACCACTGAGAAAAGGAGTTTCAATTACACAAGAGAGGACCATAGGAGACAGATGTCAACAAAGGTGTTGAAGTGGTAGGGGCCTCATAGCTTAAACAACCTTGTGTATGGGCACCCTGGTGACCCTCTGTGAACTTTATTTCTGGCCGGCACATTCTCATGCCCTGGAGCTGATATCAATTTTATTTAGTGTCCTACCAGTTCCCTTCCACTGTGGTGCTCACTTTTCCTTGTGTTCTGTCTCCTTGGCATCTGTGGGCCTTTGCTTTGGACAATGGTGCCTCTGTTTTGTTGATGCCCTAAGCACATGCTTACGTTGCATAATTGGGTCATCTGTCCCTGGTCTTCACCCAAGAAGCAAATGACTAAGGAAGGCATTCCTGGCACCATGGCTCTTGGGTCTGAGGTAGACAAGTATCCGTAGGGACCCCCAAGTCACCACATAGGACAATGAGCTTTTCTGCCACCTCAATCAGCAAGGACAATCACACCTAAAATGATGCCAGCCTATATTTTCACTACACTTCCCCCGGCATCTCACCATCCCATGGAAGCTGGAATGAACAAGAATCAGCCTTCCCATTGGATTTTTGGGCAGAAGAAGGAAGGCTCAGAGAAGAGAAATAACTTTACCAGCACCTCAGACAGACACCAGAAACCAATACCAGATTAGCACCCTACTGCCCTGCTCACAGTCGTTTGCTCTTATAACATCATTTCCAGACTTCTAGAACTCTCCCTCTAAAGATAACCACTCCTGTTTTTCTTCTCAGGAGCTCTCTCCGCAAAGCATGTGTAGGCTTTATTGCTTCAGCAGTTTTCTGAAGCTTGGCCCTTCCCACCGAAAATGTCTTTACACACCTCAGGCTGACAAGAAGTAACACAAACCAGCCCCCATGTGATCCTCCCAAGAGAGCACGGGCACACCAGAAAGGTGGGAGGCCAGATTTAACAGAATGTCAAAAGCACCTGGCCCAGAGAGAAGGGTCCAGATCCTGGCGACCTACCCCTTCTTCAGGTTGGTCACATAAGCACTCTGGAGGGCGGCTTCCAGGAAGTAGGTGAGCTCATAGTCAACAGGGTGATTGACTTTCAGATGCCTCGAAGTGCTGTTATTGCTGGTCTGGGGAGAGGAACACAGAGAGAGCCACTGTCTCAAAGTTCTGAGGGAGAAGAAGGTCGCCCAAGCCAGAGAAGGAGGCCCCATTGCCATTTCCAGCCCCGCGCCACCTCAGGGCACATGGTACAATTCTGACAAAAGTCAGCACGCATATAAAGTACCCCCTTCCTACCCAAATGCTGGATGTCTTCAAGTCCCGTGTGTAACATTTCTTAACAATCACAGAGCTTTATAAACTCACTAACTTATTTAATCCTTACCAAAAAAAGACAAATTAACAAACAAAAAAGTTGTTATTGAGTGATTCCAACTCACGGGCACCCAATGTTTGTCACAGTAGAACTGTACTTCATAGGGTTTTCAGGGCTATGAGCTTTCAGAAGCAGATCACTGGGCCTTTCTTCTGAGGCAACTCCAGGTAGGTTTGAACCGCCAACCTCTCAGTGAGTGGTTGAGCGCTTAACCCTTTGCATCACCTAGGGGCTTCTGTTTAATCTTTACAGCACCCCTATCAAGTAGGAACTGTCATGATCCCCTTCGACAGATGAGGACACTGAGGCCCAGAGAGGCTAGCTTACTGCCCCAAGGTCACAGAGGTTGTGGGTGGCAGAGCTAGGCACCCAGGAGTCCATACTCTTTACCTCTACTACATGTGGGCTGTGGCACTCTCTCTTCAACACCTACAACACCCCTACTTGAAAAGAATGTGTAGAGATTTCTTCACACAGGTCCCGGCTCTTCTGTGTATGCAAACCTCATCTATAACTAGACTTTACTCCCAGAGGGCAAGGGCTTTGTCTCCTGATTTCTACTGTTCCCCAAACCCATCTTCCATCCCACCTAAAGAAAGAGAAGGAAGCTAATAATGAATAGCTACCACTAGCCAAAATCTTCCTTAAAACCTCACAACAGCCCCAAAAGGCTGGGTTCTCTGTGCTTGATAGATGAGGAAACTGAGGCTCACAAAGTGCCTAAGGTCACTGTTATGGATGGAATTGTGTCCCCAAAATATGTTGTAAATCCTCACCTCTACGCCTGTGGTTATAATCCCATTTGGGAATGGGTTGTCTTTGTTACGTTAATAAGGCAGGATTATCGTAGGGTGTATCTTGAGTCAATCTCTTTTGAGACATAAAAGATCAAATAAGCATAGGAGGCAGAGATGGGGGAATAGAGATGCCAAGCCACATGAAGATCACCCAGGAGCAGAAACTTAGAAGAGACAAACACTTTCCCCAGAGCCAACAGAGACAGAAAGCCTTCCCCTAGAGCCAGCGCCCTGATTTCAGACTTCTAGCCTCCTAAACTGTGAGAAAATAAATTTCTGTTTATTCAAGCCACCCACTTGTGGTATTTCTGTTATAGCAGCACTAGATAATTAAGACAGTCACAAAGCTAGTGGGGGTTCTAACTTCAAAGTCAAGCCTGGCCAGTTACAGATTCCATGCTATTTCTGCTACTTACTGGTTTGTTCATTCAACAAGTATTTGAGTGTCTACCATATGCCAGTTCCTCTCCATCAAACCACTGAGTGACAGAAGAGCCCAAGGCTGGGGCCCCTGGCTCTGGGAAAAGCTGAAGAGCAATTACAGTATCTTAACTGAGCTATCGATGAAGTCTCAGCTCTAGAAGGCACACCCAGCCTTACCAGCTGCACCAACGCCCCTGTCTGATCAGAGAAAAAAAAAAAATCAGAAAGCCACACACCTTTTCTTTTAGGAATCAAAACTGATCTAAAGAGAGGTTCTCAGTTCCTCCGAGGTTGGGGCTGGGAGGACACACAGCACTGCTAGGAATGAACAAGATTCAATGGCCTGCCCTCCCTTGACCCGAGATAACCAGCTGTGGGGTCCACTTGTCTGTCCACTGCCACCAGACATCAATTCCGGCCCTGGCACCATTATAGCCCATTACAGCCCATTACCCTAATCTTCTAAAAGTTCAAAGCCCAGGCTTTAGGCCAAGTGGGAGGCTTTGTCCTTCTCATGAGTTTCCTCCAAGCAACATGAAATTCAAACAGGAAGAGCTCATAAAACATGACTGTCTAGCAGTGACCCACGTCATGGCCTCAGAAGAGGTCAATCCACCCATGTTAGGTCTCCAGGTGAGCCTCTCTCAGGGAACAAGCATTGAGTCCTGCCTGGGCTGAGCCCCTTAATCGCTTCTTTCCTCCATTAGTCCAATGAAGCAGAGTGACTCTGTAGGGTAGTGGCTCTCAATAGGTGGGCGATTTGCCCCCAGGGGACATTTGGCAGTTTTGGAGCCCTGGTGGTGCAATAATTAAGAGCTAAGGCTGCTAACCAAAAGGTTGGCAGTTGGAATCCGCCAGCTGCTCCTTGGAAACCCTATGCGGCAGTTCAGCTCTGTTCTACAGGGTCTCTATGAGTCGGAGTTGACTCGATAGCAATGGGTTTGGGTTTTGTGGTTCTTTTGGAGACATTTTGGGTTGTCCTAATGGGAGATGGGAGATGAGGTGCAGTTGGATCTTGTGGGTAGAGACCAGGGATGCTAACATCCTAATGCACGGGAAAGCCCCTGCAACAAAGAATTATCCAGCCCAACATGTCAGTGCTGTTGAGGTTGAGAAACCCTTGTTGTTAGGTGCTGTCGAATTTGTTCCGACTCATAGCAACCCTATGTACAACAGAAATGGAACACTGCTTGGTCCTGCACCATCCTCACAATCATTGTTATGCTTGAGCCCATTGCTGCAGCCACTGTGTTAATCCATCTCCTTGAGGGTCTTTTTTCGCTGACCCACCACTTTACCAAGCCCATGATGCTCTTCTTCCTGATAATATATCCAAGGTACATGAGACAAAGTCTCACCATCCTCACTTCTAAGGAGCACTCTGGTTGCAGTTCTTCCAAGACAGATTTGTTCACTTTTCTCGCAGTCCATGATTTATTCAATATTCCTCACCAACACCATAATTCAAAGGCATCGATTCTTCTTCAGTCTTCCTTATTCATTGTCCTGTCTTCACATGCATGTGAGGTGATTGAAAACACCATGGCTTGGGTCAGGTGCACCTTAGTCCTCAAAGTGACATCTTTGCTTTTTTTTTTTTAACACTTTAAAGAGGTCTTTTGCAGCAGAATTGCCCAATGCAATATGTCGTTTGATTTCTTGACTGCTGCTTCCGTGGGCATTGATTGTGGATCCAAGTAAAATGAAATCCTTGACAACTTCAATATTTTCTCTATTTATCATGATGTCGCTCATTGGTCCAGTTCTGAGTATTTTTTTCTTTATGTTGAGGTGTAATCCATACTGTCCAGCTTTTATACATTCCACTTTCCAATTATTAATGGATGTTTGCAGCTGTTTCTTCTCATTTTGAGTCGTTTCACATCAGCAAATGAAGGTCCTGAAAGCTTTGCTCCATCCACGTCATTAAGGTTGACTCTCCTTTGAGGAGGCTGCTCTTCCCCAGTCACATTGTGAGTGCCTTCCAACCTGAAGGGATCATGTTCCAGCACTATATATCAGACAATGTTCTGCTGCTACTCCTAAGGTTTTCATTGGCCAATTTTTTATAAGTAGATTGTCAGGTCCTTCTTCCTAGTCTTAGTCTAGAAGCTCCACTGAAACCTGTCCACCTTGGGTGACCCTGCTGGTATTTGAAATACTGGTGACATAGCTTCCAGCACCACAGCAACATATAAGCCACCACAGTACAACAAACTGACAGACATGAGAAACCTTACTCTACAGTAACTGACCTGGCCAGAGGAGGACTCCTCCAAAAAAACCAGTTGCCTTCAAGTCAGTTCCAACTCATGGCAACCCCGTGTGTGTCAGAGTAGAACTTCACTCCACAGGGTTTTTAATGGCTGATTTTTTCAGAAGTAGATCACCAGGCCTTTCTTCCAAGGCACTTTTGGGTGTACTCTAACTTCTAACCTTTTGGTTAGCAGCTGAGTGGGTTAACCATTTGTACCACCCAGAAGGCTCCTGAGGGCTCATCACAAAAACAGGTGCTGGGTTGACATTTTGGCCTTTGCCAAATGAGTGAGCTCAAGCATCCTTTGGGCTCTAAGTCTCTCAGCTCATGAACACCTCCTCCCTCAGGAAGCCTGTCCTAGTCTACCCTGCTAGAGAACCTGCCAGCAGAATGCCTAAGCACCACCCCCAACATCTCCCCAACAAGCAACCAAAGCCACTCTCCCTGGGTTCAAATCCTGCCAAATCCACTTATTATTAATTGTATATTATTATTATTAATTGTATAAACTCCACAAATCTATTTAACCCGTCTCCAAACTCAGCTTCCTCATTTGTAAAGTGGGAATAACCACAGTACTTATTTCATACAGTGATTGTGAGGGTTAAATTATAGAAGGAGTGTTAAGTATTCAGAATAGTGCTTGGCACAAAAGCAGGTACGCAACATTAGCACTATCTTTGCTGAATGTAGCTGCCTGTCCTCCCCGCTATGAAACCAAGAGCCTCCCTCAGAAGAGGGAGACAGGGGTAATCATCATGGCAGGCTGTCAGCACCTGGAATGAAGACCGTGCAGAGAGTTAATACAGGACCACCATGGGGGGTGCTGGGAGATGAGGAGGCTCCAGAACTGCCCAAACCTTGCTCTTTGTCTGCCTCCGAAAGGCTTGGAGAATATCCCCAAGATCCCACCTCCCCAGGGGATCTAGCAGGGAGTATCTGGAGCACGCAGAGCAGGGAAGGGTCTCTGACTTCAAGAATCAGCCTGCCTCCACCCCTTCTGAGGTGAGAGTGGTGAGTGAACCATTTAATCTCTCTAAACGTCAGTTTTCCTCATCTTTTAATCAGCAATAAATATAGTACCTCCATTACAGAGTTGTTGTGAGGAGTAAATAAGTTAACAGATGCAAACAGGGCTGTCACATTTGGTCGTGTAAGTTGAGTCTATCAAGGAGAGTCTGGGCCCCTCACAGACAGCGTGGACGCACTGATTTATCAAAACTATTTTCTGGTGGTATAGAGTCTCCTTCTAGCAAAAGCAGTAAATACTATAATCATTTTTCCAGCCAGTGAAGTAGAGTATCCTCAGGGAGTGATGCATTTTCCTAATTTGCACAAGGGTCCCTCTTAGGGATTGAATTATGTCCCTCCAAAATATGTGTTGTAAATCCTAACCTCTATGCCTGTGGTTATAATTCCTTTTGGGAATGGGTTATCTTTGTTATATTAATAAGGCAAGAGTGGTGTAGGGTGTATCTTGAGTCAATTCTCTTTTGAGATATAAAAAAAGATTAAACAAGTTAGCAGAGAGATGGGGGAAGAGAGATGCCAAGACACATGGAAATCTCCAAGGAACCAGGAAGCAGAAGCTGAAGAGACAAGGACCTTCCTCTAGAGCTAACAGAGAGAAAGACTTCCCCTTAATCCAGCACCCTGAATTTGGACTTCTAGCCTCCTAAACTGTGAGAAAATAAATTTCTGTTTGTTAAAGCCACCGACTTGTGGCATTTCTGTTATAGCAATTCTAGACAGCTGAGACAGTTCCCTAGATGGAAAGCACTTTTGTAGGGACTCAGTAGAGGGCAGCGATGTCTATGGAGTTATTATCACCAGCTCACCTTCTCCAATTCCTGCAGAAACAACTGAGCGATCCAGGAGGCCCTCTTGAAGCAGGTGATCACTTCCTCCTCCCTCTCAGTCAGGCGGTGGCAGGAAGCCACAGAGTTGGGTAGGCGTTCCAGGGAGAGGCCTGCAGGAGGAGGAGAGCACCTCAGACCTGCCTTGCTCAGGCCCCCTGACTCCAGGCCCTTCCCACGGCCCAGTGTGAGCTCATCCAAGGAGACATATGCTCTGGAGCAGCCAGCAGGAGGCAGAGGTCTGTGGAGGGGAAGGAGGAAGCTAAAGCAATGGTGGTATTAGCTGCGGCTGGAATCAAGCAATGGGCTGACAGAAGGCACTCATGCCCCATGTGGAAAATCAGACTGTGTTACCCCAATGTCCAACTCTTCCCTATCTTTCCAGCCCAACTCCTCCATGAAGCCATTCCAGACCTCTCCTTCCAGTTGTTAGAATTAAAATACTCACGCTCAAGACACTCACCACTTTCTACATTGTACTACAGTGATTTATGTCCAGCTCTTCTCTCTATTAGCTGAAAGATCTATGTGGCAAAATGTGAGCCTTTCTGGGCTACCACATCCCTAGTACAGCACCTCACACACAGTAGGAGCTTGAGTTATACAGCATTTTATACATATTCCTTCCATAGAACCAAAGTTTCTACCTTGCATAAACTATTTGTGTTCAAGTCTTATCTGCCCAGAGCAGACATCTGCAGTTGTAAATCCCTGCTATGGATTGAATTGGTCTACCAAAAATGTGTTGTAAATTCTAGCCCCCAGACCTATGGATAGGAGTCCTGGTGGCACGGTGGCTAAGTGCTCAGCTGCTAACCAAAAGGTCGGCAATTCAAACCCACCAGCTTTCTCCACGGGAGAAAGATGTGGCAGTGCTCCTGTAAAGATTATAGCCTTGGAAACCCTATGGTGCAGTTCTACTCTGTTCTATAGGGTAGCTATGAGTCAGAATCTACTCAATGGCAATGGATTTGGTTTTATACTGGTGGATGTGATCCCATTTGGGAATAGGGCTTCCTTTGTTATATTAATGAGGCCATCAGTGTGGGGTGTGTCTTAAGCCAATCACTTTTTGAGATATAAAAGGAACAGATAAGGCACAGAAGCAGGGAAGGATTTCTCCCCAGAGCAGCCACAGAGAGCTTTCTTAGTACCCTGAATTCAGACCTCTAGCCTCCTAAACTGTGAGAAAATAAACTTCTGTTTGTTAAAGCCACCCACTTGCAGTATTCCTGTCATAGCAGCACTAGGCAACTAAGATGAAATTTGGTACCAGGAGTAGGGTGCTGCTCTAACAAATACTTAAAATGTGGAAATGGTTCTGGAATTAGGTAATGGGTAGAGGCTGGAAGAGTTTTGATGTGCTTCATAGTAAGGCCCTGGTTTGCATTGAAGAGACTGATGGTAGAACTATGGACATTAAGGGTGATTCTGATGAGGGCTCGGAAAGAGTTGAGAGCTGTGATGAAAGATTTTATTGTCATGAACAAAATGTTCTTAGAAATATGAACATTAAATGTGCTTCTGGTGAAACTTTAAAAGGAAATGATGAACATGTCATTGGACACTGGAAAGAATTTGATGCTTTTTATGCAGTGGCAAAGAACTTGTCTGAATTATATTCAAATGTTTGGAAGGTAGAACTTGTAAGTGATGAACCTGGATATTTGACTGAGGACATTTCTAAGCAAGATCTTAAAGCGCCTGTGTGGTTTCTCCTTGCTGCTTATAGTAAAATGTGAGAGGAAAGAAATAGACTTAAAAATGAACTGTGTAAAATGAAACCAGAACTTAAAGACTTGGAAAATTCTGTTGTACAAACCAAGGAAATGTGTCCTGGAAAAACTTTCACCAAGAGTGTGGCTACTCAATCTTTTGTTCAACAGATAAAGCCTGTGACTGACAGATCTATTCAACTACCACAGCAGAAAGGGACAGAGACAGTACAAAATGGAACAAAGCTGCCTGCCTCTTAGAATTCTACAGGCAGGAAACAGGCCTAGTTAGCTAGTGCTGCAATAACAGAAATACCACAAATGGGTGGCTTTAACAAATAGAAATTTATTTTCTCACAGTTTAAAAAACCAAAACCAAACTCACTGCCATCAAGTCAATTCCAACTCATTGCAAGCCTATAGGACAGAGTAGAACTGCTCTATAGGGTTTCCAAGAAGCAGCTGGTGGATTCAAACAGCTGACCTTTTTGGTTAGTAGCTAAGCTCTTAACCACTAAGCCAGCAGGGCCCCTCTCAGAGTTTAGGAGGCTAGAAGTCTGAATTCAGTATGCTGTCTTTAGGGGAAGGCTTTCACTCTCTGTCAGCTCTGGAGGAAGGTCTTGTCTCTTCTGAGCTTCTGCTCCTAGGCGATCTTCATGCAGCTTGGCACCTCTCTTTCTTCGTCTCTGCTTCTCTTGATTGCTTGTTTAATCTCTTTTATATCTCAAAAGAGACTGACTTAAGACCCTATACTAATCCTGCCTCATTAACATAACAGACAACTTATTCCCAAATGGGATTATAACCAGAGGCATAGAAGTTAGGATCTACAGCACATATTTGGGAGGATATAATTCAATCCATAACACAGGATAATGGAATGACCTGATTGCAAACATTTGTTGTCCTCCAAGAAAAGGAAGGCATCATCCAGGGAACATTCTGGAGATCAGCAGAACTGTTGGAAGGACCATGACCAGTAGGGCTGCCTCCATTTCAAAAGGCGGAAAAACTACCTCCTAGATTTCAAAGAGTCAGATCTCCACCACTTCAGTTCCAGAGTGTGGGGCTGCCATTCACTTAGGCCAAGACGGTGGGGCCATTGCCCAAAGCTGAGGTGGGGTGGCTGCCATGACCATGGGTCAGGTTAGAATGGAGCCACCAGGCACTGACGGTGTGGGGTCCAAACTCAGGTGGACTAAGAGAATGGAGCCATCCAAAGCCGAGTGAGCAGAGGTGCCTTCCCAGTAGATCTGGAAGGTGCAGTGAATGCCCAAGGCCAAGGGGCTTTCACCCAGAATCCGGACAGCTTAGCTGTCTGAAGGGGAGAGCCATTGCAGAGGATTATTTTCAGGCTTGAGAGCTAATGTAATTTGTTCTTCTGAGTTTTGGACTTGCTTGGTGTCCATGAACCCTTCTTTCCAATTTCTCCCGCTTATAATGGAAATGTCTACACCATTGTACTCTGGAAACAGATAACTTGTATTCTAGGTTTCACAGGTCCACTAATGGAAAGGAATTTTTCCCCAGAATGGAACACACCCGAAGTCTCACCCATACTTGATATAAATGATCCAGAAGATGAGATTTTAGATTTAGAGTTGATAGTGGAATGGGATAAGACTTTTGGGATGATGTGATGGTGTTTTGCATGTGGGAAGACCATGAATTTTGGGGAGCCAAAGAGTGGACTGTTAGGGATAGAATTGTGTCCCCAAAAAATATGTGTTGTAAATCCTAACCCCTATACCTGTGGATATAATTCCATTTGGGAACAGGACTGACTTTCTTGTGTTAATGAGGTCATATCAGTGTAAGGTGTGTTGTAAGCCAACCATTTTTTAGATATAAAAAGAGCAGACTGGGCACAGAACAAAGGAAGCACAGATGGAGGAAGATAGATACCAGGCCACATGAAGATCACCAAGGAACCAAGGAACAAAACTTCTAGAGCTAATAGAAGAATTTAGCAAAGTTGCAGGGTACAAGGTCAACAAACAAAAATCAGTTGGGTTTCTATATGCCAGTAATAAGAAACCAGAAAGAGAAATTAGGGAAACAATTCCATTTATAATAGCATCTAAGAGAATAAAATACCTAGGAATAAATTTAACCAGGGATGTAAAGGGCTTACACAATGAAAATTATGAAACATGCTGAAAGAGATTAAAAAAGACATAAATAAATGGAAAAATCTTTGACCATCATGGATCAGAAGACTAGATATTGTTAACCTGTCAATACTACCCAAAGTGATCTACAGATCCAATGCAATCCCAATCCCAATTCCAATGACCTTCCTTACAAAAAAGGAAAAGCCAATCTTCAGCTTTATAGGGAATAGCAAGAAGCCCCAAACAGCTGAAGCAATGTTAAAAGAGAAGAAGAAAGCAGGAGGACTCACACTTTCTGATTTTAAAATATATTATACAGCTACAGTAATAAAAATAACCTTGCACTGGTATAAGAATAAACACATAAAGCAATGGAACAGAATTGAGAGTGTAGGAATAAACCCACACGTCTATGGTCAACTGGTTTTTTTTTACAAAGGTGCTAAGTCTGTTCAATGGGGAAAGAAGAGTCTCTTCAATAAATGGCGCTGGGAAAATTGAATTTCCACACACAGAAAAATGAAACAGTATCCATGCCTCACACCATACACAAAAACAAATTCAAAATGGATTAAGGACCTAAATGTGAAAACTAAAATTATTAGAAGAAAATGCAAGGGCAATGCTGTCGGGCCTAGCTTTTAAGAATGAATTATCTAACATAACAACAAATGAACAAACAGCAAAAGACAAAATAAATAAATGGGATCTCATAAAAATTAAAAACTTTTTTCATCAAAAGACTTTACCAAATTATGGTTTCAAGGGACATTCCAGTTAATTGGCCTAATAACGTGTATAGTGCTTCTTTTCCACTTCCTGTTTTGTTGCATAGTGCCTCAGGTCTTAAAAGCTTACAAGCAACCATCCAGGTCACAACAATTGGTCTCTATTCACCTGGAGCAACAGAGGAAGAAGGTGAGTCAGGAATAGGAGGAAGAAATGGAATGTGTGGCTAATTGCCTCCGCGAACTGCCTCCTGTGCCATGAGACCGGAAGAACTGGATGGTGCCGAATACAATTACTGAACGTGTTGATCAAAGAATTCTGATCAAAAGAGGGAAAATGCAGAGCAGAATTTCAAATTCTCATAGACTCCAGACTTTCTATAGCCATGGAGGCTGGATGAACCCCTGAAACTATTGCCCCGAGATAATCTTTAAACCTTAAACCAAAAATATCCCCTGAAGCCTTCTTGAAACCAAACAATAGTTTAGCTAAACTAGTAAAAAATGTCTGCCTTGAGGATTATGCTCTTTTAAGAACTATCTACATTGGATTAAAATGACAACAGCCACTCAAAAGATTAGATAGGAACCTTAGGGGGCAGTGAATTTATGTTAATAGGGGAAGAACAACTCAGAAAAGGAGAGTGAGAATGGTTGCACAACTCGAAGAATGTAATCAATGTCACTGAATTGTACATGTAGAAACTGTTGAATTGGTGTATGTTTTTCTGTGCATATTCTCAACAACAGTAGTAAATAAATAAATAAAAGACTTTACCAAAAAAGTCAAAAGACAAGCTAATGACTGGGTAAATATCTTTAGAAATGATATATCAGATAAAAATTTAATAACCAAAATAACTATAAAACTTCAGCAATTTAACAACAAAAAGACAACCCAATCATATAAAGGACAAAGGACTTGAATAGACATTCTACCAAAGAGAACATTCATATGGCCACCAAACACATGAAAAGATGCTCAACGTCATTAGCCATCAGAGAGATGCAAATTAAAACCACAATGAGATACCATTTTACTCCCTCTAGGATGGCTAAGATATTTAAAAAAAAAACAGAAAATATAAAATGTTGGCAAGTATATGGGGAAATTGGAGCCTTTATCCATTGCTTGTAGGAATGCAAAATGGCACAGCCACTGTGGGAAATAGTGTGGTGGTTCCTCATAACACTAAAATTAGAACTACCACATGACACAGCAATTCCACTCCTAGGTATATACCCAAAAAACTTGAAAGCAGAGACTCGAACAGAGACTTGTACACCAATGTTCATTGTAGCACTGTTCACAATAGCCAAAAGGGAGAAATAACCTAAATGTCCATCAACAGATGAAGGGATAAATACATCATAAAATGGAATACTACTCAGCCAGTAAGAGAAATGAAGTTTTGATACATGCTAAAATATGGATGGAACTTGAAAATATTATGCTGAGTGAAATAAGTCAATCACAGAAGGACAAATATTATATAACCTCACTTATATAAAAAGACAAGAACAGGCAAATGTATAGAGACTGAAGTTTATTAGTGGTTACTAGGGGTGGGAAGGAGAGGGAAAGGGGGGGTTATTACTCATGGAGTACTGAGTTTCAGTTTACAGTGATGGAAAAATAGCATTGATTAAGGGTAGGGTTGCACAGCCAATTGCTGTAATTGCTGTCAATAAGTTGTACACGTGTAAAAAGTTGAATTGGCAAAAGTTGTGAGATAAATACATTTAAAACAACTACAAAAAAAAAAAAAAGTAGCTGCTGAGGCTGCTTATGTACAACCACCTCATGGGATTTGGTTCCTTGGTTTGAAGGTTTAGGGTCATGGTTTCATGAAACATCCCTGTAAATTGGTCTAATAACATCTTTAGTGCTTCTGTTCTACCTCCCAGTTTGTTGGTAGCACCTATTGGTCTTAAAAGCTTGCAAGCAGCCATCCAAGGCACAACAATTGGTCTCTATTCATCTTGAGCAACAGAGGAAGAAGTCGAGTCAGGAATAGGAGGAGGAAATGGAATGTATGGCTAATTATCTCCATGAACAACTGCCTCCTGTGCCATGAGACCAAAAGAACTGGATGGTGCCCAGCTGCCATTACTGAACGTGCTGAGCAGAGATTCTATAGAGGAATCCTGATCCAAAGGAGGAAAATACAGAACAGAATTTCAAATTCTCATGGACCTCAGACTTTCTGGAGCCATGGAGGCTAGATGAACCCCTGAAACTATTGCCCTGAGATAATCATTAAACCTTAACCAAAAATATTCCCTGAAGTTTTCTTGAAACCAAACAACAGCAAAGAGTGTCTGTTTTGAACATCATGCTCTTGTAAAATCTATCTATATGACATCAAACTGACAACAGCAAGTTGGAAGATTAGATACGAACCTTAGAGGGAGGTGGGTTAATGTTAATGGGGGGGACAACTCAGAAAAAGAGGGTGAGAATGGTTGCACAATTCAAAGAATGTAATCAATGTCACTGAATTGCATATGTAGAAATTGCTGAATTGGTGTATGTTTTGCTGTGTATACTCTCAGTGGCAAAAAATAAATAAAATAAATCATTTTTAAAAAATGAAATCTATACAGAGTAATGTTGAGATATGGAGAGGGCCAGATTCCTAAAGATATTGTTTGAGCATCTAGATTCATCCTAGCCTGAAGCTCTATCAACTGAAATCTTCCAGTATACGAACCAATAAATCCTGTCCCCATCTTTTATTTATTTATTCTTTTGTCTAAGTCAGTTTGAATTGTGTTTTCTGTCACTTGTAACTAACATAGACCTGACTAGAGAGCATTGACCTTCCAGACTGTTGGTTGCCAATGGGCAGAATCCATGTCTATTTCATCTTTGTATCCCGCACAATACTTTATAAATTGTGGTGTCGGCATAGAATAATCAATATACAGTACTGTGGACTGCCAGAAGAACAAACAAATCAGTCTTAGAAGACACACACCCAGAATGCTCCTTAGAAGCAAGGATGGTGAGACTTTCGGCTCACTTACTTTGGACACTTCATCAGGAAAGACCAATCTCTAGAAAAGGACATGATGTTTGGTAAAGCAGAGGGTTAGCAAAAACAAAAGAAACCCTCACTGAGATGGCTTGACACAACAATGGACTCAAATATACCAATGATCATGAAGATGGTGCGGGACTGGGCATAGTAGTTTCATTCTGTTATATACAAGGTCACCGTGAGTCAGAGTCAACATGACAGCAATTAACGAGTGCTCAAGATGAACTCACTGAAGGAATGTGTAAGATAGAATCCTCAGCTATTCCTTGCCCTATAGTCCCAACATCCAACATCCAACAACCCAACAATGACCAAGTCCAAAACATTTCAAATCTCCCTTCCTTCTCCTCTTCCTACCTTATTTCAGGCTTTATCTCTTGACTAGATGACCACACGGTTCTCCTAACTGGCCTCCCCTGCCTCCAGCCTCACTCCACTCTAATCCATCCTACACCCTGGTCCCAGAGTGATCCTACTAAACCACCACTGCTTAAAAACTTCCAGTGGTCCCCACTGCTACAGGATAAGGTCCAAACTCCTGGCTCCATACCACACCTTCCAAGACCCAGTCCCTGCCACCTCTCCAGCTTCATCTCTCACTGCACCACACCTGTTGCATCCACATCAAACCTCCTATTCCCAAACTGCTGGGTTAGGAGGTACCTCCCTGACTTTGCTCAAGTTGTCCCTCCTGCCTGGAATGTACCCAGCCAAGTCCACCCAAAATTACTGCTCACCTGCTGAGACACTGCTTGAGTGTCACCTCCTCCAAGAAGCCTCTCCTAGGATACCCTGGTGTAACTGCCCATTCCTGACTCTGGGCCCCGGGATATCCTGTAGATATTCCTATCCCACCATTTCCCGTACTTAGTATTTGTCCACATACCTGTTTCCCCAACCTTACAGTCTCCTTAAAGGCACCAATCTGATCTTAGTCACCTTTCTACCACCTGGCACATAGTAGGCACTCGAGCATTGGCTGACTGGCTGAAAACACGACAAGCCTGATGATGTCTGACCATGTACAAAGTGCTCTGCAAATATAAGGTGAATTATTTTTGTTTTTCTTGGCTAGGTTCCAATTCAGGTGGCTTAGTGACGTTGCCCTCTGCCAGGCAAGGGTGTGACCAGGTCCAAAGGCTGGGGTGCCTTGGACTAGGGGAGGTGGGCACAAAATGTGGTTGTTCAGTACAAAGACTCAGTCACCAAGTGTCACCGTGCCTCCTGACAAATGAGTCATGTCCAGGAGAGAAAAGTGCCTCGCTCCAGAGGACTGAGAGGGGGAGTAGAAACAAAGGTGGAAGCAGAGGAGACACAGAAAGAAGGAAGGAGAAGCCAGGCCCAGCTGCTCACTGCCGGTGCTGGCCCCAGACATGTGGCCTGTCTACCCTACAGGAAGGTGGGACAAACACACCTGCAGATGGCAAGAGGATGCAGTCAACTCCAGAAGACATAGAGTGGGTTTGTTTTAACATGGCCATCCTGTGGCCCCCCAGAAAGACATGCTGCCTGGTAGGTTCCCTCTTGTCCCACTTCTGGGCCCAGAACAGGGATGGGCAATGGTAGGGGCTTAGAAGGTTCAGGCTGCCAGTCCCAAGCCATCTGTGGGCTGGCCACTGCAAAGCAGTGAATTCAGGTACTGAATTCAGTATCTGTGAGGCCCCTACCTTCCTTGTGCTCCATTTGACCCTTCTATTCCCATCAGACACCTCCCCACCATGGTTCTCCAAGAATTCTAAATCCCATCCTCCTTGAAAGCTCAAGGCAAAACCACCTCCTCTCTGAAGCCTTCCAGGTGAAGTTAAGCCTCCCTACCTCTGAGCCAGCAGAACATTTTTAGATGCATCTCCTATGTTTCCCATTCCCAAGAGGCAGTTGTTTGAACACAAGAGGATACTGCATGGTTTAAAATCAGGAAAGATGTGGGTCAGAGTTGTATCTTTTCACCATACCTATTCAATCTGTATGCTGAGCATATAATCCAAGAAGCTGCACTATATGAAGAAGAACGTGGAGTCAGGATTGGAGGCAGATTAATTAACAACCTGCATTATGCAGATGACACAACCTTGCTTGCTGAAAGTGAAGATACTTGAAGCACTCACTGATGAAGACCAAAGACTACAACCCTCAGTATGGATTACAACTCAACATAAAGAAAACAAAAATCCTCACAATTGGACCAATGAGCAACATCATGATAAACAGTGAAAATGTTGAAGTTGTCAAGGATTTCATTTTACTTGGATCCACAACCAATGCCCATGGAAGCAGCAGGCAAGAAATCAAATGATGTATTGCACTGGGCAAATTTGCTGCAAAAGACCTCTTTAAAATGTTAAAAAGAGAGGCAGGGCCAAGATGGCAGAGTAGTCAGACGCTTCCGGTGAACCCTCTTACAACAAGGACCCAAAAAAACAAGTGATTCGATTCTATATGGCAATCTGGGAGCCCTGAACATCAAAGGAAGAGTTGAGGAACTGGACTGAGTGGCAGGGGGAGGAAGAGACAGTTTGGAAGCAGTGGGGAGTTGCCAGGCCTGACCTGGCGAGAGCCTGAGCCCTTCAGGCCTCATCAGCTCAGGGGTGAGCAGGGAGGCAGGCAAACAGCAGTGCTCAGGAGATGCATTTTCCACACTGGCAGAGACCCAGCACCAGAGAGTCTACACGGCCACTCAGAACCAGTGAAAAGCAGCCCTGGATCGGCGAAAGCTAAGTAATTACGTGTGGTCTACTGCGCGGATCAAAAACACACCCCTTAGGGAAAAACCTCTCTCCCATTTACCTGCCTGCTCCCTGGTCTGCACTGGGTCCTGGACCGGCTTCAGCAATAGCCGAGTCCCCTGGGCTAGAAGTACGATCTGTCACATGCCCTGAGCCACTCTCCCTGCCTTGGAGAGTTAACAAATTAACAGACAGGGGAAAAAATAAACTGCCGGCTCCCCTAAGCCAGGAAGCCAGGGTATGCACAGTTCCTTTGCCTATACACAGGCATAAGGGATCCATGGACTTTGAGTGCCTTTCCCCCTGCAAAGACTTGTGTGAGCCCATTTCAACAGCATAGGCCCTCATTACTGCAGTACAACAGGGTATATACTGGAACTCTAACTTCAACTGTTTCAGCTGTGAAGCAGTGGGTTCTTGACACTTGACAGTGCTCTGCCCATTAAGCAGGGTCTTCACCTACCCACATCAGGGAGCTGAGGACTGGTGGCTCCAACCATGCCACCTAGCCACCTGCGATAGGGGCTCACGAATAAGAGATGACCCCTAGTCCTTACACCCAACAGCATTAGCTGCTCAGAGTCTGGCTGCAAAACCCACCCACCTATGCGTTATAGGGAACAGGGACACGCCTTCCTCCTGGACGCTTGGGGGTGGCTGTCAGCCCACTGCCTTGCTCAGAGTGTGGCCCTCTACTGCAGCCAGATACCTGTGCCTACACCAATCACCTACGCCTGTCTAGGACTGTAAGTGAGAGCCTACACCACACACTTGGTGGCTATCTACCTACGAACCTGAGCCGAATCCATACAGGAGGAGTGGGCAGACTACTGAGCTCACACAACTAGTAACAGATCTAACCACCAGGTGACAGGACATTAGAGTTTCAAAGGTGTCAATAATCAAACTAGCTCATACAAGCAGCCTATTTGGGCATATCAAAACAAAACAAGAAGCTAAGACAGAGTGAGCAAACATAAAATAAATAAATATAATAACTTATTGATGGCTCAGAGACAACAGTCAATATCAAATCACATAAAGAGGCAATCCATGATGGCTTCAGCAAGCTCCCAAAATAAAGAATCTAGAAATTTTCCAGAAAAGGAAAATTTCTTGGGATTACCGGAGGCAGAATACAAAAGATTAATATACAGAACTCTTCAAGAAATTAGGAAGGAAATTAAGCAAAACGCAGAACATGCAATAGAAGAAATTAAAAAGACTAGAAAATAGCATACTGACAAATTTAACAGGCTGCAAGAATTCATAGAGAGACAGCAATCAGAAATCCAGAAGATTAACAATAAAATTTCAGAATTAGACAACTCAATAGAAAGTCATAGCAGCAGAATCGAGGCAATGAAAGTCAGAATTAGTGAGATTGAAGATAAAAGCACTTGACACTAACTTATTTGAGGAAAAATCAGATGAAAGGATTTTAAAAAATGAAGAAACCCTAAGAATTATGTGGGAGTCTATCAAGAGGAATAACCTACGAGTGATTGGAGTACCAGAACGGGGGGGATAACTGAAAATACAAAGAGAATTGTTGAAGATTTGTGGCAGAAAACTTCCCTGTTATCATGAAACATGACAAGATATCTATCCAAGATGCTGATCAAACCCCACATATGGTAGATCCCAAAAGAAAGTCACCAAGACATATTATAATCAAACTTGCCAAAACCAAAGATAAAGAGAGAAGTTTAAGAATGGCTAGGGATAAACGAGAAGTCATCTACAAAGGAGAGTCAATAAGAATAAGCTTGGACTACTCAGCAGAAACCATGCAGGCAAGAAGGCAATGGGATGACATACATAAAGCTTTGAAAGAAAAAAACTACCAGCCAAGAATTATACATCCAGCAAAACTGTCTCTCAAATATGATGGCAAAATTAGGGCATTTCCCAATAAACAGAAGTGTAGGGAATTTGCAAAAACTAAACCAAAATTACAAGAAATACTAAAGGGAGTCCTCCAGTTAGAAAATCAGTAACATCAGATAACAACCCAAGACTAGAACACAGGACAGAGCAACCAGATATAAAGCCAGATAGGGAAGTCACAAAAGTAAATCAAAGCTAAAACACTGAAAATAGGGAAACAGATGTTAATATGTAAAAGATGACAACATTAAAGCAAAAAAGAGGGACTTAAAAAATGTAGACATAGATTTTTCATATGAAGAGGAAGTCAAGGCGATATAAAGAAATAAAAGACTGGTATAAACTTAGAAAAACAGGGGTAAATATTAAGGTAACCAGAAAGGAAAACTAACAACCTACAAGTCAAAATAAAAAACTAGAAAAATACAAAGACTCAGCAAACACAAAATCAACAACAATGAAAACGATGAAAAGAAAATACATAAATAAAAACAACTCAGCACAGAAAATTGAGTGGAACAAAGAAACTGTGAACAACACACAAAAAAAGACATCAAAATGACCGCACTAAATGCTTACCTATCAATAATTACGCTGAATGTAAATGGGCTAAATGCACCAATAAAGAGACAGAGAGTGGCAGATTGGATAAAAAAAAAAAAACACAATCCGTCTATATGCTGCCTACAAGAGACACAACTTAGACTTAAAGACACAAACAAACTAAAACTCAAAGGATGGAAAAAAATATATCAAGCAAACAACACTCAGAAAAGAGCTGGAGTGGCAATGTTAATCCTTGACAAAATAGACTTTAAAGTAAAATCCACTATAATAAATATTTATGCATCGCTGACAGGGCTCCTAAATACATAAAACAAACTCTAACAGCACTGAAAAGAGAGATAGACAGCTCCACAATAGTAGTAGGAGACTTCAACACACCACTTTCGGTGAAGGGCAGAACATCCAGAAAGAAGTTCAACAAAGACAAAGAAGACCTAAATACTACAATCAACCAACTCGATCTCATAGACATATACCAAACACTCCACCCAAAGGCAGCCAAGTGTACGTTCTTTTCCATTGCACATGGAATTTTCTCCAGAATAGACCACATATTAGGCCATACAGCAAGCCTTAACAAAATCCAAAGTATCAAAATATTACAAAGCATCTTTTCTGACCATAAAGCCATAAAAGTAGAGATCAACAACAGAAAAAGCAAGGGAAAAAAATCAAACACATGGAAACTGAACAACACCTTGCTCAAAAACTACTGGGTTATAGAAGAAATTAAGGATGGAATAAAGAAATTCATAGTCAAACGAGTATGAAAACACATCCTAACAAAACCTTTGGGACACAGCAAAAGCGGTGCTCAGAGTTCAGTTTATAGCAATAAATGCACACATCCAAAAAGAAGAAATGGCCATAATCAAAACATTAACCCTACAACTCAAACAAGCAGAAAGAGAGCAGCAAAAGAAGCCCTCGGACGTCAGAAGAAAGGAAATAATAAGAATTAGAGCAGAATTAAATGAAATAGAGAATAGAAAAACAACTGAAAGAGTTAACAAGACCAAAAGCTGGTTCTTTGAAAAGATCAACAAAATTTTTAGCTCATTGGCCAAACTGACAAAAGAAAAACAGGACAGGAAGCAAATAACTCGTATAAGAAATGAGACAGGTGATATCACAACAGATTCCACTGAAAAGAATCGTAACAGAATACTATGAAAAACTGTAGTCTAACAAATTTGAAAACCTAGAGGAAATGGACAGATTTCTAGAAACTCTCTACCTACCTAAACTAACGCAAACAGAGGTAGAACAACTAAATAAACCCATAACAAAAGAAGAGATTGAAAAGGTAATTAAAAAACTCCCAACAAAAAAAAGCCCTGGCCCGTATGGTTTCACTGGAGAATTCTACCAAACTTTCAGAGAAGAGTTAACACCACTACTACTAAAGGTATTTCAGAACATAGAAAAGGATGGAATACTCCCAAACTCATTTTATGAAGCCAGCATAACCCTGATACCAAAACCAGGTAAAGACACCACAAAAACAGAAAATTACAGACCAATATCCCTCATGAATGAACATTGACACAAAAATCCTCAACAAAATTCTAGCCAATAGAATTCAGCAACATATCAAAAAAATAATTCACCATGATCAAGTGGGATTTATACCAGGTATGCAGGGATGGTTCAACATCAGAAAAACAATCAATGTAATCCATCACATAAACAAAACAAAAGACAAGATCAATCAATGCAGAAAAGGCATTTGACAAAGTCCAACACCCATTCATGATAAAAAGTCTCAACAAAATATGAATAGAAGGGAAATTCCTCAATATAATTAAGGGCATTTATATAAAGCCAACAGCCAACATCATCCTAAATGGAGAGACTTTGAAAGCATTCCCCCTGAGAACGGGAACCAGACAAGGATGCCCTTTATCACCACTCTTATTCAACATTGTGCTGGTGGTCCTAGCCAGAGCAATTAGGCTAGCAAAAGAAATAAAGGGCATCCAAATTGGTAGGGAAGAAGTCAAAGCACCTCTATTTGCAGATGACATGATCTTATACACAGAAAGCCCCAAAGAATCCACAAGAAAACTACTGGAACTAATAGAAGATTTCATCAAAGTTTCAAGATACAAGATAAACACACAAAAATCAGTTGGATTCCTTTACACCAACAAAGAGAACCTCAAAGAGGAAATCACCAAATCAATACCATTCACAATAGCCCCCAAGAAGATAAAATACTTAGGAATAAATCTAACCAGAGACGTAAAAGACCTATACAATGAAAACTACAAGACACTACTGCAAGAAACCAAAAGAGACTTGCATAAGTGGAAAAACATACCTTGCTCATAGATAGGAAGACTCAACATCGTGAAAATGTCAATTCTACAAAGCGATCTACAGATACAATGCAATCCCGATCCAAATTCCAATGGCATTTTTTAATGAGATGGAGTAACAAATCACCAACTTCATATGGAAAGGGAAAAGGCCTCGAATAAGTAAAGCATTACTCAAGAAGAACAACAAAGTGGGAGGTCTCACACTACTTGATTTTAGAACCTATTGTACCGTCACAGTAGTCAAAACAGCCTAGTACTGGTGAAACAACATAGACCAATGGAACAGAACTGAGAATCCAGACATAAATTCATCCACCTGTGAGCAGCTGATATTTGACAAAGGCCCAAAGACCATCAATTGGGGAAAAGGCAGTCTCTTTAACAAATGGTGCTGGCATAACTGGATATCCATCTGCAAAATACTGAAACAAGACCCATACCTCATACCATGGACAAAAACTAACTCAAAATGGATCAAAGACTTAAATATAAAATCAAAACGATAAAGATCATGGAATAAAAAATAGGGACAATGCTAGGAGCCCTAATACATGTTGGCATAAACACAATATGAACCATAAGTAACAATGCACAAGCACCAGAAGAGATACTAGGTAACTGGGAGCTCGTAAAAATCAAACACTTACGCTCATCAAAAGACTTCACCAAAAGAGTAAAAAGACAACCTACAGACTGGGGAAAAAAAATTTGGCTACAACAATCCAATCAGCATCTAATCTCTAAAATCTATAAGATACTGCAAAACCTCAACAACAAAAAGACAAATAACCCAATTAAAAAATGGGCAAAGGATATGAACAGGCACTTCACCAAAGAAGATATTCAGGCGGCTAATAGACATGTGAAGAAAAGCTCACAATCATTAGCCATTAGAGAAATGCAGATCAGAACTACAATGAGATATCATTTCACCCCAACAAGGCTAGCATTAATCCAAAAAACACAACAAAATAAATGCTGGAGAGGTTGTGGAGAGACTGGAACACTTATACACTGTTGGCGGGAACGTAAAATGGTACAACCACTTTGGAAATCGGTTTGGCGCTTCCTTAAAAAGCTAGAAATAGAAGTACCATACGATCCAGCTATCCCACTCCTTGGAATATATCCTAGAGAAATAAGAGCCGTCACATGAACAGATATATGTACACCCATGTTCATTGCACCACTGTTCACAATAGCAAAAAGATGGAAACAACCTAGGTGCCCATCAACAGATGAATGGATAAACAAATTATGGTATATCCACACAATGGAATACTACGCAACAATAAAGAACAACGATGAAGCCATGAAACATCTTATAACATGGAGGAATCTGGAGGGCATTATGCTGAGTGAATTTAGTCAGTCACAGAAGGACAAATATTGTATAACCCAAGAAAAGTTTTAAACATAGAAGAAAACATTCTTTGATGGTTACGAGGGTGAGGAGGGAGGGCTGAGGGTTATTTACTAACTAGATAGTAGATAGGAATTATCTTAGGTGAAGGGAAGGACAGCACACACTACAGCAGAAGTCAGCACAACTGGACTAAACCAAAGCTAAGAAGTTTTCTGAATACAATCAAACACTTTGAGGGACAGAGTAGCAGGGGTTGGGGTCTGGGGACCATGCTTTCAGGGGACATCTAGGTCAATTGGCATAACAAAGCTTATTAAGAAAATGTTCCACATTCTACTTTGGTGAGTGGCGTCTGGGGTCTTAAAAGCTTGCAAGCGGCCATCTAAGATGTATCAATTGGTCCCAACTACCTGGAGTAAAGGAGAATGAAGAACGACAAAGACACAAGGAAAGTATTAGCCCAAGAGACAGAAAGGGCCACATAAACCAGAGACTTCATCAGCCTGAGACCAGAAGAACTAGATGGTGCCCAGCTACCACCAATTATTGCCCTGACAGGGAACACAACAGAGAGTCACTGAAGGAGCAGGAGAAAGGTGGGGTGCAGATCTCAAATTCTAGTAAGAAGACCAGACTTAATGGTCTGACTGAGACTGGAGAAACCCCAGAAAGTATGGCCCCTGGATTCTCTATCAGCCCAGAACTAAAACAATTCCTGAGGCCAACTCTTCAGACAGGGATTGGACTGGACTGTGGGACATAAAGTGATACTCATGAGGAGTGTGCCTCTTAGCTCAGGTAGATGCAAGAGACTAAACGGGCAGCTTCTGTCCGGAGGTGAGATGGGAAGGCAGAGAGGGTTAGGAGCTTGTCGAATGGACATGGGGAGTCAGGGGTGGAAAGGAGGAGTGTGCTGTCACAGTATGGGGAGAGCAATTAGGGTCACATAACAACACATGTATAAATTTTTGTATGGGAGACTAACTTGAAATGTAAACTTAATTTAAACTACAACAACAAAAAAAATTAAAAATAAAATGTTAAAAAGCAAAGATGTCACTTTGAGGACTAAGGCGCACCTGACCCAATCCATGATATTTTCAATCGCCTCGTCTGCATGGAAAAGCTGGACATCAAATAAGGGAGACCAAAGAAGAACTAATGTCTTTGAATTACAGTGTTGGCAAAGAATATTGAATGTACTGTGGACTACCAGAAGAGCGAATAAACCTATCTAGGAAGAAGTTATGGCCAGAATGCTCCTTAGAAGCGAGGATGGTGAGATTTCATCTCACGTACTTTGGACATGTTATCAGAAGGGGACAGTCCCTGAAGAATGACATCATGCTTGGTAAAGTAGACAGAGAAAAAGAAGAAGACCCTCAATGAGATGGATTGACACAGTGGCTGTAACAATGGGTTCAAGCGTAACAACGACTGTGAGGATGGCGCAGGACCCGGCCGCATTTCGTTCTGTTGTATGTGGGGTTGCTATGATCAAAGCCGACTGGACGGCACCTAATAACAACAACCTATGGTTTACGCCTTTTCCTACACTGTAATCATCTTCTCTGCCATTTCTGATTGACCTTTGTACCCCAGCGCCAGCTTGGGGCCTATCATGCAGCAAGCAAATAGACAAATGGATATATTCATTCCTGACGTACGCAGAGTCTATTGGGGTTTCTCCCTCTCCATTTAAAAAGTGGTCCTTGGAGAATTAATAAACAAATTGTGGTATATTTAGACAATGGAATACTAAGAAATCAAAAAATAACAAACTTGATATACACAACATGATGGACAAATCTCTCAGAAATTATGTTGCACAGACGAAGTCAGGTAATTAATAAGTACCTAGTGTATGGTTTACAGGATGTTCAAAGAAATGCAAAATTAGCCTATGTTAATAGAAACCACCCAGAGGTTGTTGAGGGGAGGAGGGGCTGGAGGGAGGGCCTGAGGGAACTTTCTGGGGTGATGGAAATATTTTATGTCTTTATTGGAGTGTTGGTTACTTGAGTGTTTACATTGATCCAACTCATCAAATTCTACACTTATAAGATTTTGGTAGCTCACTGTACGCAAATAACAGTGCTAACGCATTAAGAGTCCAGAGAATTAAATAATCAAAGCATAGGGAATATTTTCATTGAAGTAGTCCTTCTATAAAATAATTTCCAACATACATAAGACCAGAAGGTTCCTGGACTGGCACGGCTTTTCCTAAGCAAAGGCACAGTCAGTCACCTGGTTTTGCGCACAAAAGGGACTTTTCGCCTTATCCGATTGACACGAAGGTCCATTTTCCTGTCCACAGAGGTCTGATCTGAAACCCACTCGGGGACTTTGGCCCTTGAGTTTCTCCACACACTGCTTCACCATTTCTGCACAAAGAGGCCAAATCGCAAAACTAGATCCAGGATGAAGCCGGCCTCTCAGCCCTCAGTGGATCTCAGCGGCTGTACAGTAGCCCAGCAGGCAGGCTGCCAGAAGTGCTGGGACTGCCTCATGGTTCCCACTGGCAGAAACCTTTTCTGTAAAGACACCCAAGCTCTACAAGTCAAGAGAGGTTTGCTTTTTCTTTTCCCCTAAATTTTATTTATTTTGTTGTTGTTGAGAATATACACAGCAAAACACACACCAGTTCAACAGTTTCTACATGCACAATTCAGTGACATTGATTACATTCTTCAGCTGTGCAACCGTTCTCACCCTCCTTTTCTGAGCTGTTCCTCCTTCAAGAGGTTTGCTTTTTAATTAACTCTGAACTTTCGGTTTGGAAGCAAGCTGAACCTGGCACAGCCTGGGGCTGAACAGCAGGCTGGTCCTGGCTTCTGCACTCAGAGGTGACTCACCACGTCCCAGGAGCCCCACCCTTGGAGCCTTGGGCTCTGGATACAGAGGGGAAGAACACAAAGCTTCCCCTGGGACGGTTCATCCAGACAAGCAGACTCCGTCCTCCCACCAACCCATCAGTCAAAGGGCATGGGGCCCCCACAGTGCCCACAGAGGGCTACGGCCAGAGGTGGCTACCCCAGGTGGGGAGGAGGGGAGGAAAGAAATGCAAGTCAGTGTTTCAGCCCTCAGCGGGGGAGCCTCAAGGCCAGGTGGAAACGATGCCCCCAAATTACATTTAAAAGGGGGCAAAAAGCTTCCAAACTGTGCATAGCCTTTGACTCAGTAATTCCACTTTTGAGAATTTTATCCTAAAAGTAACAATAATACTGTATGCAAAAATTTAGCTTCAAGGACTTTCACTGAAGCATTGCTTATAAATGGCAAAAAATAAGATTTAACCTACGGGTCAGAGGACAGGTTCGCTTAATCATGACAGATCCTGACTATGAAATGTTGTGAAGGTAGTTTAAGAAGTGATGTAGATGTTTATTGGAAAATAGTTCACAAGATATTAACTTTAAAAAACATATCATAACACACAACTGCATGAACTTATTTTTGTGGGGAAAAAAACCACATACATACATATAGGAAAGAAGACTCGAAGGATATTACCTCAAAATGCAAAACGGGGCCACTAACAATACCTACCTCACTGGGTGGCCATGGTAATTTAATTATATGATAGACATTATAAAGAACAGAGTATATGCTCAGAAAATGTTTCCAAATGATGCTCACAATGACCTTTAACCCTTCCCTAGAATTACACATGAAAACTCTAATTCAGAGAGAAAAGATTCATTCCAAGACCCCTCAGCTAAAAAGTGCCAGAGTTGGGACTAGATCCAGTCTTCTGACTTTAATGCCCTCTGTTCTCCTGGCCCAGACTCCCAGGGTGTCCTTCTCTTCCGCTCAGGAACTCACCGAAACCAAAACAAAAAACAAAAAAACCCCAAGCCCGTTGCTGTTGATTCTGACTCATGGCAACCTCACATGTTACAGAGTAGAGCTGCCCTTTGGGGTTTTCCTGGCTGTAATCTTTATGGAAGCAGATCACCAGGCATTTCTTCTGTGGCACAACTGGATGGGTTTGAACTGCCAACCTTTCAGTTAATAGCAGAGCACAAACTCTTTGCACTACCCAGGGTCCTTGAAGTCCAGGATAAGGAGTTTAAATTTTGTCCTTATTGCAATGGACACCATGGAGGGGTTTCAGCAGGGGAGCAATGTGACCGTTTGCTACGGGAAGATGGCTCTGGCTGCTGTGTGGAGGACAAGCTGCAGAGGGAGAGAAGGGAGAGTGGGAGACCAGTTATGAATCTACTGCAGTGGTCTTGGCGAGATGGCCGTGGCCTGGCCCAGGACCGTAGCTGCGAAGAAGAGGAGTAATTAGATTTGGGAAGCCCAAAGGACTTACTGATGCACTGGCTAGGGAGGTTTAAAGAAAGAGAGGCATCATGGATTAATCCTCCATTTTTGGTCCCATCGATGGGTATATGGTAGTGATGATGGTTGCTAATCTGGTGGTGGTGGTGGGGCAGCTAATTTCCTTGAGTCTGCTTGAACTCTGTTGGTATCAAAGCTTAGATGGTCTTCCTTCTATGATGGGGCCTAGCCACCTCCAGGTGCCACCACACAGCCCTAAAATCCGGTCCTCTATCCCAGCAGGACCAACATGGAGCTGCTCAGCCTGGGCACAGGTGTGACTAACATGTCAGAGAACAAGGAATGCTGGGAGCTGGGCAGAGACTGCTCGGATGTGGAAATGACAGATGTCTCCCTGAAGGCGTTTTATTTTTCTACCTTAGAGAAAGATATGTGGTTTTTATACTGTTTCTAAACAGAGACTTGACTTACAGACAATAACTACTGCCCCTCTCCACCACCAAACACAAACATTCACAAACAGGATGTTTATGCCCTCAGGCAAGAGAAATCCAAGACTGCTTCAACCGCCCTGCTCTCAAACTCCTGAGGTCTAAAGCCCTCTCTGAGAATCAGAAAGTGCCCTAGGGTCTCACCCGTATCCCTCCCACTTCAGAGGAAGGTCGAGTCCTGTGGGTGATGCCTCAGATGGTCACCTGCCGAGTCCCTCTGCTCTGAAGGGGAAACAGGGTGAGTGAATATGTTACTGTGTCTTTTGGGGGTGGGGGTGAAGAGACCCAGAGTCTGCTCCTGACTCCCCCACCAGGAACGTCCATGAGGAAGACACCCATACTCGGACCCCCTGCCAGCCTCCAGGCAGACCCCGGAAGAGGCCCTGCCAGGCCTGCTAGGCTCCCTTGCCCCATGTCACCCCGACTTCCTCCCGCCAGCCAAGTATGCCTGAGAACCAAATCCCCTGCCCAAATGGAACAACAGAACAGAATCCAACGCAAAAAGGTAAATAAAGCTGTGGTGTAACAGCGTGGCCAGGGAAGTCCTTGGAAGTGGGTGAGTCAGGCTCCAACCTGGAACTGGAGAGAGCCAGAAACTGAAGGTCAGGATGACTCAGGGTGGAGGATTCCAGTTCAGCTGCAAGTTAACTGTCCTCTGGAAAGCTGCTTCACTTCTGGCAGCCTCGGTTCCCTCATCTGTAACATGAAGTACTGGCCTAGATCATTTCTAGAGTTCCTTGCAGTCTAAAATTCTGAGAAGCAGTACCACAGGGTGTTTACAAGCCCTGACTCTACCACTTCCTGTGGGACCTCGCATGAGTCACTTCACCTCTTCCAACCTCAACTCATCTGTCACGTGGCAGTAAAGAGCACACCTACACAGAGGGTTACCGTGCGGATTAGGTGAGGACATACCCGGCATGGAGTGAGAGCTTAATAAATCATGTTTTCCTCCCTCCCGCTGCCACCACCCTCATGCTCATAAAATGTCTTCAGGACCAACAATCAGCCATCCCTGCCCCCTTTTGGGTGTGGCCCCTTCTCTCTGCAAGGAGAGACCCACCGGACCTCCCCTCCCCCCACTCCCTAGAAAATTAGCATCGTGCACACCCCAGTGGCCACGTGCATGGTCTCACGCACACACAGGCAGGTAAACCTCAGCACGCCGAGCAGCAGGGAGCAATCACTGCAACAGGACAGGAGGACAGGCAGAGAGCAGGCAGGACAGTGGGCGCGTGCAGTGACTGGGGGTGGGAGTTAGCACAGCCTGTGTCTGAGCGGCCCGCGCAGCGGCGTCCGGCTCCTTACCTCCCCTGCAGGACCTCTGACCACCGGGACTGTGTTCCCCCAAGAAGCTGGAGGCATGCTGGAGAGAGTAGAGAGCAGGAGAGAGGGAGCAGTATGTACCGAGCCAGGTTGACAGGGAGAAGTACTGCAAAGGAAACCCAAGGAAGGGCGTTCAGTCTGGGGAGTCACGGAAGAAGTGGCCTCCAAGAGGCCTAAAAGACCCAAGCCCCAAATGAAGATCACCCCCAAGACTGGCCTACTTCAGGGGTGCAGAGAGGAGCATGAGAGCACAGTGAGAAGACCCCCAACACACAGACTGGACCATCCCAGATGGGCACCTGCCCTCCTGCACGATGGCACGGGGTCTGCCCAGAGGGATAATCTTGGTGGATTTCCTGGGACAGCGTGAGCAACCTCTCAATGGAGAGAGGGACCCAAGGATCCAGGGATGGCCAAACAACACTCAAGAACTCCCACCAACGTGTACTAGTCGTTACTGGGACAGGTAGGATGGGAAATGGGGAGTCACTGCTTAAGGGGCACTGAGTTTCTGTTTAGGGTGATGAACAAAAATTGGATTGGATAGTGGTGATGGCTGCACAACACGGTGAATGTAATTAATGTCCCTGAATCGTACACGTAAAAGTTATTGAAATGGCGAATGTTCTGTTATATATATTTCACCATAATACAACTTAAAAACACCCTACCAGTCAGAGGCAGAAGAGGATCTACCCCTTACAGATGTCATGGTCACCCCCACAGGGACCCCAAGGAGACAGAGAAGTGTGCATGTGAGGGACAATGTGGGGTGAGGAGAAGGGGAACCCTCACATTCCAAGGCCAAAGTTGAGGTTCTAGTCCTGACTCCATCATTAATCTCTGGCTGACTTTGAACAAAGTACTTATCTCCCCTGGGCCTCAGTTTCCCCATATATTAGATGGGGAGAATGCTGCTATCTATAACAGAAAAGAAGGTGTCATGCACTCTATGTTAATGCCACGCACCAAATCCCCACACAGACACAGGCATCTAGACTTTTCTTTGGGGGTTGGTTTGTGCTGGGAAGACGGTCAAACATCTAAGATTCTTGGCAACAGTCTGGGCAGAGGGGCTCCTGGACCTCGCTGACAGCAAGGGCCACCCCTCAGGTTCTCTGGTCCCAGGATCCAGGGAAGAGGAGCCTGAAGCACAGCATTTGGGGTAGGGCTCTTACGAACCTTTAACACGTGCAGGGTGCCATTCAACAGCACTATCCCAACTGGGTCAGCCATGGCCCCCCTCGTGAAATGCCTACATCACTGGCCTCATGTCCCTGAGTCCCACCCAGAGTGCCCCCAACCCCGGGAGTGCCGTGAGCTCCCCCAAGGCAGGAGTGGCTCTGACCTATGCATCACTGGTCCCCACACCTGCTGGCTGGGCTGCTCACAGCACATGCTCAACTAATACCCAAGGACTGGTAGACCCCTCTCCAGCACTGGGCACCCAACTTGTGATCCACGCCAGTCACTAGACCAGCCTGACAGCTCTGTAAGCCCTTCTCAACCTGATTACACCACGCAGCTGACTCCTCTTGGTCATGGTAGCCCGGTGAGGGCAGGCATGACAGGCCCCCTCTTACAGAGAAGTAAACTGGGGCCAAGAAGGGTGAAGAAGTGGTTTGCCCAAAGGCACACAGCTGGGTAACTAGCCGTCGACAGAGCCAGCAGAAAACATGAGTGTTCTGACATCCTGGCCCGGGCACCAGGATGCTCAGCTGGAATGTGCTGGCATGGCTGGTATCCATTCTGGCCGGCCAATGCCCGGGGCACTACCTGGTGTTAGAACATCGCCCCTGCAGGCCCACCCTCAAAAGCTTCCACTGCCCCATGGCTGCCCTCTGCCCCGGGCACCTGGGAGGCCAAAGCGTAACTAGCTGGACATTGTGGTGAGGAGTTCGCAGGGGGCGGCGGGGAGGGGAGAGGGTTGGAGTACAACTACCTTTGATGACAAAGGCCTCCGAAAGCAGCCGCATCTGGTACAGGGGCTTGTTCTCTATGGACATGTCGTCGATCCTGGCCCGTGCATACATGCTGATGGCGTCTCGGTAGGAGCCTTCCATGTAGTGCAGCTTGCCCAGGATCAACACAGCCTCGCACAGGTACTGTGACTGAAAGGACAAGGACCGCGTTAGCAGGCTCCTACCCCAAACCCAGGGGATACCCTGGGACAAACACCCCCGCTGAGCCACAAGTCACGCCGATTTGCCTAAGACCCTGCTAGAACTCCACTCCCTTCAGAAGCCTTCCTGGACTCTCCAGCACATGCTGATGGCTTCCCTTCTCCCCACACTCACAGCCCCTGATGGACACCGTGGTTCGTAATGAAATTCTTGTACGAGCCCGTTTCCTGTGTGTGTGTGTTCTGCCCCCAGCTAGACTCCAGGCAGCCTGCAGATGAGAAGCTCTGTCTTCTCTCTCCTGATACCCCCAAAGGCTCCCAGAGGCTGGGCCCTCAGGAGGTCAGGCACTTGTTCTGAGCTCATGGGGGTGCTAGGGGCAGAGACAAGGGTTGTGGGGCCTGAAGCTTGTACAACTGGGGGATCCTCTTTAAGAAAGCAAACACAAAATTATAAATACATAATCAGGTATATATTTGTACCTAAAATAAAAGGCCTTGGAAAGAGTCTTTCCACGTGAGAGGCCCTGAACCTGAAGACCCTGGAGGAAGAAGCCTCCAGCCCATGGCTGCCATGGGACCTTGGCGGTGAGAGGAATCGACGGCACCAGCACGGGACAAGAGAGAGAAGAGAAAGGGCCTGCTGGGCACTCCTCCTGTCTTATCAGAAGTGGGGGAAAGTTCTCAGAAGCAAGGATGCCAAAAGTGCCTAAATTCAAACCTGCTTTCCCTCCCCTACTCAAGGGCTTTCGGGACCTCCCCTAGGGCCTGAGATCTGGTCTACCTGGCCACCCCACCCCTAGGTCAAGCGCTGCTCACAGCCAGAGCATCCACTTGCTGACTAGTGAGGGTGGGCCAGCAGGCCTGGGAGTCCGGGCCTTGGATTCTGGGCCAGCCCTGCTCCCAAGCTCCCCCAGCACTAGAGGCCTCCATTCCTGTACTCAGTTGGCCAACACTCCTTTGGGCCAGGCTGTGGCCCCTCCCCTGCCACACAGGCATCCCCTCTGCTCACATCACTCCCTGGAGTCAGCAGCTCAGGCCCCACCCCTGGCCTCTGTCCTGGCAGGAAGGGGCTGCCCCTGTCTCCCTGAGGGGGATAAGTGTCTGAGGTACCTGTACCACAAAGGAGGCCTCAGCCACTCCCCACCTTCTGTTATTGCCCTCTAAGAGGCCAACTTAGAGAAACAGAGCATGGCGAAGCCAGGCTCTGAGGAAGCCAGATTCTCCTTCCACGCCGTCTTTTTGGGTTTTGTAAATACACTTTCTGCCTCCTTTGCCTTGGCTCACACAGGTCCCTTACCTGGAACAATCTCCCCTTCCCTTTGGCCTATTCAAATCCTCTTCCATCCTCTGGGGTCCCATTCAGGCCCACCATCTACACTCCTCAAAACCTCCCTGACTACCAGTGAGCTTCCTACTGCTGAATCCTAAAAAAATCCCTACCAAGTAGCCCACTCACTCAGCTCCTGTGTGCCAGACTTTATACTCTCTCTGACTATCGATAAACTCTCAAATTCTGAATTTTTCAAGGGCATTTGCTGATCCCCCCAAATAGGCCACCCACTCCCTGGGCTGGGACTACAGCTTCATATCCTCAGAGGCATATGACCCACAGTTCCTACACGCTGGGCAATGACTCTGCCATTCCCCCACTGGCTTCAAGCCATGGGCACGTCCTCCCTGCTGGGGCCTCGGTTCCCTCACTCCGTCACAGCAATGCTGACAGCATTAGTAAGGCAAAGTCCAGAAAAGAGCTTTGAACTCTTCCTGAGAAAGGAGCTAGATAAATACAGGGTATGAATAATTATTATTACCCTCTTCTACTGCAAAGGGGGAAAGCACAGCTAAGCTCAGAAGGACACCTTTCAGGGCATGATGACAGAGTGTGGTGGACCAATGATAGTTTACAGCAGAGATTCCACCAGGCTGGGGAAAAATGCAGTGGACCGTTCATAAAGCTAAATTTATACTATTTAAAAGGCTGCCCTATATCCTGAAAGTCTAGCCATCTTGCTTTTTGGTCTTAAGATATTTTTTCTTTTATGGAGTGATGGCAATGGGAGATAGCACAGTTTTGTAGTTGGTTTTTTTGTTTTGTTTTGATTGTGCTTTAGGTGAAAGTTTACAGAACAAATTAATTTCTCATTTGACAAATTTATACACAAATTGTTTTGTGACATTGGTTGCAATCCCCACGATGTGTCAACACTCCCCCGTCCCCACCCTGAGTTCCCCATTTCCAACCATCTGCCTTCCTGTCCCTTCCTACCTTCTCATCTTTGCTTTTGGGCAGGGGTTGCCCATCTGGTTCTCGTCTACTTGACTGAACTAAGAAGCACATTCCTCATGTGGTGTTATTTGTTTTATAGACCTGTCTAATCTTTGGCTGAAAGGTGAACTTTGGGTTGTTTCTTAGTTTTTTTTTTTTTTTTTGTTTTTTGTTTTGGCTATTCTAATGCCCTTACTTGGCAAAATAAAAAGCTGGCTACATTCTGCAGGACCTGTGCATTTGAATTTGAAATGTTCTTGGTCAAGAAGGACGCTAGGCAGGAAGTCAGTCAGTCTGGGGAATTGTCACTCTGCTGTGCGGATCAGGCCTGTCACCTATTCTTTTTGTGCCTCGGTGTCTCTGTCAATGAAAACAGAAGAATGGCCTCACATGGAAACCCAGGAAAGAGGCAAGAACAGGTGAGGAAGTATTTCAGAGATGTAAAATGGGATCTATAAAAGCGGGGGTGTTGTCATCATTGTTAACAGTAACCCAAGCTTCTTGGTCATTATTTCCTCTCTAGTACTTTGGAGGGCAGCACCAAGAATTGGCAAAAAGGATTAGAGCTTGGGATGTGGAGGCAAACAGGCCTGGGTTCGAGTCCCGCACCTGCTACTGTGGTCCTTGGCTAAGTGACTAAACTTTCCCAGGTCTGTTTCTTCACCTGGAAATGGGATAAGGGTGGTGTCTTAGTCATCTAGTGCTGCTATAACAGAAATACCACAAGTGGATGGCTTTGACAGAGAAATTTACTGTCTCACAGCCTAGGAGGCTGTAAGTCCAAATTCAGGGCGCCAACTCCAGAGGAAGTCTTTCTCTCTCTGTCAGCTCTGGAGGAAGGTCCTTGTCATCAATCTTCCCCTGGTCTAGGAGCTTCTCAGTGAAGGACCTTGGGTCCAAAGGACACGTGCTCTGCTCCTGGCACTACTTTCTCGGTGGTATGAGGTCCTCCTGTCTCTCTGCTGGCTTGTCTCTTTTATATCTCAAAAGAGACTGACTCAAGGTACAATCTAATATTGTAGATAGAGTCCTGCCTCATTTAACATAACTGCCTCTAATCTTGCCTCATTAACATAAAACCAAAAAAACTAGACCCAGTTGCCCTTGAGTGGATTCCAGCTCATAGCAGAGGTAGGATTTATAACACATAGGAAAATCACATCAGATGACAAAATGGCAATCACACCATACTGAGAATCATGGCCTAGCCAAGTTGATACACATTTTTGGGAGACACAATTCAATCCATAACAGAGGGCGTCATCTCAGGTTACCTTCAGGAATCAAAGAGACAGTGCAATGCCTGGCAGTCCCTAGATAAAGGAGGTTATGACAAGGGGCTCATTTTCACTGACCTCCACAGGACCTCAAAATCATCTAGATGCGTGTACCAGGACCCCACATTCCCCACCTCTCCTCCTCATTCTATCAGAGCTATTCAGGATGCTTGGGGATCCATGAGAGTTTTCATCTGCTGCCAAGAAAGATCACCCCCACACACATCTTGACCTTTGGGTTAAGACAGGCAATCCTACAAACTTCTTTTAACATTTTATTTTGCCTGATTAACATCAAGTTTTTTGCTCTGCTCTGGAAATAAATATATACATTTGGGATAACAGTGGATTTTTCACTGTTGTTGGTACCTATGGATGTCTTTGATTAATAAAACATGGTAAAACTTATATTTAATAAATGTGATGTGGTAGACAAAACAATTTTCAATACAATTATGTGGATACTATTCAGCCAATACAAAGAACGAGGTACTGGCAAGGAGTAAGCGCCAAGAGAAAGTTCTAAGTGAAAAACAGCAAGTTGTCAAACATGTCTCATACGATTCTAACAAGAAAGGAAAGCACCAAGTGTGAATGTAGGCTTGTAAATGTACAGAAAAACGGGACCCACACCCAAGGGTAACGAACGCTTAGCTCTGGGGAGGGAGGTGGGCGTGGGGTTGGGGGCTGCACACAAGGACTTTTATTTATTATTCAAACTAGTTGTTTATTGGTTGAATTTTTTACAGCAAGCATACATCACTTTTGTTATTTTAAAAACAATTTTAAAAAAATTGAATGTAGCCTACTAGAAAGAAAAAAATAAAAGGGAGTCTTGATGGGAAAAAGCTTGGAACCCACCCATTGTGTCCAACACTTTCAATTGGCAGATGAGGAACCGCAGAGACCACAAGATCAAAGGACACGCATAAGGTCAAGCAGCTATTTTAACCCAGTGCAAACATCCGGAGCTACAACAATCCCTGCCGAGGAGCCTAAAACCAGTAACCTTCCCTGGTGGCACCAACAGTTAAGCGCTTGACTACTAGCCGAAAGGTTGGCAGTTCAAACCCACCCATAGGTGCCTAGGGAAAGGCCTGGTGATCTGCTTCTGAAAGGTCACAGTCATGAAAACCCTAGGGAGCACAGTTCTACCCTGCACACATGGGGTCACCATGAGCTGGAATCAACTTGATGGCAACTGTTTTTTGTTTTTTTTATGCCTCTTTAGCACCTTGCATGCGGTAGGTGCTCAGTTAATACACACGGACGTAAACTGGCTTGCCCTATTATTGAGTTCTTTCCTCACTAGCCAGTTTTGCATGTACCCGCTTCCAACTAGATCACAGGCTCATTGCGGTCTTATTTCCCTGTGACCCTCCAAGACCCCAAAGGGCCAGGTACATATTAGGTCAACCCAGTGCTATCCAATAGATACATATACGTAAGTCACAAACGTGAACCACATATGTAACTTCAAATTTTCTAGCAATCACATTAAAAATGATAGAAATAGGTGAAATTAATTTTAATAACATGTTTTATTTAATCCAACATATACAAAGCTTTATCATTTCAACATGTAATCCATATAGAAAATTATAGAGATATTTTACATTTTGTTGTATACAAAGTCTTTGAAACCCAGTGTGTGTTTTATACTCACAGCACATCTCAATTTATACTAGGCACATTTCAAGTGCTTAATAGCCACAAGTGGCTAGTGTCTACTGAACAGCGTAGGGTCAAGCCTTAAGAGGGGCTTGTTGTTCAAGTAACCAAATGGTCCAGGAAGGGCTTGACAGCAGATGGGAGGTCGGGAGAGGGCAGAGGAGGCCCAGGCCTGGAGGACTGATGACTTACCGACAGCTTCCCGTGGCTAAGGATACTACTCAGAAAATTCTTGGCTTCATTCATCTTCGGCTCATTTTTCTCCAACAAAGGGATGGAGTCTTTTACTTTGGCATGGTTCTCCTTCAAACACTGCTCCAGGAGGGCCTCGGCCAGGAGCAATTTCCCAAAGTCATCTGAAAGACAGGGCGGAGTCAAAGCGGGGAGTGAGGCCAGTGAACCCCTGAGAAAGGTCGATGTGGAAAGCGGTACGTGCCCCGGTGCCTGCCACCCCTCCTGCCCCCAGTTCACGGATGACTCAGAGCCAAGAAAATAAAGAAAGGTCCATTTTCCACAGATTTAGCCTTCAAAGAAAAAACATGGGTACTTTACCATGGTCACGTTACAAATGTCCCTTTTGCATTTATTTTCTGGCTGGGGAGACAGAGTTCCCCGGACTTGGGACAAATTCCCAGAATTTCAGAATTTAAAATGAAGGACAAAACCATACCTACACCCTGTGTGGTAATAAGTTCTCAACCCAAGAAAGAATTCTCCTCAAACTGCTGAAGAGGGAAAACATATGAGACAGCCTAATAATGCGTTTTCACGTGCTCCTAGTTTCTGTATAACCACAATCGTTTTTTTCCATTTTTAAGGTGTTTTACGATGACCTGGGGATAAGCCAGAAGCCAAAGTAAAGAGCTAAAGTGGGAAGCAGATTTACTTGTGTAGCAAGGCAAGTCCTTGGACATGGTTTCCAGAGAGTGCTCACGTATGTCCCCTCATCTGTGGACATACCGCCTGGCAGGTGACAGCACGCTGCTTGGTCTCATATGCTGCTGCCCTCTGCCACACTGAGAGCTCCAGCCTTGTGACCACCATGTTCCTGCTACCTGCAGCAGACGAGGGACTCAGGTGGGAGCCGGGCGTCAGCGTGCAGGGTTTGAGGTCTATGTGTGTGCTTTCACAACAGCCTCAGGTCACTGTGCTCTATGTGACTGGCTCACTCCTTTCATCGGCAACAAGGGTGACAGCCAACCCCATCACTTGGTATTAAAAAAAAAAAATTTGCCACTGAGTTGACGTCAACTCATGGCGACCCCATGTGTGTCAGAGTAGAACTGTGCTCCAGAGGGTTTTCATGGCTGATTTTTCAGAAGTAGATCACCAGGCCTTTCTTGGAGGCTGTTTCGGGTGGACTCAAACCACCAATGTTTCGGTTAGCAGCAAGCTTGTTAACCGTTTGCACCACCCAGGGACTCCATCACTCAGCAGAAATGTCTAATAAATATCAGTCAAATGAGTCAGATCCTCTCAACTACCCTACAAGGAAGCCATAAATCTCAGGGAGTTAAATTACATCCTACAGACGTCTCTAGGAATGTCTGCTTGGTCCCATCCTTTCCCAGTGCTTCTTCTGCTGCTGGGACAGCATTCTCAGTCCACAGCCTTCCCAGGGATGCCACTCGCTCTCAGGATGTCCATCAACAGGGGAGTGATGTATAAAGCATGGTGCATCACAAAACAGGACACCATGCGGTCATAAAAATGGAATATAATGGAATGAGGAAGCTCTGTATGTGCTGCTATCGAATGAGGAGCTCCAGGATAAATTGATAAGAAAGCAAAGTACACACCAGCGTACATAATATGCCACTGTGTGTTTACACATGAAAATATGTGAAAGAATACACAAACAGTGGATAACCTTAAGAGCTTATCGGCAAAGCAGAGATGGCAGGGAGGCTGGTCACTCTTGACTCTGGTACCTTGGGAATTTTGAACCATGTGACTACATTACCTAACCAAAAATAAAAATTAAATCAATCCAGGAATGAAAGCCAATCTTCTCTCCATTTCCAAATTTCAGCTAGGAGAGGGCTGGGCTACTTAGCGTTGGACACCTAGACCAGAGCAGCATTCCTGAGTTAGAACCTGGCTGTGTGACCCTGGGCAAGCTGCTTTCCCCTTCGAATTTATTTTGCATCTGTAAAACCAAGGGGTAGGGTACCAAACATTTAAAGAAAGAAGAATTGACTCTAATCCTTCTTAGAACTTTTCCAAAAAACTGAAGAGGTAGGAACACTTCCAAACTCATTCTATGAGATCAGAATTACCCTGATAACAGAGCCAAAGATACAAGAAAAGAAAACTATAGACCAATATCCTTTATGAATATACCAGGTAGCCTCCCACTTACGATGTATTCGAATTACAACAAATTGCACTTACAACCATCTGTTTTTTGGGGAGTTTTTTGTATATCTTATTGTCAGTAATACGTACTGCATACAGTGTTGCAGCACATAATTTGCTGATGTTATTATTCTCAGATATTCACTTGCAGATGTTCAAAGATAATAAAAAGCAATAATAGTGAAAACTAAAAAAAAGGAAAGAGGTATTTGACTTACATCAGAACTGATTTACAATGAACTCATCTGTCATGGACTGAATTGTGTCCTCAAAAAATATGTTTATCAATTTGGCTAGTCCATGATTCCCAGTATTGTATGATTGTCCACCATTTTACCATTTGATGTGATTTTCCTATGTCTTGTAAATCCTATCTCTATGATGCTGATGAGATGGAATTAGCAGCAGTTACATTAATGAGGCAGGACTCAATCTACAAGACTGGATTGTGTCTTGAGCCAATCTCTTTTGAGACATAAAGGAGAGAAGACAGCAGAGAGACGTAGAGACCTCATACTACCAAGAAAGCAGCACCAGGAGCAGAGCGTGTCCTTTGGATTCAGGGTTCCTGTGTGGAGAAGCTCCTAGACCAAGGGAAGATTGATGACAAGGACCTTCTTCCAAAACTGACAGAGAGGGAAAGCCTTTTCCTGGAGCTGATGCCCTGAATTTGGACTTTCAGCCTACTAGACTGTGAGAAAATAAACTTCTGTTTGTTGAAGCCATCCACTTGTGGTATTTCTGTTATAGCAGCACTAAATACTTAAGACATCATCAGAACAGAACCCTGTCGTTAAGCCGGGGACTACCTGTAGATGCAAAAATCCTCAGCAAACCAAATCCAACACTATGTTAAAAAGATTATACACCATGACCAAGTGGGATTTATCCCAGGAGTGCAAAGATGGTTCAATATAAGAAAATCAATCAATGTAACACAGTCATAGAACAAAGGAAAAGAACCACATGGTCATCTCATTGATGCAGAAAAGGGATTTGACAATATACAATATTCTTTCATAATAAAAACACAACAAAATAGGAATCAAAGTGAAATTCCTCAACATGATAAAGTGTGTTTATGAAAACCCACAGTGAACAACATACTAAATGAAGAAAGACTAAGAGCTTTCCCCTGAAAGATGAGGAACAAGACAAGAATGTCTGTTCTCACCACTCCCATTCACCACTGCAGTGGAAGTTCTGTCGTTGTTGTTCCATGCCATCCAGTTGATTCCGACTCACAGCAACCCTATAGAACAGAGCAGAACTGCCCCATAGGGTTTCCAAGGCTATAATCTTTATGGAAGCAGACTGTCACATCTTTCTCCGGTGGAGTGGCTGGTTGGTTCAAACCACTGACCTTTTGGTTAGCAGCCAAGTGATTAACCACTGCAATATCAGGTCTCCTTAGAAAGCTACTGCTGTTGTTGTTAGGTCCCATTGAGTTGGTTCTGACTCAAAGCAACCCTATGTCCAACAGAAGGAAACACTGCCCAGTCCTGTGCCATCCTCACAAGCTACTACAGTTAATTCATGAATTTAGCAGTAACAGGGTACAAGATCAGGATACACTGAAAACTATAACATTGCTGAATGAAATTAAAGGAGATGTAAATAAATGGAAAGATATCTGTGTTCATGGATTGGAATACTTAACATTAACATGTCAATGCTACACGAAGCGGTCTACAGATTCAATGTGATCTCTATCAAAATTCCAATCTTTTTTTTGTTTTTGTTTTTTGTTTTCTAGAAATGGAAAGGCTGATCCTCAAATTCAAGTGGAACTGCAATACGTGATTCTTTTGAAAAAGATGAACTAAGTAGGAGCACTCATACTTTCTTATACTATAAAGCCACAGTAATCAAAACAGACTGGTATTGGTATAAGGATAGAAATACAAACTAATGGAATAGAATTGAGAGTCCAGAAACAAACCCATATATCTCAGGTTAATTGATTTTTGACAAGGGTATGAAGTCCATTCAATGGGGGAAAGAACAGTCTCTTTAATAAATGGTGTTGGGACAACTGGATCTCCACATGCAAAAGAATGAAGTTGGACCCATACCTCACACTATATATGAAAATCAACTCAAAATGAACCAATGGCCTGAATATAAAAAATAATACCACAAAGCTTTTATAAGAAAACATAGGGGAAAATCTTCATTACCTTGGATTTGGCAATGAATTCTTAGATATGACACCAAAAGCACAGGCAATAAAAGAAACAAATAGATAAACTGGACTTCATCAAAATTAAAAACTTTTATGCTTCAAAAGACACTACCAAGAAAGTGAAAAGATAGCCCACACAATGCAAGAAATATTTGTAAATTATACATCTGATAAGGGTCTAGGATCCAAAATCTATTAAAAAAATCTACAACAATAATAAAAAAAAAAAAAGTGGACAAAATATTTTAATAGACATTTCTCCAAAGCAGATAAACAAATGGCCAATAAGCACATGAAAAGATGTTTAAGATCACTAGTCATTGTTGTGTGTGGATGAGTCAATTCCAATTCATAGGGACCCTACAGGACAGAGTAGAACTTCCCCATTGGGTTTTCTAGGCTGTAGTCTTTTAAGGAAAAGGGCATGGCATAGTCATTAAGCGTTTGACTGCTAACCAAAAGGTCTGCAGTTCAAACCTTCTAGCCACTCCACGGCAGAAAGATGTGGCAGTCTGCTTCCATAAAGATTACAGCCTTGGAAACCCTATGGGGCAGTTCTACTCTGTCCTGTAGAGTCACTGTGAATCGAAATCGACTCAAGGGCAATGGGTAATTTTTACGGGAACAGATGGCCAGGTCCTTTCTCCCTCAGAGCCATAGAGTTAGTTCTGACTCATAGCGACCTTACGTACAACAGAATGAGCAATCCCACTAGGATGGCTTATATCAGAAAAATAATTTAGTAAGTAACAAGTGCTGGCAAGGATGTGGAGAAACTGGAACTTGTGCATTGCTGGTGGGAATGTACAGCCACTGTGGAAAAGCTTGCTGGTTCCTGAAAAAGTTAAACACAGAATTACCATAACTTATTGCCATGGAGTCTATTCCAAATCATACCACCCAAAAAACTTGAAAAGCAGGGGTACAAGCAGATATTTGTACACCAGTGTTCACTGCAGCACTACTCACATAGCCAAAAAGTGGAAACAACCCAAGTGTCCATCAACAGATGAATGGATAAGCAAAATGTCATATATACACACAATGGAGTATTATTCAGCCATAAAGAGAAACGACCTTCTGGTACATGGATGAACCTTGAAGACACGTGGAGTGAAATAGACATAAACGGAAAATATTCTATGCTCTCACTTATATGGAATCTCTAGGACAGGCAAATGTATACAGACCAAAGTTTATTAGTAGTTACCAGAAGCAGGTGGGAGGGAGAAAAGGGGAGTTATTGCTGAAGAAGTACTGAGTTTCTGTTAAGGGTGACTAAAATTTTTTGAAATGGATAATGAGGATGGTTGCACAACACTGAACTTAATGTCACTGAATTGTATGTAAAAATCGTTGAAATGGTAAATGTTTTGTTATATAGATTTTACCAAATACACACACACAGACACACAGAGACAGAGACACACACAGAGACACAAAGACACACATACAGAGACAGACACACAGATAAACCTACACACAACACACACACACACACACACACACACACACACACACACACACCCACCCACCTACCCACCTAGACTCTGGCACTCAAGACTGCCCCTTCTTAAGGAAGGGGTTCCTCAAAGTCCGCCCTTCCTCAGGCTCCGCCTCCGGCCGGTCCCGCCTCTTCACCGCCAGGTGAAAACGCAGCGCGAGCTCGGTCGCCCAGCTCACGGGCACAACGCCCAGTCCGCTGCCAATCATCGGGCCATCAAGCCCCGCCTCCTCCCGGTTCGCGCCAATCAACGGGCGTCAGGCCCTGCCTCCGCCGGCACGCAACTAGCCAACCGCCCAGACGGAGCTCATTGGCTGAGTTCCTTTCCATGCCAAGAGAAACCAGCTTCCTTTCAGCCAACTGAATCTTGAAATTCTCCCCACCTTTCTTGGGAATGGAAGTCTTCTAAGGCCATGCTGCTCAAAGTGTAGTCCGTGAACTGGCGCGTCTGTGAATGTTACCCAGCAACATGAGTGCAGAAATTTAGAGTACACCTTTAGAAGCTCCAAAATAATTCAAAATAATTTTGAATCTGTAATTTTTCTAGTAATTCATTTTTATTATAACTTATGAAAATATCACAGCACAACAGATTTGAAATTAAAAACAAAACAAAACTGATCCTTCACCCAGATAGTTTGAGAAGCACTGCTCTAAAAAACAAGTGCCTTTTCGGTGAAAAGGGGACTAATATTTGTTGAGGGTCTACTATATGCCAGTCACTTTAATATATGTTGTTGTTAGGTGCCATCGAGTCAATTCCAACTCATAGTGACCCCCGTGAGACAGAATAGAAAACGCTCTATAGGGTTTTCTTGGCTATAATCTTTTAAGGAGGCAGATCGGCACAACAGGAGAAAGACAGGTCTTTCTGCTTGGGAACCGCTGGGTGGGTTGGAACTGCCAACCTCTCGGTTACCAGCCAGGCTAATCTGCACAGTCCTAAAGGTAGGTATCTTAGTTATCTAGTGGTGCTATAACAGAAATACCACAAACGGATGGCTTTAACAAACAGAAATTTGTCCTCTCACAATCTAGGAGGCTAGAGGTCCAAATTCAGGGTGCCAGCTCCAAGGGAAGGGTTTTTCTCTCTGTAGGTTCTGAGGGATGGTCCTTATCATCAGTCTTCCCCGATCTAGGAGCTTCTCAGTGCAGGGACCCCGGGTCCAAAGGACACGCTCCCCTCCCAGTGCTTCTTTCTTGGTGGTAGGAGGTCCCTCCCCTCTCTGCTCCCTTCTCTCTTTTATTATCTCAAAAGAGATTGACTCAAGATACAACCTAAATCTGTAAATTATCCTGCCTCCTTAACATAACTGCCTCTATTCCTGCCTCATTAACATCATAAAACCAAAAATAAAAATAAAAAACCAAACCTGTTGCTTGTGCAACCCTATGGGACAGAGTAGAACCACCCCATAGGGTTTCCAAAGAGCAGCTGGTGGATTCGAACTGCCAACCTTTTGGCTAGCAGCCAAGCTCTTAACCACTGCGCACCGGGGCTCCCATTAACATCATAGAGGTTAGGATTTACAACACATAGGATAATCTCATTAAATCACAAAATGGTGGACAACCACACAATACTGGGAATTATGGCCTAGCCAAGCTGACACACATTGTGGGGGGACACAATTCAATCCATAACAGTAATCATTCCCATTGAACAGATGACAATAAAGATGGCATTTCCTGAGCACTGACTATGCACCAGGCACTAAGCACTTTACTGATACGATCTCACTCAGATGAGAAAACAGACCAAAGAGCAAGGATACACTCAGCAGGGGGGTGGGGAAGGTGGGGCTAGAATTTCAACCCAGGCCTGGGGGACCTAAGAGCCCTTTCTCTCCCCATCACCAGTTCCATCACAACATGATGGAGGTGACGGTGACACCTGAAAGAGCCAGAGGGGAGCCCTCAGTGTCTGCAGTCATAACAGCTTCAGCCACAGGAAGTGTGAGTAGAATAGTAGCGTTCTGTTGCACGCATACACACACCTATCACTCACATGCACACACATGCATGTATGAGGTTCCAGAGTCCCATGTGGAAGATTTTTGGGTGATTCACGCCTTCACAACAGTAGAGGAAAATAATCACTGGCTTCAATCACTATCCAAATCACTGGATAGCTATATCTCAGGCAACACTGAATGCAGTGTAATATTGTTATGGTCACAGTTACCTAATCCAAAGAATAAACTGTCTCCCCTGAATCCCATGCAGAGCAGAACTTCTGGCAGTTTAGAAACAAAGAACAGTCAAAGAGCTGTAAACAGTAGATTAAAAATCAATAGCAAAAAAAATAAAAAAATCAATTCCAAGGGCAGATATAAGAATTGTTTTCATTTTCATATACCTGTGAGTTTCAATTTCATTACTAACATTTCATGTCATTCTCCTGAGCCTCTTCCCCTCCCTGTTCACTTCTCCACTCAGTCTGTTTGTTTTTGTTGAGCAGACACTCAGTAGGTGCCAGGAATTCATTTCTCTTTTTCCTTTGACCAATTCTCCTCCTTCCCCCACATCTCTCTCTCTTCCTTTCCCCTCTTCTTTTCATGTCACGATCCTCAACTGGCCAGTTTATGGAACTGAAAGACATTTTGGAATTAAAAGTTCTAGACATTCAGTTGTTAAATAAAATCCAGGTGGATAGAGGCTTTCCTGTCCTTCTGCAAAACAAGTTGCTTTTTATCATCCTGTTTTCCAAAAACTACTTGCTATCCAGGTTTGGGTACAGTGTCCAGCGTCTCCCCTCCCAGGAGGCATTCGGGAGACCCTCCTGACAGACGGCAAACCAGAGCCTGGTGTGATTCTGGCAGCCCAGGCCCCCTGCCCTCAGTAGAGGCCCAAAGGGAAATCAACCACCCCATGGTCACCAAGGCTCCCCACCCACCCTATGAGACAGAAGCGACCGGGCAGCCAAGGGTTTGGTTGGGTTTTGGTAGCTGTCTTCCTCCCAATTCTCACAGCTCCTGCTCCTCTCTAGGTCTCTCTCAGGACCCTAGGCCACAGGGACCCACTTCAAAGACACCTGCCTTCTCCCCAGACCCCATATTTGGAGGGTGGTGCTCCTCTCTCCACAGCCTGTTGCTTTGCAATCTGAAGACCTGGGCCAGCCTGCCAGGCCAGGGTCTCCAAGCAGGCCCTTCCCACTAGGTCAAATGGGGGCACAGTGGTTTCTGCAGCTGCTCACCCCACGGGACTGCTGAGGGCTGGGACCTTCCAATCATGGCGAGAGGAGGAAGAGGCTGGAACTAGTTAAGAGGCCACCTGTCACCCACACACCCGCTCTAACTTAAACTAGAAAAATGCTCAGAACAACCTCTAGTTTAAAAAAAAAAAAATCACTCAGTTCAGAAAAACTGAAAAATACGGGGGGCAGGGACTACAGACTTGAGATGGATAGATGGAGGGACAGATAGAGGGACAGACATGTGACATCAAACAAATGCCATGTGTGACCTTATTTGGATCCTGATTCTAACAAACCAACTGTAGAATTTAATTATTAGATTTTTGAGGGGTATGATAATGGTTCTGTAATTATATTTTTAAAAAGAGTTCTTATTTAATAAACATACACTGAAATATTTAAAAGTGGGGGAGAAATGGGTGGTGGCTGTTCAGGAGTTCATAATCATTGAAGCTGGTTGATGTGTAGATGGGATTCATTCTTTTATGTTTTTGAAATTTTTCACAATGAAGTTTTCTCTTCTTTTTAGCCATGTGGCCGGGCTCTTTGTGTTACCAAAATAATCCTCCATCACAGCCAGTCACACTGCAGGGTTCCTGGGCTGCCATCCTGACCAGATCTGAACCGGATGTGAGTTTCAATGAAAACGTACAAACAGTGGCAACTGCCTTCCCCTTAGGGTGGTGGAGCACCTCCCCAAACAGGAAAAGAGTGTGGGTATGCTTAAGCATCTCCTGACCCCCCACTCCCACCAGACCAGAAGAGGCCCCCACAGCTCTGTCCTCACCTCCTGGCCCACCTGGAGCAGAGTCTGAGCTCCCGGAGCTATTTTTAGCTTCTGTAGGAAACCTCAGGGACACAGCCAGGCCTCAGGGCCTCAGTGGGGATCAACTGCCCCCTCAGCACCTTCCTTCCCCTCCCACAAATTACGTAGCTTTGAAGCTTCCAGTCACTGATTCAACAGGTCAGGTGGGGCTTTAAGAAACCCCCTCCTGGGCCACAGTGAGGACAGCATCAACACCCCAAAAACAGAACAGGCTCTCAATTCCCTGAGTGATCGAGGGACCCCATGGGAGATAGAACTGGAATAGCAGACAATTCAAAATGCACCCCAAATGTGAACTGGGCATGGTGTATCTGGAGTCAACAGTAGGAGAAAATTCACTCACAGACCCAAACCCAAAAGTGGGCAGGAGACATCCCATTGCCGCTAAACCACCTTCCCTACACTGGTCAGTTCCTACAGTTCCCAGGCTCGGTGGCCCCCACTCTGTCACTAGTGAGCGTGGAGGCAGGCACCCAAGCTGGGGTACAGGTCCACACACGGCTCCCTGGGCCTTGGTGTCTCTGTCTCTAAAATGGAGACAGTAACTCCCGGCCTCCTCACAGGGTTGTTTCCAAGTCTTTAAAAAAAGAGAGAGAAAGCACTTTATAAACTATAACCATACCAGTATCTCCAAATAGTGTTGCGCAGAATGTGGTCAAGGCAAGTTTGGAAAATGTGGTATTTATACTCCAACCTCACAACTGGACCAATAAGCAACATCAAGATAAATGGAGAAATAATGAAGTTGTCAAGGATGTCATTTTACTTGGATTCAAGGTCAACGCCCATGGAAGCAGCAGTTAAGAAACCAAACAATGTATTGCATTGGGCAAATCTGCTGCAAAAAATCTTTTTAAAGTGTTAAAAAGCAAAGATGTCACTTTGAGGACTAAAGTGCGCCTGACCCAAGCCATGATATTTTCAATCACCTCATATGCATGAGAAAGCTGGACAATGAATAAGGAAGACCGAAGAAGAACTGATGCCTCTGAATTATGGTGTTGGCGAAGAATACTGAATATACCATGGAATATACCAGAAGAATGAACAAGTCGTCTTGGAAGGAGTACAGCCAGAATATTCCTTAGGTGGGAGGATGGAGAGACTTTGTCTCATGTACTTTGGGACATGTCATCAGGAGGGACCAGTCCCTGGAGAAGGACATCTCATCATGCTCGGCAGAGGATCAGCAAACAAGTGGAAGACCCTTAATGAGATGGATTGACACAGTGGCTGCAACAGTGGGCTCAAACATAGCAACGATTGTGGCACAGGAACGGGCAGTGTTTCGTACATGGGGTTGCTATGAGTCGGAACTGACTCGATGGCACCTAACAACAACACAACATACTCTAACCTGGTTTGTACGTTACATGCAGGTGAGCACAATAAAGGCTCTGAGAAGTCCTGCAGTTGAAAAAAAAGGTCGCTTAAATATTATTGAATCCATTATTTCAAATTTCCAAACTTACTGGCTCCTCAAACCTTTTCTTCTTGGGATACCTATTAACTGCTCGACCTTAAGACCCCTGAAGACAAGCTTAGGAAACACAGCCTGTCCTGTTTTGGGCCCAGCGCGTTTCTCTGTGGTGTCAGCCTCATTCACATTCCCTCGCTCACATTCCCATTGACCCAGGCGTCAATGCCCTCTGTGTGGATTAGTTCTCATTGCCACCCTCATCAGCCCCATCCCAGCCCATCATCCCACAGAGGGCAAAGAGGGGAACCTGCAATTTATCCATTCTGCCCTAGAAGATGGGGGCTCACCAGCTTCTTCCAAACATGTGCCTTCAGCTCTGGCCACTAGCCCTCATTGCCATGCTCAGACCTGCCGCAAAGCCTCAAACCGACTGTCCATCCTGCCACCTACCCTCCTCTGTGGCCACGCAAACCCTGCCCTTACAAACACCCATCAGGGGCCAGCCCACATTTTGCTGCTTCCCTGAAGCCTTCTCCCCTTTCTCTGAGCTGCACAATCTCACAGACCGCTGCCCTCTGACCACCTCCCTGTCTCCCCATCCACTGTGCCAGCTCTTCAAGAGCAGGGAGTTCCTGCCATACATCTTTGAGAGGTAGTAGTATTAGCCGTTAGAAGAATGCACTCAGAAACCTGGGTTCAACTTATGGGCTGGGGGGTCAAGTTAACTTCTGTGTGCCTCAGTTTCCTTATCTATAAAGTGGGGAAACAAGTGTCCCCCCTCATGGGGTTGTTGTGAATAGTTAATGAGTTGATTCAAGTGCTTAAGACAGTGCCTGGCTCACACAGTGAGCGCCAGAGAAGTGTTAACTATTACTATTATTATTATTCTGTCTTTCCCACAGGCTGGGCAGTCTTTAAAACCTCTGTATATCTGTATTTATTTACGCCCTGCCTCCTTCCACAAAAGGAGCGCTGGTGGTGCAGCGGGTAAGCGCTCAGCTGCTAACCAAAAGGTCAGCGGTTCGAATCCACCAACCGCTCCGCGGGAGAAAGACTGCGCGGGAAACAGAAAGACGTGGCAGTCTGCTTCCGTAAAGATTTACAGCCTTGCAAACCCTGTGGGGCAGTTCTACCCTGCCCTATAGGGTCGCTATGAGTCAGAATGGAATCAAAAGCAATGGGTTTTTGTTTCCTTCCACAGAGGCTCCGAAGTGGCTGTGCATAGAGGGGGCGCAGGAAGGGCTCTGCAGGCTGGGCTGAAGGCCCCAGGAACAGGACTTGAAGTTGGAGACTGAGGCGGGGTGTTCCCCACTGCCCCATCAAGGTGTTTTCCCGCCCCAGCACAAGAGCCCAGCCCAGCCCAGCCAAACCAGCCCTACTGCTAAAGCCGCCGACTGCCAGGGCTGGATGGGTCCCGGGCTCGACCACGGATAAGGAAACTGAGGTTTGCCGGGCCTCTTCGCCATATCCGCTGTGAACGGAGCTCCGTTTTCAACTTACTTTGGGGAAAAGGAGGGAAGGCGAAGAGAGCCAGAATGAAGCCAGACAATCATAGCCTTCACCTGATGGGAGTTCAGAGAACCTCCCGGAGACCCGAGAGGGACAGGGTCCAGCTCGTGCACCGATACGTGCAGGTACCAGCATTTCACGGTAGACGTAGTTACTAACATGAAGGCAGAGAAGAAAGCCTATTTTCTCTCTTCCCCCAAAGCACCCAACCTGGTTGTGATTTTCTTCTGGGGCAGAAGAACCTTCCTAAGTATACTGGCTGCACATAAAACCAGCATTGCAGGGAGGGTAACCCCTAAGGCGACCATCGCGGGCCAGAGACAGTCTGGGCGCGCTTCCAAGAGGAGGCTGCGCGTTTCGCGCGCTCGGTGCCTGTGAACCAGCCCCTTCCCTCTCTCACCGGTGTCCTGAGCAGTGAACCCGGCGCTCGGGCTGCCTCGCCGGCTGCCTCCGCTGCCGGTCAGGACCAGCGTCTGCAGCTGCCGGACCAGATCAGGCACGCGGTCCCAGTGGCCCTCCGCGCGGCAGCGCTCCAGTTCGCCCTCCACCTTCAGGTGGGCGCTGTGCGCGCCCTTCGCAGCCATCTTCGACCGGGTGCTGTCATGGGCGGAGCGGCCGAGAAGTGGAGACCGGGCCGGGGACGGCGTCCAGGCTGGGGCGCACACGCGGGCGGCGGGGTAGGCGGGGGCACAGGCGACGACTGGAGCCTGGGTGACAGCAGAGGCCCGGGCGGCGACAGGAGGGCACCAGCAGCAGCAGCACCCAGAGCGCCTCCCCGCGCCTCTGGGCTGGGGCTTCGGCTGCGCGGCCCGGGCGCGTCCAGTAGTAACCTCCGCCTCTGCCGCAGCAGCTCCTCCCGCTGCTGCCGTCGCCGCCGTTGCAGCTGCTGCCACAGCCCCCGCCCCCGGCCCTGGCGCCGCCAGCTGCGGACCCGCCCCTGGCTGCCGCTCCACCTCCGCGGGGGCGTGGCGCGACCTCGGCGAGCCGGGCGCTCGCGCGGCCAGCGCGGCCACAGCAGCCAGGCGCGCGATGAGCGCTCTCGACCGCCCCGACGCCCGCACTCCGCCGCCGCCGCGGACTTGGCGCTTACTTTAATACTGCACAAAGCCCGTGCCCCCGGGGGCGCCTAGCTCCCCGCCCCCTCCCCATCCCATCGGGACTCTTGGCCCGGGAGACCTACGCCCCGACGACCCAGCTTTGCGTGGTGGTCCCGTCACCACTGCTGTTCCCAGCACGTCACAAATCCGGGGAGAGGCCAGCCGCTCCCAACTCCGAGAGCGACCTCACCAGAGCCCACCTGCCACGGTCCCCTCCCAGCCCTGCTGGGACACGCGGCCCTTGCACGCTACCCCTGGGATGCTCCGGAGAAAACAGGCCCGTTCTGAGCCCCTCAACCTTGGACGCGCCCACCCTGACCACTCTAAGTCTTTTAATTTTTTTAACAGCGAGGTTCCTCATTCCAACTTGACTCACCACACTAACAGGCTGGCCTGGCTTATGCGGAACCTCTGCTGCTCTGGATTTCTTAAAGGTTTTAAGGTCTTTCTCCAGCTAGGTATTATTCTGTTTCTTAATTCTGACGGCTAGAGACAGTGCCCAAAGCGCTTAGCCGGCCTTAGCCCGGCGCTGTAGGGTATCAAGAAGTTCAAAGAATTATAGGGCGAGGCCTAGGGGAAACGGGTTTCCGTCGAGTCGATTCCGATTCATAGCGACCCTAGAGGACAGAGTAGAACTGCCCCCATAGGGTTTCCAAGGAGCGGATGGTAGATTGGAACTGCCCACCTTTTAGTTAGGAGCCTCCGCTGTTAACCACTGCGCCACCATGCCTAGAGGAAGGAGGCCAGTTTCCACCTTCTGCTCCAGACCAGCCTGTTTCTGTGGCCCCACTTCCTGTCCGACCAGGGTGGACAGTTCCAGTTCGGGGATTGAGGCCAACACGCAAGAAACCACACTGAGACAAAACAAAAGAATCCTGTATTTAAGGGTCATATTGTATGGCACAGACCTAAGACTTCAGAAGACAGGAGAGTTTGGACAAGTATTTAACCATAGACTCCTGGGAAAGTTAGAAGTGCTCCTGAGATGTCCGCTTTCCTCCCCAATTTAGAGATTTTTCACCACTGCCTGACAAACAGCCTTCAGAGTGAGCTTAAATACTTTCAAGTGGGTGTCAGGAAACCCACTGCTTCATGTTTCTGGACACCTGTAATTGTGTGAAGGTTTCTGTGCCAAGTGGGGCCCCAGTTCTTGGTTCTTAGTCCCACTGGCCTTTTGCCTTTGGAGCCACAGGCGGGTGAGTCTACCTCCTTCTCCAGCTGTTGAAGACTGACCTGACCCTTAACTTCCCTGTGGATAATCAGTTGTCGGAGTCCCACTCGTGGCAGCCCCACGAGGGTTTTCAAGTCTGATTTTTCAGAAGTGGATTGCCAGGCCTTTTCTTTCAAGACACTTCTGGACGGACTCAAACTTCCAACCTTTTCGTTAGCAGCTGATCAAGTGAACTGTTTGCACCCCTCAGGGATCCCTGACCAAATCCAGGTCCTCCACTCCCTCAGGTGGCAACCTCGGGAGCTGCTCTGAGCCCCTGGTGTCTGTCCTGAACCTCTAGAGGCCAGGAAGTAGATGAAGGAAAATTGGAGCAGCGCTGGCAGTTGGAATTTAGAGACAGTTTACTCAGTTGGCCAATAAACTCCTTCTGGTCAGCTTCTCAAAGATTGCTTTTTGCTACCCTTTGGCTTCTCTTGAGGGTCGCCAGAACCGGATTTCACTTGAGAGAAAAAAGTATGTCCCTTGGGCTAGGGTGGCCTGAGAACACGCTGTGATCGGCCCCAGGCTTGGCATTCCCCACAGTGAACAGCAGTAGATAAGAGGGAGATGACCTTGACAGAAATAAGGAAACCCCTCCTCCCTCTTTTCTCCTCAGCCCTTGGCCAAGCTGCCTCAGGTTACAGAAAACCAGGGAACCAACAAAAGAAGGAATTACATGTTGTTTCTTTGACCAGTGCACCAACATCTGTGTAGGCTTGTGGGCAGGGGAATACGGTCTTTGTGATTTAAATTTATGAGCTGTTCCTCAACACTTAGAAACTCCTCCCTGACCCCCTTGCTACTCTTTTTCTAGCTGAGAGAAGACCCCAGCCTAACTAACAGTTTTCAGGGGAGTGTTGTAGGGTAAAAACATCACAAAGTTGAGTAAAGCAAAAAGAAAGTTATATATTCAAAAGGGCAAAAGTGGGAAACTGACAAGCATGCTGTCAGAGCTAGAATGTCTGCCCCAATCCAAGGAAATATCACAGAACAGACAAAAGTGGGAAAACAGACAAGCATGCTGCTAGAGCCATGTCTGCTCGAGTCCAAGGAATATTACAGAATAGGCCAGAATGGGAAAATGGACAAGCGTGCTGCCACAGCCACGTCTGCCCAAGTCCAAGGAACCATTACAGAGCCATCAGTATATATTAACATTACAAATGGGCAAAACAATTGAAAGCCTTTCAGATTGGCTAGAAACTGTGATCCTACATTTTGAATCATCTTTCTTAACAATCATTGGTACAGGTTTCAGTAAGACAGTCAGGAGGGTCTTCATTGGTCCAACAAATTTCTATACACTAAATGTTAACAGAAAAAGAGTAGAGAGTCTTTTGTGTTCTGTTTGATTGGCTTTATGTGAAAGTTTCCCTAAAAGATATTTTCCAAGATTATCTTAGCTATTGTCTTTATACCTCAGGGCCCAGTTGATGTGTCCTTGTGAGTCCTTGTGAGCCCAGCTCCGTCTGGGTCACATCCTCTGTGCTCAAGGACAGGGAATAATAACTCCAATATTATTTCCTAAATCAAGAGTAAGAGCATTGGTGACTCAGAGGTTTAGAGCTCGGCTGCTAACTAAAACATAGGCAGCTGGAATCCACCAGCCACTCCATGGAAACCCTATGGGGCATTTCTACTCTGTCCTTTAGGGTTGCCTTGGGTCGGACTTGACGGCAAGAGGTTTAGTTTGGCTTAGCTTAAGAGACTGCAGGTACAAGAAAACAGTAACCATGAGTGAATCAATAACATTTGCCAAAGCAAAAGGCATATACAGAGAGAATGTGTGTGTGTGTTTAATAATCTCTCAGAGGAGAGTTGAGGACAAATTCTAGTGAAGGCTGCTGTCATATGCTGACTCACTGAAAATGCTATGAAAACAACTTGCGACAGGGCAAAGCTGAGCACACTGCTGAACATGATGAGGGGAAGCTCTGACTTACTATCTTACTAGTGTCTCAGAGAAAGCAATACAAGTTCACAGGAGGGTGTTAGGGATTGAATTGTGCACTCCAGAAATATGGATTGAATCAATTTAACAGCAACAGTTTGGTTTTTGGTTTTTATATTTGTGGATAAGAAGCCCTGGTCGCACAGTGGTTAAAGCTCTCGGCTGCTAACCAAAAGGTCAGCAGTTCTAACTCACCAGCGGCTCCACGGAAGAAAGGTGCAGCAATCTGCTTCAGTAGAGATTTATAGTCTTGGAAACTCTATGGGACAGTTCTATTCTGTCCTAAACGTCACTCTATGAGTCAGAATCGACTGGAAAGCAAAGGGGTAGGTTTTGGTTTTTATAGCTGTGGATGTAAGCCCATTTGGGAGTAAATTTTCTTTGTTATGTTAATGAGGCCATATCAGTGTAGGGCGTGCCTTAAACCCTTCACTTTTGAGATATTAAAAAAAAAGATTAGGTACAGAAGCAAGGAAACACAGATGGGGAAAGATAGATGCCATAAGTAGATCTCCAAGGAACACCAAGAAGGTGAGACAAGGATTTTCCCCAAGCGCAGACCGAGAGACCTTGCCCTAGAGCTGGCACCCTGAATTTGGACTTCTAGGCTCCTAAACTGTGAGAAAATAAATTTCTGTTCCTTAAAACCACCCACTTGTGGTATTTCTGTTATAGCAGCACTAATAAACTAAGACAGAGAGAAACCTACTTGCTGAGAAATGTTGTATATTTTCAGTGAGCAACAAAGTTTGTGCAGCATGAGGAACTCACTGCCTCAGTAACCATTAAGACCAAGGAATTCTCTTGACTGTCTTTTCATTATTGTTTTGCACTGCTGGTTGTCTGGAGTAAAGGATTTACCTCCATGGGATAAACCTTGTTTTAGGAAATACATTTTACTTTGACAAAATCCCTGGGTGGCACAAAGTGTTAAGCACTCAACTACTAGCTGAAAGGTTGGTGGTTCAACCCCACTTGGAGGCACCTCAGGAGACAGGGTTGGCGATCTACTTCCTAAAGTTCACTTCTTTGAAAACTCTATGGAGCAGTTATGCTGTGTGCACATAGTGCTGTCATGAGTCAGAACCCACTTGAGGGCAACTAACAACGTAAGAATGGAACCCTTACGCCCTATCTGAGCTAAAGCAATAAGTAGATAGAATCAGTTTTAGAGCTTTCTTGGTCTTTCGAATATAAAACAAGCTCATCCACATACTGAATAAGAATAGGATCAGAGCAGTTTAAGGCCCTTGAGGTCCTGTTCAGGAACCGCTGGTCATATAGTGATTAAGAGCTATGGCTGATAACCAAAAGGTCGGCAGTTCAAATCCACCAGGCGCTTCCATAAAGATTTACAGCTTTGGAAACTCTATAGGGCAGTTCTAATCAGTCCTATAGGGTTGCTATGAGTCGGAATTGACTCGACAGCAACAGGTTTGGTTTGAGGTCCTGTTTGAGGGTATGTTGTTTATTGTCCCTGGAGAAGGTAAACAAATATTGACTCTTTTGATCTAAACCAAAAAAAAAAAAAAAAACCTTTTCCATCAAATTGACTCCTACTTGAAATTGATTTGCGACCCTATAGGACAGAATAGAACTGCCCAAAGCGTTTCCAAGCAATGGGTAGTGGGTTCAAACTGCCAACCTTTTGGTTAGCAGCTAAGTTCTTAACCACTGGGCCACTAAGGCTCCTTTTGATCTAAAGGGACACCAAAGAAAGCACAGAACAGATCTACAATTGTAAAACATGTTGTTTTTCGAAGCCTCAAAGATAAAATAGTATTTGAGTTTGGGACTATAGGAAAGTGGGGAGTGACTATTTTATTCATGGCCCTGGGATCCTGAAGGAATCCTACTAGGTTGTTTCTTTTTTAATTTTTAAATTTTTTTTTTTATTGTACTTCAGGTGAAGGTTTACAGAACAAATAGTTTCTCATTACCTACTAGGTTTTTTGACTGGAGGATAAGAACGTTACAAGATATGAACGACGGGCACAGGGTACAAAGACCTTTTTCTATAAGGCTTTTGATTACGGGTTTTACTACTTCTTTGCCATCTCCTTTTAGACACTATTGTTTAAATTTGGGTAGAGGTTTAGGTTGGTCAATCTGAACCAGAGGCAGTTATCTCAAGCAATCCTGCCAATATCAGTCGAATTTTTTTACCTACAAGAGAGCTTCCATCTATGCTTGATTTACACACAAAAGTACTGGCAAATCAATACCCTAATTAGCTCTGACCTTATTATGAATAGGTTGGTCTTCAGGGATTACAAGGAAAAGACCATCAGGGATTACAAGGAATTTCATTAGCACAGTACAGTAAATCCCTCCCTTTTAAATTAGTGTCACAAAGGGAAAAAGAATGTACCTCACTTAAAGGTCTGAGGCTGACAATTATGGGCTGGGGCGTGGGGAATGTGTACCTGAGGATTATCAGAGAGATACAACCTAAGTAGTTTGTTGACTCCAAGGAAAAGGCTGTATAATAGTGGTTGGGTTTAAGTGATATTATTGTGCCTGTATCAGTGGAACATATGTAAAGCTGTCCTTTAATTTTTAGAGAAATTTTTCCTTAGGGTTTAAAGGTAGAGTGGGAAATGGAACACCTTCATTGCTCACTTTATTTCTATTAACATATGAACTGATTGGTATAAATCTGGCCACCCTGGATTATATATTCGTAAAACTATACTGTGTTCCTCTGCAAATTTCTCTGTATCTTGGAGAGGGCTTAGAGAGTCTTTGACAATGACTTTCAGTTGAAAATGATACTAGAGTTTAAAATCAACCCTAAGAGATTTTCTTTCTTCTGAAGGGAGTTTACCTTCAAGAGGTAAAAGAGCTTTGAGCAATCTGGCCAGGAGGGAAGAGGAGTGGGTCAAAGGGAGAGCTAGAAGCAGAGGGAGATGTTGAATAAAGGTTGACAGGCATGCTTATTGCATTTCTGATCTCAAGAGGAACATTTTCAATATTTCATCAAGTATAATATTTGTTGAGTAATTACAGTTATCAGATTAAGAAAGTCCCTTTTATTCCTAGTTTATTAAACATTTTTCTTTTTAATTATGGTTGAAGTAAAATTTTATAAATGCTTTTTCTGCATTTATTGAGATGATGATATGATTTTTCTCCTTTAAACCTATTAATGAGATAAAATACTTTCTGAAATGTTAAACCATGCTTGCATTTCTGCAATAAACTCAACTTGGCCATAATATATATATATATTTTTAATAAATTGCTTGATTTGATTTGGAATACAATATTTTGTTTACATTTTTTGCATCCATGTTCATTAGTGAGTTTTGGCTGAATTTTTTGTTCCAAAACTGTCTTCACTGGCTTTTGGTATCAAAGTTATGATAGCCTTATAAAATGAATTGAGAGTGTTATGGATTGAATTGTGTCCCCCAAAAATGTGTGTCAACTTGGCTAGGTCATTATTGCCAGTATTGTGTGGTTGTCCTCCATTTTGTGATCTGATGTAATTATCCTGTGTGTTGTAAATCCTAACCTATATGGTCTTAATGAGACAGGATTAGAGGCAGTCGTGTTAATGAAACAGGACTCAATCTACAGGATGAGACTGTATCTTGAGTCGATCTTTTGACATATAAGAGAGAAGCGAGCAGAGAGGAGAGGGACCTCCTAGCAGCAAGAAAGTAGAGCTGAGAGCAGAGCATGTCCTTTGGACTCGGGGTACCTGCACTGAGAAGCTTCTAGACCACAGAAAGATTGAGGACAAGGACATTCCCCCAGAGGCAACAGAGAAAGAAAACTTTCTCCTGGAGCTGGTACCCTGAATTCGGATTTATACCGTCCTAGATTATGAGAATAAATTTCTCTTTGTTAAAGCCATCAACTTGTGGTATCTGTGTATAGCAGCACTAGATAACTAAGACAGAATATATCCTCTTTTCCTATTCTTTGGAGAGTTTATATATGATAAGCATTTTTTTCCCCTTAGCTATATGTGAGAAGGTTTTTAAATACTGATTCAATTTCTTTAAAAATTGTAGGATTTCAAAATTTCTATTTCTTCTTTGGTCAGTTTTGGGTAAGATATTTTTCTGGGAACATGTTTATTTGATCTAATTTTTCACATTTTAGGCATAAAATTATTCATAAGATCATCTTACTATCTTGTTAATGTTTGTAGGATTTATAGTGATACCTGCTTCTTCATTCTTGGTATTTGATATTTGTGCATTCTGTATTTTTCTTGAAAACTTGTCAAGGATTAATCAATTTTATTGATCTTTTCAAATAGAGAGGTTTTGTTGAACCTCTCTATTGCATGTTTCTTTCTCCGTTTCATTAATTTTGGCTGTTATTATTATTATTTCATTTCTTTTGTATTTGAGTTTCTTTTCAATTTCTACAATAGCAAGGATAGAGTTAGGTTATGCTACAGTAGCAAAAGATCCCCCCCACCCCAAAGTCTCAGGATCTTCAACAACATAGTTTATTTCTCACTCATGCCACCTGATCCACCAGGTTGGCTAGGTTCCATTCCACATCATCTTCACTGTGGGACCCAAGCTGACAAAACAGCCACTGTGTGAAACGTTGAAAGTCATTATGGCAGAGGGGAAAGAGAGAATATGATGAATCACATGTTGGCTCTTAAAATTTCTACCTGAAACATGGGTGTTATGGATTGAATTGTGTCCCCCTAAAATGTGTATCAACTTGGCTAGGCCATGATTCCCAGTATTGTGTGGTTGTCCTACATTTTGTGATCTGATGTAATTTTCCCATGTGTTGTAAATCCTAATCTCTGCCTGTGGTTTATGAAGCAAGATTAGGTTATGTTAAAGAGGATTACAGTGGAATGCAACACCCTGACTCAGGTCACAGCCCTGATCCCATGTAAGGGGAATTTCCTTGGGATGTGGCCTGCATCACCTTTTATCCTACAAGAGATAAAAGGAGAAGCTAGCTGAAAGAAAAGGCCCTTATGCCACCAATGAAGAACCACTGGGAGCACAGCGTGTCCGTTGGACTTGGGGTCCCTGCACTGAGAAGCTCCTAGACCAGGTAAAGAATTATGACAAGGACCTTCCTCCAGAACTGACAGAATGAAAACCTTTCCTGGGAGCTGGCACCCTGAATTTGGACTTCTAGCCTCCTAGACTGAGAGAGAATAAATTTCTGTTTGTTAAAGCCACCAACTTGTGGTATTTCTGTTATAGTGGTACTAGATACCTAGGAAAATGGATGTCAATTTTCATGACCTTGGATTAGGCAATGCTTTCTTACATATACCACTGAAAGCACAAGAAACAAAAGAAAAAAACAGATAAATTGAACTTCATCAAGATTTGAAACTTTTGTGCATCAAAGTAAACTATCAAGACAACCCACATAATGGGAGAAAATATTTGCAAATCACATATCTGATAAGGGTTTGGCATCCAATGTACATATTAACTGTAAGATGCATATTGGATGCTAAATATATATAAAGAACTCTTATAACTCAATCACAAAAAGATTAACCCTATTTTTAAAATAAGCAAATGATGTGAATACACATCTCTCCAAAGAAAATATATAATTGGCCAACAGGCACCACTTTAAACATTTTAAAGTGTACAATTTGTTGGCTTTTAGCACATTCACGATGTTGTACAACTATTACCACTAATTCCAGAACATTATCTTTACCCTAAAAAGAAACCCTATACCCATTAAGCAGTCACTCCCCATTTTCTTCTCCACCCAACCCTTGGTAACCTCTAACCTATTTTCTGTTTCTATAAATTTGCCTATTCTAGATGCTTCATATAAGTGAAATCATACAACCTTTGTCTTTTTGTATCTGTTTTATTTCATTTTGCATAATATTTTCAATGTTAGTCCATGCTGTAGCATGTGTTAGAATTTCTTCTTTTTTTGTGGCTAAATAATATTCCATCGTATGTATATAACACATTTTGTTTATCCATTCATCTGTTGATGGACACTTGGGTTGTTTCCATCATTTGGCTATTGAGAATAATGCTGCTATGAACATTGGTGTACAAGTATCTGCCTGAGTCCATACTTTCAAGTCTTTTGGGTATGTACTTAGAAGCAGAATTGCGGGGCCTTACGGTAATGTCAAAAAAAAAACTGAATCACAATTAAGTTAATATATTGGATGAGGTTTCTTTGGGCAAAAGATTCGCGAATTGGGTTACACCAAACCAAAAGTTGAAAGGTACTCCACCAAGTATCAGCAGTGACTGACGTTTTATTAACAAAACATGGAAGCAAAGAAGCTTATTTCTGATTGGCTTATATAGTTTACTGTTGAAGGACTGTCAGGATTTCATTGGTCAACAAGAGCGGCCTGATTTACAGAAAAGCTAGGGATAAGTTTTGGTAAATCTCCACTGCTCTTCTAGGGAGAGAATGCTAAGAAGTGGTGATTTCTGCATCCAGGCTGATAAGGAGAAAGAGTGGAGAGCAAAGCAAACACAGAAATGAGACACTATGATCACCTCGATCACCTCCTGTGAGTATGCCTCCAGGAATGAACAGTAATTATGGGACAGGCTCAAACTTTTACAGGCTTTGTAATTGGCTAGGTCTGACTTTGCCCCAGATCTCCAAGGGATGTGGGGCTCTTAGCTGACTTCTGGATGGCACTTGTAGGTATCTAGGAACTCAGACAGGCTGGTTTTTAAGGAATCTTGCATAACTGGTCTGTGAAACACACAGCATGGGTTGTTTCTGGCACCATTAGGTGAAAGAGAGTCTGGGATCACTTTAAGTCAAAAATGCAGGCTCAGTTCATTAATTAAAAGGGTCCAGTCCAACATATCAGTCAATACTTAAATCTTTACTCAGAGATAAGATTTCTCCCGCACACGCCCAAGGCTGTGGGTGGGCTGTCTGCATCCTGGGAGCGGCTGTGTTCAGCTTCTTCTCTTTCTCACTCACTTCCCCCTCATCTTGTCGCTGTTTCTCCCCTGAGAGGTCAAGATGGCCAAAGGAGGAGAAAGAAGGGAAATAGGAGAAAGTTCCTGGTAGAATGGCTCTTTGGGTCCTACACCTGGGGACACTAGGTCCCCTGGCAGATGTTTAAAGCTGACTTGCAGAGAGTTTCCTGGGGTCCTCGGAGACTCTCCTGCTGGACATTCCCTCTGCCACCTCCTCACCTGGTCCCCAGGATTCATGTCTCACTTGACCTGCACTCAGAGGGTATTACAATTCATTCCCAGGCCCTCTTCTCTCTGCCAAGGCTGCTTTGCTTTCTCTGAGCCAGCCAGCACCAGGCACTAGCACCCAGCGGTAAGGGCCACACCTCAAACTCTAGTGGTCAGTCCCTTTGAGGACCCTCTTAGTAGACTGAGGAGGAGGAGCAAGTGACCACTCAGATTTTTCCAAAGAAATTCTCCCCACTAAATCTCCCCTGAACCACCCCTCTTCTGACTCTTTTATATCCTCTTTCTGGGTGAGGAATTCCCTAGGTGAGGGGGCCAAGTGTCAGGTAACCGTCTTGAAAATTTCCCTTGAAAATCTACATTTTTGGGATCTACTTCATAGTTGTAAAACAAAAATTATATTAAGCCAGTAATATAAATTGATTTGAAGCTTATTTAATATACAATTTGCAAATCAGGTAACACTTCTAATTAGAGTCAAAAGTTCTAGAGTTCTAAAGAGAAAAGTATTTTTTTTCTTCAAAAATAGAGTTCCAAAGAGAAAAGAACTTTCAAATATTCTTATACTCCGTTGTCATGTCCCCCCAAAATATGTGTCAACTTGGCTAGGCTACGATTCCCAGTATTATGTAGTTGTCCTCCATTTTGTGATCTGATGCAATTATCCTCCATTTTGTGATGTTTTGTAGATTCTAACCTGTATATGTTAATGGGAGCCCTGGTGGTACGGTGGTTAAGAGCTTGGCTGCTAACCAAATGGTCGGCAGTTTGAATCCACCAGCCACTCCTTAGAAACCCTATGGGGCAGTTTCACCCTGTCCTATAGGGGCACTATGAGTCAGAATCGACAGAATTGACAGCAGCAGGTTTGGTTTTTGGTTATATGTTAATGAGGCAGGATCAGAATGGGGTATATCTTGAGTCATAGCCTTACAGGAAGGTGTGACTCAAGTCACATCCTTGCTTGAGTCACACCTTTTATCTTATAAAGGATAGAAGGAGAGAGAAGCGAGCAGAGAGGGAAGGGACCTCACTACCACCAAGAAAGAAGAGCTGGGATTGGAGTGCATTGTTTGGACCCAGAGTCCCTGCACTGAGAACCTCCTAAACCCAGGGGAAGATTGATGGACGACACATGGAGAGCTCCAAGGAACACCAGGTCCACAGATATTCAAAGGAGACAAGGACCTTCCCCCAGAGCTGACAGAGAGAGGAAGCCTTCCGTTAGAGTTGGCACCCTGAATTCGGACTTCTAGCCTCTTAAACTGTGAGAAAATAAATTTCTGTTTGTTAAAGCCACCCACTTGTAGTATTTCTGTTATAGCAGCGCTAGATAACTAAGACTCTCAGCTTCTCGATATTGCCATGGAAACCAGGACAGAAGGTGCTTTCCTAATCACAATTTCCCCTAAAACACAGCTTCCAGTCAGACCCTGGAGTTTCTGTTGCCTGAAACTGACTGAATTCTTCAAAAGAGCCCAATGCCCAAGGCAAAATGGTCTTCGCTAATTAGGACGACTATTTTTTGACTTAAAACTTACTGTTATGGATTGAATCGTATCCCCCAAAAATGTGTGTCATCTTGGCTAGGCCATGATTCCCAGTATTGTGTGATTGTCCACCATTTTGTCATCTGATGTGATTTTTCTCTGTGTTGTAAATCCTACCTCTATGATGTTAATGAGGCAGGATTAAAGGTAGTTATGTTAATGAGGCAAGACTCAATCTACAAGATTAGGTTGTGTCTTGAGTCAATCTCTTTTGAGATATAAAAGAGAGAAGTGAGCAGAGAGAGACAGAGGACCTTATACCACCAAGAAAGAAGCATCGGGAGCACAGCATGTCCTTTGGACCTGGGGTCCCTATGCTGAGAATCTCCTAGACCAAGGGAAGATTGATGACAAGGCCCTTCCTCCAGAGCCAACAGAGAGAGAAAGCATTTCCCTGGATCTGGGACCCTAAATTTGGACTTCTACCCTCCTAAACTGTGAGAAAATAAACTTCTCTTTGTTAAAGCCATCCACTTATGATATTTCTGTTACAGCAGCACTAGATAACTAAGACAGTTACTTTTAGGAGACCAGTCTGCTGAAGACTCAAGGTTCAAAAGATTACCTCAGGGTAATGGCCTGGGTGGTCACCCCAACTCCGTAGAACCCAGAAATGTGGATTTCAGGAGAATTAAAACTCTGTTTCTCACACGTTACTTTCATATCCAATAACTATCATATCTTGTCATTTCATTAAAAACTTCAAATTTAACATTTTCTTCATCAGAATGAAAAGATCACTATTGTTTTTTCCAATTATACAAGTAATGCTTGCTTCTTATAAAATTAAATGAATACATAAATGTAAAAGTAATACCCAGTGTAATCTCACCTTCCAGAGATAACACTTTGCTATATACCTTTCCAGATTTTTTCTTTTACACACCTGTACAAAAATGGCATTGTACCCACCAATGTTCATTGTAGCACTTTTCACAATAGTTAAAATGTAGAAACAACCAAAATGTCCATTGACAGATAAATGGATAAACAAAATGTGGTACATACATACAATGGAATATTACGCAGCCATAGAGAGAAATGCTGGCCTGACACACGCCACAACAAAGAGGAACTTTGAAAACCTTATGCTGAATGAAATAAGTCAGTTTGCAAAAGGACAAATACTGTATGATCTCACTTACATGAAGTAAGCAACTACGTTAAAACCAAAGATGATTAGTGGTTACCAGGGGTGGGAGGAAGAGGGGAAAGATGGGAGGAAGGGAGACTTTGAGTTTATGTTATCGTGGTGGAATAATTTGAAAAAGGATAGTGAGAATGGTTGTACAATATGAAGAATGTAATCAATGTCTCTGAGTTATACAATATGTAGAAATTGTTGAACTGGTGAATGTTTTAGTATGTATATTTTCACCACAATAAAAAAATTTTTGTTTTAATGATGTTGTGCCATTTACAAACTCTTAAGTAGCCTTTTCCCTACCACTGTAAGGATATGTAAGCCCTCCCACCCCCTATATATTAGAAACTATCTTGGAGTGGAATAGGAGAAGAGAGAGAAAAACTGAGGGACTGAGAAATTATCTGAATAGAATGAGTACCTAAATGGACAGTTTAAGGTATTGAATTAAACTGTGATTTAATGGATTGGACTAAATTGAGTTTTATTTCACACCTCAATAGAGTAGGTACAGAGGTAGAAGATCACATCAGTTATAGAAAATCAAAAAGCTGCAGTTGTGTTTGACATCAGGGAGTATTGTATAAATTTGTGACTCCCTGCTACAAATGAAATTGCTGGGTCAAAGGCTATGTACTTTTTTAAAGGCTTTTGATGCACATTTCCACCGTGTATGAGAGCACTTATTTCTTTATCCCCTCACAACACAAGATATTTTCATTTTTGCCAATCTAATAGACCCCCCAAAAAATTAGGCATTTCTTTTATTTGTAATAAACCAAAAAAAAAAAACAAAAACAAAAACCCACCGCCGTTGAGTCGATTCCAAGTCATAACAACTCTATAGGACAGAGTAGAACTGCTGCATAGGGTTTCCAAGGCTGCAAATCTTTACAGAAGCAAACTGCCACAACTTTCTCCTGCAGAGTGGCTGGTGGGTTCAAACCACTGAACTTTTGGTTAGCAGCAGAGCTCTTTAACCACTGTGCCACCGGGGCTCTTACTTGTAATAAGGTAATCTTAGTTATCTAGTGCTGCTATAACAGAAATACCACAAGTGGGTGACTTTAATAAACAGAAATTTATTCTCTCACAGTCTAGGAGGCTAGAAGTCTGAATTTAGGGCGCCAGCTCCAGAGGAAGTTCTTCTTTCTCTGTTGGCTCTAGGTGAAGGTCCTTGTCATCAATCTTCCTCTGGTCTAGGAGTTTCTCAGTGCAGGGACCTCGGGTCCAATGGATGCACTCCGCTCCCAGCTTTTCTTTCTTGGTAGTAGGAGGTCCCCCTCCTCTCTGCTCGCTTCTCTCTTTTATGTCTCAAAAGAGATTGATTCAAGATACAAACGAGTCCTGTAGACTGAGTCTGCCTCATTAACATAACTGCCTCTAATCTTGCTTCATTAACATCATACAGGTTAGGATTTACAACACATAGGATAATTACAACAGATCACAAAATGGAGGACAACCACACGGTCCTGGGAATCATGGCCTAGCCAAGTTGATACACATTTTGGGGGGACACAATTCAATCCATAATAAAGGCTGTGAAAATTTTGTATTAGAATATGACACTTGCTGGTCACCAAGGCAATGTGCTCCCTTTGCCCAAGCATATATTTTGATCTTCCAACAAAATCTTAGCAGGTAAGTTTTTCCTCAGCCTCAGTTTTCAGAGGACCCAAGGTAAAATAAGTGGGTCCAGAGTGGACTGCAAGGCAAGTGTTCCTTAGCCTGGCCCAGGGCCTAGATCAGCCTTGGGGTAGTGAACGCTGAAGGAGATATTTCCCCAAGAGAATTTGACAGGCCACCAGTAGTCCTGATGGCCTGACCTATCACCCTCCCCTCTTCTAGAAGAATCTACCCCACTCACTCCCAGACCCAAATTGTGCCTAAGCAGCTTCATTCCCATGTGTCTTAGTCATCTAGTGCTTCTCTAACAGAAATACCACAGGTGGATGGCTTCAACAAAGAGAAATTTATTTTCTCAGTCTAGTAGGCTACAAGTCCAAATTTCTGGGCATCAACTCCAGGAAAAGGCTCTGTCTGTCTCTGTTGGCTCTGGAGGAAGGTCCTTGTCATCATCAGTTTTCCCCCGGACTAGGAGCATCTCTGTGCAGGAACCTCCGGTCCAAAGGACACGCTCTGCTCCCAGAGCTTCTTTCTTGGTGGTATGAGGTCCCCCATTCTCCGTTTGTTTCCCTTTCCTTTTATCTTTTGTAAGGTAAAAGGTGGTGCAGGCCACACCCTAGGGAAACTGCCTTTACATTGGATCAGGGATGTGACCTGGGTAAGGGTGGTGTTACAATCCCACCCTGATCCTCTTTAACATAAAATTACAGTCACAAAATGGAGGCCAACCACAAAATTCTGGGAATCATGACCCAGCCAAATTGATACACACATTTTTGGGGGGACATAATTCAAACCATGACACCATGCCAAGGGACTCTACCCTCTTCCTTATCACTAGTGACCATGAGACCAAAGTGGGATTCCTGCCCAAGGGTGGCCAGACCATCCATGGGTCAATTAGCTGTTATTGATGGCTTAACACAAAAAGATGGGCTCAACCAGTCCTTTTCCAGGGATGTCAACTAAGAAACTCAGAAAGAATTTGCTTCTGAGAAGTGGAGCTAAAGTTGTAAAGATAATGTGATAGTGAACTGAGCCTGAGCAAGCCAGTGTCAGGCTGATGTCAAGAGGACAGGACAATATGCAGAGTAGAGGAGCTGTTTCTCTTGACACAGAGACCTCTCCCAGGGAGGCGCTAGGGCCATCCCCGCCCAACTCTGAGAGTTCCTGGGCCCAGGAATGTCCACTTCTCTGGTGTACAGCCCACAGGAGGACTGCAGTCGCTTCATCTCCACCCCTGGACCCACACTTATCTTCACCTCCTTCGTGGTACCCAGCAGTTGTGCAGGTGTTGTGTATGTCCATCACAGTTTGCTGTAGATTAGCAGATGCTTCCAGTGGTGTGATGGTTAACTTTATGTGTAAACTTGGTTAGTCTGTGGTTTCCAGTGCTTTGGCCAAACACTAGACTAGTTGTTATTCCATAATGTAATCTAATCCAATATAATGTAATCACTTTCCACAATGAAATCTAATGTAACGCAGTCAATCAAACAGTTGAAAAGGTAGTTTCCTTAGGGTGTGTCCTTCCTCTAGACTATAAATGTTTTGGTAGAATTTGCTCTCTCTCCTCACTCTGCACTCTTTCTGTCACCTGAACTATAGATCTTGGAAAGCAAACCTGAAGAAGCCTCCAGCCTGCTGCTTGACCTATGGATTTTGGACTTGCCATATCCCACAATCACGTGAACCAATCCCTTGAAGTAAATCTCTGTCTGTATATATATACAGTTTATATATATATATGGAAACCTGGTAAAATCGTGGTTAAGAGCTATGGCTGCTAACCAAAAGGTCAGCAGTTTGGAATCTACCAGGCACTCCTTGGAAACCCTATGAAGCAGTTCTACTCTGTCCTATAGGGTCGTTATGAGTCGGAATCAACTTGATAGCAACAGGTTTTGTGTATATATATGTATATATATATATATATATATATATATACATATATATGTATATGTATATATATGTATATATACATATACATATATATATATGTCACCGGTTCTGTTTCTCTAGAGAACACTCACTAAAACAAATGGGCTCTCTGGATTGGGCTTCCCAAGCCACTCAGAACAACAGAGAAAAAGTTTTCGTTATGAAAGATAAAGAGGACGTGAGCTTTTCCTGCAACATTTTGAGTAGATGTGGAACTAGTTTGTGTGAACTTTGCAATAAAAATAAGACAAAATGCATGATAGCATTTTACAATAAATTCTCTCCTTATACTTGGATATGAGAGAATTGTTATTAAATTCCTCTTGGTGATTCTGGCAAAAAACCCTTAGGACGATGCTTTGGTTTCCTAGGGCTGCCATAACAAAACACTACAAACTAAGTGGTTTAAACGAACGGAAATTTATTGCTTCACAGTTCTGGAGGCTAGGAGTCAGGGTTCAGGGCATCAGCACGGTCATCTCTCTGTCTGCTCTAGGGAAAGCTAGGGAAAGATCCTTCCTTGTCTCTCTCAGGTCTGGTGGCCCCAAGCATTCTTTGGCTTGTAGATGCATCTTCAAATGCCTATCCTCCCCGTGTGTCTTGTCTCCCTGTGTCTGTTCTCCTCTTTTATAAGAACACCAGTCTTGTTGGATTAAGACCACCCTACCAAGGTATGACCTCATTTTAACTTAACTGATAACATCTTTGTTGTTGTTGCTGTTAAGTGCCCAGGTGGTTCCCACTCATAGCGACTCTATGTACACAGAACGAAAAACTGCCTGGACCTGCACCATCTTCACAATTGTTGCTATGCTTGAGTCTATCATTGCAGCCACTGTGTCAATCCATCTCATTGAGGGTCTTCCTCTTTTTCTCTGACCCTCTACTTTACCTTCTCCAGGGACTGGTCCCTCTTGATAACATGTCCAACATATGTGAGACGAAGTCTCACCATCCTTGCTTCTAAGGAGGATTCTGGCTGTACTTCTTCCAACACAGATTTGTTCAGTCTTCTGGCAGTCCATTGTATCCGTATTCTTTGCTAACACCATAATTCAAAGGCATCAATTCTCCAGTTTTCCTTATTCATTGTCCAGCTTTCCCATATATATGAGGCAATTGAAAAAATACTATGGCTTAGGTCAGGCACATTTTAGTCCTCAAAATGACATCTTTGCTTTATTCTTTAAAGACACTTTAAAGAGATCTTTTGCAGAAGATTTGCCCAATTCAGTATGTCATTTGATTTCTTGACTGCTGCTTCCGTGGGTGTTGATTGCGGATCCAAGTAAAATGAAATCCTTGGCAACTTCAATATTTTTTGTTTATCATGATGTTGCTTATTGGTTGCTTTAAATATAACATCTTTAAAGATCCTATTTCTAAACAAGATCACATTCACATGTGCTGAGGTTTAGAAGAAAGAGCCCTGTGGCACAGTCATTAAGTTCTCTGCTGCTAACTAAAAGGTCAGTGGTTTGAACCCACCAGGAGCTCTGCAGGAGAAAGATGTGGCAGTCTTCTTCCATGAAGATCACAGCCTTGGAAACCTTATGGGGGCAGTTCTACTCTGTCATGTAGGGTCACTATAACTCAGAATTGCCTTGACAGCAATGGGTTTGGAGGTTTAGGACTTCAACACACCTGTTTGGGGACACAATTCAACTCATGACAGATAGCATCTAAAGAGGGCCTGCTTTATCTTCCTCTTCCTCTACTTCACATGCCCTCCAAACAGTAGAGGATGAGCCACTAATCAGATGAGAGATGTTCATATAAACACTCTGGATCATTCTTTGAGTATAAAGCAGCTCCCAAAACGTAATATTCTTCCAGAAGGATCAGCTTCTATCATTGATACCATTAGCCTTTTCTGAAAAAGAATGCTCTGGCAAAGAAAGTCCCTTATAATTTTGATGTGCTCTTTTTCCCCATGTCAGAGTGGCCCTTGAGTGTACCATGGACCCTGAAAATGCATCCTAATCACCAACAAAGAATAACGAAACAATGGATAATTAAGCAGAGGGTTTGAGCTAATACTGTTGGCTAGAAAAAAATCCTGAAAGAATGACTACCTCTATTTATGTAGTGGATGTGACACTGTAAAGTAACATCAACTGAAGTTTTGAACATTAAATCTTATTAGAAAGGCAGAAATGGTCGTCACTGAAGAGTGTAGCAAGAGCCCTGGAGTCAGGTTGTCTGGGTTCAAATGCTGGCTCCACCCTACTCTAGTTGAGAAACCTCGAACAAATTACTTGACCTCTCTGTGCCTCACTTCCTCATATGTAAAACAAAGAAGATAATAATTTCTTTCGGTTTTGGTATAAAAATATATTTATTCATATAAAGCACTTTGTTCAGGGCTTAGCACATAGGAAGCGTTCAATAAATGTTAGTTGCTATTATTTCTGAGAAACAAATGATCATCATTATCAGCAACAGTGGTCAGACACGTGGGAGCCATTCTTTTTTCTTTTAAATTTTATTGTGTTTTAGGTTTACAGTGCAAATTAGTTTCTCATTCAACAATTTATATGCAAACTGTTTTGTGACATTGGTTGCAATCCCCGCAACATGTCAGCACTCTCCCCCTTTCCCTTTCCATCTTGGGTTGTCTGTGTCCATTTGTCCAGTCTTCCTGTCCCTTCCTGCCTTCTCCTCTTTGCTTTTGGGCAGGTGTTGCCCATTTGGTCTCATATACTTCATTGAACTAAGAAGCACATTCCTCACATGTGTTATTGTTTTTTTTATAGGCCTGTCTAATCTTTGGCTGAAAGGTGGATTTGCAGGAGTGACTTCAGTTCTGAGTTAGCAGGGTATCAGGGGGCCATAGTCTCAGGGGTTTCTCCAGTCTCTGTCAGACCAGTAAGCCTGTCCTTTTTTTGTGAATTTGAATTTTGCTCTACACTTTCCTCCTGCTCTGTCCAGAACCCTCTATTGTGACCCCTGTCAGAGCGATTGATGTTGGTAGCCAGGCACCATCTAGTTCTTTTGGGCTCAGGCTGGTGGTGGCTGTGGTTCATGTGGTGGGAGCCATTCTTGACTCTTCCTTCTCCCTTATCCTGACACACCAAAAACAAAACAAAACAAAACAAAAAAACAAACCTATTGCTGTTGACTTGATTCCAACTCAAAGCCACCCTATAGGACAGGGTAGAACTGCCCCATAGGGTTTCCAAAGAGCGGACGGTGAATTTGAACTGCAAACCTTTGGTTAGTAGCTGTAGCTCTTAACCACTGTGCCTGCCACTGGGCACCTTCTAATACACAGCCAGTCACAAAAAGATCTACTGAATCTACTTTTTGACCATCCCTTGATGTGTGCATCATTTCAGACTCTTGTTAATCTTTTTTATTTTTTGGCCTGAATTACTGCCAGAGCCCAATTTCCAACTCATCCCCTTCTAACTCATTCTTCATACAGCCCTATGGATTATATTATTCTCTCACTTAAAATCTTTCGATGGCCTTATAATGCTTTCAGATGAAAACCAAAATTAAATCCAAACTCGCCAGCACAGCATAAGGCCTGTTTGAACTGATGTCATCTTCCTTCTGAACAGACAAACAAAAAACAAACCTGTAGCCCTCAAGTCAATTCTGGCTGCTTCCTTCTATAGAGGCTTTACGCCCCCTTTGCCCTCCCTCCCCAAACATACAAACCAGCTACCAAAGCCTTTGCTCCTGCTAAGCTGAAATACTCCAAGTTTCCAACATAGACCACATTCTCCCATTACTGTTTGTATATGCTACCCCCATGTCAGGACCACCTTCCCCTCCTGGAGTAAAACCTCCTACCAACTCTTGAACACAGAAGATGCTGAGCATTAGACCCTTAGCTTTCTGTCCTTCTTTGCCTGGCTAACTACAGCTAGTCTTTAAAAATGTAGCTAAGATCCTATCAATGCTTGCCATAATAGACTAAGTGTTTATTTACTTGTCTGCTTTCTCAAGAGGGGTAAGGTCCCTGTAGCCCAGGAGTGTGTGCGTGTGTGTGTGTGTGTGTGTGTGTGTGTGTGTGTTTTAATCTGGTTCTCTCCAGTGCCCAGCACAATGCCTGTGGCAGACACTGCAAATTGCCTACCCAAAATCCATTCTCACATTTTCCCTTTACTAATAGCACCTCAATTTTGCTTCAGGGTAGCAGTGTGTCCAGCCTCCCTTGTAACTAAATGTGGCCCTGGGAATTGGTTCTGACCAACAAGATGTAAACAGAAGCACCAACCAGAATCTCTAGAAATGCTGTTTTTTGTTTTATTTTATTGTTCTTTAGGTGGAAGTTTACAGTTCAAGTTAATCTCTCATAACAGGGCTCAGACTCAGCAGGAATGGATCTTCTGCCTTTTGTCCACCACTTTCTTCTATCCTGGACTGGAAAAGTGATAGTAGGGTGGAATAGCCATCTTGTGACCACAAGGCAATAAGTAGGAAAGCCACTCTTGGAGTAGCTTTGAGCACAGAAAAGGAGCCTGGATCCCTAATGGCACTAGAGACTTGTTTTAGAAGTTGTCTTCTTCTGAATTTCATAGTATTTGATGAAAAATCCATTTTTACTTGTTTAAACCACTATGCTCCTGATATACCGTATGTTAGATTTTCCGTTACAAATTCCCAAGATAGCTGATTAACCTAGTGACCACCCAGGATGTTATGAATGAATGAACTAATGATTGATTGGAGGTGTTCCAGCATGGGTTAGGCACCAAGAATCTTGAAGTATAAGCTTCTCACAGCCAATTCACAGAAGTGAAGTGTAACCCTGAGCCAGTGGGAAGTAGGGGTTAGGGGAAGGAGCCAGGATGGTGTAAGTTCCTGATTTCCTCATGCACTGGTAATCAGCTCTTCTCAGGCCACAAGCCATCGTTTGCGTTCACAGCTCTAGAGACTAGACCTTCAGTCTCCTGCCGGAGGGGCCTGACCTCTAACTGGTGGTGTTCTACGCATTAAGGGGAGGGGGTTTCAACATTCTTTGCATATAATCTTTCTTACTATATCTGTATTTCTAGGTTTCTGCCACATAAATCGGATTTCTTTTCCTTGGCATCTCCTGCTTTGTCAACCTTACAAAATTCTTCCAGATATGTGTTGAATTCTGTTCTCTGTTGATGACCCCTCTTCTTCCATTTTCTTTGTCCTCATGGTCTATACTGGATTTAATACTTGGTGATTATTTTTAGTGGGGTCTTGGGAAGGAGGAAACTTTAGTGGAGTCACTAGGATTGGTGTCTCCCACTGTGTAACTCATTGTGTGAACCCTCCTTCCCCCGCCACCCAGCCCAGGGCCAAGCGCCACGCTGCACTGTCCGCCCTTCCTGGCCCCGCCCCCGCCCCGCCCCCGCAGCTCCTCCCCTCTCCCATTGGCCAAGGCGGAGACCCTCCTCTCCCCCTCAATGGCAGACTCCCGGGCTCAGCCTCCTGAGCCCCGACTGGCGGGTGATACCTCTCCTTGGCGCCCCAGCTTCAGCGAGCGGCCCCTTACCGTGGCGGCGGGTTGTTGGTGGGCCGGCAGAGACCCTGGGGTGATTTTGGTGTCACCTTCTCTGACATAGTTTAAATCACCACCCCCGAGAAAGCAAAATTACGGGAATAGGCAAGTACTTTTTAGTCCAAGAGACTTCTGGTTGGAGAGTATAAGTTGGAGAAAAGCATTTTATGTTCTAATCTTTCCTCTCACCTGAATTGCCTCGGGATGGTCATTGCCTACCCGTCAATGCAGAAATCAGCTATGATAGTTCAGACCTTTAAGGCAAGAATACAGGCCTCTGAAACAGATGCAACAACAACAAAAAAATAAAAAATAAAAATCAGTGGAAATAGTAGGTATAAAAAATATAAAAGTGGAAACAAAAAACATGATAGAAATATTAAAGTAGATGAAGTTAAACTAGTGAGTTGAAGATCAGATTGAGTAACTGTCCAGGGCAGCAACATAAAGGAAAAAGCAAAGAGATATGGAAGACAGAAGTAGAAGTAGCAACACATGGATAATGGGGAAAATCGCCTCTTATTGTCTCTTGCTATATATAACCAGGGGAAAATAGTTGAAGAAATAATGAAGATAAAGTTTCTAGAATGAAAGAGGGTGTCAAGTAGGAGACAAGCTAAGTCCACACTTAGATACATTATAGTAAAGTTTAAGAGTATCAAAAACAAATAAAAAGTAGATTATCTATGAAAGAACAAGAATTATATGGCTATCAGACTTCTCAACAGCAAAAGGCAAGTAACATTATTTAGGTACTGAAGGAAAAGAACTCTGTTGAGCCAAAGTCCAAGGTCACCAAGAAAGACATGACTTACACACAGGCATTGGTTGAAACAACACTTTAGTCACTTAGAGAAGAAACAGAACAAGGTCAACTTTGATAGTGAGCACCAGTCCCCCACAGTCAGTAGCTCACTCCTTGCAGCTGATTCAGGGCGGGTGTCTGCACACATCTGTCTTATGTTGCTGTTTAAGGACCCCATTCTTTCTCCACTGGGAACAGATATAGTAGTGGGTTGGCCCAGTGCCATATGGCATGCACACATAAGCAGAATAAAAATGTACTTATTAGGCCTGTCACAAGGAAGGAGTTCCACTGATAAGGAAGAGGAAGAAACCTGGGCAAAGGGAGGTTCAGTTCCCAGTCTTCACCATCAGGGAATGTTCAGGCTCAAGGCTGATTAGGCAGTCAGGTGAGGGCCTCAGAGGACACAGCAGACTGTCCTCCCAACAAACTCTAAACCTGAAATTTTATCTATAGCCAAATTTTCATTTCAAGGTGAGAGGGCAATTAAAATATTCTCAGTCATTCAAAGCCTTGAAAGTTTGCCACACAAAAATCCACAATGAAAATACCCCTGAAGGAAGTATTCAGATAAGAGAAACAAATCCAGTAGAATCTGCAAAAGATATGAGATGTCAGAGTGATCAAATATTTTGATAACTTTATTGCTGTCACAGAAAAAAGAAAAAGCTAGGAGCAAAGAAAAGAGAATGTCATAATAACTAATGCTGAAAATTTGATGGAGGAGATGAGGGGAGAAAAAAGGGTTATTAAGGAATGCTAATGTATTTGACTTGTTGATTAATAAACATAATTGGAGTGGATTTTCTAATTACTGAATTAGAAATTCCAGTGTGTTTGCAAATTATACTGATCATAGTATTTTCTTTTACTTAAGAGTGACCAGGAAAGTCATGGAGCCTGTTGCATGGTTTTCTTTTAGTGGAAGGGAGAAATCTCCCCAATGAAAGCATTTTTTGGGTTTGATTATGTCCTTCAAGTTGTGCTTGTTCAATGTACTGGTTGCGTATAGCAAGAGAAAATAAAAGGCAATGTTTACTGTGATAATACATACCATGGAATACTATTCAGCGGCAGTAAAAAGAAATGAACTATTGATACAAGCAACAATCTAGATGAATCTCCAAAGAATTATGCTGAGCGTGAAAGCCAATCCCAAAAGGCTACTGTGATTTTTAAGATCGTGTGTCAACTTGGCTGGGCCATGATTCTCAGTGTTTTGGCAGTTCTGTAATGCTGTGATCACTTCCCTGTTGAGATCTGATACGTGATTACTCCCATGATAGAATATGCTGTGAGTAGCCAATCAGTTGAAAGGCAGTTTCCTTGGGCACGTGGCCTGCATCAAATATAAGTGGATATTCTGGCAAGGCTTGGGGGCTTTTTGCTCTTGCTATATCCTGCAGCTGGCTCCTGTTCATCTGACCTCTGGATCTTGGGACTTGAACTAGCAGCTTTATCTGCGGTCTTGCCTGCCAATCTTAGGATTCATTGATCTTTGTAGGCTGTGAGCAAGAGCCCTGCTCTCTGACTTGCTAATCTTGTGTTCACCAGCCCCTAGGCTACGTGAATCAGGAGAAGCCTCTGTCCTGACTCATGGACTTGGGATATTCCAGCCTCTTCAACTGTGTGAGCCATTTCCTTGATATAAATCTCGCTATATATATATTTATATGCTTTACTGGTTTTGCTTCTCTAGGAAACCCAGCCTAAGACAGCTACATACTGTATGATTCCATTTATATAATATTTTCCTTTATACAACATTTTTGAAATGACAATATTTTAGAAATGGAGGACAGATTAATGGTTGCCAGGGGTTAGGGAAGAGGGGAGGGGGAGAGGGCATGGAGGGAAGTGGGTGTGGTTATAAAAGGGCAATATAAGGGATCTTTAAGGCACTCTGGTGGCACAGTAGTGGTTAAAGCTCTTGGCTGCTGTTATTGATTGAATTATATCCCCCCAGAATATATGCGGTAAATCTTAACCTCTATCCCAGTGGTTATAATTCCATTTGGGAATAGGTTGTGTTTTTTATGTTAATGAGGCATGATTAGTATAGGATGTATCTTGAGTCAATCTCTTTCGAGATATGAAAGAGATTAAACAAGCAAGCAGGCAAGCAGAGATGGGGGAAGTCAGATGCCAGGCCACATGGAGATCTCCAAGGAACCAGGAAACAAAAGCTGAAGAGACAAGGATCTTCTCCCAGAGACAACAGAGACAGAAAGCCTTCCCTTAGAGCCAGTGCCCTGAATTCAGGTTTCTACCTCCTAAACTGTGAGACTACCACTCGTCTGTCAGTCTGTTTTACTGTGGTGGCTTGTGTGTTGCTGTGATGCTGGAAGCTATGCCACTGGTATTTCAAATACCAGCATGGTCACCCATGGTGGATAGGTTTCAGTGGAGCTTCCAGACTAAGACTAGGAAGAAGGACCTTGTGGTCTACTTCTGAAAAAATTGGCCAGTGAAAACCTTATGAGTAGTAGTGGAACATTGTCTGATAGAGTGCTGGAAGCTAAGTCCCTCAGGCTGGAAGTGACTCAAAATACAACTGGGGAAGAGCTGTCTCCTCAAAGTAGAGTCAACCTTAATGATGTGGATGGAGTAAAGCTTTTGTGACCTTCATTTGCTGATGTGGCACATCTCAAAATGAGCAGAAATATTTTGAATCAGGCAATCATATGGTCTACTATGCCAGGAATGGCAAGTTGAAAAAGAATGGCATCACATTCATCATCAAAAAGAACATTTCAAGATCTATCCTGAAGTATAACACTGTCAATGATAGGTTAAAATCCATATGCCCACAATGAAGACCAGTTAATACAACTATTGTTTAAATTTATGCACCAACCACTAATGCCAAAGATGAAGAAATTGAAGACTTTTACCAACTTCTGCAGTCTGAAATTGATCAAATAGGCAATCAAGATGCATTGATAATTACTGGTAATTGGAATTTGAAAGTTGCACACAAAGAAGAAGGATTGGTGGTTGGAAAATATGGCCTTGGTGATAGAAACGACTCCAGAGAGCACATGATAGAATTTTGCAACAACAACTTCTTCATTGCAAATACCTTTTTTTCAACAATATAAACATTGACTATACACACGGACCTCACCAGATGGAATACACAGGAATCAAATCAACTTCATCTGTGGAAAGAGACGATGGAGAAGCTCAATATCTTCAGTCAGAACAAGGCCAGGGGCTGACTGTGGAACAGATTATCAATTGCTCCTATGCAAGTTCAAGCTGAAGAAAATTTGAGCAAGTCCACAATAGCCAAAATATGACATTGAGTATATCCCACCTGAATTTAGAGGCCATCTCAAGAATAGATTTGATGCATTGAGCACTAATGACTGAAGACCAGATGAGTTGTGGAATGATATCAAGGGCATCATACATGAAGAAATCAAAAGATCGTTAAAAAGACAGAAAAGACCAAAATGAATGTTAGAAGAGACTCTGAAACTTGCTCTTGAAAGTAGAGTAGCTAAAGCAAAAGGAAGAGATGATGAAGTAAAAGAGCTGAACAGAAGATTTCAAAGGGTGGCTCGAGAAGACAAAATAAAGCATTATAATGAAATGTGTAAAGACCTGGAGTTAGAAAACCAAAAGGGAAGAACACACTCGGCATAACTCAAGCTGAAAGAACAGAAGAAAACAATCAAGCCTCAAGTTGCGACATCGAAGGATTCTATGGGGAAAATATTGAATGACGCAGGAAACATCAAAAGAAGATGGAAGGAATACACAGTCACTGTACCAAAAAGAATTGGCCAACGTTCAATCATTTCTGGAGGTATCAAATAATCAAGAACTGATGGTACTGAAGGAAAAAAAGTCCAAGCTGCACTGAAGACGGGCAAAAAACAAGGCTGTAGGAATTGATGGAATAGCAGTTGAAATGTTTCAACAAACGGATGCAGCGCTGGAGGTGCACACTTGTGTATGCCAAGAAATTTGGAAGACACCTACCTGGCCAACGGACTAGAAGACATCCATATTTGTGACCATCCCAAAGAAAGGTGATACAACCGAATGTGGAAATTATCAAAAAATATCATTGATAGCACACACAAATAAAATTTTGCTGAAGAGCATTCAAAAACAGTTGCAGCAGTACATCGACAGAGAACTGCCAGAAATTCAAGCTGGATTCAGAAGAGGACATGGAATGAGGGATATCACTGCTGATGTCAGATGGATCTTGGCTGAAAGCAGAGAATACCAGAAAGATGTTTACCTGTGTTTCATTGACTGTGCAAAGGAATTCGACTGTGTGGATCATAACAAATTATGGATAACATTGAGAAGACTGGGAATTCCAGAACACTTAATTGTGCTCATGTGGAATCTGTACAAAGACCATGAAGCAGTCATTCAGACAGAACAAGGGGATACTGCGTGGTTTAAAGTCAGGAAAGTTGTGTGTCAGGGTTGTATCCTTTCACCATACTTATTCAATCTGTATGCTGAGCACATAATCCAAGAAGCTGGACTATATACAGAAGAACATGGCATCAGTATTGGAGGAAGACTCATCAACAACCTGTGTTATACAGATAACACAACCTTGCTTGCTAAAAGTGAAGAGGACTTGAAGCATTTACTGATGAAGATCAAAGACTACAACTCTCAGTATGGCTTACACCTCAACATAAAGACAACAAAAGTCCTCACAACAGAATCAATAAGCAATATTATGATAAAGGGAGAAAATATTGAAGTTGTCAAGGATTTCATTTTACCTGATACATAATCAATATCCATGGAAGCAGCAGTTAAGAATTCAAAGGGCAAATCTGCTGCAAAAGACCTCTTTGAACTGTTGAAAAGCAAAGATGTCACTTTGAGGGCTAAGTTGTGCCTGACCCAAGCCGTGTTATTTTTTGTAGCCTCACATGCGTGTGAAAGCTGGATAATGAATAAGGAAGACCAAAGAAGAATTGACACCTTTGAATTATGGTGTTGGTGAATAATATTGAATACACCACGGACCACCAAAAGAATGAACAAATCTGTCTTGGAAGAAATACAGCCAGAATGCTCTTTAGATGCAAGGATGGCAAGACTCTGTCTCACGTACTTTGGACATGTTATCAGGAGGGATCAGTCCCTGGAGAAGGACATCATGCTTGGTAAAGTAGAGTGTCAGCAAAAGAGAGGAAGACCCTCAACGAGATGGGTTGACACAGTAGCTGCAACAAAGTAGTCAAGCATAACAACAATTATTAGGACAGCACAGGACCAGAACCGACTCAATGGCACCTAACAATAACAACAAACTATGAGAAAATAAATTTCTGTTTGTTTAAGCCATCTACTTGTGGTATTTCTGTTATAGCAGCTCTGGATAACTAAGACAGCTGCCCACTGAAAGGTTGGTGGTTCGAACTCACCAGCCATTCTGAGGGAGAAAGATGTGGCAGTCTGCTTCTGTAAAGATTATAGCCTTGGAAACCCTATGGGGCAGTTCTACTCAGTCACGTAGGGTCTCTGTGAGTCCGAATCTATACCTGTACCACCCCCCACCCATTTTTGTTGTTATTATCACTAATTACATCTTTATATTTCATGTGCCCTGTAACATAATTTTATCCTTGCTTTGTATACATTTGTTATGAAAAAGCATGAAGGACAAAACAATAAGAATCATCAAGCTTGAATACTTTCTTACCAGCCTTTATACTTGTCCATGCAATTCCCATTGTTAGGGTTCTTTATTTTTATGTATGACTTTGAATTACTTTCTAGTATGTTTTGCCTTCCAACTGCAGAACACCCATTAGTATTTTTTGTAAGGCCTGTCTGGTGGATATGAAGCCTCTCAGCTTCTATTTGTCTGAGAATGTTTTAATTTCACCCTCATTCTCGGAGGACAGTTTCGCTGGATATAATTTTCTTGGCTGACAGGTTTTTTTTTTTTTTTCTTTCAACACTTTAAATACATCATTCCATTGCCTTCTGCCCTCAAAATTTCTGAAGAGAAATCGTTCTTAACCTTATTGGGGACCTTCTCTCTCACTGCTTTCAAGATTCTCTCTTTATCCTTAATTTTTGAGAGCCCAACTATATTGTGTCTTGGTGTAAATCTCTTTGGCTTTATCCTGCTTGGGTTTCTTTGAGCTTCTTGTATTTGTAGATTCATAGCCTTCATTAGATTGGGGATATTTTCTGTCATTATATCTTCAAATATTCTTTCTGTCCCTTCCTTTCTCCCATCTCCTTGTGAAACTCCCGTAAGTGTATATTAGATATCTTGTTATTGTTCCATAATTCCATTAAACTGTGCTCAGCCTTCTTGAGCCTCCATTCTTGTTGCTGTAATGTTGACTATCTTATCCTCTAACTCTTTGATTCGTTCTTCTGCCTGATTAAATCGTTGTTATGTCCTTCCATTGTGTTTCTTATTTCAGTTAATGTCCCTTTCAGTTGCAATATTTCTGGTAGGTTTCTTTTTATCTCTTTTTTTAAGTCCTCATTTGGTTCTTGCATTGTTTTCTTTTAGATCTTTGTCTATGTTTTCCCTTAACTCTTAATTAAGTTTAAAGTTGTTGTATTATATTCTTACTTTCTTTTCATTACTCAATCTTCTATCAATGCACTTTCATTCCCTTTGTCTTGTTCATTTGAATGGACCATCGTTTCTCTTTTTTGTGTGTGTCTCTTGCGATTTTTTAATTTGGGCATTGGAATTTTTGAGGGTGTTAACTTTCTGAGCTCTCCTCCGTATTTGGTGGTTTTGCCCTAACTACTTTCTGCAAAAAACTCGTATGCGGGCAGAGCCTTCAGCCTTTGTTTACCCTTTCCTCTCCCTCTGTGTGATAGTGCCTTCTCTCTTCCTGGTTTAATGCGAATTCAGAAGTTCCAGATCTTGATTTTCAACTTTCAATATCTCCCAAACACACCAGCGAACACTGTGTTCAATCTGTTCAGCAGTGGGCATTGACACTCTGGCAACATACCACACACTAACCAATATGTCCACCAGGGGGTGCAGTCCTCTCTCTCTGGTTATTATTCCTTTCCTTTCTCTGTTTCTGCAACCATGTTTTCAGTCAGAAAACCCACACCCTGCAAGCCCGCTTCAGGGCTGGGTGTTGCCTTCTGTTTTGCCTGAGGCTTTCTTCTGTAGGGGCTGCTTATATGTGAGCTGGCAATCACGGGAAGCACAGGCAGACTTTCCTCTGTTTCAGGAGGAGGAGGGGCTAGACTCCCAAAAGGACCTCAGAGAGATCTGTCATGTTGGTTTTAGAGCCCCAGTGGCCCTGTGATGGTTGAGGGAGCGGTCTCCACTTAGAGACCCGCCTCCTGGCTCCACTGTAGAGCTGTTTCTGTAGAGTTTGAATCAGTCCAGCAGGCAACAGTTACCAGGTGGAGGACGGGTTGTCAAGCTTCAAACCAACCTCTAGGGAGGTCTGCCTTGTTGATTATCAGAGCCCATCCTGTTGTATGCTGGCTGTGGGTGTAGTCTCCACTCAAGATGCCTGCTTCCTAGCACACAGCAGCCTCAGTCAGCAGTCTTCAGCCCTGACTGCACAGGGGAGCAGACAGACCTGAACTGACCCCCTGGGAGGTCTGTCCTGTTGATTGCAGAGGACTGAGCTATGGAGTGCACAAGGAGGCAGGTAGAGTGTTGACTATGGGGGTAGACTCCACTGGAGGAGCCTTTTGTAACAATACGCAGAAGCCTTGCTGCTGACAGTGTCCAGGTGGGGGAGGTGCTGGCACTCTCCAAATGGACCCCTGAAGAGGTCTGCCTTGTTGATTTTAGAGTAGAAGCTTGAGGTCCTGTCTCTTTGTACAAGTGGTGGGGGAGTGATGGTTAGGGAAGAGGCTCTTTTGCTGGAGGAAGGGCAAGGACAGTGGAAGAAGTGACTTTCCTACCATACACGACCTGTTGATTCGCTGATCCTTGCCTGTCTGCAGTTCCCTGTAACTTTCCTCTGCTCCCTGACTCAGAGTACCTCAAAGGTGAGCATCGTTTCCTTGCTATATTTCTTGTTGTATTTGTGGGGGAGGGTCAGAACGATGGTCTGTCTACACCACCATCTTCCATTCTGTTTTCTAGTTATGCCCTCATGTAACTCATCTTCAATTTTTTTAGAAATGAAAACTGAAGAAATGTATATTAACCACTGTGGAAAATGAAATAACTTACGCTGACTGTGCCGTTATAAATCACACTTTCCAATCCTAACTGGACCTTCAACTCAGGCCAGCAATTATTTCCTCTAGGCAGCTTGCTTCCCATGTACACAGATTTCAACTTAGACCTGCTCAATCTCTGTGCCCCTCCTCCATTCACCTCACTCTCAGCAAATAACTGGGCTTCCTAAATCTCAGGTTAACCCTCACATGGGCTTCATTCTCTCCTGCCTCTTCAGGAACCTTGTCGTTTCAGTTTTGTTCACCTTGCTTTCTCTTCAATCTCACTTTATTAGTTTCTTAAGCCTGCCACCACAAATTACCACAAAATGGGTGGCTTAAAGTGACAGAACTTGATTGTCTTACAGTGCTGGAGGCTAGAAGTCTGATTTCAGGGTTTTGGCATGGCAATGCTCTTTCTGAAGGCTCTAGGGGAAGATCCGTTCTTATCTCTTCCAGCCTCTGGTAGTTCCTTGGCTTGCAGCTGCAGCATAACTCTGGCATCAAATGGTGTTCTTTCTTCTGTGTCTCTCTTCCTGTTTTATAAGGATGCCACTCATATTAGATTAGGTCCCACCCTACTCCAATATCATCTGAGAACATGTTCAAAGACCCTATTTCCAAATAGTCCATGTTCATAGGTACTGGGACTTCGGACTTGAACATATCATTTTGGGGGACCCAAATCAATCCATAACACTTGCCTTCTTTGCTGACTCCTCCCTAAAGAATTTAAACATATACAAGGCACTCCATCTTAAAAACAACCCGTCCTGAATCTTACGTCTCCCCCCAGCTATTGTCTTTTCTCTTCCTTTCCCTTCACAGCTAAGTTTTGAAAGACTTGCTTTTACTTATTATCAGCGCTTAGCTCCCAGCCACTCCTTACCCCCTACCATCTCGCTGCTGCCCAGCACTCCACGAAAACTGCTCTCTGAGACCCAGTGACCTCACTTTGAGAAATCCAGTTAACATTAGAGTCCACATCTTGCTTGAGCTCTGTATCACTTAGGAATGCTTTGGGTTGCAAGTAACTGTCTTAGAATGGCTTACATAAATATGAGGTTTTTTTTTTTTTCCTCCCACAAAACAAGAAATCTAGAGGTAGGTAGCTGCTGGCACTTGTTCAGCAGCTCCACGATGTTGGGGTACCCTTTCTGAAATTCTCCCAGCCTTCCCTTCATGGTTGTCGGATGATAGCTGAGGTCTTACAATTTCTTTCAGGCCAGAAGAAGGAAAAGGTCTGCACCACTGATTTGTCTCTTTTATCAGAAAAGCGAAAGATTTTCCAAGTTCCCCTTATGTCTTATTGCCCAGAATTGTGTGGCATGGCCATATAGCTTTAAAATGAGACAGGAAAGTGAGTGTTTCTCTATTTTTTGCCTCTCTTGTGGAGACTGGCAAGAAACAGGTTGAAAATAGAAGTGGGTTACCCAATTCCCAGAGCCTGTCATGGTGCAGCTCCTTGGTTACCTAAAGCCCAAACATACCCCTCTGTCCCACATATACATTTTACATGGAATGCACTCACCACTCCATAAAGGAGATAATCCTGAAGTCTCCACCAGCTCCTACATACAGGTTTGGAGTCCAGGTGCTCTGTGTAGAGTGCAGGCCCTTCTTCCAGGTCCAGATACAGCTTTTCATGGCCTGGTGATTTAAGCCAAAGAACATGTTATTTGCTAAAACAAAAAAGATGGAAAGTATCAAGTGTTGGTGAGGATGTGAAACAAAAATAATTCTCATATGCTCTTGCTGGGAGCATAAATTGACACAAATAGGCAGTATCTAATAAGGCAGATTGACACCGTGGCTGCAACAATGGGCTCAAACATAGCAACAATTATGAAGATGGTGCGGGATCCGGCAGCATTTCGTTCTGTTGTACTTAGGGTTGCTATGAGTCAGAACCAACTCAAAGGCACCTCACAACACTGACAATAATAAAGCTAAAGTTATATTTCCTATGAGACAGGAGTTTTACTCCTAGATTAATACCTAACAGAAATGTGAACATCTGCAACAAAAGATATGTTCTACAACGTTCTCAGCAGCCTTATTTGTAATAGCCTAAAGCTGGGAACTACCCAGGTGCCCATCAATTGTAGAATGGATAAAAATATAGTGTATATTGACACAATGGATTAGCACACAGAAATGAGAATGAATGATCTAAAACTATACACAACATGGATGAATCTCAAAATAATGTTGAGCAAAATTAGCCAGAGACAAGAGAGTTTGTACTGTGTGATCCCATTTATATAAAATACAAAAAGAGGTATAAGAACTCTGGTGTTAAATTGCCATTGAATCGGTTCCAATTCATGGCAACCCCACGTGTGTCAGAGTGGATCTGTGCTCCGTAGGGTTTTCAGTGGCTGATTTTTCAGAAGTAGATCACCAGGTCTTTCTTTTGAGGAACAATTGGGTGGATTGGAACTGCCAACCTTTCAGTTAATAGCCAAGTGCTTGACCGTTCATGCCACCCAGGGACTGAAGTCAGGATAGTCGGTAGTTTTAGGGGAGAGGGTAGTGCTTGGAAAGCAGAAAAAGGGAAACTTCTAGGGTATTGGTAATGTTATGTTTCTTGATCTGGGTAATGGTTATATGGGTGTGTTCAATTTCTGACAATTTATCGAGCTGTACGCTTTTATATTTATACATTTTTCTTTGTATATACTATGTTGTTGTTTACTGCTTAGTCGATTCTGACTTATAGTGACCCTATATGATCCAGTAGAACTGCCCCATAGGGTTTCCTAGGCTGTAATCTTTACAAGAGCGGACCGTCAGGTCTTTTCTCCCATGGAAGCACTGGTGGGTTTGAACTGCTGACCTTTCAGTTAGCAGTCGAGCACTTAACCAATGTGCCACAGGGCTCCTTGTATATACTATACATTAAAAAAAAAGTGTGAAAGAAAAAGACACCCTACAGTGATATACATTCAGTGTACGATGTGAAGAAACAATAAAGTTTCCACCTGGAAAAAGAAAGAATAGAAAACATAGATACCCCAGTCAGTAAACCACATCCAATCCTGATGGACAGAAGTAGCAAGGAGTCTCCTCCATGGCACTATATTAAGTTCCTGATTAGCCAGTCTGGCAGCCCCTCCCTTGTTCTGTCCTGTGGTTATGCAGAAAGTACAGCTTTTGCATCCCACTGTTTTGCAGGGAATCTGGTAGTCTTGGAACCGCCATAAAGACTGAGCAGTCTCGGAGGACATCTAGGTCAATTGGCATAACATAGTTCACAAAGAAAATATTCCACATCCTACTTTGATGAGTAGCATCTGGGGTCTTAAAATCTTGTGAGCAGCCATCTAAGATACATCTATTGGTCCCGTCATGTCGGGAGCAAAGGAGAGTGAAGCAAATCGAAGACACAAGGAAAATATTAGTCCAAAGGACTAATGGGCTACATGACCCACAGCCTCCACTAACCTGAGCCCAGAAGAACTAGATGGTGCCCAGTTACCACCACCGACTGCTCTGAAAGGGATCACAATAGAGGTTCCTGGACAGAGCGGTAGAAAAATATAGAAAAAAATTCAAATTCACACAAAAATACCAGACTTACTGGTTTGACAGAGACTGGGGGAACCCCCAAGACTATGGCCCTGGACACTCTGCTACCTCAGAACTGAAGCCACGTCCAAAGTCCACCTTTCAGCCAAAGATTAGACAGGCCTATAAAACAAACAATAACAGATATGAGGAACGCGATTCTTAGTTCAGTCAAGTACATGAGACCAAATGGGCAACACCTGCCCCAAAGCAAAGATAGGAAGGACAGGAAAACTGGATGAATGGACATGGAGAACCCAAGGTGGAAAGGGAAAGGGGGAGCATGCTGACACATTGCAGGAATTGCAACCAATGTCATAAAATAATTTGTCTATAAATTTTTGAATAAGAAATTAATTTGCGCCGCAAACTTTCACCTAAAACACAATTTAAAAAAAAAAAAGATTGAACAGCAGACTGTTATTGACCAAGCCTGAGATTTTAAAAGCCCGTTGCCTTCAAGTTGATTCCAACTTGTGGTGACCCCACATGTTACAGAGTAAAACTGCTCCATAGGGTTTTCTTCACCGTAATCTTTATGGAAGCAGATCACCAGGCCTTTCTTTCATGTTATCACTGGGTGGATTCGAACCATCAACCTTTAGGCTAGTAGTCAAGGGCCAACTGTTTGCACCATCCAGGGACCTTAAGTTTTTTTGGGGGGGAGGGCGGAGGGGGACACATAATTCCCTCAATCACTTGCTAGGCTTCTAGTAAATTTCATGAATAATAAGTAGTCACATTTAACTTATCTTGAGAGTCTTTAAGTTTTTTTTAATCAAACATTTTAAAATTTGTTTTCCAAATAAGTAATACATTTATTTGGTTTAAAAAAAAATCAGAGCAGTACAAAAAGGCATAAGTTAAGGTGTTAGCCTTCCACCTGTTCTCATCCACTCTGAAGTCCCCTATATACGCAAAACATTTTTATTAGATGGTATATATTTTAAGTGTTTTCTCCCCCATTGCCCCCGCAAATACAAGCAAAACCAAGTATTAGAGTATTTAAGTTTGAGAATTATTGTCTTCCGGGGATTGGCCTTTCTGCTCCATTCCGAGGCAATTCAAAAAGTAGCTGCAGGTGAGGTGCCACCTATAATCCGTCTTTGCTACCTGGGGCCTCAATGCTATCTCCTGATAAAGCTTCTGCTTCCCTGTCTCCACTTGCAGTGGCTTCAGCGTGGGTACACAAAGTAAATTGGTTGTTTCAATGTAGCAAGTCTCCAAGGCATAGGACTCTTGGCCAATTCAGATTGTAGGTTGCAGGTAAAGAGCTCCTTTTGCCAAGGCCTTATTTTCTTCAGTCTCTGCTTTTAAATCAGTTATAGCTAATCTAGTTTTGTCACTTTCTGGAAGTACTTTGCTGAAAGCTCCAAAAAAAAAAAAAAAAAAAAAAGGCAGCACTCACTAATATTCTATATCATTCCTGAGAGTTCTCCTGAAATACAACTTTGGTTGGTATGTGATCTGTATTCATGTCTAGCAAGGGACGGCAGTTTGACAAACTTTTTCACTAGTGCTTAACAAGTGTCACCAACTTTCCAGCTTGGAATAGAGAGTCTTCACCACTGGCTGTCTTAACCTCCAATTCCACATTTAAGAGTCTGTTTTTAGCATCCCACTTCCGTGACCAAATTATTTACCTATTAGGAATAGGCTCAACTATAAGTTATGGAACATCCACCTGTAAATGGCTTAAACAAATGTGGCTTCTCTTTCTTGGACTAGAGGGGGGGCAAGAATGGAAGCAGAGAGGCCAGGTCAGGAAGCTCTCCAAATAGTCCAGCTAACAGATGAAGGTGCCTTGGGCAAAACGGTGGTAGCCGAGGTGGAAAGAAGTGGAAGTACAAAGGGTGTATTTTGGTAGCGTTGACAGGCTTTGCTGAAGAATTAGATATAAAGATAAGAGAATAAGAGAAATCAGGAATAGCTCCTAGAATTTTGGCTTAAAGAATTGAATAGATGGCAATGATATTTATTAAGATGGACAAGACTGGAAGATGGGCAGGTTTGGGGGTGAAAAATCAACATTTTGGGGGGCCGTATTAAGTTTGAGATGCCAGTTAGATATTTATGTGGAGATGTCAAGTACACAGTTATTTACAGGGAGAGGTCATCATTAGAGATGCAAAATTTGGAATAGCCTGCATATAAATGGTATCTAAAGTCATAGGATTAGAAGCAGTCACATAGAAAGAATGTGTAGATAGAGAATGGGACTAAGGACGCAACCCTGGGCACACTGATATTTACAGGTTGAACAGAAGAATCCAGCAAAAAGAGTCCAAGAAAATAAACAAAATGTGGTATATACATACCATGGAATATTGCTCAGCCATAAAGAGAAATGAATTCCTGATACATGCCACAGCATGGATGAACCTTGAAAACATTATGCGGAGTGAAATAAGTCGGCCACAAAAGGACAAATACTGTATGACCTCACTTGTATGAACGAGGCACATGCCTAGAGACCAAAGCTCATTAGTGGTCACCGGGAATGGGAGAGAGGGGGGATGGAGGGGTCATTGCTTAGGGGACACTGAGTGTCCGTTAATGGTGGAATAATTGGGAAAAGGATAGTGGTAATGGTTGCACAGGTAATCCGTGGGTAGTACAAACCATTAAGAATTTGACTACCAGCTGAAAGGTTGGTGGTTTGAACCCACCCAGAGGCACCTGAGAAGTCAGGCCTGGGGATCTGCTTCCAAAAGATCACAGCCTTGAAAACCCTATGGAGCACAGCTCTACTCTGCAACATATGGGGTTGCCATGGGTTGGAATCGACTCAATGACAACTAACAACAACAACAGTTTCACAACATGTTGAAAGTGATCAATGTCACTGAATTATACTCATAGAAATTGTTGAATCGGCAAATGTTTTGTTATATGTATTTTTACCACAACTTAAAAAAAAAGTTTAAGAAAGAATAGCTGATAAGGGAAGAGGAGGAAAAGAGCATGTGGTATCACAGAAAACAAAGGAAAGTGTTTCAAAGTGGGAGTGGTTGACCGTGATGAATAGTGTTGAGAGGGAAAGTGAAATAAAAATCAAGACCAGAGAAGGGGCCACTGGATTTGCACAGAGATTGCAGTTTCAATGGCACAGGGGGAAGGAACCACAGAGCATGCTTATATACTGATGGCAGTGACCTAGTAGAGAGGGAGCAATTGGTGAGTCAAGAGAGAGAAGACAGAGAATAAGATCCAGAGAAAAAGTGGAAACATTGGGCAAATAGAATGAGGACACTTCATCCATCTACCAGATACTGAGCTTCTTGAAGGAAGAGACCATGTCTTATTTGTATTTGTACCTCTTTCAGCTTCTAACACAATACCTACTCCATAGGAGGTACTCAGGAAATATTCTTGAATTAATGAACAAATAAAGGGATGGATGAATGGATAGACGGATGACAGATACAGGGCAGAAACTAGATCAGACTAAACCAAACTTCACAGTAGATAAAACAGTCTTGAATTAATAGAGTTTCCTCATGGAGTTTGGGATCTTAGGACTTTTCTCTGAGATAAAGTTGACAGATTTCAATCTTAGATGAAGATGGGAGAAGGAATGAGGTACTACCGATGGCAATTGACTTGGCCAACTTTCAAGCACTGATCTATTAAAACAGGATGCAGGGAGGATTCTTGAATCTCCTACCTATTCAACCACTTTCTTTCTTTCCCTATTTCTCTCTTTCTGGATCCAGGCTCTTATGAAAAATAATTATGCATCTTGATAGACAAAAAAGGGAGAAGGGATTTAAAAAATGACAGTCCCACTTTCATTTATCCATCTGGCCAATAGATGCTCATGGAATAACAGTCTTATTTAGGAGTAAAGGTATAAAACCAAGATTATGCAAGGATTATCTATTCTAATCTTTTAATTGTTTATGGGCATGTTTTACGAAGTGCTTAGTCTTCTCTTCTCTTGAATGATAACAGCAGCTGATTTCTTGAACCACAGAAGCAGAGCAGAGATCTATAGGTAGGGAAAAGGTGAGTCATAAGGATACCTGGGGAACGAGAATTCCAGTCAAAGGAAACAGTTTAAGTGCAAAAGCCCTTTGCAGGAGCATGCTTGTAGTGTTTGAGGACTAGCAAGAAGACTTATGTAGCTAAGATTAACGAGAGAGAAAGAGATCACAAGATCAGTGAGGTAGCAGGGGGCCATACACAGGCGGGGTCTTGTAAATCGTTTTATGTCATCTGGATTTTGCTCTAAATATGAAGACAGGCACTGGTGTTTTGAGCAGAGGAGTGACAATGGTCTGACTCACATTTTACAATGACCTCCTTGAGATTTAGGCATGATCATAGTGAAATTTAGAGCAAGGGTGGAAGCAGAGTGACCTATAAGAATCCAAGTGATTGGAGTATGGGCACATTTTGAAGATCCAGTCCATAAGACGTGATGATAGATTGGATGCAGGGTCTAAGAGCGAGAGAAAGGAGTTAAGAATGACTATAGGTTTTTAGTTGAGCAACTGCAAGAATGGAGTTGCTATTTTTTTTTGAGATGGGGAAGAACTGTGGGAAAAGTGAGTTGGGGTAGGGAGTAAGAAATCATGTATTTATTTGGGCACGTTAAATTTGGGAGATTATATATCCAAGTGAAGATGTCAAAGAGACAGTTGGGTATGAGTGTGGAGGTCCAGGAAGAGGCACAGGTGTATGGTATGGATGATTCTTAAAGCCATGAGACTAAATGAGATTACCTAGGGAGTAAGTACAGATAAAAAGAAGAGGCACAGCAACGGAGACCTGGGTACTCTATTGTTAGGTGGTCCAGATGAGGCAGAATCCTAACAGAAAAATACCAAGGGGAAACCAACTCAGTAGAAGGAGAGTGGTATCCAAGTGAACAGTGTTTCAAAGAGGGAGTGATCAACCTGTCAACTGTCTCTGACAAATTGAGTAAGATCAGGACAAAGAACTGACTACGAATTTGGCAGTGGAGATATGGCTGATGATCTTGACAAGAGGTGTTTTTCAGTGGAGTGGCAGGGGTGAAAGCCTGATAAGGGTGGGTTCAAAGAATGAAAGAGAAAAACTGGAGAGTGCAAATATACTCTTCCGAAAGATTTAGGTGCTATTAAATGTAATAGAAAAATGCGGAAGTTAGGCACAGGGAGGAACTCATCAGGATAAGAAGTATTACAGTATGATGACATTCTAATGAGTGATCCATCCCAAAATGTACCTGACAAAAGCAATAGAAGGGCCCATCTGTGGCCATTCTCAAGTCAGTTCATTCTGACCAGAACACTGGCTGAAACTATAGAATTGTGGAGGTGTGCGAACACCTAGGAGAATGTCCCTATCTTGGAGGAGCCTCCATGGGGTTAAAAAGTCAAGGCACATATGTGTACACCATTGTTTATAGCAGCACTATTAACAATAGCCAAGGGTGGAAACAGCTCAAGTGTCCATCAACAAATGAATGGAGAAGCAAAATGTCATATATACAATGGAATATTATTCAGCCATTGTCTCTTTCCACAGATGTAGTTGATTTGATTCCTGTGTATTCCATCTGGCGAGGTCCATGTGTATAGCTGTTTATGTTGGTGAAAAAACGTATTTGCAAAGAAGTCGTTGGTCTTACAAAACTCTATCATTTGATATCCAGCATTGTTTCTACCACTCAGGTCATATTTTCCAACTACCGATCCTTCTTTGTTTCCAACTTTCACATTCCAATCACCAGTAATTATCAGTGCATCCTGATTGCATGTTCAATCAATTTCAGACTCCAGAAGTTGGTAAAAATCTTCAATTTCTTCATCTTTGGCCTTAGTGGTTGATGCATAAATTTGAATAATATTCATATTAACTGATCTTCCTTGTAGGATTACGGATATTATCCTATCACTGACAGCACTGCACTTCAGGATAGATCTTGAAATGTTCTTTTTGATGATGAATGAGACACCATTCCTCTTCAAGTTGTCATTCCCAGCATAGTAGACCATATGATTGTCCAACGCAAAATGGCCAACATCAGTCCATTTCAGCTCATTAATACCTAGGATATCGATGTTTATGTGTTCCATTTCATTTTTGACGATTTCCAATTTTCCTAGATTCATACTTTGTACATTCCATGTTTGATTATTAATGGGGATTTGCAGCTGTTTCTTCTCATTTTGAGTTGTGCCACATCAGCAAATGAAGGTCCCGAAAGCTTGATTCCATCCACATCATTAAGGTTGACTCTACTTTGAGGGGGCAGCTCTTTCCCCGTTGTATTCTGATTGCCTTCCACCCTGGGGGGTGGGAGGGGCTCATCTTCTGGTGCTATATCAGACTAGGTTCCACTGCTATTCTTAAAGTTTTCAGTGGCTAATTCTTTTCAGGAGTAGACTGCCGGGTCCTTCTTCCTAATGAAGCTCAGCTGAAACCTGTCTGCCATGGGTGACCATGCTGGTGTTTGAATACTGGTGGCATAGCTTCCAGCATCACAACATGCAAGCCTCCACAGCACGACAAACGGACAAAACTGAAGAAAAATTCAAGCCTCGAGTTGCAATAGTGAAGGATTCTATGGGGAAAATATTAAATGACTCCAGAAGCATCAAAAGAACATGGAAGGAATACACGGAGTCACTATATACCAAAAAGAATTGGTCGATATTGAACCATTTCAGGAAGTAGCATATGATCAGGAACTGATGGTACTGAAGGAAGAAGTCCAAGCTGCTCTGAAGGCACTGGCGAAAAATAAGGCCCCAGGAATTAACGGAATAGCAATTGAGATGCTTCAGCAAATGGATGCAGCACTGGAAGTGCTCACTCGTCTATGCCAAGAAATCTGGAATACAGCTACCTGGCCAACCAACTGAAAGAGATCCATATTTATGTCTATTCCCAAGAAAGGTGATCCAACAGAATGCAGAAATTATTGAACAATATCATTAATACCACATGCAAGTAAAACTTTGCTGAAGATCATTCAAAAGTGGCTACAACAGCGTATCGACAGAGAACTGCCAGAAATTTAAGCTGGATTCAGAAGAGGGTGTGGAATGAGGGATATCACTGCTGATGTTAGATGGATCTTGGCTGAAATTAGAGAATACCAGAAAGATGTTTACCTGTGTTTTATTGACTATGCAAAGACATTCGACTGTGTGGATTATTAACAAATTATGGATAACATTGTGAAGAACGGTGTGGGGATATATGCCATTTAAACATGGCTGCACTATTGACAACTGCAGCCCCCACAGGCCCCTATGCTGCAAAGCATGTTGAGACTTGTCTCCAACATGTCGAGACTTGTCCGGATGTGTTCTCCCAAACCTATTGTCCCTTTACTGATTGACTTGATTACCTGAGTTCCTTCTTCCTTGCCTGTACTCAAAGCCCATTGTTTTGTTAAATTGCCTTATTGATTGCTGTATTGACTATAAATTAAACTCCTGGGACTGAAGTGAGGTTCGACTCCTCAGAGTGACCCTCCTGGCTCCACATCTCTGTAAGAGTTGTGCAGTTGGTTACTGTCTTCGCCATCTGGATTACCGTCGCCACTGCGACAGAACGGGAATTCCAGAACCTGTACATAGATAACAAGGCAGTCTTTCGAACAGAACAAGGGGATACTGCGTGGTAAAGTAGAGGGTCAGCGAAAAAGAGGTAGACCCTCAACAGGATGGATTGACACAGTGGCTCCAACAATGGGCTCAAGCATGACAAAGATTGTGAGGACGGCACAGGACTCGGTAGTGCTTCGTTCTGTTGTACACAGGGTTGCTATGAGTCAGAACCGACTTGACAGCACCTAACAACAATTACTCAGCCATAAGGAGCAATGAAGTCCTGATGCATACTATGATATGTATGAACCTAGATAACATGGTGCTGAGTGAAGTTAAGTCAGACACAAAAGGACAAATATTGAATGATCCCACTTATGCGAAGTACCTAGAACAGGCAAATGCATAGAGACCAACGTTTATTAGTGGTCACCCGTGCTACACCCTAACCCATTACACGTGGCCTCACGGGATCCATCCGCACGCCAAGCCGCGGGTCGAGGGGCGGGGCCCCCGTCACCAATGGGCGGGCAGGAGGGAGCGCGCGTGCGCAGGACTGGACCGGGGCGGGCAGGGGCGGGGGCGGAGCAGAGAGCAAAAACCTTCTGGGACGGGGGCTGGCGAGGCTCATCCTGAAAGGCTTCGCGTCGAGTGGTGAAGCCGTTTTGGCGGCGGGGTACTGCGGGGTGAGTGGCCCCTGGAGTCCTGAGGCCCGACCCTGGGGGACGAGGCTCATGGGTTGGAACTCAGTTGCCCGCAGCGGGGCGGGATCCGGGCTCTAGTCTGGGCTCGGGCTCAGTGTTGGGGGCAGGAGCGGTCTGGGTGGGAGTCTCGGTCCCCGTCCGCCTCGGGGCGTTTAGCCGGTTAGGCGCAGGGCCTCTTTCCCCGGACGGGAGGTGCCCCCGCCAGACGCTTTGGAGCCAGATGGGCCGGGCCGGGGCCGATCTCCGTCCTCTTCGCTGGCCCTTGGGGGGTCTCAGCACCTGCCTGTGAGGCCAGCAAGGCTGGGTGGACACTGCGCCCGGCCCGACCTGGCCGCACGCGGGCCCGGGGCGTTTCTCTCCGACTGCTTCTCGTATCCCCCGCCCCCTCCGGGGGGACACCAAGGCCTGTCGGGCCCAGCGAGGTTGGACCAGGGCGGGGGAATTTGACTTCCTCCTCTATTCCCAATCTGGGCATGGCAGCGCCATCCACCCCGTTGCCCAAGTCAGCAACCTGGGCGTCATTCTCCTCTTCCGCACTCTCTGGAACACATTACTGCTCCACTTTCAGATCCTCTGCCCCAGCTGGTTGAGGTCACCATCATCTCTCCCCTGTACCTCAGTAACCTCCGAACTGGGTCTCTGCGTTCCTTCATGATGATCTGTAGTTTCTTATGTCTAGGGAAGCCAGAGTGATGGTCTTAAAGCAATAATATGATAATGTCACCAGACCTCTCCCCCTATTCTCTTACCGCCCTTCAGTGGATTCCCATTGTGTTTGAACACAGCTTGCAAGGCTCTTCATGACCTGTCCTCTTTTCACTTTAGACTAAGTCTCCATTAGACTGTGTCTTCAAGATATTGAACCTTTTTGGTTCCTGGATTGGACCACGTTCCTTCTGGCGTTAGGTACACGTTTGCATTATGTTCCCTCTGCCTGAGGCACTAGCCTTTGGTTGAATAAATTCTTCAAGTCTTCTTCCAGGTGTGGGTTGGGCTCCTGCTGTATCCCATGGGTGTCTTTGCTGGTCTCTCTCGTCACCTGCCTGTAATCGGTGTGAGAGGGGTCTGTCTGGGTCAGTGGTGTCCTCAGCACCTTGCACAGTGCCAGGCCCTGTTAGTTAAATGTACAGACGAAAACATGGCAGCTCCTTGGGCTTCCCAAGGGAACAAGTAGATCAGGTTATTAAATGTCAGCTTTTTCAGAACCATTTCTTGAGCTCCAACCCGTGTAGAGGTTTCTTTGGCCTAGGAACTTGGTTAGTTTCTTGCCTTCAGTCCAGGACCATGGCAGCAGTACATGGGGAAGTTATCGTCATAGGTTTTCTTTGGCTCTGGGTACAGGATGTCTGGATGTTGGTGACTGTACCAAACCAAAAAACCAAACTCCTTGCTGTCGTGTCTATTCCAGCTCATAGCGACCCTATAGCACAGAGCAGAACTGCCCCATAGGGTTTCCAAGGAGCGGCTGGTGGATTCAGACTGTCAACCTTTCGGTTACCCCATTTCTTAACCACTGAGAGACCAGGGCTCTGTTGGTGAGTATAGGTGCTTTAGGTTTGAGCTCTTAACTGAGGGCCCCCAGTGTGGGAGAAAAGCTGCTAACAGCTGCTGTGGTTGTTAGGGAGGAAGGCTGGTTCCAAACTCTTCTGCATTGATAGGAATAAAGACACAATGAGAGGGAAGGGTGGGCCAGGCCAAACCACTGGCCAGAGGGCTCCAAAGGGAAGTTATTGTTCCAGCTTAGGCTAGACCCTCTGTGATAGGGAACAGCTTGCCGCCCTGATTCAGATGGGAAGGCGTACTATCCTCAGGTCAGCCAGCAGCTGTTGGTTAGAGAGGAGAAGGGGGAAGGAAACACAACCAAGAAGGGGAACAATATGTGACTATATGGTAAGGCCAGGTGAGTGTGAGAGGTTGCAGAATGAGGCTAAAGGAGGGTGAACTGGAGTTGGCTGGAAGAATCTGGAGGTGACATTTGAACCTGGCCTGGGAGAAGCGGGAGGACGGACAGGTGGAAGCAGTGGGAGCCAAGGCTCAGGGACAGGAGGAGGCCAACAGAGCAGGGAGGGGAGGCCAGTGAGACCGGAGTGTGGTGGGGAGCAGTGGGATGCGCCAGGCTGGCTAGGGTCACTGGGCCGGACTAGGGAGGGCTTTGACTGCTTAGCCGAGGAGTTGGCTTCCATTGGTGTCTCTCCATTCTAACAAGACTGATTATACCTATAAAGGCCTTTTATAGTTGGCACGGTGGGAGGCCCATTACTGCTGATGGTCCAGTGCTCCCCTCACAGGGCTGTGAGGTTGTCTCAAGGCTTGGATTGTGTTCTGAAGTCTCTGCACGAGTCTTTCCACTCTGGGGATTTTTCTCCAGCCAGGCCTTTACAGTTTGCTGAAGAGGGCCAGTGACCTCAGAAACTGCTGGGCTTATCTGCCAGGCTGTTTGCTTGTAGCCTGGAGCTACGTTGGGGGATGTGGCTGATGCAACCTGTTCTTTAGGCAGAAGAAAGTGGATATGAACAGTTTAGTTTGTTAGGTGGCAGTCAGATTCCCTGTCCTCACTGCAGTGCTTGGAGGGATTTTCCTCTGTGTTCCAGTGGTTAGAAACCTGCAATAGCAAGCCAAAGTAGGATGAGTTCGAAATCAATGGTTCTTGGCCTTTGTCCTGCCTCCCTTGAAGAAGGGATAATTTATATCTACAGTTACTGTATTATTAATCACTTGGTTGCTTTTTGGTGCTACCTGCATAGGATCCCGTTTCAACACACACACACACACGCACACACACACACACCTCAAATTGATGTTATATACTAAACATCCAACCACTGTGTTGTAGGAAGTGGTACCATGGGGTCAGTGGCCACTCAGCTCAACTGTCTATCTGATACCCAAAACCGTAACCAAACCTGTTAGTGCTGAGTCAACTCCGACTCATAGCAACCCTGTAGGACAGAGTAGAACTGCCCCACAGGGTTTCCAAGGAGCGGCTGGTGGATTTGAAGTGCTGACCTTTTGGTTAGCGGCTGAACTCTTAATTAACCACTGTATCACCAGGATTCCATCTATCTGATAGACATCTCCAAAGAAAAATTTTTGCCCTCAGTTATAGTAACCTCAAAACTTACTAGCATGTCTGTGAAGGGTTTAGGTTCTCTCCTGCAAGGGCCACTGAGAACCCCCAGCCTCTGTGCCAGGCACTATGCCAGATGCTGGGAATGGGGACTCAGTCCCTGCCCTCACAGAACTCAGTCCAGGAAGGGGCACTGACAGGTAATGGGGCAGTTTTCAAGACGGTGTTCACAGCTGTTGGAAGCAATGGACAGGAACCTTCTGAAGGGAAGCATTTGGGAGCATATGGCAAGAACTCTGAGGCCAGATGCAGAGTTGAGGAAGGCTTGCTGGAGAAAGGCTTGGGAGGCTCTGGATTCCCCTCGCTGATTTCCTCCTGTCAGATCTTCAGATGTGTGGTGAGAACAAGGCGTTCTGATCCCGCCTGGGCAGTCACTGCTGACGGTAATGTGAAACCCTGTTTTCTGGTACCACGTACAGTGACAGTGGTCTTGCAGACTCTGGACACTTCCTTTGATAAAAATGAGAGTGTAGTTTCTTGCTGTTCCTGAATTATTTTTTGGAGATGAGACTTAACTGGAAACCCCCCTTTCTCTTATCCCTTCCGTATAGTATCGGGACAAAATGATGAATACCTAGAATTTATTAACTTGCCCTACTTTGTAAAGAAAAAATAATTTTATGTTAGAAATTTTAGAAACGATAGAAAAATATAAAGAAGAAAATCAAAATCATGCATCATGCCATGATTCAGAAGATAATATTTGTTAACAGTTTTTAGTCATTTGTCTTTGTGTGAAATATACTTATGTAGGGGTTTTTTTTTTTTAATGTGCGTTATTCTTTACAGACTTTCACGTCCTGCTCTTTTTTGTTTTTTATTGAACATCTTTTCCTATCATTAAATTTGACAGATTGCATTATAACGTCAGTGTCAAGTAGTAGGATTAGATGCTACTTTTTGGAAGATGTACATCCAAGTGAGCGTTGTGCCCTCAGAGAGGGGTCAGGGGGCCATGGGAGGTGATGCTGCTAATGGGCAAAATGGGCTTGGGAAATTTTTCTAAACTTTGTAGGGGCAGCATACTCCAGGATCCTACTATACAGAGCCTTTTAGGATCAACGAGAAGGGATTGCAACACTTTGACTTCCCAGCCCCAGGTACAGAGAGTAGAGATACGGCAGCTTCTGAGCTGAGCTCTGTGTGTGCTCGCACATGTGAGGGTATGACCTGTACCTTCTGCTTTGTCTTTACCATTGTAGGTTTTGGGGCCGTGGGCTCCAGTTGGCCCCTAAGAAATCACTGGCCCTTGTTATCCAGCAGAATCTGTTCTGCCTTTAGGGACGTGAATGTGTACGTAGGTCTGGTCTTTTCTTTGTGTTTGTATGCAGGTCTCCTGGCTATCCTTCAGCTTCCTTTTGGAGGCCAGTCTATGAGAATCAGGAAGGCTCATGACTTTAACAACTAGTTTTTAAAGGCCTACCAGAGCCCCGGTGTGGAGTGCTGATGTGAACCAAGCACTCTTTGCCCTCAGGGTACTTGCTGGGTAGCTGACTGTGTCTTCTTGCTGTTGACCACAATCCGAAGTATAGCTAGACCCCTGGAGTACTTGATGGAACCCTAATTTCTGTGTAACTCTTTCCATAGCTCTTTGCCAGAGGCTAAGGGACTTGATGCTGTCACAGCCCTGGGAAATGGACACGGCAGGTGTTAGCATCCTCTTCTCCGTGTCCACTGCCTCAGACCTTGATCTGACTGCCTTATCGCTTCCCTCAACAACTATGTTCTTTTCTCTGGTCTCGCCCCACTTCCAGCCTTCTCCACTGTGCTGCCAGATGAGTCATTCCGAAACCAAGCTCTGATCTCATTTTCCATTCATGAGTCCTCACTTGCTCCCTGTTTACCTTCAGGGTAAATGTTGACGTTGGCCTAGCATGCAAAGCCGCGTCCAGTGTAGCCTGGTCAAGCTTTACAGCATATTGTCTGTTATTCTTTCCACTTCATACCCTCTAGGTTCCAGCCTGACTAAATGACTTGGTGTTTCTTTCCAACTTGTCTGCACCCTGCCTCTCTGCTCACATCACCTTGGTCTAAATCGGCCCCCTTCAGTTCCTGCCAGTCCACAGCGTGCTCACGGGTCCAGGCTCAGCTGAAGCATCAGCACATCTGTCAGCCTTCTCTGATGTTCCCTCATCCAGAGGACAGTTCTTCCTCTGAACTCGCAGAGGGTTTTCTCTTTCTTGAGTAATCTCCCTTCCTGCCCTCATTTGTTCTCTAGGTAGAAAGTATTGCTCTCACCAGACCGTAAGCTTCTTGTAAGCAGGAATAATCTTGGGATCCCTTTAAGTGCCTGTTGAGTTGCTTGGCACACAACGGTGCTTTGGGAAATGTCATCACCCCCATTTAAGTGGTGGGGACCCGTGGTGCCCTAGGTCATCCACAGACTAGTGGCAGAGCTGGCCTTAGGCCCAGTTTGGAGTGCCCTTTTCCACAGTCTCACTGCTTCAGCACGTTTCCCAGGAGTGTGTTGTGACAAGTCTTGAAAGAAAACTTGGCTCTGGTGTTCTCACCTTCGTCTTCTGTGTTCCCCACCCCAGGTACCGGTGACCATGAGATCCCTGCCGCTGCTCAGAACCCTGTCCCTGTGCAGCCTGCTCTGGGCCTTCTGTGCCCTGCCCGTCGGGGCTGAGGAGCCTGGGGCCAGCTTCTCCCATGCTGGCAGCGCAGGCCTGGATAAGAACACGGTGCACAACCCAGAGTACGTATTCTGCCAGGGCTGGTGGTCTGGGGCCCTCCCTGTCATCTGCAGCCGCAGCCAGCTGCTATGGCACATGCTTCTCTTTTCCTTTCCTGTTTATATGGCTTCTTGACATTTTTCAAGGATGATTTGATTCCTTATAGCCTCCTGGAAGTCAGGTATTCTTTTTTGATCATCATATTACAGATGGAGGACCTTGAGGTCCACACACACATATGCACGCACACGCACACACACACGCATGCACACAGTAACGGTGGCATTATTTGTTGCAGCTTTTGCCCTGGCTCAATTAGCCCCACACATTGTACTTTTTTAAATCCTTGAATTGTTTAAAAAAGTTTGTCAAGTTGACAGCCCCAAAATGTTATAACAACATTCTAATAATAAAGAGCGAAAAACACCCCTAATCTTACTAGCAGAACAAGCGAACCATTGGATATTTTGCTGTTCCGTTCAGGACCTTGTCTGTACGTCATCCTTGAGTGTGGGCTGCCGTTCTTTCTGTCTGTTGTTCTCAGCTGGGTGAACTTCACGTTCTCGAGCTGTTCCGAGTACTGTGGGTTTCAGCATGGTCCTGGTGTCTCTGCCTGGTGCGTACAGTGGTCTGAGTCTGACTTGGTTTTTAGGCATATCATGGAGCATCTAGAAGGTGTCATCAACAAGCCAGAGGCGGAGATGTCCCCACAAGAACTGCAGCTCCATTATTTCAAAATGCACGATTACGATGGCAATAATCTGTTGGACGGCTTAGAACTCTCCACAGCCATCACTCACGTCCACAAGGAGGTAGGTCAGGCAGCGGCATGGCGGGCAGTGTCTCGGAAAGGCCTCCCTTTGCTAATTTGGCCCTCGATCTCGATGACCTGTGCTGTGCTTGTCCAGCAACGTTGCTGCTTCCCCTTTCTCTGTTCACTGCCCTGTTTGGCCTCTTCCTGTTCAGTGCTCCTTCCTGCAGAGGCTGACCCACGGAGGCAGAAAGCCCAGGGCTGGGCCTTTGTATCTTTAACAAGTACTACAGGCCTTTCTGCTGCACACTGGAGTTTGAGAACCAGTGCCCAGAAGGCAAGCCACGTTCAGAACATGGGACAGGAGAGACGTTATTTCATTTGAGAAGAATGGCGTATCAGAAGGCCCAGGGATCGGGGACTGGGCAACAGTTGAGGGTTTCTCTGTTATTTGTACAGTGCTCTGTAGTTTACAAAGTGATCTCAAGTATGTTGTCTTGCTTGATCTTTGCGACAGGGACAGGTGGTGGTATTACTCCCATTTTCTAGCTGAGAAAATTGAAATTGAGATCTTTTGTCTCCAGATCTAACGTCCTTCCCACTCGGCCATACTGCCTCTGCAGAGAGGAGAGGCAGAGACAGTGAGGGGTGTGAGCAGACAGGCTGCTGGGAGGGCAGGTTGGGGTTCGCTCAGAGGCACTAGGGAGCCGTTAGCGGTTCTGAGCAGGAGCACAGCCTGACTAGAGCAGTGTCTTGGGAAGATCCTTTGTGGTAGGAGGCAGACTGGTGGATGTGAGGTGTCAGGGAGGAGAGTCGGGATTCGGCAGTCCCGGCAGGTGAGAGCGGTGGCGGCAGCAGGAGAGCAGAGGGTGGGTGTGGGACATGAGGCAAAGGAGGTGTCGGCCACGAGCATGAGGGGAGCCCCGTAGCTTGGCCCCAGCACAGTGAGCCCTGCTACACCTGCTTCTGGAGCAGGGGAGATACCTCCCCTCCGAGGCTGTACCAGGCTCTGCTGGTCAGCCGTGCCTTAGTCTCGCCTGGATCCCAAGACGCTGCCCAGTGTCTCACCGTTTCCACTCTGTCAGGGCAGACTGTGCACAGAGCTGACCCTTGGAAGGGCTTGGGCTCTGAGCTTTCTCTAGGATGGGTTTGTGGGTCATGAAACCTGTGAAACTCATAATTCTGTGTAAGCCAGACCCAGGGTTCTACAATGAACTTGTACTACTTCTGTACTTAGAAAAGAACCTAAATTTCTCTTAAAAAGATAAACAAGGGCCTTCTTGGCATCTTCCTTTTAATTTGCAAGTATCATTTCTCAACTGAATTACTGTGAGTTGACTCTGTTGATAGATGGGATGGTAGATTTTTAAAAGTAGCTGTGTACTATATTTAAGGAGTTTCTGGATATATATGAGCCTGGGCATTTTGGGAATTAGCTAAGCACGTCTTCCAACAAAATGTGCAGCTCATTGTTGTCTAATTTATATTTTGTAGGAAGGGAGTGAACACATACCACCAATGAACGAAGAGGAACTGATTAGCTTAATAGATGGTGTTTTGAGAGATGATGACAAGAACAATGATGGATACATTGACTATGCTGAATTTGCAAAATCACTGCTGTAGATGTCATTTGGCTATCTCCTAGTTATATGCAAATGTGACCCGTTACAATGTGATGGAACACTTTCTGTAATGCAAAATAACTCATTTCCAACTATTGCTGCAGTATTTTGGTAAAAACCTGTAGGAACTGGTTACACTGGGGTGAGAAAGAGAAGTAAAAGGGAAGAGAAATGGGGCATATCATAGTCCCTAAGTACTGCTAAACCTCTTATTGGATAAGGGCCTGATTAAAGAATTTTTGAAAGAACATCAGCTACTTGGAGCTGAGTACTCAGGAACTTGAATTCGACTGTAGAATACTGCTGGTCTCTTAGTTTTAATTTGTGCTCCCTGAAAAGTAAGATGGCAAGCTTTGCCATGTGGACACATTGCAATTAACAGTGAGGGAGTGGAGTGGATGCCAGATGTTTCTCCTGGTGGGTCCTGTCTCTTCAGGTAAACGTGGTCAGTATTCTGTACAGGTCCTCTGGCCTAAATAATTACTTGCTCTGGGCAAGTAGATATTTATAAGGCTGTTTCAAAGCCCCAGCATAAGAAGAATGTCAAGTGTTGAGTTCCGCTGGTCACAGAGGCCAGGATGCTGTATTCGCTGGCATTTTGGAAATGATAACACCACTGACCTAAGCGATTAACCGTTTTCAGTTTTTCAGTACTTCGTAAAACTGCTGCCACAGTTCTGTGTTCAGTGTGAGAGGGACCTTTAATTTAAAAGTGTTCTCTGCTCTAATCAATAGCAAATGTTGTAGCTTTCTTAATATTTGTATTTAACTCCGGTTTCTAGGGTCTTGTTTTTGCAATTTAGAAACTATTAGGAATGTAAAGATTTACCCGTTCTGCTTGATACAGTGGGGGTGAAACTACTAGCTGGCCTATAGCCTCAGTGAGAAGTAAAAAAATCACCTGCCAAGTACAGTGAGTAGCCTAATACAAGGTTAGACTTTAGAAGGAATGTTATTTAAATGACCACTTTTAGCCTGAATACGTGAGTTCTTTCAGATCAAGAAAGGTTAGGAAAAGATGCCTAAAAACTGTAATAGTTCTCCTCCATGGAGTTCAGTTAGTTGGCTTCTGGTAACTGTAGCTTCATGATCATTATTTTCCCTCAGTAGAAATAACTAAATTTTAAGCCAAAGGAACAAGAATAATCTTTGTTTATATATATATATATGTATATATATGTTATACCCATTACCTGGGGTCTCAAAAATGAAACCAACAGAACAGTTTGGAGACATCTACACAGTGTTAGATGTTACCTTTTAGTTCCACTTCTCTCCCAGGGTTCACATCTAATGTGAATCTCAATAGTAGTTGAAAATGAGAAGCAGCAGACTATAATTTAGTTCATTGGATGCGATGGACATGTTGTAGTAGAAACTTGAAATGGTGATTACATGGGGGAAAAAAACCACATAAAATTTGTTGTAAGATGTATAGAGACTTATTTTCTTTATTAAAGTATTCTTATAAGAAAATGTGTATTTGTAAAAATGGTTTCCTGTGTCTAGTATTTGTGCAATCAGAGCTGAATTGTAAACTATTCTTGTAATATCTAGTCATTTTGAAAGATTTATATAATGTACTCTGGATATATGACCAATAAAACTGGTGAAGCAAAGTGAAGAGCAGTCGGTTTTGTCCACGGAAGTGTCTTTTCTCAGCCCAGTTTCCACGTGAAGAGTTTGTTTATTTAATATAGATGTTTCCATGCACTTGACCCTGGCTGTGCTCTCTGCCTTTTTCCAGAGGAAGATTCCCAGTATTCAAAGTCACTTTCCCCGTTTAGGCATTTCTCTGAATGAAATCACTTTTCAGACCTTTGTTTTCTGGCCAAATTCAGATTAGGACAGCATTCGCTAGATTAGGAGAATACAGTGTTTTCCTCTGCAGTCTGATGGTGTTTTTTCTTTGCCAGAAAATTTAATTAGATAACATCGTCGAAAGCATCCAGGCCCGAGCAAAAAGCATAGTGTCCTTGGCATTTTGGAAATGACACAGTTTGTTCTGCCAGTTGAAGAGCAAAGAGAAGGGAGTTACCCTTGTCTTTTTTTTTTTTAATCAAGGCATCTGCCAAGAGTTGACAAACTCGCGTAGCAAGTGGAGCAAGCTGAGGTATCCCAAAGGTCATTAACCACGCAATGAGTAGTCATCAGGCAACACGTGCGAGGTAACGTGGGAATAATATTTAACAGAATCATAGAATTTTTAGACCTGGAAGGGACTTCAGAGAGCCTGTGGCACCGCCTTTAGTTTATGATGAAGGAAAACAGGGCTAGAGAAGGTCAGTGATTTGCCCCCAGTCTCGCAGCTAGTCAGAGAGTGAGTTCTGGACCTTTTAGTGGCAATTACATGTGACGTAAGCTCTTTCCCCAGAGTTTGGATCTTATTTTTTTCTTGGAAAAAAAAATTTTTTTTTAAATATAAGGACAATCTAAACCACAAAAGTATATAAATAAAACATGCCTTTGCCTGCACTCTCCTTTGTCACCTTCTAATTCTCCTTCTCTCCCAGGAGCTGACCACTGTGGCTAATCTGGGGTGTGTCTTTTCACACTTTTTTTACGTCATCGTATGGTTTGTGTGGCTATGTATATATATTTTAAATAAAATAATACTATGTATTATTTAATTATGGCAATTTGATATATAACATATAGTAATTATTATAATATGTCTTAATGGGAGCTCTGGTGGCCCAGTGGTTAAGAACTTGGCTGCTAACCAAAAGGTCGGCAGTTTGAATCCACCAGCCGCTCCTTGGAAACCCTATACGACAGTTGTCCTCTGTCCTATAGGGTCGCTATGCTATGAGTCGGCACCGACTCGACGGCAATGGGGTTTTTTAAATTTTATGTCTTAATGACTTTTGGAAACTTCTTCATATTTCTCTTAGAGGTTGTCTTAGTCATCTATTGCTGTTCTAACAGAAATACCACAAGTGGATGGCTTTAACAAAGAGAAGTTTATTCTCTCATGTTCCAGTAGGCTTCAAGTCCGAATTCAGGGCGTCAGCTCCAGGGGAAGGCTTTCTCTGTCGCCTCTGGAGGAAGGTCCGTGTCATCAATCTTTCCTTGGTCTGGGAGCTTCTCTGCGCAGGAACCTCAGGTCCAAAGGACACACTCTGCTCCCAGCACTGCTTTCTTGGTGGTAAGAGGTTCCCATGTGTCTCTTCTTGCTTCTCTCTTTTATATCTCAAAAGAGATTGGCTTAAGACACTATCTAATCTTGTAGACCTCATCAGTAGAACTGCCTCTAATCCATCTTACTAGATCATAGTGATAGAGTTTACAACACATAAGGAAATCACTTCAGATTATAAACCATACAATACTGGGAATCATGACCTAGCCAAGTTGATACACACGTTTTTTGGGGAACACAATTCAGTCCATGACAGGTCATTTTAAGTCACTACCTGTCGACCCACCTCATAGTTTTTGGCAGCCGTGTAGCATTCCGTAGTGGGTTGTACCGTAGTTGATTTAATCCTCCAGTGGTCTTTCACCATTATAAGCCATGCTGCAGTGACTACCCTTGCACATATGTAATGAGTGCTTCCTTAGACTGGCACCGCATAAAGCCATGGAGAGTCTATTAGTGAACTTCAAGCCTATGTTCACCCCAGAACAGGAGCTGCCTGGTCCATAAGACGGTCAGGCAGAGGCAGGAGCGCTTGCGGGAGCCAAGCTTCCCCGCTTGGGAACTATGCAGGAATTTGCAGCACTGAGTAGAGCCACAGAAAAGGGGGTGTCTTTCTGCCCAGTTGACCATTTCCTTGGCTCTGACCTGGGTACCTTAGATCTTGCACTCACCCTTCTTCACCCAGAGCTGCCCCTATGGTAAGATGAATCGGGTTGGGAGCTCACTACTGGGGGATCTCGTACTGTTGACAACTGGGGTAGGGGGAGAAGTAGATCCTTAGAAGATAGAATCACCCCATTAAACAGACAAGACTGGGATACCACCTGTTATGGATTGAATTGTGTCCCCCCAAAGTGTATGTCAACTTGGCTAGGCCACGATTCCCAGTATTATGTGGTGGTTGTCCGTTTTGTGATCTGACATATTTATCCTATGTGTTGTGAATTCTAACCTCTATGATGTTAATGAGGAAAGATTAGAGGCAGTTATGTTAATGAGGGAGGTGGAAATCTACAGGATTAGGTTGTGTCTTGAGTCAATCTTTTTTGAGATATAAAAGAGAGAAGTGAGCAGAGAGGAGGGGGCCCTCATTACGACCAAGCAAGAAAAGCCCGGAGTGGAGCATGTCCTTTGCACCCGGGGTGCCTACGCTGAGAAGCTCCTAGACCAGGGGAAGATTGATGACAAGGACATTCCCCCAGAACCAGCAGAGAGAGAAAACCTTCCCCTGGAGCTGGCACCGTGAATTTGGACTTCTAGCCGCCTAAACTGAGAGAGAGAATTTCTGTTGAAGCCATCCACTTGTAGTATTTGTTACGGCAGCACTCAATACCTAAGACACTGCCTTTCTCCTCCACGATTGGCTGCAATTTGTAATTATTCCACACCAGCCTTTGTGGTCACGTTAGCCTGCCTTTTTTTATAGAAGATTCCTCTGGTGGGAGAGGGGCGTGGAACAATAAGGGACACAGCATGGTTTGCCATTCCCTCCACACCCCCTTCATTGCCCATCCCGTATGTGAGACCTGGCTTTCTCTCTCACAGCCTGCCTCAAGAATTTTAGAAAAATCTATGGGCTTTACAGAATGAATAAGCCACTTCTCTGCGCCTCAGTTTCCTTATCTTTAGAATGGAGATAAATATACCCAAGAGAGGCAGCCTTGTATGAGGAAAGAGCACAAGACTTAGACTCAGGCAGACCTTTAGTTGAGGTCCTAGGCCTGTTAGTCCTTAGTGTGAAGTTCTCTAAGCTTTATTTTCTCATCTAAAAAATAACTATAATAAAACTTACCTCCAAAGTGGTTAAGAGGATTAACAAAATGAGAGAAAATGTGTAAAGCGCCTAGTACAGTACCTGGCACAGAGTACCACCACCAGCATAGTGTCGTAAAGCGCGTAGTACAGTACCTGGCACAGAGTACCACCACCAGCATAGTGTCAAGCTGTGACCTTCCCTCTTTCTGTCATCATGTCATAATCTGATTTTGGCCCCTGATTGCCTGGAAATACTCACGCCACCTAAGAGGGAACAGTAGTTTCCAAATACAGTTCAGTGTAAAGCCATTTGGGAAAAAAAGACTCCTACTCTGCAAGGGCACAGTAGAATCCTTTGAACCAATTTACGCCTCTCAACATCTCAACCCAAAGTATTATACTGGACTTTCTCCCACTGTGATGGATTGAATTGTATCCTCCCCCAAATATATGTTGTAAATCCTAACCTCTATGCCTGTGGTTAGAATCCCATTTGGGAATGACTTGTCTATGTTATGTTAATGAGACAGGATTAGTGTAAGGCGTGTCTTGAGTCAATCTCTTTTGAGATATAAAAGAGATTAAACAATCCATCGATAGAAGCAGAGACATGCCAAGTCACATAAAAATCCCCCAGGAGCAGAAGCTGAAAGAGACAAGGACCTTTCTCCAGAACCGGCAGAGAGTGAAAGCCTTCGCCTAGAGCTGGCACCCTGAATTCAGACTTCTAGACAACTGAACTGTGCGAAAATAAATTTCTGTTTGTTAAAGTCACCCATTTATGGTATTTCTGTTATAGCAGCACTAGATAACGAAGACATCCACCCACCAGGGCATTCTCTAGAAGCCATGGGTGCTTGCCTTGCAGGGAGGAGACTGACAGTGCCCTTTGGGGCCTCTCCTTGAAGAAACAAGAGTCTGCCTACAGAGAAAGTCCAGCTTCCTCTTTGGGTGCTGACAGAGGAGTTGCAGCACCAAGCGTGTGGGGAGTATGTATTGTGTCATGTATTCATTACAGTAGCTGTGGGAGACATTATGACCCTTGTTTTATTAGTAAGTACGGAAGCTAGGCTAACAAAAGTGAAATAACTTACCCAAGTCCCGCAGCCAGGAGAAGAGAATGGAAATATGTCAACATTGGACAAAGACCTGTACACCGGTGTTCATTGCAGCATTATTCACAATAGCCAAAAGGTGGGGACAACCTAAATGTCCATCAACACAATAATGAATAAACAAAATGTGGCGTGTACGTACAATGGAATACTACACAACTGTAAAGAGAAATGAAGTTCTGATGCATGCCATGATGTGGACGAGCCGTGACAAACACTGTATGATCTCATTTATATGAAATAAGCGAATATATAGAAACCAAAGATTATGATCGGTTACCAGGGGTAGAAGAGAAGGAAAAAGGAAGAGTTTTTGGTCGGGGAGCATTGAGTTTATGTTAATGGCGGTGGCATATTTTGGAAAAGGATAGCGATAATGGTGATACAACACGAAAAATGTTATCAAGGCCATTGAATTATAAATGTGGAAGTTGTTGTAGTGACAATGTTTTGTTGCGTATATTCTCACCACAAAAAAAGAAAGAAAAGAAAGAAAAAAAAAAAAAAGTGAATGAAAAGAGACCAGAGAAACAAGAGAAAGGGCAAATCGCACTGGTCACGGTCCTGTCTGGGATGAGGACTCAGAGTGGCCCCTGTGACTTAATCATAGAAGGGGACCAGGGCTGGGGAAACCCACAGGATGTGGTGTGAGGATGAGCCTTCAGCAGGGGAAACTTAAAGGAGGGGATTAGAATGTCAAGTACAACTTATTTTTACAATAATGTGCTTTGAGATATGTAAATGCGTCAATTTCATTTTCCTACTCTACGCCTTACTGCTTGACTACGTACATGACTGTAATTCACACAGTCACCCTTGGTGCCATAGAGACAAAATGCTCTTGTTTTATTACAAAAATAACATATTTTCATTAAAGATAATTTGAAGATGCAGGGTAGTAGAAGTATGACAATGTAGTCTCATAGTTCAATACAGCCACTGTATTATAGTGCATTCCTTTCAGTTTTTTTTTTCTATTTTTTTTAATAGGTGTAATTGTGGTATTTATACAAGTTGTATATATTTTTATCAAAGGAATATTCACATTTTAGGACATAGTCCTTGTAAACGTCATTTTAATGGCTGCAGGGTATTCCATTGAATGAGTATACCACAGATACCAATCCATGGATGAACTAGATAACAAGTTGTTGTTGACTCCGATTCATGGAGACCTTATTTATGTATGGCGGAAGAAAACATTGCCCAATCCTGTGCCATCTTCATGATTGTTGGTATGTTTGAGTCCACTGTTGTAGCTACTGTGTCGATCCATCTTATTGAGGGTTTTCCTCATTTTTACTGACCCTACTTCACCGAACATAGTGTCCTTTTCTAGCAAGTGATCTTCCCTGATGACATGTTTAAAGTAAGCAAGCCGAAGTCTTGCAGTCCTTACTTCTAAGGAGCATTCTGTTTGTATATTCAATATTGTTCACCAATACCACAATTCCAATGCATGAATTTTTCTTCTGTCTTCCATTTTCACTATCCAGCTTTCAAAATTAAAATGTTCTAATTTGTGCTGTTAAAATTTACATTGTGATGACTATCTGTGCATAAAGCCTTTTCTATTTTTACTATTATTTCTTGAGGAAAGTGAATGACTGAGGTATGAGCAATTTTAAGCCTTGGCGATTATTGTTAATTGCTGTCCAAAAGAGTTGCTCTAACTAATACTTCACGCATCATTGTATGTAAAGAGCCTATTTCCTTTAACTAGGCCCGTGTTGTTGTTGTGTGCCTTTGAGTCAATTCCGACTCATAGTGACCCTATAGGACAAATAGAATTGCCCCATAAGGCTTCCAAGGAGCAGCTGGTGGATTTGAACTGCCAACCTTTTGGTTAGCAGCCTGAGCTCTTAACCACTTTGCCATCAGGGCTCCTAGTATAACCTATTCATTTCCCTAAACATAGAATGACCAGACATTAGTACTTTTTAATTTTTGGTCAAAATAGCACTATATACACCAGCAGGCTATACATCTGCCATTTTATTCAGTTATGCATTTTTCCATTTGTTCATTCATCCATTCAGTGTTTATTATGTGTTTATCATGTAACGTCTCTGTTTTGGTGCTGAGTTTCAATGCCTTCTGAAGAGGAGAAAAATAAAAAGCCCCCCCCCCCCCCGCCCCGTTTTTGGTCATATACCAGGCTTTCTCTGCAGCTGTTATCATAGAGGACACAGAAGTATTTTTACACAGCATCCCTAATAAAAACAAGTGGTAAATCACATTTATACCTGAATACATAATCCACAGCATTAAGGACTAAACCAAATGTCTTAAATTTCAACCAGGGAATTAGTAGCAGTAACCATGCACATTATGTCTGAACTTTGTGGATATTGAAAAAAATAAAAACAAAAGACAATCAGGACTTCCGCTTCTGGGAAGACAAAGTAAATATACTTTCCCTATTCCTTCCCCTAAGTACAACTAAAACCCCTGGATATTGTATATTAAACATTCATGAAAAGACTCTGAGAGGTGGAAAGAAGAAGGTGGACTGTCTAGGGGACTTGGGACCCCAGAAATGCCAAGGTAGTGAGTTCCTTGGATTTTCTTTTTGCCTCATATATTCTAGACATGGAGTCAAAGAATCCAGCAACCCAGTAATGCCAAAGGTGCAGATTAAATAAACAAACAACAACAACAACCAGTTCTCTCTAGCCAAAAGATGAAGACGGGTAATCTAACAAGACAGAAAACTTTTAAACACTAACCACTCTACTTCAGCCAAACACCACAGAAAAACATGAGGTCTTACTCTAAGTAGCAAAGGACAAGCGGAGAGCCCAGACATCTACCTTGCCAAGTTGTAATGAGGTGCTACAAACACCCTGCCAGGGTGGTTTCAGAGAAGGCTGAGCACTCTTTCACACGTACAGTGTCAGAGGAGACCACGTGGGAGCCTGGACTTCTACCTCCGCCTGGCAGCAATCAAGTTCCCCTCTCCTTCCCTGCTGGGGTGGTGTCTGGGGAGGCCTACTGGAGAGTCAGGAATTTCCCCTCGCTCAGTGATAATGAGGTGCCAGTGGAGACTATGTGAAGAGCTCAAATTCCAACCCACGCCCAGCAGTAATGAGGAGTCACTAAACTTGGGTGTTAGTGGAGGACAAGTGGGGAACTTGGACTTCTACCTACATCTGTTGATAATGAGGTGGTGCCCTCCCTGCTTCCCCTGTCAAAGCAGTGTCAGAGAAAGCCAGTTGGAAAGCTTAAGTAAGCTCCAGAGTCCCATAGCATAATTCAAAAATGTCCAGATTTCAACTGAACATCACTGTCATACCAAGAACCATATTTCAAACTTAAAGAGAAAATGCATTCAATAGATGCCAACACCAAGATGACCTTTTTTAAAATTATTTACCAAAGATTTCAAAGCAGCCATGATAAAAATACTTCAACAAGCAATTACAAACACATGTAAAACAAATGAAAACAAACAAACAAAACTCAGAAAGTCTCAGCAAAGAAACTGAAGACATAAATAAGAATCAAATGGAAAATTTAGAACTGAAAAATACAATAACTGAAATAACAAACTCCGTGGGTGGACTCAGCAGCAGAATGGAGGGACAGAGAAAAGAATGAGTGAACTGGAAGATAGAACAATAGAAATTACCCAATTTGAACAACAGTGAGAAAATAGATTAAAAAAAAAAAAAAATCCCTCAGGGACCTGTGGGACTATAACAAAAGATCTAACATTTGTGTCATCAGGGTCCCAGAAAGAGAAGAAAAAGAAGTCAGGGTTGAAAAAGTAGTCAAAGAAATAGTGGCTGAAAATTTCACAGATGTGGTAAAAGACATGAACCTACAGGTTTAAGAAGCTGAGCAAACCCCAAATAGAATAAGCTCAAAGAAATTTACATCACGACAAATCATAGTTAAACTACTGAAAGTTAAAGACAAAGAAGAAATCATGAAAGCAGCAGAAGAGAAGCAACATTTTGCTTACAGGGAAAAAACTTAATTGATAGCAGATTTCTCATCAGGAACAATGGAGACCAAAAGAAAGTGGCACATAATTTATCAAAGTGCTGAAAGAAAAGAACTGTCATCCAGAATCCTATATCCAGTGAAAATATCCTTTAGGAATGAAGGGGAAATAAAGACATTCTCAGACGAAAGATAATTAAAAGAATTTGCTGCCGGACGACCTACCCTAAAAGAATGGCTAAAAGAAGTTCTCTAAACAGAAAGGAAACAAACAAGCAAACAAAAAGGTAGCCTTAGAATATCAGGAAGGAAAAAAGAATATGCTAAGCAAAAATATGGGTAAATGTAATAGACTTTCATTTTCCTCTTGAATTTTCTAAATTGTGTTTGATGATAGAAGCAAAAATTACAACTGTCTGATATGGTTCTAAATGTATGCGGGGAGCATATTTAAGACAACTGTATATACTATATTACAAATAAGGGGCCCTGGTGGCACAGTGGAGAAAGAGTTCTGCTACTAAACAAAAGGTCAATGGTTTGAACCCACCAGCTGCTGCATGGGAGAAAGATTCTATAGAAGAATCTTTGATCAAAAAGGGGAAAATGCAAACAGAATTTAAAATTCTCGTAGAATCCATATTTTCTGGAGCCATTGAGGCTGGATGAACCTCCAAAGCAACTGCTCTGAGATAGTCTTTAAACCTTAAACCAAAAATATCCCTGGAAGTCTTCTTTAAAGAAACAACAGTTTAGCTTAATGAGTAAAGAATGTCTGCCATTGGCTCTTCTAAGAGCTATCTGTATGGGATCAACTGACAACAGCAACTCAAAAGATTAGATAGGAAACTTAGGGGACAATGAGTTTATGTTAATGGAGGAGGAACAATTCAGAAAAGGAGAGTAAGAATGGTTGCCCAATGTCATGGTTTGAATTATGTCCCCCCAAAAATGTGTGTGTCAATTTGGCTGGGCCATGATTCCCAGAATTGTGTGGTTGGCCTCAATTTTGTGATTGTAATTTTATGTTAAAGAAGATTAGGGTGGGACTGTAACACCACCTTTACCCTGGTCACATCCCTGATCCCATGCAAAGGGAGTTTCCCTGGGGTGTGGCCTGCACCACCTTTTATCTCTCAAGAGATAAAAGGAAAGGGAAGGAAGCAGAGAGTGGGGGACCTCATACCATCAAGAAAGCAGTGCCGGGAGCAGAGCGCGTCCTTTGGACCGGGGTCCCTGCACAGAGAAGCTCCTAGTCCGAGGAAACACCAAAGAGAAGAAGGCCAACAGAGAGAAAAAGCCTTCCCCTGGAGCTGACGCCCTGAATTTGGACTTTTAGCCTACTTTGACTGTGAAGAAGTAAACTTCTCTTTGTTAAAACCATCTGTTTGTGGTATTTCTATTATAGCAGCACTAGATGACTGAGACACACAACTTGAAGACTGTAATCAAAGTCACTGAATTGTACATGTAGGAAGTGTTGAATCGGTGTATGTTTTGCTGTGTATATTCTAAACAACAACAAAAAATAAATAAAATAAATTTTAAAAAGAAAGAGATTAGCAGAGAGGATTAAAAACCTACAAAACTGTAAGTTGTCTACAAGAAACTTGTTTCAAATATAACAATATAGGCAGGTTGGAAGTGTTGTTGTTAGGTGCTGTCGAGTCAGTTCCAGCTTGCAGTGACCCTGTGTACAACAGAACGAAACACTGCCTGGTCCTGTGCCATCCTCAGAATTGTTGTTATGCTTGAGCCCATTGTTGCAGCCACTGTGTCAATTCATCTCATTGAGGGTCTTCTTCTTTTTCGCTGACCCCCTCTACCGAGCACGATGTCCTTCTCCAGGGACTGGTCCCTCCTGATAACATGTCTAAAGTACATGAGATGAAGTCTTGCCATCCTTGCTTCCAAGGAGCATTCTGGCTGTACTTCTTCCAAGACAGATTTGTTGGTTCTTCTGGCAGTCCACGGTATATTCAATATTCTTTGCCAATGCCATAATTCAAAGCATCAATTCTTCTTCGGTCTTCCTTACTCATTGTCTAGCTTTCACTTGCATATGAGGTGATTGAAAACACCTTGGCTTGGGTCAGGCCCACTTTAGTACTTAAAGTGACATATTTGCTTTTTCACACTTCAAAGAGATCTTTTGCAACAGACTTGCCCAGTGCAATGTGTTGTTCGATTTCTTGACTGCTGCTTCCATGGGTGTTGATTGTGGATCCAAATAAAATGAAATCCTTGACAACATCAGTCTTTTCTCTGTTTATCATGATGTTGCTTATTGGTCCAGTTGTGAGGATTTTTGTTTTCTTAGGTTGAAAGTAAAATAATGGAAAAATACATATCATGCAAACATTAATCAAAGGAAAGCAGGAGTGGCTATATTAATATCAGATAAAGCATACTTTGAAGCAAAGGAAACTACCAGAGTCAGAGAGGGACATTATATAGTGATAAAAGGGTCAATCTACCAAGAAGACACAGCAATCTTAAATGTACATGCACCAAAAAATACGTGAAGCAAATATTGATAGAACTGAAAGGAGAAACAGACAAATCTGTAATTATAGTGAGAGACTTCAACACCCTTCTCTCAATAACTAACAGCCACTAGACAGAGAATCAGCAAGGATATAGAATAACTCGGAAACATCACTGTGTTAATTTCCTAGTGTTTTCCTAGCAAATTACCACAAATTATGTGACTTAAAATTACAGAAATGTATTGTCTCACAGTTCTGGAGGTTAGATGTCTGAATTCAAGGTGTCAGTAGGATCATGCACTCTCTCAAGGACCGAAGCTCCTTCCTTGCCTCTTCCAGCTCCTGGTGGCCCAGGTCTTCCTTGGCTTGTGGCAGCATAACTCCAGTCTCTGCCTCCATTTTCACATAGTTGTCTTTCTTTTTGTCTTTTCTTATAAGGACATCAGTCATACAGAGATTAGGGCCACCCTGACGACTCCATTTTAATTTAACTCATATCTGCAATGACTCTATTTCCAAATTACAGAGATTAGGGCCACCCTGACGACTCCATTTTAATTTAACTCTTATATCTGCAATGACTCTATTTCCAAATTACAGAGATTAAGCCACCCTGATGACTCCATTTTAATTTAACTCTTATATCTGCAATGACTCTATTTCCAAATTACAGAGATTAAGCCACCCTGATGACTCCATTTTAATTTAACTCTTATATCTGCAATGACTCTATTTCCAAATTACAGAGATTAGGGCCACCCTAATGACTCCATTTTAATTTAACTCTTATATCTGCAATGACTCTATTTCCAAATTACAGAGATTAAGCCACCCTGATGACTCCAATTTAATTTAACTCATATCTGCAATGACTCTATTTCCAAATTACAGAGATTAAGCCACCCTGATGACTCCATTTTAATTTAACTCTTATATCTGCAATGACTCTATTTCCAAATTACAGAGATTAAGCCACCCTGATGACTCCATTTTAATTTAACTCATATCTGCAATGACTCTATTTCCAAATTACAGAGATTAGGGCCACCCTGATGACTCCATTTTAATTTAACTCATATATGCAATGACTCTATTTCCAAATAAGGTCACAGTCACATGTATTGGGGGTTAGGACATACTTTTGGGGGACACAATTCAACCCATAACAGTCTCTGCCCTCTGTCCCCCTAAAATTCACGTCCTTCCCACATGTAAAATATATTCACCCTTTCCCAGCGTCTCCAAAAGTCTTAACCCATTCCAGCATCAACTCAAAGTTTAAAATTTCATCTTCTAAATCATATAAATCCAGACAAAGACAGTACAAAAAAAGGAAACTATAGACCAATATCTCTTATGAATATTGATGCAGAAATCCTTAACAGAATATTAACAAATAGAATTCAGCAATATATAAAAGAAAATAAAGGCATACAGATCAGAAAAAAGAAATAAAACTGTTCCTATTTGCAGACGATGTGACTGTCTCTATAGAAAATCCCAAGGAATCTACAAAAGCTCCTAGAACTAATAAGTGATTTCAGCAAGGTCTCAGGACACAAAACAAGTATACAAAAATCAATTGTATTTCTATATATTAGCAATGAACACATGGACACCAAAATTAGAAATACAACACCATGTCCACTCACTCAAAAAAAAAAGAAAGAAATATTTAGATAAATCTAAGAAAACATATACAAGACCTGTATTCAAAAAACTACAAAGTACTTATAAAGAAACCAAAGAAGATCTAAATAAATGGAGAGATATTTCATGTTCATGAATCAGAAGCTTCAAAATAGTGAAGGTGTCAATTCTCGTCAAACTGATACACAAGCTTAACACAATTCCTATCAAAATTCCAACAAGATGTTTTTGTAGATAGAAACAAGATTATTCTAAAATTTGTATGGAAAGGTAAAGGAACTAGAATAGCTAAAGCCATTCTGAAAAAAGAAGGATAACATAGGAGGAATCAGTTTACCTGATTTCAAGATCTGATATATAACTACAGTAATTAAGACCATGTTATTGATCCATAGATCAATAAACAGAATAGAGAGCCTAGAAATAGACCCACACAAATATACCCAACTAATTTTTTTTTGATTGTGCTTTAGGTGAAAATTCACAGCTCCAGTTAATTTCTCATACAAAAATTTATGCACATATTGTTTTGTAGCATTAGTTGCAATCCCCACAATGTGACAGCGCACTCCCCCTTTCCATCCCTAGTTCCCTGTGTCCTTTCAATCAGTTTCTGCCCCTTCCTGCCTTCTCATCCTGCCTCCAGACAGGAGCCGCCCATTTGGTCTTGTGTATCTGATTGAACTAAGAAGCACATTCCTCACGTGTATTATTTTTGGTTTTATAGTCCTGTCTAATCTTTGTATGTAGAGTGGGCTTGGGAATGTATCAGTTCTGGGTTAACAGTGCATCTGGGGCCATAGTTTTGGGGGTTTCTCCAGTCTGTCAGACCATTAAGTCTGGTCTTTTTATGTTAATTTGAGTTCTGCTCCACACTTTTCTCCTCCTCCGTCTGTGACTCTCTGCTGTGTTCCCTGTCAGGGTGGTCATTGGTTCTTCTGGTCTCAGGCTGATGGAGTCTCTGGTTCATGTGGTCCTTTACTCTCTTGGGCTAATATTTTCCTTGTGTCTTTGGTTTTCTTCATTCTCCTTTGTTCCAAGTGGGATGGGACCAATCGATGCATCTTAGATGGCTGCTTGCAAGGTTTTAAGACCCCAGACACAACTCACCAAAGTGGGATGCAGAAGATTTGCTTAATAAACTTTGTTATGCCAGTTGACCTAGATGTCCCCCAAAACCATGGTCCTCAGACCCCAGCCCCAGCTAGTTTGTCCCTCAAAGTGTTTGGCTATGTCCAGGAAACTTTTTATCTTTTGCTTTGGTCCAGTTATGCTGACCTCCCCTGTATTGTGTTACTCAGCTAATTTTTGACAAAAATACAAAAAAAAAAAAAAAAAATCGATGGAAGAAAGACAACCTTTTTGACAAATGGAGCAATTGTACATCCATAGGAAAAAAAATGCACCTCAGCTGAAGTCTCACATCTTATACAAAAATTAACTCAATATAGATCGAAGATTTATATGTAAATGTAAAACTGTCAAGCTTAAAAAAAAAACATTCAGAGAAAATCTTTGGGATCTACTAGGCAAAGAATTCTTTTTTTAAAATTTTATTTTAATTTATTTTTTTATTGTACTTTAGGTGAAGGTTTACAGAACAAATAGTTTCTCATTAAACAGTCAGTACACATATTGTTTTATGACATTAGTTAACAACCCCATGACATGTCAACCCTCTCCCTTCTCGACCTTTTTTTTTGTGGTGAAAATATACATAGCCAAAGATACATCATTTCAAAAATTTCTACATGCACAGTTCAGTGACATCAATTATGTTCTTCCAGTTGTGCTGCTATTCTCACTTTAGATGAAGGTTTACAGAACAAAATAGTTTCTCATTAAACAGTTAGTACACATGTTTAGGCAAAGAATTCTTAGATTTGACATCAAAAGCACAATCCATAAAATGAAAAATTGATAAACTGGACTTCATTAAATTAAAAAACTTTTGATCTGCAAAAAGTTCCATTAAGAGGATGAAAAGACAAGCTGGGAGAAAATATTTGCAACAAATCCGACAAAGGACTAGTATATATCATATATAAAGAACTCTCAAAACTCAACACTTGGCCAAGCAGAAAATGGCCAAAACACATGTACAGACATTTCACCAAGGAAGATATACATATGGCAATAAACACATGAAAAGATGCTAACATCACTAGTCATTTGGGAAATTCAAATTAAAACCACAGTGAGAGATCACTACTCACCTATCAGAATGGCTAAAATTAAAAATTAAAAAAGTGACAACATCAAATGCTGGCAAGGATGCAGAGAAACCAGATCACTCATACGTATATGAGTGTATACATATATGTTTAAAATGCTACACACTGCCACTCTGGAAAATGGGTATGGCAATGGGTTTGGTTTTTTCTGGTCACAACTGTAAAGTGATATGAAAATATTTGTATTTTCTATGAATGGTGAAGTCACAGGTTCTGCTAATACTATCATAGTTTGTTGCCTAGTTCGTAATGGAAGAAAATGCTACATTTCAGTTTGAGATTCATGAGAATAAAAATGAAGTTTTTTTTCCCACCCAAACTCATAAACCCGTTGCCATCAAGTTGATTTTGACTCATAGTGACACTATACAGCAGAGAACTGCCCCATAGGGTTTCCAACGCTACAAATCTTTACAGGAGTGGCTGGTGGATGAGTCACTGATTTTTTGGTTAGCAGCCAAGTGCTTTAACCACTGTGCCACCTGGGCTCCTTCCCAAAGTCATGGATCCTCTGAATTGTACCAAGGAAGGATTTGATTATCACTGACTGAGCCTGCTCTGTGGGTAAAGCACTGTGTTCATGTGGTGGAGAATACAATGGTGAGAAAGATATGGCCCTTGACTGGCAGGAGTGAAAAGTTCCCTACACAGACGATTCTAATATAAAACACCATCATCAGTGCTAAGAGAGAGACTGGAAATTTTCAGGAAAGATTAAATCCAACTGGGCAATCCAAAGACAGTAAAGATGATGAGGTTTAAGCGGGGCTTTAAGGAATGTGGAGTCCTGGTGGTACAGCGGTTAAGAGCTTGACTGCAAGGCAAGGTCACGGAAGTTCCATAATCACATCCAAACTCCCTGAGGGACCGAATTGCTGGGCTGAGGGCTGTGGGGACCATGGTCTCGGGGAACATCTAGCTCAATTGGCATAACATAGTTTATACAGACAATGTTCTACATTCTACTTTGGTGAGTAGTGTCTGGGGTCTTAAAAGCCTGTGAGCGGCCATCTAAGATACTCCACTGGTCTCACCCCTTTGGGAGCAAGGAAGAATGAAGAAAACTAAAGATACAAGGGAAAGATTAGTCCAGAGGACTAATGGACCCCATCTACCTTGGTCTCCACAAGACTGAGTCCAGTACAACTAGGTGGTGTCTGGCTACCACAACTGACCGCTCTGACAGGTATCACAATAGAGGGTCCCGGGCAGAGCTGGAGAAAAATGTAGAACAAAATTCTAACTCACAAAAAAAGCCCAGACTTACTGGCCTGATGGAGACTGGAGAAACCCCGAGAGTATGGCCCCTGGACACCCTTTTAGCTCAGTAATGAAGTCACTCCTGAGTTCACCCTTCAGCCAAAGATTAGACAGGCCCATAAAACAAAACAAGACTAAAGGGGCACAACAGCCCAGGGGCAAGCACTAGAAGGCAGGAGGGGACAGGAAAGCTGATAATAGGGAACCCAAGGTCGAGAAGGGAGAGGGTTGACATGTTGTGGGGTTGTTAACCAATGTCATAAAACAACATGTGTACTGTTTAATGAGAAACGAATTTGTTCTGTAAACCTTCATCTAAAGTACAAAAAAAAAAAAAAAGAGCTTGACTGCTAACCAGAAGGTAGGCAGTTCGAATCCACCAGCTGCTCCTTGGAAACCCTGTGGGGCAGTTCTACCCTGTCCTATAGGGTCACTTGATGGCAATGGGTTTTGGTTTTTGCTCCAGAGAGCGTATGTTCAGTAACATGCAATAAATTAATTGTAAGTACCAAAGTAGTAGTTACTTATAAAAGCACAAGTAAATAGATGTGTATTAAAGTAAGAGTCAAGTCCTCATCAACACCTCTTCTTTGAGGCATTAATTTATCCCGGGCCATGTGTGGTAGACCAGAAGCCTGTGTTCTCTTGTTCTCTGGACACCACCCCTGGTCCTGTACATGGCACTGGCTCGGCTCAGAGGGAATATTCAGCCAGTATTTGTTGACTATCTGTCTGTGAGGACTCTTTCAATAACAACATCTTAGGATTCTGAGTTTTTTTTTTTTTTTTTAAATTTTGATCAAGTTGGTGGTTTTAACCCACCAGCCCCTCTGTAGGAGAAAGATGTGGCGGTCCGCTTCGGTAAAGATTTACAGCCTTGAAAACCCTATGGGGAAGTTCTTATCATACAGAGTTGCTATGAGTGAGAATCGACTTGACGGCAGATTGATCCCGTCAGGTCATTTTCTTCCATTATGAATTAGGCAACAAACCCTATTATTACGTAAACATTTGTCATTTGCAGTACGAACACTAGATGGCAGCAATGTCCCATAGAATGTGCTCTTTTCCTAAACCTTGGTATTCCATCCAGGGGAGCTCTCTGTCTCTCTGCATTTCTGGAGCCCTGGTGGTGTAGGGAGTCCTAGCGGCGAGGTGGTTAAGAGTTCAGCTGCTAACCAAACGGCTGGCAGTTCAAGTTCACCAGTCGCTCCTTGGAAACTAGGGGAGCAGTTCTACTCTGTCCTTAAAGGGTCGCTATAAGTCGGAATGGGTTCCACAGCAACGGGTTTGTATACATATAAACCCGTTGCCGACGAGTCGCTGGAAACCATAGGGTTTCCAAAGCACGGCTGGTGGATTTGAACTACTGATCTTTTGGTTAGCAGCCGAGCTTTTAACCACTACACCACCAGGGCTCATGTGTATATATTTGACGCAGGTTCTATCTCACACCTGCAAAGTCCAAGCTCACTACTCACACCCCCTCCTTCCCAGGAGATTTCTTAGACAGGGTCATCACTGCATTATTTTGTTCCTCCAGTGTGGAGGCCCATGTAGAAAACTGGAAGAGCATGGGTGCATAGGTATACTGTCCAAGATCACATACAAAATGATCTGACTTGTTTACATGGGGAATTCAATTCTCCCAACATTTGTTGAGTGCCCACTATGTGCAGATCTCATGCTACACTTTGGCTACATGGATGTGATATTCCTGTCACAGATGTGTGGCCATCTACTGAGAATGAACGAAAAGAGAGCAGGCTGTGGTCTCTAGGGAAATGGAAAAAGGTTCAGAGTCACAGTTGCAGGTCTGTTAGGGATCAGTGAAAGAATTACTGACCATTGGGGGTGGCCCAACAGAGGTAAGATAGGGAGAATTTGTCAGGATCCATTCTGCATGCCTAAGTGATTTTCTCCTCTACACTCAGTAGCCATGGTTGGCAAGAAGGAAGAAAGAATTGGTCAGGGGGTGGGAGAATTGAGGGTGACCAAGAGTTCCAGGCTGGGTAAGGGCAAGTGAAGCTGCGAGTGGGCTGAGAGCCAGAGGGCAGAGAGAGTATGCGGGACTGGGGAAGCTACAAAGGGAGCAAAGGGGTGAGGGAGGTTCAGGTGAGAAGGAAGGATAGGAGGTGACTGGTCTGGAGAGGGGACAATTTGGACTCAAAAACCTTCTTGGTAGAGCAAGTGCCAGTGGTGTAGCGTGACCCCAGCTGAAGGAGGAAGCCACTCCACCTCAGTGTCCAGAGCTTCTAGTACCACTAGTGTGGCATTATCAGAGCCAGCACCCCCATAGGTTGGAGGTCTCTCTTTCCTAGAATCTGTACTACCAAGTGAGCAGAGGCCTGGGTCCTCCTGAGGGTGGCTGGCAGAATCTAACTAGGGTTATTGTTAGCTGTCATGGAGTCAGCCCCAGACTCATGGCAACCAAATGCACAAGGGGATCAGATCACTGTGATCCACAGGGTCTTCACTGGCTGATTTTCAGAAGTAGCTCACCAGGCCTTTCTTCCTAGGCCATCTTAGCCTAGAAGCCCTGGCGGTGCAGTGGTTAAGTGCTTGATTGCTAACCAAAAGTTGGCAGTTGGAACCCGCCAGCTGCCCTGTAGGAGAAAGATGTGGCAGTCTGGGAAGTTCTGCTGAAACCTGTTCAGCACTGACAGACAGGATGTGGCTACACATGAAGTGTATTGGCTGGGACTTGAACTAGGTATTCTGCATGGAAGATGAAAATTCTACTGAATTTCTTAGGCTGGGTTCTCTAGAGAAGCAAAACCAGTGAAGTGTGTGTGTGTGTGTATATATATATGTATATTTATATTACATATTTATATTTATACCAAGGAAATAGTTCATGCAGTTTAGAGATGGCAAGTCCCAAGTCCATGGGTCAGGCGTCAAGCTCGAGGCTTCTCCTAACTCATGTAGCTGCAGGGGCTGATGAACCTAAGATTGGCAGGTAAAATGGCAGGCCTCTGGCTCACAGGCTGAGGAGGCTGATGAATCCCAAGATTGACAGGCCATACGGCAGGCTGCCGGCTCAAGTCCCAAAAACCAGAGGTCAGATGATGACAAGCTAGATGCAGGATTCAGAGCAAGCAAGCAAGCTTTGCCAGAACATTCATATATATATTTGATGCAGGCCACACCACTGAGGAAACTCCTCTTACGACTGATTGGCTGATCACAACAGATCACATCGGGGAGGATGACTACATCATTATATAACTGCCAAACCACTAAGAATCATGGCCCAGCAAAGGTGACACACAACCTTAACCATCACAGTTCACCCCTTGTCAACTTGGCACCTGTACAAATCTCCTTAAACCATACCTAATAATAAATAAGGACAATTATAAAATCATAGCTTGCACCTAACATGATACAACTAACGTGTACAACTGAAAATGCACTAATCCCATTTATATCTTATATTTTGTAAGTAAAGAAAACAAAAATATTTGATACACACATACAAGGAAGAAATACTCATAACAGTTACAGTCCTCATTTCTGCAACTGGTCACATGTCTTAGGAGGTATTTAGAACTACCTTCTTCCACCACCCATTCCATGTTCCCTTTGCACTTAGCAAGCACCTCAGCTGGTTGTGGTTCTTTGCCTGGCGGGGTGACCCAAACCTTTATTCCTGAAGGGTCTGGGCCATTAGTAGTCATGTCTGAACTGGGTTGCTGTAATTTTCCATTGATTTTAATCACAGGGCATTGTAGTACTAGGAGATGGCTTATGGGATCTCCTGTATTTCAGACGTACTCTTTTTTACTTCCATTATGCGACATCAATCTGATTTCCCTTGGTAGTCAGGGTCAATTACACCAGCCAATACGGTAACTCCCTTCTTTGCCTGCTAATCCAGAGGCGTGGGGAGCCCAAAGAGGTTAGGTGGCATTCTTAACTTTCAGTTCAATGGAATCCATGTTGTGTCTCCAGGAAGGAGCATTCTTCCCTTTGGAACTAAGACTTCTAGACCTGCAAAGCACAGAGTCGCAGGGACAGGAAGCAAAAATTTTGTAAGTGGCTGAGTGGGGATAATAGTGAATGTTGCTACTCCCACCTCTACCCTTTGATTCCTGGAACCATGAGTACTGGCTATGGTAGAAACAGCACTATGTATAAGACCATGGTTTAGAGCATATGTGGCCTCCTGGAGAACATTGCCCCAACCCTGCAACATGTTGCCACCTAGCTGGCGCCATAACTGTGTCTTTAGAAGACCATTCCATTGTTCTATCAAGCCAGTTGCTTCAGGATGTTGGGGAACATGGTAAGACCAGTGAATTCCATGAGCATAGGCCCATTGCTCTACTTCATTTGCTGTGAAGTGAGGCCCTGGATCCAAGGTGATGCCCTGTGGGATACCATGATGGTAGATAAGGCATTCTGTAAGTCCACGGATGGTAGTTTTGGCAGAGGCATTGTGTGCAGGGAAGCCAAATCCATATACAGAGTAAGTGTCTATCCCAGTAAGAATGAAACGCTGCCCTTTCCATAATGGAAGCAGTCCAGTGTAATCAACCTGCCACCTGATTGCTTGCTGATTGTCTCAAAGAATGATGCCATATCAGAGACTCAGTGTTGGTTTCTGCTGCTGGCAGATTGAACACTCAGCAGTGTCTGTAGCCAAGTTGGCATTGGTGAGTGCAAGTCCATGTTGCTGAGCCCGTGCATAACCTCCATCCCTGCTGGCCATGGCAACTTTTTCATAACCCCATTGGGCAATGATGGGAGTGGCTGGGAAAAGAGGATGACTAGTTTCCACAGAATGTGTCATCCTTTCCACTTTACTGTTAAAATCCTCCTCTGCCGAGCTCACCCTTTGGTGAGTATTCACATGAGACAAAAATGTCTTCACTTTTTTGGCCCATTTAGAGAGGTCTATCCACATACCACTTCCCCACACTTCCTTGTCACCAATTTTCCAATCATGTTCCTTCCAAGTCCCTGACCATCCAGCCAGACCATTAGCCATATCCCATGAATCAGTATACAATCACACATCTGGCTATTTCTCCTTCTAAGCAAAGTGAACAACCATGTGCACTGCTCGAAGTTTCACCCATTGGGAGAATTTTTGTTCACCACTGTCCTTTTGGGAGGTCCCAGAAAGGGGCTGTAGAGCTGCTGCTGTCCACTTTTGAGTGGTGCCTGCATACTGGGCAGAACGATCTGTAAACCAGTCCTGAGTTTTCTCTCAGTCAACTGATTATAAGGAGCCATAAGTGCAGACTGGGAGAAGGCAGGTAATGTGACAGAAGTGGAGATCATGGGCATCTGAGCCACTTCCTCATGCAACTTAACTTGTGCCTTCAGGTCTTGCTTGGGCCCTAATCTCATATACACCGCTTCCATTTAATAATGGAGTACTGCTGTGCATGCCCAACTTTATGACTCTGTGGGTCAGACAACACCCAGTTCATGATGGACGGCTCAGGTCACATGGTGACTTGGTGGCCCATGCTTAAGCATTCAGTCTCTGCTAAGGCACAGTAGTAAGCCAAAAGCTTTTTCTCAAAAGGACAGTATTTAACTGCAGAGGATGGCAGGGTTTTGCTCCAAAATCGTAAGGGTCTGTGCTATGATTAACCAATAGGGACCTGCCAAAGACTCCAAGCAGCATCTCTACCTGCCAGTGACACTTCAAGCACCATTGTATCAGCTGGATCATATATCCCAAATGGCAGAGTGGCTTGCATGGCAGCCTGAACCTACTGCAGATCCTTCTGCTGTTCTGGGTGCCACTCAAAACTAGCATCTTTTCAAGCCACTTGATAAATAGGCTTGGGTAGCACACCCAAATGAGGGATATGCTGCCTCCAAAATCCAGAGAGGCCCACCAGGTGTTGTGCCTCCTTTTTAGTTGTAGGAGGGACTAGCTGCAATAACTTATCCTTCACTTTAGAAGGAATATCTCAACATGCCCCACACCACTGGACCCCTAGAAATTTCACTGAGGTGAAAGAAGCCTGAATTTTTGTGGGGCTAATTTCCCACCCTTTAGCAAGCAAATGCTTACCAGTAAGTCCAGAGTTATTGACACTTCTTCCTTACCAGGTCCAATCAGCATAATGTTATCAATATAATGGGCCAGTGTGATGTCTTGTGGAAGGAAAAGGCAATCAAGGTCCTTGCAGACTAAATTATGACATAGGGCTGGAGAGTTGATATATCCCTGAAGTAGGACAGTGAAGGTGTATTGCTGGCTTTGCCAGCTGAAGGCAAACTGCTTCTGGTGATTCTTTGACACTGGAATGGGGAAAAGGCATTGGTCAGATCAATAGCTGCATACCAGGTACCAGGAGATGCATTAATTTGCTCAAGTAATGAAACTACAGCTGGAAGAGCAGTTGCAATTGGAGTCACTACCTGATTAAGTTTATGATAATACGCTGTCATTCTTCAAGATCCATCTGTTTCCTGCACAGGCCAAATAGGCGAGTTGAATGGTGATGTGTTGGAATCACCACCCCTGCATCCTTCAAGTCTTTAATGGTAACAGTAATCTCTGAAATCCTCCAGGAATGAAGTATTGCTTTTAGTTTACTATTTTCCTAAATAGGGGCAGTTCTAATGGCTTCCACTTGGCCTTTCCTACCATAATAGCCCTTACTCCACATGTTAGTGGTCCAATGTGAGCATTCTGCCAGTTGCTGGGTATGTTTATTCCAATTATGCATTCTGGAACTGAGGAAATCACTACAGGATGGGCTTGGGGACCCACTGGGCTCACTGTGAGATGGACTTGAGCTTAGACTCCATTAATAACCTCACCTCCATATGCCCCCACTCTGATTGGTGGGCTGCAGTGATGTTTTGGGTCTCCTGGAATTAGTGTCAGTTTAGAGCCAGTGTCCAGTAATCCCCCAAAAGTCTGATTATTTTCTTTTCTCCAATGAACAGTCACTCTTGTAAAAGGCTCTAGATCCCTTTGGAGAAGGCCAGGAGAAAGATCAACAGTATGAAGTTTTGGCAGTGCAATGGGGTCCTTCCTCAAGGGGACTTGGCCTCCCCTTCATTCAAAGGGTTTTGGGTCTGTAAATCGTTTAAGTCTGAGAATTGATTGAGGGGCCATGACTGCATTCCGGCGAGTCAAGTTAGACTGCCCTTCACTTGATGTAGAATTCTTCCGCTTGTACAGATCAAGTAAATATTTAGTAGATTTCCCATCTATTTCACTCTGAGGGACATGATGACTAAGCAGCCCAAGCCATAAATCCATACAAGTCGGGCTATTCTGATTACTGCATCGACTCTGTTGTCTGTTATGGTAATGATGTGCACCTTGTCTTTGTTGGTTGAGTGCCGCCACTTGGTCCCTATCAACAGGGGGCCCAATCAACCAAATTGTGGTTAGGTGTCTAAATTCAGTTAGGGTAGTTCCCACTGTCAAATCTGAGTTACATAAAATAGCAATCAGAGCACTCACTGTTCAAGGATGCTGGGGCTTCCTTCACAAATTTGTTCCTCACTGTTGTGCTAAAAGGCATGTCCTCTGGGCACTGCATGTGTGGGTCTAACCTGATAAATCCACTCTAACATGCCAATTTCCCTAAACCTTTGGATACTTTCTTCTACAGTATACCAAGGCAGGTCTGGTACTTCAACTTGATTTAATATAGGTCACCACATAATCCACGCTTCAGCGACCCAACCAAAGAAACTATTAGACCCTTTCCTAACCTCTCAAGCTGAAACATTGAATGAAGAATCTGTGCTTAGTGGGTTCATATCAATAAACTCAGACTGATCCAACTTTATGTTCCTTGCACCATTACCCCACACCCTTAATAGCCATTCCCACACATATTCCCCAGGTTTCTGTTTGTATATGTTAGAAAAGTCAAGCAGCTCTTTTAGAGTGAAGAGTACCTCCTCCTGAGCCACTCTTTGTACTTCACCTTTTGGAACTCACTGGCACTAAAGTCTAGTTACAGGTCTAGAAGCAAAAATGGGTGGTGGGGATGGGTCCTGGGAACATTCAGCAATGTCTTGCGGGGCATCTACCTCAGGTGATGCCCCAGGCAATGCCATAAGTGATGCCCCAGGTGATAATTCAGACAAAGACTCTTCAGGAATGCCTGGGTTAATCTCATCAGATGAGGGTGGAAGAGATGATGGTTTTATTGGAGAAGGTGGCTTAGCAGACAAAGATGGAGTGATCTCTTCAGATGGGAGTAAGAGGACTGGTTCTGTTGGCAGGAATGAGTTGACGGAATTTAGGGGTTCAGTGTCCCCAGGTTCCTGATTATCTGCCCATATGTCCCTATCCCAAGTTTCAGTATCCCATTTCTTCCCAATCGATGCCCTCACTTTAACTTCAGACACCACTGGAGGTTGGGAATTCATTGGCGTTGTAATTCAGCCACCCTTACAATAAGACTCTGGGTTTGGTTTTGGCAATATCAGCTCTGTTACCACAAGAAATGAGGCTTTTCTTTCAGGGCACAAGTGGTATTGTTGAGGTCTTTTATGCAGTGCATGAGCTGTGACTCTGAAGCCCTGAGCTCATCTCTTTCTTTCACCATTTTGTCTAGTGAAACCAACCAGCTTCCTTATACTTCTCATTCTGACAAAATTTTAGAAAGATATCAAACATGTGATCACCCAGAGCCTAACTTCTCACCAATATTTGATCTATTGGTGGTAATATTTTGCATATTAGTATTGCCACCTCCCACCATGGATTAGCAGCACCCTCTTTACTGCTGGAGGTAGAGTCATCAGTGCCTTTAATGCTAGTCAGACTTGAGAACCAATTTAGAAAAGGTATCCTTATGATTTTGTTTCTCTAGAACCACTCTTGGTATGAAACTGGTCCTCTGGAGCTGTAATGTACTGAGGAGAGCCTCTGCTGTCAGGATATAGCTGGCCTTTAAATGAGCAGCTTTTCATTTAACATCTGTGGCAAGGCAGGATATGTAGCATGTCATCGACTGTGGACTTCTCTTGGGTATAGTTCCTTCCCAAGGCTGTACTTTGGTCTTCCTTGTGAGTGTCCTCTACAGATTTGCAGCAGAATTGCAGTGAGAAGCAGGGCTGGTCTGACCAGTAACGTCCTCATGAGCTGTTCATGCCACTTGGAAAATGTAAGTCTGTAACACGTATGGGGGAAATTCCTTATCTCCTATGCTTAGCTGTAAACAGGATGGGATTTTTCAGAAGGTATATTTATTGGGAAAGATAATAAAGCTAAAATATGTATGTGGGTGAAGCCTTGACAATAATAGGCTAACACGAAGTCAGTATTTGCAATGCAGTTGAAGACTCATGTTATATAAACTGTTTCTATACAAAATGTTCTATTATATTGCCATTATCTCATTTTTAAAATAAAAGCATTTAAAGAATATAATTAATGGAGCTAGTAAGAAGTGGACCTTAAACTATCCCCCAAATTTATTATACTTGCCATTCTTAGACGAAATAAGATTGGTGAGAGACCTTATTGTATCTGGGTCATTGAAACTGGCAGGAACACAGACTGTGTTAGCAGACAAAGATAGAGTGATCGCTTCAGATGGGTGTAAGAGGGCTGGTTCTGTTGGCAGGAATGATTCCATGTGGGGTTGACTGCTTTGTCTGCTCCCAGGTGGAACAAAACCTTTTAGTCTCAAGTCCAAGTAGCAGGCTGGTGGACATCAAGTGCTTCCATGTATTCCAGAGCAGCAAAGCCCACGTTCAATCACACAGGCTTTTTAATTGGATGCTGACTTTCCCTTCCTTCCACCCAATCCTTTACATGAGTGAAAAGATGGGCTGACTCTCTCTTCAAACCTTACTGTATCATACAGCCACAAGGAAAAAACCCCACAACACACACACACACACACACACACAAAATAAAAGCAACAACAAAACTATGAAAAATATCATTAGAATTTAAAAAGAATAAAAACGAAAGGCATAATTAACCCTTCCCTAAATGAAGGGAAGTGACAACAAGGAAGGGAGAAGGGGTGGCACAGTGCACCCAGTAAACCCTGCACTGGCCAGGGAATCCATCCTCTATAAACTTCTTTGCTTCTTTCCCAATTAAAATGCCTTCTGAAAAATTCCAACCTGGTTACAACTAAGCAGAGGAAATAAGAAATTTCCCGTACACTTTATTAGGCCTTGCTGTCCAGGGGAGTAAGGTCTCCCAGAGGTTGCAATGGGGGAGGGGAAAGAGGCACAGGGATTGAGGGGACACAACCAGGATTTGGAAAACAGAGTAGATTGGAAAAGCCAAAACCTAGAAAAGGGGAAAGACAGGATAGGTCTGACTGTGGGTGCTTTCTACTCTGGGTGTTCATGGTAACAATAATCCTAAAGTGTGACTCCAGCAAGCCCTCTAGAAGTTTCCAAAGCTGAGAAACTTCTCCTGCCACTACTGCTGCTCAAGAAGTCTGAGAAAACGGAAACCCCAACGGAGCTGAGAAAATAAGACAACTTTGTTTTGAATGTTATCCGTCCCTTTGCAACACATGCACCAAAGAGGAATTCATTCTCAAGTCTCAAGGAACAGAATAAGGTTCACTGCACATTTCAATTTGGTGAACATTTTTGAACATACTGTGAATAAAGTCAGGAGTTTCAGACCCGGAGTTCAAGTCCCAAGTAGGGTTCTTACTAACTATGTGGCCGAAGTTACCTCCTCTGTAAAGGTAAGCTGGGGCTTACTTTATAGGACTGTTGGGAAAATGAAATGTAAGGTGCTTGGTGCAGAACGTGGGGTAGGACTGATGAGTAAATTGTAGATCTGTATATGCTGCTAGGCATGCGTTCAGTTCACCAATTCTGATTAATCTCTGACGACATTTTTAAATAAAGGTAAGTGTTTTAGTCATTTAGTGCCACTATAACAGAAATACCACAAGTGGATGGCTTTAACAAAGAGAAATGTATTTTCTCACAGTCCAGTAGGCTAGAAGTCCAAATTCAGAGCGTCACCTCCAGGAGAAGGCTTTCTCTCTCTGTCAGCTCTGGAGGAAGATCCTTGTCATCAATCTTCCCCTGGACTAAGAGCTTCTCCGTGCAGGAACCCTGGGTCCAAAGGACACGCTCCGCTTCCAACACTGCTTTCTTGATGGTATGAGGTGCCCCCCTCTACTTGATTCCCTTTCTTTTTATCTCTTGTAAGATAAAAGGTAGTTCAGGCCACACCTCAGGGAAACTCCCTTTACATTGGAGCAGGGATGTGACCTTAGTAAGGGTGTTACAATCCCACCCTAATCCTCTTTAACATAAAATTACAATCACAAAATGGAAGACAACCACACAATACTTCAAAATGGAAGACAACCACACAATACTGGGAATCATGGTCCAGCAAAATTGATACACACATGTTTTGGGGGACATAATTCAATCCATGACACTGAGTGAGACCCAACCTCAGTCCTTAAAAATGGAATATTCAATGAGTTATTGTGAGACTGGGAGACACATGAATACATGTGTCTTAGTTATCTAGTGCTACTATAACAGAAATACCACAAGCGGATGGCTTCAACAAAAAGAAGTTTATTCTCTCACAGTCTAGTAGGCTAGAGGTCCAAATTCCCAGTGCCAGATCCAGGGAAAAGCTTCCTTTCTCTGTTGGCTGTGGGGGAAGGTCCTTGTCATCAATCTTCCCCTGTCCTAGGAGCTTCTCAGCTGAGGGACCTTGGGTAAGAAGGACGTGCTCCCCTCCTGGTTCTGCATTCTTGGTGGTAGGAAGTCCTCCTGTCTCTTTGCTCACTTGTCTCTTTTATATCTCAAAAGAGATTGATTCAAGATACAACTTAATACTGTAGACTGAGTTCTACCTCATTAACATAACTGCCTCTAATCCTGCTTCATTAACATCACAGAGGTAGGATTTACAACACATAAGAAAATCACACCAGATGACAGAATGGTGGACATTCACACATTACTGAGAATCATGGCCTAGCCAAATTGACACACATTTTTGGGGGACACAATTCAATCCATAACAACATGTATACCCATGTATATCGTATTTCATCTATACGGATCACACTGTTGTGGTCCATAGGATTTTCATTGGCTGGTTTTCAGAAGTAGATCACCAGACCTTTCTTCCTAGTCTGAGTCTGGAAGCTCTTCTGAAAGCTGTTCAGCATCATAGCAACACAGAAGCCTCCACTGACGGATGGTGGCTGCGCATGAGGTATATTGGCTGGGAATTGAACCTGTGTCTACTGCATGGAAGGCAAGCATTTTACCACTGAACCACCAATGCCTCCCCTACCTTAGACTCCATAAAAAACAGTGATCCCACCCCCCTACACAGACACCCAGAGCCAGAATTCTAGCCCAGGTGACTCAGGATGCTGCCTGATCTCCTGGGATCTGTCTGTTCCCCCACTGCTTTTGGGAAATATGAGAAGTGGGAGGGACCTTTGAAGGCCCCAAAGAACTGATGGGTGAGCAGACCAGGCAGGATGCAACCTAGGTGACCCCTGTTATGCCCGCCATATGCTGAGGGCTTTAAGCTGAGAGGGGAGAAGCTGAAGAAAGGGCTTTAGGGAAAGAGTGAGGCTTGAAGAAAAGGGAGGGAGAGTTATTAAGAATGATGACCCACTCAAGAGGCATTTTGGAAGTATGAAGGCATATTCTGATTGTCCGTGATTGGGGTGTTATTCCGTAGTGCAGTGGTTGAGACCACCACCCCCATAGGACCCAGAGCAGACTTGCTGGATGAAGAATCACCCCTTAGCCTTCCCCACTTGCCTGGGTCCCCCAGGATGTTGAAGCAGGTGATAGGAGCCTAGAACCGGACCCCATTTTACATAAAATACAAAGCTTTTTTTTTTTTAATAGTTTTAAAATACACTGAATGTACCTGTTTTCATTCCATTGTCCAGCAGAACCTCAGCTCCTTCATTTTCTTGTACATCTTTCCTTGCCTGGCTTCTGATCTTATTTCTCATAAATCCAAACTTTTTCATTAAAAGTGTGTTATAAACATCTTACCACTTTCCTATGTGTTTTAGCGTAGTTGTAGTCTTGCCTGGGTATTTACATGTTAACTAAACCACGTTCCATTATAAATTCCTTTCCTTTTATTTCTCTTTGACATTATACTGAGGGCTTCGTATTCATTTTATTGGGGGAAATATGCGTAAGTAGGTTATCTATAAATTTCATGTCAGGATAGTAAAAAGGGTGTTTCAAAATGTTTATTATAAAAGTGGGGCATTGGGTCTGGTAGGGTTCCCTGGGTTTCAGACCATCCCCAGCCCACCAGGCGTTGCCCATCTGGAACACTTGAATGATTCCTCCTGGGCAGTTGTCACATGTCCTCTGGTCCCAGCCTTAACAAAGCTCTCCATTGATTACAGAAAGAGCATCCTTGTTGCCTCCCTTTGCATAGAGGAAAGCACCACTCGAGCAAATATGCTTGACTATGTAGATATCTAGGATTTAGGCTAAGTCAATGGTTTTCAAACTTCATTGTGCACCAGAATCACCCCGGAGAGTTTGTGAAAGCACACATTGCTGGGCTCCACCTCAGAATTTCTGGTTCAGTAGGTCTGGGGCTGAGCCGGAGAAATTGCCTTCTAGCAAAGCAGTTGCCATCAAGTAGATTCCAACTCATGGCGACCCCATGCGTGTCAGAGTAGAAATGTGCCACATAGGTTTTTCAATGGCTGATTTTTCCAAAGTAGATTGCTAGGCCTTTCTTCTGAGGTGCCTTTGGGTGGACTTGAACCTCCCTTTGGATTAGCATCTGAGTGTGTTAACTATTCGCACCACCCAGAGCAAGCTCCCACTTAGTGCTGATACCCCCAATCTGGAAATCATATATTGAGAAGCACTGTGCTAAGTATCAAAAGACCTCGATTTTTTGATTCTATTGAAGACTCTCAATCAAAAGGGGAAAAAATGGGAAACAGAATTTCAAAATCTTGTGCAGTCCAGACTTTCTGGAGATGCTGAGGCTGGATGAACCCCCAGAACTATTGCTCTGGGATAATCTTTAAACCTTAAACCAAATACATTCCCTGAAGCCTTCTTTAAACCAAGCAGTAGTTTAGCTTAATTGGTAAAGAACGTCTGCCTTGGACATTACGCTATTGTAAGAGCTACTTATATGGGATCAGACTGATAACAACATCTCAAAAGGTTAGATAGGAACCTGAGGGGGCAGTGAATGTATGTTAATGGTGGAGGAACAATTCAGAAAAAGAGAGTGAGAATGATCGCACAACTTGAAGAAAGTAATCAATGTCACTGAATTGTACATGGAGAAATTGTTGAATTGGTGTATGCTTTGCTGTGTATATTTTTAACAACAACAAGAAATGAAATAAATTATTAAAAAAAAAGAAGACCTTAACTCTGAGTGTGATGACAGACTGAAGGAAGCTCTTCCAGTTCTGCTGAGGTGACTGGACTGATCATCTTGGTGGCCGAGTGGTAGGGGTACCCAAACTTCAGTGCACAAGTCCAGGTCTAGAATGCAGGTCCTGAGGCCCTGCCCCAAAGGATCTGGTTGGGTAGGTCTGCAGTGGAGCCCCAAGTGATTCAACCAGTCCTTGTGCCTTCTAGGTGTGAGGGAATTTTTTGCTTAGAGGGGAGCATCTCAGCCAAGATCTCAAAATGACCTTTAGCAGAAACCAGGAAACCTGAATTAGCATCCTAATGCTCCTGCCCCAGTGATGGGCTGAAGCTTGCTCACAATTGTTAGCATGAAATCGACCATAGTGGCAGTATTTACACTATAGAAATTGGCAAACCCAACTGCAAGCCAAGGCTTTTTTTCCTTTGGAGAGCCAATTTACCAGCACACCACGTGACTTCTCCTTAGCTGGGTAACTTTGGAGATATCACTGGAAATCAGTCTGAGTCTCCGTCTTTCCATCTGAGAAGGGGATAATAATATTTCTCACCTCATAGAGCTGCTGTGGGAGTAAAGGTGTCTTTGAGCGTGAGAAATCAACTAGCTCAGTGCTAGGCTCTATCCATTTGCACTTTATTCTTTTGCTACAGAAGTTTCCTATAATGTTTTCCCCTCGGGAACTTGACAGAGACAGAATTAAACGAAATGAACATTCTTCATGATGTAGCTCAAATCTCTATGTGGGTAATTACCATTTAACAGCAAAGATGATAGTAACTAACTTTATGTAACATTTAAAGTTTAATATGGGGGCATAGGTGGTTCAATGATAGAATTCTTGACTTCCATGTGGGAGGCCTGGGTTCGATTCCTGGCCAATGTATCTCACGTGTAGCCACCATCTGTCAGTGGAGGCTTGTACGTTGCTATGATGATGAACAGGTTTTGGTGGAGCTTCCAGATTAAGGCTCATTAGGAAGAAAGGCCTGGTGATCTACCTCTGAAAATCAGCCAGTGAAAACCCAATGAATCACAACAGTCTGAGCCACAACTGATCATGGAGATGGTGCAGAACCAGACAGAATTTCATTAGGTTGCGCATGGGGTTGCCATGAGCAGAGTCAACTCTATGGCAGCTAGCCACAACACTTTAAAAATTATATTTAACTTGGTCCTTAGGTGGTGCAAATGGTTTGTGCTTGACTAGTAACCTGAAGGTTGGTGGTTCGAACTCACCCAGCGGTACCTTGGAAGAAAGGCCTGATAATCTGCTTCTATTAAGATTACAGCCAAGAAAACCCTATGGAGCAATTCTACGCTGTCATACTTGGGGTCCCCATGAGTCAGAATCAACTTGACAGCAACGGGTTTGGTTTGAGTTTACACCGACTCCTCACTTATCGACATGGTTAGATCCCAAAGACCAGGTCATTATGCAAAAATGGAGGATGACCACATCGGATCACAAAATGGAGGATGACTACATCATTACATAACTACCAAATTACATCACTATATAACTGCAAAATTACATCATTCCATAACTGCCAAACCACTGAGAATCATGGCCAAGCCAAGCTGACACATAACCTTAACCATCACAGCCGGTGCTACTCTTGCTTTGCACCTTGGCATTCGTTACTGCCAGATGAATGTCATTAATATGCAAAATAGCTGGATAGTAGATTTTTCACTATGGTTGTAAATGCAAAATGTTGGATAACAAAATATTTGATAAGTGAGCAGAAGGTGTATTTAACTTGGCAAAATCATACTTGGCAGATACTGCTATTCTCATTTTTCAGATGAGGAAACCAAGGCTCAGCAGTTAAGTGACTTGCGCACTTGTAAGTGAAGCAGGAACAAAAACTTTCAAGGCACTATTTTTCTCCCTCACCTCATCACATTAGAACCTGTGTGCTGAGCACTGGGGGTGGGGGTAGAGGGTAAACCAAACCAGATCCCCAGGCCCCAAAGCTGAGAGTTTAGTTGGAAAAATACAAGGGAATCACTTGAGAATAAAGACCCTGCAAAGTCAGGGAGGGCTCCATCAGCAAATGGGCTAGTGAACTCACTTACACAAACACACTGAGGGCAATGCAAGATAGTCTTAGAACTTTGAAGTAACAAACCTGTACCGGATGTTTTCCTTGACTGTATTCCATGTTCATTACCGTTCTCCTATTAGGAATCCCCGGTGGCGCAGTGGTTAAGAGCTCAGCTGCTAAAAGGTTGGCAGTTCAAATCCACCAAGCGCTTCTTGGAAACCCTATGAGGCAGTTCTACTCTGTCCTGTAGGGCCACTATGAGTCAGAATAGACTTGATGGTGATGGGTTTGGTTTGGTTTGTTGGTATCACTGCTCAGGGTTTGTGGAGAGAAGCAGCACTCAGGGCTGAGGCAGCATTTCTTTCTCATTCCCTTGGCTGCACTTAGATTTTCAGTTTTCTCCAAGACAAACATCAGATTCTTGAGAGCTGAGACCGTCCACCCTGGGTGTGAATGCGGATGGTGATTTAGTCTTTGGTTTCTCAAAGCATGGACTTTATTGCCCAAGCTGCTTATTGACTTATGAGCTGAATAAAAGGAAGTGGGGTGGGGACCTCTCCCCACTAAAAACACGCACCAGACTTTTCCAAAGTTTAAATAAAGTTGAAATTCAGCAGCAGTCTGGCTGCAGTTGAGGGAAGGGAGTTGGAGGCCATTCCAGCCTTCCAATTAAGAGGGTGTTAAAGGGTTCAGTCTTGCAGCTCCAAGGAGTACAAAGTCTTCCCTTAAAAAGAAAAAAAGTTAGCTTCCAAAGTCAAGTCCCTCAACTTTTAGCTCTGCAAGAAAGATAGAAGCAAATAATTCAGGAATCCAGAACCATCTGGAGATGGTCCAGCATGATGGTCATGCTCAGTTGTCTCGATTACATCCCCCGCAGCCAGCTGGGCAGACACAGCCCTCTTGGTCTGGACCCTGGTCTGTAAGTGAAAAGGTTGGCTTTTCCAGGGCTTCACGTGGAGGGTTTAGGGAGTGAATCTTTTTTTTTTTTAGAATTAACATTTATTGAATAGCTGATATGATACAATTTGGGATTTCTGAATTCCAAATGAAAAACATTTTTAACTTTTGATCTGTTTCTTTTTAGCACCAAGAGGCTTGGTAACAGCCTGAAGTTGATCTGACAGTGGGATGAAACCTCCCCCACTGGCATGTTAATCTGTCAACAACAAGTCCTTTGCTTCTTCTGTCATTCTCCCAGGGGATGGCCTACTGTCCTCCTTTCTGTACAATGTGGACAAACTGACTGGCCATGGCAAGGGTAGTGTCCATGAAGTGGTCCATACAGCTAGAGAGACAATTTTCAGTGTGGGAGTCTAGGCGATTCCCTGGCTTCTCCGCATACTTATCCTGACATAGCTCCATGAAATGACTCACCAGTGCAGTGAACCGAGCCTTCTGCTCTCGGTAGGCAGCCAGGTGCTGCAATTCCATCCACTCCATCTGCCTCTCCCAGCTCCACCATTGTGAGTGAGCCTCAGAAATTTCAGCAAGTGTAGCCAGCACTGTTTTGACTTCTCCCTTTCTCTCCCCTTCCCTTCCCTCTGCTCCCCTCCCCTTCCCTCCGCTTCCCTTCCCTTCCCTTCTTCCCTTTCCTCCACTCCCCGCCCCACCCCTGCCCTTCCTGTCCCTTCCCTTCTCCCTTCTCCTTTTTCCTTTGCTCTTCCCCCTCGCCTTCCCTTTCCTCCCTTCCCTCCTACTTCCTCCCCTCCCTCTTCCTCCCCTTCGCTTCCCTCCCTCCTTTTCCCTAAAATGTGTCTGCCATTAGGAGGGGTATGCCACTACAGTTCATGATTTCCACCATTTCCTAAGTTTTATATCCACTTCATGCAACCCTGGAATAGGAGCCTTTTAAAGACTCTTCCAGCCTTAAGGAGCCCTGGTGGTGCAGTGGTTAAGAACTTGACTACTAACCAAAAGATCAACAGTTTGACTCCACCAGCTGTTCCTTGGAAGCCCTATGGCAGTTCTACTCTGACCTACAGGGTCACTATGAGTCAGAATCAACCAGATGGCAATGGGAATGAGTTCAGCCTTTAAAGATTGCATGATTAAGATATTTATGCTTCATCTATGTTTTGAAATACTAAAATCATTTTGTTGAACAATATTTGTCGATATGTGAAAATATTCACAATATACTGCTATATATCATGCTGGTAAGTCATGTATGAAAATGTGGGCCATGGTAATAGCCAAGCTTTGAAATTATGGGTGACTTGCATTTTTCATCTCTCTGCATCACATGTCATCATAATTATTAGTTTCTATCTGATGCCTGGGTGAACTGAAAGCTCTCTGAGGGCAAAGTCTGTGTCTAATGTATTCCTTGGTGTATCCACAGTGCCGTGAACCATTTTGGGTATGCGGAAGGCACTTGATAAATACTTGTTGAATGAAAGAATGGTCTTCTGGGTTTTGTAAGTTGTAGTACAAGGAACATATATTACTTTTATAATTGTTGCAGTGTGACAGAATCAATAAATGTTAATTTTTTTAAAGCTGTACTCTGATGGAAATTCATTTCCTTAAATGCTTTTATTAGAAAATAAACAACACACTGGAGTTTGAATATCGTGTAAGTAATGCTAGGTAGGTAGGTAGCCGCTGTCCAGTCTATTCTGACTCATGGCAGCCTTATGAAGAACAAAATTCTGCCCATTCCTGCATCATCTTCAGGATGGTTAGCGTGTTAGATTCCATTGTTGTTGCAATGGGTCAATCCATCTGACTGAGGGTCTCCCTTGCCCTTGTTGGCCCTCTACTTCACCAAACATGATGTTCAACTCCATCGATTGTTCTCTCCTGATGATGTGTCCAAAGCGAGCAAGTTAAATAATGTTTTGTTGTGATTCATAGAGTTTTTGGAAGTGGGTCCCCGGGCCTTTCTTCCTAGTCTGTCTTAGTCTGGAAACTCTGCTGAAACCTGTCCACCATGGGCGACCCTGCTGGTATTTGAAATACCTGTGGCATAGCTTCAGCATCACAGCAACACGCAAACCACCACAGTATGACAAACTGACAGATGGGTGGTGGAATGAAAGTTAAACAGGGCTTATTATTATTATTCCTTATTGTACTTTAGATGTACTTTACAGAACAAACTAGATTCTCATTAAACAGCTGGTACACATATTGTTCTATGACATTGGTTACCAACCACATGACATGTCAACACTCTCCCTTCTTGACCTTCAGTTCCCTATTACCGGCTCTCCTGGCCCCTTCTGCATTTTCTAGTCCTTGCCCCTGAGCTGGTGTGCCCCTTTAGTCTTACTTTGTTTTATGGGAGAGTCTAATCTTTGGCTGAAGGGTGAACCTTGGGAGTGACTTCCTTACTGAGCTAAAAGGATGTCTAGGGGCCATACTCTTGGCATTTCTCCAGTCTCTGTCAGACTGGTAAGTCTGGTCCTTTTTTTTTGTGAGTTAGAATTTTGTTCTATATTTTTCCCCAGCTCTGTCCGGGACCCTCTATTGTGATCTCACAAGCAGGGTTTATTCTGTTATGTCAGTTTCAGGAGGAGATAGGGTTGAGTCCCGGGAACTGTGGGCAGCGTCTCTACCAATGAGAAGTCTCCCTGGAACATGCTGAAACTTCCTGAGAGCCTTGGACACCATAAGAAGTCAGAGGACACTGCGGCTTATGAGCTGATCTGCAGGGACTGGGGGAGGGGAGATGTTTAAATTGGGAAAGAGTTTGGTGCTTTGGTAGTCAATCGAACTGGACTTTTTCTTCTAGAAAATGAGATCATTTACTAATACCCAAGAGTAACTGGAAAGCTATGGAATCTGCCTGAGATTTCATCAAAGGAACATGAGTTGCTGGAGCCTTTCTTGAACCTCTTCTTGCAGCCACCAGAGTCCACTCATCAAATGAATAGATTCCATTTGCTAAGTCATAAGCGTTGTTGTGTCCTTGAGGGCACAGATCAAGCCTTGTTTAACCTCTGTGTGCCTAGTACCTACTAGTAACACACATTCCCCAGCACAATGCCTGACGCTCCATACATGCCTAAGGTGCTCAATAGTTTTCTGTAAACTGAATAAATAGGGATCCTCAGTAGCTGGGCCGGCTGCCCTGGGAACATCTAGCCAAGGGCAGAGGAGCAAGGAACAGGACCAAGGGGATGCATGTAAGTGTGACTACAGCATTGAGGGGCGATGGCTGTGTGTACTGATGGAAGCCAAACAGATTCATCTTCTATAAAGAAAAATAGAGCTAGTGAAGGGGGCCCAGTGAGGGAACATGTGAGCAAGAGATGAACAGATGTGGAAGGGGTGAAGTCAGAAGTTGGTTTGCTGAGCCAACAGGTCTTGCCTCAGTTGAGCAGGGCGAAGGGCTGTGAGGAGAAAGCAAATGAGACTTCCCCCCACAATGGTGGCTCCTGGGTACCTTTGGGGTCTCTGGGCTGGTGTATTAATGTCCTAGTGCTACTATAACAAAGTACCACAAAGTGGGTGGCTTTAAACAACAGAAGTTTATTGTCTCACAGTTCTGGAGTCTGGAAGTCAGAATTCTGGGTGTTAGAAGGGCATGCTGTCTCCAAAGCACCTGGGGGAAGACCCTGCTTGTCTCTCTCAGCTTCTGGTAGCCCCATGTGTTCCTTGGAGTATAGATGCATCTCGGCACGGCTGTTGTCCCTCTCTGTCCCTGTGTCTGCTCTCCTCTTTTATAAAGACCCTACTCAGATGGGACTAAGACCCACCCTAGTGTTAATGACCTAATTTTTTTTTTTTTTTAAATAATACTTTATTGAGTTTCTAGTGAAAGTTTACACAGCAAGTTAGGTTCCCATTTGACAATTTCCAAACAAATTGTTCAGTGATGTTAGTTACATTTATCACAACCTGTCAGCATTCTCTTTATTTGTGTTGTTTGTCCCATTTCCAGTGCTCTAGTTTTCCTGCTCCCTTATCTCCTCATCTTTGCTTTCGGGTTATTGTTGACTTTTTGGTCTCACGCACATGGTTTTTTAAGTAGAGCACCGATCTTATGGATAATATCCTTAAGATGTTAAGGCTGTTCGATAGGCTCGGTTCTAGGTTTCAAGAGTGTCTCGGGAGATGGCCTCAGGGAGTCCTCTGTTCTCTACTCTTCCAGTTTATAATGACCTCATTTTAACGGACAATATCTTCAGAGACCCTATTTCCAAACAAGGTCACAGGTACTAGGGGTTAAGACTTCAGCAGAAATTTCTATTTTTTATTTTTTTGGGGGGACCCAATTCAATCCATAACAGCCGGAATCAGGTACAGCTGTCTCTCCCCATGATACCACACCCTGCGCTCTGGCCTCCTCCCTGGCGTCTCTGTTGCCTGAGGGGATTGGGGGTCAGCAATATGGCTTCCTATAAAAGAGTCACATCATCAGCAACTCCTGGGCAAAACCATGTCCTGTTTCTTGGTTCCCTCCACCAGGCTGCACTAACTAAAAGCTTGCTGGTTGATTGATTGGCAGGGCAGGGTAAGGTCCAGGCCTAGATAGCTCTCAACCTTGGTTATACTTTAGCATTACCTGGGAAGCTTTTAAAGCTCCCAATGCCCCTGTCCCACCCCACGATCAATTACCTCAGAATCTCTCTGGGAGTGGAACCCAGGAAATAAACTTTAAAAATCCCCTTTCTGCCCCCCAACAGTTGATACCAAGGTGCAGCCAAGGTTGAGAGCCATGGCCATAACTGAACCCCGCCCTTCCTGCGGCCTGCCCTGGCCTCAGCCTGGCTCTGGCGGACCCTTAAGTGCTTTCTCAGAGCACTTTCCTGGGGTTGAACGAGCAGGTGTGTGGCTGGGTGATCCCCGCTGTGCCCGGGAGGCTGCCTCTAGCTGTGGAGACGTAACCGTGGTCACCAGCCAGCGTGAGCTGATTTCTCACAAGTGCAATTTATGAGGCAAAAATTTTTCTCTTCATAAAAATGTCCTACGCTCCTGTCACAGAGGGTGATTGAGGCTTTAGCTTCTGTGTCACACTCATTATCCATTTCCTCATGTGCTTAGTGGCTACTCATGAGGACTGAAGGAATACTCTCGGACAGCGAGGAATAGAGAGGATATGAAATGGACACTCAGACCAGGTAATTTAGCTGGGACCCTAGGCCCCCTGGAGAGCATCTCCTCCTAGCACTAGTTCTTCAGTTCCCCCACAGTATCCTAGCATGGTGTCCCTGGGTGGTACAGTTAATGCGCTCAGCTGCTCTTATGGAATGAATTGTGTCCCCCCAAAATACGCGTTGTAAATCTTAACCTCTATGCCTGTGGTTGCGCAGCCCTGGTGGTGCAGTGGTTAAGAGCTGTGGCTGCTAACCAAAAGGTCGGCAGTTCAAATCCAACAGCCGCTCCTTGGAAACCCTATGGGGCAGTTCTACTCTGTCCTATGCGATCACTATGAGTTGGAACTGACTTGACGGCACCTAACAACAATACCATGCCTGTGGTTATAATCCCAGCCGAGAATGGATTGTCTATGTTATGTTAATGAAGCAGGAATAGTGTAGGGTATATATCTTCTGAGCTATAAAAGAGATTAAACAAAAGCTAGAAGCAGAGATGGGGTAAGATAGATGCCAAGACACATGGAGATCTCCAAGGAACCAGGAAGCAGAAGCTGAAGAGACAAGGACCTTCCTCCAGAGCAACAGAGAGAGAAAGCCGTCTGTTAGGCTGGCACCCTGAATTCAGACTTCTAGCCTCCTAAACTGTGAGAAAATAAATTTCTGTTTGTTAAAGGCATCCACTTGTGGTATTTCTGTTATAGCAGCACTGCATAACTAAGACAACTGCTAACATTAGAAACAACCAAAACTAGGAGGGAAAGTATAATAAAAGCAAGTTAAGGCATGAAGGACAGGCTACAGAGAAAGACAGAATGAAAGAACAAAGATATAAAAATAACATAGAGAAGGTACACAAAGGTGATTCAACTTCTTAAAAAAATGGAGATGTGACAGGAATATTATTCAAATATATAATCGAAGAAATGTTTTCTGAAACAATGATTGTAATCTGCAAATCAAAAAGTCACGTCATATGGTAGGAAAAGAATGATGTAGAAAAATCAACCCAAGATATATCCTGAACAAACCGCTCACCTTCAAGGCTGAAGAATTCATCTACGAGAACAAAAGCCAAAAGGCACATTACTTACTAAGAAGAGAGATTTAGGTTGGCTTCAGGCATCTCCATGGAGTCTCTGGATGATGCAAATGGTTAACATGTTCAGCTGCTCAACAAAACATTGGAGGTTTAAGTTCACCCAGAGGTGTCTCAGAAGAAAAGCCTGGAGATCTAGTTCTGAAAAATCAGCCATTGAAAATTCTGTGGAGCACTAACTACACCAACACATATGGGGTCGCCATTGGAATCAGCTCGATGGCTACTGGTTTTTTATACCTAGTGTGGTGGAAGAGAAATAAAGGTCTGGAATGGGCTTCTGCTTCCTCATCTGTAAGGGGTGTGCGTATGTGACTGTATTTACTTCTTGGGGTGGTTGTTGCTGTTAGGTGCATCAAGTCAGTTCTGACTCACAGTGACCCCACACACAACAGAACACTGCCTGGTCCTGCTCCATCCTCACAAGCGTTGTTATGCTTGAGCCCATTGTTGCAGCCACCGGGTCAGTCCATCTTGTTGAGGATCTTCCTCTTTTTCACTGACCCTCTACTTGACCAACATGATGTCCTTCTCCAGGGACTGGTCCCTCCTGATAACAAGTCCAAAGTACATGAGACATGTAAGTGTTTGCTATCATTCTAACTTCCATGGAGGTGCTGGCACATGGAAGGTCTTGGATGTTCAGTGAATCTAAATTTATTGGTCCTTTTCCAGGGACCAAGAAACCACAGGGCCCTCTGTCTACAGATGTTCTATCCCACAGTTCCACTTTCCATTTCCACAACCCAGCTCTGCTTGGTCCAGGTGGCAGTGGCATTCAGTAGGCGGTCAGGCAACCCAAACCAGGCTTTATTTAGTTTATTCAGGTATCGAGACGTTCTCTGGTGTTTTGTTTGGCCAGGCTGATAGGGTTGAAATAGTATTTTTGTTTTCATTATCATTTCCCAGGATACTAGTTCTAACCCCACCACTTCGTTTACTTGGCTTTCCTTCTCATCTGGCCCCAGATGGTCCATCATTATGACTAAGGTGTGGGTGGAGCTTTACAGTTTACAAAGCACCCTCACATATAATGCATCCAACCAGGAGATGGAGCTTTGTTTATTGTCCCCATTTAACGGATATAGAAAGTGAGGCTAAGGCATTACAATGCTTGTGTGAGAGGCGAATGGACCTGAATACGGATGTTCTAACGTCCAAGCATGTAGTGTTCTTTCCACCAAGTTGTTTTCCCACATGCTTTTAACACAACTTTATAAATTACACATTTTAAATTCTTTTCTTAGTATTATTTCATAAATATAGTGACCTTTTCTACACTGTTTTTCTGGTTATCATTTGAATGGCTGCATAAAATAACTTTTACCGTAATTTACTCGTCAGCCTCAGGTCATTTTGGTCATTTAAGTCATTTCTAGTTTTGCTGTGTTAGAAGCAATGCTACTGCAACCTTTCGGGGACATAGCAAATTCCTCCCTCTGAATTATTTCCTTGGAACAAATTCTCAAGAATGGGATTAAGGACTCAAAGTGTTTGGACATCTTTATGATTTCTTGATTCACTTTGATATTATTGACCTCCAGAGGAGCCAGGCCTATTTACTCATTGCCTGTCAATGAATGCATTGCTTGTTTAGCCAGGCATTTATCCATCCATCCACCCATGCATTCATCTATCCATCCATCCATCCATCCACCCACCCATCCACCCACCCACCCATCCGTCCATCCATCCATCCATCCATTCATCTATCCCTCGACTCAGCCATCCATATATCTATTCATCATCTGTCTATCTATCCATTCATCTATCTAGCGTCTATCCACCCACTCACTCGATCATTCATCATCCCTCCAGTTTAATACTGCATTTCCTCTAATCCCTAAATACATTGCAGAATTTCCACAAAGAGTGTATATTTACGTATATGTGTGGGATGTGGATTTGAAGGAAGAAGTCGCTGTCCCTCCTTCCATCCTATCCCCCAGTTTATACCCCTCTGCTGTGGAACTTGTCTTAGACCAGCCCCTGCTGCTGCCATGGCTTCCCCTGAGGAACATGTTCCCAGCTCCTGCCCCCACTTTGCTGCTCTCAGCTGACTCCTTGGTTAACTTTGGCATCCCTGGCTCTTTCAGCTTCCATGTGTTTATTTTGGAAGGCCTGGCCATTTAGTTGCATCCTCTGGAGTCATTAGGTTCCAGATGTTTCACCGAGTCCTGGCTGGTGGGGGGTCAGTGCTGGAAACAGCCAGCCCCTGGTGGGAGGAAGTCAAGTCTCTGGAGGAGGCAGTCATCCTGGGACGTCCTCAAAGGCAGTGGGCTATTGTGGGAGAACTGACTGAAGGCAGGCTTGGCCCCAGTCTTCCCAGGGCCTTGGAAGGTCCCAGGATGCTTCTGAGATGCTCTGCTCCCTCCTGCCTGCAGCCTCTGGTGCACCAACCCCTGTTTGTCATAGCTGTGTGTGTGTATGAGTGGAGAGGCATAGGGAAACGCTCAAGGACATCCTTTCACCCCACCCCCCAAGGGAAACTTGACAATGAATTTTTAAAAATGTAATTCTTATTCTTTATTAAATAAGCAAAATATTGCTGTGGTAGAACATACAGATAAGAATCAAGAAAACAAATAATCCCTGATCTTACCACCTAGCAGTGCCCACGCTAACATATGGTGTGCACCCTTTGAAAGGAGGCCCGTGCGGCTAACCCGCATGTGAAGGAGGAGATGGAGCTGGAAGATGCAGGCTAGGGCCAGATTGCTCTGTGTCTTCAGAAGCCATGTACTACAGTGGAGAGAGGTCCTGGATCTTGTCCTCAGACCTGGGGTCAGAGTCTGACTCTGGCTACTTCCTAGCTGTGTATCCATGGACAAGTCACCCAACTTCTCTGTCGTTCACTTTGTCGTCTGTAAAATGGGAAAAATAATATCTACCCCATAGGATTAAATGAGAACGAGGGTGTCTCACACCTGGCACATGGAAGAAACTGTTCACTAGATCTTAGTCCCTCCCCAAGGAGTTTGGGTTTTCTCCCGTGAAGCCATATTCTAAGTGGAGGAGGGAAAAATTGATTTCTTATGACTGATTAGTTGACTCTTTGAAAACCATCTGCAGGATAATAGAGCTCAGTGTTGGTGAAGTTGTGGAAACGTGCACTCTCAGAGGCTGCTGGGAGGGGGCAGTTTTGCTGCTACAATCTTTCTTGAGGAGCAGTTAGGTATTATGCATCAAAAAATTAAAACAACAGCAATAACATCAACAGCAAAACCAAAAAAACCAAATACCTATTCTTCAGTCCAGCAATGCTGCTATAAATGATTTATCCTGTAGCTATTATTGGTCAAGACGCTTGTACAACAGTATTCGTTCAGAGTGTTGTTTTCAATGTAAAAATGACAAATAAGTTAAACTTTCCACCACAGGGCATATGTTTCCAACTCTGACATATTCTTACAACAAAGACAGTACTAGCAATTAATAAAGTTTTAAATCTAGGTTTATTCTCATGAAAAAAAGCATGCAATATATTATTGAATGAAAATAACAGATTACAAAAGAGAATGTACAGTTTGATTTCATATTTGTAAAAAAAAAAATATGTCCCCATATTTGTAGAGAAAACGTTTTGGGAGGTTCGTAAGGACCTCATCCTTGGTTTAAAAGACACACAGGATTCCTTAAACTGAGTTCCCTTAAGTCAGTTCAGGGGGCTTTAGTTACTTGTAGTCAAACGTGTCACAAGCAATTCAGTCTTCTGAATATCCCCCGGCTGCCATATCTCTGGATCAGAAAACAAATTCCTTCCTGCCTCGATTTCCCCAGGATAGGGTCTGGGGAAGGAATCTGAAGGAGAACAGCTGTTCTCAACTCCATTAAAAGACAAGCAAAACAAAGCAAGCAAACAAACAAAAAACAATTTCTGTCAACCTTTGGGAAGTAGGTCACCAGCCACCTTCTGGTTGGTAGCCGAGTGCTTACTGCTTTGGTCCAACCAGGGATCCCTCAGCCCCATAAGCCAAGGGAAACTCTGGCTATCACAGAGCAGGGGAGACCAATGTTACACTTGGCTCTTTGTTTACTCGTGTAGGGAACTTAAGGCAAGGTCAACACTGGACTAGGATATGGCTATTTGGAGTTATCACCCCAAGAGTATTTATTGAGCATCCATTATGTGCCAAGAGGACTAGTGGTGGTTCTGTCATAGAATTCTCACCTTTCACGTGGGGGGGCCCAACTTTGATTCCTTGCCAATGCACCTCATGTGCAGCCACCACCCATCTGTCTGTCAAGGCTCACGTGTTGTTGCTATGATGCTGAACAGGTTTCAGCGGACCTTCCAGACTAAGACCAACTAGGAAGAAAGGCCTGGTGATCTACTTCCAAAAATCAGCCAAGGAAAACCCTGTGGATCACAACTGTCTGATCTGAAACCCATCATGGGGAGGGGGCAAGACCAGGCAGTGCTTTGTCCACGTTGTGCATGAGGCTGCCATGGGTCTGGAACTGACAGAGCTAACAACAACAGCAACGTTGTATGCAAAGCTCTGTGCTAGGTATACAAAGAGAAATGAGCCAACATTCCTGCCTTTAAGATCCCAGCCTAAGGGGACCACAACAACCGTGTGTGAGTGGTAAGAAGAGAGGGAGGCGAGCCCAGAAGGGAAGGGTTGTCCTGTTTGTGGAGAAGAGACAGGCCTCACTGAGGGGTGCGTAATAGGTGAGCTGGCCTTGAGGGATGAGTACAGGATGTCAGGACAGGAGGTACTGAAATGGGGGTTGGGAGAGCAGGCAAGGAAGGGCTTGTGTGTTTCAGAAAACCTCTCCCTTCGGGGCTCCTCCGGGTACCTGTGTCTTCTTTGCTCACTGCAGCTGCCTGGTTCTGCTTCCAGCCCACAGAGCTGGAAAATGCCCCCCTTAGCTCCCAACTTCCTATGGCTTCCCTTCAGGACAGTTAAGCTGGAATCTTAGTCCCAACTTCCATTTTCTGTGTCTTGTGCCCACTCCTGGGCTCATCAACTGTGTCCAGGTGAGCAGGCAAGGAGCACATTGTGTGGACCAGGTGATAGGTCTCCACTGCTGTCCCCAGGAGAATTGATGAAGGTGGTCCCCATGGAACCTGGGTAGACTGCCAGTGCTGAGTGGACTGAGCCTGAATTCCCTACTCCAACCACCAATGCAGATGTCTGCTATCTTTAAGGCACAGGTTTGTGATTGAAGGAGAGTGATTTTTACCCCAAATACGTTAGGAAATAGTAATTTCCCGGGGGGGGGGGTCTGTGCTCACATACACACACACACACACGCACACATGCATGACCGTGCACACACCCATATGCATGCACGCACACATACATACACACACATGTGCGCACGCATATGCATGACTGCATGCGCGTGCACGCACACACACACACGCTCATATACCCAGAGCAAAATGAGAATATCAGCTCTCCAGCAGTCTGACTACTTCCACTGAGGCTCGTCAGCAGACGTGCAGAGGCGACTCATCGCCTGTGACTCAGCCTTGTGGGTCCTAAGGTCTTGCTGGCAAAGGACAAACATCTCATTATTTTCTCTTTACACCCAGCCTGAGGGAGGGTCTCTCCAGTCTGGCTTCCACCTCCAACTCACATGAGCCTGGACGGGAGTGACTCATTCATTCTGGGAAGCAAGGGAGGGTCCCAGAGAAACCCGACAGATCTGAGGAATGGTAGTGGTGAGGGAGGTGACTTTATGAAAGGATTTTCGGAAGATGTATTTCAACACAGTACTCCCCACTGGGCATTCGGAACAGGGTATGATTTCCCAAAAACTGAATTCCTGGCATCATTTCAGGAATCCACTGATTGTGTAAAGTGTGGCTGGAGGGTTAAGGGCGAAGAATATCCCGGGGGAGGAGGAGAAATTTTCAGGAAAAGGGCAGAAAGGGTCTCAGACCATTGGGACCACTTCGCACCTAGATCCTGGTGTCACTGCCAATCTCGCTGATATCACCTTTATATCCCTCCTGCTCTCCCGCCTTCCTTCCCACCTGCCCCTGGGCTCACGGCTAGAGAGGGATGGTGCTGCTTGGGTCCTGCTGGCAGCTTGATTCTCTTCTGCTGCATCAAGGAAAATTGCTCCAAAGGATCAGACTTCATCCTCTGCCACAAGTGGTCATCAAACACTTACTGTGAGTCCGGCACAGTTCTGGTATAACAAGGGATGTAATGCCCATGTGACTGTGCTCAGGGAAGCTGGACTTTAAATTCTTATCCTAGGGTGGTGGTGTGGAGACAGGCTGCCATCTGGGGACCAGGTTTCAGTTTATGGAGAAGATGCTAATTCATTTTGGAGCAGGCTGCCACAGTTCTGGGCAAATCAGATCCACAAGTGTGAGGTCAGTAACCCCATGATGCTGGGGGAGGATGGGCCTGGGTGTTCTGATCCATGTGGGTCTGGACTCCAGCCCAGCGGGCACAGGAAGCATACCACCCTCTCCATGGCCATAGGTACCAGGAGCTTGATGGATGGGGGTGGGGATGGCTAAATTTGCATACTGAGTCTGGGGCCCTTTTGGAGAGTGATAGCTGCTCTTGAGCCCTTCCCTCTGAGGTTTTAAGTTACTGAAACAATTTAGGATGTTCAAGAGGGCCCCTGACCAAGACCCAGAGGCAAGGAAGGGCTGCAATATCTTGGAGATAAAAATCATTCTAAGGGCAAAAGGAGAGGAATGCAGTGGGCTTGCCCGGTTGTCCACATGGTGAGATCATGGCCTAGGCTGGTGTCTATGCAAATAAGGAGTTAGAGAACCGGAGTTCAAGCCCACCCCAGCATGAAGCCCATCCCCGTGCCCATGGCCTAGGGTGACTCTGGAGAGTGTCCTTTGGGTCCTTGAGGACCCACTGCCCTGTCAGTGGCTTTGGTAAGCACAGGCTCGCATGTCAGATTGCCCTGTTTCTATGAGGACACCTGCAGATGGTCCTTTGTGGGTCACCAGCTGTGGAGATGGAAGGACCTCCATTTATTCAAAAAGGGTAGAAGCAGGAAGATCAATACATCAGAGGAGGAGGAAGAATGGAAGGTAAACTCAACTGACCAGTTTAAGCAACCCTGGAGGTCATTGGGAATACTTAGGAGTTGGAACTCTAGGAGAAAGACTGTACTTCCTACCCTTCTCAGCGGAGAACAACTCAAAAGTTTTCTATAATTCAAATGAAAACTATACAGACTTATGACCTCCTTCTGTATCTCAAGGTGGTCAAGTGGGGCATCCTGGTTGCTCACACAATGAATCAATTAGGATAGGCTAGGTTATGCTGCAGTAACAAACAACAAAGGTTTATGTTTGGCTCACAATTACATGCTTGTCACAGATCTGCAGGGTGCTCAGCTTGTCATAGTCAGGAACCCAGGCTGCTGGAGCAGTCATTATTTGGAACTCTGATAATTGTTACGGAAAAGCATATAGTGGCTTTTAAAGGGTCTACCTGGAAGTGACACTCATCATTGCCACTCACATGGCCCCACCTAACTTTAAGTGGGTGGGTAAGCCCTTCCAAGTGTCCAGAAGGAAAGAAAGCCAGAATATTTGTGAACAGCCCTGAAGATTTCCACACACAACCAGAGTACCATGGCATGCAGCAGGTCTGTGGTCCAGACTCTGCCTCAGGAGTTCTGAGAAAGGAGACAGCACCATGACTGGAATCCTCCTGGAGTAGGAGAGTCCAAGGTTAGCCCAGAAGGACAGTCCTGTTGATCTGCTGATCTGGACAAAAGGAGGATGGGATCACAGGGAGCAGCTTGAGCAAGAAGATTTGGAAGGGAGACCAGGTCTGGTGGCTGTGGTGGTCCTAGACCCACATCTTCTCCAAACCCTGGTCCCAAGATACCAGGTGGGGAGGGAAGAAAGAAGGGGCTTGGGTGGGGTCAAGCAGAGATGAAGATTCTGGGGGGCTGCCTTCAAGCACCAACATGGTCATGAAAGGGGACATGGAAGAGTCTCCTCAGCCTCAGGTCCCAGAGCCTACCCCTTCCTGACCCTGCCATGACCATCTTTGTTCCTAGGCCCAGGGAGTTGCCAGCTCAGAGAGGTATGTTTGGCCAGAGCTTGTGGTTGTGCTGTCTGTCTCTCACTGACACCTCAAACAGCTGGGCCTCAAGGCACTACTGTCAGGTCATCCCCAGAACCAAATAGAGAAACTTATCCTGGGGAGATCCAGAAAGGCGGATGCATTCTAGGTTGCTCTGCCAGCCATTCAGCTGGAAAAAGCACTGACTGAGGATATCTCTGTATAATTCTCTGTACTGAGCACCATGGGGCTCTGGAGAGAAGGGAAGACAGGACCTTGCTTGGGGTTGCCCCAGTTTGGAGGCTATGTTGTCCCTACCTTTGAGATATCCAGAGGCAATGCCTGCAGGGGGTCCTGGTCTGAAAAAGGAAGAGAAACTTTTCTTCCTGTTTCCTGTCCTTTGTAGCAATTAGCTGACATTGGCAACAGGAGCTCAAGGTGGTTCCAGGAGTCTGGGAGCCAGCGGTAGGAGGGCTTCACACTCCTCCTATTTCCGACCACTCACATGAGGAGACTTAAACTTGGCCTCATTTAACGACCAGGTTATTTTGAGGGAGAAATGAACCCTTTGATATAAAAGTGCTAAATAACAAAGACAACATTAATAACCAGGACCTAGAGATGGGTAAGAAGCCCTGGTGGCGCAATGGTTAAGTGCTCAGCTGCTAACAGAAAGGTTGGCGATTCCAACCCACCAGAAAGATGTGGCAGTCTGCTTCTGTAAAGATTACAGCCTTGGAAACTCTATGGGGCAGTTCTACTCTGTCCTACAGGGTCGCTATAAGTCAGAATTGACTTGAAGGCAACGGGTACAGATAGACTGGCTTGATGTCCAGGCCTGGAGGGTGGTTTAAAGACTGAGTTTGTCCCCTCCCCTAGAGGTGATCACCCAGGGCCGATACCTTGGCAATGTGTAGCTTTCTTCAGGGTCAGCCTCTGGAGAAAAGACAGGATGCACAGGACAGAGGTGAGCAACAAAAGTAGTGAGACTTCCTGCTGTTCTAGGAGTTGAGGTGGGGCAGGGTGGATGGAAGGGAAGCCCAGGAATTGGGACGGAGAGATGGGGCACTGTGCCTCCTGGGTTAGGTTGGTGGAAGAGGACACAATCATGTGTCCTAGGGTGGAAGGGGAAGAATCAAAATTACAGTACCCAGGGGTAGAAATCTTGTACACGGACCAGAAGACTCTGGCAGGAGACTGAACTAGCAGGGTGAGACGTGTAAGACTTCAGACACACCCCTGTGACAGCCCAAGAAAAAAGTGATGAAGAAAATTACAACGTGGAGCAGAAGGCAGGCCTCCTCCAGCCTCAGCACCTGCAGTGTCCCACCCCTCTGCCCAGAGTCGGGCTCACAGCCCTCGTGGGGGGTGCGTACATTTGAGGCACAGAGGAGCTTGGGATGTGGGTGCTGCTGAGGAGGGGAAGGAGCCCAGGAAACAGGGAAGGTGGGATAGGGTGGGGGAGGGGTTAGCATGAGGGAGAGACAGGGCACGTGGGAGATTCCAGAGACATGCAGGGACTGGCAGTGAGGTCTGTGGTGTGTCCGTGGACCAGACTGGGGGGAACACCCAAGGGCCAGTTTTTCATTTTCCTTGGAACTGTATGTGTCTTAGTTATCTAGAGCTGCTGTAACACAAATACCACAGGTGGGTGCTTTTAAAGAACAGAAGTTTATTTTCTCACAGTTCAGGAAGCTAGAAGTCTGAATTCAGGGCACCTTCTCTAAGGGAGCCTCTCTGTTGCTCTGGGGAAAGGTCCTTATCTCTCCCAGCGTTCCTTGGTTTCTTGGCGATCTTCACGTGGCCTTGGTCTTCTCCCATTTGTGCTTGCTTGTCTCCGTGTCTATGCTGCTTCTTATAACTCAGAGGTGACTAGGCTTAGGACACACTGATATGACCTCATGAACATAATAAAGAAGACCCTATACCCAAATGGGATGACATCTACAGACATAGGGGTTAGGATTCCACCACATTTTTTGAGGGGATGCAATTCAGTTCATAATGATATGTTTAGGAGCAAGAACTGTTTGAATCTTCCTCAGAGTGGAGCACGTGGTAGGAGAAATGATATTGCAGCCTCTGCTAGCAAAACCGACCCAGGCTAATCTCATGTAATTAGGATCAAAGCTCCTCAGTCAGGGAGGGTGTGGGGGTGCCGGCCTGGCCAGGAAGAGGGGTGGTCTTGACCCCTGCACAGGGGAGAGCTGTAGACCCCCTGGTAGCCAAAGATCAGGACTTGTGGTCCAGCTTCAGACATGAACATGAACAATAGCAACTAATTCTTTTTTTTTTAATTTTTTTTTATTGTTGTAGTTTAAATGAAGTTTACATTTCAAGTTAATCTCCCATACAAAATTTATGCATACATCGTTATGTGACCCTAATTTCTCTCCCCATACTGCAACAGCACACTCCTCCTTTCCACCCCGATTCCCCATGTCCATTCAACCAGCTCCTAACCCTCTCTGCCTTGCCATCTCACCTCCGGACGGAAGCTGCCCATTTACTCTCTTGTAGCTACTTGAGCTAAGAGGCACACTCCTCACGAGTATCGCCTTATGTCCCACAGTCCAGTCCAATCCCTGTCTGAAGGGTTGGCTTCAGAAATTGTTTTAGTTCTGGTCTGGTAGAGAATGCAGGGGCCATGCTCTCCGGGGTTCCTTCAGTCTCAGTCAGACCATCAAGTCTGGTCTTCTTACTAGAATTTGAGTTCTGCAGCCCACCTTTCTCCTGCTCCATCGGGAACTCTCTGTTGTGTTCCCTGTCAGGGCAATAATTGGTGGTAGCTGGGCACCATCTAGTTCTGGTCTCAGGCTGATGAAGTCTCTGGTTTATGTGGCCCTTTCTGTCTCTTGGGCTAATACTTTCCTTGTGTCTTTGGCGTTCTTCATTCTCCTTTACTCCAGGTGGTTGGGACCAACTGATGTATCTTAGATGGCCACTTGCAAGCTTTTAAGACCCCAGGCGCAACTCACCAAAGTAGTAGGATGCAGAACATTTTCTTAATAAACTTTGTTATGCCAATTGACCTAGATGTCCTCTGAAAGCGTGGTCCCCAGACCCCAACCCCTACTACTCTGTCTCTCAAAGTGTTTGATTGTATTCAGGAAACTTCTTAGCTTTGGTTTAGTCCAGTTGTGCTGACTTCCCTTGGAGTGTGAACAGCGCTTGGCACTGCTCCTAGCACTTCACAACTATGCAACCCTCACCACAACCCCGCTATTAACATCCACATTTTACAGATGAGAAGCCAGGCACAGAGAGGTGAAGGAATTTTCTGACGTCACAGGGCACAAAGGGCAGCAGCTAGATTCCAACCTGGATAGCAAGGCTCTCGGGCCTGTGCTCCAGCCCTGACACTAACCGATTGATGGAAATTTTCAGTTAGAGCCAACATGTCCTTAACTCACAGAAGATGCTGCCAAACTCAGGCTGGATGCTGTGGGGGCTCTGGGCTCAGGGAGAGAGGCCAGCAGGGTGAGGGGGTGCGTGGAGGTCCGACGGTGGGAGGTCCAGGGGGCCAGGCTGCAAGGTGCTATGGGGTGGCCAGGGCATGGGTCTGAGAGCGGGTAAGCTGTGGGAGGGGTGCTCTGCAGACAGAGGGATGGAGGGAAGGAGTGAGGAGGGGGAGCAAGCACCAAACCAACAGCAAATTCAGGCCTCACTTGGTCTATAAACAAATAAGGTGGAGCCTCAGCAGGCTGAACCGATGACCTGGAGACAGCCTGCTTCGGTTTTGTGTGTTTTGAACAAGTTGCCAAAACACCTTGAGTGAGGCCGGCTGGAGGTGGGCCCTGGACTGCTCCACATGGGGCCTAATTTGGGCACCCGTGGGCCATGGTGTTAGAGACGTTTGAACATGCTGTCAGTTCCAGAAAAGAAAAACATTACCTAGCCCACCGCCACCTGGAGTCTCTCCCCCTTCAGAGAGGACTTAGGGAGTCCTCTGGGGTGCCGCCCGGAGGACATGTAATGGGCTTGGCCTAGGAGATGGAAGAGGTGGGCTCCACGTCTCGCCTGTTTGTCCTCAGAGGGACCTCAGCGGTCACACAGGGATCGAGGATTCTATTATTATTAGGATTGCTCTTATCACACAGGGAAACCTTTTCTGGGAACCCTGCACCAGCTCATCTCATCTAGCCTCCTCCTGACTTCCATGGGCAGGGGGCGCTCCCGACTCCTTTGCCTAAAATAGGGTTTCTCGGTTTGGGCACTGACGACATGTTGGGCTGAATAACTCTGTTGTGGGGGCTATCCTGTGCACTGTTAAGATGTTTAGCAGCATCCCTGGCCTTTCCCCATTAGATGCCAGTAGCACCCCCACTCACAACCACCAAAAATGCCTCCAGACTTTGCCAAAATTGCCCCTGTTGAGAACCACGTGTCTAAAGAGAGGGCGCAGGTCGAGAAGAGCCTCAGGTTGGACGGTGCTGGATTGGTGGGGCTTTGGGTGGATCCCTTCATCTCTCCCCAGGCCTTCTATTTCCTACCGCTCTAATGGGAAACAGAACTCTGGGCCTCTCAGAAACAGGAAGGAGGGAGGCTTCTGGGACCCAGAGAACCGTTTTAAGTCAAGTTGGGAGGTCCAGGGGTCACGGGGAAGGCACAAGTTCAGGCAGCACAGGTTTCTTTGTTTCCTGTGAGAACGGCTTCACTGGGCGTGCAAAAATGCTCCCGGCCTAGTGTATGAAACACACCTAACTGGTTTCTGGCATCTTGGCAGGCCTTCTTCCTCTCAGCCACTTCCGACTGTCTCCAGTTCTGTCTCTCTAGTGGGCGGCTCTGGATTCCATGCTCCCCTCTCCATTTCTGCCATCACCACCATCGTCCAGCCCCCGTCGCTTCTTGGTAGGGCTACCGCCTCCACTGTCTCCCCATCAACCCTACTCCTCTTTTATCCTCCACACTACAGTGCTTTTTTTTTTAGAAGCAGATCTTTATATCACACTCCCCTGCTTAACATCTTTCCGTGGCTCCCTATGGCCCTTAGGATAGAGCCTGAGCTCTTTATGCCGCCCACTGGCCTTCATGTTTAGCCCACACTCACAGCTCAGCCCCGTCCCTGGTGTTCCTCTCCTTTTCATATTCATTTTGCTTCAAACCCTTGCAGTTGGCCGCCTGTGCTGTGCTGTTTCATACCTCTATACCTTTGCACATTCTATTCCCTCTGTCTAGAGGCCTATTCTGTGCCTTGTTTGTCTGGTGAACTCCTACTCATCCTTCAAAACCCAGCTCAGGAGCCCTCTTCTCTGTGAAACCTTCTCTGACCTCCCTGACTGAGCAAATTGCTCCCTTCACTGACTTGCTTGCTTGCCCTTATCCAAGTGAAGTTTTGTTTTTTGTTTTTTTTTTTTTGTTGTTTAATCTGCTTGCATGTCTGTCTCCCCTACTCAACTAAGAATTCCTTGAAGGAAATTCCTTGAGCTCAGTGATGCCCAGCACAGAGCCAGGCACATGATATGGCCCAGCCAATGGTTTGTTGAGTTGAATTTAATTCCGAGGCAGAAGGAGATTGAGTCTCTGTTAGGAAGGCAGAGGCCTCTCCTCAGGTAGAGGGCTTGTCAGGGGAGAAGGCCGCCCTTTCCCACCTCAGAGCCTGTAGGGCACACAGATGTAAACCAGAGCAGGAATACAACGAGCTGTTACTGTGACACTGGCTGCTTATACAGGGGGATTCTAGAACCTTGATGTTGAAAAGGCGTCTGAGATCCAAGTTTTTGTCTCCAGGTGAGGAAACTGAGGCCCAGAGATGTGAAGGGCCCTGTCCTAGGATGACTCAGCTAGGACTAGGATGGAGGTCCCTGCAGTCCCAGTTTGGGGTCACCCCACTGCAGTGTACTGCCTCCCACAGCAAGCTGCCCCTCTGAGGTGCAGCCCTGACTCTGGTGAGCTGCCGGTGGGGTGGGCTGGGAAGGAGAGAGACGGCCTTTGGAGTCAGACTGAGTGGGACTCTGCTTGCATCACCTCAGTCTGGGTGATTGTAGGTGACTGACTTGTGGGTCCGTCTGCACAGTGGGAACAATGCCCGCCCCCGAGGAGACAGTGTGGTGGCTCACAGCACAGTGCATGCACACAGTAGGGCTTCACAAAGGCGGTCCCCTCCCCCCAGCCCTCTCCTGCTCTGCACAGGGAAGGTGCCAGCACTGAGGGCCGAGCAGTGCAAAATCAGGAAGCGTGTCAGAGGCGAGGAGCCAGGACTGGCAACAGGAACTGCTGTTTCCTGAGAACACTGTGTTCCCAGAGGCCAGCCCTCTCCACCTCGCCCCCACAGCCCCGTCCACCCCAAGCCCTGCACATGCATCCATCTCCGGTCTCAGTCCATGCTTCTTAATCTGTATCTGCATCCCTGGCTGAGGCCCGCCGTGGCTGGACTGGGGCCTTGACCGTGGCATCCTGACCCTGAAGCCCACAGGGTGGAGCAGGCTGCGTGTCTACTGTGTGACATGCTGGCAGCTTTTCGGGACTGGCCTTCTAGCCTCCCTTCCCATTGCTGTCTTGGGTGTTGTTATGTTGTTAGAGCTTGTATTGAAGGACGTCACATGATCTGGTCTAACTCCAGAAGCTTTGTTACTTCCACGAAGCACAAAACAAATGCTTTCTCCACCTCCCCGTCACCTCTGCTCTCCTTCTTCCCATAATCTGTCCTCACACCCCAGTTGTCTCCATCCTTCCTGGATGAGGCTCCCTTACTAACGGAAATGCCTTGGGGCCAGGAGCCATTGTCAGGGAAGTACACGGGCCTTCCAATTGCAAACTTCCAAGGGCCAAAGCCACAACCCTTTGCCTCCAAGGCCCCACCCAGGACACGGCCCGTCCTCCTGTATGTTTTCAGTACAGCTGCCACCAGACGGACATAAAATGGACAGCAGACCAGAAGACCCAGCAGAACTCGAATCTTTCCTAGCCCTCTCCTCACAAAAAAGGTAAAGCAAAGAAATAGAATACTTTGTTACTAGCTGGGACTTAGACCCCAAACCCAATAAGCTCTGCTGGGTCACCTTTCTCCTAAGCTAGCCAGGCCCCAAAGCCTTGAGCCAAAGAGTGTCTTTCCCCAAATCTCAAGTGAGCCAAGGCCAGTCCAGGACACACCTGTCAATGCCAAGAAAGGAAGTGAGAAGCAGCGGGTGCCCCGGAACCAGATCCAAGCTCACCTTACCTGCATGGGAGCAGGGGTGGGGCACGGCAAGGGGAGAAGGCTCAAGAAAGAGATGTCTAGGGTTACTTGAAGAGCACTGGTAGTGCAGTGGTTAAGCGTTTGGCTGCTAACTGAAAGGTCAGTGGTTCAAACCCACCAGCCGCTCCATGGGAGAAAGATGTGGCAGTCTGCTTCCGTAAAGATTACAGCCTTGGAAACCCTGTGGGGCAGTTCTACTCTGTCCTATAGCATCGCTATGAGTTGGAATCAACTCAGTGGCACACAACAAGAGCTACTTGGAAGCAAGTGGGGAGACACACATAAACACACACACACACACACACACACACACACAGAAACATCTGCTCTAAGGGAGAGGAGTCCCTGGGCCCGCCTTGCCTGGACAGGGCTGAGGAGCCAGGCCCAGGCTCTGCACCACTGGGGCTGGGCCTCAGAGGAGCCACGCCTAGTGTATGGGGTCTTTTAAAACAGAAGCAGTGACCGCACCCACTGGCCCAGTGGCCCAATGGACACCCGTGAATTTGTCCACGAGGGCAGTGGGAAGGAGTAGAGAGAACTTCTTTTCCCCTTGAGACCAACGTGGGTGACTCTCTGCCCTGACGTGCCTGACTACAGGAGTCCACAGGGCCTGTGGCTTCTTCCATGTGGTGATCCTTGAGGCCTCTTCCACCAGGCTTCCTAGGATTGCTGTCAAGAATCAGGTGGCAGGCCACAAAAGTCACAACATGTGGAGGTCACGAGGGTGCTGCACCCCCCTTTCTTCCTCAGAGGAGGCATGGGTGCCTGGTGAACTCTGGAATCGTGGCTTTGAGTCTTGTTGGGCGATGCTCCTTTCCCACATCTCAGAGTTTCCTCAATTTCCCCAAATTCCTCAGGAAAAAATGATCCAGATAAAATGAATTTGCAAGGCGGGTTGATGGAGTGAAGAAGCGTGGGCTCTGGACTCAGACAGCTCTGGGTTGTAGTTTCCGTTTCCCCACTGCCTGGCTGTGAGATGAGGCCTTGGACAAGCTCCTAGCTCCTGGAGCCTGGGTTTGTTCATCTGCAAGATGGGGGTGTCATCTTCCATGATGGTTGTGAGGATAACCGAGAGAACATGTACAAACACCTCTAGTGGAGTACCCTCGGTGAGTGGTAGCCAACACAGCTTCTCTAGGTCAGACAATAAAACTTGCTTCAATTTAATCTTATATAATACTCCATGGGGTAGGTACTATCATTATCCTTATTTTACAGAAGAAACTTGGAACACAGGTATGCAACTTGCTCAAGGTCACATGGAGAAAGAAGTCAAGTCAGGATTTGATCCCAGAGACACTGACTCAGTGTCAGCAGAAAGGGACAGACGTGAAGCTGGGGTACTAGTAAAATGGGGCCCAGAGGTTTGTCTGTTCTTCAGGACGGGATGCCAAATATGGTAAAGATCTCATTCAGGAGGGAGCCCTGGCGGTTAGCCCACTCCCTGACTGTTGGCAGGTGCTCTTTGAGCTCTCCCAGGTGGGTTTTGGGTGGAGGGCTTACTCTCTCCTGTCTTCCAGCGTCTCCGTTGAAAGAGATCATCCAACCTCCCGCCCAACTGTTTCATCCCAGGCCGCCCAGGCCCAGCCAAGGGGGTGGGGTGGGCTGGGATGGGCTGGGGTGGGGTGGGTGGACAGAAGCTGGCATCTCTCAGACGGGATGGGAGGGTCCTCTGCGATACGCATGCTGGGGATGTGAGTGAGCAGCTGGGATGGCAGTGCCTCCGACTTGCAAAAGACATCCGTTGGCATGCAGACAGTGTGAAGGAAAGCTTGTAATTATAGCCATAAATCAAATGTGGACGGAGTTAAAACTCAGACGTTTTGGAGTTACTCTGTGTAGAAGAGGCTGAAGAACGTAGCTGTGGTGTGCTAGCCAGGCTGGCTGGATGCTGCAGAGGCCGGACTCAGTCAGCCGGTCATGGTGGGGTGGAGCTATCACTGTGCACCTCACTTTCAGAAGGCCCAGAGGAGGAGACCCCTTCATGCACTGGGTCTCGCTGGGAGGATAACCGCGAACCAAGCCCCGCTTATCTTTAGCACCTTTGTTCTCCTCTTTCTGCCTTTGAGTTCCGGCTCTGTCTCTTATTAGCTGTGTGCCCTTTAGCAAGTCACTTAAAGGGAAAGGACTACATATATGCCTGCGGCATGCCCAGCGCTGGAGCTGGCCTTCTCAGCTGGAGTTTACTTTCACACTTACAATAAAACCTTTTTTTTTTTTTTTTTTTTTTCAGGCGTTCACCCTTCCCCAGCCAATCCCGTGCTTCAGGTCAGGCTGGGCCCAGCCTTGCCCCAGAAGGTGGATCATGATTGGTTCAAGCCAATCGTGGACGTCTCATTCCTCTTGCCTGTGATTGGCTCAGGCATGGGCATGTGACCCAATTCTGGCCAATGAGATATGAGGGGAAGTCTCACGGACGGCTTCTTACTCTTACAGAAGAGGCACTTGGTGGTAGGTGGTGTCTTCAAACCCCTCTGTATTGTTCTTGTTCCTGGAAGTCGTGCTTGGAACCCCTGCAGGCATCTAACTACCAGCCTGAAGGTGACAATAAAATCAGTTGCTCTAGAGTCGACCCTGACTCATGGCGGTCCCATGTGTGTCCAAGTAGAACTGTGCGCCATAGAGTTTTCAGTGGCTGGCTTTTTGGAAGTAGATCGTCCAGCCTGTCTTCTGAGGTGCTTTCGGGTTACCAGCTAAATGTGTTAACTATTTGTACCACGCAAAAACTCCGAGGGTGACAATAGTGCCAAGGATAACAGAGAGATGAAAAGAACTTGAGTCTTTGATGATGCCATCGAGCTGCTAAATTAACCATTGCTGGAGCCAGCCTACCTTTTGACTTTTTGTTATGTGACATAATGAATTTCTTATTATTTAAGCCTCTTTGAGTTGGGTTTTCTGTTAATGTCAGTTAAAAGCATCCTACTGCTTCTTGCTTCACTGAAAAACGGGTAGGGAAAGTGTGTTCTCTCTTCCCATGTTGAGGGGCACCAGAGCTGGGTTGCTTGGTCCCTGAGGTGGCATTCTCTTTTAGCTTTTTGTAGAGCAAACCTTTTCCTCCTAGGGTGCAAACACATCACCAGTGGCAAGATGGGTGGGTTCAAGTCACAACCACTTCTCGCTTGCAATGCTCAGGCTCTGTTTTGCTGAATAGGGCTCACTATGCCAGGTTTTTTCTTCTCTCAGGCATACATTACATGTTCTTAGGTGGTACCTCACCATTTGTTTTATGGTATCTTGCATCAGTATCTGCTATCAGTTGGAATTATAAGGTATTTTACATGGAAATATGGGTGAATTATTAAGCATCCACTGTCTAGTTATGCATTGGAATGTCTTGTGCTCCCTGAATGTACAGAGAAGAGGATTCCAAGATCCCCACTGAAGATCTCTGTCTTTCTAATAAGGGATAGTGAAGGAATTAATCTTGACACTCTGCCTGGGAGAGGAGCTGATTAGTATGGGTCTATTATTTCTGCCCTGGTGGTGCAGTGGTTAAGAGCTCTACTGCTAACCAAAAGATCGGCAGTTCGATTCCACCAGTCACTCCTTGGAAACCACATAGGCGCAATTCTGCTCGTCGTATAGGTTTGGTATGAGTTGGAATTGACTCCACGGCAGTGGGTTTGGTTTTTTCGTTTATTATTTCTGGTGAAGACCTATACCTTCCTCCACTCCACAAATACCCACACACCTTCAAGCCTGACAGCTGGGGCCATTGTGATGCTGCCCCTTGTCCATTTCTGAGCCAATTCATGGTCAACTGTGGGACCCAGCAGCTGTCAGGGAGGAGTCAATTTCTGCCCAAAAGGACTCCCAGCCTGTCATCCAGTATTTGACTAATGTATCCTAAACAAGTAGGCTCTTGTTTTCAGATCCTAGGGGTTAAACCACACAAGTCAAACAGCCTCCAGGGAAGGTTGGGGAGATCGGAAATGATATCCCTACTATTACCCACAATTAATTCCTCCTGCGGAGCTCTATAAGGCCTAGGCTGCATCAGCGAGTGAGTAGATACTCTGGGGAGGTCAGGGTGGCAGGAGCTCTGAGCCCACCTGAGTCCCACGGAGGCAAAGGAGATCTGATTTACCCAGGGACAACCTCATTAGCTGGAGGACAGGGCTGGCCCTTAGCTGGGAGAAGGCAGAGAGCTCTTTTGGACTTCACGTGACTAGGCCTGTCCTCCTCCTGAGGACTTCTCCCCCTCGCAGTCATAACTGCCTTCTCTGCTACCTTTAGCTAGGAGGAAACTGACAGTGATTCAGAGAGGAGCTTCTGGATCCTGTCTGGGCTCAAATTCTGGCTGCACCATTTACTTTTGTGTGATCCTGTGCTAGTTACAGGAGCCCTGGTAGCACAGTGGTTAAGAGCTCAGCTGCCAACCAAAAGATTGGCGGTTGGAATCCACCAGGAACTCCTTGGAAACCCTGTGGGACAATTCTACTCTCTCCTATAGGGTCACTATGAGTCAGAATTGACGGCAACGAGTTTGGTGGGGTTTTTTTTGATGCTAGTTACATGACCTCTCTAGGTCCCAGTTTCCTCATCTATAGAATGGGGAGAATTACAGCATCTCCATAGAGTGGTCAGGAGTGTTGGGAGAGGTGGTACATGGAGAGCCCTTGAATTAGGGCCTGGCACATGGTAGGTGCCCAATAGAGATGAGTTATTATCCTGGTTATTATTGAACTCAGGTCATCCAGAGCAGGTGGGTGAGTACTCTGCACAGGCCTTTGTAACCTAGTTGCTTTGAGGTCTTCCTTCACAGTTGTCAGACGTGCCCCTATGCCGTGCACGCTGAGCCCAGCCCTGATTCTCATCTGGTTCTCCCGTTAGCCTTGTTAAGTGGGTGGTTGAAATATTTCAGGGGAGCAACCTGCTCTCATCTACCACCCTTCTGTCCCTCCAGGTCCCTCCTCTCCTGTGGACAGTTGTTCCCCCAGCTAGATTAAGCTGTTTCTTCTAAAGTGTGCCTCTGTATTATTTCTCTTTAGTCTAAAATCAACATAAACATATCATAAAGAAAAGTTTGAAAAAAAATCAGCCACAATCCTCTGTCATTTTTTCCTATTTTCTTCCAATCTCCTTCCAAGATTGGCCACTTTCACCACACCATCCTATGTCCTACTTGTCCTATGCCTGGACTGTCCATCCTTATGATCCATTAAATGGGCTCAATGCCCCACCCAAGTGTGCAGATACCCTCTGTTTGCCCCTACAGGTATCCCCTCCACCTTCTCCACTCAGCTCTGACCCTGGAAGGCTGACCCGTGTGGCTCATACTCACTTGCTCCCATGTTCTCTGGCTTTTTATTGGGCTTGGCTAATGATGCAGTATCAGGATTGGAAAAAGACTCATTAACAACCTGTGACATGCACGTGGCACAACCTTGCTTGCTGAAAGTGAAGAGGACTTGAAGCACTTACTGTGTTGTTATTAGATGCGATTGAGTCAGTTTCAACTCATAGTGACACTATATAGAACAGAACGAAACACTTCCTGGTCCTGCGCCTTTCTCACAATTGTTGTTATGCTTGAGCCCATTGTTGCATCTATGGTGTCAATCCATCTTATTGAGGGTCTTCTTCTTTTTTCTCTGACCCTCTGCCAAGCATGATGTCCTTCTCCAGGGACTAGTCTCTCCTGATAACATGTCCAAAGCAAGTGAGATGTAGTCTCGCCATCCTTGCTTCTAAGGAGCATTCTGGCTGTACTTCTCCCAAGACACATTTGTTCATTCTTTTGTCAGTCCCCACGATATATTTAATATTCTTTGCCAACACCATAATTCAAAGGCATCAATTCTTCTTCTGTCTTCCTTATTCATTGTTTAGCTTTTGCATGCATATGAGGCGATTAAAAACACCATGGCTTGGGTCAGGTGCACCTTAGTCTTCAAGATGACATCTTTGCTTTTTACTGATGAAGATCAAATCCTTCAGTATGGATTACACCTCAACATAAAGAAAACAAGAATCTTCACAATTGGACAGATAAGAAACATCGTGATAAATGGAGAAAAGATGGAAGTTGTTAAGGATTTCATTTACTTGGATCCACAATCAACTCCCATGGAAGCAGCAGTCAAGAAACCAAATGATGTATTGCATAGGGAAAATCTGTTGCAAAAGACCTCTTTAAAGTGTTAAAAAGCAAAGACGTCACCTTTAGGACTAAGGTGTGCCTGACGCAAGCCATGGTGTTTTCAATCGCCTCATATGCATGCGAAAGCTGGACAATGAATAAGGAAAACTGAAGAATTGATGCCTTTGAATTACGGTGTTGACAAAGAATATTGAATATACCTTGGACTGCCAGAAGAAAGAACAAATGTGTTTTGGAAGAAGTACAGCCAGAATCCTCCTCAGAAGCGAGGATGACGGACTTTGTCTTATGTACTTTGGACATGTTATCAGGACCAGTCCCTAGAGAAGGACATCATACTTGGTAAAGTGGAGGGTCAGCAAAAAAGAGGAAGACCTTCAATGAGATGGATGGAAACAGTGGCTGCAAAAATGGGCTCAAACATAGCAACGATTGTGAAGATGGTGCAGGACCGGGCAGTGTTCTGTTGTACATAGGGTCATTATGAGTTGGAACTGATTCAAGGGCACCTAAAAACAACAGCAATAACAATGGGGCACTGGTTAGAGAATGGAAGGAGGGTGAGATTGGGGTTTTCATTCCTCTACTTCCTCCTAGTGGGGTCATTCGGCCAGGCCATGCCCCTCAATATGAGGTCACAGCTCCTGTCAGGCAGCGCACAGCGTCTCTCTCCCTGCCCCTTCAGGACTGTGGAGTTAATGGTGCTGGGCTATTACCAGCCCCTGAGGACTGCACTATCCTTGGTGGTTTCCCCACCCTGCCTACACCTTTGTAAATAGTCCCTGTATTCAACTCTCCTTACATTATCCATTTTGAGTGTGCCATCTCTCCTGCTGGGACCTTGCCTGATACATCAGGTACGGTGGTCGTGTTCATTTTCTATTACTGCTATAACAAATCACCATAAACTTAGTGGCTTAAAACTGCACAAATTTATTATCTTACAAGTCTGGAGGTTAGAAATCTAAAAGCAAGGTGTCACAGGTTTACGTTCCTTCTGGTGACTCTGGGGAGAATCTGTTTCCTTCCTTTTCTAGCTTCCCGAGCCCCCCTGCATTCCTTGGCCCCTTCCTCCCATCACTCCAATACCTTGCTTTTGTCATCACATCTTCTACTGTCTGATTCTGGCTCCTTCTGGGTCCCTTTTATGAGGACCCTTGTAATTACATCGGGTCCACCCAGATAATCCAGGATAATCTCTTCATCTCAAAATCCTTGATTTGACTACATCTGCAGAGTCCCTTTTGCCATATAAGGTAACATTCACAGGTTCTGGGAATGGGGACACAGACATCATACCGCAGTGGTAGACTCAACATTCCTGCTGGAAACTCTGAGGGTTTCTGCATGGTGGAGTGGGAAGGAGGGTGTCATGGATTGAACTGTGTCCCCCCAAAATACGTGTCTACTTGGTTAAGCCCTGATCCCCAGTATTGTGTGGTTGTCCTCCATTTTGTGATTGTAATTTTATGTTGAAGAGGTTTAGGGTGGGATTGTAACACCCTTTCTAAGGTCACATCCCTGATCCAATGTAAAGAGAGTTTCCCTGGATGTGGCCTCCACCACCTTTTATCTTACAAGAGATGAAAGGGAAGCAAGCAGAGAGTGGGGGACCTCATACCACCAAGAAGGCAGTGCCAGGAGCAGAGCGCATCCTTTGGACCCGGGGTCCCTGTGTGGAGAAGCTCCTAGTCTGGGGCAACATTGATGAGAAGGCCGACAGAGAGAGAAAGCCTTCCCCTGGAGCTGGCGCCCTGAATTTGGACTTTCAGCCTGCTTTACTGTGAGGAAATAAATTTCTCTTTGTTGAAGCCATCCACTTGTGGTACTTCTGTTATAGCAGCACTAGATGACTAAGACAGAAGGTTTCAGCTTCTCCAAGCTCCCCTTGGATTTACTGTGGTAAATATATATATAAAACAAAACGTTTTGTTAATTAAACGTTTTTTGCTTCTCCAATTCAGTGACATTATTACATTCATCATATTGTACAACCATCACCACTACCTGTCTCCAAATTGTTCCACCACCACCAACAGAAACTCAGCGGCCCCCTAAGCTAAGACTCCTCCTTCTCCCTCTTCCTCCCAGCCCTATTTGTTTCTATACGTTTGCCAATTTCATATAAACAACAAAAAGCAAAACTCATTGCCAACAAGTCGACTCTGACTCATAGCAACCCTCTAGGACAGGGTAGAACTACCCCATCAGGTTTCCAAGGAGCAGCTGGTGGATTCAAACTGCCGACCTTCTTGGTTAGCAGCCAGCCTTTTGGTTAGTAGTTGCAGCTCTTAACTATTTGTTATTTTGTGACTAATTTATTTCACTCAGCATAATTTTTCCAAGGTTCATTCATGTTATGTTATGCTTCAGGACTTCTTTTCTCTTTATGGTAGAATATACTTTCCATTGTATGGATATAAGCAGCCCTGCTGTCACAATGGTTAAGCACTCGGGCTGCTAACCAAAAGGTTGGTGGTTCAAACCCACCAGCCGCTCCTCTGGAGAAAGATGTGGCAATCTGCTTCCGTAAAGATTACAGCCTTGGAAACCCTATGGAGCGGTTCTATTCTGTCTTATAGAGTCGCTATGAGTTGGAAATGACTTGACAGCAATGGCTTTGGTTTTTTGGTTATACGGATATACCACATCTTGTTTGTCCGTTCATCTCTTTGTGAACATTTAAGCTGTTTGCACATTTTGACTACTGTGAATACTGCTGTGTGAACACTGGTGTGCATGTGTCTGTTTGCATTGCTGCTTTAAATCTCTTGAGTATATACCTGGAATTGGGATTGTTGGGTCATATGCGTTCTATGTTTAACTTTTTGAGGGACCGCCAAACTGTTTTCTACCTCACCATACCATTTTACATTCCCACCAGCAATGGATGAGGGTTCCAATTTCTCTTCATCCTCGCCAGTTAACACCTATTATTTTCCATTGCTTTTGATCTAGCTATGCTGATGGTTGCCACCCTTTTTGAACACTGGATCCTGTACTAGGGGCAAGGGGGTATGTTCTTAGACTTCTTCTTAACAGCAACCTGGCATTGTCTTTTTTAGGCACTGCAGGGACTGCCAGGAACAGAGATATTTGGGTTCAGGCTTGCTTTGCAGTTCTTTTTAAAACAAAGATGTGAAGCAGGGGTCCCCACTCTGTGGTGGCATTTTAGTGCTGGGCGTTGTCTGAGGTTGTCCTCCTGGTGCCAGACAGGACCCTGCAGTCAGGAGCGACTATCATCTCTGTCTGTCCTCCCCTCACCACTAGTCCCACCTTCTCCTGGAAGTCGGGACTGGAGCCCTGGGGAGAGAGACTGGAGACAGGAGCAGTCACACTGTAGTACCTAAATTGTTAACAACCCTAGCCAGGAGCTGCAGCAAGGGAGGTAGTGTCTGCTTGCCAACCAGGGAGATGGGGAGAAGAGGAAGGGGAGTAGGCATGGAAGGAGGCAGGAGGAGAAAGGGTAAACGGGCCTTTGTGAGGATGACCTGGGCACCCACTTGGTGCACGGCCAGTGGAGGCTGAGCTGAAGAGGGCACAGAGCTGGCCCGTCTCACTCCCTCGGCTTCCCACAGCACAGCTGTTCACCTTTGGACTGACAGGCTGCCTGGAGTGAGAGCTCAGGGACAGACTACTGAGTCACCAGTGGGGACTTCAGGGCTTCTCACCCATGGAACTGAGAGTGTGTGTTTGGGTTTTCTTGTGCAGGGAGCTGCAGGGATACACAGTTGCAGGGAGGTCATGGTTTTGGAGTGTGAGGTGGAGGATGGCAGTCCGCCCAGGGATGAGGTCTGCAACAAAGCCAGGCTGAAGTAAGAAGATGCTCACAGCCCACTGGGACCAGGCAGAGGGTCAGACCATGTGGCTGTGGAGAGGGCAGGGAGGGAGGAGGGTACCCTGAGACCTGGGGAGTTATTAAAAGAACTCCATAATAATAACAACAATAATAATGAGAACAACAAAATGATGATAATAATAATAGCTAATGCTTCACTCATTCATTCATTTATTCAACTAATACTCATTGAGCCCCTACTAGGTACCAGGCACTGTGCCAGGCATTGGATGTACAAGTAGACAGGTCTTGCCCTCGTGGTATGGACAGTACAATGTGGGATCAAGTGAGCTCACAAATACATAGTCACACACAATGATAATGGCAATACTCATTGAGAGAGCTTGCTAGGTACCAAGCATTGTGCCTTTTACCTGCATTATCACATTTAATCCTCATAACAAACCTCCATGGCTGTTGCTTTTACTTTCTTCTTAGTTTCCTGGTGCTGCTGTAAACAGAAATACCACAAGCTGGTGGCTTTAAAGAACAGAAATAGATTTTCTCACAGTTCTGGAGTCTGAAATTCCCAATCAGGGTCTCAGCCATATCCATTTCTTCTGTGTCAGTAGCCCCAGGAGTTCCTCGGTTCCTTGGCGTTCCATGCCTTGTAGATGATCCTCGTGGCATCCTGGTGGGCAGGGTTCATGGGAATCAGGGAGAAGGAGAGGAACATTGAGGAAAGATTGGGAATGACCTTGAGTGCCAGCATAAGGTCCTGTGGCTCTATCCTGTGGCCTAGGGAGACATAGATGGTTTTAGGCTGGACTGATGTGAACAGAGAGGCTGGTGCAAAGTTGAGCTGGAGGTCTTGGACTTCCAGGCAGCTGAGGTGGGTGGGAGAGATGGATTGGTGCTTGTGGGGGTGGTGGTTCTGGGCTGACTCAGGGGCCACCTGTAGGCCAGTCTGATAGGCTGTCTCCTCTGAGAGGCTGGGATTCCCAAACCCTGGCCCACCTGCCCAGAGCACCCACTGTCAGCTCTGCGGGGCCATCAGTCTTCCCTGGAGGGAACTGCTTTCCTGTTTTTGTACACAACCATCATCACTATTTATTTCCAAAATATTTTCACTGCCCTAAACAGAATCCTGTGGGCTTTTTGCAACATGACTGAAAAGGGGTAAAAACCTCAAGCTTCCCAGAGAAATGCATCTGGTTCTGTCCAAAAGTTGAGGAAAACTCAGGGTGACATTAACAACTGCCATGTCCACCTGATCTAAAACGGCCTCGGGGGCCAATTCTTCAGACAAAGATTGGACTGGACTGTGAGACATAAAATGATACTTGTGAAGAGTGTGCTTCCTAGCTCAAGCAGATACATGAGACTAAATGGGCAGCTCCCGTCTGGAGGTGGGATGAGACGGCAGAGAGGGTCAGGAGCTGGTTGAGTGGACATGGGAAATCCAGGGTGGAAAGGAGGAATGTGCTGTCACAGTATAGGGAGAGAAATTAGGGTCACATAACAGTGTATGTATAAATTTTTGTATTAGAGACTAACTTGAAATGTAAACTTTCACTTAAAGTACAATAAATAAAATGGCCTCAGAGCCTCCAACCCAGCAGAGCTCAGATGCCCTAAACGAGTGTTGGCTGCACACTGGAATCACCTGGGAAACCTAAAAAAAAAAAAAAAGGAACAGGAAGCTGATGCCTGGGTCCCATCTCCAGAGGCACTGATTTAATTGGTCTGGGGTATGGCCTGGACATCTGCATTTTATAAGCATCCCAGGTGATTCTAATGTTTGATAGGGCAGGGAAGCACTGCCCTAAAGTGTTCTATAGCTTTTCAGTCGGCAGTGACATTGAAGTTGGTAAAAAAACAAAACAAAACAAAACAACCCTGTTGCTGTCGAGTCAATTCCGACTCATAGTGACCTTATAGGACGGAGAAGAACTGCCCCATAGGGTTTCCAAGGAGTGTTTGGCGGATTCAAGCTGCTGACCTTTTAGATAGCAGTCAAGCTCTTAACCACTGCGCCACCAGGGCTCCTGAAGCTGGCATACCTCCCTAAATTGAGGTATTTCCTGGAGACCCTAGGTGTTGATTCTTGCTATCCCAAGACTGTACTATTAAGGAGTTCCTTGAAATGCCCTGAGTCTGTCCCTGAGAGGGCTTGTCCTCGGCACCCTGTACCCCATGCCCACCACACTCTTCTTTCCTTCCCTGAGGCAGGATCCTCACCTCACTCTGTCTCCCAAGCCAGTTTTTTTGGACAACCATTAAAGATAAATCTTTAAAAATCATTGAAGAAAACGTGTAACCCTCTAGAAATTTCAAGGCAGTGAGTCATCAGTGAGGGAATCAGTCTCTCAGATTCCTATCTGTTATGTAAGACTGAGTCATTTTTCTGTGAGGTCTGTGCAGAGCAGAACCACATTGGAAGGCTCTCAAGGTGTGTGTGTGTGTGTGTCTGTGTCTGCGTGTGTGTGTGTGTGCAAGAGATGGACAGAGAGACAGAGAGAGATTCATGGTGTTTGCCGCTTGCAGCTTCAGAGGCTGGTGGTCGCTGTAGAAGCATTCACTACTGTCTCTCCTTCATTTTCAATCCAGTGCTGTCTCTACGCGGTGACTTTTTCCTTCCACAGAGCAAGCATGCTGGTTCTGCAGTCTGCAGCTCGGGCGCAGGGACAGTCATAGTGCCCCATCCCCCCAGCCCAGGCAGGGCAGGTGTGGGTGGGATGCTCCCGGGAGGGCAGGCATCCTCCAGCCCCACTCCCTCGAGTGCTCACCCTGAGCCGTGGCTGTGCCCCTACTACATGCCAGGGCCCAGAGCCCGTGAGGTGAATAAGACCCTTCTGAGGACCAGCTTCCAGGCCTGGGGACTGTATATTTCTGGTTTTCTTAGAAACACACGGAAGACGTGGAGCAGGGCCAGAGAATAAAGAATTGCAGGCATTTCAAGGGAGCAAAATGAAGGAGAAGCCCTGGTGGCACAATAGGTAAATGTTTGGCTGCTAACTGAAAGGTCTGCAGTTCAAACTCACACAGTGGCTCTGTGGGAGAAAAGACCTGGCAATCTGCTCCCGTAAATATTACAGACTAGAAAACCCTATGGGTCAGTTCTACTCTTTCATATAAGGTCACTATGAGTTGGAATTGACTCGATGGCACCCAACAACCACAACAAAAATACCCTAGAGAGTGAAGTCGCTCCTTGAATGTTTGACCGTAAAATGGACACACCAAACAGAGTCATCCTAAAAAGAGACGGGATGGGCCCCAGGCCAGCAAGCCCCATGTATCTAAACGGGGAAGTGGGGGTCTGAAGTGGCCAGGACTACCATGCAGCTGTAGAAAACAGCAAATCCCTTGCACAGGGCCACACCGTTCCCAGCCCTGACCGGGACAGGGGCTGGCTGTCTTGTCTCAGTGGTGGGACCCAACCTGTCCCTGCCAGGGAGGTGGATGCCTCACACTGTGGTTGCCTGAGATTTTCAATCATTCACACTCAGTAAAGAATGTCCCCGTCTGTGTCCAGGCTCACTAGGATCTCCTCTCCACGACCGTGCCTAGAGAATGGGAGGAACTGCACGAACGGATGAAGGAGCAACCAAGAGTTCACGACTTTTCTTGTTAATGAACAGATGCATCTTTGATACAACAGTCTTGTGAGCTTGTGTCGTGTGAATCCTTCCTGCACCACTAAGAGACAACCTTCTCACAGAGGAAAGATAATCAGGAGGGACCTTGCAGGTGGTGAAGCCCTTGGGTACATGCCATCCCCTGGACTCACTGGCTTCCACGTGGGCATCACTGAGCATCGCCCCAGGCCTCACCCCCTTGTCTAACTTCCTGAGCTGTGTGCACTGTCCAACAAGGTAGCTGCGTGCGGTTGTTGTTGAATATCGTTGAGTTGATTTCGAGTCAGCAACCCCGTGTGTTTCAGAGTAGAACTGCCCCATAGGGTTTCCTAGGCTGTAGTCTTTATGGGAGCAGATCACTAGGTCTTTCTCTTGCGGAGCAGCTGGTGGGTTCGAACTGCAGACCTTTCAGTTAGCAGCCAATCGCTTAACCACTGTGCCACCAGGGCGGCTAGTCTGCACTGTGAAGTGCTATAAGTGTAAAATATCCATCGGGATTCAAGACTTAGTATAAAAGAAAAGTATGTAAAATAACCCATTAATCGCACTGATAGTTTTTATGTTGATTCCATGTTGTAATGTTAATATTTTGGATATAGTGGGTTAAGTAAAATATATTATTATAATTAATTCCACCCATTTCTTTTTCCTTTTTTAAATTGGCTACTCAGAAATGCTAAATTAGTATGTGGCTCTCACGGTTGCATTATATTTCTATTATGTAATGCTGTTCTAGAGTGAACAGGAGACCCTTAAGTTCTCTGTGTGTGAGAGCCTGGGTTCTTTTACCTGGAGAAGAGAAAATGGAGAAGGTTTTGAATCAGAAGCTGTAAAGGTAGGAAGGTTTTTTTAAAAAATAAAGTCCAGGAGCAGCAGCTCCCTGAAACATGAGAAAATATCTACGTGCCAGCATGAGGATAGGCCTGAAGGAGAAGAGAAGGCCCTGGACGGATGGCAAGGGGAGGTCGGGAAATTTCTTCCTCTACCTGTAGGATGCATCCGCTACCCACCTGTCAGTTTGTCAGAGTGTGGTGGCTTGCATGTTGCTGTCATGCGGGAATCTATGTCAACGGTATTTCAGATACCAGCAGGGTCACCCATGGTGGATAGATTTCAGTGGAACTTCCAGACTAAGATGGACTAGGAAGAAAGGCCTGGCGATCTACTGCTGAAAATCAGCCAATAAAAACCCTATGGATCACAACAGAATATTGCCCAATATAATGCTGGAAGATGAACCTCTCGGATTGGAAGGTCCTCAACACTGGACTCAAACATGTCAAAGATCATGAAGATGGCACAGGACCGAGCAACGTTTTGTTCTGTTATCCATAATGTTGCCATGAATCGGAGCTAACTTGACGGTAACTAACAGCACCATCTGCAGGACAGGAATCATTGTGCTGTTCCTGGCAGGGGTGGGCTCCTCCACTGAGGACAATCACCCACCCCTAAAGGGACCCCTGCCCAGACAAGTCCAGGGCAGGTGGGAGGCAGGACGGCAGTGGTGGCTGTTCCTGTCCCTGTCTCGAGGTGGACTCGCCCCCGGGAGCCAGGACCGCATACTTCCCACATTTTCAAGGCAGTGACTCACAGCCAAACCAAGGTCCTAGAATCCTGCTGGAATGTCCTTACTGGCCATAGGCAGTGTGAGAGAGGGGCCTTGGGGTTACCCAATAGCTAATTGGCTCCAGAGGGTGGAAGTGGGGGAATGGTGAGGAGAAGCCACCTGGCTGGGCCAGACCTGACTCATGTTTTCCCTGGCTAGAGCTGGGATTCCTTTAAAGGTTTCTAACCCGAGATAGTAGCAACTGAGCTGGGTGGCAGCCCAAAGCTGTATTTCACTTGCTTTTCCAAGGCCGAGAGGGGAAAGCAAAGATCAACCACAGAAAGTGCGAGTTATGGAGGGTTTCCTATCCGTGCAGTGTCCTAGCTGCGGCTTAGATTGTCTTTGGAGGTTTGGGGGTTTGAAGGTGCCTGGTCCAGAACCCCCAAAGAGCATGCACATTTCAGAGGGCTCCAGGATACAGGGTCCCTTTAGGGGTGGGTGATTGTCCTCAGTGGAGGAGCCCACCCCCTGCCAGGAACAGCACAATGATTCCTGTCCTGCAGATGGTGCTGTTAGTTACCGTCAAGTTAGCTCTGATTCATGGCAACATTATGGATAACAGAACAAAACGTTGCTCTGTGGGTGGTGCAAATGGTTAACACACTTGACTGCTAACCAAAAGATTGGAAGATGAGTCCGTTCAGAGGTGCTCAGAAGAAAGGCCTGGTGATCTACTTCTGAAAAATCAGCCATTGAAAACCCCATGGAGCACAGTTCTACTCTGATATACATGGAGTCGCCATGAGTCAGAATTGACTGGACGGCAACTGGTTTTTTGGGGATACATGAGAAGTGGGCAGAACTGGTCTAGTTATTATTCAGGGTGTTAAGGGGGCCCAGAGGTTCTCTTGAAAACAGCGGGCCTTTCCCTGTCCTCTGCATAATGGTAGCACTCACTGTTATTACTGTTGTTGTTATCATTGGATGACTTTTCCCAATAACACTTAGCCAGGTTAAGACCTCAGCTTATCCAAATTCCTCTATACAACCCTTCTGCACCTAACCAAACCCCTTCGTGTTGTGCTTTGAGGGACACCTGGTTGTCCCTTCTGCCTCTGAAATTTCATCCCTGGGGAATTTGTCCCAGCTAAAATACCAGCCCATCCTGGGAGGAGTAAAGAGCACATCGTTCTTTCCACAAGGATCTACTGAGTGCCACAGAGCTGTGTGTTGGACCCTCTCCTAGGCCCTGGGGTACAGCAGTGAGCAGAGCTTCATTAAAACCCAGGGATTGGACTGGCTCTGCCGTCCCCATCTAGGCGGGTCTGTAGGAGGTCTCAGGCGCATGGAGGCAGCCCATGTTCTGACCAGTGAAAAACTGGCTGGGCCAAGAGGTCATTGTGTTAGACTCAGACTCAGCGCAGTGTTCAAGGGCAAGAGTTCTTACCCTGTAGGGTCTGGCGGCTCTACCTCCTCTCAGCAGGGAGCCTTTTTTCCTCCTTAGGCCCAGCTCCAGCTCCCAGGCCTTCTTTCTCCCATTTGCTTCTTATCTCTGTCTCCAGTGTTTAGAGAATGTCATCGTGAGCGACCAGGGCTGTGAGCTGCCGCAGGAGAAAGGTGAGCTTTGTTGTGGGGTGATGGGGTCCCACCAGGGCCTGGCTTCAGAGTCAAAGCTTGTCAGAGGTGGAGTGGCCTTGGAGACCAGCCACTCCTGACAGACACCCATTCCTCTGCTGCCCCCTAGCCTAGCTCTACCTCACCTTGGGGAGCTGAGATCAGCATTTTTGATAGATGGGGGAGAGAGAATGAGATGCTTTCTCCCTCTCCCAACTTCCCCCAACCAGAACTTATTTTACACAGGAAATCAAGGGGCACTCACTGTTTTCTTGGTCGGAGCAAACCCAGAAGACTGAGTCCATCTGCTTAGGAAGATGAAGCTCCCAGTGGCATGCTGTTCAGCCAACCCTCCCCTGCTGGGGCAGAGGGGCAGGAAGGCCTGGCAGCCGGCCCTGGCTCTAGGACTTGACCTTTCACGGGAGAGCAAAGGCCCCAGGGTGAGAGAAAGACCCCACACCTCCTTTCCCTCAGATTCCAGCAGGACCCAAACCACTGGCTCTTCTGGTCCCTTGGCCATTTTCCAGTCCCCAGAGGACTTTGACTCCAGCAATGGGGATGTGGGCAGAGTGGGGGTGGGGAGCTTCTGAGACTGGGGCTCTCAGGGAATTTCCCCCCAGCAGGCTATTCGCAGGCTGCCCCCATCTTAGGCCTGGGTGTATACCAAGTGGAGGCAGATGTTTTCTCTGTATCATTCCAGCCTCAAGGTTTTTATAATTAGATCTGCAAAAACATCTTTTCTTTTCTTCATTTCTTTGAAAAAGCAAGATTGGCTTCAACACAAGTGATCATTCAAACCTTTTGAAAGCAGAAGAAAGAAAGAAATGACCTTTAGAGAATAATGCTTCATTTCCACGTTCCCCCCAACCCTCATGACCCCTACTGCTTGTCAGTTAGGAAAATGCCCCTGCTGTGTCTTTGACTCAAGAAGAGATGGAAGGCAGGTTAACACTGTGGTGTTTCAGAGGCGTTTTCTCGAAGGCCCAAGTGCTTGCAAAGCCTCTGAGAAAACTTGGCCAACACCCTGGCTCTGCTGCTGCTGGCCTCAAAACTGAGGCTGCTCAGCCTGTCTGGGAAGACTATAAATCCCCAGGTAGACATTGATGTGCTCTCTGGAGCTCGCCCTGTTTGCTCAGATGCCTCGTTACAGGCCCTGAGCAGTCCTTAGTCAGTCTACCAAACCCAACCCAACCCAACCCAACCCTCTGCCATTGAGTCGATTCTGACTCACAGCGACCCTGTAGGACTAAGTAGAACTGCCCCATAGGGTTTCCAAGGCTGTAATCTTTACAGAAGCAAACTGCCACATCTTTCTCCCAAGGAGTGGCTGGTGGGTTCGAACTGCTGACCTTTTGGTTAGCAGCTGAGCGCTTTAACCACTGTGCAACCAGGGCTCTTTCAGTCAGTCTAGAAGCCTGTAAATAAGAAATTTATCTCAGGCGGACCTCATTTTCTGAGGAATTGTATCCTCTCAGGGGCGTAGCAATCAACAAGTCTGTTGTTCTCTGTGGAGCCACAGCTGTTTGCCACCAGACAGTTGCTATTTAATTGATGGCCACTGTCCTCCATAGGGTTTTTAGCACATCACATGGCATTAGTAGAGTTCCAGCAAAAGGTTAACTCCTTTGCCCCCAAGGCAGAGAGTGATGGCTCTTCTAATGTCTGTTTAATCTGTTATAAGCCCCCATCAGGGTAGTTGCACATACATCACAGGTCAAAAGTTGAAAAGTCCTGTCCTCCCTGAGGCCAGAACCAAGCATAGCTCACATATGGGAGTTCTTGGGAGTTGAGGCAAGCTGAGAGGCTTCAAGTCTGGGAGAAGAGAAGCAACCTTAGTCTTGAAGGTGGAGGAACTGGGGAAATGTTAGTCTAGATGCCTCGAGGAGGTGAGATGGCAACATCAGAGGGGACAGGGTGGAATTTGGGGCTAGGCAGCAGGTGTGGGGCAGATGACGCTGACAGTTCATGAAGTCAGTCTTCAGACACTGGGCATGGTGGTGGGCAGGAGGAAGCAGGAACGTTCTATACAAAGTGCAGGCAGCATCAGGAGAGGGGCTGTCTGCCAGACCGGCTGACCAGAGGTCTGAGTTCTAGCCCATCTCATTCCTCAGTGGCTGCCTGACCTCAGGCCAGTCCCTTGACCTCTGTGCCTCAGTTTCTTTATCTGTGGGGTAGGTAAAATGGCTCTTCCTTTACCTTCTTGTCAGGGGAACGTGATGCTGAAGTAAAGGATAGAAACACAAAGGCTGTGAAAAATGCTTAGCACAACGAAGGAGCCATCTGAGGAGGGGGAACTGCCTGGGCCCCATCCCTGGCCAAGTCTTGCCAGCTGAGCTCCATCTTGGGTCCAGAGGCAGCAGGGTTTACAATCACAAATGATCCCAAGCTGGCTCTTGAACCACACGATGCTGACAGTCCCAGCCCTTGATCTGGCCAACTCTCTGTTGGCAGCGGGCATTCTGGGGCTTCTTATGCAGCTCTTGGTGGGCTGACGTTGCCCAGAGATCCCAGCTGGCCAGTGCCCCCTCCCCACTCCTTCCCATTCGTGTTTGGGATTAACATGTATCCCTTGAACATTTTCACTTTTCTACTGAGACGGAAACTTGGCGGGCACCCAGGTGTGGATGTGCTGGCCGTGTGGCTGGGCTCAGGCCAGGCCCACAGTGATTGTAATCATATAGGAGGCACTCCCTTGCTGGCTGGGACTGAGGGAGCGCATGGATGCCAGGTGGCAGGAGGCAGAGAGAATAGCATGGGGCTGGGTCCCAGCACTGGCCCTGCTGTGTTCAGACAGTATGGCCTTGGGCTTGTGCCTTCACCTCTCTAACCCTCAGTTTCCTCATTGTTAAAATAAATGGATTGGCTTATAGGACCTCTGAGCGCCCTGCTGGAATCCCTGGGTGGTGCAAATGGTTAACACACTTGGCTGCCAACCAAAAGGTTAGAGGTTTGAGTCCACCCAGAGGCGTCTAATGAAAGAAAGGCTGGTGATCTACTTCTGAAAAATCACCCATTGAAAATGCTATAGAGCACAGTTCCACTCTGACATACAAGAGGTTGTCACGAGTCAGCGGTAACTTGAAGGCAACTGGAGGGCCCTGCCCATACACTAGGAATATGGGGTATCATGAGATATGGGCCAGCTCTTATGTGCCTCCCAGCCCTGGCCTGGCCTTACATGTCCACACAAAAGCCATGGCCAGGGCGTGGTGGGGGTGACTGGAAAGACCTGTCCCTGCCCTGCCTCATCAAACTAAATGCTTTCCCACAGGACACAGCACAAGGAGGGGCGCTCAGAGCCATTATCCCAGGAAGGCAAGCCTGGAATGGGAGCAGTAGGAGGGTATAGGATACCAGGGAGGGATTGGGGGTGCTTAGAGAGGGGTCTGGAAGGGAGAGGCAGAAGAGTATCCAAAACAACCATCACTAGCTACTCTATGGTACAAGGGCAAACCTGATTCCCACCCCCTTTAGCCCAGGGGCTGGGGCTGCATCTCTCCTTGATTTCTAGTCTCCAAGGTAACATTACTCTGTGCATTGCTGGGACCGCCCAAAGAATTCTCCACCCGCTGAGTTCTTGTGGCTCTTCCAATCACCTTGAAGTCTCAGAAAGCCTGAAAATAAGGAGGAGTTGACGAGCAGTGAACTCGTTAACTAACTGGCTAATTGGTATTGCGAAGGGCCGGGCTAATGTTCTGAAGCACGAAATTTGAGGAAGGGTTGAAGAGCTGTGACAGCGCTTACCTGGCTAGTTGTCGAAAGCCAAGCATGGTTAACCTTCTAAAGCCCACAGTCTGAGTGGAGGTTGTGAGAAGAGTTTCTCTAACTTCACATAACCCTTGGGGGTTCTCTCCCTTTGCTACCCTTTCTACTTCCACTTGTGTCTCTCTTCATTTCTTCCTCTGCTTCTCTCTCTCATTTCATCCCTACTTGGAGTTTCTAATCTATGAAATTAAAATAGTGCCTGCCCCCTAAAGGAACATATGTCCACCCAGAACCTATGAATGTGGCCTTATTTGGCAAAAGGGTCTTCGCAGATGTCATTCACTTAAGGGTTCTTGAGATGAGATCATCCTAGACTAAATCCAATGAAAAGAGTCCTTATAAGAGACAGAAGAGAAGACAGAGAAGAGGGGAAGGCTGAATGAAGATGGAGGCAGAGATTGGAGTCCTGAAGAATGCTGACAGCTACCAGACGTTGGAAGAGGCAAGGAAGGGACTATCCCATAGAGTCTTCAGAGGGAGTGTGACCATGCCGACATCTTGATTTTGGACTTCTGGTCTCCAGAACCATGCGAGAATAAATTTCTGTTGTGTTAAGGCATCCAGCTTGAGGTGATTTGTTAGGGAAGTATTACAAACTACCCTCCCACCCCCTTGCTTTTCTCTTTCCTTCTTTGTTCTTCGTTCTCTGTTTCTATCAACAGAAGCATAATGATATAGTACAAAAAGAATGGCTTAGGAGTTAGACAACCTTGACCTCTTGGAGCCTCTGGTTTCTAATCTGTGAAACTAGGATGGCAATATTCTAACTTCAGTATTTTGGGGGAAGTTACATAGGATAATATGTATAAAACATCAGGCAGTAAATAGAAAAGCGTCAATAAAAGAGAAGAATTACTATTATTCATCCAAAATATCAACTGAAGTTTGTCTTAAAAGATTACTTATACTTAATTAGCATTTGTTCCCATTCTTCATAAAAATCAGGCTATTTTGACTTTTTTTCCCCTCACTCTTATAAAATAGAAGGAGTCATCCTAAGATAGATTGTTCTTTACTTCCTTGTGGCTTGTGGGTTTTTTTCTCCATGTGTCAGCGGAGGTAAGATTCTCACTCTTGAGCTGGCCCTATTGACCAAGACCCTCTTGGATTGATGGGTAAGGATGTGAGTGGAGGGACTCTCCTTCCTGGAACGTGTCTCAGAGGAGAGCTCTGACGTTATCCCCATGGTTCTAAGACCACATCCAAGGTGGTTCCTACTAAACAAACAAACCTAGCAAATAACGTTTCAGGGGCTGATTCATCACTTTATATGAAAAGCATTCACTTTCTAGAAGGACTCTTTTACATTCTAGAAGGATTTTTTTCTTTCCACATCATTTTACATACCTTCTTTGACTGTGCCAGTGTATCGGTCAGGGTTTGATCAGAAAAGCAGAAGCTTCTCTAGATAGTTCAAATATGAAGGGTTTTAATACAGGGGATTTAGAGTCTTGCTAACTGGGGGAAGGGCTGGGTAAGCGAGGGTCAGAGAATCCACAGTTAGAGATCACAAAATTAGGAAGCACCAGGATTTCAGAGAAGATACCAGAGATCATCTCAGCTGCCTGAAGCACTAAAGAGGGCAATTTTTGGGAGCTCTCCTGGGAGCTGCTGCAAACCTCACATCTGCCTGGGCCAATTCATAGAATAATGGCTTCTCCTTGTCTTGGCCTTTTATTGCCAGAATCTAACTTAGCACCATGCTGGGAGGGAATGTTGGGGAATGAAGATCTCATGCTTCTCCCCTGGACACAGTGGAAAATGTAGAAGCTAAGTGGGGGTGCAGCCATTCTGGCTGGGCTGGAGCATCAGCATCTCTTTTGTGCGCCATTTCCTGGTTTGCTCAACTGAACGGCCTTTCCCATCTCCTTGGCCTCATTTGGCAGAAGCAAGGGATTCATGAACCATTGTGTTTATGAAGGAAGAAGGGAAAGAGCAGAGGAAGAGAGAAGTAGAAAGAGGTACAAAACTGATTTGTTCATTCTTATGGCTATCCACAGTGTATTCAATATTCTTTGCTAATACCACAATTCAAATGCATTAGTTCTCCTTCAATCTTCCCTTTTTCATTGTCCAGCTTTCACGTGTATATGAGGCAATTGAAAAGACCATGACTTGAGTCAGGTATATCTTAGTTATCAAAGTACATCTTTGTTTTTAACACTTTAAAGAGGTTTTTTACAGCAGATTTGGCCAATGCAATATGTCATTTGATTTCTTGACTGCTGCTTCTGTGGGCATTGATTGTTGATCCAAGTAGAATGAAATCCTTGACAATTTTCATTTCTTCACCACTTATCATTATGTTGTTTATTGGTCCAGTTGTGAGGATTCTTATTTTCTTTAGGTTGAGGTGTAAGCCATACTGAATGCTGTGGTCTTTGACCTTCATCAGTAAGTGCTTCCAGTTGTCTTCACTTTTGGCAAGCAAGGCTGTGTCATCTCCATATTGCAGGTTGTTAACGAGGCTTACTCCAATCCTGATGCTTCATTCTTCTTCATATAGTCCAGCTTCTCAGATTATTTGTTCAGCATACAGATTGAATAAGTAAGGTGAAAGGATACAACCCTGCTGTACACCTTTTCTGATTTTAAACCATGTGGTATCCCCTTGTTCTGTTCAAATGACTTTCTCTTGATCTGCGTATGGGTTCTACATGAGCCCACTTAAGTGTTCTGGAATTCTCATTCTTCGCAATTTATCCATAATATGTTACAAATGGTGCAGTGGTTAAGAGCTAGGCTGCTGACCAAAAGGTCAGCAGTTCAAACCCACCAGCTATTCCTTGGAAACCCAGTGGGGCAGTTCTACTCTGTTCTATAGGGTTGCAATGAGTCAGAATTGACTCACAACAACTAGTATTTTTTTTTAAAAGGTAGTTTAAAAAAAATAGTTGTCTTTACAGGGCCACACTATTACATAAATCCTAGACACATGGGAAGAGGCAGGATTGGATGTTGGGAGCAAACAGCTGTGTAGGGCCCTCAAAAGTCACTCCCCCCTCTGCCCCTTATTTCTTAATCTGTAAAATGAAGAGACTAAACTTTAAGGTTCCTTTCAGTCTTAACCTTCCACACTCTCTGATATGTGTGGACAGAAATATGGGGTGCTTGGCATCAAGGGTGTGATTCTCCATGTCCCCTCTTTCTCTCCTCTGCCTTTTTTCCCTCAGTCTTAACAACGGTCAGGTCTCTGCATCCTTTACAGACAAACAATCGAATAAAACAATACTTTCCTTGGTTTTATAATCCCCTCTTAAACTACTGCTCCATCTAACTTCTTCCATTTACTTCCAACTCCCTTGAAAGAGTTGTGTGTGCTAACACTGAGGAGCAGGAGGCCAGGACTCAAGCCCCTTTGGCTTGCAGGCCTCGGGCCTTGAAGGAAATAGTGGAAGGGTTCACACTGGCATATCAATAAGGTCTGTCTTGGCAGCCTACATGTCCACACACCGCTGTAAAAGACACTGCCCTACCAATGGATCCTGCATCACAGGAGTCTAGGTTTTGAGCAATGTACCTGTATTAGCTTCCTAGGGATGCCAAAACAAATTACCACAAACTTGATGGCTTAAAACAACATAAATTTATTTCTTCCCAGTTTGGGAGGTCAGAAGTCCTAAATCAAGGTGTGGGCTCTAGGGGGAATTCTTCCTTGCCTTTTCTAGCTTCTGGTTGCCTCATGTATTCCTTGTGGGTGCATCACTCCAATCTCTGCCTCCATCTCCACATCACCTTTTCCTCTGTGTCTTGACTTCTTCTTTGTGTCTCTTCTAAGGACACTTGTTATTGGATTGGAGTCCCTGTGGTTGTTACAAATGACTAACATGCTCAGCTGCTAACCAAAAGCTTCAAGTTCATGTAGAGGTGCCTCGGAAGAAAGGTCTGGTGATGTACTTCCCAAAAATCAACCGTGGAAAATCCTATGGAGTATAGTTCTACTCTGACACATATAGGGTTGCCATGAGTAGAAGTTGACTCGGTGGCAACTGGATTTAGGGCCTACTCATATAATCCAGGATGATTTAATCCTGAAATCCCTAACATTTGCAAAGATCCATCCAAATAAGGGCACATTCACAGTCTCGGAGGATTAGGATGTGGACAAACCTTTGGGGGGCCACCATTCAACCCACTACAGTGCTCGCTTCCCCCCTCCCACACCTCCTCAGGTTATCAATGCGTTGCGAGCACCGGAGCTCCAGACAGCCAATCCATAGGCTGGCTAGCCACCCAGGGCCATGCTTTCTGGAATTGGAGCTGGGAAACATGAAGCTGGAGCCAGTGAGCAGCAGGGCCAGAAGGTAAAAGTTGGGGCCCAGGGTAAGCAGAAACTGTGAGGGAGCAGTTGCTCTAAGTAAATAGAACAAACAAATCAGCAGAGAGGAGAGTGGAGCAGACACATGGAGAAGAAAGAGATGCCACGAAGGAGACTTCACAGCTAATAAGAGAGAGAGAGACAGCTCCTGCTCCTAGGGACATCTTCAGTTCTTGACAGCCCTTCTGGTGCAGGGTGGGGCCATCTGTATCCTGACTAAAAGAACTGATTCCTGGAAGCACTTGGGCTTCTTTTTCTTGGAGCCACAACAGCCTGACCAGAGCAAGTACAGATATTCCTTGTTCTATACACGTCTCAGCCTGAGGCCACCTGGAAGACTCTTTGTGAAGATGGCCTCAATAATCCCTCCCATTCCTCTTTGCAATGTGACTTTGCTGCTCCTCCCATCAAGACAAGAAGTTTATTTCTCAACCCGTTGAATCTGAGCTTAGAAAGGTGACTTGATTTTGGCCAATGGGCCTTTGGCAAACATGATGCAAGCAGAGGTTTGAAATGCACTTGTACATGGGCTTTGCCCTCTTTTTTGGCTGTGATTGGAACACAGACTACGAGGTGAGTGAGCTTGAGCTTGCCTGCTGGAGAGGCCACATGGAGAACAGAGGCATTCCAAACTTAAGTTTGTCGACCACCAGATATGTGAGCAAAGAAATGTTAGATCATCCAGCTGTAGTCAAACCACCAGATGACTACAGCTGCATGAGTGATCCCACACGAGATCAGCAGAAGAACCACCAGCTGAGCCCAGCCAAGGGGCTGATCATTTGCAAATAAAATGGTTGTTATTTTAGGTGACCAAATTTTGGGGTGTTTTGCTACAGAGCAATAGATACCTGATACAGTTCCCATCTAGCTGAGCCTCCAGCACTCCCAAGTATAGAGTCAGGCTCTATAGAGGCAACCCCCCTGGTAATTATCAGGGGCGTGTAGCAGAAGCTGTGGTCTCCTATGAGCCATCCTGTCCTTTTTCCTTATAGTAATGGCACAAGGCCACTCAACTAGAGACTACATTTTCGAGCCTTCCTTACAGCTAAGTGTGGCTAAGTTTTTAACCAATCAAATGGAACAAATGTGATGTGTGTAACTTCTATGTTACCTATTTAAAGGGAACATGCTTGCCCTACAATTCCTCTGTTTTCCCCTTTATGCAGGCTGGAGGACAGAGGTGGTGCCAGCGAATGTGGACAAGAACTACCTCTATGGCAGGGCTACTCAAAGTGTGGTCCACAGACTGGCTACTTGACACAGTCTGTGACAAGATAAATACAGAAATTGAGATTAAGAGTTTATAAACTTTTATAACAAATTGACAAAGTAATATTCTTCAGTTGCTGTCAAGTCAATTCCAACCCATGGTAACCCCACGTATTACAGAGTATAACTGTACTTTGTAGGGTTTTCAAGGCTGTGACATTTCAGGAGCAGATTGCCAGACCTTTCTTCCAATGTGCCTCTGGGTGGGTTTGAACGGCCAACCTTTTGGTTAGTAGTTGAGCACTTAACTGTTTACACCACCCAGGGACTCCAAAGTAATATTAGGTCTATTGAATATAATAGTAACAAATTGGGGTTTTAAAAATGTGTGTGTGTCTTTATTTATTTTTTTAAAATTTTTATTGTGTTTTAGAAAAGTGTTGGTCTAAAGTGGATGGAGAGAGGAACCTGACATTTAACCCAGCATACTTTGAGAAGCACTGCTGTAGGGGATGGCAAAGTAAGAAGTCACTCTGGAGCGTAGAAGTGACTTGAACCTGCCAGGACCCTCTCCCTCTGCCCATCTTTCTGCAGGTCGCCTTTTCCCCCAAGGTGGGGTACCTGGAAGCTTGCAGTTCACAGTCTAGCCTTTCGGTCTCACAACCAGAAGGGAAGAGACCACCTTTCTTTAGCTTCAGTTAGAAAAATTTCAAGGAAGGACTCTGTCTAGCCTAGCCTGGGTCGGATTGCCCACCTCACAATCAAATACTGTGACAGAGAGGCAAGACCATGTAAGATGGCAGCTCCCTGTGGATCATACAGCTGAGTTGGGGGGAGCAGCTCCACAAAGGTGGGGATGGGCTACTATTCCCAGGAGAAAGCAAGTGCTAGGCAGACTACGAATAACTCTCCACTCCAGGAAGCTCCCAGCTTTCTCCCAACTTCTTTCCCTTGTTCCCTAGACTCCTGAAGCTTTCCCACCAGGAATGGCCCTCCAGCTTCTATACCAGGAACAAAGGGGAGTAGAAGAAGAGAGAGCAGAGAAACAGTAAATGCAGAGATCTAGATGGAAGAGAGATTGTGCTCTTTTTGGTGAACTGAAAGCAGCTCAGAATGGCTGGCATATAGATTCCAAAGTAGGATGGGGCTGGAGACCAGAGGGGAGCCCCCAAGCAGCTGTAATTTAAATAGACACCTCTGGCTTCTGTGTGGAGGATTAAAAGTGACAAGGCTGGAAGCAAGGAGGACAGTTAAAAGGCTGTTTCAGCCATCCAAGTGATAGATGATGGTAGCCTGAGGAATATGTGGTGCGAAGGAATAAGACAAATACATTTGAGAAATATTTAAGATAAAAAAGAGTAAGGATTTGTGGATGAGTTTGTAGTCGGGGGAAAGGGAGAGGGAGGAGACCAGGAAGACTTGTGGGAATGCTGATGCCATTCATTGGGATAGGGAACACAGGTAAGAGAAGTAGGCTTTTTTCCAAAATGGCTGCACCATCTTACATTCCCACCAGTAGCGTACGAGGGTTCCTATATCTCCACATTTTCACCACACTTCTTAATATCTGTGTTTTTAATTACACCCATACTAGTGGGTGGGAAGTGGTACCTCATTAAAGTTTCGATTTTCATTTTCCTGAAGAGTAATGACATTGAGGAGCCCTGGTGGCAAAGCGATTAAGAGCTCAAGCTGCTAACCAAAAGGTTAGCAGTTCAAATCCAACAGCTGCTCCTTGGAAACCCTATGGGGTAGTTCTACTCTGTCCTATAGGGTCACTATGAGTCAGAATCAAACTCGAAGGCACACAACAACAGCAACATTGAGTATCTTTTCATGTGCTCATTGGCTATTTGTGTATCTTCTTCGGGGAAATGTCTGTCTAGATTCCTTTGCCCATCTTAAAAATTGAGTTTTCTTTTTATTACTGAGTTGTAAGAGTTCTTTATACATTCTGGATACAAGTCCCTTATCAGATATCTGATATGCAAATATTTTTTTCCCATTCTGTGGGTTTTCTTTTTACTTTCTTTGATGATATTTTTTGTAACACAATTTGAAATTTTTTAAGCATATTTCTTTTAAAAACAGCTTAATTGAAGTATAATTTACATACCATAAATTCATCTGTTTTTAAGTGTACAATTCAATGATTTTTACTAAATTTACACGGTTGTGCAACCATCTCTATAATCCAATTTTAGGACATTAACATCACCCCCCAAAATCACTTATGGCCATTCGCAGTCAATCCCTGTTACACTGCCAGCCCCAGGCAACTGTTAATCTACTTTATAATCTCTATAAATTTGCCCATTTGGGACATTTCATATAAAAGGAATAATACAAAATGTGGTCTTTTGCACCTGGCTTCTTTCACTCAGCATGATGTGTAAGATTCATCCATGTTGTAGCATGAATCAATAGTCTGTTCTTTTTTTGGTTACTGAATTCTGTTGCATGGATATACCACATTTTGTTAATTCATTCACTTGTTGACGGACCTTGGGTTGTTTCCAGCCTGGGGCTACTATGAGTAATCCTGCTGTGATTCAATGTAATTAGTGATATGGTTTGATTTACATCTACCATCTTGCTGTTTTCCATATGTCTCACATTTCTTTTCTTCCTCTGTTCCTCCTTTACTGCCTTCTTTTGTGTGAAATAGTTATTTTCTAATGTACCATTTTTAATTCCTTTGTTGGCTTTTAAACTTAATTTGTTAAGTTATTTTCTTAGTGGTTGCTCTAGGAGTTACAATAGACATCTTAATTTATCACAAGGTAGAAGGACAAGACATTTTATTTGACAGTTTGTTAGCTTGATTTATAACTTATATTACGTAGGCATTGGGTATGTGGTATCCATTTGTACCCTGCTCCAGGCCATGCACATGTGGGGACAGGCCTGCCTTTCCCATTTTTGTATGCAAGTGTTTTTGCACAAAGGGGCCCTGGTGGCACACTGGTTAAGCTCTCGGCTGCTAACTGAAAGGTTGGAGGTTTGAACCCATGAGCTGTCCTTGGGAGAAAGATGTGACAATCTGCTTCCATAAAGATCACAGCCTTGGAAACCCTATGGGGCAGGTTTAGTCTGTCCTATAGTGCCACTACGAGTCGGAATTGACTCAACTGCATACAACAACATTTGTCTATCAGTTTGTCGTACTGGGGTGACTTGCATGTTGCTATGATGCTGGAAGCTATGCTACCAGTATTTCAAATACCAGCAGGGTCATCCATGGTGGACAGGTTTTATGGGTGTTTCCAGACCAGAAAGAAAGGCTTGATGATCTACTTCTGAAAATCAACCAATGAAAACCTTATGGATCACAACACCATATTGTTTGATACAGTGCTGGAAGATGAGTCCTCCAGGTTGGGAGGCACTACACAATGGCTGCAACAATGGACTCAAACATGCCAATGATCATGAAGATGGCACAGGACTAGGCAAAGTGTTGTTATGTTGTAAATGAGGTCGCCATGAGTCTGAGGTGACTCAATGGCAACTAACAACAACATATTCATAGTATGAATTATATATTATGAATACTACAGCTGTAAGCGCTGCTTTTTAAGCTTAAGATTTTGCCATAGGCATTTTTTTACTGCCATAAGCCTTTGTACATTTCTTTGTTTAAAGGCTGCATTGTATTCTACTGAGTGGATAGGGCAAATTTTAGTTAACCATTTCCCTCCTTTAAAACACTTAGGTCATTTTCAATTCACAGCTGTTTTTCTTTTCCTTTTTTTATTGTACTTCAGGTGAAGGCTTACAGAACAAATAGTTTCTCATGAACAGTAGTACACATGTTGTTTTATGACATTGGTTAACAAGCCCACAACATATTAACTCTCTATCTTCTTGACCTTTTTTTTTTTTTTTTTTTTTTTGTGAAAATACACATAGCCAAAGATACACCATTTCAAAAATTTCTACATGCACAGTTCAGTGACATTGACTACACTCTTCCAATTGTGCTGTTATTCTCTCTTAAGGTGAAGACTTACAGAACAAAATAGTTTCTCATTTAACAGTTACTACAAATGTTGCCCTATGATAATGGTTAACAATCTCACAACACATCAACAATATCCTCACTCAACCTTGGGTTCCCTATCACCAGCTTCCTTGTCCCCTTCTGCCTTCTGGCCTTGTCACTGGACTCCTGTACCTTGTTAGTCTCATTTGGTTTTACAGGGCTGTCCACTCCCAGGTTGAACAGTGAACCTCAGAGGTAACTTCACCACTGAGCTAAAAGTGTGTCTGGGGTTCATACTCTCGAGGTTTCTCCAGTCTCCTTTAGGCCAGTAAATCTGGTCTTTTTTTTTTTTTTTTTTGTGAGTTAGAATTATGCTCTACATCCTTCTCCAGCTCTGTCCAGAACCCTCTGTTGTGATCCTGGTCAGAACAGTCAGTGGTGGTCGCTGGGCACCATCTAGCTGTACTGGACTCAGTCCGGTGGAGGCCTTGGTAGCTGTGGACAATTATTCCTTCGGTCAGCTATTTTTTAAAAAAATGCTGCAACAAAATCTTTTTGCACACAACTTGAATAAGCAAACCTTAAAACTAAGGCTGCTTGAAATGATTAAAATGGTTAATCCCAGACCTAAACTGAAATTCCTTTCGAATTAAGCTGCAACTAGGTTTGAAGCCTACCTCTGCCATTCAGCAAAGACAATTTGGCCTCTTGTAAAAGTGTTGACTGTTTGTGACACAAAGAGTACAGAGATCTGGGCCTTAGCTTATGTACATAATCTTGCTATCTTAACTGCTCTCAGGAAATTCACCCAGTGAGTGCCTAGGCTCTAACTCACTCCCTCCTAGCCAGATGGCTATGTTTACATTTCAAAAGACTTCAGGTTGGAGCTGATCTAATCTTCCTAACCAAATGGTTGACTTCTTTTACATTTCAAGGACCCCAATCAGGGTTGACCTGGCCTACAATCAGTCACTAAACTCCCACATCAGGAATATTTACACAGCTTGCTTTAGAAATATTGCTTTAGTCAATTAGTATCAGGAAATAAGAGACTGATGTTAGGCTAGAGATTGATGTTAGGAGAGTTTGTAGTTTGACAATCCCTTGTAAAATTTTCCTTCCTTCCCCTACAGCCCCTTGGATGTGAAGCCATTTGTCTTTGTTTGCTCTGCCTGACAAATACCTCATTGCTCTCCTTGAGAGTTGGAACACGGGCTGCAGCCTCCTGTTTGAGTGCTGTGTGTCTCTCCATTTCAGGAAAGGCCTTTATTGTTCATCCTTCAATAAAATTATTTTGCTTTTTTTTTGAGCAAAGTGTAAGCCTGGAGTTTCTTTAAGACATTTTGGCACTCAACGTGGGAACTGAAGGCGATTTCACCTCTTCAACGTCTGGGACAATGAGAAATAGGAATCGTCAGTGCCTGCATAGGCTTCTTGGGCCTGTCCACTTTCATGGAATCCCAGGAGTTGTGGCGGGTTAATACCTCTCAGGTATGAGCCCCACTTACTTGCGTAGAGGCTCCCTGACTTTTGTTAAAGGATTTGTCTTCCTCATTCCTTTCTGTCTTTCTAAACGGAATATAAGCTCCTTTGGTTTTAGGTTTCATACAGTTGTTGCTTAGGGGCCTCAGAACATTCCAAAGCCCATCAGCAGTCCTTTGTCAGGGTTATTAGCCAGTTATGAGAAGCTAAAAACTCTGACCTTTTGTCTGAAATAGCTTCCAAAGCTAACCTTATGCTGCCTTTGGGAATATGGGAAATGCCAAATCTAAGAGTAATACTGAGTTTCCTTCAGGAACTCCCACTCATTTTATGAATAATCGTTATGGTTCTTCATCATGTTTATTTTTATCTGCTTGGCATGACTTAACCCGAGACAGCCTGAATGTGTAGCCACTTTGGGGGAACTTTTGAATTCCCTAAGTTAAATATTCTGCATAGCCTATTAGAGCAAAAGGGAACCCAAGTCAAGAAATTTCAATGGAATATTTTTTTCTGATTGGCATTTTGAGACCTCTAAAAGACATCAAAGTAATAAAATAATTTCTCTGCAAAAAATTTGTTTCCCACCTGTCTGACCAGAATAAAGAATTGCAGAATACAGATTGAACAAAATAAAAAGTTAGAAAGCCAGAGCTCTATTATGCTTACAATGCCTGCTGCAGCTCCCTCTGCCCCCCTGCTGGCAACCCCTTCTCTGTATCTTCCCCTGCCTCTTTACCCCTCTGAAAACTCTGTCTGAACTTTCTTTCTCTTCAGGAGAAGAAGCTACTAAAGATCCAAACCCAGAAGGAGAATCTATTAAAGATTGAAAGCCAGAAAATATAAAATCCAAGAGCCCAAAGCTAGGCAGATCAAACTCAGGAAGTCTTATTCCTGAAATGCCTTTAAAATTTGTTTCTTTCATTCATTGGACACATACCGAGCTACAGAGCATCGCTAAAGATTTTCCAAATTTATGTGAGGATCCTCATAGATTCAGTAAAGAATTCGAGGTCTTTATTAATGCTTATCAGTCCAAATTGGCTGATTTGTATCAGTTAGTCCATATATTAGTTGACCCCCTGGGGAAGCCAAACTATGGTTAGAACATACTAAGTAGAAATAGCCCAAGATGATTTAGCCCTGAACATAGCCAAAATAGCTGTAACCCTTCTCACAGAAGCCCAAGCTAAGGGCAACAATCTACACGATGCAATCCTTAAGCCCTTGCCGCCTAAAATAGATTGGACAAAAGTCCATTCTAGTGTATACGGTAGAGATGAAAGTGTTTATGATTACCAATCCTGATTATTCTAGAAGTTTTCAGAACATTCTGGGTTGAACTCTTCAGATGAAAGGACAAAGGGGGCCTTTAAGGAGGTATTTATTTCTGGCCTCCAACCTGAAATTTTAGTTAAGGGATATCTTTTAGATTGGAGGACTGCTTCCACTGAGGAATCAACTACTTTAGCTCACGAGCTTGCCCAAACTTTAAAAACAAAGCAGACTGCTCGAACTAGCAAATTAAATAAATTAATGGCCCTTCAATTCCAATAGCTTCAAGTACCTACCCAAAAAAGGAGTTTTAAACACTCTAAAGGACCTAAAACCAGCCTCTGCAACTATTGTAAAAAACCTGGCCATCGGAAAAATGAATGCCTTAAGTTAAAGAATAAACAGATAGTTTCCACCCCAGCTGCTCCTCCATCCCCTCCCTGATTCAGAATGTAGGGGCTCTGGAGACACAACAGGGACTTTTCTGGTGGTAGCTCTAAACCCTCAAGGAGAAACAACTATGTATATTAATGGAGAACTTTGTAAATTTTTAATTGATTCTCGAGCTACTTTGTCCACAATTAATCCCATGTGCTTACAAAAGCCCTTGCCCCACAGTAAAAAGAACTTAATTATAGTGTGAGTTACAAATAAGGAACAAAACCAATTTCACTCCCAACTTGTGCCAATATCTTTAGACCTAATCGAGGATTTACATCCTTTTTTAATCAATTGTAACACCTCTGTTAATTTAATACTGTTGTTGCTGTTGTGTGCCATTGAGTCGATTCCAAGTCACAGCGACGCTATAGAGCAGAGTAGAACTAACCCGTAGGGTTTCTAAGGAGTGGCTGGTGGATTTGAACTGCTGATCTTTTGGTTACCAGCTGTAGCTCTTTACCACTGCGTCACCAGGACTTCTGTTAATTTAATAGGAAGAGATATTTTATCTGAATGGAATTGTCGTTTTCAATTTAATGAAAAGAGGGAAATATAATTAATCTTACTGAGAATCAGAATTTAGGGATAGAAAACATTTAAAAGGAAGAGGCCCTTTGTCATATATGCAAGCCCTTACTGTACCCCTTTTGAATTCTGTATGTTCAAGCTCTCTCCCCATTGAGGTTATTTCTCAGGTCCCCAAAACCTTGTGGGCCACAACTTCTACAGATGTCTGTCACGTCCTGGCTGCTGAACCTATTAAGATTTAAGTGGACGCCTCTAAGCCCTTGCCCAAGAGTCCTCTGTACCTGTTTAAATGAGAAGCAAAGGAAGGAATAAGCCCTATAATATAGGATTTCCTTTCTAAAGTCTTAATCATCCCCTGCACTAGTCCTCGTAACACTCCTATCTTTCCAGTTAGAAAACCTTATGGCCAATGTTGGTGGTTTGTTCAGGACTTACGTGCAATAAACTGCATTGTTATTCCTAGGCACTCTGTTACTTTCCAATGTTTCCCCTGATGCAGTATGCTTCACTGGTGTAGATCTTTGTAGCACATTTTTCAGCATTCCCTTCAAACCAAAAAGTCAATATCTGTTCACTTTTACTTGGGAAAATAACAATTTACCTGGAATGTCATGTCTCAGGGTTTTACAGAAGCTCCCAGTTATTTTTATTAAAATTTGCACTTGGATTTCCAATCTTTGCAATTTCCAAATTAATCTACCTTGTTATAACAAGTAGACAATTCACTAGTGTGTTCCCCCTCTTGGCAGGCTTGCCTGGAGAACAGCATAGCCTTGCTAAAACATTTGGCTGTTGGTGGACATAAAGTTTCTAAAGAAAAATTACAATTAGCTCAGCCTTCTGTCAAATATTTAGGTACCTTAATTTCTGCAGAAGGCACTTCTGTTGTTCCCAAGAGTAAAGAAGCTACTGCAGCTTTTTCTCTGCCTGAAACAAAGAAACAATTGAAAGGTTTTCTAGGGCTTTGTGGTTATTGTCAAGCTTGGGTTTCTAGCTTTTCTCTCATGGCTCAGCCTTTATATAAATATTTGGAAATCTCTGAGCCTGATTCATTTTATCTTACCCTGGAAGATCAAAGGGGCAATAACTAAATTAAAAGAAGCCCTAATTAACATGCCAGCTTTAGGATTCCCTATCATTTGGACTTTGCATTTTTTGTGCATGAAGTTTCTGGTAATGCAGTAGATGCTCTTACACAGACACATGAGGGACAAAGTAGGACTATAGGTTATTATAGCCTGCAGCCGGATCCTATGGCTAAAGCATATCCACCTAGTCTTAGGGTGGTAGCAGCTATAGCAAAATTAGTCGAGTTCACTGCTGATATAGTTTAGGAAACTTCCTAGATATATATACTGAATGCTGTGTCTGCGTTATTAAATTTTTTTTAACTCAACATTTATCTGCCAGTAGACTCACTTCTTATGAAGTGCTTCTTCTGGTAGCTTCTAATATTAGCTTACTTACGGAAGCTACTTTAAACCCAGCTGGTTAAGAGCTTGGCTGCTAACCAAAAGGTCAGCAGTTCGAATCCACCAGTTTCTCTTTGGAAACCCTGTGGGAAGTTCTACTGTATCCTGTAGGGTCACTATAAGTCAGAATTGACTCGATAGCAACAGTTATGGTTTTGGTTACCCTTCTTTCTACAGCTAATAAGTATTACTGTCCTTCTCATGATTGTTTAGACTTAACCAAGCAGCTTCTGACTCCTCGTAGTGATTTAAAACAAACCCCTTTGTCAAACCCTGATAGCATATTATTTGTAGATAGCTCTTATTTGAAACCAACTCCTAGCTCTCAATATCAGGCTGGTTATGCTGTTACAACCTCTGCTGAAGTCCTTGAATGCCAGCCTCTTCCTAAGTCACCTCAGCTCAACAAGCTGAACTTATTGCTCTTACAGAGTATGTAAACTTCCTAAAGAAAAATCCATAATTTTTTTTTTACAGATTCTAAATATGCATTTGGAGTTATTCATGATTTTGGAATATTATTGAAACAAAGAGGCTTTTTAACCTCTTCTGGTAACACTATTAAAAATGGGGCTTTTCCCCTAAAAAGATAAAATACTTAGGAATAAATCTGACCAGGGATGTAAAAGACCTATACAAAGAAAACTATAAAACACTACTGCATGAAACCCAAAGGGATCTACATAAATGGAAAAACATACCATGCTCATGGATAGGCAGACTCAACATTGTGAAAATGACAATTCTACCCAAAGCAATTTACAAATACAATGCAATCCAGATCCAAATACCAGCAACATTCTTCAAAGAGATGGAAAAACTAATCATTAACTTTATATGGAAAGGGAAGAAGCACCGAATAAGTAAAGCACTACTGAAGAAGAATAAAGTTGGAGGACTCACACTACCTGACTTCAGAACCTAATATACAGCTACAGTAGTCAAAACAGCATGGTACTGGTACAATGACAGATACATTGACCAATGGAACAGAATTGAGAACCCAGATGTAAATCCATCCACCTATGGTCACCTGATCTTCGACAAGGGCCCAAAGTCCATCAAATGGGGAAGAAAGTCTTTTTAACAAATGGTGCTGGCAAAACTGGATATCCATTTGCAAAAAAATGAAACAGGACCCATACTTCACACCGTATACAAAAACTTCTTCAAAATGGATCAAAGACCTGAATATAAAGCCTAAAACTATAAAGTTCATAGAAGAAAAAATAGGACCAACACTTCAGGCCTTAATACACGGCATTAACAGGATACAAACCATAACCATCAATGCACAAAACCCAACAGATAAGCTAGATAACTGGGATCTTCTAAAAATCAAACGCCTATGCTCTTCAAAAGATTTCACTAAAAAAGTAAAAAGAGAACCTACAGACTGGGAAAAAATTTTGGGACAGTACAAGTCAGACAAAGGTCTAATCTCCATAATTTACAAGAAAATCCAACGCCTCTACAACAAAAAGACAAATAATCCTATTAAAAAATGGGCAAAGGAAATGAACAGACACTTCACCAAAGAAGACATTCAAATGGCCAACAGACACATGAGGAAATGCTCGCGATCACTAGCCATTAGAGAAATGCAAATTAAAACCACAGTGAGATACCATCTCACCCCAGCATTACTGGCACGAATCAAAAACACTGGAAATAACAAATGTTGGAGGGGCTGTGGGGAGACGGGAACTCTTATGCACTGCTGGTGGGAATGCAAAATAATACAACCATTTTGGAAAATGATATGGCGCTTCCTCAGAAAGCTAGAAATAGACATACCATTAGATCCAGCAATCCCACTCCTAGGAATATATCCTAGAGAAATAAGAGTCGTCACTCGAATAGACATATGCACACCTATGTTCATGGCAGCATTGTTCACAATAGCAAAACGATGGAAACAACGTAGGTGCCCATCAAGAGATGAATGGATAAACAAACTATGGTACATACACACAATGGAGTACTATGCAACGAGAAAGAACAACAACGAATCTGTGAACCATCTCATAACATGGATGAAACTGGAGGACATTATGCTGAGGGAAATAAGTCAATCACAAAAGGACAAATATTGTATGAGACCTCAATTGTAAAAACCCATGAAAAAGTTCACATGCAAAATGTAACAATCTTTGTTGGTTACCAGGGATGGGAGGGATGGGGGGGGGTACTAAATAGGCAATAGATAAGTGGTATCTTGGGTGAAGGATGAGACAGTACACAGTACAGGGGAAACTAGCACAACCTGTACAAGGAAAGGTCATGGAAGCCCCATAGACACATCCAAACTCCCTGAGGGACTGAGTTGCTGGGCGGAGGGTTCAGGGGACCATGGTCTCGGGGAACATCTAGCTCAATTGGCATGACACAGCTTATAAAGACAATGCTCTACATTCTACCTTGGTGAGTAGTGTCTGGGGTCTTAAAAGCCTGTGAGCAGCCATCTAAGATACTCCACTGGTCTCATTCCTTCGGGAGCAAGGGAGAATGAAGAGAACAGGATACAAGGAAAAAATTAGTCCAAAGGACTAATTGTCCACAGCTACCAAGGCCTCCACCGGACTGAGTCCAGTACAGCTAGATGGTGCCCGGCTACCACCACTGACTGCTCTGACCAGGATCACAACAGAGGGTTTTGGACAGAGCTGGAGAAGGATGTAGAGCATAATTCTAACTCACAAAAAAAAAAAAAAAAAAAAAAAAAAAAAACAGATTTACTGGCCTAAAGGAGACTGGAGAAACCTCGAGAGTATGGCCCCCAGACACCCTTTTAGCTCAGTGGTGAAGTTACCTCCGAGGTTCACTGTTCAGCCTAGAAGTGGACAGCCCTGTAAAACCAAATGAGACTAACGAGGTACAGGAGTCCAGTGACAAGGGCCAGAAGGCAGAAGGGGACAAGGAAGCTGGTGACAGGGAACCCAAGGTTGAGTAAGGATATTGTTGATGTGTTGTGAGATTGTTAACCATCATCATAGGGCAGCATTTATAGTAACTGTTAAATGAGAAACGATTTTGTTCTGTAAGCCTTCATCTTAAGTGAGAATAACAGCACAATTGGAAGAGCGTAGTCAATGTCACTGAACTGTGTATGTAGAAATTTTTGAAATGGTGTATCTTTGGCTATGTGTATTTTCACCAAAAAAAAAAAAAAAAAAAAGGTTGAGAATTTAGAGGGTTAATATGTTGTGGGGTTGTTAACCAATGTCATAAAACAACATGTGTACTACTGTTTCATGAGAAACTATTTGTTCTGTAAGCCTTCACCTGAAGTACAATAAAATATATATTAAAAAATTGGGGCTTTAGTAGCAGACCTATTAAATGCCTTGCTGCTCCCTTCTGAAGTTGCTGTAATTAAATACAAGCACACTAGCCAAAGGGAGTGCCCCAAACTGAAGAAATTAGAAGGAATAATCTTGCTGATGCAGCTACTAAACAAGCTGCTTCCCAAATTATTGTTGCCCCTGTTTCAGCAAAAGAGTGTGCAGAGGGGCCTTTGGAAGGACTATAGAGAACTATTCTCGTGAAATGACTAGTACATTTGCACCCACCAAAGAGAGCTTTTGAAACACCAGCAATTGGCTCAATCAAATGAAACTGAAACATGGAAAAAGGCTCTTACTAAGACACTGACACTAAGCTATGGTTAGGACCTAATGCCAAAATTGTCCTTCCTAAATTTTTACATGTTCCTATGATGAGAGCTCTACATTAGAACACTCATACAGGGAGAGACGAGTTTGAAGAAATACTGGTAGGGAAAATTTTCTGAGGCAGCTGAGCATGTGACTGCCTACTGCTCCATCTCCCCTCATTACCATCCTGAGAAACATCTTAAAAATTCCCCGGGACAATACCCTTTGCCTTCTGTGTATATGCTCGAATGGCAACTAGATTTTATCCAGCTTCCACCTTTGCATGGTTATAAATATGTTTTAGTAATGATTTGTAGATTTTTGTATTGGGTTGAGGCTTTTCCCTGCCAGCGGGCCACTGCTTCTTTTGTGGCAAAGAAGCTCCTTGAAAACATAATACCTACTTGGGGAGCACCCGAAATTATTTGCAGTGATCGAGGAATACATTTTACTGGACAAGTTATTCAGGAATTATGCCAAGTTTTCCCCATATACCAGAGATTACTTTTCCCTTATCACCTGCAGTCTTCTGGACTGGTAGAAAGAACTAATGGTAGAGTAAGAAATCAACTTGCTAAGTTTTCTGAGTTCCTAGGTTTGCCTTGGACTAAAGTTCTCCCTTTAGTCCTTTTAAATTTGAGAAACACTGCTTTTGAATCTCATAAACTTACTCCTTATGAAATAGTTACTGGAAGGCCTATGATCCTTCCTTACATTGCCTCTACTGATCTTAACTTGGTACTCCCTGAATTATTAAAATATTGTCAATCTTTGATGCAGGACTCTAAGAAATATTTTTCACAAGTTAAAGAGACATTTGAGGAGCAGAAACCTGCTTCTTCTTCAATTAATATTACCCCAGGAGATTATGTTTATTGGAAAAGGTACCAACTAAAAGATTCCTTGGAACCTCGCTGGAAGAGGCTTTATCTAGTCATTTTAACTAACACTTGTGTGGCTAATCTGTAAAGAATTAACCCTTGGATTTATTTGTCACAGGTAAAGAAAGCTAAAGTGCCTATTTGGACCTGTCAGCCAGCTGGAGGTTTGAAACTCAGACTGAAGCAGTGCCCCAGCAATCAGAGGCAAGTAACTTCACAGCCAAGCCACTGACTCCAAAATCACAGAGAAAGATCACATTTATGGAGCAGAAATCTATGAACTCTGGTTCTTAACTGTTGGTATTTTAATAGTCTAACTATTTCTGCTTACTTGTGGAATTATTTTTTAGTAGCTTTAACTCTAAACCCAGAAGTTAAACTTTTTTTATTCTTTGTACAAGTAGTTTAAATTGTTTAATGCATATAGCTTTTTGAAATAGTTTTATTCTACCTATTTGGGTTCATCTGTGAATTATTAGAAAAAAAGAGTATGCTTTATACTCATTAATTTCTCTTTACTATGTTACTTTAGTCAACATTTTCTCCATTATCAAGTTTATAATAAGTTTCTTTTTTCTATTTGTTATAATCTCCGCTGATGCCTGGAAAGAAAATGCTTTTATCAAGTGAGCTCAATCAGTTGCCAGCACCAGTAATTTAACAGAATTTTGGGTATGTCACTCTGCCCCACGAGCCACACAGGATCATATTGACCCTCTCATTGTACCAGTCCTACACTATAACTTCATACCTAATTTGACTATTGATTTTGAAAAACCATTTAAATGAGTCATCTGGGCCAAACTATGGCTACCCCTAGAACAGTCCACTTATCCTTCAGCTCCTGGTTTTTCAATCTTACCCATGTGTGGATAGAATGTTCTACTCTGTCCACACTATGTGAAGTTTTTATTAATCATGCTCAATATTATCACTTAATAAAAAATAACTGTATTAGAATTAATCCAAATCTCCCTATTTGTGCCTGACTCCAAGATCCCCTAAATTATGGAGAATTATCCATTTGTAATTATTTGCTGACTGCAAACTGTCTTGAAAAAGTCAGTCAGTCCATTCATTTTCCCAATATTCAAACCAGAAAAGGCATGTTATGTGCCCCTTCTGGATATACCTTTTTATGTAGAGGATCAGCTTATTTAAGAAATAAATCTGATGACTCACCCTACACTTGGGCTTTACTGTGTTTAGACAGTTGGAATATGATAGGCCAGTGCACTTTAGGAACCCTAGGAATTCCCATGAGTATCCATTCATACAATGACAGCCTACTATAGGACAGTGATTTGAAATTAATAACCATGCAGAAGAGAGAACTCATCCTTTCAGGCAATCCCATAGCTGATTACTTGGGATGAGGATGGTCCTTATACACTACTACACCACTATTTGGGATTGGGCAATTAGAAATGTCCTTTCACAATCTATCTGCCGCTGTGGCTCAAATTGCTGATAGTGTTGCTGATGGAATGGCCGCACAACAACAATCTTTAGAATCCCTTGCAAAAGTTGTATTGGACAATATAATTGCCCTAAATTTCATTTTAGCCCAGCAAGGAAGGGTTTGTCCTGTCACCAATGCTTCTTGGTGCTTATGGATAAATACCTCCAGAGAAGTAGTGAAGGATATCTAAAAAATACTCCAAAAAGCCTCGTGGTTCCATACATTCCTCCCATGACAATTCTTTTATTCTTTAATGTTTGTAGCTGGCTACCCCAAAACGTTGGATCTGGAATACACTTCTTTCTGCTAACCTATCTCCTTCTTCTAATCAATGTAATCATTATTATAGGACTTGCTAAATGTATAATGCACTGGGTTTCTCATTGTCACAGCCAACCTTCAAGGCATATGGCCATGTGATGAATTATGTATTTGGAAGAAACTACTGATTTTGCTAAGGAGAATGAAGTTTAGTTCTGGGATCAAATCCTTTCAAAATTGCCAAGCTGTTTCCCAAAAGTGGCTTTGTTTTCAACACTTACCCCAACCAGAGACCAAAACACCTAAAGATGATACCTGAAGCAATGGCAAGGTGAAGTTGGATAGTGCCCGGCTACAAAAAGTCAAATGGTGCCCAGCTACTAGAATGTAGCATATGAAGAACTTAAAGACTCATACAGAGCAACCATCCCAGAGACTCCAAGACCTTGCAGAAGACAGACAGCTTCATTATGGGTGATGTCTTAAGTGATATGTGCCCCTTAGTGGCTGCTTGATCAAAAGGGGGAAAGTGAATAAGCAAACCTTAAAACTGGGGCCACTTGGCATGATTAAAATGATTAATCCCGGACCTAAATTAAAATTCCTTTCGAATTAAGCTGCAACTAGGTTTGAAGCCTACCTCTGCCATTCAACAAAGACAATTTGGCCTCTTGTAAAAGTTTTGACTGTTTGTGACACAAAGAGTGCAGAGATCTGGGCCTTAGCTTATGTACATAATCTTGCTATCTTAACTGCTCTTAGGAAATTCACCCAGTGAGTGCCTAGGCTCTAACTCACTCCCTCCTAGCCAGATGGCTATGTTTACATTTCAAAAGACTTCAGGTTGGAGCTGATCTAATCTCCTTCCTAACCAAATGGTTGACTTCTTTTACATTTCAAGGACTCCAGCTAGGGTTGACCTGGCCTACAATCAGTCACTAAACTCCAACATCATGAATATTTACATGGCTTGCTTTAGAAATATTGCTTTAGTCAATTAGTATCAGGAAATAAGAGACTGATGTTAGGCTAGAAATTGATGTTAGGAATTTTGTAGATTGACAACCCGTGTAAAATTTTCCTTCCTTCCCCTGCAGCCCCTTAGTTATAAAACCATTTGTCTTTGTTTGCTTTGCCTGATAAATACCTCATTGCTCTCCTTGAAAGTTGGAACACACGCTGCAGCCTCTTGTTTGAGTGCTGTGTATCTCTCCATTCCATGAAATGCCTTTATTGTTCATCCTTCAATAAAATTCATTTGCTTTTATTTCTAGCAAAGTATAAGCCTGGAGTTTCTCTAAGACAAACTCTTTCCACATTTTAGAATCTTTGGTATAAATTCCCGGTGATATGGTTACTCTTTCAAAGAGAAGAAATATTTTTATAGTTCTTGATATTTATCACTATATTATCTTCCTTAAGAATTGTAACAATTTACTCAGATCCTCACAAATATAGGACTATTTTATCACATCTTCATGAGTACTAGATGTCAACCGAAATGGTTTTTTTTTTAATTCAGCTTTGCATTTCTTTGGCGATTAGAAAGATTGGATATTTTTCTATAAACCTGTTTACTAGTTATAAGTTGTTTAATGTGAATTACTTCTTCATGCCCCTTACCTCTTTATATATAAGGGTCTTTGCTTTTTGAGCTATTAGTTTGTTGGAATTCTTTACGTAATATTCCTTCCTCACAATCTGTTAGGAAGTAGACAGACTATAAATAAACAGGTATTAACCTTTTATTTTCCTTATTTTTTGCAAATATTTTCCCCTATTTGTTCTTTTTCAGTCATTTTCTGTAGTCAAAACCTGTTAATCATCACTTTGTGATTTCATCAATCATTTCCAAGTTTAATAAAAGACATTCTCCCCCTCAGAGAGTTGGTGAATGTTCAAGTCTCTCTTCCTCTCCTTTGCTTAGGTTTTTTTTAAAAAATGTGTACTGGTAACTCTTTAATTGATGTAAAATTTCTTTGGGACGTCTGGTGATTTCAAAGCATAAGTTTCTCAAAGTCAGTGGATTCCCTTCCTTGCCACATCAGTGACTAGGGCCCAAGCCTGACCAGTCCTGCTCACCATCTGCCTGTTGGGGAGAGAATGCAGAATCAGAACAGCCTCTTAACTCTCCAGAGCTAAGCCCACGTCCAAGGATGGCCGTATGACTTGGAACCTGGGTGTGAACCCTCGGTGTGCATAAACTTTCGGCCTCTAGTTATCCATCTGCAAAATGGGGCAAAGGAATGTCTGCCTGACAGGGCTGTTGTGAAGATGATATGAGGTAACGTATAGAAAGTTCTAGTACAGTGCCCAGACCATCACAGATGTCTCAGGGCTCTGTCTCTGCGTTGACTTGGCTCCTGAGTTCCACTTTGTGTCTGAAGGTATCCCTGAGCTTCTCTTTCTGTGGAACTTGGGCAGGCCTACCAGAGGAGTCAGGTGTATCTGCATTCTTAGGTGAGAAAATTGAGGGTCATAAAGCTCCAATGGCAGAATAGTCAATACTTTTGACTGCTCTGCTATGTTGCTTCTTCCAGCATTACTTAGCCTCACTGCACCTCAGCTTCCTCACACATAAAATGGAGTGAATTATCCTTGTTGGTCTCTACTGCTGAGGGATTATTTGAGGATCAAATGAAAAGGCTCTGAAAAAGGCTACAGAAAAACCCAGAAACAAAGGAGAGTCCCCATGGGCTGGTCAGTCCACTCATTCCTCCCTCAGCTTTGGACACAGACAAGCCTGTGTGCTAGCTTTGAGAGGCTCCCTTCCTCCCACCCCCTGATCCCCAGGAAAACTACTGTGGAGGTTCTGTGAAGGCCCCTTGTACCCCTGGCTGGCCAGGCAGGAAGCCCAAGGCTTGGCTGAGGCCCCAGGAAGCAGAGTCTGGGAGGTGAGCTGCACCTCAGGCCCAGCTCTGTTCAGTCTGGAGAAGCTTCTGAAGGCACAGAGGGCCAGGGTGAGGAAGCACTTCTGGGGTCACCCAGGGCACCCTCCATGTCATGATGTGGAAGCTAAGGTGCAGAAAAGGGAGCAAGTTAGCGGCAGTGTCAGAACTTAGGCCAGGGGATCCTGGCTCCCAATCCAGAGCCTTCCCCTTGGCTTCTGCTGCCTCCTTGGGAAAATCTCCTCTGATCCTTCTGGAATGTTCTTTGCATTATGATGACATTTGAGCAAAAACGCATGATGTTAAAGTACTTTGAAAAGCAAGGCAAAGCTGGAAGAATGAGATACTTCAAGATCAGGAGGGAGTTTCCTGGGAATAGACTTTCTGAGGAGGTGAAAGGGGCCTTTGAGCAGGAGCTTGGCTTTACTGGGGCAGCTGGAAGAATGTGGGCCATGGCTGGAGGCAGGCAAAGGTCTTGGGGAAATTTGACATCCTCACTCCACTTTGGCAGTTCAGCATTAAAAAAAAAAAAAAAATTGCTTTGTCTTTTAGCGGCCCTGGTGGCACAGAGGTTAAGAGCCCAGGCTGCTAACCAAAACGTCAGGAGTTCAAATCCACCAGCTGCTCCTTGGAAACCCTATAGGGCAGTTCTACTCTGTCCTATAGGGTCACTATGAGTCAGAATGGACTCGATGGCAATGGGTTTGGTTTTTTTGGTTCCTCTTTTAGCACTTTTTTTTTTTAACTGAAGCTCTACTGTTCCCACTGAGGTTGGAGAGGTTAGGAGTCACTCTAGGCCCCACTTGCACATTAGAATCCCCTGGATACTTTTAAAATCCCATCGCTCAGACTAAAGCCCAAACCAATTACATGGCAATCTCTGTGGGTAGGACCTGGGCAGAGGTAGTTCTTAAACCACCCCAGGTGATTCTAATGAGCAGCCAAGGTTGGGAACCACCAGCCCCTGCGTTACTTTGCTAGCTGATTTGTGAATTGAAAATACAAAAATATGTGAGCAAATGTGTAATTTTGTTCACCACATACACTTGTCCAGAACTTTCTTCACAAAGAGACCTAGGGAGTGATTTTCTCCCTTTCCACTACTGTCGTGGATTGAATTGTGTCCCCCCAAAATATCTGTTAACTTGGCTAGATCATGATTCCCAGTATTGTATGATTGTGTACCATTTTGTAATCTGGTGTGATTTCTTTATGTGTTGTAAACTCTATCACTATGATGTAATAAGATGTATTAATGGCAATTATACTGATGAGGTCTACAAGATTATATAGTGTCTTAAGCCAATCTCTTCTGAGATATAAAAGAGAGAAGTGAGCAGAGATACATGGGAACCTCATACCACCAAGAAAGCAGTGCCGGGAGCAGAGTGCATCCTTTGGACCTGAGGTTCCCATGCAGAGAAGCTACCAGACCAAGGGAAGATTGATGACATGGACTTTCCTTCAGAGCTGACAGAGAAAGCCTTCCCCTGGAGCTGATGCCCTGAGTTTGGACTTGTGGCCTACTAGACTGTGAGAGAATAAACTTCTCTTTGTTAAAGCCATCCACTTGTGGTATTTCTGTTATAGCAGCACTAGATGACTAAAATACCTACCTCCTCCAATTTAATCTTTCCTACTGCCCTGCAGGGCCCTGCCCCAGGCCCATCTCCTCTAAGAAGTCTTCTCGAATCAGGAATCAGGATTATTTCCTCCCAGTCCCAACAGAGGCTATACTGGGCTGTGGATTCAGATTAGGGGCCTATGTACCACCTGTGACTCTTCCACGTGGTTATTACATGGTGTATTTCTGTTTTTAGTCATGCACAGGTTATCTGCCCAACTAGAGGGTAGCTCTGTGAGGACAAGACCCCCATACTTTCTCTTCCTGGAAGCAGTCACAGCCCAGGGGTGGGTGCTCGGGGGCTTCAGTTAAAACTTGCTGTCTGGGGGCTGAATGAATTAAATGCACCCATTTGGATCACATTCAACACATTCACTTCTGACAATGGCTTTGGTAGATTGGCACTGTAATTTTTTTAATCCTCATTTTATGATGGAGAAATGCAATTTGGTGAGGTAAGTAGTTTGTATGTGGTTACAGAGTAAGGAATTTGCTTTCTACCCCCACCACACAGATTTCTGCTAACAGTGAAGTCACCCCCAGAGCAGGCAGGACCTGGCTTGGGGCCAAGCTCCAGGGGCATTTCTCCCCGGGAGAAGGCCTACCTGACCAGGCCAGAAAGGTCATCCGTGAAGGGTTGTTTGGGCTGCAATTCCTCAGACCTGTGGCTACAAGCCTGGGCTGCTCTTTGCACCTGAAGGCAGATAAGGCCAACACGGACAGGGCTCAGAAGTGATGGGAGGAGTAGGTGTAAAAGGAATTCAAATGGACGTTTCAGCTGAGATCAGAGGTTAATAGATATCAGCTACCAGAGTCACTGGAACAAAATGTAAATTTTATAAGGAAATATTTAAAATCTGTTTTTACAAATCTTACAACCCTTCTCCTGGTTGAGGGTCAGGCTGTTGGTATTAAGGAGAGAATTTGGAGGAACCAATTTATTTATTGAATCCATGTTCCTCCTCTTGCAAGGAAGAGGAGTGGAAGGTGCCTGCCCTTCACATTGAGCCAATGAGGAGAGCTTCATGGGAACAGCCCAGAGAGCTGAGTCTGGGATCCCGGCACTATGGAGCCTGGTGCACTGGTACCTGATGCACACCTGAGAAATCTAGGGCGAGAGATGGCTGGCCAGCTGCTGAGTGGATGAGCTGAAGGAGAGGCAGCTGTGCTGAGATCAGCCTCAAGTTCTTTAGTTTTCTGGGAGAAAGGATGCATGAGTATTTCCCATGGAACAGATGAGAGCCACAGAGCATGGTAGGGGCATATGGGGACTTATGACATTCTGTCTCATAGGGCAGCCCGCAGAGCTAATGGAATCTCAGCAGACAGAAACTGGAGTGGACTAGATTCCCTGGGGCCCAGAAAGGGGGGAAGTGACCTTTAAGGCATTTCCTCAGGTCACAAGAATTGAGGGTAAGAGATTCCTAGTGATTCAAGGTCTTCAAAGAAACTCACAAAAGTGCATTTATATAAAAAAGTCATTTTGAAACACCTGCTGGGATAGATGAAACCAGAGGGCATGAGATCAGCTTACAAGAAACCAAACTAAACTCGTTGCTGTTGAGCTGATTCTGACTCATAGTGACCCTACAGAAGAGTAGAACTACTCCCATAGAGTTTCCAAGGAGTGGCTGGTGGATTTGAACTATTGACCTTTTGGTTAGCAGCCCTAGGTCTTAACCACTGCACTACCAGGGCTCCACCTTATGATAGTGCCAGTCAATTAAGACCTTTCCTGCTCCCCTGTTGTTTCCTCTGTTCCATCTCCCCTCCCTCCAGTCCCCAATGAGCTCAGAAACAATAGCTAAGGAGACAGTAGGAAGTAAGGGAGAAAGAGGAAGCCCATCACCCTCTTCCCAGGTAGCAGGCAGCTAGCTAGGGGAAAGGAGAAGGACTGTAATTTTTTTTTTAATGTGGTAGAATATATGTAACAAAACATTTGTCATTTCAATATTTTTTAACGTGTATAATTCAGTGACATTAATCACATCACCATGTTGTACAACCATCACTAAGACAGGGTTCGAGTCATTTTCTTAAAATCGTTGTCTCCTCCGTACAGCCCCTCACCTAGCCCATTTCCTGAAATTGTTTTTCTCCTCAGAACTTCTTTGAAAAGAAAGCCAGCGGCTAGCCAGAATTGACTGAAACAGGTCCTGCCCTCCATCTTGGCACTCCAGATGACCTTTAGCTCATTAACTGCCTCAAGTATGGTAAATTCTCCACCCCTGGGTGGAGAGCTAACATGCTAATGGACAAAAATGGCTAACTTCCTTCTGTGTTGGGAATTGAACTTAGGCCTTAGAAAATGCTTACTCATTCTAAAACTCTCTGTGCCTGCATGCATGCCATTTTGTATTCTGAAACTGCTCCTATCTCAACAAGCTGCCTGCAAGGCAGTCTTAGAAGGCACGCAGCCCCAACTGTCTCCTTGCTTGGCCAACCAATAAAGTTACCTTTTGTTCTCCCCAACTTGGTCTCTGTCATTTTGGCCCTGGACAGAGTCATGCCGAGTAGAACCCAGAGTTCCTAGCAACATCGCCACTATCTGTTTCCAAGTTTTCAGTCACTTTTAAGAGAAACTTAGTGCTCCTTAAGCCATAACTCCCTTTCCCCTTCCTACCTGTCCCTGGTAACCACCAATAAACTCTAGTCTGTAAGTATTTGCCTATTCTAGACATTTCATGTAAGTGAGATCATACAATATTTGTTCTTTTCTGTCTCACTTATTTCAGTCAGCATGTTTTCAAGGTTCACTCATGTCTTAGCATGTGTCAGGACTTCATTTCTCTTTATGGCTGAGTAATATTCCATTGTATGTTATCTTAGTTATCTAGTGCTGCTGTAACAAACATACCACAAGCAGATGGCTTTAACAAACAGAAATTTATTCTCTCACAGTCTAGGAGGCTAGAAGTCCGAATTTAGAGTGCTAGCTCCAGGGGAAGGCTTTCTTTCTGTGTCGTCTCTGGAGGAAGGTCTTTGCCATCAATCTTCCCTGGTCGAGGAGCTTCTCAGCTCAGGGACCCCAGGTCCAAAGGATGCACTATTCTTCCAGCTCTTGTTTCTTGGTGGTATAAGGTCCTCCTGAATCTCTGCTCACTTCTCTCTTTTATATCTAAAAAGAGATTGACTCAAGATACACCCTAATCTTGTAGATTGAGTCCTGCCTCTTTAACATAACTGCCTCTAATCCTGCTTCACTAACATCATAGAGGCGGGATTTACAACACATGGGAAAATCACATCAGATGACAAAATGGTGGACAGTCACACAATACTAGGAATTGTGTCCTAGCCAAGTTGACACACATGTTTGGGGGACACAATTCCATCTATAACATACGTATATACCACATTTTGTCTATTTATTGATCTGTTGACAGACATTTGTGTTGTTTCCACCTTTTGGTTATTGTGAATAATGCTGCAATAAACATTTGTGTACAAGGATCTGTTTGCATGGAGGAGCTGTAATTTTGAATGAAATAGAAGCTTTCGCTATTACAAGAGACTGGACGTTCTAAGTACCTAATTAAGACAGTGTTTTGCGAGGCTGCATTATCTAAAAGTAAACAGAAAGGTCATGACTGTCCCAGCTTTCATCTTGAGGCAGACAAAGAACTTCTGCCGTTGAATAAAGGTCAAATGTAATTCCACCCATTGGGTATGGTTGTAACAGTTCTGTCTGAAGCAGAAGTCGAGGAGGGGGCATGTTTCCAGCAAAGGTGTGGTTCTCATTACCACACACAGGCACAATGCTAGGTATGGTATGGCTTATCTCACCTAATCCTCTCAACAACTAAGAAGCAGATGTTTGCACCCCTATTTTACAGATGCAGAATTGAGGTTCAGAGCAGCAAAGTGAGTTGCCCAGGGTCACAAACTAAGTCGCAAAGAAAAGATGTGAAGCCAGGTCTGCCTGATTCCACAGCTCGCAGGTCTTACTACTACATGTTTCTTCACGTTGGGCCTTCAGCTGATGCTGCTCAGTAGCTTCTGTTTATGGCTTGATGAGGTGGGTTGAATGAGACAATGTTAAAACTAGGAGGGACCTTAGCACTCATTTTCCCTCTCTGCTAGCAGCTTCCTCACTCTGGCCTCAGTTCCTCATCTCTAAAATGAACGAAGAAATGGTGTGGAAAACAGGGTAGGAGCCTATGAATTCTGTGGAAATTAGAGCTTGGCTGAGGGTCTGGGTAGCCAAGAGATGTTGGAACACTGTTGCCCTGCAAACTCAAAAGTCCCCATCTGATAGATAGTGCTGCTTTCTGCTTGGACCCTGTCTTAGTTATTTAGTGCTGCTATAACAGAAATACTGCAAGTGGATGGCTTTAACAAACAGAAATTTATTTTCTCACAGTTTAGGAAGCTAGAAGTTGACACTCAAGTTGCTGGCTCTGAGGGAAGGCTTTCTCTCTCTTTCTGGGGAAGGTCCTTGTCTCTTCTGAGCTTTTGCTCCAGAGCAATCTTCATTGGCTTGTCATCTCTCTTCCCCCATCTCTGCTGTGCTCAAAAGAGACTGACTCAAAGTACACCCTACACTAATTGTCTTGGTCAACTAGTGCTGCTATAACAGAAATACCACAAGTGGAGGGCTTTAACAAAGAGAAGTTTATTTCCTCACAGTAAAGTAGGCTAAAAGTCCAAATTCAGGGCATTGGCTCCAGGGGAATTCTCTCTCTCTCTGTCGGCCTTCTTCTCATCAGTGCTCCCCTGGACTAGGAGCTTCTTCGCACAGGGACCCCAGGTCCAAAGGACACGCTGTGCTCTGGACACTGCTTTCTGGGTAGTATGAGGTCCCCCTGTCTCTCTGTTCACTTCTCTCTTCTATATCTCAAGGGATTGCCTCAGGACACAATCCAGTCCACAACTGCCACCCATCCTCCCTCATTAATATCATAGAGACAGGATTTAAACAGATAGGAAAATCACACAATACCAGGAATCATGGCCCAGTCAAATGGATACACACATTTTTGGGGGGACAAAAATTCAATCCATGATACTAGTCCTGCCTCATAAACACAACAAAGACAATCCATTCCCAAATGGGATTATAATCATAGGCATAGAGGTTAGGATTTACAACATGTATTTTGGGAAGATATAATTCAATCCATAACATTCCACCCTTTAAAAAAACCTGTTGTTGTCGAGTCGATTTTGACTCATAGCAACCCTACAGGGCAGAGTAGAACTGCCCCATAGGGTTACCAAGGAGAGGTTGGTGGATTTGAACCACCAACCTTTTGGTTAGCAGCTGTAGCTCTTAAACACTGTACCACTAGGGATCCCTTTTGGACCCCCCAATTCATGTCATTGCCACATGCAAAACACATTCATCCTATCACATCATTGCAAAAGTCTTAAATCAACTCCAAGTCCAAAATCTCATCTTCTGAAACATCTAAATCAAATATGGGTGAGACTTTAGGCGTATTCCATCCTGGGGCAAAATTCCTCTTCATCTATGAACCTGTTATCTGCTTCCCAAGTAAAATGGTTCAACAGGCACAAAGTAGACATTTCTATTACAAATGGGAGAAATTGGAGAGAAAGAAGGGATAACAGGCAAGAAGCAAGTCCAAAACCCAGCAGAACAAATTACATTAGCTCTCAAGGCTTGAAGATAGTCCTCTGTTCTCTGACACCATCTGGGGAATGGCTCTGCCCTCCAGACTCTGAGTATTAGCCACACCCTCTGGAATCTGGGTGGAGGCCCCTGGGCTTCAGCTCTTCCTTCGAGGCCCACTGGAACAGCAACTCTGTTCTCTTGGCTTTGGGTGATCCCATTCTTCTAGCCAATCTGAGTGGCAACCCCACCCCCTCGGCCCCTGAAGACCCTGTTCTTCTGCCCCTTGGGCATGGCAGCCCCATCCCCTCAGCTTTGGGCAGCATCCCCATCTCCCTAGCACACCTTAACAGCAGCCCTACACTCCAGAACTGAGTTGGCAAAGATCTGGCTCTTTGAAACCTAGGAGGCTGTGGCCCTCCCCTTTGAAACTGAGAAGACCCTGCTTCTTGGGCTCCTTTCAAAAGTTCTGCCGATCTCTGAGCTGCTCCAGGGATGGTCCTTTTCTTTTCTTGGAGGACAACAGATGTCACTCCTTTGGCCTGTTTCCTGTCTGTAGAATTCCAAGGGGCAGACAATGTTCTTTCCTTTCATTCTTTCTCTGTCCCCTTCAGTCTAAACTAATGGGTCTTCTGCCGTGGTAGTTGGTTAGATCCATCAGTCACAGGCTAAACTTCTTTAACAAAAGATTGTGTAGCTATGTCCTCGGGGAAAATTCTAGGACATGTGTCCTTAGTTTGTACAACAGAATTTTCCAAGTCTTTAAGTTTTGTTTTGATTTTACACAGTTCATTTTTAAGTCCATCTGTCATTTGACTATAAGTGGCAAGGAGAAACCACGTGGCCCTTTTAAAATCTTGCTTACAAATCTCTTCAGCCAGATATCCAACTTCATCACTTACAAGTTCTACCTTCCATTAAATATTTGAACATAATTCAGACAAGTACTTTGCCACTGCATAAAAAGCATCGCCCTTCCTCCATAGTCCAATTACATGTTCATCGTTTTCTTTTAAAGACTGCCAGAAGCACATTTAATGTCCACATTTCTAGCAACATTTGTTGCTGGTGCCATATGTATTCTCTAAGATGATAGAGAATTTATAGCTCTCCTCACTTCCTTCTGAGCCTCATAAACATAACAAAGACAATCCATTCCCAAAGGGGATTATAACCATAGACATAAAGGTTAAGATTTATAATACATATTTTGGGAGGACATAATTCAATCCATAACAGACCTGAAAGCAGACTCTGTGGAAGGATGCATTGGTTGGGAGCTGGGGGATCAACCAGGAACCCAGAGGTGGTGGCTGGTATCCCTGAATCAGAGGGCAAGCCTACAGGGAAATAAAGGCATCAGCATCTGGGGCTCAGGTGGGAATGAAAAGACTGGGATCCTGCCTCCTTTTCTGACTCCTGCGCCTGAGTTTTTTTGTTTTTTTTTTTTTATTCAACCCCAATATTCAGCATGGATGTCACTGGTCTGGGAACCTTTCCAGATCCTCTGTGTGGTTCTGGGGGCCCTCCTCTTTGCATCATTTTCCGAGTGATGGGACCTCCTTCTCTCCAGTGGAGTTGTCTGGTAACCTGTCCATCTTTCCTATTGGAGCATGAGCTCTGTGAGGGCTGAGCTCTCACCGCTGCACCCCCAGCACCTACGCTGGAGCCTGGCATAGGGTGGGGACTACAAATGTGTATCGCATGCTTGCATTGTGGGAATCAAATCAAGGTGGAGCTTGAGGTTGTTGTTGTTAGGTGCCATTGAGTCAAATCTGACTCATGACGACCTTATGTATAACAGGACAAAACATTGCCCAGTCTTGCACCATCCTCACAAATGTTGCAGCCATGGTGTTAGTCCATCTCATCGAGCATTTCCTTCTTTTTTGCTGATCCTCTACTTTACCAAGTATGATGTCCTTCTCCAGCGATTGGCGTCTCCTGATGACGTGTCCAAAGTACAGGAGGCAAAGTCTCGCCATACTTGCTTCTAAGTAGCATTCTGGCTCTACTTCCTCCAGGACAGATTTGTTTGTTCTTCTGGCAGCCCGTGGAGGCCCACTAAATAGCATCCCTCTTCCCCAACCTGTCCAAGCTCAGAATCAACTGAGAGTGAGGCACAGAATTCAGACAGAAGGAGAAGACTTCTCTCCTGCAACCCAGAGTCAGGCTTACCCACCTTCTCGTGGGCAACATGGGGTGGAGTAAGGCCCACCCTGTGAAATGCACCCACTTGCTGCAGGCAGCCTGGTGCATAGAGAGGAGAGGGAGGAGGGGCTACACGCTCGCATGATCAGAGAGGCCAGGGTGTCCTTCTAGTGGAGCTCCTTCCACATGGAAGCATGAAGACAGGAGGTGACATCCCCTCAACAGAGTGAGCCCTTTATCTGTTGGCTTGATAAAATCAGTTTTTTTAAAATGATATTTATTTGTATATGTATCTATATTACACATACACACACACCATGAATATCTGGGTCCACTTTCTGGTGAGATGACCTTGGGCAAGTTACTTTCTTTAAGGTTGAGTTTTATTATCAGAAAAATGGGTGTAAGTGGTTAAAAATATGGCTTCTGGAGTCAGTGCCTGGCCCTAGCATTGACTGTGTGGTGTTGGGCAAGTTGCTTAACTTCCTTGTGACTCAGTTTCCCTCCTGTTAACTTGAAAACTGTCTTAGAATCTACAGTCAGTTCTACTATGATGCGACATATGTACTCCTACAAATCATCCTGCTGTGCAAAATTGCTTAATAAAAACCTCAGGGCTTGTGAGGAAAATGGGATTGTGGAACAACACTCAAAAACTTCGTCAGTGACACGTTTAAAAAATAAAAGATGGGAATGTAATAAAAATGATAGCACAGTTTTTACACGTTAATACATAAGTATTACAAGAAATATAAAGAAGCCCTAGTGGTACAAATGGTTAAGTGATCTACTGACAACTGAAAGGTTGGGGGTTCAAATATATCCAGCAGCAACTCGAGAGAAAGAGCTGGTGATCTGCTTCTGTAAAGACTACAGCCCACTTGGAAGCCAGGCCTGGTGATCTGCTTCTTGAAGTTTATAGCCTTGAAAGCCCTGTGGAGCAGTTCTACTCTGCAAAGTCATGAGTTGGAATGGACTCCGTGACAACCAACAACAACAGGATAAAAAGAAATGACTGTGATGGTTAAGGTTGTGTGTCAACTTGGCTGCGCCATGACTCTCAGTTGTTTTGGCAGTTATGATGTAGTTTGGCGGTTATGTAATGACATAATCACCTCCATGATGAGATCTGCTATGAGCCATCATTCAGTTGAAAGGGGGTCTCCTTGGGGGTGTGGCCTGCATCCAATACGTATGGACTTTTCTGGCAAAACTTGCTGGCTTTTTTCGTCTCTGGATCCTGCATTCGGCTTGTCATCATCTGACCTCCAGTTCTTGGGACTTGAGCCAGCAGCCTGCAGTCTTACCTGCTAATCTTGGACTTGTCAGTCCCTAGAGGTACATGAGTCAGGAGAAGCCTCCAGCTGGACACCTGACCCATGGAGTTAGGACTTTCCAGCCTCTACAACCACATGAGCTATTTTCTTAATATAAATCTCTCTCTCTCTCTCTCTCTCTATATATATATATATACATCTTCTGGGGTCAAAGCCTGGCCCCACGTATATGTATATATGTATATGCTTTACTGGTTTTGCTTCTCTAGAGAACCTAGCCTAAGACCAATACCATTTCTATATACTACTAAAGAGTGATTTCCAGGATATATTTTCAAGTAGATAAAGTAAAATGATAAAAGTGTGTATATTATGCTACCATTACCATAGTATGCCAAAAGGAAGGAGGGATACAATTTTGTTTATATATTTGAAATGGAATGATAAATGATAACTTTTTTCAAAAACGGTTGCCTAAAAATGGAGGGTGGGAAAATAGTGGAGGGGACAAGGATGGAAGCTGGACTTCATTGAATGTACCTTGTTTTGTAGAGATGACTTCAGAACCATGTAAATATTCTCCATAATTATAAGATAAAATAAAATTTTAAAATTAATCTCTAAAAATCAAAACTTAAATGAAACAAGTGAAAACAAAAATGAATCCCCTTCTGCTCTATTAAAAGAATTTCTAATATTAAAAAAAAAAAGAGATTACAGCCTAGGAAATCCTATGGGGTAGTTCTACTCTGTCTCATAGGACCATTATGAATCAAAATTGACTTAACAGCACCTAACAACAACACCACAATAAAGGTAGCACATGACCTTGGAAAAACGCTGAGGTTTGCTTGTGGAGGTGGGTATGGGAAGGTTGTCTCTTGTGAGTTGTTTTGTGAAGTAGTGGAAGGAGGATTGTCTGAAATCTGAGGGACAGTTGTAACACCAGATGTGGATGGTTGTGACTCATAACAACCTGTGAACTGAGGTACCTGGTAGAAGTTTAAGACGTGTGCAAGTTTTGTATATTCCCATGTGGCTCTGTTTAGTTTTCTGGGTTCACACAGGGCAGGGCTCAGCAAACTTCTTCTTCTTTTATTTTTTTTTTTTCCATAATATTTTATTGTGTTTTCGGTGAAAGTTTATACAGCCAACTAGGTTCCCATTTAAGAATTTCTATACAACTTGTTCACGATACTGGTTACATTTTTCATGACATGTCAGCAATCTCATTATTTCAGTTCTGGTAGCTCTGTTTCCGTTAATCTAGTTTCCCTGCCCTGCCCCCTACCTTCTCATCTTTGCTTTAGAGTAAATGTTGACCTTTTTGTCTCATAGACGATTTTTTAAAGACGCGTAGTACTCACGGGTGATACTGTTTATTTTATGAGCCAATCTGTTATTTACCTGAAAGATGACCTCCAGGAGTAGTTTCTGTTCAAAGTTTAAAGGGTATCTCAGGGCGATAGTCTTAGGGGTTCCTCTAGTCTCAATTGGTCCAGTAAGTCAAGACTATCTGAGTACTGTTCTAATTTTTCTCCCATTCTATCGGGGTCTGTCTATTGTGTCCCTCGTCAGAATGGTCGGTAGTGGCAGCCAGGCACTGTCTAGCTTTTCTGGTCTCAGGGTAGATGAGGTCATGGTTCATGTAGGCTATTAGTCCAGTAGACTAGTTTCTTCTTTCTCTGGTTTCCTCCTTTCTGTTTTGCTCCAGACGAGTGGAGGCCCATAGCTGTATCTTAGATGGCTACTTGCAAGCTTTTAAAACCCCAGATGCTGCTCACCAAACTAGGATGTAGAACATAAACTTTTTGAACGATATTGTGCCAATTGACCAAGTTGCCCCATGAAACTATGGTGTTAAGCCTCCAAACCCAGAAAATCAATCCCATGAGGTGTTTGGTTATGTCTAAGAAGTATTTGTAACTGTGCCCCTTAGGTGCTTTATTATATATATGAATATGTATGCAGCACACACATATATGTATATACCTATAGATATACCTATACATGCACACGTATATACACACATATACTCACCAATACACGTATATGCATACACAGCTACCTATGTAACCACCTACATATTTTTTGGTTGTTGTTGCAAACTTCTTAAAAGGTCAGATAGTAAATATTTTCAGCCCCTATGGTCTCTGTTGCAAATGGTCTCTGTTGCAACTACTCAGCTTTGCTGTTGTAGCTTGAAAGCAGCCACAGACCAGATATAATAGAATGAGGGGGTCACTGTGTTTCAATAAAACTTTATTTACAAAAGCAGGCCATTGGCCAGTGGGCTGGGATTTACTAGTTCCTGACCTAGTGTTTCTCGTGGACAAAACCACACATAAGCAAACATAAAGTATGCATTATGCTCACGTTGTTCCCTAATATGCTAATTTCATTGGAACAAATCTTATTTTCAAAATAAGCATTATAGCAGAACTGACTGAGCTTTATAGGATTGTTATGAGGTGTCTTAGTCATCTAGTGCTGCTCTAACAGAAGCACCACAAGTGGATGGTTTTAACAAAGAGAAGTTTATTTCCTTACAGTAAAGTAGGCTAAAAGTCCAAATTCTGGGTGTCAACTCCAGGGGAAGTCTTTCTCTCTCTGTTGGCCTTCTCATCAGTGTTCCCCCAGACTAGGAGCTTCTTGGCACAGGGACCCCGGTCCAAAGGACGCGCTCTGCTCCCGGCACTGCTTTCTTGATGGTGTGAGGTCCCCCCTGTCTCACTGCTCACTTCTGTCTTTTATGTCTCAAGAGATTGCCTCAGGACACAATCCAGTCTTGTAGATCCAGTCCTGCCTTACTAACACAACCGCCACCCATCCTCCCTCGTTAACGTCATAGAGGCAGATTTACAACATACAGGAAAATCACACAGTACCAGGAATCATGGCCTAGCCAAAGTGATACACACATTTTTTGAGGGACATAATTCAAACCATGATATGAGGGTAAATGAACGGGTGCTTGTAAAAGCCTTACTAAGTCATCGATGTCTCAGGGGTCGGTAGATGTTCGCTTTTGCAATTAGATATGCTGTAGGGTTATTGTCAAGATTTCACATAATTCTGTGTATAAAGAGGAGCCCCTGTTGTGCAGTGGTTAAGTGCTCGGCTGCTAACTCAAAGGCTGGCAGTTTGAACCCACCCAGTGCCTCCGTGGGAGAAAAGACCAGGAGCTCTGCTTCTGTAAATATTACAGCCAAGAAAACCTTATGGGGTAGTTTTAGTCTGTCACGTGGGGTTGCTATGAGTCAGAATTGACTTGATGGCACCCAACAGCGACAACAACAGCATCCATATAAAGTACTTAAGACAGTGCTGGAAACTCAGCAATTTTAAATAAGAACAATTGCCATTTGCATCAATTTTAAGACATACATTTTCCCCCTACCTTTTCCCATCTCTGTGATCAGGGTATGTTTCCAATCAAAAGCATCTTATAATCGCTGCTTCTCAGGTGGCAGTTGCAACCTGCTGGTTATTGCCTGAATGAGGATAAACTTGGTGACACCTCTTCCATTGAGTTTGTGCATTCTTAGGTATTTTATGTGCTAAGGTTAACCGCCATCTAAACTGCCTTCAAGAATGCTATGATTCAGCAGAGAGATTAAAAATTGTTGAGTATGAAAAAAAAAACAAAAAACCAAAAACACAAAACACAGTGCCAGGGCCTAAGTTTGATATTAAAGAAGCAAATATTTCTTGCTAGAGGAATCACCATAGTCTAGGTTTCTTCCAAAGCAACAAGCAAGTACGTATGGGACAAGACAGGAAGGTGCAAAGAGATGAAGTTGTGTTATGTTTTGTTGTTGAGATATGTCTAAAAACATGGCCTGTCACATGTCAAGCAAGGCAACTGAAGGCAGGAGAAATTGTGAAATCCCTTGGAATAGATAATAAAAAATTTCAATGCAGTGGGAGGTTGGTGTGACTGGTTCATGTGTCACATGGGACTGTTGTTGAGGAATTATGTCTCACTTCAATGGCAGCGTTATTCTTCCTGATGGTACATAAAATAGCACTGCATCTTACAATTGCTGTCATTTTAGAGTTGATGATACAATATTATCATCATCATCACATTGCATTGTTACTTCCATTTGTTCGTTTCTTTCCTCCACTGGATGTAAATGCTTTGAAGACAAAGAGTTTGTCTTATTCACTACTGTATTTTCAATGCCTTGCCCAGTGTCTGGTACGTAGTACAAACCAGGAAGTGAAATGAACAGAATTCTTTTGGGAGATAAAGGTTATAACTCAATTAGTATTAACACTTGACTTTAAGGTCACTGTGAAAATCACACACACACACGTACACACACACACACAAAACAGCTAAAGTGCCTATTATAGTGCTTGGTACAAAATAAGTACTCCATAATCATTTCCTTATTGGTTATTGTTTTTGTACCAGTTTGGACTGAGTTTGGCTAAAGTGACAGAACACCCAAAATAATAACTGCTTAAAAGGACAGAAGTTGATTTTCCCCTCAAGCAAATAGTATATGGAAATAAATAGCACAGAGATGGTAGGGCTCCTTGATTGTTAAGGTCTCAAGTTCTTTTAATCTTCTTGCCTTGCCATCCTGAAACATGGCATTCATCTTATGGTCCTAAATGGCTGCTTAAGCTCCAGCCATCATGTTCGCATTCCAGCTGGCAGGAAGTAGGAAAGGTAGGTATAAGTATGTTCTAAAATCCATCTGTTTATGGAGACTTCTCAAAAGCCGTGACTGACGCTTCTGCTTATATCCCATTGGCCAGAACTTGACCACCTATTGGGAAATACAGGCTTTCATCTAGGGGCCCATGTAGCCAGCTAAAATCCAAAGGCTCCATTACAGATGAAGAAGGGGAGAATGGATGTTTGAGGGGCAAATAGCAGGCTCAATCACCATTATTAAACTTCATGGTGCTGATCACAAGCACAACGTGGGCTCTAAGAAGGCTTCTTCTGGAGTGGCAATGGAAGGCTTTCAGGTGGCGTGGGCATGAGTGGGGGTGAATAAGACATAACTGAGCAGAAGGGATAGGTAAGGGCATTTCAGGAAGGATGTGACCAACAAAGATCCCAAGAAGGCAAGAAGGCACAAGGTGTTGACTTGGCAGAGTAGGAGTTTTGTGTCAGAGGAAAGGGAACTCAGGCATCTAGCTAGCTGGGTCACAGCCCTGGGGCAGGGGTGGATCCTGCGCTGGCTGTGAAATCAGCCTGGGTCACTTAACACCCCAGAGCCTTGGTTTCCTCCTCTGTAAGTTGTGCAGGGTAACAATCCTGTTGTGAAGTCAATGGAATGAAGGAGGAGAAAGCCCTTTATAAACAGTAAGTTCCTATACACATCAGATGTTCGAAAAACAACTACCAACTGTCATTAGGACGTAGTCTTGGAATGGGCAGGGTGGGGTCTGCACTTCCCCACACTCACTCTAGGAGGAGTTGAGGGTGGTGAGCAGAGGACGCAAGGGCGGAGGGATAGGAGCTTTTGGTGGGGCAGAGGCAAGACTCACAGATGCTCCTAAAATGCAAGACAGTGCCCTGGAGAAGGAAGGGTGCCAGAGTGGCTCTGGATTGTCCAGCATCCACCCCACCCTCCACCAAGGAGCACAGTGGTCAATGTCCTGTGCTAGCTAGAAGCCAGTCCTGGGGCCCCGTGTCCACTGTAGTCAAGCCCTCCAGGGTCCTGAGCTCCTGAGTTGGGGGCCAGCCCTCAGGCAGGGCCTTCTGGGGGTTTACCCCTTCACATCCTTGTGGGGTCAAGCAGGACCCCCTGTGGCAGAAGCCAGAGGTCACAAAAGCTGAAGGTGATGGCGTAGAGCCCAGAGCGGGGTCAGGCCTGGAGTGCTGACCAGGGTGCCTCTCCCCCAAAGAGGGGTGACTGGGATGGAACAGCTAACCCTTATGGGGTCTTGTGCAGTCTCCAGCTTGGCTGTGCCTTCAAGGCACGCGCCGAGGTTGGCGTGCTTCTGTCCTAGCCTGATGGGAGAGTCCCTGGAGCTGCACTGCTGGTCTGTATCCGCTGGGTGTGCAGGGAGGGTTGGCCAGCGGCAGCTGTCCTGGGGAACATTGTCATAGGGTGCAGCTGTCTTAGGGGTGGCTGTCCTGGGGGAGGCTGTCCTGGGAGGCGGCTGTCTTGGGGGGTGGCTGTCCTCGGGAGGTGGCTGTCCTGGGGAGGCGGCTGTCCTGGGGGGTGGCTGTCTTGGGGAGGCTGTCCTGGGGGGTGGCTGTCCTGGGGAGGCAGCTATCCTGGGGTGCGGCTGTCCTGGGGAGGCTGTGCTGGGGGGTGGCTGTCCTGGGGAGGTGGCTGTCCTGGGGAGGTGGCTGTCCTGGGGAGGCGGCTGTCCTGGGGAGGCTGTCCTGGGAGGCGGCTGTCTTGGGGGGTGGCTGTCCTGGGGAGGCAGCTATCCTGGGGTGCGGCTGTCCTGGGGAGGCTGTCCTGGGGGGTGGCTGTCCTGGGGAGGCTGTGCTGGGGGGTGGCTGTCCTGGGGAGGTGGCTGTCCTAGGGAGGCGGCTGTCCTGGGGGGTGGCTGTCTTGGGGAGGCTGTCCTGGGGGGTGGCTGTCCTGGGGAGGCAGCTATCCTGGGGTGCAGCTGTCCTGGGGAGGCTGTGCTGGGGGGTGGCTGTCCTGGGGAGGTGGCTGTCCTGGGGAGGCGGCTGTCCCAGGGGGGCAGCTGTCCTGGAGGTGGCTGTTCTGGGGAGGCTGTCCTGGGGGGTGGCTGTCCTGGGGGGTGGCTGTCCTAGGGTGCGGTTGTCCTGGGGGGCGGCTGTCCTGGGGGGCAGCTGTGGCAGCAGTGAGGTGGACAGGCCCTGCAGCTGCATTCCAAGTCCACCCGGGTTTCATTACACTGATGAAAACCAAATGGTGCCTTTCTTCTCTTTTTTCTTTTCTTTTTTCTCACGGGATTGATGCAAAGTGGGTTACAGAGATCACATGACGGAAGCAGAGAGGAGGGCCTGGAGGGGAGGCCGAGGCCAAGGGATTATCAGAGAGAGACAGAGCAGGACAGAACAGAGAGACCCCAACAGGGTTGGAGAGACAGGCAGAGAGCGATATGAAGATACAGAGAGGGATGGGGACAGGCACAGATACAGGACAAGAGGGAGCCAGAGGTAGAAAGGAGAGGGACACATGGAGCGATGGGGTCTGTAAGGAGATGTAGAGGTACCCAAGGCACGTGAAGGGGGACAGGAAGGAAGGCCTGAGGGATGGGAAGGCAGACAGAAGCTCTCTGTCTTAGTTATCTAGTGCTGCTATAGCAGAAATACCAGAAGTGGATGGCTTTAACAAAGAGAAGTTCATTTCCTCACAGTCAAAGTAGGCTAACAGTCCAAACTCAGGGCGTCAGCTCCAGGGGAAGGCTTTCTCTCTCTGTCGGCCTTCTTCTCTTCAGTGTTCCCCTGGACTAAGAGCCTCTCCGCACAGGGACCCCAGGTCCAAAGGACACGCTCTGCTCCTGGCACTGCTTTCTTGGTGGTATGAGGCCTCCCTGTCTCTCTGCTCACTTCTCTCTTTTATATCTCAAGAGATTGCCTCAGGACACAATCCAATCTTGTAGACTGAGTCCTGCCTCACTAACACAACTGTCGTCCATCCTCCCTCATTAACATCATAGAGGCAGGATTTACAGCATACAGGAAAATCACACAAAAATCATGGCCCAGCCAAATTGATGCACACATTTTTGGGGGGACATAATTCAGTCAATGGCATTCTCCCTCGCCCACAAACCAACCCGGGCAGAGGCAGAGATGGCAGGAGACAGGGCAGAACCCCCCAGGGCTTTGGCAGCTCCCTGGGCATCAGGTCTCCCCTCTTCTCACCTGGTTGTCCTCTCCTCCTCTAGCTCAACCTCTCACCTCCAGATCAGGAGACCAGGGCCTGAGAGGGGAGGTCCTAGTGCACAGGGAAGCTGATCTGATGGGTATAGTGTGGCTGAGCCTATGGGCTGGTGGCTGGGGTGGGGATGGGCACCTCAGGAAGCCCCGTGTAGCCCCAGGCCGACTGGACAGTGGTGGGGAATCACCCAACATCTTCTAATACTCCTTCAGAGTGGCTTTTCTGTTTTTGTTGCTGGGAAGAAGATAAATCAAAACTAGGGGCTGACGAGGGAGATGAAGAGAGAATTAAGATGATACATTCAGAACATCACATATGAGTTGCCTTCTCTTCTGCAGAGTGTGTTCTTCCTCAACCAGTTGGTTTGACTCATGCCTAGCCCCAAAGCAGGTCCACGCCAGACCCCCGAGAGCAAATCCCAGCAGGCCAGGGCTCATTCTGAGCCTGGCAGGGGCCGGGAGGCAACTTTCCTAGAGCAGAAGCCCTGTTGCTCCTTCCAGCACCCTTTAGGGAGCCCTGGGCTATAGGAGTTTGGCTCAGGACCCACGATTGGGCTTGGTCCAAGAGCCAGGAGTGACTAGGCAGGGCAGGGGCAGGGCGTGTGTGTGTGGCTGACTGTCAGGGAGCCACAGAGGCCAGGCAGGAAAGCCCACCTAGGGAGTCAGAGGGTGTATAGAGTGGGAGAAGCAAGAAGCCCGCTTGTAGCCACCAGGGACACAAGGACGGTAGGACCTGCCTCTCTCCCTGTGTCCTTGGCTCCCCTGCGTGTCCTCAGGAAGGTCCGTGCCCAGAGCAAGGCCCTTGGCTCGGGCTCTGAGTGGTTGAGAAGAACAAGGTAGAAGCTGCCAGCAGCTCCTCCTCAGGAAGACTCTCTTCTGAAGGGTGAAGATAATTGCTGTTCTTCATATATAAAGATGGTGATGAGAGAGGCCAGAGCTATAACGGCCATTTGAGATTGGCTGGTTCACCCTCACAGTTGCAGAAAGGGTCAGGGACTCGCCCAGGACCACGCAGCCAGCTCTGTCTTTTCATGCCTTGTTCACTACCTTTCAGCCTCCCACCACCCTGCCACCGTGTCTCCCATTTAACAGGCCTGAATCTTTCATGCCCCTCCCAGTAGCCCTGAGATGTAGGTAGGATCATGTCCATTCTACCAGTAGGGAAACTGAGGCCTGATGGATGACTTGTTCAAGGTCACAGGGCTCATCTGAATAGAAACTGGGGCTAGCACTGACGGTCCACACTCCCAGCTCTGGGCTCTTTCCACCTCCAATCACGCCGCACCTTCCGCAGTGGGCGTGGCCTGCGCAGGGCTTCCTCCCCACCTTCCCACCCTGGGCAGGCACTTCCTGTTTTGGTGGAGAAAGTGAACTCCTGTTGAGCGGCGCGCCAGAGTCCATCTCCCAGACAAGACTGCTCCCTCCCGGTCTAAGAAATGCGTTTCTTTGGTGTAAGCCTTCTTTTCTGTGGGCTGCTCTTTTTAATCCGTCTGCCTTCCTCTCCCTCGGCCTTAGGCCACCCTCAGTTGCTGACACCCCCGTGTGGGTGAGTGTGCGTCAGCCACTTTCCTCTGGAGCAGAAGTCTTTGGGGCAGCCACGGACAGTGACACGTGGTCTGATGTGGGGTGAGAATATTTTAAATCTGAGGTATCCTTCGAAGCCAGTAGGGATGCTTGCCAGAAAAATGAGGGCACTGGTTCCCCAAAGAGGGGGAGGGGAAGTGAGGAACAAGTGTTGAGAAGGGTGGAGGAGATGGGTGAGGCTGACCTAGCAAGACTCCCACCTTACTGAGGGCTGGCTTTAGAAAGATGCTGCCTGCTGAGACAAACATGGGTCGGTCCCTCCCAGACTCGGGATGCCTCCCCGCTCCTGCTCCCTCCCTTGCCCTGTTCCCAGCACATGTTTCTGCAACATCAGCAACATGTACCCATTTTTCCCCAATCCCCCTGGTGCAGCTCATTCCACCCTGCCAGTGGGCCTGCGTGCCAAACGCTTCCCCTCTCTGTCAGGGGTGTCGTGTGTGAGGGAGGGCCAGCCACATTTCCCACATCCCTGTGGTCCAGATTGGGGAGGCTGAGGAGACAGGACGGCAGGGTCCTGAACTCACCAACCAACTTGCCAGTCTGGGGTCTGATGCCTCAAACCCTGCACATGGCCAGCTGGGTCAGGCCCCTGGCACAAGGGAGCAACCCCCCAACTCAAGAAAGGAGGGCTACACAGAGGAGTGGGGGAAGGGTGGCCAGTGGCCAGCCATAGAAGAAGTGACCATATGGAGTTTAGTTTTCCAGGAAGACACAGATGGAGAAGGGCTTCTGTTCTGACATGTGGGAAGTGAAGGGGGCTCGGCCTTCAAGAGCTTCCAGACTGGTCTGGAGGGCAGTCTTTCTGCAGAGACTGACTGGAACTCAGTGGCCTTCTAGTAGCCTCAGGCGTTCCTTGGCCGTGCATCTTCATGAGGCCATCTTCTCTTTCTGTCTCTGTGTCTCTTCTTTTTTACAAGGAGTCACTCATACTGGAGTATGCCTACTCCAGTATGACCTCCTGTTAACTGATAACATCTTCAAAGACCCTATTTCCACTCAGGGTCACAGTCACAGATACCAGGGGTTAGGACTTCAACATATCTTTTTGGTGACACAATTCAATCCATAATGGGGTGGTGTTGGGAGGTGGATAGCGAAGAGCCTTCCAGGCAGAGGGGACAGCAGGGGACAAAGGCCTAGAGGTGAGAGTGATGATGGTACTTTTCCAGAAGCAAGTCCCAGAGCAGGTGGTGGAGGGAGAGAAGGCTGCAAAACCCATGGCCATGGAGTCAATTCCGACTCATAGCGACCCTACAGGACAGAGTAGAACTGTCCCATAGGGTTTCCAAGGAGCTCCTAGTAGATTCAAACTGTGGAACTTTTGGTTAGCAGCCGTAGCTCTTAACCACTATGCCACCAGGGCTGTAGAGGTGAGTAAATCCAGTCACAGAGGACCTGCAAGTCTTGTGTTTTCCTACTTGTCTTGAGTCTTCAGCCAGAATTTTTCTGGGCCTTCAACTCCACTAGGAAACTCAGTGGGAAATGGTTATTGCTGTTCTCAGAGAAAAGAAGAAAACAAAACCCCCTGTGATTTCTGCCCAACCCCAGAATGTCACAGTTGACTAGTTGAGGGTAGCATAGAGACTGGGAGACTTTTCTCTTTTAAAAATAGTGCTTACTGCTTTTCTATTTAGAAAGGTAATCCCTGCTCTATGTAGAAAAGTGTAAAGAAAATAAAATCACTTCTAATCCCTTCATATGGAGGTGACCAACGTCAGTATTTTGTTTTTCCTTCCAGCCTTTTTTTTTTTTCCTTAAGATAGTATGAGTGTGTTCCTGTGTTATTAGAAATTCTTTATTCTTAAGGACTGCATTATATGCCATTGTGTGTCTGTATCATAGTTTACTTAATTTTCCTATTGTTGGATACTTGAGTTTCTATTTTTGCTAAAATAACGCCATGATGGACATCTTCGTGCATAAAACTTTTGCCTATTATGTCCTCAGGATTGGTTTCTGGAAGAGGAATTAATGGATTAAAGAGGGATTCATGATGCACATGGCCAAAGTTCTTTCCAGAAAGGTGGAGCCAGTTTGCCTTTGGTGGGGACTCCGGGCATGACTAGTGGCGTCTGACATGCCAGCAGCTTCGCCTCCCAGCAGCACCTCTTCACTCTGCTCTCCTCTAGGGACCTCTCCTGGACAGGTATTTCCTGGGTTGGCAAGAGTGGTCCCTGAGTGCCCTCCCCACCAGCAGCTGAGTGTAGGAATCACCTGGGGAGCCCAGAGAAGGCCCAGGCTTTCTGAATCAGAGTCCAGGATGCAGGCTGGGAGTCTGCTTGTTTAAAAAGTTCCTCAGGGTTCTGAAGCTGTTCTGGGATCAGCATTTGGGAGGTGCTGTTTTAAAGTCCTCTAGGTTAAGCTCTTGGCTGCTAACTGTAGGGATGGTGGCTTGAACCTACCAGCCTCTCTGCAGGAGGAAGATGTGGCCGTCTTTCCGTAAAGATTACGGCCTGAGAAACCCTGTGAGGTAGTTCTACTCTGTCCTGTAGGGTCACTATGAGTCGGAATCGACTCGAAGGCACACAACAACAGGCTGCGTAGCAGCTGCATCACCCCTTCTAGGAACAGATCCACAAGGTTGAGATGTCTCATTTTAAATCAGACAGGATAATATCTACTTTCCAGAATTGTCAGGAGAAGCAGAGATATTGCTTGTAGAGCTCAGGGTGAGGCATGTTTTAGGTGCTCAAAGAAATAATAACTACTAAAAGAAGCAGTTGCCATTGAGTGGATTTCGACACGTGGTGAGCCAATGTTGGACTGGGCTCTACAGGGTTTTCAATGGCTGATTGTTTGCAAGTAGGTCACCAGGCCTTTCTTCCAAGGTGCCTCTGGGTGGACTTGAATTAACCATTTGCACCACTCAAGTAGTCCTTAGTAACTGTTGTTGTTGTTGTTAGGTGCTGTCGAGTCGGTTCCAACTCATAGTGACCCTCTGTACAACAGAATGAAACACTGCCCAGTCCTGCGCCATCCTCACAGTCGTTGTTATGCTTGAGCCCATTGTTGCAGCCACTGTGTCAGTCTATCTTGTTGAGGGTCTTCTCCTTTTCGCTGACCCTCTATTTTACCAAGCATGATGTCCTTCTCCAGGGACTGATCCCTACCGATAACATGTCCAAAGTATGTGAGATGTACTTCCACCATCCTTGCTTCTGAGAAGCATTCTGACTGTACTTCTTCCAAGACATTCTGGCTGTACTTCTTTCTGTCTTGGAAGAAGTACAGCCAGAATGCTCCATAGTAACTACACTTGTTATAATCCCAAGCAGAACCCTTTGCACTGTTAGCCCATCAGATGGGCACTCTTTGTTCTTGTACCCACCTGGGAAGGACTTTGCTGCTTCAGCACCCAGCTCCAGTTCTCCCCATCCTCCCTTGGATCAGTTACAGAATGTATGGTTATCTTTTCAGGAACATGTCTATTGTATGGCAGTCATTAAAGAAAAAAACATCAGAACACTCTGGCCAGGAGACAGAATATGTATAATCAGAACTGTCTAGAAAATCTAGGACATAAAGGCCTGACTGACCAGATAGGACTTGGGACGGGGGGGGTCTCTAGACAGATGATGAGGGTCTTTTGGAACCCGTCTTCCCATCCAATCCAGTAAGAAGTGATATTTCAGGAAGGAAAAGAGGGAATCTAACCTTAATTGAGCGTCTGCTCCAGGCTCCATGTGGCTGTTTCCAGTGCCGCTTGGTCACTGTTTGTTACCAGTGGGTGATGAGATAAGCCCAGAAATTGAGGGTAAAATTTATAAATTAAAATTTTTTTTAAATATCCAAGTATATTCATTTTTAGTATCGTTTGTAAAACCATCGGTCTGTGACAGATTGGATTTTTTTTTTAATTGTACTTCAGGTGAAGGCTTACAGAACAAATAGTTTCTCATGAAACAAAAGTACACATGTTGTTTTATGACACTGGTTAACAACCCCAAAACATATCAACCCTCTAACTTCTCAACCTTTATTTTTTGGTGAAAATACACATAGCCAAAGATACACCATTTCAAAAATTTCTGCATGCACAGTTCAGTGACATTGACTATGCTCATCCAATTGTGCTGTTATTCTCACTTAAGGTGAAGGCTTACAGAACAAAATAGTTTCTCATTTAACAGTTACTACAAATGTTGCCCTATGACAATGGTTAACAATCTCACAACACATCAACAATATCCTCACTCAACCTTGGGTTCCCTATCACCAGCTTCCTTGTCCCCTTCTGCTTTCTGGCTCTTGTCACTGGGCTCCTGTACCTCGTTAGTCTCATGTGGTTTTACGGGGCTGTCCACTCCCAGATTGGATATTTTAAAAACTGGTCCTTGGAGTCCCACGGTGGTGCATCGATTCACATGCTTGGCTGCTAACTGAAAGTTTGGCAGTTCGAGTTCACCTGGAGGTGCCTCAGGAGAAAGGCCTGGTGATCTACTTCTGAAAACCCTATGGAGCACAGTTCTGTCTTAATGCGCATAGGGTCATGGTGAGTGGGAATCGACTCTACGGCAACTGGAGAAACTGTAAACAAATTGGTTCTTCACCACTGAGAACTTGAAAAGCCCTGGTTTAGAGACAGACGTGTTATTTTAGTTAATCCTCACATTACTTCTGCAGGGTCTTGAATTAGGGCTTCCATTCTCCTCCTTTTCTCCTGTCCAGCAAGCCAGCATCAATCCAGTGTTTGCCTGCTAAGCTTCAGCTAGGGGAGGGCGGCTCTGTTCCTGGGTCCTCTGTCAGAGTCTGGGGGCTCCAGATTTCCCAGGAGGATGGGGGCATGAGACCCTCAGAGAAGACCAGCATGGGGCCCCACAGGAAGGACACTCCCCAGATAACCTCTGCTCTTTATTCTGTAATCACTTCTCCACATGGAGAGGTTTTCCCCCGGGTCTGATCCCAGCCCAGTAGTCCAGCCCCTGCTATGTACTGAAATCGGAGCTGGCTGCCTTGAGGGTACACCAAATAAAGATATCTTTGTTAAGCATGTACTCTGATTAACTCATTTAATTTTCACAACAACCTCATGAGACAGACACTATTTTTATCTTTATTGCACAGGAAAATCTCAAGGAGGATAAGGGACAAGCTTAAAGTCACATAGCCAATAAGTGGCAGAACTGGCAGGCCACCTCAAACCTGCCTTACTGCAGAACCCAAGCCCTTAGCCGCTGTTTGATGCTGTGGACCTGCCCTTGAGGGGTTTATATCTGGTTGGGTCGCTGATACTCTTGGAGAATTCTAGCACGGCCAGGAGGCTGGCTGTAAGGCCCCAGGAAGCTCGAGGAAGGGGGGTTCCTGGGATGGAGGCCTTGGAAGACTTGGGGGTGGGGGCAACCTGTTCTGAAGGCCCTACCCTTTGCTCTCCATCCTGCCCTGGGAGCACACTCATATCCTGCTCACCTACCTCCCAGACATGACCTCACTCCTCCTCACCCCGAGTCCCCAGAGAAGTGGCCATTGGTTCCTCCCACACACGGAGCGTTGGAGACCGAGAGACCTCGCTCACCCCATCAGGGTAGCTCAGGGCCCTGAGTGATGGGGGCAGGGCAGCTGTCAGTCCCTCCGTCCCTCAGCCCAGAAATAGCACACCACCCCATCCCCCTGTAAAAAAAAAAAAAACAAAAAAACATTGCCATGGAGTCAATTCCGACTCACAGCGACCCTACAGGACAGAATAGAACTGCATCATAGGGTTTCCAAGGAGCAGCTGGTGGACTTGAACGGCTGACCTTTTGGTTAGCAGCCGTAGCTCTTAACCACTGCGCCACCAGGGGTCCACCCCACCCCACAACCTACCCCACGTTCTCTGAGCCGTCAGACTACATCTTTGGCGTTTTTTTCCCCTTTGAGATTTATGTGCCTTAGGAATCCTAGAGGAGAGAGCCCCATTGGGAGTCCCTTCCCGGTTCTCATTCCCTCAGTTTCCCCACCTCCACCTCTGGAAGTCTCTGTCTTTTCTGTGGACGGCAGAGTGAGGCAGGGTGGGGCAGGACAGACAGCATCAGGAGATCAGGCGGGCATCTGGCTGCCTTAATCTCTCTGGGTCAAGTCACTTGATCTCTCAGTGTCCTGTAATATGGAAGCAATTGGGAAGATTAAATGGGAAATGGCTGTGGACGCTCTTTGCCAGCTGTAAGGCCCTGCCTGGCTAGGCTTCCCTCCCACTCTGAGTTCATTTGAGTCTTGCCTAGGCTTCAAAGTGCTGCTGGAGTCTACCGCCTCCAGGAAGACGCCCCTGACTACACCAGTCTAGACTGATTCCTCACTCACAGCTTCCACAGCATTTCCTGGAGGGGTCACTATCAGCACTTGGTGACCCACTGCTGTGTTCCTTCTTCCCTAAAGAGGCATGTGAATGCCAGGCAGTGCTGCGAGGACCGTGTGCTGGAATCCACCGTGCCGCCTACAGCATCAGACTCTATGCATGCTCAAGCTTGCTGTACTCATAACGTCCATGTTTTCGGGTGATGTGGTTTTCCAGGAATGATCTGATTTGGGGGATCTCTTAACAACCCAGGGAGATAGTTCTGGGAGAGATTCTAGGGTCTCTATGAGTCAGAATCGACTTGACGGTAGAGGGTTTGGTTTCTACTGATGAGGATTATTATTCCCACTATACGGATGAGAAAGGTGAGGCTGAGAAAGGTAAAGAGACTTGGCCAAGGTCACAGAACGGGCTAGTCAATTGCAGAGTCGGGACTCGAGCCCAGGCTCCCAGGTTTTTGACACTCCCCAGGCTGCCACGTTTGCTCAGGGCTGGAGCAAAGGCAAACAAAGCGCCAAAGAATATGTGCTCGTGGGCTCCATTGACCTCTTAAGTGGGCTCTTGCCTTTCATTTGCTTCTCCCCAGTTCCCTCCTCCTGGCATCCCAGACCCCTCTCAGAAGCCCTCCCCTGGCCCACCAGGGAGCCAGCCCATCACAGGGGCAGCCCTACCTTGAGGCCCTAAACACCACGTACATCAGGTCCCGGGACACGGCAGGCGGGGCTTTGCTCTTGGCAGGACAAACAGTCCTGGTTCCAAATGGCCCAGAGGCCAGGATAGAGTTTTAAATAGCCAGTGACAGGCCGATTTGGAGACCCGGTTTAAATTAGTTGTCAGCTCTTGACTGAATCCGGTTTAATTGTTGGGTGGTGCCGAGGTGATGGATGAGGTGCGGCTTTAAATAGGAACCGTAAGTGTTTCGGCCTCGCCGGGGTGCGAGCCACAAGCCCAGATATTCAAAAGGCTCACTGGAGGGGAGGGCAAGTGGGGAAGGGTGGGCTGAGCTGGGCTGGCCTGGATGCTTCACCTGTTCCCCCCCGCCCCCCCAAAAAAGGCTAAAGCTCTGCTGTTGAGCTGATTCTGACTCATGGACCCTGTGTGTTACAAAGTAGAACTGCTCCAGGGACCTGCCCTATTTCCAGTGGTCTAGTATTCCAGGAGACAGATCCAAGAAGAGCCTGCCGGGGGTGGGGGTGGGCTGTTCAGGGACATGAGGTCTTGATGATTCAATCAGTCAATCATTTCTCCACTGTTCTCTGACCAACTTTGCTTATTCCCATCTGTACCTCTGCAGCTGCCCCCAGACCAATCTCCTGAGAGCTGGCAGAGGAAGAGGGGAGCAGGGCAGAGCCCCTGTGGTTTGGAGCCAGAGGTCCTGCATTTGGGCCTCACTCTGCCCCCCCTTAACTGCATGACCTTGGCAAGTCGTAGAAGCGCGCTGAGCCTCAGCTTCCGCAACTGTAAACTAAGACTAAGCTGGCCTTAACTACCTGCCTCAACGAGTTACTGAGGGATTAAAAGGGCTCGTGCAGAGAAGGGGCTCTGGCCGCTGCTGTCAGTGCCATCACTGATGGCTAAGCAGTGCCTCCCCTAGTGGGCCTGGGCTAAGCTGGGGGGGGGGGCGGGTGCAGGCTGTGGGGTGTGTGGATGGGGAAAGGGTACCCCAATACACCCTCTACAGTCTAAGGGCTCTCCCCATCCTGTAGACTCACCACCAGATTGGGGGGCTTTGTGCCTCCCCCAGTGTTGCTGGACATTCCCAGTTCTCTGGGCCAGGGCTGTAAGGTCCTTGGGTGACGCAAACAGTTTGCACTTGCTACTAACCTAAAGGTGGGTGGTGAGAACCCACCAACTGGTGCTGTGGAAAAAGGGCCTGGCGATCTGCTTCCATAAAGATTACAACCAAGAAAATCCTGTGGAGCAGTTCTGCTCTATAACACATGGGATTGTCGTGAGTCAGGGCAGCAGGGTGGGTTTTGTTGGTTTGGGCCGGGGCAGAATTCCTCGTCTACCCCTCTCACCTGAGGCCTGTGTGGCAGGCTCACCTGGCTGCATCCTTCACCTTTAACTACCCTCTAACTTCCATCCCACACCCAAGGGGAGCAGTTAGAAGAGAGAGCAAGAGTAGCCCCACAGAGCCAGGGTTCTGACGCCAGTCTCCTGGGGACGGGAGGGCAGAGGGCTGATTTCCAGATTTTCCTCCTGAAGCTGGAAGAACGGCTGACCGGTGGGAACCAAGCACCTGTGAGGGAGAGCTGGGAGCCACAGAGAAGGCCTCAGAAGCCTCCGTACTGGTGGTCCAGGGAGCAGAGCAGCCGGCAATGTTTGAGAAGGCTGAGGAACGAGCCCCCAACTCCCACCTCACGTGGCTCTGTCCTGGCCCTGACTTTGGTATCTCTAATGGATTCACCCGGTCAATTCACTTATTTACTATTTACAAAGAACTTCCTACGTGCCGGGCAGTGATCTAGGAGCTTGGGATACATCAGTGAGCAAAATAAACAAAAATTCCTACAGTTTACATTCTAGCAGGGAATTCAGATGGTAAACATAAACGTAATGAATAAGTAATATATGTATATAGCATGCGAGAAGACAGTAAGTGCTATAGAAAAGAAACTGGAGCAAGTAAAGAGAGTCTAGACTGCTGACTTGGGGTAGGGACAGGGCAGACCACATTGGGAAGGTAAGATCTGAGCCAAGACTTGGAGGAGGTGTTGAGGTGACTCTGCAGATATTGGGGGAAGACAGTTCCCGACGGAAGGAGCAGCCAGTGCAATGGCCCCAAGGCAGGAGTGTGCCATGGAACAGCATGGAGGCCTGGGTGACTGGAATAGAGTGAAGCAGGGGAGAGGCTGGGGGAAAGGCGGTCAGAGGTGGGAGAGGGCCGGTGCAAGGACTTTGGCTTTACTCTGAGTGTAGTAAAGAGCCACTGCAGGATTAGGGGCAGATTTTGACAGTGAACTTGGCTCCTTTCGTCTTCCTCAGTCAGACAGCAGCTCCTGTAGGGCCCAGACTGTGCCTGCCTTCCTCTTTCTGCCGTGTGCTCAGCTTTGTGCCGCGCTCCAGGTGAACTCTCATGAATGACTGAACGGCTTCGTTTATTATTTAGCTAAAGGAGCTCTGTACAGCCAAGTCAAATTTTGTGGAAGATGATTAAAAAACAGTTGCAGCGGTACTCTGACAGGGAACTGCCAGAAATGCAAGCTGGATTCAGAAGAGGACGGGGAACTTGGGATATCATGGCTGATGTCAGACGGATCTTGGCTGAAAGCAGAGAATACCAGAAAGATGTTTACCGGTGTTTTATTGACTATGCGGAGGCATTCAATTGTGTGGATCCTAACAAATTATGGATAACATTGCAAAGAATGGGAATTCCAGAACACTTAATTGTGCTCATGAGGAACAGGTACATAGATCAAGAGGCAGCTGTTCAAACAGAACAAGAGGATACTGCATGGTTTAAAATCAGGAAAAGTATGCATCAGGGTTGTATCCTTTCACCGTACTTATTCAGTCTGTATGCTGAGTAAATAATCCGAGAAGCTGGACTACATGAAGAAAAATACAGCATCAGGATCAGAGGAAGACTTATTAACAACTTGCAGTATGTAGATGACACAACCTTGTGCTTGCTGAGAGCAAAGAGGACTTGAAGCACATACTTACGAAGATCAAAGACTACAACCTTCAGTATGGATTACACCTCAACATAAAACAAAAATCCTCACGAGTGGACCAATAAGCAACATCATGATAAATGGAGAAAATACTGACTTTGTCAAGGATTTTATTTTACTTGGATCCACCATCAATGCCCATGGAAGCAGCAGTCAAGCTATCAAATGAAGCATTGCCTTGAGTAAATCTGCTGCACAAGACCTCTAAAATGTTAAAAAGCAAAGACGTCACCTTGAGGACTAAGGTGCACCTGACCCAAGCCAGGGTATTTTCAATTACTTCTTAAGCATCTGAAAGCTGGACAATAAATAAGGAAGACTGAAGAAGAATTGATGCCTTTCAGTTATGGTGTTGGCAAAGAATACTGAATATATCATGGATTGCCAGAAGAACTAACAAAAATATCTTGGAAGAAGTACAGCCAGAATGCTCCTTAGAAGTGAGGATAACATGTACCTTGGACATGTCATCAGGAGGGAACAGTCCCTGGAGAAGGACATCATGCTTGGTAAAGTAGAGGGTCAGAAAAAAAGAGGAGGACCCTCAACAAGATGAATTGATACAGTGGCTGCAACAATGGGCTCAAGCATAACAACGATTCTGAGGATGGCAGGACCAGGCAGTGTTTTGTTCTGTCGTACATAGGGTTGCTCTGAGTCAGAACTGACTCAACGGCACCTAACAATAACAACAACATACAGCCAATAGCTGTTCCTGGGTGGCACAAATGGTTAAGCACTCAACTGCTAATCAAAAGGTTGGCAGTTTGAACTCACCCAGAGGTGCCTTGAAAGAAAGGCCTGACAGTCTGCTTCTAAAAGGTCACAGCCATTGAAAACCCTACGGTGCATAGTTCTACTCTGACACACATGGCGTTGTTGCCATGAGTTGGAATTGACTTGACAGCAATGGATTTACTGGTTTTTCGCTGGCACAGCCAAGAGAGGAGCACACCACATGGACCGGCTCCCTGGGTTGCTTTCCTCTGGTTCTTTCCCACTAGAGTTGGTGAGGGGTGAGGTGGAGTGTTACAAGCTCAAGGCTGTTCTGAGCTTGCTATAGGCCACAGAGAATGGGGGACACAAGTAAAGCACCTTGGTGATCGATGGTGATAGGTGGAACAGGAGAAAAAAATAATTATTGTGTTATCTACTGCTACCAGGGATAATGCTCAAAATATATACATTTTTTTAAAAAGTTGTGGTACAGTCACAGACCAACCAGAATGGAGGCTGGCTGTCATCATTCCAGTTGATGTCAGCCCTATGTTGGCACCACATTTACTCTCGGGTGAGAAATTGTCCTCAGTTAGAAAATTAGAAAAATACCTTGATAAGCTGAGGGCAAGAGTTGGCAGAGGTCAAAGTAGAAAAGGGATAATTAAAATGCTCTTGTACTAAAAGAAAAAGTAACAAGCTACACGGAAGGCATTGGCGAAAAACAAGGCTCCAGGAACTGATGGAATACCAACAGAGATGTTTCAACAAGTGGACGCGGCACTGGAAGTGCTCACTCACCTATGCCAAAAAATTTGAAAATCAGCTCTCTGGCCAACTGACTGCAAGAGATCCATATTCGTACCCATTCCAAAGAAAGATGATCCAACAGAATGTGGAAATTATCGAATAATATCATTAATATCACACCAAGTAAAATTTTGCTGAAGATCATTCAAAAGTAGTTGCAGCAGTACATTGACAGGGAACTGCCAGAAATTCAAGCTGGATCCAGAAGAGGACACGGAACAAGGGACATCATTGTCGATGTCAGATGGATCTTGGCTGAAAGCAGAGAATACCAGAAGATGTTTACCTGTGTTTTATTGACTATGCGAAGGCATTCAATCGTGTGGATCCTAACAAATTATGGATAACATTGCAAAGAATGGGAATTCCAGAACACTTAATTGTGCTCATGAGGAACCTGTACATAGACTAAGAGGCAGTCATTCAATCAAAACAAGGGGATACTCCATGGTTTAAATTCAAGAAGGTGTACATCAGGGTTGCATCATTTCATCACACTTATTCAATCTGTATGCTGAGAAAATAATCAAGAAGCTGGACTATGTGAAGAAGAATGTGGCATCAGGATTGGAGGAAGATTCATTAACAAGCTGCAATATGCAGATAACCAACCTTGCTTGCTGAAAGCAAAGAAGACTTGAAGCACTTACTGATGAAGATCAAAGACCATGGCCTTCAGTATGGATTACACCTCAGTGTAGAGAAAATAAAAATCCTCACAACTGGACCAATAAGCAACATTGTGATAAATGGAGAAAAGATTGAAGTGTCAAGGATTTCATTTTACTTGGATCCACAAGCAATGCCCATGGAAGCAGCAGTCTAGATATAAAATGAAGCATTGCATTGGGTAAATCTGCTGCAAAAGACCTCTTTAAAATGTTAAAAAGCAAAGATGTCACTTTAAGGACTAAGTTGCGCCTGACCGAAGACATGGTGTTTTCAATTGCATCATATGCATGTGAAAGCTGGACAATGGATAAGGAAGCTTGAAGAAGAATTGATACCTTTAAATTATGGTGTTGGTGAAGAATATTTAATATACCATGGACTTCCAGAAGAACCAACAAATCTGTCTTTGAAGAAGTACAGCCAGAATGCTCATTAGAAGCAAGAATGGCGAGACTTTGTCTCACACACTTTGGACATGTTATCAGCCACTGGGTCAATCCATCTCGTTGAGGGTCTTCCTCTTTTTCTCTGACCCTCTACTTTACCAAGCATGATGTCTTCTCCAGGGACTCTTCCCTCCTGATAACACGTCCAAGGTACATGTTATCCTCACTTCTAAGGACCATTCTAGCTGTACTTCTTCCAAGACAGATTTGTTCGTTCTTCTGGCAGTCCATAGTATATTCAATATTCTCTGCCAATACCATCATTTAAAGGCATCAATTCTTCAGTCTTCCTTATTAATTGTCCAGCTTTCAGATGCATATGAAGTGATTGAAAATACTATGGCGTGGGTCAGGTGCACCTTAGTCTTCAAGGTAACTTCTTTGCTTTTTAACAGTTTAAAGAGATCTTTTACAGCAGATTTATCCAATGCAATGTGTCATTTGATTTCTTGGTGGAGATTAAAGAAAAGAGCTGAGTTTCCCATCTGGCTCCTGCAACATGGATCATGGACGATACAGGCCAGAGGGCCAGGGGGCCAGTGCTGGGGACCTTAACTGGAGTGATTTCAGCAAAAGCAGGAGCTAGAAGCTAGGGGAACACATGAAGATATAAGAAAGCCAGAAATCCGAGGAAACCCTAGGGTGGTCTTTTGACTCACCACCCCAGGATTGGGGTTTGAATCACTCTTGTTATACTGTAAAGAATGGGACGACTCCAGTTTACCCCAGGCTACATGCCAAGACGAAAAGAGGCAAAAGATGTTTCTTTCTGTCTTTAATTAGTTAGGATTTTCTTTTTCTTTAGCAAAAAAAAAAAGTTTGTGGAAGGTGGGGTGCAGAGGAGATGCTTTTGAGAAAATCTTGACAAACCTAACACCTGGGTGGAAGAATCCCACCAGAGCAGTCAGCTAAGCAAGCTCTCTGACGCTCACTGACAGTTAACTGGGCCCTCTCTACACACATCACCGCACACTCCCCACAGAACATGAAGGTACTATGACTAGAATTCCCTCTTTACTGGTGGGGGAGACTGAGTAGGATTACCATTCCCACCCTGTAGAAAACACACCTGAGGCTTGAAGAAACTAAGTCTTGCTGATGATAAAACAGTGACACTAGCTACCATTTCCTGTGAGCTAATTCTGTGTAGGCACTGGGTTAAGGGCTTTCTACATGTCCTCTCGTTTCACCCCTTAACCACCTGGCAAAGCAGATACAATCACCTCCATTTTATGGAAGCTCAGAGATGTTAAGAAATGAGCCCATGGCCACATGACTAAGAAGTGGCAGAGCTGGGCCCTCAAGAACAGCCATACCACATTGGTTCTGGGGCAGGGACAGGGATGACCAAGGGCCATTTGGGGCCATCTTTCTATCTCTGAAAAACTGGCATGGCCAAGAGCAGAGATCTGGACTTCCTGCCTTTGCCTGGAGTTAGATTTAGGGCATTCAGGACTCATGGGTGCAAGTTACAGGGAGACAGGTGTTAGCTCAACCCTGAAGAACACTTTAGATAAGACTTTCTTGAGGCACACCAGAGGAACTCAAAGAAAGTCTGGATGGACAACCTTCTATGGAGCATGCATAAGATACTCTTCCTGCGCTTCATCTCTAACCCTGATTTCCTCACTTTATGACCTTGAACTAATTACTTAGCCTCTGTCTTAGTTTCCCATTGCTGCTGTAACACAAATAACCACAAGTGCATGGATTTAAAGAGCAGAAATTCACTTTCCCACAGTTCTGGAGGCTAGAAGTCCAATCAGAGTCTTGGCCATGCTGATTCTTTCCAAGGGCCTGACTCTCAGTTTCTGATGGCTGCTGGCATTCCTTTGCTTGTCGACAGTTCTCACACTGAGGCTGTCTTCCCCCCAGTGTGTGTCTCTGTGTCTATCCTCATCTTTTAATAACTCAGAAGTGATTAGGTTTAGGATCCACCCTATGCTGGTGTGACCTCATAACATAAAAGAAAAACACTATTTCCAAACAGGATCACCTCCACACGTACAAGGACCAGGAATTCAACACATACTTTTGGGGGACACAATTCAATCTGTAATAGCCTCTCTGAGCCACAGTTTCTGCATTTGTAAAACTGGAAAAAAAGGCCTTTCTAAAAAGTTTGTTGGGAAGATCATATGAAATAACAGATCCAAACGCACTTCTTGCTTGATTCAGGATTAACCCGACCCACTGCTGTCCAGTTGATTCCGACTCATGACGACCCCATAGGGTTTCCAAGGCTGGAAATCTCTACAGAAGCAGACTGCCGCATCTTTCTCCCATGGAGCCGCTGGTAGTTTTGAACCGCAAACCTTTCGGTTAGCATTCAATGGCTTTAATCACTGTGCCACCAGGGCTCAGGGTTGTCATACCATCAATGCCGGCTGAATTTGAATCTAAGCCAGGCAGGGTTTTGGACCAGAGGCAGTGACATGTCCCTTGAACTCCAAGCTGGATGACTTTAATCACCACACAGACCGTGGAGCCCTGCTGATTGTGGAATTTGCCACCGAACTTCCAGGTGGGACGTCATCAGATGAAGTGCCCACGGACTTGAGAGGAGAGTTGCTGAGGGTTTGCTGGTTCACTGCAGCACTACATCCTTGGTTCAACTTCTCTTTGGAGGGGAGCGTGGAGACGCAGGGGCAAGTCTTAGGATCTGTCTGCATGGAAAGAAATCCCTTATCTCACTTTTGTCTTCGAGCCACATGTGGTGGATATGACTGTGCCATGGACATGCGGGGAGGGTAATGAGAGCTGACAGAGCCCGGGTCACGTCCTCTAGGTCCTCTTCCCACAGAGGCATCCAGAGGATGAGAATCCGGTTCTCCTCTTGGTGCCAAAATAAACTTGCATTGTATCCAGCTCCAGAGAGACCCTGAGTGAAACAGCTTTTGCCAAACCTTGTAAGGACGGGAGGCTGGGGGAGGGGCAGGGGATGGCCCCTCTCTCTAGTTTTCTCCTGACTTCCAGAAAAGTCCACGTAGACAAGCCCTAAAGCAAATCCCAGAAGGTTCTGTGAGAATCTGGACTTTTAAGGGAAAAAGAAGGGACTGGAACTTCCACTGATGGAGTGCCTACTGTGTGCTAGGTACTTTTAAATGCAGTTGTGTTAGCGGTCTAGGTGTGCACACAGACCAACAAAACCCGACCCATTGCCATCAAGTTTAATCCCGGTTCGAATCTGACCCTGTCATTTGCTAACTCTGAGCAAGCAAATAACTTCTCTGAGCTTCTGTTTGCTCATAGGTAAAGTGGAGCTAATAATAACATTACTTTGAGGGGCTGAGGGTTAAATCAGGTAATCTAGGTAAAGTGCTTAGCACAGTACATGGTACAGAAACGGCACTCAATATATGTTAGCTGTTATTACTGACCCATAAACAACAATTGCCATGGCGTTGATTCCAACTCATGGAGACTCCATGTGTTTCAAAGTAGAACTGTGCACCATAGGGTTTTCAATGGCTGTGACCTTCTGGCAGCAGATTACCAGGCCTTTCTTCTGAGATGCCCCCGGGTGAATGTGAACCACAAACCTCTTGGTTAGTAGTTGAGCACTTAAATCATTTGCACTATTCGGGGACACCTATGACTATAATATAGCTGCTGTTAGTACTACCACTACTAACTTCATCTTAAAATCTTTATGATAATGCTGAGAGATAGGTATTGTTTGTTAAATATTACAGATGTGGAAACTGAGGCTCAAGAGAAGTTGAGGCACTTTCTCAGGGTCTGACAATTAGTAAGTGGCAGGCTCAGGATTCAAATTCAGGTCGGCATGGCTTCACAGCCCATACTAATCCCACCTGCATCTGAGCTGGGGCCTGACTGGGATTTTGACGCAGATGTCAAGCTGCTCCAAGGCTAGGCAGCTGGAAAGCAGCAAGAAAAAGAGGCTGCCAGGCATTGTTTTCACGGCCCAACTGCTCGCTAGACTGTCTAGGCTCGGCTGCTGTCCAGCTGGGCCTGGCTGCCCCAAGGCCTCGGGCTGCCCTTGCCAGGCACTGGGGCTCCTGTCTTTGGAGTGGCCAACTGGAGCGAGCGTCTGCAGCTTGCACCCACGCCACGCTGAGTTGGCACAATTGGACCCCAGGCCCTGCAGAGTTGGCCTCCCGTTCCTGCGGGGACAGTTTGTTAAGGCTGAGCCAAAGCAACCTGGGGCTTCAGTCCTGGCTCTGCCACACACTAGCTGGGCCACTTTGAGCATGTTGCTTACCCTCTCTGAGCTTCAGTCTTCCCACCTGTAACACTGGAGAACTTGCCTCTATCGTTCTGAGTCCTTGTGAGAATCACTTGGGTAATGAACTAGATAGTGGGTGTTTGGAAGGTGTTAGAACCCTCTCCTACCTTCCCCTGGATCTTGGGCTCAGTCGTGGCCACGAGACCATGGAGCCCTGAGCTAGGACCTGTTTTTCATCCTCAGATCTGTACTCTCTGCGTGTCATCCTTAATGAAAAACGAATAACTCATGTGTTCATTTCATTAAATGCTGCCCCCACAAAAGTGTGGGCTTGTGCAATTCTCCAAAGACTGTCGACTGGACGATATCTCAGAATTCCTTGTAAATCAAATGGTTTCGTTTTGCTGCCAAGACACTTAGCTTTCTCTCCCTTGAGCAAGGCTGAGGGGTGGTGCTGGGCTGGGAGTCTGAGACGGGAGACCTGCCTGCTAGACCTGGCTCTGCCAATTACCAGGTCTGGACAGGAGCAAACTGCTGCTTGTCTCAGAGGCCTCGGTTTCCTTGTCTGAAAAATGGGTGATATGTGTATAGGGTCGCTATGAGTCGGAATCGGCAATGGGTTTTTTGGTTTGGTGTACTGGGGGAGTCCTAGTGGATGATCTTCCTTCTCCTCTAGTTCTAAAATTCTGGAACGTGGTCTTTCCTCCTCCCTCTGCTCCTCGCTACCCTCCCACCCTCCACCTCTCCAGCCTCCTTCCCATACCTCTACCTCTACCATCTCTCCTGTCAATCAGGTGAGATCAGGCCAGGGCAGAGACTGGGGGAAAAAATCTACGCATTCCTGGCAGACGACAGTCTTCTAATGCCCCTTATTGCAAAAGCAGCCTTCTTTGGGGTGAAAAGAAGGGCAGCCAAAATCTGTGTTTCTGTTGTGGGGTCCAGGAAAGGGGGGCAGTTTGCTCCTGGGGCTACGGATGGACACATTTAGGAAGCAAAAGAAGGCCCCTTCCCTGGCAGCAGCTTTGGGAAGGCTCCTGGCCCAGCCCCTGTGGCTTCACTGTCCCCCTTGCAGAGGATGATGTGGCTGGGGATGGAGGGTACCTGGTGAAGGTCCTGGGGGGCAGGGCGTTCAGCGTTGTCTCCACGGGGAATTGAGCCTGTCAATCCAGTCAGAGCTGGTTTCTTGGGGAGGGGACAGTAGCGAAATGGTTTGTTTGATTTCTTTACCGCTGAGTCCATCTGACTGACAGTAGAAGACATAAGTAAGAGACCAGAAGACTCTGGGGTACAGGGTTGGGGGGGAGGGTGATGGAGAGGGACAACGACAGGACAGAGGGGACAAAGGGAGAAGCAACGAGAAGAGAAAGAAAAGAAAAAAGAGAAAAAGAGAAAGGAGGGGAGGAAGAAACTTAGGCAAGAAGAAAGGAAAAGGGAAGGAAAAAATGGGGAAGAGAAATGTTTTCCCAAACTGTGTCATCCGTGTGCCCGCCACCTGGGCAGGCTCGGAGGGCAGGCACACCAAGGAGCCCACCTCGCATGCATGACTTCCTTTCATTACCCCCGTCCCCACTCCCACTCCCCGGCTCCTCACGGTGCCCATTGCTCCACAGTCTCCCCAACAAAGTGGGTGTGAGCCTTCTCTTTGCGCTACTCCAGGGACACTGTTCACCTAGAACACAAGGAAAAGGAAGCCCCCCTGGAGCTGAGCAAGGAAGCCCGCTGTGTCGCTGACAAGTCCCAGGAGCAGGTCCCAGCAGTCTAGTTAGATAGGGACGTAACTGAATATTCAAAATACGAATGCTCGTCACTTCACTAAATCATTAAATATGCTTTAGTCTCTATTTATGCCACCCTAGCACTTTTATGGAAACCCTGGTGGCATAGTGGTTAAGAGTTCAGCTGCTAACCAAAAGGTCGGCAGTTCGAATCTACCAGGCGCTCTTTGGAAACCGTATGGGGCAGGTCTGTAGGGTTGCTATGAGTCGGAATCGACTCGAAGGCAATGGGTATGTATGTATGTAGCATTTTTATGCTTACAAAACCACTCTGTTCACCACTGATGGCTTAAAATACCTCTCCACTAATTCCAAAAATATAGTGGGGTGCAGACCAGGAGGTTTCAACTCAGCAGTCCTATGTACAAGAGAACGAAGTACTACCCGGTCCTGCGCCATCCTCACAATGGTTATGCTTGAGTCCATTGTTGTGGTCACTGTGTCAATCCATCTTGTTGAGGGTCTTCCTCTTTTTCTCTGACCCTCTACTTTACCAAGCATGACGTCCTTCTCCAAGGACTGTTCCCTTATGATAACATGTCCAGAGTATGTGAGACAAGCCTTGCCGTCCTTGCTTCTAAGGAGTATTCTGGCTATACTGCTTCCAAGATAGATTTGTTCGTTTTTCTGGCAGCCCATGGTATATTCAATATTCTTCGCCAATGCCATAATTCAAACGCATCAGTTCTTCTTCCTTCTTCCTTATTTATTGTCCAGCTTTCGCATGCATATAAAGTAATTGAAAATACCATGGCTCAGGTCAGGTGCACCATAGTCCTCAAGGTGACATCTTTGCTTTTTAACACTTTAAAGAGGTCTTTTACAGCAGGTTTGCCCAGTGCAATACGTCATTTGATTTCTTGACTGCTGCTTCCATGGGCATTGATTGTGGATCCAAGTAAAGTGAAATCCTTGACAACTTCAATCTTTTCTCCGTTTATCATAATGTTGCTTATTGGTCCAGTTGTAAGGATTTTTATTTTACGTTAAGGTGCCATACTGAAGGCTGTAGTCTTTGATCTTCATCAGTAAGTGCTTCAAGTCTTCTTTGCTTTCAGCAAGTAAGGCTGTGTCATCTACATATTGCAGGTTGTTAATGAGTCTTCCTCCAATCCTGATGCCCTGTTCTTCTTCATATAGTCCAGCTTCTCAGATTATTTGCTCAGCATACAGATTGAATAAGGATGGCGAAAGGATACAATCCAGACACACATCTTTCCTGATTTTACACCAGGAAGTATCCCCTTGTTCTGTTGGAACAACTGCCTCTTGCTCTATGTACAGGTTCCTCATGAGCACAATTAAGTGTCCTGGAAGTCCCATTCTTCACAATGTTATTCACAGTTTGTTATGATCCACACAGTTGAATGCTTTTGCATAGTCAATAAAGCACAGGTACAAGTCTTTCTGGTATTCTCTGCTTTCAGCCAAAATCCATCTGACATCAGCAACAAGATGCCACGTTCTGTGTCCTCTTGTGAATCTGGCTTGAATTTCTGGCAGTTCCTTGTCAATGTACTGCTGCAGCCATTTTTGAATGATCTTCAGCATAATTTTACTTGTGTGTGATATTAACGATATTATTTGATAATTTCTGCATTTCATTGGATCACCTTTCTTTGAAATGGGCGCGTATATGGATCTCTTCCAGTTGGCTGACCAGGTAGCAATCTTCCAAACTTCTTGGCATAGATGAGTGAGTGCTTCCAGCATTGCATCTGTTCGTTGAAACATCTCAGTTGGTGTTCTGTCAATTCCTGGAGCTTTTTTTTTCCCTCCCAATGCCTTCAGTGCAGCTTGGACTTCTTCCTTTAGTACCACCGGTTCTTGATCATATGTTACCTCCTGAAATGGTTGAAAGTCAACCAAATCTTTTTGGAACAGTGATTCTGCATATTCCTTCCATCTTCTTCCAATGCTTCCTGCATCATCCAATTTTTTTGCCCATAGAAGCTTTCAGTATTGTAACTCGAGGCTTGAATTTTTTCCTCAGTTCTTTCAGCTTGAGAAATGCAAGGATGTTCTTCCCTTTTGGTTTTCTAACTCCAGGTCTTTGCACATTTCATTATAATACTTTGTCTTCTAGTGCTGCCCTTTGAAATCTGCTGTTCAGTTCTTTTACTTCATCATTTCTTCCTTTTACTTTAGCTACTCTATGTTCAAGAGCAAGTTTCAGAGTCTCTTCTGACATCCACTTTGGTCTTTTCTTTCTCTTCTCTCTTTTTAATGACCTCTTGCTTTCTTCGTGTATGATGTCCTTGATGTCATCCCACAACTCATCTGGTCTTCAGTCATTAGTGCATCTAATCCATTCTCGAGACAGTCTCTAAATTCAAGTGGGATAGACTCAAGGTTGTACTTTGGCTCTTGTGGACTTGTACTAATTTTCCTCAGCTTCAACTTTAATTTGCATATGAGCAATTGATGGTCTGTTCTGCAGTCAGCCCCTGGTTTTGTTCTGACTGATGATATTGAGCTTCTCCATCATCTCTTTCCACAGACGGAGTTGATTTGATTCCTGTGTATTCCATCTGGTGAGGTCTATGTGTATAGTCACTGTTTATGCTATTGAAAAAAGGCATTTGCAAAGAATAAGTCATTTGGTCTTGCAAAATTCTATCATGTGATCTCCCACTTTGTTTCTGTCACCAAGCTCATATTTTCCAGCTACCAATCCTTCTTCTTTGTTTCCAACTTTTGCATTCTAACCACCAGTAATTATCCATGCATCTTGATTGCAAGTTTGATCAATTTCAGACTGCAGAAGTTGGTAAAAATCTTCAGTTTCTTCATCTTTGACCTTAGTGGTTGGTTTGTAAATTTGAAAAACAGTCGTATTAACCGGTCTTCCTTGTAAGCGTATGGATATTATCCTATCACTAGCAGCGTTGTATTTCAGGATAGATCTTGAAAGGTTCTTTTTGACGATGAACGCTATGCTGTTCCTCCTCAATTTGTCATTCCTGGCATAGTATACTATATGATTTTTCCATTCAAAATGGCCAGTACCAGTCCATCTTAGCTCACTAATGCCTAGGATATAGTTTTTTGTGCATTCCGTTTCATTTTTGACCACTTCCAATCTTCCTAGATTCATACTTCATACATTCCACATTCCAACTATTAATGGATGTTTGCAACTGTTTCTTCTCATTTTGAGTCATGCCACTTCAGCAGAGGAAGATCCCGAAAGCTTTTCTCCATCTACGTCATTAAAGTTGACTCTACTTTGAGAAGGCAGCTCTTCCCCAGTCATATTTTGAGTGCCTTCCAACCTGAGGGGCTCATCTTCTGGCACTATATCAGACAGTGTTCCACTGCTATCCACAGGGTTTTGACTGGCCAATTTTTTTAGAAGTAGATTGCCAGGTCCTTCTTCCCAATCTGTCTTAGTCTGGAAGCTCTGCTGAAACCTGTCTACCATGGGTGACCCTGCTGGTATTTGAAATATTGGTAGCATAGCTTCCAGCATCACAGCAACATGCAAGCCACCACAGTATGACAAACTGACAGATGAGTAGTTTCTAAAAATAGAATCGCCTATTAAATAAAGACCTGCAACCATGAAGCTCTGTGTCCATCTGTCTTTTCATCCATCCAGCCAGCCAGCCAGCCAGCCAGCCATCCAGCCATCCAGCCATCTACCCATCCATCGGAGTCTATCCTTTCAGCCAGTCGGTCAGCACTCTGCTTTGCCTATGAGTGCAGCCATGAAAATGTCACAGTCCCTGTCCTTGAGGTGTTCTCCCTCTATGTGGAAAACATAAATAATTTATTATAATATGCCATGACAAGTGGGATAATAAAAGCATTACAAGTGGGACTATAAAAGTATTATTATCTGAGAAAAACAAAATAAAACAAGACATATCACCTGTGCCCAGTAAGGAAGAGGCTTCCCAGGAAAGTGAATCTGTAGTGTGGATCCCTGGTTTCTAGCAGGAGGCATCTGCTCTCTCTATCTCCCAACGGTGGGTAGGCAACCTGTTTGGATAGTGTGCTCTGTGTTCAGAATTGGCACCTAAGTTTTTCTTGTTTTCCTTTTTTTCTAATATTGCTTTTAAAATACATAAAACACATACATAGTTTAAAGAGAATATATAAAGCAAATATCTTTGTGACCACCAACGAAGCTAAGAAATGGACCAGAACATTTCTAGCTCCCACGAAGCTCCCCCACCATGTGTCCTTCCCCAATCACATCTCCCTCTCTCCTCACCAGAGGTAACACTATCCTGACTTTTTTGTTAACCTTGCTTTCCTTTATGGTTTTACCATCTATGCATACACCCTAAACAATATTAGGTTGAACTGTAAGAAATTGCCATTTTTGTAAGTCACAAATAGCTGAATATCAGTGAATTAATTTCCTATGACTGCTGTAACAAGGTACCACAAAGTAGGTGGCCAAAGCAACAGAAATTTATTCTTCAACAGTTCTGGAGGCTAAAAGTCTAAATTCAGCGTGTTAGCAGGGCCATGTTCTCTCAGGAGCTCTAGGGGAAGATCCTTCCTTGTGTCTTCAAGCTTCTGGTAGTCCCAGGTGCTCCTTGGCCTGTGGCTTCATAATTCCAATCTCCCCCTCTCCGGTCACATGGCCATCTTCTCTGTGTCTATCTCTCTGACTCTTCTTCTCTTCTTATAAGGACACCAGTCATACTGGATTAGGGCCCACCCTACTCCAGCTGACTTGATGTGAACTTAACTAATTACATCTACAAAGACATTATTTCCAAATAAGGTCACATTCACAGGTACACTGAGGGTTAGAACCTGAACATGTGTTTTTGGGGCACACAAATCAACCCATAACAATCAGCAAAGTCATAGAGTTACAAATACTACTTTTAAACTTGATATAAAAGTACCATATTGCATGCATCTTTAGTAATTTCCTTCATTTGCCCAACATCAAGTTTGTGAGATTCATCCTGTGTATAGCTGTTGTTTCATTGTATAAATTTTCATTGCTGACATTTCACGTGCCATAGGAAACCTTCGGCTGCTAACCAGAAGGTCAGCAGTCTGAATTCACCTGCCACTCCTTGGAAACGCTGTGGGGCAGTTCCACTCCATCCAGTAGGGTCGCTATGAGTTGGAATTGGCTCGATCGCAATGGGTTTGGTTTTAATGGTTTATGTGAAACCACAGTTTATCTATATTACTGTTGATGGTCGTTTGATTTGTTTCCAGCATTTGGTCCTTACTGACAATGATTTTGCTATAAGCTTTCTTGTCTCCTGGTGTACATTTGCAAGGATTTCTCTAAAGTATTTCTCCAGAAATTAAACTGCCTAATGCTGTATGTACATCGTCAACATTACTAGAGAAAGTCAAACTGTTTTCCAAATTGGTTATACCAGTTTACACCTCACCAGCAGTGAAAAAGAGTTCCTTTGCTCCACGTACTTATCATCTCTTGGTATTTCAGACTGTTAACTTTTCCAGTCTGGTAGGTATGTAATAGTGTCTCAGTGTGGTTTTAATCTGCTTTTCCCTGATTATTAATGAAGTTGAGTATCTTTTTCTTGTTTATTAGCTATTTTTATTTCCTTCTTTCTGATTTGTCTGTTCAAGTCTTTTGCTTGTTTTAAAAATTGGGCCGTTTCCTCCCCCCTCTTTCTTTCTTAATTTCTAGTTCTTTTTATGTTCTGGCTATTTGTCCTTTGTTACTTTAATAGGTAGTAAATATTTTTTTCCAGTTTGTGTTTTTTTATTCTTTTATGATCTTTCATTAAAAAATTGTTACGGAAATTTCAAACACATACAAAAGTAGATAGAATTATATAATGAATTTTCTTATATCCATCACTCTACCTCAACAATTATCACTTCTTAGCTGTCTTATTACCTAGTGCTGCAGAAATACCAGAAATAACAGAAATACCACACGCGGGTGGCTTTAACAAACAGAAGTTTATCCTCTCACAGTCTAGTAGGCTAGAAGTCCCAATTCAGGGCGTCAGCTCCAGGGGAGGGCTTTCTCTCTCTGTTGGCTCTGGAGGAAGGTTCTTGTCATCAGTCTTCCCCTTCTCAGCACAGGGACTTCGAGTCCAAAGGACGCACTCTTCTCCTGGTGCTACTTTCTTTTTTTTTGTGATTATGATGTCTTAGTGATTTCTTTTGGGGTCTATCCTATATGGGGATTCTTTTTTTTTTTTTTTTTTTTGGTACTGTAGATGAAGGTTTACAAAACAAACTAGCTTCTCATAAAACAGTTAGTACACATATTGTTTCATAACATTGGTTAACAACCCCATGACATGTCAACACTCTCACTTCTGGACCCTGGGTCCTCAATCACCAGCTTTCCTGTCCCCTCCTGCCCTCTAGTCCTTGTCCCTGGACTGGTGTGCACATTTAGTCTTGTATTGGCCTGTCTAATCTTTGGATGAAGGGCGAACCTCAGGAGGGACTTCATTACTGAGCTAAAAGAGTGTCTGGGGGCCATACTCTCTGGCACTACTTTCTTGATGGTATGAGATCCACATGTCTCTCTGCTCGCTTCTCTCTTTTATATCTCAAAAGAGATTGATTTAAGACAAAATCTAATCTCATAGATTGAGTCCTGCCTCATTAACATAACTGCCGCTAATCCCACCTCATTAACATCATAGAGGTAGGATTTACAACACATAGGAGAATCTGACAAAATGGTGGACAATCACACAATGCTGAGAATCATGCACTAGTCAAGTTGACACATATTTTGGGGGGACACAATTCAATCCATGACATCGGCCAATCTTTTTTCACCTATACCTTACCAACTTCTACTCCTCCTGTATTACTTTGAAGCAAATCTCAAACATTGTTATTATTTCATCCATAAAATTTTCAGAATTTGTCTTTAAAAGATAAAGTCTCTCTCGTAACCACAATACTATGATCATACCTAAAAATATTAAAAGTAATTTCTTAATATCACCAAGTGTTGTGATAACTTTCGTTGATCAAAAGTGCTTAATTTAAATGTCAGTCTACGTCACAAATCTATTCCTCTACCATTGTGTCTCATTTAAGAACTCTTTGCTGCTCCAAGGCCATGAAGGTGTTCACCTCTCTCCTTTTCTAAATGCTTTGTAGTTTTACTTTTCACATTTAGTCCTTCGAGCCAGATTTCACTTTTAGGTCTTCATTCTAATGGGAAGTGATCTTTGTGTATAGTGCGAAGAAGAGGTTCAATTCTTTTTTCTTTTCCCATAGCTCTTTCTCCAGCACCACTTCCTGCACCATTTTCCCACCAATTTTTTTAAAGTCTATTCTTACCCACTGTTCTATAATCTTACCTCTATCATATATCAAGTATCCACATGTGTGTGGTCTGCTCATGGACTCTTTATTCTGTCTCATTTATCTATTTCTCTATCCCTATGCCAATGCCACACTGTCCTAATTACTATGGCTTTATCATAAGTCTTGATATCTGGTAAGACAATTCCTTCAGCTTGCTCTTGTTCTTCTTATTACTGAACTTTCATATACATTTTAAAATTAGCTTGCCAAATTCTACATGAAAAAAAATGTGTTGGAATTTTGATTGGGAATTGTTATTCTTTGAAATGCATTCCCCCAAAATATGTGTTGAAGACTTAACCCCTATACCCGTGGATGTGATCCTATTTGGAAATAGGGTTTTCTTTGTTACGTTAATGAGGCCATCTCAGGGTTTAATGTGTCCTAAACCTAATCACTTCTGAGTACTAAAAAGTGCAGATTAGACACAGAAGCAAGCACAAACAGGGGAAGATAGATGCCAAGGAACTGAGGAACGCCAGGGCTACAAAAGCTGAAAAAGACAAGAATCTTCCCCAGAGCCAACAGAGTAAGAGCCTTCCACTAGAGCCAGTGCCCTGAATTTGGATTTCTAGCTTCCTAAACTGTGAGAAAATAAATTTTTGTTCTTTAAAGCCACCCACTTGTGGTATTTCTGTTAAAGCAGCCTAGGAAACTAAGACAGAAATTGAATCTATAGAAAAATTCGGCAAAACTTGCGTTTGCACAATACTGACTGACCCCTCCATGAATATAGTATATCTCTGCATTTATTAGACTACCCTTTAATGTATCAACAACGTTTAATAATTTTCTCTAGAAATCTAGTGCAAATTTTTTGTTAGATTTATTTCAGAAATATCTCATTTTTTGTTGCAAAAGTAAATAATCAGTTTTTAAATTTTTCATTTTCTCAATGCTTATTGTTCATATACTGAAATGAACTATTTTGTTTGTTAATTTTATACCAGCAATTTTGCCAAAATCTCTTACTAGGTCTAATAATATTTGGAGATTTTGGGATTTCCTATGCATATAATAATGTTATCTGTACATATTTACAGTTTTGTTTCTTTTTTTTCCCAATCCTTAATTTTTCAAAAAATTTTCTTTCTTTATTGCCATAGGTAGGACCTCTAATACAATGTTGAATAGAAGTAGTGATAATAGCCATCTTTGTCTTTTCTCCATAATTAAGGATGTGGTTAGACAAGATGATCATTCGAGTCTCTTCCAGCTCAAAGATCTTCTTGATTTTCTTCACATGGTCATCCTATTTCTGGTTAAGGTAGCTACTGTTAGCCTCCTAGAGTCTTTCTCCTGGTCCAGAGAGAGGAAGAATCAGAATGTGTGTCTAGATCTTGCACAGCTGCACATGTCTAGCCTGAATCTAGAAGATCCTGGAGTCTGGTGTCTTAGTCGCCAACATTTCACACTTGTTGAGTCACTTTCTCCCCAAATTCAGTTCCTCCCCAAATTCCCACATGACTCCTTGCTCACATTTTGAATCATGACTGGTCTTCAAAAAAACTGTGATGCCTCAGAGGTTGACTGTGCGACTTGCCTCTTTCAAACTCTCCCTGACTTCCTTCAGGGCAGGAGAGATGGACAGTGCCTTTGCTCCCCCATCCGAACTTTGCTTGACAGAACCGATGTGTGATATCTAGGGTGTCTAAGCTGCATCTAGGGGTAAAAAACACCAGACAGAGTACAACTGGACTCACCAAGTTAGCTCCCTTTCACCAGAGGAATGTATCATGTGCTAGCCTACTTTTCTTATGTACACATCCTTTTTATGCCTATAAGAATTATTTACCTCATCATGATCTCTATTTATCCCAGCTGCAAAGAAGCTCAGACTTACATGTTATACTCAGTGGCAGCAAATTCAGGCTTTAGAGTTAGGGAGGCCTGAGTTTGTGGTCTGAAGCTGCATTATGACCTTTGGGGGCCCTAGGCACTTTTACATTTGTGAGCCTCTCCTCCGTCAAAAATATTAAAAATTCTATTTCATGACTGCATTGATATAAAGATGAATACATGAATATTATAACATTTTCTTTGACCTAAAAGTTCCTTTCTTCTTCAGATTTTAAAATAATTAAAAAACCATTTTTCCTAGGCCCCAAAAAGAATCATGGGCCCTTGGCATAGTGCCTACTGTGCCTAATGGAGAAGTCGGCCCTGCTTGCGCCTCCGCTTGTGCTGGGCACGCCTCTTTATGCTTGGAGCCTTGTCTTCCTTATCTGTGAAATGGGGATAATAATATCTTCTTCTCTGGGTTGTTGGATTAAATGACAGAATGCACTCAGTCACTCGACATGTGGAGATAATAAATGTTGGTTTCCTTTCCTCATTTCCATGGATTTGCTTTTCTATTTCTATTTTAGTGATCTTGCTGCATATGTGTTTTTCATTGTGAGTCACCTTCAAGTTCTCTTTGGAAGTAGGTGGGGTATAAATTATAAATAAAAATTCCTTTTTACTTCCTCAGCACTCAGCACAATGCCTGGCTTTATAGTCTCAGTCCTTGTTTGTTGACTATGCCGGTAAACCGCTCCCTCCCCTCCCAATGCCCGCCCACCACCCTGTCCCACTCCTGGCCAAACTCTAAAATCATCCTTTCTTTCTTTTCTCTCTTCTTCCTCCCTCAAAATTCTTCTTCCCTCAGCGGCCTGTGCTCAGCTGTCTATCAGAGTGAGTAAAACCAAAAACCAAACTCGTTGCCATGGAGTCCATTTTGACTGACAGCGACCCTATAGGACAGAGTAGCACTGCCCTGCAGTGTTTCCAAGGAGCAGCTGGTGGATTTGAACTGCCAACATTTCGCTCTTAACCACTGAACCACCAGGTCTCCAGAGTGAGTAAAAAAACCAAGAAACCAAACCCATTGCCAATGAGTCGATTCCAACTCATAGCGACCCTATAGGACAGAGTAGAACTGCCCCATAGGGTTTCCAAGGAGTGCCTGGTGGATTGGAACTGCTGACCTTTTGGTTAGCAGCCAAGCTCTTAACCTCTGCGCCACCAAGGTCTCCAGAGTGAGTAATGTGCCTCCTAAATGTCAGACCACTGAGCCAGGCCTTCTCTTGTCAGCCCTGTGAGGTTGTATTTCAACCCCACTCTATCAGGCCCTGGGCTAAGCTGGGACGTGGGGTGTATGGATGGGGAGAGGGAACCCCAGTACACCCTCTACAGCCTAAGGGCTCTCCCCACCCGCAGACTCACTGCCAGCTCAGGGCGCTTTGTTCTTCTCCCAGTGTTGCTGGACATTTCCATTCTCTGAGCCAGGGCTGGACTCCTGGTCCACCCCTCTCGCCTAGGGCCTGCCTGGCTGACTTAACTGGTTGAATCTTTCATCTCCAGTGGCAAAGCTGCAGCTCAGGGTGTGTAAAGAATTTGCTCGATAAATGGGCCTCTGAAATGGCAGGATGTGTTAAGCCTCTGTGATTTGCAGTCTACAGAGAGCTACTTGGAGAAGTCATCCCGAAAAATTCCTTTCCAGAGGCAAAGAAGACAGGAGACCCTGGATGCTCAAATCAGACCTTGCAGGAAAATGACTAGGTGTCCCTGGTGTGTGCTCCACTTTGTCATTGTCACCCAGGCCCTGACACTCATGAAGTTGAAAGTTTTCATGGAAACCCCTCACCACGCCTTAGAGGAGAGCGATGCCTGACTGGAGGGGAATAATAATGAGCCACAAAGATTGAATTGGGGCTTTATAAAGCTGTGTCCTTTAAGAGGGTGGAAACTGTACTCATTTCCTTTAGGTATGCGTTAAATGTTTAATTTCTGCAGAAGTCTCTGGGTGGTGCAAATGGTTAATGCGCTCGGCTGCTAACCGAAAGGTCGGCAGCTTGAATCCACCAGTCACTCCTTGGAAATCCTATGGAGCAGTTCTACTCTGTCCTATAAGGTTGCTATGAGTCATAATCAACTCGACAGCAACAGGTTTGTTTTTTTTATTATTTGCTCGGAGTCTCTGGGTGGTGCAAACTGTTAACACATTTGGCTGCTAACCAAAATGTTGGCAGTTTGAGTCCACCCCGAGGTGACTTGGAAGAAAGGCCTGGCAATCTACTGCTGAAAAATTGGCCATTGAGTACTGTATGGAGCACAGTCTTCCTCTGACACCTTGGGGATTTTGACAGCAACTGGTGATTCTCTGCCAGGCACTGGGACTTTAATATGGTACCAGAACCTTCAGTGAGAGAGTGGGTATCAAGTGCTTAGAACAGCGCCTGGTATCAGCATGACCAGAACAGAACCGAACGCACCTACTCCCTCAGCACACCTTGAGCACCTACTGTGCCGCGTGCCAGGGAGACACACATGAATAAAACATGTCCCCACTTATTCAAGGGAAGACAAAACAAAAAAGCCCCGTGATGGGCTAAAAGCTGCAAAGACAATAGAGAAGCCCGCGCCAGTTTATTTGTGCTCTTTTACGCAAGCTCCTCCATTTTCCACCCCCTCCCACCCACCCTCTCAATCTGTCACATTCAACGATCTGGGGCTCTGAGCACTAAAATGAATTAACCAGATTCAATGGCATGTCAGGGTTGGAAGGAGGAGAAAAGGAAAAATGAGATAAATAAATTAAAAAGAGAGCTGGAGGTCAGACAGTGGGGCCTGGAATGTTCCAGTTGGAGCTATCATACTGTTGAGCATAATAATAACAGTTCACATTTATCAAGTGCTTCCTGAGCTAGAGGCTGCTCTAAGCCTGTTACACGTTTCCACACAAGGTAGCTTCTACCACAAGCCCCACCTTACTGATGAGGAAACAGAGACTCAGGGAGGGCAATGATGGGGCAAGGGTGCTACCGCCAAGAGGCAGCCTCCCTCCTGGAGCCGGCACTCGGCTTGCAGCCTCCGCACAGGCACCTGTGACACTTTGGAACAGGTGAGGTCGGGGTGGGCTGCAACACCATTATGGCCTGGCTGCAGTTTAGAGCAACAACTGTGGAGCCCGACCAGCAGGGTTTGAATCCTGACTCACCATTACTAACTCTGTGACCTCGAGCATGTTCTTAGTCCTGAGTGCCTCAGTTTCCTCAGCTGTAAAATGGGGATTGATGATGATGATGATGATGATGACATCCACCTCACAGGGTCCTTGGAAGGATTTAATATGATTCTGCATATCTAGGCTTCTGCACCGTTCCTGGCCTAGCAAAATCTTGCTAGGCGGCAGGCATCACAGAGATTGCAATTTGCTTCCCAGGAGAGTTCTCCGGCCATTGCCCAGGCTTGTGGGCACCCTGTAGACTTCCCTGCTGCCTCAGCAGCGAGCATCCCAGCCTCCAGCACTCACATATCCAGTTTGGAGAGGACTTGGTGAGGAAGCCAGCCCGTGCCATACAGTGGGAGCCACAGAGAGGCGGATGCTAATGAGAAGCGGCCCACCCATGGAGCCTGGCCCCAGATTGATGGACATTTGGGAAATGTGCTCAAGTATGGCTGGGCCTGGGCCGTGGGAACACACAGACCAAGTGGGCGGCCTAGTGGCTGGCGGCCTCCAAGTGGGGCTCAGTCTGGCCGGAGACACCAGACTCGCCTGTGTGAACCAGTTATTGGAGCAAGCAGGGTCTTCCTGAGGGCTCCCTGCAGCAGCAGTTCCGGCGATCAGAGAGCAGCGTGAAAGGGCAGGCTGGGCTGGCAGCAGGTGCAGGCAGAGCAGACAGGGAGAAGGAACAGGGCATGTGGGAAGAGCACGGAGTACCCGTGCGTGCATGAGTACACGCGTGTGTATGTGTGTGGGGGAGAAGTGTGTGTGTGGGGGGAGGCTGGTGTGACTCAGCCACCTGTAGGCTTAGTTTCAGGCTTTTCCTCCTCACCTGCAGTTCGATCTCCATGCTTTTGACCAGGCACGTAAGATTTTCTTCCCTTTTCTCTTTTTGGTGAGGGGCAACTCTGTGGCCATAGATGGGGTACAGCCAAGGCCTAGGTTTTCCTTTCAAGAGCGGCTCTGGTCTGGGCTGACTAAGCAATTGGAGCCTCTTGAATGCCTGGGGCTGGGTATGCCAACAGAAAGAAGACCTTGTGAGATGTGCCTTTGCAGATGATTCTATTCCACCTGTCACAGAGGGAGGCACCACGTCCATCTGTTAGGATCTTTACTCCCATCCTCTCCCCGTTGCATTTTTAACCACAGATTTTCAGTTTGCCTTACTTATTTAACTCTGTTCTTTGGAAAGACGTGTGTACTACTAAGTAAGGAAACCGCGGCTTTGTCCACTGATACCTGTTATTTCCATTTTCTGTAGCTGACTGTGGCCCCATGGGGGGCCCTCGTGCATAATCCTGGATGTCCTTTGTCCAGGCTAGATTCAGGACTGGGGCCTCCTTACGACGACTGGGTGCTCTGCACTTGAGTGGGGGCAGGGAGATGAGAGCCCAGATTTCATCCTTGGGGCTTTGTTGATGCCTCTCCTTGTCATTTACTGTGAAATTGAATGTGACATGTCTTGACAAGTGACCACGTGGCCCCCATTTCTTGACCTCTCTTGTGGGGGTGGGGGTCCCTACTTTAACCCAGGGACAAAGCTGTATGTTTCAGCATGATGCTCGCTAAGTCTTCCTGCACGGCCAGATCACTGATTTACTTATTAAGTAGCTACTATGTGCTAGACGGAGCTCTGTTGGCACGGTGGTGGTTAAGAGCTCGGCAGCTAACCAAAAGGTCAGCAGTTCAAATCCACTGGTCGCTCCTTGGAAACCCTGTGGGGCAGTTCTGCTCTGTCCTACAGGGTCGCTGTAAGTCAGAATCAACTCAATGGCAACGAGTATGTGCCAGACTGAGGAGCCCTGGTGGTGCAGTGGTTAAGCGCTCGCCAACCAAGTGGTCGGCAGTACAAACCCACCAGCTGCTCCACAGGAGAAAGATGTGGCATTCTGTTTCCGTAAACATTACAGCCTAGGAAACCCGATGGGGCAGCTCTACTCTGTCATATAAGGTGCTGTGTATCAGAATCGACTCGATGGCAGTGAGGTTTAGGTATGTGCCAGGCGCTAGGCGTGCCAGCAGCTAGCAATATCTGAGGGGCTAGCCAGCCTCGCGGGGCTGACACTTTAGTGAGGGGAGACAGACAGAAACTAACAAGAGCAAACTGTTAAATGCTGTGAAAGGAGGTAACTGGAGCCCGATGATAGAGAATGGAGAATACCTGCGAGAACCCCCAGGCAAGGGAGGTCCCTGCGAGAGTGATGAGGACATCAGGCCCTGGAGGAAAAGAGGCATTAAGGACACTCCACACGGAGGGAATCTGTGTGCAGGGTCCCTGAGGTGAGCCACAGCTAGGCATTCTTGAGGAGCAGGAGCATCTTCTGGCCCTGGGCCTCCTTTCGACTCCCCACCGCCAGTTCCCTCCTGGCCCTTTCTGCCTTCGGAGCTCCTCAAGAGTGGAAAGGAGGAGAAAAACAGAGGACAAAACTCAAATTCATAAAAAAGGCCAGACTTACTGGAATGACAGAGACTGGAGGAACCCTTGAGACTATCACCCTAGGACATGCTTTTAACCTGGAACTGAAGCCACTCCCGCAGGTCACCTTTCAGCCAAATAATAGTCTGGCCTATAAAATAAACAATAACACCTGTGAGGAAAATGCTTCCCAGAGCAATCACCTATTCAAGACCAAATGGGCAACATCTGCCCAAAAGCAAAGATGAGAAGGCAAGGAGGGGCAGGGAAACCGGACAGATGGAAACAGGGAAGCCAGGGTAGAAATGGGGAGCCTGCTGATACATTTCGGGGGATAGCAACCAATGTCATGGAACAATTTGTGTGTGAATTGTTGAATGGGATATTAATTTGTTTGTAAACTTTCACCTTCCTGGGCTTCTCCCCATCCCTACCAGAGCTCCCTGGAGGCCTTCGGGCTGCCTGCTTGGTAGTTCCAGGCATTGCCCTTGCCTGCACCTGGCCAGGTGAGTTCTGAAACCTCCCCACTCCACCCTCATGCGCACCCCTGCCCCCACTCATCCCCTCTCTGCTCCAGGAGCAGAGTGGACAGCCCAGCTGCCACCTCTGAGTCTCTGATCCCCGCCACTGCAGCCACATCACTCTGATTTTCCCGGTTGTATCCACAAGGTGCCAGTCACTTCTCCTGTCCACAGTTCCAGCCTTTAGCCCACTGTCAGGAAGGCACTACTGTTTATCCAACCCCCCTCCTTATGACATCTGCCGACTCCTTCAAGGTCTCTTCAAATGCCACTCCCTTCCTTACTCCCAGAAAAGATAACGCTGATCCCGTTGTTAGTGATTTGAGTCTTCCTCGTCCAGGTTCAGTCTGAATCACTCTTATCTTTGCATTCCCAATACCTGATACGGAGTGTTATGGATTGAACTGTGTCCCCCAAAAATGTGTGTCAACTTGGCTAGGCCATGATTCCCAATATTGTGTGGGTGTCCTCCATTTTGTGATCTGATGTGATTTTCCTATGTGTTGTAAATCCTAACCTGTATGAAGTTAATAAGGCAGGATTAGAGGCAGTTATGTTAATGAGGCAGGACTCAACCTACAGGATTAGGTTGTATCTTGAGTCAATCTCTTCTGAGATATAAAAGAGAGAATCGAACAAAGAGGAGAGGGACCTCATACCACCAAGAAAGGAGAGCCAGAAGCAGAGTGAGTCCTTTGGACCTGGAGTCCCTGCACTAAGAAGCAACTAGACCAGGGGAAGATTGATGACAAGGACCTTCCCCAGAGCCAACAGAGAGAGAAAGCCTTCCCCTAGAGCTGGCGCCCTGAATTTGGACTTGTAGCCTAAACTGTGAGAGAATGGATTTCTCTTTGTTAAAGCCATCCACTTGTGATGTTTCTGTTACAGCAGCACTAGATGACTAAGACACAGAGTCCATGATCAACACAGGCTTGCTGGGTGAATCTCTCATGAGCATCTTAGAATAAGAATCTCCTTCATTTATGAAAACTCTTTCAAAATTTTATCTCATTTTATGCTTGCAATAGCTTTATAAGAGTAGATGGTGACCCATTGCACAGGTAGAGAAATAAAGGCTATATAACGTATTCTAGATCACACACAAATTGGTGGCAAAGCCTTACTGCTAGTCCAGTTCTCCTCATCAACCTTAGAGCAGTGAGAACCTGGAGTCACAGAAACCCCAAATAAACCTTAAGGTATAAGTCGAGTACACATGGTTTTTTTTGACACAAACTTTTAAAAAGTGTATTTTTAGATATGAGTCAGCCAGTCATTCATTCAAGATGTATTCATTGAGCACCTACTGTATACTGAACTCTGTATAGTGAGAGACACCAAACAATTATAATTCTCTCCTTTGTAGTATTTACAATTATTTGGGGAAAGGAACCGAGAGTAATGCAACAAATGAGGAATGGTAGTCAACATAAGATAATGTATAGTCAAGTAAGTGCAGAAGCTCTGGATGGAAGGCCCAGGAAGTAGTTATTCCTGTGGGCAAGAGCAGACAACGCAGTAACTAATGTAAGCAGGGGCTTACTTGTGCTTACTTACAAAATTTGTAGTGAACAACTTCACATGGGTTTCACCACATCAAAGGGAACTTGTTAGAAATGCAAATTCTCAGCAGGGGTTCTAACCAGAACTAACTAGTTCAAAGCCTTGAACCCAGCTCAGCTCAGCTTAACTCAACCAACTCAGCTTAGCTCAGCTCAGCTCAGTTCAACTCAATTAACCTCTCTTCATATTACTTGCCAGACATGGGTCAGCACTCTCCCACCCCCAACTGCCACAGACAAGCCAACGAAATAGGTAAGATACACAGAGAAGGGTTAAGAATAAGGTTTCTGTCTCCTCTCTGTCTCAACCTCAATCATAACAAGCCACCCCCTTTACCTCTACCTATTGAGGGCCAGCTTTCTTTATTGAACGTGGGATTTGGGGGATGGCTGGAGAAATCTCCAGAGCTGATGCGGAAGTCCCTGGAGAACATTCAGTTTGGCTGTGAGTGTGACTTCTCCTCCTCTGGCAGAGTGAGGCCATGGTGAGATAGGCAGGAGGAGAGAAGGGGTCATCACAGGCACCTGGCCCTAACTGACCCGGCCCCACCTGACCTGGCCATTGAGGCTGTGCAGGAACCCAGACAAGGCTCCAAGGGATCCCCAACCTTAGGATTCTAAGGCTGTAAGGAGTTCCTGAAGGACTCAGCGCATGGGAGCCTCATGGGAAAACAGGTTTAGTGGAGGTCCTTCTGTACTCCTCCTTCAGAGCCAGGCAAGAGTGCTGATTCAGAGCTCTGCTGCTTTTACTCCATCCTCAGACGGCACTAATGCATTTCAGCTCTTCAGTTTCAAAGACCTGTGGGTCGGTGTGGAGCAGGTCACACTCAGCACATCTCTGGCTGAACCCATTGGTCTTATCACAATATCCCGGGCTGCTCATGGCCTGTAGTCCAGCATCCCTCCTCATAGGTCAACACGGGAAGCTAGTCCACATGATGAAAGCATCTATGGCATTCCAATAGACTTCCACCTCTTTTCATAACTTCTCTTGATGTTTGGCAACCCTTTTCAGCTCTAACCTGAATCCCTCCTAGCATGACGCAAGCCAGTTCTCTTTGGTCCAATCCCCACTGAATGAGAAATCCCAGGCTGGAATTCTTGCAGCCACTCCAAAACCAACAAGCAGAATCATCATGGTAGATGCAATAATAATCATGACAGCTATCATTTAGTGAGTACCTACTCTATCAGGCATCATTTTATGGACTTTACAAACATCTCATTTAACCATCACGTGTAGGCATCATTTCCCTATTCTACGAATGAGGAAATTGGAGCTCAGAGATGAAGTTACTTGCTGGATGTCCCAGTTGTTGTTGCTAGCTGCTGTCAAGTTGGTCCCTGATTCATGGCAACCCCAAGCACAACAGGATGAAATGCTGCCTGGTCCTACACTATCCCTACAATCAGTTGCAGATTGGACCATTGTGATCCATAGGGTTTTCATTGGCTGATTTTGGCCTTTCTTCCCAGTCCGTCTTAGTCTAGAAGCTCCACTGAAACCGTTCAGCCTCATGGCAGCACACAAGCCTCCACTGACAGGTAGGTGGTGGCTGTACCTGAGGTGCATTGGATGGGAATTGAATCCGGTCTCCCACAAAGAAGGTGAAAATTCTACCACTGAACCACACAGTAGCCAAGGGTAAAGCTCATATTTAACCAGAAGCTTATGATTTCAAGTTTATAATATTTATCCATTCAAAAAACACTTATGGAGTATCTACTCTGTGCCAGGCAGTGTTCTAGGCATTGAGAACACAGATAAATACAAGCAACAGACAGATGTCTCTGCCTCATTCATTTCAGAGATATTCACAGAATTGTAACCCCCATGGAGACATAAGCAACTATCCACAGATGGATAAACAGAGAAACTGTGTGACATGCTTTTGGTCACTCAGGAACTCTAAAGGCAGGACCAGGTGTCCTGGCCCTTGGCCTCTCCTTGCTATTTCCTCCCATCTTTGGAAGTGAACCTTTACTGGGCAGCCCCAAAGCATCATCTATTTCCTGGTCCTCACTGCTTTGGGAGGGTTTTTCTTGCCAAGGAGGGCTAGGTTCAACTCCTGGGGGACCTGTCATATCAGGCTCTGGTGTGCAGAGCTGTTGGGTGCCTGCTGCTTACAGAGACGGGGCTGTTCCTGGTCCTAAGACTTCATCTTCTGGAAATAAGTGAATGCATAGTATTACTTTTTTTATTTTTTAATATATGGTATTTATGATGTTCCCCCCCACCCCCACACCCCCGCTTGGCTGCGTCGTGTTTTGAAATGTGAGCAAAGCAAGCAGGATGGGTACACTTTTAGAGTAATAAGTACAACCAGATGGGGGTGCAGAAACATAGCAAGCTTTAGGAGGGATGTGGAGCCCTGAGACCCAGACTATTTCTCTTCTCTTTGAGGAAATGAGTTCAGGACTGGCGAAACGTCCACCGGTCAAGGTGTTCTCCTAATTGGCATACCAGCTCCATGTACCTCCCTCTGGACTTGGGCCTGCTGCACCCACTCATCCAGCTGTCAATGATAGCAATGCCCCGTGCCAGGTGCTTGACACAATTTTCTCTCATCTCACTGGGGCGGATTATCCAATAGTCAAGGTAAGCACAGTGCTTACCTTGCTTACCAGATCATCTGGAGTGAACAATTTCATCTTTGATGTGGTGAGACCCATGTGAAATTATGCGCTACAGATTAGTAAGTAAGCACAAGTAAGCCCTTGCTTACCTTGCTTTACTGGGTCATCTACCCCTGTCAAGGATTGTAAATTTAAAAAGAGGCTTTGATTCTAGAGGAAGGTGCTGTGGGGTTGATAGAGAGAGAGATGCCAGTAGTACCCAGAAGCAGAATCTTTGAAGCGGTGAAAAAATTGTATTTGAAAAAAATATATTTAATTTATATATATATATATATATATATGTAAATGCACACATTTTAAGTGCACAGTTCAATGAGTTTTGATAAACGTATATACTGGTGTAGCCGGCACCACAATCAAAATATATACATTTCCATAACTCCAGAAAGTTCCCTCAAGTTGCTTTGCTGTCAATCACTCCCCAACCCCTACTCACCTCCAGCCAACCACTGATCTTTGTATCACTATAGATTAGTTCTGCCTTTTCTAGAATTTCACACGAATAGAATCATCCAGCACATAGTCTTTTATGTCTGGCAACTTTCACTCAGCAAAATGTTTTTGCAATTCATCCATGTCGTTGCATGTATCAGGAGTTGCTGCTTTATATTCCTGACTAATATTCCATTATAAGCCTTTATCACAATTTATCCTTTCACCTATTGAACATTTGAGTTGTTCCCAGTTTGGGGCTCTTACGAATAGAGTGTCTATGAACATTTGTGTATAAGTCTTTGTGTAGACATGTTTTTATTTCCCTTGGATAAATATATAGAAATAGAATTACTGAGTGCTATGGTACCATGCTCCTTAGAAGCAAAGATGCCAAGACTTCGTCTCATGTACTCTGGACATGTTATCAGGACGGCCCAGTCCTGGGGAAAGACATCATGCTTGGTAAAGCAGAGGGTCATCGAAAAACAGGAAGGCCCTTAAGGAGATGGAATGACACAGTGGCTGCAACAATGGGCTCAAACATAGCAAAGGTTGTGGGGATGGTGCAGTCCTGGGCAGTGTTTTGTTTGGTTGTACATAGGGTCGCTGTGAGTAGAAACTGACTCAACAGTACCTAACAACAGCAACAACATGGTGAGTATGGAGGGAGCCCTGGTGGCACAGTGGTTAAGCTCTTGGCTGCTAACTGAAAGGTTGAAGGTTCGAACCCACTAACCACTCAGCAGGAGAAAGATGTGGCAGTCTACTTTTGTAGAGATTACAGCCTTGGAAACCCTATGGGGCAGTCCTACTCTGTCCTATAGGGTCGCTATGAGTCAGAATCAACTTAACAGCAACGGGATTTTTTTTAATGGTGAGTATATGTTAAATTTTTTTTCTTTTAAAAAAAAACTGACAGAGTGAATTTATCCCAACAGTAATATATAAAAGTTCAACTTGCTCCACCTACTTGTCGACACCTGGTATTGTCAGCCTTTTTAATTTTAGCCATTCTTGTTATTGTTCTTAGGTGCCGTCAAGTCGGTTCTGACTCATAGAGACCTTATGTACAACAAAATAAAACACTTGTTCTATATCCCAGTGTATTGTCTATTTTGGTAAGTGTTCTATGTGCACGTGAAAAGAACGTGTATTCTGTTGTTGTTGAGTGGAGTGTACTATAAATTCATTTCTGTCAAGTTAGTTGATAGTTTTATTCAAGTCTTCTGTATCTTTACTGATTTTCTGACCATTTGTTCTATCAATTACTGAGAGAAAATTTTTGAAATTTCCAACTACAATGAGGGATTTGTCTATTTCTCCTTTCAGATCTGTCAGTTTTGCTTCATTTTATTTTGAAGCTCTTTTATTGGGTGAGGAGCCCTGGTGGCACAGTGGTTAAACGTTTGACTGCTAACCAGAAGGTTGGTGGTTCGAACCCACCAGTGGCTCTGCGGGAGAAAGATGTAGCAGTCTGCTCCCATAAAGATTGCAGTCTTGGAAACCCCATGGTGGCAGTTCTACTCTGTCGTATAGGGTTGCCATGAGTCAGAATCGACTCGACGGCAATGGGTTTGTTTTTTTGGGTTTATTGGATGCGTATGCATTCAGGATTACCTTGTCTTCTTGAGTTGATCCCTTTATCATTACGAAATATCCCTCTTTACTGGTGGTAATAGTCTTTGTTTTAAAGCGTGCTTTGATATTAATACAGCTACTCTGGCTTTCTTATTATTAGTGCTTGCATGGCATATCTATTTCCATCCTTTTCTTCTAGCCCAGCTGTACCTTTATATTTACATTATGTCTCTTGGAGAGAGTATATAGTTGGGTCTTACTTTTATATCCACTATGATAATCTTTGTCAATTAATTAGAGTGTTTAGATCATTTCCATTTAATGTAGTTATTGACAAAGTTGGATTTATATCTACCATCTTGCTACTTGTTTTCTATTTGTCCCATTTGTTCTTTGTTCCCTTTTTATTCTTTTCTATCTTCTTTTGCATTAATTGTGCATTTTTTTAGCATTACATTTTATCTTCATTATTGACTTGCTAAGTATACCATCTTGTTTTATTTTTTAGTAGTTACTCTTGGGTTTAAATATGCATAATTAGTGTGTCAAATAATAGCCCTGGTGGTGCAATGGTTAAGAGCTCGGCTGCTAACCAAAAGGTCAGCAGTTCTAATCTACCAGCTGCTCCTTGAAAACCCTATGGGGCTGTTCTACTCTGTCCTATAAGGTCGCTATGATTTGAAATCAACTCAACGGCAAAGGGTTTCACATATAGTGTAAAAAGTTGTCACTAAACTTCCATTTCCCGTTCTGTACTTTGTGTTCCTGTTGTCACACATTTAATGCTAGATATGTTATTAACCCCACAATACTTTTTGTTTGCTTTAAATCGTTATGTTTTAAGAACCTTTTAAATGAGAAGAGGAAAAGGTCTTTTATTTTTACCCAGATATTTACCATTTCCTGATCTCATTCAGTCCTTTGTGTTGATCCAAATTTCCATCATTTGTCTACTGCCTGAAGATCTTACTTTACCATTTTTAAAGTCCAGGTCTGCTGGCAACCAATATTTTTATCTTTTGTCTGCCTGAAAAAGCCATCATTTCACCTTTATTTTTGAATTATATTTTTGCTAGATATAGAATCCTGGGTTGAGGGTTTTTTTTTTTTTTTCTTTCAACACTTGTAATGCATTCCATTGTCTTCTGTTCTGAATTACTTCTGATTAGAATTCAGTGATAATTTTTAAATGTTCCTTTGTACACAATGTGTCTTTTCTCTTTGAATGCTTTAAAGATTTTTAGCACTGTTTTTCAGCAACTTGATCAAATTGCGCCATGGTGTAGGGCATTTTGAGCTGTAGATTTATAGTTGTCATCAAATTTGAGGAAAAAATAATCATTATTTTTTCAAACATTTTTTATGTTTCCTTCTCTAAGAGCCCTGGTGGCGCAATGGGTAAGCAGCTCGGCTGCTAACCAGAAGGTTAGCGGTTCAAACCCAACAGCTATTCTGCAGGAGAAACATGTAGCAGTCTGCTTCGGTAAAGATTACAGCCTTGGAAACCCTATGAGAAAGTTTTACTCCCTCCTATAGGGCGGCTATGAGCAGGAATCGACTCGATGGCAACGGGTTTGGTTTTTGGTTTTCCTCTCCCTAGTCTTCATGGACCTCCAATTTAATGAGTATTTAACCACTAGATATTGTTTCACAGGACACTGAGGCTATATGTTTTGTTTTCTTCAGGTATTTTTCTTTCTGTCCTCAGTTTAAATCATTTCTAATGCAATGTCTTCAAGATCACTGACATTTTTTCCGTGGTGTTGAATTTGTTGTTGACTCTATCTAGTAAATTTTTCATTTCATATATTTTTCATCTCTTTAAGTTCTTTTTTTTTTATATCTTCCATTTCTTTCTCATTATGTTCATGTTTTTCTTTAAGTGCTTGAGCATATTTGTAATAACCGTTTTAAAGTTCTTGTGTGCTAATTCCATCCTCTCTGTCATTTCTTGATCTGTTTTTATATACTGATTTTTCTCCTGGCTGTGGGTCACAGTTTCCTGCTTCTTCGCATGTTTAGTAATTTTCAATTGGATGCTAAATGATTGCTGTTGTGTTGCTCATGGCAACCTTGTGTGCAGAGTAGAACTACACTCCATAGGGCTTTCAATTGCTACAATCTTTTGGAAGTAGATCACTAGGCCTTTCTTCCAAGGCATCTCTGGATGGGTTTGAGCCGCCAACCTTTTTGTTAGTAGCTGAGCGTTTAACAGCTTGCTCCCTCCCGGTACTCCTGATTGAATATGAATTTTATTTTGTTCAGTGCTGAATTTTTTTATGTTTCTTTAAAGAATGTTGAACTTTGTTTTGGTAGGAAGTTATCTAAAGATCAATTTGATCTATATGGAAGCTTGTTTTTAAAATTTGTTAGTCCTGCTGCTAAGGCATGACCCTTCTGTAGTCTCTACTGAGGGACTCAGGAGTTCAATGCTGAATTTTATCCTGACTGGTTGAAACTTGAATATCTCATCGTCCTGTGTAACTTCTGGGAGTTGTTTAACTTGTATCTCCTTGGTAATTCTTTGTTCAGTCCCATGAAGTTTCACCCTACTCTTGTTCAGTTGAGTGTTTAGCAACAGATTCAAGGAGGCCCCTATGGAGATTCTAGAGCACTTTGTCTGCATAGTTCCTTCCTCTCTAGAACTCTGTTCCACAAATCCCAGCTGCCTCGGCCTCCTGAACTCTGATCTCTGCCTTGTCAATCCAGAGAGACCACCATGCCCTCCTAGGGATCTCCTTCCCTGCAACAGGGTCCCAGAAAGTGCCTCCAGGCAGAAACCTGGGGCAACCATAGGGCTTGTCTCATTTGTTTTTATTCTCTGAGATCACAGTCCTGTGCTGCCTGTTGTCTGATATCTGGAAGTCGTTGTATGCAGTTCGTCCATTTTTCCAGGTGGTTATAGTGGGAGGCAAGTTTGAGCCCCATCTTGCCATCATGGCTCTTGCAACTTTTTAAAAAGTAAAATATTACAAAGCACATAGAAAAATATGGAGAAAAACTCAACCAGTAATCACGTCAAAATCTGCCATATGTGTTTCAGACACATTTTTTAAGAAATAAAATATTCCAGATACAGCTTAACTGTTCTAAGTCTCACTTGATCTTTATAACAACTCTGCCAGATGGTGGTTATTACCTGGATTTTATTTAAGGAGGAAGAAACTTTCCAAGGATGGCACAGCTGGTCATGGGCAAAGCTAGGCTTTGGGCCTGTTGAGGCCACCTCCAGGTTACAGAGACAGGCTTTGTACGCAGAAGCAAGGAAGAAGTCTGGGTTGATTGGGAGGCTGGGGAGGGGCCACAGAGAGCAGAGGGAGAAATGACTTTGGATTGGTAGGGTGGGTCCACAGACAGAGTCCTGAAATGCACACTGATGAAACTGGCTTTCTTTCTACCAGTGAGTGATGAGTGGACCTCTTTAACATACACACAACTGGGCTTTTGAAATGAACTCCAAAGCAGTGTGATTTAGCTGGGGGCAAATGGCTGTGAGAAGACATGAATAGTCACTAGGCATGGAAGGGTCTCATTTCAGCACAGAGAATTTTTATTTAGGTGCTGATACGGATTAGGTTAAATAAGGTCTCCTGAAACACATCCCAACTGTTGCCTGAAATGCAACTTTTGCTTGATGACTGCTGACTGAGACACGGAGCTTAATGACAGTGTGAGCAGGGACCAATTTTAATAGGTGTCAATGCATACCTGAGAGCCCTGGCAGCCCAGTGATTAAGAGCTCGGCTGCTGACCTAAAGGTTGGCAGTTCAAATCCACCAACCGTTCCCGGGAAACCCTCTGGGGCAGTTCTACTCTGCCCTATAGGGTCACTATGAGTTGGAATCCATTTGACGGCATTTGGTTTGGGTTTGGTTATGCATACCTGCAGAGAAGCTCCTTTATTATTGTTTGGGATTTGGTGACTTCTCTTTTTCAAAAGTCTGCCCCACTGCTCAGGTGGCCCACCAACAAACTGCATGGTGTGGGTTCCTGTTTAAATGCACAGTTTATTTCATCCTCAGATTTTAGTAGCTGGAGAGGAGATGAGAGTTTTCATACAGACGTGAAAAGTTCTAAAGAGGGTTTAGGAATGGGAGGCATTGTCTGTTTTATGTATGGCAGAACAGTTCTTTTTAACCAATGATCCAGACTAAGAAAACGATAATGATCATGGTTATCATGGACATTTATTATTTTGTCTGAAAATCCCCTCCCTACGTTCTGGGAACTGTCCCCTCCTCTCACCACACAGTTCCCAGGGGGGAGCGGCCATATTCTTCAAGGGCTTAGCTCCCAGCCACAGTGGGTTGTCTCAAGCTGGGCCATGCGTGCCTCCCCGGGATTTGTCGACATAGGACCTAAAGCAGCATCGGTGTTTCTCTGGGAATAAGAAGTGAGGGTGTAGACGCTGTTGCTGCAATTGCCACATTTCCATTCTGGGGGAACAGCAGCTGCTGTTCAGTGGAGAGAAAAATGGAGGAGGTACTTCTAGAGGTGCAAGAATAAAAGATGAGAGAGCCCCGTACTGTGGCTGAGGGCCTGGCTTAGCTGCTCCAGAGGCCCCACCAAATTCCTGTGCTTGGGTCCTATGAGACATCCCAGGATGCTTTTGTAAAATCCTCACTATGTATAAATTTGTTCAGTGTGGAAATATTATTATTTTTTAGATGAAAGAACATTTATTATTCGTTCGTTTCATGAAAGACAATAATCTGCTTTCCACAGTTGCCAGTTACTTTGTGGAAGTGATTTCCCCCTCTGTATCTGAGTCTAAAGCTAAAAAGAATAGCTGTTGATTCCTTAGATTCTTAATAAATGCTGTATTTTTCTTTTTCATCTCTTTTTGTAACGTCCACTGTATATGGCTTGGAAACTTGAGATGAAAGTAGTCTGCACACAGCAAGTTAAAAACCAAAAAAACCAAATCCATTGCTGTTGAGTTGATTCCAACTCACAGCAACCCTGTAGGACGGAGTAGAACTGACCCGTAGGGTTTCCAAAGAGCAGCTGGTGGATTTAAACTGCTGCTCTTTTGGTTAGCAGCTGAGCTCTTAACTGATGCGCCTCCTTAAAAAAAAAAACAACTCATTGTTCCTAGTCCATTCCGACTCATAGCGACCCTATAGGACAGAGTAGAACTGCCCCAGGGTTTCCAAGGAGCGCCTGGTGGATTCCAACTGCCGGTCTTTTGGTTAGCAGCCTTAGTGCCTCCTTAGTGATCTTTAATTAGAGATTCAGAAAAATAGATTTTGAATTGAGTTTGGATTATCTAGTTTGTTTGTTTTAATATATAATATTTTATTGCATTTTTTGGGGGAATATACACAGGAAATTAGGTTCCCATTTAACATTTTCTATACATACCTATTGGAGCTCTGGTGGCATAGTGGTTAAGAGCTCAGCTTTTCTAGTAGCCACGTTGCAGGAGATAGGTGTGGTAGTCTGCTTCCATAAAGACTGCAGCTTTGGAAACCCTATAGGGCAGGTCTACTTTGTCCTATAGCATCATTATGAGTCAGAATCGACATGACAACAATGGGTTTGGTTTTTTTGGTTTTAGTAAGCCACATTAAAAAGTAAAACAAAGCAGGTGAAATTAATTTTAATAATATATTTTATTTAACCTGACATATCCAAAATATTATCATTTCATCATATGATCAATATACTAAAATTATTGAGGTCTTAAATTATTAATGAAATCTTTTACATCCTTTTTTTTTTTTGGTACTAAAACTTCAGAGTTCAGTGTGTATTTTACACTTATAGCACTTCTCAATTTGGATCAGGCACATTTCGGGTGCTTGAGAGCCCCATGTGGCTAGTGGCTACCATCTTGGATAATGTGGGTTTATAGTATTGTCCTAGACTAGCCAGTAGACCTTTACTTGATGACCAGATGATTCTTAGAAACAGAGAACCCTTGAGCTGACTCAGGAAAGGGAGGTTTAGTGTAAGATCTATGTGGAAGGGATGGTGACTCCAAGGACAGGAATCTTGGCCCAGCTGATTCTCATGGAAGCTGGGGCGGAGACAGGAATGCCATCCAAGCTAAGACCACACTCTCCATTGTTCCAGGAACCTGTGGCCTCTCCTTGTTGCTGCACCATTCTCCTGTCTCTGCCCCTGGCTCCTTGGTGACCTCAGCCTGCATGTGACCATGAAGGCAACCACCTGCCTCTCTCTGGCCCCTTTCTGCACCACAACCCTTCTGTTTTGGCTCCTGCTTCCAAACTTCTCAGTTTCCCAAACTTATGTCCTGAAGGAGGAATCTTAGTGGCCCAGATCATCCTTATTCAGCAGAGGCTACACTTAAGTCATAGGCCTACCCTGATCACATTAGTTGTGCCTGAGATGGGAGGAAAGACAGATTCTCATGGGGGATGGTGGTGGGAGAGCAAATTAAGATTGCCTTCTTATATGACATCTTTTTCCTTAATGGGAACAGAGGAGACAAAAGCCATTCTTTTCTGGATTCAAAGATGGCCTTTCCAAACTACTCTATACAAACAAACAAACAAACAAACAAAAAAACCAAACCCACTGCCTTTGAGTCGATTCTGACTCATAGCAACCCTATAGGACAGAGTAGAACTGCCCTGCAGGGTTTCCAAGGAGCAGCTGGTGGATTCGAACTGCTGACCTTTTGGTGAGCAGCTGAACTCTTAACCATTACACCACCAGGATTTCCATTCTATACAAAGAGAGAAGAAATGTTGTCACTTACAAAGTTCAGGTTGATTCAGTGGCAACTGCAACGTTTGGGAATTCACAAGTCACAACAGTTAGACTCAGACCCTGAAGGTGTGAAAACGAAGAACTAAGAACAACAACACGACATTCGTAATTGGCTCTCTTATTAAAGCTCCACCGTTTTGTCTGATTCCAGCAGAGGAATTTCATAATTTGCTGTGTTACATCTCACTTTTCTTTCCCCTAACTCCATCCATCAGGGTGAAGATGGAAGAGGACTGGGAAGGCTAGAATGAAATGCTGGTCAAGAAAGTTGGTGATTCTCTCCGAAGGTTGGACATGAGAAAGAGGCAGGTATTTGAGGAGAAACGGCATTGATTCAGCCCCTCTCTAGCGGGAGAGCTCAAGCCACCTCTGGGATTCTGAGTTTTCCATCTATAAAGGAGGCCCTGCTCCAGGTGGAGGCCAGCAGCCGAGCCAGGTCTGGAAGGATTTGGAGTGTGCCAGGGATGGGGCTCCCAGCTCCCGGCCAGCCCTGCCAGGAAGGCTTGGAGTTGCTCCCTGGCCTGTGACCACCCCTGGGAAGAAACAGGCAAGAGGCTCTAGGCCAGTGGATCAAAGCCCCTGGAAGGGCCACAGGATTCTGCCAGAGCTGAACTTGGCCTGGCCACAGAGCAGCCCACCTCACCCAGGGGAGGGAAAGCAGGGGGCCTAGCCCTTTTCACACAGCCGCAGAGAGACCACTCTTTATTGTTAACTGCTTTCATCTGTTAACACAAGGCATAACAAGCATTTTCAACAGCCTCAATCACATATTTGGAGGCCATAGCAGGCTATAAATGTATAAAACCTACAAACAGTTGGCCACCTGTCTGGGCTTAAAGATGTCCAGATGGACTTCAGACCCACCTTACTGGATCCTGAGTTCAGCCCCACATCACCAGCCGCCCTGTCTGGGGTCAACTCTGCGGCCAGGAACTGCTAAGGCACTAGCCAGATTCCAGGGTTCTATCCAAATGCTGCCATCTCTACAATGACTGACATAAGTAGGACTTGGAATTCTCCATGATAGAGAGCTTTCTGTTGAGTCTGGCCAGCTGCAGTGAGGGCCTGAGAGGATGGGGTGGAATCTGGGTGAGGATTGGCTTGGCCTCGAAGATCTGCACCCAGATCTTGTTTCCCGTCCCCAGGGGCCAGCCCAGCCCACTACTGTAAAGTGCTGACTTGCCCAGAGGAGAGGCTGGCACCCTGGGGTCCTGCTGAATTCCCCTATTCTGCCCCGTCCCAGGAGTGAAGCCACATTGACGGGCACTGTGAGCTGATCCTCTGTCCCATTCCTGTAGGTGCTGCCACTTACTAGCTGGGCCACACTGGGCATGCTAACTTGTGTAGTGGGTTTGAATAGTGGCCCCCAAAAAGATATGTCCATGTCCTAATCCCTAGAACCTGTGAATGTGACCTTACTTGAAAAAAGTCTTTGCAGATGTGATTAAGGATCTTGAGACAGAATCACCCTGAATTATCTGGGTGGACCCTAAATCCAATGAATGACAAGTGTCCTTATCAGAGAGACACGGAGGAGAAGGTGATGTGAAGACAGAGGCAGAAACTGGACTGATGTGGCCAGAAGCCAAGGAGTATTATAAGCCACCAGAAGCTGAACGGGGAAAGGAAGGATTCTCCCCTAGAGCCTCCAGGGGGATCACAGCCCTGCCAACACTTTGGTTTTGAACTTCTGGACTCCAGAACTGTGAAAGAATACATTTCTGTCGTGTTAAGCCACCACGCTTGCGGTAATTTGTTGTGCCCGCCCTAGAAAACTAATACAGTCGGCCCTCCGTATCAGAGGGTTCTGCATCCGCGGATTCAAGCAACCACCGATAGAAAACATTGGAGAAAAAAAAAAGTTACAGAAAGCAAAACTTGAATTTGCTGTGTGCTAAGCACTACGCTGAATCCCTGTGAATGTGAAGTGATGTGTAGCATCCCCTGCTGTAGACTCCCACCATTTCAGAGATCCTCAGTCTCTCTCCAGTGCTCATTGTTTGAGCATTGTTCGCCTCGCGTCTTGTCATTTATTCCCTAACAATACAATACTGTATAACTACTTACATAGCATTTCCATTGTATTAGGTATTATAAGTAATCTAGAGATGATTTAAAGTATATGGGAGGATGTGCGTAGGTTATATGCAAATACTACACCATTTTATATGAGACGAGCATCTGCAGATTTTGGTATCCAAAGGGGCCTTGGAACCAATCCCCCGTGGGTACTCAGGGATGACTGTATACCCAGAGTTTCAGAAACAGGAACACTAACCCTTGCCTTGCTTATTGCACAGGGCTATGTTACCTGACCTTCAGGGCAAGCACTGAAAAATGTAATAATGGCACTGTTGAAATGAAATTTAACCTGGGGAGCATATTTCACTACCCATAAAAGTCTAGTCTCCTCCAAAAAGTAAGGACAATGGAAATTCTAGAGGGAAAATGTAAACCAAGAAATACTAGGCCAACAGCAAACTAGCAAATGGCACTTCCAGTTCCACCCGTCCAAGCCTTGACTGAGCCAACAGTGCCAGCGTGGCCTTCCTGCCTCTGCTCTGTGGCCTGTTGGCCGCAAGGGGCCAGCTGGTACTACTCCTGGTTCTCCTCTCTCTCTCCTGCCCCCCAGATTTCCACTGTCCCCCGGCCTCCCACACACCCTCCAGACCAGGCTCACGCCAGTCCCCTCACCTGAATGACATCTGCTGATCTCCATGCCTTACCTCATCGTTCCTCAAGCCGCCAGAGGGGTCTGGAGGGCTCAGCCACCTGGAACTCTTAGATGGGATCACCGTCTGTCTTAGTGCAGGCTCCCCCAAAAGCAGACACAAAGACAAGGATTTAGGTGCAAGTAGTTTATTTTGGAGATCGTCTCCGGAAGCACCAAGAAGGACTGAGAAAGAGAGACGGGAAAGAGGAGAGCTGCTAAACAATGGGTTAATAACCTGGGGACAGTGAGCTGCGGTGGGCAACCGGGAGGCCAGCCTGCAGGGGACCCACTGAGGGTCAGTGCAAGATACACTTCAGAATCGAATGGCCCCACCAAAGGCAGCAAGGAGGCAGGCGCAGCAGGGAAGCTGGGATATTTTCTACCAACTCTGGTACCTGCAGGTGGCCTCCAGTGGGCCAAGGGAATGTGGGTGGAAGACAGACAACGGTCCCGACACTGACCAAGGCCTCCAGAGAAGTGCTGGAGGCGGCAGGCTGGCTGTCACTGCTGGTGACTCAGAAAGCCTGTAGGAGGCTGAGTTGGAAGACCTGAACTGGAATCCTGGCTCTGCTCCCCGTTAACCAGCAAACCCTGAGCAACCACCTTTACCTCTAAGCCTCATCTTCATCTGCTAAAATGGGAGCACTAAAAATGTTGTAAGCCCTGAAGGAGATACAAGTACCCAGTTGCTGTTGAGTGGATTCTGACTCATGACAACCCCGCTTGTGTCCGAGTAGAACTGTGCTCCACAGGGTTTTCAGTGGCTGATTTTTCAGAAGTAGATCTCCAGGCCTTTCTTCTGAGGGGCCTCAGGGTGGGTTCGAACTTCCAACCTTTCAGTTAGCAGCCAATCCCATTAACCATTTGAACCACGCACCTACTCCCTGAAAGGAGATAATAAATGTTAAATACTGCAGCAGGCTCTAGAAATGCAAATGATCACTGAGAGTAAGTAAGTCCCTAACATCTGAAATAAACAGTAGGATATCTGCATCCCCTCCAGGCTGTACCCTTCCTCCCAGCTCTGAGCTCCAGTGCCCCAACCAGAAACATATTCTGAAATTGCATTGCTGGGTGGTTTTTGAGATAAGTAACATGTGCCAAAATTTATACTGTTTAAATTATTTACCACACATGGCAGTCACTATTACATTCTTCAACCATTACAGAAATTTCTATATTGATAAGAACTGGTGTGGCTACAGTAGCGCATACGCTGCTATACTGCTAATTATTCACCTGCCTACACCTTACACACCTGATTCCAAATGTTCTCCTTACCTCCAGCTCCTTTTATCCCTTCTCCTTTCTCACCAGCACATCCTGCCCTCTTCTAGCTAGAAGATTTCCCTAAGACATGGCTTCACCCTACCATTTGCTAAAAAGTCAAGAGAGTTTTCCTCTTTCTCCTCTTACTGAATTAGGAACTATTGAGTTGTCTTACCAGCCCCTACTTTGTGGAAACTGCCTCCCACCAACTCACTTGGTAAAAAGCAATTGGTTCTGGTAGGTGTTCTGTAGATTAGAGTCTTGCTCCTCTGGTTACGGTTAATTGTTTGAAGGGTGGGCCAATTAGATAGGAATTTAGAGTATGGACTTAGCAAGAGAGAAGTTAGACTGTATCTGGGTGACCAGATGTGTAACATGAACTCAAGAGTTGAAGAGCAGCCAGAGGCCAACTTTTTTACTCTCCTCCCCTGCTCCCATTCTAAAGAAGGGTTTAGACCATCAGTGCCTGATGGCAGAGGAAGTGGACCAGACTTGCTCCACTTGCCTTAACAGACTAAGAGCAAAGGGAGTGAATAGCGGAAAAAAAAAAAAAAAAAAAAGCCAGACTTACTGGTCTGACAGAGACTGGAGAAACCTCAAGAGTATGGCCCCCAGACACCCTTTTAACTCAGTACGGAAGTCACTCCTGAGGTTCACCCTTCAGCCAAAGATTAGACAGGCCCATAAAACAAACAATAACACACGTAGTTCAACCATGTATATGAGACTAAATGGGTACACTAGCCCAGGGGCAAGGATGAGAAGCCAGGAGAGGACAGGAAAGCTGGACGAATGGAAATGGGGAACCCAAGAACAAGAAGGGGAGAATGTTGACACATCACACGGTTGGCAACCAATGTCACGAAACAATATGTGTATTAATTGTTTAATGAGAAACGAATTTGCTCTGCAAACTTTCATCTAAAGCACAATTAAAAAAAAAAAAAAACCGAGTGACTAGTCCACATTAGAACCTGCTTCTTCTCTATTTGCCAAACCCCTCCACCGGCCTCAAAAGTCAGAGGCAAGATAGCCAGATTTCTGCACAATCAATTCTTAGAACAAAATACCATTTACAATAACATAAAAAAAAATCAAGTACCTAAGAGTAAGTCTAACAATAGATGTGCAAGGCTGCTATGCTAAAACTATAAAACGTTGGTGAGGGGAAAAATGAGGAGACCTAAATAAATGGAGAGATACCACGTCTGTGAAATGGAAGACTCAATAATTAAGATGGGAATTCTCTGCAAATTCCATCTACAGACTCAATGAAATCTCAGTCAAAATCCCAGTAGTCTTTTTTGAAAAAAATGATAAACTGATTCTAAAATTTATATAGAAAGACAATGAACCTAGAACAGAGAAAACAATTTTGGAAAAGAACAAGATTGGAAGGACTTACACTAACTGATTTCAAGACTTACTATCAGCCAACAGTAACCGAGACTGTGTGACATTGGTATAAGGATAGATCAAAGGAACAGAATAGAGAAGGCAGAAATAGACTCACACTTACAAATTCAGTTGATTTTTACAAAGGTGTCAAAGTAATTCAATACCCATTCATATTAAAACCTCTCAGCAAACTAGCAATAGAAGGAATTTTGTCAAATGATTTTTCTTCTTTATTCTATTACATTGACTTTCGGATGTTAATCATCCAGCCTTGCTTTCCTGGGATTAAACTCCACTTGGTCATGATGTATTATTCTTTTTATATATTGTTCAATTCAATTTTCTAAAACTTTGTTAAGAATTTTTCCATCTATGTTCATGAGAGAACATTGTTTTCTATGCTTCGATTTTATCTTTAGTCTGGTTTTGGAATCAGTTAATATTGGTCTCATAAAATGAGTTATGAAGTGTTCCACCTCTATTTTCTGAAAGAGTATATTATGTACAGTTAGTATTGTATTTCTTTATATGATAGAATTGACCAGTAAAGCTATTCTTTGTGGAGAAGGTTTAAATTAAAAATTCAATTTCCTTAATTGATATAAGGTTATTGAAATTTTCTTTTGCTTCTTGGGTTAGTTTTGGTATTTTGTATCTTTCAAATAATTTGTTCATTTTGTCTAAATTGTTATGGATTGGATTAGATCCTCCCAAAATACAGTTGAAGTCCTCACCCATGTACCTGTGAATGTGACCCTGTTTGGAAATAAAGGTTTTTTTTGTGTGTGTTAATGGTGTCACATTGCAGTAGGGTGGGTCCTAAACCTAGTCACGTCTGAGGAGTGTCTGATAAAAACAGCAGAATAAACACAGAGACACACAGACGGGGGAAGATGCACTGTGAAGACAGACACACAGGGCAGATGCATCTGCAAGCCCAGCAACCCTAAGGATTGCCAACAGCTACTAGAAGCTGAAATAGACAAAGAAGACTCTCCCATACAGCCACACCCTGAATTTGGACTTCTAGTCTTCTGAACTATGAGAAAATAAATTTCTATTCTTTAAAGTCACCCGTTTGTGGTATTTTTGTTGTTGTTGTTGTTATGGCAGCACTAGGTAACGAAGACAGTTGTCAATTTTATTTAAAGAGTTGTTTGCAATATTCCCTTGTGAGATGCAGATAAAGCAGTGCCTGGAGGGAAATTTACAGCATTAAATGCTTATATGAGTAAAAAACAGACTTGACTAAAATAAATTATTAAACTTTTACCTTAAGAAGAGAGAAAATGAAGAGCAAATTAACCCAAAGCAAGTAGAAGGAAAGACATAATAAGGTAAGATCAGAAAGAAAGGAAATAGGAAATGGAATAACAAAACAGTAATCAATCAAGCCAAATTGTTTCTTTAGAAAGATGAATAAAATTGATAAATTGATAGCTAGACTGATCAAGACAAAAATAGAAAAGATACAAATTACTGATAACAGGAATGAAAGAGGGGACATACTATAGATCCTATGACATTTTCTAGTTGTTCTATCAGTTACTGAGAGAGAAGTGTTAAAACCGCCAACAATGATTGTGGAATTGTCTATTTCTCCCATTAATGCTGTTCACATTTGCTTCTATTTTAAGGCTATGTTATTAAACACACAAACGCATACAACTGTTATGTCTTTTTGAGGCTGACCCTTTGATCATTAGGAAAAGTACCTCTTTATTTCTGGTAATACTTAAAAAAATCTACTCTACCTAATATTAATATACCTACTCCAGTTTTCTTATGCTTCTCATTTGTGTGGTATATATTTTTCCACCCGTTTATTTTCAACCTGTATTTGCCTATATATTTAAAGTGTGTCTCTTGCATATAGCTTATAGTTGGTTGTTGCTTAATCCATTCTTACAATCCCTGACTTTTAATTGCACTGTTTAGTCCATTGACACTTAATGTAAATACTAATACATTCGGGTTTGGGTCTATATTTTATTATTTATTTTCTATTTGTTGTCTCTTTTTTTTCTTCCTTGTTCCCTCCTTTCCTCTCTTTTCTTGGATTATTTGAGTATTTTTTAGGATTCCATTTTAATTTTCCGATTGATCTTTTAGCTAAATGTCTTTGTATTAATATTTTATTTTTCGTGGTTGCTCTAGGGATTACCATATACATCTTTAACTTTTCACAGTCTACATTCAGTCGATATTGTGCCACTTCACATAACATGTAGAATCCTTGCAGCTGTGTGTATAGCTCCATATCCTCTGTTCCTTTATACTATAGTTACTATATGTTTTATATCTACGTACATTATAAACCCCACAAGACAGCTTTGTTACTTTTGCTTTAAACAATCAAGTGAATTATAAAGAAATAAAGAGAAAAAAGTAAACTTTTTAAGAAAAATGTACCTAGATATTTACCATTTCTGATGGTCTTCATTCCTTTCTGATGATTTGAGTTTGCATCTGATATCATTCTCCTTTGTCATTTAACTTTCTTTTGCATTTCTTTAATGTAAGTCTGCTGGCAACAAATTCTCTTACTTTTGTTTTATCTGCAAATGTCTTTATTTTACTTTCATTCTTGAAGGATATTTTTGCCAGATATAGAATTCTGGGTTAGCAGATTGTTCTTTTAGCACTTTAAAAATATTATTCTCTTCTCTTCTGACCTTCATAGTTTCTAATGAGAAGTCAGCCATTCATCAAATTGTTCTTCCCCTGTATGTAATGTGTTTTTTTTTCCCTTGCTGCTTTCAAAGCATACCCTTTATATTGGCTTTCAGCAGTTTGACTATGATATGCTTTAGCATGGCCAGCTTAGGGTTCTGTGGATACTTTGAATTTATAGATTTATGTCTTTTGTCAAATTTGGGAGATTTTCAGTCATTATTTCTTAGAGGTGTTTTTTTTTTTTTCCTGCTCCGTTATCTCTCTCTTCTCCTTCTGGAATTTCAATTGCATATATTTCAGACACTTTGGTATTATCTAACAGATCCCGGAAGCTCTGTTTATTTTTTCAATCTTTTTTTTTTAATCGTCATTCTTCATATTTGGTAATGTTTATTGATCTATCTTCAAGTTCACTTCTGTTATCTCCAGTCTCTGCTAAGTTTATCCAGTAGATTTGTCTAAAATTTCAGATATTTTACTTCTCAGAATATTTTTTAGGTTATCTCTTTTTGTTGTTTCTATTTATCTACTGAGATTTCTTACGCTGATTCATCGTAAGTATAATTTTTCACTTCATTGAGGATAGTTGTGATGATAGCAGTTTTAAAACTCGTCTGCCAATTCCACAACCAGTTCATCTCCGGCTTGTTCTCCATTGATATTCTTTTCTCTTAAGAATATGTTCCTTTTGTTGTTGTTGCTGTTCTTTTTATGGCAGGTATTTTGGACTGTATCTTAGACATTCTGAATGTTGTGTTATGGAGACGCTAGATTATGGTATTTTTTTCCTGATGAGTATTGTTTCTTTGCCTTTTTTTTTTTTTTAGGTGTCAATTGTTTTTGTTGGGCTCAGATTGCAAACTGTATTTCTTGGCTATCACCTCCAATCTCAATGCAGATCTTTTGTCTTTAGCTGGGCTCGAAGTCTTCTCCATATGTGTGATTCATGGGTCAACAAAGTTGCTGACAGGCAGAATTTGGGGATACTCTCTTCAGCTCTTTTCTTCCTGAGATTTCCTCTTCAGTACCTGTATTCAGTCTTCTGGTCCTCCAAAAAGACAGCCCCACTGCCCCGTGCACCACACTGACTGCCCAGCTCCAGTCTAAAAGCTGTGAAAATGGGAATGCATCCCATACCACTCCCGCCTCCAAGCATGGATTTCCCACCAGAAGGAATCTGCTTGCTTCTGTTCACATTCCAGTACCTTCAGATAGCTATTTTTTACTTTTTTTTTTTTTTTTTGTATTCTTTGCAGAATTTATAGTTATTATCTGCAGGAGGGTTGTTCTGATAGGATCTTCTCAGGCAGTACCAGAAGCAGAAGTTCTTCAGTTTAAATTTCCTCACTGATTTCTAGCTGTGTGACCTAAGGTGATGTGGCTGACATCGAGCCTTAATTTCCTCATCTGTAAGTGGATATAACAATAACACTCACCACATATAATTGTTATGAGGATTAAAAGAGGTAACACGCATATCTGTGCATAGCAATAAAGGGTAACTATTTTTGGACTTCCCATGCTGGCACATGGTGCCAATTAAGTTTTAATAATGTTAACATCTACCAATGTAATTAGATGTTCATCTATTGAGCACCTACTGTGTGCCCAGCATGAAAGATGAAGGTGACAGTGAAAACTTTGCTCTCAAGGATCCCATAGCCTAGTTGAAATCCGTGGGGAAGAGAGCAGCACAGGGCCTAGGAGACATGGATATTAAGCACTGAGGAGCAAGGGAACTCACACATGAACACATACCTTCCCTTAAGAACTGATAAGGCTCCTTTTTCTAATTCAGCAGCTAGCGGGCTTATGCAGTATGAATTTAACAATTGTGTTGTCTGATAGCAAATCTTCTCAGACACATTTTCCCATACCTTTTCTGTTTCCTAGTCCTAGTAAAAGGCCTCCCCTTGAACCCTCCCTGCAGCCCCACTTGGCAATAGTCAAACATCAAACATACCCACGAAACTTGTAGATGACAAAACTCTACCAATTTCAGCTTCGTGCCAGCAATTGATCCAGTCTCCCAGGGTTTACCCTCAGAGCTCAGGACATACTTTGTTCCCAGAAAAGAGCTGAAGTAATATTTAACCAGGGTGGGCTCTGAGCAGATAGCCCCTCTATGTGCCATGATTTGAGGGTATTAAGAGGCCTATCTCTGCCTCCCCTCAATACCTCCTCCCGGTAGCCTGGAATTAAGTTACTAATGGGTTAGAAAACAAAGGCATAGCCTTGCCTATTGGAAGACTTAATGGTTGTGTTCATTAAGTCAGCAAATGTTTAGCATTGCTTATTAGGTGCTGGGCACTGTGGCTGGCATACTATTTGCCTGGAAATCACTCTTTAGATCTCTCCCATTTGTCAGTGAGAGGAAGACATGAAAATAGACAAACAGAACAAGACAAAAACAGTTCTTTCAGAAGGGTTGGGGGTGGGGAGCCATTCATTCGACTTCCTACGTTCAACACTTATTGAGGCCTGCTGTATGTCAGGCAGATTGGATCACTGTGCTCCATGGGGTTTTCATTGGCTGATTTTTGGAAGTAGATTTCCAGACCTTTCTTCCTAGTCCATGTTTGTCTGGACGGCACAGGACCAGGGAGGATTTTAATCCATGGTGCAAGGGGTCACCATGAGTTTAGGGGCTAACTTGATGGCGGCTAACAAGTGTCAGGCACTGTGACAGGTGTCGGTGATACAAAGGTAAGTAAGATGGCTATAATGCAAAAAAAAAAAAAAAAAAAAAAAAAATTAAAACGTTAAAATGAAGGTATGTACAGAATCCTGAGGGAACCCAGAGAGGCTGAGGAAGTATCAGAGAAAACAAGCAAAAGGAGGGGACAAGGCCTGGGGGGTGAGCAGTGGTTTACTGGCAGGTAGCAGTGGGTGGGTGAAGGCAAGGGCAGTGTCAGGGGAAAGAAGAGTAAGCACAAAGGAGAGAGTTGAGAAAGTGAATGAGGATTTCAGAGTGGCTAGAGCGCAGGCATGAGTGGGAGGAGTGGCCAGTGGGGAGGTTGGAAAGGTGGCCAGTGGTCGGACCTCAAAGGCCCTGTGTGTCATCCTGAGGAATCTGGATTGCATTTTGTGGGCAATGGGAAGTGAGTGGAGCAGTGATATTCGGGATTTATGGTGAGAGGGGCTGCCTGCGTGAGAAGCAGGCCTGAGTAACCAGGGCAGTGCAAGAAAGGAGGCGGGAAGAAAACTTAAGATGGCTTCCACTTGTCAAACTGAGCACAGGGCTGGCTCTCTGCCTGGGCCGCCTGAATGGAACTCTTATTTCTTATGGATGAATTCATGGGAGTTACCTTTGCTTCTTCTTCTTGTTTTATATAAAAAGCCTTGCCCAAATTAAAATTTAAAAATCACAATTTAATCTACTTCTCAGGAATCAAAATAGCCTATGAGCCCGATGCGGCACAGAACCTAGGATGTCAGAAAAGGAAGACCTTAGGGATCATCTCGTCCAGCTCCTTATTGGAAGGCTTTCTGAAAAAGCTTGAGTTTTCTGCAAACAGACCCAAAGCTCTCAGACCACCGTTCTCTGCACATGTCCACGAGGGCTAAAGGACTGAGAGTCCTGCAAATAGATGGGGCCCAAATTAAGGGTGTTACCCCAGCTACGGTCAAGAAAATGGCTTTCAACCTTCAGATTCAGTATTTTTTGAGTTACAAATGAAATATTTTCCATTCTTACCAAGAATTACTTGTATTTCTGATTAACGTGATTGAGGCCAAAACAATAATGCTGGGAGCAGGGAGCAGAAGTTGAGCATCAGTCCTGGAGGTGATGCTTTACACAAGCATTATCCCCATCTTAACCTACTCCTTCCAACCAGATTTGGAGAGCTGGGTACTAATCTTCATAGCTGTGTGATATGTAAGTTGCAGCCAATGCCCACAGTTATATCAGCTAACTGTGTCTGTTTATGCCTCACCCTCTTGTTCTGAACATAATGATATGTATTTAGGATCTTAGTGTCTCAAAATGGGCAAAAATCACATTGCGATTAGTGGGGAAAATAAATAATTTTGCCATCATAAAATTTTTTGGCAACAAAGATTTTCATTAGAGGAAAACAATAGCTATGCTTAGAATATGTAAGCCAACAGGTTGAAAGCACAATTTGCTTAAAATTGATGGACAGTCTCCTACTGAATGAGAAAAAGTAATTAAGAAATATATATTGTGTGTGTGTGTGTGTGTGTGTGTGTGTGTGTGTGTGTGTATACAGAGTCTCTGGGTGGCACAAATGGTTAAGGGCTCGTTACTACCTGAAGGATTGGCAGTTCAAACCCACCAAAAGATGCCTCGGAGGAAAGGCCTAGCAATCTGCTTCCAAAAAGTCACAGCCATTGAAAATCCTATGAAGTGCAGTTCTCTTCTGTAACATATAAGGTCGCCATGAGTTGGAATCAACTATAGCAACTGGTTTGATTTGCGATTATACATGTATATATTCTACAGCTCTTGTCATAGGTTGGGTTCTCCAGAAGCAGACACTGAGGCAGAATTTGGGGCAAAAAATGTTTTTAAGGATCAATACCTGTGAAAGGAAGAGGGAGGAGGCAGGACGGGCAGAGGATGAAGTCCAATTGCAACAGTCCCGAGAAGTCCTCGCCAATCCAGCAGGGAGCCCTGGAGTGAATACTGCCCTTCAGAGTTGTTGGAAATGGCTGGCTGTGCCTTCACACCTCTGCCTCTCTGTTACCAGAAGTGAGCTTCTGTGGAAAGGCATGACCTCTACAAGGCAGCTCTTTGCAGCTGAGGACGACCCTGAAGGGGCTGACAGCTGGAGGCGCACTGCTGACCATACCCCCCTGCGCTGGTTAGCAAGTCCTTTCCTGAAGGGGGGTCTAGGCAGCACGCTACCGTGTCTACCACCGACTATGGCGTCCTAATACTGTTGGTCATTTTATTTCTTTTGGGTGAATACAGCTCGTTCTGGAGTTTCCCTCGCACCTTCCTCTGCTGCCACCCCATTTCTCTTGGGTCGCCTTTTATCCTCCTTGCTAAACTGAAAACAACTGAGAGATACACACACACATAAACCCAGCTTCACTGAAGTATGTCTGTCTTTGACGAAGCAGTAAAAGTTATTAATTTTATTACATTTCAACCCTTGATTATATCCCTTTGGTATTCTGTTTGACAAAACAGGAAGTACACAGAAAGCACTTCTGCTGCACCCTGAAATATGACGGTTGTCTCCAAGAAAGGCACTTGAGCAATTGCTTGAGGTGCAACCTGAATGAGCCCCTTTTTAATAGAACACCATTTTTACTTGAAAGTAAATGACCGACAAGCAAACTATGGCTATTCAGACATGAGTATCTGGCAGAGATTTTTTCAAAAATGAACCAAGTGCGCCTGTCACTTCAAGGAAACAACTGACAGTTTTTGCTGCTAATAATAAAAATTAGAGTTTTGAAGCACAAACTAGAATTTTTGAAAACTTGTATCCACCACTGAGTTTACTAATACTTAAAGATGACATTAGTGGTATTATTACCGACTGTGACTTTTTGATATTGTCTATGGAAATGAGTCAACATTTGGAAGAACTGCATAACACAGAGAACCAGTATTTTCCAAATGACCAACGCATGTTACAAAATCTGTTCAGAGTACAAGATAGACCAATGATTTTTAATGTAATCTATTACAGAAGTTCATTGATAGGGTTTCAGTTTCTGCTTTGCAACTAACCTTTAAGAAAATACCACTAGTCAGTTTTGCTCTAGTATCACTGAAGAATATCCACAATTATATGAAAAGGCTGTTAAAATACTCCCCTCCTTTTCCAGCTACATATCTGTGTTAGGCCAGATTTTCTTTACGTTCTTAAACCAAAGCAATATATTGCAACAGATTGAATGCAGAAGCAGATAAGAAAATCCAGCTGTCTTCTGTTAAGCCAGATACTAGCGATTTGCAAAAGTTAAAACAATGCCACTCTTCTTGCTAAATTTTTTTGTTTTATAAATGTAATTTTTCAAAAAATGTTATTCATGTTAATGTATAAGTGTTCGTTATTTTTAAATGAGTTAAAATGTATATTTTAAAATCTCTCTTTGGATTTCTAATATGGTATTCATACATTTACAAATAAAAGCTTTTGGGGGTTGTCAATAATTCTGTAGAGTGTAATGGGGTCTTGAGACCAACAAGTCTGAGAAGCACTGCCTTTGACGGATGAGAACGTAGGGTATGTTGGGGAATGGGCTCAGGTGACCTAAATGTGCATCAGTTAGAGGAGGCAAGTGATTCTAACTCCAGGAAGAGATGAGAGACAGAAGACACCAAGTAAAGGGTCACATAACTGTTAAACGCTTGATGTTTCTTTCTTGTTACAATTGGTGGGTACTAGAGTGGAGCTTTTGTAAGGGTTAGACCATGTCCTTTCTTGGAGAAGTCGTTCTTTTTCCAGGATTGGAGTTGGGAGATCCCCAATCCCAATCTTAAAAACTACTTAATAGATTCAACCAAAAAAAATTCAAATTATGTATATTTTATCCTTTCATTCAGCAACAGAATAAAATAATCATAGATCAAAAACTATAATATGTTTGAAGCTAAAAGAATTAGAATCACCCAAAGAACAGATCAGAGGTAAATAGATTGGGACCATTTACTTCTCTCCTCAAAGTCTTTCTGGTTTGGCTATATAAATCAACATGGTTTTAGTTTTCTTGAACTTAAGGAAAAATCTAATGATTTAAAGTAGAATTCAGCCTTAACTCTAAGGATAGGGCCACAGTAGTTTTGGAATTCCTTTCATTCACCTCGACCTTCCCTCCCTAAGCTGACAGACCGGGGAGAAACATGTGCCCCTGCATAGAATGGCACACACACTGTTACACGAACCAGGACCTAAAGACGACGCATGTGCTACAAGTCACAAACTATTAAAATCAGAATGCCACTTTCTCTGGCTTGGCCTGTATTATGGTTTCGAGAAACATTCCTTAAAAATGTAATACGGTTTTCAGAACGTTGTTTTAGAAGCTGCACCAGTATAGGTCTGAAGGAAGACTCAAGGTTTTGTCCTAGAAGATGAAAGTACCACTCTGGTATCCGTTGAGTATGCATAGAAACATTCGTGAGTGGCAGCTCTCACAGTAATAGGCAGCAGTGATTATGTGTGTAATACAGGAAGATGACACACGGAAATTAGATCAAAGGTGGACGTAAGAACTCTTCCAGAAATCTCAATCATGAAAGGAGCCATATGGTCTTCAACAATGTGGATTCCCCAAAGGATGACACAGTTGTAACCATTCGTTTTGATGGTCCAGGATGACTACAACAGGTTTTACGGCTGACTGTAGCCCTGCCATGCTTTTTTTCCTGATCCAATGGTCACAGCCAAGTTTTTAAAGTAGAATGGCGCATTTGGAGAAAGATAATTAACGAAAACTTTTCTTTCTATACGTATTGCACCATTTCCGTAAAACAAGAATTAAATTGGTAATAACTATACTTCTATTGACTCCAAAGATAAATTCTTTCACTTTATGGAAAACGAGAGCAATTTATGAGCATAAAAATAAACATTAGAATAGAATTATAGTTGGCTTTATCCTATCTGCTTCCTAGTTAATTTTCCGAGCAAGAAGTTTTATAGATTCTTCCCCCATGGAGATTTAGAGATAATGTCTTCACGTTTTGACTATGTCCTTTGATGAAACGCCATGTTAAACCAACAGTGTACAGGAAGACTACAGGTTGAATTTACGTTTGAGATACGCCTTCTGCAGAAAAGAGAAAGACCACAATTTTGATAAGGAGATCTGGATTCCAGTCCCATGTTTCTACTAACGAAATAAAAAGTGTAGATGAACGTAAGGACAGAGATAACAGTAACATTTATTGAGCACTTACTCTGTGCTGGGCACTGCACTATGCACATCACAGGAATTATTCCATTTAACGTGTACACACTGCAATCAGATTGGTAGATGAGGTAGGTGAACAACCAAGCCTGGGAAGGGTTAAGAAACTTACCGGTTAATTTAACAGGTAGATGAGCTGAGACACAATCCAGGCAGGCTGACTACAGCTATGCAGCTATGAAATCGTTTTTGGTTCTTCAGAAGAAAAATGTTGTATAAAGAACTTCTTTCTTAGCATAACAATTATTTCGAGTAAAGTTTCTCTGCCTTATATTAATGCATATAGATAACAAAATACTCGTTTTTCCAAATGCTCCAAAGATACATTCTCTCACTTTACGGAAAACTAAAGCATTTTATAAGCATTAAAATAAAATATTGCAAAGAGACGCTGGGGATCAGTAGAGCCACTCAACTGAAGGATTCTAGATCCCTGAGCTCCAAGTGGTGAAATGTAACTCCTTAATTGGTGATTTATCTGTCATTTCTTATCTGAAATGCTTTCCAAAATACAATCCTGTGAGATAAGGAGGGTACTATTTTCTTCATGGCAGAGGAAGAAACAAAGACCAAGAGAAATTGTGATTTGACCAAGAAAACATAAGTAATGAGTGGTGGTCCCAAAACCTGAACCCAAGTCTTCTAACACCACACCCACTCCCTAAAATCTCATGTTTATTCAAAGGCATTTTTTTTTAAATTATAAAAACAAAACAAAAATGACTTTTGAGTATCAGAATCTGCGAGTGTGTAGTTTTACTAGTATTGTTACCTCCAACTCCATGAAGCTTTTGCCTTCATGTTTTCCAGCACTCACTCGGTCTGTGAGTTACCCACAGGCTTCTCCGCTCACCAGAGTAAGGCCAACATGTTAGTCATTTCCACGGCTCTTTTTTAAAGCTATCTGGAGGGACAGCTTGCGTCCATACTACAAGAGAGAACACAATCCCCATAGGTATATTTCAGCCATTCAAACTTGACCATATGGGTTCCCTTGAGGTCTTCACTCATCTAAAGGGTTGGAAAAGCAATCCCACACCTGTCCACTGGAGCTTCAAGACTATACACAATCCATCTGAAAACATCAAACTGTATTTTGAGTATTTCTCCATTTTCAAAGCCAGATTCTTTCATGGTTTCACTGAAGTTTCTAAATAGCTTTAAGATGCAAGTATAAGAGCATTACTTTAACTTTTTTGTATTTACAACACTTCATGTTGGAACTCATAAGAAACCACCCAAACAACTCTGCAAAGTCATGCATGCTTTAAAAAAATCCTAACATATAAAGCAGTAAAATGATTTGGGCATAAGAGTGAAAACAAGATTGGGGGGAATAGGTGAAAGATAAAAAAAAGTAGAGATGTGTCTGTTTAATTTTCTCACCCACGGGACCTTGCATTCTGGGTATTCAGGCAGAAAACACAATCTATAATTTTCATAAGAAATGTACTCTGAAACAACTTTTGAAAGCTTTAGATATGGTATATTTCCTATTTTCCAATTTTAATGAAAGGCCTTACTCTGCATCCTTTTAAATATCTACTTGTACTGTCAGCATCTACAACAGTGTTTTTCATCTTAAAGTGCAAGTTTTTCAAGAGGAACTATCTTACATTCACCTGTATTTGGTAGATATCTGTGGCATGTTTAAAAAGGATGATTCAAATGCATTGATAAAAATATCTGATCTTATTACTAGGAAAGTATTTCAATTTAAAACACACACAGTTTTAGTTGCTTGAAATAAGTAGACAATAAAGACCCAACGGTATTATGTTGATGGATAATGGGGAAGTTCAGATATCCATTTCTTATTTTACATCTATCTATCTTCTCTGAAAAAGGCGGACCAAATGCTGGCAAGAAGGAATCAAAAGTTAGAATGGATGAAGAGGTTCTAGAAAAAACATAAACCAAAACCAAACCCACTGCTGTCAAGTCGAATTCTGATCCATAGCGACACTATAGGACAGAGTAGAACTGCCCCATAGGGTTTCCAAGGCTGTAATCCTTACAGAAGCAGACTGCCACATCTTTCTCCTGACGAGCCGCTGGTGGGTTCGAACCGCCGACATTTTGGCTAGCAGCCGAGTGTTTTAACCACGGCACCACCAGGTCTCCTTAGAGAAAACATAGCTGCTATAAATATGTTCAAGTATCCTGGCCTGGATTCCTTTTTTTTCCAGAGAACTAAGAGAGTCTCCAAATAGGATCTTTGAAGGTTATGAGTCATCACTGAAGAATTGAGGAGAATGGAAGTCAAGCTAGAAGACCAGACAGAGGTGACTCCTATCTTTAAAAAGTGGAGGCGGGTGGTTCTGCTAACTGCAGATTAATGGACTGGACATAGTCCTAGTCAACATTCTGGGATGGATTACTAAAGGCACGGCCTGTGAGAACTGAGAAAAGAAAATGGTTATCTCCAGGAGCTGGCATGGGCACCAAGAACAATTCATGTCAAATTAACCATACTTTTTTTAATAGAACAAGACAACTAAAAGGGACGTTAGGAAACAATGCAATCTAGATTTCAGAAAGACATGTGATACGGTTTTGATACTGTTGTGAGTAAAATGGAAAAATAAATTAAGTGCATCGGCAATTCATTCACTCATTTAAAAAAATGTTCAGTGTCTGCTCTGTGTTAGCCACTCTGCTGAGCCCCAAGGATAAAATGGCAAACAAGACAGACGTGGTCTTTGTTGTCAGAGTTTCTCCAAAGGGAGGGTCAAAACCTCAAAACAAAATATTTGTAGGTATTTGTAATAAAGACTATGAAGAAATCTAACAAAGGGTAAACCAAACAAACAAAGAAACAAACCCAAATCCATTGCCACTGAGTCAATTCCGATTCACAGTGATCCTATAGGACAAAGTAGAACTGCCCCGTAGGGTTTCCAAGGAGCAGCTGGTGGATTTGAACTGCTGACCTTTTGGCTGGCAGCTGATCTCTTAGCCACCATGCCACCAGGGCTCCAACAACGGGTAGAGGTAGAGAATAAAATGGAGGAATCTTTAAATGGCATGATCAGGTCTCTCTGAAGAGGTAACATTTAAGCTTAGGTCTAACGAATGAAAAGAAGCCATTTTGCTACATGCAAGAGTGGGAATAATGTGAGCGAGAGAGAAAGAGCAGCATGTGCAAAGGCCCTGAAGTGGGAAAGATCTTGGAGTGTTGGAGGAACTGAAAGAAGGCCCATGTGACAGGAGAGTAGAGAGCTGAGGGAAAGTATGTTAGAGAAAGTTGAAGAAATATGCAGGGGCACTCGCCAAATAACAAACTGGATAACATGAATTAAGGAGATTCTAGAGGTCTAGTCTTCCAAATTTTAATTAATGGTTTAGAATCTATTTTTATCAATGATTTAGAATCTACTGCATCTTTAGATGACAATAAAGGAGGACAAAGTGTTGGAAGAAATATTAATTTGGCTGACAAAATTGAAAATCCAAAAAGTATAGTGGATAAGAGCTTACTTAGGCTCTGGCTTCCAACCCATGTTTGAAAATTGGCTTGGACACTCACTCTCTCTGTGACCTTGGACAAGTTACTTAACCCCTCTAAGCCAGGTAGCAAAGACAAGTAGAGGATTAGACACAGGCCAACTTGGGTAAATCTTACATCTTACATAATAATCTGCCTACTGCATCAGGACGTACATGGTTTGTTTGCTGGGCCAGGAAGCTATTCTGGTGACTTTCTCTTCAGGATTATTTTAGGTTCATCACCTAGCCTTGGACACAATGGTTTATTTATAGACCAAATGTAGGCCCTTACATTTCTTTTGTTCACATCACCATTAAAGTATATTGCTCCTCTGATTAGGTGACTGTTTTCAGGATGCGAAATTTTACATAGCATAGACATTTTGAGTCTTCTAATTCCATTGTCATCATTAGAAAACAACTTGCTGAAAGTTAAGACATTATTCTAAAGCTAAAATTTACAAATTTATATCATTCACAGTGTTGGAGCTACTATACGAAAATATGTCTCTAGGCCTGTTAATGCCATTACTATTCACCCTGTCTCAATTACACCTAAGTGCACCTACAAAGTTATTTATAAAATTAGGTGACAGAGCTTTAAATTATTCATTTCAATTTTTTAAAATTTCTTAAAGGGTTTAAGAAAAGCACTATAAATTTAAAACAATTCATTCTCCTAAAAATAGAAGCAAATAGAAAGTTAAATTGGATTGGGTGCATAATTGTATGTATTTTTAAGACAGATTCATGTTAAGTTTTAAAAATTACCCTAAAATCTTGGGTTTCTAGTTAGAAAGGGATGGTTCAGTAAATACCTACAGAAAGAAAGGTAGTAATATTATAAACCACTGACTTCTAAACAATAGAAACTCAATAGTCTCACACTAAAGTTCAGAGGTGAGAAAACGACACCAATCATAATAGCATTTTTGAGGTTAAATTCAATAGCTCCCTCTTAAATCTTATTTTGCCACCTCCTTAGCATTTTTGTTTTCCACACACAATTGTTTTTGTGGGGCTGGTGATTTGACTTGACTTTCCTATTTTCTCTGTTAAGTATGGCTGGGAATGGTGAAGAGGTTTTAGTACTTAATCAAATATTTTTTTGCAATAAAAATATGCCTTTGAAAAAATATATTACCATACTTAGTTTTATTTAAACACAGGGTACATAGTCATATTAAAAGGAGATACTACGTTTGCTTTCTAATGATTTGCTTCCAGTTGAAGAGACTATGTATGGCATACTTAACTAGAAACCTCCGAGGCAAACAGATTCCTCACCCAAAACTGTGCTAATCTTTTCTTTTGTAACTTCTCTCAGATGCTCTCCTCAGTTTAGTTCCAGTCCTATCAATCTGATCTAGGAACTCATGTCTTAGAAAGGGCCGTTTTCTCCGATTTGCCTGACTCCAGGCTCTCCCGGTTCTAGTCCATCTTACTGCAGCTGGAATAATTTCTAATTCTTCCTTAAGAACCCTGATAAGTTTAGACTCTTCAGTCTAGCATACTCAAGGGCTACAATCAAGGCGTTCCTCCACCTCAATCCTGCCCCTCTTCAGTTGCTACTTGCCACTTCTACCTGGCCTTCCCACCATCTTATGCCAAATCACATTCTTAGACGCTTCTGTAGTTAAACAAATCCAGGACACCTTCCCACGTCACCCCGACTCCACTTGGGTCACTTTTCTGCTTTTCCTTATCATTCATGCTCGACCCCATTGCCGTTGAGTCAACTCCAACTCATAGCGGCACTACAGGACAGAGTAGAATCGCCCCATAGGGTTTCCAAGGAACTGCTGACCTTCTGGTTAGCAGCCGAGCTCTTAACCACTGCGTCACCAGGGTTCCTATCACTCATGCAACCAGTTTTCATTTTGATTACTTTTTATTTGCTCTACGTTCACATATTTATTATCATTATAAACTTTCATATTTGCCTGTTTCTTCATATTAGTTTGTAAGTTCCATGAGGTGAGGGTCCTCACCTACTGCTATTTTATTTCAGGAAACCCTCAGTGACTGAGTCAATCTCGGTTACTCTAACCATTAAATGATCTGCCTCAAAAGACTGAAGTGATAAGAAATCTGGGCCCATGCTGACTCAGGTGAAGAGTATAATTTGAAGCATATTTGAGTATAAACCCTCTAAAAGTAACTTGAGGCCTACAACTCTATCTATACTTTATATGCTTTGATCTTTAAATTGTTAAAAATGCACAGAAGCATGGAAGGAAATGTAACAAATGTTAATCGCAGTTATCTCTGGAAGATTACAATATGGGAGTTGGGAGGGGCAGGGTGGGGCTGGTGATGGTGGAGAAACTGGTACTGGCTCTAATCTTCTAGTACTTTTTGAACATTCTAGAATAAACTTGTATTATCTTCATATAAAATTTATACTAAAAAAGATACACAAGCAAAACTGACATGGAAACCCAGCGATAGTTTTGAAAAATTCAGTGGAAGGTTTATGATTCCAGTATTTTAAAACTTTTTGAAAGGCAAGTCCACTCTACCAAATGAAAAAGAAATCTATTGACACACCATCTTGAATTGATGATTAACTAAATGTTGCCTTAACTACTTCCCTCAAATAATTAAAATTATAGCCAAGAAAACCCAATGGGGCAGTTCTACTCTGTCGCATGGAGTCGCTATGAGTCAAAATTGACTTGACAGCATCCAACAGCAACACCCTTGAACTTTACTCTCATTCTGTGTGCATCTTCCAATTTTATCTTTTACTGGTGTTTTAAAATCTGTTAATGGCATCATTATCCTTGCTCAGGAGCCACCTTTCATTTCTCCTTTCTTCTTTACATTTAATCCATCACTCAATCCTGTCAGCTTTACCATCAAGATACATCCTGAATCTGATTTCTCCCTACATCCACCACCCCAGCCAGGTCCCCGCTGTCTCACCTGGATGACTGCAATAGTCTCCTTATCTTGCCCCACTAGTGGTTAAAAACTCAGCTGCTAACCAAAAGGTTGGCAGTTTGAATCCACCAGCCTCTTTGGAAGCCCGGTGGGGCACTTCTACTCTGCCCTATAGGGTCGCTGTGAGTTGGAATCGACTCTACGCAATAGGTTGTTTGCTTTTTTTTTTTTTTTTTTTTACAGTGTACGATCCACCCACCAGAGATATGTAAAGCAGACCCTGTCACACTCTTGCTTAGAATCCTCCAGTGGCTTTCCATCACACTCAATAAAATCTAAATTCCTTGAGTTTATAGCTCTAAATGGTCAGGCCTTTGCCAATCTCCACAACGTCATCACCTACCATTCCCCACTCCTCACTGGACTTCATTCTTACTGGCACTCTTCCTCACCATCTATGCTCATTTCTGCTTTGGAGAATTGACTTTTATTAAAAGCATCTAGAATGCTCTTTTCTTTGATGTTGGGGTTATTCCCTCCTCCTCATCATTCAAGGTCACTGTTCCCCAATGTCCCTATAAAATAACGCCATTATTCTGTCGCCATATCTCATCTTATTTCTGAAATTATTTTGTTTGTATTTCATTGCTGTCTTCATCTACTAGAATGTAATACACTTTAGAAGGCAGTGACTTTGTCTTGTAACCCAATGTATATCCATCACCTAAGATGATGACTGGTACAGAGGTCTTCAATGAGTATTTGTTGAGTGGCTGGAATCTAAATATTCAATCAAGTTTCCCTGACATGAACAGTTCTTCCAACTCATCTATACTTTTGAAATCTCTGTACTTTGAAATGGCAACTCATTCCCCCTCAAAAAAAAACACCTCCTACAAAAGATTCTACCCCAAATTCCTTGAAACATATTACTAGAAGTCTATGTTCTGTATCAACGATTATAAAAATACGAAACAGAACCCAAACCTCATATATATGTAGTTTTATGCACCAAACAGTACTGTCTCCCTTTGAAGACTTTCCTCATCTGCTGTCAGCACTGTGTTCATTTCTCTCTCGTTTCACCTAGGTAAACGGTATGTGTTGGGGTACAGGATAAGTGAACACACTCCCAGAAATGGATGTAGGCTCTGTACCTTTCTTAGGATTCGGACTCCTCATAGCCTCTATGCCTCTGCTAAAAAACGGTTTTATAGCTTTTTTTGCTATAAAAAATTAAGAGATCTAAGACCAATCTCAATAAAACTTACAATATTAGTGTCGAGCGCCAGGGAGCAAGGGAAGCTTTGGGATGAAAATGAAAAGCAACCAGAAAAAAAGGTCAAATAAAAATGCTGTTCATAAACTTGGGAGTTTTGTCAAAATGAAGCTTAGAATTCATGTACCAGTTTTTGTTTTTATGGCTTAAGTTCTTATAAAACTTCTTAGAGACCAGAACACCACAGATGGTTTGCGGAGCATCATTATTTGGGTTCCATTTTTGCTACAAAATGTAAATGTAAATATGATTCTTAAGAACTGTTTTAAACCAAGTTGTTTCTTCTTCAAAAGTTTCATACTGTGTTCAGCACAGGGAGGAAAAAAAACTGATGGATGCTTTCTTTGTAAGGTGACTGTATTACAAACAAGACTATAATCGCAAGACTAAAATTTAGTGCAGATAATCCAGTGTGAACGGTACAAGGATTCTCCTCAGCTATATCTCGGAATAAGGCCTCTGAATGATTTTAAATCAGAAGGTAACATTATTCTCCAAACTAAAGTGATACTAACAGTATCACCCTAGGGAGTGATATCACTTTATCACTGAGAGAGATGGAGAATTACGAATGAAATAATGAGAACGGACAGGAATCAGATCAACTTTCCTTGGGTTAATTACTTCACTATAAAAATGTATCAAAACTTCTAAAGAATTTCCTGATTTATATTAAAATACACTTTAAAGAGACCATAAAAACACAAGTTTAGTTGACAGGCTACGATGGGATTGAGAAAAAGACGCAGTGAATATAGACCTCGGTGCAATATCATGCTGGTGATTTTTCTTTTGTAAAATGTAAGCCACTGATATTTTAAGAAATTTTTTAGCCAAAAGTTGCATATTAATATTACACACAAACTAAAACATAAGTGACTGTTAGCACAGTGTATACATGCTTACATACACTCAAATATTTATACATTTAAAACAATTTCCATTCAACATACAAAAGTTCTGAAACACATAAAAGCATTATTAATACTTTCTATAAAACTATAATTAGAACATCAATTTGTTACAAGCATATAAAACATCAAGTGCTTTCTTGGAGTTTCAAGTTACCTCTTTAAAACATGATCTTGCTTGTATACATAGTCCTTCTCCAATAATCATTATGGACTGCTTTGTTTTTTCAAGAGGTTTATTTTTCAGGTACATTATAAGCTCAAGAAAATGAACCCAACAATTATGCAATATAATTTTATGTCATAACAACTTAATTGCACATAATGCTTTAAAGTAGGTTTGGATGAAGTTCTCAAACACTTTGGTATACGTTCCTCAGGGACTCCTATCAGATTTCACAGGAATCATAAATCCCTTCAATTCCCATTTTGCTTTAAAATGGACAAGTCTTTGGTTCAAGTTCTACATTTTGGGCATTTAGTAACAGTTAAAATGGTCCCCAAACCAACAAATGGTGCTGATGTATGATTAGTTTACAAACTTCACTTAACCTGTTTCTGATGCAGTGGGAGGCTATACATATTCGTCTACTATAACATGTCATTGCTAGTTTCAATCTTTCACTTATAAGCTGAGAAATCAATAGGTTTAGTCAATGTAACTGTTAATTTTCTCTGTTAAGATCTAAACTGTACAGTAATCTGCAGTAACTATAGATACTGTTCCACAGTATACGTGATTAGGATTGGAAAGATGTAAAGGCATTAAATTTAGAGTTAGCTTACTCCAATAAGTCAGTAATACACTGCATTAACTATAGTAGGTTATAAGGTGATGCTTATTTAAAAACCCCAAACCATTCCATTTACAAGAGAAATTGTTGCAAATGTATAAAACAGCAGATATACAAGGAGAACACCAAACATACTTTATTAGCACAGAAAAGCAGCCATAACAAGGCACAGCAAGCAGAAACACACATCAGCAGTCAAAGGGTTAGTGCTGCATACAAATATAGCTTCTCTTTTTTGTAGCCTTGGCAATAGCCGTAGGGATGTAAAATAACATTCTGTAGCAGCAGGTAAGGAAACTAAGGAGCACTCACCAGTGGTACAGAGCACGTGAACAAAAAGACACAGGAATGGAGTCCACTATTTTAGTGCAAAATGTCTAGGACAGAACTGTAAATTCAGTTCAATACTAAGAAGCAAACACTAGAACTTGAACTTGGTATTACTTCCAAAAGCGCTCACTCAAGTAGTACTGCATACTATTCTAAGTGACAAAAAGGTGCTGAGTAGAGCTATTTACAGATTACGACGGTTGTACAGTACCTTTTAAATCTGCAATTTAGTTTTCAGATTTTTCCATTAAAAATTAACTGCACTGAAATTCTATAAATTATATTTAAGCAGTTCAGCTATGAGAGTTTACAACAAAGGGATAAATACTGCCATCCAAATAATTAATTACAGTTTAACAATAATCTCAACATTAGAAACCACTGTAGTTATTATTATCTGACTTGTTTGGGCATCTTCCAGTCTCATTTTCTTCACGGTTCACAAACACATCAGGGGCTGTAGGGAAAGATCCAGCTTGAATGAATCAAGGACTCAACCGCACATGTCAACTTAAAGACACACACAAGACTACGCTGCAGTAGCTATTCCAAATGCCTGCTTAAGTCAAAGCACTCATAGAAATCATTAATACTTAGGGCCTTTAAATAAAATTCTACTACTAACTTTGTAAGTGTGAAATTTTAAGAACTACCATTTAGAAAACCTGGCTTTACTAAACAGTACCTTTTGGCAGAAAAGGAGGCTGACTATAAACTATCAGTACTTAAGTGCACTATGCCCTTGTGGCCAGAAAATTGCATTTTTTTCTTTTTTCTAAAAGGAAGGCAGTCTTGACTTTTTTGGACTTCTGAAGCTTGATTTACAATAACTACAAACATCACTACTTTTGGAAGGTTATAGAAAAATTCTTAGAAAAAATAATAATTTCAAACATTAGTCACACTGTTGAAATACCATCCAATATTAATAATTTGTTCTTCAGTAAGAAATACAATTCTTCATAGCAAATGCCCCAGAGTTGCTTCGCTCGATTACGACGGCCATTAAAAACCAAACCCTTAGCTAAATAGGTAGAACATTTGTGTAGGCCTTACTGAACACCAGTAGCTCTATCTCGGTTGATTCAATAGGCACCACGTTTATCTGAGGACAGCAGATGGCGTCTGACAGACACTAAGCTTACGTACTGGACTGAAAACTCTAACACTGATATGTGTGCTTGCTCGAGATGTGCTGCCGGCTGCACAGAGAAGCACATCTACTTAATGCCCTTTGGGGACGGGAGAGTTTACTTCGCCTTGACTGGTTCTCGTTCTAACCAGCGAACCCTAACTTTTTGTTTATAATGATACTCTTTTAAAAAATCCTGTAACATGGATGGTAAAGGGAGCCCATCGATTCCATCATACGTAGTGCACCTGCAGATGACTGCACGACAGATATACTGCAGGCTGAAAGGAAAAGTCCTATTGAGTGAGATAGTAAGCAATGGTTCAAAAAACATGCAAGAACTGGGGTCTTTATAATGTTCCAAAAGTCCTGTTACAGTGGAGGAGTGAAACACACATGGGTCATGGGCATCAAAACTAAAGTTGTGATTCCACTGTTCAATTCGGGCATGCAGGGATCGGTTGTAGCGACGGAAGCTCACAGAGAAGAGGTAGTCCTCTTGCGCAGAGTCCCTGAGCAAAAATGTGCCTTCGGGTTTCCCTTCGAGAAGGGCTTCTGCTTCGTAACGGTCCATCACTCCCCAGTAACAGGGATTACCTGTAATCTGAAGCAAATCGGGTACAAGGCAGTGTATGTAATCGATCTGTGTATGCACCTTCCAAGCTCCCTGTCTGCTAACGTGGGCGTGGCTGTCTCCAGATACCTGACGTTGCTTTTGCCTGCGGGACTGCAAACAGAGCGTGGTTGTGTCCTCTTCGGAGTCACAACTAGCTTGTGGAACTGCAGAACTGTCCCCACTGATTTCAGTCATTCCAGGAGCTAACTTTGGTCCCAGTTTATATAACGGATTAACCTGTGCAGTAGCTTCAAATGTATGTATTTGTGCATTGGGAGGGGGATCAACCCCTTCTTCAATACTAAGCCGTCTTCTCTCTCTAAGCCTATCTTCTTCATCTTCTGTAGAAACCAAAGATGGGTCAAATGTATCAAAGAATGTTGAATGCGGGCTTACAGGAGCTGTATGCTGTTTAATCAAATGCCATTTTTGGGCTAAATCTGAGCCGGCAGGAAAAGGGCATTTCTCAAGCATTAACTCAGAAAGATGTATTTTTCTTTTATTTGAAAAGAGGGGTTTTGACTGCTTGCTGTAAGTTCTCATAGGAAAACACAACCCAACAGTATCCTGCAACCTTTGTCTCAGAGAGCGGCTTCCCACGGTTCTGCTGGAAACACTGTCCATATCGTGGACAGAGCTTACGCCGTAGCGCCTCTCTCGCCTTTGAAGTCCACTTCGAGTTCTACCGAACTTTTTCTCAGTATCCAGTGAACTCTGTGTCTTTGTAGAACAGGAATGTTTTTTCTTCCCGCCCCATGGAGCATGTCGAGAGTAGGAGTCTCGTCGTGCAAGTCTTGTTCCTGGGGTGGTGACACACGGATCATTCTCCTTTTCCATGCTTATTTCAACAATCTGAGGGATTTCAGCTGCACAGTTTTGGCTTCTCCTTGAAGAATTCTTTGAAGGGCTTAATCCGAGGTGTAAGGCAACATTTTCTCTTAAGGGACTGCTTTGCTGCTGAGGCGCGGAGTCTCCTACACTGGTGTTTCTCTCTTTGACAGACAAACATCTGCTGGAGTTCATGCCCACATTTTCACTACGGCTTCCTCCCTCATGACTGAAGAGATTCTGACACCTGTATTTGAAGTTATTCCACATTTTCCCCACTTTATCCATTGATTATAAGATCTAAACACAAAATGAAAAAAAGGAGAAAAAGAAATTAATCAAAGTGGTAGAGGAAAATAGAAAGGGCAGTACCCGCCCCCCGTCTTGCTGGGAATCTCAGTGACCTTGGTCAAGAACTCGTCTTATGTTGTCCCGCTAAAGTGATGAGGCAAACGTTCTGTTTGGTAACAGTAAGGAGTAACAATGAACCATCACTTCAACTAGTCCTCACTCTCCATTTCCTTTCAGACAGAATACTCAGAACTCAGGTGAAAGGAAACAACCCCTCTCAATTAAACTCTGGATTCTTTTTCCCATGCACCAACCTAATTTCATAATCACGTTGATTTCTGTCTCCCTACTTCAGGTAACTGCAGTATTGCCTCAAGAATTACAAACAGAAAATATGATCTGTATTACTGAAATATATCTGCACTCAACTTTTCAAACTATAATCAGAAACCACATTTGTGTAACCCATTAAAATTAGTTTAAAAAAGAAAACTTTTAAGTAGTAATCTTTCCAATTTTACTTTCCAACCCCCTCCCACCCCAATCTAGTAATCTAAAGTTTACAGGTCACTTGTAAAAATCCTGTATCTTCCCTCCCGACTCTACAATGTATCAAATTTTATCCATGATTCTGAAGAAGCAGAGTAGAAAGGAAAAAGGAGAAGAGAAAGATAATAAGCTATTTAGGTTTAAATGGAAAGGTCTCTTTAGCCTTCCAAATTCTTAATCCTGGAAGAGTTTAGAAATAATAAAGTAACAGAATAAAAAATTATGATAAAGCAGTAATTGACAAAATATACGCAATCTGGCATCTTTACTCCTACTCCTTTTCTTTCCTTCTTCTTCTTTTTTTTAATATTAAAGCAGCTTTGGCACTTTACGAATAAACCAGTTTAAGACTACAACATTAACAGGCACCCTGTCTCATCTGAGTAACCTATGGAAAAAACTGAAATTTAAAATTCAAACCAGTTTTTTTCACAACATGATGGCAGAAACCTACTATTTAAAAGGTCTCTTTTCTCTATTTTGCTATTTAATGAATATGGCGCTTTAAATTTTTTTCATGTTTATTATGGTGGCACAATGGTTAACAGCTTGGCTGCTAACCAAAAGGTCAGCAGTTTGAATCCACCAGCTGATCCTTGGAAACCCTCTGGGACAGTTCTACTCTGTCCTATAGGGTCACGTGAGTCGGAACCAACTGGACGGCAACGGGTTATAAGGGGTTATGCACAATTCTTCACAGTTTAACATCAGTATTAGAAAACTAGTTGAGTATTTTTCCTTAGATGGTGATCCTTCTTCCATTAACTTTGACTAATCCTCTTTGTCATAAATACTTGCATTTTCAAGAAGCTGACTAGGATTAAGAACAGAGAATAAACTTTCTTAAAATGAATTATGTACTCTTCCCATTCGTTTCTTACAGAAAAGCCTTTTGAATTAACAACACACTTGGATTAATAGCAATATCAACAGAGAGAATTTATGACTACGATATTGTAAAATGTACTTTCAGATTATTTAATCTCCATTAAAAGTATTGTGTTAAGATACACAGGAATTTGCACTGTAGTTGGCATATATCCTAATAAAATCTATTAGAATTGTTAAATCTCCCATTATACTCTCAGTAACATTTCACCTCCTACCTTTGGCAAACATCTTTTTTGTAAGCCTTTTTTGAAGCTTACACCATTTGAATTTAACATGCCTTGTTGTTATCACTTAACTCTTTAAGATTTCAGTTCCTGGCTCACATTCACTATATACAACCTAATTGCTGCCACTATTTCTGGTGACTCCAACAGACACACAGACATACTCTTTCAATATCCTATTCTCTTGTACTCTAGTTCCCTTGGTCTCATTTCTTTATTTTTTAAGTTGCTCTTTATTTTTACCTGATTCATACATTTATAGTTTCAAGGTCGAACACTACTACAAGGCTTGTAACAAAAAACAGCACTGCCTGCTGTACCCTTCTCATCCTTGAGTCCTACTCCCAGGTAATCAAGGAAATCACTCTCAATTCTTTTAGCTGTTTCTTCTGGTATTTTTCTCATGATTTCTAAATAACATCCTTATATTGCTTGATTTTTCTGTTTTAGACATTATTTAATGACTTATTATGAAAGATGAGGGTTTTGTTTTAACCATAGCCTCAATATACATCCCCCGCAACCTCTCTCCTCAAAATTTAAAGCATAATTTTTGGTTAGCATTCAGTGTTTGAACTGAATGAAATTCAAATACGACCATATGAATATTGTGCATAGCTGAGCCATTTCTTTCTTGTACAATCATTTTTTTAAATTGTGGTTTAGATGAAAGTTTGCAGAACACATCAGTCTCTCATTCAAAAATTTATACACAAATTGCTTGACACTGGTTGCAATCCCCGCAATGTGTCAGCACTCGCCCCCTTTCCACCTTGGGTTCCCTGTTTCCATTCATCCAGTACTCCTGTCCCTTCCTGCCTTCTCGTCTTTGCTTTTGGGCAGGTGTTGCCCATTTGGTTTCTGTCTTAGTTATCTAGTGCTTCTCTAACAGAAATACCCCCAGTGGATGGCTTTAACAAAGAGAAAGTTCATTCTCTCACAGTCTAGGAGGCTGGAAGTCCAAATTCAGGGTGTCAGTTCCAGGGGAAAGCTTTCTCTTCTCTGTTGGCTCTGGTGAAAAGTCCTTGTCAATCCTCCCCTGGACTAGCAGCTTCTCTGTGCGGGGACCCTGGTCCAAAGGACGCGCTCTGCTCCTGGCGCTGCTTTCTTGGTGGTATGAGGTCCCCTTGTCTCTCTGCTCACTTCCTTCTTTTCTATCTCAGGGGATTGCCTCAGGACACAATCCAATCTTGTAGACTGAGACCTGCCTTACTAACACAGCTGCCACCCATCCTCCCTCATTAACATCACAGAGGCAGGACTTACAACATGTAAGAAAATCACACAATACCAGGAAGCATGGCCCAGCCAAACTGACACACACGTTTTTTGGGGGACGTAATTCAATCCATGACAGTCTCGTATACACTTGATTGAGCTTCACGTTCCTCAAGTGTGTTGCTGTTTTACAGGCCTGTCTAATCTTTGGCTGAAAGGCGGACTTCAGGAGTGGCTCCAGGTCTGAGTTAGAAGGGTGTCTGGGACCACAGTCTTGGGGGTTCCTCAGTGTCAGACAGGCAACCATTTATTTTTCTGGAAATTAATAATCGCCTCTTTTTGTTCGCTTGGTTTTCTCTGTACCCATCGCATTCTCAAATTCTTTAACATAATTATAAGACAACTCTGGGTAAGGTCGAACACTGCCTGTGCAGTGCTGTCCCATGACCTCCCTTTACCATTATTCTGGCAATGCTCTTCACCTCCTCTGAAAATGTCTTATTTTTACCCTCATGTTTTTGATTCTTTGAAAACAAAGTTCTAGGCTGAAAATAATTTACCCTCAGAATTCTGAGGTCATTACTTCACTGTCTGCTACTTTCCAGTGTGGCTGTTGAGGCGGCCATACCATCCCAATCCTAAGTTTCCTCTGCGTGACCTGCTTTATCTTGTGAAAAACTGCAGCAGCTTCTCTTTATCCTCAGTGTGGGCCTTCTGTCAATCGCCATGCTGGGCCCTTGCACTGTCCTCACTGCCCCCTCCTTCCCTTCTGACAGCCCTTTTCATTAGACGCTACACCTCTTCGACTGAGCTTTTGATTATCTTATTATTTTCTTTCCTATTTTGCATTTCTTTTCCTTTTCCACTTTCTGGTAGTTTTCTTCAGCTTCACTTTCTACTTTGCTACTGCAGTTATAATTTTTCCTAGCTTGATTTTAATTTCCAAGAGTGTTTTCTTGTTCTCTATACGTTCCCTTTAATAGCATCTTATTCCAGTTTCCTGGATGTAATATCTCATTCCTTCAAGGATACAAATCGTTAAAATGTTTTCTTTTAAAGTTTTTTTCACCTGCTAATATAAATATTTTTGTCTAATGATCCCTGGCTGTCCATCAGCACTAAAAATGCTGATTAGAAGTCCTGTCTGCAGGGGTGAGGCTTGTTAACTGGCTTCACTGTCACTGCTGCTATTGTGTGCTGATGAGTTGATTCTGACTTATAGTGACCCCATGTGACAGAACTGCCCCAAAGGGTTTCCTAGGCTGAAATCTTCACAGGAGCAGATCGCCAAGTCTTTTGTCCTGCAGAGAGGCTGATGGGTTACAACTGCTGACCTTTCAGTTAGCAGCTGAGCACTTTAACCATGGAGCCACCAAAGCTCCTTTTGGCTTTACTAGAATGGCAGACTTGTCTAGCATCATAGCAACGTGCAGGTCTCATTGACAGATGGCTGGTGGCTATGTTTGAGGTGCACTGGCCAGGAATGTCCAGGTCTGTCACATGGAAGGTGAGAACCCCACCACTGAACCATCGCTGTTCTGAGAAGAGGGGAAGGGAAACAGAGGGGTCTTAACCTCATATTCAGACTTTCACTTAGCCCGTTTTTTGAAAAGATGTTGTTTCCAAAAGACATCCCAATTTCAGCTACGACTGGACCTATTAAATGTTTCCAAGCTCTAATCTGTAGTTTTATCCAAATAAAAGAACAACTGTCTCTTGGCTGAAGGAGAGAACCTGGGAGTCGGATACTTCCCCAGACTTTCAACCAGTACTGTTTTCAGCTCCATACTTCACCCTTCCCTTCTGAGGTACGTGGTTCCTCCAATTTCTGAGCCAGCGGTATAAATTAGTCCGCTTCTTTTCAACACCCCCCGCCCCGCCTTTGCAGGCACTCTGATTCAGCTCTCAGTTCTGTTAATTTTTGTCTGCTTCTACCAAAAAACTGTTAGCCAGTCTGGTGTGCTTTTGTCTCCTGTTTTCTACTTGTGGGTTTATGCCTTATACCTTTACTCCTTTTCTTTCATTTTAGTGGGGTTTCAGGAGGGAACAGAGGCAAAATGTTTACGTTCAATCTGACACACTGAACTGGAAAGTCCTGTTTTCATTTTTAAAGAGGGTAAACGTTGCCCAAACAGAAAACCTCCCACCCAGACTCAGTGATTCTTTCCGAAAGAAGAAATATCAGACTTTTCCTGAGATGAGGGATCCACACCATAACCCTGGCTGCATATTATAAGCACCTGTAGAGCTTTTAAAAAATAAATGATGCACAGGACCTCTCCCAAGAAATTCTGATTTAATCGGTCTGGAGTGGGGCCTGGACACTGCTATTTTTACAAACTCTCTAGTGATTCTAGGGTACAGTCAGAGAACCACTGGCCTCAGGTACCTAGTCACAGGCTCAGGGGAGCTCTGAAAGAGACAAGTAAAACGACTCTGCTCGGCAGTAGCTGGTGGGATGTGAATGGTACTAAAACTACCTGCCACAGTCTCACCATTTCTCCTCTTTAGTTTTGTCTAGCTATGGGTATAAGGAGCTCTGGCGGCGCAACAGTTAAGCACTTGGTTGCTAACCAAAAGGCTGGCAGTTCAAATCCATCCAGCGGCTCTGTGAGAGAAACCTGGTGGTCTGCTCCTACAAAAATTACAGCCTACAAAACGCTATGGGAAAGTTCTGTCACGTGGGGTTGCTATGAGTTGAAACTGACTCAACAGCACCTGACAACGTGTACAAAAGGCCTACAGACCCTCAGGAGAGACCATCTAGAGCAGTGCCTCTCAAACTACTGGTAGTGCAGAGCCAGTGTGTGGTTCTGTTTTTCATTTCACAGGCCAATTCTACTGTAAGGTCTAAGAATGAATTACTGAAAAAGTGAAGTGTAAAAAAAATATGAAATGTAAGTGCCAATTATTTTTTAGATTCAACATACATAACTGTCAAATTGCTATAAAACATTTTAAATGCTTATTCTCAAATTTCTATACTTGTTGGAGACTAGTAGTAGTTCGTGGCCTGACACCAATTCATGGCCCACACTTTGAGTAGCCATGTTCTAGAGCTCCACTACTTGTCTGTCAGTTTGTTGTTCTGTGGTGGCTTGTGTGTTGCGGTGATGCTGGAAGCTATGCTACCGGTATTACAAATACCAACAAGGTTGTCCATGGTGGACAGGTTTCAGTAGAGCTTCCAGACTAAGACAGAGTAGGAAAAAAGACCTGGCAATCTACCTCTGAAAAAGATTAGCTAACGAAAACCTTACAGATAACAGCTACACATTGTCTGATACAGTGCTGGAAGATGAGCCCCTCAGGTTGGAAGGCACTCAAAATATGACTGGTAAAGAACTGCCCCCTTAGAGTTGATCTTCACATTGAGGACGGAGTCAAGCCGTTCTAGAGCTGTGCTGTCCCATACATGTGGCTACTGAGCCCTTGGAATGTGGCTAGTGCCACATGCTGAAATGGTAATAGTTTGGATATATGAAGTTAAAGACATTATTAATTTCACCTGTTTCTTTCTACTCTTTAAACGTAGCTACTAGAAAATTTTAAATTACACACCATAATTCAGATTGTATTTCTACTGGACAGTACTGGTCTAGATCAGGGGTCAGCAAACTACAGCCCAAGGGTCAACTCTGGCCTGTGGCCTGTTTTTGATGAAGCTCCTAGTTAAGAATGATTTTACATTTATAAAGGGATTTAAAAAGAAAAAAAGAACATTTGATAGAGACTACATGTGGACTGCAAAGCCTAAAATATTTTCTTCGTGGCCATTTACGGAAAACATTTGTCTGACCTTGATCTAGAGTATGTAAGATTCTAAGCCATACCACTTCTAGGTATCAGAAGAGCCATATTCAAGAAGTCCAGAAGTCTAGGTATATAAGATAAACTCTGTAACTATCTAAAGATACTTCTTTGACAAGCAAATTATAGCTGAAAAATGACTATCCACTTTACAAAAAGACCAAACCTAAAAGCCACTCATCTTCTTATATAGTTCTTTATAAACTGCATGAGTGAGTAGGACGTGCAGAAAACATCTGTACTTGCCAACTTACAGAAGGCAGGTTCTGACATTGGACCTTTGGTTCAGTCTCCCAGATAGAGCATAAAACTTAGTAACTTCTTCATTTCTAATCAAAGACCGTTACTTGATTACATCACGGCACAATATTGAAATTAAAGAAAAGACAATTGTGCTTGGACGCTCCTTGGGGATAGGAAGCAGAATTTTCTGCCTCGGGGAATGCTGTGTGGATGGCTGTAATAATGGGAAGGAAAAACTGCTGACGGTGATTCACAGAAGAGCCCAGGAAAAACCCAGGAAGGCATTTTAACTATCTTCCTGTTTACAATGTCAACATCTGTGGTTCTTCTGTTGTCAAGTTTATTAGAAATCTGTTTAGGTTAGAGCTGAAATCCTTTGAGATCTAAATTACAACTCTATTATCTTATGGTTTTATGTAAAGTTACACACGGCTAAAACAATGTTAAGTTTTTTTCAACTGCATTGATTCTAAAATGAAAGCTCATTATCCATTATAATCTTTCATATTTCTATACATGCAGAATTATCCCTAAAACTATCCAAAGCTAACTTTTAAAAAGTCATTCTTCCCCCAAGGACAATCATAATTTAAAACTGGTTTTATAATGCTGTTCTAAGTGAAATGGCTTTTTGGTTGAAAAATGGTATTTAACAGGGTAGGCTATAAATCAGAATTATGGAAAATCAGAAGTCAAATTTCATTACTATGAAAATTTACATATACAAAGAATTAAAGACTACAGTCAATGGCCCTCTTAATGCCAAGCAGTACTGATTACAAAATTCCTACAAAACAAAATAATTGGAATAGTTCCCAGGAGTTCGTCCGAATGGGATTTAACCCACACTGTATTAGAAATAAGTTAAATTCAACCAGTTTTAAGACTATACAGCATGCCATACCAAGAAAACCAAACTCACTACCGTCGAGTCGATTCCGACTCACAGTGACCCTGCAGGACAGAGTAGAATTGCCCCAGCGTTTCCAAGGAGCAGGTGGTGGATTTGAACCGCCGACCTTTTGGTTGGCAGCCATAGCTCGCCATAGCTCTTAACCACTGCACACCAGGGCTTGCCACAGGGGGTAAAAAAAGGACAAATATGACCCAACTCAAATCCCTCCTCTACTGTTTAGGCTATCTTATTTAGCCAGGATAACACCTTTCCAACATAAAGTCCTTCTGTGACAGTAACAAAAATTGGGATACACAGCCTGATTAAAGTATTTCTGTTAACAAATTCAGGTAGAGGCAATTTAGGAGATTCGAGTTTTGACTGATATTTTCATGGCATTTCAATAATTTTTAGGAAGAAAAATAGAGTATTTAAGAGTGTTTAATAGTAAGACTGACCCACAAATCTAGGAATGTATGGTTTATCATAGCTATAGCCCTTAAAAGAATCAGACATCTATCTGGGTTTTTGTTTTAGATCCTTTTAAAATTATTTACATACTTTACTGTGACATGGTCTATATTATCCATTGGATGGCTATTTAACCTTCACACTAATATTAATGTTAAGTTGAACCATATAAAATCACTGTTTTGTGGGTAAAAAATGGTCAGTATTGACAACTTCATATAAGTCAACTCCAGAATCACACTATTAAAATTAACATATTAGTGCAGTAATCGACGTATATGTGCACTTAAAAAAATGTGGAGCCTACTGATCTAATAACCCAGACCCTTCTGTTCCTACAGGTTGAGTTACACTTTTACTGAGTCACAGTTTTGTTCATTTCCAAAGCTGTTTATGCCAATTTTATTTGTTGTTGTATTAACCTAATGAAATGTGGAGAAGTGGGGAGGACTAAGTTGAATGACTTTGAGATATTCAATGAAGGTGAGATAATTGACAAGAAAATGGTTCAAAACATTGGAAAAAATATTGCAAAGATCTAAAGGATTCTGAACTCGAATACATCAGAGAAGTCTAAATTCTTATTCTACTTAAAAAACTCAAACTGGAAATCTTAGGTGATACATTATCGTTATGGTTTCTCCAAGACAGACAATATGGAATTGCAACCTTCTCAAAAAGGTTTTGGCTCCTTGTAAAAATGGTGTGGTGGGGTGTCTGACCTCCTCTAACTTCACGAGGGGGAAGGAGAATCAAGATCAACAGCCCAAGGCTGATTCCTATGACGCAGAGGTTAGACATGCCTTTTCTCTCCAATCTTTTTACCAAATGTGACACCAGCTGTCTCTCCCATGGCACTCTCTACTTCTTTGCTGTGTTCGATAATTTGTTGCAATGGCCACACAGAACTCACAGACCATACTCACAGTTACGGGGTTTGTTAGGAAAGTAACAGGTTACAATTCAGGATCAGGAACAACTCAGGACACAGTTCTTTGGTCAGGAGACAGCTTTCTGTGAATGCCCTCAGCCTCTCAGCCCCTTGGGCTTCTGAGGCTGGCCTCTGCCCAGCTTGGGCAAGTGTTACAAAGCTCTTTTGCTCCGCCAATAAGTGTGTGGGGGCACCCCACTCCACCAATAAGCCTCAGCCCAAAGATGCCAAGAAGCCCAACACACTGTCTCCTGTTGGTCTCCCTGCTTCTGCTGCTGCCAGTTCTCTGCAGTGCTTGCCGCCGCTTCTCACTGTTTTGTGCCATCTCCAGTGTCACAGCTCTCTGTCTCTAGGGTCTAGGTGGTTCTCAGCGCAGGAACCGCAGGTCCAGAGGACACACTTTGCTCCCATCTCTTCTTGGTAGTAGTGAGGTCCCCCTTTCTGCCTCTGGGACGGCTCACTATAAGCCTAGCAGGATGGCAAATCTGACCAATTCTCTAGTTAGGGTTCCACACACCTTATTTGCAAGGTTTCACTCCCCACCACAAGGATGTCATGCACTTTATCTGCATTATTAGCAAGCTGTCCAATCCCCCTGGTGGGCCATAAGCACCTTATTTGCATAGTCCCACCTAATCATTTGGTAGGAGTTACAAGACTGTGGCAAGAAAGGCCATATAAAAGTGATCTATTGCACTGCACTCCATCAAAAGATTGAAAAATGAACATACAGGCTTAAAGTTAGAGTAAAATATTTAAGGCATGTATCTCTTGTTATAATTTCTTGCTTTATTCAACTTTACTGCTCCTGACTAAATCAGATGAGATGCGTCCATCAATAATTATTTAATTACAATTTGTAGCAGTACCGAGGGGAACAGTACAAAGTCCTAATGATAACAGGAAGACATGAGCTAGTTTGGGAGTTGGTGATCAAATTAAGTCTTCTCTAAAGAAGTGATATTTAAAAAAAATTTGGCCTGAAGGATGAGTAGGAATGAATTAGAATACTGTTCTGTAGGCAGAGGGAACAGCACTTGCAAAGGTCCTGACGCAGGAATGAGCATGGCATGAACAACGGCTGAAGTTAACACAGCGTAAACAAGTGACTGAAGAGTGGCCAAGATGAAACTGGAGAGGTCGGGCGTGGAAACCATGTAAGAGAACAAGAATGGATTTGGGTACTACACTGAGGACTACTACATGAGTCCAACAGCTCAACGAGGGTGGTGATAGTGAAGATGGATATGAGGTGTTTAAAAGTCAACATCTACAGGACTGATGACTGATTGGGAACGGGGCATGAAGAAGAGGGAGGTGTCAAAACTTTCTGGCTTTGGCAAATGGGTGGATGAAGATGCTAGTTCAGAGACAGGAAATACAAGAGATAGCATACTTCTGGCAAGTGGAGAGTTGAAGAGAGTTAGTAAGTTTAATTTAGAATATGCTGCAGTTGCAGCTGTCATTGAGACATCTAAGTGAAGCTTCATTAGTCTACTAGTGTATGTTCATATAATGGAATACTATAAATGAACTACAGCTATTTGTGTCAATGCACACCAATCTCAAAAACAATGCTTAGAGAAAAAAATGATACAGACAAATACATAGACTATGAATCAATTTATCTTTGAAAAAGGCAAACCTAAAAATATATTGTTTAGGTATACATACATGCATAATTTAAAAAAACCAAAAGAATTTCACCAAAAGTCAGGATAACGGTTACCTTAGGGAAGGGGTGGGAAGATAATGAATCAAGGAGAGACACTCAGGAGGTTTCTGAAACACTGGTAATTTGCCACTTCTTAGCCTGGGTAAAGGGAACGTGAGCATTTGTTCATTAACTATTCTTTAGACTGTACTAGCAAATTCTAGACACACTTTCCTGTACATGATACACTGGATAATAAAATTTTTAAAATTACACAGGCCACATTTCTACCTCAAAAGGAATTAATAACCAAGACTAAACAAACAAACAAAAAAACACTAAGAAAATAACAGACTCTCTTAACTCTTAGGTAAAAGACAAATTCAAAACTGCAAGTTACAGATTACTGAGAAAATAACATACCGGTAATATTTTTAGGACATTTTTCTGCATGGTAATTTGGCAACATTTATCAAAATGTTCTTATTCTTCATCTGGGAAATTACATATCCAAGTCTAGACATTTATCCTAAAGTAGGAAATGTCTAAACAAAACAAAAAGCTCCACGCACAAATGAATTTGGAAAAAACTGAACTACGCAGGTTTCTTTAATGTAGTACAAGAGTTAGCAGACTTCCTCTACAAAGGGCCAGATACTAAACAAATATTTTAGGCTCTGCAGGCCATATCATCTCTATCACAACTACTCAACTATGCCACTAGAGCCTGGTAGGAACCAGAGACAATATGTAAATACATGGGAGTGGCTGTGTGTCAGTAAAACTCCCCCATGGCCAGTTCTATTTAAATTTCATATAACTTTCAGGTGTCACCAAATAGTCTTCTTCTGATTTTTTTCAACCATTTTATATGCAAAAACCATTCTTAGCTTGGGGGTTGTACAAAAAGAGGCAGGAGGCCAGATTTGGCCCATGGGCTGTGGTTTGTCAACCCTTGCTATAGTATATCATAAACCCTTAACATCAACAGTTAAGGGAACACTATTCTAAGAAGATAATCTTAAGTACGTAAAGATAAAGGCATATGGATGGTAGCTTGGAATATTACTTTATAAAAGTGAAAAAAAAAATTAGACACTTTTTTGGGTAAAAATGAAACATATATTATAGAATCAAGACACTACAGAAACATACAAAGAAAAATCTAAACCTCACTTGAAACCCATCACTCAGAGATCCTCACTGTTGATATAAATGAACCAACACGATGGCAGCTAACAACAATACTCTGATGAACAACTTTCCATGCTTTCTCTTTTATGTAAAAAGGTGTATACAATCTTCTCTTATAATTAAAATACAAAAACCCCTTTCTGTCTGTGGCTTTATCTCTTGCTTCTTATAAGCTTCTTATAAAGTGTATTTTTCTCTCTTTTTTTAGTTAGCTGTGTCAGAGACAGGATCAGACTACTAAAACAGAAAAACTTCTGACGGCTATATTTTAAAAACTGATAATAAAGCCAATAAAATAGACAAACCTCTGGGAAGCTTAATCATAAAAAAAGAGACTACTACTGATGGGGTGGTGGCTGTGGCGACAGTTTCCATTACTGAGGGCTAACCACGTGCCAGGCACCCAGACAGGCATTCTTCTTTCCCCAACAATCCTGTAAGTAATAATCATCTCCGTTTTATTGATGCAGAAACTAATAGAACTGAGGGATTAACAACCTGGACTGAAGTTTCTTCTATTATTATTAATCTTCTAGGACTTTCTACCTTGAATCAATTTTGGATATGTTTATTAGCCACTCTTGAGTTTCATTAATAAGTTCTTTAAAACCTAGAACAGTACATCATTTTTATGTTTTTTCAACTACTGCAGATCATAAGAAGGACAAAACCCTTCTCCAATTATTGTATAAACCCAGCACAACTCCGATAGTACAACTGGACACAGGTAGCACAAACACTCAAAACTACTAGCCTGTTGCATTTTAACGGTAACCAAGCAGTACTCTGACCAAAAGAATGTAGAGTCGAGGGTATGTTCACAGGCCTACTGTGAACGTTTTTGGTGTCTATACTCCATGCCTGTCTGCTATGAAAGTCCTAAGTGTGTGGGCCTATATACCACTCAGAAATGCTATGCTGCTGTTGTAAATAATAGATCTATATGACTAAGTTCTGCTTTTCTAGAGAACTGCTTTTAACCATATGGTCAGTCAAGAATGTGTTTGTAACCATATGTGTAATCAAGGGATGAAGTTCTAGAATGTTCTTATATTTCTCTCTACAGATTGAGAAAAATACAGTAGCTCTTTAAAAAAAGAAAGAAAGAGGACATAAAATCTAATAGTCACACTGTGATACAGACACTGAAATACCACTCCCCAACTTTTCAAAGAATGGTATATTTAACAGCGATTTCTTTTTCTAATAAACAAGTATCTGAATTTTGCATCTCTTTCTGAAATTTTACCCACACAATTCTAACTCACAGTATCATGTAGGAAGTCTCCAGGACCAGTGAAAATCCCACTCTTAGGCCCAAACCCCATGGAGAGACACCACATGTGCTTTGCTCAGGGCAGAATGAAAAGGGCACAGGCAGGAGAGAGTCAAATGCTCAGGGTTTGAATTCCAGCTTTACCACTCACGACTGTCACTATCTTCCCTACAGTATCTGCTCACTGAAAGTTCTATTAACCATTTAAACTTCTATGTTATTTCCCAGGAAACACTGTGGGAATTTCAATGTTCCTTAGCAGCTGAAGCTACAGCTCATTTACAGCATAAACTAAGCATAACTAATCTGTATAGTACTGGCCAAAGCCCAAGAACTTAGTCCTTATTATTTTTTCTTCTTCAAAATTCCTTCTTAGTCTGTCAAACACTGCCTCAATTTAAAATTTACCCTATAGATACTGCATACTAGAAAAGCATAAAATCCTAATAAGTGTCTTATGTAATATACTAAAAAATATACCATTCATTGAAATGTTTCTTATCTGGCCAGCATTACTGGCTGACTGTAATGTATCACAAAGAACATATGCTTTAGATTCAAAGGGACCTAAAACCAAATTCAAGCACTGTCGCTCACTAGCTGTGTGAAATCTAAGCCTCAGTCTTTCCATCTAAAAATAGGAATAATCACTTATCTTTTACAAGGGTTTTTAAGAGGAATACATGACATAAAGGGAAGTACAGCTGAGCATTTAATAACCAGTTGCTGTTGAGTCAATCCCAACTCCTGGCAACCCACGTGTGCCAGAGTAGAAATGCACTCCATAGCGTTTTCAATGGCTGATTTTTCAGAAGTAGACTGCCAGGCTTTTCTTCCAAGGTACTGCTGGGTGGACTCAAACTTCCAACCTTTTGGTTAGCAGCCAAGTACGTTAACTGTTTACACCACCCAGAGACTCTGAGCATATAAGAAAAAACTAAATCCGTTGCCATCGAGTTGATTACAACTCATAGTGACCCTACAGGGCAGAGTAGAACTGCTCCATAGGATTTCCAAGGAGTGAGCGGCTAGTGGATTCGAGCTGTGAACCTCTGGTAAGCAGCCATAGCTCTTAACCACTGGGCCACCACGGCTCTTGAGGATATAATAGGGGGTCAAAAACAGTAGTTTCTATTATACAACCAAGACAAGAAAAGATACATGTTGGTGACGGAGCAAAATCCAAGGCCACTTTACATGTAGGAAGAAGAGTATTGGTGAACGACTGTTAGCTGCCCGAGTCAACTCTGACTCCTGGAGGCCCACATACAACGTAACAGAACGCTGCCTGGTCCTGTGCCATCCCCATGACTGCTGGTATGCTCGAGTCCACTCTGGTGGCTGCCGTCTATTCTGAGTGCCTTCTAATCTAGAGAGCGCGTTCATCTTCTAGCACTATACTGGACAACAGTCTCTTGTGATCTGTAGAGTTTTTATTGGCTAGTTTTCGGAAGCAGATCATTAGGCCTTTTTTCTTAGTCTGTCTCAGTTTGGAAGCTCCACTGAAACCCACCCATCACGAGTGACCCTACTGGTATTTTAAATACTGGTGGCACAGCTTCCAGCATCACAGCAACACGTAAGCCACTACAGTAATACAACAAACTGATAGATGGGTGGTGGATTGGGGAGTCTGTCTCCCCTTTATCTCCTACCTCCAGGAAGGTTACTTCAGTTAGGCAAACCAAACAACCTTACTAATTAACTGTATGCGATTAGTACTGTTGGGACAAAGCCTTTTGGGTCAGTTCAGCACTGCCCCCTATAGATCACGCTTCCTAGAGCAAAGGGCAACAAAACTGCCTACAAACCTCCCTTTATAATAAAAGGCAGTTAAAAAATAAAAGAGTGAATGAACAAACAAAAAAATCAACCAAGCAAAAGCGCTGTGTTGAGGAACCTGGTGGATCCATCACTACACTGGCCAGCCATAATCCAGAAAAAGATTCTCTGATTTGGGGAACTGCTTAACAGTGAGCTCACTGTGATCCTAATTTATAAAGAATATTCAGTCACCAATGGTAAGGAGACCATTGTGATCTGGACCATTTCCTTCTCTAGGAAGGATAACCATTTATAACTCCAGCAGTTTAAACAAAGTATCGTAAGAAATACAAAGACCCTAAGGACTAAAAGAGTAGAATTTTTTTTTATAATAACACTTTACTTTTACTCTTCACATAAGAGTAATGCTTAGAATACATTTATCATCCTTTAACACACTTACTAACACCACTCATCTATGACAAATTTTAGGCGTGAAGAAAACTAACAGACTTCACATAATTTTGATAGATCATAATGAAACCAACCAAAACAAAAGAAGACAATCAAACCCACTGCGGTCAAGCTGATTCTGACTCATAGCGACACCACAGGACAGAGCAGAAGAACTGCTCCGTGGGGCTTCCAAGGGGCGGCTGGTGCTAACCTTTCGGTTAGCAGCTGAACTCTTTAACCACTGCGCCAGCAGGGCTCCCCGGATTCACGGAGACGCTACAGGACAGAGCAGAACTGCCCCAAAGGGTTTCCAAAGCTGTAATCTTCTTTACGGAAGCAGACTGCCAGATCTTTCTCCCACGGATCAGCTAGTAGGTTCAAACCACCAACCTTCTGGATACCAGTGGAACACTTAATCACTGCACAACTGGGGCTCCTTTAAAGAAACCAAGAAATAAAGAAATCAGGACAAATAATTTCCCTTTTTTGGATCTAGCTTCTCTATCACTGTAAGAAAAAAAGAAAATGTACACATCTCGAAATTACTTTGTTCTTTAGAAAGATATCTGGGAAGGGTACTGGAAGAGGTAGAGGGCAAAGAAGAATACTCTTTAACCATTTAAGAAAAGCAATGTCAAGAGAGGCATGTTGCCCAAAATTGTAGACTAGGAATTCTGAGTAACACACCCTAGGATTCTGTGTTACGTATTATCATGTAATATATAATTTTATTTTAAAAATAGGACAATCATGTAAACACCTTTAGCTTAAAAGACCTGAAATAAAATTTCACCTATCAAAAGCTGAGAAACCAGTAGGTTGAAAAATAAAAATATATTCATTTTAATATCGAGTACCCACATGTGGAAGACATTATGACAAAGTTCAAGCTTTCAGAAGAGAATGCTTAAAGTCCTTGCTCTACTCCTATTTACTTTAAATTGACCCACAATTTGAGCAAACTTTATTCTCTAGACATCAAGTACACAGGTGCTTGTTACTGTGTGCCATAGTCCATTCCAATGCATAGCAACCCTACAGGGCAGAGAGGAACTGCCCCAAAGGGTTTTTTGTAGGCTGTAATCTTCATGGGAGCAGATCACCAGGCCTTTTCTCCCGTGGAGTGGCCGGTGGGTTTGAAACACTGACCGTTCAGTGAGCAGCCAAGCTTTTACCCACTGCACCACCAGGGCCCCTTGCACAGCAGCTTAAGATACAGCAAATCAGAAAGGGGGGTGGGGCTAAGGACAGAAGGGCAATGCTACTGCTCAAGTCCACTGACCAGAGCAAGAGAGAGGACCAAAAAGAGCCTTAAAAATCATAATTGCCTGGGGTCATAAACTACATGCATACATATTATAAGAGAAAAAAAGGGGAACAAATAGACATATAAAGCAGATTTAAAGATAAGAGACCATTATGAACAAGTTTAAGCCAACAAATTAAAACAAGTTAGAAGAAATGGCTTAAATTTTTAGAAAATTATAAATTACCAAAACTGACTCAAGAAGAGATTAAAAAATCAATAGTTGTAATCTTTAAAGACTTTGAATCAGTAATTAAACAATCTCTGCACAACGAAAACAGCAATTTAAGCATGTGTTCTAGGCAGAAGCTACTCTAACAACTTTGATTTTCAATCAATGGTGGCCAGAGAAACAAGTTAGGGTCAAAAGAGAAGCAACAACCAGTACAATAAGGTAAGAAAAAGAAATAAAGGCATAGAAGTTGGAAAGGAAGAAATAAAACTGCTCATTTGCAGATGACATGATTGTCCACATAGAAACCCTAAGGAATTTACAAAAAAAAAAAAAAAAAAAAAAAAACACCTCCTAGAACTAATGAGCAAGTTCAGGAGGTCAAAGGATACAAGATCAACACAAAAAGCAATTACATGTCCATATACTAACAGCAAACGTGGGGAAACCACAACTGAAGGAGATGAAGACCACAACCTTAAAAGGCAAGTAAACAGCTGACAGGGTACTTCTTTCAAATTATTCCTTTAGCAGGAGTCCCAAGTTCTTCTATATGCTCCAGAAGGATGAGGTTCAGAGGTGAGGAAAGAAAATATGCTCGACATCCCAGAGTGACAACAGCCTCTGTACTCAGCCGGGGGCCTGATGAGGTACACCGTGGGAGTCTGCAGTCCACTTTCACAGCTGTACCAGGCCCATCCTCTCCCCTCCGTCTCCACAGCCCCTCTCCCAGGTTCATTTCAGCATCTGTTGCATGGATTTATTGTAACAGCAGCCTAAACAGTCTACTGTCCTCCACTCACTCTCCCCGCTACAACATCTTCTATAATATTGATTCCAGGATTTCAAGCTTCAAAGGAAAAGTCAAGGAGCTCTGTATGCCAGAGCGCCACACTTCAACCACCGGACACAAAGGAAGCAATAAAAACTACAGTTAAAGTGAGGAATATAAAGATCATACAGCTGAAATTATATCATCTGGAAGATGACAGTGACCAACTGGTTGTTTTTCTGTATACAAAGAATCTTTCTCTAAAAAGAAGAATTTAGACTGGTCAGGTCACTCTTTAATCCTTCATAAGACTAAAACAAAGAAACTCTCAGGAAAAAAAAGAAAAAATACTTCAAGTGGTTAAAAATGTAAATAAACAACCAAAAGAGATTTGTGAGGACTCTTTCATGGAAGATGTTAAAGCAGATAAGCAACCTTCTGTCTCTAGCCAGGCCAGGTACTCCATCCTCTACAAGGAAGTGAATTATGAATTAGCTAACCTCAAAGATCTGTGATTTCTTTGTATTAGAATTTAAAAAACAAGCACAGCGTTCCACAGACCCACGTTACCTAAGGTCTAGCAGTAGCACATAAGTTCCAACTCTGATTTCCAATCATACGTATCTCCAATTAACTGAAGTAAAATCCTAACGTACAACATACTGAGTTATCTAAACAGCCTCATGTTTTCTAAATAGTCACGTTTTCAACCAGGTGCTAATCTAATGTTGAACTCAAACACCAGAAGTTTAGTGCCAGCTGCAGAAATACTTAATATAAGCAATATGTTCTGTCAACTTAAACTTTCTCCTCCTGCCCTCCTCCCAAAAAACTTCCTACAGTTTCAAGGTATAGTTATTTCCCATAAACACAGCCTAAAAATGAGTCCCTTTACAGGTAAGACAAGGAAGTTCAAATAGTTTCAAAGAGGAATGGAGCAGTTTAAAGTACAGTTAATTCTCCATATACTGTGATAATGAAGGAGGTGGTGCTTCATAAAACCTAAAACATTCTTAGACACTCTGAAAGATCTGAAATGAGGTTAAGATTTATTACTTACTAAAATGGCTCATGTTACAACTGTCTGAAGTGTAGCAAGTAAAAAAGGTTTGTCACTGCTTGTAGGTAACCCACTTATATGGAACAATTCTCCATCTTGTCAAAAAACAAGTAGGACTCTAATTTTCACAATAAAATATCAAATTTTCAGTTAAACACTTGGGTCTAATGTGGACGAACTACTTGATAATTGCTATTTTTCAGCTAAACCCACTGAGTTTCCAAGGAGCACCTGGTGGATCAGAACTGCCAACCTTCTGGTTAGCAGACGTAGCTCTTAACCACTACGCCACCATGGTTTCCATTTTTCAGGTACTAACTAGAAACCACAAATATTCATAAATCAAAATCCAGTTTAAAAAAAAAAACCTCAATTATTGTCTTGAAAGATCTGAAGTTTAAGGAACATCTAACCATCCGCAAAGATTTTCTATGCTCTATCTTTTATCAAATCACTTCATCAGAAAGATACAAAGTTGATCTGTGTTATTTTGAATCCCTACAGAAATACTTTATCAGAATTACAACTTAACATTATGCCCCTCAACTTTTTTTATTAAGAGTTCATTAAAAAAATGGTCTTGTATTATTCCATGTTCTATAAAAATGCTATGAATGTTACCACCCCTCACGTAAAGACTTACACAAAACATTCATCTTTGACTTTCCTGCCAATTCCTCTCTCTTAAAAAACTGATAGGCTCCCCTTAAGTACACAATGAGAAAAACAACTCATTGTGTTCCTTCTTTCTTTGCCATGGCTAACAGGAACCCAAATGGAAGGCCTTAGTTTAAATTTCTGATGTACTCAGAGACCGTCCTCCCTGCCCCAGTTTTACAGCCCTTGATCAACTGTCACTATATTAAATAGCCCAGTATAGATTTATTGTTAATTATCACAATTTTTTTTTTCCTCTTTGGAAGTAAATGGAAATAAAAATAAAGTTAACAGTCAAGTCTTCTGAAACTAGAAAACTCTATACTTTTGGGCCTAAAATTTAGTGATCGCAAATGGTCCTATAAGAGGAACAGGTGAGAATTTCAGTGGATTGTAAATCAGATAAAAACCACCACAAAAGGTTGGCGGTTCGAAGCCACCCAGAGGAGCCTTGGAAGTAAGGTCTGGTGATCTGCTTCCAAAAAGTTACAGCCTTGAAAACCCTACTAAGCAGTTCTACTCTGCACGCAGAGAGTCGCCATGAGTAGGAATCCACTCGACGGCAACCAAAAACAATAGCACGATTTCTCAAAGACGAGATGGGAAGGTCTATTGAAGCAAATGATAAAACACACACACACACAAGGAAACAATCAAAAGACCTCATGGCATAAAATGTGAAACTTCTGAATGTCCAACAATATAAACAAAGGGCAAATGACAAGTGGGGTAAAACATTTCAACATATGCCTACGTGTTAATGTATTTAATATATAAGAAAAGATGAAACATAACTCCTCAACAGAAAACGGGCAAAGGACATGTCCAGAAAAAAAATCACAAAATCAGATGTATACTTGGCCAATAAACATATGAAAAAAGGTCATTCTTGGAATTTATCAAAAACATACAAATTAAAATGTGATACAATTTTCACTTATCAACCTGGCAAAGCTTGCTTTTCCTTCTTTTATATTTTAATGGTACTATCTAGCATGGATATTGAGAAATCAGCATTTTCACAGAACATAAATCAGCATGACATTTCAAGAAGGAAATTTTACAATATGTATGAAAGCTTTAAAAATATGCATACCTTTTCACCCAGGGTTTCACAACTAGAAATTTATTCCAAGAAAATAATCAGATAAGAGCACGAAGATTTATATACAAAAGATATTGGTCAGAGCATTAGTTAACATCTGTGAAAAACTGGCAATGACCACACTGTTCAGTTATGAAATAGAGAACTGCTAAACCGTGGTACTTTCATGTCATAAAATACTAGAAGGACATTAAAAACCATGTTTCTGGACATGTTCATGATATTAAATGAAAAATGGTTGTAAAACGGTACATATAAATTGATCCGAACATACACATAGAAATACAAACATATACTTTAAAATGATTACGGACAGATATATGCCAAAATATCACTGCTGTTATCTCTGGGTGGCTTCTGATTGCTGTAATTTTATTTTTTTTCTGTGCTGTTCTGTATTTTCCAAAACACTACATTAATATGAATTTCCTCATTGCAAAAATGGTATTTAAAAAGGAAGTACAGCTTGAAAAAGATCAATCTAATTTCACATTACAAACACAAAGTCATGTGTAAAATGTAAAAGAAATAATGGAGTTTTTAAAAAACTTCAAAAGGTAGAGAAAGAGTATGGAAGGAAAGAGGGGCTGATGAACACTCACAGTGAAAGGAACAGCAAATACAGAGGGGAATAGCAAATACAGAGGGGAATAGCAAATACAGAGGGGAACAGCAAATACAGAGGGGAATAGCAAATACAGAGGGGAATAGCAAATACAGAGGTCTCTGCTAAAGCCAGCCTGACTTTCTCAAACATACTGGATTGGGAAATAGGAAAAACCCTATCCAAGGATACCAATAGTAAGTAACGTGCATTCCTCTGTATATGGAGATACCAGTTATAGGATAGCCAGCCGACACAGATTAATATGATACCATACAATATTAACAAATCTAGTACAGCTGAGCTTAGAAGATGAGTTTCCAAAATGTAATTTAAAAAAGGGAGAAAAGAAAGCAGGAATGGTGGGTATCCCATTATTATAAAAATGCTTTCTACATTTTAGCCAAAAAAGCAGCACTCTGATATGAATTCAACTCTTCGTTTTCTTTATATACGAGTGTCTGCTGGCTGCAGGGATCCGACACTCAGAGTAGGCAAATGTTTGTGTGTGTGGTGGGGGAGGGACACTAATTATAAACATGGATTTGATGATAAGAGAGACGACAATTCTCACTGAAACCCAAGAACAAAATCATTGCACAAGTGTGCCTCAAAGAAACTGGACCTGGGAGCCTGGTCTGGCTCCAAGGCTGCCCCAGGGAACGCAGCAGCAGGAGTGTGTGGACCCTCATCCTAGTGCTCTGCCATTAACACAACTCAGCAACAACCGGGTATCAGTTTCCTCCACGTGGTTTTGCCTGGGCTGCCAGCTGGTCTCTCTGCTCCTATACTCTGTTGCCTTTTTCTACATCATAGTTTCTGCTTTTTCACACCCTTAGCTAATCCTTGATCTATCACAGGTACCTATCTCTTTCTCCTGACCTTTCAGATTCTGCTGCCACTGCTTAAAGCTGCCACATTTCTCTGACTTTACGAGCTTCTCCTTCATCGTGTGTATCTTTACAACAATCACCACTCCACCATACTTGTCTATCCTAAGTACCAAAAACCAAATGAGCTGCCTCAAGTAGCTTATGACTCATGGTGACCGTGTGAATGTCAGAGTAGAACTGTGCTCCATTAGGTTTTCAATGGACGATTTTTTTAAAGTTAGACTGCCAGGCCTTTCTTCCATGGCACCTCTGGGTGGACCTGAGCATCCAGATAGAAAATTAAATGCAAGAATATCAGTCAATTAAGTCCTGTGAGAACCTGACTGGTTCAACTCACTCCCATTTGGACAGAATTTTTTGTTTGAGTAGGCTGATTTGCGTACCCACTCCAGTTCAATCACCTAAGACCAAGTCAGATACGATCACCCATAACACAGAGCACAGCAGCCAGTTTACTCCTTTGACAATCGTTCCCCTTAGACATGGAAACAGCAGGAGCTGAAATACTGTTTGTGACAACATATAATAATATAAAGAGACGTTAACTACTTTACATCTCCTGTTGCTGGAATAAGACTGAAAAAACATTAACTACTTTAGTCTTATTCTAGCATTACATAAATCATGTTCCCTGGAATTCTAGTATGCTGAGATATGAAGAAGTATTCTGCAAATAATGATTTCATATTCAAATAAGTTAATGCCTTATATAAGATTTTTATAGGTGTTGGTATCGTTAAAAATAAAATTTCCACAACATTACACTTGTGTACAAACTCATAAGCTTTATTTGCAATTCATGAATTGGGGGGCATCAGGTCTGGAAGTCAGACAAGAGCTCTGAACGACATGTGGAAGAGACCACAGTTACATGTGCAAAGTGGTGTAAGAACCAGGAAGTAACACTGGGCAAAAAGTGATTGGTTAGTTCTAAGTTACTTTCCGTATACAGCATACTGGGAACTTTCTTAGCCAGGTACACAGCAGAGCTAAGGCGGCAGGCATGGATTGGCTGACTTGGGTTTCGTCTCCTGGGAAGGTCGGACATTAACAGGAAATGGTAATTAGCTAGGTTTTGGTTTGCTGATGTGGGGCTTAGCATAAGGGATTCCATCTTGGGCCTAGAACAGTCAGGTTAACAGTATATTAATGAGCACTGTGAGTCTCTGAGAGAGGATATCCTCCTGGGCAGTCAGTTCCCAAACTTATTTGATCCTGGCAACCTTGTTCAGGCTTCACAGGACACAAATGCTCTGTGGATCAGTCTGGAAAATGCTGTCAGATAGTGCTGCAACTTTCACCACATCCAGAGTCCCCCATGATATTAGTTTCCAGAAGCAAGGACTGTTTTGTGCTGTGCTTGGTATATATTAGATGCTCAGAATATGAATATTTGAGGAACTAAGTCATTTAACATGGAGACTGAGGAAAAAGCAGGAAGTAGACAACTGAGTGGGAAAAATAAAACCAAGAGGAATACCATTTCTGGTAATGACAGATTACGATTTTCAGACAAACCCTCCTGCTGAAAACAACTAACATTTCCCAACTTAAAAAAAAAAAAGAAATCCTGAAAATAAACAGCTGACAAGTGGCTGAACAACTGCTAGAAAAAATTCTAGGGGCAAGTGGGAACCCAGAGAGGTAATGGGAACCCCTCAAAGACACTCTGGGCCTGGTAGCATTCACAGATGCATCTCAGCCAATTAGGTCTTCAGTTTCAGCGGCCTCAGAGCATGAGGTGGATACACGTCAAGGCACAGGCTCCTCAAAAGGTGCAGAGTCCAAGGGAACTCCTCCCCCACATTAAAGTGGGACCCCCAAAGGGCTATAACTTCAAGATAATGAAACCTAAACCCCAATCCACCCCCCAGGAAACTGCAGGGAAGGCTGTTTTAGCTCAGAGAGGAAAAATGGTGGGGAGGGCTTCCAGGAAATCTGTCCCTAAGAAATTTGACTAGCAGTGTAGGAATCCGCAGTATTGGTTTGCATGGATTTGGTAATCCAGGGAACTTGAAACTGCAAAATTCTTTTAAAATATTCATGGGTTGGTGATCCCTGAAGACAATGAGCAGAAGAAAACACAAACCCTCTCTGAAAGAAGATATCCTTTATTCTAGGCCTCGAAGAATACACACAAGAATTTTAAGGACAACAAGCAGTATCCACAGTCACATGTAACTAAGCATACAGGAAATAAGTCATCACAAGTGAAAAGAAGAGTCCACAGGAACAGATCCACAAGATTCTCGATACTGGAATTACCAGATGCAGATTATAATATATGGAAGCAACAGTCAAGAAATCAAATGACATACTGCATTGGGCAAATCTGCTTCAAAAGACCTCTTTAAAGTGCTGGAAAGCAAAGATGTCACTCTGAGGATTAAGGTGCACCTGGCCTAAATCATGATATTTTCAATCACCTCAAATCCTTGCAAAAGCTGGACAATGAATAAATTAGACCGAAGAAGAACTGATGTCTCTGAATTACGATGCTGGCGAACAATATTGACCACACCACGGACTGTCAGAAGAACAAACCAGTCTGTCTCGGAAGAAGGACACCCAGAGCGCGCCCTGGAAGCAAGGATGGTGAGACTTCGTCTCATGTACTTTGGACGTGTTCTAAGGAGGGACCAGTTCCTGGAGAAGGACACTGTCATGGATTGAATTATGTCCCCCAAAAAATGTGTGTGTCAACTTGGCTGGGTCATGAGTCCCAGTATTGTATGACTGTCTACCATTTTATCATCCCATGTGATTTCCCTATGTGTTATCAATGTTATCACTATGATGTAATAAGATGGATTAGCGGCAGTTATATTGATGAGGCCTACAAGATTGGATAGTGTCTTAAGCCAATCTCTTTTGAGATATAAGAGAAGCGAGCAGAGAGACACAGGGACCTCATACCACCAAGAAAGCAGTGCCAGGAGCAGAGTGCATCCTTTGGACCTGAGGTTCCTGCACAGAGAAGCTCCCAGACCAAGGGAAGATCAATGATGCAGACCTTCCTCCAGAGCCAACAGAGAAAGCATTCCCTTGGAGCTGACGCCCTGAATTTGGGCTTGTAGCCTACTGGACTGTGAGAAAATAAACTTCTCTTTGTTAAAGCATCCACTTGTGGTATTTCTGTCATAGCAGCACTAGATGACTAAGACAGACATCATGCTTGGCAAGGTAGAGGGTCAGCGAAAAAGAGAAAGGCCCTCAACGAGATGGACTGACACAGTGGCTGCAACAATGGGCTCAAACGGCACCAATCGTGAGAACGGCACAGGACTGGGTGGTGTTTCGTTCTGTTGTACACAGGGTCACTATGAGTCAGAAATGATCGCTGGCACCTAAAAACAATGTTTTCTACGTGTACTTAAAGAAATGAAAGTCAAACTTGACAATGTCTGCAAGGAACAGGAAACTATAAAAAGTGATGCTGAATATTTGTAAAGAACCAAATGGAAGTATCAGTAGTCAGATTCTTTCCAAAATGAAAACCCTAGGCCTAGATGGCTTCACTGGTGAATTCTATCATTATCAAAGGGGGAAAAGATTCCGATCTTACACAAGCCCTTTAAGATCAGAAGAGAAACGTTTTGCAACTTGTTTTATTAGACTAACATCACCTTGATACAAAAACCTATCAAGGACACTATGAAAAAGAAAACTACCATCTCAGTCACGGACACAGACGCAAGTTGTTTAAACTGAATCCAGCAGTATATAAAAAGGATAATACATCATGACTTAAATACAGCCTAGGTATGTAAAGTTTTGATTAATATTAGAAAAACCAATGTAATTTATCACACTGATAGTTAAAGAACAAAAAAATATATGACAGTCTCAACAGATGTGAAAAACCCCTCAATAAAACTCAATATCCAGTCATGATGAAAACTTTCAGCAAACAGATTGAAAAATAAACCTTACCTAACCTGATAAAGAGCATTTACAAAGGCAAAAAGCAAATATTATCTTTGATAAAACACTGAGACTGGGAATAAGACCAGGGTGTCCATTATCATCAGTCCTAGTCCACATTGTAAAAGAGGTCCTACCCAGCAGAATAAGGCAAATTAAGAAACAAAGACATTGATTAACTTTATACCTGTACATAGAAAAGGAAGAAACAAAACAATCATTATTCCCAGATGATATAATTGTTTATTTTGAAAATCCAAATGATCTACAAATAAATTAATAGAATTAATAAAAAACTGGAAAGATTTGTAGATACAAACTAAAATATAAAGTATCTATTGTATTCCTATATGTCAGCAACAGAAAATGAAATGTGAAAAACATACATCCATTTACAGCAGCATCAATGACATTTAGTGCCTACAACAAACCTAAGAAAAGATCTTCAAATTTCTACAGGGGGGGAAACCATGATCTTTAAGTGAAAAGAATGATAAATTGTGTTATATTAAAATTAAGAATTCCTGCTCGTCAAAAAACATAGTAGAAAACAATATTTTCAACATATAAAAATCAATAAAAGACTAAAAGACTAGTACCTGGAAAATATAAAACAACTCCTAAAAATCAGTAAGAAAAGACAGATAACCAAACTGAAAAATGAGTAAAAGACTTTAATAGGCACTTCACAAGAGATAATCAAATATGAAAATGTGCTCATATTCTTTAATAAAATCATAATGACATATCATTCCATTGCTCAAAATATTTAAGTCTGTCAATACCAAGTACTCATGAGAATATACAGCAACAGGAATGCTCATATTCTGCTGGAATGAGTAAAAATTGTTACAATCACTATGGAAACAGTTTAGTATTATCGGTAAATTTGAAGATATGAATTTCCTATGACCCAGCAATTAAACTCCTAAGTATAAACTCTTGAGATAACAGTGCCCAAGAAAAATATACGAGAATGTTCACAGCAGATTTTTTATTATGAAATAGAGCAGAATAAATATATTGTGGCATATTCATACAATGGAATAGTATATGTGCAACAAACAGAGCAGTAACAACAGTATATGTGCAATAGAAGCTCTGGTGGCGCAGTGGTTAAGAGTTCACCTGCTAACCAAAAGGTCAGCAGTTCAAATCTACAAGCCGCTCCCTGGAAACCCTACGGGGCCCTTCTACTCTGTCCTATAGGGTCGCTATGAGTCGGAATTGACTCGACAGCAACGGGTTTGGTTTTTTGGTTTGGTTTATACGTGTAATGGAAATGAACACATACAACACAGCAGATGAACTGCACAAAAATAAGTAAATCAGATACAAAGAATACATACTGACATACGTTGTTGCTGCTGGGTGCTATTAGGTGCTGTAGAGTGGATTCCAATTCACAGCAACCCCATGTGACAGAGTAGAACTGTCCCATAGGGTTTTCTTGGCTGTAACCTTTACAGAAGCAGATCTCCAGGTCTCTCTCCCAAAGAACCACCTGGTGGGTTTTAACTGCCAACTTGTCAGTTAGCAGCCAACCTTTACACCACCAGGGCTCCGTGTGTGTGTGTGTGTGTGTGTGTGTGTGTGCGCGCGTGCGCGCATGTGTCTACACACACATAAGTATACATATATACATTACAAAAAAATGTAAAACTATACATTATTAAGGTGGTAAAACTTTAAAGAGAAGGGAAAAAATGATTATCACCCAATAATATGGTTACTTCTGGAGGATGGGGACAGGTGGGGTTTGACTGAGAAGGAGAAGATGGCAGGCTTCTGGTATACTGGTAATGTTCTATATCTTATCTGGGTAGTGAATACGCTTTACGTTTAACCTTTATAATATATACGTAAGGAGCCCTGGTGGCACAATAGTTAAGTGCTGGGCTGCTAACTGAAAAGTAAGCGGTCTGAACCCACCCAGTGGCTTGTAGGAAAAAGACCTGGCAATCTGCTTCAGAAAAGTTACAACCTAGAAAACCTCATCACATGGGGTCCTTATCAGTGGGAATTGACTTAATGGCACCCAACAATGTATATTTGTATTTTACTATTCTGCATACAGTGAAACCTGTGAGAGCGGGAACTCAACGGGGCTGCCTTATTTTTCTAGATCTCGAGAAGTTTTCTGCCTTTGACAGGGTGCGGTCTTACCACTTTTCTCTCTCTCCTTTTAGTGGAAAATATTTGAGTTTTCCTTCTCTGACAAGTTTCCACCTTACAGAGGTTCTGGCTTCTACAGACTTTACTGTATATGTTACTTCACTATAGAAAGAAAAAAATGAAAAGAGCAAAAGAGAAGCGCACACATAAGAGAGAACAAAGCAAGCAGAAAGCAGCATTTGCTGTCGGCACTGGCAAAGGGCTACCAACAACCACCTTGGGCGAAACCCAAACACCGCCAAGAGCACATCCCTGTACTGGAGTATTATTTGTTTTCACTGATTATTTTGCCTTCATCTTCACTGTAAGAGCTTATACCTTAAGACAATTTTCTAATCCAACTATAACGGAAATACTACTTTGCCAAGTTTTTTTCCACTTGATTATATATTTTTCCTATCTACAAAGAGTTATTTCAAGAAAGAAAGTCACAAATATTTGGCACAGCAGGCCAACTAAAAATTAGACTAAAGGAAAACATGAAAACAATTACATACGGGTAGACTACTTTAAATGTTATGAAATTAAACTGCATGTTAGTTAATTCAATAACTCAGCATTCAATATTTAAGAATTTAATTTTTCTTGCTATGACATGATTCGGCCACAGTTATCTATTCTAAGATGCTGTTATTTTTTAAAGAATCTGAATTCTTGCCCCTGTTCTACATCTCACTAGTCACGTAGGGCAATTTGAATTAACAACTTGTTATTTAACTGTAAGTGAGAACTTCAGTTTCCTGGACGCGATTTACGAACTTCATCTATTTAACTAATTTTGTTCCTTCAGGGACAAAAAACTCCATTTGGCCTTTTGTCTCTAGTTTCTGAAAATGGCCCTTGGGATTCCCCATCAATCCAAGGTGTCTTTGTTTTTTTCTAAAACAGCCAGGCAACACTTAAATATGTTCAAATGAGCTGGGAGCCCAAGGACCACACATGGCAACTAACTTCATGAAAGGGGGATTCAATCAGTCATTGACTATGCATTAAGGTCCTGATCATGCATATACAATGAGGCCCAATAACTATTATAAAGGACCAGGATCTTGGAGCTACCTTTTGTTTCCAATTGCTGTGGGAGGTCTGGCATGCCTCTGGGGCCATGAAGCTCCATGCTGAAAACTCCTCCCTGACCTCGCCTGTGCATTTCTTCGTTTATATCCTTTTGTGACTGTATTAAAAAGGTTATAGTGAGTATACCCCTTCCCGTGAGTTCTGAGTCATTCTAGTGAATGACTGAAAAAACCGGGGGCAGTGGGGGCCAGCAGGGCCTGGCGTCTGCCTACTGGCAGTTGATTAGAAGGATAGAGCCCTAACTTGTGAAGACAGAATAAGCCGAGGACAGAAGTGGGCTAGGTATGCAGTTCTGTAAAGACCTAACTCTGGGTGGTGTTATTCCTGGCCAGAAAGATTAGAAAATTAGCAAACATCTTGACAGCAAGAATGCAATGGAATGAATTCCCTTAGCTATGTGAGGGTCACGCTTAAGCTCCCTTTCTGTGTCTGCAGTCTCTACAGCAGACTGCCTGTGATGATCACATTCTGGTTCAAGGCTTATTCAATCATCACACTTTTCCTTCTCTTCTATGTTTGTTGATAGGCTTTCCGAGTTGAGAGCACACTTCGTTTTAGTAACTTTTCCCCAACAGTGGTTAGGGTCAGGGTTGGAGAGTACATTTTGTTTTAGTAACTTTTCCCCAACAGTGGTTAGTGTCAGAGAGAGAGAAAGTGCCACACAGGTGGCTGGTGTCAAAGACAGAGAAGTGGGAAAGCAGGAATGAATTATCTTCACATTCTGAGGATCAGTCTTTTGGCAATTATTATTAATGCAAGAGCTAACAGGAAAAAAACTTAATTGGTTTTTAATGGTCTGCACACATACACAGATGATATGGGAACATATCTGTTGTCTTCATGGTAATAAACAGGTATTTTCTAGGACTAACTCTTGTCTCTTGAGCAGAGGTGGTTGTGTATGGGAAATACACCTCTTATCTACAGATCCCTCCCACTAATAGCATGCAGGTCGGTTTCAATTTGGTTATTCTCCATTGTACCTCAAACTCACTGTATCTAAAATTAACTTAGTATTTCTCCCCAAACTAGGATGTCAATACTACTTTTCTACTGAATTTCCTAAATAAAAAAATCTAGAGGATTTTACTCTTCCTTCTATTTATCATTATATTTAATATTACCTAGTTCAACAACTTCTTTCTTTGTGATCTCTCTCAAGTTTTCTCTGTCTCCATTTTCACTACCAGTAACCTTGTCCAGATATCTGTTGCTACATTCTAGATTTCTACAGCACCCAAGTCTCTCCTGGCTTCCCAGCATAAAACACTGCCAGATCCATTTTCTTTCAGGAATCTTCACTGACTTTTATTCCAGACAATCCATAATTAAGCTCCACTTGATCCAAACATACTTCTTAGTCTGAAGCACCTCCACCATTTCCCCTCCAGCACCAATTCTATTTTTAATGTCTCCATCAAGTTCTAATCTCTCCATGATGATTTCTCTGAAAGGCTTTACAGTTAACACCACAATTTATTCTTTTTTTTCCTTAGATCATTTCAGGCGTGTCAATTTTATCTTTACAAATGTGCTTTAATCCCCACCACCATTGTATTTTTAATGTCTACATCAAGTTCTAATTTCTCCATGTTGATTTCTCTGTAGGGTTTATAGTTAACACCACAATTTGTTTTCTTTTTTCTTCTCTGACTGTTTCAGGCAAGTCAATTTTATCTCTACATATGTGCTATAAGCTTCAAGAGATAGCAGTCTTATAACCCAAAGCACCTAGGAGAGGGGTGGAAATTTACATATGCCCAGATTTTCTTTTTCTTTTTTTTTTAGAAAATCACAAAAGGAATCCGAGCCAAGTAGCTCTATTCTATTCTGGTGCCTCAGCCTTGGCTCAGGTAACTGAGTACATCAACAGCTGGTGTCTGAGTTGGTTAGCGAAGCATGACTCACCACTTTGCCAAACTGACCCAACAATCAACTTCAGTGGGAAAGCTTCTACGAGATTCTGTTTAAACCACTGAACATGTATTCTACTTACAGAGATAATTATCTGAAGATCTGACCTTTAATAAAAGAATCTGATTGCTAAATTAGACTATATGTCTACTGGGATAGAGGCCAAAACCCAGAATTTTCTAGGCACCAGGCATATTATTAGCATTCAAATAGCCAATAATAATTATTGTCACTAAACTAACTTCCATCTGATAACAAAGGAGGTCAGGTGGTAGAACAGTTAATTCTTCTTATTCCACCCATTCAAAAACCCTTTCTCTTCATTGCTACAGATATTCTGTAAAAGCAAAACCACCAAGCTACAGCTAGAATAGTTTCTTTCTCATTTTCTGCTATTTCAAAAGAATAAGAATTCACAGGTTGTACTTGCCTGTATCTTTTACCACATAATCAAGAGATTATGAATTAAAATAAAATTTAGTCCATCTTTCCTTCTAATTCAAATCTTCTACCTACTCTCCAAATCTGACACCAGAGTAATGTTTTTCATAATTTATTATTATTATTTTTAAAAATAAGTTTACGCTGCAAAAAACTGTGACTGGGAGAGGGGTGGATTATCTCCTAGAAAATAAGTACCTAAGGGTGACTGTACTTATCTTCTTCGCACGTTTCTTAAGTGTCCTTTTAGAAAGGTATATAAGTATGGGGTTTGTGTTTGGGTACCAAAACCAAACCCCTGGCCATTGAGTCAATTTCGACTCACAGCGACCCTGTAGGACAGAGCAGAACTGTCCCATCGGGTTTCCAAGGCTGTAAATCTTTACAGAAGCAGACTGCCACATCTTTCTCCTGTGGAACGGCCAGTGGGTTTGAACTGCTGACCTCTAGTTTAGCAGCCAAGCACTTTACCAGTCACTGCGTCACCAGGGCTCTGGTATGTCTGCGTAGTGGTGGTGAAATCAGGAGTCTTCAGTGGTGCTGCTAAGTGCTTGACTACTAACAGAAACGCTGGCAGTCTGAATCCACCCAGAGGTGCCTCGGAAGAAAGCCCTAGCGATCTGCTTCTGAAAGGTTACAGCTTTGAAAACCACATGGAGCGTAGTTCTACTCTGTACGCACGGGATCGCCATGGGTTGGAATCAACTGGCCAGCAAATGGTTTTGTTTTATTTTTTCATTTGGTCTGGTTGTAAAATGACAATAGAATAAGACATTATCCGTGTTAAGAATACTTGTGGAAAACAAAAGCCTTATAAAAACTGTTAACACAGAGAAGAATTATATGACCTTTTTTAAATAACCTCATCTGTGTTCTATCAACGTAGTCGATCAATTTTGAGGCGTTACAAAGGAAGGAGAAGCCATGCCCTCTCCTAAGGCCACTTCTCTGCATGTAATAGAAAGAGAAAAGAGAAACAAAAATGAAGTGTAATATAAGAAACAGGAATCAATGTCTACATAAGAAATAACCCTAGTTCATATTGATATTTAAATATCGCCTTCTGCTTACAACTGATATTTTTGCTGTAATCTTCCTAATGTCTTTATTCATTCATTCAACGATTTATGAGCACATACTATGTGTTAAACTTTATGTAAGGTGTTGGAGATAAAAAGATAAAAAACACCGTCTCTGAGAAATCCATAATCCAGTGGAGAAGGCAAACAAATTAAAATACAGTCTAAGGGCTTCATTAGAGTGCTGTGGGGACACAAAGCAGCTACTCTAGCTGGGGGAGCGGGGCAGACTGCTAGTTTTACTGCAGACCTGTTCTCTCTTTTTCCATAATATAATTAGCAGGCGCAGACCCACCCAGATTAAAAACTACATTTCTCAGCCTTCCCTGTGACCATGGAATAAATTCTAGCCAGTAAGATGCAAGCAGAACTGCAGCGTGGGAGGCTGGGGAAACTTCTTAAGAGACAGCTGGCATATGCCCTTTGTCACTTTTTTGTCCTTTCCTTTCTACTCAAAATTCACTTTAATTTTGAATAGTTCAAAAGACAGTATGTGTTTAAACACACACGTATCAACAGGTGATAACTTTAACTTTTTAGCTTTAAGTAAAATTTAAAAGTCGAAATATGTACATTGTTTTCTTAATAGCTTTATCACCCTGTACTATATGCTTACTGATGCAGATACCATGGGGTAACAGACTTAAAATCTAATATAAATAATGACGACTATAAAACATATTTCTACAATGCTGAGTTAATATCTGCTTCCTCCAACTCCCACCAAAACTTATCACAATGGAAAAAACGGTTCCATAACTAACCTACTTATCCACATATACCTAATAATCTAATCCACTAATCTACACAGACCTTAAGGTATATGTAATTTAAAAAACAAAACATAACAAAACAGATTCTGGAGCTGTGATCCGATATTTTTTCCTGATTGGTGAATTTATATAAAATATTCAAATTAAATCACATTTAGTTATACATTAAATCTTCTGTGAAAAAACTAAAATGACACAAAATAGGGCCCATCTTTCCGGCCATTTTATCCAATTTTAACCTCCGCCAATCTCAGATTACCCTGAAATCCAGGGCAAACAGCATTAATATCCTGAAATTTAAAATACTAGGTATTAAGTAACATTGTAAGGAGCCCTGGTGGTGCAGTGGTTAAGTGCTCAGCTGCTAACAAAAAGATGGGAGGTTTGAACTCATCAGCCACTCTAAATAAGAAAGATGTGGCAATCTGCTTACAAAAATTACAGCCTTGGAAACCCTATGGGGCAGTTCTACTCTGTCCTACAGGGTTGCTATGAGTCTAAATCAACTTGATGGCAACGGGTTTTTTTTAAATATCATAGTTAGGAGAGGTTAAGTGATTCATTAGTAGAAAACTATACTGAAGTTTGATTTTTTACATACACACACATACATATAGATTAAAAATTTTAAAGTCATGAAATACTACGTAAGGATATAGTTCTACTGTTATCTTGAATAATGTGGAAAAGTATGATTTTAAAGCTTTATGTTAGTGACTTGAGTAAAAAAATTAGTTCTTGCTCAGCATACTAGCATATGTTCAACATATATGTTTCTTATATGTTGGAAGGGGGAAAGGGAGGTGTTAACAGTGATGAAAAAAATCACATTAAGGGTAGGGCTGCACAGCCAATTATTATGGATATGTATATTTACAACGAACAAAAAAAAGAAAAGAAAGAGAAGCTGCTGAGGATGCTTATGTACCACCAAACAACTCATGGGATTTGGTTCCTTGGTTTGGAGGTTTAGGGTCATGGTTTCATGGGACATCTCAGTGAACTGGCTTAATAGTTCATTGTGCAGCACCTGGGGTCTTAAAAGCTTGTAAGTGGCCATCCATAGCACAGCTGGTCTCTATTCACCTGGAGCAACAGGAAGAAGGAGAGTCAGGAACAGGAGGAGGAAATGCAATGTGTGGCTAATTGCCTAGATGAACAACTGTCTCCTTTGCTATGAGACCAGAAAAACTGGATGGTGCCCGGCTACCATTACTGAACATTTTGATCAAAGATTCCATAGAAGAATCCTGATCAAAATGGGGAAAATGTAAAACAGAATTTCAAATTCTCATGGATTCCAGACTTTCTGGAGCCGTGGAGGATGGATGAACCCCTAAAACTATTGCAATATACAATCTTTAAACCTTAAACAAAAAATATCCTCTGAAGACATCTTAAAACCGAACAATAGTTTAGCTTAACTAGTAAAGCATGTATGTCTGCCTTGAGCATGTGCTTTTTTAAGCACTATCTATAGGGGATCAAATTGACAACAGCAACTCGAAAGAGTAGATAGGAACCTCAGGGGACAGTAAAGATCTACAGAAATCTTTAAAATTAAGGTAAATGTTAAGGACATTTTTCTCATTTTCCATTGCTCTAAAAGATAACTGCCTGACAAAAGCAAAAAAGAATAGCAATGTATTTCGAGTTTAGAGCACAGCTAAAAACAAAATGTATGACAACAGAAACATGAAAGATAGGAAGGAGGAACTGGTGTATACAACTATAAGATTCAAAGGAGTCCTGGTGGCGCAATGATTAAATGCTCAGTTGTGAACGGAAACATCAGCTGTTTGAACCCCATCAGCCACCCCACAGGAGATGTGTCAGTTTGCTTCTGTTAAAGATTACAGCCTTGGAAACCCTATGGGGCAGTTCTACTCTGTCCTATAGGGTTGCTATGAGTCAGAAATGACTCGACAGCAGTGGGTTTACTAGAAGACTCTTGCATTACACATGAAGTGGCATAATATTATTTGATGACAGACTGTGATTAATTGTTTATAAGTAATTTAGGGCCACCACTAAAAAAATTTTTTAAAGACAGGCATAAATAATAAGGCAATAAAGAAAAAGAAAATGCAATTATAAAAAAATAATCCAAAAGCAGGCAGAAAAACAGGAAACAAAGAACGGACAGAACAATTAGAGAACAAATAGTAAGATGGTCCATTTTAATCCAACCGTATCAATAATTACATTTTAAGTGTAAGTGGTCTAAACCAGAGATTGGCAAACTTCTTCTGTAAAGAGCCAGAAGATATTTTAGACTTTGAGAACCATATGGTCTCTGCCACAACTACTTAACCCTGCCACTGTAGTGCAAAAATAGCCACCAAGTAATAATGTAAATGAATGAGTATAGCTGTGTGGGAATAAAGCTTTACTTACAAAAATAGGTGGCAGGGCAGATCTGGTGTATGGGTCATAGTCTGCCAACCCCTGGTCTAAACACACCAATTAAAAGTTAGAAATTGTCAGAATGGAGAAAAAAGCAAGATCCAACAGCATGCTGTCTACAAGGAATACACATTAAATATACTGACAGAAATAGGTTAGAGTAAAAAAATGGAAAAACACACACTATGTAAGTACTAAGCAAAATGAAATTTTAGTATCAGATACAGAGACTCCAGAACAAAAGCAATTACCAAGGATAAAAAGGGAGATTTCATGATTGACACAGCGGTCCATTCTTCAACCCCTGAACCAAACTAAACCCGATGCCGTTGAGTCAATTCCGACGCATAGCGACCCTATGGGACAAAGTAGAACTGCCCCATAAGGCTTCCAAGAAGCAGCTGGTAGATTTGAATTGCCAACCTTTTGATTAGCAGATGAGCTCTTGACCACTATGCCACCAGGGCTTAACAATCCTGAACATGCTGTAACATTGCTTCAAAAGCACTGTTACATGAAGCAAAATCTGATAGAATTGAAAGGAAAAACAGAAATTCAAAATTATAGTTAGAGACTTCAACCCTCCTCTCTCAGTAATCTATAGAAAAAGTAGATACAAAATCAGTAGAGAGATAAGATACATGAAGACCAACCTAACCTATAATTGACATTTATAGAACGCTCCACCCAACAACAAGAGAATATACAAATCTTTTCAAATACACATGAAACATTACCAAGATATACCATATGTTGGGTCATGAAACAATCTAGAAACGTAACAAGAACTGAAATCAAGAGTATGTTCTCTGACTACAATAGCATTAAATGAAAATACAGTAAGGAAAAGATACCTAGAAAATCCACAAATATCTGGAAATTAAGCAACATTCTTCAAAACAACCATGGGCAAAAAAGAAATTAAGAGGAAAATTAGAAATATTTAGAATGGAATGATAACGAAAACCCATCAATATTTGTGGGAAATTTACGGCTTTAAATGTTGGTGATTTTAAAACATTTAAAGGAAGTTTTAAAATCAATGATCTAAGCTTTCACTTTTAAAAGACTAGAAAAAGCAGATTAAACCCAATGTAGGAAAAGGGAGGAAGAAATTAATGAAAGATGAAAGTTCAAACCACAAAGCAGAAAACAGAGAAAACCAACACAACCAAAAGTTGGCTCCCTGAAAGAATGAAATTGACAACCCCCTAAGCTGGACTAATCAAGGAGGAAAAATGGAGAAAATATATCCAGTATTAAGAATGAACACGGAAACATCACTACAGATCCTACCAACATCAAAAGGAAATACTATTTCATAAAATTTATAATTTACTTTCACGATGTTAAATTTTACAAGTTAGATGAAATGGGAATATTCACTGCAAGATACAAATTACCAAAAGAGATATAAGAAGAAATAGAAAATTTAAATGGCCCTATATCTATTTTTCTTTTATTTGAATTTGTAAAAAAACCTTTCCACAAATAACACTTCAGGCACAGATGGTTTCATTGCTGAATTCTATCAAACATTTAAGGAAGAACTAAAATAAATTTTATCCAAAGCTTGCCATAAAAGAAAGGAAGAGGGAACACTTCCTAATTCATTTTATAAGGTCAGCATAACCCTGCAACCACTACATGATAAAGGCATTATAAGAAAACTATAGACCAATATTCCTCATTCAATATAGCAACATATAAAAGGATAATGGATTTCAACCAAATGGAGTTCATCCCAGGAGTTCAAGGTATCAATCTATGTATCACCATATTAATAAAGGAGATACACCATAAAATCATAAATCACGCATAACATTGCAAAGAAGGAATTCCAGAACACTTACTTGTGCTCACGTAGAATCTGTACATAGACCCAGGGGCAGTCATCCGAATAGCACAAGGGGATCCTGTGCAATTTAAAATCAGGAAAGCTGTGTCTCAGGGTTGTATTCTTTCACCATACTTATTCAATCTGTATGCTGAACAAACAATCCGATAAACTGGACTATATGAAGATGAAAGCAGCATTAGGATTGGAGGAAGACTCGTTAACAACCTGTGATATGCAGATGACACAACTCTGTGCTTGCTGAAAGAGAAGAGGACTTGAAGCATTTATTGATGAAGATCAAAGACTACAGCCTTCAGTGTGGATTACACCTCAACATAAAGAAAACAAAAATGCTCACAACTGGACCAATAAGCAACATCATGATAAATGGAAAAAAGACTGAAGCTGTCAAGGATTTCATTTTACTTGGCTCCACAATAAACACACATGGAAGCAGCAGTCAGGAAATCAAACAACTCACTGAACTGGGCAAACCTACTGCAAAAGACCTCTTTAAAGTGTTAAAAAGCAAAGATGTCACCTTTAGGACTAAAATATGCCTGACCCCAAGCTATAGTATTTTCGATCACCTCATATGCATGCGGAAGCTGGACAATGAATAAGGAAGATCAAAGAAGAATTGACGCCTTTGAATTATGGTGTTGGCAAAGAATATTAAATATACCATGGACTGCCAGACGAACCAACAAATCTATCTTGGAAGAAGTACAGCCAGAATGCTCCTTCGAAGCAAGGATGGTGAGACTTCATCTTACGATCTTTGGACGTGTTATCAGTAGGGACCAGTCCCTGGAGAAGGACATAATGCTTGATAAAGTAGAGGGTCAGTGAAAAAAGAGGAAGACTTTCAATGAGATGGACTGACACAGTGGCTGCAACGATGGGCTAAAACATAGCAACGACTGTGAGGATGGCGCAGGACCAGGCAGTGTTTGGTTCTGTTGTACACAGGGTCACTATGAGCTGGAACTGACTCAACAGCACCTAACAATAACAACAACCATAAAATCATTTCAATAGATGCAGAAAAAGCACTTGACAAAGTTAAACAGCCATTTATGAAAAATACTCTAAGGAAACTAGAAATAGAAGAGAATTCCCTCAGTGATAAAGGGCATCTATGAAAATGTTCTTTTCGACGATGAATGTGACGCCAGTCCTTTTCAGTTTGTCATTCCTAGCAGAGCAGATCACATAATTGTCTGATTCAAAATGGCCAGTACCAGTCTATTTCAGCTTACTAATGCCTAGGATATCTATGTTTATGCGTTCCATATCATTTTTGACAACTTCCAATTTTCCTAGATTTCATACTTCACACATTCCAATTCCAATTATTAATGGATGTTTGCAGCTGTTTCTTCTCTCATTTTGAGTCGTGCCCTATCAGCAAATGAAGGTCCTGGAAGCTTTACTTCATCCACAGCATTAAAGTCAACTCTACTTTGAATTCGCAGCTCTTCCTCAGTCATATTTTGAGTGCCTTCCAACCTGAGGGGCTCATCTTCCAGCACTATATCAGATGATGTTCTGTTGCTATTTATAAGGTTTTCAATGGCCAATTTTTTCAGAAGTAGACCACCAGGGCTTTCTTCTTAGTCTGTTTTAGTCTGGAAGCTCTGCTGAAACCTGTCCACCATGGGTGACATGGCTGGTATCTGAAATACCAGTGGCATAGCTTCCAGCAGCACAGCAACACGCAAGCCACCACAGTATGACCACGTGACAGATGAGGGATCTGAGTCCTATATAATTCTTATGGCTGGGAAAGTTTGAGAACTACTGCTACAGAAGAAAATAAAAAGGAGCATAAAGAAGAGATTTAGATGGTATGTAAACTGAGTTATCAGTGCTACCTACCTCATAAGAGACGTCATCTATAGTAACTGCTATTTAAATCACGTCACAATAACTCTGTTAAAGTTCAACTTTCTCCTTATGTGCTTCAAGGTGTTCCAATTTCAAATCTTAGTCTTCTATCATCTAACTACCCTAATTTCTCATTAATCCCAACTCAAACTATGCATTTTAGATAAGGAATCCTGTTTGCCAGTTCCTTTGCTTTTTCTTCTTTAAATTTCTACATCCTTGGTACTGTTTCCTTCACCTCTTAAAAGTGTTATTACTATGCTTCTCTGCACAGCCTTGTCTTTCTACTTCCTTTAAAACCTAACCCAAAACTCATCTTTTCCACTAAGTGCTAAACCACCTAACTCAGTTTCTTCCAAATTTCCCTTAGAACTTGAAGATCTTGCTCTTAATAGATGTATTTATTTTACTGAATTTGGGCATCTCATCTCAGTGACTCGCCAACTCCATCCCCCGGCTAAGAGAGTAGAACCTCTGGGGGAGAAATGAAAATATTACAGTCCTCTTCTTGGTTCTTTCTCTTGAGGCTTTCTCACTTTGCCCTCTTAGACTGCATTCTATTAGTGGGTCTTAAGCTCTACAGAAGGAGCCCTGGTGATGCAGTGGTTAAAGCGCTCAGCTGCTAACTGAAAGGTCAGCAGTTTGAACCCACGAGCCACTCTGAGGAAGAAAGATGTGGCTGTCTGTTTTCATAAAGATTACAGCCTTGGAAATGTTATGCGGCAGCTCTATTCTGTCCTACAGGGTCACTATGAGTTGGAATAGACTCAAAGGCAGTGGGTTTGGTTTTTGATAAACTCTATAGAGCTGGAGGAGTAGGAGGGGGAAAGAGGCAAAGAGCTAGCTGCTTAGGGCTGCTCTGGACATGATTTTAAAGATTTAAAAAGTCTTGAGGCTTCATTATTTGTTCAGACCACCTTACCAGCCTAAGAAAAGAAACAGGCATTCCAAAAAAAGGAACTCTAGGTAAAGAATAACGAAGTGCATTTGTCTAAGAATTCCCTATGTTGTCTGGATGGCTGGCTAGACAGGATGCAGATTCAATCAGGAAGGCAGATCCCAATTGGTACAATGTTTCAAGGACACCAATGTATTTCTGGCAGCAATTATTTTTATATATTCTTTGCAGGGCTATGTACCGGGGGAGGTTGGGTACAGGAGGGCAACAGGTAAATATTAAAACATGCCCACGCTCCTGAACTAAGTTCTAATATTGGCAGTCACTTTTTGTTCTGCATGAATTATTATTTAGGAATTATGGTCATTACTCATCTAACTATAACAATATGTCTTCCAAATCTGTATCTACAACCCCGACCACAATCCTGATCTAGACTCCTATTTCCAACTAATACCTTGGTTATATGTGTCGTTACTTATCTAAAATGCCTAACTACTGGAGGCGGAGCCAAGATGGCTGAGTAGACAGGTGCTTCCTGTGGTCCCTCTTACAACAAAGACCCAAAAAACCAAGTTAATTGATTATATATGACAATCTAGGAGCCCTGAACATCAAAGGTAAAGTTGAGGAATCGGACTGAAAGGCAGGGGGAAGAAGAGATGGTTCAGAAGCAGCAAGGAGTTGCCAGACCTGACCCGGCAGGAACCAGCACCCTGCAGGGTGGATCGGCTGGCATGCTCAGTGAGGCAAGCGGTGGTGTTTGGGACACGTTTTCCATATTGGGGGAGACCAAGTGGCAGAGAGTCTACTCGAGCCTCCAGAACCTGTGCAAAGCAGCACTCAATCAACAAAAGATGAGTACATGCGTCTAACCCACCACGCAGATCAAAAAACACTGTTTGGGAAGAATCTCCCTCCCATTTACCTGCTTCCTCCCCACTCTGCACCAGGTGGTCCCATGCCAGCTTCAGCGATTGCTGTGTCCCCTGGGCCGGAAGTAGGACCCATCACACACCCTGAGCCATTCTCCTGGCCTTGGAGAGGGAATAAATTAACAAACAAGGAAAAAATGATCTGCCAGTTCCCCTAAGTCAGGAACTCAGGGCAGCCTCAGCTCCTTTGCCTAGGCACAGACATAAGGGGTCCACGGACTTTGAATGCCTTTCACCCCAGCACAGACCTGTGTGGGCCCATTTCAACAGTGTAGGCCCTCATCAGCACAATACAACAGGGTATATAATTGAAGCCTAACTTCAACTGTATCAGCTATATGATGGAGTGGAAGGTTCATGGCATTTGACACCAGTCTGCCCATTAAGCAGGGTCCTCACCTACCCACATCAGTGGCCTGAGGACTGATGGCTCCATCCCTGCCACCTAGTCACCTCTGATAGGGGTCCAAGAACAAGTGGTGCCTCCCAGTCCTTATAGCCAACAGTACTGGGTGCCTAAAGTCCGGCTGCAAAACCTATCCACCTACGCACTCTAGGGAACAGGGACACACTTTCCCCCTAGACACGTAGGGGCAGCCGTCAGCCCCCTGCCTTGCTCAGCGTGTGACCCCCTACTGCAGCCTGCTACCTGTGTCTACTCCAATCACCCCTGCCTGTCTAGGACTGTAGGTGAGAGTCCACACCACATACTTGGTGACCAACTATCTGAACACCTAAGCTGAATCCATACAAGAAAAGTAAATGGACTCCTGGGTTCACATACCTAGTAACAGATCTAACCGCCTGGTGACAGGACGTTAGAGCCAATAATCAAACTAGCTCACATGAGCAGCCTATTTGGGCACATCAAAATAAACCAAAACAAGACGCTAGGACACAGTAAGCAAACATAAAATAAACAAATATAATAACCTTATTGATGGCTCAGAGACAACAGTAAATATCAAATCACATAAAGAGGCAGACCATGATGGCTTTAGCAAGCTCCCAAAACAAAGAATCAAGAAATCTTCCAGAGGAAGAGAACTTTTTGGAATTACTGGAAGTAGAATACAAAAGATTACTATACAAAACTCTTCAGGAGATCAGGCAAAATGCAGAACAAGCCAAGGAACACACAGACAAAGCCACAGAGGAACTTAAGATGATTATAGAAGAGCATAATGAGAAATTTAACAGGCTACCAGAATCCATAGAGATAGCAAACAGAAAGTCAGAAGATTAACAATAAAATTTCAGAATTAAACAACTCAACAGAAAGTCACAGGAGCTGAACTGAGGCAATGGAAGTCAGAATTAGTGGGACTGAAGATAAAGCACTTGACACCAACCAATTTGTGGAAAAATCCGATAAAAGAATTTTAAAAAAATGAAGAAACCCTAAGAATTATGTGGGACTCTATCAAAAGGAATAACCTACGAGTGACTGAAGTACCCGAATGGGGTAGGGGATAGGGGTAACAGAAAATACAGAGAGAACTGTTGGCAAAAAAAACTTCCCTGATATCGTGAAAGATGAGAAGATATCTAAGATGCTCATCAAACCCCACACAAGGTAGATCCCAAAAGAAAGTCACCAAGACATATTATAATCAAACTTGCCAAAACTAAAGATAAAAAGAGAATTTTAAGAGCGGCTAGGGAGAAACGAAAAATCATCTACAAAGGAGAGTCAATAAGAATAAGCTTGGATGACTCAGCAGAAACCATGCAGGCAAGAAGGCAATGGGATGACATATATAAAGCCTTGAAAGAAAAAAATTGCCAGCCAAGAATTATATATATCCAGCAAAACTGTCTCAAACATGATGGCAAAATTAGGGCATTTCCAGGCAAACAGAAGTTTAGGGAATTTGCAAAAACCAAACCAAAATTACAAGAAATACTAAAGGGAGTCCTTCGGTTAGAAAAGCAATAACATCAGGTAACAACGCAACACTAAAACACAGGACAGAGCAACCAGATATCAACCCAGACAGGGAAGTCACAAAAATAAATCAAAGCTAAAACTCTGTAAACAGGGAAACAGAGATGTGAATATGTAAAAGATGACAACATTAAAACAAAAAAAGAGGAACTAAAAAAAATGCAGTCACAGATCTTTCATATGGAGAGGAAGTCAAGGCAATATAAAGAAATAAAAGATTGGTTTAAACTTAGAAAAATAGGGGTAAATATTAAGGCAACCACAAAGGAAACTAACAATCCTACACATCAAAATAAAAAACAAGAAAAACATAAAGACTCAGCAAATACAAATAAAAAGCCTAACTACTTACCTAAAAGCAAACTCCCAAACTTGCACATATTACAGTAAAACCTGCGAAATCTGGAACCTGTATAAGGCAGAAACCTGTCAGAGAAGGAAAACACAATTACTTTCCACTAAAACGAGCGATAGAGAAGTGGTAAGACTGCACCCTGTCAAAGGCAGAAAACTGGCAAGACCCGGAAAAACAAGGCGGTCCCATCGAGCTACGGCTCTCACAAGTTTCACTGTATTCTACTGCAGTCAGGAACCTTAGACTCATCCTCAACTTCTCTCTTTCCCTCACCTCCAAGCACTAACCCAAGTCTGGATGACTTAACTCCTAAACATCTCTGACATCAGTACTCGTTACCATCCCCACTGTAGCTTCCTTAATTCAGACATTCATACCCTCCTCCCCGAACTATGGCAGCGCCTTAAGTGGCATCTCTGACTGTGATTACTAGAGGCCAAAGAGAATGCCTCATTCCCTCATCCTGCCATATCTATTATTTGCTCAGTAATTATGTGGTGAACACAGTAAACGTCTCCAAACGCTTTTCTTCAAGATTATTCTCTTTATTACTGCTATGATTAGTTTTCTAAAACACAAAATCTGTTTGTGTCACTCATCCACCTATAAAACAAAATAAAAATCCATTCTACCTTGGTCGCAGTCTGATTTCTTACCACTCTTTTGCACTAACTTAGATCAAACTTCACCCTTCTCCTTGAACACGCTATGCCCTTTCATTTTTAATAATCTAGAATAAATAGTAACTCAGTCTAGCTTATTTTATTTTTATGAGCACTCTTATACTATTTAAAGCCATTAGCTAAATCTGTACAGAGGTAATGAGTGAAAGAACAATAAGGCAATTTTCATAGCCTTATTAACATGACCAAACACAGACTAAATGCAAAAGTGAATGTTTCGACTACCTGCTGAGATTCTTCCTTACAGTAAATTAATGTTTAAAATTTTCAGTTACAGGATTATCTTGATTGCAGGCACAGAGAGAACTTTAATTCAATTTTCTTCACATCTGTTCTTTCCCTCTCTTTCATCAGACGCCTCCCCCTTCCTCATTTCTACCATTTCTCCTTTCCTACCTTCTCTTCCCCTCCTGTCACTTACGTTTTCACTGCATCCTCTGCCCTCCTGCACAAGGACAGCGGTAGCCCTCTATCACTCTTAGATGTGCAGCACTTAAAAAAGTACAAAGCACTTTCACATACACTTACTCACTTGGTCCTCATGACCTAATTTTTTAGATTTGAAAATCAACTATCACGTATCTAACAGTTTATATATAGCAGATGTTGCCCTTGGTACTTTCTCATATTTTGTCTCATTTCAGAGGAAACTGCAGTTCAAAGAGGTTCGATGATTCATCTAACACACTGCTATTCCCTCTGCCTAGAACTCCATGACCCTTCTTCCCCAGCTCATCTCTCAAGCACTCTCAGTCTTCCTCTACTCCCACACCAAGAATGTCATACCCCTTTCAATGCTGTCCAAATGTTTGTCACACCACTATTTCACACATGGAACCCTGGCGGCGCAGTGGTTAAGAGCCTGGCTGCTAACCAAAAGGTTGGCAGTTCAAGTCCACCAGCTGCTTCTTGGAAACCCTATGGGGCAGTGTTACTCTGTCCTAAAGGAATCCACTCAACGGCAAGGTGTTTGGTTTTGGTTTATTTCATACACACCACTAGAAGAATCTAGGTCTCTGGACTTCTACTCCGGAGTCTTTTCTACCAAATACTATCATCTTTATCAATGATCATTAATGATCCAGCACTTTATAAAGGCAACACGGGAATTTTATGGGTGGCCAGAGTTGACTTATCGATCTCAAAGGGTAAACTGTACACCTAAACATCCCTAGCTCCGTAAAAATCAAGAATTTGAGGAATTCCTTAAATCCTCTCAAAGTAGCTAGATACCATCTCTTGTGGCAATGATATCCAAAGCAGATCACAGCAAGAAAAACAGCATTTCATAAATCTCAAAATAAACTATTAAAAGTTCCAAGAGATGTCTTCTAATATCCTAGGAAACTTTCACGATTAACTATTAAAAGACCAGGGCCTGAGTCCCAACTATGCCACATCTTGGCTGACTGGGAAGGTCACTTGATCTCCCTCAGTCAAGTTTCCTCTTCTATAAAACTGGTTACCACCACCTACCTTTCAGAATTGTTAAGAGAATTAAGTAAAAAACAAATAAATAAATAACCAACAAGATTGTAAATCACTTACCCTGGTAACCCCTTTTAAAATTATTTTTACGTACAATATCATTTTTGTTTTCAGAACCCTTCCCAATGACCCTCAACATGTTCTTGGACTTTCTGGCCCAGCAGCAACTGCAATAATGCCTTCAAGGAAGTCACCGGCATGACTTCTGGATCCCCTTTCTGGGTCACAACTCAGGTCCTATAAATATAATTTGGAATATCTTCTCCTAAATGCATTATCTTGTACCGTCACACAAAAACTCATCAAAGCTTCTCCGTGTTGGACTGGCTTTTAACTACCTGGAACAGCACATAGTCAGCTGCAAATCTGGCAACTTCCACTGCCGGTCTGTCTTTTAAATCATTTACAAAAATATTAAATAAAACTGGTCCCAGCTTTGATCATCTGAAAGGCAATGGGACTGGACTGCTCTCTCATCTTAATAGCCAGTCAAAGACTAAATAATTAAATATACTAAATCCCCTTTGGCTACATGCATATTTTAACCCTTAAGAAAGTTTCTGGACTTCTCTCAACAAATTGCCTTGAAATGTTGAGCGAGCTTATCCTTTAGACTTAGAATATATTTGCAGTTTTGCTGATACAAAAGTGAAACACACCAACGTGCACGACCTGGGGTCAGAATCGACTCGATGGCAAGGGGTTTTGGGGATCTACACTGGGTCTAAACTCCTACAAAATTTTGGTTTTCCTCAACACTTTTCTCTATCCAACTTCCAATCCTATTCTTCCTCCAATTACCTACCAAATACGCAGGTCTGGAATTCAGTTAAGGAGCCCCGGTGGCTCAGTGGTTAAAGCACACAGCTGCCAACTGAAAGGTCTGCGGTCTGAATCCACCAGCCACTCCATGGGAGAAAGATGGGGCAGTCTGCTTCTGTAAAAATGTACAGCCTTGGAAACCCTATGGGGCAGTTCTACTCTGTTGGATAGGCTCGCTATGAGTCGGAATCAACTCAATGGCAATGGGTTTCTGGTTGTGGGAGTTCAGTTACTGTATCATTTCCATTCCATCATTCCGTTTCTCACTGTTCCGTTTTAAATATATCTATTATTTAAATAAGCTTCTATCATCTCTAACTTAAGAATCCTGCTCAGAATAAGACTGGACATTATTCCTGTTATAGTACAGTCTTCAAATAAAACAAGGAAGTCATAATTTGAAGACAATTCCAAGAGCAAATAAGTCCATTTCAAAATATATTCCAAATATAATTTAAAAAAAAATTATCATCATTATTGCTTCCTCTTATTAGCTGATGTCTCATTAAAGTAAAAGTAAATTTAATATTGGTGTTAGCATATAAGTAAAGTGCCTATGGACTATTACAGAAGCTGTGTAAACGTATTCTCACTATACTGAATTTGATAGTGCCATTACGGTCTCTCTCAAAGCATTCCTTAGAGTTTTGACACCTAAAGGCAGAGTAAAGCCCGGCAATTACTTTTCAGTTAAAGTAATCAGACGCAAATTTACCCAAAATTAACAAGAGTCAACAGTCCAGCCTAATTACTCTTCAAGATTACAGTCATGCATTGCTCATCATCCACGATGCATTCTCTGAAATAGGATGTTATGTGATTTGGATATTATGCAAACACCATATTATATACTTGGCAAAGCCATACGGGATACCTTTCTGTTTCACTTCCAGATCGGTACCTCTCCTTTGCCCCTTGCTGCTGCTATCACCAGCACTGGTTTTGCTGCATTTGGGAGCCATGATGCACTTCATGGCTAGCTGTACTTTAATATAACATGGCATTTCTGATGTCTTCTGAAACCATATATTTAGCTAAATATTTGAAGTCACATTGATTGTATAATAGATCTGAGGAAAGGGTCTACAAAGGTTCTACAAAATCCCTAGAATCTTGTTATAAATCCAATAAATGTCCAATATGCTATAATAATTTTATAATCCTTATCATAACAGTCAATCAAAACAAGATTAAGAGTTGGTCACTTTTCAAGAATTATCTTAGGTGAAAGGAAGGACAGCACACACTACAGGGAAAGTCAGCATAACTGGACTAAAGCAAAGGTAAGAAGTTTCCTGAATACAACCAAATACTTCAAGGGACAGAGTGGTAGGGGTAGGGGTCTGGAGACCATGGTTTCAGGAGACATCTAGGTTAACTGGTATAACAAAGTTTATTAAGAAAATGTTCTGCATCCCACTTTGGTGAGTGGCGTCTGGGGTCTTAAAAGCTAGCAAACGGCCTTCTAAGATGCATCAATTGGTCCCAACCCATCTGGAGTAAAGAAGAATGAAGAACACCAAGGACACCACGGACACAAGAAAGGTATTAGCCCAAGAGACAGAAAAGGCCACATAAACCAGAGACTTCATCAACTTGAGACCAGAAGAACTAGATGGTGCCCGGCTACCACCAATGACCGCCCTGACAGGGAACACAACAGACAGTCCATGACAGAGCAGGAGAAAAGTGGGGTGCAGAACTCAAATTATAGTAAAAAGATCAGACTTGGTGGTTTGTTTGAGACTGGAAGGACCCCAGAAGACGTGGCCCCCGGACCCTCTGTTAGCCCAGAACTGAAACCATTCCCGAGGCCAAGTCTTCAGACAAAGATTAGACTGGACTACTGGACATAAAATACTTGTGAAGAGTGTATTTCTTAGCTCAGATAGATACATGAGACTAAATAGACAGCTCCTGTCCAGAGGCGAGATGGGAAGGCATAGAGGGTCAGGAACTGGATGAATGGACACAGGAAATCCGGGATGGAAAGGAGGAGTGTGCTGTCACAGTATAGGGAGAGCAATTAGGGTCACATAGCAATGTATAAATCTTCGTATGAGAGACTAACTGGAATTGTAAACTTCCACTTAAAGCACAACAATTAAAAAAAAAAAAAAAGAGTTGGTCACTTTTAAACATTAAAATTCTATATTACCTTAAAAACATCATGCTGAGTCAATTAAGTCGGTCACAAAAGGACTAACATTTTATGATTCTACATATATAAATGTTCCACTGCTATTCACTGGCTAATTTTTTCAGAAGTAGACCACCAGGTCCTTCTTCCTAGTCTGTTTTAGTTTGGAAGCTTCACTGAAACCCATCCACCATGGGTGATCCTGTTGGCACTTGAAACACTGGTGGCACAGCTTCCAGCATCACAGTAACATGCAAGACAATACAGTACGACAGACAGACCTGGAGGGACCAGTTCCTGGAGAAGGACATCATACTTGGTAAAGTAGAGGGTCAGAGAAAAAGAAGACTCCCAATAAGATGGACTGACACAGTGGCCGCAACAATGGGCTGTAACATAACAACAATTGTGAGGATGGTGGAGGACCGGGCAGTGTTTCGTTCCGTTGTACGTAGGGCTGCTATGAGTCAGAACCAACTCGACAGCACCTAATAACAACAACTTAGATAAAGTATCTAGAAATATCTAGAAAAGACTACTGGTTACCAGGGGCAGGTAGGAGGGAGGGGGAAAAGGAGACTCATTGCTTAAGAGACACTGAGCTTCTGTTAACGGTGATGGAAAAATTTGGAAGTGGATAATGGTGATGGCTGCACAACACGATAGGAGCTCTGGCACAGTGGTTCAGAGCTAAGGCTGCTAAACAAAAGGCGGCGGTTCAAATCCACCAGCCACTCCTTAGAAACCCTATGGGGCAGTTCTACCCTGTCCTACAGGGTCGCTGAGTCAGAACTGACTCAATGGCAATGAGTTTCGGCTTTTTTTTTTTTTGCACAACATGATAAACACAATGTCACTGAGTTGTCCATGTGAAGAATGTTGAAATGGCATCTTTTTTTGCTACATATATATGATTCACAGTAAAAAAGAAAGAAATTCTGTATAAGTGAAAGAAAAGCATAACCCTGGAAATGTCTAATGGGTCCACGTAACTCTCTTAGCCCAGCTAGCATCACTTTGGAATAACGAGTTGACCTCTGCATTTCTCGCCTTAAGTACCACCAAGAGAATGTCTGCCAGAGATCTAAAACAGAAAAGCAAGAATCCACTGCTGACATAATAAAGATGCTTTTAAGCTATAATTTGTTTCTGATTAGAATTCCTCACCTATAAAACCAGCTCAATTCAATGAAACTCTAAAAATAAGGGCAATTAAAACATATTAAGTGTAATATATTTTTAGAATAATTGAAACTAATGTTAAAGTAGTGACAAACAAAGCAAGTGCTTACCATAGGTAGTCTAGGACATAATCAGAGTATTATGAAAAGAAATAAAAGGGACAGATGAGAAAAAGTTACATGTTGTCGCAGGAGGCAGCAATGCCAGGAAGAAGGATCAAAAAGATGCATGAGAATCAAACTTAAGAGGACTATAAACGGGAAGAAGAGTTGCTATAAAATCAGTAGATGAACCTGAGGAAGCAGAAGCAAACAATAGAGAGAAGAATCCACAATTTCTTAGGTGATGCATCATTAACAAAGACTCTGAGACAGCTAACGACTCAAACTATTACCATCACAAACATTTACTAAACCACACGTTCATGACACTAATTCACCTGGGTTACCATGAATTAGAAAACTATATGTAACAAAATTGGAACCGTGCAAATTTTATCACTTACTAAAACCTAACAGTTTAGTGAATAAAGACATCAAAATATACACTTAACAGAAAACAAGGTTCAGTGATTTCCTCGTGGTTCCATTAGCAGAAAAGGGTTGCAGTTAATATTAAGAAGAAAAAAAAAAAAAGGTTGCTACAGAGGCGATTCAGACTCATAGCAACCCTACAGGACAGAGTAGAACTGCCCCATAGGGTTTCCAAGGCTGTAAATCTTCACTGAAGCAGACTGCCACATTTTTCTTCCAGAGAGCGGCTGGTAGGTTCAAACCACCGATCTTTTGGTTAGCAGTCAAGAGCTTTAACCACTGTGCCACCAGGGCTCCTGTCTTAAAGAAAAAACAAAACAAAAACACTACTGCCAATGAGTCAATTTCGACTCACAGTGACCCTGTAGGACAGAGTTAAACTGCCCTATAGTTTCCAAAGAGCGGCTGGTAGATTTGAACTGCCAATCTTTTTTTGGTTAGCAGCTGTGCTCTTGGACCTTTATGAATTCCCGATTTCCTCACCTAAGCTTAGTCCAGTAGGCCTCTAGAACTTAATGCATTTCTCTAGAATACCCACCCAATCAACAGCCATCTGACTCTAGGACAGTGAGGCCGCAATGAGGGTCTCCCAATGACATCCAGAAAAACTGACACAATCACTCTGACCTGACATGCAGACCTAATTGAAGGTCCAAGGTAAGCACAGAAAGGAGAGAGAAAAACCACGAGGGCATCATCTGTATTAAGTGTCCCTTACGCAGACTACTATTTGATTAGCATCATCTAGGAATTTTTTGTAGCCTAAAAGTGACTGCTTTGAGTCAACAGTAAGAAAATGAATGGGCATCCAAGTGCCTATGTACACTTAATGGACCATAGAAAATAATGTCAAATATTTATTACACCCTTACTATGTGCTAGAAGTGTTTAATCCTCACCACTACCTTATAAGGGGAAGCCCTGGGTGGTGCAAATGGTTAAGTGCTTGACTACCAGCTGAAAGGCTGGCAGTTTGAACCCACTCAGAGGCACCCTGGAAGACAGGCCTGGCAATCTGCTTCCAAAAGGTCACAGTCTTGAAAACCCTTCGAAGCAGTGCTACTCTGGACACATGGATTCACCATGAGTCAGAATCAACTCAACTGCAACTAACAACCACCTGATAATGTAGGTACTTTTATTATCTTTGCTTTACAGATGAGGAAAGCTAGGTACATAGTGGTTAAATCATAATGTTATTAAGTGGCTGAGATACAAATCCAGTCTTTTTTTATTACAATTATGACAGAAATCGTTCTCATAGTTATCATATAATTCTATTACTGCTTTTTAAAAGGTACTAAAATCTATTTTAGCAATATAACAAAAACCTCAAATTTTATTGAAAATTTATTGCAAATAATAATTTTCATAAAATTTACTTCAAAAATGAGCCTTTTTAATCCTGAAGCTTTTAAGCAATTAGCTTTTTGCACTAAAAAGTATAAAACAGAGTTCATATCATATTTTAACCTAGATGACAGTCTGTCACTTTATTCCAATGAGAAGGAAATATCAGCACTTCCACTAACAATGCTGCAGATTGTTTTAAACCTTTCAATAAAAACTCATCCAGCTTTGCATCATTTCATGTAAAATAGTAACTCAACTCAAACTTCCCCATCCTTAGAGGGGAACAATACCACTAGTAATCCAAAACCCATTTATAGTTGGCACCAGAATGTATTAGAAATAAACAACGTGATAAAGTGCAAAAAACTCTGGACTAGAGTCCAGAGACCTGCACATCAATCCTCGCTCTGCCACTAACTAGCAATTTAGACCCTTCAACTGTTCTGGGCTTTGGTTCCTGATCTTAAAAAGAATCATCTCATGCTCTACTCTTTCAGCTTTAAAACAAATGGGACTCATACACATACATCTTTTTTCCTAGCTTCCCATTCTAATTCTGTTATTACCAGGGCTTCAAACTGGCTCAGTCATGGCTGACGAAGCAAAACTGAAACAGACCCAAATTTTTACAATTTGGGTAATCTGGAAAGGGAAAAATTACGGGTCAAAGCCCTGGAATGGGAGACTCAGAAGAGGTGTGATGAGCCCCTTCTGGAGCCTGATGCGTGAGACTGGATTACTGGCAGCACTGTGGAGAGCAACACATGTTCAGAGCAGCACAACTGGTCACCATCTTTGAGAGGGGCACCGCTGTTTCCAACTCTGCTCAAAATTCAATCAGATGGGCAAGAGATTTGGCTACAACTCCCTTGTTTTCTAAGAAGATTAGGTTTCTAGCAGGGCTCTGAGTCGTAATTTTTCCTGTTCTGGTTATTGTTCTGGTTCACCCAAATTATAAAAATTTGGGTCTGTTCCAGTTTTGCTTCCTCAGCCATGACTGAACCAGGAAGAACCGGATGGAAGCCCTGGTTCTTACCATTATTCTGCAGCCATTAAGTGTGTATTTCCTTAGCTCTGCAAACGAAGAAAACAGCCCAAAGCTAAACAAAGGTGATGGGGGAAGACTTCCTGACCACTGGTTTGCTATAGATGGTTCTCAAGGTGAATAATGCAGAAGCTATTATAATGTTAAAAGGTGTTAGGTTTCAATATTTTAGACTGCTGTTTTGTGTGCCAGTACATTCTTCCTAAGGACGAATAGTAAAATTCAAGGACAATAAGGAGAAAAATATAATTAACCATTAGTTATTCAAGAACTAAGAAGGTGCCAACTGAAAATATTACCTCCTTTTTGCAGAAATGTTTTCTGATTGCTGAATTAAAGGGAAAAATAACAAATTTTTCTAAGACATGTTCCCTAACAAAATAAGCTTTCATTTTTTGAACTGTGAAGACTTATGAGGAATTAGTAAGATACCATACATGTGATTAAAAAATATTAAAATGACTAAAGATCTAGCTGGGCAATTCTTAGCTTACTCTTCTGAGTGAAATGAAGAACCTCTGTGGAGTGCCAGTAATCCTGGTGTGTATTTTCTAGGTTCCCAATCCATTCTCAAAAAGAGTATTATGTAAATGCAAGATTATTAAAATTAAGCATCTGACATTAAGATTCCCAAATGTTAGATAATTCAACCTGATTTTAGTATTGCTTTCGAGAGCTGCTAGCTTACTAACATCTCCTTCCCAGTTCAAAACTTGAAGTTAAAAAATATTTTAAAATTTCCATAGAATTTGTAGTTCAATTCTGCATGACCTTGTAAAAGACACAGTTAAAAGCAAGGGAAAGAAAGCATGTGAATTACTAATCTTCCGGCATGAAAACTGAACAGTCCAGTCTAAATGCTACAGATGGAGGCTGCTACAAGAATTTCAAGGTATAGTTAGGAGCATTTCCAGCAAAACTGATCACTGATAGAATACCATCAAACACAGACATACATTTATACAGGATAACTGAAAGGGTCCAGTAGCGAGCCTCCTCTCTGTTGCAAAGTCAAAAGAAAATGTCAAAAACGTCCGATTCCCCAGTCTTTAAAAGTTCAGTACAAGACGTGTACTTAAACTGTTTCTTAGCATCCTTCTTTAAATGCAACTCCCTCTCCAGAAAGTCACTTCGCTTAAGCTACCTGAATGCCCAAACCAGAGTATCAAAGAATCTTAGGAGCCCAAGCAGTTGCAGAGGGGTCTTTCCTGCGCCCGCCTCCACATTCTTTTTTACTTCAGATTAAACCCTTGTAGGTGCTCCAATCGCCTCCCCCATTGATGCTCCCCCGTTCTCTCCCTCATTCCCCAGAACTCCTCGACCTTGAGGACCCCCAGATGGAGCCCCAAGTAACTTGCCCGATGTCCCCTTCCCTGCAGCTCCCGTAACGGCCCCACGAGGACTCCGGTGGCTTCCCCCCGACCCACCACGACCCCGATCACAAACGCTCTCCTACAACCCCGGGACGACCCCTTTCCCCTTAGGTGCCCTAAGTCCCTCCAGCCAGAAATACAATTCCATCAAAATACATCGAGAGCCTACTAAGCGCAAGGTCCCACTACGCGCGGCGCGGTGGGCATGGGGCTCGCGGCCCGGGCTCGACGTCCCCAGCCCGCCGTCCTCTTCCCGGCCAGCCCATCCCGGCCCGAGGGCCGGCGCTGCCTCTGCCTGGGGTGTGGAGGCGCCGGCTGCAGGCGGACTGCGCCGGGCGTGGGCACCCGAAGGACAGAAAGTCGGCCGGTAACGGCGGGGCGGGGGCCGCGAAGGGGGCGCCGGAGCGGGCGCAAGCCGCAGGGACACTCACCGGTCGGGGCGCGCGGGGCGGCCACATCCAGGGGCACCTGCGGCCAGGGAGGATGGACCCGGACGGCGCAGTCACCGAGAAGGCGAGTCCGCCCGCCTGCCCGCCGACCCCGTCCCGTCCCCTCCAACTGCCGGAGGGAGCGCAGTCTCGCTTCCTCCGGACGGCGCCCGGGGACCCCAGCTCCGCCGGATGCCCCCGCCAGGCCCCCACCCCCTCCCTCCGCCGCCTCCCCCTCTTCACCCTTTTCCCCTCCCCCCTCCCCCCAACCCCCACCGGAATGGAAAATACCTCCCGGGGCGGGGGGCGGGCGGGGGCACGTCTCTCTGAAGGGCAGCCTACCGTGACCAATAGCAGGAGGGGCATTGGAGGGGCGGGATTCCTAGCGGCCAATCCGGAGGCGTGTAGGTGAAGGCCGAAGGAGAGGGGCAGGGAGCGAGAGGGGGGCGGCCTGGGAGTCAGGGAGGTCCAGCGGCTCGGGTGCGCTCCGTACGCGGCTGCCATTTTGGAGTCCGGCAGCTGCGACGGCGGCCGAGTCCGGCCGGGGGGAAAGGGAGGAGCCAGTCAGGTGGGAGACAGGCGGTCACGTGGGTTTGGGAGGCGGAGGGGAAAGCGGGCTTCGGAGCCGAGGGGAGGGGTCAACGGCGGCGAGTGACGCGTGCTGGGGAGGGTCACGTGGTAGGGGAAGGGCCATCGGTGGGTTTGCGGGTGGGAGGTCAACGGGCGGTGGGAGAAGAGGAAAAGCTTTGTCCTTGTTTTAAACCCTGTCGTGGAAAAGGAGGAGAAAATGCTGAATAGAGGGCGGGAGTGCAGGGTAGAAAAATGTGAATGAGTCTCCCCAGCTCACCTAGCAGGGAGCCGCCTAGTTAGCAAATTCCAAGGTCCACGGAGAGCCCAGCACCTCATTTAAATCAAGTATTCCCATCCTTACTCACAGCTGTCACAAAAATAACTAACAAATCGGATGGAGGGGTGTTCTGTATCCGTCTCTTTGCCAGCGCTTTATATGGAAGGGCCCTTGTCCTAGAAATGGCTGAAAAGGTGGAAAAGAGAAGCTTAGTGGAAGAATTGTGATGCTTGCGGGACTCTTCCCATCAGGCCTCTTGAGAAAGATTGTTGTCATTCACAAACTTACCGGCCACTTCGTATGTGTTAGACATACCCATGACCGTGTTTGAACGCCTCCACCAAATTTACAACAACAAAAAAAACCTTGCCTGAGACCGTCTAAACCCAAATCAAACCAAATCAAACCAAATCAAACCCATTGTCGTAGGTAGAGTCGATTCCAACTGCATAGAGACCCTGTCTAGCTCTCCCTTGTTTTAATTCATACCTCAAGTACAGGCTAAATTATTCTCCCCATAGTCCACTGAAAGTGCGCTCCTTAAGGCTACCAGTGACCTTCATACGGCCAAGTTCATGGGTCATGTTTTAGTCCTCTTACTTGATCCTCTTACTGCAGTTGATTCTGCGCACGATGGCCTTCCTGAAGCATTTTCTCCTCCTCAGCCATGCACCATCCTGCTTTCCGTGACGCCATAAACTCTCCGATCGTTTCTCTTCAGTTAACTTTTCTGTATCTTCTCTCTGTTGACCCTTACGTGTTGAGATTTCTGAGGGTCCGATCCTCAGTCCTCTTCTCAGTAAGCACATAGCCATCTTCACACTAGAGGTACCCCATTTTGATAGCTTTAACTGCCGTGTGTACATTTAATGAGGTCCATACCTGCATATGTAATTGTCTGTTGGACCAGTGGCATCACTAAGGGGGTGTGACGGAGGGGTGTGGACCGCACTGGGTGACACCGTCAGAGGAGGTGACACTGTCAGAGGAGGTGACACCAAAATGACTAAAATTTTTGTGCAGTGTTTCAGCAGAAATTATTTTAATGAAAATATCCCTGTAGTTATAACACCAAAAAAAATTTTCATAAACCCAAGCTTACGTGTATCAATATACCAACAAAGCTAAAACTCTATGCTAATTTACTTTTTGAACCTTCTAATGCGCTCTAATCAGAGCTGTCAGTATTACTCAATTACAACAGTGTTTCCAATCTCGTGGCTTCATCTGCACACCTACAAGCACACACTGTTGTTTTAGTTGCTGCTGGTGTTCTTATAGTAGCTGATTTTGTCAAATTTTCAGGTGTTTTAGCTACAACACTGTGGTAACTGTTATGGGGGGAGTGACACCAGGAGTTACCATACTGGATGACATCAACCCTAGTGACGCCACTGTGTTGGACATCTCTCCTGAACCTCAGTGTGACAGATCCAAATCAGAACTCATATACCCTCAAAACGAAAAAACCCATTGCTGTGTCATATCGATTTCAACTCATATGGACCCTATAGGACAGAGTAGAACTGCCCCATAGGATTTCCAAGGCTGTAAATCTTCATGGAAGCAGACTGCCACATCTTTCTCCCAAGGAGCTGCTGGTGGGTTCAAACAGCCGACCTTTCTGTTAGCAGCCAAGTGCTTAACCACTGCGCCACCAGTGCTCATTCTGTACCCTCTCAGAAGTCCACAAAACCTACTCCTTCTCCTCTGTTCTTTATTTTCTTTGATAACACAACTGTCTACTCACATACCCAAGCCAGAAACCTGGAACCTAGGACTAATCATCCATGCCCCTTCCTCACTGCTGTAACATACCTCTACCCCTTCTAACTTAATCTTGCATATTAATTATATTTAAATTATACTTTCTAAATACCCTTTCCTCTCCATCTCCACTGCCACCACCTCACCCGGGTCATTTATTCATTAGGTTAGTGTTTGCTGAACACTTACATGTGCCAGGCATTGTTTGAGATGCTCAGCATATAGGGGTAAACAAAACAGGCAAGTTTACTGAATGGAGTGAAACAAACAGTAAATAAGTAAAAAAACAAGATAATTCAGGGGGTGTTATGAACACAATAAAATGGGGAAACTAGGAACCTCTCAAAATTGCCCAGCCCTGCACATCATTCTCTTTCTCTTCCTTCTTCCTTCTCATCCTTTCTTCTTGTTCTCACAGAGCAGATGGTCCTGACCCTTTCACCTGGAGTCTTGATTTCATTCCCTTTCATCTTCCAGGAACTTCCTCTATCTTCATATAATGGAGCCCTAGTGGTACAGTGATTACAGCACTCAGCTGCTAATCAAAAGTTTGGAGGTTTGAACCCACCAGCCGCTCCATGGAAGAAAGATATGGCAGTCTGCTTCCATAAAGATTTACAGCCTTGGAAACCCTATCTTCATATAACAGCTGCCTGAATACAAACATCCCAACTAGACTATAAGCTACTTTTAGTGTAGGAGTCATATCTTATACATCTGTGTGCCCACAGTGCCTTGGCTCAGAGTAAGTGCTCAGAAAATTGTTGTTAATGAATTGGTGACTCCTTCGACACCTGAAAGAGACTCACAGAAAAGCATCTCCAGCCCAAATCAGAATGGAAAGATGAGTGAACTCCCCCATTTGAGTGTAGTGGCAGCGATGCCTAGAGCCAGGAGTCAGAGTTATGACCGAGATCACCCATTTTGGTTCCTTTCAGGCCTGGGACATCATGCTCCTATGCCCCACGTGTGACTGTAGTTGCTTCATAAATACTACTTTACTTGACAGTGCCAGGTACATGTCGGCAATGTAGAAGTACACTTTGTTTCTGATGATGAGCTTCAAACGCAGAGAACTCTGGTATGTTGCCAGCACTGGCCCTACAGCAGAAGGTTGCAGTTGCCACTTCACTTTGTATTTCCAGGCCCTTGGGTATGGCACCCCAACAGGGAGGAAGATGTTGCCAGTTCGATCATAGTCATTGTAATTAAATCCAGGTTCTGGCAAAGCACAGTATGTAATTATGAAGTATTATTATGGTTTTTATCATTATTAGGCACCCAGCTGCCCAGCCCAGGAAACCACAGTAGTAAAACACTGAGAAGCCAAGCTCCTCTCCCAGCTGGCGTGTATCAATACCAGGTGTATTGGCACATCGTCTTCAGCACCACGCTCTCAGTATGAGACCATCTGACCCTTCTTTTTGACAAGATAAATTTTTAAATGAGTGGAAAGAGTAAATGTAAAGACAGGCCTTTACCATCACCCCTTCTTTTCCATTTCCCCAGAATGCTCTTTTCTCATCTGTGTATTTATTACATAAATCTTTCTCAAATTTATCCTTGACCTGCCAGCTTCCTGCACATCATTTCACAGTGTCTCCCAAGGATGGATGGCATTGTATTAGTTAGGGAGGGAGTACGGAGCACAAGAAAAAGTGCTTTTACTTTTAAGAAACTTATGGTATAGACTAAATAACTCAGAAAGCATAGTCAGAGTTGACAAGAAATCTGCCATTTGTTGAGCCATACTCGGCATTTTCAAATTGCTATTTGACTTAATCTGCATGGCCCTGCAAGGTGGGTTTTATTATCCCCATTTTCTCCAAGGTCATACTTAGTGAATGACAGACATGAGATTCCAACGTAAACCTACAAATTCAGTAATTGTATGCGCATGGTGGATATGTCCACACCGGTGGCGGAACATAGGTATCAGACTTCACCTCTTCCTATCAAATTAAAAATGGCTTCTTGTACAAAGTAAATTTTAAGCTGAGTACTGAAAGGACAATTCAGAAGTGATGCTGAGGGAATGGTGCCAAACGGAAGTCCAGATTGGCCATGAGCCTAAGATCAATCAATAAGGAAAGATTTCTTGTTCAGCGATGAGTCATATTATATTCTTCAAGTACCTTGATTGTCTGAGCTAACTCCGAATGGGGGAATCAAACCATGTGGTATGAAGGTAACTTGGGGAGGGAGGTGGGTGGCTTGGGGAGGGAGTAAGTCTTCGAATGGTGGAGAACTCTTAAATGACTAATATACTGGCACATCTAACGTTGGCTTCTGAAACAAGCGGAAACCACAGCAGCTTTTCCCACTGCCAATCGCTTGTTTTTAACTGATATATGCCAAAAAAATTTCCATTCTCTTCTTTAAAAAAAAAAAAATTCATTAAAAATTTTTAAACTATTTATTTAAGCACTTTCTATGTTGTGGAGCCCTGGTGGCGCAGTGGTTAAGAGCTTGGCTGCTAACCAAAACATCAGCGGTTCAAATCCACCAGCCACTCCTTGGAAACCCTATGAGGCAGTTCTAGTCTGTCCTATAAGGTTGCTATGAGTCATAATCGACTTGACTACAATGGGTTTGGTTTTTGGGTTTTCTATGTTGTACAAAGGAGCCCTGGTGGTACAGTGGTTAAAGCGCTCACCTGCTAACCGAAAGGGTCAGCAGTTTGAACCCATCAGCCTGCTCCATGGGAGGAGGATGTGGCAGTCTCTTTCCGTAAAGATTTATAGCCTTGGAAACCCTATGGGGCAGTTCTACTCTGTCCTATAGGGTCGCTGTGAGTCGAAATCGACTCAACAGCAGTGGGGTGGTTGGTTGGTATGTTGTACAAGGCAGTTCACTCCTAGTAACTATAGTAGGTTTTTAAAGGTATTTTTAAAATTTTAAGTCAACTTTATTGAGGTATAATTAGGATACAATAAAATGCATCCATTTTAAGTGTACTATTTGACGTGTTTTGAGGTATGTATTTCCTTGTAACCACTGCTGTTATCAAGAAATACATCACTCCTATCATCCCAAAAAGTTCCCTTGTGTCCGTTTGCAATAGGAATTTTAATATTAATTTGTATTCTGATTATGATCAGCTTCAACCTGTCTCTCGAAGTCCAGACCCATACCTGACTGATGTATCTACCTGAACGTTGCAAACAGACATCTCAAACCAAACATGACCAAAGGCAAAAGCTTCATTTTACCTCTGAGAAAACCCCCATCTCCAACCTCCCGTTCTCTTCCCAAACTACATTTCCTGTATTCTCCAATTTGGTTGAGGTAATCATTAACTGGAGCCCTAGTGGCATAGTGGTTAAAAGCTATGACTGCTAACCAAAAGGTCAGCAGTTTGAATCCACCAGACACTCCTTGGAAACGCTTGCTATACGGCAGTTCTGCTCTGCCCGATAGGGTTGCTAAGAGTCAGAATTGACCCGACAGCAACAGGTTTGAGTTTTTTTGTTTGTTTTTTTTTTTTTGGTAATCATAACTACCAAGTCACATATACTACAATTTAAAAAAAGCAAAACTTATTCCCCCTCTTCTACCTTCCAAAGTCAGCAGGTGATTCTACCTCACAGACAATTGTTAATTGGTTCTTTCCATTTCCACTGTCCTCATTCAGACACTTGCTTCACAGGCACAATTGCAATAAGCTCCTACCTTCTTTCTCCATGCTTCAAATAGTCCACCAAACTGCCACTCTACTTTTCTTTCAAGAACTCAGACCTGACCATTTCAATCTCCTGCTTTCAGGGACTGCCCAACTGCATACAAAATGGCACTAGAAATCTTTCACAGTATGGACTAACCTACCTTTCCCGGCTCCTCTGCTTCCGGCCAAGTAGAGCACACTACGCGTTTTCGTGTTTCCATGCCTTCCACCTGATCACTGTTAGAAATGTGTGTTCCCCTCCACCTGAAAACCCCTGCCCATCTTTCGCAGTCCCGACATGACACTTCCTCAGGCAAGTCTTCCCCGAGCTCTCCATATGAAAGTAGTCTCTCTTGTTACACATTATGCTTATCCTGCTAAATAGGCACGGTAATGATGGAGAACAGGACAGCAGACTGAGGATCTAGGCTTAAGTTAAAATGCTCATTCCTTACTTGCTGTGCCATCCAAGGCAAATCACATAACCTCCCTGAGCCTCGGTTATTTAATCTATACAAGAAAAAAAGCCAAACCTGTCGCCGTCAAGTCAATTTCGATTCATAGCAACTCTATAGGACAGAATAGAACTGCCCGTAGGGTTTCCAAGGAGCAGCTGATAGATTCAAGCTGCTGACCTTTTGGTTAGCAGCAGAGCTCTTAACCAACCACTGTGCCACTAATAATAACAACTCTAGTAATACCCTATCTCACAGGACTGTTGTGGTCATCAAATGAAGTAATTATAAATGTGAATGTAATTTACACTATACCCAACCAAAAAAACAAACCCATTGCCATCAAGTCAATTCTGACTCGTGACTGCCCTATAGGACAGAGTAGAACTGCCCCATAGGGTTTCCAAGGCTGTACATCTTCACTGAAGCAGACTGCCACATTTTTCTCCTGCAGAGTGGGCTGGTGGGTTCTAACAACCGACCTTTCGGTTAGCAGCCAAGAGCTTAACAACTGTGCCACCAGGGCTCTTCTTGTGCCATGTGGATGTGAGATATTATAATTGTGAAGCTGCATCTCCTGGTAGACTATGAGCTCCTTGAGTGCAGAATCAATGTCTGGTCATCTTTACCTCCCTCCCACCTAACAGTGCCTGGGCCTGCCTATTGGCTAGATGGGTTTATGGCATAAATTCCTTTTTTTTTTTTTTTTGGTAAAATCATATTCTCTCAACTCTCTTAGCTTACTTTCTACAATGTTTCTTCAAACACCAATCACAGCATTTCTTTTTATAATTGTTTATTGCCTTCATAATTAAATAGTTACATAACAAGTCTCTAAGAAATGGAAAAAAAAATTCTATCCATGATTAATTTTAAATGCCTAACATAAATGAGTTCACCTCCACCATTCATTCTTTCCTTTTACTCAGCAAATATTTTTTTGAGCCACTGTGTTCCCAGCCTTATTCTAGGCACTGGGCATGCCGAGGTGAGTAAGAGCCCTCACAGAACTTACGTTACAGAGGACTTACGTTATAAACACAAACCAACAAGTAAAGGTTTTAATCTACATAGTTAAAAGTGCTACAAATGACATAGAACAATGTTGAGGGCAGAGCTAAGTAACTGGGGGAAGTGATGTTTCAGCACCAGTGATGAGAAGGAAGCAACCATAGAAAACCCAGGAGGAAGAGCGTTCCAGGCGGAGAAGCATACAGACATAGGGCCTGAGACAGAGCTGGTAAAGTGGATGCAAGGAATTGAAGAAGGTCTTTGTGGTGTGGAGGAAGCAAGCAACAGTGGTAGGAGTTGAGGTTAAAGAAGCAGATGGGTAGATCATGTAGGGCTTTGAAGGTCAAGGTAAAGAGTTTAAATTTTATTCTAATTGTTACAGGAAACCACTGAAAGGTTTTAAGCAGGAGTGTGACAAGATCTGATTTGTTTTTTTAAAAAGATTGCCCTAACGAAGAATGCATTCTGGGAACAGTAGGAGAGAGAAGACCAGAAGCAGGCAGACCAATCTGGTCCAGATGAGAGATGTTGGTGGTCGGGATTAGGGTGGTAGGGCTGAACATGGTTAAGAGTACTAGGTTTAGGAGTACCCTTTGCAGGTAGAACTGAATGGTCTTACTAATGGCTCACTAATGGGGTGAGTGAGGGAAGGGAAGTCATTAAGGGTGACTCTTAGGATTCTGACCTAAGCAATTAGGTAGATGAAGGTTCAGTTTATTGAGTGCCAATTCTATGGCAGGCACTGTGCTAGGCTCTGAGAATTCAAAGCTCAATGACTAAAACACAGTCCTTACTCTCAAAGAAAAAAAAGCAAAAACAAAAACAAAAAACCCAGTCTAGTGGTATAAGATAGCCTCATGCCCAGGTAATTTCTGTGAAATGTTTTCAGCACAATAATAGCCCTGTGCACAGGTTACCGTGAGTGCATCAAGGAGGAGCCCCTAGTCCAGTCAAGCTCATTGAACCAGGAGTCCCACCCTCTCAGGAAGATTACCGGGGAACTTTCTTGCTATTCATGACATATGTGCAGTAATCCACGTTCTAGGTAAAGTTTTAACCTAACTCTTCATGAACAAATAAAGGACAATAGTTGCCAGCAGAATCTTCCAGGATGTCTGGTTTGTTACTTCTTTTTAAGAAAAGAGGAAAGAAAATGGAACAACCAGAACAAAAATAATGAAGATGTTCATGCATTGTGAAGAACATAACCAATGTCACTGAACAACTTGTGTAGAAATTGTTGAATGGGAACCTAAACTGCTCTGTAAACCTTCACCAAACACACGATAAAATATTGTTAAAAATAAATAAAAAGTATAATAATAAAAAAAGAGAGCAAGGAAACAAGGGTATAGGAAAATATCTAGGATGCTAACGATATTGGAAAGAGGCAAGTTGCTCAGCTCACGAAAATGGAAATCTGTGTGGTCCAGACTTCTGCTGCAATCCCCTATGCAAACCCTACCAATAGTAGGCTTTTGGTTAAGAATGGATTCAGTTTTTTTCATTTTAATCGTGACTATAACTCTTATGAAATTTCCATATGCTCTGGAATGTCTTCTCTCAAGATTTTCTCTTCTTTCTTTTTGGTGTTTGTTTACATTTGACCAACTGATACATATACATGTTTCAAAAATCAAAACAAAATAAAAAGGTATTTAATGAAAAGTCTTTCTCCCACCCTGCCCCACCTGCCCAATTCTCCATCCCAGCCACCCCCAGGTAAAGACAATGATTTGTATTGGTTTCTATGTGTATCCTCTCAGTGTTTCTTCATGCAAACACAAGCAATTCTTATACTGTTTATCCTTCTCCCTTCTTACACAAGAGCTGGCATATGGTATCCCCTGATCTGCATCTTGCTTTTACCTTTAACAATCTATCTCAGAACTCTTTCATATCAGCAGTAAGAGAGCTTCCTCATTCTTTTTAACAGCTGCATAGCGTTACTGCAGAATATGCCATAATTTATTTAACCATTCCCCTATTGATGAACATTTTGGTTGTTTCTAATCCTTGCTATTTATTATAAGGAATGCTGTATTGAATAACCTGGTACATATGCATTCAGGTATATCCTTAGAATAAACTCCCAGAAGTCTCCCAAACACTTTCATAAAAGTGTCCAAGCAAGTATTCTAAAATGGTGTGACTAGATTTCCAAATAAGAACCTCAGCTTCTCAAGGATTGATGTCCACATTCCATTAAGAATAGCTCCTCATTCTTTGGCCTGTAAATTATATTTTTGCTTTTCTTCTCCAATAAGGAAAATTTTTTATATTTAATCTGCTTCTCCTGCTACAAATGTTGGCTTGGTGCTTAAAAGAAGAAGAGAAGAAACAATAAAAAACAGAATAAAATTCAGTTTGAGTATGCCCTACTTAATGAATTGCAAGGTCTTCTTAGATTAATGTACAGAAGCACCACTGGAATGAGGCCTCCGATGGGGATGATGAGGTTGGAGTTGAGAACTTGTAAGGTGTACCTTGCCCCAAACAGCTCTAGTGCCACCCTAGCCCCAGGGTTCTTTCCAAAACCAAAAACCCACTGCTGTGGAGTCAGTGCCAACTCATAGCAGCCCTGTAGGACAGAGTAGAACTGCCCCATGGGCTTCCAAGGCTGTAAATAATTACAGAAACAGACTGCCATATCTTTCTCCCAAGGAGTGGCTAGCGGGTTCAAATCGCCGACCTTTAGGTTAGCCGCCAAGGAGTTTAACCACTGCGCCACCAGGGCTCCACCAGGGCCCCTTACCCATTATTTATTAGCATTCTTCCTTTTGCTTCCCTTGATAATTCTTCATTTTCCCATAGTTGCTTTTGGAAAATAGGTTTAGGGCTTGGTGATGTAGGTAGACTCCTGCAAATGTGCCTTATAACTGGGCTGGCAGCATAAGTTTTCTATCTTTGCACTAGTTCCCCCTTCCCAGCAAGACCTTTTTCCTTTATTAGATTCCAGGTATATGAGACCAGGATGGAAGAATCCTAGGGCACTTTATTCACATAAGGTTTGGAAGAACATATACAGAGGTGGAGATATGTGTGAGCAATGGTGCAATGAAGACCGCCATTTTTAAAAATATGTACATCTTAAGAAGCTAGTCCAGTCATATTACTATCAAATTAGAAAGTAATATCATTCCACATAGCACTTCTCTTTGGTCCTGTTCCGTGTTTGCAGAGGATTTGTTTGTTTGTTGGTTCAATTATAGCATGAAAGAAAACATTTTAAAGAAAAACACGAGGTTAACAAGTTGCAGCAAATAGCCACCCAGAAAGACTTTCTTAGCTCCCCAACTCTCTTCCTCAGGGATCGTAAAATCTACAAATTATAGAACTGTCAAAAATCTCTGAAGAGTGTCTATGCTACTCTCCCAGCTGCAGATGAAACTACATTCCATTTTAAAAATGTCTCCCGTAAAGATCTCAGTCTCTCTTTTGGCCATTACCTTTTTAAAAATTGTTTTTCCTGTGGCTGGTAAGACTTAGACTCTATGCTCAGGGTATATCCAGAATTCCTCTTTAAGTGAAAAATAATAGCCAATAAGATTATTTGTGCATTTGATCCCTGAGTATCTGTAAGAGGACATAAGGCCCATTGAGCACAGTCTCATTTTCTTCTGGAAATATGGTCCTCCCTTATTCTCAGTCCATGGGCTTACCCTGAGGAGTGATGACCCTCACCTCCTGCCTCTGGGGCGAAGCATGTGACATTGGTCTAGGCCAATTAGTATATCATATTCCCCTGGTCACAGTGATCAGTTCTGAATCGACTAGAAAAGTTCACTCTGGATTTGAAGCTAGATGCAAGTATTCCCAGGAGTTGCTTGTATCCATATTGGACCCATGAAGAGAGAGCTTGCCTAAGAATGGAGCCAATACTGAAGATGTTGAATTGAGAAATGGGGAGAGAGAAATTAGGTCCTGAGTCGCACTGTTTGAGCCCTGGATCAAGCCTTACCTAAACCAGATACTCTAAATTATTCAGTTACTTGAGTCAATAAATTCATCTTTTTTTTTTTAATTGTAAAAGTTTACAGCTCAAGTTAATTTCTCATACAAAAATTTATACACATATTGTCATGTGACATTAGTTGCAATCCCTACAATTTGACAGCACACTTCCCTTTTCCACCTCGGGTTTCTTATGTCCATTCAACCAGTTCCTGTCCCTTCCTGCCTTCTCATCCTGCCTCTGGACAGGAGCTGCCCATTTGGCCTTGTGTATCTGATTGAACTCAGAAGCACAGGCCTCACAAATATTACTTTATGTTTTATAGTCCAGTCTAATCTTTGTTTCAAGAGTGGTCTTTGGGAATGGTTTTAGTTCTGGGTTAACAGAGTGTCTGGGGGCCATGGCTTAGGGGGTTCCTCCAGTCTCAGTCAGACCATTAAGTCTGGTCTTTTTTACGTGAATTTGAGTTCTGTTCTGCCCTTTTCTCCCACTCCATCTGGGACTTTCTGTTGTGTTCCCTGTCAGGGCAGTCATTGATGGTATCCAGGCACCATCTAGTTCTTCTAAATTCATCTTTTTGATTAGCTAGCTTGGATGACTTTTTCATCTCTGGCAATCAAAGGATTTTTAGTCGATGTACTATCTTCAAACAAAATGGGCAAGTTAACAACTTGTGTTGTTCCCATGATTTGATAATTACATGATTTCCCTGGTTAACTCCCACATTCCTCTATTCTTACACTGGGAGCAACTCTACCATTTGCAGCATGCCCGTAGACTGAACACCAAGCCAGAGGTCTCCTTCCCTTACTTCCCTTACACCAAAAACTCCTCCAGCTCTTGCTTAACCCCAGCCCACAGGTGAAGTTAAAGAAGGAGGGAGACAGATGGCAACCTGATTCATATTCCTCTTATAGAGAATCAAGCCAATTTATTTGGGGGGTCAGTTCTAGTTCTGTTTCAGCAGTGAATGAAGTTGTTTGAATCCATTTCTGGTTCAGGCTTATGATCATCTGGGCTGTTCCAAAGTTACTCACATGGGGAAAAATAATTTGGGGGTTAAAGTTTTCTTCCAGTTTGAGAAGGATTATGTAACATGGAATCAAGATGTGCCCGTCTTATTACTCTTTTTGTGCTAAAATAGGTAGCATATGGATAGGATAGAGGGGTGATCAGTAGTGTACACACTACTAAAAACAGTCAATCTAGACTGTATTCATAATGAGCAGTGTCATAAAGTCTACTTTGGGGATTTACTTTTAATATTTCTAATCCACATGTGAGCACACTTTGAAATATTGTTTCATAAGGTACCTACTATATTACGAAAATACAGGTTGAAACACCTTTTGCAATTATTGCTTCTTTTAGAGTAACAAGCATTTTGTAGTTGTAACATTTATGGCCTCTATTTGAAAATTATTTCTTATTAGAGTGATATTCTGTCCATGTCTTGAAGCCCCTAAGGCTTACTGAAAAGTCTTGAGACAGGGTTATTCTCTGGAAAGTGTTGTCAAAAAATCTAGGCTCAGAATATCAAATGGACTATTTTTCAATAGCTTTGAGTAATCTAATGGACATGCTTGGATATGACGTACCCTTTGTTTCATTGCCTCCATGATATATTTTTACATATTTACATATTTCCAGACACAAAATGCTCAGCTTGCTCCAGGACATTTTTTGTGAGTGGTGATATGCAAACAAAAGATAGAATGATAGATGGTGTCTTAGTCATCTAGTGCTGCTACAACAGAAACGCCACAAGTGGATGGCTTTAACAAAGAGAAATGTATTTCTTCACAGTAAAGTAGGCCAAAAGTCCAAATTCAGGGCGTCAGCTCCAGGGGAAGGCTTTCTCTTTCTGTCAGCCTTCTCATCCATGTTGCCCCAGACTAGGAGCTTCTCTGAGCAGGGACCCTGGTCCAAAGGACGTGCTCTGCTCCTGGCACTGCTTTCTTGATGGTATGAGGTCCCCCTGTCTCTCTGCTCACTTCTCTCTTTTATATCTCAAGAGATTGCTTCAGGGCACAATCCAATCTTATAGATTGAGTCCTGCCTTACTAACACAACTGCCACCCATCCTCCCTCATCAACATCATGGAGGCAGGGTTTACAACATACAGGAAAATCACACAATACCAGGAATCATGGCCCAGCCAAACTGATACGCACATTTTTTGGGGGACGTAATTCAATCCATGACATTCCACCCTTTGGCGCCCAAAAAATCACATCCTTGCAACATGGAAAACATATCTACCCCACATCATAGCAAAAGCCTTAACTCTAAGTCCAAAATCCAAAAATTCCTCTTCATCTGTGAAATCTAGAATACAAATTATCTGCTTCCAAAGGCACCATGGCAGAACAGACACAAGCTAGACATTTCCATTACAGATGGGAGAAACTGGAGGGAAAGAAGGGATAACAGGCACCAAGCAAGTCAGCAAACACATTACATTAGCCCTCAAGGATTTGAACATAATCTTCTGTCCTCTGAGATGATTTACACAATGGCCCTGCCCTCCAGACTCTAGGTATTGGCCATAGTCTCCAGATTCTGAGTGGAAGCCCCTCGGCCCTGGGCTTCAGCTCTGCCTTCCAGGCCCACTGGGACAGCAACTCTGCTCCCTTGGCTTTAGGCACACCATTCGCTAAGTCCATCTGAGTGGTGACTCCACCCTTAGAAGCACCAGAGGCCATGGCTCCACCCTTTGAAACCCCAGAGGTCATGGCCATACCTTCTGAGACTCAGGCAGCTTGGCTTCTTGTGTTCCTTGTCTCTTCAGCTTCTGCTTCTGTTTCCTGTGGCCTCTCAGCCCTCGGGCCTCAACATCCACATCTGCCCTGCTGGGGCAAGGGTTCCAAAGCTCTGAGGCTCCACCAGTAAGTGCCCGAGGCATCCTACTCTGCCAGGAAGCCTCCTGGCACAGGTACTCAGCTCCCTTGCTCTGTAGGTCGGCGAGCCTAGCTCCACAGATAAGTGCCCAGAGGCACCCCACTCAGCCAGGAAGCCTCCTGTACACAGGCACTCAGCTCTCTTGCTCCGTGGGTCAGCTCCAGCGCCATCTCACGCTGGTCTCCTGGTTCTGCTGCTGCTGGTTCTCTGCCATTGCCGCTCCTCTGCCACTGCAGATTCTCTGCCACTGCCACTTCTCTATCCATTCACAGTTTCAAAACCGCTTCCACATTTTAGGTATCTGTTAGAGCAGCACCCCACTCTCTCACTATCAAATTCTGTCTTAGGCATCTAGTGCTGCTCTAACAGAAATACTGCCAAATGGATGGCTTTAACAAAGAGAAATTTATTCTCTCACAGTCTAGTAGTCCAGAAGTCCAAATTCAGGGCATCAGCTCCAGGGGAAGGCTTTCTTTCTCTGTCGGCCTTCTCTTCATGTTCCCCCAGACTAGGAGCTTCTCTGCGCAGGGACCCCAGGTCCAAAGGACGTGCTCTGCTCCTGGCACTGCTTTCTTGATGGTATGAGGTTCCCCTGTCTCTCTGCTCACTTCTGTCTTTTATATCTCAAGAGATTGCCTCAGGGCACAATCCAACCTTGTAGGCTGAGTCCTGCCTTACTAACACAACTGCCACCCATCCTCCCCCATTAATATCACAGAGGCAGGATTTACAACATATAGGAAAATCACATAATACCAAGAATCATGGCCCAGCCAAATTGACACACACATATTTTGGAGGACATAATTCAATCCATGACAGATGTCATCTATATATTTTACAAAAATACCTCTTGCTTATACATGTGTAAGCAGGAAGCCTGATTTGATAAGATGCAAAGAAAAGTCTTACAAATGACACATGTAAGCAGGACAGGTCTTCCCAAATTGATGGGGCCCTAAAAGCAGTTGTCATGAGTATGAGCATATTTGTTACCTCTGTTCCTCTGCATAGAAATCCCCGCTTGTAAATATGGCCAGGTCTTCAGAACTAGAGCCAAGATCAGCTGAGCTTCATTCCATTTTCTATTAGTTCAAGAGAGACTGTGGCCACCATAATGGATTGCATAGCTTTTGTGACTCTTCTGAGACTTTTGTGTTTCCCTGGCCCCATGTCATTTAAACTAAAAGTTTAAGATTTAAATCCTTTTACTTGGTCCTCGAAGAAATAACCATAATTAATCTTACAGCATTAAATTAATTGGCAATGTGCTTTGGAAGGAATAAACTTATGTTCTCCAAAAGGACTTGGATGTACAGAATTTCAATGCTTCAAATGATGTAATTTTCTGTAATATTTAGCCTGCTAATTTGGGTTTGGTATTTGTATAATAGGAGATTTCGAACAAAAAGCGAAAGAGAGGCTAATTTGCCTGGTATTGCTACAGTTCTTTTGTCCTTTCAGAATCTAAAATTAGCCAACATCTGCAGTGTCAACAAGGACTCCATATGGCATTCAAGTTTGTACTTTTCCTAAATAATGCATTTGAGGCAATGTAATCTAAGAGGAATTCTGAGGTAATAATGATTAGAGTGCTCTATATTATATAGCACTTTGTAGTTTCAAAGTGATTTAACATCTAGGATCTTATTTGTTCCTCACAACAGTGTTAAGAGGTAAGGAGGTCAGGTATTTATTATTCCTGTTTAACAGATGAGAAAATGGAAGCCCAAAGTACTGAAGAGATATGATCCTAGTCACAACGTGGGTAAGTAGCAGAGTGAGAACAAAGCCCAGGCCATCTGGTTCCTAACCCACTGCTCTTTCTACCATAGTACTAGGATCAACTTATTGACAAACTATGTTAAAAATAGAATGTTTTCAAAATAATAGACCCCACAAACAACTCTGTAGGAAAAGACAAGAACTCATCACCAGAAACTAAACAATAAACATGCCATGTTCGATTTCAACGGAAAAGCAGGTTTTCTGGAGTTTAACGAAGTTTATTTGCTCAGTTAGTTAGCAGATGTTCTCTGCAGAAGTTCGTCTAGTTACTCTTGTGATTTCCAATTTTACCGACACAGGAAATGGCTTCACCGAAATATTTTTTCTCCTTGTGAAGTCACACCTCATAAATCTTTATTTGTCATATCTAGAAAATTCAAAAACTTTACTGTAACTGATGTCGTAACTAACAGTGCTTTCCTCACAGTAATAAGTTGGACTTTATGTCTACCTGAGTTTTTAAACATTTAGTTTTCAACTCAACTTCTGTAAATACCTGCATCATAGCACTCACTCTGAATTTCTGGGACCAAAAAAGAAAAGAAAAGGTTTTTTGAAGTTAAAGAATGAATATATTAGAAACATAGCTTGTGACTGGTATACAAGCATGAATTTAGAAGGATTCCACTTTTGAATGCATAAATAATGTTATTGCTAATCCATAGTTTATAGAAATTTCTAACCATGTGCCATTCCCATTTCTACTTTAAAATGGAGAGAAATTCAATTACTTCCAGTTCTTGACTGTTTGAGGCTTAAAAAATTGTGAATGCTGGCATTCTTGAAGAGGAGTATTAAGAGTTTGTAGTATTAGAAAAGATACTGGCACTCTGAAGCACTGACAGGCAGATACATTTCTAACAAGTGGAAACGTAGGCACGTACTGGCTAAAGGAGCAGCCAGTAAGAATCGTAATCACGACTTGGCTCAGTCTAAGCTGGTCCTGAAGAGACTTCACAAAAGTGCATTATTCCTTAGGAAGCATTTTCTACCAAGTGGAGAGCTGGCAAGCAGCGGCATCAGAGGTTGCTGACACGAACACTTACTTAAAACTTTAATTTTTTTTTTTCCATTAGTTGTTTGGATATGTCTCAAAGGACCACAAACAGAAAAGCAGTATTTAAATTTGATAGTGTCGAAAACATTCTCGCAACTCTTATATCCTACCTACTCTGTGCCCAATATTAGTGGAAATACACTAAACAGTTTTGAAGCGGTCACCTAACCTAAGAAGAACAATGTTATCTTTCCATGCACAAGCAAACCTGGACTTGGAGGCAGTTAAAAAAAGACATGGAGAAAAAGAGACACGGGGTAATGATGTGGAATGTACGTGACGGTTACCTTTTATACGTCAGCTTGGCTAGGCTGTGGTGCCCAGTTTTTGGTAAACCATTAATTTAGTTGCTGTTATAAAACATTTATGTGTGATTAAATCGGTTAGCCTCCAGTAAAACAGACTACCTTCCATACTGTGGGCAGGCTTCAGTCAATCAGTTGAAGGCCTTAAGAGCAAATGAGGAGTCTCCCTGGGGTGTGTTCTGGCTCTGGACTATAAATAGACATTTTCCTAGAACACCTCTGCTCGTCACTCTTCTTGTCACCTGACCTACAGATTTTGGGACACAAGCTTGCAGGAGTCTCCAGTCTGTCATCTGACTTACAGTTTTGGGACTTGCCAGCTCACCATAATCACGTGAGCCAATTCCTTGAAGTAAATCTCTGTGTGTGTGTATGTGTATATATAATCACTGGTTTGTTTCTTTAGACTAAGACAATGTACTGAGAGGGAGGAATTGAGGGGAGTTGGAGAATCGGGGTAGGAAAGCCTTGAGAGAGGAGAGGTTTAAAGCGTGAGCCTGGCTAGGCATGGGGACCCATGAAGAAGAAGCCAAGGCTGGCAGAAGACAGTGACGGTGGTGGTAGCGTTCAGAAGTAATTGGACTGGAGAGATATGGGAATGTATGAGGAAGGGAAGTCCCAAGGCACCATGAGAACCCACACCATGCTTGCTTTCTCTTAGCTTATTTGGTCTGATCTAGTTTTTCTCCTCCTTCTCCACCACCTCTATATCTCTGCCCCACTGTAAGAAAAATCTGAGTTCCACAGCCAAAGTTTCTTTAACTTAGTCCTTATTTGTCTGTCGAGTGATTTGTGGAGACTGGGACTAGTCATCATTATTTGGCAATAACTTCAGCATTCATCAGTCAGAACTGGAATGCTGTACCTTTGTTTCCAGTCAACCCACTTACAACCACAAACCCCTTTGTGCTAAAGCAGAGTAAGGGGGTCACTTGGCTCTTCTGCTGCTGATTAATGGACTGGACAGAAAAGTATTGGAAAGGCCAGTGCAGCTCCCACAGCAGTCCTGGGCTTTTCAGCCAGATGGGCTAAAAAATAAAAATATAAATATAAAAGAAGCCGATTGTGTCAAACCATGTTAGCCAATACCTCTACTCTCTGCCTGAACTGTAAGACAGAACAGTACATCCTGTTCTCTTGCAGTTCATTTTTAAAATAAAGAGTATGAGGAAGTATTAGATCATGCCTATAATATACAAGATAACTAGACACTCCAGGACACTGTTATACTACCCATTGGAATATGTCATTTGCACACTGATACAGTAATGATTACTCTCTAAGTTAGACACTATACCACTCCCGCTTCCCCTCCTTGCATGGATGCATCTGAACAGCAGCTCGGAGGCAGTGGGAGAAGGATGTGGCCTTGCCAGCCGATGCTGAGAAAGACCAAAAACTTAAATATACACATCCAGCTCATTAACCTGCCTCCCCCACAAACACCCAGGCCGCGTGCATCATTGCCACAGGAAGAATCAGAAATCAACTAGAGTGTAAAAGTTGCTAAAGTTCCTCCTACTGGTGTCTGTGCAGTGTGGCTAGACCCATGATACTTTGCCATCCTCCCTCCGCTGACACCTTTAGGATGGCCTTTGGTGGCCATTGTACTCTAAGGAACCTGGTTTGTCCTGTGAGAAAATATTGAAAGCAAGGGAAAATAGAACACAATGTCCTTTACCCTGAGTCCCTAATCCTGCTGGATATGTCCCAGGGTGGAGTTACTCTTGCTGTCACAAATAATTCACCCTGAATGGATCAACATGTTTAAAAGATGTTTCCAAATAGGACTGAAACGCTAGGTGTAGACTTAAGCGCCAATTACCAAGGGCAAATTCAGAATAGAACAGAGGTTGGAAATTAGTAAACTGAAGAGGTGCTGTGATCTGGTAGAAAGAGCCAGCTCTGTCAGTAACTAGCTGTGTGCCTTTGTGCATTCAGTTTCCTCGATTCTAAAATGAAACGAATTTAGTGTAAAAAACTTTGGAGATACTGACTTATGTTCTCTCTCTGTATTTCCCCCGTTTCCGTTACCCTTTCCTGTTCAAGCTGGTTCTGTGTGTCTTTGGCTCAGGGGAGGTTTTTGGCTGGACTCTCAGACTTTTGAATAAACCCTTTGAAGAGAACAAGTTTTGAGGAGAGCTGGAAACCTTGGTGGTGTAGTGGTTAAGTGCTACGGCTGGTAACCAAAAGGTAGGCAGTTCGAATCCACCAGCTGCTCCTTGGAAACTCTATGGGGCAGTTCCACTCTGTCCTATAAGGTCACTATGAGTCAGAATTGACTCAACAGCGATGGGTTTGGTTGGTTTTTTGGTATTTCCCTGAAGGAGCCTTGGTGGCACAGTGATTAAGAGCTCAGCTGCTAACCAAAAGGCCAGAGGTTCAAATCCAGCAGCTGCTCCACAGGAGAAAGATATGGCAGTCTGCTTCTGTAAAGATGACAGCCTTGGAAATCCTATGGGGCGGTTCTACTCTATCCTATAGGGTCATTATGAGTCGGAATCGACTGGATGAGTACGGGTATTTCCCCAGGCTAAAAAGCTCTTGATTCCAGAAAACAACAAGATGTCATCCTGCTTCCTGGCAGGACCCCTTGGCTATGTGTATACCTCAGGAAGGCTGGGTCTTTGGCACAGAGGTCCTTTTTTCTAGGAAAGAGCAGAGGGGCAGCCCCAAAGGACCATGCAGATTAGGACATTCCTGTGTGGATTAATAATTAGAGGGGGCCTCGAATGTTTTGGTGCTTCTTAAGATGCTTGGAGAATCCTTGAGTGGTGCAAAACAGTAACATACTCGCCTGCTGACCGAAAGGTTGGAGGTTCAAGTCCACTGAGAAGTATCTCGGAAAAATCAAAAAACTCCGAAAATTCGGCCACTGAAAACCCTATGGAGCACAGTTCTACTCTGACACACATGGGATTACCATGAATTGTGGCAGACTCGACGACAACTGGTTTTTAAGATGCCTGGTCCCTGCCACAAACCCTCAGCAAGGGTATGGAGTATACTCCAGGAAAGACCATGTTAAATTTCTTGCCAGCCCCACAGGATGGGAGCTCCAAGTTAAAACAGAGTATCTGTGTTCTGCTAACTTTGAAGAGTCATCAGTGGTAAGATGACCACTAGTTAATTTATGTCTCTTTATTATTTATTAAAAACTTAAAAAACAAACCCATTGCCTTCAAGTCAATTCCGACTCATAGCGACCCTATAGGACAAAGTAGAACTGCGCCACAGGGCTTCCAAGGAGTGGCTGGTGGATTCAAACAGCCACCCTTTTGGTTATTAGGCAAGCTCTTAACCACCGCGCCAGCAGGGCTCCAAATTATTTATGAAACCTAAGCCTTAACAAATCTTGCAGAGTATAAGAAATCTGCTTTCTTAGGGTTGAATTCATCAAGGATTTGCCGGACATTACTTGTTGCATTTTTTTCTCGAATCGGCCCTTTCTGGGCTCCATGTTTTCCCATTTGGGATGTTTTATTGAGAAAGGCTAGTGGTGCCTTGAGAAACATCACATGCCCTCCCACAAATCCCTGAATGTTTTCTTCAAAGTTTAAAAGGAATGACTCTCATCCCCAAGTACACATGTGAGTTGACATGAGGAGGAACTCAGAGTAACTCCACCCACCTAGCTAGAGGACCAGGGCTTTGGTTAGCTTCTCGGAGGCCGGGTACATTTTGGGAGTTGCTGGTAAAACAAACAGAACAAAACTTTTAAAAACATATTATGTGGGTGTTGTTATTGTTGCTGTCATTTGATTGGTGAAGAGTACTTTTGCCAGCGATTTTGATCTCTGAAAAGCACTTACTTGACATTATCTTGGGTGTATTTTTCTTGGTAGAAGATAGAAATTGCTATGATCTTTTAAGGACATTTTCCTGCTATGGCTTGCTTCTCTCTTTAAAGATTTTAGGAGGAAAAGTAATGTGTTTTTTGTTTGTTTTGTTATTGTACTTCAGAGTGCCTATATTCCCAACTCAGTCAAAACAATCTCTGGATCACTTTGTACTTCATGCCAAACAAGCTTTCTTAGAACTCTGAAAATAAAGTAAAACGGCACTTGATTGCTGTTCCCTCTCTTCTTATCCTTAATTCTTCCATATATCCAAGGAATCTCTAGGGTGGGGATGAAGGCAGATTCTCTCTAATTTAAAGCCTCCTAAATCTGGTTACCTATGTTGTTCAAAGAACCAAGTATTCTGAAAATCATACAAAATAACAATAATAATACAAATATTCTTCTCCCAATAGAAACCATTAAAAATAGTCACCTGGTGTACCGCTTAAAGTGGAATTTATTCCTTCTTTCTTAATAAAATGAGAAATAAAATAAAGTCATGTACAAGCTTTCAGAACAATGATTATAATATAAAAAAAAGTAGTTCTGACCGAAGAGAAAAGAAAAAAATGTTGAAGTATGGAAACAATATGAGGTCTTACGCAAGTAGCTCCTTATGCTCCATCCAAACCTGAAGGATTAAGAAAAGCCCCTGTCACAATCTCAACTGCCTCCCTCCCCCTGAAAGTGGCCGCCATCCTGACCTCTGCAGAAACTGCTTTCTTGTATTCTTTGTGGTTTTGTCACCCAAGTGGCATCCCTAAACACTATGGTTTAGTTTTGCCCATTAAAAAACTTCGATATATCTTTTAAATCTCTTTAAATCTACAGTTTTCCTCCTCTAAACTTGTCTTTTTTGTACAATGTATGTGTTAAAGAGCCCGGAGTCTTTGATCTGTATGGTTTTCTGCAGTCTGATTGTTGCTGATGGCATACTCCTGGTGTAGTTCAACATGCTCCTCTGTTTTCTGTCTTTCCTGCAGACAGAAGACTTGATGAGCCTCAGGTTCGATCCCTTTGGCATGACTGTAGGTGGTACATCGGGAGACACAAAATGTCTGGTTGTCTCTCTTTGTGGTCTTAACAAATGTTGATGCTCAATACCTAGGTCCATTAATTTACTATGGATTGCAGAATATCCTATTTTTGTTATTTCTTTTTCATTAACTAGTTGGACTATTTCTATAAAAGGACACTTGTCCTCATCTGTTATGTGTTTAATCACTGACACAATTCAGATAGGAAAGGTAGAATAAATACTTGATTATTTCCCTTCATTTACCAGATAATAAATTAGTTTCCTACCATCTTCCAAAAGTGACCAATTTCTTTTTATTTTAGTTATTATAAACTTGTGTATGCATGTATGGGTTTCGAGCTATTGCAATCATTACCTTCATTGTAGCTCAGTCTGTCCCATCCTTGGTGAGTGAGCTCCTCTCCCATTAGCACTTGAATCCTTTTGACATGACCCTAGCAGTCTTTGATAGCTTCCTTGCCATCTGATATGGCAAGATATTCTAGGCTCATCTTGTACATTTCCTGCTCCAGACCTAGAATCTGCCATGCCTCCAAGAAACCCTGGTTTCTTTTAGTGGGAAATGGTATTTCAAAACCACAATCTGGTTACTAGATGTGTTCATGAGTACGGTTTTTGTCATTGTTTCTATGCCTTTTCAGTGGACAGAACTAGGAAATGTATATTTTTAAAAATACCTCATGAATTAATTTTGATACTTTTCATTCAAGTGTAGTACTATGGGCTTTACAAGTACAATAGGCTCAGAATAATAATATTAGTACTACCACCACCAATATGATTACCAAGAGTTACTCTATTTTTGATTTGCTCTCTGCATTTGCCCTTATTTTTAAAAAATAAGTTTGCTGTATATATGTTGTCCGAATATATAGCCATTACATGAAATACTCACTCCTGTTTATCCTCATTCAATCTTAATTCTATAAATAACTATATAGTAGACTTCCAATTGCTATCTCTGGTCATTTTGAAGCTTGTTGTCTAGCAGATGGCCAGGAAGAGCTCACAGAAACAACATTCCCTGAGTTCTTACACATTGGTAATAGTTTGTCCTTTGTACTTTAAAGTCAGTTTTCTGGATATAAAATCCTCAGCTTACATTTTCTTAACTTACAACTCTTAAATATGTTATTCCATTTTCTTCAGACCTAAGTATTATTGTTGAAACATTTGACGCTAACCTGATTTTCTTTCCCTTATAAATCATTGTCTTTTTTGCCAGGATGCCCAAAGGACTTTTTCTGTAAAACTCACAAATTTTATTAGAATATAAGGTTGTATTCTAATGAAATTATATTCTAGAGTATATATTATATTGGGTTCATCATTCTAGATCAATATTCTCAGGTATTTGCTGTGCTGTTTCTATATATAGTTTCAAATCTTTTTTAATTTCAGGAAAGTTTCTTGAGTATTTTTAATACATATATTTGCTCTATTTTCTTGCTTTGGGTTTCTTCTTCAGGGACTTATGTTATTGAATATTGGATCTTCTTGGTTTCCCTTCAAAATCTGTCATTTTATCTCAAACTCTTTCAATCTCTTTCTTCATTTCCTATAGATTAAAAATTTTTTCCCACCTTTTTACCTTGTATTTATTTTAAAGTATTATTTGTTGTATTGATTTGCTCTTGTGTTCCTTCTAGTTTAGTTTTTATTTCTGAAACGGTGTTTTCTTCCACTTCTAATCATTCCTGAATCCTGTCTCCTCTTTTCTGAGTTTTCCAGTTCCGACTTACGTTACCCCTTCAAGTGCTGTATAGCTTTTCTAATGTCGTTCAGTTTGTTTCAAAATGGTAGACGACAGTTTTGATCTTGTGTGAGGACATGCCTTTTTGAGTGATTTCATTGTCTGTAGGAATGTTATTCAGCCCCTTAGTCTCTTTTGTCTAGTAATGCTTGATGGAATTTTTGACCTTGATCCTTTTCTGTTGTTTATTTTTATGTAAAATTAGTTTTGTTGAGCTTCCAGAAGGAGACATGGTTCACTTAAAAGCCACGACTCAGAGGTTAGAGAAAAGCTAACAACACAGAAGTCCCTGTCTTGGTGTTTTTGTGATGTGTTCAAAAACAAAGTGGCTGGCTTTCTACAATTTCATGGCTCTATTCTTCTCCCCGTGTTTTATCTGAAGCTTCTGTTCCTTTGTCTCTATTGTCTCTAATCCAGCTCAGTTTTGGTTCTACTCCCAAAAGTTTCTCCTCAGTGTGGGCCCCTGTCCTGGAAGGATGCCCTGGCTGGTCAGTCTCAAGAATCCAGAGGGGTCAGACTGTTCCAGCCCCTTCAGTCCGTATAGACATCATGTACTTACTCTCTATTAAAAAGGGCCAAATCCCTCTCAGATTCAGCTGCTGTTCTCATATCGGCCCACTACACTTTCCAATGAATACTTGTTGGCTATTTTGGGACTTTCATGTTCATTTGGTCCCTCTGATACACTGTTCCTTCCATTTTCTTCTTCCTGCGCAAGCACTGGTAACATGCAGGACTTATGGCTGTCCCTACCTTTTTGTGTCTTGGAGTTCATGGGCATACTTTGTCGCCTAGCTTTGTCACCAAGGGTTTTGGCTTTGCTATCCAGTTACTCTGTTTTTGTGAAAGGATCTGAGAAGATTCAAAACTATGAGGCCACCTCTGCCATCTTCCCATAACCCTCTTCTCGTTTAAAAATTTCATAAATATTGCCCAATCACCTGGAGGACCAAGTGGGTATCAAAGAGCTTTGTAAACAGGGGCTGGTGAGATTTTAAATTCTGTAGAATCTCTACATAATCTTTATGGGCTGCTCTGGGATACTTAATGCAGCTGGAGACCAGGGGAACATGCTGACTTTTAGAGGCGCAATCAGAAGGATAATGCATAAGAACGCTTCCTTAAGCCATAGCAGCTTTGAAGCAGAAACTGAAGATCCCTGTGGGGTCAAGCAGGGATCTAAACATGTTGGGGTAGTTTGTCTGGTTATCTCTAAAACCACAGGTCACATGTCTATTTTTTCAGCTTTCGTCAAAAATCAAGTCAGCTTGGAAGAATGGTTGGTTTTTATTGTATTTCTCTATTTCAACAGGCTTCTCAGTAAAAATAGGCAGCTTCTGACAGGGAATTTTAGTTATGTGCTAAAAAAACAAAGAGCTTTTTCAGACATCGTATTTAGCTTATGTCTATACTATAAAAGTGAGCCCAAGACTCCTAAAACTAGCAGCTGACGCTAGTGTTGGCTACTTAACTAGTGGTAGTTTTCTGCCTTAACATTTAAGACAGAGAAAGAAAACATTCTGTGCTTGTCTTATCTTACTCCAGACCGACGTGTCTATGGGTTCCTAGTCTTGGCTAACTATATATTTTAGAATATTAGACTCAGCAATCTTCTTTCTTATGCTTGGGTCAATATTTGTCCCTGTGAATTTTGTGTTCACTCCCAATTCCCTGCCATCGGATGCCATCTACTCAGTGGCCTGATCTGTGATGGTGAAGCTGTCACCAGCATCTCTGTGCAGCCCTCCTGGCGTGGAGCCTGCCACTGTCAAACTGAGGGCGTGTTTCAGCAGAAGCCTTTTTTATGGAGTTTGAGGGCAATCATGATTGTCTAGACTAGACCAAATGGGAGAGTCAGACAGTTCAATAGAAGATTGAAGATCTTCTGGGGCACCCATACTATCAATCTTCATCTGCTTAAAAAAACACTTGGCCTGAGTGAATGCTGCCTTTTTGGAAGATACACCAATGAAACATTTTCAGCATCAGTTTCTAGAGCTCATTAATTTATTATATATTGTTGTCGTAATAGACGTATATTGTTGACACATGTATATGAATTCTACAGAACACTAGCCCACAGGCCCCCTACAAGGCCCCAAAGGGACTTTTACCTCAGAAAAAAACTTAAAACCCATACACTCCATCCCACTCCACGTGAGTCCACCATGTGATTTCCATCCATCCATCAAAACCCCCATGCAGCTAACTAAACTTCCACCAGACATCTGCATTAAGAAGTACAGCCTACAGGATAGTGGGCTGTTTCTCATGTAGTTCTCACAGAACAGCCCCATCAAGTATTTACTATACAGTTTCTATACACAAGGCAACAAGCTAATTCATATCCAACATGGTAGAGTCTAGTTTTAAAGTGGTCAATTATTACCTAAACACAAGTTTTGCAAGTGACATGTATGAAGTATGAAATGTCAAAAGCTATTTTTAAAGTTCCACGCATGGAAGAAACCGTTAATTGTTGAGATTTTATTTGCCTTGAGAGACCTATTCACGCCTCATTGCATAAGGTACGCATTAGCTGGGGAATGGGAAGTCTTCTCTTTTTGTTGTATTTTTAACACATGCCCAATGAGAAGGAGATGAGAAAGAAGCCCTACAGGCCAAGAGAAATTGGAGTTTAGTAAGGGAGTAGAAATGGACTAAAAGAGAAAATGGGGGATGCTAGGCAATAAGCAGAGGGTTTGCTCTTTGGTGTTTTGCAAGAGGAAATAGGACTATGTTGGTGTTTGTTTTGGTTTGCTTGCTTGTTTGCTTTGAGCATAGAGATGAGTTCTTAAGTGTACGTAGAAAACCCAGACCAGGGAATAGAATGCAGCAGCAAATGATGATTTCTAATGGAATGTGCTAGAAAGGTGTTTGCTGTAGTCAGTAGGGCTGTTTTGTTTGTTGGTTTTGGCAGTAAGGAAGTTTATATGGCAAGGAAGACTTGACAGGCCAAGGTCACTTTTGAAAATGTCTGAATACAAAACATAGATTGATGATAAATAGTTGTGTGGAATATTGACCTATTTATTGTTAAAGAATGATGTAGACATCAACCTGGATGTGAACAGAACCACGGTAGTCTACATCTCGTGTTCTTATTACCTAGTCTTCTGGAAACCACACACATCAATAAAAACGTGATAGAACTAGAAAAGTTCCAGAAAAGGACTCAGAAGGGACCTAGAGACTGGAGATTTACTGTGTGAGGTAAAGCACATTGGAAAGAAGACCTAACGGGAATATGATGACGTTTTATGAAAATATGAAGTTTATATACCATGTGATCAGTAATGGTTCACCGCAGTAGGTAAGTGCTCAGCTGCTAACCAAAAGGTCAGCAGTTCAAATCCACCAGCCACACCTTGGAAACCCTATGGGGCAGTTCCACTCTGTCCTACAGGGTTGCTATGAGTCGAAACCGACTCGACGGCACCTAACAACAGCAACAAAACTGAAAGGGAGAAAGAGCCCTTGAACTTTGAAAGAAGTTGTTTTAAAACGTGTTAAAGGAAATTCGACTTTACTCTTTGAGTGATAAATTGAATATACCAAGAGGTACCAGAGCCATGAGCAAAATAAGTGCTGAAGGAATTCAGATAACCATATGGTTAAAGTACTCACAATGAGTTGTTAAGGGGAATTAGAGCTGTTTTCAAAATGTCCATAATTTTGGGAAGATGCTGCACTGAAGAATATTTTTATTTTTGGGTTTCTGTCAGAGCAGTCTTCTGAATGCACCGTGCTAGGCCTTCCGTAGTGCAAGACACGGTACCTAGCACCGTACGTGGTAGGAAGTAGGCTATCCGTCTGATTTGTTGAATCCCTTTTGTTCCTTAGAGAGGTTTTATTGCCTTTAGAAAACTGATTCTGTTGACCTAATATCTTAATATTTAATTTGGATAAGGAATCATTTGAGCAATGCAAATGACTGTCATCAATAAACAAATGGGATGAATTGCTATTATTAGTTATCTACACATGAGTTGTTAATGCATAGCATGCAAGATTGGCTTGGCTTGTAGATTCCATTGTGGCTTCTGCTGTCATCCCAGGACTGGCCCATTCCCTTTGGTAAATAAATTGACACCGATAAACGAGACTGGACCAAGATGCACAGCTGCCTTAATAGGCTAATTTGGTACTGCTTCAAACTCATACTATTTAAATATGTGTTTAATGTTCATTGATAAACAGCCTGACAAGCACTGAGAGGAGAGGAGAGGATCAGCCTCTTCTTTATTGGCTTGATCAGTTTAGCTCTGCCCCAAACTTATACCCTGTGCTCAGCAGAACAAGAGCCCTGCAGTTAGCCATACCCCTGCCCCTGCTTGAAGGCATGTTGTTCCTTCAGCAGACCTTGAGAAATCTCAGCTTCCCACCCCTGACCCAAGCAACTTCCTAAGAGCCTTTTAGGGAGCATCATTTTCTCTGTTTTATTGCACTTCAGTGATTGTTTTTAACCCTCTTTACAGACTGATACCTGGAGGACCACCCTCAACTCAGCTCTTCAGATAAAGCAAGGGAAGAGCAATAAAAATTATCCAGTAAATTTGAGATTTTCACTTAAATTACTTGTAGTGGCCATAAATGTCACTAGGCTGGAGCTGTCATGTGCATAGAGATTTGGTTATTTCTGTATCTTACACCATCTAGCCCAGCGTGGGGCAGACAGTACGTGCTTCTGGAATAAGTGAATGGCTGATGGAAAGAAGGTAACACTGAGTCACTCCCTCATTCTCCTCTTCATTTGGTCCATGACAATGCATTAATGACCACTATACTTTATTTTCACACTGACTCATGGTAAGAATCAATTCAAATTTATTAAAGGAGGCAGCAGCATCTTTGGGAAAAGGTGACTCATTTCACGCTAGCCAACTGGACGGGAAGTTCCGTGTTTCAAGCCCAACCATTTAAACTCCTCCATTCCTTCTGAATAGCTCAGTATGCATTGCATTTGATTGAGCCACATGAAATAGCCTAATTTTGACCATTTTTGACCTACCAAGGGGCTAGTCATAGAGGAAACTGCAGTGCTTTCACTTGACTTGGTGGAAAGAACATGGGGATCTGATTCTGGAGTTCTGAATTCAAGTGACAACACTGTGAAACTCTGGAGAAGCCACTTACCCTCTCCATGTCTCATTTGCTCATCAGTAAATATTGAGCTTATATTGTATGCGAGACTCTGGGCAACACTGAGATGTGTGAAACACAGTCAGTCTTCCTCAGGCTCACAGTTTACTTGGGGAGATAAAATCCACCCATAAAAAATTATAATCCAAGGCAGTGTATGATAGTATCAAAGTTGCCTTTAAACAAACAAACAAAAAAAAATCCCGCATTCCAAGCAAGAGAAATTCCTCCCTCGTAGAATAATAATAGGAGCCCTGGTGGCGCAGTGGTTAAGCGTTCGGCTGCTAACCAAAAGGTCAGCTGCTCCTTGGAAACCTGATGGGGCCGTTCTACTCTGTCCTAGAGGGTCATTATGAGTCGGAATCGACTCGATGGCAATGGGTTTGGTTTGGTTTTGGAGCATAATAATCAGAAAGGCAGTATGCAGGAGAGGACAGCTGAGCTTGGGTAGAGAGGACGCTTAAGTTTCAGTAAGGGAGCGGAGGTGGTTCAGTGGTAGAATTTTCGCCTTCTGTTTGGGACACCCAGGCTCAATTCCCAGCCAATGCACCTCAAGTGCAGCCACCACCCATCTGTCAGTGGAGGCTTGCTTGTTGCTGTGATATTGAACAGGTTTCAGTGGAGATTCTAGACTAAGACAGACTAGGAAGAAAGACCTGGTGATCTACTTCCAAAAATCAGCCAGTGAAAACTCTATGAATCACAACAGTCTGGAGTTGCTATGAGTTAGGGGCTGACTAGACAGCACCATCACCACCAACAAGAAGTTTCAGAAAGGAGAATGTTGGGGGAGGGCAGTTCAAGCAAGTGGCATGGCAGGAACAAAGGTGCAGAGGCTGGAAAGCACAGTGCCATTTTGGTTTGGCTGGAGCAGATGGTTTGTGTGGGTGAGCTGTGAGTGTTAGGACTAGGAACCTGTTTCCTCCTTGGCATGTAGTAGGCATTTTTCACTTCAGTTGCTACACAGAATAAATGAGATAAGGAAGATGTATGGAGTAGTGGAAAGAGCCCCAGAATGGAAACCAGAAGACTAGACATTGGGTTTGCCATCAATTCTCTGGGCTCCCTCAGACAAATCACTACTGGACTGCTTTGTCCTCAGTGGCTAAGTGGAGGTAATTTGTCTGGTCCCTACGTGATGCTGAGTTACAAGGACAAAATGAACACTCAGAAGAAGGAAAACTCTTGGAAAGGGAACACTGCTATGCCTTTTCCCCTAACGTGAATTGCTATGGATTAAATTTCATTTAAATACCCTTGGTAACAACAAATGTGTGTGCCTTCTTCCTAGAGTAGTTATTGCATAGTAATCTAACTTTTAGTCCCCAGGTGATGCAAACTGTTAGGTGCTCAACTACTAACGAAAATGTTAGTGGTTCTAGACACCTTGGAAGAAAGGCCTGGCAATCTACTTCCCAAAAAATCAGCCATTGAAAACCCTATGGAGCACAATTCTACCCTGAAACGTGGGGTTGCCATGAATCAGGATCAACTCGGCAGCAACTGGTTAATCTAACTTCTGAGTTACTGGGGAGAGAAGCTGAAGGAAAAGTCTCAGTTGTGATGACCTTGGTCAACCCAGAATACAACAAAATCTCTTAGATGGAAGCATGAACTGAGATAGTGTGGAAATAGCTACTCAGTCTCAAATGAAAAGCCCCATGCTACACCTGGAGAGAAGCTAGGGAAGGAAGCCTCCTGGAAGTAGGAGATCAGATAGAATTCAGTGAACCACAGGAACACCATTAGATAGCAGAAAGCTCCTGGTCTTCCTCTGATCCTACACAGTACCCTTGCTGGAGCAGCTCCTGACCCAGGCACAGGTTGCTGATGCAGAGCAGGCAGAAATACTCTTTTCTTTGCCAGTGACTTACCTGGAGCCAATCTACTTTGGCAACCAGCCACCGGGGCAGGATGGGTGTGCCTCCATCACAGCTTCTTGGATAAGTTTTGCTCTTCTCAGCCAACTTTTCCTCATCTGTTAGGTTCCAGGATGAGCTCTACCAGGCCAGAGTCTAAGAAGAGCCCCACATTTCCCAAAGGAGATTTGATTTCACAGGTTCTCCTCTACTGGCTCAAATCAGGTCAGGTGACCACCGAGACATCCCCTGTGCAGATCCCGGGAACCGTGGCTTCTTTGGTACACCCTGTAGGTATGAGAAGACTATCGAGTGAACAGACCATCCGTGTGGCACTGCTACCAAAGCCACAGGCAAGAGGAGCAGTCTTCTGGGGAGTTTCCTTGGCACTCTTGACCTGAGCTAGTGCCATCCGTCGGGTCAGGGACCAAATGAGCTCATTTCCTCCAGTGCAGCGAGGTGTCCTAGAAAATCTAGACCAAGCCTCCATGGGGCAGAGCCTCAAGGACTCCAGCTCCCCAGGCATCTGCTTTCCAAACAAACACTGGAGCTTCCATCTCAAGCGGAGCTTGCGGACAGTTCCAGGAAACGAAATGTGGACTGAGTGGCCGTGGAATTCGGGGCTGGGCAGACACTCAGGGCATCTCTCCACTCAGTTGGCATCTATTGCTATTGCTTCTCTTCCTTTGGCAAACCAGTCTGGGGCCAATCTCGGGTGTCTGTGATTGGAAGAATCTTGGGCTCATGCGTCGCACCTGGGCCATGTCGTGGAGAGGCAGGAGTCACAATGAGAGAAGTCCAAACATAGTGGGAAGGTTCTTAATGTCATGAAGGAGAGCAGTGCTGCCAGTTACCAGGTATGGACAAGACAAGAAAATGAACATTCCTTTGCCATTGTTCCATGGAAAGAATTAGAGAAAAATAAAATTTGTCTGGACCTTCCAGGAAAGTTTCTCTTAAGCTTCAAGTGAGCAAGAAACAGCCCCTGGAAGTTCTCCACCATGTAAGTCTCCTGGTCTGGAACGCAATACCAAAACACCACCGCTTAAACCTGGAAGTAAAAAATACCGATCATTTCTTTGTGCGCCTGTCACTTACAATAATGTTATTTCAGAAGGATTGGCTGGTGCTCATGATGTATTTCAGCTACTACAAGGTGGGATGCGTTTCAGAAAGTTGTTGTTTATGGCATCTGAGAGTCTTGTCAACGTTCTATGATTAAAAAAAAAAAAAGGAGAAAAAGTTTATGCCTGAGGTATAACTCAAAGAAGGCAAGCCCAGGACCCAACGTGGGGCTATTAGCAGGACGGGCATTTCACAGCCGTGCAGCTATCAGCAGACCAACATTAATTAATAACACCTTGGCGTTCAGCAGGGAGCTGTTTGGCATCCTCGAAGAGCCCTTGTCAAGACAAGCAAGGGTCTGGGTCTCGAGGCTGTAGATTTGCTTCCTGAGGCACCCAAGAGGGCCAGGGCCAAATTAGGTCCCTGAGAAATAAGGTAACAACACTCTCTCTTGACTCCCTAGGACATAGACTAAACAGGATTGCGTGGCTGTGCAGCATGGGGGTAGGGGCAGATTAACCAACAAGCAAGGTGTCATGGATTGAGTTATGTCCCCCAAAAAATCTGTGTATCAATTTGGCCTGGCCATGATTCCTGGTATTGTGTGATTTTCCTATGTGTTGTAAATCCTGCCTGTATGATGTTAATGAGGGAGGATGGATAGCAATTGTGTTAGTGAGGCAGGACTCAGTCTACAAGATTGGACTGTGTCCTGAGGCAATCTCTTGAGATACAAAAGACAGAAATGAGCAGAGAGACAGGGGGAACTCATACCATCAAGAAAGCAGTTCCGGGAGCAGAGCACGTCCTTTGGACCGGGGTCCCTGTGCAGAGAAGCTCCTAGTCCGGGGGAACACTGAACAGAAGGCCAACAGAGAGAAAAGGCCTTCCCCTGGAGCTGATGCCTTGAATTTGGACTTTTAGCCTACTTTAACTGTGAGGAAATAAACTTCTCTTGGTTAAAACCATCCACTTGTGGTATTTCTAGCAGCACTAGATGACTAAGACACAAGGTATGCATGAGTTTTTGGTAAGCCAGAATCTCCCTCAGCCCTGGGACCTACTGCTGCCTGAGAATTTCCTCAGGGCAGAGACTATTTGAGGCCATTGGTGGTTCAGTGGTAGAATTTTTGCCTTCTATGCGGGAGACCCAGCTTCAATTCCCAGGCAATGTACCACAAGCACAGCCGCTACTCATCTGTCAGTAGAGGCTTGCGTGTTGCTACCATGCTGAACAGGTTTCAGTGGAGCTTCCAGACTAAGATGCACTAGGAAAAAAGGCCTGGTGATCTGCTTCCAAAAATCAGCCGTGAAAACCCTATGGATCACAATGGTATGATCTGCAACCAATCATGGGATGGTGTAGGACAGGGTAGCATTTCCTTCCGTTATGCATGGGGTCACCATAGTTGGCACCAACTCCATGACAGCTATCAACAACAATATCCAATCATGAATACTCATGGGGCAGAGGCATGCTCTTCACCTCCTATCTCCCACTAGGCCCAGGAAGAGGGGACTAGCTGAGCTAACTGACCTCAGGCTCCCGTCCAACCATGTGGTTGTAACAGAGCTGCAGACAAATAGGCCTCCTCTTCCCATCAATATCCTCTCATGCCCAGAGCGAACTCACAGACCACAGAGTCCACCAGGAACTTTCAGGTGGCTGCTGGTCTGCTCCTGTCTGCGCCCTTCTTTCTGTCTCATGCTTATTTTCTGTAATCTAGTCTGAAAGCCTTGAATGTGGAAGAAAATCTTCCCCGTCTGTCTTGTCCATTTTGCACAGGCTGGAACAAAATAAAAAAGTGAAATGTATTGCAAAGCCCTGGCACTGCCCTTGAGTCTGGGCAGCCGGTGCCGTCATTGCTAGCGAGCTGGTGAGGCTGGGAGGTGGGGAGGGGGTTCTGGCTGGATGCTTGTTTGAGAACTTTGGAGCCCCTTCTCTGAGCTTCACTGTGTCATATACCCCAGATTATTTGATCTGTTTTGGGGCAACTGCTTGGCCTGGAATTGTCCAGCTAGTTCTTTTTTTTTTTTTTTTAAATATTATTTAAACAAATTTAGCAGAGTAGATAGAGTTAGTGCTTTTAATAGCCTGAAAAAAAACGATATCCAGATGCTCAATGCAAAAAAGGGGCCGGCCCTTCCCTCTGACTCCTAGCCTGTCACAGTGGTCTTAGCCTGGCCCCGCCCACCTGGACAGCTGCCCTGGGCTCTCTAGGGGGCTAGCTTGGGAGACCGCCTGGGAGCTCCAACTGGCCCCGAACCCAAGGAAGGAAGGGAAACCATCTGGAATACATCGTGCGGATCGGCTCCGCGCTGCCCAGGCACCCTGACAACTCTGGAGGCTGTGCGAGGCCTGGACCCAATCCACCAGGCGCTCTCCAGTCAGAGGCCTCCAGACCTCTCTTTGTCTCCTTCCAGAATTTGGATTCCACAGAGGCACAATTAGACCCGCTAGGCGCTTCCAAGTTTGGCTTACTCAGGAAAAGGACCAAAGTGTGCTCTGAGAGACACTTTCCAGCAGCTCTTGGACTAGGAACAAATGAAGGAAGGGGAATGGTTTCAGCAAGAACTTTTTCGCCACCTCCTTTTATTCCCGCTGCAATATCCTGACTATTCACTCCAGCCCTGATGTTCGACACTTATTTGGAGAGGAGAAAGAAAATTTATTCCATTCCAGGATGCTGTGGGAAGGCTTTAAAATAATGGCAGCCTGCCTCTCCATATCATCTCCCCATCATTCAAGGTCTGCTTGGGAGAAATAAAGGGATAAAAATCTGCGAGTGAGGGAGGGGTTAGGAAGAGGTTTGGAACTCTCCTCAAACCAAATTGCCAAAAAAAAAAAAAGAAGGATTTAAAAACTTTTCTCTAAAACCATAAATCCCAGCAAACTATCAATGTGTTTCTTGCAAATCAGTTTTTCCTAGGGCGATAAACACTTGGTTAGTAAGCAAAAAGTATTAAATGGATCCCTTACAAAGGCTCAACAGTCTTCCTACCTTCTTGTCTCTCTCTTCTGATTTGTTTCTTCATAGATGAGAAAAAGATAATTTCACCCAAGCATCTCACCAAGGGAGCACAGGTTCCAAACTAATGGGATCCAAATTAAAGAGATCTACTGTGTCCCTAAACCCGTTGCCATAGAGTCGATTCCAACTCATATAGGGTCACTATGAGTCGGAATTGACTCAACGGCAACCGGTACTGTGTCCCTGGGTGGCACAAACAGTTAAGCCCTCCACTACTAGCTGAAAGGTTGGTGGTTTGAACCCACCCAGAGGTGCCTCAGAAGAAAGTCCTGGCGATCTGCTTCAGAAAGGTCACAGCCTTGAAAACCCTAGGGGACAGTTCTGCTCTGCACACACAGGGTCGCCATGAGTCAGAATTTACTTGATGGCAACTAAAAACCACAGCTATGTCTCATATCACTAGTTCACACCAATGGTTGCAGTATAGTGATAATGAATTCAAGTATAATCCAAGCACCATCACCTAAGAGTTGCCTTCGAAGCCTCCAGTATGTTTGGAAAATGATGGCCTTGGGTATGTACCATGTTCTTGTCTGAGTTGTCCAGTGGGTAGTTGTTGCTCTGTATTGAGTGCCCCTCTCTGGTACTCCCAGTCTCACTTTTAGCCATTGCCCCCCTCTCTGATGATCATCGGAACTAGCACCTGAAACTAGAAGACTACAATCTAGGACCGAGACACAATGCTGTGAGGTACACATGAGTCCCCGCAGAGAGGTTGTTGAGGCAGCCACACTTCTGTACACTACCCTGCTCTCTCACTCCCTGTGTTACCAACACAAAAGCTATATGGTATATCAGGATTTGGGGCTAAGAGGAAGTCATATTACCCCACAGCAGACAAATGCAAATTAAACACCAAAAAGTTATCTGGCCACCCCACAAAGGGAATCCCTTACGGCCTACCTTCCCCTTCGTTCCAGCCTCCTGCTATCTTACTTAACCTACTCCAGACTTTTCCAGGATCCTGTCTTGTATTTTCTCCCTCACCTCCAATATCTACCAATTCTTTATGCAGAATCATTTAACCAACCCATCTTCTCCTTCCAGACCAGGCTTTTGGAGCACAACTTTCCGTATCTAAAGAGGCCTTCAAGGTACTATGGTGAAGGGGTCAGTGTGTCCCATCCCCTTGCTGGTTAAAACATTTGAAGCACTTGCCCCCTTTTAGGGCATCTTTGTGCTTGATCTCACTGGACAGATGAAGGAACATGGCTAGGGTGGGATGGGGCTGGGGAACTGATCCAATGCAGAAGCTGGCCCTCGAAGTGCCAGTGGCAGGCAGACAAGCATCCCAAGGCCATGAAAATCTCAGCTTTGGTTTCCTACCATGTCGAGCCTAGGATGTCCAATTGGGCAGGCAGAGCACAGCTCCAGGAAATTGAAGGGGCAGTCAGTGCTCAGAAGACCTCTGGGTGGTCAGACACCAGGTAGGAGGTTTGCTGATGTGCCACAGGGATCAGCCACCAGCTCTGGTTGTAGGCCAAGACTTTGGCCCAGGAATGAGGACAGACAGAAGCATAGTCCCTGTCTTAGTCATCTAGAGCTGCTGTAACAGAAATAACACAAGAGGATGGCTCCAATAAAGAGAAATTTATTCTCTCACAGTCTAGGAGGCCAGTAGTATGAATTCAGGGTGTCAGCTACAGGGGAAGGCTAGCTCTCTCTGTCAGCTCTGGAAGAAGGTCTTTGTCATCAGTCTTCCCCAGTTGAGGAGCTTCTCAGCACAGGGATCCCGGGTCCAAAAGACATGCCATTCTCCTGGCTCTTGTTTCTTGGTGATATGAGGTCCCCATGTCCCTCTTCTTGTATCTCTCTTTTATATCTCAAAAGAGATTGACTTAAGACACAGCCTAATCTTGTAGATTGAGTCCTGCCTCATTAACAAAACTGCCTCTAATCCCATCTCATTAACATCATAGAGGTAGGATTTACGACACATAGAAAATCGCATCAGATGACAAAATGGTAGACAGTCACACAATGCTGGGAATCATGGCCTAGTCAAGTTGACACAAATTTTTGGGGGACACAATTCAATCCATGACAGTCCCCTACCACTGGATGGTCATTCAGCATGTAGTAGCAGCCTGAAGAGGAGACTTAGGTGCTAGGCAGGATAAACAAGTTAAATGTCAGACTCCAATGTCAAAGACCCTGGTGAACATGGAGGATGCAGGAAAAGCTAAAACTATGGCCCAATATGCCTGCCAATGGTCACCCCAGAGCCCCCAGATATCTGGTTCATTTACCAGAAAGGACATTAGGGGAGTAAAACGGATACTAGGCTGTTATGAATGGGACTGTAGATGTAGAAATATGACTTGACCCTCAGTCCCATTGGATGGTGGCATGAGTGAGATGAGCCGAGCCGGCAGAGATAGTTATGTTGGACTGGGGAAAGCGGAGGAAGAGGAAACAGAGTGGAGACGACAATCTTCAACCACAAAGGGTAACATTTTTATTATTAGAACAGCACCTGCACGGTACTCTGGCAATGCACCAGCCTGAAGTGGTGGGAAAAACACCACGTTAGGAGTCAGGAGTAGCTGTGCTAGTCTGGGCTTAGCCAGCAACCAATTGTGGGTCCCTGAGCACATATTTTCATTAACTTGATTGGGCCTCAGTTTCCTCATCTGTGAAATCAAGAGGTTGGGCTAAATCAGTGCTTATCCAAGTGTGATGTAGACTGGCAGCATTGGCATCACCTGGGAGCTTATGAGAAATGCAAATTCTCAGCTCTACTCCAGACCTACAGAATCCGAAACCCCGAGAGTGGGTCCAGCAATCTGTGCTTTAACAAGCCCTCCTGATGTATAACAAAGTTTGAGAAGCACTGGACTAAATGATTTCTAAGTTCCTTTATGCTCAAATGCCTTTGAGTCTATTAGGAGAAATCTGTGTGCATGTACGTGTGTGTGTATGTCTCTCTCTCACACACACACACGCATGCACACACACAATACCAGCCTCCTATAACTTGGCCAGTACACTACCAGTCTTCTAATCTGGTAGCTGAAAGCCCCATGAGCAGGTCTTCACTGCATGTCCCGGGGACGCAGCCCATATCCCTTTTCTCCTCAGCCTGTCACAAAAACCAGAGCCTGCCTTTGAAAGGGATACATTAGTGTTCCGATCAGCAGGTGGCCAATTGTACGATCAATTCTTGCCTCCTCTCCCTCCTGCTCAATTAGCCAGAGGTAAGATAGGAAGATTTACTCTTGCCCACGACCAAGGTCACAACCTGAATTTGAAATAGAAGCCAGTTTCCATCCTGGCTCTCTGGAGGCTGCTGCAGCCAATTGGCTAATAGGCAGATGGGTCTGCCTGGTAGCAAGGATTTAATAGGCAAAGCAAGGCAGGGAGGAGAACCGAAAGAGAAAGATGGCTGTGCCTTCTAGTTTAAAAAAAAAAAAAAAAAAATTATAGATCTATTTATAATGTCTCGCTCCACAAAGGATTTGAGGCAGCTGCCTTCTTGTTGGAAAATCTTTTATGCCAATACTTGGCATCTGATACTGTGGACTTCCTGGCCTGGAGAAAGGGGTCAAGCCTTCCTTGTTCACACAGCCTCTGTGGAGGATAGAGTGGCCCACTGCAGGCAGTCTGTTCTAGAACGTCCATTTCTTCCTGCTCATCCACCGCCCTGACTGCCTTCATGGAGAAAATGTGGACATTGTGATCCCCCTGCTTTTTGTTTTTAAACTGCATAACGTGGCTCCTGGCTTTACATTTTTCCAGTCAGGTTAGATGAACAAAATCTGCTAGGAAAATGCTCAAAAGCCCAGTCTGAGGAGTGGTTGTCAAAGGTCTGTAAATAAAGGGCATTCTTTGACTGTCTTAGGTGATCTATTCCTTATGGGAAACATGCTGACTGATCGATTATCAGCTGGATACATACTCCGAGTTGATTTAGGGGGTTTAAATGGCTTAATACAGGTGAAGTGCTTAGAAGAGAGCCTGATCAATAAGTGTTACCTTAGGTAGGAAAAAAAAAAAAAAAAGACCAGTAATGGACATGGATTTATACTCCAACCACACTCTCTTTGGGAGGAAATGGACTGTGCTACAGGCTCAGCTAGGTTTGTCTCCTTGTGATACTAATTGGTCCTTGTGAGTCTAAACCCCCAACTCTGGCTTCATTTTTCATTTTCGCTTATCTCCTTGGCCTAGGACAGTGTTCAACCATTAAGTCATTCCTCGTTGTGTTGTTGGGTACCCTCCAGTTGTTAGGTGCCACCCTATGTACAACAGAATGAAACACTGCCTGGTCTGGCGTCATCTTCACAAACGGTGCTATGCTTGAGCCCATTGTTGCAGCCACTGTGTTAATCTCTCTCGTTGAGGGTCTTCCTCTTTTTCACTGACCCTCTACTTCCTAGTCTTTTTCTTTTTTTCCTTTTTCAGAGTAAATAGCTCCAGTTCCTTGATAAACCTCCGCAAAGGAGATTTACGATAAAGGTTTAGTGCTTTACTGCGTCCTTGGGCCAAACAAACAAACCCACTGCCATCAGGTAGATTCCAACTCATGGCAGCCCCATGTGTTACAGTGTAGAACTGCTCCATAGGGTTTTCTTGGCTGTAATCTTAACAGAACCAGATGGCCAGGCCTTTCTTCCATGATACCACTGAGTGAGTTCAAACCACCAACCTTTAGGTCAGCAGCCAATCGCAAACCATTATGCCACCCAGGGACTGTCCTTGGACCACTGGGTAACTGAAAACAAGCATTAAAAAACCTTCAAAACACAAAAAATCAAACCTGTTGCCATAGAGTCAATTCTGAAAGGCCTGGCGATCTGCTTCCATAAAAATTACAGCCAAGAAAACCCTATGGAGCAGTTCTACTCTGTAACACGTGGGGTTGCCATGAAAATAAGCAGAGACAGCCACAGATCATATTTGACTTTGGCTGAGCTTCCCCATGTCTGGTGGTCTTATTCTGGTTCCCAGAGGGCCGGGATCCTGGACTTCAGACATGCTCTGGTCTCTGGCACCATCTTTCATGGGTCTCACCCTACTTTGCCCAGAGTAGCTCTCATTGCCCTGTGTCTTAGTCATCTAGTGCTGCCATAACAGAAATTACCACAAGTGGATGGTTTTCACCAAGAGAAGTTTATTTCCTCACAGTCAAAGTAGGCTAAAAGTCCAAATGCAGGGCATCAGCTCCAGGGGAAGGCTTTTTCTCTCTGTCGGCCTTCTTCTCTTCAGTGTTCCCCCAAACTAGGAGCTTCTCTGCGCAGGGATCCTGGTCCAAAGGACACGCTCTGCTCCCGGCACTGCTTTCTTGCTGGTATGAGGTCCCCCGTCTCACAGCTCACTTCTGTCTTTTATATCTCAAGAGATTGCCTCAGGACACAATCCAGTCTTGTAAATCAGGTCCTGCCTTACTAACACAACTGCCACCCATCCTCCCTCATTAACATCATAGAGGCAGGTTTACAACATACAGAAAAATCACACAGTACCAGTAATCATGGCCTAGCCAAATCGATACACACATTTTTGGGGGGATATAATTCAAACCATGACACCCTGCATGTGGATTCATGTTCCTGCCCTTGCTGTTTACCCATGACACTGCCTGCTAGGATTCTTTTTGGAACTTGACAAACCACTTAAAAGTTTACAGGGAAGAATCAAGAGTGAAGAATAGACAAAATACTCCTAAAGAAGAAATGAGACTTGCCATATCAGATATCAAGACTTATTATTAAGCTATGGAAATTAGAACTGTGTTATTGGTGCAAGGATATATTAATAGATCAGTGGTTTACAAGAGCAAACCCAGAAACAGAACCATATGTATATAAATATATAACAGAGAAGGCACCAAAGATGGGGAGAGGAATGATGGTCTATTCAGTAAGTGGTACTGGAAAACTGGTTTCCATTCATGTGGCAAAAAATGAAAATGGATGCCTACCATGTATAAAATTAATCCCAAGTGGAATAAAAGTGTAGAAGTCACAATTTTTTAAATCACTTAAAATAGACTACAGAATGATTTTATGAGCTCAGAATAGGAAAGAATGTTTTAAACAAGTCACAAAAGGTACAAATTCATTGGAAAGAGGGTGAAAAGACAAGCCACGCTCTGGGAAAAAATATTTGCAACTTGCGTAACTGGCAAAGGATTAGTATCCAAAATGTATAAAGGACATGGATGAATCAATAAGAAAAAAAAGAGATAATCTGATAGGAAAATGGACAAGAGCCATAAACAGGCATTCAAAGAAAAGAAAACGTAAATGGCCAATGAGCAAATGAAGAGATGTTCAATTTATCAGTAACCAGCAAAATGTAAATCAAATTTACAATGAGATACCTATTTCACACCCACCAGATTGGCAAGGATTAAAAAGCTTGAGAAAAACAACTGCTGGGAAGCATGTGGAGCAACCAGAACTCTCATACCCTACTGTGTGAGTATAAATTGGTATGTTGTTGTTGTTAGGTGCCATTGAGTCGACTTTTCAACTCACAGTGACTCCACGTGACACAGTAGAACTGTCCCATATGGTTTTCTGGGCTGTAATCTTTATGGGAGCAGATCTCCAGGTCTTTCTCCCACGGAGCTGCTGGGTGGGTACAAGAAAATAATTTGGCGTTTCCTGGTAAAGAGAAAGATAGACACACCCTAAACCAAAAATCCTGTTGCCGTCAATTCGGACTCATAGCAACCCTATAGGACAGGATAGAATTGCCCCATAGGTTTTCCAAGGCTGTGATCTTTATGGAAGCAGACTGCCACGTCTTTCTGCCTTAGAGCGGCTGGTGGAGTCAAACCACTGACCTTTCAGTTAGCAGCTGAGCACTTAACCACTGTGCTACCAGGGCTACTTAGGCACACCCTACAACCCAGGTATTCCACTCCTAACATACACCTCTCTTCATTTCCTAGCGCTGCCATAACAAAATACCACAAAGTAGATGGCTTTAAAGAATAGAAATTTATTTTCTCACAGGAAGCTAGAAGTTCAAATCAGGGTGTCAGTCATGTTGATTCCTTCTGGGAGCTTTGAGAAAGGAATGGTTCCATGCCTCCTTCCTAGTTTCTTGTGGCTGCTGGCAATCCCTGGCATTCCTTTGCTAGTTTTGGATGCGTCTGCCTCCATTGTCACATGACACCTGTCTTCCCCTGGTGTGTCACCCTGTCTCCACGTCTGTTCTTCCTTTTATAAACCACCACTGAGAAGGGATTAGGATTAGGACCCACCCTACTCTGGTCTGACTTTGTTAATTTACCTGATAACACCTGCAGAGAAAAATCTTATTTCCAAACAAGGTCAAGTTCATAGGTACAGAGGTTAGGACTTCAACGTATCTTCTTAGGGCACAGAATTCAATCTGTAACAAGCTGTGTGGAGAGAGCTGCCCGACAGGATCCTTGGCCTGTGGTAGAGAAACACAGCCAATGCACCGTGGATGACCCACAGGGAGGGAGCCAGGGAACAAACACCCTGGTCTCCCTCTCCTCATCCTCCCATCTCCTGTCGGTGCTTCTCTGGCCAAGCCCATTAGGAAGCCAGAAGTCAAGGCGGCCCACTGCTGTGTCCACACAGTTCAGCCTCCCCGGTACAGAGTAGGACGGAGAAGACTGGAGAAGGAATCTGGAAGGGCGAATGGAGATTACCCAGGAAATAGATGTGCTAACGTTTATAAAGGAAAAAGGAATCATGAGCACAATTTCTGGATTGTGGTTACCTGTGGGGACAGAAAAGAGGGAATTGCAGTCAGGGAGGAGAGCTTCTCCTTAGGGTTTTCTTGGCTGTAATCTTTATGGAAGCAGATCACCAGGCCTTTCTTTCATAGCACTGCTGGGTGGGTTCTTCAACAATACGTATATATTATTTATATTCATTTGCAAGTGTAATCCATTTCATATAATTTTTTTAAAATATTATTATGGTGGTGGTTAAGAGCTACAGCTGCTAACCAAAAGGGCAGCAGTTCAAATCCACCACGTGCTCCTTGGAAACTCTGTGGGTCAGTTCTACTCTGCCCTTTAGGGTTGCTATCAGTCGGAATCTACTCGACAGCAACGGTTTTTGCTTTCTTGTTTTTTAGGTAGGCGAGGTAAAATGAAAAAAGCATTCACGGGCTCTGGAGACAGAAGAATTGACTGGAATCCAGGATTTACCATTAACTAGCTGTCTGAGATTAAGCAAATAAATTCTCTTCTTTGACAAACCCTGTCAGAGGCTGAGGAACTAATGTCCCCAGCCCCTCTCAGGCTGAATGCTGCTGCATAAGCAGCCCTTTTTGGACCTTGTCTTAATCTGCAAAATGGAGATAATACCCTTGTTAGGATTAAGTAAAATTATATACAGTATGTGAAATAATGTGATTCAGTAACTAGCACTTAGTAAATATGTGTTCCTATTCTACCTTTAAGGAGCCCTGGTGGCACAATGGTTAAGCGCTGGGCTGCAGACCAAAAGGTCGGTGGTCGGAATCCACCAGCTGCTCCATGGGAGAAAGATGTGGCAGTCTGCCTCGGTAAAGATTATAGCCTTAGAAACTGTATGGGGTGGCTCTACTCTGTCCTATAGGGTTGTTGTGAGTTGAAATCCAGTTGGCAGCAATGGGGTTTTTGGAGTTTATTTTACCTCTAAGGAGCCTGGTAATGGAGCCTTGGCAATGTAGTCATGAAGAGCTCAGCTGCTACCCAAAAAGCTGGCAGTTTGAATCCACCAGCCACTCCTTGGAAACCCTACGGGGCAATTCTACTCTGGCCTATAGGGTCACTAAGAGTCAGAATTGACTCATCACCAACGGGTTTGTTTTTTTTTTAAGGAGCCCTAGTAGGATAACTTTAAATGTTTGGCTGCTAACTGAAAGGTAGGTTATTCGAATTCACCCAGCGGCTCCTTAGGAGAAAGACCTGGCAATCTACTCCCTTAAAGATTACAGCCAAGAAAACCCTATGGGGCAGTTCTACTCTGTCACGCGAGGTCACTGTGAGTCAGAATGGACCCCATGGCACCTAACGACAACAACAATATTCTACTTATCCAATTTAATGTCTTATTGTTTGCTCCTTTACAAATTTCTGTGTTCTGACCAACCTGATCTCCTCCTTGACCCCTGACCCCTGACCCTACCCAACTCCGTCCTGCATCCAAACCCAGGTCCATGTCCTGTCTCCTTCCCCAGCCTGGTCCTGCCACATGTCAGTCTACCCACCCCAAATCCCACCCCTCCAGCACACCGTGCCTCCGATGTCCCTTACAAAGTGTAAGCATTAATAAAAATAGGCATTACCGTATTCTCTCAGAAGCTCTCACTGGATGCAGTTGGAACTACTGTTGACCAGTCAATGGAAACATTAGCTAGGACAGATAATCACTAAGAAAAATGAAACACACTAGGCTTGAACATCTCATTTTAACTTAAAACACACGAATGTGTGCTTATTTAGTGAAAGGCCTAGACTTTTTCTTCGAGCAGGGCTCCCCCACCCCCATCTTTCTGGCATCGCTCCAGTTTCTCTGAGGTGGAACAAGAACACAGTCACCCGGAAGGCCAAGGTCACAGAGCCCGCAGCAGACCTGCTACCAGAATGACTTTGTATTGCTAAGCACAGTGCCAAGCTGCGCGCTGCCCTATACATTTTGGTTGAATTGCACAGGGCTGCTGGGATTGGTGCCTGAAGAGGGCTGGGATGGGAACAAAGCGGGTAAGCTGTCAGACGCACAAGGGTGACGGAGAACACGTGACTAAATCATGCGCCTGCCTCTGGTGGTCAGCCCTGGATCAAGAACCAGGCGAAGTTTCATACACACCCACACACATGCATGCACACATACACACACATACACATGCACACACACGCACAACACGTATATACACACACAGACACACACAGCTTCAACCAGTGTCCTGTCTCTCTCATATCCCACTGTTCGTTCTGGGACTTAATCATTCAGAGTGGGGAATGGGAAGGTTTCGGCAGGCCGGGAAGGGGAGGAGGAATGCGGATTGTGAGGGGGAGGCTTGGCGTGCCTCCTAAACCCAGCTCCCCTGGCATCTCTGTGCCTGTCTTTGTCCAGTCTGTGCTCCGAGGCCAGACCCTAGTCCACAGCTACATAAAAGCCCCAACTCGGCCCTGGAATGCTGGCAGGCTCCACGGGAGTTAGAGCTGACAAGTACCGTTTCCCAGGGCTGTTGGTTCTTCGTAAGACAGGCTTAACAAATTCGAAGGAGACCATGGGTGCACATACATAAACCCACCGCCATCGAGTCGGTTCTGACTCACAGCGACCCTGTAGGACAGAGTAGAACTGCCCCATATGATTTCCAAGGCTGTAACTCTTTACAGAAGCAGACTGCCACATCCTTCTCCCGCAGAGTGGCTGGTGGGTTGGAACTTCGGACATTTTGATTCGCAGATGAGCGCTTTAACCACTGCATCACCAGGACTCCTTATATAGGTAGTCGCCACTTAACGATGGATTCGCGTTACCACGGACCGCACTTACGACCCTTTTTCTTTGGTACATCCTTTCATCAGTAACGTGTACTACATACAACGTTGCAGCACATAATCTGCTGATGCAGTCATTCTCAGACGTTCACTTGCAGATGTTCAATGATATGATTTACAAAGATACTGATAATAAAAGCCAACAGCAACGTAACGTAAAAAAGAATGAGGCATTCGACTTACGTCAGAACCGACTTACGACGGAGTCATCCGAACGGAAGCCATTGTACGTGGGGGACTACCTACCTGGACGTACATGCATAGATGTGTATTCTGTGTGTGTGCGTGTATGTACCTGCACGTTTGTGTGTGTGCACGCGTGTGAGATCCTTCCTGCCCCCCAGGCCAGGCAAGAAGAAGCTGTTCAGGGGGTAAGGAAATGCCTTTCTAGTGTACGATCCCTAGAATTTCACTGTGCGCACACGCTACTGTAGATTTTCTTGTTTCCCATAAATACATCTCAGTTTCCTCAAGGGGACAGCACTCTCCCAGGGTGCAGGGGAGGCTGTGCAAGCACGGACTGTTTGTCTTAGCTGGGCCTACCCAGGGATAAAGCATGGTGGGCACCTGCCCTTTCCCTGGTGCCGGGCAGCTGGCCTTGAGGGGCGCAGGCAGCATGGAGGCACCCGGCCACAGTGGCTGGGGCAGGGGAGGGAGGATTGGTGATGCATGAACCCAGGACCCAATAGCACTGAGTTTTCTTATCCTCCTGTCTACCCAGGGGTCCTGATTTAGGAGTGCTAGAACACCTTTAAAACTGTTGCCCAGCAGGAAAAAGGATGGGAATTCTTTTTTTATTTTTATTTTTGTTGAACTTTAAGTGAAGGTTTATAGAACAAATACTTTCTCATTAAACAGTTAGTACACATATTGTTTTATGACAATGGTTAACAACCCCATGACATGTCAACACTGTCCCTTCTCAACCTTGGGTTCCCTATCACCAGCTTTCCTGTCCCCTCCTGCCTTCTAGTCCTCGTCAAGGACGGGAATTCTTGCTGTAGTACTTATGATTAAAAAAAAAAAAAGAACCAAACTCGTTGCCATCTAGGTGATTCTGTTACAGAGTAGAACTGTTTCATAAGGTTTTCTTGGCTGTAATCTCTATGGAAGCAGATTGTCAGGCCTTTCTTCCATGTCACCGCTGGATGGGTTCAAACTGTCAACATTTAGGTTAGTAGTTGAGAGCAAACCCTTTGTGCCACCCGGGGCCCTCTGATTTACTCCTTTATTTTGTATTAGTGTGATTTCAATTCTTGGTGGATTTGGGTTGAATAGGAGGGAGCCTTTCTTTGAGAACAAGGGCAATTACAGCCTGGGTCAGAGACTCTTAGGAATTAGAACCTTCTAGAACAGTGTCGTGATTTCATAGATGTTCCAACTATGGCCCAGAGAGGTTTGTGGACTTGCCCCTAGTCACACAGCTCATCTGATGGTATTTTAAGAACTGAAATATTCTAAAATTTTTCATTAATTTGGGTACTAAATAAAAGCATATTAGCAACTGGCTTCTCTGTTTACCAGCTCTTCGTCTGTGTGAAGGCTATTTAACCCTAGCTTCTTCCGTAAAATGGGATAAATAACACCTCCCAGGATCACTGTGAGCGTGAGTTTATGTGCTGAGGCATGGATCTCAACAACCCTAAGGGTTCAGGGAATGTTTCCTTCTCCTTCCTTCAATACCCATTTCCTCCTTCTGGCCCTTTAAAATCACAGTAAGCAAAAATAAATGACGCTCACACCTTATTTCGTAAACAGGCTCACCTCAAATCCATACTGCAATGAAATAGGAAAGAGACGTCCTGGCCAGCCCAAATAAGTCAACGGCATGGCGACAGGCATGGCGGGAAGGAGACCAGGAGCAAGACTTGAGGTTTGAGTGTGTGTGCATTGATGGAAGAAAAAAGGCCTCCAAGAGGAAGGTCAGGAGACTCTTCGAGTTAAAAAAAAAAAAAAAAAAAGGAGGAGAGGCCTCAGAGACAAAAGGCAAGGCGAGGCGGTGGTTGCGACCAGAGAAGGTCCTTCCCCAGTGAGCACTCTGAGTGCCACCCATGGGTGTCCTTGAAACAAGGAGGCCAGTAACCACTGAGCAGCCCATAGGTCCCAGGAGGGCAACGAGCAGGGTCCTCACTTCAGTCCCGCTGGGCAGGGGTGTGAGCATCGGAAAGGTGTGTGAGCAGTGCTGGGGAAAAGCCTGGCAAGACACCTCCCTCTTCTGCAGCCTTCAGTTAAGGGAAGGCCACTCCCCACAGGGGTTGCCTTTGGCCACGTGGGGAGGGAGAGGCTTACCAGCTGCGAATTTTTGTCGTTGGGCACCATCAGTGGATTCTGACTCATAATGACTCTATAGGACAGAGTAGAACTGCCCCATAGGGTTTCTTAGTAGCTAAGCTAGGCTGCTAACCGAACGGCGAGCGGTTCCAACCCACCAGCCCTCCACAGGAGAAAGATGTGGCAGTCTGCTTCCATAAAGATTACAGCCTTGGAAACCCTATGGAGCAGTTCTACTCTGACCTATAGGATGTCCGTGACTCGTAATCAATTGAACATCAGGTTTGGCTTGGTTTCTTAATTTTTATGGGAGCAGATGGCCAGGTTTTTCTCCTGCAGAGTGGATGGTGGGTTCGGACCACCTTAACCTTTTGGTTAAGCGGAGAGCTTAACCATTAGGCCACCAGGGCTCCCTTTCAGCTGCGGATAGCAGTCGCCGAATGAGTGATTCTAAAAACCGTTTTACGTTCATTACGTGTCTTATTACCGCTCCTGTTCCAAGGATGCTTGGCAATGGAAAGCAGACTTCTTGATTTTCACATACAGCATCAATCAAAAACACAAGTGTCATAAAAATTTAATCGGGTCTTTTTGTAGCAGCAATGAGAAGCACAGGGCTTTGATTATCATGACTATCTCCTATAGGCTCTATGGAACAAAACAGAACATTAGTTGGAAAGAGTGTGTTACTATTATGCTGCCTGCAAAATCGGACGGCGGGGGCCGCATGACACAGAATGCAGACCTGACTGCGGAATGTGAGTGGCAAATTGGGCTTGGAGGCCCCAGCTGAAGTCTGGTCTCTTCTTGAAAGCTTTCCTAGCAGAGGCACACCATGACTGTAGCTGTGCCTCTCCCGGCTACATCAGCCTTGAGGGGTGATACAGTTTGTAGGGGACAATTTCATTGTCTTTGACCACCCGCGTGCCCATGAGCTCATTTCTAGGGCTCAAGACTCCGCCCACAGAACCCGCCCCCCTCTCCGTTGTAGGTGTGTGAACTGGGGATGACGTCCCGGTTGTTGCGCTGCATTCTGCCACATGGTGGCGCCACTCTACAGCATCCAGGTTAAAAATCCCAAGACCCAAGAAACCAGGGTTTACGTGCCATCGTCTAAATCCTCCACACAAACAAGGAGCCTCGGACGCACTGGCCTAGACCAGGGTGTAGCATCCAGACAAGAGGGAGGAATGGAATTTGCCAAATGATCTGAAGCTAATGAAAAGGAAGAGGACTTGAAGCACTTACTGATGAAGATCAAAGATTACAGGTGGATTACACCTTAACTTAAAGACAACAAAAATCCTCACAACTAGAACAATAAGCAACATCATGATAAACTGAAAAAACATTGAAGTTGTCAAGGATTTCATTTTACTTGGATCCACAATCCAACACCCATGGAAGCAGCAGTCAAGAAATCAAAGGACAGATTGCATTGGGTAAATTTGTTGCAAAAGACTTCTTTAAAGTGTTAAAAAGCAAAGATGTCACTTTGAGGACTAAGCTACGCCTGCCCCAAGCCGTGGTATTTTCAATCACCTCATATGCGCGCAAAAGCTGGACAATGAGTAAGGAAGACCGAAGAAGAATTGATGCCTTTGAATTACGGTGTTGGCGAAGAATATTGAATATACCATGGACTGCCAGAAGAACAAACAAATCTGTCTTGAAACAAGTACAGCCAGAATGCTCCTTGGAAGCAAGGATGGCAAGACTTCGCCTCATGTGCTTTGGACATGCCATCAGGAGGCACCGGTCCCTGGAGAAAGCCATAATTCTGGTAAAGTAGAGGGTCAGTGAAAAAGAGGAAGACTCTCAGTGAGATGGGTTGACACAGTGGCTGCAACAATGGGCTCAAACATAGCAAGATTGTGCGAGTGGCGCAGGATCAGGTAGTGTTTCGTTCTGTTGTACACAGGGCCACTATGAGTCAGAACGAACTCGACAGCACCTAGCAATAATATTGTCATAACAAGCTTATCGTAATTTACTATCCATACTTTACTAGGGGAAACTAGGGAAACAAATGTCAAGAAACTTGCCCAAGATTCTGGCTCCTTGTGTGCCTTAAGCAATTTATAACTTCTTCATGCCTCAGTTTTCTCATCTGTAAAATGGGATGAATCAGCACTTACTTCATTGGATTGCTACGAGAATCAAGTGAGTTAATATGTATAAAGTGCTCAGAACAGCGCCTGGTCCATAAGCGTTTGTTTAATAAATAAATGAAAAATCGAGTCAGTGGCAGAACTGGATTTAATCCAGGCAGTTTGATTCCAGAGCACACATTACTAACCGGGGATTTTGATTTCCATTTTCAAGATGGGAAAATTGAATTATAGAAGTGATCGGGTTGCAATGTCACTGCGTTCACAAGTTCTTAGTGAAGGCTCATTTGGAGCAGAGCACAGACCAGACACTTCTAATGGTGTGATCAACAGGCATTTGTTATAGAATAAACAGGGCAGGGATGAGTAGAACAGCATATATCGTTATCAGCCTAGGATCCCCAAAGTTAGGCTCTCGTCTACAGGGTTAGATCACATCCAGGCATGTCTCCGTTCACGTCTTTGGAGAAGAACACTTAAGTTCCTCTCTCCTGGGATTAAATACTAATCGCACAGTGATGTCTACCTGACAAATAGTATGTACAGAGAATAGGTAGGGGAAAGGGTAATGAAAGGAGGCAATAAAAGGTAAAAGGGGATAATAGAAATGGAAAGCCTGCTGGTAGGCAATAGACATCATTTATTGCCCCTGTTCAGACTATTCTAGATTTCTTGGCGCCAGAGAACAGCCCTTCCTCTCTTATCCAAGATAGAGCACTGGTTTTTTCAGAGGGCAATCATCTCTCCCTAAAGTACATACTTTACTTTATGTCCATTAGCAGCTATGATGTCCATTAGCAGCTAGGGAGACGTGAGATGGTGAGGAGGTAATTATAATCTAGCACACCTGTGCATGCAGCACAGGTCCAGGCCATACATGCGGGCATCTTCCTGAGAATTCCGTGATGACACTTTCTGTCTTCTTAAGGACCAGGCACTAGTCTGAGCATGTTACACATATTAATTCATATAATTCTTATTCGATTTTAAGAAGCGTGCATGGTTATTCATCACATTTTACAGATGAGGAAGCTGAGATACGAACCAGCCTGACTCTGCTGTCATATCCATCCTCTACCTGAGACCACCCTCATATCTGGGACCAACCAGTTCCACCCTCAGGGGCTATAGCAGGAGCTCTGGGTTGGTAATTTGGATGCTTTTCTGCCTTAGTCTCTGACAAAATCATCAACCGGACCCCAGGTTTCAATAACAGTCCCAGCCTAACTTCCAAGTGTGTCTCAGAACCTTCTAGTCTAGCCCATTGCTTGGTGGCCAATCATCCCAGTTTGCCTGGAACTTGCCCAGTTTTAAAACTCAAATCCCTGTGGTACAGGTAGCCTGTCAGTACCAGGAAAACTGGGACAGTTGGTCAACCCACCCATTATACAGCCTATAGCCATGTTCTGGCCCAGTTGATGTTTTACTCCTTGGTGCTTAGTATTCCTTGGATTTTCTTATAGACTTCCAGAGAATAACTTCCCTTCTCCACATGATCCTCCAAATCATTTTAATTTAACAGTAGCTGCATCACATTTTAAATCACAAAAGCATAAGGAAAATTATTAGTGAGACTTCCTTTCCTGGTAGAAGAGATCTCTTGGGTTTACTTTTCTAAAATTAAGCCAAGGAAGGATAATTAGCCAAGTCAGCGGTTCCCTTCTACCATTCACACTTGACCCATGAGGTTATTATTTTACTTTCCCTTCTTCCCTGTGCATTTTCCTTCTCCCCAAACACTTCTCCTAATGGCTTTTCCTTTCAGCCAAAGGCAAGCAGCATAACTCAGAATAAAGAGATCCAGGCTTGGCATTAGGGAGACAACAGGAGTAGAGGAAAGAGCATGGACTTTGGGGGCAGAAAGAGTGGGGTTTGAATCCTGTCTCTGATATGTCAAATTACTTTGTGCGAATTACTTAACCTATCCAAACCTCATCTGTAAAGAGTGATATGAGATCAGTGATAATTATGTGGAATGAGTTGTATATAATGGGATGTGAAAAATACTAAATGATTGATGGCAGAAGCCACAAGCTCAAAGGTGGAGCTGTAGTCGGAGTAGCAGGACCAGAGCCAGATTAAGGCATGTGAGGGCCCTAAACACTGATAATCTGTGGTGCCCCACCCCGCTTACTTACGCATTCGAATGGGCTGTGTGAGTTATATATATACATGTATATATATGCGTGTGTGTCTGTATGTCTTAGCCATCCATGATGTAACTGCTTTTTAAATGCAACTATGATATTAGCGATTGAATGCGAAAGTGGCGTATGCTACTTTAGTAGAATGAGATGAACTGGGTTATAAAATTTTTAGTAGATGAGAGATTCTAAGATTTTTGCTATATACCACACTTGCTACAAAAAGAATATTCCACATATTCTACAGCAAAGAAAATGAGTCAGTGAACTTGGTTGTCTCAACAATCAAGGTAAAATTCTGTTGATTTCCCACAATGAAAAATTGACTTTCACCAATTTTGCTTTCAACTGCTCATACTTCGATTTTGATGCTTGTTTCATAATAAATGCTATAATTATAAAAGAATAAATGAAAAGATGTCATAAAATAAAATTTAATGATCAGAAAACAAATATTACAACAAATTACTATATTTTATTTTTAGACAGATCTTTCATCTCTAACATGTTATGATTAAAAAACATTTCTTTCTGTTCTTTGCTCTTACAAATTCTTCAATGATTTCATCCCAATTAAGCTGCCAAACAATATTATCCTTACATAATAAGGATGGTGAATCGAGTCTTTCTTGAGTCATTGAGTCAACACTTGGGGTTGAGTCATCTTGAGTCAACACTGAGGGTTTTTGAGTCTCTTAGGGATGAAAATGAGTGTTCTGTTGTGCAGTTTGTGATCACTAAAGTTAGGAATATGTGTAAAGCAATTTCAACACTGGGAAATACACACCGTATTTTATCTTTGTTATGGAATCATACATGCCTACAAGAGTAAAATTTGTCTTTCCTGAATCTGTAAACTTAGTTCCATGTAAGAATGAAATTGTCACTCTTCTCTGTAAAGGTTTGTATTTAAGTCATTGGGATAAGCCTGTGCTAATTTCTTGGATGCCTTCATGCATTCTTCATCAGGTATATCCACACTGTTTAAGAAGAAAAATATATCTGAAAGAACATCAGATACTTTTTCCTTCTTCTCATGCAAAATTCAAGTGTGTCAATGATGGTGTAGTATGTGGTGACATGAAATTGATCTCTGGCACTCAGTGATACTTCTGGATCACGCCTGTCATTTACTTGTTTCTTTCTCATGCTTCTGCGGTGGTGAAACACTTGATAATCAGAATTTGGCAGTATTTTGTTGTTGTTGTGTTTTCAAAATCTTTTCGTAAATTTTGTGAATACCCTGTTAACGACCGGTAGAGAGCTGTGCATGTCTTTCAATTTACTTCTGAATTTTGGAGAGCCTGATTCGTCCAATGAAAATGCTGCAATGTATTATTCCACATAACCAAAATAAATATATACTCTAGTGTTTGCATTTTGTTGGTGATGTTTTCAGCTTCTTTTTTGGTATCTCCTTTTTGTGTTGGTCTTCAGCAGTATTTTCTAAGGCATCTAGAATCTGAGTGTACGATTCCAGGATTACACTAGTTGCTACAATATGTGCTTCCCAACATGTATTAGAAAGGCATTTTAATACACAATCATTGCCTAAGTATGTTTTAAGAAATGTCCATTGGTGAGTAGAGGTGGCAAAAAAATGTGTAGAGTAACTAAACTGCAGAAAAAAACCCACCTGCTTCCAGACAACAATCTACTGTGCTACATCCTACAAGATTAAGTGACTGCACAGTACCTGGTATGAAAATGGCATGTTCATTATGTTCTAAAATCTTCTGTTGCCTGCTTTATAACACCCTGACATATTGGCAGCATTGTCATAGGACTGGCCTCTGCACTTAGAAAAATCAAGTATGCAAACTTCACATAAATAGTGAAATACTTGATTTGCAGTCTTCACCGGTATGACTTTTTAAGCTAGTGAATGTGATAAATTGCTCTACAGGTTTTTCACTGTTGAATACTTAGCTGATCTATATGAGAAAAATCAGGAGTGGAATCTACAGACAAACTGAAATTTCAAGCTATACTTATTTCACTGAAAATAGTTGATGGAACTTTATCACTTATTAAGTTTATTAATTCTTCACACCTTGTCCTAGACATGGAAACCCTGGTGGTATAGTGGTTGAGACCTATGGCTGCTAACCAAAAGGTCAGCAGTTCGAATTCACTGGGCACTCCTTGGAAACCGAATGGGGCAGTTCTACTCTGGCCTATAGGGTTGCTATGAGTCGTAATCGACTCGACAGCAACTGTTTTTTTTCATTTGTTTGTTTTGTTCTAGACATATACGATGGGTTGCCCTTTCCTGTGTTACCATATTTTGAGATGTGACCTGATAAAAATGGATTAAACTGAGCAACAGGTTCCAGTAAACCCCCAAAATTTCCATTTTGTGGGGACCCAAACACTTCATTTCTTCCTCAAAAAGATAGTCCACGTTCAGCAATTTAATGACAGCAACAACGCGTTGCAAAATGGCTTTCCAGTACCGACATTCTTCATTAATTTGTGTTTCCAGTTCATGAGTTAAGCCAAAACCATGCCTTTGGTTTAAATATGACAACATACAATCTCTGTGAATTGAACTGTTTTCCCGTTTAATCAATCATATTCGAGTTTCACCAATTGTTAAATCCATCCGTAGTAAATCGAGAATTAAATGATTTAGGACTGAATAGTTTTCAAACGAAACAATAAACAGAGCTGACTAGTAGCCACTCCCTCTTATAATTTTCACCATTAGCTTTGCACCCTAGAAATATATTCTGGCTACAGAACCTTGTTTGTTTACCATCCAGAAATTTCAACACCGATTTTCAAACCGTCCATTGTGATGTTGACAATCACTTAGCCTTTTGATCCAATAATTTATATCATTAGGAGAAAAATTACTCCACAAAGCAAGATCTGTATTTCTGTTATTTATGATGTCTGCAGATGTGACAATTTCAGATTCTAAAATAGTTTCACTTTCTACATTATTATTAATTTTTTTCTACAGCAAGGAATGGATGCAAATTCTATTTATATTGTTATTAGTATTTCAGCGCTAGCGGTACTAGTACAATGATTTGCACCCATTAAACTCAAGTGTTCTGTGGAAGAAGTCTCTTCTGACTCATTATGTTTTAAAAAGGAAGTTAATTTTGGAATTGTCTTTAGGGATTCACAAAGTCTTTTCTTTTTATCTTCTGTGAACTTCCATTTTTTTGTGCTCCACTTAGTTGTTGTCATTTCATTTTACCTGGATATAAAATTATGTCACTTTTTAAATTTGGTTCTACTGTAGCAAATAAATTTGAATAACTGAAAATAAATAAAATTTATAAAACAAGTAAAATTTATAAAATAAAATATACATTCAAATTTGGAGAACACAAAAATTTCTATTTGAAAGTTAGTAAGAAAAAAATTGATTTGGAACATATGATTTTGTTCTGCAGGTCTCAGATAGTCAAAGGAAATAGCACTTTCAAGGCAGTCGGAAATAATTTCGTTTGTTCGCACGATGTTTGCTGGTGGGCCCTTTGCAGTTGTCCACAAGTGTTTTTTGTCTTGAAATAATACTTAAAAACTTGTACACTCACTTTCTGCCCTTTGATGGCATCTTCACAGTTCTTTGGACTATTGCTGACAACCAATGGGGGTGAGAATGATCGCAAAGAGTATGATACAAATACAAGGGTATGCTAAATCTGAAGACACATTTTGGTTTGCTTTGCACAGGAGAAGACACATCACAAGTCATGTGATTATAGTGCTGCTGGCACATTCTCATGTGGTCGAGAGACAGAACTGAATGTGAGGTTATACCTGCTCGGTCTGAAATGAAAAGGAACATACAATTGTCATCGTATACAAAATTTATAAAATGTACATTACATTTCTTGGTGGAATTGTTCAACTCCCATATTCAAGATACATACATAATTGATGTAACAATAGTACCACTTCTCGATGACCAAGTTTGTTTTGCAAGTCATAACAATATCAATTTCTTAAAAGAAAGTCAATCTGAAGGGAAATGGAAAATAAAATGCGTTTATATACTTTTTATTATCTAAATGTTCATTTAATTTATTTCCTCAGAGAAGTTGTTCAATTTCCTTACACGGACACACATAAGTATTCTGATAAAATACAAATGTAATGTTCTGATAAACGCCTTTTGTTGCTTTCTTAGAAGGTGAGTTTAGAAACACATTCATTGTTGCAAAACAGAAATTTTGCATGATAAATAAATAATGAATTTTGCGTCCTCTTAACGTGACTAATACCTCTTTTGTTGGCATATGTAGAATAGTATCAAGCACTGTGTCCTGTGCAACAGACAATAAAAAACAGAACTCACTTGATACATAAATTAAAACTTTTCATGTTAGATAAATATTACTATTTCTAGTATGTTTTAGATGTTTGCTATGTTAGTATTATATTAAATTATTATTCATGTTAGTATTATATTAAATGTATGCTAGGTTGCATCCACACGTATGCCAAACATTTTAAAGTTATAAATATTACTGTTTACAAAACTTAGGACATAACTGTATGTAAACGCTATACAGTTAAAAAGTAACTTGACTGAATTCATTGCAATGGTTGACTTATTCGAGTTCCTTTGCTTTTGCATTTCATCTGGGACTGGAGTTCCCATTGGTTGTTTACCAGGACGTGCGCAAGAGCATACCCTTGTGTTTGTATCATGGCAAAGAGAATTACTGGCCCTCCTGGTTGGAGTTCCTGGATCAGCAGATGTGTATGTACAACATGGTTCTCTCAAAATGATCAGAGACCTGTTATCTATTAATACAATCTGTCCTTGCCCTGGTAACCCCTTGTCTTAGTCATCTAGTGCTACTTTAACAGGAATACCACAAGTGGATGGCTTTAACAAAGAGAAATTTATTCTTTCACAGTCCAGTAGGATACAAGTCCAAATTCAGGGCATCAGCTCCAGAGGAAGGCTTTCTCTGTTGGCTCTGGAGGAAGGCCCATGTCATCAATCTTCCCTTGGTCTGGGAGATTCTCTGCGCAGGAACCTCAGGTCCAAAGGATGCGCTCTGCTCCTGGCACTGTTTTCTTGGTGGTATGAGGTTGCCAATTCTCTGCTTGCTTCCCTTTCATCTCTTGTAAGGTAAAAGGTGGTGCAGGCCACACCCTAGTGAAACTCCCCTTTACATTGGATCAGGGATGTGACCTCGGTAAAGGTGGTGTTACAATCCCCCAATCCTCTTTAACATAAAATTACAAACACAAAATGGAGGCCAGCCACACAATTCTGGGAATCATGGCCCAGTCAAATTGATACACGTGTTTTTTGGGGGACATAATTCAAACCATGAAATCCCTCATGTTTGATTCAGTTGCACATTGGATGAATATAGCAAGAGTCAGCCTTGACAGCCCACCCCCACCTCTTGTTTATTAGAAAGAATTAGTATACTCCCAAGAGACTCACCAAGATAAAAGAGTTTCAATTACATGGGAAGGGACTGTAGGAGACATATACCAACGAAGGTGTTGAAGTGGTGCAGGCCTTATAGCTTAAACACCCTCGCGCACAGGCGCCCTCATGCCTGTGTGAACTTTACTTCCAGCCAGCACATTCTCACACACGAGAGCTGATATCAGTTTCATTTACTGCCCTGCCAGTTCCCTTCCACTGGCACTCGTTCTTCCTTGTGTCCTGTCGGCTTGGCATCTATGGGTATTTGCTTTGGACAGCTGGTGCCCTCGTTTTGTTGATGCCCTAAGCAAGTGCTTACCTTGCTTACTGGGTAATCTATTCCTGGTTGGGACCCTCATCCTAAAGGGATTGGGGTGTCCAGAAATATGCTGCTGGGGGCGGGAGGTGGGGGTGGGGAGAGGGCTGGTACATGCTTCGTGTGGTCTCTTGGCCAATTTCTGCTCTTCTTATCTTCAACGTCACTTCTCCAGGGAAGCCTTATTACAAATGTACCGGTTCCTGTATTCCTTCTTCATGCTACTCATCACAGTTTGAGTACAATATTTATTTATTAGGGTAATTATGTAATTTCTATCTTCCCCACCTGATTACAAACTCCCTTAAGCTCAGGGACCGTTCATCTTGTTCTTTGTTGAGCTTCAGCACCCATATCGTTGGCTGGCACAGAGTAGGCATTCAGTAAAAGCTTTCCGAATGAAATGGATGAATGAATCAAATAACCTTTTAAAGGTACAAGGGGAAGGCAGAGTTCTGTAAAGCGTGCTTGGGCAGCAGTACACCACCAGGTGGCGCAAATGCCCTGCGTGGAAATTATCCAGCAGGCTTTCTCAAACTAAGGTTTGGTAGGCGTCAGACTCATTTTCCGTTTTAACTTGGAAGTGATTCTGCTGAGATTATATTATATCTACCTTTTACCGAGCACCGTGCTAGGCAATTTACAATGCGTTATCTATAGTTCTTATAACAAACACAAAAGAAATTACCCCAATTTTACAGCTGAGGAAATAAATTCCCAGTAATTTTAAGTGACTTCCTTAAAGATGGAGCCCTGGTGGTGCAGTGGTTAAGCGTTAGGCTGCTAACCAAAAGGTTGATGGTTCAAACCTACCCAGTCTCTCTGTAGGAGAAAGACCTGGCGTTCTGCTTCCTTAAAAATTATAGCCTATAAACCCTATAGGGCCGTTCTACTCTGTCACATGGGGTCGCTATAAATTAGAATCGACTTGTCGGCGCCCAACAACAACAAGGGTACTACGAGGCTCTGAACCCAGGTCGGCTTGTCTCCAAGCCTGTGTTCTTCCCAGTCGACCCCAGTGCCCCCGCTTCAGCGCTCTAATGCAGCCAATAAACACGACCCCTACAGTGACAGGTACTTTTCGTTCCCCTCTCTTCACAGCTAGTCAGGACTTCATCGCGTAACCAAATCAGAGCTCTCCGCTCAGCCACTGACTTCTAAAAAGTCAACTACAGGGCAGTGGAAATGAGAGGCAGAATAGACTCACTGTCTTTAGACCAGACGTTTGATTTCTTTTAAGTCTTGAGCTCACTGATGAGCTGAGCTTAGCATTCTGAGGAAGGAGGAAATGATCTCTTTCAATCAATCAATCATCAGTAGTTCCTATTCAGCATCTAGGCTGCACACACAGGGGTGAGCTAACACAGATGGGCTTACAATCTGTTTGGCGATAGAAGATATGCACATATGGGAACCTTACAATGCACATACCAGTAAGTACCTACTTGCCTCATGGATGACATATATCATAAGAACACTAGGAATTCAGTGACTGGTGTGGTCACAGATGGTCTGAGAGACAGGACTTAACTTCACAGGAAACTCATTTAGGGAGAAACAAATAAACTAGTTCCTTTTTACTCAAGGTGTGGACCAAAGACCAGCAGCATCGGCACTCCCTGAGAGCTTGTTAGAAATGCAGACTCTCAGGCCACATCCCAGACTTCCTGAACCAGAATCTGCATTTTAACAAGATCTCCAGGTGATTTGCATACGTTAAAGTCTTCTGGGAACCAAGCGTTCGGATTCCTCTGTCCTTTTACAATGAAGTACCACTCCAACTAAAACACTCCTTACTTTCATGTTTGTTTTTAACTTTGGATTGTGATTCAATTTTTAAAGAATGGTACTTATTCTTCTCTACAAGAACCTATAAACCAAAAAATCAAATCCATTGCTGTTGAGTCAATTCTGAATCACAGTGACCCTATAGGACAGAGTAGAATTGCCCCATAAGGTTTTCAAGGAGTAGCTGGTGGATTTGAACTGAAGACCTTTTAGTTAGCAGCCGAGCTCTTAACCACTATGCCACCAGGGATCCCTGTAGAGGACTGATATAGCTACATTAGCTATTCATAGCTATATAGCTTGGTGATTTATTAACTGGAAGGAAAGGTCTCATACAAACCACCTTTGCACATATTTACGCAATAAGAATTGTTCAAGAAACTAGGCCTTGAAAGATCCTGAAGGGTATTTATTTATCTATTTTTTAATCACTAAGGAAGGGTTACCTTATACTCAGTATAATTTTTGGTATATTCTAATTCTGTGCAAATTGCTAATCTCTGCATGGTATGTGATAGAACCATCATGCTGGATTAAGGCTCCCCAGGTAACTCACTGCCTCCCTATCATCCTGGATAAGTGAAAGTTGCTAGAATGTGGGATCCATGATAACTGTGATAGAGAAAAAACTAAGCACTTAGACATCAGCATATTAGTAGGGCTTTGATTTCACATCTCAATAAAAAGTGACAGAGCCCTATGTCTAATTGTGGTCTCATTTCTCTTATCCACTCAAGGAACTTGGGTAGGTCCATTCAGAAAAGCAGCATAAGGAAAGAGAACAAAAAAACTAAGTGAGGAACCTTGGACTCAGGTATGACATGACACATGCTGGCTGTGTAGCACCCCTTCTCTGAGCCCCAGTTCCCATCTATGAACCAGGAAGTTGGAACTAGATAATTGCTAACATCCTTTCCCGGTCTAGCATTACATGAGCCTAGTTAACTAGGAGTTAGAGCGTAGGTAGTTATTCATTAAGCCTAGATTATATACCCCCAAATAGAAATGGCCCACACTCCAGTATTCCTACTTACAGATATAAAATTTGAGGAGGTTGGTTGCCATGGAAATTCACCTTCATGGAGACATTTATAAATTCAATTCTGTAAAGTGACAATACTATGTACTGGCACCTGCAAAACTCAGTAACATTTCCTTTGCTTCTGTTCTTGCCCTCGGCAACAGTGCCAAGAATTGTCATAATCTGGAAAAGCAATCAGAGTTCTCAGACTGCGTTTCTGTCTGCTAGAACAGAAGGTACTGACAGAGGTGGGAGTGAAGGCAGGCCTCCCTTCAGTTTACTAATTCGGCAGCCGCCCTTCACAAACGCCAGCAAATATTTTGCGATGTTGCAAGGTGTTACAAGAAGTGAAAAGCAAGCTGTGATTCAGCTGGTATGAAGATTTTGCAAACAAAAAAGAGTGATCTGTTTTGCAGCAAACTATTATTTCCGCCAGAGCCCACAGGCTGGAACAATATAAAAGAGATTTTTGTAAGACATTGCCATCATCCACATTGGATTTTCGAAAAAGACCAATTTTAATCTTTTTTTGGCCCAGCAGCTTCCAACTCGTGGACCTCAGACCCAGGAGTTGTGCGTTTCTGCAAGGATCTTCAAGTCCTCATGCAAGTTCTGTCTGTAGACTGGAGGAAAACTGTGCTCTTCCCTATGGGCTACTTTTCAGATATGCCTAAATGCTGCAATGGATGCAAAAATAAATTGATTTACAATGTTACTGAATACACTTAGCTTTTTGTTATGTATGTTCTTCATCAACTGATACTAAAAGTAGAGTTAAAATTATGCTGAAGTTTAAGGAAAAAGGTATTTTTTATGTTGAGACAGGCTCTTTACACTCAGCAGATTGTTTGTCTTGATTCTTGGGGAGGAGAATATGGACACCTTGCCATTAGGGAGAGAAACTTTCACCTGGTTTTGGTTCCATTTTCATGCCACTTGCCATTTGGTTGCTAGAACCTCAAAACTCATTGTTAGTTGCCAACAAGTCGATTCCAACTCATGGCGACCCCATGTGCAGAGTAGAACGGCCCCATGGGGTTTTCAAGGCTGTGACATTTCAGAAGCAAATCGTCAGTCCTTTCTTCCAAGGTGCCTCTGGGTGAGTTTGAACTGCCAACCTTTCAGCTAGTAGTCAAGCGCTTAACCGTTTGTGCCACCCAGGGACTCCCCAAACCCGTTAGGAAGACATTTAAGTGGCAAATTGAGCACTGCTCCTCCATGAGAAGTGTCCTCTGTGAATATACGTAAATATTGAGCAGTGGATACAATCTTAGTCCACACACTGATGTAAGAAATATAACATAAATTTTATTTCAAGCCTCCATTGCTTTGCATTGTCAGAAAGTTAATCTCAGTGAACTTGTGGTTTTCAACTACCCTTTCCTGGGGGTTGTGTCTGAGGGGCATATGGAACGCCAAGACTTTGCAGTAGGTGAGGTGGAGGGGAGGGATTGGGGAGTCTGGTCTTCGAGGTCATGCGTCCACACTGGCATTTACTGAGACATCCTTCTGTCTGCATGACTCCTTCAGATCCAGGAGTACTCTCCAATTCTCTGGCATCCTCTTGTGCAAAAGGAGACATGTTCCCAGGCCTCACTGTGTTACTGCAATAACGTGGATTGGAGCCACCTGCTGCAATAGCAAATTCTGAGACAGGGGTGAGGTGAGCAGCAAGATGTTTATTATATATCGATATATAGGAGACAGAGGGGAATAGGTTTCTCATAAAAACCCATCTCCCCTACTGGAGTTCAGCTGAAGTCTTTTATAGGAACAGGATTATGGATCTTTTGTGGTAGTTTCCCCTTGAGGTGATGATGTCTTAGATGAGTTAAACTTCTACTGGTGTTCTTAGAGGTTATCTGGTAACATCCTTGGGGATTATCTGGCCACATCCTGCTTTTTCTTGTCACCGGATGGGTGCTTTGTTTGGTTTTTCATTCTTAGATCATTATCACTTGTTTTCCACCCTCCAGGGAGGAACACCGGTTAATCTTAAACCTTTTGGTAGAGACTGGAGAAACAAGATCATGAGACAATGTGGCGGTTAGCAATGGGGAGTAAATAATAGTGAGCCAGGCCTGTGCAGCCTCTTCCAACTGGACATGGAAAACTTTGCAAGCTTGCCTAAAACTCCTTCAGAAACAATCCTTGGCTTTTAGGATTTTATGGTGTAGTTGCAGGAGGGGAGAGTCCATGGAAAGGCAGGTGAAGGAGAAATCCCATTTCTTCTCTGCGGTCCTGCTGCTTTCCTGGGGCCCTACTGAGAATGCAAGGCTCAGGTCTTCTCAGCTCCCAGATCCCACAAAAACATCTGGGATTTTGACACTTTTCCAGTGTGAGCCTGGGGAGGAGGGCCAGGACCCACAACATCTCTGCCCTCAGCATTTCCCCAAGAATTTGCTTCCTCCCCTCCAGAATAAAAAACTAAACCCATTGCCGTGGAGTTGATTCTGACTCATAGCAACCCTATAGGTCAGAGTAGAATTGCTCCACAGTTTGAAGGCTGTAAAGCTTTTCTTCACAGAAGCAGACTGCCACATCTTTCTCCCACTGAGTGCCTAGTGGTTTGAACCACTCACCTTTTGGTTAGCAGTCTATGCTTTAACCACTGCATCACCAGGGCTTCTTCCTCAAAAATAGGGAAATTTTTGACTCATTATCTTTTCTCCCAAACACTTTTGTCCATGCCACTATTTTTTTTTTTTTTTCTCTCTCTCTTCTCCTAAGGGAAAAATCAGTAAAGTCCCTTCATTAATTCACTCATTAAAAAACACTGAATTCCTATGCCAGGCTATGTACTGGGGAACAGTTTGGGTCTTGATGAACTTATCTAAGAGTCTTGTTAAACAAAAAAGACATGATCCTTGGCTTTTAGAATTGTCTTAGTTATCTAGTGCTGCTATAACAGAAATACCACAAGTGGATGGCTTTAACACACAGAAGTTTATTTTCTCACAGATTAGGAGGCTAGAAGTTCAAATTCAGGGTGCTAGCTTCAGGGGAAAGATCTTATCTCCTTTTGACATCTATACACCCAGCATTCCTTGGAGATTTCTATGTGTCTTGGCATCAACCTTCCTCTAGGTCTAGGAGGTTCTCAGCACAGGGACCTCAGGTCCAAGGATGCACTCTGCTCCAAGCTCTTCTTTCTTGATGGTAGTGAGGTCCCTCTCCTCTCTGCTTGCTTCTCTTTCCTTTTATCTCTTGTAAGATAAAAGGTATGACTCAAGAAAAGGTGTGACTTGAGTAAGGGTATGACTTAAGTAAGATGGTGAGGGCATAACTTGAGTAAGGGTGTGACGTGAGTAAGGCTGTGATACCCCATGCTAATCTTGCTTCATCAACATATAGAGTTTTGGGATTTACAACACATAATTGCACAAAACCATGATATGGAGGACAATTAGATCACAAAATGGAGGACAATCACACAATACTGGAAATCATGGCCTAGCCAAGTTGACACATATTTTTGGGAGACCAATTGAATCCATGACAAGGATCTTACAGTGTAGTTGGGGGACAGGAGAGCCTATGAAAGATAAGCAAAGGCATAACCTCAATGTTACGGTGGGGAAAATGTGGGTTGCAGTAGGAAAACTGAGGCAGGACACTGAACCAAGCCTGCAGGTGCCAGAGAAGGCTCCCTGGGGAGAAGAAGGAACAAGGTGAAAATGAGAGGGGGGCACCAGGGTTCTGGAGAGGGGCAAGCTCTGACAGGACAGGCCTCAGGCCAGACAGTGTCTTTGGTAGACAGGGCTTGGGGAGCAGCTGGTCTGACTCTGAACCAACCCCAAATTTCCAATTTCTATACATTTCAAAATTTTCTCATTCGAAAGAGCTAACTGCTATATGTCTAGGCAAGAAGGTTCCACTGCCCTGTTTTCCAACTAGTGCTGTTCAACTCAGAAACCTGAGGGTGGAGGGTCCTTTACGATGTAATAAGCCACTCCCTCCCTTCCGCCTTGCCTCTGGAAGGGAGAGTGGCAGCTTGCCTTAAAAGGTTCCATATTTCAGGCAAAGAAGAGTTTGTTGGCACAGCCATGCAGGAGACATGAGAATCTCAAATTAGAAATTTTGCAAGGGATGTATTTTATTACTAAACTCTTGGCTATGGTTCGTTTGTTCTAAATTAGCTGCCTTACCTGAGAGGACCCTGAGTATGGGGTGACCTCCTTGAATATACAGCTTCGCTGCAAATGATCCACAGAGAAACCAAGTTAACATTTACTTCAGAAAAGTAGTGTGTGAAGGCCCTCTATATCAGGGGGTAGGATTATGTTTCTCCAGCTGTGAAGAGTGAAATTTAATATCCTGTTTGGGAACATCAACCACGTCACCTAAAGGCCAACTCCACGTCATGGAAACAAGTCAGAAGGCTGCATTTGGAGAAAGGTCCTAACACTCCAGATCACACAGGAAATGATTACATACTATTATTCTTGAGTGAATGTTGCAAGAAAATACAATTCTTGGGTAAATAACCAGAGTAAACTAAGGAGATTTGCATCAAACTGTAAACAACCATCTAGATTAAATTACTTAATATTTTAGTTCATGCTTGTAGAATAATATGTGCTTTAGCTTATGCCAATAAGATAATCTTTGGAGATGTCTGAGTGACTTCTGGCCCTAAATTTAATCCATAAAGTGATTACGGAATTAGGAAACAATGAGAACAGCTTGGAAAACAATTGTACCACGGCTGCACAGCCATTAGCCTTTCACATCAACACAACGCTTTTCTAAACGTGCTGGTCATTTCTAGAGTTACCTAGAACAGGGGTTGGCAAACATTTTCTTAAAGGGCCAGGCAGCAAATATTCTAGGCTTTGCAGGTCTGCCATTGTACACAAAATTAGTCGCAGACAATATGTTAATGAATGGGCATGGCTTGTGCCAATAAAACTCCATATAAAAAAACAGGCAACTTGCCTGTGAGCCATAGTTTGCTGACCCTTGACCTTGAACAATTGCATAAATGTAGGAAAGTTATAAGCTCCTTTGAAACATAAGTTCCTTGGTGCTCCACAGCAGACCAATCTCTGTGAGGCTGTGTGGTAGAGGGTATGTAAGTCCATTGGTCATCAAATTGTGCCCTTTACTTATAAACATTACATAAAATAGCCTAGATGATGACAGTCCAATGCTGTCAAAGAGGCCAAATGACTCAGCAGGCAGAAGACTTGGTACTGGATTCAGGGAGAATTGTTGACTTGAGGTGAAAACTGCTTAAATAAAAGGAATAGCCACAGAAAGCCAATACCGTAGTCTGTTCACACTTTCCTCTCTGATAGTGGCTTTGTGAGGTAGCACGGCAATTGTGCACCTGAAACAACTTCAGAAGTTAAGGTTGTACCTCACAAGGTCTTGCTTCCTTTCCAATTCAGATTCATTAAAACAAATGCTTTGTTCTGGGCTGGGCAAGTCAATTTTCCTGCCAGATTCATAGTCCCTGCCGAATAGACATCACTGTGTGGTCACCTACCACTTCTGCTACAATTGGCTGCTCAGTGATGTGTGATTTACACACTGACTTGAAAGGTGGAGCTAAACCAATCAAATTCTCTTTCAGGAATTGGAACTGAAAGGCAAAAGGGAAGTTGCTGTTTGTGCCAGACTGGAGCCAGCAAGGTCATGTGGCCTCCAGGGCTGGAATAGTTACTTGTGGACCTTGTACAAGATTTGGTCACTGAAAGGCAGAAGTAAAATAGAGAAAGTGTACCTATTTCTTCCTGGTTCCATGATCCAAGAAGTTTGGTTGTTCTTCAGGAATCCTGGTCTTCCACTGAGACTACTCTGGGGATTTATAGTAGCCTCCTCCCTCTTTCCTTGAGTTGCCTTGAGGGGGTCTCTGTCCTCAATAACTAAACCATGTGCTGCTCTACTAGGTACATTTCCTGCCACAATCCACTGTCTTATTTAACATGTTTTAGGTGTGTCATCCATGAACATAAGGTTCTATAGGTTCTACATGATCTATTCTCTACCTGTTTGAGGTAGAAAATCCAATAAAATTTTCCTTGTCAATGGCTTTTGAATCTATCCTTTCCATTCCCACATCTCCCACTATGGTCTCATATCTTATCAGTCTTATCTGAATTTCAGCCATAGTCTCCTAGAAATTTCCTTTGCCTCTACTCATTCTGTATTCTAGTCCATCTGTTGCCAGAGCTATTAGATTACTGTTTATAAAATCTACTTTCATAAAATCACTTTTCAGGTGAAAAGTCCATAATGTTTTCCTTTTGTTTCCTGGGTTCAGTCTGAGGTCTTCAATCTAATATTTTAGGCTTCCAAATATAGTCCCACTTACTCTACTTATGGTATTCATGTCTCCCATGACTCTTCAACATGAACTTCAGTTTCAACCAGGTCAATCTCCTATATCCTCCGTTAACATGTTACTCTTCATTCCCACCTCCCTTTTGTCCCCACCACTTCTAATAATTAGAATATCCCCTCTCTGTGACAAAATCTAGTTGTAATAATGTGTATAGGAAAAGCATGAGGACAAGTAGGAAGAGAATGAAGGCTAGTTCAGTCTCCTACCACACAATAACTCAACTTTCCAAAGGAAGAGCCAATGTCTGGAAACCACTGGAAATATGACAAAACTGTCAAAAGTACATGAAATGGGAGCTTCTGGATAAAGATAGCAGATTGAAACACATATCTAATTTTGATTCTTCTTAAATTACATTAAAGGAATATTTCGGGGGGTGAGGGGGGGTGGATGGGAGCAAAAACCCTAATGATAAAGAAGTTGAAAGAGGATTCCAGAAGAACGAAATTTTAGAGGCTGCAAAGCAGGGAGACAAGTGGAAATGGACTTGGCAAACTTGAAAAGCCAAATTCCAAACTGATATTAAATAAAGGAACAAAGTCAATATATACCCCAGAACCCTCAAAAGGCTCAGTAACTGATGATACTTCTGAAAATGCGGTGAATTGGACCACTGAATTAAGAGGTATAAGAGGTAGAATGAAGGCTGTGTGAGGATCAGGTGGATTCCTAGATTTCTAGATTTCTCCCCTTCCCTCACTCTATAGCACTGGGTGATTGCTACTCCTACACTCTGGCCAAAGTCTAGAGTTTCAGCCTCCAGAGAAGGGAGAACAAATGGTTTCTGGATGTGGGAACATCAACCACAGTTGAAGGTGGGCATGAAATACTTAACACAGGTAGAATAATTGAAAGCATATTGAATGCTAAGGCTCCCTGTTCTCTTCCTTTACTTTATCTTTCAAGCAAGGGAGATTGGAGGACTATTTTCATGAGAATATGACTGTGATAGAGAAAATACTTAAAAATATTGACTTTGAAAGTTCTCTTACAAACAGCCCAGATAGATCATCCTACATTAGTGATTTTCAACTCGGGGGTAATTTTGCTTCCACGGGATATTTGGCAATGAATGTCTGGAGACATTTTTGATTGTCATGGGCTGGGGAGAGGAGGTGTTAATATCTCCAGTGGGTAGAGGCCAGAGATGCTGCTAAATATCCTACACAGCACAGGAAAGCCTCCCACAACAAATTATTAACTGGTCCAAAATGTCATTAGTGCCACTATTGTGAAATCCTACTTTACATGAAGTTCACAGCCAACAGGCCTGCCGACTCAAGCAGAGTTTCCAAAAAACCTGATTGTCTCCTCACTCTGAATCATGAGAAGGCAACAACAAATGACCAGAAATCTGAGGAAATCCTCTAACAAGTAAGACAGAGATATGAACAAACAGAAAAACAACTTGGAGGAAACAGATTCTGTAGGAAGATGACAAGTTAAAAAACTACATTCTACTTCCACTTATTGCCATGAGGGACTACCAGGGAACAAACTTACCTTCCTGCATTAACAACTAGAAAACTGGACAAACTAGAAAACAATTGTTTTCAAGTATTGAACAATAGGCAGCACAGACTGTGATTTTTGAAAGCGGTTAGTCCTAGAGGTACATTCCATACCACAGAGAAGAGAAGGGAATTCAAGTAGAGCCTATTAATCTTGCCGAGTACAGGAGATAGAGATTGAAATCAGGCAGTCTGGGGCAGCTAGATGATGCAAGACAGAGTTCTGGGAAGAGTGGGGCTACACAGAACAACCTCAGAAATCTGCATGTTAGTGCTCTTGTGTCTGCTGAATACTAAGGCCAACTGAATGCAGAAATTATTTAACAATATTATTAATATCGTATGTAAATAAAATTTTGCTGAAGATACATTCAAAAGCAGCTACAGCAGTATACCGACATAGAACTGCCAGAAATTCAAGCCAGACTCAGAAGAGGCTGTGGAACCAGGGATATCATTGCTGACATCAGATGGACCTTGGCTGAAAGCAGAGAATACCAGAAAGATGTTTACCTGTGTTTTATTGACTACGTAAAGGCATTCGACTGTGTGGATCATAAAAAATTACAGACAACATTGCGAAGAATGGGAATTCCAGAACACTTAACTGTGCTCATGAGGAACCTGTACATAGATCAACAGGCAGTCATTCAAACAGAACAAGGGGATAGCGTGTGGTTTCATGTCAGGAAAGGTGTGCATCAGGGCTGTATCCTTTCACCATACTTATTCAATCTGTATGCTGAGCAAATACTCTGAGAAGCTGGACTATATGAAGAAGAACGGGGTATCAGAATTTGAGGACTCATTAACTACTGTGTTATGCAGATGACACAACCTTGCTTGCTGAAAGCGAAGAGGACTTGAAGCACTTACTGATGAAGATCAACGAGCACAGCACTTCAGTGTGGATTACACCTCAATAGAAAGAAAACAAAAATCCTCACAACTGGACAATAAGCAACATCAGGATAAACAGAGAAAAGATTGACGCTGTCAAGGATTTTATTTTACTTGGATCCACAATCAACACCCATGGAATCAGCAGTCAAGAAATCAAAAGATGCATTGCATTGGGTAAATTTGCTGCAAAAGACTTCTTTGAAGTGTTAAAAAGCAAAGATGTCACTTTAAAGACTAAGTGTGCCTGACCCAAGCCATGGTATTTTCAATCACCTCATATGCATGCAAAAGCTGGACAATGAATAAGGAAGACCAAAGAAGAATTGATGTCTTTGAATTATGGTTTTGGCAAAGAATATTGAAAATATCATGGACTGCCAAAAGAACGAATAAAATTGTCTTGGAAGAAGTGCAACCAGAATGCTCCTTAGAAACAAACATGGAGGGACTATATCTTACATACTTTGGAAATGTTATCAGGAGGGATCAGTCGTTGGAGAAGGACATCATGCTTGATAAAGCAGAGGGTCAGCAAAAAAGAGGAAGACCCTCAATGAAGTGTATTGACACAGTAGCTGCAACAATGGGCTCAAGGATAACGATTGTGAGGATGGCGCAGGACCGGGTAGTGTTTTGTTCTGTTGTACAAAGGGTGGCTAAGAGTTGGAAACGACTTGATGGCACCCAACAACAACAACAAGATGTATACGTGTAGGATAAAAATTCACAAGGTTGGGAAAAGAGAAAATGGGGAACTGTAAGCTGAACAGTTTTCAGAGCTCACGCAGGCTGATAATTGTCTGAAATTCTAACAGTGTGGAGAATCCTCACTGATCACTAAGGCCTTCAGTAGAGACCCCCTAGAAAGACTATGCCTTAATAGTGGGGCTAAAGTTTTCTTAAAGTAAAGGCTACTCCACTTCTGCCTTAAAAAGCTCAAAATCCTGCCTCAGAAAGAACACACTAAACTGAATATAACTTAATTTCCTGTAATTGCAAAAACCAACCATCGTTAAAGGATGACAACAAAATACAGATATTCAACAATATAATAATCAAATGTCCAGCATCCAATCAAGAATTACTAGACACATCAAGAAGCAGGAAAATGTGATCCATAACCAGAGGAAGAATCAGTCAATAGAAACAGATCAAAAAATAATAGAAGTTATGGAATAGTCAGACAAGGATGTTTAAACAGCTAATATAACTATGTTTATGTATTTTAAAAATGCATGTTCGTGAAGAAAGAATCAGAACATACAATAAAGAAATGAAGGGAACATTTAGAGATAAAAAGTATAATATCAGAAATAAAAAGTTCCATAGAAGATTCACTGGATGCTATTAACAGCAGATTAGACACAGAAGAAGAAAATATTAGGGGATTTGAAGACACAGCAGTAGAAATTATCCAAAATGAAACAGAGGAAGAAAAAAGACTGATAAAAACTGAACAGTCTCAATGATATAAAGAACAATATTAAGGGATTTAATATACATTTAATTCAAGTCCTAAAAGGAGTGGAAGGATGGTACAGAATAAGTATTTAAAGAAATAATGACCACAATTTTTCAAACTTTGATTAAAACAGAAGCTAAGAGAATTTGTAGACAGCAATTCTGCACTATAAGAAATGTTACATGAAGTTTTTTTTTTTTTTTTTTTTTAACAGAAGGTAAGTGATACCAGAGGGAAATTTGTATCTACACACAGGAATAAACAGCATCAGCAATGGCAAATATAAAATAAATATAAAAAGATTTTTTTCTCACTTTAAAATTCTTTTTTTTAAAAAAGCTGACCATTTAAAGCAAAAATAATGACAATGTATTATGGGGTTTAGAAAAATGTGAAGGAAAAATCTATGACACCAACAGCACAAAGGATGGGGGATGGGATAAACCATATTGTTGTAAAGTTCTTACGTTATACTTGAAATAGTATAACATCATTTGAAGGTAGACTGGACAAGTTAAAGATGCCTATTTCAAACTCCTAAAAACATAAAACAAAGAGGCATAGCTAATAAGCCAAAAGTGGACATAAAACTCTAAAAAATACTCAGACCAAAAGAAGTCAGAAAAAGAAGAAAACATGAACTAAGAACAGATGAGACAAATTAAAAACAAGTAGTAAAATGGTAGATTTAAACCTAACCATATAAAGAATTATATTAAATGCAAATGGTCTAAACTCTCCAATTGAAAAGCAGAGATTTCAGATTGGATAAAAAAGTAAGACCCAAATAGGCGCTGTCTTCAAAAAAGCCACTTTAACAGATAGGTTAAAAGTAAAAGGATGGAAAAAGGTATGCCATACAAGCACTAACCGTAAGAAAGCCAGAGTGATTATATTAATATCAAACACAGTAGACTTCAGTACAAAGAATATTACCAAAGATAAAGAGGGATATATGATAATGATAAAAGGATAAATTTATAAAGCAGGTGTCTTAGTTTCCTAGGGCTTCCATTACAAAATCATAAAGTGGGTGACTTTAAAGTACATAAATTTATTTCCTCACAGTTCTGGAGGCTAGAAGTCCAAATCAGGGTATCAGTTCTGTCGATTCCTTCTGAGGGTTCTGAGAGAGGAACTACTCCATGCCTGTCTCCTAGCTTCTAGTGCTTGCCAGCAATCCTTGGTGTTCCTCTGCTGCTTGTAGATGTCTCTTCATGGGGCACCTTCCCCAAATGTGTGTCTCTGTCTCCACGTGTGTCCTCCTCTTTTATAAGATACCAATTATACAGGATTAGGACCCACCCTATTCTGGCATGACCTTCTTAAACTAATTGATAATATCTTCGAAGAAAGATTTTATTGCCGCAAACAAAGTACAGCAGTTAGGACTTCAACATATCTTTTCTGGGAGACATAATTCAATCCATAATAGACGGCATAATGATCTTAAATGTGGACTCATCTATTAAAGAGCTTCAATGTAGGAAATGAAAACTGACAAAACTTAAAGGAAAAATAGACATATTTATTACAGTTGAGGACTTTTCAACCCTCCTCTCTCAGTAGTTGATAGAACAAGTACACAGAAAATCAGTAAAGACACAACCAAAACCAAAACCGTTGCTGTCGAGTTGATTCAGACTCATAGTGACCCTATAGGAGAGAGTAGAACGGCCTCCTGGGGTTTCCAAGGCTGTAGTCTTTATGAAAGCAGACTGCCACATCTTTCTCCCAAAAGTAAGGACATAGAAGACCTAAATAACATTCAGTCAGTTAATTTAACCCAGCTAACATTTATAGAGCACTCTATCCAACAACAGCAGAACACATTCTTTTCAAGTATATGTGCTAGGCCATAAAGCAAGCCTCAGTAGAGAAATTATCAATATCCTCAAAGACAGAAGAGAAGCTAGCAGTACATCCATGAAACAATAAGATGCTATAAAAATTCAGAGAACAACAACAAAACACCCAGAATTAAAAATAAATATGACAACTTATATGAAAACTCATAGAAGTGTTAGATGGAATAAGAAAATCTCCTGGAAAGTAGGCAAACACAAAGAGATAGAAAATGGAAGAGGAAGATTTAAAAATTAGAAGACCGGTCTAGAAGGTGTGACATCTGAGTAATAGGAGGTCTGGAAAGAGAAAAAAGCAAATTTAGAAAGGAGGAAATATCACATAACTACTTCGAGAATATTTTTCAGAACTAAAGGGCATTATCATTGAGATGAAAAAGGTGTACTGTGCGTTCATTATTATGGTTGAAAACAGACTTATCTTAATTCACATCATTGTGAAATTTTAGGATACTAGGGATGAAGATACTACACGTTTTCGGGGGTGAGGTTAACAAATCACGTATAAAGGATCTGGAATCAAAACACTTCTTAATAGAAATGCTGGAATCTAAGACAATAGAGCAATGCTTTCAATATTCTGAAGAAAAATAACTTTCAACCTAGAATTTGATTCTAATTGAACTATCAATCCAACATAAGAGTAGAATAAAGACAATTTTTAGAAATGGAAACCCCCCTCCCCCCAAAAAAACAAACCCATTGCCGTCGAGTTGACTCCAACTCATTGTGACCCTATAGGACAGAGTAGACCTTTTGGTTGGCAGCTGAACTCTTAACTACTGAGCCACCAGGGCTCCATTAAAAAATGAAGGCCCCATATATCCTTCCTTAGGAATTTACTGGAAGATGCGGTCCATCAAAACAGTGGAGTAAATTAAGAAAAAGGAAGACATAGGGATGAAGCAAACAAGGAATTCAACACAGAAGAGAGGAGAAGGGAGATCTCAGGATGACAGCTATGCACCAGATGTAGATTCAATCAGTTCATACTGAAGCAGTGTGTTTCAAGAGATGGACAGATTGAGGACTGTCATCACCAAAATGCCTACTGACATTATCTTTACTTTTTTAAAAATCTGAACCTGACACACAGTACTATCTGTACTTGGCTTGCCTAGATCATGTGCTGAAGTTCATGTTTCCCCCTCCATACCTTACTGCTTGGATTAGCTGAGGACACTCATTTCATGCTACAGAAGTGAAATATTTTCTTTGACCTATTCCTGAGAGCTAGAGTCTAGTCAAGATGAGCTTAGAAGCCAAATTCCTGCCAGTACATGACTCACAGTAGAGTCTAGTCACATGCCCAGACCATAGTGAACACTATGTTTTCCAATACGAATTCATTTGCTTTGTCCACTGACTTTGTTTTGCTTTGCCCGTCGACTTTCCTGGAAGGTGTTCTTATATACTCTCCAAAATGTTAAAGCCAGACTATAACTCTGACAGCTTATCTCCTCTTGAGAACTTTCATCTAACAGTGGCAGTATCATCATCTCCTTGCATGGATAGGCTTAAGCTTGCTCCAGTGGTTTTATATTAAAACTTTCACGCTAATTTATACGAAAATATTTGCTAACAAATACTTGATTAAGTGATTTGATGGCACTGAAGAAGATAACATGAAATCAGCTATGTTGGTGACTTCAGCAGAGGTGGGGTAGGAGGTAAGGGATGCAGACATGCAGACTTGAGGGATGCAGAAGATGTTAGGAAGTTTTCCAAGGGAGTTTTTGAGGTATTAAACACGTCACTTCTTAGTTATCTCCCCAGGAATATAACTTCCACCCTGTCTCTACGAACACGTTTCCCTCAGATCTTGAAATGTACGATTCCTTCTGATCTTTCAGTTTTCAGCACAAATGACTCTTCTTTAGAGACCTTCTCTGACCACATTATTCACCCACTTATCCTCTATCACCCTTCACACTCTGTAAGCATCTTGTTTGTTTACTTCATTACTGTGTACTTCACCCACTACAGTGTAAGCTTCCTGAGAGTAGAGAGCTTGTCTTGTTCACCACTGTATCTTCAGTATCTGAAACAGTATCTGACAAATATTAATCTCATTGAATATTGTTGAGTGAATACTAATGAAGAAAGATGAGCTTGAGTGTGAATGTTGTGGAAACAAAGCCAAAGTTGGAAACCACAAAAAAAGCTATATGAATTTTGAAACAGGTAACCTCAGTTATATTTGTTCTTTAAGAGTTTTGCCTTTCATGTTTAAATCATGGGTGTGATTTTTAGGTAAGGTAACAGATAGGGATCAAGGGTTTTTTTAATAAGTTAACAAATCATCTCAGAAATTTATTGAATTTACTGAAGAATTTCGCCACTGATCTACAATGCTACTTGTCTTATAGATTACCTTTCCATATAAGTATTCATTTACTCCTGGTCTCTCCCTTTGTGCTGGTACCGCACTGTCTTAATACTTCAGTTTTATAATAAACTTTGATACCTTGTACATCAAGTCCCTCCAACTGGTTATTCTTTAAAAGTGCCTTGGCTATTCCTGGCTCTCTGCTCTTCCATATAAATTTTACGATCAGCTTGTCAAGTTCTATCCTGTTCAATAAAAGTTTAGAGCTTTCTACATAAAGGACGTGGACATCTTCTGTTACATTTATTCTTAGGTATGTTTTTGGTTGCTATTATAAATAGCATGTTTTTTTTTAAAATTACATTTTATGACTTCAATGGTATGCAGGAATTGTATTTTACTTTTGCATATTGATCTCATGTACAGCAAGCTGGATAAACTGTTATTCATTCTAATAATTTGCTGTGGATTCTTTGGGGCTTTTGGCATAGACAATCATCTGCAAGTAATGAGTTTTGTTTCTTCCTCCTAATCTTTATATGTCTCCCCTCCACCCTCTTTTGTCTTCTTTTATTGCTATGGCTAGACTCTCCAGTACAACGCTGAATATAAGTGGTGATAGTAAGCATTCTTGTCTTATTTCTGATTTTAAAGGAAATGCATTTAACACTTGATGTGATATTTCCTATAGGTTTTTGAATTTTTTGTGGTAAAATATATATAACCAAAAAATCCATTTACATTTGAAATCATTACCAATAAGACATACTTCTGCCATTTTGCTATTTTGTTTCTGTGTGTCTTATGCCTTTTTTTTTTTTTGTCCCCCATTTCCTCCAATACTGACTACTTTTTTGATTAGTTGATTTTTTTTGTAGTGAACCATCTTGGTTCCCTTCTCATTTCTTTTTGTGTAGATTTTTAAGATGTTTCTTTGTGGTTATAATGAGGATTACATTTAACATCCTAAATTTATAACAGTCTAGTTTAAATTGATACCAACTTAACTTCAATAACATACAAAAACTCTGTTCCTATACTACTTCTCCCCTTTTACACTGTTGTTGTTACAAATTACATCTCTATACATTGTGTGGCCAATAACATAAATTTATAATTATTTCTATGCATTTGTCTTTTAAATCATGTAATACATAACAAGTTGCAAACCAAAAATACCATAAAACTCTATATTTACCCATGAAATTATCTTTACTGGAGATCATTTTTTTCTTCACACAGTTTGAGTTACTGTCTGCTGTCCTTTCATTTCAAACTGAAGGACTCCCTTTAGTGTTTCTTGTACAGAAGGTCACATGGTAACGAACTCCCTTGGCTTTTGTTTATCTGGGAATGTCTTAATTTTGCCGTCATTTTTGAAGGACAGTTTTGCCAGATACAGAATTCTTGGTTGATAGTTCTTCTCTTTCAGCATTTTAAGTATGTCATTCCACTGTCTTCTGGCCTCTGTGGTTTTTGAGGAGAAATTTGCACTTAATGTTATTGAGGATCCATTGTATGTGACGATTGACTTCCGTTTTGGGCTCTCAAGATTCTCTCTTTACCTTTGGTTTTATATTCCTGGTTTACAATGCATCTTGGTGTGGATCTCTTTGGGTTTATCTTACCTGGAATTTGTTGATCATCTTGGATATGTAGATTCATGTCTTGTATCAAACTGGGAGAGTGTTGAGACACTATTTCTTCAAATATTCTTTCTGCCCCTTTCTTTCTCTCTCTTCTCCTTCTGGGACCACCTTAATGCATATGTTGGCTGGTTTGATGGTGTTCCATAATTTCCTTAGGCTCTGTTCACTTTTCTTCATTCTTTTTTCTTTTTGCTCTTCAGGCTTGATAATTTCAATTGTTCTATCTTCAAGATTGCTGATTATTTCTTTTGCCAGCTAACATCTACTGTTGAGTTCCTCCAGTGAATTTTTTATTCCAATTATTGCACTTTTCAGGTCCAGAATTTCTGTTTGGTTCCTTTTAATAATTTCTGTCTCTTCAATGATACTCTGATTTTGTTCATGTATCATTTTCCTGATTTCCTTGAGTTCTTTGTTCATGTTTTCCTTTACCTCTTTGAGCATATTCAACACTGTTGCTTTAAAGTCTTTGTCTAGTAAGTCCATTATCTGAACTTCTACAAGGATGGCTTCTGTCACTTAATTTTATTCTTTTCAGTGGGCCATACTTTCCTGCTTCTTTATGTTTGCTGTTTGTTTATTTTTTTAATTGTTCAAAGCTATAGTCATCAGTTTGTTTAGTGACTTCCCCTAACTAGTTTTTGTAAAGAGTGTTTTCCTGGATATGTGTGGATACTGACACTAGTCTGTTATTTAGCTTGTGTCCAGCTAATTTTTTTTTTTAAATAATATTTGATTGTGTTTTTGGTGACAGTTTACACAGCAAATTAAGTTCACATTTGACAGTTTCTACAGAAGTTGTTCAGTGACATTAGTTACATTTTCCACAATGCATTAACATTCTCATTAATTGCATTCTGGTTGTTCTGTGTCCAGTACTCTAGTTTCCCTGCACCCCCACCCCCTGCCCCGTCTTCTCATCTTTGCTTTAGAGTAATTGTTGACCTTTTGGTCACATATAGATGGTTTTTTAATAGAGCCCTTGTACTCACAGGTAATATCCTTTATTTTGTGTGCCAATCCGTTATTTTGCCAAAAGGTGAGCTCAGGGGATAATTTCAGCTTAAGGTTTAAAGAGTATCTCAGGGTGATAGTCTCAGGGAATCCTCCAGTCTCAAATGGTCCAGTTAAGTTTGGATTTTTTAAGAATTTAAGTTTTATTCTGCGTTTTTCTCCCATTCTATTTGGGTCCATCTGTCGTGGCCCTGATCAGAATGGTCAGTAGTGGCAGCTGGGTATTATCTAGTTCTTATCGTTTCAGGGGATGAGGCTGCGGCTTATGTAGGCAATTAGCCCTGTAGACTAGTTTCTTCTCTGAGACTTTAGTTTCCTTCTTTCTCTTTTGCTCCTAACGAGTAGAGAACAATAGCTGTGTCTTAGATGGCTGCTTGCAAGCTTTTAAAACCCCAGATGCTACTCACCTCAGTAGGATGCAGAACATGAACTTTGTGGTGCGAATTGACTAAGTTGTCCCATGAGACTAAGTATGTAAGCCTTCAAACCCATAAAACCATTCTCACAAGGTGTTTGGTTATGTCTTGAATATATATGCATGCACACATATATCTGTACATACATGTACATATAGATACTTCTATCTGTGCACACATATGTACTCACCTGTACCTACCCATACACATACATGCCTATACACCTACATACGTGGCCACTCATTTTTTGGTTATTGTTGGTGTTCTTGCCAAATTATGTCATAATCTTTACCACAAACATCCCTTTCTCTTGTACACTTCTCAGTGGTATCATTTACTTTGGTCAAGCTGTGCTCATTATACCAAAATTCTGTACTACTTTTCCCATCACCAAAAATAACAATTATCAGCTAGTGTTTAGATATTTTCTTGAATGCCAAAAAGAAAACAAAAAACCTTTCTAAGACTCTGCAAATTGGTTCTGTGCTGGGCCCTCCTTCTGTACTTAGTCAGGCTTGCACTGAGCCCAGGGACCAGCCCCACATGAAACTGTAGGGTCTTCTTAAGTAACTTGAGCATGTGTCTTGCTAAGGGCATGCATGTGGCCTTCTCAGTTCCCTTGTATACACAGTACTTTCGAAAGCCTTAATGTCTCACAGGAAATCTCTCCCCATTCTCTCCTCCCAGTCTTCAGGGGCCCATTGTATGCCTTAATGTCACTCTGCAACCCCAGACAGCTACGGGTGGTTTCAGCCTTTGGGTGTTACCTGCTGCCCCTCAGCCCTGTGTGAGCTCTGAGACAGGCTAACCTGAGACAAGCACCTTGCTTCAGTCCTTCAGACAGGTTGGAACAGACACAATAGTTTGCAAATAAAGGCTGCCCTTCTCCAACTAGAGCCAGAGACAAGGCTCCCTCTCTGGGAGTGCGGACCTCTGCTTCCACTTTCAGATGGCTACGTCAAGCTGGGGAGCAGGAAGGGCTCAGGTGAGTAGAAAGCTAAAGCTTTCTTATGTTTATAGAATGCCTGTTTCTTGGTGTTTCCTTAGTTGCTGTAACTAGTGTTGCTGTAACAGAAATACCACAAATGGGTAGCTTTAAGAAACAGAAATTTATTTTCTCACAGTTTAGGAGCCTAGAAGTCCAAATTCAGCGTGCTGGTTCTAGGGGTAAGCTCTCTCTCTCTATTGGCTCTGGAGGAAGGTCTTTGTCTCTTTCGAGCTTCTGCTCCTGGGTGATCTTCATGTGGCTTAGCATCTCTTTCACCATCTCTGCTTGCTCACTTGCTTGTTTAATCCCTTTTGTATCTCAAAAGAGATTGACATAAAACACATCCTATGCTAATCTTGCCTCATGAACATAACAAAGACAACCCATTCCCAAATGGGATTAATACCACAAGCATAGAAACTAGGATTAACAATACATATTTTGGGGGGACACAATTCAATCCATAACATTAATAGATTTTTCTAATGGTGAGCCTATCTTGCATTCCTGGGATAAACCCAAATGGGGCACAAAGTATTATTATTAATTGTATGCATTGCTGGATTAGTTTTGTTAATTTCCATCTTTGCTCATAAAAGGTAACAGCCTGTAATTTTCCTTTCTTTACAGTACTTGCCTCGTTTGGGTAACAAGATTATATTAGTCTTACAAAGTGAGTTGAGGAATAGTCCTGTTTTTTCTATTGTTTCAAAAAGTCTGTGTAAATTTGGAATTACCTGTTATTAGAATTTTGGTATAACTTGCCCATAAAACCATCTCATTCTGGTGTTTTCCTTGTGGAAAGATTCTTAGCTCCTGATAAAATTTCTTTAATGATCATGGGATCTTTCAGATTTTTTATTTATTCTTGAATCAGTTCCAACAATTTTTGCTAGGAAACTATCTATCCATTTCATAGATTTGAGTATTTTGGCATAAAATTGTTCATAATATTCTCTTCTCTTTTTAGTATTTGCTGCATCTATAACTGTCCCATTTTTTATTCCTAAAATTGACTTTCTGAACTTTTTATCATTACTGCTAGAGGTTTTAGAGTTTAGTCTTTACAAAGAAACAAGTGTTTGCTCTGTTGAGTCCATCTATTGTATCTTTGCTTTCCACTTGATTCATTCCTTCTCTTTTTATTAATTCCTTATCCTAATCTCTTTGGGTTTGTTGTTTTTCTAACTTAAGTTCAATTCCTAGCTTGTCAGCCTTTCTTATTTTCCTATGGAGCCCTTGGTGGTGCAGTGGTTAAGAGCACCGGCTGCCAACAAAAAGGCCAGCAGTTTGAATCTACCAGCCGCTCCTTGGAAACTCTACGTGGCAGTTCTACTCTGTCTTAAAGGGTTGCTATGAGTCAGAATCGACTTGGTGGCAATGGGTTTTTTGTTTGGTCTGATTTTCCTACATAAGCATTTAAAGCTATACTTTGCCCTCTAAGTTCCACTTCAGCTGTACTCCCACAAGTTTTGATATCTTCATTATCATTTGATCTTAAATATTTTCTATTTTCCACTATGTTTTGATACTTTGGTTATCCAGAAGAGTATTTTAAATTTCCAAATACATTTTTTTAATACATTATATTCCTGCTATTGATTTCCATTTTAATTGTGTTGTGGTCAGAAACTTTTTTTATGACATCAAATTTCTGAAAATTGTTGAGACCTGTGTTACGGCTTAGTACATGATTACTTTTGGTAAATGTTTCTTGTGTGCTTAAAAACAATGTGTATTATTGAGTTATTGGGGCAATGTTTTATGTATGTCCATTAGATCAAATTCAGCAAATAGTATTACTAAAATCTTACTGAATTTTAATTTTTTTGGCTGCTTGCTGTATTAATGACTGCAAGTAGTGTATCAAATCTTCCACTACAAGAGTTCTGTCAATTTTTGCTTTATGTATTTTGAAACTATGTTATTAGGAGCATATAAGAGTTTTTGTATCTTCTTGGAAACCTGAAACTTTTATATGTGCAATGATTATCTTTATCTCCAATGCTTTTCACTTTAAGATCTATTTTCTCTATATTAATATGACATCAATTTTTTCTGGTTAGTATTTACCTGGTATATATACTTTTTTCATCCTTTTACTAGAAAGTTACATTAAGCATATGGCTGGAATTACATTTCTTTTTTTGTTTTATCCAATGTGACATTTATCTTCAACTGGAAAACAATGTAGTATATTCATATTGATTGTAATTTCAGATATATTTCAATTTACTTCCATCATCTTACTTTGTTCCTTTATTTCTTCTATATTCTCCCACTCCTTCCTTGTTTTGGATTGATATATATATATTCTTTTTCCACATACCTCTGGTTTGAAAATTATCAACTCTATTTATATTCTTTAGTAGTCATTTAAGAATTTTTAATATGTATTTTTAACCAAGTCAGAACTTCTCTAAATTTTAATTCTTATTAATCCTAAAAATTAGATATTATGGTCTTATATAATCAGTATTTGTCTAAAGTTACCTACATATTTACCATTTTGGAAGACTTACCATTCTTCCTTGCATTTCAGACCTTCCTCTCAGAGTTATTTTCTTCTTCCCAAAGCATGTCTTTTGAAAGTTTCTTCACTGAGAATCTGTTAGTTGAAAACTCATTTGCTTATCTAAAAATTTCTATTTCTTTTCTGGTTTTAAAAAACTATTTATTATGAAGTAGTTCAAATACATACAAAAGCAGAGATTAGCTCCTTCTGGAACTTTGGATGTACATCTGACCCTTTTCCATGTTTCAATTTCTATGTCATATTTTCCATCTCCAGATCTTTGTGCTGAAGTCTCTGGAGAGATTTTTAACCAAGGAGCTGCTGGTAGATTTGAACTGCTGACCTTTTGGTTAGCAGCCGAGCTCTTAACTACCGCACCACCAGAGCTTCGTTCTTGCCAGAGTTCAGGCCAAAATATGAAAGCATCTCCACTGTCTTGGGTGTTCTCGTAAATCCACCCGAAGTGGTGTCCTTCAGGGCCCCGTGCTTTACACACACATCTCTGATCTAACCTCCCCCTTGCTCAAGCCCCAGGCTTTGTCTTCTGGATCTCCATGCATGTGATGCCCATTCAAACTTTCGTGTTAAATCCTGAAGATTGGCATATATTCCCTAAGGAAAGCTCCTCTGAATTTTTACTTAACCTTTATTTCTGGCCTATGAGGATCATCTTACTTTCCTGTCAGTTTAATCATATTTATAATCATATATATCCATATATATCTATAAAACCAAAACCAAACCAAACCCATTGCCATCGAGTCGACTCTGACTCATAGTGACCCTGTAGGACAGAGGAGAACTGCCTCATAGGGTTTCCAAGGAATGGCTGGTGGATTCAAACTGCCAACCTTTTGGTTAGCAGCCGAACTCTCAACCACTATACCACCAGGGCTCCGTATATATCTATATATGTATATAAATAATTTTTATGTTTATATGCATATATATGTAAATATTTTCGAAGACTGCTATTGCTGTATGGTAAATTTCTCTGGCTATCATGGCCACCATGTTGCTAGAAAATTAAGCCTATCTATTTGATCTTTAAGTTGCTAAAATTGTAAATCTTTTAGCATAATAGAAAAAAACAAAGAAAGACTATCATTGCCATCTGGTGGAGAGATCTACTATTACCACATTGAAATGGGAACCTCTAGGGTTGCTATGAGTCGGAATCTACTCAACAACGGGTTTGATTGGTTTTTATGACTCACCTCTTCATTCTTCCCACATTTAGTCAAGGAGTCCTGTCAAGTCTTTTTTTTTTTTTTTGAGGTCTTTCGAATTTGTCCCTTTATTTCCATTGTCCCAGTACTATCTTTGTGCAGTTACTTCTTTGTGTGTGTGTGTGTGTGTGTGCGCGTGTGCGTGCGCACGTGTGCGCTCTGGAACTGTTGCTTTTTAATTGGTCTCTCTCCCTTCAGTCACTGTTGTTTTGCAATATTTCCATCATCCTATTGTTACATCTTACTTTTACAATTTTACATTAATTTTGATAGATTGCTCGTTAAATTTTTGCTTTTGAAAACATGTGGAACCAAAAACAGAAGTATGCTTAGGGATAAGAATATAGTATAGGGTCAATAATGCTGGCTCAGTTGAAAAAGTATTTAGTATCATTTGCTTACTTGCCAAATTTATGTGGGAAGCAGCATATGTACAGAAGTTTCAAGCTTTTTTCTAGAACAGACTGATGAATGACATTCACATGTGTAACCATTCTGTGAGTTTGCCCAGATTTTTTTAAAATTAAAATTACTGTTAATTACAAAAAGCATATCCCAGTATAAAACGATTCAGAGTTCTGCAAATGAGAAATTGTATTGATGATGATGGAGCCAAAGTTTTCACTGTGGAAGAAGATACAAATGTGGAATTGGGGAAGACAAGAAGAACTCTTTGAGGTTGAAATGAAATTGGAGATATCAATAAAACTTGTGATTTCTAATATATACAGATATTTCCTAGCTCTGTCTGTTGAAGGAAACCCTGGTGGCGTACTGGTTAAGAGCTATGGCTACAAACCAAAGAGCAGCAGTTCGAATCCACCAGGCGACCCTTGGAAACCCTATGGGAAAGTTCTACTCTGTCCTATAGGGTCGCTATAAGTCGGAATTGACTCCATGGCAATGGGTTGGGTCTACTGAAAGAGCCTAGCAGCAATGACGAACCAAAAGGTCCAGACTCTTAGTTTCTAAAAACTATTCTCCACTAAAACTAAGGGTATTTGGAGAAATGGCTGATTCCAGGGTGAAAGTGCAGGGAAAAACAATAACAAGATAAACTTGGAATAGCTTGTGCTAAAAAGGAAGGAATTGCTGAAAGAATGCTAAGAATATGTTAAAAATGCCCAGGAGCCAGCTTGAAAGGCTGCCCACTGGTCAAATCTGGGACAATCTGACATCAAAACAAGTAATAACAGATTGAAAAACAGAGGCACCTGTAAGCCTATGCTAATATAAATAAGTAAAAGAATAAATAAGTGGGAAAAAAAGATAAAGCTTTCCTTTACAGTAGAATGCCAACTAATAAATGTAAAAGGAATGACAGAGCTGGAAAATCACCATTTGGCAAGCATCAGAGTTAACAATTCAGCCAAGAAATATCGCTGGATGCTAAAATTAGTGTGTGAAAGTTTGCTGAGAAACAGAACATTTACAGTCTCAAAGTATCTCCCCACAAAATACTTATTCAAAAGAAAAAGAAAAAAAAAAAAAGAAACTTTACAGTGGAGAAATCTAGCAGATATCACTTAAAACAAGTGATCACAGGACAAGCAACACAATGCACTTTTTAAAAAAGACAATGCTACATCTGTGGCATTCCTGCCAAAACTGCAGAAATCCAATCTAATCTTGAAGAAATATTATGGAAACCCAAATCAAGGGATATTCTATAAAATAACTGGCCTATGTCTTTCGTGACCTTGAGATTTTTGAAGATTAAAGACAGACTGAAGAATTATTCCAGATTAAAGGAGACTAAAGGGACATGACAGTTATATGTAATGTGTGATCCTGAATTGGATCCTGGACTAGATATTTTTTCCCTCCCCTAAAGGACATTACTGGAACAATCAGTGAAATCTGGAAAAGATTAGATACTAACTACTATTGCATTAACAGAGCCCTGGTGGCACAGTGGTTAAGAACTCAGCTGTTATCTCAGAGGACATCTACCTTGACTGGCATAAAACATAGTTTATAAAGAAAATGTTCTACGTCCTACTTTGGTGAGTAGCATCTGAGATTTTAAAAGATTGTGAGCGGCCATCTAAGATACTCCACTGACTTCCACCCCACCTGGAGCAAGGGAGAATGAAGAAAAGCAAAGGCACAAGGGCAAAATTAGTCCAAAGGACTAATGGACAACTACCACAGCCTCCATCAGACTGAGTCCAGCAAACTAGATGATGCCTGTCTACCATAGGCTACTATGACACAGATCTCAATAGAGAGTCCCAGACAGAGGTGGAGAAAAATGTAGAACAAAATTCTAACTCACAAATAAAGGCCAGACTTACTGGTCTGACAGAGATTGGTGAAATCCCATGAGTATAGCCCCTGGAGACCCTTTTTAACTCAGTACTCAGTACTGAAGTCACTCCCTGAGGTTCACCTTTCAGCCAAAGATTAGACAGGCCCATAAAACAAAATGAGACCAAATGGGCACACCAGCCCAGGGCTAAGGATGAGAAGTCAGGAGGGAACAGGAAAACTGATAATAGGGAACCCGAGGTCAAGAAGGGGAGAGTGTTGACATGTTGTGATGTTGGCAACCAATGTCACAAAACAATACGCGTATTGTTTAATGAAAAACTAATTTGATCTGCAAACTATCTAAAGCACAATAAAAACATTTTTTTTAATGTAAAGAGCAGAAACAAAAACAAAAGAAAATAACTTGGCTGTTAAGCAAAAGGTGGGCAGTTCGAATCCACCAGCTGCTCCTTGGAAACCTTATGGGGCAGTTCTACTCTGTCCTATAGGGTCACTAGGAATAGAAATCGACTTGACAGCAATGGGTTTTACTGTATTAACACTGATTTCTTGCCTTTGATAACTGTGCTGTGCTTATGTAAGAAAATTTTCCTTGTTCTTAAATAAACTCTTAAGTATTCAGGGTAAAGAGGCATTATTTCTGTAGCTAACTTCTCAAATGGTTCAGGAAAAAAGTATTTATTCTATGCTAATGATAAATAGCTCTGGTTGCACAGCAGTTGAGAGCTACGGCTGCTAACCAAAAGGTCAGCAGTTCATCAAGAAAAGGTTTACACAGAAAAAAGCATTCTTTGATGGTTACAAGGCAGGGGTGGGAGGGGGAAGGGAAATCACTAACTAGACAGTAGACAAGTGTCAACTTCGGTGAAGGGATGAACACACAGCAAAAAGCACAGAAGTTTCCTAGACACATCGAAACACTTTGAGGGACCGAGTAGCTGGGGTTGAAGACCATAGTCTCAGGGAGACATCTAGGTCAACTGGCATGTTGTTGTTGTTAGGTGCTGTCCAGTCTGTTCAGACTCATAGCGATCCTATTTACAACAGAATGCAACACTGCATGGTCCTGCACCATCCTCACGATCATTATATCCCAGTCCATCATTGCAGCCACTGGGTCAATCTACCTTGTTGAGGGTTGTCACGGATTGAATTGTATCCCCCCAAAATATCTGTCAGTTTGGCTAGGTCACAGTTCCCAGTATTGTATGACTGTCTACCATTTTGTCATCTGGTGTGATCTCCCTATGTGTTGTAAATTCTATCACTACGATGTAGTAAGATGGATTAGCAGCAGTTATATTGATGAGATCTACAAGATTAGATAGTGTCTTAGACCAATCTCTTTTGAGATATAAAAGAGAGAAGTGAGCGGAGATACAAGGGGACCTCATACCACCAAGAAAGCAGTGCCGGGAGCAGAGTGCGTCCTTTGGACCTGAGGTTCCTGTGCCGAGATGCTCCCAGATCAAGGGAAGACTGATAACAAAGACCTTCCTCCAGAGCCAACAGAGACAGAAGGCCTTCCCCTGGAGCCAGCACCCTGAGTTTGGACTTCTAGACTACTGGACTGTGAGAGAATAAACTTCTCTTTGTTAAAGCCATCCACTTGTGGTATTTGTTAGAGCAGCACTAGATGACTAAGACAAGGGTCTTCCTCTCTTTCACTGACCCTCTACTTTATCATGCATGAATGATGTCCTTCTTCAAATAAAATGTGCAGAGCACATGAGACGAAGTCTCGCCATCCTCACTTCTAAGGAGCACTCTGGCTGTATTTCATTTTTTTTAATAAACAATTAGTAAATTTAGTAACATGGCAGGATAAAAAAATAATTACAAAAACCAATGGCTTTCAAAAATAGAAACAACTACCAACTAGAAGATATAATGGAAAAGAGCCTCATTTTCAATAGCCACAAAAAAGACAAATATTAGGAATACATGTAAAAAGAAATGCATGAGATCTATGTGAAGAAAATTTTAACACATTACTGTTGTTATTGTTGTTAGGTGCCATCAAGTTGGTTTTGACTCAGCGACCCCATGTGATACAACAGAAATGCCCCATAGACTTTTTTTGGCTGTGATCTTTATGGAAGCAGATCACCAGGTCTTTCTCCCACAAAGCTGAGCACTTAATTGCTTGTGCCACCAAGGCTCCTTGACACACTTCTAAAGGATACAAAATAAAACTAGAACAAGTAAACTATGTTAATGGAGAGTTAGACTCTGCATCAGAAGGTTACACATTCTCTGTAACTTAATCTATAAATTAAACATAATCTACCCAAAAAACAAACAAAAAAAAAAACCAAAAGTTTTCTTTTTTGGGATCTACATATACAGACTCTAAATACTAAAATGAACAATCAAGAGCCATGGAACTTCTGAGGAAAGACAGCAATGAGTGATGACTAGCCTAATAAAGCCTTAGTAACACAGCTCTGATACTGGTACATGAATGGAGAGACAGATCAACAGGAAAGAATATAGTCAATGTCGTTGCTAGGTACCGTTGTGTCAGTTCCGACTCATAGCGACCCTACTTACAACTGAAGGAAACACTGCACGATCCTTCGCCAGCCTCACAATCATTGTTATGCTTCAGCCCATTTTAGCAGCCACTGTGTCAGTCCATCTCGTTGAGACTCTTCCTCTTTTTCACTGACCCTCTACTTTACCAAACATTATGTCTTTCTCTAGTGACTGCTCCCTCCTGATAACACGCCCAAAGTATGTGAGACCAAGTCTCGCTATCCTTGCTTCTAAGGAGAATTTTGGCTGTACTTCTTCCAAGACAGATTTGTTCATTCTTCTGGTAGTCTATAGTATATTCAAAATTCTTTGCCAAAACTGTAAGTCAAAGGCATTAATTCTTCTTTGGTCCTCCTTATTCTATTGTCCAGCTTCCACATGCATATGAGGTGACTGAAAAATACCATGACTTGGGTCAGGCAGGGGCACCTTAGTCCTCAAAGTGACATCTTTGCTTTTTAATACTTTAAAGAGGTCTTTTGCAGCAGATTTACCCAATGCAATACATTGTCTGATTTCTTGACTGCTGCTTCCATGGACATTGACTATGGATCCAAGTAAAATGAAATCCTTGACAACTTCAATCTTTTCTCCGTTTATCATGATGTTGCTTACTGGTCCTCTTGTGAGGATTTTTGTTTATGTTGAGGTGTAATCCATACTGAAGGCTGTGTCACCTGCATAACGCACGTTGTAAATGAGTCGTCCTCCAATTCTGATGCCTCGTTCTTCATATAGTCTGGCTTCTCAGATTATGTGTTCAGCATACAGACTAAGTAAGTATGGTGAAAGGATACAACTCTGACACACACCTTTCCTGATTTTAAACCATGCAGTATCCCTTTGTTTTTTTTTCGAACAACTGCCTCTTGGTCTATGTACAGGTTCCTCATGAGCACAATGAAGTATTCTGGAATTCCCTTTCTTCACAATGTTATCTGTAATTTGTTAATGATCCACACAGTCGAATGCCTTTGCATAGTCAATAAAACACAAGTAAACATTTTTCTGGTATCCTCTGCTTTCAACTAGGATCCATCTGACATCAGCAATGATACCCCTGGTTCCACATCCTCTTCTGAATGTGGCTTGAATTTCTGGCAGTTGTCTGTTTTTTTTTTTTTTTTTGGCAGTTCCCTGTTGATGTGCTGCTGCAACTGTTTCTGAATGGTCTTCAGCAAAATTTTACTTTTGTGTGATATTAATGATATCATTCAATAGTTTCCACATTCTGTTGAATCACCTTTCTTTGGAATGGGAGCAAATATGGATCTCTTCCAGTCAGTTGGCCAGGTAGCTGTCTTCCAAATTTCTTGGTATAGACAAGAGAGCACCTCCAGCACTGCATCCATTTGTTGAACCATCTCAGTTGATATTCTGTCAATTCCTGGAGCCTTGTTTTTTTCCAATGCCTTCAGTGCAGCATGGACTTCTTCCTTCAATACCATCGGTTCCTGATCATGTGTTACCTCCTGAAATGGTTCGACATCGACCAATTCTTCTTGGTAAAGTGACTCTGTGTATTTTTTCCATCTTCTTTTGATGCTTCCTGCTTGGTTCAATATTTTGTCCACAGAATCCTTCAATATTGCTATTCAAGGCTTCAACTTTTCTTCAGTTCTTTTAGCTTGAGAAATCTCTGGCTGTATTTCTTCCAAGACAGATTTGTTCATTCTTCTGGCAGTCCATGGTATATTCAATACTCTTCTCCAACACCATAATTCAAAGGCATTAATTCTTTTTCAGTCTTTCTTATTGTCCAGCTTTTGCGTGCATATGATGCGATTGAAAATATCACGGCTTGGGTCAGGCGCACCTTAGTCCTCAAAGAGACTATCTTTGTTTTTTAACACTTTAAAGAGGTCTTTTGCAGCAGCTTTGCCTAATGCAATACGTCATTTGGTTTTCTGACTACTGCTTCCATGGGCATTGATTATGGATCCAAATAAAATGAAATCCTTGATAACACCAATCTTTTCTCCATTTATCATGATGTTGCTTATTAGTCCAGTTGTGAGGATTTTTGCTTTCTGTTGAAGTGTATTCCATACTGAAGTGCTGTGATCTTTGATCTTCATCAGTAAGTGCTTCAAGTCCTCTTTGCTTTCAGCAAGCAAGGTTGTGTCATCTGCATATCACAGGTTGTTAATGAGTCTTCCTCCAATCTTGATGCCACACTCTTCTTCATATAGTCCAGCTTCTTGGATTATCTGCTCAGCATACAGACTGAATGGGTATGGTGAAAGGATGGAACCCCAAGGTACACTTTTCTTGATTTTAAACCACACTGTATCCCCTTGCTCTGTTCGAAAGATAGCCTCTTGGTCTATATACAGGTTTCCCATGAGCACAATGCAGTGTTCTGGAATTCCCATTCTTTGCAATGTTACCCATAATTTGTTATGAGCCACGCAGTCGAATGCCTTTGCATAGTCAATAAAACACAGGTAAACATCTTTCTGGTATTCTCTGCTTTCAGCCATGATCCATCTGACATCAGCAATGATATCGCTGGTTCCACATCTTCTTCTGAATCTGGCTTGAACTTCTGGCAGTTCCCTGTTGATGTACTGCTGCAACCGCTTTTGAATGATCTTCAGCAAAATTCTACTTGCCTGTGATATTAATGATATTATTCGATAATTTCTGCATTCTGTTGGATCACCTTTCTTTGGAATGGGTACAAATATGGATCTCTTCCAGTTGGTTGTCCAGGTAGCTATCTTTCAAATCTCTTGGCATAGACAAGTGGGCACCTCCAGCACTTCATCCGTTTATTGAATTGGCATAACATAATTTTCATAAAGAAAACGTTCTACATCCCACGTTGGTGAGTAGCGTCTAGGGTCTTAAAAGCTTGCGAGTGGCCATCTAGGATACACCTATTTGTTTCATCCCACCTGGAGCAAAGGAGAATGAAGAAAACCAAAGCACAAGGAAAATATTAGCCCAAAGGACTAAAGGACCACATGAACCAGAGACTCCACCAGCCTGAGACTAGAAGAGCTAGATGGCATCTGGCTACCACCAACGACCACTCTGACAGGGATTACAACAGAGTCCCAGACAGAGTGGGAAAAAAATGTAGAACAGAATTCAAATTCATGAAAAAAGACCAGACTTACTGGTCTGACAGAGACTGGAAGAACCCCAAAATTATGGCCCCTGGATGCTCTGCTAACCCAGAACTGAAACCATTCCCAAAGCCCACTTTTCAGACAAAGCTTAGACTAGTCTATAAAACAAAAAATAATACACATGAGGAACTTGCTTCTTGGTTCAATCAAATATATGACACCAAATGGGCAACTCCTACCCAAAATTAAGAAGGCAGGAAGGGACAGCAACTGGATGAATGGGCACAGCGAACCTGGGGTGGAAAGGGGGAGTGTGCTGTCACATTATGGGGATTGAAACCAATGTCACAAAACAACATGTCTAGAAATTTTTGAATGAGAAATTAACACGAGCTGTAAACTTTCACTTAAAGTACAATAATAATAAAAAAAGGTTGGCAGTTTGAATCTACCAACCATTTGTTGGAAACCCTATAGGGCAGTTCTATTGTGTCCTATGAGGTCACTATGAGTCAGAACTGACTCGATGGCAGTGGCTTTAATGATAAACAGGTACACAGATAGATAAAAGAAAGCCTCTTCCTTACAGTAAAATTACAATTAATATAGAGAAATATTGGAGTTAGAAAATCACAAATTTTATAAATATCTTAGTAAAAAGTTATTCAGAAACGAAACATCAAAGGATGCTAAACATAGGAGGGGAAGGTTTGATGTGGAATAGAATATTTACATGGTCTCAAAGTTTCTCCCCACAAATTACCCACTAATTTGCAAAGTAATTACACAGTGGAGAAAATGGACAACACCTTACTCAAGTGATCAAAATTTACATAACCAACAAGGGACAAAGGGACATTCTGTGCCTCTGGATGTTGATACCTGGAGGAGACATCACTTACAGTACTCCAGCCTATACTCTAATCCATTATTCTAACCCATTATCCCAAGAACTCGACTCTAATCAAGAGGAAACATCAGACAAATCCAAACTGAGGGATATTCTATACATTATCTGGCTGTATTCTTCAAATAATCAATGTCATGAAAGACAAAGAAAGGCTGAGGAGCTGTTCCAGATTAAAGAGCCATGACAACACAACACGTGATCTCAGACTGAGTCCTACAGCTGAGGAGAAAACTACCAATGGAATAACAACAACAAAAGTAAACTGGAATACGGACTGTAGATCAGATGAACATATTGTATCAGTGTTAACTCTGAATTAGATTAACTGTACTGTAGTTAGGCAAGATACTATTCTTGTTTTTACGATGTACACATGCAGTATTATTAAAGAATAAAAGGCATGATGTCTGCAGTATACTCTCAAATGGTTCAAGGGAATAAATATTATTGAGAGAGAAAATGATAAGCATATACTGGAAAATGTTGGGGGGGAAAAAAAGTCAGGGGCAGAACAAAGTATTTTTGTTCCAATTAAAAATACCAAAAGAAATACATATACTTATGTAAACATAGGCATACAAACTATTTCTAGGATACTAAAAAAATTTATAGTACTCCTCCCTCCCTTCTGCCCACAACTCCCACAACAGAACTAGGAGCTAAAAGCTATTCGCTGGTTGATACAAGGCTGTAAAGGCATAAAGTCTCCCTCTTCCCAATCCCCAGCCCTACTCTATAAACACTACTAATAGCTCCCAGATGTTTTCTGTATGTATAAACTTCTGTACATAGATGTCATTCCTTATCATTTTGATGGCTGCCTATTCTAACAAATGAATATACAAAATTTACTTAATAAATGTTTTACTCGTATTTTTTTAAAATAAATCTGAGATTCTTTTATAGGTTATTTAATCACTTTTACACTGATTACATTGATTTTACTTTGATAAAAGTTATGTTTGGTCTTAATTCTATCATCTTTTGTTACAGTTTCTGTTTTTATGCCTTCTTTTAAAAAAATAATTTGTTTAATGCTCATGTTTTGTTGATTTTGGGATTTCCTTTCTCATCTAATTACTATTTCTCAGACATGTTATCAGGAGGGACCAGTCCCTGGAGAAGGACATCATGCTTGGTAAAGCAGAAGGTCAGCGAAAAAGAGGAAGACCCTCAACGAGATGGACTGACACACCGGCTACAATGATGGGCTCCAGCATTAAGAATTGTGAGGATGGCGCAGGACCGGGCAGTGTTTAGTTTTGTTGTACACAGGGCGATTATGAGTCGGAACTGACTCGACAGCATTTAATAACACGACAACTTCTCATGACTATTATTTTGACAGTACAAAGATTTATAATATTAAATTCTGTTCTGAGATATGATATTAACAAAAATCTTTGTAGGAGAACCTGACACTGGCTACTGGACATCATGGAAGCAGGCTACTCAAGGCCGGAACATGAAACATGAGTTCTGGAAGTGCAGATCCCCACCTATACCTAAAAAATATACTCTTCCCTAAGTCAACTGGCCCAATTTTTAACGGATCTGGAACACTCTCTGACTGGGTCTTGTTACAGGCCCCTTGTGCTACACTCTTAATTAAAAATCTCAAATCAATTAAAGTGTGAGAGGATACTCCCCACCCTCAGACTATTGTTATTTATTGTTATTTCTGCATTGTCCTTGTAATCTTTGTGGATATGAATCAATAACAACGTATCCTAGGGGGAAAAAAGCTATTAAAAAAACCATATATACAAATTAAACAGATAAAGCTTTACTTTTCATAATTTTCAACAACTAAAAATGCAACACATGCCATGTATACTATCACATTACCTACGCTACGTGTTTTACAGAGCTCTCTATTTGTACACACTGCACTTGGTGGTAACAGTGAGTACTTTTTTGCTCTCCCATAGTAGGCTATAAGGTATCAAAGGCACTAGTCCTGAACCTCTGAAGACGGCATAAGAAAAAGTTTTCTCTGAAACCTCAAAGCAGTTTTTTTAGCAGTCAGTGTTATAACAAAGAGTCAAGGTGTTTGCTATGTTTTCCTTTTTCATGTGTGTGAAGGGGAGGGGGAATTAAAAAAGTTTTTCTGCTTCAAAGAGCTTTCTCAAAGTGGAAATAAATGAAATCAATGCAAATTAATTTTTATTACATGTCATCATGGACAAACACTGTTCTGTTTTTCTGGCTTTCATGACAGTTGAATTCAAGGTAATGGGTACATATGTGCTTTTCTGAAGTTCCGTGTACGAATTTGGACGTATTGGGCGTTCCTTGTTCTTACACGAAAGGAACTGGTGTTCTGACTTCAAGAACAAATTAAAAAAAAAAAACAAACAAATTTAACTTGTCTTTGATTTGAGTCTGGGCTAATTACCAAGGAACATTCAGCAACCATGTTTTCAAATATTTAAATACCCTGTGAAACTGCAATCAGGGAAGGGCCGATTCTAAGAACTAGGCAACAATAAAGAAACAAGGGAAGAATTATAAGCCTAGATGCCACGTTCAGAGCAAAATATCAGTAACCTTCTTCTCACTCTTGCAATACTTATAAATAAAGTAGGAAAAAAATAATAGGAATTATATGAATACTGTGAAATAAAAAGTGCATGCAGAACTGGGTAATTTTTTTTCATTAAATTTGCCACTTATTCCAGTTCAATAAAATGCTTGTAGGGAAAATAACAACTTGAGACGGAAGAGTAGTTACATCTTTGCTGTACCTTCTTGAGAGCAAAAGAATGAATACCGATCAATTTCCCTGGCTTAAACTCAATTATTTGTCTTAAACTCAATTATTTGTCTTAAAACATGTTATTTTGTAACTTGAACATCTATGTTATGTGTTGAAAGTTCAAATCAGAAAGTAAAATCCTACAGAAAGCCAGAAAGTCATCAATATGTCTAGACGGACGTTTGCTTGTAGTTTTTGGTATCCAAGACCTTTTTTCCACACATTGCACAGATGCCTAAAACAAAAGAAAACATGTGAACAATCAAATCATGATACCAAGGATATGGTTTATTTAAATCAATTCTGAAGCTCAAAACATAATGTAATAGCATCGGAAAAAAGAAGAAGAAAATACCTAGTTTTAACTATGAACAAATTCAAGTTTCACTTCGCCTTAGGAGAGAGTAGCTGACTAACAGGATTTATGAAAAGCTACTCCTTTTCTGTTATTCAAATCAGCACTGAATGAAGCAAGTTTGATGAGAATAGAAAAATGGTATTAAGAGAAACGCACCCTTTTTGTAGGCACAGCCCTGACAGTAATGAGAACCAGGTTGGTGCACAGAACTTTTGCAAATTCTGCAAGTGGAGAACTTATTCTTTCCATATGGATCAAACCTAGAGATTCAGGGGAAAAAAGAAAGAAAAATGTACAATATAATAGTAGCTCTTTTCAACAGCCCCACTCACACAATGCACAGGATGAATCGATACTCCCCACGCCCTCTCTCAAACTTCACAACAGACAAGCCCAGGGCTCTTTCAGCTGGCAGGTGACTCTCAAGTACGCCTGTGTCCCTCTGCTCCTTCCATCTAAGCTGTACACTTATGAAGCAACAGTTGTATTTACTTTCAAACCTATTTGTGCCAGTTGTATTTGTCATTCTATTTCAGTGATGTAACTAAATGGTACGGAAACTGATGGAATGGGAGTGTAATAAATAGTGGTTGTTTCTATAAAAACTATGTTTAATGTTTTAGGATGACTAGATAGATATGACTCATTAAAAGTGCTACTGAATGAGGTATGGGTAAGACAACTGTTAGAAATTGGGGATGAAATCCCAAGCAGAAGGACTTTGCACTCTACAAGTGTCAGTTCTTGTTCTACTTTAAAGATACAGAAAACACATATTCTGGTTATGATTTGTGAGAAAAGTGATGTAAAACTCTTATCAGCAAACTCATATTCAAAAGGACTTGTCTCATTACTAAAAGACTGATGAATGCATGTGCAGTTCTGTTGCTTTAATCTAAGATAAGGGGTTTGCATATCTTTCCGTGATTTCCTACATTAACTGACGTTGTCAATTAACTGACCCAATTCTTCTGGACAAAAGAGCTTCTACATATAACAATGCCACCTTGGAGTGACTGTAGTGCAAATTAACTTTAGAGAAAATATTTCCCCCTAAATTGGCAATAACTCTCTAATTTGAAACCGCTTCCCCAACTACAGGACGAATTTTTGTAATGCTACTCATATACTGAACATCAACACTGTCCTAGATCTGCCCTCTTCTCTTGGGGTACAGTACAGCAGCCCATTTTCGAAGGTTAATTCTTCCAAACTCAAAAGAATGTGGTTTCACTCCCCACAACAGAAGACAGACACTGTCCTTCCTTTCAGCAAGCTCAATTTTTTTGGACCTGTGTTTGGAGATTACTTTTTCTTAAAACTGAATTTCATGACTCTGAGATGTTTTTCTCTCTTTAATAATGTATCAATGACTGTGGTGCCACGGGTTGCTTCTGTGCGGCCCTTCTCGCCATGGTCTTCTAACTCGCACCCAAATGACTGAGCGGGACTGTGCAAATGGAGTAACTGTGGCCCACCAAGGGGACTGGTCAGTTTTGCCATCCCATTGGGCTTGAGGTAAGCCATCTCAGAGGTGAAAAAGAGAGGATCCTAATACCACCAAGGAAAAACAGACAGGAGCAGAGACCATGTCCTTTGGAACCAGGATCCCTGCACTGAGAAGTCCTGGAATCAGGAGACTGAGGGGAGAGAGAGAGAGAGAGCTGTAACACTGAAGATGGCAAGGAGTGAGTGCAGGAGGAACCAGCAGGAGACCAAGCACTTGGCTTCCTGGCCCACGCAGTGAGAAAGCTGAGTGCCTGGGGTGCCTCTGGGGACTTATTGGCAGGGGCTAAACAGCTTTATAACACTTGCCTGAGCAGGGCAGAGGCCTAAGGCCAGAGAGTGGTGTGCCTGCGAGCATAGCTGAGAAGAGGCTGTCCTGATGGAAGAGCTGTATTCTGAGTCCTTCCTGAGCCTGAACTGTAACTTTTTATTTCCCTAATAAATCCCATAATGCTGAGTATGGTCTGTGAGTTCTGTGTGGCCACTACAATGAATTATTGAACCCAGCACAGAAGCAGAGAGTTCTGTGGGAGGGATGGCTGATGTCAGACTTGGTAAAGATGGTGGAGAGAGGAGGCATGTCTGACCTCCACCTCATAGGAATCAGCCTTGGGCTGTTGATCTTGAGTCTCCTTTCCGCTTGGGAAGTTACAGGTCAGACGCCACTGCCATGTCGTTTTTACAATGATGCTATCTTAGATTTAACATAATACAGTAGCGTAATTTCCCAAGTGAGGTATTAGCCTCAAAAGTAATAGCCACTATTAAATAATGTCAAAGAAAGTTTGGGAATATAGACGAACTGAAAGTATATAAAACCATACAATCTGTACAAATGACTTAGTTATTTGTAATAACTGGATGGTCTTAGAAGACAGAATCAGTCAGTCAACAATACACAGCGTGATACTGCGCTGAAGATTAAGCCTACTGTGCTGTCGCATATCCACTGTTTAATAAGCACCTACTAGGTGCCAGGCACTGTATATAGTAGAAGCTTTATTGTTATTATTTCTAATACTTGGGACATCATAAAACAGGTACTTATTCATTCACCAAATACGTATATACTGAGTGCCTACCATACAGCCGGTACTGTTCTAAATACCAATGATGAACATGATAGACAAAGCCCCAGCCCTCAGCAAGGTGACATTCTAGAAGAGCAGACAGACAATAAATAAGAAAGAAAACAAACACCCTAGTGAGACAAACTCTTCAGACAGTGTTAAAAGCCAGGGAGAAAAATCAAACAGGATACTGTGGCAGAGGTGAAGGGAAGGAGGGAAGAGATTAGTGCAATTCTGGTCAAGGGAGGCCCTCTGAGGCAACATTTCAGCTGAGACCCAAGTAACAAGAAGGAGTCAGTTACGTAAGCTCTGGGGGATGAGCTCCAGGCAGAAGAAGCAACAGGCACAAATCTCTTCAATGGGAGTGGGCCTGGCAAACCTGATATGGCTGGTGTATGATGAATGTGGAGCAGAGTGGTGTAACAGGAAGTCAGAGAGGTGGGAGAGGTCATTCCATGGAGGGCCCAGTAAAAACATGGTAGGGAGTTTGGATTTTATTCTACGTGAAAAAGTAAATTGCTGGAGGGTTTTAAGCAGAGGAATTATACGACCTTTTAAAGGGATCACTCTGGTTACTATGAGGAGAGAGGACTACAGAAAAAGCAGTGGATAATTAGGTTATTATGGTATCCAGGTAAGAAATAACAGTGGGTTGGAATAGGACAGTAGCAGTGAGTTGGAGAGAAGCAGTGAATTCAGGATATGTTTCATAGGTAGAGCCAAAAGAAGTAACTGATGGATATGGGAAGTAAGGGAAAGAGAGGAATCCGCGAGGAATTCTAGCTTTCAGGCTTGAACAAGCAGACTGGACAGTGATGTCACTCACTGTAATGAAAAGACTGAAGGAAAAACAGGTTGCCTGTTAGATATCAAATTGGATAAGTCAAACAGGCAGTTAGACACGCAAGTGTGGAGCTCAGGATTGCTCAGGATTGGAGATATAAATCTGAGAGTCACTGACATACAGTTTGAATTTAAAGCCACTGGTCTAGAGAAAGTCCCTTTGGGAGCAACTATAAACAGAAAAAAAAGTGTAGGGTTGAATCTTGAGGCACTCGATTAAGAAAGATCAGTCAATGAGCTGGAAGGAAAACCAGGAGAGTGTGATATCCCAGAAGACAAAAGAATAAAGGGTTTCAAAAAAGCAGCAGTTGTTAAGAGGTTAAGTAAGATACGAGTAGAGAAGGTGCCATCAGCTTGGACGTCACCTGTGATCCTGACAAGAGCAGCGTTGGGGGTGTGGTGAGGATGAACACCTGACTAAAGTGGCTGAAGGAGAGACTGGAATTTAAAGACTTTAAGAAAGTGTCTAGATAAGGCATTTGAGAACTTTTGCTGTGAAGGGAAGCAAGAAAATGAGGTGACAGCTGGAAGGAGTCATGGAATTTGTAAGACTGAGAGAATTAAGCATGATGTAAAAAATTGTTTTTAAGATGGGAAACATTTTTATCCCCATTCTCAGATGAAAGAAACTGAAGTTCAGAAAGGTTAAGAAACTGGCTTAACGTGCTTAAGGTCACTGTCACTAGACAGTGACAGGGCCTGGGGTTCAAACTGAGGTCTGACTCCAAAGCTTATGATTTTTCCACGTTTCTCTGTTGCCTCTGATTTGAACCTGCTGCTGTCAATTCCAACTCACAGTGACCCTATAGGACAGAGCAGAACTGGCCCACAGGGTTTACATGGAGTGGCTGGTGGATATGAACTGCCGATCTTTTGGTTAGCAGCCAAATGCTTAAGGATACTGAAAAACTAGATAAAATAAAAGCTACGTGTTTTGGTAAAATTATAAAAAGAAACCGGCAATAATATCTTCCTACCTTGTTATGATGAGGAGGAATGTTGTAAAACTAGTAGATTACAACTGACAGCTTGGCTGTGCATGCTAGGGACCAGCTAACTCTACGTTATATCTCAATGGAATAATAAACAACAAATTCACTCCAGTAGGCTTAATATTAAAAACAGTGGAAATATCTTTGACTGCTCTATACTTACCTCGCTTTTTTTGAAGTCAAAGCTTTATTTTCGTTCAGCTTTCTTCCACCACTTTCTATATCAAAATACACATGTATTTTAGTGGGTTATTTCTATACTTTATATAATGTAAAACAATTAGCTAAAATGTTCATTCTTTGGCCTCTTACCAACACAAAAGCCTATATCAAAATTTTTTTAATCTTCATTTAATAGCCTCTATTAAGACACCGGAAACCCTTGTGGTATAGTGGTTAAGAGTTCGGCGGCTAACCAAAAGGTCAGCAGTTTGAATCCACCAGGCACTCCTTGGAAACCTTACGGGACAGTTCTACTCTGTCCTCTAGGGTCACTATGAGTTGGAATTGACTCGACAGCAATGGTTTAGGTTTTTTTTTTTAAATTAAGACACTACTTACTTTAAAAGAATAAAATTATTTATTAAGGAAACAATAAATTGTATAAAACACAATTATTTCATTGCTCAGAATTCAGACTACTACTTTAGAAACAGGATTGCGTTTACTGGAACTACTGTAAAATCCAGAAGCCGTTACTTTGGTGCCATAGACCTTGAATACAGTGAAAGTATTTTTTTGTTGTTGTTGTTTATCCTTCTCTTTGAAAACAGCTTCACTGTAAATATTTAATGATTATGAATATAGAAAGAGTTTAAGTGATTTTTTCAAGAATATAAAAATCAGCTGAGGAGGGGGGAATTAAATACAGACTAATTTTTGCTATCTCCTGTCTACCAGATTAGGAGCCCTGGTGGCACAGTGGTGAAAGTGCTGGACTGCTAACTGAAAAGTCAGCAGTTTGAAACCACCAGCAGCTCTGCGGGAGAAAGATGTGGCAGTCTGCTACCATAGAGATTTACAGCCTTGGAAGCCTATGGGGTCGCTATAAGTTGGCACTGACTCGATGGCAGTGGGTTTGGTTTGGGGTTTTTTACCATGTAACTGAGAGAACTACCATACAGAAGATATTAACTTGTTAGGGGGTACAGTATTCTTTACTGTTCAATAGAGGAAATAGTTGGTACGTATGCAACATTTCATTTTACAAATAAGGTAAAACCTAAAAACACTGACACAAAGTATTTGATTCGATTTCTATTTTCTAAAAGAAAAAATACCTGTGGTATTCCTTGCACCGTCTTTCCATGTATCTGGAGTGATAACAGTACCAAGTTTCTTTTCACCTGTTGTAACAGGATAGAAAAAGTGAGGGGGATTAGAGCTCCCTAGGTAATAAATACACTACATTGTACCTATGGTGCGCAAGGTGTCAGCAGTCACGCTACAGGAGGAGTCCATCAGTGCTGGGTACGGACCAGTGAACGGAAACTCAAGATGCTAACTGTGGGCAACAGAGAGCTGACCCCTCAATAAAACCTATGGGATGACAAGACAACTTACACTAGGCTTTCAGTGAACAAGTGCACTTTACATAAACACGGCAAACCTATTCATTCAACAAATATTTACTAAGCATCAAGGACGTGTAAACCGCTATCCAAGGTGCTGAGAAAAATAAAACAATGAACTAGACAAAGCTCTGTATTTCAGCCTTATGGTAGTCCACTGGTTGCTCTAACAGCAGTTTTTAACCTGGCTTCCATGGGTGGGCCTTAGAAGATCTGTGATCAAGATGACGTTGTTCACAAACCTTTTGTATATACACTTTTAACTGATGAGAGTCCATCTTTCGTCAGATTCTCAGAGGCGTCAGAGACCCAAAAAAGATTAAGAATCATTAAGCCAAAATATAAGCTAGAAGATAAAAAGTATAATAATTGAAGGCTAAATAAAGTACTAAGAGAAATCCCACGGGGGAAGAAACAAACTCGTCTAGGAAAACTCAGGCTAGGGGAACTTCATGGAGAAGACTACAGAGAAGGTTCCAGCGTGCGGCGATGGGGCTGTGAAGAAAGAGGAGGAGCAAAGAGGCTGAAGCTCCACTAGATGCAGGACACACTCTGAGGAAAGGCACAGAAATCTCAGGGTACACACGGGCACACAAAGTGCAAAGAGTTACCGGGTAAGGGTCACTGAACATGACGTTGGAAAGACAGGTTGGGCCTTTTTGTGGAAGGTCCTGAATTCCAAATATAGAAAACCAAGCCTTATTCTCTGGACACTGGGAATTTATTAAAGGTTTTTGCACAGAGAAATGACAGGCTGCACTTGTAGTTAGTGCGGTTCAAACGTCTGCTGGGCTTACTCTAAGCCACGTCCTGGCACATGACGAATAGGAATGGATAAGACTAGGTGCTCACCCTTCTGTGCTAGTGCCTAGCATTTAGTACAGTACAATAAATACCAGTTTCGTGAATGAAAAGGGAAGACAAGAAAATGCAAGAGGGAAAAGTGGAGTCAAGGTTTAATTTTTTTAGGTTGAGAAAGACTTGAGCTTTTTTATATGGAAGGGGAGCTGATGAAAGATTCCAGAGGAGACAGGACAGATAAAAGGCCTGGAAAAGGTGGGGAACTACGGGAACAAAAACATGTGAGAAGAAAGTAAGATGGTAAAAGTACAGGACGAGAATAGTGAAAGTGAGAAGTTGAGAATGTTTTCATCTGATAACTTCAATTTTCTTACAGATGGAAGAAAGTAATTGTCAATGGAGAATAAAGTAGATGTGGGTTGGGCGAAGCTAAAAATACTTGGAAATTCTGGAATAGTCTCTAAGGAGAAAGGGGTGAGAGAGCTGACTAAGGAAGACTGATGAACAGTATTAAATATCTGGGAGATTAGGAACAATCAATTTTTAGTGGTACCAACTGATTCCATTGTGCAATTTCCCCCAGTGGACCTTACTTAAGTACTGGATGGTTTACAGAAAGAAGAGCCCAGAAGTAGGGAGAGTACTTCGAGGGGGAGGAGACTGGTGGCAGAAGATCATACTCTAAGTCAGAATGATAGGGATCCCACTAGGGTACTGGAGGAGGAAATGAGGGGCTAGGGAAAATGTGAGCTATAGTATGGAAATAAAACACACAGGATACAGCAACTGTTTAGCTGGAGGTTTACAAAGGGATAGCGGAATAAAAGAGATGACTGAGGCTTTGTGAATGGGTGACTGGGAGGAGGATGATGTCACTGAATGATGAAAGAGGAGGTACAGATTTGTGAAGTGTGATGATGAACTCAGTCTTGGAAGTATTAACCAGATAGAGCTTCCCAGTATTGTTTATAAAAAGCTGTCCAGTTGGTGCTCAAGCAATAGAGAAGCCAGGGCTGCCAATGTGGATTCAACAGTCATCTGCACAGACGTGCTCCTTGAAGCCCAACACTTCCAAAGAAAAAGCAGAGAAAAGAAGGTCAAAGACAGACCACTGGGGAACATCTGCTTTAAGAGAGGAAAGAGAAATAAGAAAACTGAAAGAGTGTAATGCTAAAGAAGCCTAGAAAGAAGTAAAGCAGGACAGAAAAGAAAAAGTCATCGACCTTGGTGACTAGATCACTGGTGAACTTTTGGAAATTCCTTCAGAAGTATGGTAAGGTAAAAGTAAGTTTGTAAGGTGCTCAAAGGCAATTGTGAAAACTTGGAGGCAATGAATGTAGCCAAATCTTTCAAAATTTTACAGTGAATGGAAAGACAGAACTAAGGCGGTTGCTTGAGAGGGCAGCTTTATGTACAGGAGAGCTTATTTATAGAATGGAATGAGCTGATATATTGGGAGATAAGAAAAATGTAATAGAGAGGGTATATTTTCAATTAAGGAACAAGATGATATAAAAGGTAGGAAGGTTTTGACCAAAGAAATAATAAAGGGTTAGATTTATGGAAGAGCAGAGAAGAAAAAAGGGAATGAGCTTTTACGACACACATCCTGCCCCAGAATCAAATATGTATATTTTATTTTAATACCACACCCGATCTTGGATTCCCAAAATTATTATGTACCTTGAGAAATTAATTCTCACAGTTTCTCCAGGATTGTCAAAATCCCTGGGACAAAGCACTTACAGTACTAAGATGCATTACACACAACAAATGAAACCAGACAGAATCGCTGTCCTGTCAAAAGTTAAACTATACAGAATTAACCCAAATTACATGGAAGGCCAAACTTAGAAATTTAAGAACTGCCTGATGTAAGAGAAAAGATTATCAGGACAGGTGCATAACTGAAACATATTTAAGTCACATTCACTCAAAAAACCAACCAAACAAAAACTGCTCAGTGCAGGAAGGAAAAGAGTTAAAGTATGTCAATGTCAAAGGCTTAATGTGCTTTTTGAGATGATGAAAATGTTCTAAAATGGATTGTGGTGAGGGTTGCACAATTCTGCGAATATACTAAAAACCACTGACTTGTACGCTTTTAATGTATGCTACGTGGATTATATGTCAATGAAGTTGTAATTAAAAAAAGCTTAATGAGAGAAAACAGCCAGATATATTTAACCAGAAGATAAAAGAGACTTGGGGGGTATGACAGCTGTTTTTAAGCACATGAACAGCTTGTTAGATCAAAAAAAGGTCCCTAGGTGGCACAAATGGTTTGCTCTTGACTGCTAACCTAAAAGTTGGCAGTTTCAACCCATTCAGTGGTACTTCAGAAAAGGCTTGGCGATCTGCATCCATTAAGATTACAGCCAAGAAAACCATATGAAACAGTTCTACCCTGTAACACCATGAGTTTGAATCGACTGGACAGCAACTAACAACATGATTAAAAAGCCGTAAGGCATTTTCAAGAAGTCTGACGAGTTTGCATTAGAATCACTGGGTGGCAACTATAGGTGAGCAGACTTTTCTAAAAGTCAACCACGTCTACGTAGACTGCTTTGGAGGTGGTGAGACGCTCCTGTCCCTGCCTGCTGCAATACCGTAGGTATTCATGCAAAGAGTATCTAAGTCATTGGATGGGAAGGTGACTTAGGGTTGACAGATAAAATGTTGTTAGTGCCGTGCAATTGGCTGCAACTCACAGCGACCGCATGAATAGCAGAATGAAACACTGTCCGGTCCTGTGCCATCCTCAAAATATTAAGTATGTCTGAGCCCATTGTTACAGTCACTGTATCAATCATTTTGTTGAGGGTCTTCCTCTTTTTTCAATGACCTCTAGTTTACCAAGCATGACGTCCTTCTCCAGGGATTGGTCCCTTCCGATAACACATCCAAAGTAACCGAGATGAAGTCTCGCCATCCTTACCTGCCTAGTTAAACTGGAATTTCAGAAAAACAACGAACAATAGTTTTAGTAAAGCATGTCCTAAATATTGCAAGGGACAACAAACATGGCCAAATCCCAAATAGTGCAAGGGACATATTCATACTAAAAAATAATCCGTGGTTTATCTGAAATTTAAATTTAATGGAGCATCCTGTGTTTTTATTTGCTACATCTGGTAACAAGATCCTGTAGATGTGATTTTTAAGATCCATTCCAACCCTGAGGGTCTGTGAGGCGAAGGAATCAGTCAAGAAGCTGTGTGGGATGAGATCGGGGCTGGGGGCAGTCAATGAGAATAGACAAAATGGTGCAGAGCTGAGACCATTCTGAACGGAAAATATATGGTAGCTAGGAACCCTGGTGGCGCAGTGGTTAAAGCTCTCGGCCTCTAACAAAAGGTTGACGGTTCCAACCCACTAGGCGCTCCGCGGGAGAAAGATGTAGCAGTTGACTTCCGTAAGGATTACTGCCTTGGAAACCCTATGAGGCAGTTCTACTCTGTCCTATATGGTCTCTATGAATCGGAATCGACTCGATGGCAGCGGTGGTTTTTGGTGAAATATGGTCGCTTGGAGCCCTGGTGGCGCAGTGCTTAAGAGCTCGGCTGCTAACCAAAAGGTCAGCAGTTCGAACCCACCAGCGCTCCTTGGAAATCCTATGGGGCAGTTCTACTCTGTCCTACAGGGTCGCTATGAGTCAGAATTCCCTTCACGGCAACGGGTTTGGTTTAGTTTTTGGTACGGTCACCGGAGAAGCGGCAAGAAGGTCAAAGGGCAGGGTAGCAAAACAGAGGCTACCATCAAGACACCTGCGAGAGAAGGAAAAACAAAGAAAAGGCAACGGTCCCGGGGGAGTCCAGCTAGGTTCTCCTAGCCTCTTTCTCCCGCAGAATCGTACCCTTAACTCACATTTTTCGCACACCATCCTTTAGAGAACGACGGGTCCCTTAACAGCAGTAGCTGCGGCAGCTCCAAAACATCAACACTACTGCCCGTAAACGATTCTCCTTCCGGGTACGTAGATCTACTTCCGGCCTCTAAACCCTACTCTCGGGCCTATCCTGCACCTGGAAAGACGCGGGAGCAATAAGCGCGAGCCGGTGGGCGGGGCTGCTTCATTTGTCCACCTCTTCATTTTTGCGATTGGCTGTTAGGGCTTGAGTTTCCGCCCCCACGATCTTGCGCCTGCGCGAGGGTCGGGGCATCGAGACACACCTGATGGTGGGTGGTGGCAGCTTCCGCTTCCCATCGGCGGGCGGGAGAGTTAGGTAAGTCCGGCTGGAGCCCCCCGTACGCTAGCCTCCCGGAGGTGCGAGCAACCCCCGCCAACCGCCGAAGTCTGCGCGAATCTCTGTCCCACCGTCCGCTTGAGCGCCACCATTCCGGTGTGACCCAGGGGCTTCCCTGATGGACCGACCTTCCTTCGGATCCGACTTTTGTCTCTATACCTCAGTTTTCCCTGGTGTCCACCACCTGTGCTCTTTGATTATGTTTCTCAGCACGTTCTTTGCCACCTATAATCACGCCAGGTGAAGCTTGGGTAGAGCCCTGATGGACCAGTTTGGGGTGAGGCTGCAGATGAATGTCCCGCGATTCCCAGGAAAGCTCTGGAAGCAGCTCAGAGGAGCCTTCTCTCCCGCTGTGATACCTGTCGATCTGGGCCAGGTCTAACCTACCGCGCCAGGGCGGTGGCCTCCCGATGGGGCGCATGTTAGGCGTCCTCCTGGGCACGCCAGGGCCTAACACAGTGCCTGTTTCTCAGGGGGGGCCCTGCGTTTGTTTGTGGGCAAACTATCTACTCTTTCATGCATTCATTCAACAAGCGTTTGAGTGTGCGTACTGCTCATTGTCTTAGATCCAAATCTACTGTTATCGGTTGGCATTTTGAGAATGGCCCAGACGAATGGTGTCCGAAGGGGTATCTGTTGTGAGAATATTGCTCTTCTTTCCCAGTTAGCTGAGGACAGAACCCGTGAGAAACTTCCTTTGTCTCTTCTTGCCCTTCAGTCTCTTCTGACGCCTGGTGTGAGGCTTTGGAATGGCTTTAGCACTTGGGAGCTTAGGACCTTGGACGTGTCTTCTAACATATCTTAATTTGTTTCCTTATCAGTAAAATATTTCCCTTTGAAAATTATTCTCTCACGTGCTCTTTCCCACTCGCTCAGTATGTGTGTATATGTGTCACAAATACACTTTCCTCCTTCCGTTAATGTTCTACTTTTGATTGGAATCTAGCACCTGTAACATCATTCGTTAAGTATCCATCTGAGAGGCATTATCATTTTGGTATTTCCGGAGCACTGGGATCCCTTAGGAGTACCTGAGTCAGGGGGCTCCTCAGAAGAGAGGCCTGGTGATCTGCTTCAGAAAGATCACAACCTTGAAAACCCTGTGGAGCACAGTTCTACCGTGCAATACGTGGGATCGCCATGAGTCGGAATGGACTGGATGGCAACTGGTTTTTGGTTTTGGTTTTTGGGATCCCTTAGCATAATGCTCTTTGAACTCCATTGATTACCTTGGCACTATCATTTGAATATTTCAGTGTGCACTTAGTATCACTTGGCATTTGCTAAACCTGTTGCTGTTGAGTCCATTCTGACTTATAGTGACCCTACAGGACAGAGTAGAACTGCCCTATAGGGTTTCCAAAGAATGGCTGGTGGGTTCAAACTGCCTACTTTTTGGTTAGCAGCCAGGCTCTTAACCACTGTGCCACTGGGTGGTATTTACTAGATGATGTGAAATACTGTGATGTTGGACTAAGAATCCACAGAGGTAGAAAACAACAACTTGCCCAAAGTATTCATGGCGTTTCTAGACACCATAGGTTATATTTCTAGCAGGGAACAGATGATTTAATCTGTGCAGTTTTGATATCTCCCTGATTTTGGCAGAAAAAGTAAAGTGAGTTGCTTAATTAGTCCTGGCACATGTCCCTTTTGCAAAAACCAGTCACAAATATTTGAGAAGATAGTAAATTTGTCCTTTTTAGGCTCTGAGAGCTGTTTGGGTTGAAGGATTCAGTACCATAGTAAGAGAGCCTAAGGTAAAATATGTTAAATCTACATGTGCATTTACACATATGCATCTTCCTGTTTCGAAACAAATACATTATTGCCTATACATTGACTTTAATTCATGGCTGATTTTGAGGGGTTGGAACATTGGGGACAATGGAAAAACTCGTTATTGAATATGCTCTTATTTCAATTTCTTTTTTACTGGATAGCTACCCAAGAAAACACCATGAAAGATAATGACATCAAGAGACTATTGTATGCCCATCTCCTGTGCATATTTTCAGTTGTCCTAAGCACCTTCATTCCATCCCTCTTTTTGGAGCACTTCTCAATATTGGAGACACACTTGATGTGGCTGTGCATCTGTTCTGTTTTTGTAACTGCTGTCAATCTAGTATTATATTTGGTAGTGAAACCAAATGCACCCTCTAAAAGAAGTTCATTATCACACAAGGTAAGGCTTATTCCTTCATAACTGGTTTTTGAATGGGGCTAGTGGTTTTGTTTTGTTTTTTTTTAATGGAAGAAGAAAGTATTAGTCCAGTTTTCTCTAACCCAATGTTCCTTTTTCAAATCCGTAGCCTGTTGCTTGCTAGAAGTCTGTCCACAATGTTTGATAGATGTTTGCTATGCAATAATTGTGAAATTAGGACAGTTTATTTTCATTTCTGAAAGACAGTGGGATTTTCAGGAATTGTAAAATAGCCTCCGTGGTGGCTCTGTTGTTTTGAACATGGCCTTCCTTGACTAAATACTAGTAAAGTTTTCAGGTATTAGAATCTATTTTGTGCAATATTAGTTACTTCCCTGCAGCATGACGTGTTGACTATTTAAATTAATAAAGACCTCCCTTACCATTATTCACTATGTGTAAGCTCTCTGTTAGGTAATGTAAGGCACTTTTATTGCTCTATGATTCAAAAAGCTCAATATGTGTATATTTTACAATTAAATCTTCTTAGTTTAAACTTCAAGTCAAGCAGGTCCCACATGCTGATTTGCAGACAGGCAGGTCTTTTTGCATATTGGTCATACAGTAACATGAATGTGATTTGGGGGATTATTTAGTAATTTGCTTTTTTGTACGCATTTCCTAGGAATTTTTCTTTTTCTTTTAAATACAATAGATTATTGTAGCTCGTTTTTATTCTGCAGATATTTCGTGTATCATCTTCTCAGCAGCTCTTTGGTAATAAGGGCTGTGTTTTGTGCTTTCTTGTATCCCTGCATTCTGTTATCTGTAAATAGTTCCTAAATATTGATTAAATACAGAGCTCAGTATATGCCATAGAAACAGAACCACTTTCACCCTAGTGTTTGTTGGGGTCGGGACGTAGGAGAGTGGTACTTGGCCTTTTTGCAGGCTGTGTGCTTGACTGTACACAGGATGTGTGATTTGACTCGTCAATACTCACATCCAAAGAACATTCAGGTGTTTCACACATTACGGTAATGATTTGTATTTGTAGATAAAATGGAAGAATTTGTTATCTTTTAGGTGTTCTGATGAGTCTTTATTCATTTCTTTTTTAGGTAGCCAGATTTTTGAAGTGCTGTATCTACTTTCTTATGTCTTGTTTCTGCTTTCATGTAATATTTGTTCTATATGGAGCACCACTAATAGAGTAAGTCTGAAATTTTTACTTTATGGCAATTATATTTTAAAACACTCCTTTACTAAACAATGTGCTAACTCTGTTGGTGATTAGAGGAAAGCCTTGGTGTGTTTAATTAATGGATAGAGTCAGGATATGGGCATTATTGCTCTTTTTTTTTTTTTTAGCAGTGTTATCCTTTTTTAAAAAAATAGTGGAATAACTTAATTGTTAAATGCCTCTATTACCTAGCCTTCTATTATCCAATTGTAGGTGGAGTAGTGGGGGGAGTGTGCAGTACACTAGAATAATAACAGTGTGGCCCTTAGAACCACTAACGGAACTTATTATTATAATGATATGTAAAATTTAGTTATAATAAGAATGTAAGAATTCTTATAATAAGACTATAAGAATTAGCAAATGCAACTGTTAGCATATCGACCCTTAGTAATTGTAATTCCGAAGTGATTGAAAAGTGTTTGTTTTCTTAAGGAAAGTCAATAGATTCCTGTATGTAATTACTTAATAAATCAATTTTTCTAGTTTAAAGGTAAAATTTGACTTGATACTTTTTTAAAACTGACTGATTTTCAATTAGTGGAATCCAAATTTGTGAATATTTTTTATATAATGTTCATTATATATAGTTTGGGAAATAACAGTTGAGCAGTGATTAATGATCACGATGTGATGAGCAATGTGAGATATATATATATATAAATTGTGTGTGTGTGTGTGTGTGTGTGTGTGTGTGTGTGTGTGTGTGTGTGTGTGTGTGTGTGTGTGTGTGTGTGTGTGTGTGTGTGTGTGTGTGTGTGTGTGTGTGTGTGTGTGTGTGTACATATACATGGAGCCCTGGTGATGCAGTGGTTAAGAGCTACAGCTGCTAACCTAACGGTCGGCAATTTCAATCCACCAGCCGTTCCTTGGAAACCCTATGGGGCAGTTCTACTCTGTCCTATCAGGTCTCTAGGAGTCGGAATGGACTCCAATGGGTTTGGTATATATATACAAAACACATAGTTATACGTACACATGCTAGCAAGTTATTCTTTTCTAGTGAGGGGAGGAGAAGACCTTTGTAATGGGAAATGATAGTTTCTAGCTCATGCATTTTAGAGTAGAATGAATGTCTAGAGCAGTGGTTCTCAAAGCCTAATCCTTGCCTTTTACAGAAATGCAAATTCACAGGCCTCAGTCAGAAATTCTAAGGGTGGAGTCCCCGGTCTTTAGCTCTTCAGGTGACTCTGATGTAAGCTCAGTTGAATCACTGGTTGCAGAGTACGGTTCAGAGACTACTGAAAGTCAATTATGCAGAAATGAGGTTTCTTGCAATGGACAATCTCAGTAAGGAGCGTAGGGTATTTGACACCTCTGAAATCTGTCATTAAAGCCAGATTCTCACTAGCTTGTTTTTTATAGCTTCCATTTCAGTAGTAAAATTATTTGTAGTGATTATTTTGGTGGGCCTTAGGTTACCATTCTAAGTATAAGAAAATATTTTTATATTAAGTCTATTTATGCAACAAACATGATATATCTGTGTGAGTACACATATGCTCACCTTTAACATTTTTTAAAAACTAATACAGTTTTTTTTTTCTAGGTTGGTGTTGGAAACATTTTTATTTGCAGTTATTTTGTCTACTTTTACTACTGTGCCTTGTCTGTGCTTGTTAGGACCAAACATCAAAGCATGGCTGAGAGTTTTCAGTAGAAATGGGTAAGTTTTAGTTCTACATTTTAGTGATATTTGTAATAAATTTTAAAAAATTAGTGAAGCGGTTTTCTATTCATAGCCACTTGCTGATGGTTCCGTGAGTGTCTGTCAGCACTGTGTGGTTCTCAGACGCAAGAGGCCACCTCATTTGGGAGTTGGGAGCAGGAAGGGGTGGTATGCATTTGAGGGGGATTCAGATAGGTAGAATGATAGGCTCTTCCCTCAGCTTTGGCAAGGTCAGCTCTGCTTTTTGCTATTTTCTATGGTAAAGTTACACGTAGCCTTTTGTTTGAACAAAGGTTTCCGCTACCAAAAGAAAGCTTTGAAACCACTGCTCTGGGATGATTTTGCACTGTGGTAAAATTGCTATGATTTCTACTTATACATCTTATAATGTAAAAATGGGGTCCACAATCTAAAAATGTTTTGTGTAACAACTATAATTTCTTGTTAGCCTCTTTTGTGGTAAGACATTAGAGTCCAAGGTTTACAGAATTTTCTTTCCTTAGTGGCTGTACATACTTTCAGCATAGCTAAGTTAAAATTTTCACTGTTTGAAAGGCATTGAAATGATGTGCATCAGAAACGGCTGAGTAGTAACTAAGAAGGATTTTTGCAGCACACAGTTTTGTCCTGTTTGTCATCACATGATAAAAACGTCTAGAGCGCTTACTCTGTGCCCCGTGTTGTGCTGAGCTCTTTGTGGATTTGGCGGCATCAGCCCCGATTCTTTCCCTGGGGCGCTTGCAAGTTGAAGGGACCAGAATGAAACGAACAAACAATACTAGACTAAGATCGTGTAACCCAAACATGAAGTGCTGTCGGAAAACTCAGGGTAGGAGACCACTGAAGGATGGTGCTGGAAGGACTTGGGCTTATGAGTGTAGTATTTGGTGAGACTAAGGGGAAAGGGACAGGCGCTCTGTGCTAGGGCGACAGCTTGAGTGAAAGCAAGCATAGAAAGTGAAAATGAAGATGGCCTGTCTTAGGCTGGGTTCTCTAGAGAAGCAAAACCAGTAAAGTATATAAACGTATATATAGAGAGAGATTGTATCAAGGAAACAGCTCACATGATTGTAGAGGCTAGAACGTCCCAAGTCTGTGGATCAGGGTAGAGGCCTCTCCCAAGTCACACAGCTGCAGAAGCTGGCAAGCCCAAGATCAGAAGGTCGGAGAGCAGGGCTCCCACTCACAGGCTGTGCAGATCGACGAATCCCAGGTTCAGCAGATAAGCTGATAGCTCAAGTCCCAAGAACGGGAGATGAGACGACAGGAAGCAGCCGCAGGATCCAGAGAGAGCAAAAAGCCAGAAGGTCTGCTTATATACAGATGTGGGCCACACTCCCAAGGAGACTCCCTTTCATCTGATTGGCTACTCAGAGTATATTCAATCATGAGAGTGATTACATTAAAACACAGAATCATGGCCCAGCCAAGTTGACACACAATCTTAACCATCACTTGGCCTTTTTGAGTGATTTGGAAGAAATCAGCCTTAGTGGAGAGAGGATGCAGGCTGGACAGCTTGGCTCCGTAAATTACTAACTTTCTTTTGAAATCATTTCTGTTTGTTTCCTTTAGAACCATCATGAAGTCTTTCATAAAGTCTCACATTCAGAAAGGCTCTAGAAAACAAAAATGCAACAATGGAAAACTACTTTCCCAAGTAGAATTAATTTTTTATCATTAATTCCATAAATTTTAATTTGAAATTGTTTACCAGTGAAAGTCTATTGAAACATGAAACCAGTTGCTGTGGAACCACCGGTGAATCATGGCAGCCCCATGTGTGTCAGGAGAATTGTGCTCTTTGGAGTTTTCAGTGGCTCACTTTCTGAAGTCGCTCACTAGGCCTTTCTTCTGAGGCATCTCCCACCTTTCGGTTAGCAGCTGAGTGCACTGTTTGCACCACCTAGGAAACATAAGAACATTTAAAATACCTTATTGGTATGGGTTGGTGGTTTATCCAGCTTTGAATTGTGTGTCTAATAATGGCATATATTTGGGGAAGACATGGCCATCTGTGATTTTACAGTCAGCTCTGCTATAACATGGTGTATGCATTCCTAACAGTCACCACAGTATGCTCAATTGGGCAATAAAAACCACAGGGCTTATGGGGAAGATGAGATTGGGGAATAGGGATAACATTCAAAAACTTTGTCAGTGACACATTAAAAAAAGAAAGATAGGAACTTGGTGAAAGGTGGTAAAACAGTTTTATATATGTTAAATGGTTAAGAAATACATAAATACTACAATAAATATGGCACTTTCCCCTTACAAAGACCTGAAGTTTGCTTATGGAAGTGGGTGTGGGGAAGGTTGCCTCTTGTGAGTTATTGTGAAGTGGTGAAGGAGGGTTGTCTGAAATCTGATGGAAAGTGAACACCAGATAGGAATGGGTGTCGTTTATAACCCACATGGTAAGCTGAGGTAGCAGCTGGTACATTTCTTTTTTTAAAACAGCTTTCTTGAGATATAATTCATACACCCTACAGTTCATACATTTGAAGTGTATGATTCAGTGATTTTTTAGTATATTCACAGATGTGTGTAACCATCACCACAGCCAATTTAGGACATTTTCATTACCTCAAAAAGAAACCGCATGCCCTTTAGCTATCCACCCCCCTTTTTGCCCAAACTCCCCAGCCCTAAGCAACCACTTTCCAACAAAAAGCAATCTGCTTTCTGTCTCTAGATTTGATTATTCTAGACATTTCATATAAATGGAATCATACAATATATGACCTTATGTGACTGACTTTTATCACTTGGCATGTTTTTAAGGTTCATCCGTATTGTGGCATGTATCAGTACTTCATTCCTTTCATGCCTATATAATATTCCATTCTATGGATATACCACATTTTCTTTATCTGTTCATCAGTTGATGGACGTTTGGGTGGTTTCTGCCATTTCGCTATTAAAAGTAGTGCTTCTGTAAACATTAGTGTACAAGTTTTTGTGCGGGCACATGTTTCATTTCTCTTGAGTATATATGCCTTGAAGTGGAATTGCTGGGTCACATGATAACTATGTAATTCCACTTTTGTTTGAGGAACTGTAAGACTGTTTTCCAAAGTATCGTTTTACATTCCCACCAGCAATGTACAAGAGTTCCAGTTTTTCCGTATCCTAGCTATTGCTTGTTATTATCTGAGTTTTTGATTATAGCATCCTTGTGGATGTGAAGTGGTATCTCACTGTGGTTTTGATTTACATTTCCCTGATAACTAATGATGTCAGGCATCTTTTCATGTACTTATTGGCCATCTGTATACCTTCTTTGGGAAATGAGTTTTTGCAGTGCAGTGAATTACTCAATATGGCTCTTTTAGCCGTGCATGGTCTTATAACTCCCACACAATGATTGGGTGGGACTATGCAAATAAGGTGCTTGTGGCCCACCAAGTGGATTGCACAGCATTGCTAATTATGCAAATAAGTTGCATGCAACCCGGTGGGGGGATTGACACCAGGCAAATAAGGTATATGAAACCAACAAGGGGATTGGTCAGTTTTGCCATCCCACTAGGCTTAAAAAGAGACCCAGTCCCAGAGCAGAGTGGGGGACCTCACTACTGTCAAGAAAGAAAGGCCAGGCACGGAGCACATCCTCTGGACCTGGGGTTCCTGCGCTGAGAACCTCCTCGACCTAGAAGATAGAGAGCTGTAGCGCTGGCGAGATAGTGGCGACAAGCGCGGCAGAGAAGTGGCAGCAGGAGATGGTGCAGTAGGCTTCCCAGCCCGTGGAGCGAGGCGGCTACAGTGAGCCTGCTGGTGCACGGAGTGAGAGAGCTGAGCACCTTCGGGCCGAGGGTTCCTGGCGGAGTGGGGTGCCTGTAAACACTTGCCTGAGCAGGACAGAGGCCAGGCAAAGAGGAGCCTGTCCTCAGGGGGCTGAGAAGAGCCTCTCATCTGGAGGCCGAGTGTGAGGTTCCAGACTCAAGCATGCCCAGCAGTGGAGGCCTGCCTGTGGGCGTGGCGAAGAAGCTGTGGTGATCAAAAACTGTATCCTGAGTCCTTCTTGATCCTGAATTGTAACTTGTTACTTCCCTATTAAACCCCGCAACAGTGAGTATGATCTGTGAGTTCTTTGTGGCCATTGCAACAAACTATCGAACCCAGCAGAGAAGTAGAGAGTGCTTGTGTCAGAACTGGTGGAAAGGTTGGAGAGAGGAGATATGTCTGACCTCCATCTCATAGGCATCAGCTTTGGGCCAATGTTGATCTTAATTCTCTGTCGCCTCTCCACCTCCTCCCACCCTCCGTGAGGTTAGAGGAGGTCAGATGACACCATGCTGCCGTTCTACATTATTCAAATCCTTTGTCCATTTTTTCATTGGGTTATTTGTGCTTTGTTATTGAGGTGTAAGAATTCTTTATATACTCTGGATATTAATCCCTTATCAGATACATGATTTGCATATATTTCTCTGATTCTCTGGGTTGTCTTCATTTTCTTTTTTTTTGAAGCAAAAAAGCTTTTAATTTTGATGAAGTCCAGTTTATCTATTTTTTCTTTTGTTATTCATGCTTTTAGTGTTTTATCTAAGAAACCATTGCCAAACTTGTGGTTATGAAGATTTACTCTTAAGTTTTTTCAAGAGTTTCATAGTTTTAGCTTGTACATTTAGGACCTTGATCCATTTTGATTTAATTTTTGTATAAAGTGTGAGGTAGGGGCCCAGCTTCATTCTTTTGTGTGTGACTATCCAGTTGTCCCAGCACCATTTGTTGAAAAGACTTTTTTTTTTTTTTTTAGGGTTTTTTTTAAATTGTACTTTAGGTGAAGGTTTACAGAACAAATAGTTTCTCATTAAACAGTCAGTACACATATTGTTTTATGACATTGGTTAACAACCCCATGACATGTCAACACTCCCTTCTCGACCTTTTTTTTTTTTGGTGAAAATATGCATAGCCAAAGATACACCATTTCAAAAATTTCTACATGCACAGTTCAGTGACATCAATTATATTCTTCCAGTTGTGCTGCTATTCTCACTTTAGATGAAGGTTTACAGAATAAAATAGTTTCTCATTAAACAGTTAGTATATGTGTTGCCCTGTGACGATGGTTAACAACCCCACTACATGTCAACACTGTCCTTACTCAACCTTGGGTTCCCTGTCACCAGCTTTCCTGTCCCCTTCTGCCTTCTGGTCCTTGTCCCTGGATTGCTATGCCTCATTAGTCCCGTTTTGTTATATGGGGCTGTCCAATCTCCATCTGAACAGTGAACCTCAGAAGTGACTTCACCACTGAGCTAAAAGGGTGTCTGGGGGCCATACACTTGGGGTTTCTCCAGTCTCTTTCAGGCCAGTAAATCTGGTCTTTTTTTGTGTGTGTTAGAATTTTGTTCTACATCCTTCTCCAGCTCTGTCCAGAACCCTCTGTTGCGATCCCAGTCAGAGCAGTCAGTGGTGGTAGCCAGGCACCATCTAGCTGTACTGGACTCAGTCTGGTGGAGACCTTGGTAGCTGTGGTCCATTAGTCCTTTGGACTAATCTTTCCCTTGTATCATGTTTTCTTCATTTTCCCTTGCTCCCATAGGGGTGAGAACAGTGGAGTATCTCAGATGGCTGCTCACAGGCTTTTAAGACCCCAGACGCTACTCACCAAGGTAGAATGTAGAACATTGTCTTTATAAACCATGTTATGCCAGTTGAGCTAGATGTTCCCAGAGACCATGGTCACCACAGCCCTCTGCCCAGCAGTTCAGTCCCTCAGGGAGTTCAAGTGTGTCTATGGAGCTTCATGAGCTTTCGTTGTACAAGTTGTGCTGGCTTCTCCAGTATCATGTACTGTCTCACCCTTCACCTGAAGTGGTATCTTACTGTGGTTTTAATTTACATTTTCCTAGTCCTTATTTTGCATCTTTTCTCTGATTTGTATCATTTCTTGTACTTATTGGCAGTTTGTATTTCTTCTTCGATGAAAATGTCTTTTGCCCATCCTTTGATTTGGTTGTTTGACAGTGTTTTTTGTTGTTGAGTGATAGGTGTTCTTTATATAGTCTGGATGTTAAACCTTAATCACATATAGGAGTCCCAAATATTTTTTTTCATTGTATAGGTTATCTCTTTGATGATACAGTTTGTTGATGCACAAAAGTTTTTAATTTTGATGAAGTTCAATTATCTATTTTTTCTCTTGTTGCTTTTGTTTTTGGTGTCATATCTAAGAATCCATTGTCAAGAACTAGGTCTTGAAGGATTACCACTGCATTTTGTTCTAAGAATTTTATGATTTTAGTTCTTTCTTTAGGTTGATCCATTTAGAGTTAATTTTTTTATATGGTGTGAGGTAGGGGTCCAGCTTCATTCTTCTGTATATGGAAGTCTGGTTTTTCTAGCACTGTTTATTGAAGAGAATATTCTTTCCCCATTTAATGAACTTAGCACCTTTATCCAATATCAGCTGACCACAGGTGTATGGGTTTATTTCTGGACTTTCAATTCTCTTTCACTGGTCTATATGTCTGTCATATCATTACTAGACTGTTTTGATTACTGTATCTTTATAATACATTTCAAAATTGAGACGTGTGAGTTCTCCTACTTTGATGTCATCTAATCTGTCCATTACTGGGGCTTCCATAGAGACGATTTTTCTCCCCTTGTCTTGTTCTTTTGATTGGACCATCATTTCCAGTTTTTTTTTGTATGGCTTGTGATTTTTTTTGTTGTTGTTGAAGCTGGGACATTGGAATATTACAGTGTGTTAGCTTTCTCAAATCCCCTGAATATAAGGTACTTTAGAAATTGCTGATTTCTGCAAGAAACTCAGGCAGGCACAGCCTTCAGTCTTTTCTCACTGGTCCCTCCCCCACTTTGGGAGATCTCTGATTCAGGCCAGACTGAGGGTTCAGTCCTTCAGGCAGCTCCCAGATAGGTCAGAACAGATACTCCAGAGCCAGAGATCGGGGCCCCTTCTTTTGAAAGTTAGAACCATGGTTTGCCTCCACTGCAGCTGCTAGGCTGCTGTGCTGGGAGCGGGAGAGGTGGGGACAATAGGTAGAGAAGTTTTCCTGCTGTTTAAAAATTCATCTTTTTCTCTTTTCAGTGTGTGGTTAGATTCTGCAGTCCGCCTACTTTTCAGAGTTCTTACAGAGTTGAGATTACAGATTTCTGGTTGCTTTTCTTGGTGCTCATCTTGGAGAGTCAGAATCTTAGACCTACTAACACTGCCGTCTTCTTCCCTTCACTTTGTAATCTTTGACTTTTAAAGCTTTTTACATATATTATTTTGATAAACATAAAATTTTGTTTAAAAAAGGACAGGTTACAGAGAGTCTTACTATTTTTTAAGGTAGATCTTAGTCCTATTTTCTGAACATTTCTTATATATAGGATGATAAACATGCCTGGATAAGCCAAACTAAAAAATTAGAGGACAACCTCTTGGATGTTTTAACTTTTTATTTAAACAAATATAAGAGGGCTACAAGTGTGGTAGAACAATGGAAAATGTGAAGACCTAGGTCTTGTTCCTGAGCCCAAGGAACATGGAGTTTAGAAGTTAGATAAGACATATACATAAATCTTACTGAACCATAGCTGTGATCTTATGTATATCCTTTATATTCTTCAAGTGCCCCTTTAATTTAGCATTTTAAACTTTTCTAAAATCCTAGCCCTAAATATACCACAATAAGATACCACTTCATACCCTGTAGAATGGCTAAAATTAAAAAAAAAAAAAAAAAAAAAGTCAAATAATAAGTGTAGGTGAGGATGTGGAGAAATTGAAACTCTCATATATTGCTGGTGGGAATGTAAAATGGTGAAGCCACTTTGGAAAACAGTCTGGCAGTTTCTCAAAATGTTAAACATAGACTTACCATATGACCCAGCAATTCCACTTCTAGGCATATACCCAAGAAAAATGAAAATATATGTTCACACAAAAACTTGTATACAAATGTTTATAGCAGCATTATTCATAATAGCCAAAAGGTGGGAACATCAACTGGTGAATGAAAAAAATAAAATGTGGTATATACTTAAAATGGAATCTCATTTGGCAATAAAAAGGTATAAGTAGTTTTAGCTGCTACAACATGAATTGACCTTGAAAGCATTATATATACTAAGTGAAAGAAACCAGTCACAAAAGACCATATATTATATGATTCATTTCATATGAATTAGCCAGAATAGGTAAATCCATAGAGACAGAAAGTAGATAAGTGGTTGCCAAACCAAAAAAACAAAAAACAAACCAGTTGCCATCGAGTCGATTCCGACTTATGGTGACCCTATAGGACAGAGTAGAACTGCCCCATAGGGTTTCCAAGGAGTGACTGGCGGATTCAAGCCTTTTGGTTAGCAGCCAAGCTCTTAAACACTGTGCCACCAGGGCTCCAAGTGGTTGCCAGGGAGTGGGAATTGGAATGGGAGTGACTGCTAATGGGTACAGGGTTTCTTCTGGAGGCAATGAAGATGTTGTAAAATTGTGGTGATGGTTGCACAACTCTGAGTATACAAAAAAATCATTGAATTTTATACTTTAAATGAGTGAATAATATGTATAAATTATACTGTTATTTAAAAAATCCTACCTCTAACCTACTTTTCCAGCCTCATATCCCATTCCTCCATTAGCTTCAACCAGTTTTACTTACATTCTTTGTCTGCAGTGCAGCTTTTTCTCAAATTTCTCAAGACTAAACAGTACCCATTATTCCAAATCCAGCTCAATTCCTCCTCTTGCATAAAACAGAAAAAGTAAACTCTTCCAGCTGAAAGTAAACTCTGCTTTCAACTTCTACTACACTTTCTTCATATCTCCGGATACATCACTTTATGTACTGCAACACGGAGAAATTGCTAGTTAAGGGACAGCTAGTCAACATTTGTCAGCCACAGAGTCATAAGTTACCCTAGATAATCCTTTAAATTGCCTGAACAGTGTAGTACCGTTCTCTTTAGTTCAACTTGGCCAGTTTTTTCCTTCCAAGATTGGAGCAGATCTCTTTCCTGCTGAATGCTAGTTGAAGAACCATTCGTATATATGTGTTACATTAAAAAAAAAAGTAAATAAAGCCCAACAAGTGACCAAATTTAGATATGTGATGATTGGCTCTCAACTTCACCTCAGCCCCAGTTCTCAATGGAAACACGCAAAAGCTCTTAATTGTGTAGGTGGAGGGTGTGAAATGGGCAGGTGGTAGAGGGATTGCTTTATAAACTGCCTTGTGATCATTTGGGACTTGTTTAATTCACTACCCATTCTGTGTATATTGGCCTATCTTTCATGAAAGATACCATCTAATCAAATAAAACCAATGTTTTCCATTTTTCTTCCCCACTTTTCATTAGCATCACAGTAATACAAACCTGCATTTTAAGCAGTTGAGTATTTGAACCCCACTTACTGCATTGTGGGGGAGGGTTTTACTCTACTGGAACACAGCTAAGCCATCACACTATGAAGGGCAGGCTGAAACCAAGACCTGCCCAGAAAATGGCAGAATTCTGTCTTCCCACCTTTTATATACTAAGATGTACACTTATTAAACGGCAATGGTAGGCAGAATCACTGGATCTTTTGAAATATTTTGTTCTTGTTAGCTACCCCTTTTCTACCCGATATAGTTGAATTTGTTTAAATTACATGCGCCATAAGAAGGACTAGCTGAGTAGATAATTCTCCATCCATACAATGGAATACTGTTATAGCTGTCAACAGGGAAAACAAAAAAGCAAAACTGGGTTTATAGCATGATGCATTTGAGTTTTATTTTGAAGGAATATACATATATATGTGTACATAGATATAAATAGGAGCCCTGGTGGTACAGTGGTTAAGAGCTCAGCTGCTAACCAAAAAGGTCTATAGTTCAAATCCACCATCTGCTCCTTGGAAATCCTATGGGGCAGTTCTGCTCTGACCTATAGGGTCACTATGAGTCGGAATCAACTCGAGGGCAACAGGTTTATATACGTATACACGTACGTATATATATATATATATATATATATATATGTACATACGAAACCAAACCTGTTGTCATTGAGTCGATTCTGATAGCCATCCAAAGTTATGTGTGTATGTGTATTTGTGCATGTATAGAATATTTCTAGGAGGATATGTAGTAAGTTATTAATAGCAGTTACTTCCAGGGGAAAGGAACCAAGAGGTGATGGTATGAGTGGGAGGAAGACTTTCACTGCAGGTGCTCTTCAGTACTGTTTGGCTCTTTTGCTGTGCGTGTGTTTGTGTGCGTGTGTGCGTGTGTGTGTGTGTATACACACCTGTCCAACTGACAAGCATAGTTGTACGCTCTTACCAGTCAGTTGTTAATAGTTCATGGTGAACATTTATATGTCAATTTGAGATGTTTGACAGGGAAAAAAAAAATATATATATATAGTGTTAATGTGTGGTACTAGTAGTTTGATTCCCCAGCAGCTCAGATGTATACCACCAGTAATTCACGTTTTTGTTTTACAGAGTTGCATCCATTTGGGAGAATAGTCTCCAGATCACTACAATTTCTAGTTTCATAGGATCATGGCTCGGAGCCTTTCCTATTCCACTGGATTGGGAAAGACCATGGCAGGTTGGTTTCAGGAATTTAAAGCAACAAATTAAATGTTTGTACATCGATAATAAAACTGGCAGAGCAAACTACTGTGTATATAAATTATTGTTCAGTCGCGTAAGGATTCTCATCCCCTCTGTCACTGTGATCTAGGTGGCTTTTTTATTGGGCCGTATCCCAGGGCCACAGGCGTCCCAGCTCAGCCTGACCCTGTGGAGAATAAAATGATTTTTTCATCTACTGTCTTTCCTGGTTCTATCTTCCATCATTGCTTTTTCTACATGTATAGATGAATAAAAAAACTTATTTTGTGAATATGTCTGGAGGTTTAAAAAAAAAAAAAAAAAAAGGCTAGCAATTGCAGGAATTCCCTAATTTCAACTTCAATATTCACTGCCATTGTGGTCTTAAATTCATATTTTCTTGATTGATGGCCAAATTGAATGTCAATCTTAAAAAAATATTTTTTAAAAGCCTATACTTTTAAGGAGCCCTGGTGGCACAGTAGTTAAGAGCTTGGCTACTAACCAAAAGGTTAGCAGTTCAAATCCACCACCAGCCGCTTCTTGGAAACCCTATGGTGACAGTTCTACTCTGTCCTATAGGGTCCCTAGGAGTCGGAATTGACTCAGTGGCAGTGGGTTTGGTTTTTTTGGTTATAGCTCTTAAAACAGGGATATGTGATATTGGCAGGAGCTTACAAACATCAAGTCTTTCATTTCCTCTCACAATAGGATAAAGCTAACATACTAGGTAAAGCACTGTAAGTGCTCTTTCTGTCACCATTTTACAGATGAGGAGACTGACACCTAACAGCTAGGTAACACTCCCAAGCTCACTGAGCTAGGAGGTGATGCACATATCTGTATCTTAATTTTTAATGATTTTGTAGTATGCTGTTAAGCTCCCTAAGTGGCACAAACAGTTAAGAACTCGACTACTAACCAAAAGGTTGGCGGTTCGAACCTACCCAGACACGCCTTGGAAGAAAGTACTGGCAGTCTGCTTCCAAAAGGGCACAGCCTTGAAAGCCCTATGGAGCAGTTCTCCTCCGTACTGATAGGATTGCCATGATGAGAATTGGCTTGATGGCAACTAACAACAACACCAGTGTGCCATTACATAGCTACTCCCTAATTTAGTTAACAAATTTACTAGTAATGGTCATCTAGGTTATTGCCAGTATTTCACTATTACAGTGCTATGATGAACATCTTTGAACCTATATCTTCATGAATTTTTCCAGTTATTTTCTTAGAATAATCTCTCCAAAATGGCATTGCTCTATTTAAAAAAAAATGTCCTTTCCTTTCTAAAATGAAGAACTTTTTTTCTGATTAAAAAAAAAAGCCCATTGTCATTGAGTCAAATTCTGAGTCATAGCGACCCATAGGACAGAGTAGAACTGCTCCATAGGGTTTCCAAGGCTGTTAATCTTTTCAGAAGCAGACTGCCATATCTTTCTCCTGCGGAGTGGCTGGTAGGTTCAAACGACCAACTTTTTGGTTAGCAGCCAAGCACTTAACCACTGCACCACCAGGGCTCCTTGTTTCTGATTACACAGACAATATACATTTATTTAGAAAATCTAAGTAATATTAATAATTATAAAGAAGAAAGTAAAAATTATCCATTATCCAGCCACCTAGAGGCAACCTCCATTTATATTTTGGTGAGAATTTTTGCAACTCTGTGTATATATAATTACTATTTGATATGTAATATGATTAAGTTCATGATATACATGTTATTTTTAATCTGCTTCCCTCCACCACAACAAGATATTATGGAGATCATTTCACGTCAGTGAAAATTTACATGCATGTAATATTCCATTATCTGGTAAAATAACATATTGGACCAATTTAATAAATGAACATTTAGATTGTTTCCAGTTTGCAGAATTGTAAATATTATGGTGTTTATCATCCTTCAACATACATCTTTGCATATTTGTCTAATTTTCTCCTTAGGGTGAATCCCTAGATAATGAACGGCTCAGGTTAACTGTCAATACATCCCTCACGTGCCCAAGTTCCTTGTGGGATCCAGATTGTTCACACACCTCACTGCCTACTTTTAGGCCCATTTTTAGCATTTCAGTTAGATGTCGTGTTTCAGACGAGTTGTTGTTTTACACGCAGAAAGTCTTGTGGGTTTGCCTTTTCTTATATTATATTGGTTCTTCCTCCTCTTGTATGTTATAGGAATCCCCGGAGTTTGGGAGTATGTGGCATCACTGATACCCTTTCCAAGGTTTTAGCGCTAATTTAAGACTTTGTTATTTTCTGTTTCCTTGGCCATTTCGGTAATCACTAGGAGACCGGGGTTCATCGTGCATACTCGAGTTGCCGTCTTATAAAAGTCCCCTATACGTCATTCAGCAAAGCATCAGTGATTTCTAATTTGTGAGGGGATAATCAAAATCATTGAAAAGTATAAATAGAAAACCTTTGTTGTAACCTGTAGTAGATCTATTACTTTTAGATACATGCAGTTAAGTCTAATATAACAACGTATTGAAAAATAAAGCCCCATGGGCCATCAGCTTACATGAGCTGCTAAGGTAATGTACAATTAACGTATCAGTTTGTACGTAGATGGAGTATTTTAGAGTGTAAAGATTGGATATCTTGTATGTATTAAGTCTTCCTTAAGACTATGCAAAAGTAAAAACTAAATTATGGAGAGTAGACTTGCTTTGTAAAACCAGGGTTTTAGGTTCACTTAGAAAACAGACATCTGAATTATTTGTATTCTAATTATCCATTTTTGGATTGTTCAGATCTTTAGCCACCGACTGATTTTTCTACCTCAGTGCTGGTTTATAGTAAGCTGGATCCAAATTGATGGTATCAAGATTTTTAAAATTGATATAAAGTTTCCACTTGAATTATTGACTTTTTAAAATATATTTATTAGTTAGCTAGCTAAATATGTGACAGGTATTGGTCTTCATTAACAATATTTCATTCCACTGGAATATTACTGGCTATTTAATCATCTTTACTGTGGGATTGTTTTTAGAATATTCCAAGTTAATGATCCACTTATTTGCTATAATTCTTTTAAGTTATAATACATACTGTTTGAGGAATGATAGAATCGGTAAAATATTAATAATATTTTATTCATACACTAATCAGCTGCCCCTCCCCCCTTTAGCAGTTACATACTAATAAATTAGAGTAATGATGAAGTGTCTTGTTTTTTCTTCCACTTGTTATTTTTGGCAAACAGAGTTTTTTGTTTTTGTTGGTAGTGATTAATAATTCTGACTACACAGAGCAAACACTCATTGCAGCTCAGGAGTGCTGCCAGTATCTACCAGAGAAGCACTAAACCAGATAAGGGAATGTGGCATTTTCTCAAAATGGAGATTTTTCTACAGCAAAATTTCATGAGATGATACTGTATATACTTTATTGCCTAAAGCATAACGTATATTAAGAAGAGAGTTTAGTTTTCTGTTCCTTCTAGCCCAGTACAGATTTGATATGTTTGTGGTAGAGCTGGAGCCCTGGTGGCGCAGTGGTTAAGAGCTCGGCTGCTAACCAAATGTCGGCAGTTTGAATTCACCAGCTGATCCTTGGAAACCCTATGGGGCAGTTCTACTCTGTTCTGTAGGGTCACTATGAGTTGGAATCACCTGGACAGCAACGGGTTGGTTGGTTTGTTCTTGGTAGTAAAGCCAGCTTTTCTGTATTGTGACCTGGTTTTTATTTATATTCTAGTCTGAGAAACAAGAGTATCTGGTTAAGCAATTATACATTCTTTGAAAACGTACATATGCAGCCATACAAAATCTTGTGAAAGCCTTTACATGTTTTAGTTCACTTTTCTCTACTTTGAACTCAAATAGGACTTTTATAAAGTTCCTGAGAATAAACGTAAGGTTATAATGATGTGAGTGCTGTGGTGAACAATTATAAGCGTATTTAAATAGTTTTTTAATTGTTTCTTCACTGCATGACTGGGAAGACCTGTTGATAATATGTAATCTTACCAGTGAAAGATTTTTTCACTTAACAATATGAATTTTAAGAAAGGACAAATGAAGAAAGATCTTCTTGTCACAAAGATTATAAAGGCATCTTTATAGTTGGAAGAAGGCTTGTATTCACAGGAGGCAGAAGAGGATTTGCATAAAAGGAATGATAGTATGACTACCCACTACGTTGGTGATCATCTTTGTTTTTGAAAAACACATGAAAGTTATCTTTGCTTCTCCTCCCTACCTTAATTATTTGCCTTTGAATATCAGCAAAAAAATAAGTGTTGGAATCACTCATAACCCAGACAGCCTTCTTCACTCCCAGGGAAAGATTATGGTTATAGATACTGATGCCATCAACATTGGAACTGCAGAAAACTTTTGTCCATTGTAATTTGATTCTTTTGCTGTAATTAAACAGCTAATCAATGTGTTTGTTGAGTTCTTACTATGTGCTAAAGCATATATTCTGTGTAAGTATAACAGATACTTAAATATCACCCAGGACTAGAATTTAATTTTTTGATAACAAGAATTTAGATTCAGATTAATTTAGAATTAGATTCAGATTTAATTTCCTCTAAACATTTTGTAGACCAGGTAGCTGTGTCGTTTTCATCTGGAAAAATGTCTTCTTTCCTTTATCAGAACATGGGCTAGTATTTCGTGTTACAAAAAATTAGTGGAGAGTTAAGAAATGTTGGTTACTCTGAGCAGAGGAGTTTGGCCATGAAGTTTTTAAACCCACATGTTTTATTGATGGTAGGCAGATAGCATGATGAATAACAGCTCTGGCATCAGATTGCTGTCTTCAAATCCTCACTCCACCACTTGCTCCATAAACCCATTGCCATTGAGTCGATTCCAACTCATAACAACCGTAGAGGACAGAGTAAAACTGCCCCACAGGGTTTCCAAGCCTGTAATCTTTACAGACGCAGGCTGTCACATCTTTCTCCTGGGGAGCACCTGGTAGATTTGAACCACTGACCTTCGGTTAGCAGCTGAGCACTTTAACCACTGTGCTACCAGGGCTCCTTCTCATGTGTTAGAGAAAAAAAATTCTAATTGTCTCAGCTTGTTTTGTTCTTTCTGTCCAGCAGTCCTTCTGTTGCAATCATCTATTTCTGATATGTGGGTATTTGGATTTCACATAATTTTAATCCTGTCTGACATTTCAGAAGATGGTAATAGAAAAAATGTAACATTTGTAGATCTCTATATGTATCAAGCATGGAGCTTGGCACTGTTACACAATTAACTTAATTCTGACAACGGTAGTGCAAGGTGGGTTTTATTCTCACATTTTTACAAATGAGACAATCAAAGAGGCGGGGGAGAGTGAAGCATCTTGCTCAGCATTACGCAGCTGGTAAGAGGAAAAGTCAGGATTCACACCAGAGCCCCACTACACCGTGATTCTCTTCATTGCTGGAGACTCTAAAATCATAGTTTTTGAAAAATGGCCATAGTTTAGATTTCTCTGGAAGAGCTTAAGTAGTTATTATATTACATTTCTTTCCCCATATAAGAATTTCCTACTAATGGAGCACAACCACCACAACCTCCACCAGACTGAGCCCAGAACAACTAGATGATGCCCGGCTACCACCAGTGACTGCTCTGGCAGGAATCACAATAGAGGGTCCCGGGCTGAGTGGGAGAAAAATGTAGAACAAAATTCAAATTCACCAAAAAAAAGAAAAAGATACCAAGTTTGCTGGTCTGACAGAGACTGGAGAAACCCCAAGAGTATGGCCCCCGGACACCCTTTTAACTCAGTACTGAAGTCACTTCTAAGGTTTACCCTTCAGCCAAAAATTAGACAGGTGTATAGGGCCAAGAATGGTACGTGTGAGGGCTGTGCTTCATACTTCAATCATGTATACTCGACCAATGGGCATACCAGACCAAAAGCAAAGACGAGGAGGCAGGAAGGGACAGGAAAACTGGATGAATGGAAACAGGGAAGCTGGGGTGGAGAAGGGAAGAGTGTTGACACATCTCGGGGTTGGCAGCCAACGTCACAAAACAATTTGTGTATTAACCGTTTATTGAGAAACTAATTTGCTATGTAAACTTCCATCTAAATCATGATTAAAAAAAAAAAATTTTCCTTTTGGTGCCGTGAACACTGGTATGTGGATTTTAGATGGTAGAATTTAATAGATTTGTAGGAGAGTATTTAAAATAAGCAATGCCTTTGTGCCTAGAAAACCCCCCAAAAAACCCTAACTCTGGACTTAACTGCCAGTATCTCCTGTAGCCCTGGTGGCGCAGTGGTTGAGCACTCGGCTGCTAACCAGAAGGTCGGCAGTTCTAACCTACCAGCCACCCTGAGGGAGAAAGATGTGGCATCTGCTTCCATAAAGATTACAGCCTTGGAAACCCTATGGGGCAGTTCTACTCTGTCTTATAGGATCACTGTGAGTTGGAATCAACTCGACGTCAGTTGGGTATCTCCAAAATGAATTAAGCTAAAAATAAAATTCAATTAAAAATGTATCATGAAGTTAAAAAAAATTGATTCAATAATAAAATATTTGAAACAAATGAATTGGAAACTTCTGAATTTGACTCGAGAATTTCTTTAAAACAATTTTAAATTGTTTAAAAACATTCGTACTTATTTCTACCAGATACCAGAAAAATGAGGCACTGTTTATATTTAAGAATCCTTTTTTGCTTTCTACAGTTTTTGCAGGTTAAAATTTAATATCTGTTAAACATATGTTCATTTTTTAAAGTGATAGATGCCACAGATAGTTCTTACATAAACTGAAGCTAGAGATCATAAGAATTACAACTAAATGAATTACTGTAAATGCTGCAGTGAGCGCTAAAACTAAGATTATGGGTTTAGATTAATTGAAGAATTACATGTTTTTCATTAAGTGGATTTTCTTATGCTAATTACACAAATCTGTCTTTGGAAGAAGTACAGCCAGAATGCTCATTAGAAGCAAAGGATGGCAAGACTTCGTCTTATGTACTTAGAACATGTTACCAGGAGGGGCCAATCCCTGAGAAGGACATCATACTTGATAGAGTAGAGGGTTATGGAAAAAGAGGAAGACCCTCAATGAGATGGATTGACACAGTGGCTGCAACAATGGGCTCAAGCGTAACAACAATTGTGAGGATAGTAGTGTTCTGTTCTGTTGTACGTAGGGTCGCTATGAGTTGGAACTGACTCAACGGCACCTAATAACAACAATTACACCATTTTAGATAGACCAGTGTACAAAATACTAATTTATATGAATATGATTTATGCATTTCAAGCCTGGCCCAAAAAAGAAAAAAGTGTAACACTTAATTTACAGAGAAAATGGTTTTAGATTTAAAAGGTGGCTTCATTGTGGAGTAATCATGTTGCTAGTGCTCTGCTAGCAGGCCTTTCAAGTGAGAGAGCAAGTAGCACTGGCAGCTTCACTCATTTGCCTGAATCCTGGCCAGGACCGCTGAGTGTCACTTTGACCAGAAGCCCCGGATCGGAGACTACACAGCTCTCCACAAGTAACTCTTCCTCAATCTGTGCTCTTAGTCATAGGAGGAGTGGGTCAGAATATACTTGGCCCAATGTAGATTTACAACTAGAAAAATTTAGCCAGACCAGTAGATTCAACTGCCCATGTGTTCCCATATCAGAAAATAACAAACATGTTAAAAAGTAGCTTGTGAGAAATTTAGAACTAGCTCCCTGGGTTTTATCTTCCTTTCTTTATCTGGAGAGAGCCAGTAATCCTAATGGTTGTTTTAAGTGTTTCTGGGTATTCTGATCTGTAGATAGGTCAGTTTCCCCATGATATCTATGATGGCATATATGTCCTCGCAAATTACAAGTAATATTCTGTATTATATTGGGCACATATTTTAAGAATTTATGATATTAGAATTTGTCCAAAATTCGTTAATCTTATTTTGCAACTTAACTACTTGGCGTAGAGTAGCGTCAATACAGTGTTTTGAATAAATGGGTGAATGGAATCATTCATTTCAGACTTTTTAAATTACATAAATGTCTACCTCTGTTTAGTTTAAAACCATTATCTATACTTAATTAGCCCTGTTAAGTTATATGAAAAATGACAGCTACGATCAGGCAGTTTCTCTTCTACTTCTGAAGTGAGACTACAGATGGCTAATACGTCAGTATGTTGTGTAACTGCTGAGCTTTTCCTTTTCTAAACTGAATGCTCCCCCGATGTTTCTTGTGAAGAACAATGTGTATTCCAGATGACATGGTGAGTGACAGCACAGTGTAACGTTGCTCGTGAACTGTTCATTTGTTCTCTCCTGCTGCTTCCGATGAGTACCTAGCAGTGTCAGTTACCTGAGAAATACTTAGTGTTCTTATAAGCTTAATTTTTGCAAGTGAAAATGTGTACTATACAAAATAATAGTGGTGTGTGGTGCTTTACAGCTTTTGTGGCAAATTTCAAAATATTACTGCATTTAATACATCAACCCTATGTTTTTTAAGTACAATAGGTACTATTGTCTCGGCTTTACAGATTAGGAAACTGAGACTCAGATGTTAAGTGACCTGGCCAAGGTCAGGTGGCCATTGATTGAACTGGCTCAGCAACTCAGATCATTGTAACTACACTGCCCCGTGCTGCTTCCAAAGAAAGCTAAGTAAAGCTCACAAATAAAATATGAAGCATTTTAGAAAGTAGGTTAATATTTTAGTATAATTACTTTTAAACATTTTGAACTAATTTTAAAAAATTATCATCATTATCTAATGTCAAATAAACGATCATGGTTATAGGAAACCCACGTAGCTTGTGAACTGCCATAGTCAGGATTGACATGCCAAAGTAGCTATCATGTGAAATATCAAAAACTTGTGGAGATAATGTTGATGACATTACAGGTTTAACAATCTATTTGCCCTTAATGTATATTAAAGGAACCTAAGGAATAGTATGCATATTATAATCAAGTAAAATGTATTTATATTTACTCTCAAATCACATAACAACAAACAAATGCCATCTACATCATTGAAAATGATCCTTAAAATTCCAAAACCCAAAATGCAAAGGGGTGCTTTATCTCTTTGACCAATTAAAATAGTTAATAAAAACGCTTGTTATTGGACAGTGATAGAGAGTGCAGGAATTCTTAACCAGGAGTCCAAAGATGGGCTTCACAGGGTCTGTTAACCCCTGAAATTATATGCAAAATTTTGTACAATAAAACTTGCAAAAGCCGGAAGCTGTGTAAGACGGAAACCTGTCAGAGGAGGAAAACTCAAATATTTTCCACTAAAACAAGAGATAGCAGTATGACTGTACCCTGTTCAAGGCAGAAAACTTGCGAGACCCGGAAAAATAAGGCAGCCTCATCAAGTTCCCGCTCTCACAGGTTGCACTGTATATCTAAAGATCATGTTTGATGAGAAGGAAACATGAATTGGTTTAGATATGGTTTTGTTTTTTTGTTTTTTAATATTTTTTGAGTACTTACAGAAAATTTGGGCAGGATATATATGTGTGTGTGTGTGTATCTATCTATATATACTTTTTTTTTTTTTAAGTAGGAGCAGCTTTAAAAAACCAGTTGCCATCCAATCAATTCCAACTCATGGTGATCCCATGTGTGTCAGAGTAGAACTGGGTGACATAAGGTTTTCAATGACTGACTTTTGGGAAGTAGACTGCCAGGCCTTTCTTTCGAGTCATCTCTTGGTGGACTCAAACCACCAGCCTCTCAGTTAGCAGCTGAGCATAGTAACTGTTTGCATCACCCAGTGATTCCTGGAGCAGCTTTAGAGGTTGTGTATTTGGAGAACGAAGTTCTAGATTGTAATGCAACTTATTTTACGTGTGTCTATTAGGAATATGAACAAAACAGTTACTATCAATTATAATTCACATGAATTGGTTACTCGTACTGTGCCTGATACATTTAATCATTACAACAACACCAAGAGGTGATTTTACTACGATCCTTGTTTTGCAGATGAGAAAAGCAAGGCACAAAAAGGGGACTTGCTCTCAGGGTCACATATTTCATAAACGGCAGAGCCAAGACTCAAATCCAGTCTGTCTAACTCCAGTGTTCGTAATCAGATTCTGTACTGCTTTAGAAAATGTCAAGCACTATGTAGATGTATTTTCCTTTCCTAAGATGTATAGAGCGCCAGAGAGCGCTGTAAATAGTAACACGTGATCAGAACACAGTCATGTGGTCTTCGGCCGGAAGCTTGTATAATTGTCAACTAGCAATAATACTGATTTGCATAACATAAGGCATACAAAGTTTATATCTAACTAAGACTTTTTAATTTATTAGGGTGAAAGTTTTATTTCTGAGAGAAAACTAACTTATTGTTGATATCATGTACCACACCCTTTGTTATGTAATATGCGGCCTTTGTTAATATTGATAATAATTATTTTATGGCACCCTGGTGACACAGTGGTTAAGAGAACACTAGTCTCTTGGTTTAAGCAATGAAAAATACATAACTAGGACTTACTTGATTTAGCGGAAGGGGAGAATAACTGTAATAACTCTAAGCAAGATTTTTTTTTCACATGATATAGCTATTTATTTTTAAAAATAAATTTCCCTTTTTAATGGTCATCTTAATAATTTTGCACTTGCGTTGTAATCTGTTTTGTTATGCAACATGGGTTGTTTCTTCTAGTTAGTAATTTAAATAAATATTTAAGCTTATGCGAAACTGGATAAAAAGGAAGAAGACGGTCATTTTGGTGGCAAACACTTGTGAGTGACTCCTTTTTCCTGCATGTCTTTGTTGTAAGTTTTCTGTTTTCCTTAAACAAAACAAGATAATTACACATAGCCATCTCAGAATCCCATCATTTGGAGAAATGTTTATGCGACGATAATCGTATTTTTTAAAATCCTGTTTGTGGCAGGAAGAAATGTGTTATATAGAAACATCTCTGTATGTGAGACAAGAAAATAGTTTTAAATCGAAAACTTTCTGACATAATTATAAAAATACATGATTAAGCTAGGATTGTCTTGACAAATCAATGTGAATTCTGTTGCCATAGTGTAGCAGTAAAACTTTTTAAGCAATTAAAAGATAGTAGGAAATTGCTTGTTGCTAGTTGCTGTCGATTTTGACACAGGATGACCCCCTGTGTGCAGAGCAGAACTGTGCTCCACAGGATTTTCAAAGCTGACCTTTTGGAAGCAGATCGCCAGGCCTGTCTTTGAGGTGCTCTGGGTGGATTTGAATCGCCAAGCTTTGCATTATTAGTGAAGCACTTAATCATTTGTGCCACTCAGGGACTCCAAGGGGTGATTATCACTGGGCAGCTTCCCTCAACTCCCTTCAGCTGCCCCTTTTGCCATTCCCTATCTTGGTCTACAAACGTCAAGAACATTGCCCGCATATAAAGAAATTCTTTTTTATAAATGACCACGTTACAGTTAATGACTGCTTATTTCAGGAAAGTCAAGCAGATATTCTTATAAGTACAAGGCCTGGTCTGTCACTAGCAAACAGTTTTAGAAGTCAGCCCAACATTTTTATTTGCCGGTGGCAGGGATTTCTCGAGATTTACATAACACTGAAATGCAAGTCTTCTAAGCCCTAACCCCTCATTAGACAAAATGTTTTGACCAACATTTAATTTTGCCATTTCACTGGAGGTGAAGTATGGCAGCTGTTTAAAGAATGTGTGTGAACGTGGTATGTATGTGTTTGGGGAAGAGTGGGAAGGAGCCAAACTGAATTTACAACGTGATTAAAACAGAATTTAGTAACCCAAGTTGGAATTTGGCAGGGATGCACGAGGGATAATTATTCTCCCTCCGCTATCGACAGTGCTCTTTAACGGAGGGCAGGTGCTTACACCAGGAGAAACGGGAAGGAACGTTATCCCAAATATTTGCATACGGGTGTTCAATAAAAACTACTAAGGTAAGAAGTGCAATACTTTACATAAACAGTAAACTATGCATATTATTTTATTTGTAACCCCACCTGTTAAGATGGGACACTGTTAAAGTAACAATCACTTAAAAGCAACAACCAACAAACCAGTATTTAATTTGGTATTTAAAATCAATAATTAAAAGTCGAATGGAAGCAGTCTCTAAAATAACTAAGATACTTCATAACAACCATTAATTCAGGCTCCACTTAATGGAAATTTGATAACTCAACATGGGCTAACCTAAAATGTACATTTAGAGATAGAAAAAGGGTATAAGTTGGCAAAGTATTAAGTAAGACTTCAGGAAGACCCTAAAAGTATTTTTAAGAACTTTAGAACTCATTCTCTATATGCAAAAAATGACGAAGTATACATTTCTTTTAAGTTCACTCATACATGACCTTACTTGAAGCAATGTATTTGCATTCACTAGCAAAACTCATGTCAATAAAGGATTTTGAAGTATTTTCTTTCCCAGATTTTTCACTAGTTTGAACTAGTCATTTCAGTGATGAGTCTGAATTTCTATCGAAACCTAAGCCTTTAATGAAGAAGTATTTCTGAAAATAAGGCAATTTTTCTATAACCTGCTTATGAATAGAAAAGAAATCTTTGGTTTTTTAAGTGGGAGGAAAAATTTTGCAAAGAGAAATACTGAAGAAACAAAGCAATGGAAAAGCTCTTAATAAGCAATGGGAAACTCCAAACCCCATCAAGGTCAACAGAGTACCTAAGGCACCTCAGATTCAGATGGTACAGTCATCTTTGCTTAGAGTGCTAGTGATCTATACACATAATTTTTACCATCTAAAGAACACGAAGCTGAAAAATAATGTCCAAAACTGATTATTGCTAATGAGAAAGAGGAGAATCTTTAGAGCTGATACAGGGGAGGGACGTTAGACCTGATGTGCTCTACCTCCCATATCTCATAGATGAGGAAACTGAGGCCCAGTCAAGACACGGGTGGCACCAGAGCTTGTCGGCACATTCCTAGGCCACTTCTCTTAGGGCAGGACAAATCTAAACTTTCATTGGCTAGTAAACCAAGTGTGAAGGGTTTCAGAAATGTGAATTTGAAGGACAAAGAACAAAAAAATCTCCATCAAATCCCCAAAGGCAAGTTAGAAATGTGTAATACTTTACTGTCTTATTTCCTTTATACCATGTATTGGACAACTTAGCTAATATACTAATTGATGTATACAATTCCTTTCAATTCTATCTAAAAACAGAAATTAAATGGGAAAGTTACATGATTCCATTTGAGCGTACATAAGGCCATGAGATTTAACATGGACTGCCACTTCTTGGGAGAAAGAAGACGTCCAATATCTTGTTCAGCGAGAAGGCTTCTGGCTAGTTATCCAGTAGACTCTCCATTCTTCAATGGGGAAGATGATGCTTGTATTTTTAAAAATCTCTACAAAGCTGACATACAGCAAGACAGTACATTCTAGTTTTGTGACTGCTATGAGCACTTAAGGCTGTCATTTTCAAGTATAAAAGTTTAGTGTTCCATTACCCAATCTGTGCAATAGATAATAGCTGTAAGCTCGAGCCATGGAAATTAACAGAAGCCCACCACAGACACAAGAAATCATAATTTAGGCAACAGCAAGTTGAAATGCACAAAAGACTGGCGGGGGAAAGGATGGGTTGATAATGCTTCTCTATCAAACTGCATTCATTTGTTCACACTTTGTCTAAGACTCTGGTCTGCTGCATGGCATTTGGAATAAGGCAGAGCCACAGGAGACCCAAGAACGCTTAATTATGATAGACCTAGTAATTTCAGATGGCTCACCTACTTCCAACACAGTTCTATGGCCTGTACCCCAGAGAAAGATTAAACATGGCTCCAGTATACCAAATAAGCTTCACAAATGAACAGGGAAATTTTGTCTCTGATGTTTTTTTAAGCAGAGCCTTTCACCTAGGGATCAACATGCACCTGCTTGTGGAAGAAATAAATCAACATTATTTATTCTGGCTTGATGGAATATTGTAAATTGTTACATGGCTGCAGAAGGGGCTTTTTGGAAGTTAGTATTTTGCTTAATTTCCAATCTAGAATAGCTCTATAGCTTCTGTTAGATTTCTAATATTTATATCTGAAAGGTGTCATCAGTTTTATTATGGAAGCAGCTGCTCTGCTGTAAATTCCATGTAACATGCTTGAGTTCTAGGTCTTTTCTCTTTAACACAATTTAAAGACAGTTTCTTGTGGTTTGGTCAGTACACACACTTCTCGTATCATCTGATGTACACAGCCAATGTGGAAATTTAAAAAAAGAAAGAAAAAAAAAAATACCAGCTAGTCCCGAGAGCTAAACTGAGTCCAAGGCTATGGCAAAGTCTGACCCGAAACGTTCATCTGTAATTTCAGCATGTATCTCATGCAGTTTGGGGAGCATCAAACTAAACCTGCAATTGCCAGAAGCCTTGTTACAATCTAACGCACATTTACTAAAACGTGGACAGTTGTAGAGTTCACGGGAAATGCGGTTATGACCTTATTACACTTTTGGCATTCTTTAAGAAAGCACGTTACATTTTAATATAGGAGTATTTAGGTTACACTTAACTTGTGCTCAAGTAATCATAAAACATTTGTTCTTTTGGATCTCACACATTCTCTCCTCAGGTATGGCCCATCTCCTGTACGCTTGGAGCGACCTTTGGCTATGTGGCTGGCCTTGCTGTTTCACCACTCTGGATATACTGGAATAGAAAGCGACTTACATACAAGAACAATTAATTGGGGCAAAAGGAGAAGCTATTTCTTTGTGCAGATTCCGTAAAGACTGTGCAGAAACGTCTATGGTCAGAGCCAAGCAGTTCCATGTACAGCGTGGTTATTATTGTTTGTTTTTTTATGTAGATACAACATGATGTGATTGTAGCTTTTTAAACTATGAAACCCCTGAGAGATTGTTACCTTCTATTGAAATAAAGTATTTACAATAGATTGTGGCTTCAGATGCTATTTGCTGCTTCTTGGACCTTTAACATTCTTAATGAACTCTACAGAATTCTGAGGGCGGATTTTTTTTTTTTTTCCAAGTTTTAAACTGCTTCATTATCTATAAAAGGTCTGCGTATAGCTGTAGCATTTCGTATTCTTTCTGAGAGAAAGAGACAGTTTTCTTGGCCACTGTAGACACTTCTCACGTAATCAGACAACAGTTTATACATCTTGATCCAATTCGTTTTTTTACTGTGTGTTTCTTTGGAGTTAAAATGGCTATGATAGCCTCATCAAAAACAGTCTTCAATCCCTTCTGGGTTAAAGCTGAACATTCCACGTAGCAGCATGCTCCTATCTGGGAAGAAGAAGAAAATCACAAATATATAAAAATCTTTATACAACCAATATGATACAAACATACCATTATAGGAAAATTATACAAATAGTATAAACCTGTGTACAAATATACAAAAATTACACAAAAAAGAAGAAAGGCATCATCCAAATTCATAATGTCCAGAGATAGCTAACTGTTAAAATACGTATACCTTTCCAGATTGTTTCTATGAAAAATTCTTCTATTTGTCAAATATTTCTTGGGTACCTACCACATGCCAAGCACTGTTGTAGGTGCTGAGGATACGTCAGTGAACAAAAGAGCAAAGTCTTTGCTGTGTGGAGCTTACATTCTACTGGGGGAGAGACATACAAACAAGGGAATACGTAACACAGTGGCAGATGCTATGGAGAAGAAGAAACCAGTGAGAGAGAGAAGGGGGTGGTGAGGATGAGGGTAGTGCTTGTCGAGGAAGGCTTTCAAACGAGATGAAGGTTGAGCAATGAGGGATGCCGAGATAAAGAGTTTCCAGGCAGACAACCACAAATGCAGAGACCCTGATGCAAGAGTATGCATGGGACATTCAAGCAGCAGGAAGCTGGAGGGGCAGGAGAGACTGAGTGAGGGGAATGGCAAGAGGACGTCAGTGGAGAAGCCTCAAGGTCATTACAAGGACTTTGGCTTGTACTCCGAGAATGGACCTAGCCAGATGTGAGAATACAGGGAGCAAAACTAAGTCTCTACCTACCCTCAAGAAGCTTACACTTTAGAAGGAGAAGACCCACCATGAACTAATAAGTATAGACAGGCAGGCAGGTAAGTAGGTAGAGTGTCAGAAGGTAATACGTAGCCTGGAGAAAAATTTGGCTAGGGGGATACTGTTAGGGAGTCAGGCCAAGATCAGGCAGGATCTCATCAAGAAAGTGATATTTGAGCAGAAACCTGAAATGAATAATGTCAACATAGGGAAGAATATTCCAGGCAGAGGGAGCAGCAAAAGTACAAAGACCCTGGGGTACAAGAGTTTGGGGGAACGGCAAGGAGGCCAGTACAGCTAAAGTACAATGAGTGAGGCGAGACTAGGTGTCAGGAGCCAGATCATGTAGGGCCTATCGGTCATGGTGAGGACTCAACTCTTCTGAGTGAGCTGGGAGCCACTGGAGGATTCTGAGCAGAGCAGAGTGACCTGACTGAGCTTACGTGTTGTCATGGTTTGAATAATGCCCCCGAAAAAATGTGTGTATCAATTTGGGTGGGCCATGATTCCCAGAATTGTGTGGTTGGCCTCCATTTTGTGATTGTAATTTTACGTTAAAGAAGATTAGAGTGGGATTGTAACGCCACCCTTACCCAGGTCACATCCCTGATCCAATGTAAAGGGAGTTTCCCTGGGGTGTGGTCTGCACCACCTTTTCTCTCTCAAGAGATAAAAGGAAAGGGAAGCAAGCAGAGAGTTGGGGACCTCATACCACCAAGAAAGCAGTGCCAGGAGCAGAGCATGTCCTTTGGACCCGGGATCCCTGCGCAGAGAAGCTCCTAGTCCAGGGGAACATTGATGAGAAGGCCGACAGAGAGAGAAAGCCTTCCCCTGGAGCTGATGCCCTGAATTTGGACTTTTAGCCTACTTCACTGTGAAGAAATAAATCTCTCTGTTAAAGCCCTCTGCTTGCAGTATTTTTGTTGTAGCAGCACTAGATGACTAAGACACATGTTAAGGACTCACTCTGGCTGCTGTGTTGAGGACAGATTTCTGTGGGACACACACAAGCAGAGAGATGAGTTAGAAGCTGTTCCAGTAACTGGGCCAGAGATGGAGGGGCCCTGGACCACAGTGACAGAAGAGGGTGTAGTGACAAGTATTTGGATTTCTAGATGCATTCTGAAGGTAGAGCAATGTATTTTTCTAAGGGACTGGATGTATGGTATGAAAGAAAGAAGGAGGTCAAACATGACTTCAAGGTTTTTGACCTGAGTTGGAACCCGGGCAGCACAGTGGTTAAGAGCTTGGCTGCTAACCAAAAGGTCAGCAGTTCCAATCCACCAGCCACTCCCTGAAAATCCTGCGGGGCAGTTCTGCTCTGTCCTATAGGGTCGTTATGAGTCGGAAGCAACTCGACGGCAACGGGTTAACTGGGCGTATAGGCTTGGAGAAAAGAATTAGGAATTCTGTTTTGGACATGTTAATTTTGAGACGCTTAGCCACCCAGATGGACTTGTTGAGTCAACAGTTGTATAACCAAGTCTAGAGTTTAGGGCAGAGGCCTGGGCTAGAGATAGAAATTCAAGAATCTTCAGTGGTAGACCGTACAAGCCACAAGACTGATGGAGCTCACGTAGGTCTAGGGAGTGAGTGTGGATACAGAAGAAAAGACATTCAAGTAGCTCAGTACTGATCCCTTAAGCCCTCCAACAAACATTCAGAGACATGTGGGGAGATGAGGAGGTGGAGGAGAGGCAATGAAAGGGGAGGAAAACCAGAGAGGGTGTGCACGGAAGTGAAGTGAGGAAAGTGTTTTGAGAAGGAACCGGCTGCACCAAAAGTTGCTGACAGGTCTAGAAACGGGACCACTCTGCCTTGCAATCAACTTCTGTTTTCAAACTACATAATAAATATGAACATCCCAATAGATAGACCAGTATATAACAGATGTGGAGATTTTTCCGCCATTATTAACAGTGTAGCAGCCTCGCAGCCATCTCTTTAAGCGCATCTCAAGTAATTGTCTTAGAAAATAAATGTCTACATGTGGAACTGCTTGATCAAAAAGTGTGGATGATTTTAAGGATTTTGCATATTGCCAAAATGCCCATCAAGACTGCTTTTACTCAACCACCCACAGTCCAATAGAGTGCCCATTCCCCGGTACCCTGGCTAACAATGGGTATTATAATTAATTTCTCATTGTTCACCAATTTTATAGGTGAAAAAACTGAACTTATAGCTGACTACTAAAGACTCCAGACATATTTTCTGTCTTCTATGGCAATTTGATTTTTCTGGGGGGGAGTGAATTTTCCACTGGTGTTCTTGGCCCATTTTTCTATTGGGGTACGTCTTTTTCTGATTAGCTCCTTTGCAAGAGGTTCCTGTAGGCTAAGGGTATTTCTGCCACACATGTCAAGTTTGTCATTTGACTTTTGATTTTATTTGAGGCACGTGAGGGGGTATTAAACTTCTCTGCAGTTAAATCATCAATATTTTCGTTTATGACTTTTACCTTTACGACATGTTTAGAAAGTCCTCTCCCCAAGATTACAAATTTGAACATAATGGAATTCCTAAAGCAGTTTGTTTGTGAAGCCATTTATTTTTTGCTTTAGGTAAAACTGTCCTCCAAAACTTCTTCTTGTTTTTCTTCTGCCTTCTGATAGTACGCTGAAAAAGACCTCATTAGATTCTGTTTCCACAAAACTCCTATTAGAGTCACAGCATTTAAAACACAGAATCCAATAACGTTAAGGCCAAATGGAGAAAAAAGCAAACAGGTCAAGCTAGCTTTGGGGCAAGGGGGAATATAAATGTAAAAGCATTTTACAGATCACTGCTACAGTGAATGCTATTATTCAGATTGCTAATATTTTCTATCCTCCTTTTATAAAAGGACTGGGAGAAAATTGAACACATTTCTTTTAAACCTAGCCATAATTCTTCGTTTTCAAACACGGATTTAAACTGGCATGCTCCGTCATTCCACTTCTTAACTCCATGAGTCTTAACTGAAGACAAAGCCCGATTCGTTCGGCACAGTACAAATGTTTCCGTGACTCAGAAAGGCTTAAAGTATCGGCACTGTTTTCTGATGTCTCTTTCTCTACATAACTTTTTAGAAAAATATTGGCAGTTGTTGTGGATTGAATTGTGTCCCCCCAAAATGTGCTACACTTGTGGATGTAATCCTGCTTAAAGATAGGATTCTCTGTTATGTTATTTAGATCACAGGGTAGGAACTAAATCTAATCACTTCTGAGTTATTAAAAAAAAAAAAAAAAAAGCAGATTAGAACCAGACAGACACAAACACACGGGAAGACTTATGCCACGTGAGGATCGCCACGGAATCAAGGAACACCCAGAATACCAACCCTGATTTGGACTTCTGGCCTCCAAAAAACCAACGAAACCCATTGCTGTTGAGTCGATTCCAACTCACTGCAACCCTATAGGGCAGAGGAGAACTGCTCCATAGGGTTTCCAAGGAGTGGCTGGTGGATTCGAACTGCCGACCTTTTGGGTAGCAGCCGAGCTCTTAACCACTGGGCCACCAGGGCTCCTTTAGCCTCCAGAACTGTGAAAAAACAAATTTCTGCTCTTTAACGCTACCCACACGTGGTGCTTGTGTCACAGCAGTACCAGGAAATGAAGCCAGTAGTCTAGCACAGGTGTGTAAGAGTCCGAGCTGGAGAGTCAGGCCTTGCCCTGAAATCCAGCTCTGCCATTTATTACCTGTGGGACCCTGGGCAAGTTACTTCCCTTCCCCTTCCGGAAACTGGGGGAAATAGACCTCACAGTCGGTGCAAGGATTAAACGAGGCAATGTGTATAAAGCACACAGCACAGGGCCTGGCATACAGTAAATACACAATAAATGTTAAGCTTCTATCACTATCTTAACGTCTTTTACATTTATTTCTAAGTTCTGTCGATGTTCCATTTACCTCTTTTGCTAGTTTCTGTCCTTGTTCCACACATATAGGTTTTTCTTTCATATCATTCAGTCTTGCTAAGGTTTTGGGGTCATCTCGGAGATCAATCTAATTAAGAAAGGTCAATAACGTCCCAAAATATTACAAGCCTTTAAAGATAAATCAAAGCACACAGTCCCATTTAATCCCCACATATTAAAAAAAAAAAAAAAGATTAAAGAAGAAAACTTAATTTTTTAAATCAACTAATATAGTTGCTTTCTTTCAGGACTATTTTTTCCAAAACTACTACGTTGTTGTTGTTGTAAGTTGCCGTCCAGTTGATTCCAACTCATGGCAGCTCCATGTGTGCAGAGTAGAACTGCTCCATAGGGTTTTCGAGGCTGTGACCTTTTTGGAAGCAGATCACCAGGTCTGTCTTCCTATGCGCCTCTGGGTGGGTTTGAACCTCCAGCCTTCTGGCTAGTAGTCAACTGAGATACTTGTCTTATTTGCTAAATTTTAGGGTCCTGTGTCTGAAAACTTTCCCTCCCCCCTAAAATAGACCACAGAGATTCTCCTTAAATGGGGGAAAGCAAAGACGACGTACCTGAGTTCCTATTAATAAAAAGGGTACATTTGGTGCATATTCCTTAAGTTCTGGCACCCACTCCTCTTTCACGTTTTGAAATGAGGCTGGATTTACCACAGAGAAGCATATAAGGAAGACGTCGGTCATCGGATAAGATAAAGGTCTCAGACGATCATAGTCTTCCTAAGGAAGAAAGAAACACCTCCTTAATTTACAGCTTACATCTCTGTAGTTGAATAATGACGTGCACATCAGATTACATGGTCAAAGAAGCTGAAGGTATAGCACACTACATAAAACAAGATAATTCTGTTGGTTTTTGTTACTGTTCCTTTTGAAATTCTGAATACCAGTAAGGTAAAAATGTGAAAGTATCATTAACAACTACAATGAGACTTGGAGAAAATGCATTGTGATTGCTAAAGCTGTCACTGGAAATATTTCTAACTGAGAAGTTTACACGGAGTATTGATTATAGCCAGCTGCTAAGTATTATAATTTGTAATAAGTAATATATACTGAATGTTTACTCTGTATTGGGTGCTGGTCTATACACTCTTCCATATATTACTTAATTCTCCTAACAACTATATGACCTAAGTTCCATTACCTCTATTTTCCATTTGAGTAAACTGAGGCACCGAAGAATGTACACATAGTAAGTAGGGGAGCTGGGGTCCAACCCCTGGCAGTGTTTACTCCAGTGTCTATGCTGTTAACCACTCACTATATAGCTATAAACCAAAAAACAAACAAACCAACCCATTGCCATTGAGTTGATTCTGACTCATAGAGACCTTATAGGACAGAGTAGAACTGTCCCATAGGGCTTCCAAGGAGTGGCTGGTGGATTCCAACTGCCGACCTTTGGGTTAGCAGCCAAGCTCTTAACCTCTGCGCCACCAGGGCCCCATATAGCTACACTGAGACCTCAGATCTATGGTTTCTCTGTTTACATAGTTTTCTGAAGTGTGTGTGTAAATTTAAAGACAGAAACATATACAGTCAAACCACAAAAATCTTTTCCTCTCCAATTTCCACTCCCTTCTGCAAATGTAGACATTTTCACAAGTTTCTTTCCAGTTCTTCTTCTACGCAAGTATACACCTACAACTATACATATTCATGCATCTATACATAATCAAGACCATGCAATACATACTATTCTGCACCTTCCTTTCAGTCAGATCCTTCCAGATCAGAAAGCCTTAGACTTCCATGTTATTTTAAACTGCTCCTTCATAGTCACAGAACGGCTGTACTATTGATGGTTGTTTTAGTATCTACCCCAAAAGGCAGTGAACGACCTTGTTTTGCAGAGACTATTTTATATGACAGAAAATTCTGCTTACTTATATTCTAGTGTATTCTAGTGAGTGAACAGTCAGGTCTGCGTTTCTGTCGCGGTTAAACTCTCATCTGGTCTCAAGAAATCTTTATTTTTGGCCTCAGTCATTTCTTCTTTTAAATGACCCATTTCCCTCCGAGAATTGTGTGAACGTGGAACTGAAGGAATATCACAAACATCTTCCACTGGGAGTAGTATTTCCCCTGGTGGAATAATTTTCCTTTCAGGTCATCTCCTGATGTCCTTCTTAACATAATTCTCAACTCAAGCATCTCAGTGTCTCAACTCTAGACTCAGGAGGCTAACCCTTCTGTTTCTCTGTAATGCTTTTGAGGGGCACACCGATAACCTGGAGTCACGGACACTGAATGATTTCACAGGCGTGGCCTATTAAAGGACAGGAGCAGAATCTATATTTTTTACAGTAATAAAAAAAAAAAAAAAGAGTGGAGGCCTCTAATTGGTTTTGAATAAAGCCATGTTCTGATGTTAAAAATTATGAATAAAGAAATCAAGTAGGTGAGTATGAAACATATCAAACCCAACCAGTTACTACAAGAGGACTACTATCTAAATTATAAGGCATTTTTAAAAATCGATTTGAGTGTTAAACAGTACGACTGGGTGCATTCAATAGGCTTTTTGTACTCTCCTGTCTATTTCAAAATGCAAGTCCGTAAGAAAGAAGTGACAGCATTTAACCTTTGCTTTCTACCCAGCAACTCTGCTTCTGAGCAAACTTGTGCGTGGCATGGTCAGGGAACGGGTGTTCTCATTCAAAAATCACTCCTCATCCGTATTTAGATTTCCAATTTTCACAGAATTAGAAATGGGGATATTATCCCAGAGGATTAGGGAGAATAAAGGAAGTAATGCAACTATCGCATGCAGCATAGTGCCTGGCACATAAAACAACTCTTCCAACACTTTAACGTAGATTCTTGGTCTCATGGGAAGACAAATTTCCAATTCCTCCGCAAATCCACGCAGAGCCCATTGGTCCCACCCCAGTCTTCACTATGCATCACTCACCAGCCACAGAGGAAAAACTATGTTAGTGAGAAATCAAACTTTCTACATTGGCATCAAAGTGCACAAATTAAACTGAGGACCCTTGAGGACCCTATAATTTTCAGATTAATAAAAGAGAATGATACATTATTACAGTACTGATTAGTCATTCTGAAACTCAAGGGCCTTAAGACTATTTAAAATGTAACAAAAAAAAAATTTGTTTTTTTTTTTAAGAAAGCCAAATTGGATATTTTAATGAAAATTTAACTTTTCAAGCAAGTTTATCTCAGAAGGAAAATGAAATTGGGTAATCTTTCTCCAGGGGGTATTACAAGAAATAAAAAGTAATTGAATGCAAAGGTCTCTAGAAATGCTTAATAATATTAATCCAAATATGCCACAGAACATAAGTCTATTGTACACACTCCTTTTATAAGCACTGTGAATACCGACTTTCTTCAATGAGAGATACATGAGCACAGAGGAAAGAAACTGCACTAATCATTTCCAGATATTCATTAAATTACATGTTTTATTGGGCTAATTAAAATATAAAGAATTGTGGTTAGAAAGAACAACAAAACCAAGAATCTTTAGAACTCCTTGGAAAGAAATGTTACTTCTGAAGTCTGAACTATCTAAAATGAACTTCTGGCTGTAATTTCCAGCTAAATAATTGGCTGTTATTATAAGAATGAGACCTTTCTTTTTCCACCCAGCCTGAGTAATTAGAAATATAGTAATTGCACATTTGAAAAAAAAAAACAACCCCTGTGCATACTGTGGAGCCCTGGTAGCGTGGTGGTTAAGAGCTATGGCTGCTAACCAAAAGGTTGGCAGTTTGAATCTACCAGCCACTCCTTGGAAACCCTGTGGGGCAGTTCTACTCTGTCCTGTAGGGTTGATGAGTCAGAATCGACTCAACAGTAACAGGTTTTATTTTTGTTTTTTGGTTTTTTTGGTGCATACTGTATGCTGCATCATATAAAATTGTTTGTACTCACTGTGCAGTATCTTGAGGGAACTCAGTGTGAAATTTTGAATTTGGGAATAAATCAGTTAAAGCATGCAGAATCTTTCCTCTCAAGCTGTACGTTAGAAATTTGGCCACACAAAAAAGTTAAATGTGGTACCACTGCCTGTACTTTTAAACAGCCACTTATAAAAGTCAGAACTTCTCACAGCCAAATCTCTAGCGTCCTCTTAATTAACAAATGAATTATATTTTAGTTGTAATAAAATTTTTTAAAAAGGTAGGTAGTTAAACATTTCAGCATCCTAACTGGCATGCTCTCGGAAGTAGAAAACAGTGTATTAAAGACAACTGTCTTACATTAACATCTTAAAAAACAATGATGAGTTCAGTCAACATGACTGCTTAGTAAAAATCTTTAGCTTCTTAGCAACTGCCTAAGAGGTATCAGTTTTTAAAAAATGAGTTCTAGTAGCTTAGTAAGGAGCTCTGGTGGTCCAGTGGTTAAGTGTTCAGCTGCTAACTGAAAGGTTGGCGGTTCAAAAACCCACCAGCCGCTCTGCGGGAGAGATGTGGCAGTCTGCTTCTGTAAAGATTTACAGCCTTGGAAACCCTATGGGGCAGTTCTACCCTGTCCTACAGGGTCGCTATGAGTTGGAATTGACTGAACGGCAAGTGTTCTGGTAGCTTTAGTGATTAAGGCTCTCCACTGTAGTCAAGAGTCCGTGATCTGTGATGATGACCACCTTAACCCTTGAAAATTCTCACTTATCACCACCTGACAAGAACCAGCACACAGTAAGAGATTAAAAAAACGTGCTGAGAAAAAGCCCAAGACCTTCAGTTGCAACAGGAAAATGTAGCCAATGGCCATCAGCCGGGCAGGGCCCTTTTTAAACATCACTCACCTGGCAGTGACCAACAGCGTCTCTACGCCTCCATTTTTCTCTTCCACGTGGACCTGGGTGCTTCCTCCTACTTTACTGATTTTTGTTTAAAATACATGGTTTTAGGATAAGTGTGTCTAATAAAAGTACATATCCCAAAACCACGTATTTTAAACAAAGCCACTCACACTGGCCAGTCGGGCCTCTGCAGTGCTTTGTTGGCTGGTACTCGCTCACACACTGGTCACTAAAATGAATCAGCACAGATTTACTGAGACCATACTCTATACTAGGAGTCCCTGGGTGGTGCACATGGTTAAAGCACTTGGCTGCTAACCGAAAGACTGGTGCTTTGAATCTGCCCAGATTCAGTCTTCTGAATCATCAGAAGAAAGGCCTGGTAATCTACTTCTGAAAAATCACCCACTGAAAATCCTCTGGAGTACAGTTCTACTCTTGACACACACTGGGTTGCCGTGAGTTGGCACTGACTCAACAGCAACTGATTCAACTACGTGGAAGACGTTCTAAGGATTGTTGTTGTTAGCTGCCACTAAGTCAGCTCCAACTCACGGCAACCCGATGTACAACAGAACGAAAAATGCTGCCCAGCCCTGCACCATCTTCATAATTGTTGGCATGTTTGAGTCCATTGTGGAGTGACTTTGTCCAACCTAGAGGGCTCATCTTCCAGCACTATAGAGGACAATGTTCCATTGTGATCCTCAGGGTTTTCATTGGCTAGTTTCTGGAGTAGATCACCAGGCCTTTCTTCCTAGCCTGTCTTAGTCTGGAAGCTCTACGGAACCTGTCCACCATGCGTGACCCTGCTGGTATTTGAAATGCCAGTGGCATAGCTTCCAGCATCATAGCAACACAGAAGCTGCCACAGTAGGGCAAACTGACAGACGGGTGGTAGGGTCTAAGGATACATACACACAAATAAAATAAATAATTTTCCCCTCTGGAATTTAAAGTTTAGTTGGGAAGAAATTCAAGACATACACATATAAAAACTGATATGCTTACATATTACAAAAGAGCCATTGTAGCATACAAGAATGGGAGAAAGAAAAGTATAAGCTAGAATAGGTGAATGCATAAATACTTAATCCAAGAGATATCTCTGAGTACTTTCTATGTGCCACCGCTTATGTTTCGTTCTGTTATACATAATCTTGCCATGAGTGGGAGCCAACTTGACAGCAACTAACAACAACAACCTGTGTGCCCAGGACTGTGCTAAGTGCAACCCTCAGAGAAATGAAGGAAGGAAAAGATTCAAATAATATCTAATTAACAATACACTTTATAAAAGTTTACAAAGCTCTCTTGTAAGATGTCTGTATGGAAAAATGTCTGTATCTGTAAATATCTATACAAATATCTGTATCTATAAAAAGGAGACAACAAACTCAAGTGAGCCCACGTGCCTCATTAAGTGCTTTCAGGACCTCCAAGTCACAACCCAGAAGAGAAGAAACTGCAGCGCTGATGTAGGAACAGGTGTAAGGGTGGCACCAAGGAGGAAACAGGTGGGACATACACAAAAAATTTATAAGGCACAGACTCAGGTGGAGGATGGATGGATTTCAGGTTATTTTCTAGGCCTCAAAAATGCATTGCCCACCACCCCCAATACAAAACAAAACAACTCCTACTCCCTGAGATATTTTCTTGATCTAAAGACAGCCTAGGCTGTCACAGCACTGAGAAACAAGCTTGTCTGATTCGTGAATCAGTTTTACTTCTTGTTCTTCTGAAATAAGCTAAAAAGCGACAGTATTTTTATGCTTTTTCCTTGGATTACTTTGATTCATTGACACAACTCCTGTTCCATTTGTCTCAATTATTCGTCATTAGGAAATTTACTCTTTTCGAATTCCTTCATTTAGAAATACTGATTTTGATCTTCAAGAAAGAACAGAGTAAAAAAACAAGTTCACTTTGTGGCTTTTATTTATTGCATATTTTTATTTTTAAAAACAAGTTACGACTGATGAACTTTAGAAGAAATTTTAAAATAAGGAATGTTCTCTGCCAATTCTTGCATTTAATATTAAATTATATTGTATCTTTTGAAAGATTGTTTCTTATATAAGTCAAGATTTTAGTGTTAAAACTCTATGGCCACCATTCAGAGGTGGCTTGACTTTAAAACCCCTATCATGAAATATAAGCAAGAAGCTTACTTAATAAAAAACAAAACAAACAAAAAACTAACTCATTTCCATTCTGAATAAGAAATCTCCTGATTTTTAAAAACAGTTGTTCAATTTTTATCAAAGATTCTATAGGAGAATCATGATCAAGAGGGTGAAAATGCAGAACAGAATTTCAAATTCTCATGGACGCCAGACTGCCTGGAGCCATGAAGGCTGGATAAACCCCTGAAACTATTGTCCTGGGATAATCTTTAAAACTTAAACCAAAAATATCCCTTGAAGTCTTGTTAAAACCAAAGAATAGTTTAGTTTAACGAGTAAAAATGTGTGCCTTGAGCATTATGCTCTTTCAAGAACTATCTATATCAGATCAAAGTGACAACAGAAACTCAAAAGATTAGACAGGAACTCTAGGGGGTAGTGAGTCTATGTTAACGAGGGAGGACCAACTCAGAAAAGGAGTGTGAGAATGGCTGCAGAACTCGAAGAAACAATGTCACTGAATTGTACATGTAGAGACTGTTGAATTGGTATATGTTTTGCTGTGCCTATTCTCAACAACAACAACAAAATAAAATAAAAAAAACAAAAACAGTTGTTCAAAAACGTACTGCTATGTAAACTAAAAAAAAAAAACAAAAAACAAAAGTATATAAGACCCAGTCTCTGCTCTTAGAAGTTCAGAGTAAAAGAGACAAGATGTATGCAAATACTATATTACACGTTAGAATGTGGGAAAAACTAAATGTGGTTCTTTGGGGATACTAAGACTTCTAGAAGAGTCAGCATCTGAGTTGGACCTTACAGAAGGATAGAATTTGAACACAACCTACCAGCAATGTGGCCTAGTCAAGTCTCTTATTTCTCAGAGCCTTAGTTTCTCTGTCTGTCAAATGGGAGCATGTCAGTGACACATGCTTTGAAGACTACAAAGGGCTATAAAAATGCATTACACTCCCAAATACTCCAGTATGCTACTCTGATTTAGGAAAGAGTAATTTATCAAAATCTACAAGAGTTTTCCTCTATAGCAATTCAGAATGAGAAAAAAGTGGGACCACAATTGAATAATTCTTTTACTAGACAGGCCCCAGCCTTCCCAAGTCTAAAACAGCTTCTGACTACTTTAAAAGAAATACAAAATTACAAGGCAACTGAGTAAAGATGCCCCTGACAACTGTTGGTCTTGTGGTTTATGAAGTAGCAACCCTGCCCCTTTTAAGGCACACAGTAGCGATCTCCATCTGAAACATCTGTTTCTAGTGAGAATCCAAACACAGGTGTCAGGCAGGGCACACTCCGGACACGCCAACCCCAAAGGCGACACCACCGAAGCCAAGAGGCCATATGGACTGAAGCTGGCTTCTGAAGAGTCAACGTTCTTTGTCATAAATCTACATTACACACTGTTACAGATTGAACTGTGTATCCCGAAAATGTGTGTCAATTTGGTTAGGCCATGATTCCCAGGATTGTGTGACTGTCTGCCATTTTGTCATCTGATGTAATTTTCCTATGTGTTGTAAATCATGCCTCTATGATGTTTAATGAGGCAGGATTAGAGGCAGTTATGTTAACGGATTGTGCCACTGGCAAGGAATACTGAATATATTATGGACTGCCAAAAGACCAAACAAATTTATCTTGGAAGAAGTACAACCAGAATGCTCCTTAGAAGCAAGAATGGGGAGACTACATCTCACATACTTTGGACATGTGACCAGGAGGGACCAGTCCCTGGAGAAGGACATCATACTTGGTAAAGAAAAGGGTCAGCGAAAAACAGGAAGACCCTCAACAAGATGGACTGACACACTGGCTGCAACAATGGGGCTCACGCATAACAATGATTGTGAGCATGGTACAGGGCCGGGCATTGTTCCGTTCTGTCATACATAGTGTGACTATGAGTCGGAACCAACTGGATGGCACCTAACAACAATGTTAATGAGGCAGGACTCAATCTACAAGACTAGGTTGTGTCTTAAACCAATCTCTTCTGAGATATAAAAGAGAGAAGCAGAGCAGAGAGACATGGGGATATCATACCACCAAGAAACAAGAACCAGGAGAATAGCGTGTCCTTTGGATCCGGGGTCCCTGCACTGAGAAGCTCCTAGTCCAGGGTAAGACTGACGACAAGGACCTTCCCTGAGAGCTGACAGAGAGAGAAAAACTCCCCCTAGAGCTGTCGCCCTGAATTTGGACCTCTAGCCTCCTGGACTGTGAGAGAATAAATTTCTCTTTGTTAACTGCATCCACTTGGGGTATTTCTGTTATAGCAGCACTAGATGACTAAGACACACGCATTGCTACAATAATTCTCAATAATAATAGTCTATGAAACCTCATTCCCTTGTCTAGTCTATTTGTCACTTCTGAGTTCACTTTATATTTAACTTTGTGAAATGAAAACGTCACTTTTCACCTCCTTAAAAAGAATTCTTTTTTAAATATATATGTTTTAAATTTTTACTGAGGTAATATATATACAGTGAAACCTGTGAGAGCCGGAACTCGCCAGGGCTGCCCTGTTTTTCCGGGTCTCGCAAGTTTTTTGCCTCTGACAATGCAGTCTCACTACTTTTCTATCACTCATTTTAGTGGAAAATATTCGCGTTTTCCTTCTCTGACAGGGTTCCGGCTTACACAGCTTCCAGCTTTCACAGGTTTGACTGAAGAACAAAATTGTGCCGCTTTAACTGTTATTGAGTGTACAATTCAGTGACATTACATTCGCCGTGCTATGCCACCATCACCATTGTTTTCAAAAGTTTTTCATCGCTCTAAAACTTTGTTTTTAAAGGAAGTTGGTTGGTTCTTTTGGAATCTTTTGGTAATTTTCCTCTGCCCTCCTACTTAAAGTTTGGGGCTGCAGAGGTTAGCTGGAAGAGACGGAAAACGTCAATCCTAAGCAGCAGAATGAGTGCACCGGGGGGCTGGCTCTGCGCTCACCTAACGGTGTCATTCTGAACCAGGCACCTCTTCATCTCTAAGAGGAGGGGACAGACCAGGGAGCACCATGTCACGTGGCCAAACATGTTCAAACTTACTTTTTTTATCCTTGTAAGTAGACCTAGTAACAGATTTACCGTGGGAGGAGGCTTGAACCACTGGATAAAAATCAAGTTTTTAGGATTCTGCTTTATCTAAGCTGACCCCACAAGGAAGAGGATCAAGACTTAGCTAAATATGGCCCTCAGGCGAGCTTCGCTTCCCCATCTGTGCGGGAGACCAAATATAGCACACAAATGTTAAGATAAATGAGAACGCTGGTCAAGAGCTTTGAGCTCTTCAGCAGACAAGTCTGACTTTCCAAAAAAAGACGAACCACAACTTCAGAGTCAGTGCTATTTCCTCTGTGCAGAGCGAGGCGACCTGCCTCCCTGTAAAGGGTTTACAGCAGAAATTCTACATCGTCTGGAGGTGTTATTACACACGGTGGGTCAACCATGAGTCAGAATCGACTTGATGGCAACTGGTTTGGTTTTTGGTTTTCACCAAAACAGAGACAGGCTGGCCTCGTGCAGGCAGAAAGATGGTGAATGTCAGCACGCTTCTATGTCATATACTCCTTTCTTAACTCTTTTAACACCGATTTCATGACGATGAAATGTTCATTCATTTATTCCAGCAAATATCTGCCAACTGAGGGCAGTGGTAGCTCAGTGGTAGAATGCTGGCTTTCCATGCAGGAGACCCAAGTTCAATTCCCAGCCAAGGCACCCTCATGCACAGCCACCACTCATCCATCAGTGGTAGACTGTGTGTTGCTATGATGCTGAACAGGTTTCAGTGGAGCTTCCAGACTAAGACAGAATAGGAAAAAAGACTGGCGATCTACTCCCAAAAATCAACCAGTGAAAACCATCTGGATCCAATCCCACTGTGCATGGGGCCAACTCCACAGCCGCTAACAACATGGCTAAGTGGAGTCCCTGGGTGTTGTAAATGGTTTATGAACTGAGCTGCTAACCAAAAGGTTGGAGGTTTGAATCCACTCAGAGGAGTCTCAGAATAAAGGCCTCCAATCTACTTCTGAAAAATCGCCATTAAAAACCCTGGAGCACAGTTCTGCTCTGATACACATTAAGTCCCCAAGAGTCAGAACTGATTCAATGGTGACTGGTATGTGCTAAGCACCGTGTATGCACTAGTGAAAAACAGACACAGATCCTGCCCTCACAGAGTTGACAGTCTAATAGAGGAGGCAGCAAGGGACTCCCAACTGAGGCAGTACTACTTCCTCGAAGACATTTTGGAAATTTGGGAGGTGTTTTTTGTTGTCAAAATGAATGGGGAACTCTACTGGGATTTAGGGGTAGGAGCCAGGGTGCTATATAATCTATACAATGAAAAACACTCCCGGGTCCCACATGCTTACTGGGTGCACTGGTATTCAATAACATGAAAAACCCTTTCCTAATTACCAGAGTCTAGGACCTAACTCTGTTGTACATATAAGTACAAAGTAGTTTCGGCACGGCTTTATCGTGTTTTTAGGAAGGTAACTATGGCGCAAATTGAAGGAGGAGGGAAGACTATTTTGTTTGAAGCCTTACAAGAGTTGCTTCCATTGTAGAAAGTTACATGCCACTGGCAACGCTGTTCCTAGCATCCGAATGGCCAATAAGCTACAACTAGGACAGTCAACATATATAGCGGTTGCATTCATGGTAATTCTACCTATAGGAGCAAGCATCTGACAGCTTCACTATGATTTCTGCAGTAGTCAGGCCTAGGAATTTAGACACTGAAATAAGTATTAACTTCATTATGAATTATTTTCCTTTTATTTCTCCTTCACATTACTGCTAGGATGTTGTACTGATTTTTAAAAATTAGGTGTACCAAAAAAACCAAACCCATTGCCACTGAGTCAATTCCAACTGATAGCAATCCTATAGGACATAATAGAACTGTCCCATAGGGTTTCTAAGGTTGTAATCTTTACAGAAGCAGACTGCCAGATCTTTCTCCCGCGGAGCGGCTGGTGAGTTTGAATCGCTGGTGAGTTTGACCTTTTGATTAGCAGCCAAGCACTTAACCACTGTGCCACCAGGGCTCCTTAAAATTACGTAGAGGCTATATTACCTATAGACTTCATTTGAAGATATGTAAAGAAGAAACATTTGTTATAAAAAGGGGGGGTTGTGTCTGATATAGGTATTTAACAAATTGGTCCAAAAATGACTAGAAATGCAAACCAAGATGAGTGTCACAAAGGAAAGAACCAGGAAGACTGGCTTCAGCCGGGGTGGTCAGGAAAGGCCTCTCAGGGAAGGAAGTGACGTCTAAACTGAGATCTGAGGATGGTGTAGGGAGCCAGGTACAGAAGGCACAGCGTGTGCAAAAGCCCTGAGGCAGGAAGGCCTGGCCAAGACCAAAGGCCCTGGGAGAAGGCCAGCAGGACTCGGCACAGCTGGAGAGGTATCTGGCCTAGATCATCAGGGCCTACCTGCAGTGGAAAGTCATTGAAAGGTGTCAGATGAGGCAGACAGCAACTTGATTTTTTAAAAAAAGATAACCCAACACCCCAGTAAAACTAAATGGGACTAACGATGTACAGGAGTCCGGTGACAAGGGCCAGAAGGCAGAGGGAGAGTAGGAAACTGATGATAAGGAACACAAATTGAATAAGGACACTGTCGATGTATTGTGAGATTGTTGACCACTGCTATAGGACAACATTTGTAGTAACTATTAAATGGGAGGCTGTTTTGTCCTGTAAGCCTTCATCTTGGGCGAGAATGGCAGCACAATTGGAAGAGCATAGTCAATATCACTTAAATGTGTAAGTAAAAAGTTTTGAAATGGTGTTTAAATAAAATAAAAATAAATAAATAAATAAATAAACAAATGAGACTAAAGAGGTACAATAGTCCACTGACAAGGTCCAGAAGACAGAAGGGGACAAGGAAGCCCCCTGGTGATAGGGAACACAAGGTGGAGTAAGGATATTCTTGATGTGCTATGAGATTGTTAACCATTGTCATAGGGCAACATGTGTAGTAACTGTTAAATGAAAAACTATTTTGTTCTGTAAGCCTTCATCTTAAGTGAGAATAACAGCACAGTTGGAAGAGCGTAGTCAATGTCACTGAACTGTGAATGTAGAAATTTTTGAAACGGTGTATCTTTGGCCATCTGTAATTTTCATCAAAAAAAAAGGTTGAGAATTTAGAGGCTTAATACGTTGTGGGGTTGTTAACCAATGTCAAAAAACAACATGTGTACTACTATTTCATGAGAAACTATTTGCTCTGTAAGCTTTCACCTGAAGTACAATAAAATATATATTTAAAAAAAAAAAAAAAAAGATAACCCAAGCTGCTTTTGTTGAGAATGAGTTAGAGCAGGACAAGAGTAAAAAGAGAGAGGTGAGAGAAGATAGTAGTGTGAGCTAAGTAATAGCAGTTGACAGCTAGAGAAATGGGTGGATTCTGGAGAGATTCTGGAAGTAGGCTCAGGCTTGGGTGAGGGGTTGGATGTAGCAGGGAAAGGTCAGGGAAGTCTCTGGAATAATCTAGGGTTCTGGCTTGTGCCTCTGGATACAGACTATCCTTCACAGAGATGAGGAAGGCTGAGGGTGGAGAAACACATTAGAAAGAAAACTCCAGAGGTGGCATGTGGGCAGTCGCACCAGCGTGCCTGGCAGAGCTCTCTGCCTCCGAGTTCCAGCCACAGATACCCAGCTGTTTACCAGACACCTCCTTTTGGTGAACCAGAAACATTACATAGTCAACATTTCTGAACTAAATGCATTTCTTACCCCTCAAATCTGCAACTCCTCCTCTGTCTGCCATCTCAGTAAAAGATATCACCAACCAGTCAGGCTGCCCAAGCCAGAAGCCTGCAGGTCCTCACCATGAGCCCCTAATGTACACATCGCATCAACTATACACACACCCCAAATCAGTCTTTCTCCCTTTTCCAAACTCTGGCTAACTTCTACTCATTCTTCAAGCTCTGGTCTACAAATCACTTCATCCAGGAAATCTTCCCTGAGTCCTCCATACTTCCACGGTACCCTGGGCTTCTCCTGGCATCCCATTTCTTACACTGTAATATAATTGCCTGTTATCCTACCTGTACCCTCCCCGGGACTCACCGAAGGCAGAGGGCTGTTCTCCCAAGCCTGGCTTACTATCGCCACTTACTAAGTTCTTGCAGAACAAATCAGGGGAACATGTGGGAAGGTAAAGTCAGAAAGGCAAAGTGAGCTAGCTAGGGCAGAAGGGCTTGCACCATGCTAGCCAGCCCCTCCTGCGCGAGCTGCGGAGCTGGATAAAGTGGATCACGTGTTGGAATTCTCCAGTAACAGGTGAATTTCTCAGGTTGCCTTTGCCCCTTTTAGCCAAGAATCAAACAGCATGTGATCAGGGATATTTTTCTGTAGCCCAACCAACGGCCCAACCCAACCGCCTGAATAACGTCAGCCCTAAATAGGAGAACCTTAGACCTAGCGGTACTTCCTGCATTTTAATTATTGATACTGTTTTTCACAACTGTCTTTGTTTCTTTCTCTTGACATTCATTTTATCTAGGTATGGAGGGCATTGATTGTCTACCCTGCACCTTCTTCCTATTTCCTCCTTCTTTCCAAAATTCTGATTTAGTCTAGGACCCACCCCTCCTCAACCCAGACGCATGCCCCCGGGGACCTTAACCCCACATACACACTACAAGGAGATTCCCTCCTCTGCTTAAGCCATCATCACGTTTTTGCTACACTCCCACAGCCCCGCCCCCTGGCCAAAGTCATTGGTTCTTGGATGGGCACATGACCTAAGTGGTCCAATCAGAATGAAGTATTCCCAGGCCCGTCCAAGGCAGCTCCTGTTTCGTTTCCTCTTTCCCTCCCTCGCTGCTTTCTTCTCCCCTGCCTTTCTCCCTCCTCTCTCCCTCTCTAATAGTATATAAGGACCAGGGCTGTTCTTGCCACTTAACTAGCCCCACCTCTGTAGCTCACGAAGACTGTTCAGGGCCTCCCTCTACCCCAGTCAGGGCTGTGGTCTGCGTATCACCACCCGTCTATGGCACAGCTCACTAAAGGGCCTGCTCTATCCCCGGGACTAGGTATTTGGAGGGAGGCGTATGTGAGCACCACGGTGTCCTTCTCTCCCTTTTTAGGGCTACAGAGGACCCCTGGGCCCCGTGGATGCAGGCCACCTGGGGCTTCCAAACACTATCGGGGAGAGCGTACAGCTAACAGAACTGGAAGTTACGGGAGGGCCACACCCAGAGGAAACACCATTTCCTCAGCTGTCAACTAACACCTGCCCTTCTCTACCTTTGAGACTAGGGAAGAGGCTTAAATACAGAGAAGTTTCTCACTGACATTTACATACGTCCTCTTGATACACTCAGGAAGTAGCTTAGCAGCAAGAGAAGCCCCCAGTAACTGCAATCTAATTAAGCCTGAAATGCTGGTTTTCTCCACGTCCAGCTGAGGCAGCCAAATTGCACGGAGGAGTTCATCAAACCGTGAGGAGCCACCTCATTTGGAACCTGAATACCTAAACCACACTCCTCTAGCCCAACGCATACAGTGCAGTCTGCCACCTGAGGACCAGAAAGATTCCTCAGCCAGCAGGTAGGCAAATTCAGGATGACTTGACGTGGTTCACAATTGCCCTTTCACAGACCAGATCCTTTAACAAAATGCATACAGGTCCCCAAGTGTGCAAAGCTGCGACCCTGAAGGTGCCCACACACGTGCGCACTCACACACACACACACACGCAGGTATCTTTGGAATTCAGAGATGCTGCACACAGCAAGGGTACCCTGCAGGGAGTCCCTGGAGCCCAACACATCCATTCCCTGGGACCTGCATTAATCACCACGGCACGTTTCCACGTTGTTGAGCATCTTTTATCCTCCTTCCTGTTTTGTATCTTTCTCTCACCCTGCCCCCCTTTCCTGGCTGTCAAAGCTACCCTTCTGTATTTCCTTCCTTCATCTCTTCCCCTTCAGCTTTGGCCTTTTTGTACTACAGGAGGATCCCAGCAGAGCTCTGCAGGGCTTGTAACAGTAACCTCATCACATTGTTGGTGGTGGTGGTAGCTGCTATGGAGTCGGCTGCCGACTCATGGTGACCCCATGCACAACAGAATTAAAAACCACCCAGTCCTGTGTCATCCTATGATCAGCTGGGGATTGGACCATGTGATCCACAGGGTTTTCTTTGGCTAATTTTCAGAAGTAGATTGCCAGGCCTTTCCTCCTAGTCTGTCTTAGTTTGGAAACTCCACTGAAACCGGTTCTGCATCATAGCCAACACACAAGCCTCTACCGACAAGAGAGGTGGTGGCTGTTCATAAGGTGCACTGGCCAAGAATCGAACCCAGGTCTTTCACATGGAAAGGGAGAATTCTACCACTGACCCACCACTGCAGTAACATCATCACATTCCCACAGCCTTCTTTGACCTTAATGGCTGTGAGAAGAGCAGCTTGCTCCTGCTTTCACACTAATCCCACCGGTCCCGTTGGACCTTCACCATGAGCCTATGTGATCAGGCAGCTCCCACTTTACTGATGGGGAAACTGAGGCTCATCTCTCCTCCAGGGCAGTGATGGCTAAGCTCAGGGCACTACGTGTCCCAACTCACATGGACAGTCAGACAGGAATGCAGGTCTCCTAACAACTAGTTTACTATCCCCTACCCCCTTTTATTGGAGCCCTTATGGCACAGTGGTTAACAGCTCGGCTGCTAAACAAAAGGTCAGCAGTTCGAATCCACCAGCCGCTCCTTGGAAACCCTATGGGGCAGGTCTACTCTGTCTTATAGTGTCACTGTGAGTCAGAACCGACTTGACGGCAATGGGTTTGGTTTTGGTTTACCCCCTTTTATTAACCAGGCAGTGTATCCTAGGTTTTGGACACAGACTTTTTTTTTTAATTGTGCTTTAAGTGAAAATTTACAGTTCAAGTTAGATTCTCATACAAAAATTTATACACACGTTGTTATGTGACCCTAGTTGCTCTCCCTGTAATGTGACAGCACACTCCTCCTTCCCACCCCAGATTTCCCGTGTCCATTCAACCAGCTCCTGTCCCTTTTGGACACAGACCTTCTGAATCTTCTGAATCACAGGCTTACTAAGTGTGTGGCCTTGGGTAAGTTCCTCACCTTTCTTGTTTCCTTCACCTAGAAAATAGGCTACTAGTTGAGCTTCCTCTCCAGCTCTCGGGAAGATTAAATGAGCTAAGGTGTAAAAGCACCGGGCATATGTGGTGCTGCTACTTTATCAGCCCCACAGATAATGCTCCTTCTCGGTCCAGTTTCAGATTTGGGGCAGAGGAATAAACAGGGGAAAACAAGGATTGAGGGTAAAATTGACTTTGTGAAAAACACACTGAGAGGTGTCGTTGGTTCAGTAAGTGCAAATGTTTCCACAGCAGGCAAGGACTGAAGTCAGGTGTTTTCTTAAAATACCCAGAAAACAGCTACACTAGTCTCCTTCAAAGATGTTTCTTCAAAACAACAGTTAATGAGACCTGGGAAGTGTAACTGAAATGCACGTGGAATGTGCTGTGGCCACGCAGTCCTCACTGGCTCGTACCAGATGCTGTCGCATGCCGCACTTAATGGCTGATGTACCGTAAAATATTAACTGGACGCATGCGTGCATCAGCAGCCTTTGTGTTCCAAGGCACGCGGCAGTCCATGAGCTAGATTTCCCACTACAGAGAACTGGCTAGGGAGACACGTGGCATTTACCGAAGCCAAACGACAGCCAGTAAACAAACCCAAGAGAGGCTATACTACAAGGCAGAAGAGGAAACCACAATGACAAAAAAACTGTAAGACAGCACCAGAAAAACTGCTGTCCCAATGGTTTCAAGTGTCTGTGCCTTTTTGTGAATCCTCATAAAACCCTTGGAAATAAGAGTTGGGACAGGTGCTATCCTCCCTGGCAGGCTGGCAGGGATGCTGGCAGGGGGTAGGAGGGGGCAGCAGCTAAGCCCAGGGCACTAGGCAAGGCGGGGGCAAAATGATCACTGAAGCAGCTGGACAGGCATAGGGGATAGTCTGGTCAGGTTACACAGGAACCTGGAAGGTTCCAACTCCTGGCCCCGCCCTGTGTTACACACCCAAGGTGAGTCCGTTCCGTGTCTGCAGGTCTTCACAGCAACTTCTTTTCTTGTGTCTGTGTTATCTGCTGCTTGGAAAGTCAAACAGCGTAAGTCTCCCTTCGAGAGAGCCACTGGCTTAGGTAAGTGATCCAGTAAGAAACTGGCAGCAGAAGTAGTCACTAGAATAACGCCTTCTAGATCTGGAGTCTGAGGGCCTGGTTCGTGGTCCAGTGTTGCTGCTCATGGACCATGTGACCTTGTACAAGTCATTTCCATTTCTCTGAGTCAGTTTCTTCATTCATTTAAAAAAAAAAAAAAAAGGCAGAGGGAGGGTTCGATAATATTACCTACCTCATGAGGGCACTGTTATGATTAAATGAGATAAGTGGGTCCAAAGATTTACATAAGATCAATCAGAGACATATGTGCTAAGTGTCGAAGGAGGCCACAGGAATTCAGAGGACTGGACGAGACTGCATAGAAATGGGTGGTGGTTGTGTGCATTGGGTCCATTCCAACTCATAGCAACCCTATAATATGACAGAGTAGAACTGCCCCACAGGGTTTCCTAGTCTGTAATCTTTCTGGGAGCACGCTGCCAGGTCTTTTCTCCGGCGGAGCGGCTAGTGGGTTTGAATCACCGACCTTTCAGTTAGCAGCCAAGCACAACCATTGTGCCACCAGGGCTCCTCTGGAAAATCAGTACTACCCATTCTTTCTCTATTAGCCCTCCCCATCATGACACTGGTCTTCAGAAGTCTGCACGAGCTCCCCACTTTAGAAAGTCCGGTCTTTAGCCTTGCATTCAAGACTATCCACAGGCGGGCATCAAGCTCTTTTCCCAACCTTATCTTTAACAGCCTCCCTGATGCCTTCCTACTCTGTAGCCAGCAGACACTGTGGCTGCTCCCCTCTTACTGAGCTTCTTTTTGAGTTTTTCTCCTCTCCTGGAATGCCTTGTCCCACCTGGGCCCCCTCCCTACCCCAAGCCTACACACACATGCCATCTCCTCTGTGAAGACTATCAAGACCTCTGCCACCACCCCCAGAGCTAGAAGTGCCTTTTCCCACCTCTCAGTGCCATTGATACTTAGGTACAGTTAACATATACGGGGGGCTATAGTAGTACATGGAGCCCTGGTGGCTCACTGGTTAAGAGCTCGGCTGCTAACCAAAAGGTGGGCAGTTCGACTCCATCAGCCACTCCTTGGAAACCTTGTGGGGCAGTTCTACTCTGTCCTGTAGGGCTGCTGTAAGTCAGAATCCACTCGACGGCAATGGGTTTTTCAATGGGGTAGTAGAACACACTAATAATTTTAAGATTAGGCTACATTTAGAGAATTAAACTAATACAAATCAAAACATAATAGATATTAATCACCTGCATTGTGGGTTCTACTAAGAGGTTACGGAGACACTTGAAAACACCCAAATCTAATCCAGGTGACTGAGATGTAAATAGAGAAAGCTCTAACTTAATAGAGCATACTATGGCCTGGCTGAAAAATAACATCAACTGAAAAGTCATGGTCTATACAGACTCTGGAAACCCTGGTGGTGTAGTGGTTAAGTGCTATGGCTGCTAACCAAAAGTTGGCGGTTCAAATCCACCAGGCACCCCTTGTTCTATGGGGCAGTTCTACTCTGTCCTATCCTACAGGGTCGCTATGAGTTGGAATCGACTCGATGACAACAGGTTTGGTTCATACAGACTCTACAGAGTCTAGCAAAGTAGAAATTGCATAATTAGGATGTTATTGTCCATCCAGCTCTGCCCAGGGGTAAGATAGTGAACCTGGTAGACACACAGATTCTGGTCACCAGAAAGCCATGCTGTCACACAAGAAGGAAAAGTTGATTATGCAGTTCTAGGACCCAAATGAAATACACGTCTCCTCCAAGACGTTCAAGTCCCTTCGCTCTGAGGCCTGAATCCCAAGCAAGATTCTTATGAATTCATTTTCCCAGGCACCTTGGTGCTAAGGAAGGGTATGCAGGATAGCAGACACTGAAAGAAAATCGACCACTATAACTCTGTTCGTAATAGTTATGTTTTCTAAATTATTTTAAAAGGAGGGTGGGGGGAGACTTGCAGTTAAATCCTGACCAACTGAACACATGCATTTATCTCTGCTCTCTCTAAAAATCTTCTAACACATACAGTAATTTAAAAAAAAAAAAAGGCATAAAGTCACAAAGACAAGCAAACAGGAAAGGAGGAAAGGAAAAAAGCAACAAAATTTTAGAAGTTAGAAGGCAGAAGACAAGTGAGAACTGACTTAGCAGACCCAGGGAATCTGAGTCCTGAACCAGCAACAGGGAAAGTTAAGAACCACCTGGTTTTGCACTACAAAGCCCCACTGAAGGCAAGGGAATTGAGACAGAGTGGCCTCTGGAAGTGGAGCTGAAGGTGGAGTCACAAACAAGATGATGGATTGAAAGTCTGTTGAGTTGATTCTGACTTCATGGTGACCCCATGTGTGTTAGAGTAAAACTGTGCTCTGTGGAGTTTTCAATGGCTGATTTTTTGGAAGGAGATCATGAGGCCTTTCTTCGCAGGTGCCTCTGGGTGGACTCGAACTTCCAACCTTTTTGTTAGCAACTGCAGTGAAGCCCCCAACCCCCTTTTTCTTTATCACGGTAATTGTTCTTCTCAACCCTGACAAAAGGTAGAGGATTATTTATTCTCTGGAAAGGGTCAAACAGGACTCTCTGGGTGGAAGACACAAGGCCCAACTGAAGTCCAGGTTACAAAATTAAAGTTGAGGCCTTCCCTACTCCCCTTCCTCTGCTGGCTTCCCCAGCACTGGTAGCCCAGCATAAACTCCTCAGGTAGGACAGTGGAAGATTCTTTTCTGGGGAATATGACCTGCCCAAGAAAAAAAGACAAAAAACTACTGACATTACAGGTCCCCAGTAAAAAGACCCTGCCGGAGGGGTCTCACATAGGAGTCTGGGTTGGGTGGGGGTAGGAGGTTGGGATGTTGTCCCACGGGGATATTTGGCAATGCCTGGAGATATTTTTGGTTGTCACAACTGAGGAGGAAAGGAGACAGGTGCTACTGGCATCAAGTGCGTAGAGGCCAAGTATGCTGCTAAATATCCTACAGTGCACAGGACAGCCCCTCACAACAAAGAATAGGCCAGCCCAAAATGTCACCAGTGCATAGGCTGAGAAATCCCAACCTACAGTGAAGACCAGAATCATCTAGCCTCACTCACACACAGAGCTTCCCATGCACTCTTATGCCACTCTCGTAAATAAGAGTTGATACTTCAGGAACACAGAAACCAAAAAGAAAGCTTCCCACACTCTCTGGTGCCACTCTTAAATACTAGTAGACGTTTGAGGAATACCTCTAGAGTAAAAGACAGAGACCAAAAAGAGAGACTATGCAGGAAGACAGAAACCTCAAAAAGCTATCATTAATATCCTCAGAGAAATTAGAGAAGATATTCCATCAAAACAAAACAAAACCTAGATGCTAAAGAAAAAAACAGGAACATCGAGAGACTTGGAAAAGGCTCTTAAAAACTAAAAATAGAATCACATTAGGGGAAAAAAAAAAAGATAGAAGGGATAGAAGGCAAAATTGAGGAAATTTCCCAAAAGTACAGCAAAAGGACAAAGAGAGGGCAAATATAAAAATATTAGAGGACTATACCAGGAAATCCAACATCTAAATACTGGGAGTTCCTGCTTTAACGGAAGAGATTTACTGGAAGTGAAGAAATCAAAGATACAAATCAAGAAAATTTCCCAGAACTAAAGGGCATGAGTTTCCAGGCTGAAAAGGTCCATAGTACACAGCCAGTTAGACCTACCTTAAAGCCCATGATAGTGCAATTTCAGGAGGGTGAAACAGCAGATCCTAAAAGTTTCCAGAGTGGAAAAACAGGTTCCTGACAATGGATCAAGGATTGAATTGTAATTTGTCTTCTGAACAGAATAAATAGAAGTTAGAAGACAATGGAGCAATGCCTCCAAATTTAATTTTTTTTTTTATTGTACTTTAGATGAAGGTTTACAGCACAAACTAGTTTCTCATTAAACAATTAATACACACATTGTTTTGTGACATTGGTTGCCAACACCACGACATGTCAACACTCTCACCTTCTCGACCTTGGTTCCCCATTACCAGCTTTCCTGTACTCTCCTGCCTTCTCATCCTTGTGCCTGGGCTGGCGTGCCCATTTAGTCGTGTTCTGTTTTATGGGCCTGTCTAATCTTTGGCTGAAGGGTGAACTTCAGGAGTGACTTCATTACTGAGCTGTAAGGGTGTCTGAGGGCCATACTTTTGGGATTTCTCCAGTCTCTGTCAGACCAGTAAGTCTGGTCTTTTCTTTCTCTGGTGAGTTAAAATTTTGTTCTACACTTATCTCCAGCTCTGTCCAGGACCCTCTATTGTGATCCCGGTCAGAACAGTTAGTGGTGGTAGCCAGGCACCATCTAGGTATGCTGGACTCAGTCTGGTGGGAGGCTGTGGTACTTGTGGTCCATTAGTCCTTTAGACTAATCTTTCCCTTGTGTTTTTGATTTTCTTCACTCTCCCTTGCTCCAGACGATGTGAGACCAGTGGAGTATCTTAGATGGCTGCTCACAAGCTTTCAAGATCCCAGATGCTACTCACCAAAGTAGAATGTAGAACATTTTCTTTATAAACTGGGTTATGCCAATTGAGCTAGATGTTCCCAGAGACCATGGTCCCCACAGCCCTCAGCCCAGTAATTCAGCCCCTCAGAGACTTTGGATGTGTCCATGGAGCTTCCATGACCTTGTCTTGGACAAGTTGCACTGGCTTCCCCAGTACTGTGTGTACTGTCTTACCCTTCACCAAAATTACCACTTATCTACTCTCTATTTAGTGTTTTTCCCTCCCACTCCTCCCCTCCCTCGTAACCCTCAAAGATTGATTCTTCTTGTGTGTAAACTTTTTCATGAGTTTTTATAATTTTTTTTATAATTAAAAAAAAAAGATTTCCAAACTGTCAGTCAAGTATGAAGGAAATAAAAACCTTTTCAAATATAGTTAAGTCTCAAAAAATTTGCCGATGCTGCACCCTTCAGGAATTAATAAAATATACATTCTACCAAAATGAGGGAATAAACCAAGAAGACATGAGATCCTGAACACAGAAATTTAATACAAGAGATGGAGCCAAAGGGAATCCCAGTAAGGAGAGGCAACTAGCCCAGACTGGAGCTAGTCCAAAGGCCCAGAAGGGATGTCTCCAAGAAGAAATTGATGAAATACCTGATTATGTTTGCTAGGAAGGTGAAGTTGGGGTGAATTAGTGAGACATACAGAGAAAACTAAGCAAGGGAAGAAATAAGATAATCATTAGCTCTAAGGAAAAAAAGTGGTGCCAGAAGTGAAAAGTAATTATAGTACATTCCATGGCTCAGCTGTGATAACATAATCATAAAAATGTAAACACCGATCATTGGTCAAACTGAAATAACGATATAGCTACTAGAGAAGGGTGGATGGGAAGTGGGAAGTATATATGAAAGAGACCTAAAGCCCCACTATTCATGGTGTAAAGTCAATAGAGGATACTCGTTTCCAAAATAATATACCCAAGTTTTGAAAGTGGTTACCTCCAGGGAGTGGAAAATGTCTTTTCTGTGGGGGAAATGGAGAAGGATTTTTTGTTTCTTCATAGGACCTTACATGACTGCTGACTCTTTACACCATGTAAATATATAACTCTGAAACAAATAAAAATATTTTAAAAAAATTGGGCAAATCATAAATAAGTAAATTTTTTTAATTATTCAATATAACCACCTAGAGCCACCACTTTACATTTTGACAATTTCGTTCTAATTTATTTCCCTGCATATGATACACATGCATAGTCTTCAAAGTTGTAATTATGCTATATATAGCTTTGATTTGTGCTTTTCACACTTAACACATCATTAGCCTTTCCACACATCTTTCAGTATTTGTTGAAAGCACAATTTTTAATGGCTGCATATTATACACCTTACTATGATTTAACAAATCCGTTTTTACCATATACTAGTATGTTTATAAGTTATCACTATTATAAATAATGCTGTGAAGGATATCGTTTTATGTAAATCTTCGTGTACTCTGAATGCTTCCTGGGCATAAATTCACAGAAATGCGTAATCTCAAATTTAAGGGTCTTTGCCAAATTAACCTGAAAAAATGGCTATATCAGTTTTTACTCCCAACAATAATGTGTACAGCATCCACTTCCCTGTCTTCTTGGGTATAAATTTTTCCCCATCTTGTCCAAAACCCTGGTGGTGTAATGGTTAAGAGATACTACAGCTGTTAACCAAAAGGTCGGCAGTTCAAATCCACCAGGCGCTCCTTGGAAACCGTATGGGGCAGTTCTACTCTGTCCTATAGGGTCGCTATGAGCTGGAATCAACTTGTCAGCAACGAGGTTTTTTTGTCCAATTTCATAGGTGTTATTAGTTCCTAGGGCTGCTGCAACAAAATACCACAAACTGGGTGGCATATAAACATAAATTTATTATCTCACAGTTTTGGATGCTAGGCCATGTCCTCTCCAAGGCTCTAGGGGAAGACTCCTTTCTTCAGCTTTCCGTAGCCCCACGGGTTTCTTGGCACTTCCTTGTAGTACAGCTGCAGACCCACGGGCCTGTCTTTCCCTGGTGTGCGTCCTCCTCTTTTATAAGACACCACTCATTTCCAAACACACTATTTCCAAACAAGATCATGTTCACAGGTACCAGGGGTCAGGCAGGACTTCAACATATCTTTTTTGGGGACACAATTCAATCTATAACAACAGGTGGAAGAAAAGTTTTTATTTGCATATCTTTGCATATCGTGTGTTCATTGGCTTTTTGCTCGTCTTCTTTTGTGAGGTATTAGTTTGTCTTTCGTCCATTTTTCCATCAGGTCCACATGGTAAATTAATCCTTCAGCAGCCTAATTTATACCATGATCTCTTATGAGCTAAATAAATCAGACCCAAGGACCTGATGATCTGTGAGTGCCCTGATAAAATCAAGCTCCTGAGTCTAAGTAAATCCCCTGAGGCCCTGCCTACTCGTGAGGCTCTGGGCAATAGCCAGGCATTTGAGCATCTTTATGATATGCCTCACACCTCACCATTTTATGCCCTTAAGGCACGTTCCATTTTCTACTAGCATTTGATCATCCGTATATATCTTCTCTGCCCACTGGACTGACTCTAAGCTTCTATAGGGGAAGAGCCCTGTCTGATTGATCATTGTGTTCCTCTTTACCTCACCTCACCTCACCTCACCTGTGTTTCCCACACAAGACACTCATATATTTGATGAATAAAAACATAAGGGGGAGGGGGAGTGTGGGGGAGACTATGAACAGATGCAGAGAGAGAACAAGACAATGAAAGGACAGAGGGAAGACCAGTCCCACTCCACCTGAGAAAAGCGCTAGAGCAGCACCGGAAGTGTACAACTAGCAGGACTTTGCTTTCTGCCTGGCAACCCTGAACTCAGTTCCCAGAGCCAGAGGAGAATGACAAAAAGGAAGAAAAAGGAAAGAGGAGGAAATACATTTATACAGCAAGCAGATGCCTGAACTCTGAAGCTTCCACGTGGCCCCATTCAGGCAGCAGGATGCCACAGCTCCCCCCAGTGTGGTAGGGGACATTCGGGTCTCCCCTCCCAGTCAAGGCATAACTGAGCAAGTCAGTCCCCTCAATACCCCTCCCCTATCTCCTTTGGCTCCTTGAAGAAGGCCACAGGTCGCTCTTTAGGGACATGTGCCATAAAACACAGTGAAGGATTCCTACAGATCTAGACTTTCTGGAGAACAGTACACACTCACAGCCAATATTTTACCCAAATACAACTGACAACCTTACTGCTAATGGGTGCCATGAGTTAAGAAATGAGTTCCACTGTGCTTAATCAAGCAGTGTATTAAAACAACCACCTATATACACCAATGTTCATTGTAGCATTATTCAAAATAGCCAAAAGTTGGAAACAACCCAAGTGCCCATCAACAAATGAATGTATAAACAAAATGTGGTACATCCATGTTGTTGTTGTTGTTGTTAGGTGCCATCGAGTTGGTTCCAACTCATAGCAACCCTATGTATTACAGAATGAAACACTGCCTGGTCCTGTGCCTTGCTCACAATCGTTGTTATGCTTGAGCCCATTGTTGTGACCACTCTGTCAATCATCTTATTGAGGGTCTTCCTCTTTTTGGCTGACCCTGTACTTCACCGAGCATGATGTCCTTCTCCAGGAACTGATCACTCATGACAACATGTCCAAAGTATATAAGACGCAGTCTTGCCATCCTTGCTTCTAAGGAGCATTCTGGTTGTACTTCTTTCAAGACAGATTTGTTCATTCTTTTGGCAGTCCATGGTATATTCAATATTCTTCGCCAACACCACATTCAAAGGTGTCAATTCTTCTTTGGTCTTCCTTATTCATTGTCCGGCTTTTGCATGCATATGATACGATTGAAAATACCATGGCTTGGGTCAGGCACACCTTAGTTTTCAAGGTGGTATCTTTGCTTTTCAACACTTTAAAGAGGTCTTTTGCAGCAGATTTGCCCAGTGCAATGCATCTTTTGATTTCTTGACTGCTACTTCCAATGGGTGTTGACTGTGGATCCAAGTAAAATGAAATCCTTGACAACTTCAGTCTTTTCTCCATTTCCCCCCACATGTCTGTCAGCCTGTCGTACTGTGGGGGCTTGTGTGTTGCTGTGATGCTGGAAGCTATGCCACTGGTATTCAGATATCAGCAGGGTCACTCATGGCAGGCAGGTTTCAGCTGAGCTTCCAGACTAAGACAGACTAGGAAGAAGGACCCGGCGGCCTACTTCTTAAAAGAATTAGCCAGTGAAAACCTTATGAATAGCAGAGGGACATCCATACAATGGATTATTACTCAGCCATAAAGAGAAATGAAGTTCTGATACACACCCAACATGGGTGAACTTTGAAAACATTATGTTGACTGAAATAAGTCAGACACAAAAGGACAATACTGTATGAGTCTTAAGGAGTCGCTGGGTGGTGCAGTCAAGCACTAGACTACCAGCTAAAGGGTTGGTGGTTCAAACTCACCCAGAGGCACCTCAGAAGATAGGCCTGGTGATCTGCTACCAAAAAGTCACAGCCTTGAAAACCCCCTGGAGCAGTTCTACTCTGCACACATGGGGTCGCCATGAGTTGGAATCCACTCCATGGCAACTAACATCAATAGCAACTTATGTGAAATATCTAGAATAGGCAGATGCATAGAGACCAGAGTTTATTAGTGGCTACTAGAGGCTGTGGGGAGAGAAAAATGAGGAGTTATTGTTGAAGGGGCACCGAGCTTCTGTTTGGGATGGTGAAAACTTTAGGGAATAGACAATGGTGAAGGTAGCACAACATGATAAAAGCAATTAATGTCACTGAATTGTTAGAGATGGTTAAAATAGCACACATTTTGCTACATATGTATTTTACCACAATTTTTTTTTTTTTTTAACCAAACACTTATAACCTGATTTTAAAGACCAGACAGGTCAGAAACCTCTTGAAAATGAGCTGGCAAAATGCAGGTGATACAAAGTCATGGGCAGAATGGGGCTGAGGGAGCCCATGGGGGCCGGGAGGGGGCTGCCTCTTTGGCCTGAGGAAAGTCAGCTTTTGATTCAGTATGGAACATTTCACCGTTTCTCTTTCCCGGGGAAGTCATCCCCACCTTCAGGAAATGGCATGAGCTTCATCCACACACTCCTCAGCAGTACCGTCACCGACGGCCACAGTGTGCCTCGTTTGAAGCCAGAGTGGTGGGTTAGGAACATATTGACAAAACACCCTTCACCGCATGCTTGAAGGGGCTGCACAGGCCCGGCTCACTATTATTACTCCCCATTGCTAACTGCCGCATTGTCTCATCATCTTGTCTTTCCTTTCAGTTCCAGTCTCTACAAAAGGTTTAAGATTAACCGGTGTTCCTCCTTGGAGGCTGGAAAACAAGTGATAATGATCTAGGGATGAAAAACGAAAAGAGGAAAAACCAGGATGTCACCAGATAATCCCCAAGAACGTCGCCAAATAACCCCCAAGAATACCAGTAGAAGATTAGCTCATCTGAGACATGACCACCTGAAGGGGGAACTAACACAAACTTCTAAGACCCATAATCCTGTCCCTATAAAAGCCTTCAGCCAATCCTCAGTGGGGGAGATGGGTTGTTTGTTTGTTTTGAGGAATCTATTCCCCTCTGTCTGTTGTATATCGATATATACTAAACCTCTTGCTGCTCACCTCACTCCTGTCTCAGAATTGGCTATTGCGGCAGGCGGCTCCAATCCGTGTTATTGCGGTAACAAATTTGGTGGCCTGTACGGGGAGCTTCAGCTGCTTGAGATGCAGCGGCCCCAGGGCAGGGCCTGGGGCTGATCGACAGCTCTCCTGACAAGCGACTGCGAGAGGTTTCATTTGCCTCTGGGGAGACTATCGGCCAGACCTGGGTATGTCACAGCACCGCTAGTCCCCACCTGCGCCAAAAGAGGTGGGTGAAAGAAAAGCAAGACCTGCATAGGAGGGATCCCAAGGTGAGTCCGCAACTCTTCTCCCCGTTGCGCTCAGGGCTGGGGCAGATAGGGCAGGCCCGAGGTTTCCGAAGCAGGACCTGAGCGCTTGGTTTCTGAGGCTAGAGGTGCCTCAGATGATTGATCCCCGTGAGTAGGGTCACAAGAAGGGACTGCTGGTGACTCCAGAGTCCTGGTTTCCAGATGTGTGAGTGCTCATAAGTGTGTCTGGGAGGTTGAGATTCTCTCAGATCACCTCTGTCAGCAGGCAGGGGCATCTGAGAGGTTGAAGGGGTCAAGATCACCTCCGTCAGCTTGCAGGATTTCTTGTGAGTCTGTCTGTGAGGTTGAGATTCTCAAGATCACCTGTGTCGGCAGGCAGAGCCATCTGAGAGGTTGAAGGGGTCAAGATCAACTCCGTCAGCTTGAGGGATTTATTTGTTTACTGTGATTTTGTGTCTGTCCTGTCCATTCGTTTACTGTGGTTCTGTGTCTGTCCTGTCCATTGTCTGTGTATACCTAGTATTATACAATCTACATGGTCACTGTGATTCGGCTGTTAGGGAAGTGAAAATACCCCAGGTGAGACTGGTTCTTGAGACAGCCATAGTATCTTAAGACCATGTTCATGAGTTAACTGATTTGGATCTTGAGAGCCCTGAAAATGCCAGAACAGTCAATATAATCTTTACATGACAAAGTGCCCCTGATATTAAGAGAAAGCTTCAGAAAGAAGGAAACCAAAAGCTTGAACCTTACTGTTTAACATCTTTGATAAATGGGCCTGGATTTCCCCCACTACTGATTCACTGGTTTGGGGTTCATATTTAAAAACACTATAAACTGAGTATACTAAAAGTAACTTAGAATTTCAGTGACCACTTTGGGAAAATGAGCTTTCATTTGTGTTGTCCATTTTTTCCTTTAGGGAACTTTGCTTGATGCTCAGGTTGTCAAAAGGTCTAATATTCCTCCATCTGAGGCTCTGGCAAGTTAATAAGTTTTATCTAGAACCTGTTCTTTACATTGAGTCGAGTCGACCTTACCAAAAAATTGCTATGTACACTTTAAGAAACTAGGATCCACATATCCTTTTTTTTGTGGTATTGTCTGGTGAGTTTATGTGGTCTTTCTGCCTCCTTTTGTCTTGAAAGAGCTTTGGTGTTTACTGGATAGACAGCCTTTCAAAATGTCTCCATCAACTTAAATATATGTAGATGTCTTCCGTGAGTCAAGAGAGTGAGGGCGGGGCCTCCTCAACCCCCAGCCTCCAATCTCCAAGGTCGTGTAGCTTAAGCAGAGCTTTTGAAAGACCCTTTCCAACTAGGTGGAAACTCTTTTAAGATAAAAGATAAGGAAAATTTCTCCTTTGCTATAGTTATCAGAAATTGAGTGGATCCTGATAATAGAACTGTAAACAAGTTCTCTCTATTATAGGGGAACTCTAAGAAGTCAAACAATAGAAATCACAATAAAACACACCTAAAATGGCCTGAAAAAATGTTTCCAGCAGTAGTCAGAGGCTTAAAGTTCTATCCACATCAATGAATTGGTCAATTAAACAGAGACTTTGTGATTTCCAAAGCCTGTCACTAAAATCGTTAAGGGTTAAAAATTAGGTTGGGAAAAATATAATAGTAAAAGTTGAATAAAAACTAAGAATGTTTAAACAGACTTTCTTTCAACAACAGTTCTGTTTTATGGTATACAGGCTTAAAATAATTCCCAATACATCTTAGGTAACTTACTGATGTGAAATTGAGTTAACAGATATTTGTCATAATTTAAGCTTATATACTTTGGCTTTTTATGCCACAAGAGGAAGGATAGACATATATATATTTAAGCCTGCTAATGAGCGTTCATTTTTGCCATTTAAAGGGATACACATGAGAGGTATACAACAAAGACAACATTTAAGAGGTTTACTGAAAAAGAACTTTATTTGATATGGTCAAGTTTTATCTGACTAAAGTTTAATGGTTTAATTTATGAGATTTTTAGGAGTTTTAATGTTAAGTAGCACATAAAACAAAGAATTGGGTTTCTCACTGTTAAAATAACAAAATTTTCTCTTGACTTCTGAGTTAAAGGGTTAATTTATTCTTTGTGTAGTCTGCCTGGAAGACGAAGGTTTGGCCTCTCATTAGAATAAGATTCCTGAGTCTGAATTCTAAGCTGCGTGGCTTTTAGAAAAGAAAGCTAAGGTTTTTACTTTAAGATCTTTGGTTAAATAATTTAAGTATTGTTTCACAGTGACCTATAATACTATTATTTCTTTATTGCTAACTTGGTTGCAACTTTATCTTTTTGAATCTAGCATCATCAAAGCCAATGGTTTGATTGGGGAATTCACATCATTTACCTATGAAGTTTTTTTATTACAATTCAGGCATTTAAAAATTTGATAATCTTGGTATATTCTTGGTATATCCTCACTATATGGGATTTTGTCTCAGAATCAATATGTATTACATCTGAAGTTTTTTGAATATGGTTAATGGTTATATTTAGAAATATTTTTTAATCTAAAGTTTTTTTTTTTTTAACTGGTTTTATTTGGCCTTTACGTTGTGCTTGTAATTAATTTCTATCAGGTCTTTTACTATTAAGAATATTATTTTTATGAATTAATTATGGCCATATTAAGTTTTGTCATCTACAGATAAGTTTTTACTTGGCTGATTTGCTGAAAACGTTTGACCAAAATATCTCAACAAAAAGATGGACTATACTAGACTTACGAAGAGGACTGTGACTAGACTCAGTCAAGATTCCAGAACTCTTATGTAGAAGCTGATGAGTTCACACACTGCTGCTGATACAGAATCATGCAGAACATAAATTAACTACGTAAACTAAGTAAACGAAAGGCAACTGTGGGTTGTATGTGGGAATACTGCTGATGTTTTAAGGTCCTACTGTCTGGATATAAAGAAACCATTTTCCTTTTCTTCTACATTATCTAACTAATGGGTTTAGATATTGTAACTCTTGAATTAGAGGTTCTGTTGATAAACTCAGCAAAGTTTTAACTATCATAACCAGAGAGGTGTCTGAAATTTGAGCTATGATTTTACAAAATAGAATAGTATTAGCCTTTCCTGTTAGTCTCTTAAGAAACGGTTTGTGCCTAAATAGATAAATGTTGCTGTATTTATATTAATACTCAATCTGAGGTTTTGCAAAATGTAGTTGCTGTCGAGGCACATGAAAAGCAGTTACTGATGCTGCTTATGCACAAACACACACCTATTATGGGGGGAGGTCCATCTATCCCAGCCAAACCTCCTCTAGGCTGCATTCTAACAAACCAGAGGAGGTATAGCTATGAGCCTATGACAAGAAAGAAAATGATATGCTTATATAACAACATATGGCCCCAGTACCAGCTGGGGGACCAGAAACACTGACTCCAAAATCGGTCTTTGGCTTAAAGCACGATTTTTCAGCTTGACTTGTTTTGTAGGAAAAATGAGACAAAATTCCCTATATTCAAGCTTTCATGTCTCTCTATCAAACTTTAAATCCCTCTAACCAGGTTCTTTTCCAGGAAAAGCTGAAAGCAAAAGTGCTTCCTGAATCCTCACCAGAGGGTCCCCTCTTAGAAGGAATAGCCCCGATAACTGCTTTGGCTCCCCCTACTATATAGGGAAGGTGCAGTAGAAGCTGACAGGTCGGGTGGAGGAATGATGGCAGAGTCCCCCACAGAAAGGGCCGAGCCTGATTCTAGTCCAGCCAGCTGGAAAGGAACTGACAAAAGAAGGGAATCGGGAAGTAAGAGTCCAACTTCATCGGGTATGGTCTCCCCCCTGCACACACTTGTCAAGGTACTGTTTTTGGTGAGGGTACTGCCGGGGCTCGGGCAGGGCAATTTCCTCTGAGAAAAATTCCAGCCAAAGGAGGAACAACGTTAGTACATACTCCTTTCTCTACTTCCAACTTGTATAATTAAAAGAATCACAATCCTCTTTATCGGCGGAACCTAAATAAGATGGCGGAGTTGTTCCTTTCCATTTTTTACAGATCCCTCCTGAAAATGCATGTGCCTTGCAGGCGACACTGGTGCAAGAAGAAACAGTGACATTTAGTGGCACTCCTTTCCACATTCAACAAAAGGTGAATCCGGAGTTCTGGGCATCAGAAAGGCCTGGGTGAGCCAAGTCAGCCGCACCGGTTAAAATTACTTTAAAACCCAGAGCACCTATTATAAACCAGAGGCAATATCCCCTCCACAAAGAAGCTTTAGAAGGGATCACACCATTGGTGCATCGATACATAGACTTTTGAAATTTTGCCAGTTTCCGTACAACACCCCTGTCTTACCGGTGTTGAAACCAGGGACAAGAGAATATTGGTCTGTTCAAGACCTAAGGAAAATCAACCAGAGTCGAGGACATTCATCCGATTGTGCCAAACCCATATACCCTTTTGGTTACTATACCCAGTCAATGTGCTTGGTTTTCAGTACTGGACTTGAAAGATGCCTTCTTTTGTATTCCTCTACACCTCAAGTCTCAGTCTCTATTTGCCACTGGATAGACTGATATTAAGACAGGGAATTGCTGTGGGTGTACTAACTCAAACCCTGGGACCAGCCAGATGACTGGTGGGCTACTATTCAAAACAGTCAGACAATGCGGCCTGGGGATGGCCCCCTTGTCTTTGAGCTGTGGCTACAGCATGTGACCTATTAGGAACCCGAGAAATTCACCTTTGGACAAAAGGTAACGGTAAACACATCACATACAGTTCTGCCTCTTTGGAACAGAAGGGGGGCTTTTGGCTCACAGCAGGACGGATGGGAAAATGTCAGGCAATCTTGTTAGACAACTCAAACATGGTTCTGAAGGCTGTCTCCTCCCTCAATCCCACCACATGGCTGCCTATTTTGGAAGATGCCCCCCTACATGACTGCCTAGAGATAACTGAAGAAGTTTATTCTATCCATTGACTGACCCAGAGATATAAATGTATACAGATGGCAGTGGCTTTCTATAGGAAGGATGCCACAAGGCAGGATATGCGGTGGTGACATGAACCGAGGTTTTGGAGGCAGCTCCACTTCGTGCCAGCACTTTGGCTCAAAAGGCTGAACTCATAGACCTCGGGTGGGCCCTGTGACTAGGGGTAGGACGATGCATAACTGTGTATACTGATAATAAATATACACATATTGTCCTTCACTCACATGATGCCTTGTAGAAGGAAAGGGGACTTCTGACATCTGCCAACAAAGAAATAAAACATGTACCAGAAATCCTAGAACTCCTAAAGGCAATCAATGATCCCCTTTAGGTGGCAGTGGTATAATGCCCCGGACACCTGGAAATTTTAAATATCTGCTGGTTTTTGTGGACACCTACTCAGGGTGGGTGGAGGCTTTCCTTTGTCGAACCAAACGAGTCCAAGAAGTGACCAAGGAGTTACTCAAAGAAATCATACCCCGTTTTGATCTTCCAATCTCAGTACAGAGTGACAACAGGAGAGTTTTATGGCAACAGTCACCCAAGAAGTCAATAAGGTTTTAGATATAAATTGGAAATTACACTCAGCCTTGAGACCACAATCAACTAGAAAGACCAAAAGGAAGAACCATACTCTGAAAAAGTCCTTGGCAAAACTTTGCCAGGAGACAAGCTCTACTTAGACACACGTTCTCCCCATGGCCCTGCTCCGAATCTGGGTAGCCCCTCGAAGTGGGCTCAAATTGAGCCCTTACAAATTAATATATGGGAGACCATTCCCGAAAAAGTCGACTTTCCCCACCTCAGTGATGACCAAGGTAGAGAAAAGAGACTGGGTCCGTTCTCTGAGGGCTGTCATAAACACTGGTAATCGGTATGCTTCCTCTCATTTGTCTTTTCCTTTTGACACTCCCCTCCACAGGTTCCAACCCAGAGATCGGAGATCAGGTCCTGTTGAAAACCTGGAAGAATCAACCCCCGGAAGATCAACTGGCCCCTGAAGTTCTCCTGACCACCCACTCGTCTCTGAAATTAACAGAAGTAGCTGTATGGGTGCATCACTCGAGAGTAAAAGCAGCCCCACCAAGAGAAGAGAAAGAAGCAGAAAACAGAGAGCCACCATACTCTTGTACTCCAATTCAGGGCCTGAAGTATAAGTTCAAGAAGCTTACAGTACAATGATTCTGACCTTATTTCCCTCTATCTTTCTATTTCTCCAGACCTGGACAGAAAAGGTGCTGGTGATTCTACAGGCAAAGGGGACACTGACCCTACAAGCTGGGGACACTGTGACCCTCCCATGTGTAGTCTCAACCTTAACTCCAGTAGGTCCAGTTAAGTGGGCCATAGAAGTGCCCGAAAGAGGAACCTTAAGAATACTGATTGTTCTAGTTTGTTTTTGTGTTCCCTGTTTTATGAGAATATTAACAACAGGAACTACAAATACTCAAGACTAGAAAAATTTTTACCTTGATAAGTCGGGATGCCCCTTTTCCAGGCTCTGGGAATGCAGGTCATCTAATTCACCAGGATGCAGCTGATTTCCACGCTAACTCACCCCCCGCCTATGGCCCCTAGTCGGTATCAGGAAGTTTCCTTCTAAAACTCCCCTCTACAGGTTCCAACCCAGAGATCGGAGATCAGGTCCTGTTGAAAACCTGAAGATCAACTGGCCCCTCAGTGGGGGGGACCTTTTGAAGTTCTCCTGACCACCTGCTCCTCTCTGAAATTAACGGAAGTAGCCGCAGCCCCAGCCAATGTCCCTAACTAGCAGGAAGTAGCCAGAAAAGAAGCAAAGTCATTTCCCAAGATTGAGAAACTTCCAATAAAAGGGGGGATTGGAAGAGGCTACACAGGCCCAGCTCACTATTATTACTCCCCATTGCTAACCGCCACATTGTCTCATGATCTTGTCTTTCCTTTCAGTTCCAGTCTCTACAAAAGTTTTAAGATTAACCAATGTTCCTCCTTGGAGGCTGGAAAACAAGTGATAATGATCTAGGGATGAAAAACCAAACAAAGCACCCATCTTGTGACAAGAAAAACCAGGATGTCGCCAGATAATCCCCAAGAATGTTGCCAAATAACCCCCAAGAATACCAGTAGACGATTAACTCATCTGAGACATGACCACCTCAAGGGGGAACTAACAAAACTTCTAAGACCCATAATCCTGTCCCTATAAAAGCCTTCAGCCGATCCCCAGTGGGGGAGATGAGTTTTTTGGAGGAATCTATTTCCCTCTGTCTCCTATATATCGATATGTAACAAAACTCTTGCTGTTCACCTCACCCCTGTCTCAGAAATGACTATTGCAGCAGGCGGCTCCAATCCACGTTATCGCGGTAACAATACCAGTTGCCGACTCATGGTGACCTCGTGCGTGTCAGAGTTCTAGAACTGCACTCCATAGGGTTTTCAATGGCTGATTTTTCAGAGGTAAATTGCCAGGACTTTCTTCTGAGGCACCTCTGGGTGGACTAACCCCTCCAACCTTTTGGTTAGCAGCTGAGCCACCCAGGAACTCTTAGTTACTTCATAGAGGGGCATTTTACAGAAGCCATTTCAATAGCAGCCCTACTTGTTCCATCTACTGACACCGGTACAACCACCCTTCTATCTAGAGAGCGATGGGCTTGGAGTGCGCTTTTTACCTGAGAGAGCCAACAATGGGATATATGTGAGTAAAGGAGACATTTAACGTGGTCAGGCTGCCTTGTCTGAGTAATTTAACATAAAGGACACAGGGCTTACAGCTGGACAACCTGCCCTGGAATCTTGGCTCTGCCTTTCAGTAGCTGTGTGGGCCTGGGGCAAGTCACTCAATCTCCCTGAATTGCAGAATGAGGGAAACACCACTTACTTCCTTTCTCACAGAGCACGTGAGAGACCTCAAGAAGGTAACATGCCAAAAGGCTTTGCACTCTGTAAAAATGTCGTTCAATGGTGAGCGTGTCGTTATAAAGTCCCAAATACTATGCTGCAGAGCTGATGGACCTGGGGATCAGAAGAGGGGGCTGGTTCACTCCTCCCACCAGCCACCTCGAAAAGAAACAGCAGCAACAAGAAAGGCCCCTTCCCCCACTTTCTTTTCTTTCTATTAAAACCAACAAGCAACACAGCACCAGATTAATATCTTTCTAATTACTAAGTTGTCAGTCACTGGATGAAGAATCTCCATAATTTAGTTATCAGCCATACTCCACACGTTGACATTGATAGCAGGAATCTGAGGGCCTTAGAAAGGCACATCTGGGACACCCCCATGCCTGTCTTCCCTGCCCAGAGGAGCTCTCCGTGGCCTCATTTAGTCCAAAGTCTCCCAATGTCTCACCTCAAGGCACAGAAATGAGATCTTTGTTCAGCACACAGCGGGTGGGTGGGGGCATATGGGGTAAGTGACTGAGGTTAGACTGCTCAAACTGGAGGCGACCAACCTGAGCCCTGGAATGAATCCTGGACACGCCTGGGCAGGTCCACCTTCCCCTCCCAGGCTAAGGAAATCCCTATCTGGGAGCTGGGAGGCTCTGATTTAATTCAACAACCCTTGGTAAAGAGCTATGGCTGCTAACCAATAGGTCAGCAGTTTGAATCCACCAGGTGCTGCTTGGAAACTCTATGGGGCAGTTCTACTCTATCCTGTAGGGTCGCTATGAGTCAGAATCAGCTCGATGGCAGTGGGTTATAAGGTAGGTATCCCTTGGTGGTACAGTTAATGTGCTCAGTGGCTGGCTAACCAAGACGTTGGAGGTTCAAGTTCATCCAGAGGCACCCCAGAAGAAAGGCCTGGTGATCTACTTCTGAAAACTCAGCCACTGAAAACCCTATGGAACACAGTTCTACTCTGACACACACACATGGGGTACCATGAGTTGGAATCAACTTGATGACAGCTGGGTTTGTTTTTTTTTTTTTTTTCGTTTTTCATTATTTATAACCCTTACTTTACAGATAAGGAAACGGAGGCTTCAGGAGGTCAAGCCCCTTGCTGGGAAGTGGCAGAGCTGCGGTTGCTGAGCTTGAAGCAGTCCAACCTGAGGGCCCACACTGGTAACTGGTATACTCCACCGCCTCCCATGTCATCCTTCAAGTCTACATCTTCTAAAAAGCTCATGCCTGCCACCTCTTCCCAGTTGAGACCTTCCCAGTTATGCAGGTGGCCCTCTCCTCCATCTGATCCCATTCCTTCTTCTCCCACAGAAGGCTGGACACAGAACAGGCACTCAGTCAATACCAGCTGCCCTGAAGCAGCCCCCACAGCTGGCCTGGCCATCACACTCAGCTTCCCTCACTGAGCACCAGCTCATGTGGGGTGACTTTATATACAGTCTCTCATCCTTCCAGCTGTCCTGCAAGGTAGAAATTGCCTCCCCATTTTAGAGAGGTGAGAGAGAGAGGCTCCCAGAAGTGAGCTGTTGGTCTCACAGCTGCAAAGAGGTAGAGCTGGGATTCAAAGTTAGTTCTGGAATATCCAAAACCCACTCATTCCACTGCCAAGCTGCATCCCCCTCAAGCTCCAGGGCTCCACAGAATCGCTCTCCAGGAGATCTCAGGAAAGATGCAAAGGTCTAAGCTTGACAGTGCTGGGGGGCAGGCTCCCTGGTGACAACTGAGCCACTGGCCCTGTGTAGGGAAAACGCTGGTTGCTGCTGCATATCTGCATGCCTGTCACTCCTTGGAGCCTTGGAGACTTCTACTATATTAACAAAGCTTTTCCAGGAAAAGAGTTGTCCTTCAAGCTATTATTTGGTAGGTGTAACTTCAGTCTTTGATGAACCTTTTAGCAGAAATTAGCCAACAGCCAAATGACAATCAACTCAATTTAAGAAATATTTGTTGAGTGGCTACCACAAGTACTATGTGAGTGCTGGAAGGAGCCGTGGTGGCTCAGTGGTTAAGAGCTCGGCTGTTAACCAAAAAGTTGGCAGTTCGAATCCACCAGCCACTCCTTGGAAACCCTGTGGGGCAGTTCTACTCTGTCCTGTAGTGTCACTATAAGTCGAATGTGACAGAGAAAAAGGCAGGAAAACTCCTCTGTGCCCATGGGGCTCAGAGAGAGCAAGAGGGGCCCAGCAGGTGTACGGGAGGCAGTGAGTCTGAGAGAACTCTCTGATGGGAGCTAGGAGACGTGAGACAGCAGTCTGAGAGAACTCTCTGATGGGAGCTAGAAGACGTGAGATAGCTCCAATGCCCGGCCACCCTGCCGCCCCCAGGCAGGCCTCCCTGCCACCCCCAGGCAGGCCTCCCCAGCTGGGTCTCCCCTCACTTCCTCGTGCAAAGCAGCTTCCTGTCAGGCACTAAAAGGGGAACAACAAACGGCTGACACCAAAGAAAGCTGCTCCCTGACCCAAGTATGCCAAATTAGGGTAAAACTAAACCCCCCAAAGTGAAAGGAAATTCAGCTGACGGTCAGGAATGTTAATTTTTAAAAAGACTCGTTTTGTTCTTTGTAACGGCTTCTCTTTCTTCCTCTTTGCACTATTACTTGTCTGTGTCTGAGGCCCCTTGGTAATACCCACTGCTGCCAACACGTGTCACTGCTGGAAAGTGACACCCCCGTGGAGAGCTGCTTTGTTTTGCTTTGTTTTAATACCGTTCGGTCTCATCTCCTGAAAACCCAAATTCCACAACAAAACCGCAGACACCCAGTTCTCCACGAGGTCTCTGGCCCACGGCCTTTGAAAGCACTGCTTCTCACCTTTCCATATCACGGCACACGCGGAGAACGACAACCTATGCTCAACCCCTTGAGGACGCATACTACCCCCTCCCGCCGCTTAGGGCTGAGAGGGTCCCAGCACACGTGTCACACCCATTCCTGATGCACCTGTTGGGAAGCTGTGGTTTAAAGGGCGTAGATGTCACCAAGCCTCAAGAGAAATCACAACAGAAGTGGAGAAAGGCCAGAGAAGCCAGATGGATCAAAGGCCCAGATGGGGATGGGGCAGATCGGAGGCACACCAGAAACCGATGCATTTCAGTGCCGACACCCCAGATCTGCAGAGCTGGTGGGGACCCCCCACCTCACGGTCCCTGCCTGTCGGGCCAGGGTCTGAGCCGGCACAGACACAAACCCACATCGGGGTCCAAAGAAGGGGAAGTCAAGGCATTCAGTAACAGCAAAGGCTTTAGAGTAAACACAGGCCATCCATCTGCCCAATGCAGAGGAGGAAACCAGCGCTTCTGTGTGATGTGGTACAGGCTGGGGATATAAATAGCTTCTAAAAAGGTTAGCAGAATGCACAGACGACAAATCTACAGTAGGTTACTAAGGGAAACCAGGATGCTGAGTGCCAGCATCTCACCTGTTGCATTGATGTCTGGAGGGAACCCTGTGGCTCCTCCCTAACTCTGCTCCCTGGGTCCCTCAGGGATCTGGAGCCTGGGCGATGGAGGGGGTACTTCCTAAGCCCTTTGGATGTTCCCAAGTAAAGAAAACCTTTGCCTAATCACATCTCTGTCCAGTTGCCATAAGCACTCACTCTCAATTTCCTCATCTGGCAAAAGGCTCCCTTGGAGGATGCTGGGAGGATGCTGTCCTGAGGAGCAGGAGGAGCTTGACCCTCACCCTTGCCCTCCTCCCTTCCCATTACACTGGGCCCCTGGGTGCTACCCCATGGAATGCAGAAGGTGGGCATTCTGAGGCAACCTCCAGTGGAGATTCCCTCCCGTAGACGAAGTGCCTCCCGGGGGCACCCAGAGGGCTAGCAGGGCAGCCTCAGCTGCTGGGCTCTGTCAAGTAAGAAGCAGATCTCACTTGTCATTTATAAAGCCACTCCAGAGGACACCTGAGATGAGGATATTTATAGCTCCCATGCACGCATCCCTGAACTGTACGTGTTTTGAGTTAACACAGTACCAACACACCTGAGAGCACATGTATGAATTTCCACATACTAAGACAGTGGCTAAATTGGGAACTCTAGGGATCCGAAACTCATCCCAACACACATCCTCCTGAGTGTGAGTATTTTGGGAGCTAGGATAAACTGGGCTCCAGTCCTTCCCTCTTCAGGGTATCAAATTCTGCCTTCCTGCCAAGGATTAAGAGATCAGCCTGGAGCTTGCAGCTTGAGAGCAGCTTGCCAGGCAGCTCCCCACTGGCTTGTCTGGACAGAGAGGGAGAATTCTGCCCACTGCCTCTTCATCTAAACTATGCAGAGGTAGGAGGGAAAATCTCACCTCTCCAGTCCCTCCCTGAACAGACAAGGAGCTGCTGCAGAGCGTCTGCTGAAGCTCAGAAACCCAGACCAGAAGGAAGAAGCTCCACTGAGGCCCAGCAGGAGGCCAGACCTCTCCACAAGGCCCCCAGTGAGGAAGACACCTCCCTCAACTTCCACTCCAAAATGCTTGGCAGTCAAAATGTCAGGGCTGCTCCTTGACACCACCTGGGAGCTTGGTTGAGAGAGGGGAGGGCTTCCCTTTGACAGCAGACGCTAGTGACTGTGTTGGGGATGTTGAGGGATGTCCCCAGGCAGTGCTTGTGATGGAGATTGAATGATCCAATGCACATTCATATTCATTCTCTCTCTCTCTGCTAATAGCAGCAGAGGTCAAGTGGAAAGAAGCCTGCTCTGGAAAGGTCATCTACCACAACCATCACCTAAATGATATGTTCTCAAGTATGTAAATTGGGCAAGTGATGCCTATGTCTTTGAACTTGACTGGGGTCAAAGAGGAGCCCTGGTGGTGCAGTGGTTAAGTGTTCGGCTGCTAACCAAAAGGTCAGCAGTTCAAATCCACCAGCTGCTCCTTGGAAACCCTATGGGGTAGTTCTACTCTGTCCTATAGGGTTGCTATGAGTCGGAATCAACTCAATGGCAATATGTTTGGTTGGTTTTGGGGGTCAAAGTGGCGGCCAAGGGTAGGTATGTAGCCTCAAGGTTCCAACCAGAGGGAGGCACTGTGGCTGTGATTCAAACATGAGTCAGCCCACTTGCATGAACGTTTTGGAGGGAAAACAACAGCTTTCCAGTGCTGTGAGCTTTCTCCTCATCCCATCTCACCCCTCGGGACGTAGAACCAACTGGAGCCTATATATATCCTACTTGTTTCTTAAATTCTACGCAGAACTCTTTCTCTTACATCGCTGGGGATGCATGCTCTGGTTAGAAAGAAAACCATCAGACGCACAATGAGGCATTTATGACAGGGAGCACTCGACTGTGACCAGTGTCCAGTGATGGTTACTGTGGGAAACAGAAAACGCAAAGCTGGCTCCATACCTCTACTGAAAATGCTCTAGGATCTAGCATTCTAGTGGAATTTCTATCAACTAGCTGGCTCCATACCTCTACTGAAAACGCTCTAGGATCTAGCATTCTAGTGGAATTTCTATCAACTAGCTGGCTCCATACCTCTACTGAAAACGCTCTAGGATCTAGCATTCTAGTGGAATTTCTATCAACTAGCTGGCTCCATACCTCTACTGAAAACGCTCTAGGATCTAGCATTCTAGTGGAATTTCTATCAACTAGCTGGCTCCATACCTCTACTGAAAACGCTCTAGGATCTAGCATTCTAGTGGAATTTCTATCAACTAGCTGGCTCCATACCTCTACTGAAAACGCTCTAGGATCTAGCATTCTAGTGGAATTTCTATCAACTAGCTGGCTCCATACCTCTACTGAAAACGCTCTAGGATCTAGCATTCTAGTGGAATTTCTATCAACTAGCTGGCTCCATACCTCTACTGAAAACGCTCTAGGATCTAGCATTCTAGTGGAATTTCTATCAACTAGCTGGCTCCATACCTCTACTGAAAACGCTCTAGGATCCAGCATTCTAGTGGAATTTCTATCAACTAGCTGGCTCCATACCTCTACTGAAAACGCTCTAGGATCCAGCATTCTAGTGGAATTTCTATCAACTAGCTGGCTCCATACCGCTACTGAAAACGCTCTAGGATCTAGCATTCTAGTGGAATTTCTATCAACTAGCTGGCTCCATACCTCTACTGAAAATGCTCTAGGATCTAGCATTCTAGTGGAATTTCTATCAACTAGCTGGCTCCATACCTCTACTGAAAATGCTCTAGGATCTAGCATTCTAGTGGAATTTCTATCAACTAGCTGGCTCCATACCTCTACTGAAAACGCTCTAGGATCTAGCATTCTAGTGGAATTTCTATCAACTAGCTGGCTCCATACCTCTACTGAAAACGCTCTAGGATCTAGCATTCTAGTGGAATTTCTATCAACTAGCTGGCTCCATACCTCTACTGAAAATGCTCTAGGATCTAGCATTCTAGTGGAATTTCTATCAACTAGCTGGCTCCATACCTCTACTGAAAATGCTCTAGGATCTAGCATTCTAGTGGAATTTCTATCAACTAGCTGGCTCCATACCTCTACTGAAAACGCTCTAGGATCTAGCATTCTAGTGGAATTTCTATCAACTAGCTGGCTCCATACCTCTACTGAAAACGCTCTAGGATCTAGCATTCTAGTGGAATTTCTATCAACTAGCTGGCTCCATACCTCTACTGAAAACGCTCTAGGATCTAGCATTCTAGTGGAATTTCTATCAACTAGCTGGCTCCATACCTCTACTGAAAACGCTCTAGGATCTAGCATTCTAGTGGAATTTCTATCAACTAGCTGGCTCCATACCTCTACTGAAAACGCTCTAGGATCTAGCATTCTAGTGGAATTTCTATCAACTAGCTGGCTCCATACCTCTACTGAAAACGCTCTAGGATCTAGCATTCTAGTGGAATTTCTATCAACTAGCTGGCTCCATACCTCTACTGAAAACGCTCTAGGATCTAGCATTCTAGTGGAATTTCTATCAACTCCAGGCATAACTGTCCTCTTCCATCTAGGGCCCCTTCCTCCCATGAAACTGACCACAATGGAGTACGATCCTTTCTTATAATACTTATTATTTTTATACTTATTCTTACAATACTTAATACCTACTATGAATAAAGGACAGTGCTTTTACAAATTACTTTAAGCAATTTAAGCCAGCCTACAACTCACCCTGAGTATAGATTTTCATTATTCACATTTTTACTAGATTACAGAGAAGGTATATATATAGCTAGGGTCACACAGCTAATACAGCAAAGTGCAGATATGAACCCAAGCCTATTTGTTCCAAAGCCAACGTGTTTTCCTCTGATGCCCACAGAACTTAAACGTGTGTGCGTGTGTGTATGTGTGTGTGTGTATATATATATATATATATATATATATATATATATATATAATATACATACATATATATGTGCCCTCGTAGCGCAGTGGTTAAGAGCTTGGCTGCTGACCAAAAGGTCGGCAGTTTGAATCCACCAGCTGCTCCTTGCAAACTCTATGGGGCAGTTCTACTCTGTCCTATAGGGTCGCTATGAGTCGAAGTTGACTTGATGGCAATGGGTTTGGTTTTACATACACACACACGCATTTGTATACATACACATACATAGTATTTTATTGTAGGATGAATCAGATACTGAATCCTAGAGGTATGAGGTCTTAACGACCAAGTATATATAACACAGAAATTCCCTTCATAACACAGGAATAGGCATCTTCATCCAGACATTTCTACGTATGCTGTAATTAGCCATGGCAGATTCCCATCTTAAATTTATGTACTCTTTTATACTCCCCTCCCCCCCGGGGGGGCTTAGCACAGTAGTGGGTACAGGGTGGGCACGCATCATTTGGTCTCATCCCTGATTATCTTGCTAAGATTGCTTACTAGCAATAAGCCCTTAAATGCTGAAAGATAAATTATCACTGAGTTTGACCCCAAAACAAAAGTCTTAGCACAACCTAGTAAAAGACACTGGGAGAAATGCCAAGAGGGCCTAACACACATCTTGGTCAACAGAGTAGGTGCCCCACCCCTGATCAAAGCAGTAATATTTGAACTTTACCGATAGGTTGATACCACTTGGTACATATCTTACAATCCTCCACTGGAAAGAGTAATTATGGAGACAAAGGAAAACCTTGGTTTTGTAAATGGGCGCAGCTTTGGCAGATCTTGGGCAAGTTCTTTCCCTCTCTGGACTTAAGTTCTCTCCTCTGTAGAGGTGATGTACACCCCCCACCCAGAATGGCTGTGAAGGCTTCAGGTATCATGCTCTGGGCACTCAAACAATCCAGTCAACACAGGTGGTGATCTCAGCACCTCCCACAGCTTCCTATAACCGTATCGAATTGGAGCAGATGCAGACTCAAGTCCTAATCCCAGTGACGCTCCTTAGTAGCTGTGTGATCTTAGGCAAGCAATCTAGCTTCTCTGAGCCTGTTTCTTCGTCTTCCAAAGTGGAATACCACCTATCCCACAGGTTGTTTTGTGGAGTAAATGGGGTAATATTTGTATGTGGCTGCACCGAGCCCTACTATGTAGAAGGAACTCAGAAATTTTAGCTGGGTCTGAGTGCGCATAGAGTGCACTCTGACTATACATGTCCTGTTGAATAGAGTTCATCGTAAAAAAAAAATAATCGCGACCAGTACAAGGGATAAGGGAAGAAGAGTCGTGGGAGAAGTTAAACTCGAGATAATTTTTAAAACCCTCCTTCCTTTGCACCAATAATTTCAGTCTCTTGTACTGCTTACAAGTTGGTCTTGTTTGACTGAGTTCGGCCTCATTTCTCTTGCCCTCCACATCTTCTGATTAAGAGAGAATAAATAACAGCTACAAGGCAGGCAACCAAAAGGGGTCCTGGAAACAGAGCGGCTGCACAGACCTGGACCAGTCTGGGTGAATGGGGCGGCTTCAGGTGCTGCCAGCTTTTTCTCTGTTGTCAGACCCTCCTCTAACCTACCAGTTTAGAAATCAGGGACCACCATCCGGGCATCCCAAGTCATTTTTCAGAATCCAACACAGACTCTAACCTGGACCCACAATTCAGAAATCCAAATGTAGATGAGCTACAAACAGTAACACCACAAGTCTGTCTCGACTCTGTGGCAGCTGGTTTTAACGCATACTGAACTCTTAACCCTTCCTCTCCTACTCCGGCCCCAGGGAGTGGCTGGTTGGATGTTGTTTCTTTTCTTTTTTCCCTGTGGTCCTCTGGTAACACCACAAATTACGTTTTCAGGGACTCAAGTCCCAGAGAGCAGTGATGTTGTAATAAACATAACCAGGACCAAATGCCTTCCCATCATATTAGATGATGCCATTTCCCACCAATCAGGCTCCTCAGGCAGGCAGACCACTCACCAATGAGGGCCCAGACAGCGGCTGTGAGGGGAAGACCTGGCCATCCGCAACTAAAAATAAGGGCGCTTCACATTGGCCGCTGCCACTTTGCAACAGGAGTTGGGACCCATACACCAGGCGCCATACAGAACTGCACACAGGCAAAAACTTTCACAGCCCATGGGTGTGCTGGTCTGGGTTTGTTTTTGTTTTTTAATTTGGCGACTTGAAAAAAGAAATAAAGAGCTGGACCAAGGGCGGGGTGGGGATGGTGTTTGGGGGGGGGGGGGGGGGCTCGCAGACATGCTCTCCCTCCCAGACACTTCAGTTTCCAAAGGCCCTTCGCAGCCACCCAGAATTGGGGAGGAGACAGGGTTGTCAGCAGGCCAGGGGCCAAGACACTCACCTGTCCGGCCGTGTCATAGAGTCCCAGAAGGTACTGCTTGCCCCCCACGGTGACGCTGACTGCAAGGACAGAAGTGGGGGCGGGGAGAGAAACTCACAATGACCTGGACTGTGGGGCAATTTCGATCCCCGCCAGGACCGTTGTCTCCCAACCCTGTTAGAGGTGTGCGGGTGCTCCCCGGCAGAAGTCACTCTCCCCTTCCCTTGGTCTCAGCTCACTATGAAGTGGCGTGAGATCGGGGTGCGACATAGCCCCAGCTGCTCACCCCCTTCTCCCAAGTCCCGTAGCCACGTCTCTCTGGGTCCCACCAAATGTCTCCCCGGGGGCTTGGTGCGGTAGGGGAGGCGGCTGTGGGAAGGTCAAGGCGGTCGGCCCAGGGCGCCGAGGGTTTTGGGCAGTGCGGGGAGCAGGGGACGGCTGTGGACGGAGGGAAGGAGGCGGAAGGGGGTGTCAGGTCTACAGGCGAGCGGGGTGACTGGAAGCAAAGCTGCGGGGGTGGGGCCGGGTGCAAGGCAGAGGGCGCGGCGGGGGAGGGGGCAGGGAGCGCGCTTCAGCGAGGCAGCGAGGGGGCTCCGCCAAAGTTGCTCCAAAGTTCCCGGCCCGGGGAGCAGCCCCTTAGTCAGCAGTTCCGGGGCTTACCTGCGTAGTGGTCGAAGACGGTGGGCACGTACTCCTCCGGAAAGGCGTCGTTGGCATAGCTCATGAGTAGGCACGTCTTGCCCACCGCCCCATCGCCGACCACCACGCACTTGAGCATCAGCGCGCCGGGCCCGTGAGCCATGCTGCGGCCGGCCGGCCTCCGGGCATGGTCCCCCCGGAGCCCCCGCCCCGGCCCCGGGCTCAGCCCCAGCCCGCCTGGGGTGTCCGCCGCCGCCGCTCCGCACAGCAGGACCGCCACCCCGACCCCATGCAGCGGTTCCCCCCGCTGGAGGGGAGGGGGCGGCGGGCCCGGGGCGCTGCCGCCGCCTCGGTCGCTGCCTGGGTCCCCGCCCCGGCTCGGCTC